>OY751346.1:18430000-23430000 GCA_963564715.1 Catocala sponsa | reverse complement strand
AGATAAACTGTAGTATGAATTTACATTTACCTGTTGCCGTGTTCCGCAAAGCAAGGGCTTACAAGCAATATGAAAAACGGGCAAGAAACTCGTGCCTTATGGCTTGTCATACAACTATAAATGGCTTATGTTTAACTTATCACCAGATATAGTAAAATATAACGGTCAAAAATAGTCAATGATCACCAAATTGCACAGCAAAATATATTTAAAGAGATCAAAATAAGTCGACGTCTATTTTTGGGTGGGTTTAAGAAGGAACCTTACACAACCTAACCCTTCCGAGACGGAATGCAGTGATTTAAGACGTATAGGTGTATATTTTAGTAAGCATATTTTGCTGCGCAATTACTATTCTTGGTGGTCATTGTATTTAACCCATTATAAATGTATAGCCTATGATCGCTAGCATAACCACGAGAATAACTCGTGCGTTGCCAACCTCACTAAAAATAAATTAAACTTGGGAAAGGAATGGGAAGGTAAATGTAAGAGTTTGCTTCTTATAGTACCTAGTTGTTGCTCTTTGTCCGATATAAAAATATTAATATTCGTTGCTTATGCCATTGAGATGGCTTGTTCACCAGGAATTATTTCAAAAATATCTCACACAAGCGATTGTAGCTGTCACTATAAAATAGCAGTATTCACGTAGCACGGTCGTTAATGCGAGCACACGTTTCAACGTACGCGGAGAGCAAACGTGTCGAATGGACCACACACTTATCTTTGAGAGAATTGATATGCTCCAAATATATATTAAGCTGATATAATTCTGTTTATTTTTTATCGTATCACTACATATTATAAAACAAATTCCCCCGCCGCGTCTGTGTGTTTGTTCGCGATAAACTCATAAACTACTGAACGATTTTTGAAGTGAAAACTTCTTTAGCAGCGTTGTGCACTTTTTTGTGATGGATAAAAAATGTTAAACTCGCGTCAGGACACGTGACCTGATCGAAAATTCGTAAGACGGAGGGAGAATTGTCATGTTTGTGTACGATAGAGCAATAAATTAATATTGTATTTTACCACATAAATCATAGTACTTTTATACTAATAATTAAAGCAATTCGTGCAAAATTATTCCCTAACCATTCCAAAATATCAAAAATCGTTAATATTCAAGTTTTCACTTCTGCCGGCACTCCCGGAGTGCAACTTTTTTTTAATACGGTTTTCACCAATAGATAAAGTGATTCATGAGGAAGGTTTAGGTGTATAATTTGTTAAGGTTTTGTTCTACCCATGCGAAGCGGTGGGTCGCTAGTTATCTGTATAAAATTAAAGATAGATAACGCAGAGACGAGTCAGACATACATACATATAAGAACACTCGGCAAAATCGTAACCATTCGAGTGAGAGTCGAGTGGTAGTTAAAATAAAAACAAATGTAGGTAGGAATGAGATCAAATGTAGCGTATATCGTGTGTAATGTGTTGTGCACATTACTCAGGGAAGTTTCTCATCGCGAATGTCCCGTAAGTGATATTAAAAACGGATTGCGCTCCATTCCATACCGGCTTTATGTTGACCGATAAACTGACGCGCACACATACATACTCTACCTCATACCTCTTTGTTTACTCGTTATGTGTTTAAGTGTGGTTTGTGTGCAAACTTGTAATGTGTGTGCGTGAACGTAATTTGCGCAATTATATACATTCTAAGCCATATTATAGCTTAAGTATTTTTGAGTAGAACTCATTTTGGTTGGTGTGAATGTGAATAATAATCTGCTAGTAAGGTGCTCTATTCATTTCTACCATTTACAACTGAGTTATGTGTGTGAGGATGTATGTATGTGCATGTGAGTAAGACAACATACTTGCAGTTTATACACAATTTTATAGCGCTTTATTTATTATATCACTAAGTCGCACAGCTTAGTAATCAATACGTCTTATGGTTCATACAGATTTAATAGCCTTAGAAATACACTGAGCTGCCATCCCTAAAAGTATTTATACTCAATTTGTCAATAAAATGTTTTTAATGATGATGAAATGAATGATCAAGTAGTTTAACAGGTTCCCTGTCCGATGAATCACATATGATACATAACAATAGATTTTCTATTGTGTATATCACGGGACAGCGAATGCGTTAAGACATACATAGGTTAAGACAAATTTTTCCTAATTTTTCAAGAAGACCTCATAAATGTTTTTTCAGTTTTATTAATGCGAGAGTGATATCTGTATTATAAACATTTATAACCTGACAAATGATTATGAGGCGCGCCATGCCCCTGTTTTACATTTCAATTATATTAGAAAAGTAGATAGTAATATCTACTTCACGCATACAAAGTTTGGGCAAGAACTAGTGTATATATAATTCGTAACGGTAATTAATTAACGCTTTCATGGATAATTATAGTAAATATAAGCAATAGTACATAATTATATCTCCAAATCAATTGCAATCTATATGTTTATCTATGATATGTTACAGTGTTTGATTGTTATCAAAGCTCACACATCAGTGAGTTCATTGTGGTTTTGATAGATGATACTGACGGCAATTGAGATTTAATATCCGGATAGACCAGGAGATAAATTCATCAATCATTTGTGATCCTGTGTAATTTGTTTACTATTATAAGCATAGACAAATTTACGCCTGTATGAATAATCTCTCTTTAATGCCCACGTAATAGTGGGTAAAGTCTATAATAATACATATTCTATCACACACACAACACCATCTAGCTCCAAACTAAGTAGAGCTTGTACTATGGGTACTAGACAATGGATAAACGTACATATATATTTTTCTACTATTTTTTTGGATATACATACATAATTATACATAGAAACACCCAGACCAAGACAAACATCCATGTTCATGCACACAAATGTTTGACTTATGCGGGAATCGAACCCGCAACCTCAGGCGTGGTAGTCGGTTACACTAACCACTAAAACATCGAGGCTGTCTATTAAGAATTTCTTGACAAAATATCTATATAACACTTTGCTCGAATGTCATTTTAACTAAGGCACTCACGATAGGCTACGCAAAGTGCAAAGTCTTGCTATGGGACTAATTAGACAGAATCCTTTTAGTTTTCGCACTAATTTAAAATATAATATAATTAATGCAAAATGAAAATCTGTATTGTAAATTAGAGTTAATGAATATACGTCCTTTTAAAACAATTAAAATATTAAAGTATTGCATATGAATAAATAAACTCTCACAGGTTAGAACCTGTGTTTTAGTTAGTTTAATTATTTATATTGTTTATATGTTCAAATTGAAATTATAATTTGAATCCAAAGCACTGAATTTTGATGACTTAGCATCCATTAAATATATGCTTGCATCCAGGTATGGGGCAATCGCATGTTACGCGGTCCGAAACCAAATGGGTAGTAAATAGAAACGGTCCGTCCTCTACGACCCTACTTTAGACCTTCTGGGTACTACCCAACGTGTTTTCCTCACCGAGTGACCATTTGGCATTGTCTTGACTTGTCTACCCAAATTTCTTTTTTATCCGCTGGTATCCTGTCTCTGAACAATTTGAATCGGCAGTGCGTGAAAGTTTTGTTGATATTTTTCAGGTTCAATTTCTTATTTATGTTCTCGTGGCAACTGCAACGTGTGGAAACTCGACAATTGCCGTAGGCGGTGTCTATGTTGTTGACCATAACTAAAATATTTATTTATTTATTAAGGATCTCCAACAAAGAATATACACAAAATTACATAAACCAATGAACATAAGTTTTGTATGGTGCATATCTGCATATAGCAACAACGCTTAATAAACTTTAAGCTGACTTTTTTGCTTCCCGCATGTGACAGCGGAAAAATTATATAGATAAAAATTCAGAAACGTACTTTTAATTTTCAAGACGATTTTTTTACGTATATAATATTGTAGTGTCCTTGATTAGCAATAGCTGGTATGAGCAAATTTCTCTGACCGGTATGAGTCGTCATCGTTTCATGTATATTATAGCAGTATCATCATACTCTTAGTTTGCAAGAGACATATATGATGCTATTTGTTTATTAATCATAGTTTGAACGACCGTAGATCACGTACACTAATGAATTCATTAAAATATTACGAACACACAAAACAACTCGTCTTCCATCAAAACGTAAACAAGTCATAATTTGGATTTGATACGGAAATAGCGTTGACAGCGGTATGTACCCGAGAAATAGTTAATTAACATGTGCCAAATGTCTTAATGGACTCCTTATATTATGATACTGTAGACAGACATACACCGCTAAATAATGAAACGTCCAGAATGTTATGAAAGTAATTAACGCTTATATGATAGACAATAATGTGAGAATCGCAGCTAATGGGAATGTATTGAGCATGTCTACGCCTCTGCCAGAACTATGCGTGTGTTGTCAGCATCGGCGTGCATACAATTAAAGCTAGTAGTTTCTCTAATTCTAATCCACATAGACAGATAGCGTAACAAATGGATTCACAAGCAACAGTGTGACATGATGTATCGAACAATCAACTGCAGTCAATCGCTCGCTACACAGTGACATGTACCAGGGATGCATAGTGTTGCAGCAGTTTATCAATTGGGACATGATTGTTATTCGCGTCACACGAACACATTACGCAAATAAGGTACGAACGGACAGCGACAGCGGGAGACTTTTAAAGTACTCCCCGTAAAGACCCCGATTGAATAGACATTTTCTTGTCTTATGAAATGTCAGGAAGGGGGAAATAGAGCGTTATAGATGTTTATTTTATATAAATCTTTTCCCTTTTTTCTCCTACGTGTAACAATCTGCAGAGACATTTATCTGTTCGAGAAAGCTATATTTAAAGCACTCACTCGACAGGATCGAGTATCTTGTAATGTCAATATCATCAAGTAACAGCGAAATTACTGTTAACCCTAACGATATTATATTTTTATTGCCAACTGGCAACCATAGAAATAACGGACAACAGTACTGTGGAATCTGTGGATGGCTCTCGTCTCATTAGCTTTCCCAATAAAATAATTGAGAGTTTCAGTAGCGGGGCTCGTGCGGGGCAGTGGGGGATGTGCCGCGGCGCCCGGGACGCCTTTCAGTATTCGGCCGCCCGCCCCGGCGTCTGCCCGCGTCTATGCGCGCCCTTTAGCGCCCTCGCGCGATTCGCGAAACCTCCACATTATGTACGTTTAACACCAGGATACCATAACACAACAGTGATTAATTTATTCCAAACATCAGTGGTGTTTACATTCGGCGAAGGATTCGCTTGCGGCGCCCATCATGGCGACATTGTGTTATTGTGGAGGAGCCCGTAATACGTAGATGCTCTCGTGTTACCTTCGATTGATTATGATATCCGTGTAGTGTTTGTGTTGCGTTGCACAGTACCTATATGAAGGACATCTCTCATGAACGAGATCATGACCAAGTCTTACTGTGTTATACCTATGTATGTCACATATATATCTAGATTTGTAATCTATAAAAATATATACAATAAATGGAAAATATTCCATTTATTAAAAATAAAAACACCCATATATCATTTGCCGTTTGTATTTTAACGTAAACATTTGTTGAATAATAAAAAACGGCTTCGCCTGTCAATCACTGACAGGTTGAACAGGTTTTACCTCATAAGGTTCTAGGGAAGGGCTTTTTGCAGATTCCATTTGTCAGTCTGCCATTCAAACATGGAATACTTTGTAAACGTGGGGGGTTGTTCTTTTTATGTAATGACGTACCAAATTTTGACTTTAGACTTATAAATTATTACCTCCGGTTTTAATATAGGTAAGATCAAATCCCAAAGAGAAAACATATTTCTCAAATAAAATCCATAAAAGATCCAAAACAATGTTTGCAATTTTATTAAAATATTCTAAATAGATTAGACTTTGATCCCTGAAGCATTAAGCTTTTGTTGACGCGTCCGGATCATTGACATGCCATCAATATGCCTTACAGTAAATCCAATTCTGGACATCACACGTACTGGTACCACACCATAAAATTGCGATATATCAATCATTTTTTATTTACTTGTGTCATTGTTGCATGGCTTTCAATCACATCTTTCGCTTTGATGTGGTAGTTCTTAGTTGATTAGAGAAACAACTACTCCACCAGTATTTCCTCACTTATTAATTGAGATCCCACGATCACCACATGTCACTATCATTAAGGAGACTAGTTAGTTGCCGCAGAATCTATCTAAATACTATCTTGCACGCGCTAGGCATCAATTATCGTATTAAACACATGTTAGTACATGCACTAGGCACCTAGATTACAAATTAAGTCCCCAATAGACTTAGAACTCTCGGACTTGTGTACTGCGAATCTTGGCAATTTCCAGACTTAGCTTCAGAGACTTGGCAAGTTGTTCGACACTGAATACAGGATGTGTATAACTTAAAACTAAATTAGTAAACTCCGCTATTAGTCGTACTGTATCAGTCGAGAGCGAATCAACTGTGGAAATGCATTTACTATAATTTGATACTAATACATCTGTAGTACACTTTGTGGACTACTTACTTTACGTATGATATACATAGGTACATATGTAAATCTAATATGCATCGGATAGGTTTTATAGTTATTATGTTCCATGATAGATTCTATCAATCTTAACTTAATATCAATCTATTGCATTTCGAAGGTAATTGCTTGGTTTTCAGGTCTTCGGCCCAATTAGTCAAAGAGTGTGTTGCTTTACGTTTACCAATTCACGATCGTAACTCTAGAACCCGTTTGGTTTATCATTGGCGCTTGTAACACCAAGGAAATCAGCCACGCCTCAAGCCTTGCAAAAAAGGAGTCTTACTACTTCCGGCGCAAGAGGCCAAAATGAATATAGTCTTTCTGATGTAAGCAGACCAATTTCTCTAGGAGCTTGTAAAAGTCACCATTTGAATTCTACACAAAGTGGATTGGTCGATCATCCATAGGGTAGAGGTACTTACTTGATCAGGTTGTTCCAGTTTGAAAAATATAGCAATGTACAGGATTTAGTTGGGGATTCTGCTATGTAAAACTTTTCATAATAGTAAAAGCAACTTACTGGTGTAGATACAAAAACTTATTTAAATTGATCACGTTAACATTTTACGTCGTGATGGCTCAGTTGTATTGAATGCGGCTGCTGGTCGTGAGGTCTGGGTTACAGATTCCCGGATCGGTCATAGTGTTATTACGTTTATTTATCACAATTTTTTTCAGTAACGATAGAATGGTTTCTGGAACTATGCCCGGTGGACGGCAAAGGGTTTGTTCCTTATGGACTTAAAATCATCGCTGGCAAAATGTCAGTATTATACACATCTGCCTACTAGGGGCTTATAGGCATGAAATAATGTAAATAAACAATTTTTGTGACATACATACACACATATATAGACGTTTGCTTCTTTACCGGAGTTATAGCGAGAGCCCCTGACCGTGGTGGTGGTGGACTATTACTGAGTTCCAGCTACATTTACTCTTACCAGGCCCGTATATATGAATATATATTATGGATATAAATATTTTACACATTCAGTTTGAGTACACAGGTCACAAATTACGCTTTTTGTTAAATAATTAACATTCTAGCTTAAATAAATGCCAAATATTTGCTTTGTGTGGACTGAAAATATGCTGTAAAAATTAATAGAATTGTCTGTGGTTGAGTCGGGGCGCGACCCGCGTTACGTAGGCTATTGAGGGTTCGGCAACCACACAAAATAAAGACAATTTATTGCTATGGAGCCTTTCAAAATGGTGGCCCTTAACGTGTTTTCGTGGTGAAGAGAAAGGTAAAGGTAACCCCATTAAGCAGATTGTTTCGACACTGTTATTATACAATTTATAAACTAAAAGAAATATATATATAATTGTTACTCTTCAATTATATGGACCTATGATGTCGATGGTTTAGTAGGAACTAATAATAATTAGCGCTGGAGCTAGTTACGATTGTTAACGTAAATCTTTGTGCCGATGCGCAGTGCGCAGTATTCAAATATCAATCGGCAGCTCAAGTGCGCTCGGTGTGAGGTTTAACCTTTTTGTTTGTTCTAATCTCCACATTTAGCGCTTTTTACACACATAACATTTATAGCACTCTGTAATGCGCAGCACTAAAACGACTTACTATATAAAAGTGGTCTTACTAATGATAACAGAATTTCAATCCAATATATCACAAATGGGTTTCGGTTCACCGCTAACCATTTTTAAATCCGTCGTAATCGTTTTCAACATTAAAGCTGTCAATCGATTTTAGACTTTACGGCGGCGAGTCACGTATTTCATTTCGTTTGGAGTGAGAACCGTTCCGCTGCAAGAGTTATGCTCCACATTTGTCTGCGCGTTGTAATCAACGGATCTTTTTTATCTCGGCATCGGCCCTCTGTAGGTAATGTCGCGGGATTGCGTCAATGTTCAGCTGACCTCACTGGACCCTCCGCCGGAGGGATCAGAGGCTCTCGCAAATATTGCTATGAGCGATCGTTAATATCCTCCTTCGACAAGTGCTACCCTCGGTTGCTACGATCCGAGATTTTAATACAATCCTAGCTTGATTTCGTTATATTGCCGGCTTTTCGTATTATCTTGAGACGATTTTCGATATATTTATTGAATTAATAGTTAAACGGGACCGCTACCGTGAAGCCCAAGGTTTGCCGCCCAGGTATGAATTCTCCGTTGCTCGTAAGGTAAACCTTGGAATGTTTTCGGCGATAACTTTGACCCTGTTCCGCAGACTTAAGCATATATGTCAATTCTGAGTGTCATTAATTTGCTAATTCCTTTGGGAATATGCTGGCGTAATGCTTTACTCTATTAAGTAGAGAATACAAAAAGTAGACGGGAAATTAAATGACGTTAAACTTAGGATTGGCCTTGACTCGGCTCACGTGCCAAAAACGTTTACGCCTCAGTACCCTCATGTTTCCGGCACCCCAGGATCATAACAGAAAGTGTGTCGGCTCCTGCACGTTTAAACTCAGAGATAATGCCGACCTTTTACTGTATCAACACAGAATGAACATATTTACTAAACACTTACCGTAGCGAAATTAGAGAGGCGGATAGTAAAAGTTGCCCGCAGCGATATGTAAATTAGAGAACTGGATATTAAAATTTGCTCGCAATGATATTTACAGATATAATTTTGCTACGAATAAAATGGTTGCGGAATATAATAATTATTAACTGAACCGAGTTTGTGAATTACATTTACTATATCTATATGTATATTAATACGTGAAGCAAAAACTTTGTACCCCTTTTTACGAAAATTGTGTGGACGGAGGAGTATGAAATTTGACACAGTTAAAGTTTATATGAAGAAGGAGGGGCGAATCCTAATGTTTTTATAAAATATGCATTAGAAATACATTAAATTAATGGAAAAATACTACACGCACACAACCATGCATTTGACAAGCGCAATCGAATCGCGATCGTAGTATTTCGGCATTGTTCGCCTGACGTCGTACAATTCTTTGTAACTATGGTTCCCTATACCTTATTTAGATGTAATAAAGAAAACAAAGTAGCAAGCTTAGGAATTTTGGTCGAATTTTGACCACTAGGTGACCGCTAGTATGTATAAATGTAAATACATATACATAAAGATTTTTGGTTGTATTGCAATATCGTAGATAGTAATTCATCATTTTCTTGGGATATTAAGTCTATCACATGCCTCAGTATTCTATTTTAAGGCATACGAAGAAATGAAAATTTGCCTAGGCGTGGTTGTATGATGAATTTCAGTTATTTCCAGATACCAATATTCTATTAATACCTTAGGTGGCGCAGTGACTTTATTGGGCAAAGATTTGTGTTCGACTCAATTGTTTCTACCGATATAAAACATTATACGAGTTACAGTTCTAGGTTACGGTTTCAGGGCCAGATATTATTGTCTGTAGTTCTAATGTTTGTAAAGGCTCAGATTCCCTAACACGAAAAAGTTTAAATTACTTTTTAACTAGGTAGTGTTGTCTTACGGACTTAGGCGAATTTAATATTGAAATTAAACTATATTATACAGATTCTACAGCCGAATATTTTTATCAAAATTTTTGTGCTATTGTGGTCAGTGGTAGTGAACCGCGGATTCGATTTTCGGGTCGGTGTTATTGGGTATTTTGGCGAAAAATTCTCAGTACCAGCTCGAAATCAAGTAGGCGGCAAGTGCCTGGCCCATTATTACGAGGGGCCTTATACCACAACAGGCGAAATGTGGGTGTAATACATCTAGGGTTACCTCTTCGGGTATATAAACATGCGAAGTATGCATGACGTAAATTTGTTATAGAAACGGAGAAACACCTGTGACCATCTCATCTCCGTTGTTAAAAAGCAACCGAAAAACTGGAAAACGTGTAAATACTTTAAAAAACTAATAAACAGTTATAAAAGTCGATGTAGACGAAGTAATCTAGTTTCACTACTTTTTTAACGATATAAATGTTAGCAAAGTTTTTATAAGCTAAGCACAAAAAAGCTTATGATAAAGAGGCGACAATTTAAGTTTTAGTGCTAACTTAAATTATTTCTCACGTGTAGGCTTACGTCGTCGCATGACAGCGGCTTCTTGTGGCAATTAGTCGCGTCAGGTAGACTGGAAACGTACCCCGATGTAATGGCACCGACGCTTGTACATGACTTTAATTATATAGCCTACGTACATAATGTACAAATACATAATGTTGCATATACTATATGATAATATGTGCTTATAATGTATTCCGTGCACATCAAGTAATTGCACATGTTAAGTTTTTGATTATTTAACTATCTGACTTCTTTGCTAGTCTCTAACATAAGTCCATAGTACAAGATCTGCTTAGTTTGGGCTAGATGGTGTTGTGTGTATGTGATAGAATCTATACTAATATTATAAAGCTGAAGAGTTTGTTTGTTTGTTTGAACGCGCTAATCTCAGGAACTACTGGTTCGATTTGAAAAATTATTTTATTTTTGTATAGCCTATTTATCGAGGAAGACTAAAGGTTATATAACATCACGCTATGACCCACGGGAGTGGCGCAGTAACGATAAACGCGGGTGAAATTGCGGGAACATCTAGTACTATTATAAGTGCATTCGTGAGATCTCCGGGTCGATGCTCGAGCTAGACAAAAGTGTTGTTAGATTCTTATGCTAGAAAATTCTCATTCGCAGGGCGGGACCTTGATATTAGTCAGGTAAACGACAAATGTCCTTCCTCTATGGTCAAGCTCATACCAAACAGCGCTTTGGATATGTCTGAAAACAAACATCTAAACTCTCAGATCCACAATTTTAGTATGATTTAAACTTCGGATTGAAATATCAGCAACTTGTTTTGAAAAAATTGAATCCTAATCCTAACTAATATTATAAAAGCGAAATTGAGTTTGTTTGTTTGTTACGTTTTCACGCCTAAACCACTGAACTGATCATCCTGAAATTTTGGATGTACGTTGACAGGTGTACAGAAACGAACATAGGCTACCTTTCATCCCGAAAAAAATTACTGTTCCCGAGGAAAACAATAATAACGTTCGTATAATAACAGATGGCGCCATGTGTCTTTCGAATTATGATTAAATTATATTATTACAAGCAGAGTACAACCCGAATTGATTGTCAAATTCTAAATTAACGCGAGTAAAGCCGCGGGCAAAAGCTAGTGTTTTATAATTATATCGGACTGGCATTCTGAGATAATCAGGTTGGAGTATACAACTGTAATAATTGAGTGTAGCCATATTCATTACGGTGCTTTAATAATAGCCTAAAATATTAAACTTGAATTGTTATTATTCACTATTCCTAAAGCCGTAATAAATAAGGCTTTACTACTCCACCATGTGCCATCGACACGGATTCATATTTGTATAATAATAAGGCAAATATTTGAAAGTAAGACAATTATGGAGATAATGAAACAATCTCTCTACAACAGATAATATTTTGTTTCTTGCGGAGATCGATTACGAAATATTAAGCGCGTTGCTACAGGCAGTCTGCTTACTTGAATCACTTAAATGTGTCGAACAGGACAAAGTATTAATAGTTAGTATGATAGTGTAGGACTGCACTGGCAGAGGTCTTCGGTTCAGACGAAAAGTATATCAAACGTGTTAAGTGACTTAATAAAAAAAAACTTGGGGCAGTCTTTAGGGACTGCCGATAGAAAACTTTAATCCTTGATCATAAACACTTCTTTATAAACCAAATTATAAACCAAAAACAATTCCAAAATGGATCGTGCATTTGACACACGCAGTCGAAGTGCGTAACTATGGTTACATATATCAATACATAATGACATATATCAGCAATATTATTGGTCGAATTTCGAGCACTAGGCGACCTCTAGTATTCTAAAATAATTCAAAAATGGAAAGCGTGGAAGCGTGACGATGACGAAGCGTGACGATGGATGACGCGAGTTCTATGATTTTTGTTCACCCAAGAAGTGCTCAACGCGCCTAAAGAAGTTTTCACTTAAAAAATTAAGCTTGTCCATATAATTAATTTGTGTATAGATACCTACTCAAGGTTTGCTGGATCTTACTTCAGTTAGTTTGTGCACTATCTGTGAGAGAAATCTCAACAAAAGAGAAATGTATTTCTCTTAGTTAAACAGTAAGAACACGACACAGGACGCGCCTTCAAACAAACGAGAGGAAACTCAGTCATTTACTAAAACATTGTATTACAATACAAAAACGATGAATTTGAAGCTTTGTGTGTATCATTTTTGACAACTTCATCAAGCGCAGATTTGGGAATATTTTCATTCGCTAGTAAATATGGCCTTTGATATCGCGCCGTACGTTTTGTGGAATAAAAATAAAGTTATTTTGTGAAACGTATATCCATGTTTTGTGATGTTCGTGGAATTTATCGAATATTTTACAAATAACGGAAATGAAAATAGTTAATAGTGTGTGCTGTATCGTAGCACTGACTACACATTTATATTAAACTAGATGTGCCCGTGGTTTCACCCGCGTTTATCTTTACTGCGCCGCCCCCGTGGGTCGTAGCGTAATGTTATATAGCCTATACACTTCCTCGATAAATAGGCTATCCAACACTAAAATATTTTTTAAATAGAACTAGTTTTGCCTGAGATTAGCGCGTTCAAACAAACAAACTCTTCAGCTTTATAATATTAGTATAGATAATTAAATAACATCGAATATATTTTCGTATTGAGCGTAGGTGGCACAGCGGGCGGGACACTGGCATTACAAATGCGCCGTTGTGAATGATCGAATGTAAATTGTGTCGAGTGTATGTGTTTCATGTATCTTGGACGTAAGGCGGTAACTTGCATGTAGGTGCACCTGCAAGGTTGTATGCATCTGGTGTGTATTAGGAAGTACGCAGATCCAAAAACTAGCGCGTGTACCGACGCAAGTCATCCGCATAAGTACTCGCTTGAGTATGAGCGCGATAGCGCAGGTTAATCACACGGAGTACTTGGTGTTTTCCGCTATGTGATAATGTAAGTGATTTAGAGTTACGTACAGAAAGAAGCGAACGATAATGATAAAGATGATTATGCATAAATATTTTTCTGACGAAACATTTGTAAAATCCGCAGACTGCGTCTAATACAATGTTTTATGCGGACGTACATATGTATCTCACACATGTAGTCTATGCGAGCAGCTTACGCAAGTAATCAACACCAAGTACTAAGACCGTGTGCATGTATCTTAAGCGTCCGTTGTCCAGAAGTTTTAACTTTTATAAGAGCAAAGGCCCTGTTCGCCCCTATAAGGAAACAATTTGGCAATTTAACGTCTATTTAAACAGATTACAATTTTGTATAATAATAATATTTGATAAATAGCACAAGCAAAGGTTCTTAATTTACTTCAAACAAAAAGCGTTCGCTCACTGTTGTCTGTTTATAAGCTTCTTGGAAACAAGAATAGGTACTAGTAAAACCGACAAATATGCTTAAAAAAATAACAGTTGCTTTTCTATTAAGCTTTATCCAACGTCGTTCGTTTGTTATTTAATTAAAAGAAATACTGTGGCTCTTCTCATTTGTGAACGTTAGCTTCCAGACAGAGTACACTGACCATCGCAAAGAGAATGTACACGTTGGAATACGCAGAGCACCACCGACAAAGAGAGTTATAATTTACTTACAAAATAATTAATACACACATGATTAACAAAGTTTGAACTGGCTCTGTCTGTGCCTCGGAACTTTTGAATTTGCACTCTTGTGCTGGCACTGTAAGTTTTTGACTTAAACGATTTACTAATGAGAAATAGAGATGCTATGCACAGGGAACTTAAACACTCGCCAAACAATCCTATTCTAAGACTTACATACTCAAGATACAGAAACTTTTGCACAAAAATTCTAAAAAAACTCAAAAGAGACTTTGACCGTACCGAGCTAAGAGAGGCCTCAAATGACAATAAAAAGATGTGGAAGGTGATAAAGCGGGTTACTAACACTGACAAGCCTCATATACCTAACAGTGACTTATTAGCATCCTCCCCATCACCTCAAAAATCGGTTGATATAGTGAATGAGTTCTTTGTAACCATAGGTACAAACCTTGCTAACAAATTCACACGCGAGCAAACGAGTCAACAATCCTCAGACGACTCTTCGTCTACACCCACTACTCTCCAATCATTTGTTGCTACAGACTGACAATACAGAGATCGACGCGATATTGATGTCACTCAAGACAGACTCCGCCGTTGGCTGGAACAATATCTCTACGAAATTTCTTAAGCGCTATAAACTGATACTTATTCCATTACTAACGTACATATTTAACCTCTGCCCAGACACGGGCACCTTCCCTCTCTTTTTTAAAAAGGCTATCATTCACCCAATTCATAAATCTGGCAGTAGAAATTCTGTAAATAACTATCGTCCCATAGCAGTTTTACCTTCAATCTCAAAAATCTTAGAACGCTTAATAAACAAACGGCTGATGAAATATCTAGAGGATAAGCAGATTCTTTCTCCCAACCAGTTCGGATTTAGGAGAAACTTATCGACGTGACCATGTCACTAAGGAATTAGACAATAAAAAAGAAAGTACTATCCATATTTCTGGACCTGAAAAAGGCATTCGATACAGTGTATATTCCTGACTTAATTTCGAAACTTGAAACTATAGGCATTCGTAGCCATTCACTTAACATCTTTAAAGATTATCTCATAGACCGAGCTCAGTGCGTAAAAATACAAAACTACCTTAGCACCGATCAGTCTGTCATTTTTGGCGTCCCGCAGGGTAGCGTGATTGGTCCAACCCTTTTTCTAATTTACGTCAATAGACTCTGTAATCTAAAACTTAAAAACGGAAAAAATCACAGCTTTCGCTGACGACACCGCTCTCACTTTCTCTGGCTACGACTGGACGGATACCTTCACTTCAGCTCAAAAAGGACTAAACTCTGTTACACAACTTCTCAACACCCATTTACTGACGCTCAACACAGATAAAACCAAAATACTCACCTATAGTTTCCGTAGTTTTAATCAACCTCCAGATTCATACTCCTTAGTGGCGCACTTCTGTCCCCTGCCTGGCTCAATAGCTTGTGCCTGCCCTAAACTAGAACGTACTAACACTACTAAATACCTTGGAGTGACACTTGACAATAGATTAAACTTTACACCACACGTAGAACTACTGGCGAAAAGAATAAGAAAACTAATCTTTGTCGTCAAGAATCTCCGCCATGTCGCAGAACCTCTAATAATAAGGAATACATACTTCGCACTCTGTCAATCCCTATTAAGCTACTGTGTTTCCGTTTGGGGTGGGGCACCCAAAACGGTCATGTTTAAACTCGAACGAGCGCCAAGAGCGGTTCTAAAAGTCGCCACTTTTCGACCCATCCTCTTCCCTACTACAGATCTGTATACAAATTGTAAAGTATTAACAGTCAGACAATTGTTTATCCTAAATACAGTACTTCTGCAACATCAAACAACACCGTATCAAACACTTACCAAAAAACGTAAGGATAAAGCATGTCAACCCTATTGTAGTCGGTATACCACTACAAAAAGACTACTGTGTTTCCAAGGACCTCATCTCTATAATAAACTTAATAAAATACTAAGTTTTTACTCACTTCCGAATTCATCGCTAAAATACACATTAAAAATTGGCTACTGACTGTTAACTACAATGACACGGAAAAATAAATACAGACTTGACGCTCCTTTCTCTACATAATCTCAATGACGCACTACTCACACACACACCACATACATTCGCACACACACAAACAAAGACACACATACATACATACACACACACGCACACGCGCACACACACACGTACACGCACACACGCCCACACGCGCTTACGCACACACGCACACATAGTCACGCACACTCACACACACTCACACACACACACGCACACACACTCACACATGCTTGTTACAAATAAGACATAAAGTAAAAATAATTGTAAGTTTGCCAAATTATAAACACACACTTATCTAAATATTTTTCAATTAACACGTACGCTTCTTTGTTCCTTTTGTTTTATCATTAATGTTTGTACATACCAACAAAAGAAATGTAATATACAATAGAGTTCTCTCAAGGGTCGGGCCCAACACCTTTAATACAAGTTGCTGTAACAACTTAGCAAAGGTGTTGGAGTCAACACACAATTTGTAACAATTATATTCTTTCTTTAATTGTACGTATAATAGTGTGTAACATTGTATATCTGTATTTTGAAAATAATAATAATTATTATTATTATTAATTATACAATTAAATTTGCGTCGTTGGTGATGGTTGATATATGCTTAGATTTGCGAATTGAACCCAGAACCTTGAGTTATAAAGTAATGTTCATTGCTTTTGTTTGCAAATGGGTTAGTCAGTTAAGGCTAGGAAACAGAACACAATTAGACTAAGCTCAACTAGATGAGAAAGTTGAGCCTAAGGTGAAACATAATTCTTAGAATAAATCAGTTGAGCATTGGCTCAGCAGCGGCAATTCTGTAGTAAGTAGCAGCACGTATACTGGCAATGTGCCAAATAAATAATAGTAATAGGCGCCTCCTATTACGTGGGAAATCTATTTGGCTAAATGTAACTGTAATAGAACTCTGCTTACCCCTAAAGTATTTACAAGTATTAGTCTATAGATTTTATAATGGTGAATCATGGATAGCGTTGCGGCTACGTCATAATACTATGGTTTACGTTGCATGTTCTCTCTATCAACCTCAACCCGTACAATTGACGAAAATCTGGTTTGAATTTAAATGTTTTTTATGTTTGTTGTTTTAGTATTTGGTATTTCTAAACATAGCGCTGGGGTTGCATTTTAAATAAATGATAAGATGCTTTACATCGTTTGTTAACTCTTTCGCTGTCCCGTGATAGACACAATTGAAAATCAATTGTTAAAAATCACATATGTATCATATGTGATTCTTCGGACAGGGAACCTGTTAAGGCAATCCGTAGCGTAGCGCGTGATCTGGTGTGACTACAGCATTAAGCTCAACTGAAGCCTGTAATATAATAAGATCTTAAGAATACCGTTTATAGCTGTATCCCGGCTCAAAAGGTTCTAATACATTTATAATACTAAATCTCAAAGTAGATTAAAGTAGAATTTGAAATAAGTTCGGTAAATAGATTTCTTTTTAGCATAATAATATTACTTCTTGAAAGGTACGGATTTGATAAATATTTTATCTTTAAAGGGATCTTCTTGTTTATGTGCTTCTTAAATAAACTTGTGTCAAAAGTCTTCTCGAGTATCATGAGTGTTGGATGATGCTGTTCATCAATACTATGCACGAATAGAATGAATGTTGAATTTGATTATTAGGCCTGGGTTTCTATGCCTCCATTTTCCTTTGCTAGATTGAAGTATATGAGCTTGCAATGCTTTATTAAGTGAATGACTGAATTCATGTATAACGAATTATAGCGGCAAGTGTTACAAAATGATGAACGACTATGTCCGTAATTAGAACATCTGAGACTTTGCAAACATTAAGACAACCGACACAACGAAAACCTTCACTTAGAATAACCATTTGTGCATCACAGGAACTTTTGTTCTGTATGTGGTAGAACCCACAAATAACCATTTGTGCATCACAGGAACTTTTGTTCTGTATGTGGTAGAACCCACGAATCTCAACGTGACGGAGTACTGAGTTGACTACTAAAACATAAGTCATTTAATAAATGACTAGTATAATATTTTAAATTATGAGATTGCAAATCGAAAAGACTGCCATGGTAACCTGTGATAGTGTGATATGTTCAAATTGTTTTTGTCATTTCTTTCCTTTCACGTTCTTTTATTTCTCATGTCTAAGGCTGATATTTATACACACATTTAAAGAAGCCTCGATAACCAAAATCCATCACATACTGTTTGCATACTGGTACTCTCGGCTACTAGAGCGCATAAACATACAAAGTCAAAAATTCACAATTTCCAACAGCAGATATAATATGTACATAGGTACTTTAGGCTATCACACTCGGGCTACAGAGACCTAAGCCAATCGCTTTGTTCAAATACTAATAACTGGACACGTGAGTGGCTGTGTTGAAAGCCGAAATATGGTCCAGGTTTTACGCTCAATACCGAGTATTTTCCGTTCAATATTATTTACTTTTACTGACAACATCACATGGACGTTGGCATTTTTCTACGAAATTATTATTTTAGTAATATAAAAGAATATTTTCGGTAATCAGGGATGGCGAATTGTATTTGTCATATCATCACAAACATACAAAACGAAAAATTATATGATCTTAATTATAGTGGTTCGAGATTAAGTGTTTGTTATTTCTTAATTTTTTTCCTCTCTGACGACATAGTCAAATATTAAAATTTGATGTACTGGACTGTCGTTTGTCCACGGCTTCAGACATTAGAAAACCAGATATTTGTTATGCAGAACTAAATAAGTTAACATATGTTTTAGATTTTAAGTCTAACTTCAAGTTACGAGAATTTGAAACAATCCGTTCTGACATATATACAGACATACAGACAATCATTAAAATGGTAATAACTATTTTTATTAATTCAAACTTAACTAATTAGTCGATTCCTCTTAGTTTTTGAAATTATCTCTTATCATCAGACCACAGTCTCGATGCAATTTTATTATAGAATAGATATTTATAAAACAGTTAATTGAAAATGCCGCTCGCAGTGCAACGAGACAGAATACATGAATGGTTTTGAATATCAAGAGAAAGAGTTTCAATTAATTCAACGCTGATTCTAATTTCATTTACAACTATTAAATATCAAAAGTTCTGAGAAATAAAATTTAATTTATTGTCGTAACTTAAATATTAATTGTAAATACTTAATTGCAATTTGAATAGCCGTCGTAACTTTTATTTTATTTTACAATAAATGTGAATTGACGTCGGCTTTTATTCACGGCCTCTATTAGATTATCTTAAGGTTATAAGGTGAACATTTTGTCTTAGATAGACCTGTAGATAGTTAGACAGCTCTTAAATAGATATTAGACGATAATCCATACTAGTGTTATAATTATAAACGTGAAAGTAGCTCTGACTAACCACAAAATCGATTTTGATAAAATTTGACAAGATAGATTGTATCTTAGAAATGGGGATTATGAGATGAAGATAGGCTACCTTTGATCCCGAAATATATTCCCATGGAATTCGCGAAAAGCCGTGGGCAAAAACTAGCAATTTATAAAATCCATATAGAATTTTAAAATAAGTGTTTTTCGCAACAGGTCTTTGATTACGGTCGGTAGGTTGGCGCGTAGAATCGATCCCTGGTACGGACAGGAGATTCTTTTATAAAATTAGTCTCAGCATAAAGTCTGAAACTTCGCAGTGTGAAATTAATGAGGGCAGTGTACGGCAATAGGTACACACTCAACGACGTGAAACTGAAAAACGCTGGATGTTAAATACGGGTGTAATGTTTTTATGTGTATAATGAAAAGCATTCTAGCTTAGCTGAAGGAGTTAACAGGGATACTAGTTATATGTAAACCAAAATACAAAAGTTTAAAAAAATATGATAATATCTAATGTCTCTGCCTATCCATTCCAAAAGTGAGGATTTTGGTGTGGAATATGGTTCCCGTAGGGCGTCAAGTATAGTGATGCATTTGATAAGGCTACATTTAAAGTTATTGTCATAGAATTCTTCATAGTAAGAATGTACCAGTTTATTTAACTTGTCATATCCGGTCTATGCCGACTACGTCATATATCGGACAAATAATCTCGTAGCATCACCGCTGTAGCAGCGTAGCACTATTTGCAGTTTCGTAGCATATAATAGCTACGCGGTAGATTTCGGTGTAGCGAAATGCTACGCAGTGAAACCAAAGATTGTATATTATTCCAGTCTGTGTGTATTCACGTCAGTTGATTAAACACCAACTTGATACATGCAGTTACGACTACTGCAAAAATATTAAATGAATTTAAAATAAGGGATGTGTAATAAATACCTTTAGGCTGAAGCGATTTATATATGTGATATGATGTCGAGCAAAAAAACATACAGTCGAATTGAGAACCTCCTCCTTTTTTGAAGTCGGTTATAAACAGATATTATTCACTTTTATTAATCTGTCTGGTTAACATAATGATAAAAGACTGTCTAGTTGCCAGCATCCATACTCTGATGGAGGAAATAAAAAAACATTTTAGACGGGTTGTCTAATATTTTATTACGTACTACCGACCTGCCCCGGCTACGCACGGGTAACCTTAATAAATTATATACTTAAACCTTCCTCATGAATCTCTCTGTCTATTAGTGAAAACCACATGAAAATCCGTACAGTAGTTTTTGAGTTTATCGCGAACAGATAGACAAAACAGATGCGGCGGGGGACTTAATTTTATAATATGTTGTGATCTGCAAGAATCATACAATAATTTCTTCATTTATCAACAATGCATATTTAACAATTTAATGTGTACCTAAATTAACCTGTCCATTATTGGAAGGCCAATAATGGATAATAATCTCCATCATTATCATCTCAGCCAAAATACGTCCTTTGCTGGGCATAGGCCTAAGGCCAAACATACCTAATTAAAAGTATATTGTGTCTAGCCGCTGGTGTGTCGCTCCGACTCAATACGTTATTGAATAAATGATATCGAGCTTTAGAATAGAATGTGGATTAAAGTCAATAATATAAAGCCTATATAAACGGCTTTATGAAATTCTACAAGTTAAACAAAATGCTAAGTTTATGAGCGACTCGAATAATAGAAGTCTAGTTTAGGTAAAGACTTCGTACTGCGAGGCGTAGGATATTAGTTTGCTGCAAACTTAATGAGGTAGAAACGCAAGTGTAAAAGTAGCTACCGATCGTGGGGTATTGGGCTCCATACGCGGGTCTGTTATAGCATCCATAAGTACATACATCGTTTGTCGATCAGATCGGAGACGTTCTGGACAAAGGCCAGGGTTAAGAGCACCTTAAACCGGCGAGCTTGTATGAGGAATGTGATGAAAGTGAATGAAGCCAGAGAAGTGTGTCAGGATCGTAGCAAATGGAAATCCGTTGCTTCTGCCTACCCCTCTGGGAAATAGGCGCGAATCTATGTATGTTTGTATTAAATACATATATTAGCGAAAATGTTGTAAGTACAATGTAAAACTAGATAGCCTCGTGAATAGTTTATTGAAAATTGGCGAGTATTATGGTATAATGTTACTAAATTACTACTGTATTGTACGTAAATTAAATATATATATACATAAATCTTTATATATATGACGGCGTATGAGGCCCATCTTCATTTTCTACTTGGTCCACGTGGTGTTCAGACATGAGGAAAATCTTGAAATAACACTAGGGTAATGTTCGTTACACCGATGTTTATTGATAACCTAACTTTAGTCACAAAATCACTGAGGATGCTTACAATATTTCACGATTAAAGTGCTATTTTAAAATTACAATCACGTGGAATGTAGTGAGGTTAGTTGTAACACGATATGAGCGACCGCTCCGAGCGTTCTCGATAGAATGAATGTCGTACGGACGTCTGTCACTTCAAATTGACTACTTGTCATCTGTCAGTTGTCATTTGTTAGCTGTCATCGTATTACAACTAAACACACTCAAGCATTATTCAAAGTAAACTTAAATAAACGATTAACAAAAAATAAACGATTAACTAAATTAATAATGCTTGACATTCCATTAAAATACTACACTCTGCGACATATATAAATCTTCTGTGCGTGTGTTTGTAATTAAACTCCTCCTAAACGGCTGGACCGATTTTTATGAAATTTGTTGTATGTGGTCAAGTGGATTAGAGAATGGTTTAGATTTGTTCTTTTTTTCTGTGTACATGACAACCTCTGTCGGGACAGCTAGTAAATATATTTATATATATTTACGTCTAATTAAAGTTCTATCTTGAATGCCCAGATAAGACATTGATTTTGGGCTTTTTTAGTAATAACATTCTCAGTAGCCAGCGCGTCTAGCAATACGCTCGGTAGACGTTAATGATTTCTCTATTGTTATACTAGCTACGCTGGACCACGCTTCGCTGTTGCTTGTCGGATAACTTTAATTGCCCGTTCCCATGGGAATGCCAAGATTAAAAGGTATATAAAACATTCTTATATAGAAGTGCAACGTTATGTTAAAAAATTAAAACAGTCCTTCAGCTTTCGAGTTTTGGCGATCACAGATACGCATACAACATTTTTATCTATAAGTTTTAGGCTAATAACATTTATCGAAATGCAAGTGTAATTATACCACTGCCTAAAAGTCTACGGATATACTCGCGTGAGTCTAATATTTAGTCTCCCGCATGCCCACTTTAGTTTAATCACCAACAATTATATTAATATGTCGGCTTAATGGGCATACCATATGTAGACAGACCTACAGAGGTACTAAGATCAAAGACATATCGAAGCTGACCTCTGGCGGCAATTGAACCTATAACCTTTAGGCGCGACAGACTGTCACTTAAACCTCAGCAAGAAATATCGTCGAAACCTAAGAGAAATTAATTATTTCAATAATTGTGTTGAAATAATTATTATCGCTATTAAAAGATATGAGTCAGGCAGTAGATATTTCGTTGGGCAATTCTCAATTACATATCAGTATTTTATGTTATTTAAATGATTTTTTGACTACGACCTCTTCGGATACGAATCGTTATTAGCAGCTTCCGATAAAAAATCCCTGTTAACTTCTTCCCAAGAGTACCACTGAACCATACAAATACATTAACTTTAATACATTTCATAAAAGGAGATATTTTAATTAACCGCCAACCAGGCAAAAACATAAAAACAATGTGTCTGGGCACCCAAGTAACTACGAAGCGTTGTCCAAGAGATAAGAATAATTGTATCGAAGAATAGTATGAATATAACTTAGTTTTATTAGATTCTCTGTATGCGCTGCTAAATGGGTCGCACACAGCTTTGTTGTTTGAAATGAAATATCACTGATAGTTAAAATGAGATGCGATTTATTGGTCACTTAACTACCACGTAACTTATGATAATATGTTTGATACGATAATTACTATAAATGAGTACCGCTGATTATAAAGTATGATCGCGCACTGGTGTTGATTTACACAATTTATATGAGGCGACGTAAAAGTGCTGATGTAAAGGAGGCGCGCGTGCCATGTACGATGTATGACTCGTACATTCTCAAACGTAGCAAGATAAGATCAAGAAAATACCACCTAGTTGACGAACTAGCTGTATACCTAGTTAAATTTTGTATCAAACACACAGTTCTCAGAGTAAATAAAGACAGTACCTAAAACTTTCTATCAGTCATGATCATTTCAATCTATCAACGTCCAGCTAAGCTATCACGACTGATGGATGTAAAGGAGTAGTTTCACTCCTTACCGTCCACATATAACTTCAGCTTTAGCTCAGCTTCCAACTAAGACCAATTGGCGTCATCAGCTAAGCTAAGCCGGCTTGTATGCGCGACAGCTCAGACTGTAGCTATAGGCGGCAACAAACAAACCGACGGAGCCCCAACACAATCACTAACTGTCCAACAGTTTCTGTTCACATCGCTCAAGCTTTTGGCTAAGCTAAGCAAAGTTTGGCTGAGGCGACACGCTCGGCTAAGACGCGTTTGGTTCGTCATACATATATAACTGTCGAGTATATCTATGGCATAAGTTGTTTTAAGTTAGGGTAACGGGCAATAATGCTACTTTAAAATATGTAGAAAAACAAAACGTTTTTTGCAGGTATTTTCTAATAGGCATATGTCTGAACCTTGCAAATAACATTAATGAAAACTAAGTAAATTCAGTTACTTTATATACAAATTTATAAAAAATATTAACTGCCATAGTCATAGTGTAATCATACGACCTAAACTATTTTCTTTTTTGATTTTGATTCTATGAGAGTCAGTACGATATAAATCTTGATTGTCATCATGGCGAATATCAGAATAATTAGTAAATATATGTATGTACATATATACAAGAAAAATTAACATAATAGTTGGTGGTCTCGAAGTTACGAAGTTTGTTACTAAATAATAATATGCAAACCAAAGTCGTAGATAATAATAAACATGAAAAATTCATGCTTGCATGTCTAATACAATCTGATTAGATTAGATTAGATAAAGCTTGATTTTTTTATTATTGTTTTAATTAAAGTAGCCCTTAGTTGTTGTGATATGCACACACGTTTATGGGTAAATAATACTCAACAAACAGTATTTAGGTACACACAGCACACAGTGGTCACAACGTCCGCTCTGCTCGAGAGATCACACAATAATGATAATTGTAAGGAGCGAGGCGTCGCCCCCACCAGTTACCGTGCATACGTTTATTTCCAATCAATACAACAACTATTAATATTATTCATATCACAAATATAATCAAGTTAATACATGAATATTTATATTTTATATAATATAATATTCTTATTTAAACCAAATATCACAGTAGCCATCGCACTGAACATAATATTATGTAGATCTGTTTATCAATGGTCACCACACATATCTAATTGAATATTAAAATAAACTTACGATAACCAACATTTCTTGTTAACAATAGCTTTTATATAGTTCTGAACTCATCTTCTAATCATAGTTTCGTATTTAGACATCAGTAATAAATTGATAGTAATCTCGTTTATATAGACGCCTATAATATATAGAATGACGGACAGACACAAGAATATATGTTACAAACCTTTTGATTTATGGATATATTAAACAGCTGTAGAAATATTATTATACATCGTTATAGCACTTGCTTTACCGTCTACCTCTTATAAGCAGTGCGTATATTCCCATTTCTTGCATTTATATACATTTATTCATGAAGGAGCAACTCAGTATACACATACTTTGATTCATGATAAGAAATAAGAATGAGGAATATGTAAACACGTATCAGCCTCGTCACGAACAGGAAATCATTTTCGGTTATATATGTATGTATTTGCGGGAAACACTCACTTATCACCATAAACAGCACCTTACACTTTATTTTACGTGTAATTGTGCGAGTTGTGGATAGCGAAATGAAATGCTCCGTGTTAAAGATATTATATTGTCTGATAGCAAATACATAAGTAATGAGTATGTAGTCGAAATAGAGATATGATGAAAACCATCATGTCTGGCCCCCGCCCGAGGTCCGAAAGTTGGCCAAGAGACTAAGCAACGACCTTACTGAATGATTGCGGGGAAATAACTGCCCTGCGGCTCTACCTTATACTTGCGGCTGAGTATATAAAAAACTAATACGTCAGCAGTAAGCTTCAACCGCTTTATTTTGGTTTTAATCGCTCTACTTCTTTATATGATTCATCTCATGGTAAAGCAGGAATAATAAACTTATCAAAATACCTCTTTAGTGGAAGGTTTCCTTTCTTGTTTATGAAGAAACACCCTATTAAGATCACTGCAATTTAGAGGACCTGCACTTGCATTAAAAAAGTGATGGAAGATTATATAAACTGTTTACTATAAGATTTGTAATCTTATTAACTGTTAATGATTTTTTATTGAAAGAAAATATATTAATTTTGACACGAACATTCGTCACGTTACGTTATTTAAAAAAATTATGCATGAAAAAGAATTAGCAATTTAATATTATTTTATTACCAGAACTATTATTATAAATACTAGAGGTCGCCTAGTGCTCGAAATTCGACCAAAGTTTGCCTGTAAGATATTGCTGATGTATGTCATTATATATTGATATATGGAACCCCAGTTACGCGCTTCGACTGCGTGTGTCAAATGCATGGTTATGTGCGTGTAGTGTTTTTTCATTAATTTAATGTATTTCCAATGCATATTTATAAAAATATTAGGATTCGCCCCTCCTTCTCCATATAAACTTTAACTGTGCCAAATTTCATACTCCTCCGTCCGCGCAATTTTCGTAAAAAAGGGTACAAAGTTTTTGCTTCACGTGTTAATATATAGATAAACGAAGTTTGCTCTTGCTATCTGCTTATTACATTCTAACGATTATCCTGATCTGCTTTTTATGATGTTTGCTTGAACATTGTGAAAAGAAAGAGTTACTTTTAAAAACTGCAGCACGGTGGAAAACATCTAATATTCTATACCTCACGAGCAATAACAGAAGACAAATGATACAAACACAGAGATTCAATAAAAATGAACTCGGCAAATACACAATTTTCAATTTCATATCGTATTATAAAGTGATGTTCCCTCGCGCGTGTCTCGAAGAACTCGTGCCGGTGCTTACAATACAAATAATGAAACGTAAGAATACATTATGATAGTAGCGAACACGGCGCCGCCCGTATTCTTTATATGTCAACTTTGTGGTACACCGTCCTTTGTATAATCTCTCGCCTTAGTTATTTCTCTAAATAACTTATTGACTTGAAAATAACGTCAAGAGAAAATGCGTTACATTAAGTACAAATAACGACATTGTTATACTATAATCTTGTCTGGTTATTTGGACGATGTGCAGATATGTGTATTGAAATATATGATAATAATAATATAATAATAATATTGTATCACATACACACAACACCATCTAGCCCAAACTAAGCAGAGCTTGTACTATGGCTACTAGACAATGGATAAACATACATATGTACTTTTTGTTTGTAAATACATGCATATTATACATAGAAACACCCAGACCAAGACAAACATCCATGTTATGCACACAAATGTTTGACTTGTGCGAGAATCGAACCCGTGACTTCAGGTGTGTCAGTCGGGTACATTAACCACTACGCCATCGAGGCCGATTATAGATGTTTATTTAAGAGGAAATACGGAGTAAGGCTCACAAATCAACTGTCAAGATAGTTACGTACTTCGCAATCAGCACACTGCCAGTTAGCTTGTGATGTTTGAAATACCACGAATTGCTGGCTGAGAATGCCGCACTGAGTCGTGCTGCTCTCTGCCATATTTATTTTAGGTTAAAAGCTTCTAGTCTAATGAGTCTAGTGTTTTTCGTCATTCGTTATAAATTTATACAAAAATATATATATTACGAATATTATAGATATTTCAAGTAATATATCAGTAACAAAGTCAAAGTCAAACATCATTTATTCACTTAGGTCACAAAGTAACACTTCTGAACGTCAAAGGGGTTAGTGAGTTTGTTACATTTACTGAATTTACATTTATGTTAGTTGCAAGGTTCAGGCAAAAGGTTAAGCCTATGAGAATATAAAATCCATCAAATTATAATTTCAGTATTTTACAACTCATTTATGTACCAGGTGTTGCAGTCATTATGCCATGTCACTGTCCATACAAAACTGAATTCTAAAAATAAAGGAACAGTTAATAATATTAGGTAAGAAGCATTTCAGGTTTGAAATAATATAATAACGGTTGGCAGTGTATGTTAATGTATGTCAGATCAGCATAAGTACGTGTATTTAACAGTGCGCGGTTTCAGCGTTGTGCCACCGCCCTCAAGTTGTTCAGTGTAAAAATAAACGCGAATAGGGGTGCTCCGCAGACGGTAAGCGCAATGTTATGTTTATGTTAAACACTCGCGTGTGTGTTGTTGATGCGTAAACTCGTTCGCGTTATTGATGCGCAACACTCGGTGTGTTGTTGTGCTGCGCCCGCGAACAAACACAGGGTTATTGCTATCTTCTAACTTATGTTAGCGCTACTTATCAGTGGGATACTGTTTATAATACATGTTTGACGTCAAAGTGAACATTTCATTTCGTTATGTACATAATTGTGTTTGATTACTTCCTCAGCTTCGATACACGTATTTATTTTATTTTATTGAAATGTTTTATTTGTTATTTATTTATTTACATCAAATAGAACGACTTGCGCCAATTACACTATTTAATAATGTAATATATAAATTTAAAATTTAGCATTTATGCATTCTGCTCACAGTACATTCTAATAATAATACTTTCTATTCATCCGCAAAAATATCAACTTCTGGGTTAAAGTCCAAGAGAGCGTTAAGCTGCTTTAGTGACCGAGGTATGGGTGAGTTACAGCGTGCCACAACCCACAGTACGGCACGCTGGAACCGCCAGCAATCGGTACTTTCTACCACGACAATAGTTGTTAGGCACAAACAATCTGTAACATTTGTCGTGAAAAATCGGTGCCTCGATCATACCCTTTATAATTTATATATTTATTTTGTGTAAATATTATACTACAAATGAATTAACGTCCGAGTAACCAAGAATGTTTTCATTAAAAACAGATTGATATATGACCCTTTTCATTGCTGTCGTTGATATTGCCAGTTGCCACTAAGGTGCATTGTTTACTTGATATTAAAGATTTTCCATTCATCGAAAATTCCTTACTAAATGTATATACAAAAAGAAATTAAACCTTACAGTCTTGATAAACGAACTATGCGTTATTTTGCCCTAAATATATATTTCTATTATTTATCAGTATGTCCAACAAACAGGCGCACATAAAGATTGTTTTATTATTTAAATACGAGGCTGACCTCGGCGTTATATATTGTTTATGACTAATGTTGATAAAAATATCTGTTCTACGCTCCTTCTTTTCTGCCAACAAGTTAGATCATAAAATGTAAATTGATTATATTTTGTCCTTTTAAATTATAGTATATTTGTCACAATGAAGTAATATAAACCAATAATTAAAATTGATTTGGCTGCGTTACTCCACATGCTACAAATCATAACAAATATAAATGAAAATATTAGTTTGTTTGTAACGCTTTAACTAAATTTTGCATTCGCGTTGTCGTGGTTGACCCAAAAATAAGTACTGTTCCTGAGCAAAGCCGCGTGCAATAGCTAATTGTCAAATAAATCCGAGTTACTATACTAATCCATACTAATATTATAAAGCTGAAGAGTTTGTTTGTTTGAACACGCTAATCTCAGGAACTACTGGTTCGCATTGAATAATTATTTCAGTGTTGGATAGCCCATTTATCGAAGAAGGCTATAGGCTATATAACATCACGCTACGACCAATAGGAGCGGAGCAACAATGAAAAATGTTGCACAAACGAGAAAAAATCTCTTATATGAAGCAGACGAAGTTGCGCGGGTCAGCTAGTGAATAATAATAATAATAATAATCTGAAGTACTTATAAATATTAACACGAAATATTGTGAGTACAACATGATCTCTTTTGTAATCAGTGTTACCTCAATAGCATATTAAAAACTAATTCAGCAATCCCATACAAAAAACGTCGAATTTGAACAAATAACAAAACAGACATGGTACGTTTACATGGTATAAGTTTTTCGAACCGCAATTTGCTCCAAAAGTATAGCACATAAGTGCAATACACGGTCGGTTCACATGTTTCACGAATACAAAGAAGTAGTGCGACGCACTTGAGCACACGTGCCTCTGAGCAATATCCTCCGGGAAGCCGGCATGTATCCATAACGATAAAACTTGCGCCACAGCATACAAAAACCTTTTCTACACTATGTAACAATTTTGTCCCGACCTCCACCAGTCAGGTTTGTTCTTATCGACAGCGAATAGCTAATTGACCACTTAGTGAATAAGTGAACGTGTATTTTGCAGATATCTAATTTAAGTATTGTTTGGCATATAATAACATATTAGGTAAAAGATTTTTATAAGATTCTTCTGTAATCCTTGGTCTGTCTTTGGCAGGATACGTGTTTAGTCTGATAAGAATATGAAATTCATTCAACTCAAACCTTTAACCACTTCTACGAATCTCTCAAAACCTCTTTGGTCTCTAAAGTCTTTTGGTCTTAGCCATTTCATAAAAACAAAATGCAAAAAGGTGAAGAGTGCTAAATGCTGGCATGTATTAACTAACTTTTAGAAAATTCTTATCAGCAGTTTTGAAAATATACCATCCATTTTAAATCATAATATAACTGCTGAAAGTTGGGCAGATCAATGTCTTTAAGCCAGCGTTGTCCGCCTAATCGATTGTGATAAAATATGTTCCTGGTGCTTAAAAGAGATACGATATTCTACGATGAGCGATACCGCGTCAACTTTTCAAAACTTTGAAGGCCAGGATATGATGAGGTACAAAGAGTTGAAAGGAGATTGCCAAGTTCCGTCGTGTGGGCGTGAGAGACTACGTAGTGCTATTTGAATAAAGTTTCCACTGTCAATGTTTAACGTTAACAAGGAATGATTGGATCAATACTACAATGACAGACGGAGGTTAGACATGAAATAAATGGGACCACTCGATCTAGATACTGTTTTATTCGACTCTATTATTTCAGAACATTTATTTAAATGTTCCAAACCTACGATAGTATTCAATTTGTATGTATAAGTAACTCCATCTAAGTTATCATCTAGATAGATAATCAGTTAGCGACAGTTAGCTACATAAGTGAATAAACAAGCACATGTCCATATCTACTTTACGTATTAAAACTTATTTATTATCATACTGTGGTTATAAATTGTTATTTAATGCACTATGTTTTAATAAGTACTGCTATAAGTAATTGAAACTGTTAATTAATTTGTTGGTAGAACAATTAAAATCTCGCATATAATTATCGACATTGACTGTACAAATATTCTCTCAATATTTTATCTTCAGTATTCATTCTATAATTTAAGTCTAATTCTAGCCTGTGGCAGCCCGCTGTAAGACAATGGCTTTTTGTCTTTCCCGCCACATATCTCTATTACTCCCATATTTAGGTCAGTCTAATTCAAGTGATATAATTAATGTCTTACGTCTGGTTTCAATTTTCGCATGTAAAATGTTAGCAAGAAAATAAAAACGAAATATTAGCGATCCTTCGGGGTTGATTAATTACGAAATGAATCAATTAACTGCTTGATTAAGTACAAAAAGGATTATTGTCTACATTTGCTCATCGCCATCAATTACCAAGGAAGGTTTTAGGGTAATGAGACGTCCCAAAACGTGGAAACAAAGTGTGTGTAACAATTTACTTTGGTAGTTAGTTTGTTTTGAAATATTTCTTGTTGTCTTAGACCTGAAAATAAAAATATTTTTGTGGGTGTGAAGTAAGAGCATTCATCACCATAAAGAAAGTTAAGCACCTTCAGAATTAACATTTTTAACTGGAATAACGACTCAGTTATATATGTGTAAAATTCGATATGAGTACGAAAACATATTTCTACAATTGCAGAAATATGTTTTTTGTACTCATATCGAATTTGAATTTTGCAAGGCATATAAGAGCCTTCAGCGTCATCCTTAGCGAACATAGCGTTAGATTATAATTTCTGCTCAATATCAACGGTTGTTGCTTAGATAATAGTCATAACCCTTTCGCTATCCCCTGATAGACACAATAGAAAATCCATTGTCATGTATAATAATATCATATACCTAATTTATCTGACATAAGGACTTTCTACATAATTGTTTAGTCACAATTAAAACTACAAGTAATACTACTATATAATTTGAAAGCTTCGACTACCATTTCTACTAAATCTCTCGTTTCTATAGCTATACTTGTGTTTGAATATTGTATGTAAGTAATCGCACAATAGACGGCTCCATAAAACATGAGTTGTTTACCATCAACGTATTGTTCAAGCCATTGATGACTGTATAACAAGGCTCAGTGATCGCCATTTGTCGGTTTAAAACCCTCCATAGGCACCCCTTTGTGTGCCTTTGTGGGAGATTTTTAGTTCCTGCCTTTAATTATGTGTTCCCTTGGAACTGGGTCGGCAAAATGGAGCCTCGGGGTCGGCTTGACCGAATTAACGACTCTAAAAAAGAACGGATTGAATTTTTGGGATGACTATTAGGTATTGTATAGATTCTCTATTGTGTATTCGTTCTGGGTTCGGTTTTATCTGTTTTGAGGTTTGTATGTACCGCTGTTTATACCGTAGTATTGTACTTCGGGATCGATAGAAATGAAACTGTAACTTTTATCATACGTCATGTTATTACGTCATGTCTAGAGGTAAATAGATGGCGAAATATGTAAGTAATGCAACTCTCTAGGATACACTATGATCATATAATTTGCAGATATGTAAGCCTCAAAAAGATGTATATGTTAGTAAAGATATTTATTTAGTCTGTTTATTATGTAGGCTATCTCGCTTATACTTATTAATTTAAGTGTAGGTATATCTTACAGAGTTAGATTGATTGATAAAACCAAATAGAATCTTGTATCTTGGATATTCTAGAAAGGCTTTAAACTTGTGTTGCTTCGACTTAAAAGGATTTATACTTGAAAGATCACACAGAGCTAAGCTCAGTTACAGCGCCGAAGTTGGATTTTATTTGATATATTTAAGGTAGCTTTGAAATAAAGCTCTTTTATCCAAACTAGTATAAATATTATATTAAATATTTTGGCAAAACTAATAAACCAACACCCTTTTAATTGTATAGGCATGCATGTATTAATAGAAAACATCTTGGTGATAATTATTTAATTGATGGCGCGTTGGTTTAAATGTTCGCTCTGCAATTTTTTAGTAGCCGAATGCTGCTTAGGTTCTCTCAATGAACAGAATAGTGTGTCATTAGTTTGTAAATCTGTAAATAAATAGAGAATTTTCTAAAGAATCGAAATTATCTTTTAGATATTTCATTATTTAACTATTTATATTTTATTTATTTTTTCGCCGACGTTTTAATCGTTTGTTAGTAGTCAAGGACACGGGGAATCTCTTTTACGTTTAATTTCAATGTGTAAATGTCAGGCAATATAATATTTTTACTTGTCATCGAATGTTACTGAAGGTTGCGTGTCCGCTAGTTTATTGTATCTTGTGTAGTGAACGTACGACACAAGTCAGTACAAAACACAACTCTCCTTGACGTAAATAATCGTCATTATCTTAACATTTTCTTAAGCATGTTCGAGAGGGTTTCCGGTCCAACCTAATGCGATTACACAGGCCCATTTAATAGGTACAACCCATTTAATGGGTATGTAACAGTGTAACAAAAGGCAATCATTAATTTACAGCAGATCTACTTGTCTGTAGCCATTCTTTCATTGATTTGATTAATGTAACATGCTATGATGCCTGTATTATGTAGATTCGTATTGCACCTGTATTTTGCAAAATATGTTTATGTCCCACGTAAGCTTATTGCGCCTTAAGCGATAATATCCACGTCCTAGGATTCGAACTTGTCAAGTGTCAATGTACCAACAACGTTGCCTTGAAATGCTCACTTAATCATTTCGAACTATAAAGACATTATTTTGTCATTAAATATATATTCTCTATTTATGCTACTAGAATCTCCAAGGTGCCAGAATTGATGACCAAACAGATTACCTATTGTATGGCTGATTACCAACGAACTTGCTATTTAGTTACTCAAATACTTTGTCTCTTTCTGCCTCCGGTATTTACGCAACGTCTGATGAGCCGGTTTTATGGATGGAGAGAAAACGAGCGGTAGTAAATTAGATCATTTTCTAGATTTAAGTAAAATAAGTGTTTTAAATATTTTAACAGTCAAATATGTACATCATCGTAATGAACGGATAACTACGATGTAGACCATATATTCTAAACTTACGCTTTGGTCGACGTTCTTACAACTGCTTTAGTCTGATACGAGCTCACACTTCTGGCTTCTAATAAATTGTATTCTACATTCAAATTGTCTTTGCGAAATTGGAAAATATGGCGTTACAATAAAAACTTGCATGAGTTGAGGAAAAAAAAGGAAATATAACTGAAAAAGAATATAACTGAACTCCCTGCCTATAGTTTTAGCGTTGGGTGTTATTTACAATGCTAATACCAGGCCACTATAAATTCGAAGATGTGTTCAAACGGCCTGGTAACAGTGCGGTATTATTGATGCTCGCTATTCCCTTCGGTCGGTTGCCCAACGCACACAAAGACGGGATGTGTCAGCTCTTAAATCGTACTATCTATTTGCGTTGGTTTTCTTGAAGGCATAATACAGTTAATTTGTTGGGCACAATAGCGCAGTGTTGTGTATGTTTACGCAGGCGCGAATGTCACGCCGCACCGACCGTTTGTTTAGGACTGCTGTGCTTGTGTGTCTTTGTTATTTTATCTCCTGCTCGCGCCTGTCTTCCTAGTATATTTTCATGTACGAAGATCGTCAAATGTTTGTAAAAAATGTGATTATGGATAAGTACTCATGCAGGAAAGGATGCCGTACCAATGCTTATACAAAAAGTAAGGAATATTGAAATGTTTATTTTCGCCTGTGCCTTAAAACATAATTATAATATCATATAAGGTTCTTTCAAGACGATTTTTACGTTTAGTGGTAGTAGGCTATGTGAAGTAAGGCTTCATAGCAAATTTTTTCTTGTTAGCCTGATTATTCCTTATTAGATAGGGTTTGGTTGGGTTACTGGTTTTTACTAGAAACAACATAATTTCAAGCATTTTAACCAATTACCACCTTTTCTTCACATTAAAAAAATACCATAAATGGTTTTTGCATTCACGAAGTTCTATACTTTTTCGATACCGATTTGGGTACTGACCACAAATTGTTACAAAATAGGCATGTTTCTACTGTTCCTGTTTTCATCATCATCATCATCATCATCAGGCTATAATAGTCCACTGCTGGACATAGCCCTCCCCCAAAGAGCGCCATAGCGCCCTGTGTTCAGCTCCTGTTTTATAAAATCTTAAATAAGATTTAAACTTTAAACGGCAGTATTCTATAGAAGAATACACAAAACAATGAAACATTTTAAATAATTGAAATTAAACCATTTTTATTTAATTAATTGTTCAGCTATAATTAACAGCATCAAAGTTCCTAAGCACAAAGACCATAAGTATAATTAAGCACGTGCAAAGACACTGAAAACAATCAGAGCGCCCTCGCTATGACGCAATAACTTAAAACCCAAGAAGCGTTTGCAATTTTCGATAAGCTCGACAACAAAACACGTGCTGAGCGAACTGCTTGCGTCATCTACGACCCTGGTATCCGCCCCCGGCGATACGCAAGAAACGAACTAATCCTACGACTAAAATGTAAATTGTACAAGTTCTACTGTTTATTTGTTAATCTAGACCCACAATTCCGCTTGTCTTTTACTCGAGTTTTACTTTTGGTTTACTGCATATTTTCCTCACCAAATACTTGCGATTCGACAATCTTTTTAAGGACTTCGAGAAAAGTTGCTCGCCTGTCTTCGGGCACTTTTAAACACTGCAGATTGGTTTCCTGCGTGCGCATACCCGAGCGTCCTTAGTATTACCCCAGTGAATGATATCCGTTTACAATCTCTTCAATTTTATATTCTTCTCAAAGCATAGCTTTTTTGTTACAGATACCTAATCAGAAGAATTAAGTTTGTAAGAGGATGTATACTAGTAAAATATCTGCAGCTATAATAAATTATTTAAATGGTTAGCATAGTATTGGTATTTTTGTGAGCAGAAAAATATAACCTGTGAGCAGAAATAGCTAATTGATCAGCAACTCATGGCCAGCAAACATTTCAAAAGCAGTTGACGGAGCCCCGCTTTTTGGGTGGGTTTAAGAAGGAACCTAACATAACCTAACCTTTACGAGACGGCATGCAGTGATTTGAGGCGTATAGGTGCTCGTTATGATATATTTTAGTAAGCATATTTTGCTGCGCAATTAGTATTTTTGCTGATCATTATATTTAATCCCTAATAAAATGTACGGTGTACTGAAAAGTATGTGTGGTACGTTTTTTAATGACAAAAATTGGATTACAACAAGATGCAACAACAAATGTGCTATCTTAATATGGTGACAATGACAAAAATGAGGGTACATGTGAGATCAGTTCCCGAGGGAGACTGAACAAACCTTAAGTGTCAAGTTATAGAAGTGCCAGAAAAACCGTCCGAAAAGTACTTTAATCTGTCAGTCGCAAATGAAAGATGTAATGAGGGCGAATGAAGCAAAAAATGTATTTCAGAATCGTATTAAGCATTAATCCGTGGCCTCAGCTGTCTACCCCTCAGGGCAATGAGCGTGAACTTGTGTGTGTATGTACTCCTCTGTAGAACATAATTTAAGCTACATATTACTGCTCTCTCAATAATTTTCACCCACTGAACACGTGTCAGCTTGGTGGAAAATTTCATGTAGTTATCGTTTTGCAAATAATATTTTGATCCCGAAATTATATCGATGTCGAGCTTGCAATTTATTGAAATGCAACCTGGAATATTCGCGTACCGAATAAAAACACACCGAGCTAAATTAAATATTTGGATTGCTTTTGTAGGCCGGTCCCATATTTGTTGGTCTAATTTATTATTGAAGCGCGTTACAATATTTGGGTGCGTCGTGAGAGTATTAGATGTACATATTTTATTTTGCGCCAGCGTACAGGCCGTTGTTGGTTAAGAGCCGCAAGCGTATGAGATAAATACTTAATGGTTGCAAGAAATAGTGGGTGTGACGGATCGAGTGTCTCGCACAAAATGAACGCTATCCATCACATCGATGTTGTGCGGTAAACACATTAATATTCGGAGTATCACGGCGCCCACCGCCCGCTACTAATCTATGTCGCTCTGCCGGCTTACACGTAGCACTACATTATCATTGTACTCATAAAGTACCTCAACTTAACGCGCTCAACTTACAAGTATCCCCGCCCTTTGTTCGTTACGCACTAAAATGTACTCTGTGTTAACGCAGTACGGTCTATATTCGCGAGCCGTTTAATCTAGAAAGATGTTTGATTGAAAATCCGTAATTGCACGATTTGCAAAGATTGTCGGCCGGTAGAAGGGGGTGATTAGGGAAATTTTCTTCCAACCTATTGTCTAAGCGCCTTATTGCCCGATTTTATGTGAATTGGATTTTTTAATGTAATTCTCGACTGAAATTAGCTTCCTAAGTGTTTCGGTGTATTTAAATATTAGCGCAAGTTAGCGGACATAATGTAAAATGTTTCGATATCAATATCGTGTCGCCGTCGCGAAGACTATGAAATTCAAACGGCAAATATTTCTTGACCTTACCCGTGTCAAAGTTTGTGTAAAGTTATGTTTGTAAGGGCTTGCATTACGAGATTAAACAGCCTTAAATCTTATAGAAGAAATATTTATCTACGAAGATGAAAAGTTTATCTTGTTAAAATTGTCGTAAACGATTTGAGGATATAACGAGAAAGTACTAGAGCGGTTTTAATTACACCGTCGTTATGAGATATTTCATTATGTGCTACGTTGTTGAGGTTCACTTATTTGAATTAGCTAAATCAACATTTTATTTGTGTGCTCAGCATAAAATAATATGATCAGCTTTATGTTGACGTGATTCAAAATAATTATATTATAATTATGGCAGATCGGTTTTAGCTTTCCTAATATGTATGTGCATATCAATTTAAAACGAACGTACGGACATAAATCTTTGCTTTTTAATAGGTGTTGGCAGAGACTACAGTTTTTAAGAGATCGGTTTTACAACCCGGCTTTTTCATAAAATTTAACAAGTTAGAATATTTTTAATATAATGTTACCTAGCGTACCTACATAAGTGAATACATTAAAAAGATAAGCTAATAATGCAGTGCATTCAACCAAATCTAAGATCGTTAATTATAATAGAGCAGCGATATCTCCGTGGGCAGACCAACAGACTGCAATGCAGAGGGTCTCGGGTTCGAACTCACGTCGCGCACCTCTGACTTTCGGAAGTTATATGACTTTTCGAAATTATGTGCGTATTGATTGACAATTATCGCTCCATGCCTCGGAGACCACGTTAAGCCGACAGTCCCGGCTGCCATGAACATCTATGGCAGTCGTTATTGGGAAGTCAGTGCCCTCTAATATCCTGACACTGGTCCAGCCTTAGGGTATCGTTAGCCTTCGGGTTGCGAAGGTCAGATCGCAGTCGCTCCGTGTAAAAACTGATATGCAGTCGAATCCGGTTAGACTAGAAAGCCGACCCCAAGTGACTTGGGAATAATAAAGGCTAGGGAGAAGAATTATAATATAATTATCTTAAACAAATATCCTTTGTGTAGCATAAGTCATCTATTATGCGTCGTTGAGGACCCACGATAGTAACAAATGTGGAGCATAAATATGTATGTCACCAACGCTGATTGTTCCTCGGTAACTCGTTAGTCGTACTCGTAGCACAGTCTCATTATCATTTTGGGCATTTGCTATCTAATATGCAAGCTTAGCAACCTACTGCGCGGCTGGTTTTTGGTTGCATGAACACACTTAGTAAAAACACAGCGAACGATTTATGAGTATTTGAAAGTGGCGACACACGAGTGGCGCATCGGCGAGATGACGAAGGTTTAATCCTCACACAAAGCAAATATTTGCGTGTACTACCAAATTTTGTTCCGGGTGTGGGTTTATATAAACATTGAAAGTGATCCTCCCGTGATAAAAATGGCCGGTTGAAATCCTAATCCTAACTAATATTATAAATACGAAAATGAGTTTGTTTGTTTGTGACGCTTTTACGCCTTAACTACTCGACCGATCAACATGAAATTTTGCATACACATTGTCAGGGGTACAGAATAGGACATAGGGTACCTTTCATCCAGAAAAAATAACTGTTGCAAACCGAAACTTTTTTTTTTTTTTGTTTAGCAGGGGAATGCCTTTACGCATACCCGCCCCTGTCGATGCGGATTGGAAGGCCGCACCGGCAGCAGCGGGTAGTGTCGGACTCGCCGGGGCCCTTGCAATAGTGTGCTACGGAATACCGACTAAACCTAACTGCGGCGCTCTTCCCGTCTATCATGGCGCGCCGGAGGATCTCCGAACCTAACCTACATTTACGCGAGCGAAGCCGCAGGTGAAAGCTAGTAAAAAATAAAATAAAACCACTCTTCTCCTGTATGTACCGTTTAGTGGACTCCTTACATTTCCCTCGTTCCGAAGAGTTTGGAGCGACCGCGGCCGCCGGGGACTAATGTGTTAACGTCTCAATTTGTTACAGCTCGACTTATCGCGAACTACCCTCGCGCCGCTATATACATTAGTTTTAGTCAACCGAATTGATAGAGAGACTGGACAATATCACTTTTTCTGTGTCGACTTTATTATCCCGCATTTGTTGACCTAATATCCTGTTAGACATTGGCAGCTTTTGAACATATCACAGGCTTTTAAAATTGCAAAACTATAGCGTAGGTACAGGCTTTAGCTCGCGGCTTCGCTCGCGTAAAACTAGATTAGGTTAGGTTATGATTGTAACAGTACTCTTTTCAAATAAAATATAGCCTATGTTACTCGGTGATAATATAGCTTTCTAATGGTAAAAGTATTTTAAAATCGGTTAAGTAATTTTTCAGTTAAATTCTTACAAACAAACAAAAATTCAAATCTTTCCTCTTTATAATCTATACTAATATTATAAAGCTGAAGAGTTTGTTTTTGTTTGTTTGTTTGAACGCGCTAATCTCAGGAACTACTGGTTCGGTTTGAAAAATTCTTTTAGTGTTGGATAGCCTATTTATCGAGGAACGCTATAGGCTATATATAACATCACGCTAAGACCCACGGGGGCGGCCCATAAACGCGGGTGAAACCGCGGGAACATCTAGTATTAGTATAAATTAGGTATGTGTTTACTAATGTAGTACCTACTTTACTAATATTGCAACTTGTTACACTAGCGATTGTCATTATAAGTATTAAAATATCTAAAATATAAACGCTAAAAGCAATCCAACATTAATCGAAACAACCAAAGGTAACTAATCATCCAATAACAAAATCTTCAAACAAGACATCGATTTTCTCCCATTCAGTATTTCGCGAAAATTGCCTCCATCATACCAGGAGCTCATATATAATACAATAGTAGTTAGATAAGTGTATGTCGTTCGATTGAATACGTCGTGATTGAACGTCGAGACGTGAGGAGATAAAATCCCGCGACCCCTCTCACAATGAGGCCAATCAGTCGGGAATGAGTTTGTTGTTACACAACCTCCCTATACGTCCTGCTTCCCTTGTTTGTGCTCCTAAATATGTTCGCTACCGTACGTATGTTAATTATCAGTTCTTATCGATCTGTGCATAGACATAATTGTCTATCATTATTATCATAAACTAATATGGCGTTAATCAACTCTGTAGAGCATTCATGCGAACTAGCTGTGCCAGCAAATTAGTTCGTATCAACATAAAATTACTAACTACCTACTAAGCAAAAATATATCCATAGTGTAAAATTTGTCTATTTATATCCCACAATAATAGAGACTCGTGATACAAAGCGCTCGGTAGACATTTGTGTAAAAACATACGTTATTACCCAGATGTGACGTACACTAGGACATGGTATTAGCGCTATTCCTTGGTGCCTACTTATTGTTCTAACAAACACTTTAGTTATATATGACTTTTATGTGTTAACTCCTCGCGATGATTGACCACCGTTTCAAATTTACGCTCGTAATATGTAAACAAACGGACCAAATATTTGCCTAAAAACAGAAAGGATTTTAGAACCATGTAATTTCGGTTCCGTAATTGTTTCATCAATTTCAAACGCGCATTGTTGTGTTATTTGCGAATAAAGGGTTTAGCCGTTGAACAGTTTTTGTATGCAAAACAGTGTCCGATGTTTGTAATGATTGTATTTAAATGTTCCCGCGTCGTATGTAAATGATCGGCCGACACGGAGGATGGTCGGACGCTGTACGCCGTTTGTTGCCTACAACTGCCGTTAAAAATGATAAATGGATAAACCGATGTTCGATTCCATTACGCGATTTATGATATTTTGCGTCTGTATCACGTAAACACCACTGATGTTTGAAATTGACAAGCGAATCCCTTTTCGCTTGTCACTAATTAACACGAATCATTCCACAGATAACGTGTGCCAAATATAGTGCCAAAAGTGTAAGTGCAGCATGGAAATATACATAATAGTTGGGATGGCTGTGTTGGTATACAGCTTCGTCAGCATTATGAATAGCAAATGCTGGATGAACAAGTGTACGTGTGAGCAGTGCAAGCACATCTGTTCCGATGATACTCTCATGCGTTCTGTGCGATCGGTATCATCGCGTATCGATATTCCCGATTATTAGTGTGTTTATAACTGCTCCATTCTGATCTGATAGCCTAGTACTTCTATTGCCAAAGCTATACGAATTTAAAAGTGTAACTAAAATATCTTGAGTTCTGTGATTGTAAAGTGTGTCAAATAAAAAAAATACAGTGCGGTGCGTGTACCATGACGTGTTGTTAGTGGTGCGGGTATGGACCCGCTGGCTAGGCTGATGGAAGGCGCGCCGCTCCCGGGTGTGCTTGGGGCTACAAGGGATGCGAGGCCGCGGGGCGCGCTTGTGCACGCTAGCCTAGCGGCCGCGCCCGCCATTGGTGACAAAAAGGGCAGACACCTCACAGGAACTTTCTGTCTCACCGGCGACACTATGGAGGGTATTATACAGTGTCTCGTGTTCCTCAAGGCCTTTTCGGTAAGTAATCAATTGTAAATGGTTGATAACCATCATTAATCAGAAATGAAACCGGTGAAGATACATTTCATATCCTTGCTTTTCAAAACCAAATGATCCTTTTATGTTTGGAGCTTAGGTAATATGTCCCATCAATTAATAATTGAAAACGATTTAAAACGATGTAAAGTATTAATTGTACGTATTTCTTAGAAAATGGCTTGGAAAGAGGATTACGTTCTTAAACAGTCGCGCAACTAGAGCTTTAAGTTTAGTAGAATTGAGTCCAATTTGGTTGAGTCGAGCGCGCCGGGTACAAGGAGCTTAGAGAAGACGAGGAGCTTTGTCAGTTATTAATGAACGCAGAAATTACTCCAACAATTTACTTCGTCTATTTAGATAATATTGTTTTTAGGATAATGCCGACTGCTGATACTATGTTTACAAACTTTATTTTTAAAGTATAGTGTTTGGTAAAGAATGGTCTCGGTAAATGTAAAGATACACAGAATTAATAAGAATTGATTATAATGAAACTTCTAAAGGCCTAGTAATAGACAGGTTTATAAGAATATCCATAAAGCAAAGTATTTTGGATATAGGCACTAGGAACTCATACCACGATACATTTTTTGAATTTTTATCTACACCTTTTATAAGTAAAAGGCATTTTAAGCTACTTGGTCGATAAGTTAATTGCATTTGAATATTATTTTCATGATATTCGACAAGGTATACGTATTCACTATTGGCACTTGATCCCTTGTTCTGACTCACCTTTATAATTAACATGGGCTGTGATTGTACGCTATAAGTACAACATGTAGGGGTCAAATGTATCTACATAAACTCTATTATTTCCCCCGCCATCACGCACGTAGCTACATGAGCCCCATGGCGGGGGTTGGTCCACTAATATAATATTACAAGTTATTAATAGAAATGGGATACCCGATTTCTATTATATATAATCCGTCTTCAACAGTAAGTACATTTATGTAGTCCCTTTTATTTCCTATTGGATTACATTTATCATATTAGACCCTTTTCTTTGTAGTTCGCCATTCACTTTTGGTACAATGTGCTATAACGAGTACAAACTATATAATTACAGAATATTATTGTCACATGTTGTATTAATATAGGCTGTCTCATTGCTACTGTAGAATTCTTTTTGCTTATGCTGCCAACTAATTCTGATGTCTTCGGTTTGATCACCCGGTTGGGCATCGTTAGGTTATTCTGTCAGGAAATTCTAAGAAGCAGCACAGAGTCTGGTGACATACCTGATAGAAGGCGATAGGCTTGTTCCTTATAGCGTAATAACCTGCAAAAGTCTGCGAATAATTTTGCCTATCGTTTTATGGATACAGAAGCGCGAGCGTATGAATTATGTAAAGATATAAAATAAAAACATGTAGTTTCAATACATACAATCGTGTTCAACGCCTAAGTATTTATTATTAATGCGACATAGTAACCATCATCATTTTAAAATTAAAAACAACTTCTATTACGCATTGCAAATTGTTCTTCAATGAACTTTTTTATGCAAGTGCCACAGTTAAACAAAGACGACAGGAATAAATTCATCTTAACATACTTTAGAACCACAACATTCCTTGCTAAAATGTTTAGTGCATTTACATTTTATATTTGAGTAATAGGCGACAAGAAATCTGAAAGAGGTGGAACTGGCCGGACATTAAAAATATGCTGAGAGGTTCTCAAGCAAGTAAGCGTGAAACCGCGAGCGTCTCGACGCGCTCTAAACGTCCATAATTGAGTTAAGCTTTTTACACTGCTGTTCACCTGGTAGCTCAACGTTTTGAAGCTTGACAATTTGGTAAGTGACAGCCTCAATTTAATGTTACCTTTTTCGAATAAACCTTGTTTTACAAATAATCATACAATAAATTATCATCACCGCATGAAGGCAAATTATCGTCATCATGTATGTAGTAATGCATGGATACTAAATTTTAAATCCACAATAATATTTTTATGCTTTTTAATATGTGTTAGGTGTACAAGCGGCATATCTTTAGAGTTACATAATTCTGCTCAAACACACATTGGACGTATTTAATGTCAATATAACGATTGAACGGCAAGAGAAGAGAAACTACTGTTGTTTCTTATAAATAACCGTACTAAGAGTAACAATAATTGCCAAATTAAAAAATATATATCTGTCGTTGACATTTTTTTCGTTTTACTTTTACTCTTATCACACCGAGGTCCCAGTGTGGGAAAACTTTATTAAAGTAACGGACTTACAACAACTACCCGGAAAACTATTTGTAACACACAAGTATTTGTTCGGTATATTGAACAAATCCTCAGTATTCAACACTGTTGTGCCAAGGTAATCACTTACAACACAAACATTCATATTATGATACAGTAGGAATCTGGTCAAAATACGATTGCTTGTGTTTATTTAAATGTTTTCCTTTGAATTTAATGTATCGATAGTTTCATCAACATTCAACTATCGTATTTCATTTACTATTGATGGAATTATAAAACCGTTGTTGAATATGATCTGTGCAGATTATAAGCTATTCCAAAATATATGTTCATGTGTGTTTCAAACGTTGTGATGTATAAAACTGGCAGCGTAAAAGTTCGGTGAAACGCGGTCCGTATTGAACGCGCCGGCATTGTTTAGTTTTCAATCGTGTCGAGCTGCGTCCCACCAATAGTCCTATCAACTACGTACGCGTACGGCCAGGGGACCGAAAATGCTTTGTGACGTCACTGGAAACCGACGACATATTGTGTAACAAACAAATTATATGCCACAACCGCGTTTTTTATGTATTGTGTAGCAAAAGGACGTGTATAACATTTTATATAAATATTTAAATTATCAAAGTTTCTTTGAGAAAATTGAAAGTTTTCAACAAAATAAATTGAAGAGCTGCCTTTATTCTTGTTTGTGAAATGAAACCATACCCGAATATTTTTAGGTTCAGATAATACGAAACTCAACAAAGAACGATGACGTTCTCTATCTATCAAATGTTTGAAAGCACGACAAAGTTTCATTTCATAACTGAACGGAGGCTTTCACCGTCGTGGAAAATTACATAATTAATATTCAGAAAAGCCTCTGATTTTCTATCTCGGAGTAAAAAAATCTTTCCAATTTTCCTTAAATTAAGACGTGCCTACACATCAAACTAAGCCATTCCTATATTTTCATTTGCTGTACTCATAATATTTGACAGCCACGTGTGTCGAGTATATACGTGAAAAATAACTTGAACGGGGGAAAATAGGATATTAGGACGAATAGGAGGGAGTCGTACGTGACGGGAGGGACCGGGAGGGACTTACGTGAGGCACTGTCGTCGATGGTGTGCAGCCTTCAACGAATCTACGACGAAATGTTTAATATTGATAGTTTCTGAATGTTACGTAAGTACGTTACATTGTATAATATTTGCATATTAAGGATTCAATATAACGTTTCTGGCGTAGTAAGAAATAGTTTGAAATATGGTGCTGCAAACTGTCGATATATATTACTTTTTGTTTTACAAATCTTAAATAATTTCAGTATAGATCGTTACAACTTAAATAAGTTCTGTAATTATTTAATGAATAAATTTGCCGATTTATACATATTATAGGTAGTTTGAAAATTATATTCAAATATATGCCCTTGTAATCGCAATTTGTGGTTCCAGATTTAAATTCCGATTGATATTACAGACGTAGATCATCGAACAGGTATTTAAAATAGTAGGTTCATTATCCCCGACTGAAGTACAATAAAACATGCAAGCGTTAGAAATAAAACCTTAATCAATTCTGTTCATAATGAAATCTGAAATCCCACAATACTGAAATAAGTCCAACATGAGTCGGCCGCCCTGTAGCCTCTAGGTTTGTTTTATTTCTAGCTAATTAATTATCCCTCTCGTGTAGCCGGCTAATTGCATTTGAGCTAACAATATTACGGGAAATCTCAATAAATTATTATTTATGTATATTTCTTTAAATCCGCTTTAGGTATAAAAAAGCAGCAAAAAGTTCGTTGGTGTTTAACTTTTGTGTATGTGGTATATCAACCTTCGACCGGCTTGGTGATAATGTCCTCCAGACCTAATTTCGGTCACGGCGGCCAATCTTAACGGAGACTGGCCATCTGCGCAGGAGATATTATAGTGCACAAGCGTGTGCGCAAACACAAGTGCACTCTCTGTTCCCTAACCCTCAAGATTCGATGGGACGGTAATCCGACACGACCGGAGAGAGATCAGGCGCAGGACCAACGGCTTTACGTGCTTTCCGAGGCACGGGGGTATCTAAATCCGCCAACTTCCTAACTCCGGGATGCTAATGAAATTTCTTAACAGAAAAAACCCAATGACTTTTTGTTGGCCCGACCCGGAACCTCATGCACAGCAGTCGCATTCACTACCGCTGCGCCCCGGAGGCATAAGTATGGCGATAAGTAGGTAGCGTAGGCTATAACTGTGTACAACACCGAAGAAGTTGTAAGTAGGTACTGTGACATTCAATGAGTAGACTATGGAGTTGAAATCATTATAGACTAGATTTTGCCCGCGGTTTAGCTCGTGTAAATGTGAGGTAGATTAGCTAAGGATCGTAACAGAACATTTTCTGGATGAAAGGTAGATTATGTCTTTTCCTATTCCCCTGACAAACGTATACGCGAAATTTTATGATGATCGGTCGAGTAGTTAAGGCTGGAAAGCGCAACAAACACATTCGCATTTTTAAAATTAGGATTATTACTTTACTGTTCTAAATAATATCTACAAGCTTTTTGCTGTTAAATACGCAGATAGTGAAAATTCAACGTAGGATTTGCACAACTTGACAGGCTTATAGCGCTTCCATGACACCCCTTTCCTTCCATTCGTATGATAGATTTGTTTACGCATCCTTTCACTTCGTGTGTTGACGTCATCGTCCGTCGCGTCGTCAACAATATGTCTTAAATATTAAGTTGGGTCGCATCGCGTGCGTCACATATAAAATGTGCTTATACAAGATTGTGAAATATTAAAAGAGTAATGGTACGTGACATACATATCTGAACAAATAGCGAGATGTTGTTCTAATAACAACGACAGTGCGTGTGTCTGTCTGGTTAGGCTGATAACACATCACCGCAAACGCGACATAGTGGACAAAAGCAGCGATAGCTCAGTGGGGAGACCAACAGACTGCAATGCAGAGGGTCTCGGGTTCGAACCACGTCACGATAATTAACTTTACTTGTTTGCGAAACAATGTCGCAAACAAGTAAAGTTAATTAACATTTTTCTAGTGGCGGTTTATCACTACGATGAGGTTGGGTGAACTATATAATCTTCTTAAATGGAAAACTAGTACGCAATGTATAATTAATCCTAATCCTAACTAATATTATAAAAGCGAAAAAAAGTTTGTTTGTGACCTTTTCACGCCTAAACCACTGAACCGATCATCCTGAAATTTTGCATATACGTTGCCAGGTGTACAGAAACGGACATAGGCTACCTTTCATCCCGAAAAAATTACTGTTCCCGAGGAAAACAACAATAACATTCTTATGATAATAGATGGCGCCACATGTCTTTTGAATCATGATTGAATTATATTATTACAAGCAGAGTACAACCCGAATTGATTATCAAATTCTTAATTAACGCGAGCGAAGCCGCGGGCAAAAGCGAGTTTTCATATAAACCCAAATTTTATTCTTTTGTAACCAATTTCCCTAGAGATTCTTTTAAACGCACTGTAAATAATATTTACATCCTTTTCTAAGTCTAGTAATCTCTTTTTTTTACTGTAAGTAATGTAATTTGATTTCTCTCATATCAGCATCTTTTGCAAATTATAGAAAACTAGCTTTTGCGCGCGGCTCCGCCCGCGTGGTACCTACATCAATAAAAAGTAGCCTATGTCCTTCCCCAGGTTTTAAACTATACCTGTGCCAAAATTCATCTAAATCGGTAGAGTGGTTTAGCCGTGAAAACGTAACAAACAGACAGAGTTACTTTCGAATTTATAATATTAGTAGGGATGATATAAGGCTGAAGATTAAATGGATTCGTTGAATTCAATCTACAGTGGCTTACCACTACTCCATTTGTTGTTGTGATCTTTTAACAGTGACAAGAAAATGGTTGAGAAATTACTCTGAATCCACTGGGTTGAAAAATAATTTGAAACGTTAAATATTCGTCTGTATCAGGACCAGCTCCAGTAAAGATAAGTAAACCTCAGGGATTAAAGTTGGCAGTAGCAATACTGCCTGAGTAAACATCCTTTTTATATTAATTTATGCTTTCTTTTATCCAGGCCAATATTCTTAAGCATTTTCTTATAGCATTTTAATAATGATAAAAACAGCCCTCTGATTTTGTATTTGAAAATACAATTTCTAATGTATTTATCGTTGCTATTTCTTAATCACATGTAACGTAGTTTAAACATATCAAAATAAGCTCACGTCTCTTTTCAATATAGTTAAGTCCACAGAATGCCACTTGCTTTATATAATAACGTCGCTGCTGCCACAGTCTACATTCATAAATCCTTTCATGCATGCCTGTCGGCGGCAAGAGTTTAGAGTTCGAAAAATCTCTTTTTCCGTCCGACTGTCTGTTATACAACTTTCAACTCAAGAACCGTAACAGCTAGAGACTCGCGGTCAACGCCATTCGACTCAGCATAGTCGATATATCCCCGAAATGACTATGACCTTTGACCTCTGACCTCAAGGTCACGTGGTATCACGTCCCCTTTGCATATTACTTGAACCATTGTTTCGAACTCTTAAGATTTACGGCAATTCATTGCCGTTTCTCACTTGTTATCCATTCCTTTTTGGATTATTTTAATTAATATAACTAATAATATGATCTACGGAGACATATACCTATGTTATTGCAGACTGTACCTATATTTTCTGTCCTTCAGCGAATCTGATTTATAGCGAAATCACATAAAGCGAATAAAGTGTTATATTCGTGTAAGTGCAATATAAAAATTAATATTACGTAGTGCATAATATATCTGTATTCGAATTCATGTATCAATACGATATTCACGTTATAGACAAGAATTTTCCATGCTTTTGTATTGGAATATGTAATATGTACTGATTTTACGAGTAGTAGAGCCTTACTGATTTCGGCATGAATGGGCCGGTTCGACTGGGGAAGGACTACGTTCTCACAGAATATCGATGTGAAATAGCAGTATTCCTACTGTTGTGTTTCGTTTGATGAGTGAGAGTGCCGGAGGCCCGTTCACCCCCTTTGCCCCATCCCGCTCTTTCTTCCTCCCACTTCCTTTCCTAAAGGGTCGGCAACGCGCAAGTGATGCCTCTGGTGTTGCAGGCGTCCATAGGCTACGGTGACCACTTACCATCAGGTGGGCCGTATGTTTGTTTACCATTTTAGTAGTATAAAAAAAAATTACTGTAGTATGGCTGCAATATCTACATCTTGGTAGATTGTCACATATTAATCTGTTATTGAGTATTTTATTTACAAATAAGTACGGAGAAAATAAAGTAAAGTTACGTTTTATGTAATTTGAATTGTTTCTTTCTCTCTATTCTGGATGAATTGTAGGTACAAGAACATGTCTGGAGAAGTCATACCCAACGAAGCGCATGATATGTTTTCGCGTCAGCAGCAGTGTGCTACCAGCCTTATAGATAAATATTTATGTTTGCTTTTACCCATATTGCACTAAAATATTTCTGCAAGTTTAGTCGCGCCACATGTTTATTGACGCAACTTATCTATAAATAATAACCTTTTTCATATTACACTTCATACATTCTCTTTATGGAACGTTCTCGTTAGGTATTACATCATCACTTTGAAAGGCTTTGTATAGTAAGTACGGCGCTTGAAAGACTTTCCTCTTACTTCATCGACTTTATAATAATTAAATAAGAGAGTACTAGCAAGTTATAAAACGATATAATCAAATAAGCTTCAGGGGAGGTGCTGAACATACATTGTTTATCAAAGTCAAAGTTCAAATCATTTGTTCATTTAGGTTACAAAGTAACACTCATCGCTGTGAAATTTTTGTGGTTAGTTAGTTTACAGAAGTTAGATTTAGTTTCGTTGCTAGGTTTTGGCAAAGGATTGAGCCTCTTTTATAGTAAAATTTCCTTGTTTATACAAAACTAGCTTTTGCCCGCGGCTCCGCTCGCGTTAATTTAGAATTTCACAATCAATTCGGATTGTACTCTGCTTGTAATAATATAATTCAATCATGATTCGAAAGACACGTGGCGCCATCTATTATCATAAGAACGTTATTGTTGTTTTCCTCGGGAACAGTTTTTTTTTCGGTATTAAATACCTTTAATACCGAAAAAAAAATCTGTCTATGTCCGTTTCTGTACACCTGAAAATGTGTATGTAAAATTTCCGAATGATCGGTTTAGTGGTTTAGGTGTGAAAAGGTAACAAACAAACAAACTCATTTTCGCTTTTATAATATTAAGTTAGGAAGTTAGGATTAGGTATGCCGCGGTGACAATTGTTACCTCAAGGAGTAGACAGAAACATGAGACTCCTATTACTGCACTCCTGACGTGACGCCTACAGTTTTCTATGTTTTTGCTATTGCCCGTGACGACATAGCCCACCGAATGATAGGCGTAATCACCACATAAAGTTTCGTGCCTAGGTTTTGCATTAAGCTGCTGCCTGTTACCAGTCTATCTGCCGTAAAGGAAGAAGGCACGGAAATGGCTAATCTGCCTCTAAGTAATTTATTGTTACTAAACAGATTACAATCAGGATTATTTAATGAAATTCTCGATACGTGTTTACCTTTATTAGTTAAACGTACTCCATGAATCTCCATTGAAGTGTCCATATAGCTGTTTCATAATATTCTTTTTATATTTAGTGGCGAAGAAAATTTTATTTGCAATGACTTATAATAATATAATATTCTACCACATACATACATACAACACCATCTAGCCCAAACTAAGCAGAGCTTATACTATGGGTAATAGAGAATGGATAAACATACATATATGTCTTACGTACTTCTTTTTTTCTTTTAAATACATACATATTATACATAGAAACACCTAGACCAAGACAAACATCCATGTTCGTGCACACAAATGTCTGACTTGTGCGGGAATCGAACCCGCGACCTCAGGCGTGGCAGGCTGTTACACTAACCACTACGCCATCGAGGCCGACAACATCTGTATAAATAATATCCGTAATAAAGTTAAACGAATAAAGAGTTTTTAAAAAGCTTCATTCAGTATTTCTCAAAGTTGTCACAGTAGTAAAAGTATAGACTCAAGTGATATAGTCGCAAACTTGCTCGAGTTGAAATCATCGCATTATACTAGTGACCAACAAATTGGATGAGACAGTATCCATTGGCATTGAACGTAGTTATAACCAGCTATGATATATACCACTAAAGTTATGAGTTATCGCCAAAGTTGCCACTCGCGGGGGCGCAACGGTTCATTAATTTACGGCAGACACCCGCTATTCACTTACCAAGTAACTTTTTTTAATTTATACTTCACAGGTCATGGTTTCCTGTTATTGTGTTATGAGAATATTCGATTAAAATCTGAAATTGTTATCGTAAACACTTTTCTTCATAGATATATCGAAACTTTTTGATTGATTCCATATAATAAATAATATAATGAAATTAAATTAATTCAACGTATTAGACAGGTGGGTAAATTAATCAATTATAAAGTGTATGAAAGTTATTATAAAACTATCAAGGTCTGAAAGGCAAATTTTTCGACTAAAACTAAAAGTCCTGTGAAAGTATAATTTACTAGAATCAGATTCCTAAAAAAAAAATTATTTCTACGTATGTTTCCCAAGGAATCGCATTTTTTAGCAAGCATGGGGTACGTCAAGATTTTGTATAAATGTTACATTCTTGCTAAGTTGATGATTGGTCAATGGGGATTTGTGGACAAAAAGTTCACAGATCCCCATTGATGGGGATACTCAATAGGGATATGTGGAATAACCCAGTCTGTCTTACTTAAATGAAGAGTGATTTTAAAGTGTGTTTACAAAGTAATGTTATTTGATTCAATAATATACCAAGAGCTTAATGTTATTATATTATTAACTCAATATTCGGTCGCAAATTCTTTATAAACTAATTACAAAGATAATAATTTAGGGAAAATAAACCTATTTTATATATAAATTGGCAAAAGAAATGTAAGTGAATAAAAAAGATAATTAACATGGAGGGTGACTTTTTTGACGTCCTAAAAAGCGAGGAGCTCATAGAGAACAGACAAACACGGAATTCATAAACAATAAGAAGCATTCGTTAGGAATTCATTAAGAAACATGATGAGACCTAAAAGTAATTACGGTTTGGGAGTTCAGCCGCTCTTGTTGCCTCATATTTTATATTATTTTAAATGAGAGGGTGCTTTGTACACTCAGATACTGAAATATTAAATTGTTCTTCTCTCCTCATGATTTCCTGTTACATATTTAACGTATCTGCCATGTTAAACGTCTCAACCAAGACGCGACGATTTGAAAAGTGTATATGTATATATGTGTATACATATATTTAAATATTAAAATTTTGTTTTTGAAAGAACATTTCTCTTAGATCCTATAATGCTTGTTTAATTAAAAGTTCTTGTGTTCTGTCTTAACTGTCAGATAATAAATTATGTAAATTAATATAACTTATGTAATAAATTTTGTATCTAAAAAATCATACCTCTAGTTATTATGATTTACTAGCTTTTGCCCGCGGCTTCGCTCGCGTTAATTTAGAATTTGACAATCAATTCGGGTTGTACTCTGCTTGTATAATAATATAATTCAATCATGATTCGAAAGAAACGTGGCGCCATCTTTTATCATAAGAACGTTTTTGTTGTTTTCCTCGGGAAGAGTAATTTTTTTCGGGGTGAAAGCTAGCCTATGTCCGTTTCTGTACACCTGAAAATGTATATGTAAAATTTCCGAATGATCGGTTCAGCTGTTTAGGCGTGAAAAGGTAACAAACAAACAAACTCATTTTTGCATTTATAATATTAGTTAGGATTAGGATTATCATCATGCATTGCTTAAAAAATAAGTAGTAGAGTCTCAGTACCATAATTTGCCAGTTATATAACAAGCTCTACATAGTAGAGATGTGCTGATTTGTCGCCATCACAATACAAATTTCTGTGCTCGGTTTCATTAAATCCACAGGTATAAAACTCGAAAGTCAGTGTCGTGTATCGTACTCGTACCGCAGCCTATTTATAAAAAAAAATCTCAGAATAAATGTCTTGTAAGTAATACTTCGAACAGAATTAGCAATTCAAATTTTCAACTAAGATTCGGAACAAAAAGAATAGCCAATTCAATGATATCGCACCTACGTCTACTGCGCACGGACACAGTCAGCCCAATTTAAATTCACTCCGACGGCATTTTAATGGACTCCGGCCAAATCGGTGTTTTGGGAGTTCTTACTTAGATTATGAATAAAACATTGTGTCTAGGGAAGGAGGCAGCGGGGGCGATGGAGGCTACAGGAAGCGAGTTCCCCCGTGTAGGCCAACTTAAGAATTATCCGAAATGAGCCAAAATATTAAACAAGCTCAAGCCGATAAAATCTTAAATTATACTTTGAGAACCACCGGCTTGGGCTGAGATGGCAAGCGTAACTCGCCGAATTAATATAATCAACAAATGACGCTTAATTTTGTGTTGCTGTCAGAAATTTTCCTTTCATGTAACCACCGACATACAAACAGAAAGTTTAGCAAAGGAAGTTGAGAAATAAACTGACGTTATTCACTTACAAACTGAGTTTGGGAAATTATGAAACTCGCTCAACACGGCGCGTGACATTTCAGCCAACTCGTACATGTCAGTCTTTGTCCAAAAAGACGTAAGTACGTAACTGGCAAAACGTTTTAAAGTGCAAAACAGAGCAATTTGGAGGCTACGTGCCGCCTCGAGCAAGCTGTCCATCAAGGCCGGAGCGCCTCGCCCGAGCCGGGGCCTGTCCGCCGCTTACTCGGGCACCTATCTTAGCGACGCGCGGCGGCGGCCTGCGACTCGACTAGCTAAAGTATACATCTGTGTGTAATCTTATATACAGGTAACGAGTCAGTAATAAGTACTTGCTTTTGTCTGTTGCTTTAAAATATATAAGGTCCTTTTGACGGAAAACAGCATTTGTGGAGCTGTATTGTTAGTATAGATATCTCTGTATTTTTGGGGTAGGGAGATGTGCTTTAGTTTATTATCAATACAAGGACTTGGAAGTATAGATAATAAATTATTGGAAAACATTAAATCAAAAGATCGAACAATGTCTCATGTAGCTGGTTTAACGTCCATTTTTTAACGGTTTGGCTCTCATACTTTCGAGTTGTTCATACTAGGCTTAATCTGGTTAATTATGTATACAAAGTATAGTTTTTGTAAGCGCAAAAGCTGACCTGTCGCTCACACGCCCGCAATGCGACAGTCGCCTAACGTACGAATACATTTCCGCCGCCTACTGACCATTCTTTTGTTACATTACGCAGCGACAAAAGGGTTACCCCATTAGCACTCACACTTGCGCCTATCTCCGGTGTTTTCTTTTCATTTCCCATTACTCCCCTCAACCCTTTAGCGTCGAGTGCTCTATTACCTACCGTCGCAGGTAATTGGTCTGACGGACCGTAAACATGTCGCGTCAATTTTATTGTTATGAAAGGTTAGTCACTTTTTGTGTTGAAATATATTGTTATTTATTTTATCTGATAGCTCGACAATCTTGTAAGGTCTACTTATATATACATATAGCGTGTAACAGAAAGATGTAATTTTAAGTGTCACATAACATACATAGTTCCCATACAATTGACAACGGCGACCAATAAATCCGTAGACATTATTTTCACTGAGATATAACATTTTCCAATTTAACGACTTACCAAATATCGTGGAGACCAGTCGCTACTTAAAGAATACTAACAGCTGACTCAGATGATCCAAAAATGACCTGGCACTTTGGATAGTGATGTAATGCCATTGTTTCCATGTTATAATAATCCTAATCCTAATCCTATCCTAATCCTAATCCTAACTTCCTAACTAATATTATAAAAGCGAAAATGAGTTTGTTTGTTTGTTACCTTTTCACGCCTAAACTATTCAACCGAGCATCCTGAAATTTTGCACATACGTTGACAGGTGTACAGAAACGGACATAGGCTACCTTTCATCCCGAAAAAAATTACTGTTCCCGAGGAAAACAATAATAACGGTCTTATGATAATGGATGGCGCCACGTGTCTTTCGAATCATGATTGAATTATATTATTACAAGTAGAGTACAACCCGAATTGATTGTCAAATTCTAAATTAACGCGAGCAAAGCCGTGGGCAAAAGCTAGTAAATAAATAAATGTTTGTCGTTGTCATAAAGTTTTAACATCTTTTTGTTACACACTGTATACATGTTTTAAAATTATCACTTTAAAAGTGTGCTTTAGTAGTTAGTAGTGAGGTCTCTCCGGTCAGGCAGTGATCAGAGCATCTTTTGATAATACAGTGGAGCTTATTAATGTCTCTGGTAATAGGCTCTATGCTGATATATGAAACCGAATATGACCCTTAGACATTTTCTATCTCAGTCGTGATGCCATAATTTTACATAGGTGTTCGCTATTGACGATAGTCGATAAATTATGTTTACAGCTCCACACTGTTGTTATTTTGTTCTTAGATTATACCCCACTCTTGTTCTGCGCCCAAGTTAAGGTAAATCATCTCACATGTTCATCTAGTTTTGTTATTACTTCGGTATTCGCAAAATGTATTGTTACTCGTGGAATGCTAACTAGTTGGCAGCTCGCAACTTGGTCGAACTTCGCTCCTGTGTTACTAGGACGCCATGTCTTGCAGGAATTCAATCCGGGCATAGTTACCTTCATAGTTGATCAATGTGCATATATGTCTTACAATAAACTGATATTATGTTATTTATGTCTGCATAAACTGAATGGCCTCGATGGCGTAGTGGTTAGTGTAAACGACTGCCATGCCTGAGGTTGCAGGTACGATTCCCGCACAAGTCAAACATTTGTGTGCATGAACATGGATGTTTGTGTTTTTCTGGGTCTTTCTATGTATAATAAGTATATGTTTACAAAAAAAGTATATATATGTATGTTTATCCATTGTCTGGTACCCATAGCACAAGCTCTGCTTAATTTGGGCTAGATAGTGTTGTGTGTATGTGATAGAATATTATTATTATTATTGTTTGTTCGGTACACACGAAACAGTAAGTTCAGTTCAGATCCAACTCGTGTCTGTGCTTGCGAAGGTTGGTAGATACCAAAATTATCCCTAGTGCTGAGTTATCTTTTTATTATTATAAATGGCTTGGAACTTCGTTAAATATTTTGCTTTTATATAAGCGAACGGAAAATGATATTTCCCCGTAATATTTTGTTCCGCGGGCGCCAGAGCTACTAAGAGTTCGCAGAATTCGTTCAGATCAAATGTCAAATTGTTCTAATAGCACATGAAATGACTGCATTATTCTTCCAGTGAAACCCTACCGAGTTGAAATACACCGAGTCAAATCATATTAATATAGGTAGAAGATAGAAGGATAGAAAGCACAGATCATAAAAATACAATAACCGTGCGGTTGCAATATTATGGTTCACATAAATATGGAAGTGGGTTTGATTTTATTAATACATGTTGAAAAGTAAAAATAAACCGACGAGATTTTGGACGGCAATGAACTGAAAACGAAGATAATTAAGTTACAGGCTTAGGTTAGCTTTAACCCGTGAACTGTCGAGCGGACATACGGCGTCCGCAAAAATTTGTCATAAAAAAAAACTTATGTCCGCTGCACACTTGACTCGTTAATGAGTCAAGTGTCGAGCGCACATACATTTGTCCGTTTGTGTATTGTTTGCACAATTAATTTTTAATTATTTTTTACGTATTTCCTCTAGACGTTCAAGAAGTTAAATATATGGTCGTCGTTAACGTCACAATAACAGGCTCCAGTGGAAAACCAGTGCCTGGTTCTTGAGACCAGGCAAATACTGAACTGGAGTCCTGATTGCTACAGCTGTGGGACGCATGTCAGGATGTTAACTGAATATTTTATGTTACTGTATTTTTGTTTCTTCCTTTTCTATTATTATTTTTGTTATATCTTTATACACATTGTGCCCAGCTGTAAAGCAATAAAAATTTCTTTCTTTCTTCTTTTCTTTGTTTCAGATACTAACAGTTCGACTCAATCAATTCTTTCTTGAATCTCACTCGGTAAATTTAAGGCGCCCACGTTTATTATGTAACAGCGCAGTTAATTTTAGCCGCACTTCGATTGGTTATTTCAATACACCTAGTATCTACAACTCTAACCCATACAAACTTTATATGACCATCTTCTCAGACATTTTTTTTAAATATTTTTAATGCCGTTGGTGGCAGACGAGCAAGTGGCCCATCTGATGGAAAGTGGTAACCGCTGCTCATGGACTTCAGCAATGTCAGGATACAGCAAACATTAATTACATTTTAATTTTCATCAGATCGGCATCACATAGTCAGTTTAGAAAGGGATTAAATATAATGACCACCAAAAATAGTAATTGCGAAGCAAAATATGCTTACTAAAATATATCATAACCAGCACCTATACGCCTGAAATCACTGCATTCCGTCTCGGAAGGGTTAGGTTATGTTAGATTCCTTCTTAAACCCATCCAAAAATAGGCTCCGTCGACTTATTTCGATCTCTTTAAATATATTTTGCAGTGCAATTTGGTGATCATTTACTATTTTGGACTGTTATATTTTACTATATCTGGTGATAAGATAAATATAAGCCGTTTAGAAATATATTTATACGAATCGGCATCGTAGCGGCATAACTTCGTCTTGGATTTCGCTACATAGCCAACTCGCCAACGTCACATCTACGTCTCAACGTCACCGAGCTCGAGTTTTGTCATAGTGGCGCTTACGACTCGCGGGCGAGTAAATGGCGCGCAGTACATCTGCGGTGTTCGCACTTTGTGACACTTTGACATTCAGCTGTCAATGCACTGTCACCCAGCCGCAGGTGGCACTCGTTGTTGCGCTACAAGTTTATACAGCTCAGCGGTATATAAGTGTGCGAAACACCTGACGTGACTGAGCTGAATTTTTATGTTTTTTTTTATTTATTTTTATTTATTAGGGACAATAAACAATAACATGTTGAAGTATTACAAGATAGTGTTTTACATTAAATTATCAAACATACAATCAACACCATTGTCCACGGATTAACAATGGAAAATGAAAGTCATGGTGAACACAATTGAATGAATTTGACAATTTTTAACAAACATAATTTAAAATGAAACTTTGTACTTAACCTAAAGTGATTTAAACAATTCAATAGCTTTTCGTTTGAATTGTCGATGAGTGAGAGAAAATATGTCCAGCTGAATAAGATACGTATTGTATGCTTCAACAAGTCTACGACGAGGCGCACGCACTCTGGCGTTTGATCTGCATGTGTCTGCACAGAACAGACGGGGCACATGAACTCCTCGTCGAATAACAGTTCTAGGAACTATATAACATATTTTATTTGTTATCTCAATGCAGTCAAATCTGTTGTTACATAAACCGTTGCATTGACAATTGGGTGAAGGCATGACGATATTGATCTGATGCGGAGTTGATGTGTGCCACAAATTTTATCGTACTGTCCTAATACAATCGAACAGACTTTATATGATCCACAAATAGTTGCACGAACGCTCACAGAGGCTCACAGAGCGCCTATGCGTAATTTGGAAGTTGCCTTCGTTCTAAACAAATAAACTTTATCTTCTCACTACAAAAGCATAAAATGTAAAACTATTTATCTACTCAAAGTACGGTAATAAAATCGGCTTTTATTTACAGACTTAAGCTTATTGAATTCTAGCTACCGTTAACAATACCCTCTGAAAATAGGAGCAAGTTCTGAAAACTCTTTTATTGAAACTGTAGCGCAGATAATGAAATTGGTACAAAAGAAGCTTTCATATAAATATAAGTTTGACTCTCTGATCACTGATGTAAAGATGATTTGGCTAGACCAACAAAACATAAGCATTATTGCCGGTTTTAATCGTCGTCTCGACGGAGACAAAATGGGAATATGTTTTTGATACTTGCTTGTCTTGCTTTTCTGGTATTTATATCAGTCATTTTCATATGTATTGTAATTAACTATAGTGTGCCGTGACTTATGGTTGTCGGCGTTATTGGTTTTAAACTATACTAATATTATAAAGCTGAAGAGTTTGTTTGTTTGAATGCGTTAATCTCAGGAACTACTGGTTCGAATTGAAAAATTCTTTCAGTGTTGGATAGCACATTTATCGAGGAAGGTGATAAGCTATATAACATCACGCTACGGCCCATGGGAGCGTTGCAGTAATCATTAACGTGGGTGAAACCGCGAGCACATCTAGTTAAATTATGTTTACAGATATGAATGTGGAAATACATTCATCTTATAGAAGTTCGCGATAAAATAACTTATATTGTACATTTGGTGAAGGTTTAGGAATATATTTTTTTTAAAAGTAAACGTGCCTATATGTTTTATATAAACTTCCTACGACGCGGATTACCTGCCAGGTAACCTTCGGGTGACGCCAAGATAATCGTAGAGATTTTAGTCATCTTAGATGCCAGTAGTCCAATTAATAATTCTTTCTTACTCCATAGAAATTGTCATCATGGAACAATATTAGGGTTTATCCTTGTGTTTGATTTTATACGCAACAGCGAATAGCAATTAAAAGGAATCTTTTTGTCATAAGAGCGTTCAAATTGGTTGTCAAATGAGAGAGCAATCAATATTTTTGATTTCGGTCTGAGAAAAGTTTATATAACGGTATTTCCCTCATACGCTTGCACTTAAATAGTGGTAATGGAAAATAGTATCGTAGGTCCTTTTTACTCATTTATTATTTACTAGCTATTGCGCGCGGCTTCGCTCGCGTTAATTTAGAATTTGACAATCAATTCGGGTTGTACTCTGCTTGTAATAGAATAATTCAATCATGATTCGAAAGACACGTGGCGCCATCTATTATCATAAGAACGTTATTATTGTTTTCCTCGGGAACAGTAATTTTTTTCGGGATGAAAGGTAGCCTATGTCCGTTTCTGTACACCTGTCAACGTATATGCAAAATTTTAGGATGATCGGTTCAGCGGTTTAGGCGTGAAAAGGTAACAAACAAACAAACTCATTTTCGCTTTTATAATATTAGTTAGGATTAGGATACTATTTGACAATTACACTCTTTCTACTAGATTTGAAAATCTTACTTCTCTTGTTTATTTTAAGGTAATTAAAAAAGCCTTCTTGTATTTACATTTTGATTAAAATAATTAGAAAATGAGATAAATACCATATTCATAATTTTATTTATCTGACCGATTTGTATTTAACAGAGGTTGGATACAATCCGGTGTTATTTGAGCAATTTCCGGTACTACATGCATGGCTAAATAATATTATTAAATATTTATCTTGTATACAAACACCGACTCGTTTGAATTGACACGTATTGAATGAATATATTGCACATATTTATTGAAACCTTGCGTTAATAGGTCTATTTAAACTTATACATGTCTTTTTAACTTTATCTTATTACAAGTTGATGAATGAAAAACCAAATTGACATATTGTACGTTCATTTGTTTCCTGCCTCGTGTCGGATACATCACAAAGCGTCGTATTTCATTCAATACCCATTATATTGGAAGTAAATCCATTTCCGATCGCTGTATTAATAATAGAACCCCATGGGAAATTCGAGTGGCAACGTCGACGAAGTATAGCGTAAACAGCTATGCGAAAAACGCGCGAGGCCTCTTGCGCGTAAGCGAGATATACTGGTTAGTTAAAAAGGGACAGACAGATTATGAGGCTTTCAAACTCATTCAATAATTTTAGCTAGTAGCTACCAGGAACGCATAATATGAGAGAGCACAGTTAACATAAACTTCAGTTAATGTTAATTGTGCTCTCGCATACTATGTGTTCCTGGTAGCGGGTACCAATAAATCGCTACAAATGAAAAACAACAAATGAAAGAAAGTTGTTGGCAAGGGAGGTGTTAGTAATACCTTGTGTATCGCTTTAGGTCAGACAGATGTTAATCTCACCTGTATTTAGTTTGGTTAAAGAGGGCCAGCCCATTGCAATTTAAGCAGTAAATTTGCTGTTAAAAAACTTAATAGTACTTTGACCGTGTCATACGTACATGCTTTGTAGCTCTTTTATAAATAACTAGATGTGCCCGCGGTTTCACCCGCGTTTATCGTTACTGCACCGCCCCCGTGGGTTTTAGCGTGATGTTATATAGCCTATAACCTTCCTCGATAAATAGGCTATCCAACACTAAAATAATTTTTCAAATCCAAACAGTAGTTCCCGAGATTAGCGCGTTCAAACAAACAAACTCTTCAGCTTTATAATATTAGTATAGATAGTAGATTTATCTGATCTGTAACTTGCGCTTTTAAAGGTGCCATTAAACCACTGAATACACTTATATGTATATTATATACTGTCTCCGTGGCGCAGCGGTAGTGAATGCGACTGTTGTGCATGAGGTCTCGGGTTCGAATCTCGGGTCGGGCCAACAAAAAGTTATTGGGTGTTTCAGTTAAGAAATCTCAATAGCAGCCCGGAGTTACAAAGTTGGCGGTGTTAGACATCCCCGTGCCTCGGAAAGCACGTAAAGCCGTTGGTCCTGCGCCTGATCTCTCTCCGGTCGTGTCGGATTACCGTCCCATCGGATCATGAGAGTTAGGGAACAGAGAGTGCACTTGTGTTTGCGCACACACTTGTGCACTATAATATCTCCTGCGTAGTTGGCCAGTCTCCGTTAAGACTGGCCGCCGTGGTTGAAATTCGGTCTGGAGGATATTATTATATTTAGTAACTTAGTATCTTAAGTAAAACCTCAATGGTTTCTATTCATATCGGTAATTGAATAGATGTAATTTAAGTCCTACGAAACATATATACGTCTACGTTTTGAATCGTTTACCGTGTTTTATTTGGCTGAATCTTTGCCTGGTAAACAGCAATAGGTTTTAAGTCCTACGTTATAAGCAGCGAACGCCTTCATTATGTGGGACTTAAAATCAAAGGGCTAGCAAAAAGTTGGTGTAATATAGTCTGCCTACAGTTAAGGAATATGGGCATGGCATGCCTAATCTTTCTTTCTTTTTCTTTTCGTGTGGTTAGTGGCCAACCTGTTGTCAAGAGTTGTTCAAGCCGCCCGTAGGCCTCTGACATGGCTTAACGACTGCTGTCAATTTGACAGCAACCGGGACCGACTTTTAACGTGCCCTCCGAAGCACGGAGACGCTCAGATGAAATACCACTAAGCGGTCACCCATCTATAGACTGACCGCACCCAACGTTTCTTAACCTCGCTAATCGTTTACCGATCAGTGAGTGCAGCTGGCTATGTATGTACTATATTTAAGCTAATAGTAATAAAGCCTCATATTATATTTATTAAATACTTCAAATATGCTTAAGCTTTAAAACTTAATTTTCCTTAAGTTGTTGAGTGAGTTGAAAATATAGTAATTGTATAAAAATATTTTCAACGAATTTTATTCAATTTACTTAAAGAAACGTACTTCTATTTGCGTACAATTCAATTAATTTTAGTTTTTGTGAGTACTAAACCATTTTGTTAGAATGCTGATTGAATTACAAGCGTCTGGACAAAGATTTACTTGAAATACATAATATAACGAGTGAACACTGAAACCAAACATTCCTACTAGTTTGTGCGGTAATCATCCTTATGTATTATGCATGGGAATAAAAAAGAGCTCTTGTCCTCGCATGAGTCCCTAGTACTCGTCAACGAGGATTTCACTCGCCTCTCCACTTTGATTAGGACGGAATAGAACTTTCTGAAAAAGGACGAATCTTTTAGATTGTTGTTGTTTCAATTCAGTGGTACATTGAAAAAGTAGCATACAAATACATGCATTTATTGCACCAATTTAACTTTGGTTCTGGTAAAGTTTGTTTATAAATATAATTTATAGGCAGATCTATGAATTCACCAACTACTCGTATATTAAAAGGAGAATTTCACTACAGTCTGGAAGTTTTTGAAATGTGACATAATTTTGGATATCATAGAGAAGTGTATTGATCACACCCAATGTTAACCGGTCACCTTGCCCAAACGCCGTGCTGCTACCCTGAATGAACTAACCTGCATGGGCAGTCAGGCTGTTTTATCATTATATAAAATTCAACGTTAATCTGTGTGTTAATATATCTTTATATAATGATCTCTTATTTGTGTTCGGATGCATTAGTAGACTACTAATTAGAGTCGCGGCTTACAGATACATGCTGTTTTAAATAAAAAATGAATCTGTTTTAATATCATTTTCCAATAGATTTCGAATATAATAAGTTTGTTAGTCTCGGTACAATAATGAATGAAGTCTACCTATACGTGTGGATATCAACAAGCTCTAAATATCTAGGATTAAACCGGGCGCTGTGGAATCATGACTGTTTTGGAGCTATGTGCCTAAATAGGTGTGGCCAGCATTGCTTAACCACGCACATTGACCGAGTTGCACAATAGCCATTTAACCCCCAACCATTAGCTTAAAATCGCACCTAGTGTTCCACGGTACGCCTAAATGGAATGCAAATTTAACCCTATTGAACATTTTGTTCTAGCGAAATTGCGTTCGTAACAGCGAGCTAAATTAACTATATACCCTGATATTTGTATCGAAAAATACGCGGTATCACTGCGAAAACCTCGTTAAACATTTTTTGTATTTTGAAGAGTTTAGGGAAGAAGGATCATTTAATAGTAGACAGTCTTCTTTCTAATCGGGATGGAGGCGTTGGAGTCAGAAATGGTAATGGTAAATAATTTGGGGCGTTACTCGAAATCAAATTACGGCCGCCCCCGCCAACTTCCAGAATTGTGAATGAGAAAATATTTGCAGCGAACTCTGCGGCCGACAGTTTGATTGCGTATTGATTTTACTCGTCTCCGGCGACAGCGCCGAATATCTGCCGGTCTGGCCGCCCGCTGGGCCGCCGGGCCAGCCGGTGAGCGCGCCGGGACGACGCGATTCCTTGTATGAATAATTAAAACTGTCGCGGCGTCGCCTGTAATTCCCTTTGTGAAAATTGGGACTTTAATAATAAACTGCTGCTGCCGTGATCTGATGACATAGTTTAAGGTCTTGTGTTCCACGTTGTAGTCGAAAATACCAGAAGCAGCTGCTGTTTCATGAATAGGATTTTTACTTTGTAAGAATATAAATTGTTTTTTGGTGAGCGGAAAGAGAAAACACATGTAAATAATTATCACATCGTTCTGTTACAATTATTACCATTACTATTTTATTAGTTTAATGTAATTATTATTAAACATATTGTTTCACACGCATAATAGGTGATGCTCTTGTCTCTTCATTCCTATATAGTACTACTGTTCTTATATTTTTGGCTGTTTGTCAATGCGTTTATTGTTTATGCACGCTAATCTCTACAATGGCTGAACCAATTTGTTGCTGATTGTTGTCATAACTTTGAGTTATATTTTAGTACTTTTATTGTTATTTATTTCTATATCGATTAACAAATGAAAAAGTTAAATTAATTGTATAGTGTGTATACGTGAATAAATACTAGCCGTGGCGGCGTATGGAATCGACAGCACAGCTAGTATTTAATAAAATAAAATCACCGCTTAAAGCTGGTATATAAAATGTATTGGTACCGTTTAATCAATTTGTTCGTGCAGGGATTTTATTATAATCATATCAATATGTAATCTGGGTTGTAGCGTAATTATATGGTACGAATGTAAGGGACGTTCATGGAAATATCTCAATTTCTAATATCATTGAGCTCCAATCCAAATCTTCGGTCAATAGATTGTTATGATGACATCGCGCAATCCTACACACCCCGTACCTACGACCTTAATAAACTTATCATAAGTCGTCAAACTTTTCCGATGTGTATACATAATAGATCTTGTTTGTTATGGCGGCCTGGTACTCTCGGCTGCTATTCATAAGTTTGGATTGAATTCCTGTCAACTTCTGACTTCAGATGTTGAATAACATTCATCTTCCAAGTTATATTAATACTATTCTGTTTTATTTTGTTACAGGTAAATAAACGAGCATTATACGCTTAAAATGTTGCTGTTTGGTAATGTATTTAAACATGTAGATTTTAGTATTATTTGTATATACATACCTGTATCTAGTGCTTGGTGGAGATTACTCCAGTGTTTTTGGGTTCTACGCAAATTAATTAGCGCTGGACACTCTTTGAGACTTTCTATTCTTACATAGATTTTTCAAGAAAGAAAACTCAGTTATTCTGACGCGGTCAAACGTCATAAATCCCAGGACACTGAGGTAGCGAGGTTTTGTTGGTTATTCGTGTAAAATACATCATGCTTTAAACTATTGAACTATTGACGAAATAACTATTTTGAAAACCATTTATTACTCAATATGCAATGCGAAAATGTATTTTACGCTTAATTAACCTTACAAATTCAACGTGGCTTATAAAAAAAGCTTCGGGCAAGCCAGTCATATTGTAGTGAAAATAAAACTACGTATCAGGTGGTCGCGGTTGTACCAACTGCAAGCGCGCCAGTTTATTTGTTGAACAAATTGGAAAAATTCCCAGCTAGTCGCCACGTGCCGTGCACACGAGTGTTTATTAACTGACCTAGAGTGGTTCCTTTTCTCGACACTCAGGATCTCTTCGCCCCGCGTCGAGGTCCGAGGGCCTCTTCACACTATTTGGACCTTACCCTACGGTACAACGATAACTAAGGGCTCGTCGATTGTTTACCAGACACCCGCAATTTGTACATCCCGGAAATTACACGATGATATTTGTGCTAGTTTCTTCTAATCCTGTTATCCCTGACTCCATTTAATCATGCGTGATGAATCTATTTGAATTGTTAATGTGCCGTCGAGAGACGATACTCCATTGTCCGTTCGTTTATGTAATAGAATTTATAATGAGTAGCCACAATCGAATTAGTCTCGATCCAGTGGATTCTTGGCGTACCGCCACCACTTTTATGAGAGCCTGGTACACAAAACAGTACGTCTAAATGAAAAGGGACGAGATTGATGACATTTCTTATCTCCATACATTTTTCCTGTATATTTTTCCTCAATCAGCTAAAAAATACTGAATGTATATAATACTTTATTTAAGACAGTTTTATTTATATCGTTTTTAAAAAAGATATAGCGGTTTCGTTGCCACGGATAATGCCAAAGCGCCATTTTGTCTGGAGTTGCCAGTATATGCATTTTTAACGCATTTGCAAATTTATTTAAAAATTTATCATACGTGACAGTTGACATAGATGGATGTCGATGTTTGTGTTGTCGGCTAGTATTTGGTTGCCTAATATATAAGATAATAAATATTTAATTGAACACATAGGTATACCTAATAAACACATTCATATAGCGAGTGAATTTTAATATTTTTAACCTTATTTGAAATACAGATAAAGGATAGACTTAAGGGACAGGGTTATGATACATATAATTTCTATTCGGCTCCAAGAGAAAAGTAAGTAAGATGATCACCACTTACACGCCGAAATGATGCTGGCACATATTTCAGATTAGTTCTGTACGTTTAAGTTTAAAACAAAATTACTCATTATACTGGATAAATTAGTTTAGCAGTACTTGTGTATAAACTAACGCTAGAAATGAGTAAGTAAATGTTTTGACGTAGACTCAAAGATCACAAAGCAATTCTTGTGGTTGACTTAATTCTAATTAACTATTTTACAGCTGGTCTGTTTCATATTTACATGTCTGCATTACGAAACCTTCTCCTTGCGGCGTTGGCAAGAAACTCGCTTCCACTTTTTGAATCACCCAATATTGCGATACCTTATTCAGGTATTATTTTATAGCAGGTAAGGTGCGGTATGCTTTTATAATACAACGTTATTTTAAATATAAGCAGGACGTAAAGGGCGCGTAACAATAAATCGTTTTACTATACTAGATACTTATCTGGACGGAAACATTAATCTATACCTACTAATATTATAAAGCTGAAGAGTTTGTTTGTTTGGTTAACGCGCTAATCTCAGGAACTACTGGTTCGAATTGAAAATTTCTGTTAGTGTTGGTTAGCCGATTTATCGAGGAACACTATAAGCTATAATAATATTCTATCACATTCACACAACACCATCTAGCCCAAACTAAACAGAGCTTGTACTATGGGTACTAGACAATGGATAAACATACACATATACGTTTTTTTTGTAAATACATACATATTATACATAGAAACACCCAAATCAAGACAAACATCCATGTTCATGCACACAAATATTCTCAGGTACTACTGGTTCGAATTGAAAAATTATTTTAGTGTTGGATAGCCAATTTATCGAGGAAGGCTATATATAGGCTATATAACATCACGCTACGATCCACGGGGGCGGGGCAGTAACGATAAACGCGGGTGAAACTGCAGGCACATCTAGTTTATTAATATGACGGTTTATGTATTTTGTTTCACAACCAGACAAAGAAAAAAATTAAGAAATATGTGGTTTTTTCCGTAAAGAAAATGCCAACGGTTTTGACTCTGAAGGTATAATTTCAATCATGTGTACGCTGTCCCTAAGGCTGAGGCTACAGTAGGCAGCGATTCGCGATGCGGCCGTGAAAGCGAAACGATATAAATATGGTATGGCTACATTATAAGCGAAAATTTTTAATGAATTCGCTTCAATTTCGCTGACAAGTTGAGGTAGCCGATGCCGTGATTACACTAATGTTGTTTCTATCGCATAAACAAATCAAAGATTAATAGCGATATATAGCGTACGGTGTAGCCATAAACGTGAATATGAACTATTTGTTTTTATCGCTTACGTATCGCAGGTCGTGTCGCGGACTAATGTAGTCTCAGCCTTACACTCGGTAAACAACGCGTTTCACTATTTTTGTTTTTAATCACATTCATGAAAAATATGATAAGAGCAAAAATAAAATGGTGAGAATCTTTGTAAATGGGAATCTACTTCACATTTTCTGCGGATCCTAAAACATACTTTATCAATGTGTACGTCTCATCGCAGACAATATAAATAGTAGGAATCTATGAATGGCAATTGCATTGATAGTAAATGACGTGTGTGAAAAGGCTTTTGTTGTGCCACATAGAGTGGATTGTTCATTGTATCGCCGCGCGCTTGGAGCGCCGATATCGACTCGACAAGTATTTGCATCGGTATGTTCTCTGCTTTATATCTGTGCTATACTGTTACAACTTTATGATTGGGTTTCTGAACTTGTTTATTATAATATACTTTATTTGGAACTAGCTGTTACCTGCGACTTCGTCCGCGTAGATTTTAACTAAAAAGTGTTTGTCTCCGCGGAACCCTATTATTTTTTCTAAAATCAAAGTAGCCTAAATTACTCCTTATAACATCAGCTATCTGCCAGTGAAAGTCCCGTCAAAATCGGTTCAGCCGTTTCGGAGATTAGCCGGAACAAACAGACAGACAGACAAAAATTTTAAAAATAGATTTTTTCGTATAGGTACCTTACATACTTTCATATGCATTAGATAAAAAGCTGTTGTTTTGACATTACAAACAGACACTTTAATTTTATTTATTTGTATAGATTGGGTACTCGCGAATATGAGGTCTCAGGTGCAATTACCGAGGTCAGGCAGTATTATTGCGGATTTTGTCAGGGAAGTCTCAATGGCAGAACGAGTCTGACTTAACCGTACTTGGCAAAAAATGTTAGTGTAATTCGTCTCTGCGTCTTTGAGGACATACAGTCGTGTGTATGTATGGGTGGACTCTTTGTGTTATATGTTTAAAAGCACTATGCTTTACTTGTGCAACCAAAATTACTTATAGTGGTTTATGGTATTTTCTAATTTATATCTCTTGATCAATTATTTACTAGCAACGTAGAAGATGCCTTAAACTAGTTAAAGAGAAATGTTTTTAAATGTGTATGGATTATTACTAGGCTTTTGTTTCTCTAGCTGAGAAAATTAGATTAACAATTCATTCTTCTTCTTCTTTTCGCGTGGTTAGTGGCCAACCTGTTGTCAAGAGTTGTTCAAGCCGCCCGTAGGCCTCTGACATATCTTAGCGACTGCTGTTAATTTGACAACAACCGGGACCGATTTTTTACGTGCCCTCCGAAGCACGGAGACGCTCAGATGAAATACCACTAAGCGGTCACCCATCTATAGACTGAGCGCACCACCTCTCGCTCTCTCGCCCTCGCTAATCGTTTACCGATCAGTAAGTGCAACTGGCTATGAGCAACAATTCATTATTTTGCTAGAACTATTATAGGAATTATGGTTGATTCTATTCTGGTTAAAGAAACCTAACCAAAACAAGTAACGATACCAAATTATACTTTCTGATAAACAATGTCGTTTTTATAGTTTCTTTCAGGGGATGCACCATTGTCTGTGCAACGCTATTGTTGCAAACTTTCTTTACAAGAGATAAGATAGTGCTAGAGAGCTGCACAGCATATAGCTGTTTGTTTCTCTAGCTAAAATAATATTACATTAATATTGCTATACGACCGCACCACAGTACGAAAACAAACTCAAGCAATTTCTTTAGTTAATTAAATTATTATCAATCAAATCGGTATTAATTTATACCATCGTATTAATTTTAAATACAATATCCTTTGAGATAAAATAGATAGGGACCGCTTGGTAGTCTCATTTGAATGTATAAACGGTGAAAATACCGCAGTGAGGTAAGGGGGTATCCATACCGTAACAGCATCGTATAGAAAATAAATTGTCCATCGAATATTTTTCTAAAAATCTATATTATAATAGCGGTAGTGTTGTTTTAGAAGAGTTTTATTGTCAAGAAATTCTTAATAAGTTCCCTGTCCGATGTATTACATATGAGCATAACAATAGATTTTCTTTTGTGTCTATTACGGGACAACGAAAGGGTTAATAACTGTGTAGTGTATGGACCGGTGCAACGCGTGCAACGACGCTGTTTATTTCGGACTGAGTTGCATATACGCATTGCACGCACACATGCGTGACGACGATACTTACATACTTACAATTTTATAATAGTATGCTATTACAATATACATGTCAAATTAATATAATTTTTAAATGAATGTTGCTATGCCTTAATTTACTCGTTGCGATGAAAATTTATATTTTACAAGAATGAAATCGCGGGCTCATCTAGTTATTTTATAATTAAAGCATCGCTTTCATATCTTAGCAATTAAAATCGAATTGCAATGTACTATTGAAATTAAACGTACTCCAAAATGTGCTGAGGTCGTCCTAAAATAGACTTTAATATAGCGATCATAGAGTTTAGAGTGTGTAATTTCGACACCGTTGGTGGCTTAGTGGATATTCATAATTCGACTCTTCGAAGAATAGCCACTTAGCTGTGGGTATTATAACTGGTTTATATTTTGGCTCTAAAGTAAATATCAAATATTTCGGCAGCGTGTTTAGGTATTGTGCGAATGTTAATTAAATTTTAACGTTTGTAAACCAAGTTCTCCCTTGTAAGTTCCTCAGGCGGCTCTTCAGTACACCCTTGTATGGTTTATTGTTGTAGGTATTCGGTTAACATATACCCTTCTCTATAGTTGGGCTAACATATTATACTCAGTGTAAATGATATATAACGTAGGTATCATTACACTGGTAAATTACAGAGAGAGTTAGGCAGTGTCACACTATGACCACAAATATACCATAGCCATTTTTCGATTTATTTTATAATAAACTGCACGGATGGCGAAGTGGTTAAGTGGTTGTCTTGCCATTGCCGCACCGCCGAGAGTTGTGTGTTCGATTCCCACACGGTAAAAAGTTGAGTATTCCACAAATTGTTGTTCTGCGTGTCATTTGTGTTTGTCAAGTCACCCGCGAGGGAAGAATTGATACAAATATCTTTAAAAAAAAATTACGTAGACAACATCATATACAATAATATAAATCGTAAATTACAGTTGCTTTTATCTGCCGAATTCTTTACATGGTCAATAGCTTCACTATCTAAACCGACATGTCTACATGCACATAATTTAAACAACTATATATGATTTAAGTCATTCTCCCAAAAAATTGATAGCATCGAAAACCATTTAATATTTATTTACAATCTGGCTGTGACCTTAACAATTATCCCTTTACGATATTATTATCTCCTGGGACTGTGCAACTATGTAAATACAACGTTCTGTTGTGCAACTTTGTTCACATATTGTAATCCCGGTAATATTCGTACCGAATGTTTTGAGTACTCAGTACTTTGTATTTTATTGTGGTGCTCCTCCATTGTTGAATCCTCACTCACCTGGCTTTTATTAACAGTACAATATAAGTATATTACTTATAAATCGTATATACCTAAAATTGGTATAGAACTGGTAAACTTGTTATTTAGCTATTTGCTTAGGAATAATCCTCTTTTAATATTCTGCTATATATCTTGACTTCTAAAAACAGTCCTGGAATGATTAGAGCTTGATTTGGGAACGAAAATGTTTGTTTTTAGTCTAAGCGGCGCTGTATAGTGTAGGGAAACTCCAGAATCAGTTCTCAGGCATTTATTTTCCTTTAATAATTTGCAACATAATTAGAATTTATATTAATAGTTTACACTTTACATAGTTATGCAATATGCATACCTTATCTAATTCAATGCAATATCCGCTACTTAATACATTTTACTTCACAACCTTATCCGATTCGCCACTCAATGCACGACTGCCCGTTATCGTTCCGCGCGTTAGTTTTTTACTATTAAGCATAGTGGGGCAGTCGAGCAAAATCAGTGTTGCCAACAGAAAATAACGGGTACAATTATACATTTTCAAATAATGCTTATACATCGCTACACTTTACAATTATTTTATAGAAATATTTAATATTTTACCTATAATTGCTAACAATAGTATGTGTGTATGGTATCATGAATTTCCTATCGGAAGATTTTTAGTACTGTGGGTAGTACTAAAAATCTTCAGACAGGAAATTTCAAATAGAAACTTCATGTGAAAAAGTTGGGTATTGACTTGTATCATTTACTTTTATCATGATGTAAACGAAACCTTATGTGTATTATCGAGGTTTGTACTAAGTAGTCGACTGTCGGCAGTTGGCTGCGATGCTAGACCCAGTTGCCGACATTTTATTGCCAGCCTTTGAACATTACGTTCACAAGTAACGTTACTGGTCAGTGCATGTCAACCGCTTGTCATTAGCACACACGAACGAGCGCGATATTCGTTGTGAGTTTTAACATAAATCAAGTACAAGGTTCTACAAACAATATTTGTTATAGTCATTGAACATTCAATAATCATGTAGAAAATTGACATGTTATATTTGTATGTTGCAATAATATCGGCAACGGCCACATTATAAATGCAATCATGTTGGATGAGCTAGCTAATTAAATGCTTAGTTGTGTCTCTACCTTAAAGTTTTAACTATAGTAGTCAGTCAGTAAACTACATATTATATATAAAATATAATCTGCCTAAATAGAAACACCAATGATCAAATTATGTTCGGGTACTTTGAAATAACTACACTGGAACATTGAGACAACTACCATCTTAGTCTCCCCGTGACCATGGCCGCTGAAAAGCAACTGAAACGTCGAGGAAAGTGTAAATATAAATAGTATAATAGTATAGTAATAGTATAAATAGTTTTAATAGTTTCAATAATTTAATTAGCTTAAAAATTAGTAAGGTTTGATAGTAGTGTAATAGTTTCTAAATTTTGTAATAAAGTGTCAAATAAATAACGTGATAAAATTCGTGTACAGTAGTTTAATTTCAATGAATAACATTCGCGTAAATAGAAGACAATATTATACATAGGTCAGGTAAAAGTTTCGCCAGTCAAGCTACGTCGATACGTGTACGTTCGATACGAGTCGAAAATAAATTGGCAGAACTAAAATCCGTCTAACTGATCTAGCAGTTCAGTTAGTTAGGTGAATTGGGTAAAATTCACAAACGGCTGAAAACCCGGTACAGTTTTCATACGACGATTGTCCAATTTGGCAAGTTTTAACCGGCCGGCTACCAGGCTCGCAGGAGTGCACTGCAAATTGAATCTTGGCGTCGGCTATTCGTTATTTTGGCGGCTTGCCGGGCCTCCTCGCATGCATCTGTACCGGGCGCTACTGACGCGATCAAACACTACCCAGAGGCACGAGCCCTAGGTGATTGATTGAATTTCAATTATTTCCCGTATCTACATTCAAATACTCGACTTGTGAACATGGTGCAACTTGTATAAACCATTTTGCCACCGAAAATTGCTCTGAAAGCTTACACTGTAAAATGAAAATTGCTACTGTCAATGCCTTGTCAAGAGTTGTTTAGTATTGAAGGATACATTATCAGAGCTGTCATGGGGAATTGAAACGTTATAAATGTAGTCTAAATTATCTGAGCCAACAGATTCGATTTATGTTTACATCGCAGAAGAAATAATTATAAAAGTTGGGAAGCGTCTCTCATTCGGAGAGTCGGAGTTTTCTTTCTTTCAGTTTTGTAAGTACTTATTTGGCAGCGGTTGACACTCATTATCTGTATATTCATCACGTCGGTTGTACAAAATTCGCCTCTGGTTGGGTTTCTTACTTAGGAAATGTATGTTTTTAAATAGCAGCCATCTGTTTTGACTGGTATAGGTTTACACATTCTGAACTTCACCGTACATTTTTATATAAACCATCTTAAAATAAAAGTTATGCTAAATTGTTGATAATATTATACCAACTTTTATATTGACACTAGATGGGCCCGCGGTTTCACCCGCGTTTATCGTTACTGCGCCGACCCCGTGGGTCGTAGCGTGATGCTATATAGCCTATAGCCTTCTCCGATAAATAGGCTTTCCAACACTAAAATAATAATTTTTCAATTCGAACTAGTAGTGCCTGAGATTAGCCAAACAAACAAACGAACAAACTCTTCAGCTTTATAATATTAGTATAGATTTAAGGAAATTAATTAATTTATTTTAAATCATTAATGCGGAAGTAGTCTGTTTGTTACAGTTGCCAAGCTAACCATTCAATCGATTGAAACGATATGTGCTTTGGAGATAGAAGGCATATCCTGCACTTAGCTCATTTCATTGCAGATCACAATAGCAATACAACAGAAATAGCATTATTAATCGCCATTATGTGTAAGAAAATAAATTTTCTTACGCCTCAAGAAATTATGCCACCACCAGTTTTATTTAAATCGTCAAAAGGTATAATACGCTTACCCATTAATAAAATCAATTATCGCCATCTAATTTGACACGTATATATTTTTGTACCAGTTTTTATCAAGGTTTCCTCGTATTTTTGGTTATGGCAAACAAGTTGCGGCCCGGGCCTCCCATCGCTCATGGCGTCCTGGTGTAATTGAGGAGCAGCTGCGTGATGGATCGCCTGCTAACTAACCCGACGTTCATGGTGTTTGAATTATTAAGTTTTATTGCTTCATTTTAGGAGGCATTTTACGGTAAGAATTAAACTTTTAGACAGACTTGACAGCTTTTTCAATTTTCAGCCGGTAATTCTCTTGAGTTTGATTATTGTCTTTTACATAATAGTCTAAGGTTATTCTAAAGCCTATTATTATAACACAATAAAAGAGCTTTTGCTGATACGGAATGCCTAGCAAATTTGTACCACATTCGAGCTATCTACGTATATAGGTCACATAATAAGAAGTCTGTCGGGCACAGTCCACTGCCCAATTACCCAAATTCAACCCGAAATTGACAAAGCGTTTCTAGGTCTTATGTTATCACGGCACCACTGCAAGGGAACCAAGATTATAGGTATTCTGTATTATATTCAGCTTATATTATGGCTTCACACGTAGTCTTGTTATGTCGTATAGTGTTGCTTCAATATGCTTATAAACTACTTTATCACGTATCGGTATTAGAAACTAATAATACCGCCCAAGTTTTCATTATCGCTGGCGTCGGCATCGGGCGCCATATTGCGAAACTTTCCTTAATTGACATTCACAACGTTTACTGTCGTCTTACGCGACCTCCTTGCTCGTTATGACGCCTTAATTAGCTTTTGTACGTGACACGTGCTAGTTGTAAACAAACTGCACTATAAAACATAATTAGTTGCTTGTTAGTCCTTGCTCTTCTTTAAACGTGTCATCCTCATAAATGTTATTTCCTGGAAAATAAGTTATTATTTTTTTGACACGTGTACATTTAACACATAGTAAGGCATTATCCTCCCACTCCCTCATACATAGTAAGGCACCCTCACACTCATATACACACTTACACACCATCTGCATGCAACCCTTTTTGTTACTATATTTTGGTGCTTAAATATTTGTTTTCTTAACAATAGTTATCGTTACTTTGTTCATACAACCTTAGCCACATTAAATATGGTTAATATTAAAAAAAAAATTATAGCCTGTTGAAGGAAAATCCAATTCTATCAATAGAGCTCATATGAAAAGAATCAAGACTTACTTTAAAAGTGTGTTAGAAAATTTTATTTTCATACTGCCTAGTTTTCAAACAAAACAACTGCACGTTGAAATAGATGTTTAAAAATTTTTCGACGATAGTGTTATTACAATGTAATCTGTAACTTATCTTAAACATTTTAGTTAAAACATATTATAAGTCAACTAAATACAGCATAATAGATTTTGCGAGGCAAAGGTAACTAGTTTATTTATTAGCTAGTACTATGTGTCCTCTTCTGATTCTAGGCCAAATATTATCCTTATCCGATTTAATTACCCATCATTACGGTGTAGGCTACGTGATTCTCTACAAACGACGCTCGAATAGACTCTTGAAAAATGGAATCTTACTGGAATGTCTTCAGTCTGGGCACATGTTAAGGTTTCATTCCATTTCATTTATAGGAAGGCAACATAAATTTTCATAATATGCTAAAGGATGGCCTTATTTATAAACATTACTGCTGCTTCGTTGGTCCAGTAGCGTAAGTATGCACTTATGGTTTTATTTCCCGGGTTGACTAAATTAAGTTATTGTTTGCTGTCTAATTACAGACAACACAGCAAATTTGTGATATGCCTCCGTAATTATTATGATTCCTGTATAAGTCTTCAGGCATAGTCTTGTTCCTCTGCTAAGATAATAATAACTAGCAACGAATGATTTGCCAAACATAAACTCATTCTTGATACGTGTTTTTTTATTCCCACTCGTACCGCCCGCCGGTCTGTCTGCCATTACGATTGTTTATTTACGTACTGCTGAGCGCAGTTTTTCTCTCATCCGTTTATCGAGGGGTTGACGTCTTGAGACGTTTATTGCAGGATTTGCGAGACAATTACGTAGTGTGAACGTACTGTGAAGTGTTTTAGTGATTTGAATCTCTTCGCCAGTACTGTTATCCTAGTAGTAAAGACAATAATTCATCTTCGTAGCAGTCCATCGGGCCCTGGACTTATTTTGGTTCTTTTTATGATTGGGTTAGAGTTAGCATGCTTATGGTATTTTTGCTGCTTATAGCAGCCTGTCTTGGAGTTGTGATCACCTTTCGTTATGTAGGGCATCTTATTAAAACAAATTATTGCAGTATAAATCTACACTAACTAACGCACGTTTTGCGAGTTACTAGTCTTTTGTTATGGATAAGGGTCTTCAAAATTTTCTCGATACCAAATAAACCGTGAAAATGTACCAAAACCAGACTTACTTATAATTTATAAAATATATTAATTATATTTACAAATTTGTTATTTTTTCATAGTATATGAAATCGACTACTGGATCAGTGAGACTGGGCTATGCTTAGATATAGGTTAACATAAAAAATTGTGATTGAAAGCCAAGGTTTTGCAACTTCTTTAGGCTATTTGCCGAATATCTTGTTATTCTTTTGGCTTGCGTAGTTTTTAATATTTGCAAACATTAACATTTCATTTAGCAACAACTGGAAGCGATTTTCGCTTTTCAATGCGAATATTACGACCTAAATACCGCATAAGCTCTGCAGTATTCGCTATAATGACGCTTAGATATGTCCAATTTTGTCAGTCGACATATCACGCCAAGAGCTCTCCATTCAGAGATGATTTTAATTGCTCTCTGGCGGTAAAGGCGTGGTGGGCTGGAGATAAATCTGGACTAAATTAACCGCTCGACAGATCACAAGTGCCATGGACTCGGTGGACGAGCCGATTGACAGATTTACGGAGTTTTATTGGCAACCAAAGTTTAGATGTCGAACTCGTTTCACTATATTATTTATTCATTTGTTATTGATTATAGATAAAATTAACAAGGAATATAATCCTCTATTAAATAAAACATTAACAGTGATTATTTGGTTATGACACAGTTTTTTACACCTATTACGCTTAAATCACTACGTATACACCAAAAGATGGGCAATTAATTCTATCAATGACATATGATGGCGTAGCGGTTAGTATAACCGACTGCCACACCTGAGGTCGCGGGTTCGATTCCAGCACAAGTCAAACATTTGTGTGCATGAACATGGATGTTTGTCTTGGTCTGGGTGTTTCTATGTATAATATGTATGTATTTACTAAAAAACGAAGTATATATGTATGTTTATCCATTGTCTAGTACCCATAATACAAGCTCTGCTTAGTTTGGGCTAGATGGTGTTGTGTGTATGTGATAGAATATTATATTATTATAATGACAATGGGTAAAAGTTGATGTAGATGTTCTGACGATTTTGTTGCTGTTGTTTTTTTTATACAATAATGAATTAAAAAAAAATATTAATTGAATTCAGAAACATTCAGAGATTAATCAATAAATTAGAAATTAGTATAGGAAATAGTAATCTGAGGTTATAAGATTGATAATTATTATTAATATTATATCACCAAGTTTATTCAATTATTTCATCAATAATGTACACATATTGGTATATATTCTAATAATAAAATAATATAGGAACAAGTTCATCTTATAATGAAAATATGTTTGAAAGGAATCTCATATGTGATGTATTCCACAATTCATGCTCATAGAATATAACATATGAATGTATCTCGACATGTTATCACATAAACGAAAACATCAGCTGTGCAAGAGGCCATGCATTAAAAGGCCCAGATCTCATTTATCATATTGTCAGACGGTCGACCTTCTGCGCGTTTATGATCGCTTGGTATATGTATGGAGCCCCTTCTGCATAATATGCTACAATTGAATAACAAAATCCTTGAAAACATCCTATTTAGTTTGACAATAACATTACAAAATAGGCAATCTATATTGCACTGCTGCGTCTGTGTATAACAGACATGTTTGTTAAAACTAATTGCTATTAATAAATTAACTGGAGTTTGAAACCATAACAATAGCATCAGAACCAGGAGTAGGTTTCATTTTGTATGGCAAACTTTTCTAAAAAGAACCTCTATTCTGCCAGCGTTAAGCGCAAAGACCACACTGACTAGAAAGAACTCTGAAAGCTACTTCAACACACACCAGCTCTTCTGAAGACGGAGGTACGTTCCTAGTTCGGTAACTCCAGATTAAGCGACATAACGGGGTCAGGTGGATATAACATTGTTACTAGCAAAATAAAAATATTAGCCTTGTATATAAAATGCCCCACTTTACGATTATAAATTAACCTCAACAAAATAAAATCTATGTACAGTGTTTATCTATTAATGAATTATTATGATACATGATGACTCAGAAAAAGTGGAATACAAGTAAAATGTAAATAAAATGTGTCAAGGACGAACTTGGGAACTTTTTTTTTATACTACTAAGGTGGCAAACAAACATACGGCCCACCTGAAGGTAAGTGGTTACCCTAGCCTATGAACGCCTGCGACACCAGAGGCATCACTTTCGCGTTGCCGACCCTTTAGGAAAGGAAGTGAGAAGGAGAAGGAGCGGGATGTGAGAAAGGGGGTGATTGGGCCTCTAGCACTCTCACTCACCGAACGAAACACAACAGTAGGAATATTACTATTTCACGTCGTTATTCTGTGCGAGGGTAGTCCTTCCCCGGTCGAGCCGGCCCATTCATGCTGACATCAACCAACGGACAAAAAGAACATCCAGACTCAGAACAACTATTACTGAATTACAATTTTTTTATGGGGATCGTGCCCACAACTCTTGTCGCAGTGGTAGTGGCCAGGCGACTACTTAAATCACTACGCCATCACCGAGAGCAGTCAAATATTTCAAAATTCTAGAGTAAAGATTCATATTCTTCTCCCTAGCCTTTTTATTATTCCCAAGTCACTTGGGGTCGGCTTTTCTGGTCTAACTGGATTTGACTGGATATCAGTTTTTACACAGAGCGGCTGCCACCTGACCTCCGCAACCCGGAGGCTAACGATACCCTAAGACTAGACCAGTGTCAGGATATTAGAGGGCACTGACTTCACAATAACGACTGCCATAGATGTTCATGGCAGCCGGGACCGACTTAACGTGCTCTCCGAGGCACGGAGCAGGCGATAATTGTCAATCAATACGCACATAATTTCGAAAATAAATATAACTTCCGAAAGTCAGGGGTGCGCGACGTGGATTCGAACCGGAGACCCTCTGCATTACAGTCTGTTGGTCTCCCCACTGAGCTATCGCTGATTCATATTAAGCGGTACAAATAATAATTTTCATGTTGTGTTGTATAACGATACATAATGGGTTATATATGACGATATTATGCAAATAGCGAACCGTTTTATCACGTATTTTGCGTCGTTCATGTACTCAAAAGTCGTTTTTCAACGATATCACTTAAACATTTTATCGTTCCTCCACATCCACGCGCGTTTAATGGCGTAAAAATAAGAATACTTTATTATCTACGACGCGACTTTTTATTATGTTGCTAAAACTTACAACTGAACTGTGAGAAATGGGGAGAATTTCACACAAATCGGGGCGTGACGATGTTGATAAATTGATTCATACTTATGTTGTATTGAACTCTCGTTAGTAAGAGTTTCCCTACGGAGCAACAACATGTGAAGTTTCCTACGCCTTGAGACGACGGCACGCTCCACAACTTTTTAATGTAAATCTGCTTCACGATACGAGAACGTTTTTCCTCCTGTTTTACATTTTAATAATATACACGTACATAGGGGAATTTATCACATTCGCACCTTAATTGCAGGGCCACACAAAGGGATGATTTGCTTTCATACGACTGATATAATCAAATCTCATTGTTCTATTGTCGCATTTTGGTTATGATTAATAACGTCCTGTTTCGATTGCCGTGTTGGCTCATCGGCATAAATAAAGAGAACATAATTGACAGTTGTTAGGATTTTCTAAGTCAGGTAGAAATGTGTTAGAGCAGTACGGAGATAGGACAAAAATGCGTACTCATTCTTAGTCTAGTTTTAGACAGCACTAATACACACTATACAAGGCTGTAGGATCCGGCTGTTAGTTCCACTTATGACGGTCGATATAGGCCATTCAGAAAAGAAAAACCAAGGTTAGATTGCTTGAAAATCTGTGATATCACATTACCTACAAACAATACCAAAAGAGAGAACCCCAAATACAACTAAAATGAAATCTCATTGTCGTCCAAAGGTAATTTCGTTTATGGTCCATTACGCTCCGTAATCCTTTATCATGTCTGGTAACTGTATGTACTAAGTATACATGGACTAGAAGAGTATCATATTTATTATAACCGCAACTGGTCTCGGATTATTTGGTCGCTTTTACGCGAGTGATGAGGGTGTTTTGATGAGGGACGGCGTTCCGCTTAATGTAATTCTCATTTAGTAATCCGTTACAGCTTTCTAATGTCTTGGTATCTGATCAGGTGAGTTTAACGACTTAAGACTGCGCCGAGCGTAAGACAGATAATGACAGAGCTCGTGCGGCGCATATTCAAATCGGCGCGCGGCCGCCGTAGTAAAATTGTATGGAGGATTTGAAGTGCTTTTTTTTGATAAATAATATGTATCTTTATTGTCAACCAATAACTTAAATATTTGGGACGGACAAATTGTAATATAACTATTTATGTTTCGTTTAAGCTGTAAAATAGGATAGATTTCTTCTGTTATAATCTAAAAATCACGTAAAACGAGCTTACGTTTTTGCTTTTTTCATGCAAATTTACGTAATTTTGTAGGCGAAAAAATTTATAACTTTAAGTTTTTTACACGGACTTACTGTAAACACATTCATTGTTATGGTAAATGTATATTTTATATTTGTATTAAACAAAAAGTGTTGATTTTATGCACTTAACTGTGGCCACCTGTTTTGGTACATTTCGCTCGGCGCAGTCTTAATAACACAATGGAAATTATGGTTTCCACTTTCTTACTTTGTAATTATTAAAACTGAACCTTTTTAACAACTGCCACTGGCACATGATTATACTTACATTTACTGCCGGTCATGAGGTTTTAGATGAGAGAGAAACTATACCTACTGATTGATACAACAAAACATTAATCTCCAATCTCTTACCATAGTTAATGATATTCCATGTAAAATACCTCTAATTAATTCCACAGGGATATACAATTCTGATGTTACATCATTACTTTGTAAAGTCGTATACCAATTGAAATATAATCCCATTTTAATTTAAAGCATCATTTGGTTCAAACAAACCATTTAAAATTGAAATTCGGTTTATTTAGCTAGCTATCCAGATAATTAACAATGGTTTTCTATAAAACAATACCACTCAACGTAGACATAATTTATTGGCAGCTCATTGTACGTCATCTGGGGACCGACAGACAGGTGATCTATTTTGGCGCTCAATTAATTTAATCAATTTCGTTACACTGAAAAGTTACACGGGACTTAATTCAAATTTTCCACTTTATCTTTGTAAAAGCGTTGCCTGAAACAGACTGAGAACGTACAAGTACTGATTACAGTTTTATTTGGACAGAATTTTAAACAGGCAACAGAAAAATGTGACCTTAAATATTTGGTAAGCTGTGCACGTACTTTAAAACTTATCTATCCCAGTGGAACACGTAAAGCCCGGCTGTCATGAACTCCGAGCTGCTTCACAATATTCTGTCGACTAGTCAGCCCGGTGAGCTAAGTTAAGAGCCTACTTAAAATATTTGACAGTATTTATTAATTTTGCCGGACACTCGACGGGTTAATCTCACCAAAAAGACATTATAGTTTATATTGAATTTTACCACCTCCTTAATTCTATACGAACGAGTTTGCTCATAAACTAAGTCGGCCATTATTTCAGTCGGTCGCGGCGGTCGCCACTAATCATACCTCGGTCTGGAGCATTAACTTTCAATCAATTCTTCCAACAGAGTCGGTCCGATAACTCAGGGACGTTAACTCATCATGACGCAGAGCCCCATGTGACAATTTATCGAGATATGTAAGCCGAGAGGATTAGTTAGACTCCCCGCTCGCTGAGGTTTCACAATGGACGTACATTGATGTTCAGATGATACTTGTTACTGGATGAGTCATGAGCATTATATCAGGAGCTTTTATTTTGTATTTAGACCGTCACATTCAGCAGACTACACACAAAATAATGACTTTGAAATACGTAGTGTGACGACCATCTGCTGATTAATGAATATTTTTTACTATGTTGTTGTTGGTATCTCGTATGACTGAAATAATATTTCATGTCACCTCGCTCAATTTTGGTCTAAACAATCTGACATGGCATGGCGTCTTTCTTTTACTTTATTAGAAGAGGGGTTGGACTCGATAATGACCTATGACATTAAATTTTAAATTAATAGGTATAATCAATATACTTTTATATTAATACAGTTTATTCGTCGGTACGGATACGGGCTACAAATATTACACTTGTACCATCAAGTGAGTCATAATATGGAATTAAAACAGAAAAGTGTTCTGTTTTCAAAATGGTTAGAGCTAGCTGACTTTCACTTGTGAATGTATTTAAGGATTATAAGTATACCAGAAACAATGGAATATTCTACTGAAATGTCCAGAGGCAACCGGACACTATCTAGGCTTTATGGTTCATTGTTGTTGGCGTTAGATCGCAACGGACATTCATCAATATTATGGACGTTGTTGTCAAGGATTATATCCAGTCCGAATAGAGCGACTGTCACGAACTAAGCGCTCTCGTAATGGAATCACATACCCGAACATTTTGCGACTCCACATTTTGCCTACTATGGCTCTTTATTAGGTACTATCGAAATTACTTTGGTGACACAGAAACCTAAAATAAAGCAATATTCATTAATTGATGTATATGGTTATTGAAAAATGACAATTGAAATGAAATTTCGATTTATAAGCATCAGATATTAGCTAATATCAATTTTTTGTAATCCAATGAATATTTTTCTCGAATAGGTATTTCTGTCTGATAATTACAGAGATCAATAATAACGGCCTTTCCGTTGCTAAGAGTTGAAAAAGTGCGTATAAATACATAGTGTGGGGTTCCGTAGCTAGGATGGACACACTTTTTACTGTAGAAACTTTTTATTTTTAACTTTATATCTCACCACGTTCCTTTTTTCTCTCGGTTACATGTCTGGAGTGCCACCTTATTTCGTAATTTTAATTATTTTTACTACTGACATTGCAGATATACAGCCTGCCTAATGAAAAGCGGGTTCTTTATTAAAATGAAGCAGTACTGTACGCAAGGAGTAAAAAAATTGTTTTCTGACAATAGTTATCGATTGAAATAGCTGGCTGTGACATACGAACGGACAAGACAGACAGGACAACATTATTGTTTTCGCTACTTGGCTACGAAATCTTAAATTACATCGAGGCGTCAAATCCTTACTTCCTTACTAATATTATAAATTCGAAAGTAACTCTGTCTGTCTATCTGTCTGTCTGTCTGTCTGCCTGCCTGCCTGTTACCTTTTCACGGCTAAACCACTCAACCGATTTAGATGAAATTTGTTACAGATATAGTTTAAAACCTGGGGTAGGACATAGACTACTTTTTATTGATGTAGGTACCACGCAGGCGGAGCCGCGCGCAAAAGCTAGTAAGTTATAAATCATTGCGATATATCTGTTAACATCGATCGCCGTAAAACATCGCGAATATTTTCGATACATGTATTTGATTTATAGAGATGAGGGGTGCCAACATCGAACACTAGGAAACCATATCTGCTTAGCAGTAACTCATGTCTGAGGTACTATTGTCTTACCAACTACGGATCGATTTAGTGAAACTATTGCGTAACTATGATATATTATGTAATAACTAGGTCGCAAATATTTTGACTAACGTTGAAATTATATTAAACTTGATAATGAAAGTTCTTGGTTATGTTTGCTTAAGTTATAACAAACATGATTTCGTAGTAGCGATAAATTTAGATATGCAGGACGCGGCGGCGTCTTCAGTAAGATCTGGAATAAGTCGCCGGGAGCAGTGGTGCCTTGCCGGCGAAAATCATATTCAAAGAAACTTATGAACTCGAAGGATATTCTATAGTTCCATGAAAAGAGGCTTTGTAATCAGCAAGACCCCCAGTGGGTAGTTTTCATTCTTAGAGATGTTTCAAGCTATGTACAACGGTAACCACAAACTATTTGCCGTTCTACTATACATCTACACAAATAAATAAAATTGAAGTGTTTGTTTGTAATGTCAACAGCTTTTTATCTAATGCATATGAAAGTATATAAGGTACCTATACGAGAAAATATAATTTTAAAATTTTTGTCTTTCTGTCTGACTGTCTGTCTGTCTGTTTGTTCCGGGTAATCTCCGAAACGGCTGAACCGATTTTGACGGGACTTTCACTGGCAGATAGCTGATGTTATAAGGAGTAACTTAGGCTACGTTGATTTTAGAAAAAAAATAAAGTTTCGCGGAGGTAAACACTTTTTAGTTAAAATCTACGCGGACGAAGTCGCAGGTAACAGCTAGTAAGTAATAAAACCCAATCTAGTCATGACTAGTTTTGTTTTTAAATAGAATCAAAGAAAAACAAAAAGAGGAAGCCGGTTTTCAAAGAAACGTAGAAGGCCGAGAACTAACAGATTTTGCTGTTTATACTAAATTTGCTCCGCTGTTCACTTTATATTCCGTTTGGAACACAAATAATGCATTGCGATATGTGTCACGCCTACACGAGGCGCGCCCACGACAAGTTTGCAACAATTGAACAGAAACACCGTGCACACGTGTTAGCTAGTCGATCTCTTTGTGTATAAGAAAATAAACTAAGTGATGGAAAAGTGTAGAAGTTTGTTTGTTTATTCAGAGCTAAATGATTGCAGCGTAAATCAGCAATAGCAAACATACAAGCTTATCACGGTTTTGTCGTTAAAGCAAATTACATTTTATTATCCAGTAGGTACCTCATCGGTCAAGTGATGTGATACAGTACCGATTCGAGTCATGCACAGATTCAATCAAGATATTCTTAGCGCCGTGTCCGTCACCTAATGGAATAAGACCTAAGATATCCAGCAAAATGTGAACAACGTATATATTTATTAAAATAGTGGTGACGTATTATTATATATACTGCTAATTTATTAACCTGCCAGCCAACCATATCGTGACAGAATGATAAAAGCATTGTGCCTAGATGCCCATACGCCGATAGACGAATTAATAAGAAAGTGAAAAAAGACGAATTAGTATGAGATAATCCGAATGAATTATCTCATCATTTTCGCATAATGAATATGAATCAAGTTGTATATCAAATGAAGAATAAAGATTTAGATCGATGTGGTTTTCACCGTTATTTCGCCATCTATGCTTTGGTTCTACGTTACGTAAAGTCCGATACCGGACACAGCTGTCACTGTTATCGGTATCAGATTTCATGCTTCTAATTTAAATTGCCTAAACGAAAAGCCAATAAGACGTTACGTGTAATTTTCTTGTAATGTAATAATGTGGCACTCTTTATCTTGTTGTTATTAAGTTCATCGCTCATCAAAAGCCACACTAAAGCCTTTCTTTTTGTCATATAATATCGTTGAGACATAAGCCTTCTTGACACTTGTCTTGTGTGAATGTTGCCTTCGCCTCTCACGAGTCGAGCCTCTTTATCTTCGCGGTTCAACGTAATTGCGGCGAATGGTGCCTTTGATTCCTTTTAATAAAATAAATTGTGTCTTCCTTCCTTACTGTCGCCTTAGTATGTCCTTCTGTAAATTAAAGATGTTATTTTCTTATTACGGAAGGATCTGTGTCCAAAATGGGATAAAACGCTAAAAGCCATTTGTCACTGAGAACCATAACTTCTCGTTTTATTGTATCGTATATTGCTTCTATCATGTCTGTCTCGTAGGTCTACCGTAACGATCGAACAATGTTCAATGCTCATATCAGGCAAAGTAATTATATTGTTTTGCAATTGGGGAATTCTCATAGCAGCTCCGCTGGCTAGAAGGGGTAACTGCGACCTTGTCCTTGGCACAAGGCTACTTCAACCGTACTCTTGCTGTTGTGTACATTTAAAACCTGGAATTTCAGCCAAACTGCAGAAAATACTAATGAAAAATCTTCTTGTCCTTAAAAAAGTCAACTAATCGTTTGTCGTGTAAACAATTTTTTTGAAAACTTACTAAACGCACAAGAGTCACTCTACGGCAATTCCTTACCATTGGGTAGACTTAAACTTGTTTGCAACCTTAGTTAATAGGTACCATGAAATAAAATCTTTGAGGCTTGACATTAGGGAATCAGTACAAATATCCTGACGGTTAGTAGTCATTAGGTTGTTAGTTTAACCTGTGGTCACCTTAAAGACTAGCACTAGATGAGTCTTCGAACATGCGACCTAAAAGAATTCCTTCGCTCATGCGGTCAAATAATCAAGAAGGTTTAGATTGATTAAAAGCCTCCACCACAGAGGTTGGCTAACCGAGCTGTTCGATTTCAAACACTTGGGTATTACTTAACGCAGCTAAATGTTTATCTTTGTTGTCTACACGTCATCAAAAGTAAAAATAAATAATTACTTGTTATCTTTATGCTCTTCAATTAATTCATTATGTATTATTAAACAATATTTATTTACAAAGGATCACTCAGTAAGTAATATTTTGAGTGGAATATTTAAATGACTTAACTGAATTAATTTACCAGGCGGAAAGAACCGGGTCAGAGGTATCAAAGGAGTTTTGCATTCATTAAATAATAAATAAGTAAGGAGCGTATCAAGTGCGCTGTTTACCTCCTGCTTTGCATACATACTTGGTAATAATTATAGCCGCAGTTCAATGTAAGCATGTAATTATGTTCAGCTTTCATCTTTTTATAATTATGTTAATTAGGTCATTTATTTCTGCGTAATGTGGCATTTGTAAGAATGTTACGTTTTACAAGAAGTCAGTTGTTGAGCTTGAGAAGTTAAAATTAGCCTTTTTAGGACGAAACCAACTTAGTCGTAATAACGCAGTAATTGGCGACTGGTATTTTAATTTTGTTTGTATTTTATTACATATGTGAAATGAATTATGCGCTGCGTTCGGTACTGATAAATTTTGGAACGATATAAAAAGAAATTGGCTTTCACGAAAATAGCATCAGATGTACAGATAGGGATTACGAAAAAATACAATATTGCTATTATGAATATTATAGTCATACCCAACGGTTTAGGTATTCTCATCTATACTAATATTATAAAGCTGAAGAGTTTGTTTGTTTGTTTGAACGCGCTAATCTCAGGAACTACTGGTCCGAATTGAAAAATTCTTTTATAATATTAGTATAAATAGTCACTATTTTATAATATATCAAAGTAAACCGTTTCTTTACGATATATATGACACGGGTATGCAGCCCAGGTTTCTTGAGCCACCGATACCGTGTCCCGTACACGGTACTGATGTCCTACTCCTTTCCAGCTTTCTATTAATTAATATTTACCACTTAATGTTGACCCGAGCGGGTTTATATCACCAGTTTGATTATTATTCAATAGTGAAGCAACTTTAACGCAGCAGCTAGAAGAAAAGCCTTGTCACGGCCCTTTCCTTGACAGCAGACCGCGGGTTGGCTGTATTGATAATGCTTTTACAATGTTTAGAGCCCACAGTCACATCCATTAAGGTGGGCCGTTAGTTCGTCTGCTTCGCAACGCATTGAAAAGAACATTGTTCTCTGCGAACGCATATTTTTATACATAAAACTCTAAGCGCTTTGCCGCATTATCCGGCATTCGGCATCAGCTTTAGCTAAGTGCTTATCTCAACACTACTCACATTAAGCCGGGACTATCGGGAGGATTGTTTGGCACGAACGGCTACCAAGGCTCATGTGTGTGTTGCATATGAGAAAATTCCTGCCAAGAAACAAGATCATTTATTTGTTTTCCAATTGCGTTATTTTATGAATTGTATTAGCAAAGTATTGTAGCTGGTAGGTATCATATAGGTATACCAGCTGCAGGGAATATACCAATACCTTCTCAATCGTCAATACCTTCTCTGACCTAAGTCCATAGCTGGCGAAAATACGAGTATGTGAATGCACCCTGCCTACCAATTAGAGAATATATAAATATGAGTCTGTTTTCCATTACCCGTGATTTTCTAGCACAGTCCGGACACGTGAAGCTAAAGTTGACGATTAACTTGACGTCTAGAGAAGCGCGGCAAGCTAAGCGACAAGTGAAGAGTCACTTGCGAAAAGGCCGAAGAGGCTGGCGAGAGGCTAAGGCCTAATTGGCCCTAGTGCTCGATCTAACCCTCGAGTTAAGTGGGCCGTTGCGCGCCCTCCAGTTTGATACACTCGCTTTATATTCTCGTCCATATTTTAGGGTTATCATACTAATGAATAAGTGTTTTATTTATATGTACTCGGTGACGCTTGTGCTGAACAAACTAAAAGACAGGCAAACATTAGAAATGGTTGTTTATGTATTTAAAATAATTACTGTCTGTGCCCTAATAAAAGATATTCATCTCGATATTACAGATATGCACTTAGATTGTATTTCTATGTATAGGTAGACATGTAGACTTGGCGATTAAAAAGAGTGGCCATGCGTTTCTTGCCCGTTCTCATGAGCCCTACACCCTCGCTTTGCTGAACGTGGCAGTAAATGTAAATTCACAGAAAAAAATAGTGTAACTTTGACATTCAAAAGTGTTACCTTGTAACCTAACTTGAATAAATTTATTTTTGATTTTGATTTTGACAAGTTAGAGAATTCAGGACAACTCTATGAACATCCCACGTAAAAGCAATTTAGATAGAAAATTAATTCTAATATTCAAACCGAATATACGCCTGCGTATTTATCTACGACGGTTATCCGTGGGAAATAGCTAAAGCCAACAACTCGTCAGCCCCCGCACAGGTGCTATTACTTTCAGATTTTCTCTTCGTCGATATTATTTCTTGTTCGTGAAATATTCATCGAACTCCCACTCGTCATATTTTGGGTGCTTATCTATTTTCTTTGGTTTATGATGAAGCTAACTGATGTAAAAGAAATAATTTTTGTATCGGTACTTATATTCTGTGAATGTATCGAGGTGTATGCTTGATGTGCTCTACAACCTTATTTATACAGTTATGTAACTCTAACCAGCCATCCACGCAAGTAGGTGCGCTTGCTATGACGTGTTCATTACCGTTTGTGCCGTACCTTGGCAAGCACACCAAACTGCTGATATTGGATGTAAGGAATAGAAAAAAATATTTCTTTAATTTTTCTGTTACTAGCAGACAAGACAGCAACCAATCATATAGGAAGCGGTTACCGTTGCTCATGCACGCGGCTATATTTTCTTTATTGCGGAAGCAATGCTAGAAGAACACCACCAAGTCACTGCCTTCTGTAAACCATAGGTGGCAAATAAGCACACAGTCTGCTTAGTAGTAACCGAAGCCTGTATGCGTTTGCAATGAAATGGAGAAAAAGGAGAAGGAAGTGGACCGAGGGGATAATTGGGCATTCAGTTGCTCTTACTCGTCGCACGTAATACAACTCTATGCATACTGCTATTTCTCATCGACGTTCTGTAAGAATTCTTTTACACTGACACTGAACAGTACTCCTGTGGTCGAGCTGGCTCATTGAAACAAAGCAGCTTTTCTATACCAGTAATACCAGGTAAAGTTTGTAGTTCCGAAACCTGTCAAGCGAGCTAAGCAGTGACACTTAGATTTTGGTTCTATATAGAAAATGTCTACATGGGCTCCAATCTTGACCGAAAGGCGCCTGAAATGCTCACGTTCGCCACCTGTGTTTTCAGTTCTACATAATGCATGGTGAGCGAATTGCCGTCTCCCAGGCATATTCATAATTTGGTGTCCGAGAATTTACTAACCAAAAACCTGCAAACAGTTAGCGATACTCGAAATCGAACTAGACGCATCACAGTTGTCACAAGCTTATGCTTATACTACTTATGTAGTCATAATTGCACAATTATGACTACTTATGTTTGAGGACTGCTTGTACTTCAACTGCCTCCGTGGCGCAGCGGTAGTGAATGCGACTGCTGTGCATGAAGACTCGAATCACGGGTCGGACCAACAAACAGTTACCTATTGGGTTTTTCAGTAAACAAATCTCAATAATAATAATAATAGTTTATTGTCTCATAGAAAACAAGCAATACATGGATTGAGGCCCTAGACCCACACTAAAAAAAAAAAGGATTCCCTGTGTTGTGGGATCTAGTCTCTTTCGTTCAAATACAATAGTTCGACAATAGAATAAGATGAACAGAAAGTACAAACAAAAAATATAATAATAGTAATAATATGGTATGTAGTTTGCGTAGTATGGTTAGTGAGAGTTGGTAACAAGGGGTGAGATGTGGAGTGGAGTGTAAAAGTGGTTATGTGGGGTGATTTGGTGCTATGTGGTGTGATGTTATGTGATGTAGTGTGATGTGTTGTGATGTTATGTTATGTGATGTGGGGTGATGTGTTGTGATGTTATGTGATGTGGTGTGATGTGTTGTGATGTTATGTGGTGTGATGTGTTGTGATGTCATGTGGTGTGATGTGTTGTGATGTTATGTGATGTGGTGTGATGTGTTGTGATGTTATGTGATGTGGTGTAATGTATTGTGGCTGTGGTGAAGTGTGGTGTGGTACGGTGCGATGTGGCGCGATGTGATGTGGTATGATGAAGTATGGTGTGGTGCCATGTGATGTGGAGTGCTATGCATGTATGTGTGTGATAGTGTTTTCGTTTATAATTGTTTTTCTATTTATTTATTATGGTCTATTGTTATACTAATATCTTTAAAAATTCTTCTGTTTTATTATAGTCTAGATTAAGTAGCCAATTAGTTATCGTTTTCTTGCAATTCTTTCTTTTTAATTTAATTATATTATGAATATTGATTGTTAAGTTTCGTGTAAATGTAAGGTCCCATGAAGCCAAAATATTTTTGTCCAAACGATTTGCGACATTTGAGTTTAACCCAGTAAATTCGCCGATTAGAACGGCTGTGAGTGCAAGTGGTTAACGAGGTTCTGTGAAATCTTAAAGCAGCAGAGAGAATGTACAGCTGCCTGATCCTAAGCAATTCAGCCTCCGCGTATAGTTGATTAGTGGGATATCGAAATGGGCGCTTCAATGCCACTTTTAAGAGAGCTCTTTGTCCACGTACCACTCTCATTAAGAAGCATTTAGCCGCGATACCCCATGATATAATGCCATAATTGAGTATGGATTGGCATAATCTATACTTATAATAAAACTGTAGAGAGGTCAATTCTGTACATTGAATATATATTCAAAATTAATATTGGAGGATGAATGGTGATCGATACTGATAACAAAAATGCAATCAGTAAATTTTTTGTCTGTCTGTCTGTCCGTCTGTCTGTCTGTATATGCACGCATGGGTCAAAAACTACTGAAGGGATTTTAACCAAATTTAGTACGATTGTAGTCCATACTCCTGGGCAGGTTATAGGCTATATAACATAACGCTAAGACACATAGGAGCTGAGCAGTGACGATAAATTTGAAGCAAGTCGGATGAAAATGCGCTTTCGAGCTCTTATCCTCACATACGTTGATCATACACCAAAAGTATGTATTACAAAGATGATGGTCTTCAAAAGATCTACAAAAAAATCCTGAATAGTATATATCTAGCTTTTATAAATTAGCCATAATAACGTGTTTAATCGTTAGGCATTTCTTCAAAGTGTATTAAATACATAAATATATTGTATTTCACATAGATATATCTTTATCAAACTCCCATATTCAAAAAGTACACTTTAATATCTTATTATAAAAAAAAATTATAGAAATCGGTTTATAAACACACAAGATATAGATAAAATAAAACTTCCAAATCTCGCCGCGCCAGTATGGGTACGGCGATACGGTTGATTTTTGTTTAACGCGCGAAACGGCCATCCGCTACATTTATAAAAAGGCGGGGGCGCTGACGCGCCGACTTCACTTACATTTTGTTTGTTTGGTTGAACGCGCTAATCTAAGGAACTACGGGTAAAAATTAGAAAAATATTTTAGTGTTGGATAGCCCATTTATAGAGGAAGGCTATAGGCTATATAACATCACGCTACGACCAATAGGAGCGGAGCATAAATGAAAAATTTTGCAAAAACTAGGAAAATTCTCTTATGTGAAGCAGACGAAGTTGCGCGGGTCAGCTAGTGAAAAATAAACTAGTTTTATAACTACCTTGTCAGCAATTTTCCCGAGTCGCTTAAACACCTGTATTAGCAATCTAATCCTACTACAGAGCGCTTCCAGGTGCTTAGACCATGAAAGATGACTGTCCAACAAGAGACCCAGATATTTGATAGTAGTTGTTTGTTCTATCTGTGGGCAGTCACAGTTGATACGGTCAGTGCACGAATGGAGTTTTAGGCTAAAATTACTATGCGGAGATGTTCTTTTGGTGATTGAAAATAGCAGCCCGGAGTTAGGAAGTTGGCGGTGTTAGACACCTGTGCCTGATCTCTCGCCGGTCGTGTCGGATTACCGTCCCATCGGATCATGAGAGTTAGGAACAGAGAGTGCACTTGTGTTTGCGCACACACTTGTGCATTATAATATCTCCTGCGTAATTGGCCAGTATCCGTTAAGACTGGCCGCCGTGGCCGAAATTCGGTCTGGAGGATATTATTATTATTGTACTTATAAATATTATGGAATACAGAGAACATTTTAAATTAATCTTAATATATTGTATTGTAATACTATTGTATTGAGTCTTCTAGGAACATTATCTAATTACTATAATAGGTTTGTAGCATGGATCAGATATCTGTATTAATTTACTAGTGTATCGAATGATTCAATGCAGATAAACTTAGAGCTCAAAGCATATAATGAACGGATTATATCGCGTGTTCGATCTCTTTGATCTTCTTGTTGTTTGTTTATTTGATCTGTTATTGACGTTAGTTTCGTTTTAGACTTAATTATATGTATATGATTGCTAGGTATACAATTATTCTACATCACTAACATCATTCTTGCTTTATTATTCCCTGGTACATCGAGGTCACAGTCTCAATGGTCAGATTTTTTGTCAGGGTAATTGTTATGGGCATTTTTACTAAGAATTTATCTGTAACAGCATTATATACCGAACATTTGCTCGGTAGATGCACTAAAGTAGCCCTCCATTACATAGGCTGTATATAATATAACTGGTAAAATGTTTGCAAATACTTCGGCTACTCTTTCCCTTCAGGAATACACAGTGCGTCTATAAAATGCAAGTTTCGAGGTTAGCGTACATATAGATTATGTATATACTTATACCTGATATATGAAAATTATTCTTAAATATCAATTTAATAAGAATTTGATCAGTTATATTGACACAATCGAGTATATTGACACAACGAAAAGCGAGCGTTTTTAAGAACATACTCGAGCGCCAGATTTGATACACATGAAAAATTGTACCTGATTTATATTTAAGCAATTTCATGCATCAAAAGGCCCACCTTAAGGAACCCACTTAACCTTTGATGCGGAAGGTTTTACCGAGCAATCAGCACAGGCGCACGGATGAACCCCCTCTGAGCTCACATGTCGAACAAATGCTGGCCATTTAGATTATGCGTATTGTTATGCCGGCCGCGTTACGTCGATATAGGCCACCCTTATTTGTAACGCGCCAATGCGGACGAGTTAAGCTGTTCGCTGATCGCATGCAACCACTTTAGCTTTCTTGGCCTTCTCATTTCGGGTGATTTTTCTTACTGGCCATACAGCCCACATCAGCAGATTGTTTCAGCATAAATGTTTCATTATTAATGCTGCCTCTCCCTCTACATGTACGTTTTACGACAAATTAAGGTACGTTTTCTGAGTGCGTACCTCCATGCTACTCATGTTGCCTTAGTACCTGGCCTGTTAAATATGTATGGCATTTTACGATTGTAGCTACAGTAGTATTTCTTCAATCAAGTAATTGCTTTATTTCAACTTTATGTTGGTATATTTTATTCGTCTCGCCAGGATCTGTGATACTGGAGTGCATCGGTTCTGGTCAGTGACCGTTTAGGATGACATTATTATTTGCAAACAAAAAATAAACTAATAAAAAAATGTGCAAATGTACAATCTATACATATAATAAAATAGTAGGAAAGTCAAAACTGTACATTGAATATTTTTAAAAGAATACTTGAGGCGTGATCTACAATCGATATCGAAGCTAAAAATATAGTTTTTAGAATTTTTGTCTGTTTATCTGTATGTATGTCCGGGCTAAACTCAAAAAGTACTGCATGGATTTACTTCAAATTTTGCATGAATATTACTAACAGGTCGGGTCAACATATAGGCTACATATTATCACGCTATCACCTACGGGGGAGAAGCTGTGAATCTTTATTTTTCTTACGCATTCTGTGACAGCGTGTAATCTAACGACGCATATTTAAATGTTGTTTTTGAGTAAGCCATGCTATTATCTAGCTTTACACTATAAAAACTACGCCATTTAAGTAACTTGGACAGAGAATTAAATAATAAGAACGGAAAACGGGCTAAGAACAAGAATTTATTTACTATCGGTTCCGTGCTACATAGTACCATCGGCCAAGAAAGTGGTCTACCAATTTTGACAAAAGTTTCTGTGTGATCTAACTATCGCTAAGGTTGACACATGTTGACACATGGCATGACGTGAATATAATCCTATCCTAACTAATATTGTAAAAGCGAAAATGAGTTTGTTTGTTTGTTTGTTACCTTTTCACGCCTAAACCACTGAACCGATCATCCTGAAATTTTGCTTATACGTTGACAGGTGTACAGAAATGGACATAGGCTACGTATTTCATCCCGAAAAAAAGTACTGTTCCCGAGAAAAACAATAACGTTTTTATGATAATAGATGGCGCCACGTGTCTTTCGAATCATGATTAAATTATATTATTACAAGCAGAGTACGACCCGAATTGACTGTCAAATTCTAAATTAACGCGAGCGAAGCCGCGGGCAAAAGCTAGTTTATTTATAAAGTAAGTGTTATTATTGAAGTGAAAACTTCTTTAGCGGAGTTGTGCACTTTTTTTGTGATGGGTAAAATATGTCAAAGTCAGGACACGTGATCTGATCGAAAATTCGTAAGACGGAGGGAGAATTGTCAAAGTCGCGTCAGGACACGTGACCTGATCGAAAATTCGTAAGACGGAGGCAGAATTGTCATGTTTGCGTACGATATCGCAATAAATGAATATTGTATTATACCACATAAATGATTGTACTTTTATTCTAATAATTAAAGCAATTCGTGCAAAATGATTCTCTAACCATTCCAAAATATCAAAAATGCACAACGTTAATGTTCAAGTTTTCACTTCTGCCGGCACTCTCGGAGTGCAACCCGTTGTTTTTTTTTTTACGTTTCAGTCGGTTATAGTGAATCAATCAATAGCACTTTATTACTACTATTCTTTCATTTTTAGGAGTAGCTACTACATCATAAGGTTTTCTCTGCTAGCACATACATTTAAAGAAAATATATAAGAGAGGGACTAGAGAAGGATAGACATACGGGAGGAAAAATTTGTCGCTGCCTTCGATTCATTTCAATGCGTTCACACTCACGCTTAACAAATCGGTTAGCTAATATATGGTTTAGCCTTAATGGCTGAACAGCAGAAGTGTATTCGCTTTGACATAACGTTAACTACATTGTAAATACTCGCATACGTTTTCATACGTCACTACTCTTTTGTTTAAATCTGTTTGAAATACATTGATTTGTAATGTGCTGTCTATGTATACATTATGTATCTATACTAATATTATATACCCCATTTCAATATTCACAACGATTACTATTTTACCACAATATACCGCCTCCTTGTAATATCAATACCTCGAATACAAGGTATCCGACGTTAGTTTAATAATGTTGTCTATTTCAATCAACTTGCAGTAAGTAGGATCTCAATTTTTCTTATGACAAACACGGGGGTCGTTTGTGATCCAGCCAGCATGAAAATTAATAATAAATGCCTACCTATACATGTTGTTTGTCTATTTTAGCAAACAGAGGAGTGTTTTAATGAAGCTATTTCTTTTCTCTTTGGCGTGGACAAAATAGCGTCCGTTTGAGCCCGTAATTGCTTCGTTACGTTTTTCGGTTGTTTGTTTTTCGAGATGTCTTTTACTTTAATTGTGCAATAGCTGGACACGGAACTGTAGGACTAGAATCTATCGAAGTAACCACAGTTTGTTCTAGTTAGTTTGTTTAGAACATTGGCTGTTATTGTGGCAACCGCTTACGGCTCCTGTACACGATGCCGCCGCGACGTAACCGTTCCGCCACCGCGCCTCTATGCTGTGTGTGGTCGCGACCACACCGTCACCGCGTCGCCACCACTCCGCCACCGCGTCCCCGTCGTTTGATTTTAATATATCACTAGACAGTTGTTATTAATACATTGCTTGTGTTATGCTCTGTCCTCCACTAAAGTTATGAACGTTTCGTAATCAAAATTATCCATTATAGATTACTAAAAAGTTAATACGAGCGCATACGTTGGCGGCCGGTAATGGAATAAGCAAAATCAAACACTGGTGAATGGCGGCGCGGTGTCGGCGCGGCGGCGGCTATACACAGCTGAGAGACACGGTGACGGAGCGGTGTCGGCGCGGCGGCGGTATCGTGTACTCGAGCGCTTAGGATCGTCCGATGTCTGTATTCGCTAAGAATGCGGAATGAAATACAAAATTAATTAAATGTGAATGTAAGTTAATTGAATAAAGTAAATGTGGTGTAGTAATGGAAACTCGTAGTCTGCTAACTGGCTCAAGGATACTGTCTTTATTATAAGTCCGAGTGCCCGCCGTGAGCCAAACCAGACCGACTGAATGTTGCGGTCCGGCTTATGTTTAGTGTTATTGCAGCCTCAATGTACTAGGCGAGCATATTGTACAAGCGTTAGTCGTGATGGCCCCTCGTTGACTCGGACGTTATGTGTTTGCGCTTTTCTTTGTGTTACACAAATGTGAACATGATATTACACCACAGCGACTTTCTGCTACCCATATATTAGACGAAAGAGACCGTTCATGATTGGATGTTATAGAAGTTTATATCACGTCGCTCAGTTATAAGCTTACTGTTTTAGTCTTCTGTCGTGTTATTGCTGTCTATTCTTATGATAGAGATGCTTAAATATTGCTACCATACTATGATGCCCAAGAGCGTAACTTACGCGTAGACTTTGTCTTTAATACAGGGGATATTTGTCAAACATCGATCTCAATATAGATCGCACTGGTGATATTATTTTAAACTACACTAAAATTTCGTAGTTCATAGAACAGTTTCTGGTACAATGGTTAATTGGACTTCAATCTATCAAATTGTCTATTCCTTATCAAAATTTACCTAACGGTTTTTGCATGATGTCAGTTCAAATAAAGTAGGCTCTAAAACAATTTTTCTACCTTATACACCTCTAAATTTAACCTACATAATTAATACACAAAACCGCGTTTACCGATATAAATAGTAGAAGTATACGCGATGTGTGACATCGGTAATAAAAAGAAAGCCAACCAAAAACCTCTTGATTAAATTTTAAAATTAAATATTTTTATAACAACCACGCTCCTAAGGATCTCGAGGGACAGGGTTTTATTAAATTAATTCTTGTATTATTACATTAAGTGCCGTTACTTTAAAAGGTCCCTGTTATTTATTTGATTGTGCTTTAATCTCCTGCGGGCGCAAGCCCTCGTTAACATACGACGCTATAAACGATAAATTAATATTAATACTACATGAAACGTTATCTATCCTGTATAATTTCCCGTAGAGATTTGCCAGCAGTATATCATCCACTTTTCGCCAGTTCTGTTTTTGTACCATCATATATTTAAGTACATATACTAGATTTTGTCCGCGCCTTCGCTCGCGTATGTAAGTAATGTTAGGTTAGGCTAATAACAGTATTTTTTTCTGGATGTAAGGTACCCTATGTCCTATTCTGTACCACTGACAACATGTATGGTAAATTTCATGATGGTAAGATGAGTAGTTAAAGCGTGGAAGTGTAACAAACAAACTCACATTCGCATAATGATGCTTTGCCTGACCTAGGATTCAAGCTCAAGACCTCGTGCACCCCATCAGTAAGTAGCATAGACTACCTCTGGGCTATCAAGGCTGTCTTAATTATATTGTGATAAAACGAAATCAGACATTTTGCCGACCGTACAACGAAGTCGAGCTTTCACAATCAGCAAGCACTATATGCCTGCAGCACTTATACCATGACAACTTAATCATTAAGTCGATCATCCAACAGCACGTTTTCTCTATGGAAAATAATAAAAGTAAAATCACTTCGATAATAAAACCGTCGTAGCACAAATGTTCATCAAATTTGAATAACGCCCACACGTCGTCAGACCGACGAGTGGTATGTCATTACTGTTTAATGAACCATACCATCACGCTTGTAAATCTACGAGAAGTTGGGCTGACGTATCACGCCCACGATTGACCTCATTATGAAGCCAAATCAAAATTATTATTGAGGTATTCTGTCAAGAATTTCACGATGGCAGTACTGAATCTGGATTTAAGGATAGCGAACAATACCTACTTATATTGGTGCTGTAACTAAAAAAAAATATTGCTTTCCTAAAAACATAGTCTGCTAGATTAAAGTTAAATTAAATTAATTTTATCCGACATCGTCTTTTCATAAAATTTATTAAATGTTCAGTATGACTGCATGGATGGCGTTAGTGGTTTAAATGGTCGCCTCGCTACTTCCACTGTCCTCCGTGTGAAAATATGTGTGATCCATAAATAGTTGTTTCGAGTCTGGATGTTTTTTGTGTCTGTTATTTGGTTGTTCTGTAACAACAGGCCTAAACAAATAAAATCGCGTCAAAATTGATTTAAATGTGATCGTATGCGTTCATTCATGAAATACAAATACAAAATAATCGTTACCTAGTCTTCTTTGTCACTAAATATCCTTTGTACCACGTGATGTATTACTTATACGAGCAGATAGAAACAGTCGTAGGCTCTAGACGTGATCCAGTCGCATCGCTCCGGCGAACAAAGCGACGCAGACGGATGGACTCAATGTAATTATGCATAAGGATGTACGGACACACGTCCCGAACGAAGCGAGATTAATGGACCTCTCTTAAATGTACCCAACACACTTTACATAGTATACCATTGTACTAGGTCGGAATGAAATGATTTGCATGTGGAACACATAGACTAATGGCTAGAGAGTAATGTATAACATTCACATTTCGTCATTTTTAGGTAATAGGCGATTAAAATATTTACGAAGACATAAGTTGCAGTTCAGATGGCGTTGTGATGAATGTTCTGTTTAAATACAAGGATTATTGAATCCATAAAAGTTGTCTTGCCTCCCATAAAAATATTTCTTGTGAATCAGTGACATTACACATTACAATCATTAATTTATTAATGCTATCAGACGTAGATATTGAACAGGTTACATATCTCACAATGACTACTCAAACTATAGAAATAAGCATATTATTAATGAACATACATCTTGCAAAACTGTCACTAAAACTGTTACCATTCATCTGATAAAGAATCCTCGTAATTTGTCAATTCTTTTATCATTAAGCTCTTGAAGTGCCTGCTAAGACAGATTATCATCATCCGACTCTAGGTTGTGATATACTGTTCAACAGCCAAGTATCAAACAAGGGGAACGGAACTAGCAGGCAATGAGCGACCGTCGACTTTTAATTAAGAAGCAGCTAGCTAGAGTTATCTGTGTAAGAAACAACAAGCTATAGGTACCTGTGACATGCAAACTGCGAGACTAATGGACTACCGTAGAATGGTCCTACTTTACTCCAAAATTAGCTCCAAATTCAGGAAATCATGAATATTTTTTAAACTATTAATTATAAAATATAGTTAGAAGTATTAATATAAAGAAAAACATTTTATCTACCACATTTTTATTGGTAAATCTACAGTATGAAGTATTTTATTATACATATAAAACAATGAATAAAGAGCAGTTACCCATTGACATGGGTATCTTTGCTCCTAGATACAATTCTCAACGAATTTCAACTGTAAAAGTATTAGGAGCAAATTTACGCTTTCCTAATAACATATTAGGCGATAAAACATATAATAACCCATAGGGGAGCAAAGTCGGACCATTTTACTGTACTTTAATATATAGGCTACATACTATCTTATATTAGGACACATGCTCATATAGCAAAAAAATTGGTAATCGTATTTTCTTCTGCTAAATAAAATCAACTATTCAATGCGTCGAGAGTATTGTATTATGCACCACATCTGAAGTATTGGTAAAATACTCTAATGCTACAGATCATTTTCTATGGTGTCATGTTTGTCTTAATTCTTTGTTAGCACAGGAAAGACAACCAGTAAAGAAATAAGAGTTTATCTATGAACAAGGCTAATCTTGATCCTAAGGGCGTAGTTAAATGATCTGTATCACCATCTCTTACCTGCCATTCTGCCTTGTTTTGGACCAACTTGCGTCTGACAGCTATGTCAAATAAACTAGCGATTGCTGTATGTAAAATAACTATTTACCACAAATAGTGTGCTCAGTAAGAACATGCCTACGTACACTTCTTATGAAGGTGCTTTTACATGTGAAGGTGTGAGGTACTAATTCATTTAGTTAATTATATTTGAGTGATTTGACGATGCTGCGTGCCCATATTCTCATGTTTATCTTCAAACAGGGTAACTCAAGCTTTGGTATATGTACCTACACCTTTTTATATATGGTACATACATATAACCATATAATATGAGAATCTTCGTATATTAATAGGACTTTATTTTCTAATATATAACTTTACCTAATTTGTTTAAGAAACCATATTTTATATGTTTGCTTTGTTAGGACTGAGGCGTAAAATTTATTCTTACGGTTGTGCCCAATAAGTCATCAGGTGGCTTCGATTTTCAGTTTTAGCATTATATTCTCAGTATTTATTTTAGTCTGAAAATATGCTTATAGACGGTAATAGCATATAGCAAACACTCACTCTATGTGACACTTTTAAACAAAGAGACTTGTGAGTGTATTTGATCTCAGCTTTATTCTTTGGGGAATTCCATGCGTAAGTAAGTCTATACTTAAACAGGCTTCTAAATATTAGACACATTTTAATTCACGGTATCTATTTTCTGTAATAGTCAATTCGTTTATTTCTATAATAGTTGGCCTGTTTTGTTTTCTTTTGTTTATTTAGATGTATGCCCAGCGATGACACTTGCTTGTAGTGGTATATACCTATTTATGGTTAATACATACTTAAACATATCCGTATGAAAAACCATATGTACCGCACTATATTATGTGTACACAAGCGGCAGAAAGGAACATCTTCAACATAATGTTCAGTCACTAACTATTCGTATAATCATCAGTAGCCTCGAGCTTTGTGTTAATTGTATGGAGGCGTCAAAAGGTTCAAAGTTTCAACCACCGTTGACTTGAACCCACACCTAACTCAAATATTGACTACTTCATTCATTAAATGGCATAAGTTTAATGGCTGGCGCAACTCTTATCAGGATCTCGGTCATGAGGTTCCAGGTTTCTTATTCTTTTTCTTTTTTTTATGGGATAGGAGGCAAACTAACAGACGGATCGCCTGATGGTAAGCGATTACCGCCGTCCATGGACACCCGCAACACCAGAGGAGTCACAAGTGCGTTGCCGGCTATTTAAAAAGGTTCGATTAGAGGATCGATCACATTCTCATTAGTCAGAGTAGAAAAGTCACACCCACGTTCACCCCGTGCATCTTGTATACATCAATGATTATAATTGTGGTTGTTATGTACACGTAATATTATACAAAGGAGTACACATTAAATAATATTCTTAGAAGATTCTTCTTAAATATTTCAACTTTAAATGTCCAACGCACATTACCAGTACTGTGCAAAATATATAATAGAGCTCATTGAGACTGCGCCGAGGAAATTGTGCGGAGCAAGAGCAAGAAGCTTTTTAATATAATCTTTTAAAACAAACCCATTTGCTTAAGCCGTATTTTTGCTGCACAGTAATTATTCTGTGTTTACTGATACTAATCCACGAAAGGGTAATTAAGGAAATTATGTTTTTTAAAGCCAAAAATAACGAAGTATGGAAAATTTTCGTCAATTTCTGACAGCGTTGTCCCTTTTCACGGAAATTCTTATGGTTTTGACAGACATAAAATGACGTCGCTACAAAGGGATGTTGTATAATGATCTACCTGCACATAATTAATGTAATACATTCTGTGGTGTAGGTACTCTTCATAAAATATTAATCGTCAGCAATTTGCTGCCTGAAAATCTTAATCTCGAAAGTCTTTCATCGGATCTTGATAACATTTACATGGAACCACTCTGAATAACCTATCAAATAAAAAGGAATCCTTCAGATTGGGCGACCCAATAAAAAGTGATGCGTCGACAAAAAATACTAACATACATACGGGTCCAACGCGGCTTCTTTCTGAAAACGAGGAACAATCTGACTAAATAAACTTAATACTGGGAAATTGTACTTCAAGGTATAATTATAATGTTCGTCGTAAAAGCTGCAAAAGGAGGATTCAAAAACTGAAAAGACTACAAAAGTTTTCACTGTATTCTTACGAAAGTCGTAAATAGAGTTGTACAATACGTAAAGATTCCTAGAATTCGTTAATACCTCGCATCTATATCAATATAATAAAGTTTAAGAGATTGTTAGTTTATGTGAATACGCTAATATCTGAAATTGCCAGCCAGACATGAATAATTATTTTTGGATGTGATAGCCAATTTATTGAGAATAGTTATAGGCTAACATCATGCTGCGATCCTTAGGCACGCAATAAGTGAAACCGCTAGTAAATAATATATCCATACGCCTGTATATCTGGCAATTAGACATACATATGTATATATACTATATATCGACGTGAAATAGCAATATTCCTACTGTTGTGTTTCGTTTGGTGAGTGAGAGTGCCGGAGGCCCAATCACCCTTTTTCTCCTTTCCCGCTCTTTCTCCTTCCCACATCCTTTCCTACAGGGTCGGCAACGTGCAAGTGATGCCTCTGGTGTTGCAGGCGTCCATAGGCTACGGTGACCACTTACCATCAGGTGGGCCGTATGCTTGTTTGTCACCTTAGTAGAATAAAAAACAACATTATACCCACATTTCGTAAGCTATTTTTAAGCCTATGATATAGGGGCGAGGCCTATTGGCGTCTACAAGACTATGTGCAGCTTCTGAGGTAAAAGTAACGTAATCAGGAAATTAGGTACCTAATACTTGTAGCGAATCGAAGAGATTATCCCTCCTCAGATGTGATTGTGAGGAAAGGACATATTGGCGGGATTAAAGCTTGTCGACAAATAATCGATAGTCATTACATTACGAGGCTGTATCCCTAAAGAGAGGAAACAAAAAAGGGACCGAGGGAACACCGCCTTATCAGATAAGGCTCAAGGAAGTAGAATCTGCATCTTAATCTTACTACTTACTGTTTTTAAAACTCGGCATAAGATAACAAATGTATTATATGTATTTATTTAAATTAAAAAAATACTGATGGTTTTGGAACTACATAAGTCTATTCGTTTATGTATTGTGATGCATAATTTTAAACATGGAACCTCCATGTTATGGTGTCCTGGTAGATTAAGGATAGGTTTAGGCTGAGCTTTAGACCCATTTTTTAAAACTTTATGCAACGCAGACATATCAGCAGTTTCTTTATATACATATACTAGCGGTCGCCTAGTGCTCGAAATTCGACCAACGTTTGTCTGTAAGATATTGCTGATATAATAATATATATTGACATTATTATGTCATATATGTAACCATAGTTACGCGCTTCGACTGCGTGTGTCAAATGCATGGTTGTGTGCGTGTAGTGTTTTTTCATTAATTTGATGTATTTCTAATGCATATTTTATATAAATATTAGCATTCGTCACTTCTTCTATGTATAAACTATAAGTGTGCGAAATTTCATACTACTCCGTCCGCCCAATTTTCGTAAAAAGGGATCCAAAGTTTTCGCTTCACGTATTAATATATAGATAATTCTACTGTACGTGTGTATGTCACTGAACTCCTCCTAAACGGCTGGACCGATTTTGATGAAACTTTTTGTGTGTGTTCAAGTGGATTCGAGAATGGTCTAGATATGTTTTTTTTTCTCTGGTGTACAGGACAACGTCTATCGGGACAGCTAGTATTATATAGATTTTGATCCATTAGAACAGTTTCTAACTTATGTTTCCATTAAATAATCATACTTCAATCTATTCGTACTCATAGATTGTCAAATGAATGCTTCTTGTTACATAATTCCAAATCATACACGTGACCTAGATTAACAAACCGCTGTAAAGTCCTCACTGAAGATATCATTAGTGTCCACAGTAATGAACCTTAGCTGCAGCAGTCGAAATCCCAGCTAAAACACAAGCCCGTAGTTCGACAAGGCAAATATTCTAGAACTTTCTAAATTATATAATAACGTTGGTTGAGTTATATTAAACGAGCTTATTTAAAATGTTAAATCTTGCTTGATAATTCATTCAAGAGTATTGTAATATATATACTGGCGTTATTTAGAACATTTAAACCATTTATTTTCGTTACACATATACAAAACATACATATTTATAGAATTAAGACAGAATTTACAAGGTTACACATCTATATCTATATCTATATAAATAAATAAAACTGAAGTGTCTCTTTGTAATGTCAAAATAACAGCTTTTTATCTAATGTATATGATAGTTTATAAGGTACCTATACTAAAACATCTATTTTTAAAATTTTTGTCTGGCTATCTGTCTGTTTGTTCCGGGTAATCTCCGAAACGGCTGAACCGATTTTGACAGGACTTTCATGTGAGTAACATAGGCTACTCTGATTTTAGAAAAAAATAGGGTTGCGCGGAGACAAACACTTTTTAGTTAAAATCTACGCGGACGAAGTCGCAGGTAACAGCTAGTACAAAATAAAAATAAACTGGCATAGGTACATGCATAACAAAGGGCTCCAGCTCAGTATTTACTGCGCACACGCACAGCACTGGTTTTCAGCTGGGCCCTGACTATTGTATCAATATTAATAGCACATAACACACATAACATTTAATGGCCTTATGGACAGACTTAAAAATAGTGTTTGCATTTTCACTATAATATAACACAGTTATACGCTTGCATATCATTGCGATACTCAGTGAATCTATTATTATTATATATCATCGTCATTGATCTGCAGTACGCTGGTCAGCTTTAACATTAAATGCAACTGAAACATGTAAAAATATATATCGTATTACACGAAACATGGTGCTTCCAGGTACAATAATCCCCAGCATGCAGAACAAAGTTAAATATATTTCAGAGAATTTTGACACGTCCATTGTTTCATGGCTTTAACGCATACAAAAGTAATAAGTACCGTCCGGGAAATGTTTCGGTCCACGGAGAGAAAATAATACGAAAACCATTCCGTAAATAATACAAAATGCCCGAATTCGGAGTAAGCCTTTGCTTTATTTCGTTATATTTTTTAATATTATCTTGCTCAGTGAATTGAAAATAAAATTGCATCAACTGTGTACAGAGTTATTTTTAGTTAGCTTTAAAACTTCATATGGTTTTATCAGAATAATTTGCAAAAACTAATAAATTATAATTTATTCTGTTAAAGGTTAAATTGTGTTAATCATATAAATTATGGCAAAATAAGCACGGCTTTTAAATTGCAGTCTATTCGATAACTGAAAAATAATTCAGCATAAATATTACGTAACCAAAATAAATAAACTAATTTAATTCCAATGTAATCAGTAGTGAAGCGAGATTTCAAACTTCGCACAGCTACTAAGATTATCCTATCAATATAACTCTTTAAGTAATACGTAACGGCAATTAACGGGATCATGGTAAATAAAAACCTATACTTTTGTATCGCTTGAAGTTTTTGGCCATGTTGCAGTGACCTCATCTGAATTCGTGATTAATCGAACTGATCAATCGGCAGTAAGCACAAGCTTAAGATTTTCTAACCGGAGCAACAAGCAAGTTATATGAACACGATTATCGGACTTGTCGCGTTATTCACAATCTAAAATGCCGCGTATGCTGTGTTCTACGCGTCGCATATGTTACAGCCTGTACTCGCACCTTGTGTGTGTTGCTTTCACATGTTTCACGCGTATATTTTGTTGCCGAGCTAAATTTTGCTCGTGTTTTTTGACCGCGACACGTGTTGAAAGAGAAAATAGCCGCAGTTTTATCACAGTAATCGGTTGATTATTGATTATATAATCAATCGATATATTATATATATATATATTATATATATATATTATTATTATATGATTATATTATTTATTATATTATCGATTACTGCTCTATTTATTCGGTAGATTATGTTTGTGACATCCTTTCCGATTTTTTCCAATTCATAGCCTAGCAATTCATAGCGTTGTTAGGTGGAAATTACTCTATTTGTGATAAATAGTTCTTTTATGAAATACATAATAAACTAAATCTACGCAAGGCCACTATCTATAATCTAATAGCCACTGGGACATATACCAATCAAGTTTAAACCTTATACATTTCGCTAAATCCAATCCTTGATGTGGCAGCACACAGCAAATCTACATTATCGCTATTTCGTGTAATAGATTGTATGTAATGGTTAAAGAATATTCGCGCGGATATCATTTATGAAACATGTAATGACTGAAGAGCATAGCGTATTGTACGACCCTCAATTCCATTCGAATCAGCATGACACCGTCAAACTTTTCTATAGTAGAAAAAGAATTCGAAGGTACTATTGCACTTCTGTTCAGAAAAAAACAAAATGCTTTTTAACATGTGCTGGTATTTGCATCAATGCATCAAAAGACAACTTTACAGCGCAAAAATAAAAGATGTCATCACAAAATGTAGTCATGCCAGTAAAGTGTATAAGCCTTCAGTCTCGATTTGATTTACGATACAAAATTCCGAGTCTGCAGGTAGGGAGGGAAGTATTGCAATCTTTAAAAGTTTTTTTGTAAATTGGAAAAGTTAGCAAGTCCCGGCGACCCCGAATTCTCCATGAAGTACCGTTTATCGCAGCAATAACGATCCCTTTCAGTGCCCCTCTAACGCACTTAATAAGAATTTTTGATTTTTCTTGATAAGGATTTTAGTACAAAACTTTTTAATAGAATTCTGATTAACATTGTTCGTACCATTCTTTTGGACGAACATTTTCTTTTTCGATAGAAAATGTTAAACATATTTATTTGTAATAAATATATGACTCTAATTACGTCACCAGAAGGTCTACAAAGAGAGGGTATTTACGAAAGTAGTACGTTTCCTTCTCTTAACATTTGAGAAATATAAAGTCATGCCAAAAATGGCCGTTCTTGTCGGGGACAAATGAAATTAGCATGAAAAGGAGTGCGCCGACAAACGAGCTTGTGTATTTTATGTAGAGGGCTGTAATATCACCCGTCGGAGTGGGCCCACACTTAATTTCATTTGGCGGCGGAATTATTATGCGCCAACAAGAAACGGTGATCTCCTAGTGGCCAGACATCTTTACGCCGACAGCCGAACGGTAATATCATTACAACTGAATGAACTTTATTTTTGCTCTTTACTAGTGTATCGGCATGTTGCAAGCTCGCAGATGTGCGACGATGATGTTTTGCTTTTCCGTTATGTCCAAGTGAGCGCAAGTAACATTGGTAGTTCAAAAGAAAACAAATAAGTAAGAAACTTTGAAATGAACCGTAGAACTGACTTCAGTTTAAAAGTTTCGACTTCGACGGCACAGTATCGTTCGTTAGTGGAAAAGGAAAAGATTAATGTTGTGATAAAAGAAAAGGTGAATTGGGAGGTAACGTAAATAAAATAAATATATCAACGTTCTAATAGAATCGTAGACATCTGTCGGGGAGGAAATTGTTTTCAATCTCACTAGCGGGCTACGGGAAGTGACGGGGGAACGGAAGCCTGCCGCGGATGCTTGCCGCAAATAAAACACACCACCACAAGAGCCTGATATCTTAACTACCTATCTACTGCCTGTACGAGCGCATGACATATTTTAATTTAGGCGCACAATTTGCCATTCACTTTATACGGGGAAATAGGTCGCCCCACGTAACTCGTTTTCTGAGCTAATAAACCTTTGTTTCAGTTGAATTACACCTGCGGTTCTATAAAATGTAATCAAAACCACGCTTCCAATGTTGAGCCGAATGACGCGATAACACTCGAGCGAAGATAGCACAAAATTAAACGTTCTCTCGCACCGTAAGCTTCTATAGAAGCGAAAAAAACTTGTCGCATAATAACGTGAGTGGAGTTTTCGCGAAATTTCACCAAAATTCTGGAGAATTATTCACATCTGCACGCGGCGTTCTCCGTGGTTGAAAGTTAGATGAGTTTTGTCGTGATACGATGCTGACTCGGAATAATTGGAAACAGAACGGAACCTGTTTGTTTTATTCCAAGCCCTCCGCTTGACTACGGGACGTATGCTCCACTAATCTGTACTTCGCTGTTTGTTCTCACTATTTACATTTCGCGGAATGAGTTTTAAGTCAGTGATTTAATTCAGGCGAGTGAAGAAATCAGATGTAAGGAGGTTGATGTAAACTAATCAGCGATGCTATTTACATAATTCTTATGTCGGATTGTAATTCTTTTTATGAATACATCCTGCGCTAAAGACAAAATTACGGTGTCAGGAAGTATATTATTAAAATTACTGAAATAAAACGTACACAGAACGACCTAGATGCGGCACATATAGTTTTGCCGCATAGAACCTGGCGAAATATATGCGCGATACAGGTAGTTGTATAGCGCACATATTATCAGGTTTGATTTGGAGTAAATACTAACATTATATAGTACCTATTTAAAATAAAAATAATGAGAGTGAATTCAACTTTATTAAGTTGTAAACGATAATTTAATTAAAATTTTATTAGGTATCATAGACACAATTTCACAGTACAGACTAACTCTATTATGCGAACTACCATATAAGTACAATTGAATAGACTCGGCACTTGTCCAAAAACACTATTTAAAATTAAAAGTACATTGACAATAGGCACTTATTTGCTATAAGGCATGTGTCATATTTGCGAGTACCTACTAGGAAATCAGGCACACAACAGAGATTGCGCGCAATTTAGCAGCGGGCACGTCCCTCCAACCCTCGTCACGCCGCGTGATGCCGCGTGCGTCTCCGCTCCGTCTTGAGGCCTCCTCAGCACCCAACCTTAATAAATTACACCATACACGGAAAAGAGTTCCGCACGTCGCAACGATTTTTTATGCTATAATGATTAATGAGGACACATTATGAACTCACTATACTTATTTTACGTGTTCCAATTTATATTACAGAATTCAATAAACGTAAACGAAGTAGTAATACCCAAAGGCCTTGGTAATTTAAACTGTGACCAGATTGTTACAATTCATAAACAAACAGGTTATACATAACACAACATCCTAACTTCCTAACTAATATTATAAAAGCGAAAATGAGTTTGTTTGTTTGTTACCTTTTCACGCCTAAACCACTAAACCGATCATCCTGAAATTTTGCATATACGTTGTCAGGTGTACAGAAACGGACATAGGCGGACATTTCATCCCGAAAAAAATTACTGTTCCCGAGGAAAACAATAATAACGTTCTTATGATAATATATGGCGCCACGTGTTTTTAGAATCATGATTGAATTATATTATTACAAGCAGAGTACAACCCGAATTGATTGTCAAATTCTAAATTAACGCGAGCGAAGCCGCAGGCAAAAGCTAGTATAAAATAACTCCAATATATCTGTTTAGTAACCGGTAGGTATAGATTCGTTACGAGGTCGCGGGGCCAACCCGAGGTAAAGGGCGTCTTTTGACAGTCTATCCGTCGAGATTACATATTGAAGTCAGTTTTTATTACACGTTTTTGTGCGAGCGCCGCCCTCATTACAAAGGTTATTAATAAGCGCCTACAAAACGCCTTTATTTTACGATCTTTAAATTAATAAGTCGGCAGTTTACAGCTCGTTGAAATGCTTCTTTTTCATTTTCGTCCCGCCCTTGGGGTGTTTACAACATTTTTATTACAGCCGGTATATTGCACTGCGTCGGATCTGTGACATTTAGAGGCGTTCCTTCAATTTGCGTTGTGACGTCACCACACCGCTCGTACTCTCGCCACTCGCGTCGTCACGGTTTAATTTAAACTCAGCCTCGGTGACCCGATGCTGATAAAAAATATTTTATTCCTTTGTTTGTCCAACTATACATAGCAATATGTAGTGTAAATTTTTTTTGCTTTTTAACTTATTATTAATAATATTATTAGTACCATTATAATGTGAAAATTCTTAAACTCATTTGTCTGAGTAGACATAAATGTACCTCATAGGGGGCGTAGTCGTTTTTAATTCACCGCTGTAGCCCTAACAAAGAATGTTTAATTAAGTTTCGAAACAGTATAAAAGGAGAAACTATAAAAGAGCAATTTTTTGTGAAGTAAAAATAAAGTCGCATTCCCGGGACAGTTTGTGCAGGCCGCGGCACATGCCGCTGCACTGCGGTATTGTTACGTGACGCTGCTTGCCTGGTACCCGCACAAATACATCTCCAACAATTTTAACGTTTAAAATAAGGAATAAAAGCTTTTAAAGAAATAAAATATAAATCCTAATTGCAAAACTTGCCTTTAGCCCTTGTGGTAACTTGATGATTCTTAAATCATTCCCTCTATATGCACGATTTTCTTTAGTATAAAGTTGACATTAATTTATTTTATTTTTGTATTAATCTCCGTTTCAATTAACAATCATTTGCATTGTTTATGTGTATTATTTTACTTGCTTGAAACTTAAGTTTATATAATTAAAAAGAACTAACTAATGTAAATATATATTTAAACAGCATGCCGATCTGATACTCTATTGAAAAAGCATTGTTTGTGCAAAATATAATTACCGTTTCTATCTTTTCAGGTAAGCGCCTCATCTTTCTAACACCATCAATTTTGATTCTCACGCATCGAAAGCAACGAATCTGGTAAGATAAAGGAATAATATGCAATAAATGTACCAGATTATCATAGACACTAAGAGATGCATTCGCAATTTCGCAAGGGCTCACCCTCCCGCTTGTTTCGCCGAGGGGCACGACAGACGCGGCGGGGTGAGCTAGGGACGACGTGTGGCGTAATGGCCGCGTGATTGAATTGCCGTATCTTCACCGCCTCAGCGCTTCGCCGCCCCTGGTATCTATCAAGTTAATTTAACGGGCACGCGTTAACGATATCCACTTTTACTATATCTTATGTGCTCCTTATGTTTATTATTTCAGTTAGATATTATATCCTACCAAGCTATGTGTAAAAAAAATTGGGGCAGTCTTTGGGGACTGCCGATAGAAGTAAAAACTTTAATCCGTGGTCATAACTTCTTTATAAACAAAAAAAAAAGAAAAAGGGGCGGGTCGGATGCTAGTTTCTGATACTCTCTTAGCGGTTAATAATAATAATAATAATAATTGTTCTCGAAAAGGGCCATATCACACTGTACTGGGATCGATCTGTTATCACGGACAGGACTGTTGTTGCCAACAAGCCTGATATTGTGGTAATAGATCGATCAGAGCGTCGTGCAATGATAGTCGATATTACCATCCCTCATGATGGCAACCTCGTAAAAGCTGAGAAGAGAAAGAAAAACAGTTAAAATATCTGGACTTAGCACACGAGGTTGTCGATATGTCGACTCGGCAATCGTTGTACCGATAGTCGTTACTGTGAACGGTCTAATAGCCAAGAGCCTCGACCAACATCTGAAGAGGCTCGCGTTAGGTGCTTGGGTCAAGGGTCAGATGCAGAAGGCAGTCCTCCTCGATACGGCACACATCGTGAGGAGGTTCCTCTCGCTGGAGCCCTAAACCACCGGTAGCTTGGACCCAGTTCCCGATGCCGGTGAGTCTTCATAGTTTTTATATTTTTAAATGTGTTTTTCTTTATATATTTAAAAATGTAACAATTATTGAAAAATGTTTAAATAAAGAGAATAATAATAATAATAATATTCAAAATTTCGTTATTTTTTGCGTAGGACGCACCATTTCTAAGATATTGTTAGTAATCTAAAAAAAAAGCCTGGTAGCGTGACGATGACTTGAGTTCCATGATCTTTGTTCACCCAAGAAGTGCTCAACGCGCCTAAAGAATTTTTCACTTCAATAATATTAATTAATTCTGGTTACGTTAACTATGATCATTAATGCTACAGAAAAAAAGTACAATAAATGTGTACCTACATATGTTAGAGCTAATGTTTCATCGGATTTGTAATATTGTTTTACTTATAAAACACAATCTTGAGCCGTGGACGTAATAATCCAACAGGCGCAATAAATGGTAGGATGCAATTTAGTCGGGCCAACGCGTGCCGTGTTGAAATATAGCCGCTCGTAAAGAGGCTTCTAAAATATTTGCCGATCCTTATCCAGTGGTAAAATGATGTAATTACCTGTCAGAACAGATCCAGACAAATAATCTTAGACATTACAAAAGGGATAAGGTTTTTAAAAGGCACATATATTTATACTATCCCCGCTAGCTCGTCGTAAAAAGAGAATGCAAAAAAAAAATACGAACTTTTAAACCGTGGTATAATCTAAAGACAAAACAGACCTAGCAGATATTTTCATATAAAACGCTCATTTCCTGGTTTTCAGGAAATTGCAAAGAACATTTCCCGCCAGCGAGACACGAATTGTTTTTATGGAGACCTTTCGTGAGCAGGTTATCCAAATTTTACATTAAGCTGAGTTCCGGGACGTACGTGGAGAGTAACGCACAGCAGGGTGATAAAATTTAAATTTAACCCTGTATTGGTCGGTCGGTTAAGTTGGAAAACATTAAAATTCAGACGGGGGCGGTATGGCCATAAAACTTGAGAGTTATTGCGAGCGACGCACGACCATGATGTACAATGTACAAGGAATATGTGTGTGCTGTGATAGTTTAATTATCATTTGGTTTAAATTTGAATATTTTGAGAATACCTATATCTATATTGAAATTCCGTAGTTCCGTAGTTGTAAAATCAGGATTTTAATTGTTTGGAGTGTTTGATTATGGAAATTATGTAAACAGTATTTCATACAGACAAATTCCATTTAGACAATCCTTTTAGCACATTCGATAATCGTTATGTACTATTCGTCGATATTCGTAGAAGTAACTTAAATGCTTCGCATTCTAGATATCAATCGAATTATATTATAATGAGCCTGTTTTCTATACAGTTGCTAAAATGCTCCAAATAAGGCCACAAGTATTCTGTACACAATTGACTAACTATACTTTAAATTTCTTCTCCCTAGCCTTTATTATTCCCAAGTCACTTGGGGTCGGCTTTTTAGTCTAACCGAATTTGACTGGATATCAGTTTTTACACAGAGCGACTGCCATCTGACCTCCGCAATCCGAAGGCTAACGATACCCTAAGGTTAGATCTGTGTCAGGATATTAGAGGGCACTGACTTCCCAATAATATATAAATGTTCATGGCAGCCGGGACCAACGGCTTAACGCGCTCTCCGAGGCACGGAGCAGGCGATAATTGTCAATCAATACGCACATAATTTCGAAAAGTCATATAACTTCCGAAAGTCAGAGGTGCGCGACGTGGGTTCGAACCCGAGACCCTCTGCATTGCAGTCTGTTGGTCTCCCCACTGAGCTATCGCTGCTGCTAACTACCTATACTTTAAATTAAATAACATAATTGTAGGATTTCTTAGCTATTTATCAACTGTGATCGAACTCGCTGTCCGAACGCGCGGCAGGCCACAAACACCCCTACCGCCCGCCCATTTAAATCGGGCGAAGTATTTTATCAGTCACAGACATTGCCGTGGGTGGCAACAGTTCATTTAGAAAACAAAGGGTTCCCTCGACTGCGGCACTGCGGGGCCCGACAGCGAATGACAAACGTTCTTCACAAAGATACGGAATCCTAAATTGGCGGATGTTCTGCAACTCTTAAGCGAATGAATGAAAACAATGAGCTAGATCCGCTTATCGCGACATTTTATAGTTATTTTGTGACGTTCAGTATTGTTTGTTTGCTAAATATATACACTGCATAAATAAATAGGCTTTAGTTTTTGTTTTGCTTGGCGTTGATAAATTGACCATAAAACTAACACTCAGAATAACGCGTTATGTCTACACTCATATATGTACCTACTTACGAATGTTCTCTCTGCAGATATTTCAAGCATAATATGCACTTGACATATCTCTTTTGCGATAATTATATTAGCACTGTGCGCACTAAGGTGTTCGAGTTCGAAAGGCGACGGAAAAAAGGACTCGATGCCAAACGGGACGAGCTCAAGGCCCGACCACCTGCGGCCATACATTACAATTATGTCGGAGGGGTGCTGACTTGCAGTGATTGCGGACGCACGTTCACGGCAAAAATCGGGTGTGTCAGTCACCTGAGAGCACACCAAAGAAGCTCTCAATAATGAGTTCCAAGTCGCCGTAGCCGAATACGGTCTGGACGGTATTATTATTACATACTAACTTTTGCCCGCGGCTTCGCTCGCGTTAATTTAGAATTTGACAATCAATTCGGGTTGTACTCTGCTTGTAATAATATAATTCAATCATGATTCGAAAGACACGTGGCGCCATCTATTATCATACGAACTTTATTATTGTCTTCCTCGGGAACAGTAATTTTTTTTAGGGATGAAAGGTAGCCTATGTCCGTGTCTGTACACCTGTCAACGTATATGCAAAATTTCAGGATGATCGGTTCAGTGATTTAGGCGTGAAAAGGTAACAAACAAACAAACTCATTTTCGCTTTTATAATATTAGTTAGGATTAGGATTCATGCATTGTCTGTTTAAGATAAGTTAACCTAAATGAAAAACGTTAACAATTTGGCCACACAACAATTTCCTTTCAAATGTATATTCTATCATTTTATATTATAAATAATAATGTTATCAGGTTTTTAAGTAAAAAGCTTAATAAATATGAATTTATCGAATCTCGTCGTACTTATAATTAATTATGTTCACTGGGGAATAATAATTATTATATTAATTATAATTATTTGATGTCAGACTAAATAGAGATCTAATTTAGTTCAAAGCATTTATGTATGAGGCAAGATGCTATTTGCATTTAACTCACCCCTGGCAACGTAAAACAAGCTTCATTTATTAGTTTAGAAACATGCAAATTATGTTGATGTGTTGGAAATATTGTGCATAATAAGTGCATTTTAAGTACCAGGAGAATAGAGGTTAGTAGAGGTGTAGTTGCATGTTTGATACAGTCAGCTTGATTTATCTGTCATAACAAGCACCAACAAAACAATCATACTCTCGTATAAATATATTGATTTCAATGTTGTTGTATATGTAACAATGGTTATCCTAAATGCTTTTAATTTTAGCTGAAACCACACACCGTAGGATCCTGAATAAATATCCCATCAATTTACCTTGCCGTGCGACAAGGGGCGACGAGAAAATTATATAATTCCTTTAAATTATGGCGGTTTATATAAACATGTACTGGCGATATATAAAACGTATAAAGGAGTCAGTGGGGCATGTAAAACGAAGTTGTTCTGAATTTTATTCCAAACGAGTATACGGTTTGATCGTAACATCGATCATAACCCGTAACCGTCGCATGGATCCATGAGCTGATTGGTTCACCCCGATCCGACCAATTGACCGAAACGAGAACATAAAACGCATTCGTTACTGAACTTAATTCCGTACAAAATGAAATATACACTTGCTAAATGTTTTGTAAAATCTCGTTTTCTGCCTTCGTGAAGGAGGAAGAGTATCCAATTAGGTCTAATCGGCTTTTCTTTGTTCCGTGGCAGGATTAGCGCGTATGTTTTCATATTGTTGCTGGTAATTAATTTTATGAGTAATTAGCATGCAACTTATAGCCTATTATAGATAATTAGAGCTTTGTATAAATATTGTCATTTTTAATTAACTCTTATAGAATGCTTTTTTTTTGCATTAAGTTGTTGTATACTCTCAATATCATAAAATAATGTCAAAATAACTCTGTGTGCTAATCACATTCTCACGGTCAAACTACTGAATTAAAATTGATGATAAATTTAATATGGAGAAAGTATAAGCTTCAAGGAAGTAAAGGTAGACATTGGAAGCTCAATAGAAATATATGTGTCGCAATTTGTTTTAAGAAGCGTTTTTAACCACTTTACTAACCAACTCTATTTTTGTATGGTTGACGCTAACTGGACATTAGTCTGTTAGATTGGAAATTGTGGATTTGCAAAGATGAATTAGCTTATGTAAAATATACTTACCAATATATATTTTATGGTTTTCTTCTTTTCGTGTGGTTAGTGGCCATCCTATTGTCAAGAGTTGTTCAAGCCGCCCGTAGGCCTCTGACATGGCTTAACGACTGCTGTCAATTTGACAACAACCGGGACCGACTTTTTACGTGCCATCCGAAGCACGGAGACGCTCAGATGAAATACCACTAAGCGGTCACCCATCTATAGACTATTTTGTGGTTATTATTACTAGCAAAGTAACCATACTGTCAGTTGTAACCTAAATATAAGTCCAAGAATGATATGTTGATTAACAGCGCTATTCTATGAAGCGCTTCATTTGCAAGTAATTACATATGTATATCATCCTTTACTACGTTGCTTACAAGAGCAAGTCTTTATTAGAGAGTGCACGTAACGAACCTGAGAATAGAACTCGTGGCCTCACAATATGCTCATACGTAAGCACATTCACGCCACTGAACCAAAAAGGCAATTACCAAATGTGTCTGTAGCTTACAATACGATTTATTTTCTAATGTGATCGGCAAACGGTTTAAATATTCATTGATTTCCAAACACGCAATTAGTGCAAAACACTATCGAATATATGCACGTTTGGCGCAATTACAACGCACCGCATCCATTCCATCGCAAACAATGCGATGATCTCTCGCAGTCCGATGTTAGAGCATGGCTCAACAAGGTAAATACATTTGGTACGTTGGTCAATGAACATAATTATGTGTAGCTAGCTCAACCGCGTCCATAGTACACAGACGTACTGTGCTACATTTCGATGTATTTGATCGACACGGCGGCGCGGGGGTTAACATTGCCGATGACATATTAATATCTATGTGGGCTTTGTGATATGCGGTTTGATGAAATTGAGTTTTGATCGTAGTACGTTTGATATTTTCGGAATTCGGGACTAAAATAGAATTAACATATATATTGGTCGTCCAGTAGATGAAATTCGACCATAATGATTCCTGCGTTTCTTTTTTCTCCTTATGTAAATATTGATTATGCCATTACTCAAATACCTCCGTGCATGCTTAAAATCGGTACAAAGACTTCTTCGCGTAATTATCTATTCTTATTTATCCTTAAGTTTACATATTTTGTAAACTCTTTAGAGAGAGAATTTAACTGTCCGAAAGATTTGATTTTGTCATAGTGTACTCGAATTATTTAATTATTGAAATTATTCACGCAAAATTAGCAGTGATATTCTGTAAGACTTCAAGCTCGAATTCATTTCTGCATCCAAAGTGATTTAGAATTCACGATGATCGAATTGACATTTAAGAGCCTCGAAGATTACAGAATAAATACGATCTATGTAATCTAAGACTGATTTAAGTACCTTAAGGATTTCTGTTAATGTTAATTTATTAGTGTTTTCATTTAATTAAGCTGTCTTAGAAATCCAGACATAATTAAAAATCTACTGTGTCTTGCCGCGGGTGTGGCGGTACACTCGTAGCCTGTATGGTGCATATACATATTAATTATGTCTCATTCTGTCAGTTCGTTTCATACTCAGTACTCGTCTTCTGCCACCTAGAGCATGTCAAGCCATCGCAGTCGTCAGTAACTTGCAGCTATTATATTTGATAGACGTCGAAATATCCTGACGACAGGCCTTTAAAACCCAAATTATTAAACCAAGTTTGATAAACTTTGGCATTAGGCGTGATTACTTAACGTAAAGAAGGTTTTCTCTCTCTGAAACATGAATGCGTTCGAGTTGTCTGTTGTTATTCATAACCCTACGGCCGCTGGCGCGCTCGGTAACATCGTTTAAACATTCGGCACAGTTATCCATTAGCGGTAATTCGGCGGAATTTCAGGGTTCTTCATTACGCGGTCGTAAGTCCCAAGTACTACGAAGTGAGAATGCTTTTGAGTTTCAACGAGTTGGTAAAGCATCTCGAGTTGAAAGCCGAGTTCTCTCACAACATTACGAGTACGGTTTACAACTATTTTAAACTGTTTCTGATTCACTATGGACGCTGAGATATTGTGTAAATGTTGTTCTGACTAATTAAGTAAGGGATTCTTTAAGATTCTGTGCCGTTCTTCTGGGAAATATGGGTTTATAGACGTTAAACCATATTTTTTGCTATATTGTTATACCGTGAGTTGCCTGCTTAACCGAATAAAATAAAATTTAAACTATTATTTTAATACATGAAAATATATGATACATTAATTATCATAATTAACTAATGAATATAATCAGAATAATGAACATGTAAAAACATGGGTAATTACAGATATTTTAATGTAATTATTACATCAGCATATGGAAACAGGTGTTAATATAATCATCATTATCATGATATTGTTTAAAATTCTATTCAAATCTTAGAGTAGCTACTTGTAGTTAAATAATAGTTAACTTCATCACAGTTAATAATTATGGCATAACATCCAGAAATTATAAATATCTATTCTTTTATATTTTGTAGGTCTTTACTAGTATTTACGTAAATGCTAATAAAATATATAGGATACGAATAACGAACTAAATCGTACACTGGTTGTGACGATTTAGTTTATTCGAATTATATCTGACTAAAGTCAACGTTATGTGTGCACTGTGTCTCAGATCTCGATCCTAAATATGAAATCTGCGTAACCTCGTGGCTGGGAAGGGTAGCGTAAATCAATTTAGGTAGCTCCGGGTCCCAAATTCGATTCCCGCCCAAGGCGACGGATCCACTCTTATTCGGAAACCTCGGTTATACACCTACGACATTGACGCAAATTCGATAAACGCTAGCGGGAAATATTTTATAAATTTCAGCTAGATACGTGCAGAATATTGTCGTTTTAAAATCTATGATTGAATCTCACTAAGAACGGCATTGTTGATTAAGCTTATCGTACAGATTTATTATATGTTTTTAGAGAAAAAACGAGTAACACGGAGCTTAAAATTGTGATTCTCTAACAACATGACCCTAACGTAGTCGGCGAAATGTGAAAGGTAATCCCCTTTATCTAAACCTTCTGGGACAGTGGTAAATATAATTACTTAAGAACTTTACCAAAGAAATATTGTTGCTTCTTAACTCGCTAAAACATTTTTGTCTTCAAACGTTTCAAAGTACCGTAAAGACTTTCTAATTGATCATTGAATGTTGATTTTGTTAGCTCTTGTAAAACAATGAGTGAAATTTAACAGGCTCCGGACGAACTCCCTAAGCAAACAAGGAGCTCCCTTGGGTGCGTGCGAGCCTATTGTACCAGGCTCTCACCAACTTAAAGGAGTTAAACAAAGGGCCAACAAGTCATATAGGGCCGCGCCGCGCCTACTATACAAAGGCCACGAATTCCTTTTCAAATTTAATGTCTCGAACACGCCCCATAGTTGTTTTTATTTGCCCGCAAAATTATATTCCTAACATTATCCGTTTAAACGTTATTTTATTACGCTCCCGAATAAAATACGCACTAATGAATAATTTTATTATTTCACTCGTATATCACGGCTGAGACCAGTCGTAGCATTCCCATCGGGAGCCAGCGGATCGTGGCTAATTTGTGAGCATTAGGGAGAAGGGAGAGAGCCATCCCTCCCCGCTACACCTGACTTAATACGTCTCCGATGATGACAAAAATACTTCTTATACATATGTTTATAATACACATTATTTATGGACGAGAACATGTCACAAGGTAAAGGAAAAATTTATAAACTTTGTTATCGGCAGACTCCTTTGTTCGCTCCGGCGAAAAAACAGTGGATCCAAATGAATATTGACAACTTACTAACAGGTTTGTATGGATTTTATTTTTAGTGATCACTTTTTTATACGTCATGTTGTTTGCTCTGAGATGAAAGGATTTCTGTAGGTATACAAAGAGTTCTTTTATGAAAACAATTCTTTACTTATTTCATAAAGAAACACTGGTTGGCGTGTTTTGTATTTGTATGTTTAATGGTGAAATCGTTCAGCTGAAAATGCATCTAAAACTTCACAGACGACATAAAAAGACAACAGCGGGTAATGTAAAGCATATTAATGGTATTTACACCGAATATATCCATGGAAATAGCGACGGGTTAAGTTTTGTGGAACAATCTGAATCTTGTTTGTGATACAAACTTAACCCATTTTTACCCACTTTTACGGCACAAACACTTTTTATCAAAAAATAAGTTAACAAACAAAAATTCGGTACCAGGATTTCATAAGTTTGCAGCAAGTGTGTTCGTATCTACGCCGGGCCCATATGCGGAAACACACCAACTTGCGTAAAGTTAGGGAATACGATCGGAAAATAAGTTTAAATATTCGAAACGATTTCTGCTGTAAATGTTACAAGTTTTGAATAGAAATCCCACCCAATCAATTGTATTGTGGCAAGTTTGTGAGTAAGGAAAATAAGTTTTGATGACACAAACCAGTCGGCAAAAGTCTTTAAAAGAAAGTATTTGGACTTTGTCAATTGTAGTATGAACATATAAAAATATACTTCGCAGACATGTCTTTAACGACACACTTATTTTTAGTAATAAAGTAACAGCTTTATTTGTCATTGCGTAATATTTTCTACCTTTACAGGTGATATATAATATCTAGTTTATGCCTTAGCCACCATGTAGTTAACAACTAATTGACGTTAACGTGAGTTCTAAAAGCTTGTCAAAGAAACACTAAACATCATCATCCTCTTGCCGTGGTCCCAATTTATTTGGAGTCGGCGTAGTAGGTCCTTCGCTTCCATACTTCTCTGTCACCCGTCATCTGATCATTTACCACTTTCCCTTTCATATCCATCCTCACACAGTCCATCCATGTTTTCCTTGGCCTTCCTCTCCCTTTTCGTCCCTCATATTCATCACTTGCTTACCTACGTACGTATCATCTCTTCGCATAACATGTCCATACCAAGCCAAACGATTTCCTTTCACCTTTTCATCTATGGGCACCACTTTCAGACTACCTCTTACGTGTTCATTCCTAATTCTGTCCATTCTCGTCACTCCGCACATCCATCGTAAGCACTAAACATAAGTAACAATAAATTGAATGTACGCTCAGAGCACTAACGAAGGGACGGGATAATTGTTTGTTTGTTACGCTTTCACGCCTTAACTGCTCGACTGATCATCATGAAATTTCGTATACACGTTGTCAATGGCACAGAAAAGGACGTAGGGTACTATCATCTAGGAAAAAGTACTGTTGTCGAAGGATAGAAAATTTATATTACATACATATACGCGAGCAAAACCATGGGCAAAATTTCGTTCGAATGAATTACCTAAAATAGGGTTCAATAACTTTCAAATAACTTATATATCGGTTTAAAGAAATTTATTTCTCATAAGAACATAATAGTCCACTTATAATGAGATATACACAGAGATAAAAACAATAAAATTAAAATTACCTCTAGAGATTTAGAAGCTACAATGTAAATACATATTGCTTAAGTCTATTTTTAAATGTGTTACGTTATCGCATGCTTTATAACTAGCTTAATTTGCGTATGGCAAGATGAAAGTACCGTCAAGGTGCTTAAAAAGCCTAGAATGGACACAACGACATTACTAATTGATTGATAGCAATATGTTATTTCAATAGTTTGCATGTTAAAATTGTATTAATGTAATTGCTTAAATTTTGCACGCCACATCTGGCCGAATATGCAGTACAAAATTTAAAATGACCACCTGTATACCTGAACCATATTCTGGCAAATAAAGATTATTATTATTATTATTATTAAAACGCCAATCCCTGGCATTTTAAGCTACACAAGCACAAAGCGATCATATAAATTAATACACCATTATTTCAATGTAAAGCAATTCAGTTAATTGGTTTAAATCTTTTCTTACGTTCACATTTAGACACCAATGATTTGGTAACGAAGGTTTCAAACGTGTACGAACAGTGCTAATGACACACAAGCCAAGTGTTACGGGCGATGACCACAAATGTTCCCGTTCTGAGAATCGTCCATTGCTCAACAGAGGGATTGTTTGTATATTGAATACTAGATCTTGCCCGCGGCTCCGCTCAGGTAAATGTAGGTTAGGTTTTTCTCTGGGTGAAAGTGACGTCTTTTTTTGTACACCAGAAGTGTGTGGGAAATTTCATGATGATCGGTCGAGTAGTTAAGACTTGAAAACGTAACAAACAAACTCACATTCGCATTTATAATATTAGTTAGGATTTTACCCGACAGGTACAATAACTGAGAGATAGATGTATGTATATGTCTCAAACATATAATATTTGAGTTATAAGCGTCACATTTTATAAATATGAAAATGAGTTTCCAAATATATTGCGTTATAGTCTATATATACTAATATTATAAAGAGGAAAGATTTCATTTAATTTTGTTTGTTTGTTTGTAATCATTTAACTCAAAAACAAATCAACCGACATTAAAAATTCTTTTACCATTAGGAAGCTATATCCAAGTGACGTAGCTGTTTTTTTAAACGTTAAACCAATAATACATGTTCATGCTATTTAATCATTATCTTGATTACAGCTGTATACAGCTGTCTTTTGATATTTGCTGTTAAATATATTTGTGATATATGTTTGGTAAAGATGCTGTACTAGGTGTTAAACTCGACTTTATCTGCGTTCCATGTATTAAAACAGGCTAGTTAACTTTGTGACTAATTTCATTAACATTGATTCTCCGATGCAGCCTTGTAAAATTAAAAGACAGCTACATTTGCATCTAATTTTATAATATTAAGCATGAATTAAATTTTGCTAGGTAAAGAAAAAAAAATACCACGGTGAACAAAGTAACTATTATTCATATGTGATCAGGTTTCCCTACTTCTGTCAATAAAGCTTGTTTGTGCATAAATACGACACGCGCGCGCATTTGTTTGCCACCTCCTACACAGAGATTATCCGTGGTATAGACAATTGTCGCGCGGATATCGCACCGAGCGATATCCCGGCGCGTTTATTACGCAATGATACTCGCTTCTATCTCGTATCTCGACCGTCTCGTTACCAACGATCCACTTACGATACGGCGAACGCGAACAATTCGCATTACCGTAAATTTAAAGTAGCTACAGACACTCGCAATTTACGGCATCGGGTACGTCGACAACGGCATTAATATGGATATTATTATTACTGTTAATTTATAATTACCATAACATAAATAGAGTATCACGCCTAGATACTTCCGAGAGGTAAGACAGATGTGTTGTATCAAATCAGTGACCTACGTTAGACTTGTACTCAGCTGGTAATATTTAAAGTATAACACAAGATATCGCAACCAATCAGCTGAATAGTCAATACTTATTGTTTTTTCTTTTGTGTATGTTTGTATAATAAGTTGTAAAGTACTGAAATGTAATTATATTGTGATTAAGTGTGGTCATGAGTTTCTTACATTCTTTACATAGATTGAAGCTGGAGCTTGCAAAACATGAATTTAAGTTTAATACCTTTAATAACCCTATTGATCACTAAATATAGTCTTTATCAGATTTATTAGTGACCTAAATAAAATATCTTCATGTTCATATTTCATTGCATCGTCATTAGTCGGGCTTGATGGCGTAGTAGTTAGTATAACCGACTGCCACGACTGAGGTCGCGTGTTGGATCCCCGAACAAGTCAAACATTTGTGGGCATGAATATGGATATTTGTCTTGGTCTGGGTGTTTCTATGTAGTATAAGTACGTATTTACAAAAAAGAAGTATATATGTATGTATACCCATTGTCTAGTAGGTACCCATAGTACAAGCTCTGCTAAGTTTGGGCTAGATGGTGTTGTGTGTATGTGGTAGAATTAGGCAGCGAATAAAAGAAGTAATTACGCTTTAACGTGACTTATAAAACTAAGGTTAACTGCTTAGTTTAGTGTGTTGTCATATTATGTTATAGCAGTTTTACTTACTGTAAACTTCTGTTATGATTTTTATAAGAGAATAGATAGCAAATACGGTGGGTAACATTTTATAAAGGTCACTTTTAGTTTCTTTATTAAATTAAGAATCTCTCTATGGTCGGTTCCTCATGTCTGAGGATTGTGATTATCGTTGGATAATCCACACTTGGATCGAACGATTTGCCTCCATTGGTTCCTATTCATGGCACTTCTGACCACCAAGCTGAGTTTGGTTGAAGATGAGTGCTTTACTTGATCGGTCCATCTGTTTGGGGACCATCCTCGAGCTCTCTTGCCCTCCGTGTTTCCAACTACGATCAGCTTTTCGAGGTTCTCATCTCCTCTCCGTACTATGTGAAGTATGTCAAAATGCGCTGCTGACAAATTGTGGATAGGCGGATTTTTATTCCAAGCTGCGCAAGAATCGGTGCATTGGTGCGTTTGGCAGTCCACGGTATCCACAGCATACGCCTCCAGCACCATTAAGAAATTAAGAATAAACAGCTAGAAATTTATTTATTTATTTAGGATTTTTTATTTATTGGTGTACCAATTTTTGGTACACTTATACATGTTCAAAAATACGTGGTGTATACTATCTGAGCGTACAAAATCAAGCGGTAAACACAACATTCACTAACTTAAAACCGATAGATAAGAAACAATGTCTTGTAAGTAGTAGAGCAGTAGAGTTTGTGTAGTAGAGCCTCGCTGATTTCAGCATGAAAGTGCCGACTCGACCGGGCAAGGACTACCCTCTCACAGAATATCAACGTGAAATAGCAGTATTCCTACTGTTGTGTTTCTTTCGGTGAGTGAGAGTGCCGGAGGCCCAATTACCCCTCTTTCCTCTATTCCGCTCCTTCTCCTTTCCACTTCTTTATCCTCCCAAAGGGTCGGCAACGTGCTAGTGATGCCTCTGGTGCTGCAGGCGTCCATAGGCTACGGTGACCACTTACCATCAAGTGGGCCGTATGCTTGTTTGCCACCTTAGTCGTATAAAAATAAAAAAGTGCATACAATAGATGTATATTATATATGTACTCACTTACATCGGTAAGGTCTCTGATTTGGTATTTAATATCTTAGTAATAAGGGGCTTTCTACTATAATATTTGTAATCCAGCTACAACTAATAGCTACAGCATATGTTTTAGATATATAGCAGACTGATAAAAGAAAATTGTGTCGAATAGTCAGGCCATCAAGTCAGACATCCACTATTTGAAAGTCTCTATCGCTTTTGATACGATCACTAAATATACGAAAAGATGAACATATTGAAAGGTACGTCAATTTACGTACAAGGTAAACTGATTTCGTTGGAAATGAAAGATTTCTAGAAGTTACGTCTCTGAGAAACTCTTTTTGCACAGAAGCGATGTTTGGGATACGACCTTTCTTTTGAAGTCAGATAAAAACCTAAATTGTCAAGTAACTGACTTTGTCACACTTTTTGTGGCAAATAGTACAAAAAATATTGATTTAGTTAGAAAGCTTTTGTTGTGTTACTTGAACCCTCAGGAATAGAGGGAATTGTTTACTTTTCAATATTGCTTTAAATATAACGAATAATATCTATTCAAGTGGCTCATAGCGTCAGTGATGTAAATCGACAGTTTTCGCATTTGCTGATCATATGAATCTTGGTTCGATTCCGAAGACGTGCAATATGTTATTGAGCTTATCTGTCATGGCAGTCTTAGTAGCAGTATTGGTCTAAAACAATGTCCGGTGGACAGCTACATTATTACATCTTATTACTTCTTAAATCCGTCTCTCTACTTGCCCCTCTGGGAAACAGGCGTGAATCTATGTATGTATTACTTCAGGATTGCTGGCACACAACATAGTCGATAAAAAATTGGTGTTTTATACTTCTAATATTAGATCACATACACACAACACCATCTAGCCCAAACTAAGCAGAGCTTGTAATGTACTATGGGTACTAGACAATGGATAAACATTTGTAAATACATACATATTATACATAGAAAGACCAAGACAAACATCCATGTCCATTAACACAAATGTTTGACTTGTGCGTGAATCGAACCCGCGACCTTAGGCGTGGCAGTCGGTTACACTAACCACTACGCCATCGAGGCCGCCAAATACTTTTGAGATACACACACACGCACATGAAATTTAATATATTTTGCCTGTAATTTTAAGCTATTTTCCGTGTAACCAGGTACAACTGCGGGAAGTGTAGGTACTAGGCTCCCATGAGACGGCAGGAGGTATTAACCGGGGAACATTCAGTTTACATAGGACGCTGGACGAGGCTCGTTAGATTAACCAAAAGGTCGAACGAACAAAAACAAGAATTTGATTAACATTTGAAGCAGTTTGACTCCCGTACGGAATACTAATGAAACCCGATGTTATTATCGAAGAAATATTGTTGATAAACAAGAAAATAAACTCAAAATGACGGCGTAAATACGACCCGAAAGAAGACAAGATAAATAAAGATCATTATTAGTCTTTGATAAAATATTGAAAAACAATTCCTTCGGTTGGCACAGCAAACGTTTGTTTATGTAAGAATATACATATTTTCAAGGTATTTCTTTTTTGTATTAACTAAATAACCGAGCCAGCCTTCTTCGTAAAGGTAAAACAGAGGCATATTATGCAGCCTTATTTCACCAGCTGCTCGGTCCCACGGTGACTGTGTGATTAGACGTGCTTATCGTTGTCTACTGGGCACAGATTCAAACATATTGATGTGACAGGCACTTCGTCATAAGATACATACAAATAAATAAATGGGATTTTTGTTCAAGCAATACATATGGCCAATAAAATCGCTGTACGCATGCGTATTTTTGTGTGCGTTCTTGCGACGGCTCATGTTGGGTGCCCTTATGTTCGAAATTAGTAATTATTATGATGCATAGGTAATGCTTAAGTTTAAGATATTTTCATCGGCATAACGAATTTTATCCTAAATTTAAAGATTGATTATATTTTGACCGCCAGTTGATAGTTGACAGTATTATCTCACACAATAAACATCTACATATGTAGTGAATAAGTGACTAAGCACTTTTCATCTTTTGGCCTGAATTTCAGATACCGAATTACTTCTAGAAATATCATGACAAGTTCCAGTAATACTTGGCAATACAATTAGGGACTTCTTAATTCCTATCAAGACGGGTCGAGACCCTGCTAAACTTCTGCGACTCAATTTACTATCCCTCAGAGTTGCCTCTTTATACCTAAACCTTCTTTGCATCTTCAGTAAGTAGTCAAGAATAGTCCCTTACTTTTTAATAGTATTAACTGTCACTCATGAACTTCAGATAGGTCAAGAGTAAACACAGCTAAGCTGCCCTCTACTGTGATAATAATTTTCTTTTTAAAATTCTTTCAAGATGGACAAGTGTTCAGGAACATCGCAGTAGGTAGTTAATTTCTGAGCCTGCATGTAGGTGGGCGATATGATTACTGATAACTAGGTGCATTTTTAAGAGGCATGTGTTAACTGAACTGCACTGTCGATTAGAATAGTGATGGTTCGGTTTAGTTGGTAAGGCGAGAGCGATACGTTTGGTATCCTTACGTTCAGGCAACGGCTTAACATCAGTAGGTCAGTTAAGATCTAGTCATATAAACGTCAGGGTTAAATCGAAATGTAATTCAAAGAAAGTCCACATTTGCCGTTTATTTTACTTTGATAAACTCCATTTGCGATATGTGTAATACTTAATCTCGATCGGAACTCTATTATAAAAACTTTTCATGACGAGAAATGGCTCTAACATAAGTCGTATGCCTGATTGCCACATTCAGTCGTATAAATACGTTACCGATTAGTAGGCTAAAGCTTTTGATATTATGTACACTTTAATATACAATATTAGAAGGTCAGAGAGGTGACATTAATACTAGTATTTTATTACCGTCGCCCTTGCGATGTCCTAGCTTCAATATGACTTACAGATGTCGTGACCGAGCACTTTATCAATCAACAATCTGTAGATGTAACAATATTATAACAAAGATGTACATTGGATATTTATCAGAATATAAAATTGCTACATCTATAAGGATTGATACACACACTAAAATGTTTTTTTTAAAGAAAATAGTCGTTTTTATTTGTCCACGAATATGTACATTAGTTTGTTAATATATTATTATGCAAAATGAATAGTATACATACAAAAAATTACTTACGAACATAAGGTATTACAAGATAGGATAGAATAAGATGACATTTTGACTTTGCATCCAAAAAAATTTGCATTTTAAATGACTAGATGTGCCCGCGGTTTCACCCGCGTCTATGGTTACTGCGCCACCCCCGTGGGTCATAGCGTAATGTTATGTAGCCTATAACCTTCCTCGGTAAATAGGCTATCCAATACTAAAAGAATTTTTCAAATCGAACCGGTAGTTCCTGAGATTAGCACGTTCAAACAAACAAACAAACTCTTTAGCTTTATAATATTAGTATAGATGAAATACACCATGATCACCCATGTTCGCCATCAGTAGATGGTAATACATTACCTATGTCAAAAAGGTTTTTGAGATAGACCATAAAACTTTGCATGTATCGTTCTTCAATTTGAAGTGGAACAGTTTCTTTTTAGAAACTAAACTGAAAATTTGTAAAAAGAAGTATGTCTACGATAAAGGAACTGTACACGGGAATTATGGATGGATATGGCTTTGAGTGGTCCTTTACTTTCATAAAGTAAGGCAATTGTAAAGCAATATTCCATGCGAACAGCTACCGGGCACAGCTAGTCTTAAACATACCAAGATGTACACAAATCATTCGTCGAAAGGGAGAGTCAGTCAAACGGAATATATTTCAGATAAACTTTTTTTTGTAAAGGAATCCGACGTTCGCGATTTTTTTGTTTTTATTCGTCGGAGCTTGTTAGCTGGATATTCAAATCGTTGCCAATCAGCGGAAATTAATTGGTTTCTTGTTTCAATACCTATAGCGATTTTTGCCCTCGTTATAAATGTTGTTTGCATAAAAAGTTCAATATTTACAATGTAGTAACTCAATCGTGGAATATAAAACGTAATTGTTCTTCATCTTGTTCAATTCAATGACAAATATACTTATTCAACAAATTTTTCTTGTTCTTCAAAATATTATTTTGATAACTTTTCGCTCAATTAAACTTTTATCTTAATCTGCACAGTTGACTCAGTGCTTTAAACGGTCACCGAAGTACCGAGTGACATATGTTTGATTCCTGCTCAGGACATCATTTTAAGTAAATGCACGGTCTTAGCTTTGTTTATTCTTCGCTTGTTTGTTTTCTATCACCATAGTGCAAACTATCAGAGGCAAGTCGACTACCTAACCCTCTGCTCTATCCGTTGAGGTAAATTGCTGAAACACCCAATGAAGTTATCATTCATAAAACATTTTTTCATAAATTGTATTATAAAAAGCGACATTACTCTTACCGGCAAGTATAGTATTACCAAATAATATAATTCATCTGAGAGTTGCCATAATTAAATAATGTCATCCGTCAGACGCTCCGTTTGAAGCTCTTCGAATATTAACGAGTATTATGTGTCCCTGGTACATTATATTCTTTTTACTTCCACTGCTTTGGTTTCTTTGTAATATCATAAATTTATCAGGTTTTCTTTTATCTCGTTTGAGAGACTGAAAGAAGATCCCAGAACCTTACTTTATGAAATCAGTCTTGTAATTGTGTATGAGATAAACTATCCTTGCTGTAGATGCAGTACTGAATTTTATGACCGCAGTAAAATGGTCACAGGAATTTGCATAAATAAAAGTCATATCACGCATACACGTGACACTTGAGACGTTTTCATTTATATATAGACTACATCAAAGCTAGTTCAATATCGTATTCGGTCCTCGAATGGAAAATATAAAATGAAATATATTCCATTCATTGCAAAGAAAAATACAAAATTGAGTTTTGTGGCAGTCAGTATCCCGTTTGGTTGAATATCCTGATATTCTTCAAAGCCGTTTAGCGGCGTCATCCGAATAGATGTCGTCCGATTCGATATCGGATCCGGAATTGCATCCGCTGGCTCGTGAAATGGACCGGGGACTCCTTGCGATGATATGGGCTTGGCCCTGCCGCCGCATCCAATGTACTGCACTGCATTTGATATAAATCGTGCATCATATAGTTGTGCGTGGAATTCGATACGTGGTTTGAACATGATATAGAAAATGATTCGATATTGCATGTGTAAAAAAGCCACGAATTTCGAGGAAAATCATGTATGTAGGGACTGAATAGTACATAAGTACTTAAGTAAATATCAATTAGAAGACCAGTTTTTAATCATAGCGTTGTAGCTTCATTTTGTCTACGAAATTTTATAGATATTTCAAGCACGTATCTCCAAAACACTAAAGCATTTTAAGTCTAAGCAAACATGACTGAAAATAAATCTTTATTATATATCTACATTATTAATTATAAAACTAATTAATCTAATATATATTTACAAACGTATTAAAAAAGATAACATAATTACAAAAACACTAATAATTACAATACTAAATATTTACAAAAATGGTTTAGGCATCGTAGAATTCGTCAGCATCGCTGTCAACTGGTAACGTGCCCAGAAGACTGGCAGCATTGCCACGTTGAATGGCAATGCTGATTCTTTAGGCCAAGAAAAGACCAGCCTTTTGATCACGCGAAACGTCGATGAGGCGTTTTGCGATCTCTCTGTACAAAATACGAGCGCTCGGACTCCATGAACCTAAGGTTTTCACCCGAAACGGCTTAAACTCTAATTGCCGACTAAATTACTATATTTGCGCCGTTTGAGGGTTTTCGCGGTTGCAGCAGCAGCGCCGGCACATCCCTCAGTGCTTGGAAGATGTCATGGCGCAGGGGTGTCAACGCATGTTGCGTTACACACCAGACGCAAAATTAATTATATATTCCTAACAGAAAACTCGACAATAATTTTTAGGCCTGGAACTGAAACCGGAAGGGCACGACACACGCAAATATATATAAGTGCAAATTTACTTTACGAGACCAAAGACTCGGTTGGTCAGTCAGTACTACGCTTTGTATTTTAACTAAATAATTTTATTATAAAAACATGACTTTTGCGAATTTATTATTATATGACAAAATCTATAGTATGAATTTGTAGTGTTTTTATTTTAATATACCTATTATATCATAGCCAGTTGCACTCACTGATCGGTAAACGATTAGCGAGGTTAAGCAATGTTGGGTGCGGTCAGTCTATAGATTCTGATGGGTGACCGCTTAGTCGTATTTCATTTGAGCATCTCCGTGCTTCGGAGGGCACGTAAAAAGTCGGCCCCGGTTGTTATCAAATTGACAGCAGTCGCTAAGCCATGTCAGAGGCCTACGAGCGGCTTGAACAACTCTTGGCGAACACGAAAAAGAAGAAGAAGACTATGTAGTATCACTCATAGCTAAAACCATGTAGCATGTTTAAACTGTCTAATAAGTGTGGGATGTGGGATTGTGTTATCACAACAAATACAATACTGTACTGTAACCAAACTGAAAGGCTGAATGTTGTGAACAAATACTATACACAGAAAATCTCGCCATCGTCCATCGGCTGTGACGTGTGATACGCGTGGACATTTAAAAAGTTAACAGTGCGACACGAACCAGCAAATAGCTTCTGTATCGGCACCAGTATAAATTATATTATTATTTAATCTGTCAGTTTAACCATAAAGACATAATGATAAAAACATTGTGTCTGGATGCTGGCATCCAAACGATGTTTAATCCTGACTATCCTAATCCTAATCCTAACTAATATTATAAAAGCGAAAATGAGTTTGTTTGTTTGTTTGTTACCTTTTCACGCCTAAACCACTGGAACCGATCATTCTGAAATTTTGCATATACGTTGTCAGGTGTACAGAAACGGACATAAGCTACCTTTCATCCCGAAAAAATTTACTGTTCCCGAGGAAAACAACAATAACATTCTTATGATAATAGATGGTGCCACATGTCTTTCGAATCATGATTGAGTTATATTATTACAAGCGGAGTACAACCCGAATTGATTGTCAAATTCTAAATTAATACGAGCGAAGCCGCGGGCAAAAGCTAGTTAGTTAAATAAAAGCGAGAAGTGCATCTCGTATTTAAAAAAGACGCATCAATATCTATTAATTTATTCGACAACATATCGTAATGTGTAATGTGAGTGAATGATAAAAGAAATATATTTGCCAGATAAAACGTACAAGCAGACCTGAATCGTTATGTGTAGTTATTTAAAAAGACAACTATTTAAAAACTCAACTCGCGCAATAAGAGTAAATCCCGTGTCGAGGGGACTTTATAAACATTCAAACATCGGACACAAAGAACACCCCGACTCGGAACAACCATTTGTGGATCACACACATTTTTGTCCCGCGTGGGGATCGAACCCACAACACAGCGCAATGGCAGTAGCGAGACAACCACTTAAATAACTGCGCCATACGTGCAGTCAAGCATATCAAAAATAAAATAGATATTAATGAAATTAGTAAGATGCAGTATAGGAAAACAGTCTAACGGTAAGCGGATACAACACTCCCATCACTAAGGCATTCATTGACACGCTGCAGCGCTGTAAAAATTTTGTAGGAGCGTTTGATAGTTTAGCTTATACAGATCATGAGATCTTGTGTTCAAATCTCGCTTTAATTCCAAGTATTTTCTTTGAAATTAAACTACTTTATACGGATTTTAACGCGTTGTTTATTTTAAAAACATTTTAAAGTAGTAAGAGTTTTTAAATAAACAACGCGACATAATCCGTATAAAGTATGTAGTTTAATTTCATTGTATAACTTTCGCGTTAACGTAAGACAATATCAAGTATTTCTTTTTACAGTACCTAACAGTCTACAGTTAGGAAGTTGGCGATGTTTCATCATCGAACCTTTGACTTTTGTGTATAAGAACCTTGAGTTCACGTGCGACAGATCGATGAAAGCTTAATTGCGATACGTGTAGTCGATCATATATAGGTATGAGTGACTTGTCGTCTGCTGTGTTTGTGCAAAGGCTACGTTTCGTGCTCGACGTTCATTCACGTAGATTAGTGGGGACTCACACACTATCATATTATTAGAATACTAGCTGTGTAACGTTCATAATATACTAGATATAGCCCGCGGCTTTGCTCGCGTTAATCTATATTGTCAATAAATTCTCGGAATACTCTCGGAAACAGTACTAACAGTAATGTTCTTTTTGTACCCCTAACAACGTGTATGCGAAATTGCATGATCATCGGTCAAGTAGTTAAGGCGTAAAAGCGTAACAAACGAACGAACTCACACACATTTATAATATTAGTGGGGAAGTGCTGTGTTCCTTAAGGTAGTAAGTAGCATGTCGTATAATCTATAACTTTCAATAAAGTGTCTATCTAACGCAAAGAATATTCAGAATAATCCAGTAGTTTTAGGGATAAGCACAATCAAACGCACAAACTCTGTAACGAGAATACTACTAACTTGCGAATCATATTCCTGGTAATCTTTTAACAAAACTTAGTGCATCATAGCATTTGTGTAGCATATCTGTAGTTAATTAATAGTAACTAACGACCCGCACCGGTTTCGCACGGGAAGAACAAAACCTTAACAAATTATACACCTCAACCTTCCGCAAGAATCACTCTTGTCTGTTGGTGAAAACTGCATGAAAATTCGTTCAGTAGTTTATGAGTTTATCGTGAACAGGCAGACAGATACGGCGGGGGACTTTGTTTTATAATATGTACGGTATTACGGCATGCAAGATTCTTTCTTGCATTTCGTATATAATTAACATAATAACTTATTACAATTGTATTTCGCTCGCTATGACCCAACCAGTAAGTGTAAGTCTACTGATGCCTTACTTTATAACTTAAAGTCTTGACTTCGCTTTGTTCTTCTGCATAAAATAGAATCAGGTGCCTCTCACAATCGACAAGCATAACTGTACTAACAAGGTAGGTAGTTAAGTATTTCATCCCGTTGTTAGGACTCTCACGGTTACGAATAAGTACTCCAATATTTCATGTCATTTAACAGCTCATAGATACTTCAACCAAGTTTATATAATAGACTTTCAGAAGTTTAAATGAGCTCTTGCTTTGCTCCGCCTCCTAATATTCTGCTCTAAGAGTGAGCTAGATGATAGATCAGAAAGAGACAAATGATACCCAAGAAGCTTACGATTTAATATGTAGGTATGTGGATATGTTTAGAAGGTTGAGGAGTTGCAATGACAATTTAATTTTGGCAAGGGTCTTCAGAGATTCGATCATGTGGAAAGGATGCGTGAAAGGCGATTATCAAGGAACATTTATCGGCTGAGTGCACCAGGAGAGCATGCTTTAGTAGGGGTTTATATTTACTGATAAGCTGACGATGGACCGTCGTCAATACAAGAGTCTTTGCTTTTATACATTTTATAAGTATGAAAATTTTATGAAAAGCCTCAACTGCTTTAAGCTACGCTTGTCAGTTACTTTTTTATCCACCTATAAGGAAAAATCCTGTTACAACGTGTAAACAAGAGCAACTTGTATTTGAGGAAAATCACTCGCAACTATTTATTGGTTTTCATTTTATTTGTGATACAGGATATGAACTGAGGTAATAAAGTTTATATTTCTTGTTGTGCTTATTGTCTGGGTCGGCTTTTTGTTAACCTGTCTTAGTACATGCTTTTATTATCATACACACACATACAATAAGGTCAATAATAACATAAATACTCTTTTGAATGTTTCTTGAACAATGGGTAAAGTTCACAGATTCCCAAGAACAACGATCCTAACTCACTTTTTTTGTTTCACTTACTCTCATCCCAATCTTCATGTGCGTCAGTCTGTTAATTTATAAGCAGTTATATTTTATTCCAGAATATTTGATCTCTCAAAGAACATTAATTAAAATCTTTGCATTCAAATTGGGACTGATAAAGGTTAAAGAACTTGCCCTATGTATTGCTCGTTTTTCTTTTATGTCATACTTTCGCGAACTTAAACAAAGTAATTACTAAACAACATATAAACGGACGATTTTATTGCCACATATCTTTGAGAAAATTGTATAAACTATCAGACTGAAACTCTCAAACTAAGCAGAATCTCAACTTTTAATACGCGTATTCTTTAAAAAGTCAAACGTTATTGTTGTTCAAAAACCCATAAAAGATCGTTGCGAAATCGTGCATGTTTCATGTAAAGTAATGCAGTCTGTGCTATAGAAAATTTAAACTCAATTTGGCAAAGATATTCAGTTGAGCTTTTCACAAAAACATTTTAAAACGTCCACCATTTCAAACGTTAAAAGGCAAAAGAGCAGCCAACAGCGTGAAAACTAGAAAAGATTTATTCGACCGTGACTTTTAGAATAACTAGTACAGTCTGACATATCCAAAGTGTATTTGCATTAAGTACGTGCTGCTAACGTTGAGAATCTAAAGCTCTTCTACCACAGGTGTTATTTTAAGCACAGTAGCCTTTCATATCGTTGTGAGTGGAGAAGTATTTCCACCTTATGCCACGGCTACACATGGTAATATTTGCACCAATGTAGCTTATTGCGGCCAATACTCCAATGTGTGGGTCAGTCTTTGACACAATGTGAACAGTGCGTCCAATCACCGTCCCGTGTCCAACACCGACGCGCAGAGTCGGTTCTTTCAACAAGTTCAAAGGCGAGGGGAATGGAAGGGGAGTGCGCACGGGCATCTTGGACAGAATGGCGCGCGCGCCACACGTTGGTCATTTTAATCATCCACCGCCGCCTTTTATTTCATTGTTTTCTTGTACGATACAAATAATAAGCATATGTACCTATATGGTTTAGGTACAGATGCTTATTATTTGCATCGTAAGCCGTTAGTGCAAGTAAGTTATCGTCCATAGTCCGCTCTGCGTCAACTGAACAACAAGGTCTTGTCTATTTCCATTGTTTGGTGCAAAGTTGGTATTGAAGCCAATGTGTGGTGCAGTAGTTTGATTCAATATTGGCCATTCCAAATTAGAGCCAAGCTTGGATGCAAAGTTGAATCCAATGTGTGGCCGCGGCATTAGGTTAGACAATACAAGTAGAAGACTTGCCAAATAAAATTGCATTGTATTCTTGGTGAGTGAGTAAGGTTAACAGGGGTGATGTACTTTATTCGCAAGCGTTCTTTCTTTCTTGTGAGAAAAATCTACGACTCCTTTTTCATAAGGTCAAAGGACAATGTATAGCCTTAGTGTAGCGAACATTGATAAGCTATGATTATTGCTTGCAGTGAGTCGCACTTTACATATTTTTGTTTTAGTACATAGGTACATAGCACACGTCTTCTTCTCCTTAGCCTTTTTTATTATTGCCAAGTCACTTGGGGTCGGCTTTCTAGTCTAACCGGATTTGACTGGATATCAGTTTTTACACAGAGCGACTGCCATATGATCTCCCCAACCCGAAGGCTAACGATACCCTAAAGCTAGACCAGTGTCAGGATATTAGAGGGCACTGACTTCCCAATAACGACTGCCATAGATGTTCATGGCAGCCGGGATCAACGGCTTAACGTGCTCGCCGAGGCACGGAGCAGGCGATAATTATTGTCAATCAATACGCACATAATTTCGAAAAGTCATATAATTTCCGAAAGTCAGAGGTGCGCGACGTGGGTTCATTGCAGTCGGTTGGTCTCCCCACTGAGCTATCGCTGCTAATAGATAGGTACTATCGACTCCAGCGACGGAAGATCACTCCTAAGGTTAAAATCGCATAGCAGGCCAACACTTGGTACCCGTACCGTGACACGCCCCTTTCTTTGTTTGAGTTTTTTTACACTTTACATTTGTTTACTGATTCTAAGGCGATACAAACTCAACTGGTCAACATGTGCAAGCGAACATTTTTCTGAAATGGTCATCCGTCGCTGGAGCCGATAGTACATAGCACACGTATACCCCTGTAAATGTAAGTTGGGCTGTATTTTTTTCAGCTATAGCTTAAGAGCTGCTTCTACCGTCTATTAGCCACTCTGTGTTTCTATTATAAAATTGTAGACTAAAGATCCCCATAAAACTAACCGATCCGGGAATCGAACCTTTATACATTGCAGTCGCGTTCACTGTCGCTATGCCGATTCTTTATACTCAGATTTGCTTTAGTGGTCCAAAGTATATGTGTGGTATAATGATTGTGTGATAACGAAGTTTCAAATTTTTGTTGCCTGATCTTACTACAAAAATGTCCTAAAATCGTCTAGTTGTCCTTGAAGCTGTTTAAGAGGGCGGGAGGGGTGGTATGTGTGAGGGGTGGGGGGAAGGTGTGGTGACTCGGCGCTAATGTGCTGACTGTTGCACGCAGGTGTGCTCAAGTGGTCGCACCGGCGGTACCGCACCGAATATATTAACTATTACGTGATTTAAAAACCTTTACATTTTTTGTCGTAGCCAGTGCGATGTTACATTCACTTATTTACTGACCGAAACATGCTTTCAATGTTATTAAGGTTACTAAATTCTAATTTATAAATCATCTACATATTATATTAAACCGTTGCAATCTATCTAATCAAACTACTAACCAACAATTATTTATACCTCAGGAAATTTAAAGAACTACTTAAAAGGTTACCATTTTTGAAACAAGGCAAAGGATGTTTCCTATACCGGAGGTATCTTCCCAGGTATACCCTCGGAAAAAGCCGGTGGTACTTTGGCTTACAGCACAGCTCTGCTAATCCCATCATCAAATACAACACAAAGTTAATACTGTATTATTAGAAGGTTTTTCGTGTGGTTAGTGGCCAACCTGTTGTCAAGAGTTGTTCAAGCCGCCCGTAGGCCTCTGACATGGCTTAACGACTACTGTCAATTTGACAACAACTGGGACCGGCTTTTTACGTACCCTCCGAAGCACGGAGACGCTCAGATGAAATACCACTAAGCAGTCACCCATCTATAGACTGACCGCACCCAACGTTACTTAACCTCGCTAATCGTTTACCGATCAGTGAGTGCAATTGACTATGAGCGCCTCTATAATTAGAAGTGGCTTCTTCTTCCGTTCGTTAGGTCGTAAATTCAAATCTCACCTATAGCACTACCGACGTGACCCTACTCCTAACACACTCATCCTAACTTCGTTAAAGAGGCTGCTAATTTTAAAACAAAGTATATTTATAATACAATATTAAAAAACGAAGAAGAAATTAAGAGAGAAGAGAGAAGTATAGAGAAATGTGTTAGGATCGTAGGAAATGGAAATCCGTAGTCTCTGCCTACCCCTCTGGGAAACAGGCGTGAATCTATGTATGTATGTATGTATGTACAATATTAAATAAATACTTGTAAAAACCTGAAAGCTAGATTACCTTCAGTTTTCCGCTGCTCTAACTGAAGTAATGAAACAAGGTCTTTAAGTCCGCTGTGTATAGCACTATGTCGTGTTTAAACACATCCCGAATATTAAGGTCCAAATATCGAACTCGCAATAATAAGATATTCGGTCCGCGTCTCCTCTCGGTCGATAGTAATTTTCTCTAGATTTCTTATGTGAATGAACAAAACAATATCGCTTGAACTTACGTTCACCTACCGAACATGTGCGACTAATAATTTTGACATCTCGATGCGCACGCCTTACCCTCCGTTCCTTGAATTCTTACGCATATACGCCTTCTACGAAGAAATGTTTCAATATTGGCGTTCTCCTTCAAAAATGATATAGGCACAAGTTTGCGTGAAGGATAATGAAGACGCAAACCATGGTCCTAACGTGAATTTAAAAATGTGATTAACGCTCGGTGCCGCGGGACCTCATTTGTCAGACGCGGCGCCGCGGCCTCACGAACCATGACGCCTGATATAAATCATTCTCTGACACTATTTATGGAGATAACTCGCCTACACTTCAGGGGAGTATTCATTTCGGAGACTGACGATAATTTTCTTTTATTTTTCACCACCAATTCGGCGGTTTTAATCGCGAGTACATCGCGCAAAATGGTACCGATCCGTAAGTGTAATATTTGATTCAGCAACTATTAGAAGAGCCGACACGGGTTGGAACGTAGCGCGAAAAATTCGCTCCACTAAATCATCTCTCGTATATAACGCGGCGAAATGAAGGTTTACGTGGAACGTCGCTTTTTGCTGACGAGCAGTTGTCCTCGCCTTTGTGAGCGACTAACTGTGAGCTGAGTTTGTTTCAATTAGAGCGCGTGGATCGGCGCAGTCTCTCACTTTCTTATTTCTTTCGAAACTGCAGCCTCACCAATTCTTTTGCCTCATCTTAGTGAAAGTAATTTCAGTAATTAAACGAATTCACTCAGTGAAATTAAACCTTCTTACATTTTTATTATTTTTGTAGAAAGCTTGAATTACAAGGAAGCTTTTGATTAGACAATACTTTGGTAATAGCTTCAGATAAGATAAAATTACATTACCAGGACTTCAGAAATTCTTGCAAATAGTTTGGCCATTTGTTTATCTTATACCATCCCAACACGTGGACCAGCCACTCACCTCTTGTATACGCATGCAACCCTAATAAAATCAGCATTTTTATGAACTGTACACACGATACAAGGCACGCTACTCTTTATTTAACACACGCATCCAGTCAGATTTACGGTCATAAGGAGTTCCATTGTTGTACAACACACTTTATGTGGTTGGTTAACAATAGTGGTGCGTGACGTTACCGACTCCTTACCACTTATATTGTCCTGGTACATAAAAGTTTGTTCACATAATGAAATCTCTGAGTAATTGTACTCGCAAACGTGTTTGTAAGAAATGAATAGGCAAGAACGGAGTATGATTTTCTTTGTTGAATATTAACTAATTTAATTATTTTTTGATGTTGATCCTATACTTATAGAAATTATTCTCTGTTAACTAAAGGACACTGTTTGCTAAGTAATAATAAACTGCAATAAAAAGTAGAGTTTTAAACCACGACCACTGCTATTGGTAATGGATATTGATTTCAAAATAAAGAGCCCAAGCTAAACACAACAATAAAACGTGCCAGAAAAGAGCGGTTCGTTACACACACACATAGACAATGCATCCTTAGATAAATTCCTAGTAAAGCGTACTTGAAACCGAAACTATCAATTTCTGTGCGCTCTTAGCCGTTGGCAATCGTACTCGGATCGGGACGCATTTATCTGCCACCCTGGTTAGTCTGACTGTTTCAACTTTAAAGTTGTTTGCCGTAGTCCGCTACTACCAGCCACCCTGCTCGGGTTGCTTTCAATTAGCGCTAGTAACTTGGCGCACGAGACTTATAAGGAAAACCTACTTACTAACGACCTCTGAGCGCCTGTTGTTGGGAATAAGGAATGTTTGCTTGTTGATATTTAATTGTATGTTTTTATATTATTGAAGTGAAAACTTCTTTAAGCGCACTTCTTGGGTGAACAAAAATCATAGAACTCGCGTCATCGTCACGCTTCCACGCTTTCCATTTTTGAATTATTTTAGAATATTAACAATATCTCAGACATTTCTGAGATATTGTTAATATTCTAAAATAATTAAAAAATAGGTAAAATTTCGTTATTTTGTGCAAAAAATAACGAAATTTTGACCCCCTTAATAACCCCTAAGAAAGTATCAGGAATCCGACACGCCCTTTTTTTTAAGAAGTTTTATATTCAAGGATTTAAAGTTTTCACTTCTATCGGCAGTCTCCAAAGACTACCCCAATTTTTTTTTTATAAGTCGTTATGATATTTTTATATAAGAATGATTTCCTTATTTTCTGCATTATACCGTCCAGATTAGTAAGGCTTGGGAACTACTAAATCTTAAATGCAATCTACAGTGGATGCGGATGTCGCTTAATCGATTACGCAGACAAGTCGACCGTTGCGGACATAATCTGTCAAAGTGGAGCGGGCAGGCGATCCATCTCGTACGTAATGTGTGGTGGTGCTCCTTAACGCACCACGGTACAGCTATATAGTACTTATAACGGCCACACCTGCACTAATAATGTTCATATGATACAAATAGTCATACAATGAAAATTAATTATTTGAATTCTACTACTAATAGAACAAGAAACAGGAGTAAGTTGTAATTTTTTTAGTATACTGACTATTAATTTTAGTCGCTCTACAAATTTCGGCGCAGCCGTGCAAGTACCACTATTTTCCAGGCAACCAGGTATGTTTCGCATTTGTTAGTAGTAGATTCGAAAGCTAATGTACTTCTCCAATCCTTTTCTGTCATACTGCTTTTCATTTGTGTGCCTTCGGGCCTTTGACGCGACTGCACGCAGTCTTAAGCTAACGGTAACCGTGTACCATAAGGCAGACAGAGCTTATTTGTCGCCTTTATATAAGAAAAATAACATCACTGTAGAGATACTCTAAGTTTTCATACCCACTTTATTACACGTGGGAGTATAGTTTCCATTCGTCAGCTACTAACTTGCGAAGAATAATAGACAACTGATACTTTATCCGAGATGAGTAGCTATGTTATTCTTATATTCCCCAACTTGTATGAAAGTTTCGGTAATCAAGTGAGAAATTTACTCTTACATTATACACGTACTAGATAACTTAGTAAGTTTTCGCTACGCTTACATTATAACTTTGGAATCCACCGATTTAATAGATTTCAAAGGAGTCTGGAATAGCTGTGTCAATAAAATTATTCATTCGAAAACTTGGCCCATTAACGTCTGCCAGAGAGAGAACCAAGTAATCACAATATAACTAAGGCGCGTTCGTAAATTTAATTACCGCCCTAAATTCTAGTTTATTACTAATTACAAGTAACTAATCTGAGCTTGATCGAAGTCTGATGACGTGTCAATAAAAGCTCTTATACAGTTGTGCGCTCCGCGAACTTTTGTGTTAGTTAAAGATACGTAATTATAAGAATAATCTGATACAATAAAGAAATAAATAATTGGCATGCCCTAAGGTCTATTCAGCTGATATAGACATGGTTTTCATTCATTACATAAAATAAAAAGTTATCACACTACGCTTTATATACAAAATATTGGGAAGGTAAATAATTTAGTCGAGCAGCGTAAGTATATATACTGGGAGGTATATAAGCTGTTTATCCTATATTGACCTATGTGTTAATCTGGATCATCTGCGGGCCAAGTTTTATCTATATTAGTTCAACGGTTCACTTGTCATAGAGTAACTAATATCCGAACATTTCAAACATGTTCACAAATTTTCACATTAATTATAATATTAGTATGATCTCACACATTCTATACATAAAATAAATATCAATGCCTTTGACTGATAAATGTTGGAAATGTATAATTCATTTTGATACGGTCGTATGGCGATGGCAACGGGCTATATTTTCGGTATTTGACCCTTGACAACCTTTCAGCTGTCGTGATGACGGTTATACGTGTATTGACCTTTAGCGTTTAATTTTCTGCGTTTTCCACATAAAGGTCGTGTCACATGTACTTATGTGTGACGTGGAGTAATTACCTCTTTATAATTTTAGCTCTCGTTGAGCATTCGCGTAGGTAGTAAGTACCGCCTCTTACGCAATACTTAACATATCAACACACTTTGCTTTATATTATTTCATTTTTGTACCGTGTATAATGATAGGCAATTACGACTTAGAATTTTAGGATGTATTTATTAGAACTAGCGGTCGCCTAGTGCTCGAAATTAGACCAAAGTTTGCCTATAAGATAATGCTGATATATGTCATTATATATTGGTATATGTAACCATAGTTACGCGCTTCGACTGCGTGTGTCAAATGCATGGTTGTGTGCGTGTAGTGTTTTGCATTAATTTAATATATTTCTAATGCATATTTTATATAAATATTAGCATTCGTCACTTCTTCTCTGTATAAACTATGTACAAGTGTGCGAAATTTCACACTCCTCCGCCCGCCCAATTTTCGTAAAAAGGGATCCAAAGTTTTCGCTTCACGTATTAATATATAGATACTTCATATACCCCGCTGTAATAGTGAACATTATACAGAATGATTTGAAACCAGCAGAACGACCTAAAAGTTTAGTTAATAAACCGGATCTACTTAATAAAATGAAATAAATTCTCGTATATTCTCTTCCTTCATTTTCAAGCTATTTATAGCAACTGAGAATAAGATAAACAGATTTACGCCATGACTGATTTCATTGTCATAACGTCATGTGCTCACGATATAATCGTAAGAAATCGTATCAATCATCAACTGAGTAAATTGTTGTACAGTTTATGAATCGACACTGAGATTTAATGTCGGTTATCTTATAAATGAATACGTGATATTTTGGTTATGTATTTATTTCGTACAATAATATAAAAGATGACTCGAATCTGATCGTAATACACTTCATTAGCTTATATTCATCACTAGATTCCACTCGCGGCTTCGCCTGCACACGCAGATACTTTTTATCTTTGTGTTAATCCAGCATATGTTCTGTCTGTATGCCAAGTACATCCTCATCCGTTGAAATGTCAAGTCTATTGCCCAAAAGATTTGACGACGTTCAAACGACTTCACAAACTATAATTAGTTCTAATAAGAGGTACCGGAAATAAGAGCGACTCCATTTCAAAAAATATTATTGTTTCACAATGTAATTCTATACTAGAGCTCAAGAAGGTTCTGCAGCCCTCAAACGTCATAATCCTGAAGTTTTGACTACACCCACCGAGGCGACGTAAGAAAAAGGGAAGGCCTGTATTTATGTCACCATAAATAATGCTTTCGTGGCCCTAATGATAATTACGTTCCCATACCTCTAAGTTACGAGATCACTTTTAGTCTTCTGGATTCGAGTTCCTTACCGACGTGTTTGTTCACAATGCAATAACTAACACTTTATTAGCCGAATGAACCACAAATGGGATAGGATAGTTTACTTTTTTACTAGTCGGCCAGATGCTTGTATAAAAAATGTAGTTTACAAAATTAAGTTACAATATTTATACCTGTATAATTTTTACACAAATGTATTTGCACGTCATTCGATGTCAGAATATATTAACATCCATTTATTGTAAAACCTATAGTAACCATCACATTTATGCAAATAAAATAATTGATTTGATTTAAAGTTTTGCAAACAATGCAAAAACATCTAGTAATGAACTATTGAAAAATGGAGGAGGCTACTAAAATATATTTGCATATTAAGTTCTAGCATTGCATGCTTCCAGGAAACAAAAAATAAAACACTCATTCAGTGTGAGTGCCGCAACTAGTGCGAGGAACAATACACGTAAATCATTCGGCCGAACCGTTCATCAGCGCGCACTAGAACGTGCGATCTACACACGTACACGTCGCGATAATTAAAAAACTTCCAAGATTATTTTTATTAGCTTCTCGTGTGTAGGCCTCCTCACGTACGCTAAAACTTGGACCATTCGAAGAAATTGTGCCGGGACTATATTCGGATACAAAGTTGAGCTTTTATTGTTCCTTCGAGATTTTATGTGTGCCTTTATTGAATTGGTTCTTTTGTAAGGGAAGCCTGTTGAAAAACCGTTACAACTTTATTATTATTGACGCCATTTGGTGTTTGATAGAAAAGTAAGTTTTACTGTCTAATGATTTCAAAGTATAGTCATGTGTGAGTGTGTTATGTGATGTTTTATACATGCGAAAGTGTGTTTGATAGTTAGATTGTCCTTTATTAATGTAGCAACGAAGTTAGAAATTGATATCATTCTGTTTGATAGTTAATTTGTTTTTTTTACGTAGCTAGGGTGATGACGCATGATTTTTTTGCATCTATGTACATAGATAGGTCATTAGCCGTCGAGTGACATAAGTTACTTGTCTCGAAAAATGGGAGCAACGTGAAAACAGGTTTAGGTAGTAACTAATATGGTCGATTCTTTCAAATAAAATATATCTTCAATAATAAAATGGGATTACAAGAACTAATGTAAATTGTATCAATGCGTTTATAATTCACACTGGTTTAAAATGTCTATTCCGGTGAGAGGTATAAAGATGTGTCTACATTTTGCCAGTTTCAGTTTATAAGTTCCATGTAATAGAGGGTAGGTTTATTTGTAACGGGCTTTTTTAACGGGCTCATTACTAGGAATAAGCCCGTTATAAATACACTTTTCTATAATAAATACAAATAATTCTAAGCAGACCCATAAAGTCTAGACTCCATGGGGCTGCTTAAAATTGTTTACTACTAATACAATAACACTTAGCCTGGCCAGAGAATCGGACACATGTTAAAATGTATGTACGTCTCGGTACCATCGACAGTAGGGATAATTTATTTGTCTAACATAAGATAAACGTTACGTAAACGTAAGGTTACATACATGTAAAGGTCTTATTTAAGAAGTATATTTTATAACTGTGTTGTTAGTGTCACATCTACATGAAGGCTTTGTTATCCTTCCCTCACAGATTCAACATAATTTGGTCATAAACCTCACTCGTAACCATTAGCTGTCTCCCGGGAAGTCAAGTCCCTAAAACGTCATTAGAGATCTTTAATAGATGGGGTTAAGCTATTGTAATCATAACGTGAAGTACCCACTATAAGCGATTCATGGCCCCCATGCATTAACTTCCCCGTCTTACACAACTAGTACCAGGAGCCCATAACACGCTAAGCGATGTAAAATAGTTGGGGCTCGGGTTGGACCCTTAATGGTAGATAGATGTTTTAGTTACTATAAGTTGCACAACAAAGCTTGTTTGTTTTGTTGACTTTCCATGAAAGCTTTACGAAATTTGGCTTTTAGGAATTTGCGCTGTCAAAGAACCCTTTGCTGTCAAAGAAAGTTTAACCGGTAACCTGGATGAAATTGGGGACAGTGGAGTATAAGGGGGGGGCAGTCACTAACGCAGTGTAATCGATTCATGAGTTTGAGTAACATTGTATAATGCCTTATCGATGTAATAAGATCCATGACCAATAGGTACTACCTACTCTATGTTCAGCTTCCATTCAAAGCCCAATTTCATGAACTACTTGAGTGGGCGGTCCCTCAACAGTCAAGAAGTTTACACAGTGACTTTGGATGCTTCAAGAATCGGAGATTACGCTGTGCATAAGTTACGTCTATAATTTCCTTCCAATGGACACTAATGGTAACCCTTAAGTATTTTGACAAATAATTCAGAATATTTCTTTGGGTAGTAAAGGTCAAGTGGCAGATGCTTCGTAAATTCAGATAGTGTAAAAGCCAATTTGCTTGTTAGCGTAAACAACAAGGAAGAAAGTGTAGGTGTGGATCGTATAAATCTACGCTTAAAATTGCCAGGTCAATACTCTCACGGGAATGATGATGAAAATAAATGTCAGATATTTGTAAATCTGTCACGTTAAGTAATCAGCCCTGGAGTGGGTGTTCTTTATATAAACATATAAACTTATATTAGTAAACGACACACGATACATTTAACAATGTTATTAGTTATAATGAACAGCATAATATATAGAATTGCGTTATTTTGATATAACTGCGCATCCAAATTAGGATCACTTTGAGCAGGATTACTCAATCGAATTAGATTGAAACGTTTTGCCCCAATCGATATGTCATGCGGTTAGCTTGGTAACCATTCGCAGAGGGTCTGTCACGTGTAACCCTGTCCACACATTTATTTTTGTTCCTTAAATTGATTTAACCAACCCTTGCAAACTCTCTTTTATTCCTAAAATAATATTAAGATTGGCATTTCAAATATAACATTTATATACAGTAACAAACAAAGTAGTTTTTAACTCAGACGTACAATAAATAAAATAGAAACTAGAATAACAAAACAATCTCGGAGTTATTAATAATAAAACTCTCAGACCTTGTTGATCCTTTCCTCGTTTCTCAGAAATGAGTCTGAATTAATCTGTATTGCGAATAACACGGTTCAGTGCACATCGGTACTAAGGCAGCAGGGATGCGGAGGCGGTGTTAAGTTAAGCCGGCGGGTTACAGACACGTACAACACGAGACGCCTCCGTTTGTACACTCCCCGCACTTGACATGTCATCTGGATTACCTTCTCTTAAATGGTGCATCGATACCTATTCAAACGTTACTATGAACACGTACAAAGCATAGGAAGACTATCAAAGCGTTGCTGAGGATAAACTTGTGAATATGATTGCCACATATATACATTACGAACATAATAATTACCGCAAAAAGCCTCAAAGGATTTATATATGGCAAAAGCTTTAATAGATTACTATGGCAACTGTGTCGACTGTCACGTGGCTATGGCAGGTGTAAACCGTTTTTACCGAGACGATCGTTACCCGTCCCCCGCTCGCGCTCGATGCATATTGGATAAGCGCTGCGCACTTATGTGTCCCTGGTGGCGAGACCTCGTTTTATTTTCTTGTTTAGAGGTTTTACTTACCCAGAGAATATCTAAGATGATGCTAATATTTGTTTTTAAAATCCTCTTGTCGCAAAGAGCGCGCTCCTATACTTTCTGCTTTGGCTATGCAAGTTCAGAAAATAGATTATAACATATTTTTTTAAATGAAAGTATGAAATTATTTATACATAATTTGATCTTTAGACTTCATACGCCTTCAAGACCATAATGGAAAACTTTTAGTCATGCTATTTCTAACGATGTTTTCGTCGCCGTTGTCCAATAAAATCCTAAGTACGCTATCAGTGCTGTGAAAGATATTTTAAGTAGGAAATTTATTACTTTTTAATTTCATCTATTACAACAAAATTAATCAGATCGTGGAGTCATCTGTTTATGAAATGTGGTAATAATTTGTAAAATCTCGTCGACTCTTCACCGCTTAAGATTCCAATTCTGCGAGTTGGCGGTTGTTAAACTTTTTCATTAGCAAATTATTCGCGGCCGAACGCAATCTCTGGCGCGAACCAATTAGAAAAGTGGTTGAGCTATATCAGATAATTGCTGTTTGTTGGTTCTACGAGGTGCTGGCGGCCCTTCTCTCCCTCTGGTACCTCGTAAGGGGTGGCACGAGCAGGTCTCTCGGATAAATCATAAGATTTCGATCCTCCCCCGGGGCGGCGCGTAATGGCAAACTTATTAGATTCTATGCGCTCTATGGGATATTCTAGACGGGTTGACGGTTCAATTGCTTTATTGGATGAATATGCTTATTTTATCTTTGCGATAAATCTTTTATATAAAACTTAAATAGTTTGTATAAATTTCTAAAACTCTAAATTTAAATGTATGTACATAATTATGCAAGCAGTTTGTTGTTGTAGAGTTGAAATTTGAAGAAGCAACTTGGCAACAAAACAGAAGATCAATTTTTAAATATGTATACATGAATTGATACGGCACCATTCAATTTCGGGATTGAAAAATGTTCTTTCCGGTTCTTCGCATAGGTTTTATTTTATGCCTTGCATTGTTAAACTTGACAACATACATTTGTACATCTATACATCTATACAAATAAATAAAATTGAAGTGTCTGTTTGTAATGTCAAAATAACAACTTTTTATCTAATGCCTAAGAAAGTATTTAAGGTACCTATACGAAAACATCTATTTTTAAAAATGTTGTCTGTCTATCTGTTTGTTTGTTCTGGCTAATCTCCGAAACGGCTGAAACGATTTTGACGGGACTTTCACTGTCAGATAGCTGATGTTATAAAGAGTAATTTAGGCTACTTTGATTTTAGAAAAAGAATAGGGTTCCGCGGAGACAACCACCTTTTAGTTAAAATTTACGCGGACGAAGTCGCAGGTAACAGCTAGTTGATAAAAACCGCAATGCATTTGTATGAACATATTATCATTTTACCTACGATAAGGGAGTATATCGTCACGCAAAAATTAATCGTGTATTGAGTACATAAAATCAATGACAGTATATTGTAGCTAATCGGAACAAAATATTATATCTTATAATAGAGTTATCCTAGTAATCATGCTATAAGTGGCACGTATTAATTGATGCATTATCTGAGATTAAGCACAGATTGGTCAAATACATCGATCTGTTACCGCTGTTGACGTCAGATAGTAAATTTAACCTGTCATGGCGTTACCGAACATGACACGTTAAGCGACTGGAAGTGATCTGTTGGCCTTGTTCACATGTGATGGACTGTTTGTGGCTTTGATATTGCTGTAAAAGGATTTGATCGTCAATATAAGGTATCGTGAATCTCAATCACAGTATCACACGCTGAGTCTAGAATTCCGAAAGTGTTCGTAGAGTAACAACTTTCTAATTGGTACTCTACTTCACGTCTAGGCACATTCTATCTCATTATATGTATCATACACGATCATCAAATTAGTACCCTAAACTAGTATAATAATCACCAATGACTCCACCACCGACACTTTCATGACACACCTCACTCTCATTGTAAACACTCTTAAAAAACTCAACAACACAACATTTTCACAACCACTACTCACATGCATATCACATCCACTCACACACACACACACTCACATACTCACACACATACACCTACACAATTCATTTTAAGTTGTTGCGACAAATATTTTCTTTCATTTGTAAATACCACATATATATGTTAACTATAAGCTTAACTATAAGTCTTAAGAAAATCCTAATATTAATAACAAGTAATACTTACCCATCTTTTCTGTATCAAATAGCAGAATTAGCGCATTACGTCGCAATAAACTCGGGACCCCAGGGCAGTTTTACCCCTGGGAGGAAAAAAAAACCCGGAAATCAAGCTCCAGATCTCCATAATACATAACAGTCTCAAACAGACCTTTGTTTTATAATACTGTCTTATGTTTACGTGAATGTTATACAAATTAAACTAACTAATAAAACTAAGATGGTAGTTGTCTCAATGACAATGACAACTACTTACCATCTTAGTCTCCCCGTGACCATGGCTGCTGAAAAACAACCGAAACGTCGGAGAAAGTGTAAAATTAAATCTAAATAGTTGTATAATAAACAGTAACTAGTAAAAGTATTCAACAATAGTAGTAAGTTTCAAAATTATGTAATAATAGTATTTTATAATAAAAAAATAAACAACGCGATAACATCCGTAAAAAAAACTAGTCGGAGACATTCTGGAGAAAAGGTTGGTCAGAATATGACCGACCTTCTATCGCATACACATTAGCCATAATTGCCCAGTCATTTTATATGTCGAAATCTATCTTAGTACACGTTTCTTGACTCTTGTCACGGTATAAGACTTTACAATATACAGTCTTAATTTTGATTCTAACTACCGTTTACTGTGGGAGAGCCGGCCCATTCGTGCCAAAGCGTGGCACGAATGGGCCGGCTCGACCGGAGTGATAGATACCACCGCCTCACAGAAAATCGGCGTGAAATAGCACTTGCGTTGTGTTTCGTCGAGTGAGTAAGGATACCGGAGGACCAATCCCCCTCCCTCTTGCGGGAGGGAACAAATTTAAACGGCTGGCAACGCGCTTGTGACTCATCAGGTGTTGCGGGTGTCCATGGGCGGCGGTAATCGCTTACCATCAGGCGATCCGTCTGCTCGTTTGCCTCCTATAAAATAATTCCAGAGTTCGTCAAAATGTTATTATGTTAATTGATCACGCAAATTTCATTAACACCATGAAATTTTCAGGAACATAGCTGTCTCATTGGACATTCGGTAGATCTTTCTCACTAACTTTGTAATTTTGTAATTGACTTAAAGGAACATTCACAATTCGTGATAACTCAAAGACAAAATTGAAGTTTGTCGTACTCATACCTACTTGATTTACGGCATTTTCCTCTTCGTTACTCACGGGACTATGAGTAACGAAGATGAAAAGGCTACAGTACTAAGGATTCGAATTAGAATGAATTCAAATAGTCAATAATCGAGATGGTCGACGAATTGTTCTTATGTCTGCGCCATCCCAAAGGAGCGCGTGCACGGCATCAGAAATGAAGGATCACGAAGGTTAAACAAACGGTTCATTGAACTTCTCTTAATATAAATTTAATTTTGATACGATTTGTGATTTGTATATTATAATCAAGGGCAATGTCTTTTTGTAGTCGTCGTAAAATTAAATACAAAAACTGTCTCGACGTTTGTTTGTAACGATTTTAGGGCAAAACCGATAGATAAATTTTGGTATGAAGGTAACATGAAAGCTTGGGATGTAGGTTGAAGGATATCTAGTTGATATAAGCTTTTCCTTAACTTTTAATCGTAGTACGATTTACTAAATGTTTTTAATTCGTGGTATCAAATAAGCTAGAAAATAAGCGCGCAGCCCGCTGATGGTAAGCGGTAATACCGCTGGCGTTTCAAGCGTGTACATGGAAACTGTGTAATGTGAATATCCGGTTCTATGTATTTGATAGAGCCGGATATAATCAATAAGATCAAATGTACTAGTAAAGAAAATCTATACTAATATTATAAAGAGGAAAGATTTGATTCTTTGTTTGTATGTAAGTATTTAACTCAAAAACTACGCAACCGATTGTAAAAATTCTTTTATCATTAGAAAGCTATATTATCACCGAGTAACATAGACTATATGTTACTTTAAAAAAGTGCTGTAATGTAACCTAATCTAGCTTACTTTTGCGAACGAATAAGTTATATAAGTTAGCTACTATACTAAAATAAGCCATCAGGCACGATACAGTTAGCTATGTAACAATATTATAAAAAAATTAACATCAGTAGTATTCTATCCCCATAACGGACGTTCTTTCTTGATTTCTCGTTTGCAAAAGGGTTAAAATATAATTTCGAACGTAAATAACTCTATGCATTTACATATATTATAATAACGATATTACGCACTTATAGATATAAGATGTTCTTATAAACGACTGAAATAACCGCGAATATCTTAATAGCCGAGGGTATTATACTGGCTGTAGTGAGAGAGAGGCGCCGCGACGTCGCGGCGTCGTGTGACGTCACCAGCTACCTTCAAAGTAGCTGTATACTATGTGTACCAGGGTAACATATATTTGTAAGTAGTAACGAATATTTGTTACCTTTGTTGTAGTTGTGTGACGTGTAGGTACTAGGAAAACATGAACGTTACAAGAATATTATGTTATCTTTCACTAGGCCCGTTTTATCGGTAACAAAGAGTTTAATTTTCCATCGCTTATTTTAAATACGTTTTTTTTATTTTATTACCCTTGGTGGCAGACGAACAAGTGGCCCACCTGATGGAAAGTGGTAACCGCTGCTTACCGTGAAAGAAGAACTCTCTTTAAAACTCGTTTGAAGAAGGACATATCATAGCGCTCGGGAAACACCTAAGCAGGCAGTTCATTACAGAGCTTGCATGTATGTGGGAGAAATTATCGTTTTTTTCTAGATAGTGTAGGCTCACTTATGTGTGCGGCTTATTGCTTACGCAGCTTAAAAGCTGATATACTATGAAAATAAAACTATATTTTAAGTTGCCTTAATGCCTAAGATGAGCTGGTTTATTTACTCGACTTTGTCAAATATAACGTATCATCGTGTTCTGTTAGAACCATGAAATACATAGCAACCTTTGGCGTGACTGAGATGATTAGAGGACCTCTTAACATTTATCCAAAGGCTGGGGCAGAAATGTCCACCCTACAGAACACAGTAGTCAAACATGATTGTGTGCCGCGATTAGTAGGTTTATCAGGCATGTTGAGGGCACCGCTTAGACTTTGTCTCTTGTGCTAGAAGCACGGTTCATTCTTCTAACATTAAAGACATACTTATCATGTCCATGATCCAATCCTAACTAATATTATAAATGCAAATATGTCGTATCTCGCATAAATTGTTTGTTTGTTACGCTTTCACGCCTTAACTACTTGACCGATTATCATAAAATTTCGCATACATGTTGTTCAGAGAAACAGAAAAGGATATAAAATACCTTTCATCCAGAAAAAAGTACTGTTACTAATCTAAAATAACCTTAAATTATGCGAGTGAAGCCGCGGGCAAAATCTAGTATGGCATATATTGAATTTAGTTCGTTTTTTATCTATCTCGGACTCCGTCCCCGGGGTCCAACACAAAGCTTACTTCATAGTATCTGTTTTTCGACTAATTGATGAGGAGTTAAAGCAACTATTATCTGATCTCCACATTCTAATATAATGTAATATAATATTCTACCACATACACACAACACCATCTACCCCAAACTAACCAGAGCTTGTACTATGGGTACTAGACAATGGATAAACATACATACATACTTTTTTTTTGTAAATACATACATATTATACATAAAAACACCCAGATCAAGACAAACATCCATGTTCATGCACACAAATGTTTGACTTGTGCGGGAATCGAACCCGCAACCTCAGGCGTGGCAGTCGGTTACACTAACGACAACGCCATCGAGGCCGACAACTCTAGAGGTTTATCTAAATAGGATGTCGAATAGCTGGGTCTGATGTCTTTGTAAGTTCTCCACAGCATAAAAGGGTGCCGCTTTTAATCAACGGTTATCCACCTCAGGGCATAACTATAACAATATTATTCAACCTTGTTTTTTAAACTGGATGACCGAACATGACCTCTGTCTAATTTACGGCCACCTCTTCGGTGTAACTGCGACCCTAGTTATACGCCGACCGTACTTACAACACCATTATTTCCTCAGCTCGTGCGGACTACAGCACATGTCTACCTGTAGACACATTATCAATTAATCCATGCTCGTGCTGAACTCGCCTTGTACAAACTCGTTCATTATTAGTCGATCAACAGGTGTGCGCTGTACCTTATTAATTAATTAGTCGTCTCTTACAAGTCACGAGACTTGAGGCAATTGATCAGGCGGTTTGTTCTTAGTAAACGTTGCATGAAAGTTACACCGTACAAACGATGTTAGACTGGGATTTGGATTGAGACGTAATGGCGGAATGTAACTTGCTCTTTAGAGCTTGTGACTGAAACGGGTAAGTATTTGTGAACTTAATTTTACATCTACGTCACCGTTGGCTGCTGAATGGTGCTATTGTAATCCTGCAAATATTAAAGATTTGGAAAGCTTACGTAATACAATGCTAGAAAACGGGTCTTACTCGCGATAAAGTATTTAAAAGGTAAAAAATCTATACTAATATTATAAAGCTGAAGAGTTTGTAGGCCCCCGTGGGTCGTAGCGTGATGTTATATAGTCTATAGCCTTCCTCGATAAATAGGCTATCCAACACTAAAATAATTTTTAAAATCGAACCGGTAGTTCCTGAGATTAGCGCGTTCAAACAAACAAACAAACTCTTCACCTTTATAATATTCTTTTTTTTTTATACAATTAAGATGGCAAACATGCATACGGCCCATCTGATGGTAAGTGGTCACCGTAACCTATGGACGCCTGCAACGCCAGAGGCGTCACCTGCGCGTTGCCGACACTTTAGGAAAGGAAGTGGGAAGGAGAAGGAGCGGGAAGGAGGTAAGGGGGTAATTGGGCCTCCGGCACTCTCACTCACCGAACGAAACACAACAGTAGGAATACTGGTATTTCACGTCGATATTCTGTGAGAGGGTAGTCCTTCCCCGCTAGAGCCCATTCATGCTGACATCAGCGAAGCTCTACTACTCTAAAATTAGTACTTTAACTTCTACTACTTTAAAATTATTAGTATCGATGTGTACAAATCGCGATAGTCTAAAAACGTTTTGGAAAGCTTGTTATTATGTTTCAATGTTTGTCACTTCAGATTTGTAAAATTTAGAACCTTGATAGACTATGTCTTACGTTAACGAGATATAGGATACTTTTAATGCGAGGGTCCCGTGATTTTCACGGTTGCAGAGGGCAGTAGTTCGTAACATATAACAGTTGAGTCTGTAACCACACTTGATTTCAAAGATAAGCGTACGACTTCATCCGGTTTGAAGGCGTTTGACTTAGCCTAATGAACTTCGACTTTGACTAATGAGTCTGATCTTGTATGTAAATCAGATGTAGCGTCGTAATGGCTCGACGCTCTCATTGTGGGGTGAGTTTCGAAAGGGACTCCGAGTGTTGAGTGTACGTCAGTTAACTTAGTATCCTGCCAAACCGTAGTATAGTTTGCAGACAAGGTGTCAGTATGCGGTGACATTGTTCCTCTCGCATAAATAAGCAGCTCTTTTGTCCCTCACATGTGACTCACGTCACACGTACTCGACATAATTTTCGCGCACACAAATCTGACGTAACGAAATTCATTTCTACTGTAGGGTTGTACGTGTGTATATTGCAAAATATTGTTATAGTATTTTTATTATATAACGTTGTTATAGAAGGATAGTATTGATACGAAACTAGTCTGTTTTGTTTTTGATGCCGATTTTGTCATATATAACCATAATGTCTGTCCTATTCTAAAACATTAATTTTATCTGTATTCTAATACTATACTGTCTTATTATCTTATATCTATTAAATTTAGATTTGTGCCTACACCAGACACCAGTCCCTACAAATACAGATAAATAAATACATAATTAAGTAGTCTAATGAATATGTATTAATAGAAAGGAAAAATAAATAAAAAAGCATTAATAATAAACAAGATACCTTATTAAGCTGAAATAACAAGCAAAACGAAATCACTAGCGCCATAGTGCCCGATAGAGGAACTAACTGTAAGTGACATTAATGGTAGTGCCTTTATCGCGCCATTGAAACTGGAACGACGACACGCTGACATCTGCAACACCAGTTAACATCACAGTGTATAGGAATACTTCAGAGAGAAAGAAATCAAGACACATTTCAGTGTTTTCTTTTATATCATAGTGTTTATTAAGAGGAAACACAAGGGCCATTTTTCCATACAAACGTAGTCCCCTGTTTCCTCCCTGGATAATGCCAGTTGAGCAATAACTTTTTCCATAAAATGTATGGCTTCTATTGGCATGTCCCTATGTTTTCCTTTTTTTCATAAACTAATTATTAAAAGAGACATGAGCCTTCAAAAACCTCAAAAATTGGCCAGATTTTCCGCTGTGTTCAAACATCCAGAAAACAAATTTGATTAGGTTATATAAAAAAAGGAAAACATAGGAACACGGCCAAAGCCTTTCTTTATTTTCTAATGAAAAAGTATTAAATCGGTCAAGTTTTGGAGAAGGAATCAGGGGACAGCAATCAAAACGTTGATTTTGTGTACTTGTAATAGGTATTTTCGGTTGAAGCTGCAGTTGTCTCTATCGCGCTCTGCGGGCACTGCGCGACAGCAATAGCTTTTACAAATACCTATATTTCAATTCTCTCACCCTTAGTGTTTCCTCTTAATTGCATTACTAAACTTAATCTGGAATAAATGCATAAAGCCACTTAAATATGCTTAATTGATAACAAAACAATATTAATATAATTGTTTAAATATAACAAATTATAGTCTAATAAGAGAAACAAGTAAATGTCATCAGGTCACACGCACGACAGCATTATATTGAGGTTGAAATAAAGCTTGTTCACCAAAATAGCGCATAATTAATGGGCACACAAATTAATTAATGTAAAATGAATGAGTCCAATTTGTAATCAGAGGGCTAGATAAATACTAGCTGGGGTTCCCTGTAATTATTTATCGAACCATGGACATCTGAAACGGGTGCAGAATCATTTTGATTAGTGAATTAGTATGATTACCATGCCTTTTAATACATCTTTGTAGTCAAAAGATCAAAGTTTTAAAGTAAAGTATTTTAGCATAACATAATATTGTCTTCTGTTTACGCGAATGTTATTCATTGAAATTAAACTACTATATACAGATTTCACAAAAGTTTTTTGAAGAGCCTTAGAATATTTTTAATTGAATGAATTTCTCGTATTTCCTTTATAAAAATGTAAGCAACTGTCAATTTATAAGACTTAGACTTAGACTTCAATTCGATGTCGGATTGTGTTCCAAGTAGGTACTTATTACTGGTTTTTGCTTTGAGTCAATCTTCAGTGCCTCGCCGCACGTGAAGCTTTGGTCTCACCTTTCATGAATACCTATATGACAGTCGATATGGTATTCAATGATTTAAAAATATCACGAGGACTTATCAAACTATTTCAGAACCTTCAGTTTTCTTGCTGACTTGATCTTGCCTTGGCACTAAGTTGCCATATTATTTATAAGTAATAATATTCTATTCTATTCTATCACATACACACAACACCATCGAGCCCAAACTAAGCAGAGCTTGTACTATGGGTACTAGGCAATGGATAAACATACATATATACTGCTTTTTTTGTAAATATAAACATATTATGTATAGAAACACCCAGTTGGTCTGGGTGTTTCTATCATCCATGTTCATGCACACGTTTGACTTGACTCAGGCGTGGCAGTCGGTTACAGTAACCACTACACCATCGAGGCTGCCTATTTTTTTTAATTCTTACTGAAAATAAATTTTGTCATTTTACATTTAGACAGCCCTGATAGAATACACGTCACAGCGCGATGCAGGGCCCGAGATTGCTTCCTCCGGCGACGATGCCTACATAAACCAATTTAAACTTTATAATCCGTTCGGAATGGGGCGCGGTTCGAACAATACACGAACAAATTCCACCTCAAGGTTATGCTACCCTAGTACCTCGGGTGCTGAAGCTAAAGATTTTACGAGGTATATTGACGTACTTTGAACAAAAGTAATTTTTGGAAATACTTTGTTGATGACAGTTGCGGAAGGAAACACCTACGACTGAAGGTTCTTGCAAACTTTGAGAGTATGGAATGTCGTCCCGTATGGATTTATGTCGCTTTGTTCTGAGCCTGTCGCATGAAAATCTCGTTTGTTATTTAGCTGAGATAACGTAGCGTTTGATAAAACATTTTCATGAAAATAAGCTTGAGCTAAATTTTAGTAAAGAATTCAGAATTGCTTGACTAGTTTCAATCTCTTCGAGTTTTGATTCTGCATCAGTATTTAAGGTGAAATCTGAAAAGTTAACTTTTATTATAATATTGTTTATCGCCGGCTTATATTATTACCGGGTATCTATATGATGTATGTATTATAATTTCTAATTTTGTAGTATCAATGGCGTAGTGATTTTACGTGGGCGCATTTACTACTACTTTCAATTCACAATTTGTTGTTTCGAATCTGGGTATTTGGTTTCGTTGTTTTAACAACTTCAGGGCCTTAGGAGGTTTCGTTGGTAGAATAGATATCTTTAGAAAACATATCATGTGGTGCTCAAGAAGGGCTGGTATCTATATATTAATACGTGAAGCGAAAACTTTGGATCCCTTTTTACGAAAATGGGGCGGACGGAGGAGTATGAAATTTCGCACACTTATAGTTTATATAGAGAAGAAGTGACGAATCCTAATATTTATATAAAATATGCATTAGAAATACATTGAATTAATCAAAAAACACTACACGCACACAACCATGCATTTGACACACGCAGTCGAAGCGCGTAACTATGGTTACATATATCAATATATAATGACATATACATCAGCAATATCTTATTACAGGCAAACTTTGGTCGAATTTCGAGCACTAGGCGACCGCTAGTTGTAATGGTTTATTGTATTAGTTTACTATTCTATCACATAATCCGTGTGCTCGTTTCCCACGTTAATTGGAGAAAATTAGTTAGATGCGAAGTAAGAGAGAACGAGGTTATTTGGGTCTATCAAGCTTGTTTCTAAAATAATAGCAAAATCATTTGCCTCCCTTGATGACAAACAATTACCATGGTGTATTATTTTTTGCGACATTAGGTTAATAAAAGGGGAAGCTGTGTAAGGATATAGATTGCACTTACTTTTAATGTTAGCGCAGCTCTTTTATAGGAAACCTCAAAAGTCAAACAACGGTAGGAATATAACACCAGGTTGTCAGGGCTTGAGCTTCTGTAGGCTGGCACTTCCCCATGCAGCCGCATCCAAATCCTAAGTTCAACCAACTACTTCTCTATACCTTCTCTTAAATCTTCCTTCTAAATAAACAATTGTTTGATTTCACTGCGAAGAACAACAATCATACAGATTCATCGTAGAGTGGAACAAGCTGCGGCATCGTGCACAATGTTTGTTTGTACGTAGTATCTGTGTGAGTGTGTGTGTGTGTGTGTGTATGCACTGCACTCACTGACTCGCGAGCTCCATCAATCTGCGGCATCGTGCACAATGTTTGTTTGTACGTAGTATCTGTGTGAGTGTGTGTGTGTATGCACTGCACTCACTGACTCGCGAGCTCCATCAATCTACGGCATCGTGCACAATGTTTGTTTGTACGTAGTATCTGTGTGTGAGTGTGTGTGTGTGTGTGTGTGTGTATGCACTGCACTCACTGACTCGCGAGCTCCATCAATCTGCGGCATCGTGCACAATGTTTGTTTGTACGTAGTATCTGTGTGAGTGTGTGTGTGTGTGTATGCACTGCACTCACTGACTCGCGAGCTCCATCAATCTGCGGCATCGTGCACAATGTTTGTTTGTACGTAGTACCTGTGTGAGTGTGTGTGTGTGTGTGTGTATGCACTGCACTCACTGACTCGCGAGCTCCATCAATCTGCGGCATCGTGCACAATGTTTGTTTGTACGTAGTATCTGTGTGAGTGTGTGTGTGTGTGTGTGTATGTATGCACTGCACTCACTGACTCGCGAGCTCCATCAATCTGCGGCATCGTGCACAATGTTTGTTTGTACGTAGTATCTGTGTGAGTGTGTGTGTGTGTGTGTATGCACTGCACTCACTGACTCGCGAGCCCCATCAATCTGCGGCATCGTGCACAATGTTTGTTTGTACGTAGTATCTGTGTGAGTGTGTGTGTGTGTGTGTGTATGCACTGCACTCACTGACTCGCGAGCTCCATCAATCTGCGGCATCGTGCACAATGTTTGTTTGTACGTAGTATCTGTGTGAGTGTGTGTGTGTGTGTGTGTATGCACTGCACTCACTGACTCGCGAGCTCCATCAATCTGCGGCATCGTGCATAATGTTTGTTTGTACGTAGTATCTGTGTGAGTGTGTGTGTGTGTGTGTAAGCACTGCACTCACTGACTCGCGAGCTCCATCAATCTGCGGCATCGTGCACAATGTTTGTTTGTACGTAGTATCTGTGTGAGTGTGTGTGTGTGTGTGTGTGTATGCACTGCACTCACTGACTCGCGAGCTCCATCAATCTGCGGCATCGTGCACAATGTTTGTTTGTACGTACATAGTATCTGTGTTAGTGTGTGTGTGTGTGTGTGTGTGCACTGCACTCACTGACTCGCGAGCTCCATCAATAAATTAAACCAACCACTGCGAGTCAAACACACGCATTATTGACGCTGGTTAAACGTTACGTTAATGTGTCATTAAAAACAATACAGTTGGTTTGTAGAAAATCATGAGGAGGTATAATGTTGAAGCGAGTGGCGTCTTGAATGTCGAATTTATCTATGTCTATGTCTTGATTGACAATTATCGCCTGCTCCGTGCCTCGGAGAGCACGTTAAACCGTTGGTCCCGGCTGCCATGAACATCTATGGCAGTCGTTATTGGGAGAGTGTCGACACAAAAGATCCCACTGGGTCGAAGTGTCACCGGTCTGCACTGACTGGCCCCCACATAAGATAAGCACCTATGTCTACATCAATCGAGCCAATAAAACCCGGTAATTAATCTTAATAGAACTTAATAAGTAATCTATGATAAGTATATTACATTGGCTTGGCCGGTTTCACTTCGTGTTAATAGTTATGATACGGAAAGATCTCAGCAAACGTTTTCTGACTAAAGCAGAGACCTGATTAAGGTCTGAAAAAAGGCCAGATTAGTATTGAAATCGACAATAGGTAATAAATCACAAATGGTATGTACGAATTATAGCAAATGGTGCACTGTCTGTCTACCTCTCTAAAAAGCAGGCATGAACCCATGAATGTATTAGCTTCTAGTTGTATGGGATGTGGGTAACTTCATCAAGCGTAGAACATTAAACAAAAAAGAAATACCAATCGAATTGAGAACCTCCTCCTTTTTGAAGTCGGTTAAAGATGAATGTTGGCGCACAGGTAGACCAAGTGCTGAAATGATACAAAGGACATGTTCACTTGTAATTATGACCTATAATATACTATGGCTTAACCCTTATCACACTGAGAAGAAATCCATGGCCAGCAGTAGGACAGTTTAATACAGGCCTGATATTAACTCACGCAGGTGAACCCACGGGTGGCAGCTAGTCTTCGATGAACGTACATCTTGTATACATAGTTGAATATATGACAGATCATTTATCGATATACTGTCTGTGGAAGACAGCGCTGACTCTGTGGTATATGTTAATGAATGACACAAACGTTGCTGTGACCGCAAGGCCGCGCGGGTGCGCGGTCTGCCCGCGCCGACTATTAATTAACGCGCGGAAATTTTCGACAACCCCCCTAACTTTTCGCGTGTTATACTTTTTTCATTACGTAGTTTTTTTATTATTTTAATTTGGTATAAATCGTTTGGGTCCGAACTCCCATTTAATTAAAACTACATTCTAAGCTGTAAAGTAATATAATAGGTTAAAACATGTTTCAATGTATACAATTCCCTCGTGACGCAGGGACTATCTCCAGGGCGAAAATGTCCATTAGAAAATCAGAATATACATATTGGTTTTTATTACTGCTGTGTTGTGTTAGGGTGTATTGCAGAACAACTTGTGATATTAATTCATCAGTGGTATTAACGCTTTTTGTTTAATACAAATATAAAATATATATTTACTATAACAATGAATGTGTTTACAATTACTCCGTGTTAAAAACTTTAAATAATTAACATTTTCGCCTACAACATTAGGCAAATTTTCACGAAGAATGCGAAAACGTAAGCTCGTATTAAGTGATTTTTTAGATTATAACAGTAGAAATCTGTCCTATTTTACAGCTTAAACGAAACATAAATAGTTATATTACAATTTATCCGTCCCAAATATTTAGCAAAAACACTTTTCAGTCCAACCGCGTGTTACGTTCGGCGCATTCTTAAGGGACATTTCTATTATTGAAACAGCGGACCGATCAAACATGAATAATTATTTGTGGATTTCAAAGATTTTTGTCGGCTGTGATGATCGTACCCCAACACAAGGGATGTTGGCAGCGCTGGCCAATACGTTCTTTTTACCAACACTGATATTATTTATCAACATTGTTATGATTTTGACTTTGACTTGACAACATATATTCGCTTCACAAGTTCAAATAAGTCGTTCTAAAGTTCCTTACTACAATTTCACCTTTACAAACAAAATTAATTTTAAATCTATTAAAAACTTATCCTTGTTACCACGAATTCGCCCATGTTTCTAAATAATCCACAGTATCACAGTTCTACTTTCTTAACAAAAGTACTCTAAGAAAGTCTCCATTACTCTCACCTAGTTTTTTTGTAATTCACGCCTTAACTACTTGACCGATCATCATGAAATTTCGCATACACTTTTTCAGCGTTACAGTATAGGACATATGGTATCTTTCATCCAGAAAAATTACTTTTCCAGAGCAAGTAAAGCCGTGGGTAAAAGCTAGTTAATTAGTATGTATATTTATCCAAAAAAATACGTCAGTTCCTAATTCCGATGCTGCGTGTGTAACTCTAGAATTTATAACATTAGTAGGGATAAATATATAGGTAGAAACTAATAAAAATATATATATACTTGCTAAGCCGTTGCCCTATTTCGATCTTATTTTCCCACTTATTACGAGTGAGAGAACTTGCTGCCTTTCGTCAGATATGGAGCGTTTTTAAAGTCCTTGACAGAGATAGATTCTCGCGCTTTCACAAGCGAGATAGGCAAATCTAGTGCTCTTCAATGTAACCAAGCATCTCTTTATGTATAGTGTACTTGTCTTTGTGCCAAATAGTCGACTTTCTCAAGCCGAATAAAGTGATCCCAGCTGCTTCAAATACAGGTATAAAAACATCGATTAGGATTTCAGGCAACTATTGTTATTTTGTGGCAATTGTTAATAAATATGGTTTGATTTTAAAATTGGTTCAGTGGCGTAGCGGATGTGAATCGCATGAAGCCTGGAGTTAGATTACGGGCTCGGCAAAATCTTATTGGGTTTTCTACCTAATATTTTTTAGTAACAGCAAGTGTATGTGTCCAGTAGACAGCAATAGACACACTCCAATTTTTTTTTATACTACTTCGATGGCAAACAGGCATACGGTCCACCTGATGATAAATGATCACCGTAGCCTATGGACGCCTGCGACACCAAAGGCATTACTTACGTGTTGCCGACCCTTTAGGAAAAGAAGTGGCAAGGAAAAGGATCGGGAAGGGGGAAAGAAGGTGATTGGGCGTCCGGTACTCTCACTCACCGAACGAAACACAACAGTAGGAATACTGCTATTTCACGTCGATATTCTGTGAGAGTGTTGACATGTTGAAGCTAGAGCTAGCTAAAAGTAGGTTTAGTAGAGCTCTGTCTTCCGCTTTGGGGATATTGGCATGCGACTGCATGTGTGTTAAAACTCTATCAGCTTATTACGGTTTACTGTGTACGATTATTGTGCCACTGGAACTCAAAAGACACCTATTATTGTTATAATATCCGTAATTAATATCTACTAGGAACACACGTTTAACACAAGTTTAATTAAATATTTTTGAAGTGTAAACTTATTTAGGTGCGTTGAGCACTTCTTGGGTGAAGGAAAATCATGGAACTCGCGTCATCGTCACGCTTCCACGCTTTATTATTTTTTTTTTTTGAACATTATCAATATCTCAGAAATGGTGAGTCCTACGCAAAAATAACGAAATTTTGTTTTTCTTAATAACCTTACAAGAGAGTATCAGGAACTAGCATCAACCCGCCCGCCCACCTTTGTTTTTTGGTTTATTAAGAAGTGTTTATGATAAAGGATTAAAGTTTTCACTTCTATCGGCAGTCCCCAAAGACCGCCCCGATTTTTTTTATTAAACCGGTATGTCCACCAACCATACCATCCTCACAAAGTAAAGGGCCAAACATACAAACAATAACATACAAAATATTGTTAGTAAAATGTACTTATCTTAATATTTATATCGGGTAGCTTTGCCTTAAGTTTACATTTCAGTATTATTCAATACATATTGTGCCGAAAGCTTTCCAAGTGTCGACTAAAACAGACTTGAAAGTGAAGCGTCAAGCACTCGTGTACTCTCTGCCCAACCCCTTAGGGACGGAACGATACATCGTAAGCGGATAAGAGACAAGAAACTGTGTTAACAGTAAAATGTAGAAGCCTCTTATGCAGAATGTCTTAATGTTCGAACTGGTAGGGCTATAAAACGAGTGACGGAGAAGGATAATGTGTGTATAATTTGCCGTATTCCTGGCAGATAATAAATAAAATCCGAATGCCTTTAAGGTAAATGTACCTCTACGACGATAAAAATAGAAAATAGGGCAACATTGTTGAATTAAGTCGTATCAATATACATTTCAATGGTTTTTCTTATTTTAGGCGTAATAATAATATTGCTTTGTTTCTTCTCACGTAAACATTTCACAAATTTTCTTACATAATTTCTAATATCTTGTGCAAATTTATTTATGTGAGAAGCTGGTGTCTGACATTAGCATAGATATACCTCTAATACAGATCACCAGGTCCCCACCCAAGATTTACAAACAACAATTAGATTAGTACATAAGCGTCTAGTATGTGTGGTATAGTTTAACATATTTTTAAATATTGACTCCATATCTAAAATCAGTACTAGTGGTCTTAAATTGATGTAAATATAACACATTAAAATGTAACTTCTTTAAAATATTATCGGTTATCATTCTGATCTCAACATCGCCATTATATTAGTGTTAGAGTCATTTTAACAACAACGGACGGCTTACACGGAAAGAGATTCTTTGATAAAATATATAAAAAGGATTTAATGTGGTATAAAACGTCAACGCGAGTTTAATGATTTATCTACAATTCGAAAATTCAAAGTAATATTACATGGAAAATCCTTCACCTTCCCTTATCATAAAGTCTATGGCAGTAGTGGATTCATTTCTTAGTATAAAATAAAGAGATAAATCTGGTGAAAATTGCATCTGTTTAAACAACATCAAATTTCTAGATAAACACTTCGTGTGACGCGCAACGTCGCGGCGGATTTTAATCTATATTAATGTAAACGTACGCAGTACTGAGAACCGGCAAACGAAAATTAAATCCAGTGCGGTTTTGTGCTCCCGCGACTCTAATGGCCCCATCGTAAAGCAAATTATCCCGTAGTGGGGTACATCCGTAGTCAAACGAACCACCTGCATGAATACATGATGGCACATCAAAGGGCCGTTAGCTTTGACAAGAAATATTTGCGAATCGCACGAGTCTGGGCGAACACGCCTATGTACGCCCACACACAATCGCGACGGATTGTTTTTACAACATTGTGGCGCTTTGTGTTTACGTACTTAGCTTCAAAGTTTTCATTGCAATGTTAACTTAGCATTACGCTTGGAAATTTCACTCGGGATAGGCACAGCTTTATTACAGTTACACTAGTTATTTTAGTGCTGTAACTGCAGATTCTTGAAATAAAAACATTGATCACTATATGCGTTCAGCAAATCGGACGATCGCGATAGGCAGTTGTGCAATGCTCATCTTACAGTTTGTCTATTGGGAGTACAAAATATAAGACCCTCTCTCAGTATTCAGAGGGGCTCAGAATAAAGAAAGACAGCAAAAGATATGCAACATAAACAATTTTTCAAATTGCTCGCCATTTCCTCTTATCTTAGGGGAAGGCTATTTTTATAAAACAATTTTGCAACAGGAAAGCCGGGTGGTTCCCTAATTTTGTTTCATTTAAAAGTGGACATTTTTATTTAACATTTTACCAAATGTTTTCCTCGTTATTTATGAATTTGCTACCTTTACAGGTGCGTTGGAAATTAACCAATAAAGTTACGTATTTACTGTAAATAGGTTATAAACTTCAATAAAGCTAAATATACATAGGAAGCCTTACTTTTTGGCAAATTGATAATATTGACTGGCGATACATATTATCTATGGATGCTTAAAAGGCTTTTAAAACAAACACACACAAAACAGTTATGTACACAGCGTATCGTAAATATCAAGATTATTAATGTCGAGGTATCGAATATCCTATCCTAATCCTAACTAATATTATAAAAACGAAAATGAGTTTGTTTGTTTCTAAATTTTCACGCCTAAACCACTGAACCGATCATCCTGAAATTTTGCATATACGTTGACAGGTGTACAGAAATGGACATCGGCTACCTTTCATCCCGAAAAAAAGTACTGTTCCCGAGGAAAACAATAATAATGTTCTTATGATAAAAGATGGCGCTACGTGTCTTTCGAATCATGATTGAATTATATTATTACAAGCAGAGTACAACCCGAATTGATTGCCAAAATCTAAATTAACGCGAGCGAAGCCGCGGGCAAAAGCTAGTATTATAATATTGTAGCAATGGATATAGACTCCAATTCGAGTCGACAAAGTTATGTCCAGTTAGAAAATCGGTATTACACTACTTAGACGGTTATTCGTGCTTGACACTGTTTATACTACTGAGCCACGCAGATGGACCTTAAGGTATTCATGTTCCACTCAAATCTTGATACATAACAAAGCAATCACATTACCAGAGCATTCTGGCAACTTGAATATCTCAAGCATCAGGTCATCTTCTAACCATACGATAAATAAAGAGAAAGATACTTCATAAAAACGGTCCTACAGAAAGTAATTAAACGTACATTTGTTTCGAAGCCTCCCTAAAAAGCAGTGCTTATGATTTTTTTATAATTTATTTAAAGCGTACTTAACTCGTAGAATTAATTAAAAGTTTCGCAGCGAGTCATTAAGATTCTTCCGCGGGATGCTGAAAAAAAGTAAGTTACACTCTCGTCCGAAAAGTTTGCGCTTAATCTACTTAAAACGTTTCACTGAGGTGACGTTGTTTCCTGAAGCCCAGTCCACACTAAGCAAACAATCTGCGTTGAATCTTTCTTTTCGTTTGTTGTGGATTTTATGGCTTTGGTCAAACCACTTTAAGGCGTTGAATGTGTATCATATCAGCGCACAGAGACTCGTGTTTGTTGCGCTCTGAATCGTCAACACAGGTTAACGAGCCTATATTTTTGGCGTGTTTAACCACCTATTTAAACAGTTAATTATCGCTCGCTTTAACAGTGAAGGAAAACATCGTGAGGAAATCTTCATGTCTGAGAGTTCTCCATAATGTTCTCGAAGGTATGTAAAGTCTGCCAACCCGCACTAGGCCAGCGTGGCGGACTATGGCCTAATCCTTCTCACGCTGAGAAGAGGCCCGTGCTCAGCAGTGGGACGGTTTAATACAGGGCTGATATTATTATTATAACCACCTAAACCAGAAAAGTTTATGGGAATTATAATAGTTACTGTTAATATCTGTATGTCCTAAAAAAATCAGAAAGTGATAAGCTCTTGCGAAATATTTGACAAAAAAAATTGAGGCAGTCTTTGGGGACTGTCGATAGAAGTGAAAATTTTAATCCTTGACCATAAACACTTCTTTATAAACAAAAAAGAAATTAAAAAAGGGGGCGGGTCGGATACCTTATAATTATTAAGGGGTCAAAATTTCGTTATTTTTTGCGTAGGACGCACCATTTCTGAGATATTGTTAATATTCTAAAATAATTCAAAAATGGAAAGCGTGGAAGCGTGACGATGACGCGAGTTCTATGATTTTTGTTCACCCAAGAAGTGCTTAACGCGCCTAAAGTTTTCACTTCAAAAATCTACTGTCGCTTTAGAGTAATATTACCGACAATATGTAGACAGACAGTAAGCCGCGTATTATTCGTGTAGTGCGTCTCCGTCGTCATGTTGTGTACACAGATTGTAGCACGGTATTTCGCATGACGCTGACAATGGGCAGTTAATGACAAGCCGACGCTTTGTGCTCGCGTGTCGTGTGCCCTGTGTGTCTGCCGCCACTCGCGGCTAAATAAATTGTGTCCGTGTCATGTACTCACTGTTGATTTACTACACGATGTATGTTTTATTTTTTACGTGCTGGCAAAAATGCCTACAGCTTTTGTGTTGGTTTCATGGAATAAAGTAAACGCATACAGCTACCCGCGTATCTACTCTGATTAAAATATTTTACTTGGTGGGATTTTACAAGCTTATACTGCTATTAGGGATGTGATGAAATGAAGTCAGAAGTGTGTCAGGATCGTAGCAAATGGAAATCCGTAGTCACTGTCTACCCTTCTGGGAAACAGGCGTGAATCTATGTATGTATGTATGTACAAATATTATCAGTGCTTTATGGGAGTAATTATTGTCCAAGAAGATTATGTCCTATCTACCGATAGAGGCAGTTACCTATCGATAGATAGTGTGTAATCTATATGGGAAGTAAAGAAGACGCTTAATTAGATTTTAGCGGGTGACTGGTACCGCTGACACGGCTAGTTACACTACAAGAAGAAAGTATCGTAAAGCATGGCTACCATCTTGATACGAAGCGATAACGACCCATTGTCCTCAACGATGCCAAACCGCGACAAAACGGTCAGCGGGCTAGACATATGCAATAGGTACTGTACTAATTATTCAGCTGTACTGCATGAAAATTTCTTAAAACTGAAAATGGTACTCAAATATTTATCTGTTTATTTAAGACACACCGTGGGAGAGCCACGCTTCGGCACGAATGGGCCGGCTCGACCGGAGTGATACCACGGCTTCATAGAAAACCGGCGTGAAATAGCGCGTGCGTTGTGTTTTGTCGAGTGAGTGAGGGTATTGGAGGCTCAACCTCTCCTCCCCTCCTGGGGGAGAGGGGGCAAATTTAAAAGGCTGGCAACGCACTTGTGACTCCTCTAGTGTCCATGGGTGGCGGTAATCAGGCGGTGTCCATCAGGCAATCCGTCTGCTCGTTTACCTCCTATACCATAAAAAAAGACATTTTAAAATATATAAATCTCAAAACATATTCGCTTGCAATTATTTAAGGATTACACAATTTTTTATTCAGTAAAAGCTGGGTATTTTCACCCGCAAAACTGGGCGCATTGCTTGGAATAGTGAGGTTTACCGAAGCCATTACGCTATCTCTACAGCTCTAATTATGGTTTGAGAGTTCTACTGGATTTTATAATGCATCCCGTACATCACAACATGTTTGTAAGATATTTGTAGGCGAGTTAACGCCGTTTGTATAGGTGGTGTTCATTAGCGCTCCGTGATACGGTCGCGCCGATGTTTGTATTTTGTAAATAAATCTACGTGATCTGCTTAGTGAAAAGCAGGTCACCAAGTATCGACAATAATAGCAATTAAACCAAGATTAACATAACATTTCCATAATCCAGATAGCGTCTAAAGTCACCAAATAATCTCTGTATCAATTACACAATAATCCCTAGTGACAGACTAACATAGATATTTGAATAATTCGCGAGTAGCAGACGGCAGATGATTGAGCCAATATCCTCCATTGCGCGGCTGACTACGCAGCTAAATTAAATTAACATGAGGAAAGCACAATGACATTCCGCGGGGGAGTCTCCTCTACGCGGGTGCATAATTCACGCCACTTGTCACGCCTACACCGCCTCGCGTTTATTGGCTCCTGGTAAATTGCGGCTTTACACTACGAGATGCTTGTTAAATTAGTGGAGTTTCTTGATAATTGCGCTAAACCAGTGCCGTACCGATCGATCGTTACCTCCTACACTTTGTGTGTGCGTCTACTGACAATTAGCTATCGTCAAATAAATTGTAATGCGCCAAAATTATCTGTAGTTACGCGTACTTTCAGGAGAGGGAAACGAAATGGATATTAGCATAAAAATTCGACGCTTCGCAGTGCGTAACGATGTCATTTAAAATGCTAATGCTTTTTATATGGTGCATTATTACAGATGCCCCGCGGCAGGATAGCGTAGAAGGTATCGCCGGATACCTTCGTACAATTTTATTGGGATGAAAATCTCGCAGGAAAATAACGCTGCGGTAATCGTCGATATTCAATATGTGCTTGATATCGTTACGTGCGGCTTTTTATGCAGTAAGCAGATGATAATACGGGCATTTTAAAAGCTGTTTTGAATAACCGTGGAAGGAAAATCGTCGAACATTTTTTTAAGTAGAGCAGCGCTACTGAAATTTAAGCTATTTTTACGATAAGTTGAAGCTATTCGTTCGAGCTTTTAATCTTTTTAATACCTTTCCCGCGATACGATCAAGGTTTGCCTGCACGCTTGGAAGGCTTCCAACACGACTCGCTGGGACGATCCGGATGATCCCCTGCAGTCATGTTGGCCTGGTGCCCCCGCCTATATTTCATGCGGATTATGTACGTAAATAAAGTGGTTCGCGAAAAAATATACTTTTATGAATATTTATAATATTTATCTTAATATGAGAGGACCTAGATAGCTATTGCACGCTTTGTAATATACACAGTTATGCAGTAGTCACATCGGCCCTCGAGATCAAGTAAGGAACTTGCATCATTACTGAATGATTGTATCATTTCATGCGTTTAATCATTCTGTTGTAATTCCCGTCTATTAAGGATTGGCAGTGTGTGCTATATTAGTTATCGGAGCTTTAATAGTAAATCACAATTTGCTGGTAGTAATGTCATTACCATCGCAGTCTACTCGTTTTACGATGTGATTACGGTATACCGTATAATCCATATGGTGTAACTGAGATATCTCGACGATATGAGTTAACAGCAACATACAATTACATTTAAACGATTTACAGAATAAGTCGTATTAAATTTATTACTTGTTTGCCTTGAATCTAGCAATTATAAATATACATTTACTAGCGGTCGCCTAGTGGTCAAAATTCGACCAAAATTCCTAAGCTTACTACTTTCTTTCCTGTTTTTCTCTATTACATATAAATAACCATAGTTACAAAGAATTGTACGACGTCAGGCGAACAATGTCGAAATACTACAAACGCGATTCGACTGCGTGTGTCAAATGCATGGTTGTGTGCGTGTAGTGTTTTTTCAGTAATTTAATGTTTTCTAATGCATATTTTATAAAAATATTAAGATTCGCCCCTCCTTCTCCATATAAACTTTACCTGTGCCAAATTTCATACTCCTCCGTCCGCGCAATATTTGTAAAAAGGGGTACAAAGTTTTTGCTTCACGTATTAATATATAGATATGAGAGTTTCATATTGTTATGACTCAGCTCTAGAGCTGAGCCTTATATATTCCTACGAATATATAGGGCTAAATAAATACATTATAACTTGAAATTAATACGTTAAAGAAATTACTGAAAGCTCATTGACATTTGTTAATGAATTCTTCGTACAAATGTAATTACTCTAATGTATGTATGTGTATCATTAACATTATACTAAATATTAATTTTCTGTTTCCAGGTAAGAATTCCTACCGTCGGTATACAGAATCCAAAGATCGTAAGTCGCCTATAATAATTAGAAAGCCTCCAGGCTTACTATTTCGTTTTATTAACACAGTACTAAAATAACAATTAGGTACAATATAAAAGCAATTATTCCGTTCTTTATCATGATATTTTCTCTAAGTATTTTGAGATATTTGATATTAAATGCTTATAGCCTGTAATTAGAGGTTGATACTTTGAAAATTAAGTAGTAATTAAAGTCATCTATATTAATATTATAAAGCAAAAAATTTTGTTTGTTTTTTGTTTGAACGCGCTAAACTCAGGAACTACTGGTTCGAATTGAAAAATTATTTTAGTGTTGGATAGACTATTTATCGAGGAAAGCTATAGGCAATATAACATCACGCTACGACTCAGGGGAGCGACGCAGTAACTATAAACGCGGCTGAAACCGCGGGCACATCTAGTATTTACATATAATTAAACTTCTGAGCGAAGCAGTCTGCTGTTGCCAATTTGGGGACGATAGAAAGAACCAGCTCACTCGAAGAAGTACAACCTTCAAACAGGAAACTGAATTGAGAGAGGTAATAGTGCTATTGCGTTTCATCCAGTAAGAGAGTCGAGAGTTTTATGTAGTCCTAGCCCCGTGCCTATGCTTTTTTTTTAACTTTATCGAGTGTATGGTACAGGTATTGAAAGCATTTATAGGCTACAGTAACTGATTACCATTAGCTAGGCTTTACGCAGGTTAAACATTTTAGACATGTAACTAAAATCTCGTTACCCATAAGAACCCCTTGGAAAGTTACATTAATGTTAGCTAGTCTAAGTTGAAACACGATAAATCAATTTTATACATTACATACGAATCACGAAATTCAAAATACAACAACTGGTAGCTTTAAAGATGTCTTAAACTATTCGACTGTAGAAGTTAAACCAGACAAACACTTCGCATACGTCACTTACGAAGCAGTGACGTCACATGTTAGGTGTTCACCACCGCCAGCACTGCTTCATTGAAGCGCGCTTAAGCGTTCAGCACACGAACCGACTCGACGTTCGTGGATTAAATTGTGATGACATTGTCTTGTATATATGCAAATAGAATAATAACATATCTCTGTGATGAATACATAATTATAAATTATGTTTACCTTTTTATTTATGATGAAGATGGGTCTATATATTACCAAAAGGGATAAAAGGATTCCAAAATGAATCTGAGAAAATGACAGTGTAAAATATCTCCTTCCTTTAGATTTTCTACTCAAAGAATAAATTAATAACACTGCCCGACATGGCAATCCTACGTCTTGGTGATGAGAGTTGAATTCACTTTTCAACATGTTTATAAATGCAGAACGTATTATGTTAACGAACTACTCGGTCAGCCCTATCCTAATAAGCCCAAAAAGAAAAGAAGCCACTATGCTGGCAAGCCATAAGAAAAAGCCTAGAGATATGAGATACTAGCTTAAATCAGAATTTCACTTAATCTGGTACATTAAAATCTGGGACAACACCAGCCTTTAGAAGATCACAGCGAAACATTTGTTCCTGCAGTTCGGTCCTCAAGCCAATTGCATGGCGTCTAGCAATGTACTTGGTAGATGGCAAAAAGCTGACCCAAATTACGTGGCTGTTAAAAAAGTAAGCAGGCCATATCTGGGAGTGTCCTTTATGGGACATACATCTCTGACTACGTATATGTATATAGTATAGAAATATGGATATCACCATTACGTGGTACAGAGATAAATCATTTTTACGAAATGACAGATTTAACCCGAGTAGGTTTTATTAAGACAGTGTTATACGAACACAGTAATCAAGATAGTGTCGGCTTTCATAACATTACTCGTACATTCCTCAGGATTAAGGACTCGTTTGTAGCTGGTTATCTGTTTGTGACAAACTGATTGCTAGATGCTAGGCATTCTTTAGATTTTTTTTTATTTTTTTTATACCACTATGGTGGCAAACAAGCATACGGCCCAACTGATGGTAAATGGTCACCGTAACCTATGGACGCCTGCAACACCAGAGGTATCACTTGAGCGTTGCCGACCCTTTAGGAGAAAAAGGAAGTGGGAGGGAGAAGGAGCGGGAAGGGGTGAAGAGGGTGATTGGGCCTCCGGCACTCTCATTCACCGAACGAAACACAACAGGAATACTGCTATTTCACGTCTATAATATTCTGTGAGAGGATAGTCCTTCCCCGGCCGAGCCGGCGGCACATTCATGCTAAATAAATATTTGATAAAAGATTTTTTTTATTTATTTTCTTTAGCCTATTGGCACATCGCACTACTGGACAAGGGTCCAGCTCTATTGCTAGCAATACTTCGTCAGTCCCTTTTAAAGACCTTAAAAATATCCTGCGATTTTAATTTAGGTCTTTCCTGTCAATGATGACAGTTTTTTGCCAGTAGTTAAATATACGCCTATAACAACTTAATAACACAGTTTGCTTCAGTTTTCTTTTTATTTTATTTTACACTAAGTATTAGGCTCTGTATTGCAGGGGACTATATAAGCATACAATTAACGGACGCAATGGTAGTACACACAAACTCAACACAATAATTTGTGAATTGTACAATTTATTGTTCCGGATTCGAACCCACAACACTTCTCACGGCGACAGCGAGGCGACCGCTTGCCCGCTGCGTCATCTGTGTACAGCATTCATGTCCTCTACAGCATTCATGCCAGATGACAACATCGTGACGCAATCAGATTATCTACACCAAAATAATTATGAATTACCGTTCCGGTATTAAAATGTATAAACTCGGCAGCTTCCAGTCAGCAAACGGTGAGCCACAAACAGACAACTAAGTCGTACCGCAAGCCTTACCCGTATGGAAAGATTAATATCGTCTGGATTCGCGTCGACTTATTGGAAACATCCGCAAAGGTTGAGCAAGGGCCAAGTGGATTTGACCTGAGAGTATCTCTAGCGAATATGTTCGCCGTGAATATGATACGATTGCGAATACGTTCATACGTATGAAACCGAAGACGATTCCTGAGATAGATTGCAGCAGATATTTCTTTGATTGGTTTTTGCAATCAAACTAATTTTAAATTATAATATTCTCAAGACTCTCTAACTCAAATCTCGTAGATATAATTTCTGAACATGTTTTTTTTTTTATTCAACTAAAGGGCCAAACAAGCATACGGCCCACCTCATGGTAAGTGGTCACCGTAGCCTATGGACGCCTGCAACACCAGAGGCATCACTAGCGCGTTGCCGACCCTTTAGGAAAGGAAGTGGGAAGGAGAAGGAGCGGGAAGGGGGTAAGGAGGTGATTGTGCCTCCGGTACTCTCACTCACCGAACGAAACACAACAGTAGAAATACTGGTATTTCACGTCGATATTCAATTACTATATTAGTATGAATACAGCCTATTGGCTATAGTTTATTAGTTAGCCATCTAAAATTCTACGATGTGTAACATTTACTTCAGCTATGTATTAATGGCTATAGTACATATTAACGTGAGCGAAGTCTGTTGTACCTACTCCCTCATCATAATATCGCAAAGGGGACTCAATCTGCAATCAAATCTTAGCCCCGACACACACTGGCGACAGGCAAATTACTCGCCACTCACCCCGAACGTGTGAACTCGTCTTAATATCTCGTCTTCGCCAATTGGTCGGTGTTAAACCAGACTCCGGACAATATCGATTTTCGAACGGAGCACAAACAATGTCATCTTTACCCCACCTCTAATGGAGTTTCTGAACTGAATAGTTGCAGCGTTTCGGAACGTGCCGTACGTTCCCGAACGATGTTGTATTAGCTGTTGTAGTGTTGTTACTGGTTATTATATAGTTTTATCATAAATAATGTTGATAATTTGGGGATTAGTTGTAAATACTTGTTGTTTTGTCCGTTGTATAAATTGTCATCTCTATGGCTTAGTAATATTGAATATTGTTTCAAACTATTAAGGCTACAGCTTAATGTTCCTTTAAAACTGAATTTATGTTACGCTAGCCTTTGTTAATGCCTTATAAGTTGTCTTTATTTAATTAAGTACTCTCTCAAAATAAAGGCAGAAAATACATAACATTTTGTCTATACATATTATCTGTATATGCAATGAGGTGTGGGTGTATGCAACGCCCACACTGCGTTATCTATAAATAGCTCGTAATTGGATGGAAGCGAGTTTATTGTTGTATACTTACTGGGCACAATTCCTGGAACTGTGGAGCTATTGAAAATAGAATTGTTAAAAGGTCAAATATCTATCCAGGAATAATACCCGACCACTAGACCTTAGCAATCAGTAATAATACTTAAAATGTTCCATTATTTAAAGCTAATAAAAACGCTTTTACTAGTTGAGAATATTAGACTGTTCGATTAAAATTCCTCTCAACTCTTAAAGTAAAATGAACAAAAATATTACGCCGGCGGCGTGTATTAAAACTGGATCAGGACGCAGTGCACTGATTTTCAATATCACTGGAAACTCCACTGAAACGGAATAACAGGCATACTTCAAAAAAACTGGCGGCCGCTGCGGAATTTTAGACTTTTCGCGACCAGGGGTGCAGAGACGCGTGGAGCTACGCCACACGTGCTGGCGCAATCAAACAGGATTCCTGTGTCAAAAGGCCGCGAGCTCATATCACGGGCGTTCGACATTCAGCGGCTGAATGGTTCGGAGCCCACCGGCACGCCGAACATAGTTGAAAAGCTCGTTCCCTTTCATGTTATTTTCTATAACCGTGTCGCAATATTTATTAGAGATTTTGCCCTGGAATGGATTTTTTGACGACGACCTCCTGTGTTGTGAGTGATCGATTCTGTTTTATGCATCGCCGCAGTTCAGCTGTAAAAGTTACGATTGTGCCAATAAACCGTTAGCACAGGAACGAAACAACGGGTTTGACCTCACCGCTCTCATTTTATGTGTGTCATTTCAGTTATAGTTCCACCCTCATTTTTATTTCATAGTTAGTATAAAAGTTTATTAGTGTTGTCCGTCGAGGTACTGGACGGTTTTCGTTCAGACCGAACCAGAAAAAATACATAGGAGTCCTGTTCCCTTTGGGATTTATTCGTGTTGGATACAAACAATGATCTGATAAGCAGTTTTCTTGAATCCTTACAAAGGTTTTCCTTCGATGTAATATGGTCAATGAGATGACCCAAGCGGGTACTTCTTTAGATAAAAATACTGAAAGCAATCCAGGAAAATAGAAAGCATCTCTTATCTTTAGCCCTTTTTCGTAAGTCGGTGGAAAAGTGGTCTAAACCCCGACAAGTAGACTATAAACCATTTTTATCCGCTCGCGCCCACCTAAGCTTACAATTTGTGAACTGTTCGACGCAAAGTGCGATATTTATTGTATCTCCGCGGAAACTTTTTACATATAATTTGACAGGTGAAATTTGGCAGGGGCCCCACTCTGCTTTTGTTCGTAGACTTAAATTATCACTATGATACTGATCCAAAGTTGTATCGTGGTATATTTTAAAGTGCTTGTTATTCATTTAACTAATATTTTAATTAAACTCGAGACAGTACTGTACAATACATGCATTAAAGTGATGAGAAGCTATCAGGTAGTATGCAGGGATCATGGCTTTCTACTTTATTAGCCTGTGCATCGAGAATCAAATTCAGTTACCGTGACGCAATAACAGCGGCGTAATTGCTAACCACCCCATACACACGCTACACGTTCAAAGCTAAAAACACAATTCTATCCTACAAACATTCATAAAATGGAATGGACAAGTTACTGGCAAAGACAGGCGCCATTTATAAGCGTACAAAAAGAAAAAGCCTGTGTTCGTAGACACAGCGACGGATGCGAGTTGGTGGCTCTATTGATGGCCGGAAACTTGCGTGTGTGCGCGACGGAAGCGGAAACGGCCACGCCGCCATTGTGTCGCTGCGATGGTTGCGGCAACGACGCGCGACGTCGTCTGGGAAACTACCGATGGCTAAAGACCTCGACTGACTGGATAGTTCTGTTGTCCTATTTAGCGACTGTGACCACTGTAACGGAACTGGACTGTGAAATGCGATAGCAATTTATTTGTGGAACTAATATGTGTGAGCCATAAATAGTTCTGGGCCTGGAATAGAAATTCTGAATAGCTTATTTGAAAATTAAAATAAGCTATTCAGAAATTACATTAGTTTGCGCATTAGCGCATATTAATGCATTTTGTATAACAATGAAAGATACGGAATTCAGATATTAGGACTTTTAATCACTTTACTTCACAAATAGCGCGATGGATTAAGTAGTCAATGCTGATACGCTGAGCGTTATGTTTGATTCCTAGTAAGGTTAAAAATGTATGTGGTCCATAGCAAGTTGTTCTGTGGTTGGAAGCCTTTTGTGTCTGCTTTCAAGGTGTATTTTACCTTATTAATAATGACTCACGCATATCTAGTATCTAGGTATCTATGTGTAGCTTTATAAACGTACAATCAACAAACATGCAGACTCAGTGACTCATCTAGTACACCCAGACTCGGAACAATCATGTGTGAATACAACAAAATAATAAAACCAATTTATAAGCAAAACCGGTTGCGTTCAGTTTTAATATAAATAATACTGTTTCTTTGTTAATTTATATGTCTGTATATACTACTGCTATTTTCGTCTATTTTAATTTCCTACACATGAATACAAATTATACAATTCTCACGTGTGCTTTTATTATAGTGTTCACATTAAGATCTAGATCTAAATACAACGCTGAGGAGTCGGCAGGAGTCTAGCTCTATATTATTTTAACTGACTTCGCTAAATGCAACTCTCTCTACTTTTTAACTCAATAATTAAAGAAATCAGACATTTTGTTACAGCCACTGAATTTTTTAGCGAAAAAGAAAATGAGATGAAATATACTCCCTATCTTCACCAAAAACAACTTTGTGCTGATGTTAATGATCCGTGTAACGTTGATTTTATGTGGAGTGCGCGGAGATCTTAACAGCGGCCATTCACGAACTGAAACAGTTGCAAGATTTGTGTTCATAAAAGCTTTAACTTTGACATTGTGGGCTTATGTTTGTAATCTGAGTGTGCAAAGCAGCCCCAGTCTCGAGCTCTCACTGCCGAGCACCATCTTCGTACTGGCACAGACTTTTATCGATTACACGGAGGTAATATGCAGATTGTTCGATTTACGTGTTAAATTCGCTTGCATAACGAATAGTGGCAAGAAAATGAGATTTGCGCTTCATATACGTATCTAAATGTTCTGCGCTTCATATACGCATCTACATGATAATATGAATTTGTGATTAATTGTCAGTTAATATATTTATGGTAGGGTATTGCACGAACTCTTGAGAACACGGATTGTGTGGTGGTGGTTTAGTGGGTAAGTAGTGTATACGCCGCAGTGTATATTGTTTTCATCCTCGCACGGATCAAAGAATCCTATCATCTAATTTATTCTGCGTCCTTTGTTCATATAGCTGTCAAGCCTACTGTGACATAAAGTTATTTACACCTAGTTCGGATATCTTCTTTTTACAGATACTTAAACTGTTATATCAATTAGATACAGGAGAAATAAAATTGTGAGCCGTCACGGGACGCCTGGCAGATGTGAAACATCTAAATTATTTTGTACAAGTAATATGCATAACAGAACAGATTACGACAGTAACTACTATTGCATAATGTAAAATACTATCATATAGCGTGGCGACGCGTCGCCACGGCATGCGGCATGCGTCGCCACGCTAGCAATCGGGTTTACAAGCGGCTATAGATGTTTGACATCAAAAGTAAACCATATTTCATTTTAACTACAAAGAATATGCTGCGTATGGAAGCGCATTTATATGAGTCTCATATATGGTATTTTCCCGCGGCTTAATAGATAATATAATATATAAATATAGCTTTCTAATAGTAAAATCCAGTTGAGTAGATTTTAAGTTAAACACTTACAAACAAACAAAGAAATCAAATCTTTCCTCTCTATATTAATACTAGCCGTCCCGCGCAACGTCGTCTGCTTCACATAGGAGAATTTTCCCTGTTTTCGCAACATTTTTGATTGCTGCTCCGCTCCTATTGGTCGTAGCGTGATATTATATAGCCTATAGCCTTCCTCGATAAATGGGCTACCCAACACCAAAATAATTTTAAATTCGAACTAGTAGTTCTTGAGATTAGCGCGTTCAAACAAACAAACAAACTCTTCCGCTTTATAATATTAGTATAGGTTATAGATATAGATGATGGCACAAATACGCGATATGTTTTAATAATAATAAGCCTAAGAAGATCATAATGGTATGTCTACTCTGCTCACCATATCAATAACCCTAGTAATTTTACAAATATTTTTCAAATAGTTTGTAAAATTGAACATTAGATCGTAGTGAGACTGTTAACTTCTTAAAATTTGCTCTGTCTGCAAAGAAACGGAACTTTAATTACAGCTTCCGAAGTTTAAAGGTGATACGCGACCGGGGACACAGAATGTTTCAGCGCGGAGCGACCCGGACAAGTATGGTAATATGGTTGCCCGGGACAGGCGTTTATTGCGTCGCATCCCATGCTAAATTACCGACCGGGGTCAATTGGGCAGTTGTCCAAGTTAAATGTTAAATCCAATCATTTATTCATTTAGGTCGCTGTGTTACATTTACGAACGTAATAAATCTATGAGGTTTAAGCTAAGTTATCACACATATTACAATTGTAACATGTACTGTAACATGCATTGTAACATGCATTGTAACATGTATTTTAACTTGTATTCAGTTGTAACATTACACACACACAATGAATACAACTTAGGACTAAACATATATATTAAGGATTTTCATCTCAGATGGCGCCTATGACTTTTAAATATGGATATTTAAACCTCTTAGGACGTAAGTTGTCATCCCATATATTATGTACATATAAGGCTAATATGATATCTGAATTATAAATATTGTAGTGTCGATTATATTGACAATTGTGCACTATCGTTTGGCTTAGTAGTCGTTTCGTAGGTACGAATTTGTTCGCACATGTCGTGCAAATGGACACCTGCGTTTTCAGACGGGAACGATTCGTACGAAAATATATTCCATGTGTGCGAAACGACAACAAAAAATAAAATATTATTTTAAAAAGTGTCTTTTCGCACGATTTGTGCAAACAAATTCGTGCGAAATGACGACTAAACCATCGTTTTCTGTCCTGTAATCTAATGTGTGATCGAGTGAGATCATATGGATTCATAGTGTTGACAACTTTTGTTAAGTTTCGTTCTAAGTAAAGTACACACTAATTATATTTTCAATTGATCAATTTATGTTGTGGTTGCTGTAACACTCGGATATAATTCCATTTTCAGAATCTATAACCGTTAATTTCATGAATGTTTACGTAAGTTGTGGCTAAGCGATCTTGACACTCGTTATTCCTAATCTTTATTAGCCTTTTGCTAAAACATCAAGCACTTTAAAAATGGCACTAATTTATTTCACTACGCAATAATATTGAATGGCGACAATAAAATATTACCGCTTACGGTTAGTACTTTAACGCAATTATTTTAATACGTAACATCGTAAAAGGCGGCGCCCGTAAAGTCTAAATTGGCATATTTTAATAAAACAATTTGTCGGCGTTATAAGTAAACTCATTATCTAGCTTATCGTAATATTATCGTGTACCTTGGTGCTGTTATTGTCGATAGTAGACCCTCATTAAAACTAATGCGGTCCCGTAAGCCATACACCCTTTAGGATCAGCGTCCACTAATGCGGAGAGCTATCTTACTCGCGTGGGTGGATGCTGGGCTTTACGCTTCTTACACGCAGGTCTGGTGTTTACCGTTGCCGGATACGGCAGTAGCCTTATTGATGGCCGGAGGTGGCTCCGGCCGCGGGACCGGATGCGCCGCCATTGTGCCGACCCGCCTTGCGTCTGACAACTACCGGGCGTACAGAAAAGCGAGGCGTTTGACGGAGATCTCTGCAGCTCAACCCTCTCTTAATAATTGCCTGTATTACTCTAGCAACTTGCAAAGCTTAGTAAAATAGGTCAGTATAATTGTGGCCATGTCTTGAGGGGATTCGAGTTAATTGCTATTTATTATCCTTTTCAGTATCTGTTTATTTATACTATATATTTTTAGTGACTAGAATCAGAAAATGTATACTTACAAGTCACTTACAAATAACTTTGATAAAGGCACAAGAGACATATGTCAGGATCGTCGCACACGTGAACTCGTAGCTCGCAAACTGTTGCACTTATACCATTACAGGAAGATGTATTGTTTTTAGGGTTCTGTAGCCAAATGGCAAAAAACGGAACCCTTATGGATTCGTCATGTCTGTCTGTCTGTCTGTCCGTCCGTATGTCACATAAGTGAATGATAAAAGTAATAAAAATATATGATGTACATTACCATGTAAACTTCCACCGAAAATTGGTTTGAACGAGATCTAGTAAGTAGTTTTTTTTAATACGTCATAAATCGTAAACTGCAATTTACAATCAAAGTTACAACGAACTACAAGAACTTTTATATTATGTTACTTGCTGCTACGGAATCCTTTATGGGCGAGTCCGACTCGCACTTGGCCGCTTTTTTTATAGTTATTCTAAAGCTTATTTTAATTTACACGTAAACTGTTATGATCACTTTATTTTAAACCCATTTTTAAAAGTTCATGTTTAAACCGTCGGCCTTTTTGGGACAGTAGTCGTGTATTCAACAGTTGTGCATGAGTTTTTGGGATAGACTCGCGGGTGGGCAGTGTTTCTGTTCAAAAAATAAAAAAATTGCTAATAGCAGCATGGACTGTGAAACTGTGTTCGATAAAAGGCAATGGCCTCTCTATTACGTTGGAACCTAAAACCATAGCTGACCTCTGAATTTAATAGGTACTTAATACACCACCTCTTCAAAGATATAGGTATGAGACTTTGTATGCATATAAGATAGATACAGATAAAAGCAGGTATTTGATTACCTTTTCAAGTTTCTACAGCAAAGTATTCTTCTCCCTAGCCTTTATTATTCCCAAGTCACTTGGGGTCGGCTTTCTAGTCTAACCGGATTTGACTGGATATTAGTTTTTACACAGAGCGACTGTCATCTGACCTTCGCAACCCGAAGGCTAACGATACCCTAAGGCTAGACCAGTGTCAGGATATTTGAGGGCACTGACTTCCCAATAACGACTGCCATAGATGTTCATGGCAGCCGGGACCGACGGCTTAACGTGCTCTCCGAGGCACGGAGCAGGCGATAATTGACAATCAATACATAATTTCGAAAAGTCATATAACTTCCGAAAGTCAGAGGTGCGCGACGTGGGTTCGAATCCGCGACCCTCTGCATTGCAGTCTGTTGGTCTCCCCACTGAGCTATAGCAAAGTATTATGCATAAATAATTGCTTAGCAATCCAGACGATTGCTTCAACTAAAATATGCAAGCGTGAAACTACAATTCGCATAGAAGACTTGTGGTCTGTGCCCACAGAGTAACTTCTCAAAGTCGTATTGCAATACATGTAGTTCGGCGAACAATCCCGTCCATTAGGTCAGTAGCCTGCTCTTGTCAGGTACTTAGAGCTGCAGGTATTGTGAAGCTAAAAAGCAGTAGTTTATCATGGAGCGCAGCCCCGACTATTATTTACCTCGGCATTGTTGAAGGGGTCAATATTGCACAACTACAATGCAACTCCTTTGTGTTCCCGGGTTGGTTATTTAATATAGACGGTACATGCCGAAGGTAAACGGGGCTGCTTGGTAAATGCTATATTCTTTGTTTAGGATGTGTTGCCTCTGTATTTCTAAAGGAAATGAATCAAAACTTTAACATACAAAAATATTTGTAGATTCCCGATGATATTATATAAGGGCTTATGTTTTAACTTATCACCAGATATAGTAAAATATAACAGTCAAAAATAGTAAATTATCACCAAATTGCACAGCAAAATGTATTTAAAGAGGTACAAAATAAGTCGACGGGGCTCCTATTTTTGAGTGGGTTTAAGAAGGAACCTAACATAACTTAACCCTTCCGAGACGGCATGCAGTGATTTGAGGCGTATAGGTGCTCGTTATGATATATTTTAGTAAGCATATTTTGCTGCGCAATTAGTATTTTTGGTGGTCATTATATTTAATCCCTTATATAAGCAAGATTACCATATATTCATGTATATAATCGGTATATACTGTCTTTTAAAGAAAAAATACATAGGTATCAAAGTGTATATAAGATTAACGATATTTGCACGAATATGGTTTCGGAGAAATCATGGTATCGCGATTCTATATGCACGATTCTTATGATTCTATATATTCTATATGCACTTTTAGCGTGTTTTGTTAAATATATATATTTTGTCATGTAATAAAGAAAGTCTCTAATCTCAATATTCTCTCTCTATTGATAAAATTATTATGAGCATTCTATACTCTGACTCCATGTCTGTAAATGCTGGTGTCCGGCAAGGCTGTGTACTACTGCAGATCAATGACATGTTGCAAATTAGCAGCATTCATTGTTATGCGGACGACAGCACGAGCGATGCTCTTTATACCGGCTGCGCTAACATCTCTCGGGAAAACGTCATTGAGAGCCGAAATAAACTTGTGTCTGAAATTGAGACCTCTCTGAAGAAAGTCTCGGATTGGGGCAGGCTTAATTTAGTCCGATTTAACCCCACAAAGACACAAGTCAGCACGTTCACCGCAAAAAAGCTGCCGTTGGTCGTATCTCCTCGTTTTGAGATCATCCCCATAACTGCCTCAACCGATATTGGAATTCTTGGTGTCGATATATCGAGCGAAGTCCAGTTCCGCGGCTATTTAGAGGGTAAAGCTAAATTAGCTTCTAAAAAGCTTGGCGTGCTCAACAGATCGAGACGGTATTTCACGCCGGCCCACCGCCTACTACTTTATAAGGCGCACGTTCGGCCTCACATGGAATACTGTTCTCATCTTTGGGCAGGGCACCCCAGTACCAGCTTCTCCCTCTAGACCGCATTCAGCGGAGAGCGACTCGAATCGTCGACTGCCAGGATATTTCAAATCGGCTAGACCCCTCGGCGTTGCGTAGAGATGTGGTCTCGCTATGCATCTTCTATCGCTTATACTATGGGGAGTGTTCCGAGGAATTGTTCGGGATTATCTCTGCCGCCTCTTTTGGCCATCGTCCTACGCGACAGCATTTTCACTCCCATCATTTAGATGATTGGCAGTCGACAACTGTGCGTTTCTCCAGGAATTTTCTGCCTCGCACAACAAAACTGTGGAATGAGCTGTCGCCTACGGTATTTCCGGACCAATACGACCTTCAACACTTCAAGAAAAGAGCGTACTCCTTTTTAAAAGGCCGGCAACGCACTTGTAACTCCTCTGGTGTTGCAGGTGTCCATGGGTGGCGGTAATCGCTTACCATCAAGCGATCCGTCTGCTCGTTTGCCCCCTAATCCACAAAATAAAAAAAAATAAAAAAATACTTAGATGACCTACTTTAGATGATTTTTTATCATTGTGTTTAGATTCATAACTATTTAAAATACTTATTCTTTTTCTCTTTATCTTCTTGTTGCAAAATTTCTATATTTATATTGTTCTATAAAATTATTTTTATTGAAATATGCTTTTATATCATATGTATCCTATTAAAAATTTTCTGATTTAGAATTTTAGGTGTCACACAGGCTCAAATACACGTAATACTGGACACATGGCAGTGACAGCTAAAGTAAAAAAAGAAAAGGGCGACTCAAAGTGTAATATGTTTAATACGACGACATAATAATAATAATATTTGTAAAATTTATTATACGAACCGTTTTGAGCTATTTTCGACACTTTTGCATGTCGAAACTCTCCCTGAACACTTAGAATCCAATTTCGCTCATAATATCTTACGGGTTTATTGTTTATCCGTGATCATGTTATGAATAAACTACTACTACTTCAGTTCTGAAAGGTGCTTTTCACTAGGTGGTCAGAAATTAGAAAATAGCAAATTATCGATTTTAGGTGTCGTCATAGTCTTGGTATTCATTATTCTCTGTTAATTGATTTATTTATTACCATTCAGTCATGTTACGTTGATGAGAGAGATACGAGTTTAAGAAAACAAGTAAACGGATAGCATGATGTACGATATTACCGCGCATTTCAGTCGTCTATTTAGCTTGCAACCGTTCGCCACCGGCGATCTGTTCCGCCGCCGCCGCATCAATATTGCACGGTGTCGTCCGCAGGCGCCTCGCTCGCCCCAACTCTTCTTATTACTGCACCCCTGGTACATCCGATACCATTTTATTTAGCTTTTATTTTTGTCAACCCTACGAATGGTAGGAAATTGTTATTTACGACACAGCGGTTTATGGGGAGGATAAAGCTAGCAATTATTTTGATATTTATCATAGTAGACTGAGTGAATAATTTAATTTTATATCAATAAGGAAAGGATAGGTAGATAAATAGTAATAATAGAAACTTTAAGAGAAGGAAGCCTTATTTTTGCAATTTAGCGCAAAAATACATGCATTTTGCTGGATCTTTCTTGGAGGAGGATTTAACAGGCAGGCATTTAAATACCCTCCTCTTTCTGAATGCATTTAAGTGCCCACTGGGGAAAGCGCTCAGGCGAGCATAGTTAAGAGGATATTTGAGTTTCCTGCCAGTTTTAAATAGAAAACTCGACGACTATCTAATTACTTGGTATTTTACGGTAAAAAACGTTTTAATACGATGCAGGTATTTTTCAAAATTAACAAATTATATTTGCAAGCAGTACGTAGTTAAATTGCTAAGCGTGTCTTACATACATTTTAGAAGTTATCTTTAGGTAACGTTGTAGGTATACCTCTCTCTATATATAATATCTGTAAAAATTAAGATTCGAGTTCATGGTCATAGCCAGTGAAGATATGAAAACAAATATTATTTGAGTAACGACAATCACGGATTTAGATGGGTAAGACTACATGATGCAATAGTACAAACCCAAATCTTTCAAAAAGTAAAGGCTTCATTACAAAGATGGCATGAGAAACGACAAGTGTAGATATATAACCCGGAGATGAAGGCACCGTCTTAACAATCATAATTGAGAACGCCTCCAATAATTTCGCCTAAACTGAAAAAGTTAATATAATCGCTTAGGCTTGCATATTATAATTAATAATTGTCAACATTAATTATATCCAATTAATATATAATGCTACGTTGAACTTATATGACCGCATGTTCGAACAACGATAACACCTGCTCAGTGACGCGATCAATCCATAACGTTGATACTGGGACTTCATAAATGTGGGCATATCATCTCACTGATCATTGTTGACGAAATTCATTTTACCAATTAATGATATACACGTTCACGATTATTGGTAAATTGATAGCTTTTTCCGGATCATTTAAAGTAAATCAAAAGGGCAACAAAAATATTTTTTTGCCCTTTTGACTCAAACTGTGCCTAGTTTTCTTCTTCAAACCTTTACTGTCCACCGAATTAAATAAATACATTATAGCATAATTATTTAGAATGGAATTATATTATACAAAATACTGTGTCATATGGTTTTTAACATTTTTAAACAATGCGTGATCACAATCTTACCCGTCCTCACAAAATATGCGCCCAATAGTTATCTCTAATTCTAGTTCTCTAGTCTAGTTTTATGAATAAAATGTAAGAATCGGTTGGAAAATATTTGTAGTGACATAATATTTTACCCCTTTTTTTTTCCTGGGCGAATGCATTGACGCATACCTCTCCGCGGGGGCGGGCGGAGGGGTTATGTCGGACTCACCGGGGTAAAAGAAAGATGTTGAAACGATGAGAATGGACTCCCGGAATACCGACTAAACCTACCGCGGTGTTCCTCAACATAACCATAATCGGCGGGGTCGCGCGAATCACTTTCACATGCAATCGCGACCCCGCCGAGATTTCGGCTCGCCGCGCCGTATGAAACGGCAGGCCACTCACGACATATTTAACCCTAGCCAAGACATTCAGAAACAGCAGTTATAGTTTAAGCGAGATACCATAATATTTTTTAATATTAATATGTTAATATTTTCCAATATTTATTGGTATCGCATTCTAAACTGGCCAAATTTTTTTATTAAAAGTCACTAGCAATTTGGATTTCAAATGACTAGTATTCTTGTTAACCCTCCAGCTAAGGTAGAATGCTTGTGTTAGGAGTGGGTTCACGTCAGTAGTGCAATAGGTGTGATTCGAGCCCGCGACCTCTCGATCGCAAGTCGTATGCCTTATCCATTGGGCTACCGCGGCTTAAATAATTGTCGATACTAAATGTATCGATCACTATTTACACAACTCTGACGAGCGTGAGTGGATATCCAAACAAGAACCTGAACAATATGATTTGACATTTGTGTGGAACATTCACCTCGCGTGTTATATTGTTATCAATTCCGTTACAAAGCTCCGCCATCCGTTTGTTTACCAATTTGCTAATAAAACAGTACGATATTGTCAATATTACAAGTAAACACTCAATGAAAAACATCACAGCCTTCCCCAGTTTGTCATAAAATGGGCAAATGTATTTGTTAATTGTCGACAAATACTTCCGTTTCATTCCAAGTCGCAAATTTTTCATGAATGCTGCTAGTCAGACTTTCGCTCGCGTCTCAAAAACAAAGTCCGCCATTGTTTACGTCTACAGTTTTAAGACCTGCCATTTCCATTAGCATCCGTATGAATAATGCAAGTAGGGGCCCTTTTTAGGGCGTACCGTTTATGTAGAATACAACACAGTTTTTATTTGTTGTCTCTGTCTTGTCGCCCCTCCTGCCAGGCCCTCGGTATACAAAAAAACTATGCATCTACGTCCTTTCATGCGAGAACTCCTGTCACTTTATTGTATCCTGGTACCTTAAAAGAAGTGTCACCATACATCTTTTGTTTTATCTTTTTCTTATTCAATAATGTGTATAAGCCACACAATAACCCATACCTAATTAAGATAGTGATTTCTATTCTATTTTATATTTCTGTGCAGATTGTATACAATAGTTTTCCTTCATTCATAATTCGTTCTTTCGGTCTCCTGTGATCCATGAGATCCTAGTAATTGTTAAAATTGTAAATAAAATCTGGAGATAGATGTCCTATTTTATATTTACATTTATTGTTTATAAAAGGAGTGTGAAATGTTATTTAAAATGGAATTGTTTAATTGTATATATCCCATGCTATCTTAAATCAGTTTGTAAATTTTAGATTACCAATGTATTTTCTAATAGTTATATTCGTGAGTTGCTCGAAATGGTTTGTGTACTTAATACAGAGAAATTTCAACAACTGCGGCAAACCTTTCTTTTTTTTAAAACTTAGCTAGTTCGTCGCCGTCTGTCTAATATATTTTATTAAATATAATTATGTATATTGACTGTGACATTTTACTGTAATGTCTTACCGGCCACCATAATCCACTATCGGTCTTCTGATAATGCTGCCACATATTGAGCATACATTTTCTATGCAAAAGGTCACCCACACTCGTATGGCCTGCCAATTACGTTAGTTACCTGTAGTGAAGCACACCAGTTGCTCTAATTAGACACCTTTATTATCCCGACCTCATATGGCGCCACCTTTTACCACCAATTAAATTATCGTAAATTCAAACTCATTGGTCGAGATTACAATGTCGACATCATGATAATTCTCTTTAGAGCCGTGAAATTATATTTTTAAGTCAACAACCTTTATCCAAGCATTCATTTCCTAGCGGCGTTAATTTGAACGCATTTCTTTTTTTCTTAAAATAAGGCAACTTTCGCTCTAGGATTAATTCCTGTGTCGCGGGAACTTTACAAACATTCAAACAACGGACACAAGGAACATCCAGACTCGGAACACCCATTTGTGGATATCACAAATGTTTGTCCCGTGTGAGATTCGAACCCACAAGACTCGACAAAGTAGCATTGGCGAGGCGACTATTTTAACCACTTCTTGCAGTTAAATTTGTTTGATTAGTTCGCTCACAGCGACATGTACTCGTATTTTATTAAACTACGGACTACAATCATGCCTTGATTATTTATGTACATGTAAGTGGATGCTCCTATTTACCATACGGCTGCTTTAGAGGCTACCATCAAATTTTATTAAATGCTTGAGTATGTTCAGTAGTAATCAATGTCAGTAATAGGCATCTATGAATGGGGTGCCAAGAACTTGGTCGAGTTCAACGCCAAGAAGACCCAGGCATGCGCGTTCTCAACAAAAAGTCTCCGTTCCTTCCCCTCCCTTCTCTGAAGAACACTCCACTGGTGATACGTGACAGCCTCTCCATCTTAGGTATGGATCTTTGCCGCTCCCTTAATCAGAAAACCTACATCGAGAGCGTCATTAAGCAAGCTTCGCGAAAACTCGGAGTTCTGAACAGCGTGAGGCGGTTCTTCGCGCCTGGGCAGCTGTGCCTATTGTATAAGGCACAAGTGCGCCCTTGCGTGGAGTACTGTTCTCATCTTTGGGATGGCTCCGCGCAGTACTTGCTGGGCGCTCTCGACCGGTTACAGCGGCGGGCTGTCCGTATCATCGGAGATCCAGAGGTCACGAGTTCACTGGAACCTCTGCAACTCCATAGGGACATTGCCTCATTGGCATGTTTCTACAGAATATACCACGGGGAGTGCTCTGAAGAGTTATTCCACCTTATCCCGCCCTCCCCTTTCCTATCCAGAACAACGCGTGCTGGGCTCAGATGGCATCCTTATACGGTAGAGTCGATTAGAGCGCGTACCAACAAGTTTGGGTCCTCATACCTCTGCCGAACGACCAAGGCATGGAATTCTCTGCCAAGGCACGTGTTCCCTTCTTCCTTCAATCCTGGGTCCTTTAAGCGGAGCGTGAAAAAGCACCTTCTCAGGCCGTCAAAGTAGAGACCTCAACATCGCCTCGGCTGCTATGAGGGCGGTGTGGAGGCCACTGCTCTTAGACCACACGACTGCTTACCATCAGGTGGAGTGTGGTCATATTGAGGCAAAATAAAATAAAAAAATTTAAAAAAAAATCATGGAGAAATGGTTGCAGCACCTTACAGTTATGATTTGTAAACAAAATTTTACTGTAAACTTGGCGATTAAAAAGAATGGCCATGAGTTTCTTGCCCGTTTTTCTCATGAGCCCTACACCCTTGCTTTGCTGAACGTGGCACTAAATGTCAATTCACAGAAAAAAAATTGTGTAACTTTGACATTCATAAGTGTTACCTTGTAACCTAACTTGAATAAATTTATTTTTGATTTTAGATTTTGATTTTATGTATAAGTTGTTTAGACGCGCGGAGTGTTGGCTTTAGTTTTGTGCACAATACGCTACTCACGCATATCCATATTCATTCCATATTCGTATCACATTCGTATAAACTTTTAGCTCTATGCGAATTTTTATAACTTTATTATGGGCTAACTTCCAGCCTAGCATGCAATCGCTCGTAGCAAATAGTCTACGCTGCTTTATGACCTTTTAAAAGTCATACATGTCTATTTATTTACATTAAATAGAACGACTTGCGCCAATTACACTATTTAATAATATAATATATAAATTTATAATTTAGCATTCACGCATTCTGCTCACAGTACCTCTTACATTCTAATAATAATACTTTCCATTCATCCACAAAATTATCAACTTCTGGGTTAAAGTCCAAGAGAGCGTTAAGCTGCTTTAGTGACCGAGGTATGGGTGAGTTACAGCATGCCATAGTACGGCACGCTGGAACCGCCAGCAATCGGTACTTTCTACCACGACAATAGTTGTTAGGCACAAACAATCTACAACATTTGTCGTGAAGAATCGGTGCCTCGATCATACCATTTAAAATTTTGCAGGTTCCAACCATCTGATCATATGATCGCCTCGTCTCTAATGAGTTAATAACATGGGTACTGTGGAATTCACGAAAAATGTCTATCTATTTGATGCTCGGTATCAAGCCTTTTTGCTTAAGCATCTGTTTCGTGGTCAAGCGGACAATTATACCCGTATTGAGGGCTACAATATAAATATAACATAAGCCACAAGGAACATCTAAATACAAAACACCCATCTGTGTAATAGCATTGCAATTATGGATCGATTAACAATGATCTGTGTGCCAAAGTTCAAACAAATACGATCTACGATTTACACCTGATTAATAACAAACATAAAAATATCCAAACAGAAGCATAAACATATATAACGAGATGGGTGTAAAAAACCTAGGATTCAACCTCTTCGTCTTCATGTGACCTTGTGACCACTATATCTCGGGTGTGTTTTGACCCACAGGGCCCATATTCAAACACAACCGAGGTATGATCCCAAGGTGTCTTCACACCAAGTTACAAATCAATCTATCTAGTGGTTCCGGAGCTATGCCTGTCATTAACAGAGAGACACACAGACCCACAAAGTGTTTTCATTAACTTCTTCGAAGAAGACTCAAAGGTTAATAATAGTTGGATTACGTGAGAATTAAACATGATTAATAAAATGTAGATGTTGCATTGTATATCTGCTGTTCAACCCTTCAGCGATATAAATCCGTGATATTATCTTATGTTATATTTTTATTAAAGATAACACAAATCCGTTCGCATTTCATGTAATATATTTTTTTTCTATAATATTCTATCACATACACAGAAGACCATCTAGCCCAAACTAAGCAGAGCTTGTATTATGGGTACTAGACAATGGATAAACATACATATATACTTTTTTTGTAAATTCATACATATTATACATAGAAACACCCAGACCAAGACAAACATCCATGTCCATGCACACAAATGTTTGACTTGTGCGGGAATCCTTTACCTCGTTTGATTTTCCGGTTTACGAACGCAGTTATTATTATTTTGCATAAGAAATTACCCAGCGCTAATACTTATGTATACAAATTATAACTTGTCGAGAAAACTCTCGAGATTACTTGAGACATTTTTTTTACTGTTCTCGCTAATTTGGAAAGAGACTTAAATAGATTAGCTTTTTGGCTTAAATACCTCATACATATTCTATTTCATTAGGTATTCTCTTGAGAAAAAACAGCACTTTGTTCCTGCAGACCGAGACTATAAGTATGCTATATAGAACGACAGTTTCAGTACTTGTAATGTCCTTACTTTACGATATTGCAATTGCTGAACGCTTTTAAAACGATTACAAACATGGCGGGATAAAACCAACCAGCTGAAACTCAATTAAGTAAACGGTATCTGAGTATTTACTACTAACGTAATCCTTACTAATATTATAAATGCGAAAGTAACTCTGTCTGTCTGTCGGTCTGTAGGCCTGTCTGTCTGTTACCTTTTCACGTTCAATCCGCCGCGCCGAACCGATTTAGATGAAATTTGGAATGAAGATAGCATGAGACCTTGGGAAGGACATAGGTTATATAACATCACGCTACGGCTTACAGGAGCGGCGTAGTAACCACAAATACCACTGACGCGGGTAAGACCGCGGGCACAGCTAGTAATATTATAAATTCGAAAGTAACTCTGTCTGTCTGTTACCTTTTCACGGCTAAACCACTCAACCGATTTAGATGAAATTTGGTACAGATATAGTTTAAAACCTGGGCAAGGACATAGGGTACTTTTTATTGATGCAGGTACTACGCGGGCGGAGCCGCGCGCAAATGCTAGTGTTTTAATAAAGTAAATACTATACACATGAAAACGTTTTATGATTCCCTTAGATTCGGCCTCGATGGCGTAGTGGTTATTGTAACCGACTGCCACGCCTGAGGTCGCGGGTTCGATTCCCGCACAAGTCAAACATTTGTGTGCATGAACATGGATGTTTGTCTTGGTCTGGGTGTTTCTATGTATAATATGTATGTATTTACAAAAAAAAAGTATATATGTATGTTTATCCATTGTCTAGTACCCATAGTACAAGCTCTGCTTAGTTTGGGCTAGATGGTGTTGTGTGTATGTGGTAGAATATTATTATTATTATTATTTTACGTAGGTACTTGATCACGAATCTTGAGAACGAAGAAAATGCTATGTACCAGCCAAGGATGTATCGTGAATCTATAGTAAGCTTTATAAACTTTGCTTTGCTGTACCTAGTCTGTCGGGCATTGAATACCTCGAAGTAAATAAGTTATAGTTAATCGCACTCTATATTATTTCATTTCAAAGTTCATAACTAGAATTACTATTATTTGATATCTCTTAACCGGAATTAAGTCTGATCCACTCTAGTATGTCATACTCTCAGTTTTATGGAGTCCTGGTAAGCCTAGTTACGAAATAGTGCTAGTAAATTGACGCAAATTGCAACAAAGTGGCCGGGACGTGCGGCCTCTCCAACTAATTCTCTCGGCGCGATTTAAGGCCATTGTTGAAGCTTGTCCCGCTGCCTACAATCGACTCTTGTTAGCTTCTGCTACCCTAGATAAAGTGACGATGTGTTCTAAACGTTTAACTTTCATTTTTCATGTGTGGAAACCGGCACTCGTATATACTTACTACCCATACATATAATTTATTACAAAATTGTCGGCCTCGATGGCATAGTGGTTAGTGTAACCGACTGCCACGCCTGAGGTCGCGGGTTCGATTCCCGCACAAGTCAAACATTTGTGTGCATGAACATGGATGTTTGTCTTGGTCTGGGTGTTTCTATGTATAATATGTATGTATTTACAAAAAAAAAGTATATATGTATGTTTATCCATTGTCTAGTACCCATAGTACAAGCTCTGCTTAGTTTGGGCTAGATGGTGTTGAGTGTATGTGATAGAATATTATTATAATTAATATTGCAATCGTTTTTAAACTATCTAAGAATTTAGAGACTAAAACTTTAGAAATCGAAAATAATAAATAAAACAATCTATATACGTGAAGCAAAAACTTTGTACCCCTTTTTACGAAAATTGTGCGGACGGACGAGTATGAAATTTGGCACAGTTAAAGTTTATATGGAGAAGGAAGGGCGCATCCTAACACTTTTATAAAATATGCATTAAAAATACATTAAATTAATGAAAAAACACTACACGCCCACAACAATACATTTGACACACGCAGTCGAATCGCGTTCGTAGTATTTTGACATTGTTCGTCTGGCGTCGTACAATTCTATGTAACTATGGTTACCTATACCTTATTTATATGTAATAGAGAAAAACAGAAACCAAAGTAGCAAGCTTAGGAATTTTGGTACGAATTTAGACCACTAGACGACCGGTAGTATATTTAATTTCACCATGAACTAACGTGTGCGGCACCTGTCTATTATTTATTGCATGCTCTCTTTGATTTAATATGTAATTCTCAATTAGTATTACAGTGTGGTAATTATATTATTAATAAAATGGTTTGTTCAGATATACTTCTCCTCACGCGTAAGCTTTAATTACCTACATTTTAATATGCTTTATGAGTATGTAAGGATTTTTGAGAAAATATTAAAGTAAACAGATATCTATCTACTTATATCCCATAGGGATTGTTAGAAGTGTTGGCTAATTTCTGGCTCTCTTAATTTTCAATTATATTATTTTATGTCTTCATTGCAATTGAGTATTTATTGACAAAAAGTACGATGATTCACTACTTGATGGGTTTAGGTAGCAGTAGATTAAATCCAAAAAGAAAAATCAACACTTTGCAGTTTGCAAGTTAATAATAATGATATGCAAGCAGAGTATAGCAATAAAGTTAACGAAGCCAGAGAAGTGTGTCAGGATCGTAGCAAATGGAAATCCGTAGTCTCTGCCTACCCCCTGGGAAACAGGCGTGAATCTATGTATGTATGTATGTATTAATGAGCACTTACATCGTCTTAATAAAGTAACTTTTTTGGTTAGATATAACTCGATCTCTGCTGCCTTATAAAAAATACCTTTGCATGGAGATAGCGTAAAGATTTTTCTTATGTAATTAAAAAAATAATGTTAGATACATATCTATAAACTACACATATTTAACTCTTTGTCAGCACGTCTTCGTAATATTTTCCACATACCGTTTTCCTTAACTTTTTATATTCGCATTGCTTATTATGGTTTCATACATTGCGAGAGTGTTTTCCCTTACATTTGATGTTGTTTCTCAGAGAAATCCTACTTGAAAGATACATGTGTTGTGATTCCACACGTCAGGTAACTTCAAAAGTTTTCTCGATAAAAGAAAACAGGAGGGACAAAGCTGCTAAACGAATACGTCGTACCTTTTATGATTAAGAAACGAAAGAAATTATACAATCAGTGCTACTAGGAGCTCATAAATACGAGGAAGTATTTCATTGAGATTACGCAGTGGAGGGTTTGAAATCTGCGTGAGTAAATTCTGCGTTGTCGTTAATAATGAAGGTCTCATAATGTCTGCCGGGAGTGCCAAGGGCTGTCACCTCGCTTTTGTTACGGACACCCAAGCCACTTTATTTGCCCACTCGTCTATCTGTTTATGATTTGGGTCGCCGAGATACGACAGTTTTACTGAGCTTCTATTAAATATATAATTAATTTTGCGACTGCCGCCTGTGGTATCTATGATTTGATGATTGCATTCTGGTTTTGTTAAGACTAATTGGGTGTAAATCTGACCGCTGTTACCATTATTCATTGCATTTCATATAAACCAGTCTTAAATCTTTTGATCGGTGAGTATTGTCCAATTTTATACAATTTCTTCCAAAAGGACTCATAGTTACAGCATCAAACCCCAACGTTCCTCAGCTGTATGAAATATTGCTAAAATTAATTTATTCCAAGGGCGTCAAAAGCTATTTAATTACAAAAAGTTATAAGAAAAGTTTGAGATATTCGTCTGGGGAAGACTTGCCGACCTCGTGCCAGTAAACAGGAGTATTCCGAAGTAAATTACACTTCTGCGGCGGCCGTGACCGTTTGTGGAAGAAATAAGTTTTGCAAAAACCGATGTAGCACTGGAAATTTTATGTTCGCCTGGTACGTATTGAATAAGCAAATACGATTCCGTTATATAAATAAACTAATATTATAAACTGACTGTCTCTTTTGTGCAACAACAGACGTCGGATTGGTATGAGTTTTTGTATAAAAACAAAATTTTAATAAAATAGAAAACCGACTTCAAAAAAGAATATTCTCAAACTTGAAATGCACTAAAAAGTTAATAAATAATTGCATATTCTTGTGAATAATTAAATTATTGTTATTAATGGAGTCGGTGTCAGCCAAGGTAGGTTTGTAACTAATTAAACATGAGATGTCTTACTATAATCATAACAAAAGATTGGTATGCACAATTACACACATAGACGCAGCACGCGGCGCGGGCGGCTGACACCGACTCCAAAAATAATAATAATTTAATTATTCACAAGAATATGCAATTATTTATTAACTTTTTAGTGCATTTTGAGTTTTAGAATATTCTTTAATGAAGTCGGTTTTCTTTTTTGTTAAAATTTTGTTTATTTCTCGGTTTTTAGTGAACCTTGCCAAAAATGAGAACATCATCAATATAGCCAAATACGCATTATTAAGGATAACTGGAAAACGAATGGTCAAATCTTGATCAAAATTAAATGGGACCACACGGGAAGCACCAGCTTTCAAATAAAAAAAGGTAAACATCAAAATCTGTTCACCCAGTCGAAAGTTATGAAGTAATGCAAAAAAAAAAATACAGACGAATTGAGTACCTCCTTTTTTTGAAGTCGGTTAAAAATAGTTTATAGACATAAACATCCCAAAAAACCCACGATTCTTGTGCGATCATTATTTTCCCTTAGAGCCACAGGAGCACATTTGTGGATAAAAGCTTGTCATTTTTACACCTTATACTACAACAGTATATCATCGGCTCTTGCTATTTTCCAGTACTTAGGTTGAACTTAGATTAATATCATAAACAGCATTCATTGATTTCATAATTAAAAAGACTCCTAATCTTAACCCCTAAATTCCGCAACTGGCTCAGAAACTTAAATTGTCGTAAAAATTAAAACGTACTCACCTGGTTTGACTTCCGAAAGTCTTTGTTAAATTATAATTAAAGTTATTAAACACAGTGTTGCCAACTCGAGAAAAGTTTTGTGACTAGATAATGTCATTCGACTGTGCTAACTCGGATAATAGGATTTTAAGGAGATAATGGTAATTTAAGCCAGTTATATATATGAGTATACTCGTATCATATATAAGACCAAGTAAATCTTAGGATAGTTAGAATTGATTCTGATGCTGTAACATGGTTATGCCAGTGCCAAATATTGGTAATATTCACCATTAGTCTTATTGGCAGTTTTTTACTTGGTTGCTCAATTCTACTGTCCGTTTGTTCTGAAAATAAATTAGCGTTGTAACAAATTAATCGATGGTGTTGTGTGTATGTGATAGAATAGAATAGAATGTTATTTAATAGTAAGTCAGGTTATAGTTTGAATGTTTCTGTTGCGCTGGAACTCTTATACATACATAATGTTTAGTGATAATGTGTTCCATCGGAATACATTTCTAAACATAAGGTCGTAATTTAGTTTTACTGCGCAATATTGCTTATTTAAAGGGTTCCTAATAATGACACTTAAGTGCTCGTAAGTTGTGAATATTTTATACTGCAGCAGGTACCGAGTCAGTAAGTGCGGAGGTCACGAATATGAAACTAATTGACCCTATCTCGAACAACAGCTGTCTAAATTTTCGTTTATCCGAAAGTCCTATATGTTACACCGAAATGTGCTTAAGTAAGCTAGAGACAAAGATTAATTGATATATTGCTTAAATACCACTAAGTCTCTTCTTTCCAAGCTTCCGGCCTATGGCTTGCCCCCTCAACTGTGCACCTGGATTGCAAGTTTCCTGCAGAAGCGTCGTATTCGGGTCCTTTGCGACGGTCGCGCTTCCAAATTTATGCAGGTCAATGCAGGAGTACCTCAGGGGTCTGTCTTATCCCCTACGCTCTTACTTCTACATATCAATGATATGTTGAATCTCGGCAACATACATTGTTATGCGGACGACAGAACCGTGCATGGGCGATATCTCGGACATCCTGGGGCCAAACAGGCTGAGGTTGAGGGGAAAAGGCAGAATCTTGTCGTTGAACTTAACCAGACCTTGGACCGCATCTATGAATGGGGTGTCAAGAACTTGGTCGAGTTCAACGCCAATAAGACCCAGGCATGCGCGTTCTCAACAAAAAGTCTCCGTTCCTTCCCCTCCCTTCTCTGAAGAACACTCTACTGGTGATACGTGACAGCCTCTCCATCTTAGGTTTTTCATTCTTTGCCGCTCCCTTAATCCCAAAACCTACATCGAGAGCGTCATTAAGCAAGCTTCGCGAAAACTCGGAGTTCTGAACAGGGTGAGGCGGTTCTTCACGCCTGGGCAACTGTGCCTATTGTATAAGGCACAAGTGCGCCCTTGCGTGGAGTACTGTTCTCATCTTTGAGATGGCTCCGCGCAGTACTTGCTGGACGCTCTCGACCGGTTACAGCGGCGGGCTGTCCGTATTATCGGAGATCCAGAGGTCACGAGTTCACTGGAACCTCTGCAACTCCGTAGGGACATTGCCTCGTTGGCATGTTTCTACAGAATATACCACGGGGAGTACTCTGAAGAGTTAATCCACCTTATCCCGCCCTCCCCTTTCCTATCCAGAACAACGCGTGCTGGGCTCAGATGCCATCCTTACACGGTAGAGTCGATTAGAGCGCGTACCAACAAGTTTGGGTCCTCATACCTCTGCCGAACGACCAAAGCATTGAATTCTCTGCCAAGGCACGTGTTCCCTTCTTCCTTCAATCCTAGGTCCTTTAAGCGGGGCGTGAAAAAGCATCTTCTCAGGCCGTCAAAGTAGAGACCTCAACATCGCCTCGGCTACTGTGGGGGCGATGTGGAAGCCACTGCTCTTAGACCACATGACTGCTTACCATCAGGTGTAGTGTGGTCATTTTGACGAGCAAAATAAAAAAATTAAAAAATACAACCAATTTAAAATATTCATTACTAGCTTCTGCCCACAGCTTCACTCGTTAAAAGCATTATTTTTCTGGATAAAAGGTAGGACATACCTTTCATATGTCCTGTTACAGAAAAGGTTATCTCGCATAACAAGCTTTTTAGTTGTGTATCTGCTCAAACATCTAAACGGTGCATAATTTTAACACATGTTGTATTTTCTGTTATATACACTGTATGTTTTCACAACAAAATAAAATAAATATACATTGTCAAGAGTACAGGCCTCTGACAACGTGTGTACGAAATAACATGTCAATCGGGCGAGTAGTAAAGGCGTGAAAGCGCAACAAACAAACAAACTCACATTCACATTAATAAATATAGTTATAAAAACGTTATTAGACAAGTATTTAACTATGTACATACCTATAACCACAGTTCTTTAAAACTAACTTATACCTAAAATATTATAAAACAGAAAGAAAAATAAAACTAAAACCCTCTAATAGGCGTCATAAAATTCCTCCGCATCACAGTCGACCGGTAGTGTGCCCAGAAGATTGGCAGCATTGCCACGTTGAATGGCAATGCTTATTCTTTCCGCAAATTAAAGGCCAGGCCTCTGGTCACGGGAAGCGTCGATTAACCTTTTGGCTGTCTCTATAGAGCGCACGAGCACTGGGACCCTATGACCCTAGCGTTTCGACCTCAAACGGCTCAAACATAATCCCCTACCAGGTTTTTGTATTTGCGCCGTTTGAGAGTCTCCGCAGATGCAGCAGCAGCGCCAGCACAACCCGCCGTGCTGGGAAGATGTGATGGCGCTAGGGTGTCGACGTTGCGTCCCACACCAAGGGCCTACCCATCTTCCAAGGCATCAATGACATACCACGTGCCAAACCATTAGGTTCGAGATGAGCTGGCACGCCAGGCCTTATCTTTATTTAATAAATATTTGTTAGAAATTTTCTTAGTTACCACACAATGACGTTGTGAAAATTATTTGTGTAATGATTAGAAACTTTGTATTTAATAATTAAGAACACATCAGTCTGGGGTTCTATATTATCGCTGTTGCCTATTTTATAAAAGCGATGTACGACCACTACAAATTATTCGAATCAAGTTTGGTTTTCGATAAGTACATTTATAAAGTTTCTTTGCAGGTCTTATGTATAGAATCAGCTATAACTAGTTGGACGTAATGGCCACGAATTATTATATCTTAGCAAGTCTTTGTCGTCTAACAAGTTACTAGTACCGTAGTTATCCAAGTATAACAATTGCTAACACTAACTTCTTTAGTTGTTGTGTGTTACAAGCATATCAGTCCATTATTCCGTCCATAGATAGTACCAGGCGCGCATAACCAGTGAAGCGTTTAATTATAATACATTTGCGTAGTTGAACAACACACCTCTTTGAAGGGTTCGGGTGCGTACTTAATGTGTTCTCAAACTTAAAACTTTACTCATGAGTAGTCATAGTTCATATCGATAACTGAGATACGGAAATTGATGTGTGAACATTTCATACAACAGCCTCTACTGAACTAATAGTGTTCGATATATTATGTACTTATTTTAATTTGTATTAGATGATTTTCAGCGCCAGTAACTCAAAATTATTTATTAAAACTTTTAAACTAAATTCAAAGTATAAGCCATAAATATTACTTTTGTATAAAACTGATTTAGTAAACTATATAACTGATAGATGTTCCCGCGGTTTCACCCGCGTTTATCGTCACTGCGCCGCCCCCGTGGGTCGTAGCGTGATGTTATATAGCCTATAGCCTTCCTCGATAAATAGGCTATCCAACACTAAAAGATTTTTTGCAAATCGAACCAGTAGTTCCTGAGATTAGCGCGCTCAAACAAACAAACAAACTCTTCAGCTTCTTATTGGTGATTCATTTTTCTTAAACACTGACCTCACCACTACTTTACTCATGTATAATGAACCTATGTATAACGTGTAACTAAGCAGCAAAATGGCGTTATTTGATATAAACTATACCTAGGGTTAAAGATACAGGGCTTTTCGTACACCTCTATGTATCTGTTCCTTTAGCGTTCTTAGGTGTGTATCACACCTTAATACCCCAAAGATCAAAGGTACTTTAACATGAGACTTTTGAAATACGCGAGTAATGTGAAGTATATATGTATATAAAAAGTTTGTCTGTACGTGCGTCGAAAGTCGGGGCTCAGATGTGCAAACATCGTGTAATAGCTGAGCCTCTTTAGCGCTAAGTGTTCCCTATTCATCTCTCCCAAACTTTCTCGAGCAAAAACTACAAAACCTGTTCCTACCAGTCACCCATACTAAAGCAGACTTAAGGCCACGATCGAATTAAGCAAAATAATTTGCGGCTCATTGTTTACTAACCAATTGTTAGCAAGATGCTGTTGACTGGAGCTTGAGCAGATTAAGTCAGATCCCAGTAGTTCCTCTATTTGTTGAAATCATTTCAGTAGTTAAAGACATCTGAGATGACAAGCTCACATGATTTTTGACAGCTAGTGCACAGCAAAATCTCTACCTAAACTGGGATTCCTCCCAAACTTGAGCAAACTTAGGGGAGAATTACCTGTCCTACAGAAGGCGTTTGGTGTTTGCATGTCACTAGGCGGTCCAAATGCCTACTTGTTGCTTGGTAGTAATTTAAAAAAACACACAAATATAGCCATTGAGATTTAAAACCCTACCTTGAATAGTGCGAAACAGCATCACTTTCCCGAAACAATACGAACTATTAGCTCTACGTGTAACCAACGTTATATAAGGGCGCAAATTAGACGCTATACCCTCAGTAATTATTTTCACATTTAATCAGAAATCATGAGAGTTGGACGAACGTTTATTTCGCCACGAATATTGTTTTAGTTTCACATATTTGTTTGTAATGTTTTATTAATTATGATGTATTATTATTGTTATTTTTCCATAGCTTCTATAGAAAAAGGATAGATTATTTTTAGGAATATCAAATTTAGACCAATTTTGGGAACATTTCTAAAAGAAAGTTATTAGATACCTTCACCTCACCATGCAAGACAAGAAATTCAGAGATAGGCTAGTCTCATAGTATAAATCTTTTCAAGTAAAAATATTTCAATTTTCTCAATTCACACAAGGACAGGATACTTCCATTTGCTAGCGTAAAAAAAGTACAACAAGTATCTAAATAGCACTCGATCTGACTGATGGTCAGCGGTTATGGACATTTGCAACAATACCTTTTCACACCTCTTTATGGAACCTAACTATTCACAGTGGAAACAATACAATGTTGTTTGTTAGCGATCTTCTGTAAGATGGAAGTACTTTCATAACTGGACTGGTCTAGTATCAGGCAGAACATTCAAGCCTCTTTTAAAAGTTTAATTAACTTACGCTAGCAACGAAAGGTGGACAACTATACAGCCTGAAATAGACCGCCTTTTCTCCTATTCTTTGTACGTTATGAAAGATCGAGTACACTTTTAGTTCGTTCGAGTGTTCAATGAAAAACGATTTTTCGATATAAAAATAAATATAGACGATTATTCCGAAACTCCTTTAGAGCTTTTAGTGTAAGTTCCCAATACCATTCGACAATGATCAACTGAATGGCGCCGCCGTGTAGAGCACTTATGTGCCTCCATTCAGTATTGAGTGTCTTTTTCATATTACTAACAATAAATAAGATTGTAGATAAAAACAACATTTTGGACTTAAATGCTAATTCTACTCAAGTTTACTTTCTTTAATATGGTTTTTTGGAATTTCTTTTCGTTTTAAATATGATATGCAAAGCGTAAAAATTATTGTTTTCTTCATTGTTAAGTAAACTTTATATAGAGCAGTTATAACTGCTATCGACATTGTTATATAGGAAGTAAAATCTTACACGTTTGCGATTCATATATTTAGAGTAAGCATGATGTAGAAAAGGACTAACAAAGAAATATTGAAAATATCTGTCTAATGCTATTACCAATTGTGGTTAGTTTTTAGTTTTGGTTGCAATGCATGTTAAATTGTGAATACCTTAAGATAGTGGTCACGTGGTCGCCACCGACCGCCATCTGTGTAATTATTACTAACACATCAATAGTATTTAAATAGTAAGCGTCTGTTAACAGTTTTTGGAAAGGTATTATACTACACAATCTTGTGCCTACATTACTGCAAATATTAAGAATGAAGCTTAAATCTCTAATAGCCTTTTCATAATCATTTTCAGATCAAATAAAATATTATCATCCATTTACTAATATATTTTGTTATTACAAAAAAATTATTGCTCGTAATAGACAGATGCTCGTCCCACCATATTAGTTCTGAGCGTACTTACCGGCAGTAAAATTCCAAATCCTATTTACGGAATATAGACCAATGAATTTAATAAATACTTGAATCTTGAGAACTTTGATTTTCCCTCAAACAGTGAGTAGTCGGGACTCGGGAGGGTGCCCTTAAACATACGCTTTAAAGTAAATTAGTTTTCAGTCTCCGTTCCGAGGACACTCCCAGGGAATACGTAATGCAATATTCTTATTCATGAGATATTTATCGGGCCGGCTGCTGGGTGTTTTTCTGCAGAACCGCCCATACCTACGCTAGTGGGAATCCACGATGTTCTACAACTTCCAAATAGATTAAACTGAGACTTGGAAAAAGAAAAGATAGATAAGGCCCTGCATAAATGGTTACGTAGCTTAAAATATGAGACCTTTGGGGAATGCGCGTCGCCTATCGTTCCCGCACGAGATGCTTGCAGAGATTAGAAGATGCCAAATGTACGTACTGATACATATGCATGTAAAGTATACACATATTCGCTGATGACGGCATTAAGAAAGAGTTTCAGCTAAAGTAAAAACAAATGAGAATGACTTATGTATTCACTATTTATTTAGCTTGGTGGAAAAAATAACTTTTGGTCTTATTTTATTACCTAATCTTACGCTTGTTATTAACTAGAATATAAGCAGATGTACATAATATTGTCTTCTGTATACGCGAATGTTATTCATTGAAATTAAACTACTATATACGGATTTTATCGCGTTGTTTATTTGACACTATTACAAAATTTTGAAAAACTGTTACACTACTATAATCACTATTAAACTTTACAAATTTTTTAAGCTAATTAAATTATTGAAACTATTAAAACTATTTATACTATTACTATACTATTATACTATTTAGATTTATTTTTACACTTTCCCCGACGTTTCGGTTGTTTTTCAGCAGCCATTGTCACGGGGAGACTAAGATGGTAGTTGTCTCAATGTTCCAGTGTAGTTATTTCAAAGTACCCGAACATAATTTAATCATGGGTGTTTCTATTTACGCAGAATGAACTCAAAGTATCATGAAGTCTAGCTGTGGTTTTCTTCTTCTTGGGTTTGACTAGTTGAATTACTGGATCCCAAGCTGGTGGTACATTCCAACCATCTTCTCTATTGAAATTAGGATGTTTCTTAATTTCAATAGCCTCGCAAAGCATCCTTGGTAGGAATCGGTGTTCTTTAGCGAGCATCTGTGGTTTGTCAAATCTCAGGTAGTGGTTGGTCCCCTGTTGCACATGTTCACACACAGCAGACTTCAACGAGCGTTGGTGTTTTACATCAGCTATGTGTTCTTTTATGCGGGTGCCTATGCTTCTCTTGGTTTAACCAATGTATGAGAGTCCGCAGTCACAATCTATTTTATAGACCCCTGCATCTTGTAAAGGTAGTTGGCACTTGACGGATGGTAAAAATTGACTTATCTTCGTTGGCGGCTTGAAGTATGTGTTGATTGAAGCTCGCTTCAAGATGTAGCCAATCTTGTCAGTGACACCCTTTACATAAGGTAGTATAGCAGGCTGGCGCTCGACTGTGGCTGGCTTTTCTCGGGATCTGTGACAGCGGCGCGGCTGTTGGAGCTTGTTGTCTTGCAGTACTTGCTTGACATGTTGAAGCTCGGCGTCCAGCTGTTTCTTGTCACATATCCCGTGGGCTCTCTGAAACAAAGACATTCCCACGGTAGCTAATTGTTTAGGATGGTGGTGAGATTCACCGTTTAAGTACCTATTTGTATGGGTCTTTTTCCTATACACAGTGTGGCTCAAAGTATGATCAGGATTCCTGATGACAAGTACATCTAAGAAAGCTAATGAATTATTTGCCTCTAATTCCATAGTAAATTGTATGTTGTTATTAATGGAATTAAGATGTTCTAGGAATACACTTACACTATCTATTGGTAATATTGTAAAAGTATCATCTACAAACCTCTTATAAATCCTGGGTGTGATGGGGGCAGTCTGCAAAGCTCGAGCCTCAAAGTCCTCCATATATATGTCGGCAACAACAGGCGATACTGGGGATCCCATTGCCACACCATCGACTTGTATGTAGAATTTATTGTCCCACAACAGATAAGATAAGCAGATAAGCAGATGTGTATAAAAACGTAATCAATTTTCTAAGTCAATATGTATATCGGTGGTATACAAGCGTTTTAGTAAATATACATGTATAATATATCTATCTCACCACTTAAAAAAATTTGGGACAGTCTTTGGGGACTGCCGATAGTAGTGAAAACTTTAATCCTGGATCATAAACACTTCTTTATAAACAAAAAAAAAATCGTATTCCTGATACTCCCTTATGGATTATTAAGAGGGTCAAAGTTTCGTTATTTTTTGCGTAGGACGCACCATTTCTGAGATATTGTTAATATTCTAAAATAATAAAAAAATGGAAAGCGTGGAAGCGTGACGATGACGCGAGTTCTATGATTTTTGTTCACCGAAGAAGTGCTCAACGCGCCTAAAGAAGTTTTCACTACAAAAATCCGTGACATGTGTAAAAGGTGACAAGTACTACATTTCTATCTTAAGGCTTAAGTTTACAAAAAAAAGTAAGGGCAGGCCTTTATCCTGCAGCGGGACAGACTAAACTAGTAGGAATATTTATACAAAAAAATGTTTGTGTTACATTGTAACAGTATGTATATAAAACATCAATATTCTTCATTCTATAAACAAAAAATGTCTACCTGTATTTTGCTCCAATGGGAAAATAAACACAATGTATTTCTCTACGGTAACAGGATAACAAAAATTCGCGTGGATATGTATATTTATAGTTGCACATAATATAATATACGTACAGAATGGCATGTACGTGCTTTAACATGGCCGACTCAGCTGTCAGTTGACATTTGTGTTGAAAGCGCTTCCGAGCTAATAGCCCGTGATCCTGTTTATCTTCATAATGGCACCCGTACATGCATTTTTACTTTGTGTAATGTCCGGGGAATTTATTGTCACTGTTTGTTTAGTGACTATGCAACAGAAGTTTGTTTTCGAGGTATTCATTCACGTGAGATGTAATTTAAAAGGTTTGCATAAAATATAACGTTAATGAGATTTGTCGATTTCCATTTCTTTGATTGATCACAAATTTTGAGACAGAAAACTTTGAAATGAAACTACTATATACGGATTTTATCGCGTTGTTTATTTGACACTGTTACAAAATTTTTTGAAAAACTGTTACACTATTATAATCACTATTAAACTTTACAAATTTTTAAGCTAATTAAATTATTGAAACTATTAAAACTATTTATACAGTCTCCCCGTGACCATGGCTGCTGAAAAGCAACCGAAACGTCGGGGAAAGTGTAAAAATAAATCTAAATAGTATAATAGTAGAGTAATAGTATAAATAGTTTTAATAGTTTCAATAATTTAATTAGCTTAAAAATTTGTAAAGTTTAATAGTGATTATAGTAGTGTAACAGTTTTTCAAAAAATTTTGTAACAGTGTCAAATAAACAACGCGATAAAATCCGTATATAGTAGTTTAATTTCAATGAATAACATTCGCGTAAACAGAAGACAATATTATGTAAAACAGAAAACTTTATTTATCATCGTTGTTATGACCATAGAAAGCAAGTTGGTAAAATAACAACCTCAAGCGTATACTGCAATCACAAGTACTAGGTGTTCATAAACGCAAAAGAGTGTTAAGCTAATAGGGTGGGACAGATTCTGAGGGCGGAGCGTCCCTGTCCTCGGGGGAAATATGAACTTCGATAGTTCTTTTGTAAATGGTTTTTTGTTACGATCGTTAGGAGATTGCTCATAATATACATTTTATATGTAGACAAAACAGTAACTATTTTCAACTGTTGTTAGTTTACAACTGTACATATATAAATAAATATGTATATTATTCGTAATTATAAAAAACTGGCATATGATCTTGGTAAGTTTATAAATGATTAAAGGTTGAGTCAGAAATGAGATAAACACCGAGCTTAATAAAAGACAGGCACTTAAAGTTATTTATGAAGTTTGGCTTAGAAGTTTTGAATTAGATTATGTTCTGACCCTTTTCAGTTAAGCGGAACTTAGTACGGAACTATTGTCGATTCGTTCGCTGTTACTTTTACTAACTTGTTCCGTTGCAGATCACTTGTGACGTCTTTATCAGTTGTTTAAGTGGCCGCCTCGCCCCACAAGGAATAAAAAACATGTGATCCACAAATATGTAGTCCGTCTGGGTCTAAATGTTTTTGGACCCGTAGTATCAATGTTTGTGAAGTCCGAAGGACATAGGTTTATTTTTAGTGCAAAAGTTGTCTATAATAAGAAAATTATTTATAATAAAATGTATAGACAAAATAATAATAATAAAAAATAGTTTATTTGTTCATATAAGGTTTTTTTTACAACGGATTGTGTTTGGAAATAAATAAATGTTTTTAAATATTATAATCATCTATATATTAATACGTGAAGCAACATTTTTGTACCCTTTTTACGAAAATTGCGCGGACGGAGGAGTATGAAATTTGGCACAGTTGAAGTTTATATGGAGAAGGAGGGGCGAATCCTAACATTATTATAAAATATGCATTAGAAATACATTACATTAATGAAAAAACACTACACGCACACAACCATGCATTTGACACACGCAGTCGAATCGCGTTCGTAATATTTCTACATTGTTCGTCTGACGTCGTACAATTCTTTGTAACTATGGTTACCTATACCTTATTTATATGTAATACAGAAAAACAGAAAACAAAGTAGCAAGCTTAGGAATTTCGGTCGAATTTTGACCACTAGGCGACCGCTAGTACCAATTAATTGCTCAAAATTCTAATTAAGAGTAAGTAAGTAGTATATAAAATTGCTGACGTCGAGGGCATTTCTTTGAATCAGGGTAAAATCTATTAAGGTGGATCGTTACCGACCCTGTGAAGGGTTGATTTGGCCTTAACCCCCGTCATCCACATAACGACTGTGAATAAAATAAGCATTTGTTTTTACGTTTGTAATCACTGCTATACAAAACGAAATTGGTTCTGCGAACTGATTGAGACAGAAATTAGATGTATACATACATACATAGAATAGCCGCATTAATGATTTTTTGAATGGTCGTACTAGGAACCTTTCAGAAAATGATTTGTATGTGAATTACATATATTAATTTAGGTCGTACTTAAGGGGCTTCGCGTATTTTTTTTATTTTGTCCTTTCTGTCCTGTTGCCTTCCTGAGGTTTTTGTTCATTTTGTTTACATAACCGATCTTTTTATTAAAAAAAAAAAGATCGGTTATGTAAACAAAATGAACAAAAACCTCAGGAAGGCTGTTGCCTTCCTGAGGACAGAAAGGACAAAATATAACCAATCTTTTTTAAACAGCCTAGGTTTTGCCTAGTGAAATGTATTTCATTCGTGTGCGATTTAAAAAAACCTTTAAAAGAAATAACTATTTATAATAGTCTGGCTGCTTTTTATTGTTTTGTAAATAAAAAAGGGACAAGCGAATATTCTTTCACATAAAATGTTAGTTCAGATTCTAAAATGTCATTTTATATTCACTGAGGAAATGCAAGCTGAAAGATGATAGCTTTTTTGAAAGTTTAAAGCACTTTACTACATACAGCTTATTATAATACTTGGAGGGCAAATGTTTAACGATCTCCAACGTACTGCGACGGTGACATCGGGGACAATTCTGCACCCTACACTCACTATTCAAGCAATCTGCGCCCCTAACCGCAGGGGGTTATGCAGCATCCCTTGTTGCGAACTGCCATACTCTACGTTCTCTGACAGCCTGGTCCTTTTATTGCATATTCATGGCCCTTTTAAGATTTCGCAAACATTTTACAAGGGAGCGTTAGAAATAAACAGATAGCGGCAGAGTTAGGACGGTGGCTAAGTTTTATACGTGTGACTAGTAGAGCCTCGATGGCAATGACTAGTGAAACTATGTTTATTTATAAATTATATAAACACATTTTCTTTGAAATTTACTTGTTATATTAAAAATAATGATAAAGGTTAATTTATATTTATTTTCTACCATCAATGTATTGAATAAATTCGATCTACTAAAAATAAACCTCCTTTGCATATCTGCGCGCCTAATCACCATGTGAATCCGTAATGCTCTGGGATAATCTAGAGGGACCTGATTTACGCTTTATGGAGAAAAAACAGCTGAGTTATTTTACATTATCCATCGTTTTCTGTTCGCCTAGTAAATAAATATGATCATTTTAACCCTTTATGTAAGTAATGTTTTTGGTTAATCTAAAGAAACAGGTATGACGCATGGGCAGCCATTCATAATCTGCAAATCTTTTGGCAACGTATTTGTAGTTATAACGTTACCTTCTAATTGTTGGTTTAGTCAGAACAATTATATTATAGGTACATGTGATTTAAAAAACACTTATTTTAGTAGATACATTATCTGAAATTATACAATTGGTATAATGTTTTATAAAGGTAAGATTATTTATTCGTTACTTCAAATTATGATGAATCTAACATGAAACATGTTATCAAAAACACCTCTTTGTTTTGCTGTCCATTCTAAACATCAACATCCCAATCTTTGTACTAGGAGTTCACGATATCGCAGGATATTCAAATAAACACGATCATGCGTTTAGATTTATAAATAAAAAAGGGAGCGTTGAAAGTATCCACCCCATGCTTTATCCCGTTCTCTCTTCATATTCCATTTCAATAGGGTGTTGCACTTTTGACTTTGACACTTTTTTTTTATTCATGTTCATGTTCATTTTGATCTTTACACATCCTTGAAATTTATGTGAATTATTGAAATCCTTTTTTTATTATTATTAAATATAGTTATTCTTGTTATTATAAATCCGTAAGTAGGTTGGGATGTCCATCTTTTACGCAACAACGATGTGGTATGTAAATTTGCATAGAGATACTTGTGGGTCGACAAAAGGGACAAGTAACTTTTTGTTTTAAAACAATGCACTAATTTTGTTTTTGTCCGATTATTAGAATAATGCACCTTAGAACTAAGAGAGCGAAGTTTCGGGTAAGGTAGTAATACAAATTTTAGCAGTTATAATTAAAGAAATATATGGATAAAGCAAAGATAAAGTGATTTTCCGAAAGGAAAATTCTTACCGAACTTTCTTTGATATCAAGCCAGGTTAACAAAGAGGGATTTACATGAAGAATGTGATGAGAGTGAACAAAGTGAGACAGATATGCCTGGAGGCAAGAGAAAAACAAAAATGTATTGCCCAAAACAGTAAAATATTCTATAGATAATGTGTATGAAACAAGATTAAGTCGTCAACAGTCGGCACTTATAGGAACCGTTACATAAATGCAAATCTTCTTGTGGCAAACACCTCATCCACTTTTAGAAAATCCTACATTGCGCCAAAATAAAAGTTCGCTTTTAGATTATCGTTGTATATTATTCCGTTGCAAAATAATAGTCTCGTTTTATTGACGCAAACCTTTTCTTCGGAAAATCCCCGAGGAAGTAAGCCGAAAGCGCGCGGAGGCCAGTTAAAGGCGGAATTTCCGGTAATTGAGACTCGCTCACCGAAAACGTTTCTCGAAATCTCGCATTGTTTAGGATTCAGATATAATCCACTTGCTATTCTTTTGAGACTTTTATGGCTATCGTGTTATGTATCTTGAAACCTGACGCTTAAGCTGGGTCTTTTCAGGTCGGTATGTCGCCTGATTCCATGCAACCATTATAATAATTGTTTTAATACATACAGTCATAGTCTCACTCTAGTATATCCGAAGGAGTAACCGGAGGTATATCACAATCACACTTTGCCACCTATGGTTTATAAGTCACGCGTAAAAGAGGAGACCTTTTTTTTTATTCGCAACATAAATAATAAAAGTTGCAATTAAATTTTCTTTTTGTGATGCAAACACACTCGTTCGAGTTTTACCGTGCATCATATTATCATCGACTTCGACATAACTACGTCAATTCATGCATAGTAAAATACCTTACAAACTTTTAATCCAAATTAACAAAAATTTTATACACTCCGTAATATAAAATTTTTACATATTTGAAGGTAGAATCAATATACGAATGTTGAATCAAGCATCGCTGACGTCACCGCATCGGCTGTCCTTATTGCCGTCTATTGGACACAGTTTTAGACTCCTTGCAGCTACTAAGAATTTCTTGAAAGAAAATCTAATAGCACATTGCTCAAACCGGTAATTGGACCTTAGACCATAGGTATGCAAAGTAAGCGGCTACTGAAGTGTGTGTTTGCTTGCAATACCAGGGCAATTACTCGCATGTTGCTGAAATAAGGAAAGAAAATAAAGATGGGATGAAAGAAAAGCAATAGGTGAGGTAAGTATCTGTGCAACTCTCACCTACCAGATAGAACAGTTACTCTTACGCCCAGACTTCAAATAATAGTTAGTGGTTCGCATATATTTTTGTGAGGGTCATAACGATACTCTTGGCAAATCGTGAAAACGATATTGCTTCTTAAAATAATGCGGCCTTCCTGCTGTTTAAATCTATTACTACAATAATTTTAGTTACTAGATGTCACACAATGAAATATAACAGTGGTTTTGGCGACGTTGTAGGTATATAATAAATAAAGAATATTTATATTTTAAGAGATCTGCGAAATCTTACATCGGAAATAGAAAATTTGCTTGTGGTACCCCACGGGGGACTGGCCTGGGGGACTACGGGTAAGTACCGATATTTATCTCAGCAATAAAATATTAACAGCGAACGAACGAAACGTATATGAATATAAAATGTCACCTAAACAACACAGCTACGCTGCTCAACTACGAAAATAAACTGGGTATTAAAGGAATACGTAAATATCTTTATCATCTACTAAAGGTGTACTTTGCACTTTGGAACTCACTCATGCCTGCACTGCACTTCTCTATTCTGTAAAATTCTACAAACTCCAGCAAAACATTATAGCGTGAAAGGAAGAAAATTTTTATTGTTAATAAAGGGATTAAATATAATGACCACCAAAAATTCTTAAACGCACCCAAAAATAGGAGCCCCGCTAAGTGGGGCTCCGTCGACTTCTTTTGATCTCTTTAAATATATGTTGCTGTGCAATTTGGTGATCATTTACTATTTTTATATATTATATTTTACTATATTTGGTGATAAGTTAAACATAAGCCGTTAATAAATGAATTAAACAATTTATCTAATAAACACTTACTAGCAGTCGCCTAGTGCTCGAAATTCGACCAAAGTTTGCCTGTAAGATATTGCTGATGTATATGTCATTATATATTGATATATGTAACCATAGTTACGCGCTTTGACTGCGTGTGTCAAATCCATGGTTGTGTGCGTGTAGTATTTTTTCATTAATTTAATGTATTTCTAATGCATATTTTATATAAATATTAGGATTAGTTACTTCTTCTCTGTATAAACTATAATTGTGCGAAATTTCATACTCCTCCGTCAGCCCAATTTTCTTAAAAAGGGATCCAAAGTTTTCGCTTCTCGTATTAATATATAGATGTAGTAGGTACATAAGGGCATGCACGACCCATGTCAATATTATACTAATGTACGTTTTAAGAGGGGATAGAGGGGAGCGACCAATTTAGCATGTCCATGCATGCATTTATTCAGGCAGAACATATTGTACCAATCTGTCGTAAGACAACCTATCTAAGTTTTAACTTAAAATAGACATGCAAATAAAGAACTATTATTATCATGGAGCTGCTTAATCAAACCTGAAACGATATTTGTTACATTAAATGTATTCAAAGACACAAAAAAAAATTTGGGGCAGTCTTTAGGGACTTCCGATAGAAGTGAAAACTTTAATCCTTGATCATAATTTTTTTGTTTGTTTTATAAAGAAGTGTATAAAACAAACAAAAAAGGGGCGGGTCGGATGCTAGTTCCTGAAACTCTCTTGTGGGTTATTATGGGGGTCAAAATTTCGTTATTTTTTGCGTAAGACGCAGCATTTCTGAGATATTGTATTCTAAAAAAAAAAGAGCGTGGAAGCGTGACGATGACGCGAGTTCCATGATTTTTGTTCACCCAAGAAGTGCTCAACGCGCCTAGAGAAGTTTTCACTTCAATAAACAATCTACAAGCAAAACAACTGCCACAATTCATATTCTTCAAGAAATTTCCGGTCGTTTCGTAAGTTAAACTCAAGGAAAACGTTGGGCCTCCTCGTGGGCCGTCGTTCAAGCCTGCACCGTACATTTATCACTGCGACGCTTGTGCGTTAGATTTTACGGCCACTTTGTCTCACGACGCCCACTAAAGTAATGCTTGGAGCAGCCTTTTTCAGCTTTTTTGTTTGTGTATTTGACGGGACTTTACTTCTATTTAACGAGCAGGGCGAAATTGAATACAATTAATGGTATCAGCCTACACATATTTACTGCCTCCATGGCGCCGCGGTAGTGAATGTTACTGCTGTGCATGAGGTCTCGGGTTCGAATCCCGGATCGGGCCAACAAGAAAGTTATTGGGTTTTTCTGTTAAGAAATCTCAATAGCAGCTCGGAGTTAGGAAGTTGGTGGTGTTAGACACCCCCGTGCCTCGGAAAGCACGTAAAGCCGTTAGTCCTGCACCTGATCTCTTTCCGCTCGTGTCGGATTACCGTCCCACCGGATCATGAGAGTTAGGGAACAGAGAGTGTACTTGTGTTTGCGCACACGCTTGTGCACTATAATATCTCCTGCGCAGATGGCCAGTCTCCGTTAAGATTGGCCGCCGTGGCCGAAATTCGGTCTGGAGGACATTATTATTATTATTATTTATTAATCGGACTCAGTGAGTGTTGTGGCAAACTCTTCTTGACTTATGCATCTTAGGTTATCTTAGCTTGATTACCAGGGGAGCATGCATGCTGAATTTGATGTCAGAGTGCTATTTAAACTAGTACAAGTATTGGACTGTCTAGTAGTCCGGTGACGTTAGCTTACACATTCTGTCAATCGCTAGGTTCTGGTTGGAAAAGCAGTCGAGCAGTCATATTAAATTATGCCTCACAGGGGTCTAACCACCGCCTCTAAGAGCATAATTATTGTATTGCATGCGCAAGCATGAGACAGCGTGCTAAATAGTAAGTTATACCTATGAGCTGTCTTATTCTCATGCATGCGATCACAAGACAATTCTCTAAGAGATGGTAACAAGGCTGATATCATCTAATTGTCTATCGACGATTGTAAGGTCTCTTTTCACGTGCAGATTGACATAAGAATTCTGACAGCTAATACTAACAAATGTCTACATAAACTGCAAGGTGATCACAAGACATAGATTGAAAATGTGTACGAAAACTTATGGTCGTTTGGTTCCCAAGTTGGAATAAAATGTCTCATCCATTTGAGTATATTGGCATACCTCTGGGAGGGAACCCATATCTAACTGCGGTCTCCGACAGGGTCTTGATGATGATTGACGATATCCCTTGCCACGGAGAGTGCTCCTCCATGGGTTACCGAATAGGGTTGTGTTTCGAATCCGAATCTGGAAATAGCCATTACCTGAACGGGTGCTACAGATTTATTTATATGGCTATTTGTTAGATACCATTTATATTAGGTACCACTGAAACGATTCATTTTTCATAAACTTATGGGCATTTATCTAGTTGAAAGTACCGTGTGCTATATTTCAAGATCGGTCCTTGGGTTTCAATGCTATTTAATGGCATACTACCAAACCTTTTGGACACACTGCACAACATTTTTTTTAATTTTTTTATTTTCTTCTTGTTTGTTACCATCTTAATATGTTGTGTTTTTATTGGTGTGTCTAATAAATTACATTTCTTTCTTTTCTTTCTTAAATATTGTCTTCTGTTTACGCGAATGTTATTCATTGAAATTAAACTACTGTATACGGATTTTATCGCGTTGTTTATTTGACACTTTATTACAAAATTTTGAAAACTGTTACACTACTATTACTATTAAACTTTACTAATTTTTAAGCTAATTAAATTATTGAAACTATTAAAACTATTTATACTATACTATTATACTATTTATATTTATGTTTACACTTTCCCCGACGTTTCGGTTGCTTTTCAGCAGGCATGGTCACAGGGAGACTAAGATGGTAGTTGTCTCAATGTTCCAGTGTAGTTATTTCAAAGTACTCTAACATAATTTAATCATAGGTGTGTTTTTATTTCTTTCTTTCTTTCAAACACAAAAACTAATAACATTTTAACGGAACTGCGGTTAGTAGTATTTATTACATGAGTCCTAAAGATAACTATACAAGCATAGTTTGGTACACCTTTGCTCTGAGAAAAATAAATAAATAATTCCGACATGAACGTACTAGTTTAACATCAGTAGGTAGGAGCTCTACTTAACATATATTTTCACTCGCAATTTTACAAGTGAAAGTAAAAATAAACACGTAGCAGCGAAACGTGACGTCATCGCATTTTAATACAGCCTGAAACATTTCCCAGCGGGTGAAGTCGGTTTCGTTAGACGTCCACTCCATGTAATTACACCGCTGCGAATGTTGTGAACCTACCTTTATGTGCCTGACTTTATGCTCCACTGAGCCTCGTATCACATCGTGGACATAGATTTATATTCGTGATTATTTCATTGTGTCTAAATTGCTCCTGATTTTAGTAGGCCTTTACTATGTAATGCCTTCTGCAATGTGATGCGGTGGCTTAAATATGCGATTATTTTTGTACCCGATCGTGAGGATCTTTGATTCGATTTCTAGATTGAACAAAGCGTTATTGTGTTTCTTTCTGTTAGGTAATTCTTAGTAGCGACGCACTTTGATACTATGTCCCTAAGACAGCATTAGGCATGCCGCTATTACTGAAGACACTGCTGATATGAATAGTATCTATACTAATATTATAAAGCTGAAAAGTTTGTTTCTTTGGTTGAACGCGCTAATCTCAGGCACCACTGTTTCGATTTGAAAAATGATTTTGGTGTTGGATAGCCTATTTATTGAGGAATGCTATAGGTTATATCACGCTACGACCCACGGGGGCGGCGCAGTAATCATAAACGCGGGTTAAACCGCGGGTACATCTATGTTTCATAAAATTTCCTAGTTATAAAGTGACTCAATATATTGTAAGATAATAGGGTAGTAGATTAGAATCTCAACTTGCCTGAGACTGAGATTGAGAGCTATTGTTTTCTGCGCAGGATATTAACAATTATGAAGTTAATGTAGATAGTAATAGGTTTGCCTTTAAAGCAAACCTTCATAGCTAAGTTTGAGTTTCTTGAATACTGGGCTAGGTAGACATGAGTTTAAGGCCAGTAATCCTTTCTGCCCAATTTCAATCAATTTTAATCATTACCTATGTTTATGCTTCGTAATCAGCAATGGAAATTGAATTGTATGCATCATCAAAAATATAATTTTTCATCTTTATAATATTAGTATACTAATATTATAAAGAGGAAAAATTAGATTTTTTGTTTGTTTGTTACGGCTTAACTCAAAACCTACATAATCGATTTAAAAAAATCTTTGTCCATTTTAAAGCTATGCTATTACCGAGTAAGGTTAAAGCAAAGCAGCGATAGCTCAGTGGGGAGACCAACAGACTGCAATGCAGAGGGTCTCGGGTTCGAACCCACGTCGCGCACCTATTACTTTCGGAAGTTATATGACTTTTCGAAATTATGTGCGTATTGATTGACAATTATCGCCTGCTCCGTGCCTCGGAAAGCACGTTAAGTCGTTGGTCCCGGCTGCCGTGAACATGTATGGCAGTCGTTATTGGGAGAGTGTCGACACAAAAGATCACACTAGGTCGAAGTCACGAGTTCACTGGAACCTCTGCAACTCCGTAGGGACATTGCCTCATTGGCATGTTTCTACAGAATATACCACAGGGAGTGCTCTGAAGAGTTATTCCACCTTATCCCGCCCTCCCCTTTCCTATCCAGAACAACGCGTGCTGGGCTCAGATGCCATCCTTACACGGTAGAGTCGATTAGAGCGCGTACCAAAAAGTTTGGGTCCTCATACCTCTGCCGAACGACCAAGGCATGGAATTCTCTGCCAAGGCACGTGTTTCCTTCTTCCTTCAATCCTGGGTCCTTTAAGCGGGGCGTGAAAAAGCATCTTCTCAGGCCGTCAAAGTAGAGACCTCAACATCGCCTCGGCTGCTGGGGGGGCGGTGTGGAGGCCACTGCTCTTAGACCACACGACTGCTTACCATCAGGTGGAGTGTGGTCATTTTGACGAGCAAAATAAAAAAATTTTTCGCCGGTCTGCACTGACTGGCCGGGCATAAGATAAGATAAATGGAAACAGTCCAGTGCAGACAGTACGACAGACAAAGTCATACCTAAAGCGTAGTATTTTTCCGATTTTGGTCCAGTATAACAACAATAATTATATATTTTAGCTCTAAGCTAAAGTACAAATAAGTATAAAAGTTCTACTCATTGTAAATTATTACGTCAACTATGTTTACGGTGTATTTTTGACATATAAAACTCCATCACATCAATCTTACTAATGAAATAAGCGTTGTGAGCTAACATTATTATTAGAGGCCATAACCGAGTCCGTCCGGATATAGGGTTACCGGCAATAATAACCGGCGAGCAAGCAATCAAATTACCGGCACGGCGCGCTCCGGCCGGCCTCCAACAATAATCACGTTTATAAGTGACAGTCGCTGCCCGTTACCGGTGTGTGCGATTACATCCGGACTTTTCACCCGGACATTTTTTATCGAGCTCATAATTTTTAACGTCAGTAATTTAGGGTTAAGTGGAACGCTTCCCAGTTCTAAGTTCACAGATTTGTTGGATGATTTTGCGGTGAAGGGTTATGCCATTTGATACCCTAGGGTCCTTTTTTAATTCAATAAGGTTTTATTCAACTCTTTTTCTCGAAATATTAATGATGTATGTATTTTTAGTTTGTTTTGGCGGTGTGGCATAGTTATACGCTTCTCTTTGAGCGGTGTGGGCGTTTATGAGGTGCCAGTTTCGTTTTGCGAGTCGTGCAAAGTATTATTTGAGTCTACAAGCTTATTGCCGAACATATCAAATTTCTAATAGAACTCAAGCTATCTACCTTTTCTCCCATTTAGGTCACAAAGGAACAGTTATCAAACCAAATAACATCTTGTTAATCAGGGAATTACCTCGACACCGCTTAATTATATTTTTTGTCATTACCCAAGTATTCTACTCTAACAACAAAACATTTTAGTATTTTAAAATTTTTTATTCAACTATGGTGGCAAACAAGCATATGGCGCCCACCTGATGGTAAGTGGTCACCGTAGCGTATGGACGCCTGCAGCACCAGAGGCATCACTTGCGCGTTGCCGACCCTTTAGGGAAGGAAGTGGTAAGAAGAATTAGCGGTAATGGGGGAAAGGGAGTGACTGGGCCTCCGGCACTCTCACTCACCGAACGAAACAAACAGTAGGAATACTGGTATTTCACGTCAATATTCTGTGAGAGGTTAGTCCTTCCCCGGTCGAGCCGGCCCATTCATGCTGAAATCAGCGAGGCTCTACTACTCACTTCCCAGTGCTATTATGCTTTCTACTAAATCTATAATAAACATAACTATGCTGCTTTTTTAGTACTTTTCACAGTTTTAGTATCCTAAGTAACACGTTTTCCTAAAGCCCAAAGGAATGGAGTAATTTGCCAGAATTTAAAGTAGTATTTAATAGCAGCTTATCACTATAAACGATATCTTTATACGAAAACTCACGTCGAATAAATGTTGCTGCGTAAAGAATAATAAACCAACAAACACCTACAACAGTATAATTATATATTCGGATTTGGCGTTCCATCCATACTTGGAAAACGTAATTATATTATTAACTAGATGTTTCCGCGGTTTCACCCGCGTTTATCGTTACTGCGCCGCCCCCGTGAGTCGTAGCGTGATGTTATATAGCCTTTAGCCTTCCTCGATAAATATGCTATCCAACACTAAAATAATTTTTCAAATCGAACCAGTAGTTCCTGAGATTAGCGCGTTCAAACAAACAAACAAACTCTTCAGCTTTATAATATTAGTATAGATTTACACAACATTTTACTTTGACTTCTGTGGCTATAAAGCTTCTTAATTGAAATTTCGATAAAAATCAAATTTTCACAATATTTATGTGTGAAATCTGCAGCAATATGAACATTTTTCGGTCAAGAAGGCGGCTTATTAAGTAAGTAAGTAAGCTTACTAAGTAGATCATGGCGCTAAGTTATTACATTATGGTGAATTTTCTCTGAGGAGACCTCTCAAGGGAAGCTCATGATTAAGAAACCTTTTCGTGTGCATATTTACTTAATACCCTGCACCCCCTTTACCCTCTCCTCCGAACCCCTCTGTGGGAGAGGTACCCGAACATGTGGTTTTAACGTGAAACTGAATAAAATTACATGATTTCACTAATTCACTCTGTTTGAATAATAAAACGACATGATAAATGTTTCTGCATTTTATATGTTTGAACCGAAATTAAATTATTATTTGAATCCCTAGGTATGCCATGCATGAAATTAAAATGTACCTACTTACTCACTCTGTGGGTGGCGCGGCGGCGGCGCCGTGATACAAGATGCCGTTATGTGTGTAGCACTGTGATCTGCGCGAAGTATTTATTATAGCAGTTAAGCTTATAGCAGTACATATTGTGGTATTGTTATTGTCGTATGTATTACTACTACCGGACATTTTATTTCATTTATTTGGGTAAAGAAACTTCTGACATTGGTGCACAATCCACGACGTACAACCGAAAATATTTTATATACTTAATTTATTTTAAATTAATACATTTTTATTATTTATTTATTTACATATATATGTAATTATTTATTTATTGCACATCAAATAAACAAATAATTAACATAATATATACAAAAATTCTTCTTAGTCCTTCATTGTTGACAGAATGGTCGTGGTCATCATGTTGTCTAGGTGTCCAGAAGAAGCAACGTCACACGCCTCACGATGTTCTGCCATTTCTTCCGGTTAGCGGCATGTCTTGTACACTCATGCAATGGACCGCCCACTCTGACTTAATTTGGTCAGTCCATCTCATGAGTAGTCTTCCGCGCGCTCTCCTGCCTTCCACCTTTCCTTGAACAAAACACAAATTATTTACAAGAAATAACTAAAAAGAAAAATAAAACAAGAAAATTAAAAAGCGTCATAATATTCCTCCACATCGTCGTCAATTGGCAACGTGCCCAGAAGACTGGCAGCATTGCCACGTTGAATGGCAATACTTATTCTTTGTGCAAAGAAAATACCAGCCCTCTGGTTACGTGAAGCGTCGATTTTTATTTAAATCATTCATTCAAATGACTATACACACACCCAGCTTTTGAAGAACTATTAATTTGTGAATCACACGAATTTCTGTCGTATGTGATGTGGGACTCGAATTTTCTTAACTCGCCATGACCCGGCAGTAGTAGTGCTGTTAAATATTTTACTTAAATATAATATAGATTTTTTTTATTAGATTAATACATATTTAATTGCATATTAAATTAGTTTTCTTGTAACTTACCTAGAAGTCTTGTAATGGGAGTAATAGTGCAATGAGTGGATTTCGAACTGGCGACCTCTAAATATGATGTGTTTAATAAGTTGACCTAGGTAATTATTCTGGGGCCTGCTATGGATGACTCAATTCTTTTAAGAGCTACCAACAGGCCCCTCCATTGGGTGAGAGAGGGAACACCCCAGGTTTTTTAGTGGGTATACCAGCGCTCTTCATGCTAGGGAGTCCCACACGCCCCGCCGGTGCCTTCCCCTAGCCAGCGGATAGTGTATCAAGCATTTTTCCTGGGTACCACAAAAAAAATATGTAATTATTCTGTGTATTTCAGCAGCAGCGGCACATCGATGGCCAAACACAATAGTAATTTTTAATTATGACTTGTATTCTAAGACTTGACAGATTAAAGCTGAATTTCAATTATATTTCAGACTGGATGTTATTTGTGTACATCAAACAGGACAAGAAATAAAACATATATATTTAAAGATATGAAAATTTATGTTATACACATTGTAAAGAGACCTGGACAATACCTGCAAAGTTCATAAACATAAAATACCATATTTTGATGATATTTTGGTATTGCCATTTGAAATGTCTACTGGAGCGGTTGCATATAAAACGAGTCCGCAATGACCAGTTTATTTTTAAATGTTTAACAAAATCATAAAAGATACTTGATAGAGTTCACCCGATCAAAGGAGTAAAATTACAAAATCCTAACTTTACTTATATGTATGTATAACGGGTTCACTACGCCGCGAATGTGAATGCGCGCACCATTAGAGTGTCAAGTAGCAACCCCATAGTTACAAACATCTCTTCTATTTTTATTATCGCCTGGTACAGCAACACCATAGGGGTAAAAACGCCATTGTTAAACGATCGTGACGTAACGGAAGGGTGCGATAGATCCCATAACTATGAAAGTGAACGCTAGGTATGGAAAGAGACAGCAATATACTGTTAAACAGTGTAGTTTTGACACGCCCCATACAATGGCGACTATTGTTTCAAGTTGTCAGTGAAAGAGATGTAAGCGCCATAGCATCCATGATTATGATATAATTAGAGAGGAATTTATGCAATGAATACGATACGACATAAAAACGAAGCTTGTTAGCTATTTTTCATGTTCTCTGCTGACACCATTGTGAAGAACACAAAAGGGTCGGGTACCAGGCTCACAGAGGCTATACAGAGATTGACCGATCGCGCAAATTGAATGTCCGTCGAACACGACGGGAACAACACCCTATTGTCCCGTTGGCTTTTCAAGATACAGCCAATATTTCATTCGGTCACAAAATGTTCTATCGATAGAAAATATTGAGGGTAAACCAAAAGACGTTACAATGGCCATTTGCGACTACTCAGGCGTGGTCTTTGGGCTACGTAACAAATAAATAATACCGTTATATAAAAATTTAGTGAGTGACTAATAATTTTATCATTTTGTACGTAAATAGATTTCGTACAATATGTCAACAACGGTATATAAATGTCAGATGCCGCTGGCATTTGAAATATTGCGCACCATATATTATATATGATACGTCATTGTATGGTATGTCAATACTTATCTAAAATTGTGCTTTGACAGCGTATGAATAATGTTTTCTTTTTTGTTCGCAGTTGGTGGGCGGGGAGTTCGACATGGAGCTGAACTTTGTCATTCAGGACGCCCAGAATATACAACACATGCTTGAGCTGCTGGATCACTGCCCACCCAGCTTACAGGTAATTAAATGATTGATTTAATGTTCACGTTAGTATACGATCAACAGAAATTTTAGGAGGTATGCAAAACAAAGCAACCAAAGCTATTTATCAAACAAGGAAAAGGGACGTATGCATTTTTTGTGATATTTTTTGTGTTATTGGGCGGTTCTTTAACGTTGCTTACCTTTTTTATACAAAGAATTCCATGAAGGGCATACCAACCTTCTCTAAACATATGTAGTCCTGGTATGAATGTGGATCAAGTTAACCCTTTACTTGGCTTGCATTGTTTTACAATTTGTTTTTTTTTGTCATAAAGTAAACTTTTAGATTAAAAACAATATTTTATTTCTGGAGTGAGAGAAGTCAAGTCATGTCTATAAACGATAACAGTCGCCAAGTATTGTTTCCATTCTTTTGTGCAAAATGACTTTAGTTTGAAAAGATGGAGGGAGATTTGAAAGTTTCATAAGCGTCTTATTAGAAGTGCCATAGTAGATAGCGACGAGGCAAAACGAGCACAATCCGCGAGTCATCGTCCCCTCGGCGCATCTTAACGGGGTTCAATCTCCCCGCTAGCTATGTGATCCTGGTAATGTGAGCTCTTATTGAAAGGGGTAACTTTGATAGCCGACCGTTTAAAGCGGATAAAAAATGTTCCGGAATTAATCCTTGTCATGGAACGTTTAATGTAAGATTTATTTGATTAAAATCATATTATCTTTATAGATTTTTTCCTGTTTTCGATCCGTCTACACAGACGTGTAATAAATAAACCAAGATTTAAAAAAGTTTTGGTGCCTCGTTTTGTTATTTGTATTTAACCATTAATGTGAAACTGTTTAAACCATCGTAGAAATGCTATACCTATCTGCTGGCATCTTTTTCCGTGCATCGTAGATATGTGCCCTTCTAATTATATAAAAAGACGTTGATTTTTTGCTTGTTGTTTTCATTATTACTCGTATATTAAAGAAGGACAAATCAGCAGTTTCATTTTCGCAAATAATATACCTATTAGTAAGTTTGACCGTGACTGCTACAATAGACTAATGCCAGCTTAGACTAAATGAATATCCTAATTACTACTATACAAATAGACACCATATTATAATAGAAAAGCCACATATTTTTTTGTATTACGTTTTTATTTCGAGCAAGGATTCAGCGCGGTGTAAGAGCTACTTTTTGCCTGCTTAGGGTGCTTAACGAACTTATGGCGAGCTACTGAGCAGTTTCTTATTAATTATTTCTACTGGCGGACAAGCCAATAAGTCCATTCGGTGGTAAATGCTAGCTGCTGTCCATTGACATTAGCGATATCAGTTAGCACTTTCTGTACCCTAAATCTCATAATCCGATGGGACGGTGATCCGACACGATCGAGGAGAGATCAGGCAAAGGACCAACGGCTTTACGTGCTTTCCGAAGCACGCGGGTGTGTGACACCGTCCCAGCTTTCTAACTTCGGACTACTATTAAGAATCTCTTGAAAATCCCAATAACTTTTTGTTGGCTCGACTCAAAGAAGTTAGTGATAATAGTACTCTCTTTAAACTTTGCTTAAAGACAAGATCATAGCTCTAAGGGAAATACCGCGGCAGGTACGAGCCAGACCTAACGAAAAAGGGAGAAATAAGCGCTCAAAACTTTGACGGCACATCCGTAGAAAGTAATTTAATTTCAATAATAACATTTGCGTAAACGCAAGACAATATAAGACTAGATTTTTTATTTTTAGGGTTCCGTACCCAAAGGGTAAAGCCCTATTACTAAGACTCCGCTGTCCGTCCGTCTGTCCGTCTGCCACCAAGCTGTATCTCATGAACCGTGATAGTTAGACAGTTGAAATTTTCACAGATGATTTATTTCTGTTGCCGCTATAATAACAAATACTAAAAACAGAATAAAATAAATATTTAAGGGGGCTCCCATACAACAAACGTGATTTTTTTGCCGATATGGTACGGAACCTTTCGTGCGCGAGTCCGACTCGCATTTGGCCGGATTTTTAAATACATTTCCCGTCCCTAATGTTATAATGTGTCTTTACAAATATTCAAACAACGGACACAAAGAACACTGAGTCTCAGAACAACAATCTATCATAAGGTACGATTACCGCTTATAAATTAAGCGGCTCTTATGACTGTTTGACACCATGGTTGTAAAAAAAGGCAGTCTTTGGGGACTGCCGATAGAAGTGAAAACTTAAATCTTTGATCATAAACACTTCTTTATAAACAAAAAATAAATATTAAAAAAGAAAAAAAAGCAAAATAGAGAAAGGGGCGGGTCGGATTCCTGATACTCTTAGGTGTTATTAAGGGGGCTCAAAATTTCGTTATATTTTTCATAGGACGCACCATTTCTGAGATATCGATAATATTCTAAAATAATTCAAAAATGGAAAGCGTGGAAGCGTGACGATGACGCGAGTTCTATGATTTTTGTTCACCCAAGAAGTGCTCAACGCGCCTGAAGAAGTTTTCACTGCAAAAATATTGCTGTTACAAGCATCCAAAAACTACAGTGTAATAAAAAACCTGCGTACAGTCGGCAATAACACCTTTCATAGCTCCTAGAGTATAAAAATAGCAACACTATAATTAATTAACAAAACGACAAATAATAAAAATATAAAGTAATAATAAATGCCATTTGTATGTCTGAGTCGGTATCGGCTCTGTTGATAAACCGAGAGCATTAACATTGTATTTATTACTTTATTATCACACGTATCGTCGAGGCGAAACAATAAGAGCCCATTTAATTCTTTCATGGGTAGGTATTTATTGAATACTAGCCTTTGTCTGCGGCTTCGCTTTCTTTTTGGATGAAAGGTATTCTATATCCTTTTCTGTATCCCTGGCAATGTGTGTGCGAAATTTCATGATGATCGGTCGAGTAGTTAAGCGTGAAAGTGTAAGAAACAAAATCGCATTCGCAAAATCGCATTACCCGACTACGGTGAAGCCAAAAGAAAGGGTAATGATTTTGGTGTGTATGTGTGTTCCACCGTAGCGCCTAAATTACTGAACCGATTTTAATGAATGAGGTGTCAATAGATTCGTAATAATGGCTCGGGTGACTTAGGCTATATACATTTCACGAAAATAAAATAATAAAGTTTAAAAAACTATATATACCTACCCTGTCTGTTTAATGGAGGATTTCCTGGCACCCACATATACAGGGGTGCGACCACGGCTCTACCGTGGCCATTTTTGTACTTATGCATTTCTGGATTTCTATAGGAATTATTTTCTTGTTTCGTCCTTTTTAGACCCCTTTTTTACGTAGTCGGGTTATACTTTTTTAAACTTTATTTTTTTAATAATATTTTAGGATATTGCACGGATGGTACAGTTGTTTAATTGGTTATCGCATCACTGCTAGTATGCTGAGAGTTTCAAGTTTAGTGTAGAGGACAAAGGTATTTGTGATCGACAAATTATTGCTTCGTACCCGTTATAAATTATGATCGTTGCTTTTATATATGTAAAGTCCTCCCTAACACGGGGATTACTAAGGTAGCGTAAACGCGGATTGGAAAGATACATTTCTGCTGCTTTTAGCAATGTAGAACCGTGATTTTAATATTTATTATGTAAATTAACATAGTATAGTTATGATTGCCTCGTTGGGGCAGCGGTAGTGAATCCGACTGCTGTGCGTACGGTCTCGGGTTCAATTCCCGGTTCGGAAAAAGTGTTATTAGACTTTTCTGTCGAGAATATTTTAATAGCAGCCCGTAAATTGTACCGAGCAATACGCGCACTATTTATTACGTGGAACCTAAAAATATAGTAAATAAAATGTGGCCTACAAATTAAAAATTGCAGTCGTAAAAATATTTATTAATGTTAGTAATAGTACTAGGCTATCATAACCTTGTTAAAGGTTTATAATGATATAAATATTTCGTGCCCAATCAAGTTTAATCAAGATAAAATTACGACAGTCACCTTCAACACAAAATAGAAAGTTGCTTTAGTTATAATCGGTGCTCTAGTTAGATAGTACTTGATAATTATCATTGTACTGAATAAGTTTCCGTAGTGTAGCGGTTATCACGTGTGCTTCACACGCACAAGGTCCCCGGTTCGATCCCGGGCGGAAACAGATAACACTTTTGGCTTTTGATTTTGTTGCTATATTTTACAAGAAATTTGTCTATTTATTAACTATAATCAAAAAGCTAATTTAGCAATATTTTTGCAATCTTGCTTTTATTTTCGTACTTTACTTTTTGGCAAGATTTAACTTCGTCTAGATTGATGACCGGCAAGACTTTTCTATTTTAATATTGCTTTACTCTTTCTCCTTGACATGTGCCAAAAACATGGCTAAATTTAGTGTGATGTACATGTATAATAAAACTAGCTACGCCCTGAGGTTTCACCCGCGTAAGTACCGATGCCGTGGGAATAGATATAGGGATAAAAAGTAAGCCGATGTATAAACGTCATTTAATAATAATAATAATATTCTACCACATGCGCGCCATCTAGCCCAAACTGGGCAGAGCTTGTGCTATGGGTACTAGACAATCGATAAACATAGGTACATAGGTGTATACTTTTTTGCTTTGTAAATAGATACATATTATACATAGAAACATAGACGCATAGATAAATACCTTATAGACTAACATACATACAATTTATGTTAGTATTTATATGACTTATTAACTATGTTAGTACTGCTTCATACATTTATTTCAAATAGAACTTTAATATAAAAGTTGTTGTATTGTTGCCACTAGATGGAACTGTGCCCTCCTCACCCCCTCGCTGAATCGCGGTGTTAAGATTCTCCGAGGATAGTATTTAAGCAAAAATTATAATGTGTCAAAATGTCGAAAATACACCTGTGGAAAAGGTCAGTTTTGTTTCATTGTAATCACCCCAGTACACAAACGAAGTCGACTACAACACTTCCCGCGTTCACCCTAACTGGACCGAACACCTATGTATCCAGGTCTCTAGCTATCTATAAACCAAGTGTCATCGAAATCGGGTGAGTAGTTTTGCGTGAAAGAGTATCAAACATCCATCCATTGTAAAAATACGCACACTTTTATATCCTCAACGGGTGTATTACTGTGTTTCACTAGCTGTGTTTTAAATATCACGGCATATAGGGCGAGCCTATCGCCGTCTACCAAGCACATTACCAGACCGTGGCTGCTATTGTGAGTTTGCTAACGCGAAATCCAGTTTCACTTTGGCTGACTCGGTAATCGAATCTAGTACGAAGCATGGACAGTCGGACACAACTGTGCCACAGGACTAACGAGTGATATTATGTGATGGGAAGACAGGTGTGAGATTATATAATATACCTATCTATACTAATATTATAAAGCTGAAGAGTTTGCTTGTTTGTTTGAACGCGCTAATTTCAGGAACTACTGATTCGAATCGAAAAATTCTTTTAGTGTTGGATAGCCTATTTATCGAGGAAGGCTATATAACATCACGCTACGACCCACGGGGGCGGCACAACGATAAACGGGGGTGAAACCGCGGGAACATCTAGTTAGAGTATAAAAACTGTCGTGTTGATCGACAAGTTTGCTTTTATATTTGCGTGGTGAGGTCGCAGTTTTGATTTCTGAGCCGGCCAAAGCGTTATAGCGTTTTGTGAGGATTTTTTAATACAGAGTTTGATTTGTTCGACTGACGTTAATGGGCGCAGCTCTTATGATGTGACAGAATAATCTCTGTCTACCCTTTTAGTAATAAACAGGCGTGAGTTTGTATTTGTATGAATGTAAATGTAATACGTAAAGAGCCAGTGGTACGTAATTGGAGTGGTCCGCTGCAGCAGCTATCGTGTATCGGGATCGCATAAATATGGATCAGCGAGCTTCGTGCCTAGCGCCTCATATGCAACGTTACTGCCCGTGACAACGTTGCTCGTGGCCTCAATGTTATACCATTACAATAATATAACAAACAGAACAGCTCTTACGTAGACAGCAAATGTTCGATCTCTCCTTACTGGTATAAAATGAATGAAATCTGGCGCTCTTATCACTAACTCAAAGTAATCCTAGTAATACAAAGAGCAGTATGTCGATAAAAAATTTGGGGCAGTCTTTAGGGACTGCCGATAGAAGTGAAAACTTTAATCCTTGATCATAAACACTTCTTTATAAAGCAATAAGAAAAATGTAACGGGCGGGTCGGATGCTAGTTCCTGATAGTCTCTTAGGGGTGATTAAGGGGGTCAAAATTTCTTTATTTTTTGCGTAGGACGCACCATTTCTGAGATATAGTTAATATTCTAAAAAAAAAATTTACGTGGAAACGTGACGATGACGCGAGTTTTATGATTTTTGTTCACCCAAGAAGTGCTCAACGCTCCTAAAAAAGTTTTCACTTCAAAAATATAATTTTTAAGTATTTTGATGGACAAAACAATATACATTTTTTTGAAACATGTATGGTACATATTCGTGTTTAAAATAATACACAGCGAATCTTAAGTTACATGTTTCTTTTTATCTCTTAGAAATCTTCTCTGTTTGTGAATCAAACAATTTTATCAACAATACAGAAATCTCAGAACGATAGTTTGTGAGGTGACTACTTAAACTAATCTGTGCAGTCAGTATGAACTAAAATTATGTTGCTGTATGCTAAGTCTGTAATATCAACATCATATATTGCCTAAAGCCATAAGTAAATAGTCTAATAGGTACTAGTATATATTTTGCGCCGCGAGCTATTTATTTCTATGAACATATCTACGTTATGAGAAAACGCATCAGCTCACGTCTCGAGCTCCTATTCAGTAATGACTGCCGCTGATATTAAGCCGATTTCCCAGCTAACTGCAATATAACGCGCAATGGAAACGCTACACTTAATGTCAGTCGACACTAAGCTTTAAATCGTTTACCCAGCGAGGATAGACCTCAGGGTAGATACAGATATCTACCCTCAAAATACCGTAATATATTAATTGAATTCATCATTTATGTACAAAAGAATGTCATTACGGAAACGTTTGATGCTTACAAAAATGAACGTTTTTCCTCCGCCCATACTTTTCTTGTTTATCAATGTCAGTCGATTCTACTTTGAATGGAATCCAATACGTTTGCACGGAGTAAGGTACGTCTTTGATTAAAAAATGAAGATGACCCATATTTTCTATCTGCTAGAGTACATTTTAAATGTGTTTTTCCTCCATTTTATATTTCCTGAAGTAAATGTTCATAGGAAAGTTCTTTGCTCAATTCATATGAGTTTTATTTATATTTATTAGTAGAAATAAATGTCTCATTTAAAAATTGTACGTTCTCATTTGTTATTTGGAATGTAATTTATTCGGGACAACATCAAAAGAGTTTTATCAAAAGGAAGTTGTATACAAAATACTCGTGAAGACAATAATTTTCATCTAATGATATTTCGTTTTTTTGTGACTTCGTTTTATAATGTGAAATTGAATTCTACGTATTTATGTGTAGCTCGATTTGTTTATGAAAGCAGCTTACACAGAAAGACTAGATAATCCGATTGACTTAAAACTTGATTCAGAATTGCTTTGAGTTCTATCCTATCAAGTTAGGTGTACGGGTGTACCTTATTTTGAATTTAGGGAATTCTTAAACTGGTTTCAAAGTAGTTTTAATATGAAATTAGTGACCTATCTCATGACGATTAGTAATATAAAATATATGTTTTAATTAGGTAGGAACATTGTAAATATAATTTCGAAATATATTGTATACCTATACCATCTAATACCTTTTAAACAACAACAACAAAGTAAAACTAACTAACTTGCAAATTCATCAATAATATTTACTTACTTAGGTATAGTTTACAAAAGCTATCTAGTACGATGCTTTAGATTTTAACGTTTATTTACCCTTTAATGATAAATAATTCAACAATCCATGAACTACTTAGCATTAAATAGATTGCAAAACAAACTTAAAAATAGAAATGTAAAAATCATTTAAATTAGCCGTTCCCAAGCACCAGGTTCTCAGACGTCTGAGGGGTTGTTTTTCCGCACACAGGCTAATTAAGTGATACATCACACACACACACACATACACATACATAGCCGCGCACCAGGCGCGCAGGATCTCGGCACGCTCCTCGCCGCCACTCACGAGTGATGGACGACTGCGGAGTGCTCGGAATCCGTCGACTCATCTTATGAGATGTTTTTCTTCACGGGCATGTGACGACCACGTCTCGCCCTGTCAGCGAATGGTTTTTAGCTCCGCTCTTGTGCTTGACAACGATTTTATTAGCCTTGTTATTACACTTTTTTGTACCAGTCATGTTGGGAAATTAATAGCTTTAGGCTATGTTGTAGTTATTAGTTATCGAGAAAAGTTGTATAACTTAGTACATCGATCACCTTTATAGGTTCTTCTTAATATTTCATGAATATCTATAGATTATTGGATTACTATTTTACCTACTCGATGTCTTAGATAAACTGCAGCGTCATGCCGTACGTATAATCGACAGCCAGGAGGTTACGAACGACACCGAACCGCTACAACTTCGTAGAGACATTGCGTCCCTTAGCGTATTCTATCGCCTCTATCATGGCGAATGCTCCGAAAAGTTATTTGACCTCATCCCACCTTCCCCTTTTCTTTTGAGAACGACACGTGCCGGTCTTCGTAACCACGTATGGACGGTTAGCACAGTCCCGTCACGCACCAAAAGGTTCCGCAATTCCTTCTTATGCCGTACCATACAACTTTGGAATGGTCTTCCGGCACATGTGTTCCCTCCGTTCTATGACATTGGGTCCTTCAATCGTAGTGTGAAGAAGCATCGGGTCAGACCGGCTTGACACTGACGACGGCTAGAAGACATCTATCTTCTCCTCGTCGTCACTGTCTCTGGATTGTAATTGGGCTTTCCATCAGGTCCGTTACAATTACTTTGCCGAGTCACAATAAAAAAATATATATTCTCAACTCTTAGAGGAGTGTCAGTGTCGGTCCAGCCGTTTAGGAGGAGTTCATTGACATACACACGTACAGTAGAATTATATATATAAAAATGAGGTGGACATGTCATTATAATTAACAAGTATATTAATTAATCAGTCATGTATGTGAAAGACCGAAGCCTTACATGAAGTTTGTCACGTTGAGTGAAAAGTTTACAACGTGTCGGTTCATTATATTCTACACGACTTATAAGACTGTATGGCGTTATAAATATCATTATTATGTTGCTTATTATATCGACTTTTCTGTTTATTGTATACTAGCTGATCCGCGCAACTTTGTTTGCGTTATTAGAACATTTTTTTGTTCTATCATCAATAGTTTCCGCAGCGCATGCGATGGCAGACATTTTATGACTCAGTTTTTCACACCTTAGGTTACATTATTTCAATTCTAGTAGGGAGCCCTATTTTTTTTGAAAATAGGATATATCCTATGTTACTCAGTGAAGATGTAGCTTTCTAATGGTGAAAGAATGTTGGAAATCAGTTCAATGGTTTTGGAGCCTATTCCATACAACCAAACAAACAAAAAAAAGACTTTCCTCTTTATAGTATTAGTGTAGACAAACAAAAGTTTGTTCTTTTACGGATCAATTACGCATCATGTACTAGGGCTTAATAAAATTGAGGAGTATGTTTTGGTAACAACCCCTGTCGGTGAGCGACTCTTGAAAATATTTCGAGAGTTGGTCATAATATTAAGTACTGTGTGTGTGAATTCTTTTATCAATTATAAAGTAACACAAAAAGCTTTAACTGTAACAACATTTGTTACAACTATAATGAAACTCAATCGTCTAAAATATTATGTGACTTTATTACCAAACTCACAGCAATTACACGGACTGTTGAGAACGTCTTACTCAGTTGAATGCTAGTTCCTCACTGCTGAGCGATCTCTCGCCAAGAGACGAGTTACTTTTTCCCTTCCACAATAACCCCACTATTTAAAAATGATGGTTGGTCGTGTGGCCAGTTGGGTAAATAAAAACTTCCGAACACAATTATTAACAAAAATAAGAAATCATGACAGGTATGGGCGGTATAGACGATTAACAAGTAATGAAGAAAATACGTAGCGCGTGTTTGATATCTTTAAAAAGAAAAGAATTAAGCGAACGTGCCTTGAGTCAATATGATACTGTCTTGAAGAAACTCTAACCCGAGAATTAAGTAAGCAGGTATTACAGGACTATAACAACTACAAAGTATTTGCCTACTATGTTATTATATACATATGTATTTGGCCATTCATATTAATAGCAACGATATTGCTTAGGGCCTGACTTACTCATATTCAGTATAATTATGGTAACTTTACTTGGAATATAAATAATGAGTCGAACGGACGCGGGCGTAAGAAGTAGCAGAAATAAAAATTCCTCACGGCGTGGGGTGAAATGCGGAATTCACAGTGAACTTGTAATTTAGCCGAGATTGTTCTGCTAACGGCAGAAGAATGTAACGTAATTACAGCCGGTCTTGTTAGAGCTGCTACAAGAGCTTTTGTGTATTGTAAGTAAGAGTGCTCTGCGTGTTTCTGGTGCCCTAGTACCCGTGTGTGGTTTCGTTTTGTTCCTTATTATGTGAAAGCTGTTTCAGGAGTGCAGCGCTGTGCAGTAAGTAGTAGGATACCGAACAATTAATGAGAGAGAAATATGTGTTGCGATTGCATCCAGTCTCTCGAGTGATTTGATACAATAAGCACAATAAAACAAAACATTGCCTTTGATTGGGGCTTTTAAACAAAGTTAACAAATGGAATAAACTCAAAAACATTAAGTATATGTATATATATACTAGCTGTCCCGACAGACGTTGTCCTGTACAAAAGAGGAAAAATAAAAAATAAAAACCATATCTAAACCATCCTCGAATCCACTTGAACACACACAAAAGTTTCATTCAAATCGGTTCAGTCAACACACGTACAGAAGAATTATATATGTATATAAAGATGTATGTATATACATATATACGATTCCGCCGGCAGGTTACCCTAAGTGCTGTGGTGTGCTCGAACAAATGCTGAATTCTTTTTATTTTTTAGCTATCACAAGATAAACGAGCTTCTATGTTTTTTTTAATATTACAATTTATCATGAAACTAGGCTATTGGATTATTTTTGTGCAATAAATATAGTGGTATGTTTTCCATACATCGTAGGTCTAATAATTAATCTATACTAATATTATAAAGCTGAAGAGTTTGTTTGTTTGTTTGTTTACTTGAACGCGCTAATCTCAGGAACTACTGGCCCGATTTGAAAAATTCTTTCAGTGTTAGATAGCCCATTTATCGAGGAGGGCTATAGGCTATATATCATCACGCTAAGATCAATAGGAGCGGAGCACCAATGAAGAATGTTTCAAAATCGGAGAGTATTTTTTCCTTTTGAGAGCTTCCGCTGCGTGCGCTGCGTAAACAGTTAAAGTTTCGCAAAAATCATGTATGACAGAATTGTTCCCCTTTAAAAGTTCTAAAAAAAAGTCCGCGACAGCATATGTCTATCTTTTAAGGTTGGCTCACTATAACCATTTTTATGCTAACGAAATTTGTTCTAAAATAATGCATTATTTGCGAAGGTATTTTTATAAACATGATATTAATCCTTATCCAAGTAAATACGTTATTCATCACAAGTATTTAATTTAAAACAAAATTGCCCTTTACATCATTCGATTTCAATGAATATCTTAGGAGATATAGCAGTTTTAAAATAACATCGCAGCAAAATAATTACCCATTACAGACATAGTACAAACGATGTTTCTCCTGGTTTATTCTGCGTGATTACTACTGGTTCGATTTGAAAAATTCTTTTAGTGTTGGATAGCCTATTTATCGAGGAAGGCTATAGGCTATATAATATCACGCTACGACCCACGGGGGCGGCGCAGTAACGATAAACGCGGGTGAAACCACGGGAACATCTAGCATAATATAACTGTAAATATCACGTGTCTGTACATTTTAGAATTTTGCAAAATAAATGATTTAGGGGGGCTCAGAATAATTAACTAAACACATTTTAATCATTTTTAAAAAAGTCTGTCTGTCTGTTTGTTCTCGCATCACGCCTGAAGCACAAAGTTAAACAGTAAGAACACTATAAAGAATATCCTCAAGTAACACTTAGTCTTTATTTCATTAAAATCGGTCTTCTCTATCAAAAGTTATGAGCATTTGAAGTTAAATTAAATTTTAATGTAGGCAATGTGATCGTACTGTACTAGATCCGCCGTAATGTTTTACAAATAAGGTTGAGATTTGCTTAAATTTAAGCTCATAGATTGTGATTACAGATCAGGATCGTATACAGAAAGCCAGTTATACGGATATAATATAAATTTCGTAATTTTTGTTATAATAATAAATAATAATTAATTCTAAGACAATGTTGAATGTTTACTATGTAATTGACAATGACATCTCTAATTTGTTAGTAATATGTGTTTAGTACTAGACCCGACGTAATGATTTATACCTACATATAGTAAGTAAGTAAGTAATTTTATTTTTCAAAATATAGGTACACAAAATACAGGCAAATATATCACGATAGATGGCACTGTGCAAATGACGTCATTTTTTAAATCGTGATATTAAGGTTTTACGCCTTTGTATGGCATGCTGGCTTTCAACAACCACTCTTTATTCTAGAGATATAATGTAAATAAAAGTTGTAATCCGATTTCCTAAAATTTGTTTATTAGATTAATACAAAACCGAATCGGTATATGGAGATAATAATCGCTTCGATTTTGGTATTTTTCGGGCAATAGGAATATAAAACTCTAAATTTCACGTGTCTGTACATTTTAGAATATTGCGAAATAAATGATTTAAGGGGACTCAGAATAATTAACTGAACACATTTCAATCATTTTAGAAAAATCTGTCTGTCTGTTTGTTTATTACTTCATCACGCCTAAAGTACAAAGTTAATACGATAGACTCAGTAAGAACACTATAGAGAATATCCTCGGGTAACATTTAGTCTTTATTTCATTAAAATCGGTTTACTGTAAAATAGGAGACGGTACTTTTCAGCAGCGAGCAGAAAATAAGGTAATTTTATCAGATACTTTGTTGTATGGTTCCATCGTTGCAAATTTTAATTTCGTCAGTATATGGGTCACCTACAGATACAATAAACCAGACAGCTGCATGGCTATCGGGCACGCCACGACCGTGGCGGTAAGTCCCGTGTTTGAGGAGTGGCTGGAAAGGCGGCATGGCGCCCTCATCTTCCGGCTGACACAGGTAATGACTGGCCACGGTTGTTTTGGCCAGTTCCTGTGTCGTATGCGCCGGCAAGAGACGCCCAGTTGTCACCACTGCGGCGACTGCCGCGACGTTGTTGAGGACACGGCGCTGCACACTTTGGCGGTTTGCCCCACCTGGGCATCGCAGCGCCGTGAGTTGGTCGCGGCAGTCGGATTTGTTGCCCTCTCGCTCCCGGCCGTAGTCCAGTCTATGGTCCGGAGCGAGAGGTCGTGGAATGCCGTCGCCTCGCCGAGGAAGTGATTTCCATCAAGGAGGCGGCAGAGTGGGAGAGGGTGCGTTTAAACCCCTGTCCCCAACCGCAGAGCCAGGCGCCGGAGGGTCCAAGACGACCTCCAGCCACCCTGAGGTCTGACCTGGGGGTGGCGGACTTTGTGGGCCTGCCCGCCATTCGTTCAGCACCAGGTCCGAGAAGCGGCGTGCGTGTTCACACGCGCGCCTCTGTGTCGTGTCCGTCTCCCCTCTAGGGGGAGGGGGAGGGGGACAGTAGGGATTTCTTTTAGTGGTGACCTTAGGGTAGGTCTTTTCGTATAGTGGCCTGCCGTTTCATAATATATAGCCCAAGTAAAAAAAAAAGCTGCAACTTACAACTTTGCCGCCTCGAAACGACCAAGCAACAGCTATTAATTCTGAGATGCTAAGGCAAATTAACGGTGATAGTGTCGAATATACGTCTATTCACAATGTCACAGCAGAAGACGACATTACTAACTATCCAGTAGAGTTTCTTAATTCTTAACGCGCATCTGGTCTTCCAGCCCATAAAATTTCTTTACAAGTGGGTGTTCCCATAATCTTGCTAAGAAATTTAAGTCCACCTAGGCTTTGTAACGGAACCAGACTTAAAGTAAAAATCTTGCAACGTAACTTAGTTGAAGCCGAAATTTTAACAGGATGTGGCGCCGGTGAAATAATTTTTATTCCGAAAAACCCCATCATACCAAATAATTATCTGTTCAGCTTTAAGCGCGTTCAATTCCCAGTAAGTTTATGTAATGCAATGACAATAAATAAAGCGCAAGGTCAGAGATTACACGTTGCAGGTGTAGATCTCACTACGGGCTGTTTTACTCATGACTCATGGCCAACTCTATGTCGCATTGTCTCGCGTTAGCAATCCCCAAAATCTGTATGTGTACGTCCCCAATGGTTCCACATCTAACATCGTTTACACAGAAGTTCTGTCCTAAAACATATAACATTTTATACAAATTTTCACGCGGACGAAGTCGCGGGTACAGCTAGTCTATACTAATATTATAAAGCTGAAGAGTTTGTTTGTTTGTTTGAACGCACTAATCTTAGGAACTACTGGTTCGATTTGAAAAATTATTTTAGTGTTAGATAGCCTATTTATCGAGGAATGCTATAGGCTATATAACATCACGCTACGACCCACAGGGGCGTCGCAGTAACGATAAACGCGGGTGAAACCGCGGGAACATCTAGTACAATAATAAATATAATAACAGTTGGATAAATGTAACAATATCCTTAAGGTTCATACATAAATAATCATTTCAAAATAAAGTATTTATTTACATAAAATAATAAAACTGGAGTTTAACTGTAACTGTTAAGTGTAACTTGCATTTCATCACACACTCAAAAACTTTTTACTATAGCGTTATATTTGTTAACGGCACTTTGCCGAATTACACACAAATATACATATCTCAAGTTTCTCAACATTAATGTAAAAGATTTAATAGCCCGAGCTACTCCGCGTCCGTAAGTAATGCTTTAACGACCATCTTCGTCGCCCTTATGGTGCTCGGGTACATCTGGGAATAAATTTACGCTTGTGTGAATACTTCAGTGGAATGTTTTAAACATATCCCACATGCTCGTGGGACCCTGGTGCCGATGGAAATTAAACGCAACCCTTTCGACGAATTTGTGTGTGTGGTCGTAAGGAATGCCTTTGATTGGATGGACCGACCGGCTGCCTATGGTTTCCCCTAAAATTATTTAATTTTGTATAAAAGAAAACGTGAAGAAGTAGAATTTATTTTTACAGGGTCTATTTTTTATTGTAGCCTGTTTGCTTTTCATTTGTATGTCGGCGAGTAGAAACTGAACGGTTAGTTAATTTAAACATAAAGTAGAGTAACAAAGGCCCGGCTGTTTTCGTGCTTCAGCCATGGCTCAACATCCCTGTTATATTAGCGTAAATTAGAGCAAATTAAGCCGTGCACATAGTGTTGTGTAAAATTAAAATAACTAGCACTGCAGCGCAAACAGAAAAGAATTTTATTAAAAATATTTCGCGTGCCGCCGCTGCGTCGTTACTGTGCAGGCTCTATTAAACAGAAAGCTTTGAAATTGAAAATTTCTGCCTTGATGCGCGCCTGGTATGGACGAGTAAACGCGCCAAGTGGATTATGCTTTAATACGCAACGTTGCCTCTGTTGGCTTATTCTAACTTTGAAGTTACAAAACGATTGTTCATGAAGTCAATCTGCTTTACTCTCATGATTTGGTATTCAGTGTATTTAGGTACTAAATGTGATATCATTGTTACAGGCGGAAATATGGTCGGTGTTCATTGCTATTCTACGCAAGAGCGTCCGCAACCTGCAGGCGTGCACCGACGTGGGGCTCATCCACCATGTTCTACAGAGGTTGCCTCGTGCGGAAACAGTCGTCGCGGGTAAGTTCCTCCTTTAGCTTTATACGTTCCTAGTATTCATGTGAATGCAAAGAACTTTATCTTACGACTGTATTTTTTATAAAGCAATAATCGGGCAAAATCTACCTGCGTTGTTCGTCGTCCCGACCGTATACAAAAGTTTCGTGTCAAGCTACTGTGCACCTTATTTATGATAATCATTCCTCTTTGAGAAAGTTTGACGTCTCTAATACGCGTTGGCCCTTGTAGTCGATAGTTTTATGCTGCCCTAGTACGCATAAGTAGTAACAATCTCAACCCTCGGTTTGTCGTAAAGAAAGGGACGGCATAAATTTTTGGCCCCTTAGCTTGCTCGGCATTCTTCTACCGTACCTTTTTAATATAAAACACCTCTTGCTGCATTATTATGTCCTGGTACTCAAGAAAATTATAAGAATAATTTGAGACGACTAAAAGTCTTACCTTAATAATATTTTAATTTACATTCACAATGGTTTTCTCGTGAATATAATTTAACCCTTTCGACATTGTTTTAAAAATAAATATAGGTATATTGTTATTATACCTTTGCGAAATGATTTAGGGTTGTTATAATAATGTGAGTTATGCGAAAACGTATAGCGATAAATCTGGAGTAATTTAATCGCTGACTTATTTTTCCTTATGAATATCCCCTTGTGTAAAAAACTCGTTATTCTCAACAATATCCGTTATGGTAAACTCTTGAAGACTCGCGTCGCATAATATCGTACCCTCGTGCGTTGTTAAAGTGCTTCGCTGATATGTCGCCGGCTATTTTTATATTTTCATATACGCATCTTATATCCGTTTTGTTACCTTATTTTTTAATAATTCCTTTAACGCACTCTTCCGTGCTTGGAGTAGAAAATGATGCTCTTTTGAATGGCGCTGTATACAGAGTATCAAGGTGTTTATGAGTGAATACGTTTTATATTGAAGTACAGTTAATAACCGATTTTAATGTTATTTTGTAGTATTAGGCAACCACTGGAAAATGAAAACATTTTTAACTGGTGTTGTTCTATGGCGACAGTTTACTTAAAAAAGTAACTATCATCAGCGCCGCCGTATTAGCGTTAAAATGGCTGAAAGAAACTCAGGTCACACGTTTAGCGTGTCACGTTTAGCTGCGAACACACGTAAAAGGGACACGTCTTTTCCACGTACTACGTTCAATGCACGCTACCTATTGTGTGCTATGCTAGCCTGGTACCTCTCTCCCTTGATTTCGCTCGCTCTTTATGTTTTCCGTCACCTTTGGAACTTGAAACGGAAATGGGGTCAATGTGACCCTAGACGAAATGAATAAGTGTGTAAATGGGGTAAGCAAGGAAAATGTACAAAAATACATGTGTATTATCATTTACTTACCTTTATGTTATACCTTGAGTTGTTGGAGTATCTTATAAGATTTCTGACATATTTGGTTATCAAAAACTGTAATGAGGCGACTGTAATACTGTATAGTAATTTGTTATTTATATACTGTCACTTTCTTTAACTTACATTTTCCTTTTGTTGGTTTACGTTTTGGTAATCTTTGAATTTATCTCAACACTTCCTTAAATATTTTACACTATATTCCTAAATAGGAAGTTCGATTCTTTATCCAATGAGTGCAACCTGTACCTCTTATACGCTACTGATCGCCTGGTATCCCTGGGAATTCTAAGATGTCCTATGAGAACAACGCGAGTTTACTTAATATTTCTTGTTATCTAGGCCAGCGCCACCATTCTACGTCTTAACAATATCATAATATTTTTAAATTCTTAACTTGAAATCATAAATAATTTTATTTGTCGCTTGCAAATACGTGAGTTATAAAACGGAATCTCAATAATTCGCTGTTTTGTTTACGCAGTATCAAACAATGTTATTAAATTTCACTGTGTCAATGCCGTGAATCCAGCCTGTACTCATGGGGGAAAACAATCAAATTGATTTATGAACGTCAAGCTTACACTAACTTAAAAAAGTTTTCACTGTATGATATTCAGAACTAAAGTGATGTAAACAGGCCATTTGGTATGGTTATTTTATATTATACTAGATGTTCCCGCGGACTATGCCAGCTATGTATATTTATGAAACGGCTTTGTTTGTTAAAATTAATTTACATCTTTTTCAAAAAGTATCTGATGTAAATAAAAATCCAATGCGTTCGCAATACATTAATCAATTGTGCAACAAAAAATGTAAAACCGCTTTGCTGAAAAAGAGTTTTTTGGAATAGCTCCAATAATCTATAATAAAACACCTGATACCATAAAAAATATGCCGCTTTCACAATTTAAGAAGAATCTCTATTCTCTGTTAATTGAAAAATGTTATTATTCTGTCCAAGATTTTATAAATGATAGTTTTTAAGATTTGTTGCTTTTTTTGTATTTTTATTGTTTGATTTTGTTTAGTTTTTAAGTTATTATATTTGTACGCCTTCACGGCAAAACATAGCGCCCAGATATATGTATCTAACACCTATTTGTAAATTTTACCTATGTTTCACAAATAAACATTCTGATTCTGATTCTGATTCTGATTCTGATTTCACCCGCGTTTATCGTTACTGCGCCGCCCCCGTGGGTCGTAGCGTGATGTTATATAGCCTATAGCCTTCCTCGATAAATAGACTATCCAACACTAAAAGAATTTTTCAAATCGAACCAGTAGTAGTCACGCAGAATAAACTAGGACAAACATCGTTTGTACTATGTCTGTAATGGGTAATTATTTTGCTACGATGTTATTTTAAAACTGCGATATCTCCTAAGATATTCATTGAAATCGAATGATGTAAAGGGCAATTTTGTTTTAAATTAAATACTTGTGATGAATAACGTATTTATTTGGATAAGGATTAATATCATGTTTATTAAAACACCTTCGCAAATAATGCATTATTTTAGAACAAATTTGGTTAGCATAAAAATGGTTATAGTGAGCCAACCTTACAAGATAGACATATGCTGTCGCGGACTTTTTTTTAGAACTTTTAAAAGGGAACAATTCTGTCGTACATGATTTTTGCGAAACTTTAACTGTTTACGCAGCGCACGCAGCGGAAGCTCTCAAAAGGAAAAAATACTCTCCGATTTTGAAATATTCTTCATTGGTGCTCCGCTCCTATTGATCTTAGCGTGATGATATATAGCCTATAGCCTTCCTCGATAAATGGGCTATCTAACACTGAAAGAATTATTGAAATCGGACCAGTAGTTCCTGAGATTAGCGCGTTCAAGCAAACAAACAAACAAACTCTTCAGCTTTATAATATTAGTATAGATTATAACAGCTCAAATATTTTATTATTCTCTAAAATTGAATGGAGAATATGATTATTGGCATTAATTAGTATTTAGTTTTACGCGTGAATAACTTAAACGATTATTTACTTAAATGTTAACTCATGAGTCATGACATATTCACCTTAAAACGAGATGGGTGTAAAAACCCAGGATTGAACCTCTTCGTCTTAAATGTAAAAGTAATGATAAGAAATGACCCCTATATCTCGGGGGTCTTTCGACCCACAGGGCCCATATTCAAATTCGACCGAGGTACGACCCCAAGGTATCTGCACACCAAGTTACACGTCAATCGGTCCAGTGGTTCTGGAGTTATGCCTATCACTAAAATCAATCTGTCACTAACACACAGACCGTCACAAAGTGTTTTCATTAAACTCTTCGAAGAAGACTCAGAGGTTAATAAATAAATTCAGTTCTAACTTTTATCCCTGTTCCTCTTTACATATTCAAGGAGCACGTGATATCGTTGACTGTTCTTTCATTTTATGGATTCCTAGTTAACCTGAGAAACGGTTATCTACCTATAGAAAATATATCTTCAGCACCATACTCTCCTAGTACCTTTTAGTGGGTATGCATACAAGCCCTTTCTCTATGATAGAATTTAATCTCAAAGCTATGTAACTGCATTGTTTATTATTATTTAGCTACTAGATGTTCCCGCGGTTTCACCCGCGTTTATCGTTACTGAGCCGCCCCCGTGGGTCGTAGCGTGATGTTATATAGCCTATAGCCTTCATCGATAAATAGGCTATCCAACACTATAAGAATTTTTCAAATCGAACCAGTAGTAATCACACAAAATAAACCAGGAGAAACATCGTCTGTACTATGTCTGTAATGGGTAATTATTTTGCTGCGATGTTATTTTAAAACTGCGATATCTCCTAAGATATTCATTGAAATCGAATGATGTAAAGGGCAATTTTGTTTTAAATTAAATACTTGTGATGAATAACGTATTTATTTGGATCAGGATTAATATCATGTTTATAATAATACCTACGCAAATAATGCATTATTTTAGAACAAATTTGGTTAGCATAAAAATGGTTGTAGTGAGCCAACCTTAAAAGATAGACATATGCTGTCGCGGACTTTTTTTTAGAACTTTTAAAGGGGAACAATTCTGTCATACATAATTTTTGCGAAACTTTAACTGTTTACGCAGCGGAAGCTCTCAAAAGGAAAAAACACCCGCCGATTTTGAAACATTCTGCATTGGTGCTCAGCTCCTATTGATCTTAGCGTGATGATATATAGCCTTCCTCGATAAATGGGCTATCTAACACTGAAAGATTTTTTCAAATCGGACCATTAGTTCCTGAGATTAGCGCGTTCAAGCAAACAAACAAACAAACAAACTCTTTAGCTTTATAATATTAGTATAGATTATTTTAACAACAGGTCGCCGTTAGTATTCGTTACTTTAGAATTCTTCTTCTCCTTAGCCTTTATTATTCCCAAGTCACTTGGAGTTGGCTTTCTAGTCTAACCGGATTTGACTGGATATCAGTTTTTATACGGAGCGGCTGCCACCTGACCTCCGCAACCCGAAGGCTAACGATACCATAAGGCTAGACCAGTATCAGGATATTAGAGGGCAGTGACTTCCCAATAACGACTGCCATAGATGTTCATGGCAGCCAGGACCGACGGCTTAACGTGCTCTCCGAGGCACGGAGCAGGCGATAATAATTATCAATCTAAAATTCGTTACTTTAGAATTGTTGATGTAAATAGTTTCTCGGTAAAAATAATAAATACTTGATGTTGATAATACAACTCACTTCATATTTGTAAACCTACTTAAATAAACAAACTTGTTTGCTATTATGATACAATTGGAATTATTTTGCCCTTTTCACCTTTTATGTTATAGGTATAAAAACATTTGATGTTGCAAAGTAATGTGAAACAAAATAAATAGTCTGGAGGCGTCGGGTATCGATCCCGGTACCTCTCGCATGCTAAGCCACCATCTGAGCTACGTACTATTGTATATAAGCCCTGTAATTAATTAGTATTTAATTTAATCTAATATTTAAAGTAATAAAACATCTACTCTGTTAATTATAAAGCTTTTGCCTTAGTAATGGAAAACAGGTATATTTTCTCGCCGCTTTTTATATACGACTAAGAAAGCAGCCATGCATACCGTCTGTCTGGCAGTAAGCGGTTCCCATAGCTTAAAGCCGCTTGCAATGTCAGGTGTAGCACCGGCGCATGTGTATACAAGACTTTTAATTAAATACAGTGGGTGAATAGACAACATAGGGTGAATTAGGGATGTCTAGACTTATAACCTAAAGAGTGAGCAGTTTCTAAGAAAGTATTCTATTATCAGTTCTAACTAATATTACTAGCAGTTGCCTAGTGCTCGAAATTCGACCAAAGTTTGCCTGTAAGATATTGCTGATATATGTCATTATACATTTATATTGATATATGTACCCATAGTTACGCGCTTCGACTGCATGTGTCAAATGCATGGTTGTGTGCGTGTAGTGTTTTTCATTAATTTAATGTATTTCTTCTTCTTTTCTAGAAAAGAAGAAGAAAGAATGTATTTCTAATGCATATTTTATAAAAATATTAGGATTCGCCCCTCCTTCTCCATATAATCTTTAATTGTGCCAAATTTCATAATCCTCCGTCCGCGCAATTTTCGTAAAAAGGGGTATAAAGTTTTTGCTTCACGTATTAATATATAGATAAATGTGAATGTCATAATAATATATACCAAACAACAACAGGAATATAACATAATCAGGCGTGAAACTTCAAGTTTACTTAACAAGTATCCCTATGAGCCTGTCTTGAATTATTGTTCTAGTTTTTCATAAAACCACGTATTGGACAAGCGCGGACAATATGTAGTCTTACTTACAAACTAACATTATAAATGCGAATGTAAGATTTTTTGTTTGTTACGCTTCACGCCTAACTACTCGACCGATCATCATGAAATTTCATGTACACTTTGTCAAGGGTACAGGAAGTGACTACTGTTCTTGAGGGTTAAAAATATTGACTAAATCTACATTAACACTGCGATGCTGCTGGCAAAAACTAGTAGTATATATAAAAGGGCATTAGGCGAGCGAGATGGTGGCATGAAACTAAGATCACACTTTTTGCGGCCTTGGTTCGATCTGGTTTAGAATATTGTGCTCAGGTGTGGTCACCACACTATGAGGTACACATTAAGCGGCTTGAGAGAATCCAAAAGCGTTTTCTTTGGCACCTTTCATATCAGTGTAATAAAGTGAAAAATTGCCGACGTATCAAAGTCGATTAAAAAATTTTAATCTCCATAGTTTACTTGATCGGAGACAGTTGTTGGATCAGATTTTACTATATAAGTTAGTAAACGGTGACCTAGACTGTCCTATGCTTATTGAAAAAATAAACTTAAATGCGCCCTCAAGGTTACCTCGTGCAAGTGTATACGCTCCTTTTTCGATAAAAACGTCAAAAACGAACTTGGGTCATAACGCTAGGTCATAATGAATAGATTACTCAGTATAACAAGCTGACGAAAAATCATGAAATTGATATAGACATCTTCTCCAACAGTCTTCCGAAATTTAAAGGCAAGGTTAGTTCGTCATTCGATCCCCCTATATCTTGAGAATATATGCTTCACTCAACCTGTAATCTCAACCATTTTCTGTGTGTTTTAATTATGCCTGTGTTTAATTATTTTGTATGTTTTGCTTATATTTGTAGATTTTGCTCACATGTGTTTTAATTTATTTTAAATAAATGTTTTTTCTTATAATATATAATCATATAATCACTTGTTAGTTTTAAGTTTAGTTTATATTAGTGTAATAATAAAATGTTTTATTCATCTGTCCAAATGAAACTGTCGCTTATCATGTCGTGGCGACTTGTAAGTAAAACAACACTTAGCACATATTTGTATATCATGTTTGTAAACCCTGTATAAGTGGATGTTTTGTAAGTTGTCCTAAATAAATAAAAATAAATAAATGACACACTATCTTATCAAGTCTTCAAAAGCAATCAAATGTCGTAGAAAGTCACGTACTTGTAGTAAACTGGTTCAATCTGTATGACGTAACCACTTGCACTGCATCATAGTGAAGTTGTACATAGTTGTAGCACGTTTCGTAGATTTACACAACAGGGGGCGTAGCTCAGATGGTAGAGCGCTCGCTTAGCATGCGAGAGGTACCGGGATCGATACCCGGCGCCTCCAATATTTTTAGTATAGTTTTTGAAGTGAACACTTCTTTAGGCGCGTTGAACACTCCTTGGGTGAACAAAAATCTTGCCTCATCGTCACCGAACGCTTTCCATTTTTGAATTATTTTTGGTTTATAAAGAAGTGTTTATGATCAAGGATTAAAGTTTTCACTTCTATCGGCAGTCCTCAAAGACAGACAATTTCTTTTTTAAGTGAAATCTTCTTTAGCGGGATTTGCACTTTTTTGTGATAGGTAAAAAATGTTAAACTCGCGTCAAGACACGTGACCTGATCGAAAGTTCGTAAGACGGAGGGAGAATTGTCATGTTTGTGTACGATAGCGCAATAAATGAATATTGTATTTTACCACATAAATGATAGTACTTTTATATTGATAATTAAAGCAATTCGTGCAAAATTATTCCCTAACCATTCCAAAATATCAAAAATGCACAACGTTAATATTCAAGTTTTCACTTCTGCCGGCACTCCCGGAGTGCAAACCGTTCATTTTTTTTGCTTTAATTTTCTGTCTAGGTTTTTATTGGTACCGTGCTATTTTGTCTAACAGCACAGTTCCACGTGTTCTATCTGTTGCGCATTAAAATATCTCGCAAAGCAAAACTGTTGTAGGGAAAAGAAAGGAACACATATTTCTCTTTGTTTTATGTATAATATGAGTTCGTTGCTTACCGTGGGTCGTATGTTGAGGAAATTATATTGTAACATGTAGTAAAAGTCTAAAAATAATTATTGGAGGCGCCGGGTATCGATCCCGGTACCTCTCGCATGCTAAGCGAGCGCTCTACCATCTGAGGTACGCCCCCGATGATCAATATCATTTCATGTGCTTATAACGCAATGTTACAAAGCATAATTATGTGACATTATCTTAGAAAATATAATAACGACTTTTAAGACTGCGCCGAGCGTAAGACAGATAATGACAGAGCTCGTACGGCGCATATTCAAATCGGCGCGCGGCCGTAGTAATATTGTATGGAGGATTCAGTGCTTTTTTGATTAATATGTGTCTTTATTGTCAACCAATAACTTAATAAACTATTTATGTTTTGTTTAAGCTGTAAAATGGGATAGATTTCTACTGTTATAATCACAAAATCATGTAACGCGAGCTTACGTTTTTGCATTTTTCGTGCAATTTACGTAATTTTGTAGGCGAAAATATTAATTATTTTAAGTTTTTTACACGGAGTAATTGTAAATACAATGGTTATGGTAAATGTATATTTTATATTTGTATTAAACAAAAAGTGTTAATTTTATTCACTTAACTGTGACCGTTTGTTTTGGCACATTTCGCTCGGCGCAGTCTTAATGAATATTTATAAACCTACATTACTTAACCACTTTCTTAACTATGTTGTCCTGGTAACGAGTAACGTAATACCCAATTCAAACTTACGCCCATCCTGCATTATATCTTAATAACATGTCGCTTAACCCTCGCATTTCTCCTAGTTTAATATGAACTGTTATGATTGGTCCCGCAGCTACTTTTACTACCTGGTTCTTACTTACTCGTTATTTTCTCCACAAAATGAGTCTTGTTATTTGTGCGTCTACTGCCTTATAACTTTTGATATCCTGGTGACATGAACTACATAAAAGTACGTCACACTTTCGTTTATATAAAATTATTTCATAATTAATTATACAAACAAACACAATGCCGATTTCTTAATATTCCGTTAATTTATAAAAAACGTATAAAAGTTTCCTGTTCAAAATTGTCCAGATGTCATATTCAAGTTGAAGTTTATATTAGGGATTGAAAAACGATATTTGTTTTCATTTATATTTTCTGGCTTATTAAAAAAAACACTTATTTGGGATTGTATTATATTCTTAAAATATCCGTCCTGGTTTTACGTCCAACGAAAGATATCAACGCAAAATACAAAAAAGACGTATATTTTTATTCACACTTTGTATATTGTATTTTGTTTATTTCTTCCATTTGCAATGAACCAACCCCTAAGACATATCTTTGGAGATCTGATATCCTAGTAAGTAACTGAAGAATCGTTTTACTCTTTCTGTTTGAAATTTAAAAAACCCTTAATAATCTTTTGTATTAAATATTCTGTGAGTGTCGCATATGCATAAAATGATAAATTAACACTGTTTGTTGTTTAAAGTCCCTAGTTTTTTATGGACACAAGATTTATTTTAAGATGCCGGGAATCATCAATCCAGTTAACAATTATTTTGTTTCAACGTCAAAACTACATCCAATCAACTGGCAATTGTAGATACTTATTCCTCTAATTAACTGAAGGAAATCTACAATTGCCTTCTTAATTAATTTTGCTAATATAAAAGCATATTTTTAAAAATGTAAACATTGTCTCCGGTACTTCTCCCATACTTAGCGACCGCCTAAGCTACCATTTAAGTTACGCTCTGTGAACAAACAAAACATTTAAACTCTCAATTATTTTGCCGAACCGCACGAACAATACGTCTTTTAATAATTATACATCTTCTGCGTACGTGACAAATTCTTTGTAAAGTGCAATTCATTATTCATATTTAATAAGCGAGACTATACGTTACTGCTTCCTAAACTATGTTGTCCTGGTAACTACGAGTAACGTAATACCCAATTCAAATTTACAGCCATTTCACGTTACTTAGAGTGTCTATTAACCCTCCCAATTCTCCCAGTTTAATATGAATTGTTATGATTGGTCCACCTCAACAAGGGGTTTTACTACCTGTATTTTTCACATTATAGTCTACCTCAATCAAATAAAATTAGAGGCGTGCTCCTTCGTTTGGGTTCATTTTAACTGCCTCGTAACTTCTGGTATCCCAATTGTTGTATGATTTAAATATAAATAACACTAGGTTTATAAAGAATTCAAGAAACCAGTTAACCAAAATACAGGCTCTTGCCTAGTTTGGTAAACAGTCGTAGTACCTTTTAATGAAATACATACTGTATAGTTAGTGTTTAATAACCACGTACCCACAGTGAATGTATTCTCTTTTGTGTCAAATGTACCTTTTTATTTTTTTATTTTTTAGTTACAAAGTTCATTACAATATCGTCCTAGGTATTATGACCAAAACTTCTCATTCAATTTAGTCTCTTGGCCTACGCTTAGACTCCGGGTGCCAGACGCAAAGCATTAAGCATTAAAAGGCTTTAGTCTATATGGACTTCATTCAAACATTAAAAATAGCCGCGAATTTAACGATGACTAAACCGTATATTAAGTATTGTCGTGTGTAGTTGCAACCAACGTTGCACCCTACTGCGGACCTCTTGAAGAACATCAGTTAAGCAAACAATCCATGAAGAAATGCTTTCACTATAAATTAAATAATTCCCACATAGCTATAACACCCTAGTAACTGCGTAGTAACTTTTAACCCTTTCTGTTTTGAAATTATAACGGGATCATTTATTGGTAACTTTAACTATTTCTCAAACGTCGCCATGTTTGGAGATATTGCATAAATCGCATCGAATACATAATATGTTCCTCTATATCTTCACGCCTACTCTTGCACTATTGGCTACGTGCATACGCATTTTTTACATGGGCTAATAATGCCAGTTACGCATCCCTTTCTGCGGCAAAAGAGGGGCGGAGAGGATATGTCGAGCTCACCCGGATATGGAAAGAATTTAACAAACACTGCTCTGTAAACTGTGATGCCCTGGTACAAAATTTTAACTATGATATACTAATTCCCTTTTTTAAATTCTGTAGTAGAAAGAGAAAAGAAAGGTTTTGTTACGAAATACGTTTCTTTGTCCGTCATTAATTAAATTAAATCTTGCAGTTAATAATAAACCTCCAATACCATTTTTGACGCCGCCTTTCTTGCGATGTCTTGTTCATATAATGCTCTGACAAATAAAGTATCGGTGAGAATATAAAGCATCTAACCTTTATTCTCGTATGCTATTTGAACGTAGTTTTTGTATACAGACAAAATACAACAGGTTCTACACTTCTTATACGTAAAAAATATATGATGATTTAAGATAAATATGAATACCTGTATGTATTACCTATAATCCTGTGTGTACATATATTTTAGTTATCGTGCTCTATATTTTTTGCGGTCGTCGGTTTAATATTCACTAGACGATACTAGGCAAGGTGTGCTATGTGTTTGTGAAGATAGATTTCTGTGCGGCGCGGCGCCTCCAGACAAAATATTATCAATGCACACCGCGACGTAGTTGTTTCAAATGTTAGCGTTTGCTCAAATTTAATTTGCACGTTAAAGCTTATATATTCTAATTAAAAAAATGTACATCGTTCTAGCGAGGAGCTCAATATCAATATCTCAGAGAAATATTTCTATATTCTTATACAATCCCAATCCAGTTAGAAGACTAAAGAGAACCGATGTGCTGCCTTACTAAGCGGAGATGGAGCAGTGGCTTTACCTCTCCAAGCTCTTACCTCTTGCAACACACCTGGGACCCGAGTCTGCTGTTACAATAGTGCCAGAATGGTCTATCATTGATTTCATAATTGTTGATTTTGACAAGTTTAGTTATCTACTAATATAATGGCGTCATTATGACTTTCCGATGGTCAACCACTGACACTCCATTGAAAAAATGGCATAGAATGGTAATCTCGTACATAATGACAAATGAATAACTGACGTATGCGGCAATCTGCTGATGACAGTTACTTTGATCAAATTGCTTTTAACACTAATAAATAATATGTAAAAATATATATAAACGAAATCTGGCATGAATAAATGTTCAAATTTAGTAGTAATTTTCAAAAATCTCTCCTAGTAACGGGTTTTATAATAATGACAATACAACATGTCATTCTACCACAGTCCTATTACGAGACCATTGACCGACCAATGATCGACCATTATGAATTTAGCAGATTACGAACTTTTAGCAAAATGACAATGGAATTGCAGTTACGTCGTGTCGGAATGATGACTTTATAAAATAGCAGACTTGGGCCCCTGATTATAGTCTGGGCGATTGTTAGTAGGTCCAAAAAAAAAAATCTTATAAAATCAAGTCTAGTTTATTGTTCAGTGCAATAAAAATATACTTAATATTCTAATGCCTCTTTACAAAATCTGCATATCAAATTGGTTCTAATTCTGTTGTCACAAAATTCTCTAAGCTTAACTAAAAATCACAAAATTTTTTTTTAGTCCTGTCACTTTTAGCGATTTCAGAATACGAAATGTCTTTTGAGAGGACTAAACTAAATTTTAGTGATTTTTAGTTAAGCTTAGAGAATTTTGTGACAATAGAATTGGCACCATTGTATAAGTACCTAAACACTAACGAAATGTTATAGTTAGGTAGTTATAGAATGACATACCTAATTATATTACTTATAAATAAAAAAATATTTTCCTCTGGAGGCGCCGGGTATCAATCCCGGTACCTCTCGCATGCTAAGCGAGCGCTCTACCATCTGAGCTACGCCCCCGTTAAACTACAAAACTAAAGAAATCAACTGATTGTTAAGACTGGCTATACGTGTAAGTTATTTTGCAACCCAAGGTATGAAATGAAATGAGTACATACGTGATTTTTGTATTAAAGAATGCAGCTTGTCGCCTTTACACATACATGAACGTTCTTGGTAATATAAATACATGCACAACGACACGCACTGCTGCACCCAGTTTACAAATGCCACCTTGTAAATTATGATGCCCTAGTAAAAATTATTCAAATTCTTCCTTTTGATTTTTTAAATACTGAAAGAAAGAGAGTTCCGCTCGATTGTGATTGGTTTAAGATTTTTTGTAAAGGGTCCGCCTCTCTCGCTATGTCCTGCTAAGGTTTTATTACATTCTGGTTACCTCTGATATCCTAGTTACGATGGGAACTTAAAAATAACCCTTGCAATACGTGAAGTACACTGTACCGTAAGTAATAACAGTTTTAGAAAAAGTATTGGTAATTTGTTTGCTGAGGAGTTTTTGTATGTTATGTACTCCTTAGGATATGATTTATCTATACTAATATTATAAAGCTGAAGAGTTTGTTTGTTTGAACGCGCTAATCTCAGGAAGTACTGGTTTGATTTGAAAAATTATTTTAGTGTTGGATAGCCTATTTATCGAGGAAAGCTATAGGCTATATAACATCACGCTACGACCCACGGGGGCGACGCAGTAACGATAAATGCGGATGAAACCGCGGGAACATCTAGTTTATTAAAAGTCCGGTGAGGAATTTTTGTCTGCTGTGGTTGCCCTTTTCGCGCCCATGTTGCATTGTCAAGACTTCTTAAGGACTTCTGCTATCCTAGTAAAGGTGTGAACTAAATATGTATAAAATATATGTTTACAAGTTAATTAAGAAAACAAGTCGTGACAAAGGCTGCATTTTGTATGCTGCAAAAAATATATGGCAGGAAATGGAGCTTAAAATAAAAGTCGTGGTAAGCAAGAAGAACAGACTAGACCAGCACATTTTTATACTATTTTAGACTTTTCTTTTTAATTTACAGTCTAATATTTTTTGCCTGTTTCTTTTATTTTACTTATAAGTAGTTAGTATGTTAATATTATGATTGTTGCTTTTGTTCATGTCAATAAAACATTATATAAAAAACTTGTAAATAGACGAAAAAAAACAAAAAACGTTTTGATGCTGTAATGATAATAAGATTCATACTAAATACATCTTCCAAAAGACAGCGATGTGAGTCTTCTACGATCTGTCGACTCTTGCTCCAGCTTGAAAACTTTAAGTTTGTTTATGTAACATGATTTATGACATCTATAATTTACTGCCTATAAATAAATTCTTTTATTATTTAAAGCTAAAACAAAATTAATCAATAGAGGCGCCGGGTATCGTTCCTGGTACCTCTTGCATGCTAAGCGAGCGCTCTACCATCTGAGCTACGCCCCCTGCTGTACTTCATTAACAAAATAATTCACTCACACATACTCATGCACTATCTACCAATATGCGTATACACCCAAAGACATGCGCAGGCGACACTCATTTAAAAATGTTATCTTATTCCCTATGCTGCCCTAGTAAAAGCATGAATGATAATGCCCTTATATGACGAATTCTCCATTTTATATTTTTTGTAGAGAATGTTCACTCGTATCCTGTCTGCTTCTGATGCCCCAGTTTCGATAGAAATTAAATAATAATAACGCTTTAGTTTTATAATCTCAATATGTCTATATAGGCTTTTATTTTTAAAACGGACAGCCATTGAAGGTTATTAAAATTCAAAAGGTTATTTATTTATTGTATTTAAAAGAATGCATACCACATAGACGCTATGTGAGTTATAAGCTTATATGGCATCTGTTTTACCATAGTGATGTTTACCTACATATATGTGTAGGAAAGTATGTACTATGCTATCATGTTGCATAACTTATATTTAGAGACGGTTTTTTTGTATAAACCGCGATTTTTTCGGCTATACTCTGCCAGAAACAGCTATACATTCTGTGTTCTTCTGATATCCTGGCTGCGATGAGAACTTTGTAACAAAATTTAAAAGCAAAACCAAATTAATGTCACGTACAAAAAATATAATCGCATATATTTTTAATGTTGTATCTTTATGTATTATCTGCACACCATACTTTATGCAATATATATTATGTAGGTCCATGACTTTGTGTCAATCAATCTCCAGACTTATCGCATTCGACTGCTGGACATCGCCCATTTTAAGCCAATAACTTGTGCAATTTCGCCCATTTTAAGCCAATAACTTCTGCAAGTACTTCTATATTTCATCGATGTGCAAGTATGTCATAACTTCTAATTAGTCTTGCTGTCCTAGTACTTTTGTTGCTGTTCTGATACATTACACCGTTATGATCTCCTAGTACTTAACCAATTGCTTTCATAGTAGACCAGATACTTTCTTCACCATTATGATTCTAATCAAACTTTAAAATGGATACATATTTATTGGTTAACCGATTCAAACAAACATTAAATGTTAATTCAAATTTATTTCAATAAATCGCTGTAACCATATCGTAGACGGTATTTTTGTAAACAAGTAGTTTTAATTTCTTGATTTTTTATACCGTATACTGAACGGAATTAGATTAAACGTGGCTCGGGTTGTCAAGCTACCGAACTGACGAGTGATAATTACAAAATCCAAATTCACACTTGTGTGTGACGGTATAGTAAATTAATAACATACAGACAGACAACAAAATAAGCAACATTGTTATAAGCAATTCCCGCTAAATAGTAGATGATCCCAATAAGCTTTTTTAATGTCTAAGTGCAGTATTTTATAATTGTATATTCACTGTCGCTATTATTATTTCATTTTGATAATTTGAACTAGGTATATCAAATAAATAAAAATATAGGATCTTTCCCTTTCAATTACCTAATACGAGCCCTTTATAACGTTAAACAAAATTCCTATGTGGCTTTGATGTCCTGGTATCTGTGAGAAAAATTAACCCTTTCCTGTGAAGTTTATTTATGGATAGGCGGCATTCTTGTTACATCAACAATGTTACGTAAGCATCTTAAAAAAATGCTACACGGTATGATTTTTTTATATTTTTACAGAGCGTATTCAACAGCCATTAAAAATACAAACATGAAAGGATTTTTTGCTCCTTTGATTGTTTATCAGCAGGTAGCACCCCTCTGCAAGACACACCCTCTTTCTTAGCGGGGCGGGTTGCATGTCATTCTAAACTCTTTGTAGCTTCTGCTGCCCTAGTAGAAATGTAAACTTAATTAGGTCGAGGTTTAGTTTTTCAGTTAACTTATGATAAACTGAACTACCGGTAGACTCCGATACAGATCGGCAATTTATTTATTTTAATAGAAAGAAATATAGTACCGCTTTAGAAGGACAAAAAATAAAGTAGGTAGGTGTAATTTTGAAACTTGGGTTCGATTCTCAAATTCGCCATTTCGATAGTGAATATGTCAGAATTTGTGAAATATGCTGGTTGGTATTGTCTACGGTAACACTTTGACTTATATTTAAGCATGGTGCTGCATTTCTTCCAAGAACTTGTTTATTTGAGAATATCAATATCCTTTGTCTAATTATTATACGATCAATACAACATTTAAAAAGAGTTCAGTATAGTTTAAAAAATATAGTAAAGGCACTGAAATGTTACTAATAGAATTATATTACGCGAGAAGCGTTTTTCAAACGAAAAACATTGGTTTTAGAATCTGATGGATACGACTTAGTTTACGGTTAGCCAGGAGCAATGCAAATTCAAAATTCCACAATCTATACAAATAAATAAAATTGAAGTGTCTGTTTGTAATGTCAAAATAACAGCTTTTTATCTAATGAATATGAAAGTATATAAGGTACCTATACGAAAACATCTATTTTTTTATTTTTTCTGTCTGTCTGTCTGTCTGTTTGTTCCGGGTAATCTCCGAAACAGATGGACCGATTTTGACGGGACTTTCACTGGCAGATAGCTGATGTTATAAGGAGTAACATAGGCTACTTTGATTTTAGAAAAGAAATAGGGTTCCGCGGAGACAAACACTTTTTAGTGAAAATCTACGCGGACGAAGTCGCAGGTAACAGCTAGTAAATTATATAAGTAGTAGCTGTAACAGACATACAGAAGGACATACAAAGACACATTTTTACCAGTTTGGTGTGGATCCCATAAGAGAACAAACGAAAAAGAAATGAGAACCTCGAAACAGACAATATTAGCCATTGTACGCAATGATATATTTGATAACGTTGCAAATCAATTCGGTAATAAATATATCCTCTTATAGTTATAACTTCACGCTAAGGTTAGAAAAATAGAGATAAAGGAGGTCTATAAAATAGATGCGGCATGAAAGTGGATATAATGACGAGAATAGAAAACGATATGTTAAGCTGGTTTGGGCATGTAAAAAGAATAGACGAGAAAAGTCTAAGACAGTTTATAAGGCTAGTGTGAATGGATCAGTCGCAAGGGGAAGATCTAGGCGAATGTTTCTTGATCAGATCGGAGACGTTCTGGATAAAGGCTAGGTTAAGAGCACCTTAAACCGGAGAGCGTGTATGAGGAATGTTAGGAAAGTAATTGAAGCCAGAGAAATGTGTCAGAATCGTAGCAAATGGAAATCCGTAGTCTCTGCCTACCCCTCTGGGAAACAGGCGTGAATCTATATACATATGTACGTATGTACAAAATAGTGATGTAACTAACTTAAGTTTAATGTTTTCATTGATTAGATATAGGTAATGTGTTAGTAATGTATAACTTCACAGCATACAAGCGATTTGGTTTTAGACTAAGTTTGTATTGCATATGAATAAATAAATAAATGTATATTCGAGCTGTTGCATTTGCAAAATCTCTTTACGACATACGTGCGAGTCGTGTTGAGTAGTGGTAAAAACCAAACTTGTGTTGTTAGGTGCCTCTTAAATTTAAGACGCTACTTAACACCGACGTTTCTAAGGAGATAAATTTAAAACTGCCTCGTTATTTTTATCACGACGCCAAAATGTATTAAAAGTGGTAGAGACTTTTACTTTGTTTTACAATTTAACAAATAAGTAGATATTAAAATATTCCTCGCATATTTTATAACAAAGCATCATAAAATCTAATTTAAGGTACACAAAATTCGTTAAGATTTACGTAACTAAATTTTGCTAGAATTCTCGCAAAGACCAAGATAATCGGGTATAAAGATTTTATAAAGATTTCATTACTCACTATAACCTTTCATTCTTCTTTTTGAAAAGGTAACCCACTAGAAATTATTTCTGTGTCGTGGGGGACTTTACAAACATTCAGACAACGATCACAAAGAACACCTAGATACGGAATAACTGTTAGTGGTTCACACAAATTTTTGTCCCATGTGGGGATCGAACCCACATCACTCGCCACGGCAGCAGTGGCGAGGCGACCACTTAAACCACTACGCCATCAGTGCAGTCAAATATCTATACATAAAAACCTACCAGAGCTCTAATTTTCAATGATCCAAATATATAAGTCTACTTATTGCGTTTTTTCAAAATGTTATATTGATTAAGTAAGTTAAAATCTATAGCTAGTAAAAGCTTTAAAATATTTTTAAAAGGTGTATTAATTTTATTAATTAAAAAGTAAAATATTTAATAACTGGATATTAGTATAGATAAATATTCCAGCAATTTATTTGTAACACATAGATTCTGGTTCTACAATCTTTGGCTTCTGAATCGACAATCACACGATTGAGGTAGTCTATAATAGTTTTCTCTTAAAAATGTTAAATATATTTTGTAAAAAGTCAGTATAAAAAGTTATGAATCTTGGAGGCGCCGGGTATCGATCCCGGTACCTCTCGCATGCTAAGCGAGCGCTCTACCATCTGAGCTACGCCCCCAGTTACATTACAGTACTAAAAGTGCACTAACTTAAAAAAACACGTAGTAGTTACGTCATACAAGGTGAACGAATTCTATAATTTCTACTGATTATAGTCAGAGACATTAATGGCTATGTATGTGACTTGTTTCAGTAAGAAGTTTATATACAATTAAAGAAATCTATGAGTGTATAAAAAGTCCAAAATTCACAAAAACCGATCCCAAAATTCTTGATAAAACATCTTTCTCTTCATTACTGTCAGATTACAAGCCGGCCTCGGTGGCGTAGTGGTTAGTGTAACCAACTGCCACGCCTGAGGTCGCGGGTTCGATTCCCGCACAAGTCAAACATTTGTGTGCATGAACATGGATGTTTGTCTTGGTCTGGGTGTTTCTATGTATAATATGTATGTATTTACAAAAAAAAAAGTATATATGTATGTTTATCCATTGTCTAGTACCCATAGTACAAGCTCTGCTTAGTTTGGGCTAGATGGTGTTGTGTGTATGTGGTAGAATATTATTATTATTATATTATTATTACAAAGTACTCGCAAGACTTTTGTCAGTTGTTTTGTTCTTCGAAAAACGATCATCTAATACTTCTTCATAAACTATGATACCCTAGTAACGATGAGAAACATGATCCACTTTTTGAAGTACAGTATCGATCATCCTTGAAAAGTTTACCTGACTTTTTTCTTTTGTCGCTGTCCGGCCTTTATATCTGTTGCTCCAGCCCGTACCCTTCGCCTTAGATTACGTAAATATGTAAGAGCAACGCTGACGGCTCCATTTTGAAACCCTTAACAAATCTCTTATGACTCCTTGCTATCCTAGTATCCGTGAGAAAAATTAACCCGTTCCGTTTCCATACCCGCACAGGTGCGGCACCTTTTTTTACTGATGTGCAATAGAAAACATCCGGGCCGCATCCCAAAATTTCGAGATAAAAATTATAAGGATGCAGCCAAATTCTCCAATTGGAAAAGTACCTTCACGCTACAGGTAAATTGTCATTGTTATGTCAAATTGCGGGCGGGGGTAGATTGTAAGGTGACGTTTATTAGGGCCTATATAGAATGCAGTCACGCCTAGAAACTGAATTATATAAAAATTTATGTCAAACAATGCCGCCTCGTAAACACTTACAAAACTGCAAATATTTTATTTGTAAAATTAAACGGTACAAAATATAATTGGAGGCGCCGGGTATCGATCCCGGTACCTCTCGCATGCTAAGCGAGCGCTCTACCATCTGAGCTACGCCCCCTGTTATTACATTATATAAAATACTTATCTACACGGCACTTTCAATATATACTTACGAGTTAAGAGAATGTTGTACGTAATTGCCGAACAATATGCAATATTTAATTCTCATATACTTAAGTGTGCTTGGAAGCTATTAATAAAATATGAACAGGTGCTGCCAGCGATGTGACAGAGAAGAAATTAAATTATGTAATTGTATTACCGAAGGAAAATTAAATATTTTTCCGTAGGTGGTAGCTGCCGGCGCGATACGGGGATGGATGTTACGTCACATTACCTGATATGACATTTATATACCCATCACTGTCTTACATTCTTGTATCATCTACTACGATGGCAAACAGGCTACTATAATATGATGGTAATCGGTTACCATTGATATTGCTTAGCGACGCTTTGAACACAAAGGCTTTTCTATCTGCTCCATGGCTACACGGTACGGTATTCACCGGAGTATAAATACCATAAAAATATCGTAATTTGCAGTTATGTAGAGTATCACTGTATTGCTCACACTCATGTAAACATAGGCTACGCTGCGAAACTTCTCCCAGTTCATCTTCGGGGATGTCTCTGGGATGTATATAAACTGGTAACCGTACCTTGTGATTTTAGTTTTGTGTTCAACATGATTCGTGATATATCAGTGATCGAGTACCCTCTCATTGGTGATCTACCTGGTGATCAAGATGTTCCTGGTGGTGAAGATGTTCCTGGTGGTGAAGATGTTCCTGTGCTTGGTGAAGATGTTCCACTTCGTCGTGCTCCTCGTTTGCTGCCCGACCTTGACGACCCGAGATTGGATGGCACCGACCGGGACCCCGTTGAAGAAGACCGTATGCTTTATTTAATTACTCGTTTTTATGAAGATCTGCGATTGACATCTTCTTATTGGGTGAAGATCAAGGTCACCTTTTATCGCCCGCCTGCTCAGTGTAATATGTTTTTTGTCTCGAGTGCTCATCCAATTGTATCTTTTTTGTTTTGCGTGTATCTTATTATGATTATGTATCATATTTTGAAGATTGTAACCGTGATGCTTATTCATGTACTTTGTGTGACAAGAGGTTGTATGAAATAATAAACTGATTCTTTTTAATTCGAGCAATCGAATTAAAATGCCAATTATATTTTGTACCGTTTAATTTTACAAATAAAATATTTGCAGTTTTGTAAGTGTTTACGAGGCGGCATTGTTTGACATAAATTTTTATATAATTCAGTTTCTAGGCGTGACTGCATTCTATATAGGCCCTAATAAACGTCACCTTACAATCTACCCCCGCCCGCAATTTGACATAACAATGACAATTTACCTGTAGCGTGAAGGTACTTTTCCAATTGGAGAATTTGGCTGCATCCTTATAATTTTTATCTCGAAATTTTGGGATGCGGCCCGGATGTTTTCTATTGCACATCAGTAAAAAAAGGTGCCGCACCTGTGCGGGTATGGAAACGGAACGGGTTAATTTTTCTCACGGATACTAGGATAGCAAGGAGTCATAAGAGATTTGTTAAGGGTTTCAAAATGGAGCCGTCAGCGTTGCTCTTACATATTTACGTAATCTAAGGCGAAGGGTACGGGCTGGAGCAACAGATATAAAGGCCGGACAGCGACAAAAGAAAAAAGTCAGGTAAACTTTTCAAGGATGATCGATACTGTACTTCAAAAAGTGGATCATGTTTCTCATCGTTACTAGGGTATCATAGTTTATGAAGAAGTATTAGATGATCGTTTTTCGAAGAACAAAACAACTGACAAAAGTCTTGCGAGTACTTTGTAATAATAATATAATAATAATAATATTCTACCACATACACACAACACCATCTAGCCCAAACTAAGCAGAGCTTGTACTATGGGTACTAGACAATGGATAAACATACATATATACTTTTTTTTTTGTAAATACATACATATTATACATAGAAACACCCAGACCAAGACAAACATCCATGTTCATGCACACAAATGTTTGACTTGTGCGGGAATCGAACCCGCGACCTCAGGCGTGGCAGTTGGTTACACTAACCACTACGCCACCGAGGCCGGCTTGTAATCTGACAGTAATGAAGAGAAAGATGTTTTATCAAGAATTTTGGGATCGGTTTTTGTGAATTTTGGACTTTTTATACACTCATAGATTTCTTTAATTGTATATAAACTTCTTACTGAAACAAGTCACATACATAGCCATTAATGTCTCTGACTATAATCAGTAGAAATTATAGAATTCGTTCACCTTGTATGACGTAACTACTACGTGTTTTTTTAAGTTAGTGCACTTTTAGTACTGTAATGTAACTGGGGGCGTAGCTCAGATGGTAGAGCGCTCGCTTAGCATGCGAGAGGTACCGGGATCGATACCCGGCGCCTCCAAGATTCATAACTTTTTATACTGACTTTTTACAAAATATATTTAACATTTTTAAGTGAAAACTATTATAGACTACCTCAATCGTGTGATTGTCGATTCAGAAGCCAAAGATTGTAGAACCAGAATCTATGTGTTACAAATAAATTGCTGGAATATTTATCTATACTAATATCCAGTTATTAAATATTTTACTTTTTAATTAATAAAATTAATACACCTTTTAAAAATATTTTAAAGCTTTTACTAGCTATAGATTTTAACTTACTTAATCAATATAAAATTTTGAAAAAACGCAATAAGTAGACTTATATATTTGGATCATTGAAAATTAGAGCTCTGGTAGGTTTTTATGTATAGATATTTGACTGCACTGATGGCGTAGTGGTTTAAGTGGTCGCCTCGCCACTGCTGCCGTGGCGAGTGATGTGGGTTCGATCCCCACATGGGACAAAAATTTGTGTGAACCACTAACAGTTGTTCCGTATCTAGGTGTTCTTTGTGATCGTTGTCTGAATGTTTGTAAAGTCCCCCACGACACAGAAATAATTTCTAGTGGGTTACCTTTTCAAAAAGAAGAATGAAAGGTTATAGTGAGTAATGAAATCTTTATAAAATCTTTATACCCGATTATCTTGGTCTTTGCGAGAATTCTAGCAAAATTTAGTTACGTAAATCTTAACGAATTTTGTGTACCTTAAATTAGATTTTATGATGCTTTGTTATAAAATATGCGAGGAATATTTTAATATCTACTTATTTGTTAAATTTTAAAACAAAGTAAAAGTCTCTACCACTTTTAATACATTTTGGCGTCGTGATAAAAATAACGAGGCAGTTTTAAATTTATCTCCTTAGAAACGTCGGTGTTAAGTAGCGTCTTAAATTTAAGAGGCACCTAACAACACAAGTTTGGTTTTTACCACTACTCAACACGACTCGCACGTATGTCGTAAAGAGATTTTGCAAATGCAACAGCTCGAATATACATTTATTTATTTATTCATATGCAATACAAACTTAGTCTAAAACCAAATCGCTTGTATGCTGTGAAGTTATACATTACTAACACATTACCTATATCTAATCAATGAAAACATTAAACTTAAGTTAGTTACATCACTATTTTGTACATACGTACATATGTATATAGATTCACGCCTGTTTCCCAGAGGGGTAGGCAGAGACTACGGATTTCCATTTGCTACGATTCTGACACATTTCTCTGGCTTCAATTACTTTCCTAACATTCCTCATACACGCTCTCCGGTTTAAGGTGCTCTTAACCTAGCCTTTATCCAGAACGTCTCCGATCTGATCAAGAAACATTCGCCTAGATCTTCCCCTTGCGACTGATCCATTCACACTAGCCTTATAAACTGTCTTAGACTTTTCTCGTCTATTCTTTTTACATGCCCAAACCAGCTTAACATATCGTTTTCTATTCTCGTCATTATATCCACTTTCATGCCGCATCTATTTTATAGACCTCCTTTATCTCTATTTTTCTAACCTTAGCGTGAAGTTATAACTATAAGAGGATATATTTATTACCGAATTGATTTGCAACGTTATCAAATATATCATTGCGTACAATGGCTAATATTGTCTGTTTCGAGGTTCTCATTTCTTTTTCGTTTGTTCTCTTATGGGATCCACACCAAACTGGTAAAAATGTGTCTTTGTATGTCCTTCTGTATGTCTGTTACAGCTACTACTTATATAATTTACTAGCTGTTACCTGCGACTTCGTCCGCGTAGATTTTCACTAAAAAGTGTTTGTCTCCGCGGAACCCTATTTCTTTTCTAAAATCAAAGTAGCCTATGTTACTCCTTATAACATCAGCTATCTGCCAGTGAAAGTCCCGTCAAAATCGGTCCATCTGTTTCGGAGATTACCCGGAACAAACAGACAGACAGACAGACAGAAAAAAATAAAAAAATAGATGTTTTCGTATAGGTACCTTATATACTTTCATATTCATTAGATAAAAAGCTGTTATTTTGACATTACAAACAGACACTTCAATTTTATTTATTTGTATAGATTGTGGAATTTTGAATTTGCATTGCTCCTGGCTAACCGTAAACTAAGTCGTATCCATCAGATTCTAAAACCAATGTTTTTCGTTTGAAAAACGCTTCTCGCGTAATATAATTCTATTAGTAACATTTCAGTGCCTTTACTATATTTTTTAAGATGCGTGCCGATTAGATAAGCACGCTCCGCCTAGTTCGGTATACAGAGCGAGATAGAAGTATTTTAGGATTTTTTCTTATAAGTAGATGATTTGCTGCCCTTACGAGGTTTTACCTGTTTTTTATACGTCAGTTCGATATTCTTCCTTGCAACTTCTGGTGCCCTAGTCAAGGTGTGAACTTTAAAACCACAAACTAATTGACTAGATAAGTAAGAATAAACACAATATCATATCATCATATCACATCAATATCTGTTATTTATTTCTTTATTATTCAATAAATTTTACGGTGGGTTGCATATTGTGGTTTTAAGATCACACGATTACTAGGATATCAGGAGATAAATGGAGTTACCACAACAAATAATTTTTAATGGTTCGAACATATCAGTATTATGTCTCACGGTTAATAGTATGAAAATAAATACAAAATGGCATAAGAGCAAAAGAGAAAAAAGATCTCCCAAATCTCCTTTCCCCCCAATCCTTCCAAAAACCTACACTTGTTGGACAGGTAAAGATGCTGAGTAAGATGGGAGGAGCTAGTACGGGGCTTAAACGGAATGTAGGGTGTATTATACCTATTCAGTATGAAAAATCTTTTAATACTTAAGTAGCAAATACGGTTATGGGACGGTTTTAGAACTTTCATTTTCATTCCCTTTGGTTATTAATGTGTTAAGAGTCGTTCAGATATGATGTATGTGTGGGTGTACAGATACCTGTGAAACTTGTCTGCGAGGGCGTTAAATACGCCTCCTCACTGCTGTTTAAATTATGATACGGTGAACAAATTTTATGATTCGATAAAGTACGCTACGACTTTAAGGGTTCCGTCAAGTATTCATACCTACAATGAAAAATGTATAATTTTCTACAATAGATATCCAAAAAGATTAGGATTGGAGGCGCCGGGTATCGATCCCGGTACCTCTCGCATGCTAAGCGAGCGCTCTACCATTTGAGCTACGCCCCCGTTGAAATCAAATATCAAAAATACTAATCAGTTAGTTGTCGTAACTAATTGGCTAATGAACGTACGTGATAGTTGGTTAATCGTTTACTAGCCTCGGGCGCCGCGCCGTTCTCGTCGCCTCTCGATGTCTGACGATATTATACCGATAAAATAATAACAGCGTCTTTGAAACCTTTTGTTGCGAAACGTGATACCAAACGAATAATAAATAATAATGTGCTCCAGACCGAATTTCGGCCATGGTGGCCAGTCTTAACGGAGACTAGCCATCTGCACAAGTGTTTGCGCAAACACAAGTGCACTCTCTGTTCCCTAACTCTCATGATCCGATGGGACAGTGATCCGACACGACCGAAGAGAGATCAGGCGCAGGACCGACTGCTTTACGTGCTGTCCGAGGCACGGAGGTGTCTAACACCGCCAACTTCCTAACTCCGGGCTGCTATTGAGATTTCTTAACAGAAAAACCTAGTAACTTTTCTTGGCCCGACCCGGGATTCGAACCCGAGACCTCATGCACAGCAGTCACATTCACTACCGCTGTGCCACGGAGGCAAATTTAAGATTTGCTAAGACAATCTTAAATTAGTAACAAATATAACCAAACCAATTTTAACTTTTATACTTTCTCCAAAATGTATTTGATAGAGATATTCATGTTACTTAAAAGGCAATATTCGAAAGAACTCACAAAAAAAAATGTGCAGCATTTTAGCAACATGTACACTAAAAATATTCCTTAACATCTTGGCAACGTCTGATACCCTAGTAAAAATCTGATGTGAATGACCTGCTCTGCTTATTCAAAGGGCTTTTAGATTGATGTTTGAAAGATAAATGGATCACAACAAGTTAATTCATAAAATGATCTTAGAATTTATTTAAACATGTTTAAAGAACAAACTTTATTTTACAAAGTGGTAATCTGTTAACACGCGTATTCTAAAACTTAATGGCACCAAAATGATAATACTAAGAATAAGTAAGGAAATATTAAGTTAGGTATAATTACCATGCAAAAATGCAATTACGCGGGTAATTTTTTTTAGTTTGTTTGAAATGTAAGTACCTTTAATCCAATAAATTAAACGGTTGATTTGAGGTTTTAAGATCAACCTTATACTAGGTTATCAGCTGGTAAGAGGAGATATGTCGGAACCAATTTTTGATGGTACAGAAACGCAGGTAGCCCACTGACGAAGACCGAAGACCCTGGCGTAAAGTATATTATGGAAATATTAAAAAAAAATCTCGTAGTGCTGTCTCTTTTCAACCTATGTAGCTGTCTTGTTTAGTCTTTGAAACTCCTACTAGTCCTGTGCGCGGTGTAGGAAAGAGACAAGACAGAGAATGAGAAATAACATGCATTCGAAACTTTTTTGTATCCTTTTGTATAAATAGTTCATATTTTACTTCAAAGTATTTGGCACCTATGAGTTCTATCCTACTTCTGCTATCCTAGTGAAGGTGTGAACTAAAAACATATTATGCAATAATTATCCTAACTAATTTTATAAATGCGAATGTGCGTTTGTTTGTTTGTTCGTTACGCTTTCACCTCTTAACTACTCGACCAATCATCATGAAATTTCGCATTCACCGTTATCAGTGTTACAGAAAAGGACATAGGTAACTTTGATCCCGTAAAAAGTACTGTTCCCGGAGGAAAGCTACTAATAAGATATCGGAACCATATTTAAAATAACATTTAATTATATATAAAATCAATCATGCGCTGGCTGTCGGTATTTGAAATTGCAAACATCAACGTTCAGTAAATTATTTGTTAATATTAAAATTGTCATGTACAGTATTTATTTACCTGTTGTTTATTGATACCTAATGAAATGAAGTGCCGATTTTGTTCCACAGTTAAATTAGATACTTTAAGATAAAATTTCTATCCAAATATACATTTTTGAAAATAATATGCGTTTGGAGGCAAAAAAAAATCTAGTTGGAAGAAAATATCTTTCAAAATCAAAACAACATATACTAATAAGAGTATATGGGTCTAATAATAGACAATAAATACTTATTCTCATTATTTTTATCAAAATCTAAACGTTAGGAAAAATAAATTGGAGGCGCCGGGTATCGATCCCGGTACCTCTCGCATGCTAAGCGAGCGCTCTACCATCTGAGCTACGCCCCCTGATAATCATAATATTATAAAACTAACCAACTTTCTAAATAATAAAAGCCGTACGTGATTCATGGTCAGTTAAAATCCTAACCTTAAAATGTTTTGAAGTCTCCGTAATCTTAACTAATCCAAAAAATATGCTTCCTTCATATTTTATTTTTACCCAGACGTGGGGCTTTTGGATAAACAACATAATCTTCCTTATGTCGTCTACATTCCCATGCGTATTTCTCATTCACTTTATGTGAGGTGCCTTAAAATTTATGATGTCCTAGTAAATGCGTAAAGTAAAAATGCATAATGTATAAAATATTATGTGAGTGAAATTGTTGAATGAATTTTTAGGATAATGAAAATAAAAATACTAACTAAAGCATTTTTATACTACACTGCAGCAAACTTTATATAACGCACGTTTCACTGCGTTTGATTGCAGCAAGAACTTCTTATACGATGCAAATTTGAATGAAATCTTATTAGTTGCCTATTAGAATTAAAAATTTTAAAAGTTTAAATTATTATTTACACAAAGCAACAATCATAATTTACAACTTAAGTAATATTAACAAACCACTTATAAATTAAACAAAATATGGTACAGTAAAATTTTATAAAAAGAAATGACTGGCCAAAGTTTAAAGTAGAATAATGTTTTCGTTTTTATTTCTAAATATAATCAGAAAAAACAAGAATTATTGGAGGCGCCGGGTATCGATCCCGGTACCTCTCGCATGCTAAGCGAGCGCTCTACCATCTGAGCTACGCCCCCTGTTGAATACTAAATACAAATAATGCTCTAGTTTTTTATGTAATAAAAGTAAATGTTGAATGAAAGTCAATGCTACTTCAATGCATTAAGCATTGTGACGTAACTTACACCAGGGCCACATAACTTCCGCTCCAAGCGTAAATGCTCACTCTCAGATATAAGCAACGCTCTCATATTATATGGAGATGAAGCCTTTTCTTAACTATAATTGCCATATTAATACATTTGGAGAATATATTATGGGATTAAATATAATGACCACCAAAAATAGTAATTGCGCAGCAAAATATGCTTACTAGAATATATCATAACGATCACCTATACGCCTGAAATCACTGCATTCCGTCTCGGAAGGATTAGGTTATATTAGGTTCCTTCTTAAAACCACCCAAAAATAGGCTTATTTTGATCTCTTTAAATATATTTTGCTGTAAAATTTGGCGATCATTTACTATTTGTGACTGTTATATTTTACTATATCTGGTAATAAGTTAAACATAAGCCATATAATATCACCTAAATGCCGCGTCTAGGCGTAAGTTTAAAATCCTCTACGCCCAAAAGAATAAATGCGTAATATATTTTTAATAATATCTTTGATCCTGTGCCTTTCCAGTGGACGTGAAATACACATTAGGTCGTCAAAGTAAAGACTTAGGCACCACTTCACGTGAGAACGTGGTGTGGAAGGTTCAATTCGTAGAGTACACGACTGCTGACTATCAGACGGAATGTAGTCATTTTGACAGGCAATAATACAAAATAAATAAACAAATGGAGAAATTTTAACCGAGATACGGGACTGAAATTAGGCTCCAACCGTAGAGCCGGGCGCCGGAGGGCGCGAGACGACCCCCAGCCACCCTGAGGTTTGACCTGGGGGTGGTGGGCTTCGTAGGCCTGCCCGCCACCCGATCAGCACCAGGTCCGAGAGGCGGCGTGCGTGTCCGTCCCCCCTCGACAGTAGGGATAAAATTAGTCGTGCCCAAAGGGCAGGTCTATTTGTGTAGTGGCCTGCCGTTTCATACTGCGGGCCGAAACTCGGCGGGGTCGCGATTGCATGTGAAAGCGATTCGCGCGGCCCCGCCGATTGTGGCTATGTCGAGGAACACCGTGATAGGTTTAGTCGGTATTACCGGGATGTCGTTCACCATCTTTCCCCGGAGAGACCGACATAACCTCTCCGTTGCGGAGAGGTATACGTCAAAGCAGTCCAAGTTAAAAATATATATATATATATATATATATTGCGGTTATAGCAATAGATTTAACCTTCACTAAACCGAAACATATGTAGGTAGAGGAATGTGATTTTGATACAAATTTGCCTATTATTTTAGGACATGAAGCGTGAATTTGTGTATGCATGCACAGCACAATCTTACTGTTGCAAAATGCGTATTAAAAACAATGGTTTTTATTCTTTGATTTAGTAGTGAATCTCTTTGTTTGCTAAATGGCAGTAAAATATGTAAATTCTTTTGAATTAATAAACGTGCTTAACTGAACGGCTTATGCCCAGTGTAGTGTAATAAATACGTTACTGATTACATAGGGTTTTGTAGATAGTCGCTTTGTTCAGCTCTTCTCGTGTACCCAAGAGTTATAGGCAAAACGATTATTTTATAATAAAATATAACTTATTTGTAAAGGCTGGAACATACCTGGAGCCTCTCGCATGTTGCATGCACTAATTCAAATAAGAAATTGATGCAGTTTCAACGTAAGGGACTAATAATTACTTTATTTTTATTATCACTTTTAGCTACAAAGACGGCTGTCCACCAGATGGTGAATCTACCATTCACCGCTCCTCGCTCGTAGTAAAAGCATATGTACAACCGAGCACCCCATCGTTATAGTAGTGTTTCTTTGAATCCCATTTACAGTAGGATAAGACATACAATTACAAATACAAATACAAAATTGTATTTGTATTTGTAATTGTAAACACATTCATTCATTATATTTGTATTAAACAAAAAGTGTTGATTTTATCAACTTAACGGTGACCGCCTGTTTTGGCACATTTCGCTCGGCGCAATTTTAATCTACCAAGGTGATAACATCAGGAGAATTGCTTGCGTATTGTGGATCCTTAAAAAAGTAGTGTTCCATGCAAGAAACAAACAGATAGCATAAAGTTGTAGTAAGTCTATTTTTTAATGACTGCGTTGGCAAGGCAACCTCTTAAACCACTAGGGCAGTGGTTTAAGAGGTTGCCTTGCCACTGCCAATGCTTTGAGTGTTGTTGGTTCGATTCCCACACAGAACAAAAATTTGTGTGATCCACAAATAGTTCCTCGATCCGTTGTTGAGATGTTTGCGACACAGACATTACTCCTAGTGCAAGACTTGTCTTTTTAAATGAACAACGAGATGAATTGATATGAATTTATGCTTATCGCAGCATTGCGTGTGAATGTCGATTTACTTTTGCGTAATAAAGCCTTAGGCAATGCGTGCTGTGAAACGGACAATGTCAATGTAAGATTGGACTACCGTATCAACAGGGGGCGTAGCTCAGATGGTAGAGCGCTCGCTTAGCATGCGAGAGGTACCGGGATCGATACCCGGCGCCTCCAGAATTATAACATTTTACTATTTTTTCCAAATAGTTATTGGTCCATTATTAGAAATATTTCTAACTAAATAGCACGACGCTCTTAACGAATCCTTCTTATCGAAGCACAAATTAACTCAGTTATTAACTACGGTTTTCTGTAGGACAATACCACCTACTCTGTAGAGTGGTTTCGCCTCTTTATGGTATAGGGATAGTAGCTCTTCAGCTTGCAGTGATACTAAGAGGACATGCGGCTGTAGTTTGGATCCTCTTTTCCTCTGTAAAGATTTTTGAACTCATCCTTTAGACAATTGTAATCATAACTAATATTATAAATGCGAATGGCGAGTTTCTTAGTTTGTTTGTTACGCTTTCATGCCTAAATTACTCGACCAATCATCATAGAATTTCATATACACGTTGTCAGGTGAACAAAAAAGGACAGAGGGTACCTTTCATTCAGAATATCAACAGGAACTAATCCTAGTGGCTTTCCGTCCCCGGGAGTTGTCTTTTAAACAAAATGCAATGAATTTATGCTTATCGCAGCTTTGCGTGTGAATGTCGATGTACTTTTGCGTAAGAAGGCCTTAGGCAATGCGTGCTGTGAAACGGACAATGTTAATGTAAGATTGGACTTCTGTATCAACAGGGGGCGTAGCTCAGATGGTAGAGCGCTCGCTTAGCATGCGAGAGGTACCGGGATCGATACCCGGCGCCTCCAGAGTCATAACTTTTACAATTTTCTTGCTAAGATTTTTTGACACATTTTATGTAATATTTCTAACTACACAGAATGATGTTCTAAAGGAGTCCTCCTTAAGCACGATTCAAATCAATATTCTACCACATACACACAACACCATCTAGCCCAAACTAATTCATATAATCAGTTATTAACTATGATTTTCTGTAGGACGATACCACCTACCGTGTAGAATGGTTTTCCCGAGTCTCTATGTTAGGTTGATAGTTCTTCAGCTTACTGCGGAATCAAGAGGATATGCTGCTGTACCTCTGAATCCTTTGTAAACGCTTTTAAACTCATCCTCCAGACATTGTAATATCCAACATAACACAGCTAAAAACGTAACTATTCGGTATTTAGCAAACCTTTTTCCGGTCTATTGAGCACATCCCTAGTTAAATATTACTCAAATTCCTTGACGCGAGACAAAAGCGTTTTTGCTCGTGTAGTTTTCCTCTAAGTATTCAAACATTCCCGTTCCTTTTCACCAATTTTACAATGCGAATAAAAGATTAATAGCGCCAGCCGCTTTCACAATTATGTCACAGACTCAAAGGAGATTAGTGCTAGTTTTTTGTCGCCAGAGGTCACTGAAGCGTAATGGGTAAAGCTTAGTAACATTTTTTGGAACTTCTCGTAACTGGTACGATGCCTAATAAAAGATGAGAGACTTTGCAATATGGCGTGTCAAGTCAACATAGTTTGATAAATGTATGGATTTATTTATCTTTGGTTTTTAATTGCCTTTAGTGATAGATAGGCTAGCAGTCCACTTGTTAGTAATTGATACGAACCGTCAATGGATTTTAGCCACGACAGGAGTCTACACAGCTAATTGCCGCTGCCTTCCTCGATTGAGTAGTACATGGTATTAACCTAATTTAGGGGCTACTTTTTTCTGAACGCCACTTATTTAAAAAAATATTTTTATATATTCTGTAATTGCTGTTATTCTAGCTTTATAAATACTTATTTTGAGTCTATGTCTGTTTAGTCTGTTCATCTTATATCTCATTATCATATTATAATTGCATCATTGATCCCGTGACATTCTTTTGGGTTTATGATTGCGACCGGACATGAGATTCCGGGTTCTATTTTAAATTGGGGCAATGTAATTAGGTTTTTGAAGTACTAAATATAAAAATCTGCCCGATATACAGTTTTACGATTTACCCTGTTGTGTGGGATTTAAAAAGAACTGAGGTTGTGTTGTTGTTTTGTTTAGTTGGACGTGTGTTGTCCACACTTAGCCCTACAATTGGGCCATTGTGTTGAACCAAGCACTGAGATTATATTAAAAGCAAACAATCTGTTGTGGCATGGAGGCACTGTATGTATATAGTATATAGTGTGTCGTTATGTATGTATATATGTATATCATTCAGCAGGGATAGCCTAGAATGAGACCGTTGGACTGCCACGCAGAGGTCTCAAGTTCGATCCCATGGCACGCAACTCTTGAGTTTTCGAAGTTATGTGCGTATTAAATAGTTATCGCTCGGTTTAGCGATGAAGGAACACCGTGAGGATACCTGCATGTCTGAGATTTCTACATAATGTTCTCGAACATATCGGCCTCGATGGCGTAGTGGTTAGTGTAACCGACTGTCACGCCAGAGAATCCCGCACAAGTCAAATATTTGTGTGCATGAAAATAGATGTTTGTCTTGGTCTGGGTGTTTCTATGTATAATATGTATTTATTTACAAAAAAGAAGTATATACGTATGTTTATCCAACGTCGAATACCCATAGTACAAGCTCTGCTTAGTTTGGGCTAGATGGTGTTGTGTGTATGTGGTAGAATATTATTATATTATTATTATTATATGTATGTGAAGTCTGCTAATCCGCACTGGGGCAGCGTGGTGGACTATGACCTAACACTTCTCAAGCTGAGAAGAGGCCAATGCCCAGCAGTGAGATATTATGTATCATTCAATATTTATTTATTTAATAAACCAAATAATAAAGTTATAAATTCATTCGTTTATATCGTAATTGATAATAGGCTTCAACTACAATCTATACAAGTGGGATTTATAGTGTAGGTATATTATATCGTTACATTACACGTATATCGGATTCTGCTGTTATTTATGGCAAATGAGATAAAACCAATAAAATGGACGCGCGCAAACGACTTCTAGAATCGTGTTAAAGGTAATTATTATTGCCTGTGCTCCTTAATTAGTTGGAATTGTTTCGATGGTTAAGTTTAATTTAGCGCTTATACCTATTATGAGGTCCCAGGTTCAATGACGTATTAGAAGCAGAAAAACAGCTGAGTAAACCCTAACTAATTTTATAAATTCGATGTGAGTTTGTTTGTTATGCTTTCAATCCTCACCTACTCGACCGTCACCATGAAATGTCGCATACCCGTTGCCGTGAGTACAGAGTAGGACATAGGGTAACTTTCATCCAGAAAAAGGATTGTTGCTAACCTAACCTAACCTACATTTATGCGAGCGAAGCCACGGGCAAAATCTAGTATGTTATACAATTTTGCCTGCCTCTTCAACCATTTTTGGATGTGAGTTTATAGATGTATGTAAATTAGTATGAGAGGTGTACAAACTGCGCCTACGGCCTGCTCAATAGGATATTTTAAGGTCACAGAATTCGCATCATCATCTCAGTCGAAAGACGTCCCATGTTGGACATAGGCCTCCTCTAAGGTTTTCCACACAGACCGGTCTTGGGCTACTCGCATACAAACGCTTCCTGCAATCTACCAGGTCATCAGTCCGCCTTGTGGAGGGCCTACCGCTGCTGCGTCTTTCTTTCTGCCCTACCGGCCATCGGTTCTGCGCGCTGTGCCCTGCCTACTGCCACATCAGCTTCGCTATCAGGAGAGCTATGAATTATTATGAAAGAGCTAATTCGCATATTTTCTGCCTTATCACGAGATAGTTGGGCTAATGAGAATTTTCTTGCAAAAAAATCCAATACCGCTTTGCCAGACCCGTGACTCGAAACTGAGAGTCCACGTATAGCAGTTGCACATCACACTTATAGGTACTGGTACCATTGGACATACAAGTTTGATAAGTGGAAGGTATGACGTATACTTGATTACAATACCCTTGTATTACTGATAATCTTATCGATATGGTTGTGTTTTTCGTTCAGTATTAACAACGGGGGCGTAGCTCAGATGGTAGAGCGCTCGCTTAGCATGCGAGAGGTACCGGGATCGATACCCGGCGCCTCCAAATCCAATCTTTTTGGATATTGGATTTATTATAATATTAAAATATTCTGAAAAATTCTTAAAGAAATTCTTATGGGATTATATATAATGACCACCAAATATAGTAACTACGCAGCAAAATATGTTTACTAAAATATACCATAAAGAGCACCTATACGCCTCAAATCACTGCATGAAGGGTTAGGTTATGTTAGGTTCCTTCTTAAACCCACCCAAAAATAGGACGTTTTTGACTGTTATATTTTACTATATCTGGTGATAAGTTAAACATAAGCCATTCTTATTGTCAGAGCTCGTTCTATGTTGTTTGTCAAGCCATAAGTTGTTGTTTTATTGAGTGAGAATTTGAACAGCTGTATGTGTGAAGTGTAAATATACCTATGTTTATATTTTTATTTATATTAAAGTTAACAAAGGTATTGGATGCCTAGTAACTGTTTGCACGGGTATATGTCCGCTCACAAATATCGACACCACTTCCAAAACATTAATATGAAAGAAGGGAAAGAACATGAAAGGTGTAGAACCTCCTAGGTATTAGACATCTCATCATCATCATCATCATCATCATCATCCTCTTGCCCTGGTCCTAATTTATTTGGGGTCGGCGCAGTATGACCTTCGCTTCCATACTTCTCTGTCACCCGTCATCTGATCATTTACCACTTTCCCTTTCATATCCATCCTCACAGTCCATCTTTTCCTTGGCCTTCCTCTCCCTTTTCGTCCCTCTACCCTCATATTTATATATCTAAGTAAGGTATTTGACAACTAAGTAATATAAAAATGACATTATAAATATAGTCTATACTTCATACCAAACCAGGGGCACATTGAAAGGGAATGAATTAGACAATCGATTTCTTACAGATTGCAAATGTTTTGGCAAGGCCATGGCAAATCTACCTAAATCGAAGACCCAGTTACATGACGAATGTGATATTGCAAATAAAACAAAGTGGGTTTGTCAGAATATAATATAATATATTCTCTGCTTGCCTCTTCAGAAAATACGCGTTAGTTTCTGTGTATATGTATGTATCAGAACGTTACCCAACTAATAGCTGTTACATTACGTTCATAATATTAACTCTTTTTGTCCTTTTTAGGAGAGCTCATCTACATGCACTATGTGCCGTAAAAGAATTTGTTTTAGATTTATATTGTTCTGCTGGTTGGCACCAGATGGCCAGCTGTGTATCACGGCCGAGTATTGAGATATCTCTATTTCACGCTTTATTAAAGTAGTTTCAGTTTCAGCAGTGTGCCGGACACGGACAAACGGACAGAGAAACAATTACTGACTTTTGCCCGCGCTTTCGTCTATGTGAATCCCACATAAATGCATATTGGGATAAAAAATATCCTATATGTTAAAATAGGTCATGGTTTATCTGTTAATCGGTTTACGCGTGATTTATTTAAACATAAATAGGTATACCTATGTATATCACAAGTGAACATATCTCTGTGCCGAATATGCTTATATAGCGTTTTATTTGAATTATACGTTTGCAACGCATTGATATGCGTAAATACTAAATTATGCTAATTAATCAGCATTGCATGTCGATCTACTTTTGCATAATAAGGCCTTAGGCAATGCGTGCTGTGAAACGGACAATGTTAATGTAGATTTGAACATTTATATCAACAGGGGGCGTAGCTCAGATGGTAGAGCGCTCGCTTAGCATGCGAGAGGTACCGGGATCGATACCCGGCGCCTCCAGATTCATAACTTTTTATACTGAGTTTCTACGAAATATATTTAACATTTTTAAGAGAAAGCTACTATAGACTATTGTATAATCCACAGATCATTGTTTCAAGTCTTGGTATTGTGTCATCATCATCATTTATTTTCGATGAATAAAGGTACATACATAGATGTTATATTGTACCAGTTAGTGTCAGCTTTGTTCTACTTCATGCATCATTGCGGCATCCAAAATTGATCGATGGATATAATAAATGTTGAACTACACGAATTCTAAATATTAATTAATCATATCAAAAAATAACAAGTGAGAAACAGCAATGAATTGCCGTAAATCTTAGAGTTCGGGTAACAACGAGGTCATAGGTCATAGTCATTTCGGGGGTATATCGACTATGTTGAGTCGAATGGCGTTGACCGCGAGTCTCTAGCTCTTACGGTTCTGGAGTTGAAAATTGTATAACAGACAAACGGACGGACAAAGCTGTTGTATAAGAGTTTTGTCGAACTCTAAAAAGGAATTAAATTGACTGAGTATATAAAAATCAAAATATAGCAAAATAATTGGGAGTCCGTTATTTAATGTTTGTAAAGTGTAATTTTTTAAACAAATACTAATTGTGACAATATGTTTCTTGTAATATATTTGTACTTATATAGTTATGTTATATAAAAGGATGTTCTTCATGTCTGTTGTTTGAATGTTCGTAAAGTCCCTCGCTCCCTCGCGACACAGGAATTATTTCCTAGTGAGCGAGTTGACTTTTATTTTTAAGAAGCAAATATCATTCACGCCATGTTTCATAAATTTATTTATAATAGTTCAGGCATCTTTACTGTGATTAAAAATACAACCTGAATAAAATACTTTTATAATTCATTAGCTAGAGTAGTCTATATATAGCAGAAACAACCTTCGCAGTTTCATAACAAATTTAATTTGTTCGAAGTTAAATTTAACTCGTTTGAAACCTAGCTTTTTCCGTTGTGTTTTTTATATTTACTAACTTAATATTGTTTTCTGTTTACGCGAATGTTATTCATTGAAATTAAACTACCTATATACAGATTTTATCGCGTTGTTTATTTGACATTTTACTACAACATTTTGAAAACTGTTACACTACTATTACTATTAAACATTACTAATTTTAAGCTAATTAAATTATTGAAACTTAAAACTATTTATACTATTACTATACTATTATACTATTTATATCTATGTTTACACTTTCCCCAACGTTTCGGTTGCTTTTCAGCAGCCATGGTCACGGGGAGACTAAGATGGTAGTTCTCTCAATGTTTCAGTCACAGTCAGTCACTTTATTAACTTGTAAATATTTTACTTGCGTTCAACAATTCGTTCGTTCTGATGATGTGGTTTTTGTTTTACGATGGATGGCGCATAGCATCGCCATAGCATGCTTGCATTGTTCATCAGAACAAGCGCCGGTACCTATGGATTGATTTGATCGCAAATTCTAGTCCATGTAATCTATGTTCCTGCTTAGCATAGCTATGCTAAGCAGGAACATAGATTACATGGACTAGAATTTTACAACACAAACATTTAGCTAAATGTTGTGCAAATGTTTATACTTCCGTATGGTCTGTCAATATATTATTTTGGATGCAATCTATTTTAGACTGTATGTACATCTTCAGCCGCAATAATACAGTTTCAGTGAAATACCAGATTTAAACAGGGGACTGATATATCATATTTATCTCTTTAAATGAAGGACATAATGGTTTTTAATCGGAGCTTCACTAACCATAATAAGACACGGTCCTGCTACTGAGAATGTCCTTACAGAATACCCATACTATATATAGTATGGGTATTCTGTAAGGACATTCTCAGTAGCAGGACCGGGTCTGGGCTTATGCCCAGACTATCCGGCACATGCTGGATATATGGCCGCAATACGTTTGCCCACTTTAACGTGACGAGTGCCAAAAACCTAGCGTGTCTAATATGTCTGCAATACACCTCTGTCGACACCATTGGGATTATACAGGCGTGAATATATAATAATAATAATAATATTCTACCACATACACACAACACCATCTAGCCCAAACTAAGCAGAGCTTGTACTATGGGTACTAGACAATGGATAAACATACATATATACTTTTTTTTTGTAAACACCCAGACCAAGACAAACATCCATGCACACAAATGTTTGACTTGTGCGGGAATCGAACCCACGTCCTCAGGCGTGGCAGTTTGTTACACTAACCACTACGCCATCGAGGCCGACTAAACTACATATGTTATGTAGTATGAAGATAAAACGCGTCAAAAATAATTGAGTACGTTGAATTGTTTCTCTAGTGAAAGGTGCATGCGTAAGTACGTATTGCGAAATGTCGTATACGAAACTAGTTCACGTCGCCTTGGGCAGTGAGTGTTATTGTTACACTGGACAGTATAAATACTTATTTAATACTTTAGTCAACAGGGGGCGTAGCTCAGATGGTAGAGCGCTCGCTTAGCATGCGAGAGGTACCGGGATCGATACCCGGCGCCTCCAAGTTTCCCTTTTGCTTTTTTATTTTGAAAAAATATTTTATAGCTATGCTGTTGAAATTATAGAGAAATAGATATGTTTTTATTGCACGCAATCTTAAATATGGATAAAGAAGTACTTCAATTTGACTTATCTAATCAATCGCGGATCAGGACATACGAAGTAAGTTATAATATCATCTATGTTTATGAACTGCACCACTGTTGGGATAGGACTTCTTCTTAGTGTAATACGGGTTAGTCCCTAATTCACCTCGGTAGCCCAGAGCAATTTGACAGACCTTACACTTTGTGAACATTATGTAGAACTTTCGATTTTATTTTTCTGCTGGTGTGATCGATGATTGACTGTGCAACTCGAAGAGTCAGAGATTGAGGTCTTAGTCGAGACCTCTGCGTAGCAGTCTAAACGACACTAAGCTATCGTTATACCAAATTAATATGATAATAATAATATCCTCCAGACCGAATTTCGGCCACGACGGCCAGTCTTAACGGAGACTAGCCATTTGCGCAGGAGATATTATAGTGCACAAGTGTGTGCGCAAACACAAGTGCACTCTCTGTTCCCTAACTCTCATGATTCGATGGGACGGTAATCCGACCGGAGAGAGATCAGGCGCAGGACTAACGACTTTACGTGCTTTCGGGGGCATAGGATAACGTTTATATCACAACAATTTTAAACCCAAAGAAAAAATAGAGTCTCGCCGCATTTTAAAAAATAGCAGCATATTCACGTACGGCGTTATGTCACATGCAGTACGTAAATACGGCATATAACCTGTGCTACGTGGGCGTCGCTTGCAGCCGGCCGTCACTCAGCTGACTGCGCCACAAAGAGCACGGACTTTCAGAGCACGAGCGCTCACTGTGTAACGTAACGCTGGAAAATTGTGTGCAGTTATATTATGCCATTTAACTCTTCATTGTTGTAAGGCCTAGTCGTAAGGTTTGTTATAATTTTTATTGCTATGGTAGGCAGATGAGGCTTGCAGACGGCTTATCTTCTGATGGTAAGTGGTATCATGGCAGTTTTTTTCTAGAAGTCAAAGAAACTCCAAGAAAACATCTAAGCAAACTTATAATTCTTGTAAAATACTGCAGTATTGTGTATGGTTAGAGTACGCCCGGTGTGGCCGTCCCTATCCAGTGGAGTTTGGTATTGTCAACTTTTTTTCTACTGCAATAGTTGGGTTGGGCAATCCGAGGGTGCGTGCCGGGTTCCTCTCCTCTCAATTATTTGATTACAATATATTTCCGCCAAGTAACGCCTAATTTAATTCAATGAAACGACTAAGCTGCTACTTACTGTGAAAGACTGGTCCAATGAAAGGAAGCAGAAGAAGGTCCCTTGACCAAGAGGGTCATTTAACTGCCGCCGCTAGCACTTTGGATTATAAAATTAAGTACGTACCATTCTGCAGAACGGAGAATTATTTCTAAGCCTAGTGCTATAGGCTTAGAAATAATTCTCGAAGTAAATATATCACAGATGCTTTAACTAACGAAAAATGGGACGTAATAAAAATCCAAACTTCGTACAAATAAAATAGATCACACATTTTTCGAGTCCGTTACATTAAACGGATTGCATGGTGACTGATTAAACTAGCGAGCTATCACCGAAACCTATTTTCGTTTGAAATACGAGGGATATCGCTCGCACGTTGACGATTTTAATATAAAGGTATAAATACAGGAAAGGAATGGGATAGACAGGCATCAGTATATAAGCTTCTGGAACTCTTACTTACCTGACGAAACACAGTTACAGTATTACTAGTCTTACGCTGGTTTCCTATACTAGACAGTTATTCCCCGGTTGAGCTGGTTTATGTCGTAATGTCAATCCATAAATTATCTATATATTAATACGTGAAGCGAAAACTTTGGAGCCTTTCTCGATGAATAGGTTATCCAACACTAAAATAATTTTTCAAATCGAACCAGTAGTTCCTGAGATTAGCGCGTTCAAACAAACAAACTCTTAAGCTTTATAATATTAGTACCTATAGATAGTATAGATGTAAATATCATTAAACTCTTGCTCTGCTTTGTGATCCTGGTACCGTGACCACAAATTAGAGTAAGTCTTTGGTAGTACTGTAGTATCTAATTACTACTAAAGCATCAATAAAGAAATCACGTTTGTATGTCATTGAAGAATTAAACAGCAGTATGTTGTATCCACCTTAACCATGTTTACCCAGGTAAAACCAAGTTTAAATAGACTAATAGTCTTACCAACCCAAGAATCCAACCGGAGTCCCGATTCTTAAAATTTTTGCATTCTAAGATCGCCGCTAGTCTGTTGCTAATAAATAACGAAACAGCGCAATAAAAAAAAAGCGAATGCTATATTCTTTTCCTCTGGTATAAATCAAAGTTTGGCTATAAAATCTCGAATACAATTATTACAACCTGTTACCATAATGGATGATTATTACTTTATTTATGCGTACCATAAAATATGTTTCGCTTTTTTATCGTTTGGTTGGTTCGCCACGGAAACAATAAAAACATAAGTACGCAAAGACAACCGCGAACAAAATAAAATATAGCAATAAACCAAACAGGAGGAAATAAAAGTAACACATAAGCGCGACTTTTTACCGGAGCGAAAAATCTCCATTAATATTTGGAAAGCATAATCGCGAGGAGCATTTTAATAACCCGGGTATAGCATTAACCGGGACAACAGCAGCGAGAATCCCGGACACGGAATTACGGGCGGATTAGCCGCGGACGCGACGCCCAGGATTAACTAGGGAACAATACGGCGGCCATTCCGTGACAGATGGACTTCCCGCATTGTTGTTTTGTCGGTCATGTTTTTTAAAGTCGCACACGTGAGGTAACTGAATAATGGAACACGGATCCAATGTGAACGTGATTGATTGATAAAGAGTAAGAGAGAAAGGATACATTTAGATCGAACGGGTTGACAACAGCCGTACTGTGCCCGCGCTCTCTCTCTCTGTGAATATTATCGTTTTCAATATGTTGCTTAGTATGTATTATGTATGGGGATGTTGTTGTATGTTGACAAATGATTTAAATAGGGCCTGCTACAAGGCAAACTATACATATGTTTGCTTTCGTCGTACGTGAATGAAACACATCGGTATTGAAACATTTTAAGACGCAAGATACACAGAAAAGACGTAAGACGAGGACGCGTCGCAGACGCGGCGCCCCTTCAATAAATTTTCATACAAAATGTACGAAAATTGATTGAACATTTTGTATGAAAATTGATTGAACCGTCGGCGTCGAGTCCGCGTCTCGTCCGCGCCCTGTCTTTTCTGTTTGTTTTGTGTCGCGACGCTTCTATACATTTTCTATGAAAATTTATTGAAGGGGCGCCGCGTCTGCGACGCGTCCTCGTCTTACGTCTTTTCTGTGTGTCTTGCGCCTAAAGGATTGTATTGGTAATTATTTCGTTATAAAGAAATATCTTATCCGAACGCTGTCCTGTTTGTTTAGTAAATAAAGTATGACCGCATGCACCTAAAGCTTCGATGTCTTGGAGAGATTACATTTTATAAAAATTCAAACTCGCTGTCTGAAATTTGGTTAGAGAAGAAACCGGTAACCAATTCGTGCAGCAGTCGATATGGGGGATATAGAATATTCCCTTGCGTGGAGTACTGTTCTCATCTTTGGGATGGCTCTGCGCAGTACTTGCTGGACGCTCTCGACCGGTTACAGCGGCGGGCTGTCCGTATCATCGGAGATCCAGAGGTCACGAGTTCACTGGAACCTCTGCAACTCCGTAGGGACATTGCCTCATTGGCATGTTTCTACAGAATATAACACGGGGAGTGCTCTGAAGAGTTATTCCACCTTATCCCGCCCTCCCCTTTCCTATCCAGAACAACGCGTGCTGGGCTCAGATGCCATCCTTACACGGTAGAGTCGATTAGAGCGCGTACCAACAAGTTTGGGTCCTCATACCTCTGCCAAACGACCAAGGCATGGAATTCTCTGCCAAGGCACGTGTTTCCTTCTTCCTTCAATCCTGGGTTCTTTAAGCGAGGTGTGAAAAAGCATCTTCTCAGGCCGTCAAAGTAGAGACCTCAACATCGCCTCGGCTACTGTGGGGGCGATGTGGAGGTCACTGCTCTTAGACCACACGACTGCTTACCATCAGGTGGAGTGAGGTCATTTTGACGAGCAAAAAAAAAAAAACAGAATATCCAGACGCCAGGTTAGGCCGATAATCCCAGATAGATTTTTACCCCGCTAAGCTTGGAAAATTCTGAAAGTAACTTGAAAATTTCGCGTTGCTTTATATGTATGTATAAGATATGTATATTTATTGTTAACTGACTACAATAATTTGAAGTCACAAGCTGGCTGGTATAATCCGGTCGAAACGTCAAGAACGTACAGGTAAACAGTATACATGATCGCGTACATTCCCTTTATGAATAATTAAAAAAGAATAGGAATGAAAAAGGCTTATGTTTAACTTATCACCAGATATACTCGTAGTAAAATAAAACAGTCAAAAATTGTAAATGATCAACAAATTGCACAGCAAAATATATTTAAAGAGATACAAAATAAGTCGACGGGGGCTCCTATTTTTGGGTGGGTTGAAGAAAGAACCTAACATAACCTAACCCTTCCGAGACGGAATGCAGTGATTTGAGGCGTATAGGTACTCGTTATGATATATTTTAGTAAGCATATTTTATCCCAATGAAAAATATGTATATACATATATAAAATAAAGAATGTCTAATAGTGATGAGCACAGTGTTAATTATTCTGTTGGCTTCATTATTGGCATCGTGAGGTCTCGTTGTTTTGCTCGGTGTGTCGACAACAATGCGAAACTAATAATATGTTGCTTGATTACGCGATTCACGTGAATTAGTCGCGGCGTTTTCAAGTAGAATAATTTACATGATTGCCGTACGTCGTCAGTGTGTAGCGGGATGAGTCGTCGCTGATTTTGCATCAAATGAGTTGGAGTATGAATGCGTCCAAATGCGAATATATAAGTATTATCTGTTCTGCGGCTAAAGAGAGTTTTGTGATGATAATTAAATATATGTTTCATTTCTGAGCCTATCCGAGATTTGATCGTAACTATTAGTAATACTGACTCAATTTCGGAAGCTGCTTGTTTATTTGAATACTTAAAGGTTCCAGTTTTCTGCTTCGCTCAAAATGAAATGCGTCTTACGCTTTCACTGACACTGCGTTTAACGTAAAAGACAATACGTAGGAATTCTTTTAGCGGCAATCGAAATTAACCGTATGACGAAAAAACGAACAAAGCCTTTAAGAGAGAAGTAAAAAAATGATGCGATTTGAGATTATCGATCGATTCTGTGCTGTGAGAGTAAACCTATAAACATATTTGCCGACTGGACTTGAATCAAATCAAATCAGTGACCCCACGGTCAATTGATAAACTTGCGTTTAACTTACGTCATTGCTCATCTAGGCAATTAAGTCTAAGCCTTTAATAATCATCGTTCATTATTCATATCCTATAATTTATCAAAATTTGAATTCAATATCAAGTGCTTATGGAAGATATTTAGAGGTTGAACTATTTAATAATTAAAGGGTAGCTGATTTAAACTTAAGTGTGCGCTCAAGGGGCTGTGGTTTCGCAAATTTCCTCCTAAATTAATATTCAATAGTTATTAGGCTCGCAGGAGTTGTGAGGAGTGTTCGTGATGTATCAATGGAACGAAAGGCGCGGGGAAATTGAACATCTGTAATCCTATTATTACATGATACTCTATGCGATATTTATAGATTTCACGTGGGGTTTTTGCAGATAACATCGATGTATACGGTAATAATTGAATACATATTATTATATGACGATATGAAACTGAAATTTGATCGTTTAAGCCATTCAAAAATAATGAACTAGTGGAAAATGTATACATAATAAATTATTCCTAATGGTTATTATGTAGGTCAAATTTATCTGGACATAGGCCAGGTTAAGAGCACCTTAAACCGACGAGCGTGTATGAGGAATGTGATAAAAGCGAATGAAGCCAGAGAAGTGTGTCAGGGTCGTAGCAAATGGAAATCCGTAGTCTCTGCCTACCGCTCTGGGAAACAGGCGTGAATCTATGTATGTATGTAAATTTATCTTAATATGAGATAGGGAGACATACTGTGTATAGTTAGTACCTATTATAATTAATTGATAAATAACTACTATTGATCAAAATTATTATTTGAAATGGCTATTTAAAGTCCCTTTACATTTATATATTACAAACAAAGACTCACGTCTATATATTGTCTATATTTACCCCTTAAGGATACTGTATACCATTTCGCTAGCTATCGTTTTGGGTCCTACATAATAAGGGACAAGCCCATCGCCGTCCTTTTTTTGGAATCTTCTGAACAGAAAAACCCAATTAAATTGCACGACCTGAGATTTGATCCTGAGAAATAACGCGACCCAGTTGCATTCTAATACCACTGTGTTACACAGGTAGACCTTTACGAGTATTTTATTGAACTTTAAATCAGACGTACGTAATATGAATGTATGTAGCACATTTCTCGACAACTTTACGAAAAGATCACATAATAAATATGCGTTGATGAAGCTACATTCAAAAGTCATTTAAATATTTTCAGCACAGTTTTTTTTAAATAGATTTCAGAATATCATATAATATATAATCCTCCCAATCTGTCTATACCTGTCGCACAGACCTAAACTGCATAAATTATGTAGTGGTGAATTCACGAGCTATTTCATTTAATAATAGCTCCCCGGGCTGTGCACACCTAATCTTAATTAGTCATTCATTGTTCGTATAGACCGACCGACCGACCGAGCTGTATGTATCTCTATGATGTTCTCACATTAAGGCGTGCCACAGTCACTCGGTTTTAATGCTGGGCAGATTACTAAGCCGATTACAGTCAAAGAACCAAGTGAATAATAATAATAATATTCTACCACATACACACAACACCATCTAGCCCAAACTAAGCAGAGCTTGTACTATGGGTACTAGACAATGGATAAACTACATATAAACTTTTTATTTGTAAATACGTACATATTATATATAGAAACACCCAGACCAAGACAAACATCCATGTTCATGCACAAAAATGCTTGACTTGTGCGGGAATCGAACCCGCAACCTCAGGCGTGGCAGTCGATTACACTAACCACTACGCCATCGAGGCCGCGGTGAGCATTAGCTTGATATAGATATGTATATTAATAAAATTACTTATCATTAGAGTGATTCCATAGTTATTCTTAAACTTAGCAACTAACCTAAATGTAGCTTCAGTACCTTAGTAAACTCACTAACCTATATATTTAGACGTTCATAAGTGTTACTTTGTGACCTAAATGAATAAATGATTTTTGACTTTGACTTTGAATGAATTCTATACTAATACTAGCTGTCCCGCGCAACTTCGTCTGCTTCACATTAGATAATATGGAACCGTTTAAAAAAAACTATCCTATCTTTTAAGTTAGACCAAATTGCAGATGGTTACGAAGTTTGATCAAAATCGGTTCAGTAGTTTAGGAGTCCATAGCGGACAAACAACGTGACACGTAATTTATTTATTAAGATTATGAAAACGAAAGATTTGATTTTTGTTTGTGAGGATTTAACTTAAAACCAACTTAACCGATTTAAAAATTCTTTCGCCATAAGAAAGCTATATTATCTTTATCACCGAGTAACAAAGGCAATTTTTTTTAATGAGAAATTGGAAAAGGTTATGTGAAGAGATGTTGTACATTGCCACTTTTACCGATTGGCGCACAATCAGTTGCCTGGTTATATAACCTAAACAACCTACTTTTACGCGAGTGAAACCGCGTGTAAAAAAAAGCTAGTGATAATATATATATTTAAAAAAGAAGGATATGTTACACACGCGCGCAATAACTAAGAATCGAAATGTACCCAATTGTAGCACTCTTAGGGCCTGTTTCACCACCTCGAAATAACATCTATACTAATATTATAAAGCTGAAGAGTTTGTTTGTTTGTTTGTTTGAACGCGCTAATCTCAGGAACTACTGGTTTGATTTGAAAAATTATTTTAGTGTTTGATAGCGATATTTATCGAGGAAGGCTATAGGCTATATAAAATCACGCTACGACCCACGGGGGCGGCGCAGTAACGACAAGCGGGTGAAACCGCGGGAACATCTAGTTATCTACAAAAGACTCGTCATCGCTCTTTTTTTACGTAACAAGAATGAGACAGCATGCGATTTATCTTTCGGATATCTTTTGCTTGATAGTTGTGAAACTGGCCATTAGTAAGCTTGCCTTGCCAGGGAACCAATAACAAGAAATCAATTAGATAGCTATCATTTTATATTTTTCCCCTTTTTATTACAGACAAAGACAAATAGATCTTTTAAGTGCATATATTTAAAATAGTTTATAAAACTATATGACGGAACAAACGCTTCGGTTATTGGAAATGTGTGTTTGTGTAAATTGTAGTTTATATACCTAATTATATCGACCATCGATTCTGTACATATCTACTCTTTGTCTATGATAGAAATGTAATGCATTGTATCGGTTTCTCTCGTTTGAATTTATAATAGCGCTTGAATACATAATTAAAACATTTCAGTTCGCTTCCATCATTAATAGTATTTCGAGGCTTCGAAATGCAGCAATTCGAGTGTACAGTACAATCCTCAAAGTTTAAATCCATGGTCGTATAGATATAATACCTATACAGCTGGAGTGCTCCGTATTTTCTATGATATTGTATACTCCTTAATATCTATTAAAAGAAATTCTAAAGAAATAATTTTAATTTTTTAACTACTAACATGTCTTCAGACCCGGTAAACGTATCTCCATGAGATAATGCTTATTTTCTTGCTTGGCTGTTTGAAGGTCTATACAAGTAAATAAAATTGAAATGTCTGTTTGTAATGTCAAAATGACAGCTTTTTAATAAATGCATATAAAAGTATTTACGGTACCTAGGTATATAAAAATATATATTTTTTAATTTCTCTCTGTCTGTCTGTTGGTTCCGGCTGATCTCTGAAACGGCTGGACCGATTTTGACGGGACTTTTAATGGCATAAAGCTGATGTTAAGTTATTTTTTGTTAAATTCCACGCGGACGATGTTGCGTGTAACAGCTAGTTCAATATAAAACAGAATTAATACTGGGTCTAGAACGCAGTTCCCCGGTCAAATAATAACTATATTGCGGTCATTTATCGCGTACCGCTAAGCGTGTTTGATCCTAATTTTCTTTATTTACTTAACTCAACATCTGTAGCTCAAGTAAGCCTATACGTAGCTTTGCATATCCTATCACGGTAGATACTAGAGGTTTGCCTTTGAACATCACATCTTAGAGATGGTTAAAAACAGCTTCTTAGTAAAATTTTGGCACGTTTTTCACGTTATGTTTTTCTAACGGTAGTAACGAGAAAAATTGGACACGATAGGCATTAGTAAATTGTATGATTCATTAAAATAAATAAATGCTCTATGACACCGCACTTCTTTCGTATAAGCTCAGTATGCCTTGCTGTAGAAGCAAGGTATCCAATATGTATCTATATGATTTAAGTGATTACCTATCCATTATTGTGAGTTTGTTCCTCAAATCGAACAAAAAATTGTGTGATTCACAAAATGTTATAGTCCGTCCGTGGATGGGTGCTTCTTTGTTGGAATGTTTGTAAGTCCTCCATTGGATGGAAAGACCGGTATAGGTAATAGGATATTATAAAACCGTGACTGATTTAGTCCAATTGGTTTATAAACTATCGCCTGGACACCGTCAAATTACAATCAAACAAAAATGTATACTTACGTTAAATTGAGAATTTATGTATTAATTTTTGTATTTGCTGTATAGCCGACTCCATATATTTTTCTCTAGTCCTTGGTGCTAATATTATTTATATTTTATATTGTTGCAGACCTCCTCATCGAGATGTTGGGCGTGCTGGCCAGTTACAGCGTTACAGTCAAGGAGCTGAAGCAACTCTTCAGCGCAATGAAAGCTGTCAACGGCAAATGGGTAAGTGACTACTTACTGGGACTCACATTATACATATGTAGTTACTTACAAATTATGCGCTCCTGGTAGATAGTGTAAATTCTCTCCTGGAGAGAATTTACCCAATTAAAGGCTCGTTTTGAAACGTCATAAGGGTCTAAGGAATAACAGTATCTATTATTTTGAAACATGTCAGGACGTTTTTTTTTTCGACTTAGATTAGATATATTTTAAACCTAAGTAAATAAATATTTTCGTATTGAATAATATTAAATACAAATAAATGTCACCATTAAACAATATAAAAAAGTGTATTAGATGACACGTAGCAATTTTAATTCTTGTTGGTTAGACAAGTTATATATTATTATAATCTAATAAGTTTAGTCTCAAATTTTGGGCGGGCCGTATATGATGTTGTCATGTTCATAATATTTTATGAGTTTCACAAACAAAAGCCGATAAGAAGATAGTTACTGGCTTTTGCTGCTTAAGTGACGCTTGAAACATTCTCTCTTGAGCCACAGGCGCTCTTCAACATCGCTCGAGTGAGAAACAAAGCTTTTTTATTGCCTCTACAACTTACTTCTGCAACATAAGTTAACTTTACTGCCGCAAAGTAATAAAGTCTGGTGTAATTTATATATGTATGATCTAGTTCTACGATATTTATAAATTTTTGCAACGTACGTCATGTTTCAGTTTATCACGAACCATGTTTTAAACGAGACTTACTGCTTTTTTTTTTCGAGCGTCGACATTTTCAAACAGAAATTCTGCGTGTTGACATTTAGAAATGTTATTACAAAATTCAAAAGCTGAATCTAGCGCACAACGTAAATGCTAGCTACCGCCCCCGCAAAAACCATCTAACTCGACCAGGATGCCATAAACTAGAGGGATATGAGAAGAACACGGACAGATGGGGAACGCTACGGCCTAACGGGCAATTAGCCGCACCACGAATGCTTTTCAAATTTGCATCGTTTTACAGTCACTGCGGGGAAGCAGTAATTAGCCAGCAGAAGCGGCAGTCACTTTGTGTTTATGTTTGCCCGGTACAGAGGTCCGCTTGTCCTTTCAGCTACCATTTTAATCCTTCGCTAAGAGCCCTTTTTAGTAAGAGCAGGTCGTTAGTCATGGTAAATCAAAGATTAAATAAATATTTTGTATAAGAGAACATGGCCCATCATTATAAATTTTTCTGCCTTTTATTTCTAAGTTGGCAAAGGAGCTTTCCTTATCGGACGCCGTTACTGCCAATATCGAGAGGGTTTATGTCGCAGTATTTTAAAACTTTTCAACTTGGAAAGTATTTTTTCCTTTGTTATCTGTAAGATTGGAAAATTTTGAGAGTCGACTTAGTTGGCGTAATTTCTTAATAATCGGTTTGTACGAGGTTGTTGTTTTCTTTATTATCTTGTTCTTATTTATTTACAAGACAACGTAGCATCGAAACAAAGAAAGAAAGAAAGAAAAATGTTTTATTTAAATCTCCATACATACATAATTTTAAAAACAATAATAAATACAATTAAGTCTGTATATCTTATTTAGGCTGAGAAAAGTCAGTTACTTAGTTTTGGCTGAGTGCTTCTGTGAATTGAAACTTAGTTTGTCATCATATCAAATCACATCAAGATTCGAAGAAGCGACTTAAGCTTACGAAATCAAATGGCTTCTTGAAAACTGAAATTCAGCCAAGTCAGATTATTCTAGAGCGTTGACCTTTTGCAATTACGCATAATTTTTTTATTATATTTTTATTATTATAAAGTTTATTAATAATAGAAACGCTGCAAACCATTTTTTGATACTAAAACGGTCGGTAACATTTAAAAAAATAAAACTCCTAGATATAAACGTATTTATGAGAGTAAAAACCAATTCGTTTAGTTCGCAGAATCCAAATTGCATTAACAATGGTGCCAATTCTGTTGTCACAAAATTCCCTAAACTTAACTAAAAATCACTAAAATTTAGTTTAGTCCAGTCACTTGTAACGATTTCAGAATACGAAATGTCGTTTAATAGGACTAAACTAAATTTTAGTGATTTTTAGTTAAGGTTAGAGAATTTTGTGACAACAGAATTGGCACCATTGTTTCATTATCTAATCACATTTCTAACTGCCGTGAACAATATGAATTGCTGGTACCTATTGTTACGTAAATCAATAAATTGGTTTTCTGTTGCAGCCCCGGCATTCTGCTAAGCTACTGAACGTGCTCCGGCAGATGCCTCACCGGAACGGACCGGACGTGTTCTTCAGTTTCCCCGGACGGAAAGGATCGGTACGTAGCCATTGTTATTTATAATAGAATCGTTCCGTACCGGACCGCGTGTGACTCGACTTATTGAAAAACCGGCCTCGATATCTACACAATGAGGATCGCATGAATGCGAGGAGGTTTACATTTATATTCTACCTGGATTACGTGACCGGATTTAGGTTGAGCCTATTTTAAAATCCTATTTTCAGAGCGTATTAGCAAGGTATTACTGTATTTTAAGGGTAATTCCTGATTAAGCAAACAGATTATGGCTATTGTCGTCTATTTAGATAGACACGATAAACAGTATGGTTGGATACAAGCGGCTATATCTTTTTGGGGCTATATTCATCAGTTGACGTTTTATAACTATGAGAATTATATATATAAAAACTTTGACTGATTATATACTTATGCCAAGCTTCTATAGGAATATATAGGCAATGGGTTAATAGTATAGACTTGATACAAAAGATCAAATAGTAAAAAGGCGTGTATTTTTCAGCAATCACATTTTATTGGTCGCGTGCCGTAGGTCTGTCAGTTCAACTCATTAGAGCGGGACATCAGGACGATAACGTTTTACAATACCTGATGTTTGTTTGCAGTATTTGTCTGGACAAACATAATAAAACATCTTTATCTATACAGTATAGATAAGATAAGTCCTATCTATCACTACTTATTAAATACATTTAACACGACTTGTAAGACAGTGCCATTAACATAATATGTACATTGTCTAAGCCGGACTGGAAAGAGATGTATTATTTTGCTCAGTGTAACTCAGAATTTAAGTTGACTAAAAGCAATAGCAATCTTCGAACTAGGGCTACTAAAGTTTAAAAGAATCCCTCATTTTGCACTATACGGATGGCGAAGTGGTTTAAGTGGTCAGAGTGAGTCCAGAGTGTTGTGGGTTCCAAGTCAAAGTCAAAAATTATTTATTCATTTAGGTCACAAAGTAACACTTATGAAAGTCAAAGTATATAAGTTAGTGAGTTTACTATGTTACTGAAACTACATTTAGGTTAGTTGCTAGGTTCAGGCAAAGGGTAGAGCTTATGAGAAGAAACCTGCAAAAAACTCACGGCCACTCTTTTAAATCGCCAGTTAAATATAATTTAAGTATTTTACAACTCAGATTAACAAGGTGTTACAGCCATTATGCCATATACTACTGATTATAAAAAACTAAAGATAATAACAATAGTAACTTAATAATATTATAGAGAGGAAATCATTTGAGCTAAGATATATTATTTAATATAAATCTAAAATAGACAGTAGGATGGCATGATGGCGCATACACTTACACTTTGTGACTATGCAAAGGCTTAAATTGACTTATAAGTAATACAGATCTTTGAATCCTGTATGCAACAAGCAACTAGCTCCATGAGTTTTTTTTCATTTAAGTAGTCGTTGACTGAATAATAACCCTTCCGAATAAGTTGTTTTTTAACGACGTTTTTAAATTTAAACAATGGTAAATTAATTATATTAATAGGTAATTTATTAAAAAAACGTATACCGAGTCCCACAAATGTATTGTGAACTTTATGTAAACGATGATATGGGCCTACTAACTTATGCTATATACTAACTATGTCCGAATCCCACGCGGGACAAAACTTTCTGTGATCCAAAAATGGTTGTGCCGAGCCTAGGTATTCTTTTGTCCGCCATTTGAACGTTTGTCAAGTCGCCTGCGACACAGGAAATATTCAAAGTGCAAGAGTTGTCTTTAAGAAAAATAAATTTTGAAGTGAAAGCTTCTTTAGCGGTGTTGTGCACTTTTTTTGTGATGGTAAAAATTGTCAAACTCGCGTCAGGACACGTGACCTGATCGAAAATTCGTAAGACGGAGGGAGAATTGTCAAACTCGCGTCAGGACACGTGACCTGATCGAAAATTCGTAAGATGGAGGGAGAATTGTCAAACTCGCGTCAGGACACGTGACCTGATCGAAAATTCGTAAGACGGAGGGAGAATTGTCAAACTCGCGTCAGGACACGTGACCTGATCGAAAATTCGTAAGACGGAGGTAGAATTGTCAAACTCGCGTCAGGACGCGTGACCTGATCGAAAATTCGTAAGACTGAGGGAGAATTGTCATGTTTGTGTACGATAGCGCAATAAATGAATATTGTATTTTACCACATAAATGATAGTACTTATACTGATAATTATAACAAATTCGTGCAAAATTATGCCCTAACCATTCCAAAATATCAAAAATGCACAACGTTAATATTAAAGTTTTCACTTCTGCCGGCACTCCCGGAGTGCAACCCGTTGTTATTTTATCACGGTCGGAAGTGTCAGATCTGGAAATTATAAGCTGTGCGCCACAATCAACAATTATCTAATAAATCTGCAAATTCACGCAGTTAGACCAATAAGTGTCTCTTTGTTTATTTTGGTCATAAAACGAATGCTTCATCGTATTTCTAATTGCCCATCTAGCAAATAGTTCACCGCATAGAGTCCGTCCTGCATTATCGCGTCCTTTTAATTCCGTATCAAATATATCGCCAGTTTACATTTATTCAATATCAGATTGGCTAACAGTATTGGCCACTCAATAAGTAAAGTGTCATTTACAGAATTCAATCAAGCCGAGTATTTCTGTATTGTTCATTAATTCCCTGTGTAAACCTGCGACCAATTAAAAACACTACGATAGGTAATTGGATGCTGCGCTGTTACTATGCTTCAGTTGTTTAATAAATACATTTTGAGTGTATTGGTTATTAACCTCCGAGTCTTCTTTGAAGAGGTTAATGAAAACACTATGTGGGTCTGTGTGTCTGTCTGTTATCTTGTGTGTGGGGGCCAGTCAGTACAGACTGGCGATACTTCGACCCAGTGGGATCTTTTGTGTCTGTCTGTTAGTGACCGGCATAACTCCGGAACTACCGGACCGACCATACCTCGGTTGAGTTTGAATATGGGCCCTGTGGGTCAAAAGACCCCCGAGATATAGGGGTCACAAGGTCACATGTATTTTAAATGGAAAAATATTGACTTGTAACTTGGTGTGCAGGTACCTTGGGGTCATACCTCGGTCGAGTTTGAATATGGACCCTGTGGGTCAAAAGACCTCCGAGATTTATATCTCGGGGTCTTTTGACCCACAGGTCATTTCTTTTCATTACTTTTACATTTAAGACGAACAGGTTGAATACTGGATACACCATTGTTTTTTAATGAAATTTCATTTGTGAATGAGGAAAAAGGATTTGCAAAAAGTTATGGAGGCGCCGGGTATCGATCCCGGTACCTCTCGCATGCTAAGCGAGCGCTCTACCATCTGAGCTACGCCCCCGTTGACAAATAACGTAAAAATACAGTACGCATTGTAAATGCGTTGCTTTATACAAGGATTTGTTGCACAGTCTGTGTTTGTTCGCCTTTCACTTGCGTCCGTTTTTGTATCATACGTCTTTGTAGGCCATTGTCAAGTTAAAGAAAACATAAAAGTCATAATGTTGACATTTTTGATTCTCGTTCTAATGCAGCGCAAAAACTCATTATTGTTTAGATAGCTGCTAACAATATAAAATTCGTAGTCTCTGCTACAAAGAAACGTGAGACTACGTATTTAAGCGTATTTAAAATACACGCCCATATAAATGAATGATGAGGGTCTTTAAATAAAAGCGACTTTTCATTTAAAGACCCTCAACTGAAGTAATAATCACGATTTTATTCTACAAAATTTATCGCACGGAAGTTCAAATTAGTTGAAAAATCTCCGAGGAAAATTTTACACAATACACATTTTTCTGGCTTCAGGATGTCGCTCGGAGGCTCCATTACGAGTAGATGGATTCATTAATGTTTTTTAAAAAACCTCCCTTGCTCTGTTGTTTAAATAATTACCAAGGCAAAGGTCCAATCTAATTTGTTCTCGAAAAAAATATTAAGTACGTCTCAAAGCGAAGTTGAGTTATTAAAATGTCCTCTATTCCATTGGGCGATGGATGAGAATCCCGTCAAAAGCATTTAGCAGAGCAAAATAATGGACAAATCAAGCTTGGTCCCGCAGCTGGGGAAGGCCTTTGAAATATGAGGACTGTTTATATATAAAAGCGGTCGGTAATAGCCGGCCGTTTCTCTTCATTTCGCCTTTAATATATTGCTGGTTTGGAAAAACGGAGTCAGGTACGACGTGTAGTATGGCTGCAAATTTGGCATGACATAGTGCGGAGAACGTTCGCATTTCGACCATCGATTTACGGTATGAATAGCTCACACGATACCTCGGTTGTTGCTGACCGATTCAGTACAAAGTCGTACGATTATTTAAAATAGTAATAACGAAAATAATTAATGTAATAACTAATTATATTATTATTGATGTAATCAATACCTTTGGCTGTCTTTAAATAGCTCGACTAAGATAGCTACAAAACTAAAACAAACGATAATTAACTTCGGCCTTTGACAGCCTCGATGGCGTAGTGGTGAGTGTAACCGACTGCCACGCCTGAGGTCGCGGGCTCGATTCCCGCACAAGTCATATATTTGTGTGCATGAACATTGATGTTTGTCTTGGTCTGTGTGTTTCTTTCATAATATGTATGTATTTACAAAAAGAAAGAAGTATATATATATGTATGTTTATCCATTGTCTAGTACCCATAGTACAAGCTCTGCTTAGTTTGGACTAGATGGTGTTGTGTGTATGTGGTAGAATATTATTATATTATATTATACTAGCTGTCCCAACAGACGTCCTCTACAAAAGAGAAAAGAAAATCGATCCTGCCGTTTAGGAGTTTAGTGACACACACACGTACAGTAGAATTATATATACATATAAAGATATTATATTATTTGAAAATACATTCAGTAAAGATATAATTTAATTGAGATCAGCACTCTGTGTTATACGCATAATGGTGGCAGTATTTACCGAATTAAGTCTGGGTTTGTGTTTCGGGATAGTGTTTAGCCGCGAAACGTGACCCAACATTTAGGCAGGGAAGCTGTTTTGCGTTAAACGAGTGAAATTAGATATACGGATAACCCAAAATCAATATACTATGCGATTCAAATAATAATAGGCATGAACCTGCGCCATATTGTGACGTCATAGCTGTCAAATCTAACAAAATAGGTAGGGTCAGTAAAACAGATATTTAAAAAAAAATATTTAGTTTTAATCTTAATCTCGTAGTTCTTCGATTCCGCTCATCCCACTGCTGCCTCACTGCTGCTTTCCCCTTTAAAAAAATATTTAGGTCATAAAAATATTATACTGACTGTTATTTAAAAGAAAATATTAATGTTGTTACCTGTGTTTATAACAAAACTGAAATTATCATCGTCTTCTATAAACTCTCTTTGCCGGTATTCATTTTCGATACGAGTCACAGAGTTACTTTATTTAAACAACAAATCATAGACAATATCAGTTATGCATAGTTATTTTATCTCAGACAGCACTCAAATTTACAAGAAAATGATGTAGCTGTTTATTGTTCCTTAAAAAAACGCATAATGGTATAGTCATAATTACGCAAATTATTTCTTTTTCACTAATAAAAGGAAAAATAATATTTACGCAAATTATTTTTTGTTGCTATCTGTAGTTTCCTAGTAATATTTGACAGATCGAGGTCATTGACGCGCCTATTCTTATTTGAAACGCATAGTATATTCTTTTAGTATCTGACTGCACGGATGGCGCAGTGCTTTAAGTGATCGCCTCGCCACTGCCATTGCGCCAAGTGTTATGGGTTCGAATCCCACACGGGACAAAATTTGTGTGATCCACAAATGGTTGTTCGGAGTTGAATGTTCTTTATGTCCGTTGTTTAAATGTTTGTAAAGTGCCCCGCGACACAGGAATCGTTTCTAGAGAAGTAGTTATCTTTAAAAAAATAAATAACGTGTGTGCAGTTGCGGGATGATTGGTTGTATTCTAACTTTTTCATTTGAGTCACATGCGAAACCGCATGAAAATTTTCATGGGGTTTCGCATGAGACTCTAATGAAAATTTATTATATTGCGTTCGTTTTTAGCGTGCAGTATACGTTACTCGCGTTTATGAAGCTTATTCTCACAACATCTTTTTCATTGCATCGTTTGTTATTATGTTGTTCCAACGACTAATAGCACGTGGAAGAAAATATACTTATATGATTTAAAATCGCGGTGTAGTTTACCAACATTCAAACAATTAATAAAAGGAACACTTACACGCGTTTCGAATCGCTCGCGGTGCGAAAAGACTAAGTATTCGAAATTTCCATGTTTGTCATACCTACCACTGTTACGTTTTAGTTAAACAATATTTCATTTCTTGCATTTTAAGCTTAGCTTTATTTCATTTGTTAGCAAACCAAAATCCTAATCCTAACTATATAATATTTTAAAAGCGAAAATGAGTTTGCTTGTTACCTTTTCACGCCTAAACCACTGAACCGATAATTCTGAAATTTTGCATATACGTTGACAGCTGTACAGAAACGGACATAGGCTACCTTTCATCCCGAAAAAAATTACTGTTCCCGAGGAAAACAACAATAATGTTCTTATGATAATAGATGGCGCCATGTGTCTTTCGAATCATGATTGAATTATATTATTTCAAGCAGAGTACAACCCGAATTGATTGTCAAATTTAAATTAATTAACGCGAGCGGAGCCGCAGGCAAAAGCTAGTAAATAAATAAGTTTAAGTTCACATCAAATCTGTTGTTAGCCGCCAACTGTGAGCAAGCGTTACGTAGTTCACAGTTTTTCTAGACATATTCAATATCTTGTTCAGAATGGACCAACATTGACCAACAATATGGTATTATGCTATGCCTTGTCACTGACTCTCAGTAGCCGATATGACGTCACTGCGCCTCAGCTGCTGATTGGCTATGTTGCTGAGAGTAACGTCGTATCGGATTCCAGCCCCGGGCTTGTTTATTTAGTCGAGGAACTGCAAGAAATACAAACGTATTTCAAGTATTAACAGGGTGACGTTTTTGTTTATTCTAGTGGCGTATTGTCAACATAGTGAAAATGAAATGCAGTATAATTCAAGTTCTTACTAGGGTTCATCGCCTGACTATAGTCAATGGATAATATGTGTGAACGCGGCTGATAAAAGATTATTTCCTTATACAAAGGGTTACTTATTTGACTTCTCTCTTCTTATGTATGTACATATATACATACTTCTTAGATATACCGCCAATGCTTCGCCAATCGGGCTATTTAGGTTCACGCACGGTCGTACAAATGGCTGTGTTTTAATTTTAAAGATAGCATATCGAAACATCGCCATATTAATTACTTTTTATACTTCCTCGATGGCAAATAAGCATGATACCCATAGTAATTTTCCTACTTGGATTGCACCAGCTTTGATCGCATGAATGATATTATTTTGTTTTATGACGCATTCGACCCTCATGTTTCGTCCCAAATGTAAAAATCCGCATTCGCCCCAAAAATCGTTCCTCACATGCCCCGAAATTAAAATAAATATTAATTTCTTAATGTAATTCCTTTTTCGTCCTCAATTATGTTCCTTTTGCTGCTCCTGTTTTTTTCTGTATAGAATTTTTGTTGTACCGTCTGCCGAAAAATATTTTACACTACCTCGTTGTTCTCGCGGCAAAACTTTGGGCTTATGATTGTATGACATCACGAGCCTGACAACAATAAGATTTAATATAATTTTAACCATTTTTTGGTTTTGCTAACCATATGCACAAAAATGTAAGAAGAAAAAGGAATAATTAAAAAAGAGGGGCGAATGAGAAACATTTTGGAATGTGGGACGTAATGTAGGGGCTAATGCGGAACAAATCATTATTTTATTTGTAATATATTACACGGTAACCCAGTCGAGCAACCATTCAGAGTTCATATTTCAGTAATTCCAGATGGTGGTAGGCAAAAACGGTCGCTTTTGGATATCAATTATAATAACAACAGCCCTCCTTAGTGAAAATAATTTCATATGTATAGTATCGTATAGTAAGATTAGTCTTATCCAGAACTATCAGATTCTGTTAGGTAAACAAGATACAGGCTAAATATTCGAGCTCGGGGAATAATTAGTTCCACAAACGTTGTGCGATACTCGCAGTACCAGTGAAACTATCCGGGAACTTGTTCCTATCTGTACCGTAATAATTTAATTCCTGATTGTCTCGTATCGTGTCACATAGTTCCCGATATTGTATACAGGTTTATTGAGATCTCATCCTTAATAAACAAGAACATTGCGATTTGCTTGACATGATAATTTATTATCGGCTAAGAAATCGAATATCAGATCTTACTGTTGCAAGCAAACAAGCGCAAAGTATTGAAGGCAGTTTACGAGAAAGGCGGATGTGGAAAAGTTTGTTTTATGGATTTTATAGTTTTCTTTGTCCTTAACTTCTACAGGCTTTTGCATATATAACATATGAAGTATTGAAAGAAAGAAAGAAAAATATTTATTTGACACATACCAAAAACACATAATAACAAGTATAAAATAAAAATAAATACTTAGATACAAAAATAAACTTAGCGAAACGAAACCAAAACAGAAAACTAAACAAAATACATATAAATTAGGTGTCAACAGTAGTGTCAAATAGGGCCCAGTTCAGCATGTGTCACACGAACGCCTGACGCTGGTTTTCAACTGGGTCCTTTACTGACTCACGGATATAAAGCATCACCATAATATTGCTCAGCCGTTATATCTCCATTGCAAGTCAAAAAGAAAGTAGCACACAATTCTTATTCTAAATACGCAAGCACAGTGTGCCCATCGCTTGAATCTTTTCAAAACTCGTGTTAAGAGAACTCGGTTGGAAAGTTTCCGAAATTTTCAAAGTACTCGCATTATACAAAACATATTTGAGTTTACAAAACTCGTGTAACATTCGCCTCCAGTCACGTTTGAAACACGACTACAATGGAGATTGTATGGAATAAGGATTTTGATATATCATCCGGATAAAAAGTTATTGTCGGCAGAGTTGTTGTATATAGGTATATAATAATTTATGTTTGTATATTATCAAATCACACTTCTGAATAATTAATGAAGTATACGATTGCGTTGATGGCGGCTATTTATTCAGAGACGTTGAACTATTTCGATTGACGGCATTGTTGATCCAGTAACATACACAGGATAACTGAGGATCCTATTAGATATCCAGGCTAGGTAAAGTGTTATGAAGCAAATATTAGAAACTAACTTCCCTCGGATCAGTACTTTTTGAAGTGAAAACTTCTTTAGGCGCGTTGAGCACTTCTTGGGTGAACAAAAATCATAGAACTCGCGCCATCGTCACGCTTCCACGCTTCCCATTTTTGAATTATTTTAGAATATTAACAATATCTCAGAAATGGTGCGTCCTACGCAAAAAATTACGAAATTTAAACCCCCTTAATAACCTCTAAGAGAGTATCAGGAACTAGCATCCGAACCGACACTTTTTCTTTTTTTGTTTTGTAAAGAAATGTTTATGATCAAGGATTAAAGTTTTCACTTCTATCGGCAGTCCTCAAAGACTACCACAAATTCTTTTATAAAGATTACATGTTTTGTGTGTTCTTTTCTGTACCCTTGATAGCGTGTATGTGAAATTTACGTAACAAAAAGACTCACATTCATACATACATACATAGATTCACGCTTGTTTCCCAGAGAGGTAGGCAGAGACTACCGATTTTCATTTTCTACGACTCACATTTAGACTCACATTCGCATTTATAATATTAGGATACACAGTAGTTGCAGAATCTCAAAGCTAATAACTAGCCAAATCGTTATTATCAGCGATTTTAGATCCTCAGAATATGCTGGCTGCTAATCAAGCCTGTATGAGCTTATTTTACACACAACACAACTCAAACTAGAACTGGATAACTTCAGTGTTATGTTCGTTCTGACCCTCTGGAGATATAATTCAACGTCATACTATATCACTAGTTCTGAATTTTTAATGCAGTGTTCAACTGCATCGACTGCCTTTACTTATTCAGGGACGCTGAACGATTACAATTTCGTATTCCACAAATGATATTCGATAAAAGGTTTTGTTTCTCATAGTTAATACTTCTAGTATAAAAACAATTCATCTTTATTTGTCATTGAATCTGACCGAAAGTAATAAACAAATTTTATTGCCAATTCATCCTTTTCCAATGCTCCGAAACCTCAACGCTTTAAACAGATCGATACCAGGCTAGTAGGACACTTTAGGAGCTCCGTTAAACCGTCCCCTCCCCTCCGTATTGGCAATTCTTATTCAAATACGGGCCGGCGGGGTAATCCTCGTGACATACTGGGCTATCTCTGTGTCCGTTTTTTTCCTTATTTATCGCCGTCCCGCCCGCGGCCGGTCCATTTCTCTCTGTCGTACTTATCCGGAGATCTGACGGCGAACTGACGCTTCTTAGCCGCTTCTGCTGTCCTGGTAGTTTAATACTGGATAAGTATGTGGTTACAGTGATTTATGTTTGTCAATAAAAAGAGGCGGACTGTTTGTGCGGGTTCGGCGAATGGTACAATAATAAAAATACTTACTAAGAAGCTTAACACTTGAATGTAATAAAATATGTATGTATAGAAAATGTTTTACGAAACGTTTAAAACATCGCAAGTAGGGATGCCAAGCAAAACAAATACAAGCTACATTGCTTTCCCGAGTCAGCGAGAAGCCGCTTAAACTTCACGAAACGTCGCCAGACGAGTGGAAATATATTTCTGGTGGGATTGTTTTCTTACTTGTAGGTTAAATCCTCGATGCGACGAGACGAAATCATCTATATATTAATACGTGAAGCGAAAACTTTGGATCCCTTTTTACGAAAATTGGGCGGACGGAGGAGTATGAAATTTCGCACACTTATAGTTAATGGACGCCCCCAAGGAATAAACCTGTATTATATATACTATTACTGATTTTTTACTGTTATGGCATTTTCGGTATCTACGGGTCGGGATACACATATACAATTTTTTTCAATATTTTTCTGCGGTAATTTCCAACGGTTTTCCTAATAACATTTTTGTTCTTTGGAAATTTTCCATTTTTTATTTATCTGAAAAATAACGAAATACACTGTTACAAATAAAATTATGTGGTTACATTTCGGTAAAGTAATATTACTGTAAAATATTTCAGGAAAAATTCTGGTTAATGCGATTACAGGTTTATTATCGTAAATTTTGTGGTAGACATTTTCGGTAATGCACTGTTACAGTTATCATCCGGGACATAAATTTATACCTACTATTCGTATTGGCGGTAACTTGCTCGCGCTAGGCGACTCAAGGACGCGATTTTACATGTAACTAAAAATTTTACCATAACAAGTCAGTAACTGAACATTACAATCTCTCACTGTAATTAAAAAATACGTTTAATAATCCAGTAAAGCAATATTATGCATATGATTTTTAAGAAATTTACAAGAATAATTCGGTAAGTAAACATTACTGGACTAATATTGATAAGTCAAGATCGTAAGATATCAATACCCTAAAAATTTTATGAAACCATTTTCGGTAATATGTATTTTGGTGAATAACTAATTCTGTGTACATTTAATAGTTACACTTAATACTATAAACTTTTCGGATAAAAATTAGCTTTTCCGTCATTTAACAATGTTGTCATGATTACCTTTTGTTGAAGAGATATACCCGAAAAATACTAAATCATTTTTCCTGTAAAATTTGATTTTTGCGATTACCGGTTTATTCCCCGGGAGTGTCGGTTTATACAGAGAAGAAGTGACGAATGCTAATATTTATATAAAATATGTATAATAAATACATTAAATTAATGAAAAAACACTACACGCACACAACCATGCATTTGACACACGCAGTCGAAGCGCGTAACTATGGTTACATGTATCAATATACGAGCATAATGACATGACATAATATATATCAGTTGGTATATATTTCGAGCACTAGGCGACCGCTAGTATAAATTATATTGTGAGTGGATGGTTTGTTTACTACAATAATCCTTCCTAACTATTATTATTAATATTATAAAAGCGAAAATGAGTTTGTTTGTTTGTTTGTGTGTTACCTTTTCACGCCTAAACCACTGAACCGATCATCCTGAAATTTTGCATATATGTTGTCAGGTGTACAGAAACGAACATAGGCTACCTTTCATCCCAAAAAAATTACTGTTCCCGAGGAAAACAACAATAACGTTCTTATGATAATAGCTGGCGCCAAGTGTCTTTCGAATCATGATTGAATTATATTATTACAAGCAGAGTACAACCCGAATTGATTGTCAAATTCTAAATTAACGCGAGCGAAGCCGCGGGCAATAGCTAGTATCCTTATATTATTAAAGTTTTATAGTTTGTAAAGATACAAGACAATAAAAGGTAGTTGCTTAATTGCGAACAAAAATTGAGTCGCAGTAACCGTTAATTATTATGTATTTACTCATTATATTTAGATTATTAGTTAAAAGTTTATTTATACAAACAATTTATGTATGTCCCATTAAAGTTACGCAAAAGTAAGTATGTAGTTCAGAGTTGCCTTATATTGATTTTTTGATCAGTCTTTTGTCGTCCATTTTTTCTAAATGCCCTAACTATCTGAGCACACATGTTTGAATTCTTGTCACTATAATATTCTATCACACACAACACCATCTAGCACAAACTAAGCAGAGCTTGTACTATGGGTACTAGACAATGGATAAACATACCTACATATATCTTTTGTTTTTTGTAAATACATACATATTATACATAGAAACACCCAGACCAAGACCAACATCCATGTTCATGCACACAAATGTTTGACTTGTGCGGGAATCGAACCCACGACCTCAGGCGTGGCAGTCGGTTACACTAACCACTACGCCATAGAGGCCATATTTTCTATTATAACACAGTGTTTTTCGCACACCACACAGAATTCTTAGTGCTCTCATTTCCACTGCATGTATTTATTGTTTATCCAAGTCTCTTCTACCAACACATAAGACAGGGTTGCCACAATACTCCTTTACGAACAGCCAATCGTGCTTTTTTATAACGTTTTAAGCTGTTGTCTGCATTCACGCCCCTCTCAACTATTCAGTATTTCAAAATAATTTAATATACTATCGAGAATTTTAAAATTTAATTTTCAATTTTAATATTCTAGGTATTTGCGTGGGTAGGTATTTATTTTCTCTCTCGATTATATCAGACATCTGATATTCTATATTTCAACAGGTTCTTGGAAAAATTCTCGATTGGACAGATACTGAAAATTTAGTGAATGCAACGGTGCCTGAAGGCTTAGAGCTACCCCGTCCCGCTCCGCCCCCTCCTCCTCTCGTTCGCAACTGTAGCCTATAGTTATTTTACTATTGCTTCACTTCGAGTCTCTTGAATTCCATAGACAGCTTTTACTTATTTTACATTTCAACTAAAAGGTCCTCTAAGATTGCCAGTTTAATTCAATTAGTTGTCATAAATGAGTGCTTAAAATAATAACCTAAACTGACTTTGTCACATTTGATTGTTCTGCCTTTTGTGAAAAGAACTTGTCGAATGGTTTAACGGCAAACAAAGCACTATTTGTAAGTAATATTTGGCATTCTTAAGTATTAGTACTAGCCTTTATTATTCCCAAGTTACTTGGGGTCGACTTTCTAGTCCAACCAAATTTGACTGGATATCAGTTTTTACACGAAGCGGCTGCCACCTGACCTCCGCAACCCGAAGGCTAACGATACCTTAAGGCTAGACTAGTGTCAGGATATTAGAGGGCACTGACATACCAATAACGACTGCCATAGATGTTCATGGCAGCCGGGACCGACGGCTTAACGTGCTCTCCGAGGCACGGAGCAGGCGATAATTGTCAATCAATACGCACATAATTTCGAAAAGTCATATAACTTCCGAAAGTCAGAGATATATTATAAAGCTGAAGAGTTTGTTTGCTTATTTGTTTGTTTGGTTGAACGCGCTAATCTCAGGAACTACTGGTTCGAATTGAAAATTTATTTTAGGGTTGGATAGCCTATTTATCGGGGAAGGCTATAGACTATATAACATCACGCTACGACCCACGGGGGCGGCGCAGTAACGATAAACGCGGGTGAATCCGCGGGCACATCTAGTATTATATAAATTCATCGTTTTATCGCTGTTGTTGTTTGGAACTATGCCAGTTTTACTTATGATATCAGTATTAGCTTTGCCAAAGTGTTTATGTAGTTATATTTGGCCGGACATTTATTAACCGAACAAATGTTAGATTGCAATTTGTTATTGAGTTTTGAAAACCACTTTACAAACAGAACAACAAATAAAATGCCATGGGATTCTCAAAAGCAGTGCTAGATCTAGAATAGTAATCTTTATATAAATATAAATCTTCTGTGCGTATGTTTGTAATTAATCTCCTAAACGGCTGTACCGATTTTGATATTTTTTTTTGTGTGTGTTCAAGTGGATTCGAGAATGGTTCAGATTTGTTTTTTTTTTTCGTGTGTACCGGACAACGTCTGTCAAGACAGCTAGTTTTCTTGTACATTTCATAAAAGAAAATAGTAATTATTTTTATTTAAAAAAGACAACTCCCGCAATAGGTCTAAGTCCTGTGTCGCGGGGTCTTTACAAACATGCAAACAACGGACACAAGAAACACACAGGCTCGGAACAATAATTGTGGACCACACAAATTATTATTGTCCCGTGTGGGGATCGAACCCGCAACAATCGACTCGGCGGCAGTGGCGAGGCGACCACTTAAACCACTTCGCCATCCGTGCAGTCATTGAACCTTTTCATTGAACAAATCTCTGGCTACCCCTTTGATGATACATATCATCAAAAGACTAATAATAAAATTACATATTAATGTCCTCCAGACCGAATATCGGTCACGGCTGCCAGTTTTAATGGAGACTGGCCATCTGCGCAGGAGATATTATAGTGCACAAGTGTGTGCGCAAACACAAGTGCACTCTCTGTCCCCTAACCCTCATAATCCGATGGGACGGTAATCCGACACGACCGGCGAGAGATCAGGCGCAGGACCAACGGCTTTACGTGCTTTCCGAGGCACGGGGGTGTCTAACACCGCCAACTTTCTAACTCCGGGCTGCTATTGAGATTTCTTAACAGAAAAACCCAATAAGTTTTTGTTGGCCCGACTCGAGATTCGAACCCGAGAACTCATGCACAGCATTATATGAATACACACAACGTTATATGTAATTTTATTATTAGTCTATGAAAAATAAAACAACCAACTGTAAAACCATATTGTAATTTTCACAATAACAATTATATTCATTAAGACTGCGCCGAGCGAAATGTACCAAAATAGGCGGTCACAGTTAAGTGAATAAAATCAACTCTTTTTGTTTAATACAAATATAAAATATAGATTTATCATAACAATGAATGTGTTTACAATTACTCCGTGTAAAAAACTTAAAATAATTAATATTTTCGCCTACAAAATTACGTAAATTTGCACGAGAAATGCAAAAACGTAAGCTCGTGTTACGTGATTTTTAGATTATAACAGTAGAAATCTATCCTATTTTACAGCTTAAACGAAACATAAATAGTTATATTAAAATTTTTCCGTCCAAAATATTTAAGTTATTGGTTGACAATAAAGATACATATTTATCAAAAAAGCACTTCAAATCCTCCATACAATTTTACTATGGCGGCCGCGCGCCGATTTGAATATGTGCCGTACGAGCTCTGTCATTATCTGTCTTACGCTCGGCGCAGTCTTAACGTAAACTTAAAGACGGGACGAACCTTTAGTTTATAAAAAACACTGAACTATCACTCATAGGTGTACTCATTGTCATTGCGCGTTGTACTTGGTATCTCGGTTGTAATGTCGTCAATAAGTACTAACACTCTTCTCTTGAAACATTTAAACTGTGCTGAGTTCATTTCTCTCAGTTCAGGCATCAGACTATTGACGAAAGAAGACACTGGATCACTCGTTTCAGGCATTGCTATTGAAGGACCCGGTATAGATGGAGGTATTCTTTTAGGGCTTGGATAGTGTTCATCTGATTCGAAAGGACGTTTTTGTGATATATTCGTTGTTTCCACAGACCATTCTGGACCAGTATCTTCGTCAACACTCTCAGTTTTGATATCATCTAATTCTATTTCTAAGGGAGGCGGATTAATCTCTTTTAATCTCGATGTTTCTAATCTATTGTATTCAATATTTTGCATTTTCTGTTTCTCCGCTTCTGTCATATTTGTCGGTCTTAGGAAAGGGATCACAAACTGCATGACGTCGGCTAGGTAGTATGGTTTCTTCTTCGTACCCAGCCCCGTTTGTTTTACTGTTCTCATGAATACTGCTCGCAAGTTTCGCCATCGTTCCCTGCATGCGGACGCTGAAGAGAAAGAATAAAATATTAGCAAATAAATTAAAAAGAACGAGTTGCGGAGATGACGCGGTCGTGTTGAATGTGCAACCCGCCCCGGCTACACGCGAGTAACCTTAACTAATTGTACACCTAAACCTTACTCATGAATCAGTATGTCTATTGGTAAAATCCGTTCAGTAGTTTTTGAGTTTATCGCGAACAGACAGACAGACGCGATGAGGGACTTTAGCAGGAGACAAAGAAAGTTGTTCTACAACAGTTGAACACGTTCAAAGGAAAACAAAAATATACTCTGAAAATAAAATGGCCGATAGAAATATTATGTTCGGTTTTTTAAAACCTGTTCTGAAAACCAGCATTATCTAAACCGTATATGTGTGCATTGTATTTTTATTATACTGGTTTCAGTTTATTTGTTGGAACCCTAGCCTATTATATAAAATTCGTCAGGCGAGGGGTCGCTGTCAAAGCTATAACTAAATAAAAAAAATCGACGGCCACGCACACACAAATAAATGCGCGTGCGTGCATTATATTGTTATAAGTGTTATAACAGAGATCGATGTGTTGGATGCGTGTCTGCGACCAACTACCGGTCTAGTTCACACGCTTGCACCCTGTCTCTGTATCGATATCGAATGTTGCCGAGAGCTCGCAGCGTTGATGATGCTAGTCGATAATTTATGCATTTGGCAAGCCTGACAATCTCCCAATTCGCTTACTAATACATCAATATAATATAATATGTCGATTAATAGTAAGTTATAAAGAAAATATCGTTATATTAATCGTAAATCGTATACCTACGTAATGTACGCCTATTTTATATTTGTAAATTAAAAAGTCATATAACTAAATGTTTAACTATTACTAAAAATACAAAATAAAATAGTTAAGAAAAATAAGCGCCAAAAGTTACATTTACAACGACCTGATTTTAGGCATGGAAGATTATTTTTTTGAAATGGAATATATTTACTTGATAGTTATGGCTCTTAAACATTTTGTTCTCCATAAAGAATATTGTATCAAAAAGCTAAAAGGAAAAGGATTGAAAGGGTCAATTTGGGGCAGTCTTTGGGGACTGCCGATAGAAGTGAAAACTTTAATCTTTGAGCATAAACACTTCTTTATAAACCAAAAATAATTCAAATAAACACTTCTTTTTATACCATAAATAATTCAAAAATGGAAAGCGTTCGGTGACGATGACGCAAGTTCCATGATTTTTGTTCACCCAAGAAGTGCTCAACGCGCCTAAAGAAGTTTTCACTTCAAAAACTACGCTGTTTAAATATTTGTTGGACGAAAATGTCGATAAATATGGTTCGGCCTCCGCGCAGCCCTAGCCGGTGGCACGGAGCGGTGAGGGGGGGTATTGCGCGCGTAGCATCTAGCGCCATATTGTAAAATAAACTCACGTGTCATATTCATCGCATCGGCGACCTCCTCCCAAGCTTTGTCGCTGAGATCCTTGCGAGTATACGATGGAAGTTCAAAGTTGTATAAACAAGGGTATTTTTGTACGGTCTTGACGAACGTGATGTTGCATTGTTGTTCGCTGACGATATCTCGCGGCATCGTGATCGCGGGGCGGTTAGTAACGGACATGCGACGGGAGCGGCGGGCCGCGCGCAACTGATACGAAACCGGTCGGTGACGCTTATTGAACCGGTCGACCGGCGCCGTCGTGTAACGCGACGTCGCCCCGCGCTCACTCTGTACATATTGGCATAAATTAAATTATGATGCGTACGATGACTCGTTGATTGTGGATAGGTTGCCGACTTCTAGAACGATGACGTAACTTTTTTAGTTGAAATATCACAACTGTTATGTAGTTATGGTGTTTTGTTGATTGTTTTTGTGTGGCGTTTATTTCATACAAATCTATACTAATACTAGTTGTCCCGCGCAACTTCGTCTGCTTCACATTAGATAATTTTAGCCAGTCTAAAAAAAAAACTATCCTATCTTTTAAGTTGGACCAAATTACAGATGGTTACGAAGTTTTATCAAAATCGGTTCAGTAGTTTAGGATTTCATAGCGGACAAACAACGTGACACGTAATTTATATAAGTATATTAAGATTATAAAGCTAAAGAGTTTGTTTGTTTGTTTGAACGCGCTAATCTCAGGAACTACTAGTTTGATTTGAAAAATTATTTTAGTGTTGGATAGCCTATTTATCGAGGAAGGCTATAGGCTATATAACATCACGCTATGACCCACGGGGGCGGCGAAGTAGCGATAAACGCGGGTGAAACCGCGGGAACATCTAGTATATGTATAAAATAAAGGTGGATTGGGTAATGGTTTAAGTGGCTCGCCACTTCCCCCACTGTTGTGTCTTCGATCCCTACGCGGGGCAAAAATTTGTGAGATTTGGGAAAACAGTCATTTTTTGCCTCGGTTGTAGTTGGCTTAAAAGACTAAATGTTTGCCCGTTCAAATTTTCACTTACTGACAAGTTATAGCTAAGAGCTATAGGGTACATAGTACTTACATGCTATTGTTGTTTATTGGGGTTTCTTCATTCTAAACTTTATGACGTACAGTCTATTTTATATTTTTCTATAGCGTGTTGAGCAACTTTGACCGTCACTTCGCTTGTCGCCATAGACAAATGATGTGGAATGCTGGAGCGTTCGGAAACTGCCAATATTATTAGAAACAAGACACATTATTTATAACACATATTTTTCATTTTTATCATTAAAATATATTTTAGTATTTTCACATTTATAGTATACATTCATATATTTACTTTTTTTTCACATTAAATTTATTATGTTATTTGGCAAGCGTAGCTGTCCGTGGTCTCACTGGACTTATCCGAAAATCAGCGCTGTACTACCTACCACGGTGCTCCAGCATTATGCTGAGATGAGTGCCATTTTTGGTCTCGCACTGGCGGTATGATGTAATTACATAAATTGCTTATTCTTATGTTTTCTTTGTTTTTTATTTTTTTATATCTAAATTTTTTTTTTGTTTTATCCCAGTGTAGAGGTCAAAATAAACTGTTTTCTTTCTTTCTTTCTTTATTATCTGTATATAATACAAACATAGTTAAAGGTCCCACGTAATTAAGTGTGTCAGGATCGTAGCAAATGGAAATCCGTACTCTCTGTCTACCCCTCTGGGAAACAGGCGTGAATCTATGTATGTATGTAATTAGGAGCGAGCTTATAGTCAGTGTCAGTGGTGAAACGACCACTTACCACCACCGCCACTACACCATTTGTGCAGTCAAGTTTGTTTGTTTGTTACACTTTCACGCCTGAACTAATTGGCCGATCATTATAAAATTTTGCATACACATTGTCAGGAGAACAGAAATGGGGCACCTTTAATCCAGAAAAAATCTACTGCTCCCAAGGTATAGAAATTTATTGACAAAAGTGAAGCCGCAGGCAAAACCTAATCCCTAATACGAGGAAAGTATCTTATATATAACGCAATTTCAATTTAACTGTAATTACATACTCTTATATTCATATACGTAATGCATATATAGTACAAGTATAAATGAAACGATTTCATCCCAACGCGTCGAGGATTTAAGCAACGAGTAAGAGACCCGCCAAGAAAAACATTTTCCACTCGCCCGACGTTTCGTGAAGTTTAAGCGGCTTCTAGTTCGCTCGTGGAGGCAATGTAGCTTGTATTTGTTTCGCTTGGCTTCTCCGCTTCCGATGTTTTAAGCGCTTCAGCAAACGTTTTCTATACAAATACATCTTAGTTCATTCTGTATTAAAATGTAACTAAGATTCTCAAATTCTGTATTGTGTCATTCTTTTGGCTATTCGTCCACAATCGGTCACCTAACTGCAGGTCATGGTCTGGTTTGATTGAATGGAAATTTATATTTAATATTTATTCTTTACCTTAAATTCAAAAGTAACGTGTAATTTGGTTAATAGAATATAATTTTGTAGTTTAATTGACATTTATTTTTTACATACCTGTATTACGGATGAAATGTGGATTGGTCCAATTTGTATTACTAGCGGTCGCCTAGTGGTCAAAATTCGACCAAAATTCCTAAGCTTGCTAGTTTGTTTTGTGTTTTTCTTTATTACATATAAATAAGGTATAAGTAACCATAGTTACAAAGAATTGTATGACGTCAGACGAACAATGCCGAAATACTACGAACGCGATTCGATTGCGTGTGTCAAATGCATGGTTGTGTGCTTGTAGTATTTTTCTATTAATTTAATGTATTTCTAATACATATTTTATATAAATATTAGGATTCGCCCCTCCTTCTTCATATAAACTTTAACTGTGTCAAATTTCATACTCCTCCGTCCGCGCAATTTTCGTAAAAACGGGACAAAGTTTTTGCTTCACGTATTAATAGGTATATATATGTAACATCTTTGTCTACCAATTTCAAGTAAATAAATAAATAATTATTTATTATTATTAATAGAGACAGAAAATAATGAACATATGTTTTTCACAATGGGCTCGTAAGTTTTGCGTACGTTACCTTTCGTTTATATAAGATGGTTTTGTAAAGTTAATAAAACAGTACAAGTCAATTAAAATAACATAATGTTGACCGAGCAATGTAAACGTAAATGGTAATCGACACGGTATCCACAGGACAGGCTTACCTAATGTGGGGCCACTGTATATTTTTACATTGTTGTAATTTTTTTGGCAATAAACAATTTTTATTTATTTATTTTTAACCATATCTCGATACAAGGAAAATCATTGGGTCTGAGCCTTGGGGTACGAAAGTCCTAGTCCTTATTGTTCTTTTTTTAAAAGAGATTTTTCTATCATTGTTATGGTGTGCTTGTAGGACAGAACAGAACAGTACCTACCTTTTTTCTCATCTATTATCATTACAGTTTACCGTGATTTATCACACACGCGTGTGTCGATAAAAACGAGAATATTCTTTCAGTACACATAACGTGTCAAAAATAAAAATAGGCTTCACGTTGAAGGCTGGTGCCCGAACGCGATGAAACTATATTATTCGCGGCAAGATTAATGTTATTTATTGCCGAAAATGTTGCGCTCAACGCCTCACATCTAGAAATTCCTGGTACCTACGAGCACTGTGATGCTATGCATAACAATATTAGGAAGATTGCTGGGGACAGTTCTTGCTCTCATTACTTTCTTCTAATAGTTTTACTAGCTTTTGCCCGTGCCTTCGCTCGCGTTAATTTAGTATTTGACAATAAATTCGGGTTGTACTCTGCTTGTAATAATATAATTCAATCATGATTCGAAAGACACGTGGCGCCATCTATTATCATAAGAACGTTATTATTGTTTTACTCAGGAGCAGTAATTTTTTCAGGATGAAAGGTAGCCTATGTCCATTTCTGTACACCTGTCAACGTTTATGCAAAATTTCAGGATGATCGGTTCAGTGGTTTAGGCGTGAAAAGGTAACAAACAAACAAACAAACTCATTTTCGCTTTTATAATATTAGTTAGGAAGTTAGGATTAGGATTAGGATAGGATAGGATTAGGAAGTTAGGATTAGGATCAAGAGAATGGACCTACACACAAAGATTTAAACTAAAGATGCGCCCTAGGTTTCAATATGGCCACCTTTCTGGACTTTAAGTTGTTATCGATAGCATATTTGTATTATAAAATATATTATTGACACGCTCACTCATATTGAAAATTAAACACTATCCTTCTCTATCTAATGTGTTGTTAATTTTAGCGTGGACACTTATCCGTGTGATCTTAGTACTCGCGAGGGCACATCTATTAATTTAAATATATGTCCACATCACACATATTGTGTATTTTGCATTTAATAACTTTGCGGTTTATTGATAAACTATATTTTGCCCGCGGCTTTGCTCCCGTAAATGTTCTTAACAGTTCTTGTTTCTTGATGAAAGGTACTCTATGTCCTGACAACGTGGATGCAAAAATTCGTCGTTCGTGCGTTTCGTAGTAAACAAACATACTCAAATTTGCATTTATTATCTTTATTTTTTTTTACAACTAAGGTGGCAAACGAGCGTACGGCCCACCTGATGGTAAGTGGTCACCGTAGCCTATGGACGCCTGCAACAACAGGGGCATCACTTGCGCCTTGCCGACCCTGTAGGAAAGGAAGTGGGAAGGAGAAGGACCGGGATGGGGGAAAGGGGGTGATTGGGCCTCGGCACTCTCACTCACCGAACGAAACACAACAGTAGGAATACTGGTATTTCACGTCGATATTCTGTGAGAGGGTAGTCCTTCCCCGGTCGAGCCGGCCCATTCATGCTGAAATCAGCGAGGCTCTACTACTCTTAATAATGTTAGTTAGGATTAGGAATAGGATTAATTTGGTACATTAGTAAGAAGATACTGACTATGTTTTTATACATCATACGATGAAGGTTGCAAACGAGCAAACAATCCGATGGTAAGTGATTACCGTACCGTAACGTAAACTTAACAGAGACTTGCTCGTTAGCGTATAGAAAAGGTGTGGTCCACACAAGGAGCAATGGCCACTGGTCCTCTGTTGAAAGTACAGCAATTCCATTCACCGCGGGATCTTACAAGCTTTCTTGCTGCAAGTTTCTGCGGTCTCGGTTGGGTGGGTTTAAGTTTGAAAGGGAATTCTGTTCCAATTTAATTTCTTTTAAATGTATTTTTTTATGCAATGCTTTGGCTCTAATTTGTATAATATTTCTATCTCGGTAGTATAGCGGTATTGAATACAACTGTCCTGCAAAACTGTAGGGTTGCCACCTTTATTTTAAACGAATAGAGTATATTTACTATCTTAGGTCTTCTCCCTAGCCTTTATTATTTCCAAGACACTTGGGGTCGGCTTTCTAGTCTAACCGGGTTTGACTGGATATCAGTTTTTACACGGCGCGACTGTCATCTGACTTCCGCAACCCGAAGGGTGGTGGGGTCTCGGGTTCGAACCCACGTCACGCACCTCTGACTTTCGGCCGTTGTATGACTTTTCGAAATTATGTGAGTATTGATTGACAACTATCGCCTGCTCCGTGCCTCGGAGAGCACGTTAAGCCGTCGGTCCCGGCTGCCATGATCATCTATGGCAGTCGTTATTGGGAAGTCAGTGCCATCTAATATCCTGACACTGGTCTAGCCTTAGGGTATCGTTAGCCTTCGGGTTGCGGAGGTCAGATGGCAGTCGCTTTGTGTAAAAAATGATATCCAGTCAAATCCGGTTAGACTAGAAATCCGACCTGAAGTGACTTGGGAATAATAAAGGCTAGGGAGAAGAAGATATTTTAGATCTGATTTGATAGTTATTTCAATATTGTCTTAAAATTAGACTGCACGGATAGCGTAGAGGTTTGAGTGGTTCGAATCCTACACGGGACGAAAATTTGTGTGATCCAGAAATAGATGCTCCTAGTCTGGATGTTCACTGTGTCCGTTGTTTGAATGTTTGTAAGGTCTCCCGCGACACAGGAATTATTCTTTGTGCAGGAGTTGTCTTTTTTTAATGTAAGACATCATCAAGAATCTTGCACTAGGAATAATATGTACCTGTGTCGCGTGGAACTTTGCAAACATTGATACAACGGACATATAGTTTGAATATTTTGTAAAGCATATTGTTATTGCAAACTCTGTGCTCGTTTATTATCAAGTATAATACTTCTCTGCACATCTCTTTGGAGATATAGGCTTAAAACTATAAATGTATGAAATAAGTCTAAATAGTGAAATTTTAATATACATTCCTCGTTGCAAATTCGCGAACGAACAGTTTCTGTATTCGTATTCCTCTCGGATCTTGTAATTTCAGTGCAATTTCACATAAACGGTTCGCATGAAGTTGTTGCTGGTTGGAACTACGCCAGCTTATCGTTTCGGTGTGTTCTCTCTCATAGGATCGGTTAGAATATCGTCGTTTTGGCGGCTCGGCTTATGCAGGCATTGTCTCGCTAATGCGACTGGTGTTGCGGATTCTATCCCCGAGTGCGACTCAAATTTGTAAGTCATTAGCAAATCTGTTGTGTGTGTGCGTTATGGTTTTATGTGAACAAATCCGGGAGAGACAAGTTTGATTACAAAGAAATGTTTGTCTCATGCATATCAAATGTAGACTCTATACATTTTCGAGTAACAAATGCGTCTAGTAAATTCATCGATGTTTTATAACGTGGTACCTACATCAATAAAAGGTAGCCTATGTCCTTCCCCTGGTTTTAAGCTATATCTGCACCAAATTTTATCTAAATCGGTTGAGTGGTTTAGCCGTGAAAAGGTAACAGACAGACGGACAGACAGATAGACAGACAGAGTTACTTTCGAATTTATAATATTAGTAAGGAAGTAAGGATATAGTAAGGAAGTAAGGATTAAGGAAGTAAGCATTATGTTATAGAATAAGTACTAGAAAAATCAGTGATTTCAACCTTTCTAGTGCTTATTTATTAGAGATCAGTGATTCAAATGCTGTTTTTTTTTCATAATGACAAACTAACTTTTGCTGCGTGAATTCATCGAGCGCGCATTACTGGGATATCAGTGTTATTTCTTTTTTAATTTCTAAATATATGGTACATTATGATCATATATATTCAACATCATATGATTCACACGTACTACCATTGCCGGTGTAGAAATATTAAAATTATGATTTCATTCCTTGAGTAAACAATTAATTTTAAAGTATAATTAATTAAATTCAATTAATATAATATTTCAGTTTACAATAATCATCATCCTCTTGCCCTGGTCCCAATTTATTTGGGGTCGGTGCAGTATGTCCTACGCTTTCATACTTCTCTGTCACCCGTCATCATCATTTACCCCTTTCCCTTTCATATTCATCCTCACACAGTCCATCCATCTTTTCCTTGGCCTTCCTCTCCCTTTTCGTCCCTCTACCCTCATATTCATCACTTGCTTACCTACATACGTATCATCTCTTCGCATAACATTTCAGTTTACAATCAGCATATCTGTGTGCCACGTTTCATACAAATCCATTCAGGGATTAAAGTGTGATGATGGAGTAACAGATATCCTAACAATTCTAGAAAATAATATGGGACTAGCTATACCCGGACACGCTTTGCCGTGGCTCACTCTGAGATATTAAATTTACCGTTCCCGTGGTTACATCGGGAAGAAGAAAATATGCAATTATAATTTGCCGAGTAATAGAGCCTCGCTGATTTCAGCATGAATGGGTCGGCTCGGCCAGGGAAGGACTATCCTCTCACAGAATATCGGCGTGAAATAGCAGTATTCCTACTGTTATGTTTCGTTCGGTGAGTGAGTGTGCCGGAGTCGCAAGTCGGCAACGCGCAAGTGATGCCTCTGGTGTCGCAGGCGTCCATAGGCTACGGTGACCACTTACCACCAGGTGGGCCGTATGCTTGTTTGCCACTTTAGTTGTATAAAAAGAAAAAAAAAGAACTAGAAAATATTCAAGTTAATTAATGTTTCAAGGTTGTATTGCTCTCTTGCTACGTAAAAGAAAAACGAGCCGTGAACACACTTTCGTATTAATTAATAATTTAACAATGATTGTCTACTAAAGTAAGAGACTGAACACTGTTTAACGAGACTACTTTAATTAAACTAACTTAACCACTTTACCGGTCTTATTGTAGTCTAACAAAATTACTTACCTAATTGTCATACACTATGTACTTATGGTCATTGTTCGGTGTACTCGGAATCTCAGTTGTAATGTCGTCAAGTAGTACTAAAACTCGTCTCTTGAAACATTTAAACTGTACCGAGTTTATTTCTCTCACTTCAGGCATTAGACTATTGACGAACGAAAACACTGGATCACTCGATTTAGTTACTGGACGATGTTCTTCGTCTTCTTGAAGGCGCTTTCTAGAAGAAGTTGTAGTCTTGATACTCCAGTCACTGCTGCTTTGACCCGTATCATCGTCAACACTTTCTGTTTTGATTTCTTTCAACCCTATATCCAAAGAAGGTTGGGCAATTTCTTTTAGTCTAGATGATTCTGAGATGCAAAATTCTGCATTTTCTGTTTGTCGGCTTCAGCCACGTTGGTAGGTTGCAGGAACGGTAGTACGGGCTGCATCACGTCTGCCAGATAATACGGTTTCTTCTTATTGCCCGCTACTGTTTGTTTTACATGTCTTATGAAGACTGCTCGTAGGCTTCTCTATCACTCTTTGCATGCGGAGGCTGGAGACAAAAAAATGGCGTCATTAAAGGACATTGCCCAATGCAACTGGGTTGATAAAAGAGTATTGTTAAATAAATAATGATATATTTTTATAGTTTCTTTAAGAACAAATTATTAAAATCATATGTAGGATACTTATTCTGTACATAATTAGTTATTTATTCGACTTTTATTTAATTTTAAAAAGGCGTTACTGCGTTACGTGTCGTACATTTTACCCAGTCCATTTTATTGAATTAACAACAAGGCCAGAGACTAATATAACCGTTAATTCTAACTGTCATATTTCATTGCATGGTGCGTCTGTATATAATATTTTAAGCGCTTTATTGCTTCTATAGATGTCTACTCCAATTTATAAATACTGAGTCTGCCGTCAAACCTAGTCAATCAGAGAACTGAAAAGCGACACACATATGCACGAATTCTGCGCGTTTGTTAATCCTATTGTTATAGCCGTCGATCATCGTCCACGCGTGTCTGTGGCTATCCGTCTAGTTCACACGCATACACCTTGTAACGTTATACTTAGTCAACCTAGCTTTAGGGACTAGATTGACCAGGGTAGTTATGTAGCGGAGATAAATGAAATATTTACTACGCAATTAAAAGGTTTATCTTTTTAGATTTGAAGTTATACAAAAAGGAAACCCGAATTATACAAAATAATAATTATATCTAGACGGAAACAGAATCTCAGTCGTGGTTCCTGTAAGGCTCACTACGTGGTCCAAAACAATGGACCACTTAACTTGGTAGCTGCAGCAGACGAAGCGGGCTGGCACCAGGCCGCGAGGGAGGAGGAAAAGGTGCTCCCACTCCAGCGCGAACGCAGCCGCTATGCACGACCGATCCGCGTGACAACCCTGCTGTCTGTATTAGCGTCGAAACTTGGCGACCGTTTGCGATCGGCCCTCCGCGTCAGCTAGTAATGCAACGTAATACGGATGTCGTGTCACATACATGTATCGATATGTATCTATAAGTACTCATATCAGGGTGATGATAGTGTTTTGAGTCGTACGCGTGGCAGTCGTTTATTATTATATCAACAACTAGATCAGCATCGCTTTAAAGATAATAGATATATTGTCAAATATGAGTATATGTTCATTTTTCATAACATTACTTACCTTTCTTTCATCTAATTGTTAGTACTTTCTCTTTTGACATGTTGTCATCTCTTGTAATTGGGAAAACATGAGACCTTACTTTAATCATCATTATGTATTGGTTGAGAAATTGTATTTCTTGTAAGAAATCCTTAATAAATAAATGTGTTATGATAGCTGAAAAAACATCGTGTTGTTTCTTTATTGACGCTTGCATAGGTACCTATGTTGCAAAAAAACATCTTGCAAAGGGTTCGGAATCTTATTTTGTTTGTTAATGATGATGTATGCATTTTATGGATATAATGTACTGTTTTTCTGTGTGTATATATTATATTACGTATGTTTTATTTAAGTGTCTGAACATAGGGTTCAGACTAATGTTTAACAGATAATACAGTATTTATTTAGAGTGGAACACCATACTTACTTTCTTAGTTATTTTAAAAGTTATTTGTTACCGCATAAATATATAAAATAATGTGATATAAATTGTACAAAATATCGATAATATTGCTACACAGCACTAGCAGGATACTGGGAGGAACATGCGTTGTTCAACGTATCGGCTACCGCCATATTGGAAATGAACTCATGTGTCATGTCCGACGCTTCGGCGACTTCCTCCCAAGCATTGTCGCTAACATATTTGCGGCTGTACTCTGGGAGCAGGTTGTCGTATAAACAAGAATATTTTTCTACTGTCTTCATGAATTCGATATTGCATTGTTATTCGCTGAATTTGTGTTGCGGCATTGTGATTGCCTGGCGGTTAGTAACGGACATGCGACGGGTGCGGCCAAAATCTTATCCTAACGAACATTGTGTAACAATGAACCTACACCTCACTAATATCTACACTAAAACTAAATGTTAACTATAAAACTTGGGATGGTACGTGTCCTAATTCACTTTATAATACTACTAAAGGTTTTACTCGTTTGAACCCTAAAAAGACGGCCATACTCGTTAAAATAAAAACATTATAAGTAGAGATATAGTCTCTTACGAAAATGTAATTTAACCGTAACGAATATCTCAGTGATCTATACTAGGCTTATAAATGCTAGTTACACCAGGAAGGTTACTTTAATCTGGGTCGTATGAGCCCATTTATTTCTTCGTATCCGAGTCTGGCTTATTGCCACTCAAGATCAAAGCGTATGTAATCTATGTTCTACTACTTTTATGCTCGCCTGGTAAATCCCCTCTACTAATCTTTAATAAATGTCCGTGATACTTAGTAAATCTTTTGCAAAATAAATATAAGATAGATGAAGAAAATAACTGGTATATTTAGTTAGTAAGTAGGTACTAGCTGTGTCCATGATATTTTTATACGCTTACAATATATACAAATTAATATGTGGTGTGTTAACGAATATATAATAACTAATCATTTTACTAGCCACACATTTAATCATTATGTAATTTTAATCACTCCCTAACTTTGTACCTACTTTTCAGCACGAATGGGCTAAATATTGCTTTCAAATTCGTTATGCTATATTGGCATATCCAGAATATTTGCTTGGCTAAATACCAAATGTTCGGCAAGAAATCTTCACTATTAAAAACGGGATTAAATGTAATGACTATCAAAAATAGTAATTGCACAGCAAAATATGCTTACTAAAATAATATTTTAGTGATTGAGGCATATAGATGCTCGTTATGATATATTATTATTATATCATAACGAGCAAGGTATACGCCTCAAATCACTGCATTCCGTCTCGAAAGGATTAGGTTATGTTAGGTTCCTTCCTAAACCCACCCAAAAATAGGAGCCGTCCGACTTATTTTGATCTCTTTAAATATACTTTGCTGTGCAATTTGGTGATCATTTACTATTTTTGACTGTTATATTTTACTATATCTGGTAATAATTTAAACATAAGCCATTAAAAACTACGCAGTATTGAAAGCAATCTCTAAACTTTTAAATAAAATTATTTTAGTCATTGTGTAGATTAATGTGAAAAACACAAAAGTATATAACATATTGCTTATCTGTATTCAAGTCTATGACCACACACAACTGCTACACGATATATATTGTGTGTAAAGAAAGTAAGAATATTACATGAATACACATTCGCAATATAAGATTGGGGCAGCGATAAAAGAAGCTCATATGTAGATTTTATTGATGCGATATCTCGATAGGATCCTTTACAAGAAATCTGTGTGTGTTGCCGCCGTTGCTTCTGTTGCTTGTGTTGGCCTTCGAGGCATAAAATAAGTTTTTACTGCCGCACCACTTGCCAACTTTGCCTCTTTGGATTCGACATTTTTATGAGATATTTTAAGAAAAATCAGTGAACCGCGACCATTTTGCTCGCTTCTTGAAAGACTAGCCAAAGTTGTTTGAAAGTTTTTATACATTTTTATACTTACTTTCAATTTATATACTACAATAATACATATTTAATAAGTTACGTTGGATTTTTTATTTCTATACATAAATGTATACAGACTTGATTTTGGATATCACTGGATCAGCGAAACAGTATACCTATATGCAGAATTTAATTCATTCGTCGAGTTATGGACGACGGTTTCAAAACACAATGCTTTTATAAATATGTCTCGATTAAGCCGGGCGGGTTAAAATAGTGAAGTGTTTGTTTTTTTGATATTTTAATCTTATGTATGTTTTGTTTGTTGCAGGCTGTTGTTTTGCCGCCGCTAGCGAGGTGGCCCTATGAGAACGGGTTCACTTTCACGACGTGGTTCCGTCTTGACCCCATCAACTCAGTCAACATCGAACGAGAGAAACCATACTTATACTGGTAACCATATTAACTTACTCATATGAATTAGTAATCAAAATTCTAATTACTTTTGCATAATTTGCTTCTTATTTCGAGCACCATTAATGTATTAGGTACCTATAGGTAATTAATGAAACAATAATATAATATTCTATTACATACACACAACACCATCTAGCTCAAACTAAGCAGAGCTTGTACTATGGGTACTAGACAATGGATAAACATACATATTATATACTATTTTTTTGTAAATACATACATATTATACTCGTACATAGAAACACCCAGACCAAGACAAACATCCATGTTCATGCACACAAATGTTTGACCTGTGCGGGAATCGAACTCGCGACCTCAGGCGTTGTAATCGGTTACGCTAACCACTACGCCATCGAGGCCGACAGTTGGTGAACAGTTCAGTCAATATAAATGATAATGTACATACATACATACATAGATTCACGCCTGTTTCCCAGAGGGGTAGGCAGAGACTACGGATTTCCATTTGCTACGATCCTGACACACTTCTCTGGCTTCATTCACTTTCATCACATTCCTCATACACGCCCGTCGGTTCAAGGAGCTCTTAACCTGGCCTTTGTCCAGGACGCCTCCGATCTGGTCGAGAAACGTTCGCCTAGGTTTTCCTCTTGCGACTGTTCCATTCACACTAGCCTTATAAACTTTCTTAGTCAGTCTTTCCTCGTCCATTCTTTCTACATGTCCAAACCAGCTTAACATACCCTTTTCTATTCTTGTAACTATATCAACTTTCATGCCGCATCTCTCTCTAATCACACTATTTCTTATTCTATCTTTCAGAGTCACACCACATATGCTTCTCAACGCTCTCATTTCTACAGCATTTATTCTGCTCTCATGCTTCTTTTGCCATACCCAACTTTCACTTCCATACATAAGTGTGGGCACTAATAGTCCTCTATGAACAGCCAAACGTGCCTTTTCGGATACATTTCGACTGTTCATAAAAGCGCGTAGGGCTCCATTCACTTTGTTGCCAGCAATCGTTCTCCTTTCAATATCTCCGTCATGTTTACCATCCCTTGTAAACAAAGTACCCAAATATACAAACTCTTTCACTTGCTCCACTTTTTCTCCATCAATCATAATATTACACATCGTCACGCACTCTTCCTTTTCAAATACCATTACTTTCGTCTTGCTTACATTTATTTTCATTCCTTTACTCTCAAAAGCACCATGCATAATAGTTACCATCGCCTGCAACTCTTCCGCCGATGACGCAAGTATTACTTGGTCATCGGCATAAAGAAGACATTTGACAAGTAACTCATTCATTCTTAATCCCCATTCACAATCTTTTAAATCTTTCAAACAATAGTCCATGTATAGGTTAAACAGCCAAGGTGACGCTACACATCCTTGTCTAACACCTTTATCGATGCTAAACCACTCTGTGTAGGTTCCATTTATCCTAACACAAGCTCTGGAATCATCATAAAGAGATTTCAGAGCTCGCGTGAGGTTGCTATTCACTCCATACATGGACAATGCCGACCAAAGTTCATTCCTCACCACTTTATCATAAGCCTTTTCCAGATCCACGAATGCGCAATAGACCTTTTGACCTTTGGCCAAAACTTTTTCGGCTATGCTCCGTAAGGAAAAGACCTGATCCGTACATCCCATACCCTTTCGAAATCCCGTTTGTGCATCCCATATTTTCTTGTCGGTTACTTTCACAATCCTTTCAATTAACACTTTTGCATACAATTTACCGACGACGCTGAGCAAGCTAATGCCTCTATAGCTTTTGCACTCTTGCTGTGAGCCTTTTCCCTTGTATAAAGGTACTATGACGGCCTTGCACCAATCACTTGGTACACGGCCGGTATTCCAGCACAAGTTAAAAAGGCGGCACAACTGAGTTGCTATAAGACCCTGTCCAGCTGTCAGCATTTCGACTGTAATCCTATCATACCCACCAGCCTTTCCTGATTTCATGCTTTTCAATGCTTTCATTATTTCATCCATACTAATAGGGCTTTCATCACTACTATCATTATCATTCATTTCGAAACTTTGCCCTTGCCATTCCTCTCTTTCAAATAAACTTTCAAAATATTCCTTCCATCTCTTCAGTACGCTCTTTTCTTCATTCAGTAAACTTCCATTCTTATCTCTGATTGATTTCAGCTCTGTGGTTACGGTTTTACCTCGAACCGAGCGAATGGATTTCCAGAAGAACTTCGCGTTGGTTCGGAAATCTTCAGATAATCTTCTATCAAACTCGTCTTTCAATTCCTCTTTTTTCCTTTTAATTACATCTTTCACTACTTTATTCATTCTTATAAACTTATTCCTAGCTTCATTCACATCCTCATTCGTTGCTTCTTGCATTCTTTCATTGGCTCTGACAGATAGCCAGTCCAACCATGCCTGCTTCTTCTCACGTACTACCCCTTGCACATCTTTATCCCACCACGCATTCTTCGATTTTATAACTTTCCTCTTCTTGCTCACACCGCATACTTCTGACGCTACAACAACCACTTCATGCTTAAACGACTGCCATAATTCTTCTATATCATCAGTGTCACAAAATCTTTCAAATCTTTTCCTCAATTGATTTTTATACTCGTCTTTCAATACTTCATCTTGCAAATTTTCTACTTTTATTCGTTCTTGGACACTTGTTCGGGTAGGTATACGGTGTCGCCATCCTTTGAAGAGGCCACGTATCGGGCTCATAATCAAAAAATGGTCGGTATGGACACCAATACCTCTATATACCCGAGTGTCTAGGACATTCTTTCTCAATCTTTCATCCACTACAACAAAGTCAATCATACTACTTCTTACATTCTTTGCTTCTCTTGTATACTGGTGGATTCTTTTGTGGGCAAACATAGTGTTTGTCACACAGAGATTCCACTCCAAACATAGCTCAAGCAACCTTTTTCCATTCTCATTCACGCTTTCGTCCCCATACTTGCCTAAAACCCTTTCGTATCCTTCACGCTTTACTCCCACCCAACCATTAAAATCCCCTAACATTATCAACCTCTCGTGTTCCTTGCATTTCCTCAAGACATCTCTTAAACACTCCCAAAAATCTTCTCTTTCTTCCCGTGCACTCTGAGACATACCCGTTGCTATGTTTACGGGTGCATAGACCCCTACCATAAACACACGAGTAATCCCTACTTTCATTCTCATCCATAGTAACCTAGCATTCACATATTCGAATTCTTTTACACACTCATTCATTCTAGCAGACAGAATACCACCAACTCCCTGACAGGCTCTGGTATTGCTAGGCACGCCGGACCAATACGCCGTGATGATAATGTAATAGTACCATAATTACAGAACCAAGAACGTGTTTCCTTCTTCCTTCAATCCTGGGTCCTTTAAGCGGGGCGTGAAAACGCACCTTTTCAGGCCGTCAAAGTAGAGACCTCAACATCGCCTCGGCTGCTATGAGGGCGGTGTGGAGGCCACTGCTCTTAGACCACACGACTGCTTACCATTAGGTGGAGTGTGGTCATATTGTCGAGCAAAATAAAAAAAATAAAAACATAATTGTGCAAAGTACGTTATAATTTATATATTTTCTAGTACAAAAATATGATATGGAAACAGTATTCTGTGAAGCATCATTTTGAAGTTTAAAGGTGGGTGGTTTTAACGACGCCGACGAATGATAGAATCGTTAGATATAGCGAGAGTAGAAGGATGAGTAGGTGCTCTTGATGAAATTATTATAATTGGATCTCTGTAATGAAATTAGAATGAATGAGCACTACTTTATTAATTTCTTATTTACATATTACGTTATTAAAATTGACGTAAATTTATATTGTTTATTTTAACTCTTCACCAGAAAGATTATTATATTCGGTGTACAACGTGCAATAAGTATTAAATAATTCCATTAGCCATCCGGTTTTCATTTAATTCATTAAGTTTCTGAAATCCAACAATACCGCAATCAATATAATTGGGTACCAGGACTCTATGACTGTGGAATGTTTTACGTAAATCGTGTGTGTGCCGCAAAGCGCGGTTGCACCTGCGTTCCAAACTTTTCATTTGATTTGAGTGGAGCTCGGACGTTTCAAGTGTAGTTTCGGCTGTGCTCTGCTATCCTGGTACTAAAGCTAAACCATTTAGGTTTGTGTTCAGATAATTGAATTGCAAGTTCACTACCACACACGCCATATCCATTCTGAAGATACGATAGACTACTGTTTTAGCATTGCTTTGTTGCAGCAATTATAAACTTCGTGTTACCAGTATCCAAATCCAGAAATCGAGATTTGTAATTTTAGATTAAGCGGACACTGAAATATGCCTTGCCAAAGATACTACTATTTACATAACATTTATAATCATTACGATTTTACGCCTATCAAAAAAATTTTAAATACATAAGTTTCATCTGTTTGTTCGCAGTTTTAAGACGAGTAAAGGCGTAGGCTACACGGCTCACTTCGTGGGTAACTGTCTCGTACTCACATCAATGAAGGTGCGAGGCAAAGGGTTCCAACATTGTGTCAAATACGAGTTCCAACCTAGAAGGTAAGTTATATTATTATCAATCGACGTTTTATACTTTCCAAGCTATCAGTTATCGTAGATTATTTTTTTAGAATGTACGTGGAAAAGGATTGCCGCTTAATATGGGTGTAGCCGGGTTGTAAAAATAACTAATAAAATATTGGGGCAGTCTTTGGGGACTGCCGATAGAAGTGAAAACTTTAATCCTTGACCATAAACACTTCTTCATAAACCAAATTATAAACCAAAAATAATTCAAAAATGGAAAGCGTTCGGTGACGCACCTTTTATGAGATATTGTTAATATTTTAAAATAATTCAATAATGGAAAGCGTGGAAGCGTGACGATGACGCGAGTTCTATGATTTTTGTTCACCCAAGAAGTGCTCAACACGCCTAAAGAAGTTTTCACTTCAATAAAAACATGTGTTTCGGTGGTGATCGAAACATTCCTTTTCATAATAAAGAGGCACTATGGTATGCAGTGGAGCGTTTTTCTTTTATTTTTATCAATCAACAATATTACGATCGTTCTGAAGGGCCTTTCAAGTTCCAACCCCGAGACAAAAATGGTTCAGTTTTCATATTAGCAAGTACGCATACATTGTACTGTGGAAATCACAAATTGCTAAAATGACGTAGGTGTGACGGCTCCGGGATCTCAGTCAAATAGATACCAATCAATGGCCAGCTCCATATAACGCCCAAAATGTAACGCAGAACACACAGCCGCGTACGTACAGCAATTACAAACCATGTCGGCTAAATGTTAAACCGTTACCGCAATACCTCGCTTTTCATGTTGTCTAACTAGTGCCCAAAATATATAATTTAAGGTATATTTCCATGGTAATAAAGAACAATGATTTTAAGTAGAACCAAAAATCTATCTGAACTCTCTAAATATAATGAAAACATGGACTTGCTGAATCCAATTACTCTTACGTTGGTCGAGATGTCTTTAAAGTTCGCCATGAAACTGCCGCCTCGAAAGAAAATATTGCTAACAAAATGAAAATATTTTTTAGCTGCCTAATACGTAAGCGCCTGATGCTCTTAAATTTTTAAAACTTTCCGAACACTAAATCAGGGCAGTAAAAAGTTGGTGCAGTATAAAAAAAGTTTTCTGTTTAGTCAGTTTATGGTGCCTGCTGTCGTGCGAAAAGTTAGCTCAAACAGAACCACGTTAATTTTGTGTTTCATTGTTTTGAAACATGTATGGAGCTCTAAAAAGTTATTAGCTAGCCGAGCCGCAATTCCGCATCAGCTTCCTGTGGAATCTGTTTAACTTTACGTTTGTCCATTTTTAATGCAATTTGTCTCGTAAACCGTGAGGTTGTCTCGTTGCCTCGTTCGTCCAGAGATGTTAACGTAAAATAACCAGTCTCTGAGTTTGGACATCCATGCCTAACTTTTCGGAGATACACAAATTTGATGAGATCAAATGACAAAATGGTTTCATTTGTGGTATTATGACGACGCTATAAAATTATCATTACCAGCACAAAATTAGGAACTCTTTTATATACAACTAGATGTTCCCGCGGTTTCACCCCCGTTTATCGTTACTGCGCCGCCCCCGTGGGTTGTAGCGTGATGTTATATAGCCTATAACCTTCGTCGATAAATAGGCTATCCAACACTAGAATAATTTTTCAAATCGAACCAGTAGTTCCTGAGATTAGCGCGTTTAAACAAACAAACAAACAAACTCTTCAGCTTTATAATATTAGTATAGATTGTAGCCAATAAGCCCCGCGTCATACGGCTCCACATAATCGTATGCGATTAGACTATGGCCGTTGTAGAAGCATCACTAGCGTTTAATGAACCTTAAGAAAAATATTTCAAAGTAAAAGCATGGAATACGAGAGAGCTATGTCAGATGGCAGAACTGTTACTAGGCTGAACACTTACTGTGCTACTACTCTAACGCCGGTTGCTTGTAAGAGGGTGGCACTTCTAGACCGAACCAACCCATTCGTACCGCTATAAATTAATTGGCTATGACAGGCTCTTTCACCCCAAAAAACGTTTTCTATGACCATATTACCCACATATAGCTAACGAATTATAACTGCTAAATCCTTTGTGTATACAGTCATAATTCTATCTTTAGGGTCAAATAATTTAAAGATGAGCGTCGAGCTGTTAGCTGTTAGCAAAGGCTTTATTAATTTACCGATGTGAAAATTATTTTCCTACGAAATAGTTCTTTATTTTTTGCATTTTCCATTCACTTGAGAAGAATGTGATGCGCTCGACTGTAAATTTTCATTGAAAGCTGCACGTAATAATCAAAATTAATATTGAAGGCATCGAGTTTCTGGTCCATTCTTATCGGTTAAGAGTACTTATTATAATATTTAATAACTCTCTCGTACAAATTAAATTTCGATCTTAATTATAATTTTTGCACGAGCATATTCAGGCTTATAAATGTGATACTGATTTTTTATAATTGGACGGTGTTGGACTGTCGCTCAACAATCTCTCATATCTAAACTCGGAGAATTATTTTGCATTTCGTAGAATTTTCCACTGTAAGCTTGAAAGTGCCTTGTCACATGACCGGCAAAGAAATTATTGGACCGTCTGGTGGCACAAAGGAAAAGCATTATTCCTTCAATAGTCAATAAAAGTCTGTATCACGGCAAGACGTTCTATCACTTAATTAACTTATGTTAACATCAGCTACGGTCATAGCTAATAAGAAAAAATGAGGTAGGCTAAAACCACTTGCAAACCAATTGCTTTAAAAAGTTTAGGACGCTCGATACTTCAGGGGTGTCACACTTTTTAAGAGTCGCTGCGCTCGCTGCAACTACAAAAATCGGTTATTCAGCTAACACCCTTGATACCTCCTCAAAAGTTTGAGAAACTACATTCACTACAAAAACACAATTTACTATTATTTTCTTGCGAACGTCTACAGCATGAAGGTATCTGTATTTACATAGCGGAAACTGGACATTGCGCTGTGCGGCTGTTCCTTATTTTTTTAACTTGTAGAGGGATAAAAGAAACGAAGTGTATTCGATATCTATTCGATTCTATATTCAGGTTTTCTTTAATGGTGTTTTTGTTACATACACAGGTGGTACGCGATAGCAGTAGTGTACATATACAACAGATGGACGAAAAGCGAGATCAAATGTTTGGTGAACGGACAGCTTGCATCCAGCACAGAGATGGCGTGGTTCGTCTCGACGAATGACGTGAGTAGATACTGAAATATACTTACATCTTGTCAAAAGGCAAGTTTATTCGTAATTCGTCGAATCGGTCAAAAGATTTTGTAGCTTCAAAAAATCTATTATTGCGGCTTAAATTATGTCCAGCAGTAGTCTCCGATAGGCTAATTGAATAATTGATCGATCGATGTGAACAAAAAATAAAACACATCTAACTAAGACAACATTGATATATGTATTTGGATTCAAAGTGTTAGCTGTATATCTTACTCGGCAAATATCATTTAAGATGAATGTATACTAAATCTTTATTATTGTTACGTTTCACTTTCCATTTGAAATATTATTATAATAATATTTCAAAGACGTGTGTAATCTGTCGTTTCTAAAGTAGTTAAACGGTAAATGGTTCTCGGTAATCCAGTCTGGAGTACCAGGCTCTCACAGCTCTATAGGAGCTTCGCATAATACATTCTGTTATCTGCGGCGAACATGCTCCCTTCGAAGCTTCGCGACAAGTTGTGCGTTCAACTCGTCACGTTTGTGTCGTTAGCGGCAATTTATTACAAGTAATAGTATGCAAATTCTTAGAGATGTAGTACGCGCAGCTCATAGTAATGTACGAGTTTGGACAAAGGTCTGAAGGTAAAAATAGCGGTTTCGGATTTTATGTGTAGTATAATAGTTTCAGAGTGCGGTTTCGTTACCGTAAATCTTATGAGAACGCACACCGGGATAAAAAGTGTATGTGTTAATCTAGAATATGGTCTATTGGTGCGCCGAATTTGGACCAAAACTGTTCAACAGTTTACACGTGATTAAGATGTTGAACGCCGGCGTGGTCACAAAGTGTCTACAAACAATAGATTATCTTTTGTGTACGCTTCGTGGGGTTTATAACGTAACAAACGTCCAAGCATCTTCTTAGTATATTTCTTCAGGTATTCCAAAGCTGTGGTCATAGAAAATGGCATTCAGTATATCTGGTTCCACGTCAGTTGACGCAACCATCAACTGATCAACATCCATGGAAATAATAACAACACAAAAATACCTGAATATGAACTTGAATAAAATGAAAATATTTATCACTATTGCGGTGTCCCTCAGGGACTCGCAGTGGTCCATTATTATTACGACTATGTCACAAATGGTCGTAAATTTAGTGACCTACCTAGAATTACATACTGTGAAAATTATCACTGTCATTACACCAGGCTCATCCATCAATCCCTTCATACCCACACATACATTAATTCCACTACATTAATGAATAGCGTTTGTTCGAAGCATGAGAATAATCCGATTAAAAATAGAATAATTTAACTTGTTTGGTAATGCATGCAGAGTCTGTGTGTGTCCACTGATGAAACATTGCATTATTATTTTAAGTCTCTAATTAGAGCCTGTTTTCATTAAGCTCTGCGTGGCGCACTGATTATGACATATTGTTTATATATTTATCTGTAGATACTAGAGGTCGCCGAGTGGTCGAAATTCGACCATAATTGATTTAAATTTTAAGGTGGATCGTTATTGAGGTTTTGTTGTTAATAGCCAATACAGCGCAATTGCAATAGGTACTTAGGTTACCCTTAAGTACCTATTGCAATTGCGCTGTATTGGCTTTGGCTTATATAATTACGAAAAATTATACGACATCAACCGAATAATGCCGAAATACTACGAACGCGATTCGATTGCGTGTGTTGAGTGCGTGTAGTGTTTTTTTCATTAATTTAATGTATTTCTAATGCATATTTTATATAAATATTAGAATTCACCCCTACTTCTCCATATAAACTTTAACTGTACCAAATTTCATACTCCTCCGTCCGCGCAATTTTAGTAAAACGGGGTACAATTTCTTTTTGCTTCACATATTAATATAGATTATATTAATCTGATACAAAACCTACTTTAATATTATAAATTAGATTGTACTCACTAGGTGAATCACACTATCTACACTAATATTATAAAGAGAAAAGATTTTTGTTTTTTTGTTTGTATTGAATAGGCTCCAAAACTACTGAACTGATTTCTAAAATTCTTTCACTATTAGAAAGCTACATCTTCACTGAGTAACATAGGCTATATCATATTTTCAAATAAATTAGGGATCCCTAATAAAATTGAAATAATGTAACCCAAGGTGTGGGAAACTGAGTCATAAAATGTCTGCCATCGCATGCGTTGCGGAAACTATTGATGATAGAACAAAAAAATGTTCTAATAACGCAAACGATGTTGCGCGGATGTGTTTAATATATTCGATATACGGCACGGATTTAGCTAAAATATAGTTTAGATTGTAAGGTAAACTACAAGTTACTAGACTGTAAATAACCTTTAGAGATTTACCGAGTTGTCAAGACAAACAGACAAATAAATTATATTATTATTAAATGTTCGTTTTGAGTTAAAACTGCTATAAACAGTAGATTATTTTTGATTAAAATAGTTTGGATGTTTATCTATTTAATGTTGATTGAACTGGGGAATGAATCTCCAACCATGAAGACAATTCTACATTTGAAGTAAATGTTAGTTGGCTTGCGGGTAGCATCTGTTATGTCGGCCTCGATGGCGTAGTGATATGTGTAACCGACTGCAGCGCCTGAGGTCGCGGGTTCGATTCCCGCACAAGTCAAACATTTGTGTGCATGAACATGGATGTTTGTCTTGGTCTGGGTGTTTCTATGTATAATATGCATGTATTTACAAAAAAAAAAGTATATATGTATGTTTATCCATTGTCTAGTACCCATAGTACAAGCTCTGCTTAGTTTGGGCTAGATGGTCTTGTGTGTATGTGGTAGAATATGTCTATGGTCCGGAGTGAGAGGTCGTGGAATGCCGTCGCCTCCTTCTGTGAGGAAGTGATTTCCATCAAGGAGGCGGCGGAGCGGGAGAGGGAGCGTTTAAACCCTCTCCCCAACCGCAGAGCCGCAGAGGGCGCGAGACGACCTCCAGCTACCCTGAGGTTTGACCTGGGGGTGGCGGGCTTTGTGGGCCTGCCCGCCATCCGTTCAGCACCAGGTCCGAGAGGCGGCGTGCGTGTTCCCACGCGCGCCTCTGTGTCGTGTCCGTCTCTCCTCTAGGGGGGGGGACAAGTAGGGTTCTATTGTAGTGGTCCCCTTAGGGTAGGTCTTTTGTGTAGTGGCCTGCCGTTTCATACGGCGGGCCGTAACCTCGGCGGGGTCGCGACCGCATATGAAAGTGATTCGCGCGGCCCCGCCGATAGGGGTTTGCCGAGGAACACCGTAAAAAAAAATGTGGTAGAATATAGAATATTATCTATTGCCTAATGTAAAATTATCCATGTTTTATTTGCCAGTTGCTGAAATGTCAGACATAAGGGAAAAACAATTATATCTGCTGGCAGGTCGTCCGCGCGTAGTTTTTGACGTTAACGTACCACGTTGACTATTTTATTTCATTTGGGTGTAGGCTCTACCTGAGATGGACAAGTAGTGAACGTGTTAAGCCATCGTATAGTATAATGACATAATCAGACAATTTGACTGTAATTACTGACTGGATAAATAGATCTAAAATCAAAAAGCGTCGCACCAATAATAACTGTCATTAGTCCAAAACTAAGTAAGTGCTGGAATAATCGTCGTATCGTTGGCAAACATACCGTCACAAATCATTTGCTTAATGTGAACACCCCTTGGTCTTTCTCTGGCAGGATTAAGTCGGTGTCAGTAGCGTTAGTTGATGCACGCCAGTATGAATATTCACGTGGCTCGGACGTGGTCACGCATAGCTGATGCAAAATGAACTTGCCAGTGTTATGAACATGCAAAGTAATTATGTTGGTACCCTTGTGTACTTGCCTAGGACTCAACGCTGAAGGAATATAAAATATTCTTTAAAATTTAATAATGTTGTGTCTCAAAGTAATTCTTATGAAAGTTGCATTCATGTTGCAGCTGCTTGGGAAAGAAATTTGTTATGAAAAGTATTTGTTTTTTATAAGCACTTTTGTTGTTGTCCACTTTTTTGTTGTTGGTGGTACTTTATGAAAGTTATACTGGCAGAATAGCGATTTTGTAGGTTACATGCCAAAACATAAAGTTGTATAAAAAATATTTGTCTTTGGGGACTGCCGATAGAAGTGAAAACATAGGGGTTATTTAAGGGGGTCAAAATTTTGTTATTTTTGCGTAGGACGCACCATTTCTGAGATATTATTAATATTCTAAAAAAAAATTATAAAGCGTGGAAGCGTGACGATGACGCGAGTTCCATGATTTTTGTTGACCCAAGAAGTGCTTAACGCGCCTAAAGAAGTTTTTACTTCAAAAATATTAAATTACTTATTTTAATCTTTTTAATATACCCAGTAATGTTGATACGTATTGCCATTGTAAGCGAAACACTTCGTTTTACAATGTAGCACGCCGCTGACAAGCAGATGAACACAAAAACATGCCAGTGGAATTGTACATCCATGATGTTTAGGTACTTTATCATAGTATAATGCTCCACGAAACTGCTGTATGATGGAACTTAATATTTGTCTAACAAACAATATGGCTAGAAATGTAGCGGCTTTTTGCGACATGCAGCAACAGTAGACGCAATGACTGAATTCGAAAGCAAGCATTTTCTCAGTAAGACTCTGTATGTCAGCCTTTAGACCTGAATATAATACTACATAGTATTTTAACGAACATATTAAGGCTGTGACACACGATACCTTACGGCGCTTTGACTACTAAATGGCGACACGTGCTTTTAGATTCTCTTTGGCCTTTCGCTTTCCTTTCATGACACAACACTCGTTGTTGTAGCGGCATTCGAATACACTATATATTATATTATTTTGTATATAAGACGCCTAAGGATCGCTATATAAAACGAAATCTAATGTCGCAATGAATCATGTGACGCGGTTATCTATACTAATATTATAAACCTGAAAAGTTTGTCTGTCTGATTGAACGCGCTAATCTTTTATTTATTTATTTATACATAACAATTTTTACATTGTGTTGAATACTTATATTGACAACAATTATAAAAATAATAAATAATGTAAAAATTGTTAAAACAACATTATTATGTCGTTTTTGGTACTACTATTATTCAAATATAAAACAGTAATTTTAAAATGAATACCTTAACTAACCTAAATTGGTAGCTGACTATTTAAATAATACCACGTATTATTTAACTTATTTAATTCGTATTCATTAGGTAAATTTTATAGAAAACTACGCTAGTGGAAAACCTTGGGGGAGGCCTATGTCCAGCAGTGGACGTCTTTCGGCTGACATGATGATGATACTCTAGTTCAGCAATTATCCTATTTCTAGATATCGCACGTGGCGTCGCTCGCTTAAATGTAGGTTAGGCTAGGTCTGTAACAGTACTTTCTCTGGATGAAAGGCCTACCTAGGCCTAGGCCGATGTCCTTTTCTGATCCCTTGACAACGTGTATGCGAAATTTCATGCTGACCGGTCGAGTAGTTAAGGCGTGAAAGCGTAACAAACAAATAAACTCACATTCGCATTTATAATACTAGTTAGGATTTACAATTTATTTTACGTTATGCGAATTTATACTAAGCATCAAATCTTCAAGGTAATAGTACTTTAGTTTTTGAACAAACTTATTTTTGAATGTATTATCATCATCATCATCATGTCAGCCAAAAGACGTCCACTGCTGGACATAGGCCTCCCCCAAGGTTTTCCACACAGACCGGTCTTGGGCCAGCCGCATCCAAATACAAATAAAATATTTTTGTGTATAATTAAAATGATTTACTTATTTTTATACAATAGCCACAAAAGTACTAATCGAAATATGTAATACCATAGCAACTTCTGTTCCTTTCAATCACCTTACAACCCTTTTTTACCATTTTATTTCTTTCCTCGTGTGAGATTATTCCCTAAAGTGTTTAATCCATATAGGTACCTGGGGGATGAACTTTGTGAATTGAGGATGGACTTTGCGAAATGCAAGTTCGTTTCGCAACTAGATGCAATCACGGTACTCGTTAAAATTGGATTTCACTTTCCTTTGAGCATTTATCACTGTATCCTGGTGTTACAAATCTATTTTGAAATACCATCCTTTTCATACTGAACTAACAAGTGAATTTATTATTCATTGAATTCTTTGTTCCATTAGTTGTCTATTTTCTAAGTCTTCTTGTAGCCTAAATGGCGTAGTTTGGTTAATTATCCTTACTAATATTATAAATTCGAAAGTAACTCTGTCTGTCTGTTACCTTTTCACGGCTAAACCACTCAACCGATTTAGATGAAATTTGGTACAGATATAGTTTAAAACCTGGGGAAGGACATAGGCTATTGTTTATTGATGTAGGTACCACGCAGGCGGAGTCGCGTGCAAAAGCTAGTATCATATAAATATAGTACTCACAAGGGACTTGGTTTTGTGTGTGTTAGTTGGCGTGGCTTTTTCCTTATTTTTATATGGGATCTTTACAATCTGTTTTATATCGTTCTGTCTCACCCTTTAGGGTCATAAATGGATAAGGCTATATAAATAATGCAAGTAAGCATCAAGCGTGTATTAAACTGATGAATTTAATCGTCAGTAAGTGTGGGCCTCGATGGCGTAGTGGTTAGTGTAACCGACTGCCACGCCTGAGGTCGCGGGTTCGATTCCCGCACAAGTCAAACATTTGTGTGCATGAACATGGATGTTTGTCTTGGTCTGGGTGTTTCTATGTATAATATAAAAGTATTTACAAAAAAAACCTATATATGTATGTGTATCCATTGTCTAGTACCCATAGTACAAGCTCTGCTTAGTTTGGGCTAGATGGTGTTGTGTAATGGACGATGTAGGCGAATATTCTCTGACCAAAGCAGAGATATTCTAAAGAAAGGCCGGGTTATGAATACCCGAAATTGAAGAGTATGCATGAAGATTGTAATGAGAGTGGACGAAGGAAAATAAAATACTGTTTTAGCAAGAGGCTTTAGTATTTTCTGCTTACCCCTCTGGAAAACAGACGTGAGTCTGTGTATGTTTTTTTTTATACAACTGTGGTGGCAAACAAGCATAAGTGGTCACCGTAGCCTATGGACGCCTGCGACACCAGAGGCATCACTTGCGCGTTGCCGACCGTTTAGGAAAGGAAGTGGGAAGGAGAAGCATTCTCACTCACCGAACGAAACACAACAGTAGGAATATACAATATGTATTAAAAATATACAATATCTAGCCGCGTTTCAGCGGTGGATTTGAATGTACGTGCCATTCTTGTGCACCGGTATGTGTTTGACGCGAATATGCGAGCGACCTAACGCGGCGGGCTGGCGATAATCACCTTGTACAGCGAACCAAATGTAATATGGTTATGTGTCTGTACCCCGAATGTTTAGTTTGTTGATAATAATTTGCCTTATACGAATTCTAAGATCTGGTAATACAATTGTATTGAGATTGCTTTTGTAGTGTAACCAGGTTCGCCCCAAGAACAGTTTTTCTACGGGACTATGATAGCACAAAGAGTATTATAAAGTAAGAACTTAGTATCATAGAAGTTATTAGTGCTTGTGTACCTTGGTGGCGCAGGAATAGTGAATGCTACAGCTGTGCACGAGGTCCTGGCTTCGATGCCGCTGTAAAAGTAAGAAGTCACAGGTTTTCTGACAAGAAATTCTCAGTATCTTTGCGAACTCTAGTACTGAACCAGTAATTAAAGTTAAAATTGTGTATGACATCTATCATACATACCTCTGTCTACCGTTCTGGGATATGAGCGTGCTATCATATGAATTACATGACTTAATCATGTCTTCAGTCGTACATATTTTTAATCATGCTTTGACATCAATCAATCAGCCCTTTGCAGTCCACATTACTGGACATAGGCCTCTTCCATGTAACGTCACAATCCTCCTGTCTTCTGCCTTCTGTCTCCGTATGGCTTTGGCATACAATGATCTATTCCAAAATGTTTATAAAAGAGGCTTGTACTCATGAAATAATAACTTAAGGTAGGTAATAAAATAAAGCTTTTATTATAAAGTATCAAAGGCACAAAGACAGTATACCTTTCCATTTAATTACATTAATTTAAGAGCAGGTGACCGAGAAACCCTTCCCGTAGATGTTACCGCAGTATACCTTGGATAATGTATTTATGTTTGATTGGTTATTTGAGTATTCTTATATTAATATATATTCTTATATTACAACTAACTTTTACCCGCGATTTCGTAAGCGTGAAATTAGGAAGTAGGTACCCATATTTTTCTTTCTTGATACTCGATTTATAGGCAGCGTGTCAAGATGAAAGATGCACCAGATTTAGGGCCTTTTCATTGTCATGCGTGTTCGCGCCCGCATGCAGGCCAGACGCGCATGCGTGCTGCCCCCAACCTATCGTATCATACATGTTTTTATTGTCATGCGCGTAATACGCACGCGGCGCACGGGCGGTGGGGCGAAAAATATCTGCTCTGCGTGCGGCCCGCAGCGCGCATGCGCGCCTGGCCTGCACGCGGGCGCAAACACGCATGACAATGAAAAGGCCCAGTTAGACTTCTAGCAAGAAACTTGCGGAAACTGCCTTCAATTCCATGCAATAGTTATTGCTCGAAGCGCGTAACAACATACAAATACATAGAACCGCAAGCTACTTAACTGTGAAGATCGCATCAAAATTTGTTCAGTGATACTTGCTTATAGCTCGAACAAACAAACCGATATGATTAACATAATATATCTTTTGATTCATAAACCCTTAATAAGAAGATCTGAATTGGTTTTTGTATATAACTTTAATGTACAGAAACAATTACTTCACTCAATTAAAAATTAAAATAATTAAATACCCGTTTAATATCGAATAAACCCGAATTTATAACATACAATGATACTCATACATATCTGTATAATTCAATATTTCATTAAGCGTTTGAACAACCATAACACACATTATTTTAACACCAAAGTTTATATCAAAATACCCAAATAAATATCCGAAATTTATATTAATATTATAAAGCTGAAGAGTTTGTTTGTTTATTTGTTTGAACGCGCTAATCTCAGGAACCACTGGTTCTAATTGAAAAATTATTTTAGTGTTGGATAGCCTATTTATCGAGGAAGACTATATAACATCACGCTACAACCCACGGGGGCGGCGCAGTAACAATAAACGCGGGTGAAACTGCGGGAACATCTAGTATTAAATATAATTGTATAACGAAACTCAATCGTCTAAAATATTATGTGACTATATTACCAAACTCACAGCAATTACACGGACTATTGAGAACGTCTTATTCAGTTGAATGCTAGTTCCTTACTGCTGAGCGATCTGTCGCCGAGAGAACGAGTTATTTTTCCCCTCCACAATTTTCCCCTCCACAATAACCCCACTATTTAAAAATGATAGTTGGCTGTGTTGCCAATTGAATAAATAAAAATTCCCGAACAGAATTATTAACAAAAATAAGAAATCATGACAATTGTTTTCAACGAACTGAATGAATAATTAGTTTTCAATATTGTGCAAATGATAATATGTATTATCTGATTCATCGTGTTCTTCATTAATTATATTAATTTGTTTTCGTTGATACCGTGATAAATATCAACATGATTATACAAAATGTTCTATAAACATCAGCTATTAAATTGATAAATTTTAATATATAAATAAATTATCGTAAGAACTAGCTTTAACTTGTTTTGTCGAAGTTTTATACTGGAAACTCTACTAGGAGTTTTAGTAGTAATGAAAAATAAGATGATTCTGTCTTTCTTTTTGTTCATATAAATTCGTCGGCCTCTATGGCGTAGTGGTTAGTGTAACCGACTGCCGCGCCTGAGGTCGCGGGTTCGATTCCCGCACAAGTCAAACATTTGTGTGCATGAACATGGATGTTTGTCTTGGTCTGGGTATTTCTATGTATAATATGTATGTATTTACAAAAAAAAAGTATATATGTATGTATGTTTATCCATTGTCTAGTACCCATAGTACAAGCTCTGCTTAGTTTGGGCTAGATGGTGTTGTGTGTATGTGATAGAGTATTATTATTATTATTATTATTATGTGCAAACATATTCTGAAACATATTAAATTAGGGACTGATGTACTCATTTATAAATAACTAGATTTTGCCTGCGGCTTTGCTCGCTTTAATCTAAATATTGTCAATACAATGCTATCCTTTGGGAACATAATCCTATCCTATTTCCTTTTCTTATATACCTCACATTCTGTATGCGAAATTTAATGATGATTGATTGAGTAGTTAAGGCGTGAAAGCGAAACAAACAAAAAAACAAACAAACTCACATTCACAATCATATCTATATCTTTAAAAGGCAATTTATTATAACGATTCAACAATATCAGATAATGGTTTTATTAAAGTAAACAAAATTTGAAACTTATCTGTATGCTACACTCTCATCTGTAAATATCTAAGACGTCAGTCCGGAACAAACTTTATATTAGAAGTATACACACTGTAATATGCAAGTATAATATTTGATTTAAGTTCCTTACTAAACGAAACTTGCTTTATTGGGTCCAAATTCCTCCGATGAAACAGCTTCCGGCAACGTTATTCTTCGTTTCGTATTAAGGAACTTCATCCGCAATGTTTAGTTTGGGTACCTTAATAGGAATTTCTGCCTCAAATAAACCACTCATGATTTATTCAGTCGTATTAGTTATTTCGTGTACCGAGCATAACGAACATTTTCTTATGATATATTTTTCATAATTCATCTTATGTTACATGTTGTAGTATTTATGTACTATAACATGTACCTATACCGTTCCATTCAACATGTAACAGAAATTTAAGTAAGTATTCTTCTTCTCCCTAGTCTTTATTTTTCTAAAGTCACTTGGGGTCGACTTTCTAGTCTAACTGGATTTGACTGGATATTAGTTTTTAGACAGAGCGGCTGCCACCTGACTTCCGCAACCAGAAGGCTAACGGTACCCTTAGGCTAGACCAGTGTCAGGATATTAGAGGGCACTGACTTCCCAATAACGACTGCCATAGATGTTCATGGTAGCCGGGACCGACGGCTTAACGTGCTCTCCGAGGCACGGAGCTGGCGATAATTGTCAATCAATACGCACATAATTCGAAAAGTCATATAACTTCCGAAAGTCAGAAGTGCGCGACATGGGTTCGAACGCTAGACCCTCTGCATTGCAGTCTGTTGGTCTCCCCACTGAGCTATCGCTGTTTAAGTAACTATTAAATGTCATAAAATCCTTAGTAATATTATAAATGTGAGTTTGTTTGTTACGCTTCCACGCCTTATTTACGCAATCGTCATGAAATTTCGCATGCACGTTGGGCCACAGAAAAGGATGCAGGGTACCTTTCATCCAGGAAAAGCTGTGTTCTTTCTAAATCTATATTAACGCGATCGGTAACGCGGCGATACAATTCAATAATAAGCAGGGAAACCGTTGGACTGCCACGCAGAGGTCTCGAGTTCAAACCCAAGGCGCGCATCTCTGACTTTTCGAAGTTATATGCGTATTAAATAGCTAATTATCGCTTGCTTTAACGGTGAAGGAAAACATCGTGAGGAAACCTGCATGTCTGAGAGTTCTCCATAATGTTCTTGAAGATATGTGAAGTCTGCCAATCCGCATTAAGCCAGCGTGGTGGACTATGGCTTAACCCTTCTCACAGTGAGAAGAGGCCTGTGCCCAGCAGTCGGACAGTTTAATACAGGGCTGATATTATTATTATTATTTACATATGCATAATTATGTAGCTGACCGAAGCTTTTCTTTGTGTGCCTGGTTTCATACCTACTATCTTCTCCGCGACATAGAATTTATGTCTGATAACAACTTATTCTTAGTCAGTCCTTAAAAAACCTTCTAGCCTTAATTTATAAACTAACTTATGTAAAATTTTCTTAATTGGATCTTCCAAACTAATTTCGTAGTTCAAGAAAAACTGCAAATATTGTAAGATGATTGCAAAAAGTTTCTCTACAAAGTAGAACATTTTTCTGAACAATTTGCATTAATAAGTCTGACGTTTGACAAGATTTCATTAAAGTTATATAAAAGAGTTATTCTGTTAAAAAAAATGACTAGAATATTAAACAAGTCTTATCTTCGGGTTTGATTTGGATGCTTTTATCACTTAGTTTATACGAATAACATCTACAGTTATAAATTAACGTACGAATCATGATTCATATGCTACATACATATATGCATATCGGACAGTTGTGATAGATTTGCATACATGATAATATAATGCCTTTTTTTAATTAAAGTTATCGTATTTTTTATTAGTGTTCTATCTTACTTTTAAACTAGACTTCTACAAACCTTTCAAGTCATAGACCGTACAATGTAAGGTTACTAGTCCAACTGACAAATTTATTCACATAATATGGGTAGAAATGCTACCAATGACGTGAAAATGGTATCTTCTTTAAAAATTACCTTTGTTTTGTCTTCTCAACAGCCTTTCGACAAATGCTACATCGGCGCGACGGCGGAGTTGGATGAAGAACGAGTGTTCTGCGGACAGATGGCTGCCATCTACCTGTTCGGAGAGGCTCTTACCACGCACCAGATCTGTGCCATGCACAGGCTTGGCCCAGGGTATAAGGTGAGCATGATCATAAGCTTACTTAGACGATATTTTTAAAAACTTTAGACTCACGATGTCAAATCGAACTAATTACATAAAAAGATCTTATAACAGAAAATATGTTTTTATAGGCATTTCACTTTTTTATTAATTTAGTTACTTTATTATTTATTATTTATACATGCCAATGGTGTGTAATGTATCTAATGTTAAAACAAATTTCTATTTTTCTTGCTTACCTTGGAAACAGAGTCAATTCCGTTTCGACAACGAATGCAACATCAGTTTACCGGAGAATCATAAAAGGGTGAGCGAGATGACCGCTCCCAAGCTTGAAAATGCTGATGTCCCTAATCCCGATCCCGAAACTCCCCCTCAAACTGTTGAGATCCAGCCGCCTGATGTAGCTTCTGCTGAGGAAGATACTAAGCCTGCAGAAACAGAAGAAGCATGCGTAGTTGTCAAGGAGGACGCGACACCTCGAGGGCGGCGAATGGCCGACGAGGCGCGCGAAGTGGCCGCCGCGCATGCGTCAATGCTCGTAGATATTGAAGCATGCAAGCGTGTAAGCATGTCGCGCCGCTTGCCTTTATACAGATTTTTGTTTGTCTTGCTTTTGTGTTGTTTTCTAATAGCCACACATGTATAAAGCGTCACTGTATCATGTCCATTTGCTATTTTGTTTTTGTGTGGTGCCAGGGTCAGTTTCGTTTCGACGCCGAGTGTCGCACCCCGCTGCCCACCACCGAGATCCGAGCGGACCGGTTCGGCGACCTCGTTCACGATCCAATGCAGAACGTCCACGACGTAAGACGTTTCCTTAATGAATGTGTTTCTCAAAGGGGTTAATCTTACTTACAAGGACTCGGGTACTTTCGTATCAACTAATTTAAAGGGTACTTTGGTAAAGATTTATCTCATTCTAATCAAGAATTTGCATGTTTTTAACATTCTGTAAATTGAATTTCTTTGGGTGAAAATTCTAATAACTCAACCGTATTTTAACGTTAAAATAATAAACTCCATTTAGAAATAGCTTCGGCGATGGAAATCGTTTAATGCACAAAAGGTAACGAATACAACAAAAGGCGACTTAATTTTTGTGATTGTTTAAATTCGCTAAAGCGTTTCGATTTTTTGTAAAATCGGCGAAATCGGACAATTTATCAAAAGTTCTATTCAAGCTTGATATTTTAAAGGATTTTGTGTAAATATTTGAAGGAAAACTTGAAATCATTCTTAACACGAATGTTTCTTCTACATCGATATTTAACTAAATTTGCTTTGATTAATTCATTTTATCAAAGCTTCAGTTTATTTGCCTTCGTCTGGTCTTGTTGAAGCAAATCCTCTTAATAACGACGTTTGGAGCACAAACTTTGTTTTATGTTAATTTAAAGTTGTGTTGGTGGGTATGCAGCGGCCCTTTGAGTAGAACGGTCAGCCCAGCTTACCCACATGTCAGTTTTGTTACCGCTCCACTGACTCGAGCCCTGCGGGCCTAACTCAAAACTTATTTATTGGTCCCGGATTGTAAAAGTTTCAGGTAATAGATTCAGGGCTTCATTAGTCCTAAATAAATAAGGGTACCGAATGGAGTTGTACTGTCTTATATAATATTTATTAATGGCATAGGTACCTACTGAAACAGATTTGCGAGTGCGACCTTTTACTTTGTTTTAATAAGTAATGTTTTACAATAGGGTTCTACATATATTTTAGTATTTAGTAAAATAAATACACAGTAATGGAGATTAAATATTGTGAGGGACATAATTTGTTTCGAATTACGAGCAAGTATTGCCATTGTCGTCTGTACAGATGGGGCAGTAGCTCAAGTGTTCACCTACCCAGTGCCAGTATACGTATGTTGGGGTTCGATCCCCATAGAGATTAAAATGTGTGTGATCCACAAATATGGCATCGTATCTATTGTTTCATAGTTTATAAAGAACCATATTTAGCCGGAGCATTATATTAAAAAGAACCTAATAAAATAATTATATAAACTTGTTTTAAATAAAATACGAATTTGAAAAGAATCTATACTAATATTATAAAGCTGAACAAACAAACTCTGTTTGTTTGTTTGAACGCGCTAATCTCAGGAACTACCGGTTCGATTTGAAAAAATTCTTTTAGTGTTGGATAGCCTATTTATCGAGCAAGGTATAGGCTACAACCCACGGGGGCAGCGCAGTAACGATAAATGCGGGTGAAACCGCGGGAACATCTAGTATCTTATAAATAACTGATTATAATCCTTCGAACCGGCACTGTATTGAGGTTATACAACGCTATTAAATCTATACGTGTTCCAAATGTAGGAACTGATCATATATGTTTGTATATAATATCGTTTGCATCAAAGTTAATACGATATCGATTAGCAAACATTCAGTACAACCAAATGAGCAATTCCAGTTAACTGTATCGCCGCAGAAGTGCCTACTAAGGGACCAGAACAAACAAAGCGATGTCCACGACCGTTTGTATAAGTTTTGCCTTTAAACACAAGTCGTTGCCCAAGTTTTGGGATCGCTCCTACTCTGCATGAGACCCTAGTACCATTTGCGACGTATCGTCATGACCGGTCTGTTGCGGTTTCATTATAATTTATCCTGAGAGTTATTACGTGCCGTTTGAGATGATTGCTTTAGGAGGAATTCGAGTCACTTAAACATAAGTGTTTCTGATAATTTATGTTTTCTTAGTAATTGATTGTATCACAGAGTAATATGTAGGTATGTATGAAAGCAGCGATAGCTCAGTGGGGAGACCAACAGACTGCAATGCAGAGAGTCTCGGGTTCGAACCCACGTCGCGCACCTCTGACTTTCGGAAATTATATGACTTCGAAATTATGTGCGTATTGATTGACAATTATCGCCTGCTCCATACCTCGGAGAGCACATTAAGCCGTCGGTCCCGGCTGCCATGAATATCTATGGCAATCATTATTGGGTAGTCAGTGCCTTCTAATATCCTGACACTGGTCTAGCCTTAGCGTATCGTTAACCTTCAGGTTGCGGAGGTTAACGATGGCAGTCGCTCCGTGTAAAAACTGATATCCAGTCAAATCCGGTTAGACTAGAAAGCCGACCGCAAATGGCTTGGGAATAATAAAGGCTAGAGAGAAGAAAACAGTAATATGTATATTTATGTAGCATAAAACAAAGGAGTGCCTTAGTGGTTTAACAATAGTGTATGCGTAGGTACTAGATGTCGCTTGGGTAAAATGTTATTGGGTTGTTCTGACAAGAAATTCGCAGTAGATATCACAGAGTCTGGAATTGCGCCTACTATGATTATGATATACAATATACCTAGGCCCACGCTTCACACTCTTCCTGGAAAGAGCGGATCGATAACTCCTACGTTTCACTAACTATGTTTTAGATTCTACGTAATCCTGTACGTAAGCCCGTTGCCAGGGGCATGTTTACAGATAACGTGCCGCTACAGAAAATGGCATTTATTAAAGCTGATTTATAGATATACTAGATTTTTCCCGCGGCTTCGCTTGCACATGTGTACGTTAGAATCAGCATTTTTGTCTGAATGAAAGGTACCCTATGTCCTTTTCTGTTTCCCTGACAACGTGTATGCGAAATTATATGCTGATCGGTCGACTGGTTCAGGCGTGAGAGCGTAACAAACAAACAAACTCACACTCGCGTTTAATATTAAGAGATAATATAAATCCATGATACTTTACCCGATTGTGAATTGAACTCATGATCTCACATCAACCCAAACGTACCAAGAAGGCAGAGTGATTATGATTTTGTAAATTTAAATATACGCAAAATAATATACATTTATAAATCAGTCCGAAATGTAAACTAATTATTACAACAAAGCATCTTTTAAAGATAATAATATGCATTATATTTTAAAGTATAAAGCTTAATTAAATCTTTTGTTCCACTGATTACTTAAACATAATATAGATTTTTTGCCTTTTCAATCAGCTCGTATAATTCTGTCTGCCCTACTTCAATGTCGTTCGAAATGTTTTGAATATAAAGTTAATATACAGAATATTGTGTAAGGAGTAATATAAACTCATTCATTGACTGTTACTAAGTAAAACTTCATTATAGCTCTATTTTAATTAGGATTAAAACATTTGCTTATGAAACTTAGTATCATGAATTTCTCTAATGAGTTTTAAAGTGGGTCTATATCTGAGTGTTTATTGAGTCTATTTGCATAAAAGTAAATCATGGTGATAATGGGGACCTGTATTCCAATTCCCAGGATTCTGTGATCACGTTATTGGTTTTGCCTGTAAGGATTTTTCAGTAGCAGCAGATTGAACAGTACACAATTTTATAGACTTGTTTTATATTATAATTTATAACTAAGATGGTAAACAAGCATATGTTCTGCGGGGCGATAAGTAATTGTAATCGCGTTGAGGCGCTCATAGCCAGTTGCACTCACTGATCGGTTAGCGAGGTTAAGCAACGTTGGGTGCGTTCAGTCTATAGATGGGTGACCGTTTAGTGGGCATCTGAGAGTCTCCGTGCTTCGGAGGCCACGTAAAAAGTCGGTCCCGGTTGTTGTCAAATTGACAGCAGTCGTTAAGCCACGTCAGAGGCCTACGGGCGGCTTGAACAACTCTTGACAACAGGTTGGCCACTAACCACACGAAAAAGAAAGAAAGATCACGTACGTATATACGCGTTATCAACCCTAAAAACTGGCAATTAAAGATGAATTAGTAGAAAATACTTGTGTTTTTTCTTTCATTCCATCTTCGTAGAGATAGTTATGAGAATTACCGCGTGAAACACAGTACGAGTCAGTTGCTTTTACACTGATTTCCCGTAACAGCCAGTCGTCTTATTGGTACCGACAGCAAATTAAATTCTTTTATTTAAATGCATTAGACGAAATATAGTTATGATATGCTGCCCCTGCCGTCATCTACGGGAATAGGTGACCGTGATACTATTTTGTATTATGCCATCTTAGATAATACAGTACTTTGTATGCTCTTTCAAGTTATCTTTCGCGAAAGTACTTTTTAAATAGCATTAAATATTCAGAGTCGTTTCAAAATGTTTCTCCACTTTTGTTAAAAGGCCACTTTTGATTCGCTAAGAAAACTTCTTGATGGCAACTTAATTTCGTTAAGTTAATACCATTCTTATAATGGAATGTCCAATTACTGTAATTTACTTTAATTATGGGGGGACGTTACAGATAATTGCGCTTGAATTATAATCTTTTAATTATTTTTCTAATTAGGAAGGGTCTGAATCATGTTAACTTGATGTTTACATGGTGATGTTTGACCTTAGCTGCTTGTATAATGAGGATACCCTTCACGGATGGGTAAATATGTCAAATTTTTTCGCGCGTTTAAACACACGTTACGTATTCTCTACGGAGGGAAAACTTGGAACGTGCCGAAAATAGCCGCCTGTCATGGTCGGCTTGATCTCGGTAATGTAATTTAATCTGTGGGTCAATGGATTTGGTCAGTAGTTTTTTTTGTTGTTGTCTTTTTGTACACGTGTAGATGGCGTGGAAATTATAGGTTATAGGTTACTTGAGCGATCTTTTTTTTTATACAACTAAGGTGGCAAACAAGCATCCGGCCCACCTGATGGTAAGTGGTCACCGTAGCCTATGGACGCCTGCGACACCAGAGGCATCACTTGCGCGTTGCCGACCCTCTAGGAAAGGAAGTGGAAAGGAGAAGGACCGGGAATGGGGAAAGGGGCTGATTCGGCCTCCGGCACTCTCACTCGCCGAACGAAACACAACAGTAGGAATACTGCTACTTCACTTCGATATTCTGTGAGAGGGTAGTCTTTCCCCGGTCGAGCCGGCCCCATTCATGCTGAAATTAGCGAGGCTCTACTACTCTCAAAGCTAGTAAATACATAATTAACTCATTAGCATGTATTAAATAGTACATATTATATTATTAACTCAATAGTCATGCAAACGCCGCCGCACAATGATTTTGTCATTATGTGTTAATAGAATCAAGAATATTTTAAGGATTTCGGATTTAGCATCCGAAATCCTTAAAATATTCTTGACTGCCAGACTGTAAATATTAACTATAAGAGAGAAAACCATGTTACAGGATTTAAAAAGCAGATTAACTCTGCCAGCGATTAAAATTTAGCAGCGCTTAATATTTTAGTAATGTGCTTTTTCGGGCTGCGTCCGAAAAATGCTATGACTAGCTCAAGCTTGCTTAAATAATCGGGTTCAAGTACTGCTTCACAATTTGACTTTTCTCTCGTTTATAATTTAGTGAATGGAAAAATGAAAATCGATCAATCTATTTCATTCTGCAGCTTTTGCAGGTATGCGATAAACAACTTACTTAAGTGTCGTATTGGGATACATCAAATAGGAAAGCCTTTATTACAGGCAAACAGGCAATCACTTTTGTATAATTTATAGGTGTATATAATGTGCCTACCGAAACAAACTTTCGTTAATAATAAATTTGTATTTCTGCACGGCTCACGGTGATACCCAACAAGTTATTATAACAAAGTTTGAGAGGACTGAAAGCGAAAAAAAGAAATGTAGCCGCTACCGGAATGCAATTAAAAGTTCCCTAATTGATTTTTTTTATTAATTATGTCAGAGTTACGGGTCATAATGAGTTTGTAGAGGCGCCGACGGGTGTCGCCTACTAATTTGACTAAGTCTCCATCCACACTGTCGAGTTCAGGTGCGAAGAGCGTTTGGACATTTAAATTAGAAATCATAATTAATCAATCATATTCTTATTAGGTGACATTAAACACTACTAATATTTTGATATTTCAAGAGGTGATAGCTCAAAGCATTGGCTTTGGTAGGTCATGGTGTTGATAGCCACATAGAGGAAGCTTTTAAAACTATACTATGATATGAAAGTCGAAATTTTAGATAAAGTTATCTTTATATATTAAACTAGAGGATACCCGCAGCTTTGCCCGCACATGTTTTTTTATTTATCCATTTCTTTCCAATCCCGTGGGAAATTCGGGAAATCCCTTCTTAGTGCGCCCCTACAGTACCCAAGGAAAATACATGTCAAATTTCAGCTTCTTGCGCCCAATAATTTCGGCTGTGCGTTGTCTGTCAGTCACTCAGTAACGGAAAAGTTTTATATATATAGATTTAGATAAAGTTATCTTTACATGATTATCTGTGCAAATCTCAGGCAGAAATTTTTTAAATGTAATCTTAAAAGTGAACTATCTTTGCGTTTCCAAATGCCAGCTAGGTAATCAAATGTAGCCGCTTAAATTAGATTTAGCTACCATCATTTCACCAACGAGACGATGTTGGCATAATTGCGTCATAATCTTTTTAGTATACATATATACAATGATCACTTTGTAATGTAAATGATAAAAAGCTATCATAGTATATTTTTAGATAATATTTTTTTACTCTATAACATACGTTAGTGTTTGTGACATACGACGTAGCTTATATACCTCTTTATCGAAATTATATCACTCCAGTACTTTTTGTTCTTCCAGTTTTTCCTTCAACTAGCTTATTAGTCTCGCTTTATAAACTTTAGTTCCCCACGCTATTCTTGGAGCTATTTTCGAACAACAAGCCATTTTATATTAGTTATTTCTCGATCATACGCACTATAATGTCAAGAAATTATTATGGATTCATGGGATAAATCCCCACGCTATATCGTGTCTCCGTCCTATAATCCCGAGACACGTCATGATGCCACTCGAAATAAGCTTCATGAATATTTTTCGTGCTCTCATCTCTCGTTTTATTTTTCACAAATTAATTATGAAAATTGAATTGTGTTTAATTATGTCAAGAATCAGTAATTGAGTAGCGTCAACAATTTCACATGTATTTTTTTAACAAAATACCGGTACTCTGTATAACAGCAACAATTTAATTACGGTTAAAATATTGCATGTCCATTAACAAAATTGTTGTGCACTTTGCATATCAAATACAGTTTGATGTTGTTAATAGGGAAGCGAATATACGCTACGTTATGTTCTGTCTGTCAAAGCCATTATCCTAATCTTCATCCTAACTAATATTATAAAAGTGAAAATGAGTTTGTTTGTTTGTTACCTTTTCACGCCTAAACCACTGAACCGATTATCCTAAAATTTTGCATATATGTTGTCAAGTGCATAGAAACGGACATAGGCTACCTTTCATCCCGAAAAAAATTACTGTTCCCGAGGAAAACCACAATAACGTTCTTATGATAATAGATGGCGCCACATGTCTTTCAAATCATGATTGAATTATATTATTACAAGCAGAGTACGACCCGAATTGATTGTCAAATTCTAAATTAACGCAAGCGAAGCCGCGGGCAAACAAAATTAACTGTTGAGTAAGAAATGCTCAATCTTAAAGTAAGTCAATTAATTGGTTCACAAATCGTACACTTTGTCAACTGATAGGTAACAACAGCTGATAAAAGTACCAGGAGAGCAGAATGGCGCAGATATGGCAATATATTATGTTTTTAGACTTTGTTCTATTTGCTTCAGTATATACCCGTCGTGCTGGCGTTTTTACGAGTCGCATGCGTCATATAACTTTTCTAGTGTGTCGTAGTAAAACAAGTTGCGTAAAATACGTTATGAGAATGTACTTGGCACGCACGTAAATACGTAAATTTTACGGGCACTAAAAACGGAGGTTTACGTGCAATTTTGAAATGGACGGTTGATTTTCAAAACCTTGTGCTCATAGTTAAGTGGTGCTGCTTTTGGACGTGTGGATTTAAGTTTATATTGTATTCGGTGGTTTTCTTTTTAAGGTAAAAGCTCTTAAAGTATGTATATATAAAATAGTAGGTAATATACTGGATATATTTTTACAGTTAGGCAGTTTAAAGAGTTTTCGTGCAGGCAACTGGTCATTTTAAGGTTTCGGTTTCAATTTCTAAGTAATATTGAGAGCTAGAAAATCTCACTATGCAACACAAAGTCTATTTAATGACCAGTAGGTGACAATAGGCTTCAGTAGTCCTTCATAATGGAGGACTGAAACATATATACTAGATGTGCCCGCGGTTTCAGCCGCGTTGATGATTACTGCGCCCCCGTGGGACGTAGCGTGATGTTATATAGCCTTATAACCTTCCTCGATAAATAAGCTATCCAAAAAATAAAATTTTTCACTTCGGGCCAGTAGTTCTTGAGATTAGCACGTTCAAACAAACAAACAAACTCTTCAGCTTGATAATATTAGTATAGATTTAGGTCCATCCCATGTTATAGAGAGCGAAATTCTACTGCTAATGGTTACTGTACCAGTTTTTCCAATCATTCACGTTTTTTTTATTGTTTACTACTGTTAGTGGCAAAAAGCCTACTTGATTGTAAGCGGTAATTATTTACTCTACTACTCCAGTAACGTGCTACCAATAAGACTTATCGACCAAAAAAGTATCAATAAGAATTGACTCAGGCATCAAAGATGACTTGTGATGTAACTTTGAACAAACGCCTACTTACAGGCGTTTGTTCAAAATTACATCATAAAATCAGTTAGTACATCAGGTACATTTGACACTACAGCTTGACCTCCGCGGTCGTAGACCTAGAGGTAGACCCAAGACATGGTGGAAAGATACGCTACAGGACAAGAGGGAATATAATGTTACTGATGATGATGTCGAAGACAGAGCGAAGTGGAAGATAAAAATAAGGAAAGCTGACCCCACCACCATGTGGGATACATAGCTAGGAAGAGAGAGAGAGAAAGATCGGGTAAACATCCCTGGTAAAACACAAAGAAAATATCGAGACGATCATTACAGAATTTTAATTATATCTATATTTAATGTATAATTTAGTCGCCAGAATATTTGGCGGCGCGCATTTGCCATTCGTAATTAGTAAGATATGCGGACTCTGCTATTGTTTTTGTTAATTCGCTCAAAGAAAATAATAAATTATTCTGGTATCGTTGGCTTAGCTGGAAATCTCATTTATTTTATGTACATTTAGTTGGTTCGGTCTATTTTTGAGTTCATTATTATACTTATATCATTATGCCATTGTTTCTCAACATCGTTATTTCCACCCCAAGTTTAGAGGACTTGCTATTATTTATGTAGATGTAGTTCTCATTAATAGCAGTCTTATTTTTTGGATACAAAGGGCCACTTATACACGTCTAATTTTTATGGCATGTTGTTTTTTAGGCAGTTTGCTTTTTATTGTTATATACATTTCAAGTGCCATCGACAATTAAGTTTCAAAGTTATCATAGTTTTCATATTATTAAGCTATCATTATCTTCAAATAGAGCGATATCACTAATGTGTATATACTTCATCTAAACCTGCCCAACTGATCATTAATTTTGATGATATATGCAGAAATAGAGGAAATATGTTGAAATATATTCTAAATCTTTCAGGTAAACTAACTTATACACAAATTATCGATGTTATACCTACCGATACTTTAGCCATTGCAACATTGCGAATCATATTATATAGCGAATGATTACTTACGACTTCCCTTTGCGACTCACTGGGGTGTAATGACCCTCAGATTGAGAAACATTGGACGGCCGCAGCTGGTATAATTCTGAACCTATTCGAATGTGTCTCTGGAGCATAAAATGAGTTTCAACAATACTAGAAAGTCTATTTACTTATATAATTACAGACGCCCGCCATGTAAACGTAATTATCTCTTTGGGGCTTGGCAATTTTGAATTAAAATACATACAAGCATGTTTATTTTTTATTAAGTTAAATTAATGTGCACAGAAATTATATCAGATGTGGAAAGGAAATTAAAATACATATTGTAGTTTTGTCGGCTTCGATGGCCTAGTGGTAAGTGTAACCGACTGCCACGCCTGAGGTCGCGGGTTCGATTCTCGTACAAATCAAACATTTGTGTGCATGAATATGGATGTTTGACTTGTTCTGGGTGTTTCTATGTATAATATGCATGTATTTACAAAAAAAAGGATATAATTATGTATAATAATAATAATAATATTCTACCACATACACACAACACCATCTAGTCCAAACTAAGCAGAGCTTGTACTATGGGTACTAGACAATGGATAAACATACATATATATGTTTATCCATTGTCTAGTACCCATAGTACAAGCTCTGCTTAGTTTGGGCTCGATGGTGTTGTGTGTATGTGTAGAATATTATTATTATATAATTTTAACACTGACACAAAGATTAGATTATTCGTATGTCAGTTAGGGTCAATTCAGATCAGGCGGAAAAATGCTCGAGCATCTTTTAAGGGGTAATTCAATATCAACCTCACGCTTAAAATAGTATGCAACTGTTTATTGGATGAGATTTTAATGTTGCATGCTATTTTAAGCGTTATCTAAATGGAATAAGGTTGATATTTATTACCAGTACACTATTATCACATAATACTTACTAAATGGAATAAGTAACACATTTATCCATATTTTTAACGTTTTCACATGATATGTTAGTGTATTTTAAAGCAATTGGCGTTTGATTATAATTATTTGATTTGAAAAATCTTAGACGAAAAGTGAGGTTATTTGTTAGATGAAAAAATATCTATAATTTATGATTGCATAAGGTTGTACGCCAAAAAAATCGTTTATATCGTAACATTTTTAGTAATTGATTAGTTAATCGAAATTTGTTCAACAAAAACTGTCAAACTGTCATTTTGTTCACTTTTCTTCGCTGATTTTTATAAGATATAATATATACCTATATATATGTATATATATATATATATATCTTATATAAATATATATGATGAGCGAAAGACTTAGAAATGACATAAACACTGCTACAATAATATCTTAAATATATGTCATAATATGTCATTTCTAAGTCTTTCGCTGCATCAAATCGGATGATTCGATTAGGTAATTAATCGATTTACAATTGACGCTACAATTGGACATCACTAAAATGTCTATGGTCATGTCAATGAACCGTTTGTATACCTTTTGATTTTGTTGTATTGAAACTGCCTATATCATTTATGTGGTAAAATACAATATTCATTTATTGCGCTATCGTATGTACACAAACATGACAATTCTCCCTCCGTCTTACGAATTTTCTACCAGGTCACGTGTCCTGACGCGAGTTTAAAATTTTTTACCCATCACAAAAAATGTGCACAACGCCGCTAAAGAAGTATACAGTTCAAAAAATTAAAAATAGATGTACCCACAATTGTTGGTGGCTGTATGCGGTGTGATATTGCTTATAACATAATTTGTTAAGTCATCAAAGTATACCAAACCCCAGCTGTTGTACAAGCTAGTTTGCAACGCGTAGTTTTTATGAAGGGAGGTAGGAGTGCCGGCGCTCACAACTAACTTTTATGAACGAAGGAAAGAACTAAGTTGTACAAGAGAATGACAAGCTTGCGACTAAGATGTAGTGTTTGGCGGTAAAACTCGCTGCATAGCTTTATTATTTCTTTCTTGAAGCGCTTTTTCTTTTTATGTAGCTAATAATAGTTCTATTCAAACAGCAGTGGGAGACCGTTGGACTGCTACGCAGAGATCTCGACTTCGATCTTAAGGCACGCATTTCTGACTTTTCAAAGTTATGCGTGTATTTAATAGTAAATGTTCGCCTGCTTTAAGACTGCGCCGAGCGTAAGACGCGGTTGGAGTTAATGACAGAGCTCGATATCCAAATCGGCGCGCGGCCGCCATAGTTAAATATATAAATAATAATAATAATTATTATTTTCCGTTTAAGCTGTAAAATAGGATAGATTTCTACTGTTATAATCTAAAAAATCACTTAATACGAACTTACGTTTTTGTATTTTTCGTGCAAGTTTGTGTAATTTTGTGGGCGAAAATATTAATTATTTAAAGTTTTTAACACGGAGTAATTGTAAACACATTCATTGTTATGGTAAATGTATATTTTATATTTGTATTAAACAAAAAGTGTATATTTTATCAACTTAACTGTGACCGCCTGTTTTGGCACATTTCGCTCGGCGCAGTCTTAACGGTAAAGGAAAACAACCTGTATGACTGAGAGTTTTCCATAATGTTCTTGAAGATGTTTGGAGTCTACGAAATCGGACCTCGCCAGCGTGGTGGACTGAAGTCTTACTTAAATTAAGAAGATGCCCGCGCCCTGCAGTGTGGCAGTTTATATTCCGGACTGATATTATTATAGATAAGTTATCTTATTTATTCCGGTAGATGAGTTACTGAGGTAGGAGCGATCGATTCAAGAGGTTAAGTGCCAAAAATATCACGTCCTGTCATGTTTCAGAGAGCATTTAAAACCGCCGGCTATGGGTGTCAGGCACATCTATGACAGTCATTTAGCATCAGTACTTTCATAATTTTATATCTAGTATAACTTTCAAATATATTTATTATACCTGGAGTCCCAGGTGTATACTTATTTCGAACAAATTGTCAGTGGCATCACGGAGTCTGCAAATGTACCCCATTAGAAAAATACGGCATAATGTTATCAGAATGAATGCCATATTGAATATTATACCTAATATTATTTCCTGGTAGTTCCTGCTCGGCTTATCACATTTCGCTCGGGCTTGTGTATTTCCGGGAAATGGCGGAAAGAAATAAATAGGTACATAATTTCTTGGAATATGGTTCGTTAGTCTAAATGAAAGTAATATTGAATTCTGATTATTTATTAGCAATAATGTTGATCAAAAAGAAAATATTTTGTTTTTGCTATAGCCAATTTAATTTTAATATTCCCTGTCATGATTTAGCGGTAACAACTAAAATAAAACACTTATTCATTAATTGTGAATGCTAATTGTATAATGCTGTATGAAGCCATGATGCCATAACCTATCTATCTCTCTCTACCCAGTTATCAATTAATCGCATCAAATTGCAAATCAATTTGCACTGACGTGACGCTTAGTAATTACAACCTAATGTACTAGGAGCACATAAGCGGTAATGAGTTCGACGTTCAATAGATATGGGGCGAAATTACGTAGGTACATTTTCGTTTGTTATTGCCGGTTGAATGGATGTTTTGGATGATAATGTGGAATAAATGTGACCTTTTAATATTGTGAGTGCAAATGCACAACGCGTGCGAGAAATGGAGAAATAACATTGAACGTGAAAGGGAATTAATCCTAATCTTAACTAATATTATAAAAGCGAAAATGAGTTTGTTTGTTTGTTTGTTACCTTTTCACGCCTAAACCACTGAACCGATCATCCTGAAATGTTGCATATACGAATACGTTGTCAGGTGTACAGAAACGGACATAGGCTACCTTACATCCCGAAAAAAATTACTGTTCCCGAGGAAAACAACAATAACGTTCTTATGATAATAGATGGCGCCACGTGTCTTTCGAATCATGATTGAATTATATTATTACAAGCAGAGTACAACCCGAATTGATTGTCAAATTCTAAATTATCGCGAGCAAAGCCGCGGGCAAAAGCTAGTATATGTATTTGCTGACAAACGTTCAATAAAGTAAGTTCAGTTTTCGATAAATTTATACAAAATATATTCAACACAAACAGTAAAAACGTAATTATGGAGAATACTTGTATTAATTGAGTCGCAGCGGCACACCGGTGCCCAAACAGAATAGATTTTTAATTATGTCTAGATAGCTTTTTTTAAAACTACCATTACAAAGATACGTATTTTCGTGAATTTCTTCCACTTCACAGTAGCTGAAGACGAATTTATTTGCAATGCAGGTTTATACAGTGGTGAAGTAAAATACAATCTTCTTACGAACACGTTTCAGCGATGTTTCTTGTGGTGCATAAAGAACATGAGTTGTGGAGTGAGAGGACGAGGTTCATATAGAGTTCTTTGTGATTTTAGAATGAATGAATAGTGCTGTAATTTGGTCAACTTGATCTTTATGTGTTCTGGGTATCGTCCCACGGGATGCGTATTGTGTGACAGTTACACGTACTATCGTTTTGCAGCGTTGCCTCGCTTGTCTGCGTGTAACAGGGATCCGTGAAACACAGCGATTATCCCTAATACGTGAGATTTACTTTAAATGATATCGGACGAAACTCGACACGACTAAATTAGAAATAATATTTAATTATTCTTAATTAACTTAATTTAGTGTAGGTACATTGGAATCTTTTCCACGATTTGCATTGTCTTAATACTCCACTCCAAACTTTGTTGGTTTCGGTACACAACAAATCATGACATAATAATAACCTTCGGACTAGACTGGCAGGCTGACGAATACGAGTGGGTGGGGGTGTCTGCATTAAGGGTAAAGCTGTTTCAGGCTGCCAGCACCAATGCGCACAAATACTCATTTGTGCGCTGCGTTTTCCTGAGATAGAGAACATTTTTAAATACAGAAGACGTAGATATATTCATAATAGGAGGTAGACTTATCTTTGTTATATTTCCATTGATCATCAAATAATGTATTAAATATTGTTCAACGACATGGGTGTAAAAACCCAGGATTCAACCTCTTCGTTTTAAAGCTGTTCTAAATAATTGGTTGAACAAAAAAGATTTAATTATTCTCTCTTCTAGTAAGATTCGGTGTAATAATTTAATTCTGTACGTTCCATTTATATTTAGCGCTCAAAGACACTGTTTCCAAACAGGAACTTCACAAAAGAACCCTCGACTGCACTTTAACTTCTTTACAGAGACATAATTCATGTTAACTAAGTCAAAGACGCGCTCTGTTAAGTGTAAAACTTTTCACTCGCTACGTACCAGGAGTACTAGGATGTCATAACTTGAAAGTGGTGATAAAACGGATACTGCTTCAGCGACATATGCAAGATTGTTGCATTTTCGTAAGTTCGTTGGTGTAAAAGAGAGAGCACATACGGCGCTAACGAATTTAAGTCATGGAAAGTCAGTAGTTATAATGTTGTAAGGTTTTCTGTTAGGAAATACCAATAGCCTTAAATATTGTTACACCCAGTGCCATCTCTTGGCATTGTGGGGAAGACTCAGCAGTTCCGTCTAATAATTTATTACAGCGCCATTTATTGACGTCTTACGGAACTACGTAGTAGGTACGGGAATAGTAGAGATAACACTGGAACATTCTCGAATCTTCGTACTGTTTACATACCGGGTATGGTTTCTAGAAAACTCCAGAAACGCTATAACCGCGTAATATACTACGGAATTTGAAGCAGTTACAGTGGAAAAGTGTAGTATATTGTTTGTTGTGTTTTAAATTTAATTGTGTGCTAGAATAAAACTTGTTTTAGTCGGTAATATTGTTTATTACATACATTCTTATCCGTCGAACCCAGAACGTAACAATATAATCTGAAATGAACAACAAGGTAATAAGGTTCGAAACGCAACGTACCCCATGATAAAAAACTCTTATACAACAGCTTTGTCCGTCTGTCAGTCTGTCTGCTTTAAACTCAAGAACCGTAAGAGCTAGAGACTCAACGCCATTCGACTCAGCATAGTCGATATACCCCGAAATAACTACGAACACGTGATACCATTTTTCGAAATCTGAGGTTTACGGCAATGCATTGCCGTTTCTCACTTGTTTGAAGGAAGTTAGTGGCCTGAGTCGAAAAATAATATTAGTTGGGTTTAATCTGCCTGCATAATAGTAATTGCTTTCAGTGAATAAATAAAATGTTGAAAGAAGATGCTTGTCCTTTAAGTTTTAATGGACAGAGGACATTGACTTTGCAAAATGTAATTTCGCTACAATCTCCAGGGATGCGTTTGGTTAATTAAGAGATTCTTGGTAGGGTCTTTAGAAGTTTAGTTTATTATTATTGATTGATGTTTAAGATGTTGTGATAAACCAACTAATGGAAATGTGCCATTCATAGTTATTTTAGCAGTAAATGCCAAAACTGATTTTCAAGTTAATATTTATATGGAGTTTAATAATTACTTAACTATTAAAAAAAATAGAATGGAAAAAAAAAATTAAAAAGACAGTACCTAATTCATAACGATCAGTTAAATATCATTATCAGTCTTCCCAGCTGGTTAAGCTATTTATGCTTTTACTTTTTATTGAGATACAAAATATTTGCTCGATAGTTAAATTCCCTGTAAGAATATTTTATTTTGTGTATATTGTACGATATCTAAATCGAAGGTACCGTAAGACGGCAATGTTTAACGGATGTAATTATAATTATTAGGGTGGCATTATGGCGAAATGTACTAGGAGAGCAAAATGATGAAGAGTACTACGGTTTCGTGGATACAACGAGTAAAATATATTATGGAAAAATTTTAATTCCTTTTTAAGATTTTATATTTAAACTACCAGAGCCGATAGAAGTTGTCTTGATCAAACTTTGGTTCGCGCGATAGCAGCGCCACCTATACCGAGTCCAAGTGTTTATTTAAACTAGCTAGGGATACACGCAGACATCCAAGAAAAATCATTAATATCGGTCTAGCAGGAGTTAAGTGACATACGCGTACAGAAATAATAGAATTACCTGTCTATACTATCTAAACTAATATTAAAAAGCTGAAAAGTTTGTTTGTTAACGCGCTAATCTCAGGAACTATTGTTTCGATTTGAAAAATTATTTTAGTGTTGGATAGCCTATTTATCGAGGAAGTTAGAGTAGTTAAGTACCCACGGGGGCGGCGCAGTAACGATAAACGCGGATGAAACTGCGGGAACGTCTAGTAATATTATATAAAAAAAGACAACACTTATCTCAATCTCGTTTAGAAAATCTGCATTTATCGTTTAATTTAAAATATTGCAAATAATTAACTTTCATTTACCGACATTAAATATTTAAAACTTACTAAAACTAGCTTAGTGACAAAGAAAACCCCAGTGACTTGTTAACGCAACACACGTAATCTCATTACTCGTACTAGGCGTCCAGAAAGTAGCGAGAGCTTAAGTGCACTCCCGTCGAGACGGTACTTAGATCAGCCCCAGTAATGCACGTCTGGGTACTAAACAAACTTGAACCCTACCTGATTCACTTTAGAACACTCGCACACAGAACCAATCGCTCGTTTCAAATTTAAACTTAAATCCCACTGACCGAGAATTACTTAAAATGGAGTTTAACGGAATTTGTTAAGCTTATCTTTCAGTCAGTGTGGCTTCAGGTTAAATTTGCACAAGCTGTTGAACATGTTTTAATAACGGATAATGATAGGTAACATTTTTCTTTCGACGTTCACATTTTCACTAATGCATGGTGATGTTCAAACACATTACACGGATTCAAACCAGTGTCGTAAGCGTAAGGCATGAACAGCCGCATATTTGACGTCTCTGGTTTGACGCCCAGGTCAAGCAAAGGCACAAATATCTTTTACATTTAATAAAATTCTTGATTGCGACTCGGCACTGTGATTGAGACAAATCAAGTACAACATAAGTAGCGAAATGTTGAATGTATCTATCTAATCCTTCTGAAATCTACAGAGACGATGAAATATTGGTATAAAAACCAATAAAATACCTATTCAAAGCTTTTTAACGTGGTGGTCAAAGAGTTAAGTTAAACTTCCGAAAATTTTACTAAACGATTTGAAAGCCCAAACTTTCGGCAAACATTTTTAATGGGGCGTCCATTAATTAAACTTGTTTGAAAACTGTCGCGTCGTGTCATACGTCCGTCCACTAGTGGGGTCAGAGTATGAATGGCTTTTAGTGGTCGGCTCTTGACGAGGACATATCCCATTACGGTTAACGTTTATGGTGACACTAATGCGGTTGACGTTTTAAATTTTTAAGCTTAAGCCAGTATTAATGGTAGAATTGTTGAGATTTATGCTATCCTAGTACTTTATTTGCGCTCTGCCTGTTGTGCTTGATATATAGTTTGTTTGAAAACCGTACCTTTTTCCAATAAATATGGTTATTTGATATTTATGTCTGGTATTACTAATGTATTTTATTTAGCTGTTAGTGTGTTATACTGATACAATGTGATAACTCGATTTAATTAATAAGGCGTTACGTTTTTGTTATCTAATCCATATTAGTAATATGAGTGTTATTTTATTCTGTGTATATTACGAATACTTCTTGTGCAGGTTGTTTTCTTGACACGGAAGTAAACGCATTAGCTGTAACGTAACACGGGGTACATCTAATAGAGTATATTTCATTCTGTCTTTACAATTTTTCTTCGTATATTGGGGGTGTTAAGTAAGTATGTGTTGAAAATTCACGGTTATGGGTAAACACGCATTGATGTGGGGATGTGTTTATGTTTTTGGTTTGTTATTTTCGTGTGAGACATGCTATCCTGGTAGCAGCAGCCTATATATGCGGCTATCGTATTAGTAGTTCTAACGATAACGGTATCCATACACACTTTGATTTTGGTATGGTGGTTGTTACCTTCTTATGGCTCATGTTATCCTAGTAGCAGCTGGCTAGTACACTACTACTGTACGCTTTTGCATGATGTTTGTGTCTTATTAATGTCTGTTTGGGTGTGTATGGTAATCTAGCTAATATTTTAATTTTAACTTATTAAATTGGGAAATGTTTACATTTATTATAACATTTTCTTTAATTGATATTAATTCATATGAAATTAAAATATTTATGTGAACATTTCTTAATTATATTTTTCGTTATGCTAATTATAAATTTTAATAACTTTGCAATGAAATATAATATTTGTTTTGTCTCGTGACTCGTTCAAAAGCACTGTTTATATTTTTTTATTGTTCGTTCATCATTTAAACCATGTTCTGTTTACCAGGTGCTGTACGATGGCAAGCTATCGTCTGCGATAGTGTTCATGTACAACCCAGTGGCGACGGATGGACAGCTGTGCCTACAGTCAGCGCCCAAAGGAAATGTCTCGTACTTTGTACATACGCCACACGCATTGATGCTGCAAGTAAGTGTAGTAGACTTTCAGTATAACGTGCGCGTCTCCGTGCTTCGGAGGGCACGTAAAAAGTCGGTCCCGGTTGTTGTTAAATTGATAGCAGTCGTCAAGCCACGTCAGAGGCCTACGGGCGGCTTGAACAACTCTTGACAACAGGTTGGCCACTAACCACACGTAAAGAAGAAAAGAAAAGAAGTAGGTATAACGTCGTAGTCTTACCCGTAAACAATTAAAAGATAGAACTACTCCGTGGATGTGCTGACTTATACCTACATGAAGTAATGGCTTCGGTGGCGCAACGGCAATTAATGCGACTGCTGTGCACGAGATCTGGTGTTCGAGGATCGGGCAAGTATGAAGTCTAGGACGCGATGCCCTGTTGACGGCAATAGCGAGTCTATTCCATTCAAGTCTATCGTTTACGTGGGACTGAAAAAAAAAATTGGTGCAGTCTTTGGGGACTGCCGATAGAAGTGAAAACTTTAATCCTTGATCATAAACACTTCTTTATAAACCAAATTATAAACCAAAAATGTAAAGCGTTCGGTGACGATGACACGAGTGCCATGATTTTAGTTCACCCAAGAAGTGCTCAATGCGGCTAAAGCTATCACTTCAAAAAAAGAAAGGGGCAGGTCAGATGCTAGTTCCTGATACTCTCTTGAGGGTTATTATGGAGGTCGTTTTTTTTGCATAGGACGCACCATTTCTGGCATATTGTTAATATTCTAAAATAATTCAAAAATGGAAAGCGTGGAAGCGTGACGATGACGCGAGTTCTATGATTTTTGTTCACCCAAGAAGTGCTCAACGCGCCTGAAGAAGTTTTTACTTCAAAAACATAGTAAGTGAAATTGGGGTGAATTAACCGTGCTTAACTTTTTAGGGATAGAGGCATGATATATAATATTTATGTAGGCTTTGTGCTCTTTATATTACCTCAAGATTATTCACCAAGTAACCTTGAGACAATACAGAGATAATTTAATTATTATTGAGACTCAATACCACATTCGACGTGTACTTTATTAACATTGATCAAAAGAGAATTGTACTATTCTGACATTAAATTAATCGCTAATTAAATGGGCGATAGGCTGTGCTTATAGAGTACATTTATTCTTTACATAAATGAATGGATTGTAATTAGTATTCAGTGTGATTTTTAAACCATGCTAGCGTATGTAAGATACATCACATTATGGTTCTGTTTAACTAAAGCAATATTCGAAAGACCATGAGAACTTTAATCTCATTCCATTCATATTGTATGTAAATACATTCATGTTGTTAAATTATAAACTATCCTTTGGCTGGATCTTTTGTTGAGTGAGCTACTATTCAGTTATTTATTTAATCACTCAATCAGTGACTTAATAATTACCCAAATTAGAATTAAATTAGTGTATACGGATTTTATCGCGTTGTTTATTTGACACTTTATTACATAATTTAGAAACTATTAAACTACTATTCTGCGTAAATAGAAACACCAATGATTAAATTATGTTCGGGTACTTTGAAATAACTACACTGGAACATTGAGACAACTACCATCTTAGTCTCCCCGTGACCATGGCTGCTGAAAAGCAACCGAAACTTCGGGGAAAGTGTAAACATAAATATATAGTATAGTTTTAATAGTTTCAATAATTTAATTAGCTTCAAAATTAGTAAAGTTTAATAGTAGTATAATAGTTTCTAAATTATGTAATAAAGTGTCAAATAAACAACGCGATAAAATCCGTATATAGTAGTTTAATTTCAATGAATAACATTCGCGTAAATAAAAGACAATATTATGTACCCAAATTAGATCAATGTAGCATAATTATCTTACTCATGAAACTAAATAAATAATACTAGTATGATAATTTATCATCAAATTATATGAAGTTCCACGCGTGTTTAGGATCTCACGTCGAACGTGACAAAGCCTCAGACCCAACTTATACGACTTGTTCATAGTTGATCGAACGATCGATCTCCTAACTCTGCTGCTATCCTAATACTTTCTTATTAAACTTACTATACTTACCCAAGTTGCTTTCAAATTATCCAAGTTCGTTTAATAGTAGGAGATGGAACTACTAGGGAAACATGCTCGATAAGCATATCGTTTGTGTTTGACAGTTTAGTAGTTAAGATTTACGGTATAAGAATAATTGTAATCTTATATTATGTATATTATTTGGTCTTCCTTGAGATATATTATTTATTTACCTGATAAGCTTGAGCTAACTGATTTTAAAATCCATTGTGTTATCAGTTTTATACTAGTTGTTGACCATATGTTTGGATTCGATATCTAGGTCAAGCGAAGTGCTAGCAGATTTCTTTTCTCTGTAAATTATTAGGGGCATGGGACATGGAAATTCGCCCGATAGGCGGCAATAAGCTCGCTTATTACGTCGCACTTAAAACATAAACATTTAGGTTTCACATATTTTGAAGCCTACATATACATAATAAGTATTTATTAAAGGAGTATTTAAATATGTACATATAACCAAAATTCTTTAAAACTAACTTATACCTAAAATATTATAAAACAAAAAGAAACTAAACGCTCAAACCCTCTAATAGGCGTCATAAAATTCCTCCGCATCACAGTCGACCGGTAGTGTGCCCAGAAGACTGGCAGCAATTGCCACGTTGAATGGCAATGCTTATTCTTTCTGCAAAATAAAGGCCAGCCCTCTGGTCACGGGAAGCGTCGATTAACCTTTTTACTGTCTCAATAGAGAGCACGAGCATTGCACTGACATGCATGTATCCATTATTGTGTGAATGAATACTCTTACCAGCATTCTATAAATACGTTGGTAAGCATCTTAATTAGTGCAAAGTATAGCCTCAAGCAGCATAGCTAGTGAGAACATGCATTTAGTTTAGAAATAACGGCACTGTTCTCAAGAACCAACTCATCTCAAAGGAACTTGATAAAAGTTAAAATTGCTGTTTATAACTTAGAAAATGTGCACATCTACGCTGATCTTAAGTAAAATATGAGAGTTTATAATGTTATTCACTAAGCAGTAACCAACAGACTGCAATGCAGAGGGTCTTGGGTTCGAGCCCACTTCGCGCACCTCTGACTTTCGGAAGTTATATGACTTTTTGAAATTATGTGTGTAGGTATTGATTGACAATTATCGCCTGCTCCGTGCCTCGGAGCGCACGTTAAGCCGTTGGTCCCGGCTGCCATGAACATCTATGGCAGTCGTTATTGGGAGAGTGTCGACACAAAAGATCCCACTGGGTCGAAGTGTCGCCGGTCTGCACTGACTGGCGCCCACATAAGATAAGATATTCTAAGCAGTGTCTTTACTGTCAAGAATGTGCTGTTAAAATGTGATATGTATGTATGTTTATAGAACCATATTTTGCAAGCTCGTATTAAAGTCCCATATTATAGACAGCCTATAGTTGTCTACCCTGCACGTATCAAGACATTATACTTTGCCTGAATCTAAATCTAAGTCTGTATCTGTACCTTATAATTTTCTGGTAAATCTGTATACCAAGCAGCCATGACCAGAAACTGTGAGAAACCCTCTGATTATGAAGGAAAAACAGTACCTAAGTATTATGTTTTATATTATAACTAGCTTTTGAGCGCGGCTCCACCCGCGTGGTACCTACATCAATAAATAGTAGCCTATGTCCTTCCGCAGGTTTTAAACTATATCTGTACCAAATTCCATCTCTTCTTCTTTTCGTGTGGTCAGTGGTCAACCTGTTGTCAAGAGTTGTTCAAGCCGCCCGCCCGTAGGCCTCTGACATGGCTTAACGACTGCTGTCCATTTGACAACAACCGGGACCGACATTTTACGTGCCTTCCGAAGCACGGTGACGCTCAGATGAAATACCACTAAGCGGTCACCCATCTATAGCCTGACCGCACCCAACGTTGCTTAACCTCGCTAATCGTTTACCGATCAGTGTTTTAGCCGTGAAAAGGTAACAGACAGACAGACAGAGTTACTTTCGAATTTATATTATTATTATGGATAAAGGATTAGTATGTTTAATATTGTTTTCTATGTTCGCAGGAAGTCAAAGCGGTTGTGACACATTCAATACACAGCGCGCTGAATTCTATCGGCGGAGTGCAGGTTCTGTTCCCGCTGTTCGCACAGTTGGACCTCCAACACGATGCGCCCGCCACTGACCCTAAGAGGGATCCTATGTTATGGTATGTTTGGTCCTATATTCATTTACATTGCGTTGTATTGAAAGGTTCAAAATATGAGTACTTGTGGGATCACTTAGAATTGTTTAATATAAATTATTTGTTTTGGACACAGGACTATGTGACCGATAAAATTTTAGTATTTTTGGCGCGGTTTGTTGAGCAGTAAAATGTTGTGATCTACATATTATGTTTGGTTATTGAGTAGTAAATACAAGCTCGAACTATTGTCTCATTATTGTTTGTCCAACCACATTATCAAAAATAAAGTTTTATCGAAATGTTGGATCCAATATTCAAAATCCATTATTGGATGCAATATGCGGTTGTTGGAATAAAATATACTCAAGAATAATTGGATGTGTGACGTCATAGAGACTTTGCTGCAAACAGTGCTTCTAGTATCGATTTACGGACATGAACTTTAATTTATATGATCTCTGTTCCAACTTTTCATATATATACTTTGTATCCGTTGTTTAAATATTTCAACCCCGTGGCAAATGCTTACTTCATATAGAAATTTATATTAAGTAGTTAAGCTATGCACACGATGTAATTTTCAAAAGTTCTTTGAAGTTGTCGAGTTTTCCATTGATCCATAGTTCACACATAAGTAAGGCTCGAAATAAAGTTGGTCCGAATTCGCATAACTAAATCACTGGCATTGGCTTAGCACCGCTTGCGAGTGCCAAAGCCACTCATTAATATTCCTGGGCTCCTGGTAGCTTTGGTCGCGTTAGTTGGCTAAATGCACTTTCACTGTCGAACGGCTCTCGAAACTCCACGCCGCCGGCCAAGCGAAGCTATACTCTACGAACTAACTACTGCCAACTCCTAATTGCCTGGTGTCTGCTCAACTTAACAGACTAGATTTATTACGTACATTTTGTGGCGACAATTCATATTAGCATAGGGTTGCGAAGGTCGCTTATTAAATTATCGTCTGTGACATTTATTTTAATGAGGGCTACCTTTCATTTTGTTAATGGATAGCCATGCGCGATGGCGAGATCGTTTCGATTGTATAAATTCCGCGATGATTTTCGTTGGTTTTTCAGCATCAATGGACTTGGGTCGAGAAAATTAATTGCAAATAATGTCAAATCGATCTGTGCGTAGCCGACGATCGAATCCGCCGAGATTTATTTAAATCCGTTGTTTAAAGACAAACGGCATTTCGATACCCTTTTTTAGAAAACTAGACTTTAGTTGCTTAGTTACTATTATTATTTATTCCCAAATAGATAAAACTAAATACAATGTATCCGGCAGGCCTGTATCTGGGGAGCCAATATAGAAATTTAAATAATCTAAGAATATTTAAATAAACATTTAACATAACTTTAGTACTAAATAAAGTGAAACAAGTAACAACGATAATCAAAGAATCGTAGAATAAAATAAAACAAGATTAAAAAAGTGCAAATGTGTGATTAGAGTGTGTTTATGTGATGGTAGTCTTTAATATGATGATGAATGATGAATTTTGCAGGCGTTGGTGTCTTTTTACTCAATTGCCAAATTTATATATACTAGCGGTCGCCTAGTGCTCGAAATTCGACCAAAGTTAGCCTGTAAGATATTGCTGATATATTGATATATGTAACCATAGTTACGCGCTTCGACTGCGTGTGTCAAATGCATGGTTGTGTGCGTGTAGTGATTTTTCATTAATTTAATGTATTTTAATGCATATTTTATATAAATATTAGCTTTCAATCCTCCTTTTCCATATAAACTTTAACTGTGCCAACTTTCATTCTCCTTCGTCCGCGCAATTTTCTTAAAAAGGGGTACAAAGTTTTTGCTTCACTTATTAATAAAGATGACTACTATTATTTCGATTATTGAATCATACAGTATTCGCTCATTGCTACGAAAGGGTTGTGCAAAAACGAAATTACAATAGTTAGTTCCTCCGACCCCGTAACAGAGCTTAATGTAATATTTTAATCATGATTGTACAATTTTATTACTTAGTAGAATTGACTTAGTTTACATAATTTACTTTGTTCCTCTCTGAACATTAAATAAATGTAATATTTGGCTCCGTTTTTACTGTAAAATTAATTTAAATGTAACTATAAATTATGCGTTACTATCAAGCGTGAGATGACGGTAACTAAGCTTGGGTCGATATCGTTTTGCCAGTTTACAAATATATCTGTGAACTGATGCTCTGGAGCAGTAATACAGAATTTAGACAACAAAAAGCTCGCTCTTTAGTAGGTACCATAGAAATAATCACAGTTCACAGGCAAAACTACAATTACGTACATCTTAGGTAAATAAAAAATTAATACGTGGGACTTCCTTATTCTACTGATACACAAAAAAGTAAATATCGTGTTTAATATGCTGCATACGATTCAACAAAATCAGTTTTAAGCTTTTCTATTCAAAGCGATTTTAACGCAAATATTAACAGTCCGGACAAAAAATACCCGGGTATATGAGTTAAGTATTCCATGAGTCCGGTCACACATGTGTGTAATATTGACGGAGGTCGAACTGAGTATGATAACAGCGATGACAGTTCAAAGAGTCGCCGCTACGACCCGTGTCACACCCGGATGGATCCGGATAAATAAGAACATCAAAATTGTACCTACGACTCACATCAAAGGTGTACACGGGATTAAATTTATGCATAAGAGTGTATTCTCGTATCGTCTAATGAGACGTTCCGTGAGCTGGATTTTCCGCAAGGATTATTTGAAATAAATTTTGTGACACAATTACGTGTAGGCTTTAGCCGCAGAAATTGTGGTATGCTTTACATATGTTATAGGTGTGTTCTTGTGAAATTAAGCGAGAATCTCGCCAGACTTAATCAAATTTATTTTTGGATATACATATTTAAGACTTTAATCAGCACGCATGAAAGACGCAGTTGTTTAGTGTGTTGTTTTGTTACTGTCTTTGTACTAAATGTTGCCAATTGTATCAATTAATGGAAAATTAAATTTTTGTGTGCTATTTCGCAAATACTCAGGAATTAAATACCTATTTTGTTGGGGAGTTCTTAATGTGTGAGCCGGGCTACCAGGCTATAATCCTGGCCCTGCTCCAACGAATTAAGATATGGATATGGTTACATGAGAATTTTGTATACCTTTGAGAATATTTCATGTAGACGATTTATCGAAAAAAAAAATTTAAAGGTTAACCAATCTTGTGCTTACTTACCATTGCATGAAGATTAGAGACGATATATCGACGATCCATGGTTTTGCCATTACCAAGCCTATACTAATAAATAGTCACGTTAAAATGTAACTACGTTTTACGATTTTCTTGCAGTTTCTTACATCTCCGAATCGGGGAAATACTTTTATGCAAAATCACGTAGACAATTTAATAACATTAGTCTTCGAACTGTTTGTGATAAAATCTCACTGGTAATTTTACAGTTCGAAGCTGCTGGGGTTCGTATGTTCGCTTGTGGAGTCGTGCAGTACGGTCCAGCAACACATGCTACAATGCCGTGGGTTCCTGGTCATCTCCCACATGCTCCAGCGCTGCAGTCGAGACCACCTCACACCAGACACTCTAGCTTCCTTCCTACATTTGACGAAACATCTTGTAACATGCTGCTCTCCTAATTCAGACTTGCTGTTAAAACAGGTAAGTTGTTTAGCGGTTATTTTTTGGTTTTTAGAAGCACTGTTTTGTTCAGAACGTGTGGGACAAATTCAATTATATTTATGTTAAGTGAGGAACCTTTAGAGTGAGATTTATTATTGGTATCTTAATAAAATTAATGAATTCTTAATTCACAAATTAACTGACTATAAATATATCTTGAAATAAAATGCGAATATAATAAAACTCAAGGGAGTTGATGAAAAGGAATTGTCAGAAAATGTTAATTTAAAATGATAAGGAAATGAAATGATTGAAATTGACAGAAAGAATAGCATCTTAAAAATAATTCGTATATCTTTTAGGTAAAACCTTCTCATAATTAAAGAAAAAACAAAAAAGTTTGTCAAGTTTGTTTATTTTCTCGGCCATTATTATTTTTGTTATGTTAGTACCAATATATTTACATCACACTTTTCTGGTACACATCGTATAATAAATTACTGTCACTTCAAGATACTACAACGTTTTCAATTTCAAAATAATCATTTTATTATTAACTTACGATATTTTACGTTGGTCCATACAGAATCCAATGTAACGACTAATTTTCTATTTCGGTCCGAATTTTCTCACGAAATTAATGCAATAAATTTTGTTTTTATCGTTTTACTGAAACATTAAGATTAATTTCTCGGAAATTACCATAATACAGGTCGTTTAAAACGCGCTACAAAGGTACAACTTCCCATAAATAAGTGAGAAAATTGCCTTCATAAGGTAATTTATGCCGAGCCGTTGTTTAACTCGCCCATTTGTTTATAAACAGATGTTTTCTTCATTTTCATTAAGTTTTTAATAAAGTATAAGTTGATTAGAAAACCGGTGACGATATTTAGCCGGATATCTTATATTTTAAGTTATAATTACTTCTTTTGGAAGGCATCAATTCACGAATTTTATCGGTAAAGAATTACTGTTTTGATTCCTTTCTGCCTGGACAAAGTTAACAAGATTCAACCTTAGCATGAGCTAAGGTTGAATCTTGTTAACTTTTTTTTCACATTTTAATCATGTCTAAGAAATGCCGTGCAATAATATTGTCTCTTAACTTGAATATGTCTGAGATTACAGAATATTACAAAATATTTATCGACTAAGTAATAAAATTATTTTTCAAATATGTTTTACTTACATAATATAAGATTTTAATTTAAATATAGCGATGGCCATATTTTGCTGTAAAAATTCAAAAACGATAGTGATTATTATTTAGGCAATTTGTGGCAAATCCCAAACCACCATGTTTGTAGATCTTTTATCGTTAAGATAACTTTGAAGCCGAATCGCATTAAGGTTTAAGAAGCTTTTGATAAACCTATAATATTCGGTGGGCAATGACACCAAGCTCTAGTTATATTGTAATATTATGCCATATATGCTGAAGCAATGATATTGCCCCACGTTATATCAACAAGATTATCTCATGCTATCTACCATAATGTAGATTTAGTAACTATACTCTATTCAAATAGGCTTCAGACAAAAGGTAAACAAAGAAAGCAATGTTTCTCTTGTTTACGAACAATAAAACACAAACAAATACTTAAAAACTAAACAACAAATAACAATTAACAACAAATTTAACAACGAAATAACAGGATAATAACAATAATATTAGAAAATGTGCACTCTCGTATCAACAAGTTGACAGGGAATGAACATGACGGCTATAACCCGACTTATAACAAAATGATACATTCACTACAGAACATTTGTACTAGCCGTACTTTTTGATTTAGTGGTACTATAATGCGTTCTAACTTTGAGAATTACATTTTTAGGTTCTTTTTATGTCACTTTTTTAAACTAGGGTATTTAAAATTCTCGTAAAATAATTAAAAGAATTTAATACATTAAAATGTTATGTATTTTAATAATACATTGAATTTTAGTATATTATAGGTATGCTGCTTTTAAATGCGATACAATATATTTATAAATATTATATTTCAGCTAGTTTAATGATTTTTGTATAACTATATAATATTCATGGTCAAACGTGACGTATTAAATATAAATAACCTTTTTTATTGTGTTTACATTTTGTCTCAAGACGAAATGAATAGAGTATAAAACAACTTATTATCTTCTTTTAGAAGCTAAGACATCTTGTTTTGTCAATGATGTCCAGAGTCTTAATTTCATTTATTCTCTGCTCGTACCAACTTCATGATAATGATTTCACCAATATTACCGATAAATAATCACAATGCACTACTAAATAGGTATCTGTGTACATTTAGAACACCGCTTCGGGGCTTGTAAACATGTGTATAGAGTTAAATCAATTAGGCAATTAAACAAACGTTTGATAATAAACCGTCTGGAGTCTCTTTGTACATTTCAGTGCCTTTTACACTAGCGTAATGAACCTGTCTATGTGCTTGAGTAAACAAACGTACGTACCTATTCTGTATTAGTTTTCGCCCGTGTTCATTCGTATGCTGTGTCAATTAAATTAATTCGTTCAGTGGCGTACGGAATACGGATGCCAGCGAAAAATGATAAAAACGTTGGGTAGGGAATAACACTTTTATCATTTTAAAAATATACTGTAAGTACTAGTACAATCATAATTCAGTGGTTCCACTAGCGGGTAAAGTTAGCATTTCGATTTCATATAAATATCTTAATTTGTCATTTTTGTAGAATATTAGGTGACCATAAAAACGTTGGTTACTCAAACATATGGTGCAGATCTCAAACCGATTTTCAGTTGTAAAAACAAATCAATCATTTCTTTACATCTTAGATTTATTTTAAGTGTGACTGGTGCCGTCTTCTATGTAAATTTGTACCGAATTTTTTCCCAATTGGAAATATCTAAATGTTTATTTATATTTGTTCGCTCTTGGAATTTTAACGAACGAGCTCTATGTTCTTTCATTGAAATTTATTCTAAAAAGAATGTTGACGCCATCGTTCTCACTTCTCATTATTTCTACTCGCTCAGCCTCTATTCTTCCTTATATTAATGCTTTATGGAATGAGTATGCGAGAAAACGTGTGCAAGCTATTTTTTGGTTTAAGCCTACAACATAATTACCAGGCGCACATGAAACAAAGATTGTATTTATTATACATATTTCCAATCGAGAAAGAATTAATGAACACCTTTTTAGCACGACACGATGTGATATCCAAACAGATTTTGTTCGATGGTTGCTAGCGCATGCTCCTCTTGCTTTCTCACTTCAACTTGAACAATTGTTCTGTACTGCACCCCCACTGTGTTCCCGGGATATAATGGGACTATCAAATATGATATTTTGTCTAGTTTGATATTACCAAATTTTATATCTATTTATATTATAATAAGCTTTAAATTCGCAAATTATTTTAGCTATAATGCGGGTAATATTCATTTATAATATGCAGACATGGATATTTGTAGTTATTTGGAAATATATTTCGATATTTCGGCCAATATAAGCCTGAAATATACAATACATTACGGTTATTAGTTATTTGAAGTTAAATGATAATTTATTGCGAATTTGAAGCTCGAATATTTATTTATCTTCTTCCTGATCTCACTAAACATACTCCCGTGTAAATTTTAGTACCTTACAAGATTTATGATGCCCTGGTAGCGCTTTGCAAATTTAGTATTATGCTCACTGTATAATAATTTAAGTTTCATATGTCTAAAAGGTTATTTTAATTTATATTAATTAATAAAATAAAAACATACAATGGTTTATTTATTTTTATGTACACTATATAAAGCTTCTCTTGCACAAACGCTGTAGGTAACTTAATTATTGACATTTTCACATTCTCATGATAGACTTAAAGTATTAAAAAAAAAACAAATAATAGTATATTTATTATGTATGAATGAATAAAATGTAATCAATCAAATTTGATTTCACGAAGCTTAATTTCGTATTTATCCGCTGCAACGTAAAATGACTATATTTAGTGCTAATAGGTTGAAACACCTCCTTGTACTAGGCAATCATAAAAGCAAGAGAGCATATCGCTATCAACCATCGGACAGCCTAAGGTCTATGCTAATCGCAGTCTTTCTGCCAATCCTTTCTCACTTGGCAGCTCTTGGACCATATACTGTTCAACCCTGCGTTGTGGATCCACACACCTGCTGCCGTACAAGCGCGGCTGTATTGTTATCTGGCGACGGATTTCCTCGCTGATGCGCATATTTACGGCAGCGTGAGGAGAGTCAGCACTGTCCTGCAGACTGTGCATACACTCAAGTTTTACTACTGGGTTGTGAATCCGCGAGCTAAGAGTGGCATTACTCCTAAAGGACTAGGTGAGTAAAAGCGCAAAGCAGCGTTATTAAAAAAGTTGTTAAGAGATTATAACAGTAATCTTTTTACATTTGATGGCATATTTTGTTTTTGTTATAGGCGGTTTCCTAACAGTAGAAATATATTTTCTATTTTCAGAAGGTCCTCGACCAGCCCACAAGGATATACTAACGATACGAGCATACATTTTACTGTTCTTAAAACAGCTGATCATGATTGGTAATGGAGTCAAAGAGGACGAACTACAGTCAATACTCAATTATCTAACTACAATGCACGAGGTATGTTATTCTGGTATTTATTACTTTAGCAATTTGTCAATTTTACGTTTTTTCCAAAGCAAGGGTATGAAACACTGCAGCCTTGTCTCTGGAAAAGGTCTCAAAAGAAAATTAAAGAAAAGTCTCTAAACTCTGTCTCTCCTTGCTATTAGAAAATTATTGACAGAGCAATGTACGTTCGACCCGGGATTCGAACTTGAATCCCTCAGCCTTAAGCAACATTAAGTACAAGACCACCGACGCGGTAGAATTAAGTCGTGACTAGGTAACAAACATTTTCACAAACAATTGCATATAAAAAATACATAAACCGACCAAAAGGACACTTGGGAACTTCGATCAATAATAGACTAGATACACAATCCCATACAAAAGTCCTCTTATAACTGTCGCCAATTGTGAGTGTAGGTAATTCTAAGAATTCTAGTTGAAATAAATATACATTAATGCAAATTCAACCTTAAATCCAATACTTAAAGTTGCATTTACAAAGCTATGTACAAAAAGCAATTAATTTTTACGACCTTTGTTCGCTACTCAAATCACATCAAAACAATTTTAATCTTAAACGCATATTTTAAAGTCTAAATTACAAAGTGCCAAAAATAGTAATACCAATTTACAATAGTTGGCGCGTTGTTTCAAACATTGGTCAAACAATCATAATATTTGGTAATTGATTTATATTTACTATTTAATTAGGTTTTTACTTTATGAAAAATATTTAATGATATAAACTTACCGAAAAAAAGATATTCCTTCCAAAATCTCGGTGTTACGGTGGTTATTTGCACAATTTTTGAACGCACACTGCGGCTTTTTGACGTCTTAATGTTGGCTATGATTGGATCATACTAATTTGAAATAAGAGCACAACCGTATTTGTGCTCTTATTTTTCGGCTCGTTTTTGAAGCGCTTACCGGACATCTAGTGTATTATTGATCGAAGCTTGGGAATTAGTGATGTAGTTCTTTCCTTGCCAAAAATTGGTTGCGTTTCAGATGTTCTTTCTATTCCTTTAGCATGTTTAATGCAAGATTTATAATTAGTAATACTCTTTATTAATTCTTACTATTTACTTCCAGGATGAAAACTTACACGATGTTCTACAGATGTTAATATCATTGATGTCGGAGCACCCCAGCTCAATGGTTCCCGCTTTCGATGCGAAGGTAACTGAAGTAATATGATTTTTTCATTTATTCACATACTGTTATTATTGACAGAAGCTTTTTGTACATTATCATGTATTGTTATAGTATTCATGTTTATGTTTATGATGTTTGCAGGGCGGAGTGAGAACGATCTTCAAACTGCTGTCATCAGAGAGTCAGCTGATCAGATTGCAAGCACTGAAATTACTCGGATTCTTCTTAAGTAGAAGCACACATAAGTAAGTATTATTAAAATATTTACATTTCTGCATTTTTAAAACTACTCAATTTTTTTTGTTATTTTTCTTTAAAAGACAACTTTTTATCTTGAATAGTAATTTTAAAATTGGTTATTAAATGCAAGATGATAAAGGAATATACATATAAATACGATAATAGTTAGATGGCAATTTTTTATTAGATATATGTATAATATGTATTTACAAAAAAAAAAAGTATATAAGTATGTTTATCCATTGTCTAGTACCCATAGTACAAGCTCTGCTTAGTTTGGGCTAGGTGGTGTTGTGTGTATGTGGTAGAATATTATTATTAAAAAAAAAATATATGTATCACATTAAGTTTGAAAATAAAGATTTTTATAACTTCGTAAAAATAAATCCAGTGGCCTTTCAAATCTGGCTCTTGGAGTAATTATTGTTGAATGATAGAGAAAGTATTTATAATACATCTTTGTGACTTAATTGTCATTTAAGTGCAGGCGTGCAAGTGAGATAGCGTCCTACCTCCACTACAACTCCACGGACTGAACTACACGATGGCGTAGTGGATTAAGTGGTCGTCTTGCCACTGCCATTGCGCCGAGTGTTGTGGGTTCGAATCCCACACGGGACAAAATTTGTGTGATCCGCAAATGGTTATTTCTTTGTGTCCGTTGTTTGAATATTTGTAGTCCCTCGCGACACAGGAATTCCTAGTGCAGGCGTTGTCTTCAAAAAAAGAAGTAAAATAATCTATATTAATATATAGATTATGCTTCACGTATTAATAATACGTGAAGCAAAAACTTTGTACCCCTTTTTACTAAAATTGCGAGTACGGAGGAGTATGAAATTTGGCACAGCTAAAGTTTATATGGAGAAGGAGGGGCGAATCCTAATAATTTTATAAAATATGCATTAGAAATACATTAGATTAATGAAAAAACACAACACGCACACAACCATGCATTTGACACACGTAGTCGAAGCGCGTAACTATGGTTACATATATCAATATATAATGACATAATATATCAGCAATATCTTACAGGCAAACTTTGGTCGAATTTCGAGCACTAGGCGACCGCTAGTTATTATAATTCAGTGGTATCTACAACACAGATCTATAATATAATGTATGTGAAAAATTATTGGCATAACAATTTTTTTCATAACTCATATACTCGTATTATACTTGTGGATCCCACTGAATGATTATAGTTTCACTGTATCAAAAATTCTCGTAAAAAGTGAATCATTTTAACATGATACTTTTATAACTGTATTCACAGACGCAAGTACGACGTGATGTCTCCCCATAATCTGTACACTCTGTTGGCGACGCGCCTGGGCGCGTGCGGCGAGGGGCTGGCCCTGCCGGTCTACAATGCTCTGTACGAGCTTCTCACCGAGCATGTTGGACAACAGATCCTGTACACCAGCCATCCCGAGCCGCAGCCACACTTCAGGCTTGAGAATCCGAGTAAGTTATTTTGGCCAGCATTACCAAATGGTCGAAAATTGTCTACACTAAGGGGTATTGGTTTCAGTCGAGAAGCTTATACTCAAACTTTTTACCACTGCACTGAGAGCTCACACAGCTCTCGTGGCAGTAGCGAGGCTTCGAACACAACTTTCGAACACCAAATGCATAAAATGTGTAATTCACGAATATTTAGTTCTCAATTCACTCTTTGTATCCGTTGTTTGAATTTTTTCTGCAGCACAGAGTTGACTCCCTAAATGATCAGGGAGGAATAATAAAAAAAGTAGTGTTTAAATTTCCTAAGTGTCAAGATTGACGACCTTTCAACCTATGATGACAGAAACATAAAAGCACTTTTTAAATTACTTTATGGACCTTAATGATTCCAAAGTAAATAAATCCTTGTTATAACAATATCAGCCCTATATTAAACTGTCCCACTGCTGGGCACGGGCCTCTTCTCATTGTTAGAAGGGCTAGATAGGCTACCATGCTGGCCCATTACAATATTTTAATAATAATACCTGTGACAAGAGAAACATAATAATAGCATTTATTTCTAAGCATATGGTACATTAGGATCATATGTGTTCAACATTGATTCACACATACTATCCATTGCTGGTGTAGAAATATTAAGATTATGATTTCAATCCTTGTGTGTTACGTTACCTGATAACATTTGTCTGCAGTGATCCTCAAAGTGGTGGCGACGCTGGTCCGTCAGTCGAAACAGACGGAGCAGCTGCTGGAGGTGAAGAAGCTGTTCCTCTCCGACATGACGCTGCTCTGCAGCAACAACCGCGAGAACCGCCGCACCGTGCTGCAGATGTCCGTATGGCAGGTACGATGCACACGCGACAGCGCAGGATTACAATAAACCATACCCATAGCCTAGATTTATTAGGTTCTGTATGTGGCAATAGTCTCCTAGCTGTCTAAATGTCCTAGATATTTATTTAGTTTTGAATACTCAAATCGTCTGCAGGTTGGAGCCATGGTCTTGTGTAATCCTCTGAAAGGGCGAATAGCTAATGTGAAATACGCGCAATGCGACGGACAAGAGAAACAAATAATATTAATATTACTGTCTTGTAGACCGATTTCGGTCATGGTGGCCCATATTAAATTATGAGAATAGCCCTCCGCGTTGGAGTATAGTCTATCAGTGTTCAAATACAAGTACACTTGAATGATTTTTATAGAGTAAATATGCTACACTACCAGCTGCCCAGCTCTGGTCTGCTATGGACAATTTTTTGAGCCAACTTTTGTTGGCTCAACCCAAGCATCTAACACGAGACTTCATGCACACCAAAGGAGATTTAAAAAAAAACGCTCTTTTTCGATGTGATTAAATTTCCAATTTTCTTTAATGAATTGCAACGAACTACTGCTATGTCTTACTCTTGTTGAATATTGAAATAAGTTTCGTTTACTACTATTTCTCTTCACAGGAATGGCTAATAGCCATGGCGTACATTCACCCGAAGAACGCAGAAGAGCAGAAGATATCTGACATGGTGTACTCACTGTTCCGCATGCTGCTGCATCACGCCATCAAACACGAGTATGGCGGCTGGCGAGTGTGGGTCGATACGCTGGCCATCGTGCACTCCAAGGTAATGTGGCAATACTTGATAGGATGACCTGAAACTGACTGGATGCAGAAACTGGGTTCTCAAAACAACTAAATCAGCTGATAACAGTCTATTCTTAGACATATGACTGACATGTTTGATTTTGGGTATTACTATCTCTCATACAGAGAAAAATCTATAAAATCAGGATCTATCTATATGCCTATCTGGAAAAATTCCTTCACCCTACAGAAAATACTGGCATCCGAATAACTTCGTGTTGTGTAAACTTGTAAGCTATCCAATCAACAACGGGGCCGATACTCTTTGTGCTCATAAGTTATAGGTACTGATTACGATAATTGCTGCGCTTAAACTTTTTAACTTTTTAACTTTTTAAAATAAATAGTTTTTAACTTTGTATCATAGACAAGAAATACATACAATTCTGAAGGAATACTTACTAGTAAACTGTGCCAACAGGTAACGATTGCTGAATTTTATATGTTTATATATATTTTTTTCAGGTTTCATACGAAGAATTCAAACTCCAGTTCGCTCAAATGTACGAGCACTATGAACAACGTCGCGCTGACAATATTACAGACCCTGCAGAAAGACAACAGCGTCCCATATCTACCATATCCGGGTGGGAACGCCACGAACAGCCTCCGCAGAGGAGACTGCACCATGCTGCTCAAACAGAAATAGGCACCGGATTGTCCTTAAGGGACGTAGACAATTGCCGGTGTGCTCCAAGGGCTGATAACGCTGACGTGTGCAAGCTACACAGTCCAGCACCAGCAGAAACACGTGATGATGCCGAAGTTGAACATGCTGTAGATGACGTCGAAGAACCCGTGGCTGAAACGCCAGAAATCACTGTCGACCCTGTACCGGAAACTGAAATTACAAGTGATATTGTAGACGAGAGTAGGCTGCTTTCAGAACCAGAGTCAGGTGTAGGCACTCTAGAGCGGACAGATGAACCGCTACGAAGGGGTAGCCTAGATTACATTCCTGTAAGAGATGTCGGAGATACAGTGGCTAGAGATGATGCTGATGTTACTGATCGTAGCGAAGGAATACCTTCAAGCCTTTCCGCTAGTGAAACAGCTAGTCCGGAGAGAGTAGCTGAGGCAAACGCTGCGGTTGAACGAGTAGAGTCGGAGCTTTCAGATCCATCAGAATTGTATTTAACCCCAAGTGAGGCAACGAGTCCGCGTAGGACTCAAGATAAGACTGAAATTGCAACAAATGATGAAGATACAGATTCAGATGATCCAAAAACCGTAGCTATCAATATTGTTAATGATGTTTTAAGCATTGCTCTAGAAACAGTCAGGTTAAAGGCTGATGATGACACGGATTCCGGTGCAATATCGGGTGGACCTCATTCCGAAGGGAATACGCCTAACGGTCGTGATGATTTAGAACCTGAAATTGAAGACATTGCTGATGAAAAGCAAGCTGCTGAGACAATTGCCAATGATCTAGTGACGGAACTTATATCGTCAGTAGTAACAAGGAGCGAAGAAAATCATGAAAATATTGTCACTGATGACAACAGTCCGCAGAGAGTCATACCCTCGGATCATCCCCATGAGGGCAACGTTCTACCATTAGATGGAGAATTTTTAGTCAATTCTAGAGCCGAGGAGGCTGAGAAACTAGACGTAGAAAAGAAAGACGAAGTCACAGAAGAAAATGAAAAGAATGAAAGCCAAAGAGTCGATACTTCGATACAAGAGGAGGAAGAAAAAGCGCCAGAAAATCCGCCTATTTCAACAATTAGTGAGAGCATTCCGTTAGCCAATAAGGATCATGATAGTGAAGAAGAAGATAGGAGTCACGACGAAAGAGATAAAAGACGTGTCAGCTTACCTGGTGATAGTGAGATGAAGCAGGACGGCGGTAGAGGCGAAGGTGTGTCTACACAAGGAACCAATACTTCAACGTCACCAAAGAGGCCTCGAAGTGCTTCGACAAGCACACAAGTGGATTCTAATCATTTTGGTAAGAGATTGGGTTAATTTAATTGTTACATCATGTGTATTTTGTTTCGCTGGCAACAAGCTCAGTTTTACGTTTTACCGAATACTATATGAAATTTAAAGTTTCTAATCACAGTAACTCTGAAAACGGTTATCCTGAAATTGAAATTCTATTTATCGATAAGTGGTACATGTAGCAAGAGCAATAGCAAAAGGAACTCTCATGCTACGCGTACCACAAAATACGTAATAAATATATTAAGTTATTAAAAACAAATTTGTTATAATTACACAAGCAAAGCCACGGGTTAGTGTCCAGGTGACCTGAAATACAGGGTTTCCCTAGTTTAGGCTCCTGTCCACCCCTCATAATACGCTACTTGTTATATTTACTTTGCTAACTTACTTACCTAGTTGAAATATCACACTTGTGCGAAATTGTAAAATTATGTTTGGTGGAAAAAAATAAAACTTATTATTATTATTATTATTAATTACAATATAAAACGAGTACGAAAGTTTGAACTCTTTTAAGCAGCGATACTCGGCATAAGCTTAAGAACCACTATCCTTAACCGATAAACATGAATAAAGAAATGTTATCACATTTCTCACGATCGTTATTAGTGGCAAAATGTAAACAGGCTCGTATTTTCGTATGTATTTTGTACCAAATATAAATGATTTTTACTTGTGTATCATGTAGAAACCAAACGTCCTTCAAAATGTTCCCGGCCGATGTTCTCCCCGGGCCCGACGCGACCTCCGTTCCGCATCCCGGAGTTCCGCTGGTCGTACATACACCAGAGACTGTTGTCCGATGTACTGTTCAGCTTAGAAACTGATATTCAAGTAAGTCCCAGCTCAGTATTATGTGCATGTGTGCATTACACATGCAATTTAATTAATATAAAGTACGTACCTAATTATAAAAAATAATTTAGATAATTATTTCCATATAAATGTTAATAGAGTAAAATATACTACGTTTTGATATATATTTTCGTAAAATTTTGTAAACGTTCTAAAATCGTAAAATTTTGCGAAGTAAAAGATATATTTTATATTTTAATATACAAAATAAATTTTACTGATTTATGTTTATTAATTTTTATAGATAAACCTACACATATTTTCAAATAAAGCTTTTACATCAATAATAAAATACCTGCGCCTGCGCAGTGCAGCGTACTCTTGTGGTTAGGCGCCTCGTGTGTGAGCACCTTCAATGTCAACTTATATGCAACGGTTCTTTAACACGTTGTTATTTTTTATTAATTAATATGAAATATAGAATATACCTATTTTAAGGGAGAACTTTTAAAATAAGCAGTATAGTTACTGCTGTTAACAGAGCAAGCGTGTAGATCAACACCTTGTATAATATTGAATTATTTTCTTCAGGTGTGGCGAAGTCATTCAACAAAGTCAGTCATCGACTTTGTGAACAGCAGCGAGAATGGCATCTTCGTGGTGAACACTGTTCACTTGATCAGTCAGCTCGCTGACAACCTGATTATAGCTTGCGGTGGGTTACTGCCGCTACTTGCTTCGGCTACATCGCCTAATGTAAGTGTGTAGTTAATTGAATACGTGGTCAATGGAGTGACCATTCATTTAATTGGTGAAATTGCTTTTTGTTTTATCGTAAGGCTATGGTAACTGTTTATAGTAAGGTTAGTCATGTTTGATGAATACTAAAAAAAAGTATTACGCTTAACATTTTTATACCCAATTTCATTAAAACCTGTTAGGGTTTAACCGTAAAATTACAAGGAACAAAGTTACTGGCCCGTTTGTAGTTTATTACCTATTAGTAAGATGAACAAATGTTAATCATTTCGGTGCCATAAGGCAGTCGATGGCGACGGGTAAGACCTAAACGGAATGGTCAGAAGACGTCGACGCTTTTGAAACCTTTCGTCCTTTTGGACTACATAACTGCAGTAGCTAAAAACATAATAATTTATACCTATAGAGGTATATAAGTCTAATTTGATCTGTTTTTGGGATTTCCAATCTTTTTTGAGATAAGAACCTATTTCATGCTAGGAATTCGCGGGAAGCTAGGAAACGCTGTGCTGTTAATAACACAGTGCACTGCACACAACAAACAAATAAGACATGTCCCTATAATTATTTCTTTTTTTTTGTGCTGGCCATTATCATTTTATTTTAACTTGGCAACCCGCTAATGTACTCATATATAAGTTATGTGTCCATAAGCTGCGGTAACCATTGACCAAGAAACTGTTTGTATGCAAATAAATAAATATGTTATTTTTCTTTAGAACGAGCTAGATGTTATTGAGCCAACACAAGGCATGCCAGTAGAAGTGGCCGTGACCTTCCTACAGCGTCTGGTCAGCATGGCGGATGTACTCATATTCGCCAGCGCGATCAACTTCGCCGAACTAGAAGCTGAGAAGAACATGTCTAGTGGGGGGATTCTTAGACAGTGCTTGAGGCTGGTGAGTACTGGGAGGGGTGAATGGGGAGAGGGGGGATAGCAAGTCAGTCTTGTTGTTTTATGTACTTGGCATTTTTACACATTAAAGAGAACCAAATTGATATTGTAGAAGTGAAGAGTTTGTGTGTTGGACGTGTTTAACAAAAAACAAAAAGTTTGACAAAAATCAAATGGCCTTAGAAAGATTCAAGAAAAACCATTTATTAAGAAAGACTATAGGTTCTATGATATTATTTAATGACCTTATTAGTTTGGTTACTAGCATTTAGATATTATTTAGTAGTTTAGCTTTAGGGTATCGTTAGCCTTCGGGTTGCGGAGGTCAGATGGCAGTCGCACCGTGTAATAACTGATATCCAGTCAAATCCGGTTAGACTAAAAAGCCGACCCCAAGTGACTTGGGAATAATAAAGGCTAAGGAGAAGAAGAAGATATGTAATATTATGTCGATTATCTTGATTTGATAAAAACTGACCAGGCTGCGCTGGTCGTACCGACAAGCCTAAAAGAAATGTGTTCTGGACATGACCAAACAGTGCTCTTAAAGTAAAATTCCATTAAACCCAAAAGTAAAATGTAATTAACATCGAACGGTGCGTCTAGTTACATATTGACCAAGGTTGAAGCTGACGTTTTCAATAGGTTACACAATACTTTCGACACCTCTTCATTTTACACAGGCTCTAACAATGTACAACTAAAATAACAAGACTGATTATGAGAACCGACCTTTGAAAGAAATTACTTTTTTATTTGTTTTACTGTTACCTACTTCATAACCTGTTGAGACCTTTATCAGTTTTAGTTTTACTTTCAGATATACTAGATATTTTTGTGAAAGACTTGTAATATTTAATGTTTGTTCATTTCATTACATAGACCGTATAGAAATTATGACCTCTATAATTTATATTATATTTAGTGACTCTATCTGTAGGCTGATTAGTCTATCTGTCTGTTAGATCAAGTTACTGTAGATCTTCTTCTAACTCTAGTCTAGATCTATTTTCTTCTGCCGTACTCTTGACGTTAATGCCTGACCTTTATTTGTTTTCCATATCTATGTACTTATGTACCATACGTCTCGAATATTTTGAGTACTATTATTAAGTTTAAAAAATACGTTATACTTAATTATAAAACGAGCAAGAGTTCATAAACGTGAAGAGTACGGTACGTGCGGTGGACGGCTACTACTTCCTAGAACTCTAGCGAGTCGTAGCGCTTAGCGCGGCGTGTAGGTGTGTGCGGTACACACGTGTGTGTGTGTGCGTAGGTGTGCACGTGTGCTGTGCGCAATTGTCTCGAGTGCAAGGAGCGCCAGCGCCTGGCCGCAGCGCGCGCCGCCACCCGACCTAACAACGAACCCGATCCCAAGGTAACTACATACAACTCCTTTCGCCTATGTCGCCCTGGTACCATGCGTACGCAATGATGCCCCGAATTAAAAATCTATAGAAAAATGTAATAAGATAGATAAATACCTGACTCCCAATTTTGAAGGAATTTATTAATTCTTAATGATGTTTTGTTAAGATTTAGCATTCCATGCACTTCCTACGTGAAGCACTCTATAGAGCCACTTAACAATATGGGTGATCTTATAATACACGACATTAACAACTTTCTTGCCTATTAACATTTGGCCCAATAGTTAATAGGCAAGAAAGAAAATACATGCTACACAGCCAATAGAAAATTAAAATTAAAAATAAATATACTAACAACAGGTTTTTGAGATGGTATCTCTCACTTAAGTTACTCAGTGACTTGCATTTTGAATTGGAAACATTCTTATACATTTTGTATCCCTGGTACTTGAAACGAAATTGATACTAACGAATGCTTTCAACACCTTGCACTGCTCACAAAAAGTATTTGGTAAATAAAAATTGCAAATATACACAACACACCGCGCAAATATAGAAAGAAGCACAAAGTTGCATGTTATGAAGAAATAGAAAATATACGAACACGCTTTTAAAAAAATGACGTTAGCTACACGCCAAAATTTGCATGTTGCCAATATTTTGATTACTTTTCTATATTTTAAATACATTCTTTAATTTGTCGGTTTACTTCAAATGACAAACACCTCTACAGCGGTTTTGGTACCCTAGTCTTTTATGACATTTTTGCAGCTCTATTATAGTACTTGCAATTTGTATTACTTTAATGATTTTTTTGCTTTTAAAATCTGATATGTAAAAGAAGATGTTGATTGGTTTCTTAACTCTCAGAGTGTGGTGGCGAGTCTGGCAGATGCTTCTAGTCCAGTCAAGGATCCTGAAAGACTGCTGCAGGATATGGATGTCAACCGACTTCGCGCAGTCATCTACAGAGATGTGGTGAGTTAATACCTGGATTCTTTTAGGTAGTCTTCGATTGGTTCTATTTCGGTTACGTTGATCAAAAGCTTATCAGAATTCATACGGTGCTCAGGAGGAAACAAAGCAGGCGCAGTTCCTGTCGCTGGCCATCGTGTACTTCATTTCGGTGCTGATGGTGTCGAAGTACCGCGACATCCTCGAGCCGCCCGCGCATGCGCCGCCGGACTGTGCGCGCCGCCCGCATCACGCGCACGACCACCACGGTACGTACGCACACATCCGCACACACTCTCACACACATACATCTATATTATATATGTGCACGCTTTTTATATTCATATATTTTAGGTCTAGGAGTGTGTTTTCTAAAAGTTTGTAAAGCATTGTTATAGAGGTAATCTTTTGATAGAGAAATTCTACAATAACATAGTACTTTCTCATTTCAACTTGATTGCCACATTTACACATTGAAATAGAATAAAAAATATTGCATACAGGTTTCAAAATCAACCACACAATAACCTTCCACGATTAATTCCTTACTTTTCTATTTCAGTTGTTTCTCCTATTAGCTGTTTGTCAAATCTATTAGATACACTTCTTCTAGATATTCTATACGTTTAAATTCCCTATTACCTAGATTCTTTACATTGTAAATAATATTTAATATGTACAACACATATTATGGAATGTAATACACACACACACTTTTATGTCTAACGCATTCACTGTTCTATGTAGTAGAAACTATTGTTGTATATGTTTATTTTATCATAAACTTAGATACATCATATTTCAAGAAATTCTACTTCTCAATCTCATTTCTGGCAAATTCTTCACTTTTGAGATCCATCCAAAAATATTTCCTCCCCGTTTTCGACTCTCCGGTGCCAGTTACCTTTATCCAAAGGAATAATTAATTATTAGTTTTAATTTATGTATGTAGAAAACTGATTGTCTTGATATAACTATTTTATGTACTAAATATACTACCTTCTCTACCTAGTGATATCGGGTTTGTTTCTTAGATATGGATAATAGTATGCTATTTATTTTTGCTTCTTTTTATATGCTTTATCGCACTCAATATAAAAATGAAACATGATTTTCTCAAAAATATTGGTTCTTAAATTTTCACAGTCATCAATCATTGTGTTTAGTCGCCCTCTGAAGTAACTCAGTAAACGTTTGCATCATTATAAAATATGTATATTGTCGTATGTCGCATTGCCAGCGTCTCTATGCCGATAACATTCAACAAAATCATTACGATCAAACGGATTCGTGATAATAGGCTGTTCAATTTTAACGGAGGTACGTTCTATGTTGAAGATTTTGGGTAAATAGGCGCTGGAAACACGATTATATAAACAATCATAACAATTCATCATATAATTTGGACCAAAACAAATTGAGCGTCAACTGCTACATTCTTACTAAAGTATCTTAAATACGTAACGGTTTGAATAATATACTTTCGAGGGCGACATTTCAAAAAAGGATATTAATAGACTGTATATCTGAATTGTGTCGTTTCTCCTTTTTTCACGCCGCTTGATATACGCGTCACGATTTGGGACACTGGTAAAATCGTCTACGTTCTACTACACGCCACTGCATATTGGTATACATCGATCGTTCGATTTTTTACCACTTCGCTTTTACATGTAAATACCGCGATGTCAAACGATCGAATAACTCAATTCAATTTAAAATCTTTCTTTTTATATACCGCTTCCTTTCCGATCTATCCCGTGTATAATATATCTTTCTACTTATCACAATCTGTTCCTATTTCCTAACTCCCTGGTACTTTTGTGGTTCGGTGGGTGGGTTTGGGACTGCAGGGTCGCGGCCGCTGTTTCCGCAGTGGTCGCACCACGTCTATCCGCAGTTCCTGCCTGGTGGGCATCCCGCTCACCGACACCCTCACTCGCACTGCAAGCTCGATTGCAGCCAACACGTTAACAATAATACGCTCGCACACACTCGCATCGCTAACTACCACCGCGCTCACGCAGGTAACGCGGCCGACGACACGTGGTGTTCGCATTACTAAATTAAAATAAAATAATGCCGTTGGAAAATGGACCAAAAAATTACCCTTGTGGTACACATGCAATTTTGTTGTATATCTTAATACCAAACACATTTCTAAGCTATTGTTCCATTCAAATATTGTGTAGACATTTTGAATAAGTAACAATAGCTTGGCAAAGGTTTATAAGAAATGGAGTTATCCAAATCAAACTATTAAGTATGGTTAACTCTCTCGAATGCACGACGGAACAACAACACTAATGTATATCTGTGCTTCGATATTGCTTTCACGCTTTTATAGTGATTTCAGTTGTTCTTTCGTGTGTTCCAACAAATGCTATGAATTTGAATTCGGAGAGTAATGTGGACGCCCAATATACTTTATGTGGTCGAAGTTCGCGCGCAATGTTTTGTCTTTGAAGTCGAAATGGTCTTAAACAAATTATATGCTTTCAAAGTGTTCTCTTTTTTCAATGTTTCTTTATTATTCGGATGTTGTTAAAGACAAAGCAATGTAATGTATATGCACTGCTAAGGCACCGCTTCTCTTGAGTTCGTTTTTCATTTATGTTGCGTCATCATTTGAAGTAGAATTTAATGAATACATAAATAAGCATGTTTAAGATATAAATTAATTTGACATGTTATAAGCAGTGGGAATTCTGTGCAATCTGTATAGGCAATACAGAGAGTATGCATGTTATAGATTTTGAAATCGTAGTTTCGGTATAAGCTCCCTTATGAAATATAGAATATATTATGCTTTTGGGTAAAAGCTAAGTCGTCACATTGTAACGCTTAGTACAGAATTCCATGTACAGTACAATAGCAGTAAATAATCCCTGGAATAGTTAACATTGAGTAGGAACACCCGACTTACCCGCTTCATTAAAGCAAGCTTTGTCGATGTTGTCTCTAACACTGCAAACAATATAATTCCTAAACTAATTTGGTGTATTTCTATACTTTCTTTAGAACACAATGGAGATGATGTCGAATACGCCATGATTGTCGTTGACGAAAATAATTCGACAATAAATGATCTGGATTCACCGTCTATGAAGGTAAGATCCCTTAGCAGTTGTTTTCTATGTGGGGATCATATGCAATTATGCAATTATCGACTTAATCGTGTTTGTGTACGAATCATAATTAATTGCATGTCATTTGATAGTCCCCTCTCCTATTTTTTTGTACTTTGATGATTCTTGTGAGTAATTAATAATATTTTGTAGGCAATAATTGGTTATTTCTTAGTCGTACATCATCGCTAAATATAAAAGCATATGAATTACAATATTAGTCATTTTTGCATATACTACTTCAGCTCAATGGAGTTTATGATTTTATGCTTTCATGTTTAGCAAACTTAATATTTAATAGTGATACAAATCTCTGGTAACTTTTCCATAGCATGTTTCTTTTTCGAATTTTATTGATCTTTTTCAGTTTAGGTATACATGAAAATGATTTTATTGTAAGTAGTGTAAAGTATACAAGATCATAAGGTTAGTTTTAGATTTAATAATGATTTAGTATCGTGCGCATGAAGTTTAAGTAATTCCCCTTAATAGTGGTTCCCATAACTGTCATATTGTGTTTGGGCAAAATGATTTGCTGTTTGCCGATTGGTTTTTGTTATCAATGTCGCTACAAATATATGTTGACATAAGTGTGGAAGATTTAGTGTGATACGTGAACGCTTCATTATATTCGTTTTGTTTTGCTTTTGCAATAAAATAAATAAAGGAGACGGATGGCAAAGAAAATGAAGAAGGTGTTGCCAAAATAGAGACAACGACTGATGAACTCAAGCCGAATTCTGGAGAGAAACCAAAGCCTATCGATAAGCCTGAAATATCACCTTCCACGGAAAAAGAAGAGCCCCTATTCAAGTCGAGCCTTCGAGTCAAAATGCAGCCCAAAGCCAAGGTTAGTAGCGACGATCCGTGGGAAGTCGGCAATGCTCTGTCTCTCTCTCTATTAGTTACTGCGTCTCCTTTAACTGTGGTCTTTGGGGCTGTTTAGTTTCATATTTTAATGGATTCATTAATGGGATTAAGATTCTAGTATTTTTGATGTGGTTCCTAACCTGCTTTTTCGAGACCAGATGTAGAAATGTATTTAAAATCTAACCTCTTACTATTATTTGGATAGTTTATAATTGTGTGTAATAAATGAATGTTATTGTCCTGTTGTAAGCCTCCTCCAAGGTCCAAAACATTGTCGGGGATAACGGTGTCGGTGGTCAATTTGGTTTGTACACGTTCTGATTTAGTGTGTACATGGATTTAGTGTTAACACTTTAGATTGGTTCTGGAAGCTTGGTATTTTACTGACAAAAATGACACAGGATACAGCAAATACGAAAAAATGGGTTTTAAAAATTTACTAAGCTAAAATAAAAAAAAAATTGGATGTACATCTTACTGATGTTTTAATACTTACCAAAGCTCCAGATCCAATCGTGAATTACACAAGAATAACACAAGCTTGTCACGAATATATTATAATACAAAAAAAGAAACACGATTTTAGGCTACAAAGCTATGCTCACTTTTATGTAAGTTTGTATAAATTATTGTGGTACAATAAACAATATGAAATGATAGCACCTCAGCACAACACATTTAAGTATAATATAGATATTGTTATATAAAAATATTAAATAAGAAGACAAAATTGTGTTAATTGGGATTGGAAAATTCTATGGATTGTAAATATGTGGGATATTGGTGTATTCAAAACTTTTGTATAAGTAATTGTTTTAATTTCTAAATGTTGTTTCCAAAGTTTCCGAATTTGTCTATTATCATAAGTTTTTTCCAGCATGTGTTTGCTAAGCTTGCTTTTTCACTTCTTTTGAAGCATGGTGTTTCTTAGTATTTGTCACATTTATATCATTCTCTCCACAATCATTGGTAGTTGTTCACCCAATTATAACAGTTTTAACGATATAGTTTTAAAAAGGTAAGAAATATTGGATTTCCATCTGCTTAAAAGTTAATCAGTCGGTTGAGTTTTTGATTCCCCAAATAAATTTAAACTTAAATTAATTATTTGTAACAATTATATAAGATTGCATTTTATTTACAATAATTTAATTTACCTTATATCCTTGACGGGAAATGATTTGATTAGAAAATTATTATTAATTGATGAAATCGATAGATTCCTTAGTAAATACACAAATCGTATTTTGTATCAAGTTCAAAATTACAAAAATCTTGCGCTATCCAAATTTATATGTAAGTCAACAATGGTGCTATAAATGTCTTTCTGAAGTACCAGACGCTCATATCTGAGCAGTAGTTATCATTTATATGTGTCGACAGAGTGTGGACTCGATAGAGGACGCTGGCTCGTTCCACCTGAACTCCAACGAGACTACCAACAATGATCCAGAAACGTCAAGTGAGATCGCGCTAGACGACAATAAACATCCGGTACGTTAAACAATAGAACATAACTTATGAGTGCGATGTTTCTTTTAGCAAGCATTCATTATACCGCTTTACATTAAAATATATATTATAAGAAATTTACTAATAATGTAAATTGTTGATTTCAGGTAAGCAATGATGAGTCTTGGACGGATGTGAACCTTAATGAGGATGGTGAACGTGGACCTGCTACCATCACTGGTAGGACCAGGGATCACGAAGGCAATATTCATGAAGGTACTATTGCCATACTAACTATAGCACATAACCATTCATTTAAAGAATCTCGTATACTTAAAAATTAACATTACATGAAAGATGCCTTTATTAATTTTATCCAATTATGTATAAACGTTAAATCTGATGCTATTATTTTCAGATATAGACAAACAAATACACATGAGGAATTCAGAGTCGCATCATCACATTCAGCAGAGGCATCCAAACAGAAACATGCAAGCGGCTCAAAGGCATCTGCATCCAGTGAGTTTCTATAAGACTATTTATGAGATTTCCAGTTAGTACATAACGCAATCTAACTGGAAATTTCATAAATAGTAGTAAAAATAATTCCATTAAGATTTTGCACCTTAAGCTACCTGCAAACTGCTAAATTCAAAACTCATCTTTTCATTAAGTTACAAAGTTATAATTATGAATGTCCTGTTACCTGAAAATACAGCCACACTTTTTCAGTCGTCATAATATTTTATTTTTTACATTAAATTTTTGCAAGGTATTTCATTTATTATGCAATATATTTCATTTATTATGCAATATATTTCAAGTTCTATAAAAAGTTAGGTTAAAAAATTGGTTATCTGTAAAGACGGTTTACGGACGATAGTTTAACGTGACAATGTCATAACAAAATTTCTTTCCCGTAACGTTACAATGAGCGTAACGGGACAATGAGTCATCCTTTTTCGTGCGTGCAGCCGGCGTTCATCGTTTTATTAGACGTTGTCACGTCAAAAAATGTGTAAGTATATTATTTTAATGGATTTACCGGTTTGTCTACCCTAAGTTGAAACATTTCTGTAACTGCTGCAAACGAATACACTAGTTGCGTTGCGTTACGTCATACATTTCTATTTGGCACTATAAACTTACCACTATCGCTGACCGTATTTGCTTGGACATGTTTCGTAGGCCATACATAACAATATTCCTTCTTCAGGACAACGAAACGCTCGCCGGCTTAAACGCTATAAACACCTCAATGACAGCCGATGGTGTTTCCCGTGAAGCATCCCTGACTCACAAGCTGGAGACTGCCTTAGGACCTGTGTGTCCACTACTCCGAGAGATTATGTTGGACTTCGCACCTTTCCTCTCAAAAACTCTAGTGGGTAGCCACGGCCAGGAACTGCTCATGGAGGGTAAAGGTATACGGTACTAGGCATGGTAGATGCTCTGGCTTTCTTTCTTACTTAACTTTCTTAATGAGGATGTAATGGGAATTAGTGCTATTCTTAATGGTACTACTTTTTGGTCTTTCGCTGAAGCTAGTAGTTGTAGTATACGCTTATATATTACGAACATTCATAGACACAGAACGTTGATTTTAACTCACTTTGCGATTTTACAAACCTTCAAGAAAAGAGCGTACTCCTTTTTAAAAGGCCGGCAACGCATTTGTGACTCCTATGGTGTTGCGGGTGTCCATGGACGGCGGTAATCGCTTACCATCAGGCGATCCGTCTGCTATTTTACCCCCTACCTCATGAAAAAAAAAATTAATACATTACTATGGCTTTTTACTAATATATGAGTATGGTGGTAAGGTAATTGTGAACTCATACCATTATTTTACGCAAAACATGTTGCAATTGTGATTTATGGCCACACGGGATCTTGACTATAAGAGACAGTTTTTTGTTAGTGCTAAAGGACAATTATGTAGATAAGATTAGTACTTCTTCTTCTAGATGTCTTCTACGCTATCGATATAAAAAATATTACTACAAAAGCTATACGATTCCTACTTTAGGATAGGATAGGATATTCTACCACATACACACAACACCTTCTAGCCCAAACTAAGCAGAGCTTGTAATGTAGGTACTATGGGTACTAGACAATGGTTAACATATATATAATATATTTTTTTGTAAATACGTACATATTATACATAGAAACACCCAGACCAAGACAAACATCCATGTTCAGGCACACAAATGTTTGACTTGTGCGGAAATCGAACCCGCGACCTCAGGCGTGGCAGTCGGTCATACTAACCACTACGCCATCGAGGCCGACGTCATACTGACCACTACGCCATACTTATATGACTTTCGCTGTTGTACTTAGATTTGGTGTTAGTTATAAATTATATTTCAGGTGGCTTTAGTTGGGTATTGGCTCACATATACAAAAATTAGTAAATCTAATAAAAATATTTGCTTGTTGATATAGTTAAATTCAACAGAGACGTATTTATATAGAATTTTGTTATATACATTTGTCCATGTCACAGGTCTACAAACCTTCAAATCAAGCACTTCAGTCGTCGAATTGGTGATGCTTCTCTGCTCCCAAGAATGGCAGAACTCTCTTCAAAAGCATGCGGGCTTAGCCTTCATAGAATTGATTAACGAAGGTCGTTTGCTGTCCCACGCTATGAGGGATCACATCGTTAGAGTGGCTAATGAAGCTGAATTCATATTGAATAGGATGAGAGCTGATGATGTCTTGAAGCATGCTGATTTTGAGGTTTGTAAAAATTCACTGTAGCTTTTATATTCTTTTGAGAGAGGAATAGAATATGGGTTGCCTAGTGGCTACCGTTGCTTATTGACGATACAATATTCAGGCTATTGCACTGACAGCATAGAGCTTGCGATTCGCAAGCACTGTGCTGTCAACGTAATGGCGGCAGTACACACTCGCCGAGACACCCCGAGACAGGCCGAGAGCGAGAACGTACTATCGACTCCAGCGACGGATGACCACTCCTAAGGTTAAAATCGCATAGCAGGCCAACACTTGGTACCCGTACCGTGACACGCCCCTTTCTTTGTTTGAGTTCTTTTACACTTTACTTTTGTGTACTGATTCTAAGGCGATACAAACTCAACTGGTCAACATCTGCAAGCGAAAATTTTTCTGAAATGGTTATCCGTCGCTGTAGCCGATGGTACATGGTGCTCTCGTCTTGTCTCGCTCTCTCGCGCCTCGCCTCGGTCAACCTCGGTCGCTTGTCGGTTTTTTGCGCCCGAGTCAAAGGATCTCGTTGGAGTACTATCAAATAGAACTATTTTCCATGGTGTTTCTGAAATATAAATATATAGGTACAATTACTAATAATATAGGTATACACACATTAACTTACCGTGCTTGTTCTTAAGTTTTAAATAATTATATATCTACCTGTTTCTATTGCGGTGCATAGTAACCATCCACCATCTTCTTCTTCGCCATGTGTTAAGAATTTTCTTTCTGTAGTAAATTTGTAAGAAATTATAATAGCTCACAGCACAAAGACAAACAGCAGTAGCAATTTCTACGTCCATTACTTCTTCTTCAGTACGAATGAAAAAACGAGTGTATGCTCTCGTCGAGAGCCTCATCACCCGAGACTCTCGGCGAGACATTCTCGACGAGTGTGTACAGCCGCCATAAGAGATTAGGACCACAGGTTCTGCACTCCTGTCGTATCTTGAGGTAGGCCACAAGGTCTTTTCTCGGTCCACTTATACAAAAATAATCAAGTCATTTTAATAACGAAATTAAGTACTAGTCAGTAATTACCATGAGCTATGTTTTGATTACACAGTGCCTATGCGCGTCAAGTAGCGCCGAGCGAGCAGAAGAGGAACGAACCTGTGAGAGACTGATAGCGGCTGCTAGGAGACGAGACCATGCCGCAGCCGCCAGGTTACTAGACAAGCTGCGACATGCGGCTGATCATGCAGCACCGCAACATGGGTACGTAACCAAATCAATCAGATTACTTCACTCCTATCAGCAATATAATGCAAAGTAATATTATTTTGTCCCATGTAAACTATATCAAGTGTCTCCTACTCGTGTAAGGGCTTATTTACATCGTCTCTGAAACGACGTTAACTGTTAACTTCTTTTATTCTATCAGCGGTAGTGAATGCGACTGTTGTGCGCGAGGTCTCGGGTTCGAATCCCGGGTCGGGCGAACTAAAAGTCATTGGGTTTTTCTGTTAAGAAATCTCAATAGCAGCCCGGAGTTAGGAAGTTGGCGGTGTTAGATACCCCCCCCCCCCCCCCCGTGCCTCGGAAAGCACGTAAAGCCGTTGGTCCTGCGCCTGATATTTTTCCGGTCGTGTCGGATTACCGTCCCATCGGATCATGAGAGTTAGGGAACAAAGAGTGCACTTGTGTTTGCGCACACACTTGTGCACTATATTATCTCCTGCGCAGATGGCTAGTCTCCGTTAAGATTGGCCGCCGTGACCGAAATTCGGTCTGGAGGACATTATTATTATTATTACGCCCAAAAACTTATGAAGCGGCGGTTGCCATATGTATTAGGCAACGAACTTGTGTTGGAGACGTCGTGGTTTCGAATCCTATTGCACTAATGATGTGAACCCAGTCCTAACACAAGCATAGTAATTTAACTGCAGGGTAAACAATAATACTACTCATCTTTTGACCTATCTACTTAAAACCTGTGAGGAACATACAAACATACGGTGTTTAGACTTACAACATATGGAAACTTTCTTCGTTTTTTTAGTTTGCTTGATTTTCCTGGTTGGACAACCTTACGTTTGACTGGGATTGCAACCCTACACCCTTCTAATACAAAGAACTGAATACGTTGTTGTTCCTCCACAGCAGCGGCAGCCAGTTCTGGAAGCTAGATTCTTGGGAGGACGACGCGCGGCGGCGGCGGCGCCTCGTGCCCGACGCGCGCGGGCGGCGCCACGCCGAGGCCGCGCTGGCGCGCCCGCACGCCACCGCGCACCACCACGACGCCATCTTACAGGTAGAGGAGGTAGATAGACTCGCTTGTTAGTTCTGCTAGCCTAGTACTTTAGCTTACTCATATTATACTAGCTTTTGTGCGCGGCTCCGCGCGCGTGGTACCTACATCAATAAAAAGTAGCCTATGTCCTTCCCCAAGATTTAAAATCTGTATCAAATTTCATTTAAATCGGTTGAGTGGTTTAGCCGTGAAAAGGTAACAGACAGATAGACAGACAGAGTTACTTTCGAATTTATAATATTAGTAAGGAAGTAAGGATTTACAAGTAGACAAGTCCAATGTCATCGCTTGGTTCTATTACAGCATTAGCGACATCTAGTGTCGACTCGAAGCGAAAGTAATATCGATTGCACGGATGGTGTAGTGGTTTAAGTGGTCGCCTCCCTACTGCCACTACGTCGAGTGTTGTGGGTTCGAATCCCACGCGGGACAAAAAATTGTGTGATCCACAATTGTTTGTTCGAGATATTCTTCGCAAAACAGGATTTACACCTAGTAAGGGAGATATCTTCATAAAAATAACAAAAAGTATATATTAAAGTGCAAAGTTTATGTAAAATACTGCATTTTGTGAACATCGCAGGCTCATGATTACTAAAAAATATACGAAAGTACCACTAGTTTGGTACGAAACTCATTATATAGCCTATAGCCTCCCTCGATAAATAGGCTAACCAACACAAAAATAATTTTTCAATTCGAACCAGTAGTTCCTGAGATTAGCGCATTCAAACAAACAAACAAACTATTCAGCTTTATAATATTAGTATAGATGTTGAAATTGAAGAATTAGAATTCAGCTTTATTTTAATTAAGTACAATAACACAAGACTTTATGCTGTAAACATGTGTGCTTATCTTTTTATTTTTGACGATTATAGCAAGTAGATTGTTTAAATATCCTTTCCTTTCCTTCTTATCCTTTTAATTCTACGAGTACCTTCTATTTTATGATATAACCTCGTCAATGTTATTTTTTCTCATCATAAAAGGCTACCGAGGAGTTACACTCGCGGATAGCCGCAGGAGGCGCGGGGCGAGGCGCGCAACTGCCGACGCCAGCGGCCGCAGAACTTCTAGACGATGCTGAACTCCTGGTAGACGACAGGGAGATTGATGCTGATCTTACCGGTGAGGATTACTTTTATATTTGATTGAATGAATACGTAAAATCATCGCTATCTTTATATATATAATTCTACTGTACGTGTGTATGTCACTGAACTCGTCCTAAACGGCTGAACCGAATTTGATGAAACTTTAGAGAAAGGAGAATAGACAATGGATAAACATACATACATATATAATTATTTTTTTTGTAAATACATACATATTATACATAGAAACACCTAGACTAAGACAAACATCCATGTTCGTGCATACAAGTTTTTGACTTGTGCGGGAATCGAACCCGCGACCTCAGGCGTGGCAGTCAGTTATACTAACCACTACGCCATCAAGGCCGACGAACTAGAAGTTGTTATACTGACGAATAGAAGTTGTTATACTGATATGTGTATACATCAATGCATGCACCATTTACTTTTTCTTTGCTTAAATAGGGTTTAAACACAAACAAATAATATTCGTCTATTTCATCGCCCTAATGTTGGGTCACATCAATAAATCAATCGATAAGTACTAAAATAACGAACACTTTACCAGTCAAATGCAAAACTTACCAACATTTTTATCGTTAAAAACGCCTGATAAAATGATTACAGCAATGTCTTAATTCACATTGCATGCAAGTATCCAACAGGCGTGATTGTAGTTCGTTTTAAATCTTAATGTTCTGGGATTCTATAGGGTGACTGGTTAAACATTGTACATAGGTACTTAAGGACATGGTAATTTACGGTCAAACGTAACGTATAAAAAAGAAATAAAAATAAGATCTGTATCCTGCAAAGAAAACCTTTATGAAAATTTGTATGAAATATCCTTAAAATGTGGACACTGCGCACACAGCTGTCGAGGCTAATGACCTTTGATAAGAAAAGGACGGGCGGGGTTGCAAATTCGGGAGAGTGCGGGGTGCGGTAGCTGGGGGCGGGGGCGGAGGTTTTGTTTAGCTTTGGTATATGCGCAAGAGTGTCCGCACATTAAGTTTTTATTGGATAACTAGGTCAAATTTTAAGTAGGTACCTATTTTTTTTAGATATTCTGGTCCAGAATCGGAAACTGAATACCCTCCTCTTCAATATGTCCAGTCTTTTACCAAGCAGCTTGTATACTTTATCAAGTTGGGTAGTTTTGGTAGGTTTTCCTGTTAGGAAATTTTAGACAATAGCAAGTCGGAGTCTCAAAATGTCTAGAATAGACGGTAATAGACTTCTCTCCTATAATGAAGGCCCAGAATTTAGTTGGCCAAATACGGATGTAATACCTGCCTCTCTATGAAGATATACAGACCACGCCTATTGGATTATTGCACGCAATGTGTACTAAGTAGTGTTGGAGTAGTAGAGCCTCGCTGATTTCTGCTTGAAAGGGCCGGCTCGACCGGGGAAGGACTACCCTGTCACAGAATATCGACGTAAAATAGCAGTATTCCTATTGTTGTGTTTCGTTCAGTGAGTGAGAGTGCCGGAAGCCCAATCACCCCCTTTCCCTCTTCCCACTCCTTCTCCTTCCCACTTCCTTTCCTAAAGGGTCGGCAACGCGCAAGTGATGCCTCTGGTGTTGCAGGCGTCAATAAGCTACGGTAATCACTTACTATCAGGTGGGCCGTATGCTTGTTTGCCACCTTAGTCGTATATAAAAGATATTAGACCCAAGACATGAGTTGGATATGTCCCTGCATATAACAATTTCAATGAATAAAAATACTGAGTACCGGTTGGTTGACTCTCCAGGTCCAGTAAACATAAGTACGAAGGCGAAGCTGGTGGCTCCAGGGTTGGTGGCACCGGGCACTGTCTCCCTCACCTCCACCGAGCTGTACTTCGAGGTCGACGAGGAAGATACGGAGTATAAGAAGATTGACCCTGAGGTAAGTACCTTTAATGACTTCTTTAAGAGAAATTTTGTTTGTCGAACAAGTAATTGGAAAACAATGTCAGTCGAATAGAAAAGAAATTCGAAAATTGTGTGGTCTTGCAGTCGAATGTTAAAATTTATTGTTACTGATTATAATTCGAATTGGTGTTTGAATATTCAATAGGTACTTGATTTGATAATAATGTGATCGTTTAGTCGTAGTCGATGGTGGCGATCGACAAAGAAACCGTTTTATGGTATTTCGCGTAATTTGTAAGTTCTATACTCGTATGCCATCGTACTGGATAAGGATGGTCTCAAATAGAGTAGATGAATGTGACGGTCTTTTGTTTTTGGGTTTTCTTCATAATGTTTATATCACACGATAGGTCAGACCTATCGCGTGAACAACTAGGCCATATAGTAGGTAAGTATTTGTGTATGGTTAATACGTAATTAAATAAGCAATTAGTGGTAGATGCATTCAAATCGTCTGATATTTTGCTCTATCCTTAGACTACATGTATTGAAGATTGAAGACGCTATATAAATTGCTTCTGTTAAAAATTATATGTTTAATAGTACTAAGTCAGTCTAGATATAGAACTTCTGATCCTGTTTGAATCCATGTTTGTGAATACAGGTATGTGAGGTACAGGTAAGTTAGTTGTGGCTACTGTATAGGAAACATAAACTTTGAAACTGTATATTGTTGACGAATAATACCTACCGTTTTTGTTTTTCATATATACCAGTAGTTCCCAATGTGGTCCAGGTGGACCCCCAGGGGTCCACGAGCGACTCGACGGGGGTCTACGTTGGCGGGACAAAAAATGAGGGTTCACAATTCGTAAGCGGGGCTTCACGAAAATTTATTTGCTTTCGATAGTGAAGAACTAAAATGTTGGCTTGACTTCATCTATAATTCGATCGACGGATATTTTTGAGGAATACCACTCGCGGAAGACTCGAGAATTTCTAAAAAAATAAAAATATTTAAACCAAGGAATATGGTAGAGATGTAGCTGCAAGGGGTCCACGGTAACCAGCTAAATTTTGAAAGTGATCTATGAGAAATAAAGTCTGGGAGCCTCTGAATTAAATACGATTGTCGCAATTCGATTTAAGTCTTTCTTTAACCGATTCGCTCTTTATTTATTCAATTTAATCGATGCATCGAATCACATTGAGTTCTGATCTATGGCAGTATTTTATTCAAATTATGTTTAGGGTTCTATATGCCTTCTTTATCCATCAGCTTTATGTTTTGAACTGTATATATAGACATTTTATTATTTTACAAAATATTTGTTCTCATATACCTAGATAGAAATCCAAAGCAACAAAAACTGCAACTTTAAAGATATTTCGTATGTGTGTTTTAGTTCTTAAAACTATAAAACATTGACTACAGTTTTAAATTAAGTGATTACAGACTTTAGAGTAAACAATTAATAAAAACCGGGGTCCGGAACCCTTAGTGCACGAGTCAGACTCGACCCTATCCATATTATTACAGACAACTGCTAATTGAATATAAATATATTCATAATATACGCCATAACCACACGATAATGTTAATTTAGTCAATATTCTTGGACTTTAAGCACTGCAACAATACTTGTTTACAGAATTCAAACGTCGTGAAATCGCCATTTTTATGTAGTCGCCTCGCTGTGATGGGGCTATACATAATATCTGTTTGATACTTAATGTGAAAATTAAGCAAATTGCGTGTCATATTTGTACTTTATATTGATAAAAGACACATATAAAGACAAATATTTAATGAACGTAGCAGAAGCTGTTAATAAAACAAATCTTTATTCTATACTAGCTTTTGCCCGCGGCTTCGCTCGCCTTAATTTGGAATTTGACAATCAATTCGGGTTGTACTCTGCTTGTAATATAATTCAATCAAGATTCGAAAGACATGTGGCGCCATCTATTATCATGAGAACGTTATTGTTGTTTTCCTCGGGAATAGTAATTTTTTCGTGATGTAAAGTAGCCTATGTCCGTTTCTGTACACCTGACAACGTATATGCAAAATTTCAGAATGATCGGTTTAGTGGTTTAGGCGTGAAAAGGTAACAAACAAACAAACTCATTTTCGCTTTTATAATATTAGTTAGGAAGTTAGGATTATAATAAACATGTAGAGATCCAAAAAAATATTGAAAACAAATGTATAGATACTATAATAAAGGCTGTAAATATAAAAAAGTACATTAATATTTCGTTGTAAAATACTATATTCGTCGGCCTCGATGGCGTAGTGGTTAGTGTAACCGACTGCCACGCCTGAGGTCGCGGGTTCGATTCCCGCACAAGTCAAACATTTGTGTGCATGAACATGGATGTTTGTCTTGGTCTGGGTGTTTCTATGTATAATATGTATGTATTTACAAAAAAAAAAAGGTATATATGTATGTTTATCCATTGTCTAGTACCCATAGTACAAGCTCTGCTTAGTTTGGGCTAGATGGTGTTGTGTGTATGGGATATAATATTATTATTATTATTATTATATCAACCAGAAGTCATCCGAAGGCGCAGCCGAAAGTACGACTTCACACTTTAGAATTTGTGCCCGTCTTTTTGTTAAAACTAAGGAATGTTTCTCAGTCAGTTGAATAGTAATAGATTCCATTGATGGCTTAATCACTAGTTAAGTGATCGCGTCGCCACTGCCATTACGCCGAGTTGTGGGTTCGAAGTCCACACGGGGTATTAAATTGTGTGATCCACAAATAGTTCCTCCAAGCCAGGCTCTTATTAGTGCCCATTGTTTGAATGTTTGTAAAGGTCCCCGCGACACAGGCATTAATCCTAGAGATAAATTGCAGTATATTACGCTCGTCAACTTTAATAGGTGTACCTATATTAAAGCTGACCACGTCTATCTGTTCCACGCTTTGTAAGTATATCTTCACTTACCTAGGTGTTTCGGTGATACAGACATCATATAATATTATTACAAAGTTTAATTCGTTGTTTATCGTTAATATTTATAATCGCACCCACACTAACATAAACCAAAAAATACATTTATGCTTACCCGGTTATAATAATAATACTCAATTATAATATAAATTAACTTTTATAACTTATTAACTCGAAACTATACAAATAAATTCAGTTTTATTGACATCAAAATATTACTTTTTTTTCTATTATACGTTAGTATAAGTTATATTTGAAGGTAAGACAATCGTTTGATAAAAGTTGGTTCAAATAAGGTGCGACGTTCGTCCTTTGTTTAGTTATTTATTAAACCTCTTGTGTATTCAAGGAGTAGTAAAATGAAAATTATATCGTTTTACCTTATTAAACAGAAAGACATAACAACCCTTTTACACGAACAACTAATTTAAACCTTAGGCTAGCTGTTATAACGTTCAAATTTCATTATGTGATGTATGGAATAAGGATGCTTGTAGTTCATACTGTGTGAGATATCGATATTGTGTATAGGCAAGTAATATAGTCGGGTAACCGAATATGAGGCACTTAGACGCGCGGACAATGCAGTCCCGCGGTGCTCAATCCTAACAGGCGCCACGATAGTGTTGTATTGTGTCGATAAGGGAACGTCGATATTTTATGATGGTATTATTTTACCGATAAGATTTGCTTTGGACTTAACTAAACTCTGAAATAGAACTACAGGGCTTTAAAAACACCATAAGTCGCGACTAACAGGTAGTTTTATAAAAATATGTCATTGTATGCCACAAAAAATCGAAGAAAATCTGACTCGAAAAATTGATGTTGTATATGTGAGACAACGAAATAAAATATAGTTCTATGTATGTAATAATTAATAACATTTGAAATATTTTAGACTCACTGTAGGTAGCAAGATGTCATACTTCAAAAATTAAATATTTTATGACGTTAACTGACTAGCAGCAAATAAGATCAAGTAACCATTGTCCTCGGTTTCACGGTCATGATTTATTATCGCTCTATTAGTAAATTTTAGTATAGAGACACTTCAAACCTTGTATTGTATGTCAACATCAAGTTGATTTATGTAGATGAATTTATGGTTTATGAGCCAACCAAAACCAAAATCTTATCAACACAAAATGTCCTATATTAAAACTACTTTGTTAATTATATGATTACGACAAGACTGGCCAATTACTTTAATCGGTCAGTACACGGCCATTGTCATCGATATATTGTGCGTACATCCTTACGGTGTCGACGGTGTGTGGGGCGCGCGTCATGTCAGACAGCGGGACAATGGCGCCCCGCCGAGACACCCGCCGCCTCACCGATAGCTGACCGCGGTGAGTAGTGGGGAGACCGCGGCGCGGCGTGCGTATGCGCAGAATGTTTGATATGAACTATTGTCTCATTATTAAATAGCTGTGTGGGCATTGTTGTTTTGAAAGTTTATCGTGTTAGCTATAGAATTACATTACAAAGCATCAGGCTTGTACAACCACAATACACATCTGAGTAATTGCTCAGTAGAGCATGGTCAAACATTAGGCCATTGACATTAGGTACTCTACGTGATCTTCAAGGTATATGTCCAAATTGTATCACGTATTTCCCTAGCCACGTTGTAGGTCACCTCATAAACACAGCTTCAGAAGGCAAACGGTAGTCGAGGCAACAAGACAACATGTTATAGGTTCACTCTTTATTACGTGGACCCTGAAAAATGTGATAAGCCGTTGGATTCAAATGTTGATATCAATATCGGTTGTAATAGCGGTCTTACGTCTGTTATAATGAAAAAAAGCTGACGAAAAATGGATGACTAATCATGGAAGAATTTAGATCAAAATGTTGCCTTCAAAAATTTTACATAAAACACTAATATTCTTATCTCTGCATATTATAAATGCTGATTAAATGCAAATATTTGTATAAACCAATATAATCAATACACCAATATAACTTATTACAAAATTTAGGTATTTTTATAAAGCGTCGTAAAATAAAGAACAGTATTTTAATGTGGTTGTAAAACTAATTGTAAAAATATTACACAAATTGTTAATCAATCAAATGAATTGCTGTAAAATAAGCGTATAATTTGCGCTATTTACTATGTTTACAATTTTGGTATTTCAATAATAAAGGTATCGGAAGACTCACTGTGTCATATTACAATCTTCTCTTATTCCATGTCATAAGATGTTTCAGGATTATTGATTTAAGTAGGACTCGCAAATTATAATTTAGTCTTTCATCGCCTGTATTATGTCATATATCTTTGTTGTGATAAATTTGTCACGACAGCAATTAATAAACTTTAAATATTTATAGATCGAAATGTCAGAATTTTGATATATATCTACGATTATTTTTAGTGTGGTCTTCGGTTCAGGTGTCTATTATGAGCCTTCTTCTGCGATCACTGCATGGGCCAACATTAGTCAAATAGTTATTCCGAATATCAGGTATTTTTGACCATATTAGCGTCTACGTAATTATGAGTGATATATTAAGAGAAAACCTTTTAAAATAAACACATACAAGCTACCTTGTCAACAAATTATTATTAGACTTACTATAATTTAAATGTATGTATATATTGATTTATGAATTATGATAGACATTTTTGTAGCAATTTATTTACTTATCAGCAAGTTTTGGTTTAGATATATTTTTATTGAACATAGGATAGTAAATAGATAAAATAGATTTATATTATTGCCGTTACGATAATTGAACACTATTAGTTGTCTTCGTTTTTGACGGCTATGGACAAATCTAGTAACCTTTTTACTAACCTTTTTTTGTAGACAAAAAAGGTAGGGAGAACAAGTTATATTCTTGTTTTTTTAGGAAATATATGCCGTATTTTATATAATTCAAATAACGGTATTATTTTTAATAATCTATCGATTTCGGTGATCGCCGCTAGCGCGTATGCATTCCGCCACAACGCTATTATCGACCTGTATCTGAGATATTATTTACTGCGACTAATTTAACCGATTTCAAAGATTGTAAATTGAATTCGTAATGGGGCATTTTATTTGTTTATGCTAATATACAGTTTTAATTAAGCGTGTCGTGTTTATAGCTTTGTGGGACAGGGACAAAAAATATCGTACACCGTAGGAATCCCGGCTATGTCTGTCGCTGTACGAACCACGACGATTTATTGATGCATATTTCATAATTAAACTTTGAAAAATTAATGGTGGAGCTTTTTCTTTGCCTTTTTGTATGGAAATGTGGTTCTGGGTGGCAGTGGGCTAAGTTAAGTAATATTTTAATTAATTATTTACAGAATTTGTGTAATAAATGAATGCGAGTGTTTATAATGACAGTTCATTATTTAGTTTTTTATAAATACCTTAAAAGCTAATTGTAATAATTCGACATTATAGTAAATGTTCTGTGAATATTCAATTCAATTAATCTTTATTACATAAGATAAATAAGTCTCACTACTCTGGGAGAGGGCACTGGCTTCTGTAACACAGGTTTCACTTAGCACAGGAGCCAGGGACTTCATACAATCTGTAAACGTATTATTATGAATAAAGATTATTATTTATATAAAACTGAAACTCTGTGAAACTAATGAATTTCATATAATAATCTTAATAAGCTGTAGAAAATTTACTTTATACGCGGACTACTTATAGTGGATATACCTCCCTTAGCAACTAGGAAAATAGGTACTAAAAGGAAATGTTTGTGACTTCTTCATCTGACTATAACGTTGCTCGGTCAAAGAGTACGAGTTGCTGGAGTACGTCCGTTCAGGATACCGTGTAAATAAATATATCAGAGAAACTTTATCCTAGTATTTTCATGTAAGTATGTCAAATTGAATAATGACACATTTAAATCTCGAACAGCAATCTTATTAATAACTAGATGTTCCCGCGATTGTATCCGCGTTTATCGTTACTTCGCCACCCTCGTAGGTCGTAGCGTGATGTTATATAGCCTATAGCCTGCCTCAATAAATAGGCTATCCAACACTAAAAGAATTTTTCAATTCGAACCATTAGTTCCTGAGATTAGCGCGTTCAAACAAATAAACAAACTCTTCAGCTTTATAATAGTAGTATAGATTGAGTTACTAATTATACTACTACTCGTAGTAACTAAACTCGATGCAAGCGCTAATGTAGTGCGCATACCAAACGATATCCGTTGGCAAATAAAACTAAACTATAAAGCGAGAACCTTTGCAGGCTAAAGTAGTATTTTAATAAAGTTAACAGGCTTCCAAGGCCAATTAAGTTTCCAGGTCACAATCGCCAAAAAATCGTAGATAAGGACATATAGTTAGTCACTATATGTATACTAGGTGGTCTAGTCTTAGTCACAACATAGGTAAACTAACAGTAGCCTAAGCTACCAGGGCCGCATAATTTGTTAGGAGGTGGTGCAAGCACAATATGTAAATTCGCACTGATCTACATATAATTTCGCATATCTTATTAAAATATGTAACATACTTACATATCATTTGCGAAAACCAATGTTTTATCAATCCTAGAGGCTTAATTTACGAATATGTGGGGATACGACACTCAATATATGCGCATAAATTAAAACAAAACATAGTAAATATATATATTTTGTTATGTTAAAGGAATCTTTTAGTTAGATAGTTAAGTTTGATATGTGTGACATTTAGTATATTTGTATGAAAAATTATATTGTATAAATTAGTAATTTTACATTAATTATGATCATTTAATTCCAAAAACTAGACTTATGGTTGTTAATAATTGCGCCAGTAGTGTTATAGAACTCACAGCCAATCTTTGACATCGTTAAACTGGTATAAGTAGGATGTGCTTCTTCAAAGATGTTACCGCTAGACTTGAGTATACATAAGTAAACTATGTAGCGAGCGTATTCAATATTCAAATATAAATCGTGAGCAGCAGGTTTCAATATTGTTAATATTCTATTACCTTATTATATCATATCTATACAGGTCCATTTGTTTTTAAGAGACGGTGGTCCAAACGTATAATGTATCAAAATATACGTTTTAGAAGCAAAACGAAACCGACAAATGTGCTGTCTTTACGTGAGCAGTAGCAAAAACTGATCACGTTCAATAGAATATCCGCTAGTGATGTGCGCGATCTACGCTACTGATGTGCGCAGGCTACGCTAAAGTATGCTCGTGGGTACTGAGTTATCTTGAGTGTTATTTAGTCTTAGAAGTCTCCATTGCCGTAAATAGGTTTTGAACTTCACCTTTAAATAATTAGCCGTTGGTGCCATCGCCCAAATTTCCTATTTTGCGACCGTTTCCGCTTTGGTATGATTAATCGATTCCCAGGTTTAATGTTATTTTGTTCTGGAAAGCTCAATAGTTGACAATTGGCTCACTTTCTGTTACGTGTAAGCTACAAACAATTGGAATATATAAATGTTGGCTTAATAATATACCTCCACTCACATCGTTTGACCAACATACACAGGCAAGGTCTATATATCCATCAGAAAATACCCTTAATATGTCGTCCAAAATGCTATGTAGCTTTCTCTCCTATAATTACAACAGATACGCCTTTTTATTACAATATTTATAATATAGTAAATTTAAATTAAGCTAGTTCTCATATATTACCATTCTTTCTCTCTACAAAAATAGCCGTACGGAAGTACATTCTATTCTCACGTCATCGGTGACGGACAGTCCAAGCGGCAGCACATAAATATATATATTACTACACCTGACAGCTCCCACCGTAACTGACACGTGTCATGATATACCTTAAATTTATTATTTTAAACACAGTCTTAAAGTCATCCTTAAGTCTTAAATGATAAAGTTCATATTGCCGTTTGCCTGTGACATGGTTTGAAAGCCCTCGTATCTCAGTGTCTACCTGTCGTTTCAACATTCTATTTAATGTTTGATCACGAAAATTGATAAGCTTTTTGCTTTGGATTGTGTTTTGTAGATAAATCTTTTTGTTTTTGCAATAAGTTCTCGTTTTGCTTTGTTTATTTGGTAACATTGACAGATACATTATTTATTTAATATTAGTTACATTAAAGAGTCATTAACAATAAAACTAATAACTATAAAGAAATACCAATAATTGCTAAAATAATATGTACTGTGACAATCGTTATATGCTGATATATAAAAAAGGGAAAACACAAGTCAGCAAAACCTAGCAGCAAAAAATACCAATAGTTACTAATAAAGCAGCGATAGCTCAGTGGGGAGACCAACAGACTGCAATGCAGAGGGTCTCGGGTTCGAACCCACGTCGCGCACCCCTGAATTTCGGAAGTTATATGACTTTTCGAAATTATGTGCGTATTGATTAACAATTATTGCCTGCTCCGTGCCTCGGAAAGCACGTTAAGTCGTTGGTGCCCGCTGCCATGCACATCTATGGCAGTCGTTACTGGGAGAGTGTCAACACAAAAGATCCCACTGGGTCGAAGTGTCGCCGGTCTGCACTGACTGGCCCCCACATAAGATAAGATAAGTACTAATGAAAGAGAATCAGATAAATACCACTTACATAAATATTTGTCTAATAATAATAAGTAAGTATAGACATGCAGAAATTTTATATTTATTGTTATAAATGTGACTCGACGACAAACGAGAAATAAATAATTTATTTCTTAATAACGCATTTTCAAGTCCTTTATATCTCCTTTGTTTTTGTAATAATTAATTACACCGTTTTGTTAAATCACCTCATGACAAGTATTGAATAGGAAACAAGACACATATTCGAATTTACTCGGACATTTCTTTGATTTATGTAACTCTTTTTTATGACGTGGTAATTTATTGATTGTAAATTTCTCGGATACCGCATCCACACTATTATAACATAAGTATTATTGTTGGGTTGACTGTCAGTGGCGATTCTCAGTATATTTACAGCCGGTGTAGGTACGTTGCATGTAGGAATTTAGGCGCCAGATGACGGGACGATAAGCTGCCCCCCGCTGGGTGTCTCCGATTTATCGATAGATAGCGTGGCACATCACTAGTTGTTACTAATAAACATTTTGGGATATTATTTTCAGCTTTGATTGGGTAAGATACTGTTGTATTTATAGATTAACATGATATTGCAACGTCGTAAAACTGTTTAAGATAGGAGCGTGCCACTTTGAACGACTAATTTTGTGAAGAAAAATTAACATTTTGTTACTCTGTAGGTATTTTCTTATTACGGCCCGATGTACTTTTTACTGCCATTTAATTATTCACTAACATTTGCCCGCGACTTCGCTCGCGTTAATTTAATATTTGACAATCAATTGGGGTTGTACTCGGCTTGTAATAATATAATTCAATCATGATTCGAAAGACACGTGGCGCCATCTATTATCATAAGAACGTTATTGTTGTTTTCCTCGGGAATAGTAATTTTTTCGTGATGTAAAGTAGCCTATGTCCGTTTCTGTATACCTGTCAACGTATATGCAAAATTTCAGGATGATCAGTTCAGTGGTTTAGACGTGAAAAGGTAACAAACAAACAAACTCATTTTCGCTTTTATAATATTAGTTAGGATTAGGATTATCAACATAAAATATAGCCTATCATACTTATTTGGTGGCAGTAGGCATAAGTCGGACCTCCTTGGGGGGTATGAGTGATATTGCCTATAAACAAACTCATTTTCGCTTTTATAATATTAGTTAGGAAGTTAGGATTAGGATTAGGATTCTAGGTTCGATCCCCACACGAGACAAACATTTGTGTCATCCTTATATAATTGTTCTGTGTCTGTGTGTTCCTTGTGTCCGTTGTTTGAATGTTTGTAAAGAGCCCGCGACACAGAAATTATTATAAGAGCGGGAGTTGTCTTTCTTAAATAAATAAAAATAAACAGCTTATACAATATAACATATTATTTTTTTTAGAGCGCATTGAGCAAGAATATTTATTTCGGCCTCGATGGCGTAGTGGTTAGTGTAACCGACTGCCACGCCTGAGGTCGCGGGTTCGATTTCCGCACAAGTCAAACATTTGTGTGCATGAACATGTTTGTCTTGGTCTGAGCGTTTCTATGTATAATATGTATGTATGTATTTACAAAAACAAAAAGTATATGTATGTTTATCCATTGTCTAGTACCCATAGTACAAGCTCTGCTTAGTTTGGGCTAGATGGTGTTGTGTGTATGTGATAGAATATATATATACTTATTATTGTATATTTTCGATTTATTTATACGTGGTATATATCTACTAAACATTGTCAAGCCGGCGCTGTTAAATCCTCTCACGGACAACCGCGAAAACGTAACCCACAAATCATCAAGATATAGTGAAAATAATCCTTCTAGAACTTCGTGTGCCGTCGATAACTTTTTATACCACTTACTGAGTTATTACGTATGTATTAGCTCATAATAGATACGATTTAGTCAAACGGCCACGTTGTCAGTAGGTGGTATTGTACCCGGACCCGCGGGACACGTGCCTCACGAATATATTAACTCATAGTATACCAAATATTTAGATGGGAACAATATTCAGATTAAACATACTCGTACATTTATCAAAACGTAGATGACGTGTTACTAAAATATTTATATTCTCTTTTATTGTTTTTGTAACAAGCTCTAGAATGAACTGCCTGCTTCGGTGTTTCCCGAGCGCTATGATATTATATACTTCTTCAAACGAGGTTTAAAGAGACTCCAGTGTCAATTACCACGACTGAACACTGTCAGCCAAAATACAGGCTCTTGCCTAGTTTGGTAAACAGTCTCAGTACCTTTTAATTAAATACATACTGTATAGTTAGTGTTTAATAACCATGTACCCACAGAGAATGTATTCTCTTTTGTTTAAAATAAATCTTTTTATTTTATTAGTTCTTCTTTCACGGTAGGCAGCGGCTTTGCTATTTCCTGACATTGCTGAAGTCCATGAGCAGCGGTTACCACTTTCCATCAGGTGGGCCACTTGCTCGTCTGTCACCAATAGAAATAAAAAAAAAACATATTAAGTATATATAGCTTTGTAAACGACTGTTTAACTGTGACGCAGAACTCTTTAGTTTTATCCAAAGGCACCTCTGACTTTTTGTAGTTATATAATATTTAATTAATAATAATATTCTGTCACATAATTATACACAACACCATCTAACCCAAACTAAGCAGAGCTTGTACTATGGGTACTAGACAATGGATAAACATACATGTGTATACTTTTTTTGTAAATACATACATATTATACATATAAACACCCAGACTAAGTCAAACATCCATGTCCATGCACACAAATGTTTGACTTGTGCGGGAATCGAACTCGCGACCTCAGGCGTGGCAGTCGGTTACACTAACTACTACGCCATCGAGGCTCGCTTTAACTGTAAAGGAAAACATCGTGAGGAAATCTGCATGTCGGATAGTTCTCTACGATGTTCTCGAAGATATGTGAAGTCTGGCACCCGAACTGAGCCAGCGCCAGCGTGGTGGAGTGGACATTGACCTGTTGATAGTGTGAGAGTAACCCTTCTCATACTAAGAACAGGTCCGTGCCCAATAGTGAGACAGTTTATATACAGAGCTAAATTTATATTTATACTAGACTAGATGTTCCCGCGGTTATCGTTACTTCGCCGCTCCCGTGGGTCGTAGTCAAACCCACTTTGCAACATTTGTAAGCTGGCAGTAACGAGATGACCATTTAAAAACCACTGCACCAGCCGTGTGCAGAATATTTTCTGTATATCCGTTGCTTGAATAATTGGAGGAAGCTCCTCCACAAGGGAATAATTCCTACTACCACGGTATAAAAAGAAACCATAAATAACATACACAACAAATAAATAAATCACAAAAATTGCTTTTAATTAGTCACCAAGCGCAATAGAGCGAGAATAATTACCAGGATCGCATACCAAGCGAAGAGTTCGTCATGCATTCCATGCATGTGGCTGGGTGTACTAATTGCCACCGTCGTTTAGGGCGGATCCTGCAGAATGTTTCCTAATTGATCGCTCACTGAAAAAGTTATAGAAAAACTCTTTACGACGCATGTGTTCCTGGTTAAATATAGGAAGTGCTTTATTGTTTTATTTGAAGTTTAGTTTCTTACGTGTGTGGTAAAATAAGTAACTTTTGACTAATATTAATAATTTTGGGCATACTTGCCAATAACTGCCGAGCGTGAAGTCTTGTATGATACCTGTTTCAAGCAAAGTGTTTCGAGGCTGGCTTATGAACTGAAGATATATTTATTTCTCAGTTATACTATTCGAGAAAACACAGTCGTAACATTGACTAATGTAGTTTTAATATGTTGTAAATAAATAGTTTCAAAAGATTTATTACCCCGATTTCTAATTTTATTGGTTCAAACTCGAATCCAAACGAGTGCAACACAAATTTATTTCTATATTCAAATTCAAAAGACAGAACGTTAACAAAATGGCGACAAACTGTTTAAATGGCTACTGATTTTTATAACAACGTTTTATTTTAAGTTGCAATGACCTTACAGTTTCCAAGGTTACACTATCGATCAGGTAAAACTGACATATAAAACATTTTGTAGAAGGATAAAAATATCCCGACCGCAGGTCTCGGCACGCAACCAACTTCGGCCGTTTGGCACAAAACTATAAGCGGCCTATCTCAGCACACATTATACCTTGGTGGCACGCCACCTCAGTAAAACGCCTTTGTTATGAGCCACTCGCTACACATACATATTTTCTGTTCATCCTAAATCTATACTAATATTATAAAGCTGAAGAGTTTGTTTGTTTCTTTGAACGCGCTAATCTCAGGAACTATTGGTCCGAATTGAAAAATTATTTTAGTGTTGGATAGCTTATTTACGAGGAAGGCTATAGGCTATATTACATCACGCTACGACCCACGGAGGCGGCGCAGTAATGAAAAATGCGAGTGAAACCGCGGGCACATTTAGTAATACATAATTCTATGTCAAAATATACTTTATAAATTACAAATTGACTATTAGTTTACTTTTTGTTAGTCTTATCACTTGTACTGCAAGCAAGATGACTATTTAAAGCATACCATCCGCACAATTGTTCTTTTTTCTACTGTAATCGTCTTCGTAATCGATGTAAAATTAATTATGTAGGTACATGGCGTCGTTTAAAAGGATGTCGCTGGGCGGTCGTGATGCAAAGTCCCGTTTATTTAATAATAATTCTAAACACCATACAGTTCATGCACCTTTAAAGAATGACAATACCACTATATTAGTGTAATATTTATAAACGTCAGGCGCCGACATTGTGGCACGTAGCAATGAGAAAAAAAACAATGGGATAATAAAATACAATCGTGCAATATCAAAATAAAGTCATGTTCATACGTGATAGGAAAGCGACACGTCGTATCGACGCCATCGCTCATGGTGAAATGCTAAATGTTCGTGGAACTGGAAACTGTCGCGGGGATATGGGAACTTGCGCTCTGCTGGTGTCGGATTGAATTCTTGCGTGTGTCATTTTCACACCGATACGACTTTTTGACGAACGAGTAGCTTTTACGATAAACGAGTATACAGGTGACTTTTAGTTTACCTTTTTAGCTTTTGCAAGTTATTTATTTTTATTGGTGGTATACTGAGAATATAGTTGCAAGGCTAAATGCAAGGCCAAAATTAATTTGGAAAGTATGTATTTCTATTAATAGACGGCTTGTCACATTTGCCAGTTACGATGCAAGTAGAATTATTATTACTAGCGGTCGCCTACTGCTCGAAATTCGACCAAAGTTTGCCTGTAAGATATTGCCGATATATGTCATTATTTATTGATTTATATAACCATAGTTACGCGCTTCGACTGCGTGTGTCAAATGCATGCTTGTGTGCGTGTTGTGTTTTTTCATTAATTTAATGTATTTCTAATGCATATTTTATATAAATATTAGGATTCGCCCCTCCTTCTCCATATAAACTTTAACTCTGGCAAATTTCATACTCCTCCGTCCGCGCAATTTTCGTAGGGGTACAAAGGTTTTGCTTAACGTATTAATATATAGATTTGTCAAAATTCTCCCATATAATTCTGATTAAATTTCTTGCGGGTTCCAAGACAGTTTAACTTTCTCCGGGGCGAATGTCATCATCGGATGTTTTATCTGACTATACGGGTATCACAGCAGTTAGTCCTATAAACAAAAAGCATTAGTTTAGTGAATTAACTCATGTACAAAAAGTACACATACTTACGAAAATTACATTAAAGAATATATAATTAATATTTTAAAGGCATATTCTTCTTGCTGATAAATTATTTTGAAGTACGGGTAAGTTAACGATATGCGGTATGAAATCGCAACTACAGTAAGTATCCTACATAATGTGAGTAAATTGCTAAGTCGTGTCTAAAAATTATATCAACTAACATTTCAGCTACTTAACTGATAATGGGATCACGATCGCGGTAATAGTTTGAAGGTGTCACTCATTGGTAGTCATTGTATACCGCTAGAGAACTTATCCCTAAAGGGGGTACTTTGCATCAGTGTGGCAATTTGGCGGGAACGCGTGCCAGCCCGAGGCCGCACGGCGGGTGGGCCTCCGCTCGCCTTCTAACTACCGAACATACCTGCGCTGATATGATCGCCTGGTACCGTGATTGAAAGATTCGTAGAAATATTAAAATAAACTCCTACTGCGGTACTAGTACTTGAATTATTCAACATATCAAATGCGGTTATATTTCAGTAATCTAACGGCTTATAAACATTATTGCTACAAAAGTTATTTATAAATAGATTTTGTTATAGAAAATTCATTGAATTATTAATAATAATTGGTAATGCGGACTTAAAATAAAGAGATTTCTTTTTTTAATTCCATTAAGGCAGCTGAAATACATTACTCGTAATTATAATAAATATCGTGTAACTTAAAAGATTTATCGTAGAAAAATAATAAAGAAATATATAATCCTAATCCTATTCTATCCTAATAGTAACTAATATTATAAAAGCGAATATGAGTTTGTTTGTTTGTTACCTTTTCACGCCTAAACCACTGAACCGATCAACCTGAAATTTTGTATATACGTTGTCAGGTACGAAAAGAATACTGTTTCGGAGGAAAACAACAATAACGTTCTTATGATAATAGATGGCGCCACGTGTCTTTCGTATCATGATTGAATTATATTATTACAAGCAGAATCCGGCCCGAATTTAATGTCAAATTCTAAATTAACGCGAGCGAAGCCGCGGGTAAAAGCTAGTGTATAATAATTATTGAATTATACAAACAACATACCATACAAATTGTATGTGTTTTTATTTATTTATTTTGCTTCAACACAACAATTACACCAATAACATGAATTATATGAAAATAATAGAATAATAATGAAACAAACATACATTCGCCTCACAGTACTCCAGACACACCTACAGACAAAATCGTCTTCCAGCCATCCTCAAACACTTCGCATTCAGGTTTGGCATCCAAGAGAGCGTTAAAAGCGGATGAGTACCCAAACACTATCTACTCGCTATAAGCAACTGAGCTGGTTCAATACCTACCACATGCAGGCACCGCAAATAATAGACAATTGATTGAATATTTTAAATGTATGGCATTCTTAATGCCTATCACGAACATGCTTTAACAAAATTAAATTCTATTGAAATTATAAGCATTTCTATTAATGACTGGCGCCTGCGGTTTCGCCCGACCATGAATCCTACGAAACCTGCATAAAAAGTAGGTGTCCTATGTCTTAATTTAGGACTTTGTCTATCTGCGTGCAAAGTTTCATGCAAATCCGTTCAACAGTTAACGCGTGATTGAATATTAAACATCCGTTTATTTAAACATTTTTAATATTAGTAAAATAAACCGTGGCAATTCTTAGTGCTCGCTTTTCGTGGCTTGGATATGGCGTATGAACTGGCAGTATTGTGGCTTCCCCATGAACGGAGAAAATCAGGAACCTATATGCATTATGAATATAACCCAATTGTAATTATTCCTGATTTATTTTCTAATTGCCCTGATGAAAGTGAATGAAGCCAGAGAAGTGTGTCAGGATCGTAGCAAATGGAAATCCGTAGTCTCTGCCTATCCCTCTGGGAAACAGGCGTGAATCTATGTATGTATGTATGCCCTGTTAGTGCAGCGGTTATACCTAAATGCGACTGTTACGCTGAGTTTCAGGTTGAATTCCCGAAGTAGACACAGCAATTTTTTGTCAGGAAATTCTTAGTACCAGTACGGGGATTAGAACAGTACCCAGTAGACAGACGACAGTAGGCTCGCCCTCTATTACGTGGGACATATCCATACACAACCAAATCTGTGTGTAATAATTTAAAGGAGTTCTGTATTTTTAAAGCTGAAGAGTTTGTTTAGTTGAACGCTTTAACCTCAGGAACTACTGGATCGAATTGAAAATTATTTTAGTATTGGATAGCTCATTATAACATCACGCTACGATAAATAGGAGCGGAGCATCAATGAAAAATATTGCAAAAACGGGGCATATTCTCTTATATTGTGAAACAGTCGAGATTGCGCCGGTCAGCTAGTCTATAATACGGGACGACATCGTCAAAATTGACAACTTACCAATAACTAAAAAAAGCCCTAATATATTTTAAATGTATAGGTATCACTGTTGTATAAATAAATAAACGGATTAAATATAATGACCACCAAAAATACTAATTGCTCAGCAAAATATGCTTACAAAAATATATCATAACGAGCACCTATACGCCTCAAATCACTGCGTTCCGTCTCGGAAGGGTTAGGTAATGTTAGGTTCCTTCTTAAACCCACCCAAAAATAGGAGCCTCGCTACGCGGGGCTCCGTCGACTTAGTTTGATCTCTTTAAACATATTTTGGTGTGCAATTTGTATTTTTGGTAAGCATATTTTGCTGTGCAATTAGTATTTCTTTGCTGTGCAGTTAAATACTACCCATAAATAAATACCTTTAATAACAAACATTGCAAAAGCAGCTTCATCGACCGAATGTTGTTCGAGAGACTTATTTGAATGTTATGCTAATGCGGAATTCGGTAGTCATTAATCACAGTCAGCTCATTAAAGCTGTGTGTTCGCTCATACAGTCGCGGGGGCTTTCTGAGAACCTTATTAGATGTGCTTTAATTGCTCTATCGTACCGGTAGCGACTACTGTATTGATTTTGCTACGAAATCAATCATAGGTGAATAAGTGGCAGCCGCTTAAGATGAGGCCTTCGAAAATATTCATGTTTTATTGTATAGAACAATCTTCTCCGCCTGAAAGAATTGCTTTTGCAGTAAGCAGCTACTTGACAATGAACGTCTAAAATTGCCAAAGTTCATGAGCATCGCTTAACTATCAATAGTGATCCAGCCTAAGGGTCACTTGTTCGCACTAGTAAAAATAATGTATAGGGTAAAATATTATGTGTGGCAACTTATTCCATTTTGGATAATCAACTTTAGTGCCAAATATTGATAAATTTAATTGCAAATTCAAACAAAACAAGGGATTTCTCGTGACAACGAGGCATAGAGAAAAGTCGCCTTTAATAAAAATTAAAATGTTGATAAGTTTGTAGTGTTGGTATGATCATAATATAATGTGTATCCATGTCAAGAGTTTAATAATAATAATAATAATAGAACGGCTTATACTACCACGGAAAGAAGGAGGAAGAGGGTTGATAGATATACAAAACTTACATAATAAACAAATTTCTACACTTAGGCAGTACTTCCACACCAAGTTACAACACTCATCACTTCATAAACACATCACAGAAATGGACCACAAACTCACACCACTTAATTTAAAAAATAAAGTTCTGCAACATAATGAAAAGTTAGACTATAGAGCAAAAAGTTGCCAAATGGGCAGGGAAAAGTCTCCATGGAAGACACCGAACCGAACTGAGTCAAAACTACGTCGATAAAGGCAAGTCGAACGAATGGCTCGTAAAAGGGGAACTGTTTCCAGAAACTGAAGCCTTCATGCTAGCCATACAACACCAGTTCATAAACACCAGAAATTATAAAAAAATCATAATTAGAGACCCAAATCAAGCCTCAGATTTATGCAGACACTGTAACTCAGCTCCTGAAACAATACAACATATAACTGGCGCTTGCAAATTTCTGGTCCAGTCTGATTATAAACACCGGCATGACCAAGTAGCTGCAATAATACGCCAACATTTAGCACATCAGTATCATTTTATCAATAAAAAATTGCTATACTACAAATATAAACTAGACACTGTCCTCGAAAACAGCACCTGTAAAATGTATTGGGACCGAACAATTATTACTGACAAAACCGTACACTATAACAGACCCGATATAACACTACATGATAAAAATAGCAACACCATTTATATTATTGACATAGCCATCCCCAACAGTCACAACGTACAATCAACAATAGCCGATAAGCTTTCAAAATACCAAGACTTAGCGATCGAATTAAAAATACAATGGAGAGCACGTACAGTGCATATTGTACCAATAGTCTTGTCATCAATTGGTATAATACCCAAAACACTCACTCAAAGCCTTGACATCTTACACATGCCTATACACACACTACAACTATTGCAAAAAGCCACGATTCTCAACACGTGCCGCATCACACGCAAATTTCTAACATCATCGTCCATATCATCAACTTACTTCATTTAACGTGCCATGCTTGGTCTTGGCCCGCATGACACGCCTTTACCCCTTCAAAAAAGGGAGTTAAAAGAAATTTTCAAAAATAATAATAATATTGTTTATTTTCTCTCAAAAAGGTAAGTACATACATATGTTACATTAATAGGTACAGCATGAACAAAACCTTAGTGAGAGCTGGAGTTTGTACTAGGTACGAAACCTGTATGACAAATCTCCAGGCTCTCTCCTTTAGTAACAATATGCAGCTAGAGATTGTAGAACGTGTCAGAAACAATATGTACTTCAATTATACAAGAAAAAGTAAGGCAATGGATTAGGTAAATTAGCAAAAAGTCCGGGGATGAGAGTGTATAATTAAAGTGTGTGTGTGTGTGTGCGCGTGTGCGCGTGTGTGCGTGTGCGTGTGCGTGTGTGTGTGTATGTGCGTGTGCGTGTGTAAGCGTGTGTGTGTGTGTGTGTGTGTGTGTTTGTGCGTGTGAGTTTGTAGCGGTTATGGCCCACTGAATCCCTTATTTCAGATGAATTTTATTAATGTAAATACAACAATGACATTCACGTGATGTGTGAGTGATTTTGATATGATTTTTATAAAAGTGATATTCAAGCAGGTTAATCTTTGGCTATGAAATCACTGGGGTAAGTTATGTCCAGCAGTGGTCATCATATAGGTGATGTGGTTCGCTGGGCATATGAATTACTTCGCCTTAATACCTCAAATACTAGGAGAGCAGCAAGACGAGGCAGTGTGCCTCTCATCCATTACGTATCATGTTATCCTGCATTCTTTCTACATCATTACTCATTATTAAATGTTGTAACGGTAGCTACTTTTAATAATGAACGCGGCTTTGGAACCGATAGATACACCTACTTGTATATAAATATATTAGTTTTTGCCCGCGGCTTCGCACGCGTTAATTTAGAATTTGACAATCAATTCGGGTTGTACTCTGCTTGTAATAATATAATTTAATCATGATTCGAAAGACACGTGGCGCCATCTATTATCATAAGAACGTTATTATTATTTTCCTCGGGAACAGTAATTTACTTCGGGATGAAAGGTAGCCTATGTCCTTTTCTGTACACCTGTCAACGTATATGCAAAATTTCAGGATGATCGGTTCAGTGGTTTAGACGTGAAAAGGTAACAAACAAACAAACTCATTTTCGTTTTTATAATAAAGTTAGGATTAGGATTAACCTAACTGGATTAGGAAGTTAGGATATACAGGCAAGCCTTTAATTAGGTGTAATAGGCCGATAATACTTTGACTTTTAGTTTGTTTGCCTATATCTATGTACACATGTATGTAGGTATTAGCTATTGCACCTGTGGGTGTCAAACTGCTTCTCAAGATACAGGCTATATGCCTAGTTTAGGTATCAGTTTTAGTACTTACTCTAATACCTAGTTAATGTTTGTGCCTACCTTTATGTCCTTGAATGTAATTTACGATATTAATTTAAATTAAGCTAGCGAAATGTGTTTAGTCCATTCTTTTTAAAGAACCAAGCAATATCGGATGAGTCTCTTGCTATTTATCACGCACATTTCAATTATCCGTGATGCTAATGAGAACTGCCTTATAGAAATTACCGGAAACCGTGCACGACCCAGGAATCGAACTTGGGTGGCAATGGAAGCAGTGTCATTCACAGTCGGTGCCACGGATTTCATAATATAATTGTTACCACTACTAAAAATAAAGTTGGTCTGGCACAAAATAGGAATGAATGGCGCATTTTAGTGTCGGAGGCCACGATCTACTTTGATTTGCTGAGCCAGCGAAGTAAGTAAGTAGGACTAAAATTAAAACATTCGACCAAATCTTGTGTCTACGAATCGACCAAGTTTTTCATCGTATGAAATTATCATAATATAATATAATATAATCATAATCACACCCACATTTCGCCAGCCATGTTGAAAGCCCACATAATTGTGAGCGAGTATATAAAACATAATCATGTAAATGACATTTTCCCTGATTGCTACTTATCGTCTATAAAATTGTATGTTTCTCCATTTCTAAACATACACATGAGTCCGAATTAGGCAATATCTGTGTTTATTGATAATATATACAAATCAACACATTCCACATCAATTAGAAACATCGACTTCATTTACGATTGTATTTAATTTTATAGTTATTATACAAACAAATATTGTAACCATAAAATCGTCTATTCGTCGTTAAGTTTTAACGGTGATCCCAATCACTGATCTGTCTGTGGGTTGTCGTACTGTAGATAGACATTTGATGCAAGTTCCGTACAAATTAAATTAACATACTATCAAAGTGTTCATAGGTTTTATTAGCAAGACATTTTCAGTAGAAGCATGAAGACTGGAACTGTGCCCGTTAGATGGAAAGAGCCTCTTCCTCTAATACTTGGGATCTTAAAGGTTACTGGCGAAATGTGTTTGTAATACGCCTTTGCTTATTAACCTCTGAGTTTCTTCGAAGAGGTTAATGAAAACACTATGTGGGTCTGTCTGTTAATGACAGTTTGTTAGTGACAGGCATAACTCCGGAACCACTGGACCGATTGACTTGTAACTTGGTGTGCAGATACCTTGGGGTCATACCTCAGTCAAGTTTGAATATGGGCCCTATGGATCAAAAGACTCCCGAGATATAGGTGTCATTTCTTTTCAATACTTTTGCATTTAAAACGAAAAGGTTGAATACTGGGTTTTAACACCCGTCTAGTTTCTAAGGCGATAACAGCGTGATACTTTATATTATGTACTGAGTTAGGTAAACGAAAGATAGATCGTCCATGGATGAGCTTATCTGTTTTAAGTCTACGATTAGTAGTTTATTTGTTGCTTTAAACAGATAAATCCCGCTCTAGGCATAAGTCCTGTGTCGCAGGGGACTTAACAATCATTTAAAGTACACCCAGAATCAGAACAACTACTAATGGAACACAAATTTTTGTTCCATGTTTGGATCGAACCTACAACACTTAACGCAGTGGCGACGCGACCACTTAAACCGCTATGCCGTGTAAATAATACTCAATATAATTTGTCCAAAGACCTAACAATTTAGACAAACCCGCAGGCTAAATCAAGCGTAAAATAAACATGTAATATATATTTCATATGATACGCGTCATAAAAATGCCACCTCTGCTACTCCACGGTTCTGTGAGAGGTCTGTAATTGGTAATTTATATGTAAAACGTTGCGCGGGCGGCGGCGCGCGTCAATCATACAGCGGGCTGCGTACGCGCATACGATTTAATGCTATACAAATAAACCATATCGAGTTACAACTTTTACTGTAGCACGAAATATGAGACTTAGTTTCAAGCACTACTTGCTGTTTAGAAGTTTTTATTGTTTTTATACTACTACTAGCTGTTATACCCAATTTAATTTGTAGGTAGTTCAACATTCTTTCAAAAAAATCGGTTTAGTAGTTCAGACGTCTAAAAGTAAAAAGAATAAATGTTACTAGACAGATATATTCTGGGAAACAGTCATTTTGCGGCATGGTAAGTTGAAGTAAATTTTGTGTAAGTTCAGTATGCTGAATACGAGAAAAATATCAGATTTGTTAAATTGACTCTAGTTTATGAGATAAGATTTTATAACTATATGACTGAACGAAGGTCGAAATAAAAATACAATTACATGTTAAACATATATTTTAGAAGCGGCTATATAATAAAGACAAGAAAATTTAATACATACGCTATTGAAGAAAAACATAAAAGAAATATTAAAAAATCTTTATCTGTAAGCTTTTCTATTTTGTTTATATTCAGGACAATCCATACAATAGTCTGCCATCATAATATGGCTGTCCCATCGGCCTTGTTATCTTTCTTTCATTGTTCTAATGTCCTGATGGAACCGTTCTTTATGTTGAATATCTCAAGAATCCATACAAAGTAAATATATTTCGGGTATAACTGATGAATGTGTTTATTAAAACCAGTAACAAAATCAATGCAGTAGAAAATATATTTTTTTTTGTTTCCAGTAATATTAGTGCATAGATTATTGTCATAGGGACTGAAAAAAACATACTATCCGATGTAAGATATGTATATAACAAACCCTGAAAACAGTAATTGTCAAAAATAACGTGCAAAAAAATTAACACCTGTTTGAAATTGAAATGAACAATCACGGTTACATAATGTTTTTTTTTGTCTTTATGAGTATTGTTCAATTTTCAGTTGCTTTTTGGATCTACCAATATTAAATTTAAAAAATTAAGCTGTCATTACTAGTATTTATCGTTGGTCAGTTATCCACATTTAAAGATAATCTACAATCCTACCTACGTATTTTTTGATAATTATTTTTGATGTAATGGAAACTTTACGTCATTGACTATTTATCTATTAATTTTTATAGAAAAGCTTTGACGTACTTGTAAATAGTCCCGTAGTTAACATAACCAGGCGCAATAAAATCGCACAAAGCATTTTGCATTCTGTTCATAAAGGAAATTAATACAAATCAATGGTTGGAACTTTTATTAGACAGTAATCGCTTAGAATATTTAATTTCCAATGTTTGTAGCAGTTATGCGCTCCTAGTAATTGTTATTGCTGAACTATTGAATAGTGCGGATACGTGGAATAATGAAACGGGAGGCAAGAAAGAAGGGATGCACAGGTGAGGTTCAGTGGTTAAATGGTCGCTTTGCTACCGCCACTGCATCGAGTGTAATGGGTTCGATCTCCATACGGGACGAAACATTTTGTTATCTTCAAATGGTTGTTCCGGAGTCTAGGTGTTCTTTGTGTCCGTTGTTTGAATGTTTATAAAGTCTCTTGCGATACAGGCATTATTTTTAGTGTGGGAGATGTCTTTTTGTAAGAAGAGTAAAATAAAATGGCAATAAATAATAAATTCAAGAACCGGTGTCGCAAAAAATATATTTAATATCTAAATTGATGTGAAATCTCTTGTGTATGATTTGTACTATCACTTTATGCATTTGAGGATGGTAGGAGCAACATTCACAGGCAATGACTGCTTCGCGAAGGAGTTTAAGAAACAAACAGTAATATAAACTAGCGGTCGCCTAGTGCTCGAAATTCGACCAAAGTTTGCCTGTAAGATATTGCTGATATAATAATATATATTGACATTATTATGTCATATATGTAACCATAGTTACGCGCTTCGACTGCGTGTGTCTAATGCATAGTTGTGTGCGTGTAGTGTTTTTTCATTAATTTAATGTATTTCTAATGCATATTTTATATAAATATTAGCATTCGTCACTTCTTCTCTGTATAAACTATAAGTGTGCGAAATTTCATACTCCTCCGTCCGCCCAATTTTCGTAAAAAGGGATCCAAAGTTTTCGCTTCACGTATTAATATATAGATTAATACTTTTTGATATTCCAATAAGGCTGCTGTAATCATAGGAATGCGAAATCGGTAGTTCTATTTTTCTATTTACTATTGCACTTAGAAGCATAAGTCTATAATCTGATTACGTCTATATCTAAACATAGACTAATTTCAAAATGAAGGACATCAGTTTGTACCACACTCGTCAAGTATTTGTATGTATGATCCAAACAAATAAAGCAATCCATTCTGAAACGTGCCTATTTTATTTTCTAAAAGAACAAATGCATAGCTTTACGACTATATCCTCGAAACGGTTCGCCGAAACGGTGGTCGGAGGTGTTTTGCACCCATACTTTGTCAGCTATATTTTGGTCCTACGCAAGGTGAACCTATTACCCTGTACGGGCACTATTCCACACTCTATGCAACGTGGAATTTGTTTACAGAAATGCCAATAAAATGTTGCCCTACCCGGGAATTAAACCCGTGACTTCATGCACTGAAGTCGCATTTGCTTCCATAGCGCCACTAACTAATTTAATTATTTTATCATAATATGACATTTTTAAATCTATTTAATTAATTTATAATCCAGTTTAATTTGCTACTAGAAAATTGTACTCTATTTTGTTTCCAATAGATCATTTTTCTATTTGGATATAGTCCGGTCACATCATTTCAGTCAGTTAAGCTCGCCTGTGCATAAATACAGAACGGACAGGGCACCTGTTTGCCACTTTTTTCGTGTTAGCTGTTTTGTAGTGAATGGCTAATAACACAAACATACGCCAGCTAATTGAAAACTAATTTATAACCATTCAAATATATCAAACGCTAATTGATATCGGTTAAATTGGTCGTTACTTGAGTTTAAAGCCTCACGGATCAATAAAAGTTGGACAGGCGCCGGTTTTATGGCCACACAACAATAAAATGGTGGTACCTCGTTAGTTAACGTGCCTTCTTAAACGTTTAATTTTGTTCTTTCAGAACGCTTCTTCTTCTAGCGAATTGTGAGAATTTTTCCGAGTAGATAAATCTTTTTAGTAGTTATGTAGTCCTGGTACTATTAAGCTAGCTTTAAGTGGCAAAAAGTTAATGTGGTTTTTGCGCTAAGTCACTTTTTCTTAATTGCTTATAAATAAAACGGGTTGGATCTGACAACTGGTCACTATTAGTTTCATAGATTTTATTATAGCGGTCGGAAAATTATTACAGTTTATTGTTTGGTTCAAAATGCTAGTTTATTAATTAGGTTAGGTGTTACAAGTCAGAAGGATAATTTCGGTGTTACGAGTGGACATAGGTACGTTAATAGCTTCTCCCCGATATGTGATAATATTACAACAGAGCTTGCAAAGTTTAGGTGTCTTTCAAATTGACAAAGATCCTAGAAATATTAAGTCAATCTACGAGAGTTAAATATATACGTGAAGGGAAAATTGTACCCGTTTTTTATCATAATATACAGGTTGTTAGGCACACGGTTGTCCAAATGAAATAGAGATCTGGTTTGGGCTATTGCCAACGTGTTGGACTCAGGCAAATTAAATATTATTATTATTATTTTTTAATCATGCAAAGTCCAACTTTGTTCTGGTTTTAGCTCTTTCCGAAACTTTGACATCATGTTATAATTTTTTTAAAAGGTGTCTATAGGAAATAATAATTTTAATGAAATGTAGCAATAGTTAACTAAAATAAAAAATATCATTATGCCAGCTAAACCCATATTCGTTTAACATTTTTACAGTTTTAGTCCAAATTTCCGACCTTTTATTTTAAAAATTAAAAAAAATCTTCGTCCTTTTACTTTAAAAATTAAAAAAGTCATATCGCCGAAACTGTGACATAAAATTTAATTTGCCTGAGTCCAACACGTTGGCAATAGCCCAAACCAGATCTCTATTTCATTTGGACAACCGTGTGCCTAACAGCCCGTATATTGCGCGCGCGAAAGAGTGTAAGTATTAGTTATATTAGAAAGGAGAACCGAAAGCAAATATACTTGATTTTGTATAAATAATAAATTACAGTCGACCAAGGCACGTCCACTAAGTATAATTTAATATAATCACTAAGCATATGCCATAGTATGACGCTCCAGGGCAGGAGTCCTACTTACAATGTGATTATAATTTTTCTCTTGCCTTCCCCACCCATTTTTTCGCAAAGGTATGAAGATAAAAAATGCCTGGCTGATATTACCACGTGTCACACACGATCAATTAAAAAAAATAAACTCGCTATATAATTAAATATGAACCATAAAGTGATAAAACTTTAACAATCCGACAGGTGAACGATGTGAATGATGGCGCCTATGTGCCCGAACACCGTTGTTTCTACACACAGACCCATAAGCCTAATAGACATGAAATGCATCAGATTATGTTATTAGTTTTATAATACTTTAGTGGCAAACAAACAGTAATTAGTAGAGATATACAGACTGTTAGGCACACGGTTGTCCAAATGAAATAGATATCTGATTTGGGCTATTGCCAACGTGTTGGACTCAGGCAAATTCAATTTTGTCTCATAGTTTTTGTTTAATCATCCATAGTCGAACTTTGTTCTGTTTTTAGCTCTTGCCGAAACTTTGACAGCCTGTTATAATTTTTTTACAAGGTAGGAGGTATATATTACTATAGGAAATAATAATCTTAATGAAATGTAACAATAGTTAACTAAAATAAATAATATAATTATGACAGCTAAACCCATATTCGTTTAACATTTTTACAGTTTTAGTCCAAATTTCCGAACATTTATTTTAAAAATTAAAAAATATCATCGCCGAAACTGTGAGACAAAATTTAATTTGCCTGAGTCCAACGTGTTGGCAATAGCCCAAACCAGATCTCTATTTCATTTGGACAACCGTGTGCCTAACATCCTGTATAATGCCACGCAAAGGTCTCGAGTTTCGTCTTACGATGTGCACCTTTAGCATTTAGTAGCTAAGTCCTTATTAAGTATTTGAGTATAGTAACTATGTAGGCAGAATCGTAAAAACCCTGTTAGCTCTAAATCTTCTCAGAGATTTTTGTTGGCAGACTTCACAAATTGGGTCAACGTAGACCAAACCAGTAGCGATCAGCCCGTGGATATTCGACACACTTATACTTTAGTAATCTCTTGATATGAGATACTTATGAAGTTCTAGCATCGTTGAAAGAATTACATCATAGGGGTACCCCGTACCCTCATACAGAATACGCCACGGTTATTGTTACGCTTGAAAGACAATTCTTAACCTAGTATAGATTAAACAGCGAAACAAATAACAAAAAAAAACATAATGAGTTGAGAAGGAATCTCACTTCCAGACATATTACTTGATTTCATAAGACCTGATTTGAAATGATCGTTTTGAAATTGTTTGCCTCTTGCGCTTGTATATAATTATGTATATTACCTAGTGCCAAGTTCTGGCACTTTTATTAACGCATTTCGATAGAACAAATAACTTAACTGTTATTGGACTTCTATTTCAAAAGTTAAGATGTTACTGGAGCAACAACAATTAGTTTATACTCTGTTATTGTGAATTCGTGCTAATGTTCTTCAGAACAAAGCAGCGATAGCTCAGTGGGGAGACCAACATACTGCAATGCAGAGGGTCTGGGGTTCGAACCCATGTCGCGCACCTCTGACTTTCGAAAGTTATATAGTACTTTTCGAAATTATGTGCGTATTGATTGACAATTATCGCCTGCTCCGTGCCTCGGAGAACACGTTAAGCCGTCGGTCCCGGCTGCCATAAACATCTATGGCAGTCGTTATTGGGAAGTCAGTGCCCTCTAATATCCTGACACTGGTCTAGCCTTAGGGTATCGTTAGCCTTCGGGTTGCGGAGGTCAGATGGCAGTCGCTTTGTGTAAAAACTGATATCCAGTCAAATCCAGTTAGACTAGAAAGCTGACCTCAAGTGACTTGGGAATAATAAAGGCTAAGGAGAAAAAGTTCTTCAGAACGTGCCAACTGTGACATAAGCTTTAGGTAGTATTACCTAACTGGTACGTGATCACATAGGCTACGTTAGCCGCTTGCCTTTGCGCGGGCTGTTTGCTTGTATGCCACCTTGCTTTATGTTTACGAATAACCAGCAGCTTAGTTATATTTCCCTAGAATTGTATTCTGTGGTGCCAGTAAAGTTCAATCATATCTATAAACGGCTTACTATCTGGGACAGTAAAAATATATCATGTCTATCCGCTGTGCTGATCTGTGGTTGCACCTCTAAGCGAAAGGTCTGAGAGCCCTCCCGGATCTCTGTCCGTCAGCTGACTCAACATATGCTGTTGATTTTATTATTAGACTGTTATAAACAATACTCCTTGTTTGTTTTATTGGTGAAGAGTTGTAAATAAACCTTCCTTTCCTTACTTAGTGTAAAATTTGTGGAGAATGCGTTTAATTATTTAATAAGGGATCATTAAGCGTTGTTTGTAATCATTGTGACTGATAAATGAAGTATGGCTAGAGTAAATACAGTGTTTAATCTTTATGGATAATTTATAACTATTTGCCTCATTGCTATAGTGATTTAATATTGTGGTCACGTTTACCTCAGTTCACGAAGACCGAGGATTTTGTCCCGAGTCGTGCCATTTGCGGTATTTTTGGCAATAAATGCTATAATCGATTTGTGTCCCTGCCCACTAGATGATAATCGGTAAGCGGTTACCGATTTATTGTCTGGTAGGCCGTAACATTGGCAATGCTATGGAAACACATTAAGTCTTTGTTTGTTCCCATCCAGGCGAAAGTAACGCCAAGGAAATATAACGAAGCCTTTGGATACAGAGGTATTTTTCATTGTTTTTAGATAAAATTACACTGACTATTATTATTAATTTATGGCAAGAGCTTAACATTACGTTGCAATACGTTTGATTTGAATATTAAACCAAGCCATCATTGATAGAAAAGGAAAAATAATAGGATATCAATTCCGCGGATGACACAAAAAATGCAGCATTTTTGGTCAAAAGTTACTATATTCAAATCAAACGTATTGCAACGTAATGTTAAGCTCTTGCCATAAATTATACCTATTATTTTATAATGATCCAAGTCAATGCCATATGGCCATCGTCTAAAATGCTGCAAATGGTTGAGGCGCTCATAGCCAGTTGCACTCACTGATCGGTAAACGATTAGCGAGGTTAAGCAACGTTGGGTGCGGTCAGTCTATAGATGGGGTCACCCATCTTAGCTTAGTGGTATTTCATCTGAGCGTCTCCGTGTTTCGGAGGGCACGTAAAAAGTCGGTCCCGGTTGTTGTCAAATTGACAGCAGTCGTTAAGCCATGTCAGAGGCCTACGGGCGGCTTGAACAACTCTTGACAACAGGTTGGCCACTAACCACACGAAAAGAAAAAAAGAAGAAGAAGGCTTATTTTTATGGATTTAGCGAATCTGCGAACAATACACATGATAGCTAGTACATATTACATAAAGTTTTGTAAAATGATCCTTAACACAAACGACTAAAACCCTTTATTGTAATAAAACAAACAAAAATAACCGCACCTAAGTTACACCGAAATAAAATATCGCATGTCGAAACAGGGCGACACATTAAAACTGAATTTATTGATCTACGTTTAATAAATTCACTCATTTAGATATCCCTTACAGTTTTGGTAAAAGTCACCCACGGTACATGTCTCATTAGGCGACACCAATTTACATAAAGGTCTTCAAACTTAACTAAAATATTGCGAGAGCGTAAAGGTGAACGTGCATTTGGAACGGTTGTTGCGTTACTCCTAACATGTCTATTTAGTAAAGTTTTATGGAGGTTATTTATGGAGATCCAACAGCTTATTCTAGTTTGACAATACATTTCAATAAGTATCTGATAGCCAATTACAGGTCTTCACCTTTAACATTACATTAAAAATTACACACAGTTTCTAAAAGAATAGCAATTACAATACAACCAGAGTAAGTTGTGTAATATGACAAGATGTTTGTAACTATCAAGCTATAAAAACCTTGTCATATTTCGCACGATCACTTTAAGCTACCTTATACATTAGTATTAGATACAATGCAGGTGAGTGAATCTGTAATCAACACTTTTGGGCTAAATTAACGTATTTAATTAAACATGTGAGTAGTAGAGCCGCGCTGATTTCAGCATGAATAGGCGGGCTCGACCGGGGAAGGACTACCCTCTCACAAAATATCGACGTGAAATAGCAGTATTCCTACTGTTGTGTTTCGTTCGGTGAGTGAGAGTGCCGGAGTCCCAACCGGGTGGTTCTTTCCCGCTCCTTCTCCTTCCCACTTCCTTTCCTAAAGGGTTGGCAACGCGCAAGTGATGCCTCTGGTGTTGCAGGCGTCCATAGGCTACGGTGACCACTTACCATCAGGTGGCCGTATGCTTGTTTGCCACCTTAGTCGTATAAAAAAATTATGTTTAGATACAAAGAGACGACTTTTTGCTAGTTACATATTATTAATACCATTATACTATGCGATATACACAACATACATATGAACGTTTTGTTTAAATCTTGATTGTCCCTAGCACGATAAAAATTGGAGTAACACATAAACTTCTAAAGCTTAAGAGCTTATGTTTAAATAAAGAATAAGTAGGTAGTGCCTTATGGTTAATTCGTAGACTGTTATATTAGCTGGCTCTATGACTTTAAAATAGTTTATAAATATCATGAGAAATTAAAAGGAGGCATTACGTAACTGCAGCGCATTGAAAAGTTCAAGCACGGAACAAACATTCATGTGATTCCTTAAACTCTGTGTAATTGTTATTATAGCGCCTCACGTTGTAGGCATTACTTTCATTTAAAGAATCTTATGTTCGTATCAGTAGCCCTCGCCACGTCACCAAGTTTGTAATACGAGTTATTGTATCTTAGTGGACACTCACCTTTACAATAATATTGTCAACAGCTGTAACGGTTCGACATGGATGCGTTTGATCATTCTGAAGATAAGAATAAATTAATATATTCGACTTCCCCTTACTCTCTCTAAATGACCCATATCGATAGTGTGGACAGAATTAAAATAATGAATAAAAATTGACATTGTTTTGTATTTTGAGTGGCCATTTATTAGGGTGAAACTTAATTAATTATGTTGCCTTTAGGCTTGACGTATAACTAAAATTGTAATAGATAGACACGTTCCGGTAGAGGACAGAGTCTTGTCAATATGAGGCTAACTTTACACTTACTTTTTTATAGTCCAACGTTTTGTAAATCATCTTGTGATAAAGCAACAAGCATGGTCAAAAAAAATTAACCATCTCGTTGCAACATCCAATCTAAGTTTTTATTTGGTGTCAATATTTCTCGGCTTGTAAAATGAATCCAGTGACTCACACAACACATTTCTGTCAAATAATTTAAACCTATATCAATGATGCTCTTGATGATTCTAACCTACTCAGAAACTCGATTTATTAATTTATATGTTGTTTTAACTTTCTAAGGAATGTCAGTAACACGCCGCGGGGATTTCGGTTGTTTTTTTTTGTTTGAACAAGTTTGGAGAAAAAAGTCGAGTGTGGATGCTCAAGGTAGATGATGGATGGCCACGCACGGCGGGGGCGGGACGGACCATTAAAAAACAATAAGGCATAGGTTGCACTGTCCGCCACAATTTGTACGCATCGCCACTCATCTTTATAAGACGCCAGTATCTTCAAACAAATGACTTTCAAACTTATTTGTTTGCACAAAGAGTTGTTTATTGATTGGATATCGAATGGGCGTTCCTAGTCCTAGTTTGGACAATCGAAATTGCTTTTGACGTCGAAATTGTTAATTTGCTTTTAATTGATGAGTAACACGTGTTTGTAGACCTTTTTTATTGAGGTTGGCATGCGTTGGTACGAGGAGAATGGAGGGAATAGGCTGTTGTCACGGCATTCTCACATAGTTCGCATTTATGGACGCTGAAAGCGTTTTTCTTCGGATATGTGTTTGAAACACGACTTTTGTTGTCAATACGACTGTAGTTTTTGTCGAGTTTGTTTCTGAAATTTGGCAATTCAAACTCTTTGTTGTTTGAATAGCATTTTCAAACAAGCTACTTTATAACTGATTAAGCAGTAAAAGCTCTATTTTATTTATATATTGAAAGTTACACTATCGTCATATCACTATACAATTATAATTTAAGTTAGTTGTGAAAAAAGCTAGAAATTATCTTGTCATCTATACCTACTAATATTATAAAGCTAAAGAGTTTATTTGGTTGAACGTGCTAATCTCGGGAACAACTGGTTCGAAATGAAAAATTATTTTAGTGTTGGTTAGCCTATTTATCGAGGAAGGCTATAGGCTATATAACATCACGCTACGACCTACGGGAGCGGGCAGCAATCATAAACGCGGGTGAAACCGCGGGCACAGCTAGTTGAATATATGTAGGTATATGAGTAAGCAAAAAACTGTTCTCAACGCATAGTAAATATGTTAACAGGTACTGTGATCTGAATATAGTGGGTTCTAAACTTATCAATGTCTTCATGTGGATTTATAAGGGCCATGGACAGCCATGACTCTTCTAGAATAAATGTAGTAAGGACTTATTCCAGTGCCGGTTGCCAAATGTGCCTTTAGAGATCAGAATTCTTTATAGATAATTTGATAAATTTCTGACACAAAGAATATCTCACAACCTTAGGTTAATTGATATAGTTAGTTAGGAATTCAAACATACGCATGATTGCAAAACTGGCGATCTTTTTCGACGTGAAGTTGCTGTTCATTTGGTAACGTTACAAATGAGCCGGCTATTCCTGGAAAGTACTTCCTTCTTACTGCAAACCAGTATAAGCACATCATCTGTCAGTGATCAGCTGACGATATCGACTATTAGCACTTTAACTTGAAAAGTTAGTCGCGTGTCATAAGTTCAAACTCGACCTCATTGACTATGCAGTTTACCGGTTCAGCGGGAAATCCTCTGAGCAATCGTTATTCTATGTTTATGAATAATACATATTAATGGTGTTGTTTTTCTATTACAGGTAAGTGATTAAAGTCTATAGATATAGATACTCGAAGCTGCTATGGATTGGGTAAGTACATAGTACGATAATTTGGCATAAAGTGAACGTCAGTTTTATAGACATTTATCGTGATTATTTATAAAAAATCCAATATCTATTAATTTTCTATTAAACTCGAGACTGTTTAGGGATTTACAGATTTCAAGCGAATAAAATAATTACTTATTAAGTTATTATACTAATACCTACTATTCGTGCAGTAAATAAGGATTTTAAAGCATCGTAATGAGGTACTGTACAGAAAGAAGGCCTTTATCTTTTACTTTATTTTTATTTTAGACATAATTAGCGCAAAGGGATTATACTCCTTATTATAGATAAGACAACACGCAAAGTACGATCTCGGTGTTGAGACCGCTACTATTAATACGTATGACTATCCTAATCCTAATCCTAACTAATCCTATCCTAACTTCCTAACTAATATTATAAAAGCAAAAATGAGTTTGTTTGTTTGTTTGTTTATTACCTTTTCACGCCTAAACCACTGAACCGATCATCCTGAAATTTTGCATATACGTTGTCAGGTGTACAGAAATGGACATAGGCTACCTTTCATCCCGACAAAAATTACTATTCCCGAGGAAAATAATAATAACGTTCTTATGATAATAAATGGCGCTACCTGTCTTTCGAATCATGATTGAATTATATTATTACAAGCAGAGTACAACCCGCATTGATTGTCAAATTCTAAATGAACGCGAGTGAAGCCGCGGGCAATAGCTAGTACCACAAAAACATATCTTCGCCGCTTACATTTTGCAAATTACACAGACATCAGCCAAAGTCTACCTCGCTGATAAATAGCTCTTTACACAGTAATTATTGTATTGTGACCGCGTCTACATAAACATCTTAATCAATGTGTACTTAAACGTTATTTATTGCGTTATACATTTATGCATCTTTGTTATCCTAACGTAAGGACATATAAATCGAGGGAAACCACCAAAAAAGCATTAAAATGTTTTGAAATGAGCTCGTAATTCTTGAGATAAACGTAAACAAATAATTTTGCTGTCGCTTAACGAAGTTGTAATTTTATATAATGAACGTACAGACAGACAGATTATATGTTTTAGGACAACTCTTACTTCGATTCGATGATTACCGAAGCCTATGAAAAATTTTAATAACAGACTCTCAAACATTGCTGACCATTCAAAGAAGGTAATGCTGTGCTGTCAATGTAGGTGATAATCAAAGTTAATTGATCCCCTGTTGCCATTACAGCATCTCTTTCAGGAGCCTGAAAAATGTAATCACTGCGAGGATGCGATATAAGTTGCCGAAAAACTGTTACTACTGGCCAAATTGGGCAGATTCTAAATTTATATACGACTAGCTTTCGCCCGCGGCTTCATTCGCGAACAGTACTTTTTCTGGATGTAACCTACCCTATGTACGTTTCTGTACCCCTGACAATGTGTATGCGAAATTTCATGATGATTGATCGAGTAGTTAAGGCGTGAAAGCGTAACAAACAAACTCGCGGATTCTTCTCAAATTAACTAAATCGCGAGCGCAGTCGCAGGCAGTTACTAGTGTCGAACTCACACGAGGTAGTGGTTAATGCGCCTTTACCGCAGACATTATAATGTCAACTGACACGAGGTCTTTTTAACATGTCTTGGCAAGCGCAGATTTTGCGTTTAAATGGACTTGTGACTGTTTTGGTATGTTTATCGTTTTAATTACGGCTTCATTCTGATTTTAATACCGTTAAACGCAATTCTGAGGAACTTTCGTTGTGTTTCAGTATTTAATACCTACTAATTTCTGGCAGCAGTTTCGCATGCTTGTATACCACGGGCACGCTTTAAGAATATTCTTTGTGTCAATCATGGACGATCTATTTAATACCTAAGTTTTATAGAAAGAAAGAAAAGAAAGAAAGAAAATTAATAAAATATAAACAAGGTAAATATAAAATAATTAAATTTTGTCAAATGGGACCTAGTTCAGCAAGAAGCCTTGCACTGGTTTTCAACTAGATCCCTTTTATCCAAATTCTATCATCGGTTTACACGTGATTGAGTAATACACATCCAAATATCTTTACATTTCCAAAGCCAGCGGAATATTGCAGTTGCTGGTGTCTATAATTTTGCCTTATGATGTACGCAGAAAAACGGCAACTTCTTATGTAATAGACAAATAATTGCCATTCTTTACATTAAGTAATTATATAATTAATATCACCCTTATTTGACATACACGATCAGCTCGTTTTAATTAGCAATCGGAAAATATTATAAAAATAATGATCCACATTTCTTGCCTCAGTGGACAACATATTTATTGTGTCCAAATTTTTCGTAAGATTGTTTAAAAAAATGTTTTTTTTTTATTTAAAAATGTACTAGGATATCATAAACGCTCAGAATTAATGAGCTGTCTCCCAATACCGTTATGCACTTGCAGTTGCTTTCAGTTAGCAAAAATGTCAGTCAGCGTTTTACTCGAGAGTAAATTAATTTTTCAATAAGGCCGCGTTTACATGGGTATAATAACCCGTTGTCTGGCGTGGCGAGGCGGCTAGGTACCGGCCGCAATACTGTATAATCAGTGTAATCGCACTCATCGCGTAAGAAACTCGTATATCTTGTGGAAATGATGGCTCCGAGCTCCGCAGTCTCGTACTGATTGGGGATTTGGTTTTGGCGGCTGAGGCATGCTGTAACAGCAGATAACTTGTGTATAAAAATAGTTTGAGAGATCGTTTTCCGGTTTTTAAAAAGATTCCCGGGCTAGGTCAAGTGTTTTGGACTTTTCTATAACACCTCAGTGCAACATGGATTTGTATTGTAAAAGACCACAGCCTCGTCCTCTATCATGTGAGACTACAAACTCTCTCTTTATGGTCGGTTCCTCATGTTTGAGGATCGTGATCATCGTTGGATAATCCACACTTGGATCGAACGATTTGCCTCCATCGCATCGGTTCCTGTTCATGGCACTTCTGACCACCGAGCTGAGTTTGGTTGAAGATGAGTGCTTTACTTGATCGGACCATCTGGTTGGGGACCGTCCTCGAGCTCTCTTGCCCTGCGTGTTCCCAACTACGATCAGCTTTTCGAGGTTTTCATCTCCTCTCCGTACTATGTGGCCGAAGTATGTCAAAATGCGCTGACTACAAACAAAACCAAGTAAATATAGTTTTGCTTTGCCTCTACTTTTCCTTTCATGTATATACAGACATTTACCTGTATTTTCTCGCTGCTCATTATTTTGCTTATTATAATTTACAATTTATTTCTTCGCCTCACGTTTTGGTTGCTTTTCAGCAGCCGCAGTCATCTGAGATTGCTATACAAGCTTTCTCCAATACAGCGTTGCCTAAACAGTGCGGAGCCAGTGTTCCCATGGCGAGTCGCGGATAGCCCGCGGCCGTTGCTATAACCACAGAGTGGTCTAACCCGCTACCGCCTCCCGCCTGTGTGGTCGCGAGTGGCGGGCTCGTCGCTCACGTGTGGTCCACACCACTCATATGTGATACACTTTGCGTATGATCAACGTTGACATGTATGGAGCTAAATGGTGGTAGCTCAAGCAAATATATGTTTGTGGTCAACAATCAATCTGTTAAGAGATCTCATGTTTGAGTGATGCGTAAAGGTCTTTTTTGTATTTTTGACTGAAGTCTTCGCTGTCTGATGGTAACATTTTTATGAAGGGTACCCAATTGCTCATATTAAAAATCTGGTGGTATATTATATTAAAAATGAAGAATATTAGCTACAGACATGTTCGTTCTGGACTTGTTAAAGTTAATGCTATCCTTGCTATTCTTCCAAGCACAAGACTCAGTGTTGATTGATGGTCCCCTGATAGATATCCAAATATTGCCCGATCCGAGGACCAAACCTGAGAACTAACGGTTTACTCAAGCTTACGCCAATGGATACAAATACCTGTATTAATTATCTAATAAATATTAGTTATCAGCTGTGATATAGATCTCTGAAATTCTTGCGCGTACACGGCAAATTTCATTTTTCATTTCACGAGTTTCAATTAACTTTTTAATTATTCGTCGATGCCTACGGATTTTTTAACAAGAAACTGGTTTTTATTTCGAAATCACGTTTACCGTAATTTATCAGAAAAATCAATTTTCACCCAATATTTTTTCACTATACACTCAGCAATAACTCATTGACGAAACGTTTGTGCCAATAAACAATAAAGAACAATTTCACTGTACCTTACTTACCAACATACCCCTGCTATTTAGTATCCCTTTCAATCAAGTATATAAAGTTTAAACTTGCGTGACGTGTACGCAGAATTATTTTTGCAAAGATTAGTAGTGATGTTTTAACTCTCAAAATTAATTACGCGGTCGTCGAAGCCCTGGTTTGTTGGTCGTAAGGGCTAATTTCGCATGCACTTTTGTTGGTAAAGTTTGTATAGCGTGTAACTAGTTGGCGAGCGCGTATTAGCAGTGTTCGGTCGTGGTCTTGTTGCGAAGCTCTAATTGTAGGGTCTCGACGCCTCGTATGAGCGCCGTGCCTTGTTTTTAGGGCTGTTACTTGTATTATATTAGTGTGTATTAAATAAAATATTAGTCGATGTTTTTTGTCTTCTATACAAATACGTTTTGATGATAAGTGTTTACTGTAGGATACCAGGATATCATTCACGCGTTGCCGACGCTTTAAATAGGAGTCATTGTGCTACCCTCACAGAGGCATACTGGTGCTCTGCTGACAGCACTATACTTCCTGAAGACACTTGAAAACTACTCGCCTTATAAATGTAACACTAGGATATTTGGCTGCGTTCTTCTTTAGATCCAGCCTACTAGGTTCTCTCCTAGTTAGGCTGCTCCAAATTACAAAAGGATTTCACCGTGCCTCTTTAAATAACTATGATATGATAAAATAGAAAATTAATATACGTTCAGGTCACAAACTAACACGTAATTACGTAAATGTTGAGCCTTCTCTAAGAATATATAAACCCTATTGCTACGTTCAAGTACCGCAGAGATGTAGAGCCTGTGAGAAGAATCGGGAACAAGTCAGTAAACTATGTCCTCATATCACAGTGTACAATAGAATATTTTTTTGGCATAAAGTGTGCCAAATTGTAATGATTAAATAAACAGTTCTCCTAATATCACAGCGGTACCTTTTCAAAGCTAGGAGTATTACATTAAAACGATGCTGCTGCTATATTTTGATCCCATATAAGGGGTAAGCTTTTTGCTGGTGATTGTACTGAATGTAAGAATTCTTGCAATAAATAAAAACAACCAATACCCATGTTCACCTGACCTTGACTCTAAATACAGAACTATAGGGTCTGCGATTGTGCAAAGTTTACATTAATGGCACTGGACCAATGACTTAGTTTTATATCCATACTATTTACACCACAAAAAGTATTATAGGTTGGATAATTTTTGTCAAATATATAAATCAATAATAAAAGATGGGCAAAGCATATATCCTTGACAAGCTTTAACAAACAGACAGAGTTAAAGCTGCATTTATAATATTAGTAGTAGTAGTGGATTCTATATTCATAAATCAATGAGAGCCTTCGGACATGTCTCGTTTCCATAACTACCAAATCTTGACACAACAAAATTTAAAGCTTGATACTAAATGACAAAATAACCATAGTTCAATTTGTCCAAAATTTATAACCGATATAATAAATAATGCCTGTCAAAAAACATGTCATAACAAAATATTAATAACGCAACACAAAAAACAATAACGATTATCGTTTTTATTGATACACAAACTAAACTAACAGAGGTCTAATAAATAACACAACGTACTAATCAACTACTAACATATAGATACAGGCAGCGATTAATAGGACAAAAGTGGTCGTATCGAGCAGGGCTGTGCGCGCGTGGTCGCGGGCGTTTCTCGCTCGTGGTTAATCTGTCGGCGCGGTGTGTGGCGGCCCTAATTCACCCGGGCCCGCCCGGCATCGCCACTGACGGGTTAAATTGAAAAATAAACATTCTGAGTGATGGGAAAACGAGCGGCGTGACGTGTGTTCAGGTTGTTGACTTGCAGACGTTTGGTATCGGGATATTCGCAAACCTATATTGATATTAATTATTGTCTCGGCCACACGGCCTGTGTCAGTGGGCGGTAATTGCGGAACGGTACTGTCGTTCAGATAGCGACTAGCTACCGCCTGCGGCTGCACCCGTGGTATATCGGACATAAGGCTCGAGAAAACACAGCGTTGTTCGCAGACCTATAATTACATATTTAATGTGGAGTTTGATAAATTTTGCAGAGGTAAGCATTAAGTAGCGTGTGTAAGCGTGCGTCGACACCTCTATGACGTATATATCCGCTACCTTGGCCAGAATAGCACGCCATAACATAGTGTGTAGTCATTTTGACAATGTATGTAGGTATAGTAGACCGTGACATAGCACCTTCTCAGGCTGTCAAAGAAGAGACCTCAGCACCACTTAACGTAAGGGCATTATGTGGAAGGCTCTGATCTTGACCTGCACGACTTACTATCAGGTGGAATATAGTGATTTAGACAAGCAATAAATTATAAAAGCCTAATAACACCACTGTCCGGCCCGGAAACCGAAACGAGACTTCATGCGCAGCAGTCGCACTGGAAGTATAGGAAGTCTTCTTATATAGAATGCTTTGGAAGTCACATTGCTGTAAAGCATTTATATGATAAGAGATAATAAAGACATGTTAGAATTGCAGCCAGTGAAAATACGCGTGATCAAGAATTGATATTGATCACGGGACTATTATGAAGTAAGGGATGATTTTAGCAAATCTGTCGAAACTGCGGACTATAAGAAAACACTTACCAATGCAATTAAGACCTGTTGTCTATTTATATAATAATAATATCCTCCAGACCGATTTCGGCCACGGCGGCCAGACTTAGCGCAGACTGGGCATCTGCGCAGGAGATATTATAGTGCACAAGCGTGTGCGCAAACACAAGTGTACTCTCTGTTCCCTAACTCTCATGATCCGATGGGACGGTAATCCGACACGACCGGAGAGAGATCAGGCGCAGGACCAACGGCTTTACGTGCTTTCCGAGGCACGGGGGTGTCTAACACCGCCAACTTCCTACCTCCGGGCTGCTATTGAGATTTCTTAACTGAAAAACCCAATAACTTTTTGTTGGCCCGACCCGGGATTCGACCCCGAGACCTCATGCATAGCAGTCGCATTCACTGCCGCTGCGCCACGGAAAATATTAAATAATTACGTATTCAAATCACGAATGTTTAAAACGTTTAACTCATGTCTCTGCCTACCCCTGCGAAAAGCAGATGTGAGTCTATACATATTTTACTAGTACTCTTTTAAAAGATTCCCTGACCCATACATTAAACCTCATAACCATTAAATCTATCCTTTCTTACACAAATACGAATAATGCAAACCAATACCAATTACATTTAGCATAAAAGGCGAATAAACGCATACTCCAGCGCATAACCCAACATCTATTACGACTAGCGCACTTAAAATCGACTCACGCGTATATCTCGACAGAGAAATAAAACGTACGCGCATTTCGAACACTGATATTAATTATACGATGCGCCAATGAGCCGCCTTGTGTAAACAAAAACCAAAACTCGATAAATCAGAGATGGAATAAGTGAATATTATATATTATTATGAGCATAGTGGCTGCGCCTGCGGCTGTCTGGCCGTAATGCTTTCTTTACGAGGCTGGCTCACTGATATCGATATAATGATTTTTTATTGGTCATTCCGTTTTTAGGGTAATGTAGCGTAATGATGTTTTAATCATTTAGTTGTTAGTCAATGAGTTTTAAAAGTGTTGGGGTTTGGTAAGTGATTGGTTTGAATGAGAACTGTTAGTCGCCTTGACGTTGGCTATACCTAATATATCTTAAAGAGAATACAAAAAAGACATGTAGGTAATTGTTTGTCCGGCAGTAGGCCTTCTGTAGGACCTGAACTGCCGAATAGCAGGTCCCTATCTACAGGACCCGAGTAGATAGGGTATCGGGGGGAGAACTACAGGTCTCCCCCTTAGGACCAGGGTACTGCGGGGTCAGGAAGCCCACTGCGCCTCGAAAGGCGTGTTCTATCGGCCGCTGATTAAAGTGCGCGGTGCCTGACATGGTGTTGGACTCGCAGGGGTATGTGGTTAGCCGCTGAGGACGACACGTTTGTTTGCTCGGCAAGCACGTAGCGATCGAGCGTTGGACTTAGGCGCGGCTAGTGCGAACCAGTCGGTCGCGCGAGGCACAGGGTTGTCTTAGCGAAGTGGCAGCGTGGTTTCGCTGCCGCAACGCATCTCGGGTGCTTGCCTGCTTAGCAAGTAAGAGTCATACCTAGATTGACTCGGGCCTTACCCGGTCTGTAGGCCTATATGGGTAGGCGTACGGACGTACGTCGGGAAGTGAGCATGCCTTATACAGCTCCGGTACCATACTGGAGATATGGGAGGCGGCTTCTCCGTCGGCTTCAGCGAGGTTTTTCGTTAGCATCTCTTAGGAGTTGAGAGTGGTGAGCGGCTTTATTGCTCCGGTACCTATCTGGAGAATAGGTAGTGTCACTTGGGCACGAGGTAGCTCGCTTACGAGAACCGAATCTCTGAGGATAGGGTGGAGAGTCGAGATTTGGGGACAAGACCTGTCTATAACTGGTCCCGGAAGGTGCTTTCGGGCGTTGGAAGGTACAGCGGCTCTCCTAATAAACCGAAAGGTAGGTGTAGGTGAACGCTATATCATAAACTGGACTAGTCATAGACGAAGGGTGGTGCCGAATAGCAGGTGAAACATATCTAGGTACCTATCTTACCTTAACCTTTAGGTTATAGAGACATTAAAACTGACTTGTTAGCCCAGTATAAGCGGTAACAATTGGCAATTGGTTGGAATTTACATTCTCACGGCATGATCCCCGAAGGAGAAGTACACCTACATTTCGCTTAATATTAAGGAGCCCAAATGTGAATGGAACAGTCGCAAGAGGAAAACCTAGGCGAACGTTTCTCGATCAGATCGGAGGCGTTCTGGACAAAGGCCAGGTTAAGAGCTCCTTGAACCGACGGGCATGTATGAGGAATGTGATGAAAGTGAATGAAGCCAGAGAAGTGTGTCAGGATCGTAGCAAATGGAAATCCGTAGTCTCTGTCTACCCCTCTGGGAAACAGGCGTGAATCTATGTATATATGTATGTAAATATTAAGGAGCGAGCGTATTGCGGTCTAGCGGGCACTAATAATATCTTAACAAAAATCCAATAATACTTTACTATTTTTACTTTTACCCGGTTGGGGTAAGAACAGGATAACAGGATTTGTATTTAGGAATCAAATCCAAGACTTCATGCGCTGTACTCACAGTCACCACGACTGCCTCACCTAGGCTTATTTTTCATTCCCCTTATGTCAGCCAGTTCAATTTATTGTAATTATTAAAAAAAAAATATTTAAAGTAAAAATTTGTTTAAAGACAAGACTTTCACCATTTCTCTACTCAGTTCCAGACAAATATCTAGCGTAATTCAGGTCTTAAATATAGATAACAACAGTCTGCGCATTTAGGTATAATTTGCCTTTCATTCGAGGTCTTCCTTTCTTATCCTCGCTTACGTAACAGGTAATAATGTATGCATTAAAATTCACCTTCAAGAAAACAAAGTGCAAATAAACAAGTACGTAAGTACCGCCGGCGATAAAAAACGAGATATTGGAGTTGGTAGTGGGACGTTTTTATCGCGGAATGGTCCGAATATATCCGCCGTATGTCGCGGGGTGTTATCGACTGATGTCGCCGAAACTCGCCGGTATCGCGCCGCTAAAAGCATACATCCATCCGGTGCAGGTATGTGAGTGTGCACCGGGCTTACATGACGACTGATTGCTATTTGCATTTGAAGTCAAATACTTATAAATCTAAACAAATCCACAAAAAAAGTTTATTTTAGGTCTTGGCATGGTTATTCAATTTAAACAAATTAAGCAATTTGAAAATCATCCTATTTTCAATCGACACGATAGTTGGAATGTAGCACTAGCGTGGAATCCAATAATAAAACCTAAAGGAAGAAGCAAAACGCGATATGACATTTTGATAAGACGGGATCGCTCAGAAATGTATTCAGTGTTAGTTGTCAATCGGTGATAAACCGATTGATCAAGGCTTGAATACAATTTTTGATTCAAATCCGTTCCATTATCTTACGCTTGTTTGAATAAAGGTACAATTCCGATATGGGCTGCAGACCGCAAACTGCAACCGCAAACTGCAAGTGACACCACTTGTTTCTATGAATCTCTATGAAATTGATTCCGAGCGCGGCAACACTGCGGCCTGCAGCCGCGGCGCACAGCGACCGCAGACTGCAGTACCAGTGGGGTCGCGAACCGCAGAGTTCACACGTACAAAAATGTCGATTAACTTTGTTGCTGGTCATCCAGTCCTTTACGATACTTGCAATCTAAATTACTGCAATCATTTGGTCAAGGATGTTGCGTGGAAAGCAATAGGAAAGATACTATATAGTAACAACACGTCGTCATCATCTTCCTCTTCTAACAAAAGACACATTAGTAAACTATCGGTAGCGTTGTCCGACATTCTCTCTCGCACGAAGGTACTGGAGTGACTGAGGCATGGTTCTATGTATTGTGCAGTCGCAGCATACCGCCGCGCTTGGATTAGAAGCAACCGCGACCGCAGGCAGCACTGCGGTCAACCGCAGCCGCTAGCCGCAGTGTCGCCTGTGGTTGCAGTCTGCAACCCATATCGGAATTGTACCTTTACAAACATTTAAACATCTTTATAAACTTTCAATGTTTTAATATTAGTAGCACTAACAAATATTATAAATTCCCTCAGGTAAGTAATAACTCAAATGCAAATATAAAACAAACAGTGTCATATAACCCTTCTCTGTACTAATGTATTGGCATAATTTTATGCGAGTCGGCGCCCGCGGCCCCGACCCCTCCAGTCCTTGATAACGTTGCTAATGAGCTGGCTGTACCGACGCTACGTATAGCTGCACCTCTGTCAACGATTGCACATTATTTATACACCTAAATACTTGCCAAATATCAACAGTAATCGTATTTTTCATAATAATAATCTTTGTTTTTTGAAGTGAAAATTTTCTTTAGGCGCGTTGAGCACTTCTTGGGTGAACAAAAATCATAGAACTCGCGTCATCGTCACGCTTCCACGCTTTCCATTTTTGAACTATTTTAGAATATTAACAATATCTCAGAAATGGTGCGTCCTACGCAAAAATAACGAAATTTTGACCTCGCCGAGAGTATCAGGAATACTTCTATCGGCAGTCCCCAAAGACTGTCCCAATTTTTGTTTATTTTTCTTCAATTTTTTTATAGACTTTTTGCCCATGGGTATGTCAGTCTCCTTAAGATAGAATGGCTTTATATGTCAAGTATTTTGATAAGCATTCCTGCCATTTCTGATGTCGGCTCTGCAAGTATGCTAAGACATATCCCGACATCATACTTATTTATTTTTGAGTCTTCAGTGAATCTCCTTCTACGATCCTATAATATATAAATATATAATATACGATAATAATCTGCCCATCCGATTGATGCTATTACAGTATTCACTCCGTAGGGATATTGCCTCATTGGCATGTTTCCACAGAATATAACATGTGGAGTGCTCTGAAGAGTTATTCCACCTTATCTCGCCCTCCCCTTTTCTATCCAAAACAACGCGTGCTGGGCTCTGATGCCATCCTTACACGGTAGAGTCGATTAGAGCGCGCACCAACGTTTGGGTCCTCCTACCTCTGCCGAACGATCAAGGCATGGAATACTCTGCCAAGGCACGTGTTCCCTTCCTTCTGTCCTGGGTCCTTTAAGCGGAGCGTGAAAAGGTACCTTCTCAGACTGTCAAAGTAGAGACCGCAACATTGCCATTGCTCTTAGACCACATGACTACTTACTATCAGGCGGAATGTGGTCATTTTGAAGGGCATAATAAAAAAAAATTCAGGGCTGACGCCGTTTTTCATTCAAAGTTACCAATATACTGGCCCGTCAAACACTTATCTCCATAGCCCAGACGTATTAAGAGTACATAATTATATATGTAGCAATAGTCCTACGTCTGCCGCTGCTAGTGTCGCTGTAAGTGTTCCATCCCACTTTAGATTAAAACTCTCGAAGAGCCTCTTTACGTTGGACCCATGTGTCCATGTAAGCCCACCAAAGGGCCAGATATTTTTCTAATATATTAGAAAAATATCTGTGATAAGAGAAACATACCTAATAATAATATCAGCTCTGTATTAAACTGTCCCACTGCTGGGCCTGGTCCTATTTTCAGTGTGAGAAGGGTAAGGCCATAGATCACCACGCTGGCCTAGTGCGGGTTGGCAGACTTCGCATACCTTCGAGAACATTTTGTAGAACTCTCAGACATGCAGGTTTCCTCACGATGTTTTCCTTCAATCGTAATTTTGATGTGTAGAAAATCTTGTCTCAAAGTTCAGCAGTTATGTACCCACTGATAAAAGTAAAGATTTTATTACACCTTAATCTGTAAATTACTGAGTTTGTACTATAAGGCGAAATTAAGTAGTTAAATTACTCTGAACCCTAGAACTCAATAAGTTGACTTAGAATAATAAAGCATTTAAAGATAAAATTGGCGAAGACCTTATTGAAACTTCATATTGCCCACCAATATTATATTCTTAGTACATTATGTTTTAAATTTGTAATGGAACAAAAGAATAACCATTTTTACCGAAATGAAAGTAGGCAGCAGATACATTCAATTTAAATTCAATCATGAATAAAGTACTGTTTAGAAGTGATACAATTTGTTAATGTTATATTATTATTCTACTGCTTATTTGATTAAAACGGTCGGTGCCCCAATTCACATTAATCACCGGTATCACTAGCACAAAATATCTATAATTACGTTCATATTGCGGTGATCAGGCGCACATAACTCGTTAGAAGGTAGACAATTTTCGTGAAGAGTCGATTAGTCAAAATGCTCTCTAAACCGATGCTTGATGTGTTTTTAACAACTCCACGCTTTACCTAACTACCTGGTACTTTGAACCAGTTTCATTGAATTAAAATATGGTAAATATTTATTTGCTTTATAAAGGGGATTTATAAATAGAACTAGCTCTTACCCGCGGCTTCGCTCGCGTTAATTTAGAATTTGACAATAAATTCGGGTTGTACTCTGCTTGTAATAATATAATTCAATCATGATTCGAAAGACACGTGGCGCCATCTATTATTATAAGAACGTTATTGTTGTTTTCCTCGGGAACAGTAATTTTTTTCGGAATGAAAGGTAGCCTATGTCCGTTTCTGTACACCTGGCAACGTATATGCAAAATTTCAGGATGATCAGTTCAGTGGTTTAGGCGTGAAAAAGTAACAAACAAACAAACAAACTCATTTTCGCTTTTATAATATTAGTTAGGATTCCCTTTTGAGGCCACAGCCTTCGAAAGATATTTGCATGAGTCTAACGCAGGTTATTTTATCATTGAATTCATTAACCCTTTGCCCTTCGTATTCAACGTATGTAGTTTTGCAACTTAGTCTAATGAAAATTATCATATTGCCTTATTTGTTCTTTAACTTAGCTCATTATTAAGCTCGTGCTGAGCAATAACATGTTCACTAATACATATAAATTTATTTTTTGCTTATTACGTTGCTATTAAACGGTTAAAAACGAATTTATTTTTTAGACACAAAAGGTGTATCGTGAATTGTGTTTTGTATGTTCTAAAATGTCAATTGTTGGGCCATTAAATTAGCAAGACTGTATATTATTGTATTTCAACGTTTCTTTTTACTTTTATATGTTACTAGCTTTTGCCCGCGGCTTCGCTCGCGTTAATTTAGAATTTGACAATCAATTCGGGTTGTACTCTGCTTGTAATAATATAATTCAATCGTGATTCGAAAGACACGTGGCGCCATTTATTATCATAAGAAAGTTATTGTTGTTTTCCTCGAGAACAGTAATTTTTTTCGGGATAAAAGGTAGCCTATGTCCGTTTCTGTACACCTGACAACGTATATGCAAAATTTCAGGATGATCGGTTCAGTGGTTTAGGCGTGAAAAAGTAACAAACAAACAAACTCATTTTCGCTTTTATAATATTAGTTAGGATTAAATGTATAAATTAATACTTACATAAAACTACAAATGGAAGTAGCTTCATTTATAATTGAATATTATTTGATATCATGATAATATTGTTTTGCCAATTAGCACATTCATCATAACTATTCATTTTAATTCATATCTACTACAAGTTAGTTTACAAAAACTCTCCGACAACTTTGTGAATGGCAAAAATAAAAACAGCATTTTATTGCGATTGTAGGACTTTAATTTACCTCGCTCATGAAAGAAAAAATATCAGTTGGTGCTATCCATGTTGTATATTTATGTCCTTATTGTGAATAAACAAAAACACTTTAACGGTTGTAATATTGTATTATTGGCAATCAATGTAATTATGCTTATTTCTTAACAAAATTTAAGCAGCGATAGCTCAGTGGGGAGACCAACAGACTGCAATGCAGAGGGTCTCGGGTTCGAACCCACGTCACACACCTCTGAATTTCGGAAGTTATATGACTTTTCGAAATTATGTACGTATTGATTGACAATTATCGCCTGCTCCGTGCCTCGGAGAGCACGTTAAGCCGTTAGTCCCGGCTGCCATGAACATCTATGGCAGTCGTTATTGGGAGAGTGTCGACACAAAAGATCCCATTGGGTCGAAGTGTCGCCGGTCTGCACTGACTGGCCCCCACATAACATAAGATAAGATAAGACAACAACATTTAAAACTAGGCTGTTGACTCTATCAACATCAGTGTGTAGTTTATCACTTCTGGAAATTTGGTAAAGTGTATCAAGTGTAGGTACTATAAACGCGAGCATATCCTTCTTCTCCAACTAGTAGATACTCTAATTTTGTGGCCCAACACTACCAGGCGACTAGCATGGCACAGCACATTGTGTGTTCATAAGAAAGGGGGATGATTGACCGCTTCCTCTTCACTAACCGTCGCATTTTGATTTATGCCACCAACCCCTTTGTTTTCTGTCCGCCTAGTACATTCATTACGCAACGCTTTGTTTTTCGGCGTTTTAATTTATGGTAATTTAATAATATGTATCCCCTCTATTTTATTGTGCCATTAAATAAATAAGAATTACGTGGGTTGATTTGAAATAAAAAGAAATTAAATATATGGTCACCTTTCTGGACGTTTTAAGTTGTTACCTGACACTGGTGCCAATATGACATATAAATAAAAAATATATAGTACATATTATCACGCTCGCTCTGAACACTGCACAGTTTCGTACTCTATGTAATGTGTGAGCTCACTCTTATTTGTGAGGACACTTTTTCGTGCGATCTAAAACATCCGTGATTAAATTTCGTCGTATATTTTTTATACAACAAAGTTGGCAGACGATCATATGGCGCGTGTGATTATCAGCAGTTGCCTTAGCTTGGCTTGTAATATCTGGGGTATGACTCGCACGTTGTTGACCTTAGAATAGAGCATGAAAAGAACGGCTGGAAGGAAAATAATGAGAGAGGTATATTTGAGCCCCAGAACTCTTACTCAGCGGGCAAAACGCTGTAACAGTGACACTGCTCTTGCACTGAATTCCCGTAAAAGGAAATTTGCAATACGCGCTGACGTTTACTAAAAAAAATTACTAGTAATACGGATGACTGCAGGGGTGCCGCAGCGGTGAAGTGGTCAACTAGTCGCTACCACTACGCCGAGTTGCCTCGATCCTCACATGGGACAACACTTTGTCATCTTTGTGATCCATAAATAATTTATCTGGATCTGGGTATTATTTATGTTCGTTGTTTCAATGGTTGTAAAGACCCCCGCGACACAGAAATTACAACTAGTACGGGCCCTCCCGTCTCCTCTTATTAAAAAAGAGAAATTTGTAAATAATTCTCTTCAGCTTCCAACTAATTGACCACCCCATATCAAATTATATCGAACCATCTGCTTTAGTCATTAAGACAACAAAATCAGCAATGATAAAATATCAAAATAAAAGATTCATCACGTCCGCCTAAATGACCATTGCTTAAAAATGGGTCAAATCATGACACCCTACTAGGCGAGAAAAAAGGTAAACATTATGAGGTCAATAAAAAAGATCAATAATCATCGTGATAGCGATGATTGTTGTAAAAACATCTGTCATCACAGCTTGATGATAATGATTAATTAATTATAGACAATCATTTGAAATAACTTTAATTGCTCAGGTATGGCATTAAGGCCAAGTTGTTACAGTATACATTCGTATTTTATGTCGGCCTCGATGGCGTAGTGGTTAGTGTAACCGACTGCAACGCCTGAGGTCGCGGGTTCGATTCCCGCACAAGTCGAACATTTGTGTTTATGAACATGGATGTTTGTCTTGGTCTGAGTATTTCTATGTATAATATGTATGTATTTACAAAAAAAAGAATATATGTATGTTTATCCATTGTCTAGTACCCATAGTACAAGTTCTACTTACTTTGGGCTAGATGGTGTTGTGTGTATGTGATAGAATATATATATTATAGAATATTATTATATTGGTAACAAAGTTACAAATATGAGAGTGACGCTAATTTATAGTAGTTAGGTTCGTGTTGATATAGCAAAATTGAAACACACGGATATTTTTTTAATAAGTGGCTCAAATGTTTCAATTTAGCAATATTGATTAAAGCAAAATAAAAAAGGAGCATGGATAATAGGTATATTTAACAAATCATACGTAGAAGAAAAGTGCAATAATTACTTAAATGTCTTTTATGTAGGTATATTAAATCTTAAAACTTAACAAATAAACAAAAATCTGTGACACGATACTAATGAAATAGGCATAGTTATGAAAAAATAACTTTTTCTTCACTTTAAACTATGTTACATTATGTTACGTTAACCCGAATGTTAAACATTGAAATGAAACTACACTGTAATATTTTTTAAACTATTTCAATTGACATTTACACTTACCCCAAGAATTAAAATATGACGGGAATTACATTACTATAAAACCAATACAGTAAAACTTAATTTTAAAAGTAGAAAGTTTAGTATACATCAATAATATAATGGCAAATGCCTCTATCTATTCACACCCTTTTATAATAAGTTATGTATGAATAGCAGCGATAGCCTAGTGGGAAACCGTTGGACTGCCACGCAGAGGTCTCGAGTTCGAACCCAAGGCGCGCATCTCTGACTTTTCGAAGTTAAATGCGTATTAAATAGTTAATTATCGCTTGCTTTAACGGTGAAGGAAAACATCGTGAGGAAACCTGCATGTCTGAGAGTTCTACATAATGTTCTCGAAGATATGTGAAGTCTGCCAACCCGCACTGGGCCAGCGTTGTCGAGTATGGACTAACCCTTTTCACACTGAGAAGAGGCCCGTGCTCAGCAGTGGGACAGTTTAATACAGGGCTGATATTATTATATGTATTGACTCTGCCTTAACAGGAAGTCGTAAGATAAAAAGACCCCATACCAGGGTGTTCATAATTATAGTTTTTGCGCGTTCGTCGTGTGCGAGCGTCAGCTATGTTAATTGAATGTAACCTCATTTATTAATGTGAAGAGCACATTCTGGGAGGTAAATAATTCGAAATAATATAATTTTTTATAAAAATTAAACTACTTTAAACGAATTTTATAAAAGTACGAGCTTACAACACTACGTAAGGATAAAGAACTTACGAAAACAACCTAGGTATTTTTCTAAAATAAAACTGTGATAAAAGTAGTTTAATTTTAATGTGACATTCTTTTAAACATAAGACAATATCTATTAATATTCTTATAAATAAAATTATATTTATCCTTCTTATATTATAAATTTTCAAGAGCGTAACAATGTTCGGATGTTTCTTACTTATTCACGATCTGTTGAACAGACATAATTATACCATGTCATGAATTAACACCTAGCATATTTTTTATCATGGTATCCGCACAAGCGATCCAGTTCTCTTATACCAGATAAAAAAATCACGCCCGTAGGATTTTCATTTATACTAATACTATCTTTTGCTGGCGGCTTGACCGCTCGGGAAAATACTATTTTCTGCATGAAAGCGACTCTTTATCCTTTTCTGTTCGATACTATGATATATAATCAGCTGAATAGTTAAGGCGAGGAAGCATAACGAACAAACAAACAACCTCACATTGGCATTTATAATATTATTTAGGATTATACAATACATATAGATAATCCAACCAGAGGGAAGACCAACAGACTGCAATGCAGAGGGTCTCGGGTTCGAACCCACGTCGCGCACCTCTGACTTTCAGAAGTTATATGACTTTTCGAAATGATGTGCGTATTGATTGACAATTATCGCCTGCTCCGTGCCTCGGAGAGCACGTTAAGCCGTCGCCCGTCGGTCCCGGCTGCCATGAACATCTATGGCAGTCGTTATTGGGAAGTCAATGCCCTCTAATATCCTGACACTGGTCTAGCTTTAGGGTATCGTTAGCCTTCGGGTTGCGGAGGTCAGATGGCAGTCGCTCCGTATAAAACTGATATCCAATCAAATCCGGTTAGATTAAAAAGCCGACCCGATTTTTTTTAACACATTGAATGCCATGTAACAGACACAATAGAAAATGTACTGTTGCCGGTCATTTATGACCGGCATGGCGTTCAATGTGTTAAATAATAAAGTTTATTCGGCTAAAAAAATAGTACAATAGTGGACTTATATCAACTTTAAATTAAATCTTAATATCTAACAATAATTCAATGCCGTAATAAACTAGTAATATTAATATATCACTAGTTTATTAAGGCATTGAATATAACTAGACTTATAATAAAGGCTAAGGAGAAGAAGATACATATAGATACCTAATCCTTAGTCTCTAGATATAGTATTTAGATAAGGTAAATAACGCCTAGCCATAAGTAAAATTAAACTAAACTCTACCCGTCTTTACACCACAATTAGTAATAAACGCAAGCATACAGAAGCTCACGTAATTAATGTTTTTATTAAGCAATTAGCCATTAAAATATACTATAAAAGATGTGCTTTAAGTATTAGTTGCATCGCGTGTAGACGCTCTACGTAATCATACACACAATTAACAGTTTCTAAGAGGTTTTCACGCGCCTGCCAACACAAAAACTCGAGTTACGGGCCTCATGGTTCATAAACGAACTAGACCTTGGTTTTTTACTATAAATTTATCAATTTTCAAATAATTAATTTACTGAGAATTCACAGATTTAAAAATAATTATCATGTTTCATTTAATTAATTGCCGGGAACTGTAATTATTGCCGTTTTTGCTGCTTGCCAGATTCATTTAGCAGATCTTGCTCGCATGGGATGTACGATACGTGATAATGTCGTTAATTCGTGATAGTAATTAGAAAGTTTTATACAAATTGAACTGCGATAAGGCAGCTAAAATAGAATTGATAACTTTAAGAAATTATAAATTCTTCGTTTATGTTCTATGTACCTAGTAGTTTGGTATATAAGCTAACTTAGACCGGGTATAAACAAGTATTTTAGGTACGTTATTTCGAGATAGGGATAGCTTTGCGACTGCCTTATTTAATTATGATTAAATAACATTATTACACTATCTACAGATATTTACACAATTGTAACACCCTTATATTATTGTACCCATGTTCGCGACAAATAAATAGATTGATTGACTGATTGAAAAAAAAACAAATGTAGGTCTCCCCGTGACCATGGCTGCTGAAAAGCAACCGAAACGTCGGAGAAAGTGTAAACATAAATATAAATAGTTTCAATAATTTAACTAGCTTAAAAATTAGTAAAGTTTAATAGTAATAGTTTCTAAATTACGTAGATAATAAAGTGTCGAATAAACAACGCTATAAAATCCGTATATAGTAGTTTAATTTCAATAAATAGAGGTATATAATAATAAATAATGTTCTCCAGACCGAATTTCGGTCACGGCGCGGCCAGTCTTAGCGGAGACTGGCCATCTATCTACGCAGAGATATAGTGCACAAGTGTGCACAAACACAAGTACACTCTCTGTTCCCTAACTGGTCCGATGCGACGGTAATCCGACACGACCGGAGAGAGATCAGGCGCAGGACCCACGGCTTTACGTGCTTTCCGAGGCACGGGGGTGTCTTACACCGCCAACTTCCTAACTCCGGGCTACTATTGAGATTTCTTAACAGAAAAACCCAATAACTTTGTTGGCCCGACCCGGGATTCGAGCCCGAGACCTCATGCACAGCAGTCGCATTCACTACCGCTGCGCCACGGAGGCAGTTATATAAATAAGTTTGTGTAACGTAAGACATAATTTTCTGAGATAACATTTATCCAAGCAATGTTTCATAGCAGTCGTAAACTTAAAATTCACCTGTTGTTTCTAAGCAATTAGGAGCACGCAATACCAAGAAGTGGCGTAATAAAAAGTGGTGAACTAAAGAGGTTGAATTTAAAAACAATAGGCACGACCCACCAGGGCAACAGCCTGCACGCTTCCTTATAAGGCATTAATCGTCGCCTCACGAGGCGATTCCGCGAACCGCAGATATCACGCCGACGATCTTGCGAGCATACGGACACCGGCCCAAAACATGTTTAATTAGTTATACAGCTTTTTGAACTTGTGAGTATAACTAAAAATACGAAGATGTCCCTCAACGATACTGAAAGGATTAGGCAGACATGACTGTATAATAAGTGCATCTCATCACCCGTCAATTAAGTTTTTAGACACTAGCTTTTGCCCGCGGCTTTGCTCGCGTAAAAGTAGGTTATGTTAGTACTATATTTTGAAATAAAATATAGCCTATGTTACTCGGTGATAATATAATTGTGCAGTTTTTGAGTTAAATCTTTATAAACAAACAAAAAATGAAGTCTTTCCTATTTATAATATTAGTATAGACATCCAGGCTGAGGGATTGAGGGTTTATTCAGTTGCTTGATAGAAGAACCCAATGTCAAGAGTCTCATTCGGGATCACACGCAAAGGTGACCTTTAAAGAAAGCATACATAACCGGACAAATCAAATTAAAAAATTATCACCCGGAAATTGGTTATCTTTTACTTTTTGTTTAAAACACGGCAAATCTCGCACTGGGTGTCAAGCACTGTCTCTCTGGGAACTTTATTAACACAAAGTATACCCAGAGAAAACAATCGGTTATGAATCAAATTAATAATTCTCCTGTGTGGGATTCGAATCCACAACACTCTGAACAATGACAACGGTGAGAAGAACGTTGCTCGGTGCGCCACCCGTGCGGTCAAGGTTGGGATAAACACCTTTATAATTAATGTCATTGCCGACTGGCGCAGGCGCAGGCGTGGCTGACAGTCGCTAGGAGATTTAATCTACAAGCAACTTTTAGAACTAGTACGATGTTTAGAAATAAACGGCTCTTCTTTTCTCTACGTTTTGTGAAGAATGTTGGATTGTCATGAATGATCGGTGATGACAGTTTCGCCAAAATACCCTCGTGTCCGTGACGAATGATGTACGTGACTAGTCAATTGTTTGGCTTTAGGCAGGTTGAGGATATTAACATTAAGCTTACTTTTTGGCAGAGGAAGAATTTTGTAACAAACACATTGCGATAAAACCCATGTTTGTAATATTCTTGAGATTATATTAATAATAATAAGTAAAACAACAAAACAATATATAAGAAAGCAATTTAAATATAATTCAACGAAACTTTTTCTCAAAATTGTCAATAACAACGCAACTTCTGAACTGTGTTCTGTGCCTTTAAATATAATAATAATAATATTCTACCACATACACACAACACCATCTAGCCCAAACTAACCAGAGCTTGTACTATGGGTACTAGACAATGGATAAACATACATATATACTTTTTGTTTGTAAATACATACATATTATACATATAAACACCCTGACCAAGACAAACATCCATGTTCATGCACACAGATGTTTGACTTGTGCGGGAATCGAACCCGCGACCTCAGGCGTGGCAGTGGGTTACCTACACTAACCACTACGCCATCGAGGCCGCCAAATGGGATTCATACAGCTAACTAAAATGTCTGTGTGTTGCGCTGCTTATCCCTTTTTGAGGCATGGATCTTATCATGGCTGTATATTTCTTCCGTTGCTATAATTATTTAAATTATGCCGATATTTCTACGTACCTAACAATCAAAAGAAATCCGAACAAGGTTGCTTCTATAATAACAGTTAATCACTTAATTTGTTTATTAGCTCGCTCATTAAACAGGTAATCATATCGAGAAACGATCGAAATGGAATCGAATACTTCTCACCGGGCGATCGATCGATTGATTTGATCGTAGGGGTCCGACGCAGCGTGTCATCGGCCTACACGCCCAACTTCAGCGCTAAACAAATAAAATTAGGTAATTACAAGCAGATTAGTATGGTATTACACCCATTAAATACATTTAAATGTCCGCCTAAAGATAAACTATTAATTAAATGTTGTTTTTTCGCTAAATGACTAACGCGAAATGCTTCCACTACTAGTTGATGCTTGCGAATGTCCAAAAAACAGTGAACGCGCGCTTTGGTTTACATGTGACTACCATCATGCATAACTTTTTAGGTTTTACTAAACTGAGTTAGATAAAACGTAGCTTAAACCTTAAAATATTTCAGTAATTTTTATTTGATGCCTGAATAAACAGTTGGGGAAATCTAAAAATACTGTTTTCAAAAATGTCAATGTCCAGATACAAACTCGTTCCAGCTTTTTAAATTATTAATACCTAGATTCATATATACTAATATTATAAAGCTAAAGAGTTTGTTTGTTTGTTTGAACGCGCTAATGTCAGGAATTACTGGTTGGTTTTGAAATTTTTTTTGTTGGATAGCCTATTTATCGAGGAAGGCTATAGGCTATATAACATCACGCTAAACACGGGTGAAACCGCGGGAACATCTAGTCCAGTTATAGATGTTCCCGCGGTTTCACACGCGTTTATCGTTACTGTGTCGCCCCCGTGGGTCGTAGCGTGATGTTATATATCCTTCCACGATATATAGGCTATCCAACACTAAAATATTTTTTCAAAACGAACCAGTAGTTCCTGAGATTAGCGCATTCAAACAAACAAACAAACAAATTATTCAGCTTTTTAATATTAGTATAGATTATAATGACAGGTGGTGAATTCTTGAAACAATGATGGGGAAATATATGCGTAGAGAGATTCGATTTAAAATGAATCGAACATTCCAAATGAGATGTCAATATGTTTTTAATATTATACGATATCATATTGCCATAAACAAATTTAAATCTAAATGAAATGGAAACTATGCCTCCATACTAAAAACAATAAGTATAATTAAAACAAGAGGCCGAAAATATAATACGATATTAACTTAATAGACTTTATGACTTTGTGTTTTTTTAAAGTGTCACGTTACTAGCTTTTATGAAGTATTTATTTCATCGGATTTATCTTCATCGTGACGGGTATAAATAGTTATTATCGATATTTATAGTGGGCTTAGTTACAAAGAAATGAATATTTATTTGTGGTGTTTTACTGCCTGTTTTAGCGTGGTTACGTAAATATGCATATCCTTGTACTTTCTCGTACATCTCCTAACTAATATTATAAATACGAATGTGAGTTTGTTTGTTACGCTTTCACGCCTTAACTACTTGACCATTCATCATGAAATTTCGCATACATTTTGGCGGAAATACAGAAAAGGACATCGGGGTACCTTTCATCTAGAAAAATAGTCCTGTTCCCGAGGAATAGAAAATTATTGAAAAACCCTACATTAACGCGAACAAAACCGCCCGCAAAATTTAGTTAAAATTCAACTCATAACTTGACGATCTATCATTTTAATGCAATAATATAAAGCTTATCATTTGCTTAAACCGCCGAAGCAGTACTTAGCTTCGCTAAAACCATTAAGCAGAACATCGTAGTCTAACAAGCGACATTAGCAGCAGTAAGTGGCTAGACCAGTGTTAGGATATTAGAGGCACTGACTTCCCAATAACGACTGCCATAGATGTTCATGGCAGCCTGGACCGACGGCTTAACGTGCTCTCCGAGGCACAGAGCAGGCGATAATTGTCAATCAATACGCACATAATTTCGAAAATAAATATATGTAACTGCCGAAAGTCAGAGGTGTGTGACGTGGCTGGGTTCGAACCCGAGACCCTCTGCATTGCAGTCTGTTAGTCTCCCCACTGAGCTATTTTTACAACTACCTAGTTACAGCTAACTAGGTAGTTGTAAAAAATAAGAACAATAAATTCATTAAACGTTGTATATTGAATTAAATTCGCATTCTAAATTCAAACGGCAACATGGCGCCTGCGCTTGCGCCTGTTTCACTAATCTTGTTCTCACGGCTACGCTAACAAGTTTTTGTCGAACAATACTTTCACACGTGTCTGAAGTCCTGCTACATTAGTACCAAGTTTATATTGTAAACGCATGTACCTGTTGCACTTTAAATAGTTATATAAGGTTTATTTATTATACTATATTTAGCACTAAGCAGTCATTGTTCTACGCTGTAACAGTTTTTCAGAGAAGAACTTGCTGCCCGTAACAAAAGTGCAACCAAATTAATATTGTGTTTCGATTTTGCTGGTCGTTGTGTAGTTTCCAGAGTGTGAATCGTAGTGCTATCGCCAGAAAGACTTGCAAATAATATTGCATAAAAACAACCCTCTTAAACAGAATTAGCAATGTGTGATGCCTTGGACACGTTAGGGAACGACGTATCAGATGAGCCGTCTGATAGGATGCCATATCGTATTGTATACAAAAAGAATTTATTTTCGGTGTTGGCAAATAAATATCGACTGACTGACTGGCACTGGTAGCGTAGTGGCTTACTGCGCCGAGTGTTGTGGGTTCAAATCCCGCACGGGACAAACATTTGTCTGATCTACAAATGGTTGTTTCAGTTCCATGTAAGTCTGGGTGTTCTGTGTGTCTGTTGTTTGAATTTTTGTAAAGTCCCTCGCGACATAGGAATTACTCACGGAGCGTAAATCAACTTTAAAAAAAAATATTAAATGCTGTCTTTGGGGACTGCCGATAGAAGTGAAAACTTTAATCCTTAATCATAAACACTTTGTGAACTTTATAAACCAAAAATAATTCAAACATGGAAAGCGTTCGGTGACGATGACGCGAGTTCCATGATTTTTGTTCACCCAAGAAGTGCTCAACGCGCCTAAAGAAGTTTTCACTTCAAAACAAATATTGTTAATGCGTGTGTTTGTCATTTTATAGCTCTTCTGGCAACGAAGTGCCGAATTAAATGTTTTTTACGTAAAGATATTTAGGAAAACAAGAGCTAAACCCCAGTTATAAATTAGTTCACTTATAAGACAACATATAAAAATAAAAATAATAAATTCAGCTACTGTTGGTTCGTGTCTGCGTGAACGTAGATTGTCGACACGCCATACAATGTTGGTCGGCCTGTGTCTCTAGTAATAGAATCGGCGAATATATGTGATAGCTCGTCACGAAGAGGCGGAGCACGTTTCGGATTCCGTTCGAGACATTCCGATGTGGTTTGATTGGAAGGAATCCGAGAGATATACATCGATGGATGCTTTCATGTACGGACTGGAGTGGTACGTTGTTTGTATGAGTAATGGCGTCGACAGATGTGACGTACCTTTTAAATATATAGTCAGCTAGTCTCTATCATTAACATAGATTGTCTTTTTTAAATGCCTATTTTTTTATCGTTCAATGCTAGGCTAAATTTTATAGATATCTGTTCAGTGGTTTGAGAGATAATGATTGTATTTTAGCAAAGCTTCGAACTTAGGAAATCATTGCTAAAATCAGTCAAAGAGGATGTACTGTTTGATTAAATACGAATCAATTCGTAGGTGATATCTATAATTGATGATAGTTTATTATACTAAGATTCAACAGTGACGGTCCCTCAATGGGTCGAGGCATCGATATTTCAACTTTCGATCGAGACGTCGTGGGTTCGAATACCACTGATTGCACTACCGATGTGAACGTAATCCTAACATAAGCGTATTAACCTAGCTGGAGGTAGGCTGTAATATAAATTGCAAGTGAAATTCTCGTGTTAATTGTTGGGTGGGTATTCAGGGAACGCATGCCATCTACTTTCGTAGCACCAACGGTTATCATTACTACTATGATACACATTTTGATGATGAATGATCAAGCAATTGGAAAAACCATACTAGCAAGACAAACTCCTTGTTATAGATTATAATAGAGATTTAAATTTTAGTATGTTAATACCAATGCACTAATAAACTTTATTGGGATTTTTTACGGATTTGCAGGAAAAAGCTAGTATAGTTACCTACGATAATAGGGCGAGGTATCGTAAATATATTTACCTACAATAATATACAACCGTCATAAGGAAAAAAGACATATCTATTTATACGAAATTGTGTTTTTCTTATTTGGAATCAGTAATAAAGACACATCTGTAAGTATTTTTATATAAAATATACATAAAAGGGATATACGTCTTTTTGCCTTAGAGACTTAGTTAAAGACTTAGTGCCTAATCGAAAGAACTTTACGGAAAAGTCAAATAATACTTTGTTCAACCCGGGAATCGGCAGCTAAATCATTCTTGCAAACCAACACTAGGCCAAATCTATAGTCTACAAATATCTCATAACTTATACATCTATCTAACAGCGCTACGATCGATCCGTCGATCGCCCAGCCCCCGAACATTAGCCTCATTGAATATTAATATATGAACGTTCACCTCTGAACCCGGGACAGCGCGGCAGTGCTCCTAATTCATCCGTGAATAATGGACATAAGTAATTCTGTTTGTTTATTTATAGTTAATGTTTGAAGCTACCTGTCGAATGTTTGGAATATTTATATAAACTCTCGGGTAAGGCTCGTACGTAGTTGAATTTATTTATCTTGGGTAAAGCAATTGTTATGAAGTCAATTTATGAATGGGTTCGCTAAGGGTTTTGTAATATAATATAATAATAATATTCTATCACATAGACACAACACCATCTAGCCCAAACTAAGCAGAGCATGTAGGCAATGGATAAACATATACTTATACTTTTTTTTGTAATTACATACATTTTATACATAGAAACACCCAGACCAAGAAAAAAATCAATGTTCATACACACAAATGTTTGACTTGTGCGGGAATCGAACCCGTGACCTCAGGCGTGGCAGTCGGTTACACTAACCACTACGCCATCGAGGCGAGGTGAAATTTATATAAGTTGTTGTCGTGGTCAGAAGATCTAAAAGTCATGTCTGTTGTTATTGAATCTGTTAACTTATAACGTAAAACAATTTGAACCACTTTCTCCCGTTGTCATTAACTCAACAGGCACACTGAGTTACCGAAAATTCCTAACAGAAAAATCAAAGAACAGTTACTCCAATTCGCGCTTTGAATCCGTGACCTCGCGATCGGCTGCAAACATACAAGGCAATATTTTCCCCTCTATTGTATGTGTTCGGCAAACATTCGACGCAGCGAGGCGGCGCACGCGTCGGCGACGTGTTCACCGCGGGCGCTTGTAATTGCCGCCCAGTGTTTGTTTTGTTCACCCCCTTAACTCTTCACGATCAGACCTTCCCTCTCACTCACACGCACCGCCCCATACACCCGTCCCACTCACACACACCGCAGTTGAGCTACTTAAACTTTATTTATCACAGCTAACTCTTTAGTACGTTTTTTCAATCAAACGACTCAAACGAATTTGTGTATTATTCGACTTGGAACTGTAACTGTTTAAACTTAGAGTCGAATCTTGCGTAAATAAATTTTTCGTGTGTGTTGTTTGAGTTTCGGGAAGTATGGCCAGAGCACATCGAAATCATCAGATTAATAGTTGCTATTCGGTTTATATATCGTGTAACCGATTATTGATTGTAATTATCATGGCGCCCTAAGTTAAATACCCGACGATCACGCGATCTCGAACAAACTATCAATTTATTGCAGTTTTTTATAGCTTACTGTGAATCAAGTGCTTGGATATTGAATTCAGTTTGAAATATGGATTTGACGTTCCAATGGCTACAATTACTCATCGCTATTTATAATGGCAAACTCAAAAGTAAGACTTTATTATTGTGGATTTGTTTTCTTCAATCATTTACACTATGACATATACACTGCCTTCAAATAGTTGACACTAGTTTCTTTAGTTACGTGTTCCTTTTATAAGATATATACACGCTGTTCAAACATACACAATATTAGCTAAGTTGTTCTGATTTATTTGAGTTGTATAACATATATGTCATTGTATACGACGTTTAAAAATGCAGCATAACACAATCTTTTAAACTGGATCTTTTACCTAAATAGTTAAACATATAGTTTCTGTGTCATCAAAAGGTCACAACAATAATTAAGTAGTACAAGGAAGTGTGAGGAGTAAAACTGTATCCTACCTGGTAATAGGCCAACCAAATGGATTAATCAGTTATTTTTTTAAATCTTTACTGATATTATTGACGTGAATATAGTTGTGTGTTTATTTGTTACGATTAAACGGCTAAATCTATATTGAATTATAAAAAGAAATAAAATCAAGAATATATTAATTATATAGGTTACGAAGTAACAATTATAAACTTCAAAGCTACACTTATACTTATTCATGTGAATATAAATAAATAAAATAAAATAAAAATGCATTTATTATGTACCAAAAAAGAATACAATTTGTCGATATCCATCGGCCCCACACTAGGCAAAGCCTGTCCTGTGGGTGCCTGTTATACATTCACATTTACCTATAGTCATGTTTATCACTGTGACGTAGAATCTATGCAAGAAAATCACGGTCGCTCTCTTTAATCGTCAAGTAGTTTACAATATGTTACTGGACAAATTAGATCTGTAAAAACTGCATACGTTACCACAAAACACAACTAGGCTGTTAAGGTTTCTAGCAAATTAATTGCCAGATAGGATTTGCAAGAAGAGACGAATAAAACTAATAGCTTAATATATTAATAATAATAATATAGGGAACGAACAAATCAAATTTGCAATATTATATTATTTTCGTACAAAAATTTACATTAACTATCTTATTTATTAACCTCAAGTCATATTATGAGGCGTTTTGCCACAATGCCTATTATTTATTTGTCAATTGTGTTTAAAGTAAATGAATAATGTCGACGCTTTGCGTAATCACACGACGTAAAAGGCTCTTAATTTTAATTGCAAAACTGTTTCACAACTGAACTGTCAGTACTCTTGAAATTATTCAATTCACAAAATTATTTATTGAGATTTATTACCCATTCTCGAATTTATAAACCGTTAAGCAATTTTATTCGCGGCATTAAGGGTTTGACAAAAATATTACAATGAGTCGTAAAGTGAATGTGTTGTTGCGTCGATGCCGTATTCGGCGTAGCGGGGCGGCACGTGCACTCTGTGACAAGGAATTAAATTATTTGGATATGCCATTATATTAAACGTTTAATTGCTTCAGTCTCGAACTGATTTTGGAGTTAGTTATAACGACATTATGGGTTTGTAAGGATTATGTTTTCATTTACCTTGTTTGAATTCATGAATGTCGCACTATGTTAGTGGTCACCAATGCGCTAGGATTGCAAATTTGATGTCCGAATAGAGACAGACGAAACTAGTCTACTCTGTTTGTTAGTTACAAAAAGGATTAAATATAATGACCACCAAAAATATTAATTGCACAGCTAAATATGCTTACTAAAATATATCATAACGAGCACCTATACGCCTCAAATCACTGTTTTCCGTCTCGGAAGGGTTAGGTTATGTTAGGTTCCTTCTTAAACCCACCCAAAAATAGGTCGACTTAGTTTGATCTCTTTAAAATATTTTAGTAAGCATATTTTGGTGTGCAATTAGTATTTTTGGTGGAACAAAGGCAAAAAATTGAGGAACCGTTAAATACTACCCGTTACAATATGCACGCCTTAGCTGTACCTTAGAAATTAATTAGCCTAAGAGTGAGACGTTTTGAAGGTTGCTATACCTTCTCTTAAATCTGATGTATCGCTTAAATTGAAGCAACTTTTCTGGCTTAATACCACCTTTCAAAAGATCGCAACCAAATAAACTAATATCCTAAAGTTCTTGTGGTGAGAAAAGTTTAAAGGCTCAAGAAGGCGATTTTGCGCCATGACCAGGGAACAGGAAAGTGATCTTTACCGCTTAAATTGAGAGCACAGTGACTATTTTCAAAGGCTGATTTAAAGGTCAAAGTACGAGTGAGAAGTTGATAGTTGCAGGTGTTCTATAAGCCTATGATGGTTATGGTTATGGACTTATAGTCATTTGACACCTACGACTTTTAAAAGTAACAGTAATAAAGTTTAATCTTGCAGCATTTAGGCCCCGGGCGTCTACAGACGCATATGTTAATAATAATTATAGTCCGTGGCGTAAGTTTGGGCTCATGTTCCCGGGTAATCGTGAGGACCCGTTTTCTATTCACAGTTTTAGCGAAGTTTTATTGGACTTTTCTTTCCGAAAATCTCTAGTAGACTTCTGGAATTGTGCCCGGAAGGACCATACGCTATATTTCATAGCTAAAAGATAAGCGACAGATTTGTGGTTGAAATACACATCTATTATTGAGGATATGAGGAATGTGATGAAAGTGAATGAAGCCAGAGAAGTGTGTCAGGTTCGTAGCAAATGGAAATCCGTAGTCTCAGCCTACCCCTATGGGAAACAGGCGTGAATCTATGTATGTATTGAGGATATACTTGTACATACAGCTCGTATAGACTCCCAATATGTATTGAGTAGTGATATCTACCAATCACGAAACCTACATTAAAATAGAAATCCCCAATTAATAGGCATTTGTCATCCGTTGTAAGGGGATGGGGAAAGGGATTAGAACTTAGGAAAGGATATTGGACGGCATGGATAACTAGACAAACCTTGCATACACGACTGGATACAGTCGAACGAGGGGTAAGAATCAAGATTCCCGTTAACTATAAAACCTTGAGACGTTTTTACATCCATTACATATTATAGCAGACAAGCCAGCAATGTTTGCAACAATTGCAAAAAATATCTTCTTATAGGTTCTACCCCCATGCTTTGCTTAATCGGGAAAGTAAATGTAAATCCACGGTATAGTTTAATTAGTGACTTATGACTTGACGTTCATAAGTGTTACTTTGAAACGTAAATAAATATATATTGATTTTGACAGATTAATGAGTTAAGAATATAAGCGGCCCATTCCAGCAATAACACATCTTTGCAAAGTTGAGGTAGTAAATCTGCAGTGTGTCGCGGGCGCGGCGGCGCGGCGGCGCGCACGCAACAAAAAGGAGCGAGGGCCGCGCAGGTGACGCGCAGACCGCATACTGCCTTATATGGCGACCCCCAAATGAGGAGCAGCCTTGCTTTTGTTTAGACATTCAGTTCAGATTATACCCCTTATTCTTGAAAAGATAAGTGTTCCATAAACGTTCTTTCTACATATATTTATAATAACTTTTGTTTTGTACGGATTTGGAACGAAACACTCCGAAATTTGAAGAACGAAGGAATTTTACCAATGACTACTCTCAGTAGCAAAAAGTCAGGTATCGCCTGGGACATTCCAAATATTGGTATTATTATATTCTTTTATAGGTAGTAGAGCCTCGCTGATTTCAGCATGAATGGGCCGGCTCGACTGGGGAAGGACTACCCTCTCACAGAATATCGACGTGAAATAGCAGTATTCCTACTGTTGTGTTTCGTTCGGCGAGTGAGAGTGCCGGAGGCCCAATCAACCTCTTTCCCCCTTCCTGCCCCTTCTCCTTCCCACTTCCTTTCCTAAGCTACGGTGACCACTTACCATCAGGTGTGCCGTAAACTTGTTTGCCACCTTAGTTGTATAAAAAGAAAGTAAAATACATAGAACACCTAGACATCAGACATCACATAATTGTTTGGTCCATTTGTCGATCTAATTCACAACGCTCGATGAACTAGCAGTGGCGAAGTTATCAACTTAACACGTTCAGCGCCACGTGTATATTATTCTAAGATGTCGAGCAGCGATAGCTCAGTGGGGAGACCAACAGACTGCAATGCAGAGGTTCTCGGGTTCGAACCTACGTCGCGCACTTCTGACTTCCGGTAGTTATATGACTTTTCGAAATTGTGTGCGTATTGATTGACAATTATCGCCTGCTCCGTGCATCGGGGAGCACGTTAAGCCGTTGGTCCCGGCTGCCATGAACATCTGTGGCAGTCGTTATTGGGAGAGTGTCGACACAAAAGATCCCACTGGGTCGAAGTGTTGCCGGTCTGCACTGACTGGCCCCCACATAAGATAAGATAAGATTCTAAGATGTCACATTAGGTATATACCCTAGTGCAATTCTGATAGGCCAGTGTATATCTGGTTATACACCTTGAGTTGTCAACTTCAGAGGCCAGTGCATCAGTGAATATACACCGCGCCGAACATTTTGTATATGATTCTGTAGCCCTGGCCCTCACAAATCATTTGGTGTATCTGGGGTACAAAATGTTCGGCGCGGTGTATATCCACTACTACACTGGCCTCTGAAGTTGACTACTCAAGGTATATAACCAGATATTCACTGGCCTGTGAGAGTTGCACTAGGACATATACACGTGGTGCTGAACGTGTTAAAACACAACGCCGTCCGTGCAGTACAATTTAAAATGACACGATAAGTTCAATGCTTTTCTCTTGAATAATGTCTTTGTACAGTTATCATTTAAGCGCCATATCAGAATAGTTAAGGCTACTAGGGCTCGTAGATATTAATGTCCTCCAGACCGAGTTTCGATCACGGCGGCCAATCTAAACGGAGACTGGCCATCTGCGCTGGAGATATTATAGAAGCGTGTGCGCAAACACAAGTGCACTCTCTGTTCCCTAACCCTCAAGATCCGATGGGACAGTAATCCGACACGACCGGAGAGAGATCAGGCGCAGGACCAATGGCTTTACGTGCTTTCCGAGGCACGGGTGTCCAACACCGCCAAATTCCTAACTCCGGGCTGCTATTGAGATTTCTTAATATATAAACCCAATAACTTTTTGTTGGCCCGACCCGGGATTCGAGCCCGAGACCTCATGCACAGTAGTCGCATTCACTACCGCTGCGCCACGGAGGCAGTTAAATTAAATCGTAGATATTACTGCTGACATTAAGCAACTCGTAATACCAGCATTAAGCTTAGTCCGTCACTCACGCCTGTATATTACTATTAACATATGTATTTTTTTTTTTATTGCCTTTCATCTGTGACAGACGAGCCAATATATACTTCAATACCTATATTACAAGACACTAATAGGCGCAGACCTTAAGTCTGCAGGACACGCTTTAAGACCACAGTCTTAAAGCGTGTCCTGCAGACTTAAGGTCTGCGCCTATGTGTTGAGTTTTCGATAAATAAATTCGTAAAAGCAACACACATGTTGCTTTTACGAATTTCTTGATGGAAAACACAACACTTTGGCCGAACCGTAAGTCAAATTAAAAATCTCACGATCATGTATAAGCGCAGCGCTTATGCCACGCGACCAACCATACAGTCTTTATACAATCATCCATACTCTCAATACTTCAATCACCTTCGTAAGCCATAACCCATAACTTCTTCGAAATAAAGACGACAGCCCTCATCCGATACAAGTATCTGTTAACTAAAAACTTCACTACTCATTGTTCTTAAGAAATGGCTCACATAAAACCAGTATATCTGGTTATCTTGCCTCTTCAATCCATAATACATGAAGACATGTGTCGTGGTGATTGGCCGTGCACCTTAGAACACGATGTCCAAGGTTTTTGTGCAAGAGACACCGAATTCCTAAACCGAGTTATGTTTCTTGCGCACGCGGCGTTTCAAAAGATGTTTTGAGGTGTTACAAGAACGGAGTATGTGTTCGATTTTCATGGAACGTGGTATTTCGTTGATTAAGTAGTCTTCTCGATATTACTCGAGTCGAGTGTTGTGGGTTCGATCCAGATAGAAACAAAAATTTGTTTAGTCTACGATTTGCACTTCCTCGCATTTAAAAAATATAATAACAAAATAATATGTTAAATATTAGGTATTTGTGATAGCAATCAATAATAAAAGACGCTAGTATCTGTCGTCGGCTTCGCTTGCGTAAATCTGATGAGGACGTATTCCGTGATAAAAAATTATCCTACTTTAATCCTATGTGTTGACTGTTTATGTAGGAAATGGTTTAACTGTGTGCCAAGTTTCATACGAATCCATTGAAGAGTTTACACGTAACAAACTTGCAAAGTTCCAAACATCGCGCAGTGTAATTATGTATTTCTGTCATTAAACTCTCAGTAGCGGCTCTAGGTCTGGAACTGTGTCTACAGACATACATCTCCCCACAAGATAAAAAGAAATTAGGGCAGTCTTTGGGTCTGCCGATAGAAGTGAAAACTTTAATCCTTAATCATAAACACTTCTTTATAAACAAAAAATAAGAGGCGGGTCGGATGCTAGTTTCTAATACTCTCTTGGGGGTTGTTAAGGGGGTCAAAATTTCGTTATTTTTTGCGTAGGACGTACCATTTCTGAGATATAGTTAATATTCTAAAAAAATAATAAAGCGTGGAAGCGTGACGATGACGCGAGTTCCATGATTTTTGTTCATCTAAGAAGTGTACAACGCGCCTAAAGAAATTTTTACTTCAAAACAAAGGTGCAATACACCTTTGTTTTATAGGAGAATATTTAAGGTATAGGCGTGAGGCTTTGTAGAGTCAACCTATTTTTTAAACCAATCAAAATTATGTCTCACCCTAACAGCCGTTAGAAGTCATTACAATTTAAAAACACACTGTAAGTATACTTGCCTAATTCACAATTCCTTCCGCAGTAGGGGAAGGAATTGTGAATTAGGCAAGTATACTCAATACGTCGTCCAACACATGCTTGGACACATACAAAAAGAAACATAACCCTCTTATCTCGCGCAATCGAGTAAAAACGTCATCAATATGAATAAGCCAATGCCTAAGACAATGGTACATACATCACGCGTGGCGGTTGTCACAGCGTGGCAATCGTCTATTTAATCACGTATTGTGTGTAGGCAGCTTAAGATTTGTTCGCGGCTAATTATTGCATTATACATGATGCTGTTTGTTTGATTGCGTTGATATCTTAGAGTTAACTAGTGGCCGCCCTGTGGGTATTTGTTTTTCTGCACTCCTTCTCCATATAATCTTTAACTATGCTAAGCCGCAAACATCCGTATTGCTCGCAATATAATATAAAGAGGTACAAACCGACTGCCACGCCTGTGGTCGCGGGTTCAATTCCCGCACAAGTCAAACATTTTGTGGGCATGAACATAGATGTTTGTCTTGGTCTGGGTGTTTCTATGTATAATATGTGTGTATTTACAAAAAAAAGGTATATATGTATGTTACATTGTCTTCTGTTTACGCGAATGTTATTCATTGAAATTGAACTACTATATACGGATTTTATCGCGTTGTTTATTTGACACTATTACAAAATTTTGAAAAACTGTTACACTACTATAATTACTACTAAACTTTACAAATTTTTAAGCTAATTAAATTATTGATATAATATTATATTGAATAGATTCAATAATTTAATTAGCTTAAAAATTTGTAAAGTTTAATAGTAATTATAGTAGTGTAACAGTTTTTCAAAATTTTGTAATTGTGTCAAATAAACAACGCGATAAAATCCGTATATAGTAGTTTAATTTCAATATATGTATGTTTATCCATTGTCTAGTACCCATAGTACAAGCTCTGCTTAGTTTGGGCTAGATGGTGTTGTGTATGTGATAGAATATTATAAAAAAATAAAAATAGATTACTACTCAATCAAATCTACGATTTTATTTTGTATGTTTGACTGGCTTGTGTAATATGTAACTCATATGTACACACATTAGTCTCCTGCTGTATACCCGAAAAGCGTAGGCAGAGGTTTATTTAATTCACATTTCGCCAGCTATGGAATTTCGGAGGCTTACATACCAATCTTTTTTTACTTTTATCACATCTGTAAACCATAGACGCGAATCATACCTCTGGTAAAGCAAGGGATCGTAGGCTTCTGTAACAACATACCATCAGGCAGGTCGTGTTCTTCTTTTTATTTTTTATAGCGTTAAATTTGCACGATTATTAATAAACAATATACACCTTTATCTAAAACCTTTATTAAACAATTCACTCAGCGTTTCGGTTGTACTGAAATTCCATAAACAACTATATCATTTTTGCAGTCAATTTAATTTAAAAGATTCCTTGCGGCCTCATTGATATAAACGTTCATGCCGTTGCACGATAAGTCTTAATTCCACCTGCCTATTCGGGCACCCCAATTATTCCTACTTTAGACTCCGAAGGTCTAAAGAAACCAGATTGTCTTTAAGCTCGTTTGTTCGTCGGAGGTATGTGGGCAATGCAGTCGGGGCGAGGCGGTTTCGTCGTCTGAGACGCGAGAATGAAGCGATTACAACCAGCACCTTGTTTTTATACCCAAAACACATAAACGTGATGACGCTCTGTTTTGAAGATGACCTGTGAATCAAAGGCTTGATTAAGAAAAGACTCAATTAGTCAAGCTAATCTATTTTAGTTATATTGTGTCAAATACGACAGTTACAATCTACAGTTTCTAACTAGTTAGCCATCAGTTAATAATTATGAGGTGACGTTATAATTTTCTGTGATTTACAAAGAAGATCCTTTATAACAACAAAAATTAATAGCAAAAAATTGGACAGAAGCGCTTAAAATGTAGAATAATACGGCTCGCCATATCTTCACCTTGGTTGCATATAACATAAAGCCTTTGATAGTCAATATAAAGTACTATTCAAATAGTAAAAGAATAAAGGTTAGACTACGATAGGTAAGATTACGACGATAAACGTTTACAAACTCAAAAAATTTGCATTGTAATATTTTAAGAAAGCAAGAAACATTGATATATCTTTAAAAAGAGCAGCTTGGATTACCAACGCCAACTATTCCAAGACAAAAAGGTTGACAATATCGAGCTTTTCTAATGATAGAGAGATCCGGTCGTACTCCAACTTCATTATTTCGCTTTACTCATAAAATATTGATAAGACGCACAATAGATTTCCAAGTAACACCTATTTTGATTCTATATAGAAAAAATACGTATTCTTGCCTAGCATATAGGTAACTATAAATAACAAAAATATAACAATATACAAAACTATATAACAAGTCGAATTCCAAAGCCTCTTCAAAAACAGGTGTAATTGTTGTATGTAAGTTAAATCACCTAATTAAAGTATTAGGTGAAGTGCGAGCACTGATTGTCCAGATAACAGCTTCAAGTCCACTTTCTCAGTACAAATATTTCACTTTCTATTACTAAATTTTACACTACATAAAGCTAAAACATAATGTAACCTTACAAGATAAGTTATCAAAACTCCGAATCATGTTACACGAAAACTTAATTAAGCATTTGTTGTTCATGTATCAGCTTCGGAGCGTGGAAGGCTGTTCCATGTGGCTGACTTCAAAGCGTCCAAACATAACATAATATCAAGCTTGTATTCTCTTGAAGTTAAGGCAGAGATACATCATTATCACACCTTACTTTCGCAACTGTTCTTAGATAATATGCTAAAGAAAAGAGCTTACTTACACGGTTCGGAATTCTTGTTTTTTTTTAAGATTTCCTATCAGAAAATCTTAATAAATTCATATCGAACCCGTCACTGAACACAAACTACAGTCCTGCTTACACTAATGTCTCTTGTAAAGGTAATCAAAATCGATTTTAATTTAATAAAACTTAACCCAGTGAATACCAGTCGGACCGCGACCACGAGAATTCGATTTTGAAAATCTCGTAAAATAAATCGTGTGTGGACTCGAGATAGGCATCGATATCCACCGGTCTATAGTAAAAATGCAATGTTTTAATTCCCTTGGTCGCCAGGAAACTCCCCGATGCGACGGTCAGATAACCGCCCGAGAATATTCCGTCGTTTTTTTTTCACTCGGCGACGATATTTTTTAGTTGGTCTGAAGTTATGTGCGCCGGCGCAGCAGTAAAATTTCATTGGCTATTCGAGAATTCCGAGATGTTGAAGATTCGAGGGTTACCGTCGAAATGAAGCCACTGGGACTCATTTATAGTAGTTTTAATTATCGTTAAAATTGTAATATAAATTATTGTTTTAAGTTATTGCTAGCTGTGCTTGTTGGTATTCCAACAAATAAATTTATAGACGTTATAATGTCGTACAGTTGGATTGTTTTGGGGTATTTTCTTTCTTTTAGTGTTATTTTTATATCGAAGTTGTAAAATTACTACCGACTATATAGTTCTATGATGTTGTATCTCTTTATTGTCAAAAGCCTGCGCATAGATTTACATGTTATCATGAGATCCCAGTTCCGATACTCAGACAAATAATAGTCGATTCATACCTAAGAGTAATTTTTCTGTCAGTTGGTATTCCGAAGCAAATGTGTAAAAATTGATTTTTATAGTAGGCTTACATTGAAATAAGGTATGAAAATTAAATCATAATGTTTAAATATATTAAGTTATATTAACACTTTTCTCAGCGCTGCCATTGCTTTTTAGCAGCCATAGTCATGAGATGATATAATACATGGTACAATTTGATCCAATCGAAAACCATTTATTACTTTAGTTCACAAAGTTACACTTGCAGTCACCAAGATTTGTAGGTGAGTACTCAGTCACCTAAGTTTACTAAGTTGCTAGTTTCAGATAAAGAGGCATATGAAAAGATACCTGCAGCAACGATAGCTCAGTGGGGAGACCAACAGACTGCAATGCAGAGGGTCTCGGGTTCGAACCCACGTCGCGCACCTTTGACTTTCGAAAGTTATATGACTTATCGAAATTATGTGCGTATTGATTGACAATTAACGCCTGCTCCGTGCCTCGGAGAACACGTTAAGCCGTTGGTCCTGGCTGCCATGAACATCTATGGCAGTCGTTATTGGGAAGTCAGTGCCCTCTACTATCCTGACACTGGTCTAGCTTTAGGGTATCGTTAGCCTTCGGGTTGCGGAGCTTAGATGGCAGTCGCTTCGTGTAAAAACTGATATCCAGTCAAATCCGGTTAGACTAGAAAGCCGACCCCAAGTAACTTGGGAATAAAGGCTAAGGAGAAGAAGATGAAAAGATACCTGCAAGAAACTCACAGCTTCTCTTTTCAATCTGTTTATTAACAATGAGTTAGTTGCTAGATTCGGATAAAGGGGCTTTTGAAAAGATACTTGCAAGAAACTTACAGTTTATTCACTCTCATCAATAAACAACAGATCTCAACACAGCGTCCGTCTAACAAACGCTTTATCTACGAGATCGAACCGTATGTTGTTCACAAACGAACCGCCCGCTCTAACTGATAACACTCGATAACGTTCAATAAACACGTGTTGAGATAAGCGTCTACCTTATACCTTGTTGCTTTAGTAGTAGTGCTTTCGCTATTACCGGCTGTAGATTCGATGCCGAAATTGTTCGAAATGATTTTGACTGATTTATTGGAATGTTTTTAGTGACAGTAGAGCAGTGCGTATACAAACATATATAGAATCAGGCCTATTTCCCAGGAAGGGATGGGCAGAGTCGTAAATGTGGACATAATCCACATTTAGCTAGCTATGGTTCTAGATTCCACGTAATAGTTTACCGGGCTTAATTCCAGACTCCGAGCTACTACTAAGAACTACTTGACAGAAAATTAGTATCACAATTTAACTGGACGGAAATCAAACCCGAGGCCTTGTAACTTTTGCTTACACTACTGCTGCGACACCGAAGCAGTCTGACTGTATGCACTGCAGAGATTTTTACTGCGCAGTGAGGAATTATACTTACTCATGCTTCGGCTTTCGTATAAGCAAGGTGTCAACTAAGTATACGACCCGCCTTATGTATAAGATACTAGCTTTTGCCCGCGGCTTCGCTCACGTTAATTTAGAATTTGACAATCAATTCGGGTTGTACTCTGCTTGTAATAATATAATTCAATCATGATTCGAAAGACACGTGGCGCCATCTATTATCATAAGAAAGTTATTGTTGTTTTCCTCTGGAATAGTAATTATTTTCGGGATGAAAGGTAGGCTATGTCCGTTTCTGTACACCTGTCAGCGTATATGCAAAATTTCAGGATGATCGGTTAAGTGGTTTAGGCGTGAAAAGGTAACAAACAAACAAATAAACTCATTTTCGCTTTTATAATATTAGTTAGGATTAGGATGTAATTCGCATGTGATATGCTTTACAGTGATTTGTTTGTTTATCTTTATATTTAAGACTGTAACGAGCGAAATGTGCCAAAACAGGCGGTCACGGTTAAGTGAATAAAATCAACACTTTTTGTTTAATACAAATATAAAATATTATTTTTCTCTGAACTTTTTGTTAAATCTTAATAAAATATAGCCTATAGCACTCCTGAATAGTGTAGCTTTCTGATTGTGAAAGCATTTTCATGATCGGTTCAGTATTTCCGAAGATTAGCACTTACAAACAAACAATCAAAGTTACAAACTTTACCTCTTTATAATATTAGTATAGATACATTTCATCTTAGTATCAAATTAGTAATTACTTCTTCTTCTTTCTCTCCTTATCCCATTATTTGAGGACTCCTCCTGCGCCAAGTCAAACGATCTTGCACTGTCATAAAGTTCGTGCAACTGGGCTTTCTTGAGGTCTCTTAGTATCAGTAATTACTACTGATAACAAAAGCAGGCTCTACCGCCATTGTCTTTCGATTGATACAACACCAGTACGATGATTGAACGAATCTCTATAACGATTGATGATCACAAAATAATTGGGACCCGCCATTAAACTGTCTATGCTAAAACTCACAATTTTTTCTACGTATATATAAGTATATTTTATTCGTATCGATTTATTTATCGTGATAATAAATCACCGGTATTGATCATTACCGATGATAATTTATAGTAGTGCGGTGCAGTGTGCGCGGGCGCAGGCAACTATAAATCATAATGGCTGCGTGAGTGCAACGTCAACGCGAGTGCCCTCTAACGTTGTTCTCTATGTGTCTTAGCTTTTGATCTACAGTTTCTTGTGCGTCGGTTTGAAATAAGTTCGCGTGTGTCCTGATGCTAATTCTACTTCACAGATCGGTTAACTATTAACATTTGCTGTAAGAACATTCTCGCCACGCAGTCTGAAACTGTGTTTCGGCATACTAATAAGAGACTAGCTTTTGCGCGCGGCTCCGTCCGCGTGGTACTCATATCAATAAAACGTAGCCTATGTCCTTCCCCAGGTTTTAAACTATATCTGTACCAAATTTCGTCTAAATCGGTTGAGTAGTTTAGCCGTGAAAAGGTAACAGATAGACAGACAGATAGACAGACAGAGTTACTTTCGAATTTATAATATTAGTTCTTACTAATATTATAAATTCGAAAGTAACTCTAATATTATAAATTCGAAAGTAAGGATATAACTATAAATATTCCATTGGCCCTGAAACATGCGTTTATGTTTGTAGTCAATCGTCCCGGTTCGGGGTGATTCCTGAAAAGGGTAAAACTATTTTGTCATTATCATACATGCCATTAATGCAACATTGTTTAATGTTTTTTATCTCTACTAATATTATAAAGAGGAAAGTTTTGATTTTTTGTTTGTTTATTTGTAACGATTTAACTCAAAAACGACTCAAACGATATTAGAATTTCTTTCACCATTAGAAAGCTATATTATCACCGAGTAACAAAGGCTTTATTTTATTTAAAAAGGAAGTACTGTTACCAACATAACCTAACCTTTTACGCGATCAAAGCCGCGGGCAAAAGCTAGAATCATATAAACAAGTGGCATACAAGCTTACGTCCTGCGTGATGATAAGCGATTAACCTATCATTTACCTTGATGAATTATCGCTAGCTTTAAAATGGTGAAGTAAAACATCGTGAGGAAACCTGCATGTCTGAGAGTTCTCCATAATGTTCTCGAACACATGTGAAGTCTGCCAACCCGCACTGGGCCAGCGTGGTGTGGACTAAGGACTAACCCTTCTCACACTGATATGCCGCCTGTGCCCAGCACTGGAACATATTATATATACCATATGTAAAGCGATAACGCAGAAAAAAAAAGTGAAATGGAAATGAAAGCTTTAATCATTGATGAATAAACGCTTCTATACTATATACGAAAAAAAAATGCGTGTCGGATGCTAGTTCCTGATACTCTCTTCGGGGTATTAAGGGGGTAAAAATTTCGTTACTTTTTGCGTAGGACGCACCATTTCTGATATAATGCTAATATTCTAAAAAAAAATATAATAAAGCGTGGCAGCGTGACGATGACGCGAGTTCTATGATTTTTGTTAACCCAAGAAGTGCTCAACGCGCCCAAAAAAGATTTCACTTCAAAAATGATTTAAAGAAATTCATGGACGAAGTATACGAGCCTTAATTTACTGGTCGAAAAGCACTAACAGTATTTCTACTATTACGCCGGTTTTCTGTAAGAGAGTGTTACTTCCTCAGCCGAGTCAGCTCTTTCAAACCACTAAACACGCAAGGGCAGGCTTTTCCGTTTTGTTTGATATGAGGCTTGTGGGTACCGTTAGCCATGTATTCTGTTCCTATATAATAACATTCAGCGTGGGAAACAACAGTGAACAGTGGAACATCTTTATTTCCCACATGAATTCAACGACAAATATATTCTTACAACACGCTGATAGTTGCTATTATTAAAGACTAGATGTTCCCGCGGTTTCACCCGCGTTTATCGTTACTGCAGGTGGGTCGTAGCGTGATGTTATATAGCTTATAGTCTTTCTCGATAAATAGGCTATCCAACACTAAAATAATTTTTCAAATCGGACCCCTAGTTCCTGAGATTAGCGCGTTCAAACAAACAAACAAATAAACTCTTCAGCTTTATAATATTAGTATAGATAACCACACCTTTCTTGCACACCATGTATACTTCACGTATTTTATTACAAAGTATTTAGGCGTACGTACGTATAGATGTAATATCGGCTTTACCAAAGCGCGGCCGGCGGCGCAGTAACGATGCGCTGCAATTGATTGATTAATCAGAGCGTGCGCGCGCGCAGGTTCGATCCCTTTGTGCGAGCCGGCCGCTACATGCGCTGTTTGTTTTAATAATTAATGGCTCGATACGGCTGTAAATTTATATATAAAAGTTGTGATGACAATTTGGCAGGCTTTATTTTATGTAGACGGGGTGGGTACAGCGATAATAGCAAAAGCCTAGTGGAAAGATCACTAGACTACGACGCAAAGATGTTCCCGCATATATCAGCCCTGTACTAAACTGTCCCATTGCTGGGCACGGGGCTCTTCTCAGAGTGAGAATGCTAAGGTTATAGTCCACCACGCAGGCCAAGTGTAGATTAAACTCGAAACCTTAATTATCGCCTGCTTTAACAGTTAAGGAAAACATCGTTAGGAAAACTGCAAGTCTGAGAGTTCTCCATAATGTTCTCGACATGCGAAGTTCTGCCAACCCGCATTGGGCCAGCGGCCTATCTTAAGGCCTTACCCTTCTCACACTGAGCAAAGGCCCGTGCCCAGCAGTGGGACAGTGTAATACAGGGCCGATATTATATATATAATACTAATATTATAAAGCTGAAGAGTTTCTTTTTTATAATTTTCTATCACATACACACAACACCATCTAGCCCAAACTAAGTAGAGCTTATACTATGGGTAAACATACATAAATACTATTTTTTTTGTAAATACATGCATATTAACATAGAAACACCCAGTCCAAGACAAACATCCATGTTCATGCACACAAATGTTTGACTAGTGCGGGAATCGAACCCGCGACCTCAGGCGTGGCAGTCGGTTACACTAACCACTACACCATCGAGGCCGACGAGTTTGTTTGTTTGTTTGGTGTTTTTACTAGTTCGAATTGAGAAAATCTTAAAGTGTTGGATAGCCCATTTATCGACGAAAACTATAAGCTATATAACATCGCGCTACGACCAATAGGAGCGGAGCATCAATGAAAAATGTTGCAAAAAGCGGGCAAATTGTCTTATCTGACGCAGACGAAGGCGCGGGGGCAGCTGGGATTATTATAAGTGTATAAGCCGCCTGAAGAATAATAGCAATGTTTGTCTGACTTCTCGAGTCTTATTAACGGGACTTAGTCACAAATCATCGCTCGCAGGGGTAGGTAGAGTTGTCTATGTAATCACTTTAGCATTGCACTCCGGGACACTTGGGGGACGCGGTGTAATCTCGTTACGTGCCCCCGGCTCATTACCCTCCTCGCTAATCTAATATAGATTTCATTAGTGCACTTGCAACCCTCTTATTTTGTTTGTGTTTTTGTATTTGGATTCTATGAGTTTGTGTGCTTTTATTTGGTGAGAAATCTAGTTGGAGGTACAGATTGTCTCGCCGACAAGCCGGTAAAGATACGGTTGATATGCATGAGATCTACGTGTTCGGTTCCTGAGTAGGGCAAAATATTTTTCGATAGTCGTCACAAAAATTTTAGATGCGCCGTGGTCGGATCTTCCGCTAACAACAAACAAACAAACTCATGACACACAACCATCAAGACAATTCAATTTATATTTATAATATTATTACTAGATGGCGCTCTTTACTTTTCATCAAGATATTCAACATGTTTGCAAAGTTAGCTAGATTTTTGTTTAAAAAAACCTACTTTTATTAGCACTTTCTTTTATTCAAGCCTAAATATCTAAAATTTATTTATTTGTCTACTTAATTCATATTAAAAACTGAAGAGTTTGTTTATTTGAACGCGCTTATCGGTAAAACTACTAGTCCGAATTCACCTATATGAATTGATTTAATTAGTTGAAATTTAACTACTACACTTGAGAGCAATAAAATCGCACACGTTGACTTTTTGTTGTTAAAGCAGTTTTTTTCATAAATGTGAATACATATTAAAATAAAACTTACACTATTTGAATGTTTACTTCAGTACCTTTCTAATGATATCAAATACAGTGTAAAAAAAGTACCCATAGGGAGTTTTAGGGCACAAAACCCAACATACGGATAAAATTACCCAATTTAGCTTAACAAAGAATAAAAATAAAACTCAAAATGCTTGATCAAATTGTTTTTTAATAAGGTGTATTCCCTCCCCTAGCCTTGATTACAGCTCTTAATCGGTTTTTCATGGACCGTATTAATTTCACCATGAAATCTTGTGGTATGGCGTTCCACTCCTCTTCAATGGCAAGTTGAAGCTCTTGGAGGCGCGTAGGAGCAGGGCTTCTTGCTCGAACTCTTCGTTTTAGCTCATCCCAGACATGCTCAATCGGATTGAGATCAGGACTACGAGCTGGCCACTCCATCGCGGTGATTCCAACATCTTCCATGTAGTCGCAAACTGTTCTAGCGACATGCGGTCTGGCGTTGTCGTGCATTAAGAGAAAATCTTCTCCCATAAGCCACGCAAGCGGCCTCACATGTTCTTCGAGCACTTCTTCGACGTATCGTGCAGCCGTCAAACTTCTCGATCTCGGGCCGGTATTCGCCGTAGTGATGAATACAATGTCAGTTTTAGTGTCCAACATTATGCCACCCCAAAACATACACGATCCACCTCCAAAAGCCACACGTTCGCTTATGCAGCATTGTGAAAATCGCTCTGATGACCTTCTGTAGACCCTAGAGCGTCCATCATGACCATGTAAAGTCATTCTGCACTCATCAGAGAACATAACAGCCCGCCATTGGTCATACGTCCAATTTAAATGTTCCCTAGCAAATTGTAGCCGGGCTTGTCGGTGAGCTGTGGTCAATTTGGGACCATTTGCTGGGCGATGTGAAGTCATTCCTGCTTCACCTAGTCTTCTTCGAACTGTCCACCGACTTATACTGACATTGCGAACTTCTCGAAGCTGTTGTCCCAGTTGAACCGCGTTCAGTTGCCGATTTCTCAAAGACCTTGTCACAAGAAAGCGGTCATCACGCTCTGATGTTGTGCGTCGCCGGCCAGATCCTGGTCGCCGAATGTAGCCACCGGTCTCTTGGAACCTCTGGTATACACGACGAACAGAGTAGCGGCTCAAATTTAGCCGTCGAGCAACTTCACTTTGGTTATGGCCTGCTTCGAGCAAGGCAATAACTTGAGCGGCTTCTGCGGGCGTGGTATCCATATTTTTCCAGTAAATCCGTATGCTTCCAGTAGAGATGTTATCACGTTGACCTTCGGTATGCAACTGAATAAAAATTCCAATAAACTGACCTTTTTATACCTGCGGCTAAGGGTGCAAGTAGTGACAACGCAAACGCGTGAATTTGGGGAATTCGGTGTACGGTCGGTTTTTGTAAGTTACGTGAAGGTCAATGATTTTAATTTTATGTTTTTGTAAAGCTAAGCTTGTATGCTTTAATTTTGTCTAATGATTTTTACTCAATATCTTTCGATTTTAGAAAACAATCAGTAATAAACCAAATTACAAGGGGTGTGCGATTTTATTGCTCTCAAGTGTATATACGGATTTTAGATTTAGATTTTCAGCAGCCATGGTCACGGGGAGACTCTCCCCGTGGGGTCTCCCCGTGACCTTGGCTGCTGAAAAGCAACCGAAACGTCGGGGAAAGTGTAAACTATTTATAGTTTTAATAATTGAATTAGCTTAAAAATTTGTAAAGTTTAATAGTAGTAGTGTAACAGTTTCTAAATTATGTAATAAAGTGTTAAATAAACAACGCGATAAAATCCGTATATAGTAGTTTAATTGCAATGAATAAAATTCGCGTAAACAGAAGACAATTTAGGTTGTCCTTTTATTGTGGAAATATATAGGATATATAACATCAATCTGCGAGTCTCTGGAGAAGCGCAGTAATCATAAACGTAGGCAAAACCGCGACGAACAATTACTGTTACAAACAGAACTATCACAACAACACACTTCATACAAATGAAAGTAGTCACCCTTCTAATATTTCTCGTATTTTCTTTATAACCAAGGGTGGTACAAATTAGATTTGTACTCGGAAATTTCCGGCTGACCGAGTCTCGCACCGACATTAGTTTTCATTTGAACACTTATTGCATTACCCGGGAATCGAATTAACTGCCAAGTGCATTTTTGCAATGTTTGTCGTCACTGAGTGTACTTATCCATTGTTCCGGCTTCACTGGTTTATTAAGTTTACTCACTGTTGTGAATTATGTTTAGAATATGACCATTGTGTTTATATTTGCAGTCTCGAGTTCGATTATCGGATCGTGTAAAATGTTAGGTGTAGTCTCTTGAATAATTCTCAATGATAACACGGAGTCCATATTGCAACTTTGCTATTATGTTCCTATGTGTATCTCGGTTTTGGTGAGAAATAAACGATTTAATTTATTCATTTAGTCTTAAATCTAGTCTGGACAGAGCCAGCAAAAAGCAATAGGCTCGTCTTTTATAATGTGATACTTTAAAAGCGGTAATATCTACTGCCTACTTGATTGTGCATATACTCGGTGCTAACTCTGTGATTATGTATGTGCAAAAGGTAAATTTGGTTCAGAGATATTGAATGTTCATCTAAATTAGGATTCGACGTTATAGAATATCATGACATAATTTTCCCCAAAGATTTACAAGCTTGCCATATATTTGCGAAGTTTACCGATAACTAATCTATGTTGAATATCAGAAATGTGATATCAACTATGCTCATAATTAGCGTCAAATTGTACCAGGGGCTCATAAGCGAAGAGTAATCCAATGTCATCGTCGCATCACAATGAATGCTGGTGCGCGTGTATGCCACGCGCCGCATCCGACACGCCCGCGAAAACCTCTTGCACATCGCTGCTCTCTTGGTCCGTGAAATAGGATTTTTATGGTCATCTTAAATAATATTATTATGCACAGTTTGCCGCTCTGTTGGTCTGTATTACAATAATATGAAGATAAAAATGCAAAACAAAAAATACTTTCTATTTTACGAAGAAAAGTCAGGTTTGTAAATGTCTGAAATTCAACATAATATTATTATTGGGGTATTGGGGAGCCATGTTAATCCTGTTTAATACAGAAGTTTATTATATGCAAGATTTATTCACAATAGTAAATTAGATCCAAATAAAATCTTAGCGTTTAGCTATTCATTCACCGTAAGGGGATCGAACCTGCAGAAGCCAGCGTTTTGACAGTATGATGTTACCTGATTTACTTAAATATACGTATATTTTTTGACGATTATTTAGTGGCGCATCGGCAGTGAATGCGTCTGCTATGCAAGACGTCTTGGGTCTGACTGTGATTCAGGCAAAGTGTTATTATTGATTTTTCTGTCAAGAATTTCTTAGTAAAAGCACAAAGATTGGAATTACGCTCGATCTCTATTATGTGGAACATAACATCATAATTGCCGAAATATCTATGTACTACACTGCTGCGTTTTGGAGCTTTAGGCACGAGACTATCCAAATATGTTATTCAAAATCAAGTAAAAAACTCATATTAATTACCGTGCGGGTATCCAACCAATAATGCCACCGATAGAGCAATCTTTACTTAATATTATAAATTCGAAAGTAACTCTGTCTGTCTGTTACCTCTTCACGGCTAAACCACTCAACCGATAAGCACGAAATTTGGTACAGATATACTTTAAAACGTGGGAAAGGGCGTACGCTACTTTTAATTGATGTATGTAGGTACCACGCGGTCGGAGCCGCGTGCAAAAGCTAGTGTTAATATAATCTGAACCATTTAAACGCAATGCCATTTTGTCTCTATTCCTTACCGAAATTATTTATAGTATTTTAATATATAAATATCACTTCCTCTTTAAAATATATCTATACGTATCCTACTACATCATGTCAACAAATATCTGTGCTTAACCTTCCTTTCTGCGGCCACAAATTGTCGTGTCACTAAGAACGTTCGTTAATCCCAAGGATTAGTTTGGACTCGATGATTTAATATAACCAGCTGTCAACGCTTAATGTTACGAAGAAAATATCGCAGCTGCCTCTACCTTAAAATTTAAGTACCATGATTAAATTTGATTTTAATGAATGTCTTTAAAACTGTTTACAACGATTGAGCGCCGCCATTTAGATTATATTATAAGATCCAAATAATATTATGAATGTGAAAGTTTGTAGAAGTGTTTGTTACACACGCGTAAACTATTGAGCAGATTTGGATGAAATTTTGCATAGCGATAGCCATTGCGTTGGATTAACACATACATACATAGATTCACACCTGTGTCCCAGAGGGCAGGCAGAGACTACGGATTTCCATTTGCTACGATCCTGACACACTTCTTTGGCTTTATTCACTTTCAACACGTTTCTCATACACGCTCGCCGGTTGTAGGTGCTCTCAATCTGGCCTTTGTCCAGAACGTCTCCGATCTGATCAAGAAACGTAACACATATGATACTTATTAGGTACTTATTACATTTTATCCCGGTATGCATCGCCGTGTGAATCACGTGGGCGAAGCTGCTGGCATTAACAAGTGTTTGAGCCTGATTATTCTCTCTTGATATATTAATTAAGAAATAATAATCGCGATACAAGCCTCGAGCTCAGTGCGGAAACCGATACCAATTATAAAAATTTGTAATGTAGTAAATAGATAAATAAATTAGGTTTAACTGATTTCGCAATAGTTTTAGCGCCGAATATTTTGCGTCTCATTCCAGTAAAGACAGATAGTAATGTAATAAATTATTTTATTTCCTTAATTAAGAAATACAAGTTGTTAATCCTTATATAAAAGTCAAAAATCATTTATTCACTTAGGTCACAGTGTTATGTAAATTCACTAAATGTAACAAACTCACTAACCCCTTTGAAGTTCATTAGTGTTAACTTATGAACTTCAAACGGGTTAGTGAGTTTATTACAATTAGTGAATTTACATTTATGTTAATTGCAAGGTTCAGGCAAAATGTTGAGCCTATGAGAAGATACCTGCAAGAAACTCAAGGCCACTCTTTTAAATCACCATCAAATTATAATAGCAGTATTTTACTACTCATTTATGTACCAGGTGTTACATAATATTACTACATTATACATAATTTCCATCGAACATTTTCTTCTTTACTCAAAATGTGCCTTTTATAATGAGTAAATATATAAAATTTACCTTCTATATAATTGTAGTGGTATCTAACTTAGATAACAATCTACTGATCGTAGACAAACAATTTGTGTAATGTTTCAGCGATGTGTAGAGTTGCCAGGTTGTATAAGTAGACGCTTTGCTGACGGCGGAGAACAATAGCCACAGTTCCTTACGCTGGGAGCGTAGTAAGACCTTATTTGTGGAGTCGTCAAGGCTTAAAAGGACACCAGTGGTGTTACGAGCGATCTATGATAACCACTTAGGTATAACGTATGTTTATACGTAAAGTAACTATCTCTTTGTACACACGGTGTAGGGAAAGGTATTTTGCAAAGTCTCTTTGTTAGTTGTTACTCAGTTTAAAGTAGTGGAAGGCAAGACTATTGCTGTTTACCGCGCAAATATTCTAGACCTCGTTAATTTTTTAAGTCTTCTTCTTCGTGTCAATGGTTCTTGTGCGAACTAAATATTATTTGTATAATATTCGGCCATTCTAATTGCGTTTGCGGCTGCACGAAGCTCTGATATTGTGCAAATGCCCGAGTAAGAAGGGCATACCAACAAATGTGCCATTGTCTGCTCCAGCTCACCACAGTCACACTGAGCAAGGCCGGGGTCCCTGAACCATTTTTGAAGTGATTAACTATTGTTCTAAAAGACTTGCCCAATATCTGACAACAATTCGAGGCCTAATGACCGTACGCAAACAATGCAAACACAAGAACGGTTAGAATTACTTATAAAAATAATAACTAGTCAAAATGAACAATAATTAATCATTCACAAGCTTCTTTTTTGGTAAATATAGGGGCTATGTCATCATTTAACGCGGCTTAGCATACCTAATGTAAATTATATTAATATATTAACACACCTTTTAAAGTATGGGATTAAATATAATGACCACCAAAAATAGTAATTGCGCAGCAAAATATGCTTACTAAAATATATCATAACGATCACCTCAAATCACTGCATTCCGTCTCGGAAGGGTTAGGTTATGTTAGGTTCCTTCTTAAACCCACCCAAAAATAGGAGCCCCGTCAACTTATTTTGATCTCTTTAAATATATTTTGCTGTGCAATTTGGTGATTATTTACTATTTTTGACTGTTATATTTACTATATTTGGTGTTAAGGTAAACATAAGCCATAAAATACCCACAGATTCCTTGAACCAGCTTTCAAAATTTATCGGCTTGGAATCGATTCATCCGTTTACTGCAATAATACCACAAGAAACATAGATACACTGACTGACAAATGGTAAAATGATACCTATAATTATTACGACTACAACATGTTCTTTTTGCACCAGAGATTTATTTTCTTTATTTAACCAAAGTCTTACGCCTGTTGGGAGCAGTCGGTATTCTTGTACAGCTCAAATTCATACTACGGAGTGTTATTGTTCTGTTAAATACAGCCCTCCAAAAGGCTCTGTCCGTTCAATCTATGATTTCCTACGCATGTAAAGGTAACCGAATCTCTACAAGGTCATAGAATAGATTATGTATTACTACTTGGAATGGTGACTAGACTCCTGCTGGTTCCCCGGTGGGGTGGGCCAGACCAGGGCTTGTTACTTGCTACGAATCTAACATGTCTGTCTTGCATCATTTATCTTAATTGACAAAAAATACACGTGATTCCCAAAACAGATCGCTCTATTACCACAATCGATAATTAAAAAAACCAAATAGGAAACGAAACACAATTAACATCAGTTTATTATATTCTAATTACAAGATTAAACCTAAATAATCAATTAAATTGCATTAGTATACAATTAATCATAAATATAAGTAATTAATTCAACTGATACAACAGTATCTAATCAACATAATGCATTTAAGTAACTAAATTTACCAACGAGTGAAAGGGACAAACGTTCATTACAAAGCTACGTACGCAAGTGGGTGGGGCTTACGACGCCCTACGGCATCTAGTGATGTCACATAAAATTTGTCGATGAATTGCGCGTACACGGTTTTATCGACTACTCAGATTAATAGTGAAGGGCTAGGGCAGAACGTTAATTTCACAACGGGGCGCATCTCTAAAGCAGAAATTACTTCGAGTTTCTTTAATAGTATAAGATTTTAATTAGAACATAGATTGGATGTAATTTATGTTACGAATAATTTTAATTTATATATGGATGTCTTCGTGTAAGTCATTTGGGGCTGTTAAAGTATGGCGTTCGTGAGAAATGAGACTGGAGTAATTAAATTTGTATGGTTAACTAAATTATGTTTTATTGGATAATTTATTTTAATTATTTATTATCGTTTGATTCTTGTTCTTTCAAAACCGTGACTGTCGGGCAGAAGCAATATACATATCTTCTTTTATATAGGTGTCACTTCCTTTTAGTTTAGACACCGTGTGAGCGCTTGGCCAACTGACGATCATAAGAAGAGCTGTGTTTAATATTTAAAGCTGTGTTTACATATACAAACGGTAGCATAACCAAGTGATTAAGTATAACTACATAAATTTAAATGTGACCAAACTGCTAATACTTTTCCCGCGCGATACACGAATTATTCCTAGTACGGGATATGTCCTTTCTTAAAAGAATACTACTAGAACTTAATTTGTCGACGTAGTGGTTTAAGTTTCGCAACTGCCGCCGCGCCGAGTGTTGTGGGTTCGAATCCCACACGGGACAAACATTTGTGTGATCCACAAATGGGTGTTCCGAGTCTGGATGTTCCTTGTGGCCGTTGTTTGAGTGTTTGTAAAGTCCCCGCGACACAGGAATTATTCCTAGTAGAAAGAGTTGACATTGTTAAACTTAAAATGAACAATTGTTACTTTTTATTATTAATAAAACTGTTACTTTGTGTTAGGAAAGTCCATTAGTGAAAACTACGATCCCAATTGTCGATATTGCAAAAGTGGCATGGTAGTCCTCACTATTCTTAACATTATTAAAAGCGGGTTGACCTGTTAGAACTCTCCAGACAAAGACGAAAGCGAACGGAGACTAGGTTTTCGGTCTTCGTATGTAGTGATAAGAATAGAAAAGGGTATGTTAAGTTGGTTTGTGGAAATCCGTAGTCTCTGCCTACCCCTCTTTTTTTATACTGCTATGGTGGCAAACAAGCATACGGCCCACCTGATGGTAAGTGGTCACCGTAGCCTATGGACGCCTGCGACACCAGAGGCTTCACTTGCGCGTTGCCGACCCTTTAGGAAAGGAAGTGGGAAGGAGAAAGGGAAAAGGGGTGCTTGGGCCTCCGGCACTCTCACTCGCCGAACGAAACACAACAGTAGGAATACTGGTATTTCACGTCGATATTCTGTAAGTGGGTAGTCATTCCCCGGTCGAGCCGGGCCAATAATGCTGAAATCAGCGAGGCTCTACTACTCTAAAAACTCTGGGAAACAGGCGTGAATCTATGTATGTATGTATATTTAAGTTGTTTCATTCTTTTCATTACATTCTTCATAGGCACTTTTCGGTGTAGGTTACTATAAATTTACCTGATATTTCTCTAAATATCTCAGACTAGATTTTGGCCGCGGCTTCGCTTGCGTAAATGTAGATTAGATTAGGTTAATAACAGTACTTTTTCTGGATAAAAGGTACCCTATGTCCTGTTCTGTACCCCTGACAACGTGTGTGCGAAATTTCATGGTGATCGGTTGAGTAGTTAAGGCGTGAAAGTGTAACAAACAAACTCACATTTGCATTTATAATATTACTAGCTTTTGCCCGCGGCTTCGCTCGCGATAATTTAGAATTTGACAATCAATTCGGGTTGTACTCTGCTTGTAATGATATAATTCAATTATTTTCAAACGTTTTTGTTGTTTTCTTCGGGAACAGTAATTTTTTCGGGATGAAAACAAACCTATGTTCGTTTCTGTATACCTGACAACGTATATGCAAAATTTCAGGACGATCGGTTCAGTGGTTAAGGCGTGAAAAGATAACAAACATACAAACAAACTCATTTTCGCTTTTATAATATTAGTTAGGATAGGATTAGGATATTTAGGATTAGGATAGGACTAGTTAGAATGAAGTCAGAAACCGTTTGCTTACTTCTGAACATACCATAGCTCTTTCTAGCTATTCCCCCGTCTCTCTTCATATAGCAATAACGTCATCTAGATTTAGATTGACAAATTAAATTAATTGCCGCAAACAATTTTCTACATTCTAATAACTTATTCTCTATTGAAAAATTGGACTATTATACAAATTAACGAAAACAGACATACAAACACCCACAACACAACCTACGTCAAATGAACGGCCACCATAGAAGCGTATGGCTAAGAAGACGTTGGACCGCGCTCTCCATAATACAGTACGCGTGTCATTTGACACCCAACGTTAGTGTGTATAATAAACGTATAAAGATACTCTATGAGACTGAGTTGATATTATGCTTGACTAGCTTTTGCCCGCTGCTTCGTTCACGTAAAAGTAGATTAGCTTATGTTACTAACAGTACTTTTTGTTAATAAAATCATTCGGGAAGACACGAAGGAATCAAAGATTTAGTCAAAGTCAAAGTGTTTATTGCGAACTAAGTGTAGATACATAAGGTGTTTAGTAAAATTATAGTGCTTAGAACTTAGTGCCTTATACAAGCATTGCAATGTTATTATAATAAACGAATATTTAAAAATTATTTTCTATTAACAATTATAATTAATATTACTTAGTACTTACATCTAAACCATATAATATTATAAGTTTATACAAGTCTGTTATTTTATTATTGCACAATATAATTACATACATACATTTATTGTCGTTTCTTTATACAACTTATGTAGTAAATAAACATAAGCGATTACTATATTCTCTACGAGCTTTTGCTCGCGGTTTCGCTCGCGTAAAAGTAGGTTAGGCTATGTTAGTAACAATACTTTTTTAAATAAAATATAGCTTATGCTAGTCGGTGATAATATATCTAGCTAATGGTGAAAGAATTTTAAAATCGGTTAAGTAGTTTTTGAGTTAAATTCTTACAAATAAAAACTAATCTTTCCTCTTTATAATATTAGTAAAGATGAGATGTACTGTTTGTTAGTTGCTTTTTTGTCTTACTACCGATTTGGTAAACATGCAGGTCCGTCTGATGGTTTGATGCATGTTTATATATATAGTACCCTATATATTGCACGGATGGCGTAGCCACTGCTACTACGGCGATTGTTGTGGGTTCGAAACCCGCACGATACAGAAATTTGTGTGATTCACAAAATGATTGTACCGAGTCTAAATGTTCTCTGCGTCCATTGTTTGAATGTTTGTAAAGCCCCTTGCGACACATTTATTCCTAGTGCGGGAGTTGTCTTTTTTTGAAACAAAGAAATGAAAAATGTGTTAAACATGCTGTCCGCCTGTTTGACACACTATAGGTGTTATTTACGGGTTGCTGAGTTTGAGGATATGGATTAAGGATGGACTAGAAGGAAAGAATTGGGCTTATGTAAGCCTCCGGATCTCTTACTCATTGCGCCATACGAACTTTCAGTGTTAATAGTCTTACACCGATTTTAAGTACGGTTTTGTTTCTTTCTCTTTGATTAAAATCTACCACTGAATTATGTAGTTGAAATGAAATATCTCTATTATAACAAGTTCAAAATTGATAAATGGCATTAATTTTACGGCATCTATTGCCTCTACCATTACCTACGTAGGAGATAAAATCAAAGCTGGCGAAATGTGGGTTTACATTGATAATGCAATGAGTGGGGTTCGAATTCGCGATCTTTCGATTGCAAGGCCAATGCCTTATCCAAAGGGCTATCGCCGCTTTTTTCAATACCTTTTTTAGATATTCAGCTGTAAAGCTAGGAATTATAACCTAAGAGACGAATGAGCGATAAGTCAATATATCATCATAATGAAGATCGTTCAATACTACAATACCCCGCAGTACGCAACCGTACATAGAATGCTTTTCTCAACTTCATTTTTTTTTTGCTAACATCAATTTTACGACTGAACTGTTAAACAAAATAGCAAGATTATTTGTTACTTTTAATGTAAAAAGGCTGAACGGTAACGATAGTTGGGCTTGTAACTCGCAGCTCAGGCGCGCCTGCGCCGGCGCCGCGCGCATTACGTCGGGTCTGGTGCGCGCGTGCGCTCCGTTGCGTTGCACTAATCCGCTGCGCAGACGCATATACGCGGTGTCTGGGCTTAGAGATACAAAATACAAACGGATAGCGACAAATATCAGAATTTGTAAAACATAATATTGTCTTCTGTTTACGCGAATGTTATTCATTGAGATTAAACTACTACACTCGCGTGCAAGTAAATCGACTCAAGCCTCAAGTGCGCATAAAAAGTGATATAACTTAAAAATGCCTTATTTTACCTCTATATAATGTTTTACATAATTAAAGCCTAGTAATTAGCTAAAATTATGTAAGTTGCATGAAAATCGATTCAGTAGGTTAGTAAAAAAGGTGAATGTCAAAGATATTGTAAAAAATTTTGAAAATTCATACAATTTCACAGTATGGGGTATTATTGGGTATAAATGAAACAAAATGTGCATAAGATAAAAAATTTATTCGTGTCAATATTTGGTGTTCCCTCCTCTAGCCCTGATCACTGCTCTCAAGCGATTCTTCATCGACCTTATCAACTTTTTAATTGATGATTGTGGTATTCGGCCCCACTCTTCTACCAACGCAGTCTTGAGCTCATTGATGTTTGTCGGAGCTGGATTCCTCGCCCTAACTTTACTTTTGAGCTCGTCCCATATGTGCTCAATGGGATTTAAATCGGGGCTGAGCGCTGGCCAATCCATAGTGTGAATTCCAACTTCACTCAGGAACTCACGTGTGGCCCGAGCAGTGTGACATCGGGCATTGTCATGCATCAAGATGAAATTATCCCCAATAAAGCCTTGATAAGGGACAACTTGATCCAGTAGAACATTTTCAATGTAACGATCACTGGTCAGACCTCCTCTCCGGCCTCCCCCAGGAACGAAAACAAGGTTCGTTTTTGCTTCTAAGGAAATTCCAGCCCACATCATGCAAGAACCGCCACCATATGCAACGGTTTCAACAAAGCAGCACTGTGAAAACCGTTCACCAGGACGCCGGTACACCCGACCTCTCCTGTCGCTGCCATGGAGACACATCCTCGTCTCATCTGTGAACAGGACCGACTGCCATTGCTCTATGCTCCAATCCAAGTGCTCTCGAGCAAAGTGAAGGCGTGCTTGACGGTGGGCTGTGGTCAACTTCGGGCCTGTAGCGGGTCTTTTCGGAGTAAGGTTAGCTTCCTTCAACCTTCTTCTAACTGTCCACTGACTGACAGTTACTCCGCGAACTTGACGTAGCTCCTGCTGCACATCCACGCCGGTAAGGTGTCGATTTCGGAGAGAGGTCGAGACCAAAAACCGGTCGTCACGCTCCGAGGTGCACCGGCGTCGGCTGGTATTAGGCCACCGAGTGAAGGCACCACTCTCTTGAAACCTCCTGTACACTCTCGAGACAGCAGACTGACTCATATTCAACCGACGAGCGACTTCTCGCTGGTTCAACCCTTCTTGCAACAGGGCAACGACTTGAGCGGCTTCTTCAGGTGTTGTATCCATAATTTTCTTCAAATGACGGCTTCAATTTGCAGAGATGTGTTCAGGTCAACGTCTAGTGAGCGACTGATAAGAAAAAACGATTACAGGGGGTTTTTATAGCGGGTTGTGTCGCGCAAGTTGTGTATAGAGCGCAGAGCAGTTTATGGGAGGTTGCGTTCAGTTGCATTCTAAGGACATGTGTTTATTTAAATTACTGAAATTATGCTACCATTTTAAAGCCTAATTACTAGGCTATAATTATGTAAAACATTATATAGAGGTAAAATAAGGCATTTTTAAGTTATATCACTTTTTATGCGCACTTGAGCCTTGAGTCGATTTACTTGCACGCGAGTGTATATACGGCTTTTATCGCGTTGTTTATTTGACACTTTATTACAAAATTTTGAAAACTGTTACACTACTATTACTACTAAACTTTACTAATTTTAAGCTAATTAAATTATTTAAACTATTAAAACTATTACTATACTATTATACTATTTATATATTTGTGTTTACACTTTCCCCGACGTTTCGGTTGCTTTTCAGCAGCCACGGTCACGGGGAGACTAAGATGGTAGTTGTCTGGAACATTGAGACAACTACCAGCTTAGTCTCCCCGTGAACATAAAATCCGTATATAGTAGTTTAATTTCAAAGAATTTGTAATAGTCAGATAAGCTTTAAGGTACCTAAGTCAATAGGTTTTGTTATTTAGTAAAACGTTGATGTTAATAACATATTTTTTATGGACTTTCTATTTTAGTTATACTTTATGCATACATACATAGTGTCAAGCTTATAACTCCTTAGGGATAAGCAGAAGTGTTAAACACCCAAATTTCGGCAGCCACGACAGCTTTTAGGTTTTACGTATTCGAGTTTAATAGTGACATTGATAGACCTCGTGACCCAAAAGTCCAACTTCCTTTTTTCCCACCTGGAAAGTCGACCAGTATCATAGCGATCGGTGACTGCGCCGAGCGTAAGGCAGATAATGACAGAACTCGTACGGCGGCGTATATTCAAATCGGAGCGCCCCGCCGCCATTTGTAAAATTTTATGGAGGATTTGAAGTGCTTTTTTGATAAATATGTATCTTTATTGCCAACCAATAACTTAAATATTTGGGACGGACAAATTGCAATATAACTATTTATGTTTCGTTTAAGCTGTAAAATAGGATATATTTCTACTGTTATAATCTAAAAACACGTAACACGAGCTTACGTTTTTGCATTTTTCGTGCAAATTTACGTAATTTTGCAGGCGAAAATATTAATTATTTTAAGTTTTTTACACGGAGTAATTGTAAACACATTCATTGTTATAGTAAATGTATATTTTATATTTGTATTAAACAAAAATTGTTGATTTTATTCACTTAACTGTGACCGCCTGTTTTGGCACATTTCGCTCGGCGCAGTCTTAAGCGTAAACTTTTGCATCGAGGTTAACGAGGAGCCGACCTATATTGTATTATCTTCATAATTGGTAGTTGAGTTATCATTATTGCTTTGTTCACAGTTTGTGTGTGCTATTTATGTTTGACTGCCTTGGTAAGCAGTAGTTGTGAATGTAACTGCTTTGCATGAGGTCTCGGAATCAATTCCCGGGTCGGACCAAGTATTTGTACTCGGACTTAGTCGGACAAGTATTAAATATGCAGAAATTAGTAGTAGCAACTTGCTCTCTCTTACTGTCATGTCAATAAGTCGGCTATGATTTTAGATTCCATATGTAACACAATAATTGGCAATATGTGTATGTCTTACACACTTCTTCCGCCCTGTTCGGGGATATATTATGTATGTATGATGTGTATTTCTGAGAAACTATATAGTTATCATTGAGGGCATCGAGATGGATCTTAAAAAAGGAGAATCGATTCCATAGTGAAGCGCATCAACTTGCTTCCTTCGATTGAAGTTGTCGCTTGTATTGTATAAACCACACAAGTGGACTAGCACACTTCCCTTATAAGTCCGCTGTCAGTTCATACCTTGTTAAGGTGTCTTGATATCTTGATTACCCGGCTCTTTGTCCGCGCCGACCTTTGTCTCCGCCACTTATCGACTCAACTATCGAGACTAACGCGCCAATGAACAACACTATGCCGAAGTGCACATTTCATTACGTATGAATGAATTTCATCATTTGATATCCTGATCTCTCTGTACGCCTGGTATCTCGATACTCTTATCTATGAATTCCTTGAGTTGATCTGGATTTTGTGTGGTCTAATATCAATTATTTATCATTTAATCTTTCGGTGTAATGGAATTGAGAACTGTCACATTGGTTTAGTAATGTAAAAATGAAAGCTTTAAGGTATCTATGGTAGGGTCCTGGATTCCCAGGTTAGGCTTTAGGATTGTGACTCTAAGTGGATATTTTCTTGAACAGCTAATTATGTATCTACTAATAATATGCTGAGTTTAAAGTAGCTAATTAACTGTGAGCCATTATGTATGACTCTGCTTTGAGGATAATAAATTGCAATGTCTTGTATTATAAGTCCTTGGTAATGGAATCTAAGCCTTAATGTCTTTTGGCGTGGAGTTTTCCGAATTGTTGATATTTAGAATTTCTTGTAAGCCTGGGTAGACAAGGCATCACACGCAGAAACTTACAGATAAGTAATTAAAGAAGCATGAATTGTTTCTGCTCGATCTCCTAGAGTTTAATAAAAATTTACCATATAACTGATACGTTCATAGAATTTGCAATACAAACCGACAATATGTTCTCATGATAACTTAAAGTGCATATTCGATTTCCAATATAAAATTAAATTATTCACTTCCTTTCCGATTACTGATAACTCTTTACACACCATGTACTAATTAAAACTGCCTAAAATTAAACAGCAGTTAACGAGACCTAACTAATCCTTTAACCAGAAGCGTTATCCAAATCCTGCGCACACGTAGCACGTCGCCAAACGCCGCCTTTTTACAGCGCATGCGCAAAAAGTGGCCATTACTCGCCACTACAATCACACGCCCTTTTATGGCGCGAGCAAAGCCACGCCGACGCAAGTTCCCGGTACGCTAAATCTTATACTCAATGTAGAGCTCTACTGACAGCGTATAGCGAGCAACTAGCATTCTCTAAATCTAACAGAATAGAAGAAATGTTATGTGGAGTATACTTTGCTATTTTCTAAAGAAGAATTAGAAGTATAATTTTATTCGGACTAGGGCATCAATCGAACGACACTAGTTGAACTGAACAGCTCTCGTTCATGCACAAGTCATACGAAATGTTTCCTATACAACAAATTTGTAAAATTGTTTAGACATTAGGAACTTTGTTACTCAACCACAAATATACCGTGGAACAGATTTGGATAAAAGTTGGTGAACAGATAAACTATAGTCTAGAGTAACAGATTGTTGTGTAATGTAATGAGACAAGTTGAATTACTTTAGACCGCAAAAAGAGAAGAAAAGTTTCTTGCCCCTTCCATCTATAAGTAGATACTAATATTATAATAAGGGAAGATTTGATTTTTTGTTTGTTCGTTTGTTTGTAATGATATAACTCAAAACTAAACAACCGATTTTAAAAATTATTTCATCATTAGAAAGCTCTATTATCACCGAGTAACATAAGCTATAGTTTATTTAAAATGTAGAGAAAGAAAGAAAAAAGAAATATTTTTTTATTTTGGTACACAAAAGGGCACACCCAAACATGAAAAATAAAAAATAAAAGAAATTAAAAAAAAAACTACTGTACTGTTCACCTAACCTAATCTATACGTTTACGGGAACGAAGTATACGCTCTATTAGTTACCTAAAACGACTAATACTTTATCGTAGTCACTAATGCTTCAACTGTGTCCTACCTCCTGTTTACGCCTTTCCAAACAGTGATAAAAATCGTACATGATACGGTCTCTGTCGCTGCCATCAGCACCACACCCCACCACGATCCAGTTACCTCAAGACTTGAAATTTAAAAGGTTAAGAAACAAAGCGGTCTCGGGCCTTTGAATCCAAATCCCTTCTTAAATCTCTATTCAGTATTGTCTGTCCTTCACTATTCGCCGTTTTTGGTACATTTTTCTTTCTACAATCGTCTGTAATTTAATATTGTATTGTTGCTTTATCCGACGATCAAGTTTCGGATGATCTCCATCCATTGTGAAGGAATGTTTTTTATTATTTATCTAGCTTGGAAATACCACCTGGATGCGCGCGTGTGGACTGTTGTTTGTTTAATGCTGGGATGCCTACACTCACGACTGTAGGTATAGTCTCTAAGGGATATAGAAAATAAGCGATTGCTTTCGAATTATATTCGAACTGGATATTGTCCGCGGATGAAGTTAGTAACAGTGTTTTTTCAGGACAAAAGGGTACCCTTTGTTCTTTTCTGTGTCCCTGACAACGTATATGCAAAATTTCATGATCGGTCAAGTAGTTAAGACCTGACAGCGTAACAAATAAACAAACTCACATTCGCATTTATAATATTAGTAAGGATTAGGATTGACGATGTGTACAATTTCATTTGAATTATATTTGAATGTATAAACATCACTATATCTACATATATAAATGTACTATATGTTCCCGTGGTTTCACCCGCGTTTATCGTTACTGCGCCGCCTCCGTGGGTCGTAACGTGATGTTACCCTATAGCCTTCCTCGATAAATAGGCTATCCAACACTAAAATAATTTTTCAATTCGAACCAGTAGTGCCTGAGATTAGCGCGTTCAAACAAACAAACAAACTCTTCAGTTTTATAATATTAGTATAGATTATGATATTACTCAAATTTACCTAACCTGCCTAATAATATATGGGTTCAAAATATAGAATTTGGCTGCTACTGCTGCCTGAAGGAAAAGCAACTTTTTTCGTATTACGAGCACTTTGCTAGAAGCTGTAAAGTGGTTTAAACTGACACGTCATAAGTGAATATTAACTGAGACATCACAAAAAGTCATATTTGTACAATCCTCTATAAAAGCACTCAATATATTCATGATGATATATATTTTTTGTCCACAAACAACCCCTCAACAACCGCTAAGCGCCGTTGTGCTTTTGTCCGTTTGTCTGTCATAATCCCCTCCGCGCCCACTCGTGACATTGTGTTGACAAGCATTGTGCGTGCGCCCGCGCCGATACTATCGCGCACCCTCCACAATGATCCAATACAATCCTTTATACGTCCCACTTTAAATGATTGTAATAAATATAATGGAGAATGATATTTTTTTGTAAAAGAAGAAAAAGCTTTTTGCGCAAGATAAGAAAAGTTTTATTTTGTTAAATGATACTTTGGAGAGGTAAAAATGGATTCAACGTGACACATCTTTTATAATTGTATAACTTGTCAACTTACTGCCTTGTAGGTGCTATGGCGTAAGCCTGTGCTCAATTCGGAAGATTCCGGGTTCGATTACCGAGTCGAATAATAATGTTTTTAAAAATTTCTGTCAGGTTACATATCCGTTTTATGGCAACCGCTAGCCGTACGAGTACCACCCTGATGCCGTATGAGTATACGGCATAGCGCTGCCGTATTGATGCCGTATCGAGTGATACGGCACCGGTTCAGTTCGTATTACAGTAGACCCAAACCTGATGGCATATTAGAAGTAATACTCTTAGGAATGTATGGACAAGATCCTAATACTTACAATATAAGTATTAGGTTTGTATGTTGGAATTCGCTACCAGTCCGAATTGAAATTTCGTTAATTTTCTCATTTATGGAGAAAGTTTATAGGATATATTATATTATGCTACGATGCAAAAGAATAGAGCAAGTGACTAAACCACAAGGAAAAATTGAAACGGCGTCGCAAGCTAGTCCTTCTTATAAAATTAATAATTATCTGTCATTGCCCGCAACATTTGTTATCTACTCAACATAATTTAAATTTTAAAAATAATATTGCCATATTTGCTAAGCCATAATGTCGTGGGCCGGCCCACAGGTGAACGTGTCAGAGTCAATTATCCCGACATTTCATTCACTTAACCAACAAAACGTCAAAAAGAATGATGATACATACTTAGTTATACGACTGCGTTAATTATGTGAGTTTTTGTTCGATCGATACACACCACTAATTTAATAACCTATCCCTACAACGAAGTCGACGACACCCGAGAGCACGGACATAAAAATGTCGGGTCGTGGCCAATCAATCTTGGTCGCGTACCTGAACCCAGAGATCGGATCGAAGAGATAACCCTTCCTCAATGCGTAATACCATTAAAACAACGGTGACAATCCGACCAAAAAATAATTTTCAAGTTTTTTAAATCGATAAATGTGGTATCGACCACCGTATCAATCCCATCTTTATCTGGACCGAGTAAAGTTAGTTTTAGAATGGATTATAAGATTTTATGTTTGATGATTAAAAATGTGAGATGATGATCATTGCGAGGGATCCCACTGCGAAGGTTTGTTTAACCTCTTTGTTTTTCTGAATTCCTGGTCGAGGGTCCGTTTTAATTAATGCCCATCACGTATTTTTTTCCGATGTTTGCTTTTTCAATGGTTTCTTTTTATTTTTTCTCCCGAGTTTTTGAAATATGTCCGTGGGTTCTTGGTGTGTGACGCGATATCGCTGCTGTCGCCCTATTGTTTTCATTTTGATGTATTTATGCGTTTGTATTCTCGGGAGTGGTGTTTCTGAGTGTATTTTTTTGACTGTGGAAGCGGTGAGTGGCCGGTGACACGGTGCGATGGATCATCGATTGTTCGATACCCGACTGTTGACATTATTTATATGGGTAACTGTGGACGTTCTAGGAGTGACAGCTACTTGTTTTTCTCGTGTAGTTTGTATGGAGATTAAATGCGTCGGGAACTTTGCTACGACAAAATAATTTTATTCGGCTTTTCAACGCTGATTGTCGGGTTATGATAATGGACAGGTTCCTCTAAATCTATGCGCTCCTCTATCTTTTAACCCCAAGAGTGTTGACGTAGAATCACATTTTTATAGATATTTGTTCAGACGGCTTTCCTCGCCTGAATATTTTATACAATCATTCATCTCCAGCACTTTTTCCAGATTATCTTTGCGAGACGGGTATTTCGACAAATACTAGACATAAAGAGCACCCCATTTACACACAAGGCATCTTATCCATTTCTTCTTTCTACCATCTCTTGATGCGTGGGATCGAATTATTGGTGTAATGACCACTTAAAGCTTAAATGCTGCCTTCAACATAGGTAGCACACATTATTAGCTCGCGTGGGTGGAAAGATATACAGGGACTAGAGGTCATAAGATATTTCCAGGTAAAACAACATTATGATAGAGATCTTAAAACATATAAACTTAATTTGAACCTTCTAACTGTACAAATTTCTTTTGAATGGTGTATAAATATGTCTTCTAGATTTTTATCCAAGTTTATGAACAGTTACTTTGCACTAGTGATACCCATAATTTTTATTCGATTAAAATTCGTAGTTGCAGCACACGCACATGAGTAAAGTATCGATACTTTCGAATATAATTCGAATGATATTCTGCACATCATAGCACAACACATAGGCGTTATTCAGTGCGACGCGGTTGACTAGCGCGTTCAGTGTTACGCGGAGCTCTCCGCGTGAAATCCCGTCCGTGATTAGTACATTTTGCTGTCCGTCGCGGACATCCGCGTAGGTCATCCGCGTCGCACTGAATAGCGCCATTGAATATTTGCAATTTAAAAGCTTTATTCTTTAAATGTTTGTTTGAATGAGCGTGCTTAAAAAGGTAACGTACACAGCTATCTGACCTAAAATCATGGAAGGGCTTTCCAAGTTTCACACTAAGCAAGCCACAGCTTGCGCGGCGTTTTATCAATGTCATCGACCATGTTTCTATCACATAATTAAAGCATACTTTGTATGCCGATATTGCTCTTACCATCTCATAATATTGAACCTAAAACGTTCGAAAACAAACATTTTATTAATGATGTAAAATGCCTAACGTCTCCACACGATGGTCGTTAATATTTAATAGCTATCAATTAAAAGTGTGTGTAGGAGATAAGACCAAAATACGGACACATTAGAATGCAGCCTCTTTACATGGAACTGATCATAAAATCTCGTGTTTATAGTAGCTGTGTAAGAGATAACTAGAGACAATTAATGTAAGCGACTTATTTATTTGACGTATTGAATTAGCTTGTTAGGTACCAGGCTAGCAGTAAAGGTAGGAATTGTTTAGATACTTCACAAATGTTTATTGACTTCAAGGAGTATTGTTTTACGAATTAATTCTGAACACGTTTGTCTAGATGTCGTTAAGATAATGCACCTCCTTTGTGAACTGGTGGCCTGGTTAATATTTGTGGGGTATAAGTAAATGTTATCAGTTGCGCGATTCTGTAATACAAACTGAGGATTAAATCGTTGAAATAAAAATACGGATTTTTATTACATAATTTTAAACTATGACACTACTATTATTGAACTCTACTACAATTTAAGCTATTTAAATTAATTAAAACTATTTATATTTAAGTTTATACTTTTCCCCGACGTTTCGGTTGCTTTACAGCAGGCATGGTCACGGGGAGACTCCCCGTAGTAGAGTTCAATAATAGTAGTGTTATATGTAATTCGAACAATCGATAAAAATTTTATTTCAATGTATAACATTCATCCAGAAAAAAGGAGGTAGGTACTATTCCGCGGACAAAAGCTACATTCTCATAAAAACTTGAACTGTGACTGATACAATAAGCTACTACCATTTAATACACATACTGTATACATATGTATACAGTATGTGCAAACCACCATGGCCACCATGATCGAAATTCGGTCTGGAGGACGTTATGATAAAACTATCATAACGTCCTCCAGACCGAATTTCGATCATGGTGGCCAATCTTAACGGAGACTGGCCATCTGCGCAAGAGATATTATAGTGCACAAGTATGTGCGCAAACACAAGTGCACTCTCTGTTCCCTAACTCTCATGATCCGATGGGACGGATAATCCGACACGACCGGAGAGAGATCAGGCGCAGGACCAACGGCTTTACGTGCTGTCCGAGGCACGGAGGTGTCTAACACCGCCAACTTCCTAACTCCGGGCTCGTATTGAGATTTCTTAACAGAAAAACTCAATAACTTTTTGTTGGCCCGACCCGGGATTCGAACCCGACCTCATGCACAGCAGTCGCATTCACTGCCGCTGCGCCACGGAGGCAGTTTTATCATATTATGTAAGCCACGCTCATTAATATTAAATGCAATAATGTGACGATGTTTCATATTAATCGTACAGATTTTCTATTACTATTTATTCACATAGGAACAATCTTAATTAACAGATTTTCAGCAATAATTTCTGCCAAGTAGCAGCCTTGGAATGACCTACAACTATGTTTACCGAGCGCTATGACATACATATTATATTGCTATAAAATGGGCTTAAATTACTACTTTCACCGTAGGCCGCTTAACTATACCGAAATATTGTCGATGTCCACCAATAGATAAACATTATCGCGTGTCATCAAATCGGCCATTCGCTTATCTGCCAACGGGCAATAAAAAAATAAAATATATTTGTTACACCATAGGCCTATCACGATTACATATACAATATGTCCGCTGTGAAACATTAATATAAATAATATTTTGCCATTCCCATACATAAACATACATTTTTACACCGTGTAACGTATCTTTTCGTATCTTTCCAGGTAAGTGTTGATGTAACTCGAGAGTTTGCCGAGACCCGTACGACGTACGATACGCACTTTATTTTCGAGTGGCGCGATCGTTGATAAGTGCATGAGATGGGACGATAGCCGACAAGGTAAGTGATATTATTTATACGACAAGATATTTGAGAGCTGCGCCATTAAGTGTTGCTCGAATACGGATTAGAAATTGATATTGCGAGATGTATGCATAAATTCTGCGTGTGTTTTTGAAACACGATCAATTTTAATAACGGTATTGAAATTAATTCGTAGGGCTAAAAATTCGCACGCATATTTTGGCAGTCAAATATATGCGGGATGGGCCTCTGCCTAATTCTTTAGAGACAGCAAGCGAGATGTTAAGTAACATTTCCAGCTGCTCCCTCACTTTCCACAGTGGTTGTATACGGCGTAAAGCTATACGAAAGTATATTTATTCCTATTCCACTAAACCCGTTCTACCAGGCCTACAGAAACTGTAGGATATTAAATTCGCGACACAGAATAGGGTTGCCCCAACGTACTTGTAATGCACAAATATATTTGTTGTTTCGTTTAATCCTCACCTCCAAGGGCACACAGAATAGGGTTGTCCCAACATATTGTATCGTACAAATGTATCTATTTGTTCGTTTCGTCTCGTGTTACGAGTCCCTGGAGGCTGCACGAGATTACCCGCGGCCCTCGGGTGATAGTAATGTACCGGTGGGTATTGATGTACCCGGGATATGTTTGTTTGGTAATGTTTGAACAACAATTTGGAGAATTAAGGAATGACACTGGGTTCACACCTTTGGACTGTATGCAAGTCAACAGAGTAACAATATATGTACCTACATCTTTACCAGGGATGATAACAACATGTTTGAAACGTCTATTCAGTCAGATTATCGAGCGTTACTGTTGTTTTAAGCGACGCTTTTGAAGACTTATGAAAGAAAGAAAGAAATTTGTTTATTTCGTACAGAGCACACACAATTAATTAAAACAAAATAAACAAACATATTATACATATTAAAAAACAAAATGTGTATGCCCTCGCCGAAAAGGGTCACCACCTCAGCATTAGCTGGGCACCCAAATTGAGTGCACCAGCGCTGGTTTTCAGTTGGTCACCCGATACCGTGGTGCACGGACGGAGGCAAATGCTTAACATTACAACAAAAATACAGTAAATGTGGTTCTGCTACATACATACACAAGGAAAACGTATAGGGCATATTAAATTATGTTTATAAATTTTAAAAAACATATATACTTGTAGTATAGGTATTTATTAAGTAATTATATACGCATGAAGATTAATCTTGAAAGCCTATAAAGATATACATAGTAAAGATTGCTTTTGAATATATTAGAAATACTATCTTATCAAGAGCTCGTATATATCAGACACACTCACATATTTGAGAGCTCAATATCTGTAACATTTGATACTTACTATTCTCACTTTTTTATCGTTAGATTAAATCCACACTCGTATATAAAACGCATAATGTGTTTTACACATTAATATCTACCTAAAATATATAACCAAAACCCACAATAAATACAAGAGAGATTATTCTCCTTTGACTTATTATTCCAATTTTATAACCCCATTAATATTTTCCCCAATTTACAAATAAAGAAGATATGTCAATCCTAATTCCCCATAGCATAATTAACGAGCGTGTTGAATATGAGAAGTGAACATCGCAGTAACATGTGCGCTTTGCTCTGCCACCCATCCCAATCTCGGCTCGACAGGGCCCGCTGATCTGGAAAATTGAAACAAGGGACCTTAACACATAAACCAATATAACTTTGTACTTCTTATCATTTTTATTTTTTCACAATAAGGTTCAAATTCGTTTGGCGGGAGTTGTAAATACGCTGGTTTTAGGGCTGGCAAGTCCCATGCGATTTTAAGGATTTAAGAGAATTATTAGGAAATAATTCGACTGGTGTGTTGTTTGTTTGTTGCTACAATGGTTTGTTCGGGATTTTATGTGTATAGAATATCATACATGTGTGCTATTATGCAACACAAAATTATTGTACTTATTTCTTTTGTATTTTGTAGTGTACATTATTTTGAGATAATATTTCGTTCTTGTCATAAATATTTTGTTACAGCATAGCTTATTATTTTACATCTTCAATCATGTAGTGTGTAAAATATAGATATCCTGTAACACATATTATGTACATTGTAATTTAGACTTTAACACGGTTCTATTGTGCTTTTTGGTGTAAATTCTTGTAAATACTAACAAAAAAAAAATATTTGTTCAGAATATTGAGATCGAAATAGCCTATTTCGTCTTATTTTGATAAGTAACATACCTACTAACATATCAAGACCCAACTGTGATGAAGTTACATAATTATCTAACTACTTTTAAAATTATGTTATGTAAAGATTTAGAAGATCGTCAATTTTTAATTATGTTAAATGTTCTAAATAAGTACTTACTTACTTATTTTTATAAAAGTGTACTCTACAAATTACGTTTAGATAATAAATCACAACGAATTTTCCACCCTCCGATCCCTGAGGGCAGAGAAAATCGCTACACGATCGTCATTTGAAAAATAATGATGTCATCAAACACTAATCCGAAAGCTTTCATGTGGATTACATATAAACAATTTTACTTTTACAATTCGCGAAAATATATTTCATTCAATTTTCAACCTTATTACACACACATAAGAAGAACAAAATATTTACGTGACCGGTAAGCATATTTTTTGCAATGTACTTATCGTCCCGTTCTATAAAACTGCATTTTTCTTTTACATATATTCAAAATTAGACCTTAAACTGATGTACGGGTGGTTAAAATTCCATTGTCATCAACGTACTCTAATGCTATAGGTTGAAATGTAATTTGAATCTTAACTTTGTAGAGGCAAAGTGCATATTACGATGCGATGTTAGTTAGGATGGTAATACATCGCAGCGTCCGTGCAGTGGTGCGTCATCTCGATACATTAGGCGGGTGATTTATGCGCGGGAAACAGCGGAGTCAAAACATACAGGGAGCGCGTTTGAGCGTCGCGCGCGGTGTGGCACCGGCCTTCTCGTTAGTAGGGTTGTCACATGTCATTTGTGTCATATATTCAATAAAAAGGAATGTGATGAAAAGTAATGCTGGTTGGTGGTATTTTTTATAGCATAAAATATTAAATTTTAAACGTTTGCCATAAAATCACTTTAAATGTCAATAAATTAGTTTTCCATCAAATGTTTAGTTTAGTAATAACTACAACAATGCCATTTATATTTCGCATAGAGTTGATAGCACGATTCAGATTTTAATTTACAGTAAGTGCGAGGTAACGTGCGTTTATAATCGTCATAATCTTTATCTTGCAAAAGACGAAGTAAATAAAACCTTAAATAATTTTATTGAATATTACAAGACGTGCAGCTGAAATAAATGATGTTATTCATTTTTAAGTCGTTACACGATTAAAATGAATGTCTTGCGAGACTAATTAAATCTTTGCAATATCAGACTAATCAAACAGAAGCGGCACCAATAATACCCGTGTATGTATTTTGAAATGCGACAGTGACAACCCTAACGTTTAGATACCTAAAAGACGAGGCACAGAAGTACGTCCCGCGGGAGGCTGGTCGCTCTCATGTCGAGGGCTCTCAGAGTTACCGTAAGCGGATATTAGTTTTTGCCATCAGCTTCCTCTCTTATAGAAAAAATATTATCTACTTTAAGTAGTACAGGTAATAATAATATAATAATAATAAATTTATTTGCACCAAAAATACAACATTACAGAGTTACACTAGGTTATAAAAATAATCTAACATTAGTAACAAAGTATTGGGAGCATCTGCCAGCCGAACTAGGCAAAAAAACCTGTATCTCAGCGTGCAGCGCCGAACCTTATCCGGAATACAATAATTGTTGGACTATTTTCACAAGTAGTTTTTATAATATTATATAACTAGGTATACATTGAACTTGATGGTGCATTTTGGTAAAGGTCTTCATGAGTATGTATATGTGTGTGAATGTATGTATGTGTGTGCGTGCGAGCATGCGCGCGCGCGCGTGTGTGTGTGTGTGTATGTGTGCGCGTGTTTGTGTGTGTGTGTGTGCGCGTGTGTGTGTGTGTGTGTGTGCGTGTGTGTGTGTGTGTGTGTGCGTGTGTGTTGTGAGTGTATGAAAGTGGCTAAGTATATATTGCATGTTTGATTGGGGAAAAACCAATATGTATGTATGTATATCAGTATTATAGAAGTGCAAGGTATATTTATCTAACATGGAATATTTAATAACTCTTCGGTTTCTTGATATGATAGGTTCTGTAAGTAATTGTGGACTTTCTTCTTACATTGTATCTTATTGAGAGGGTAGATGTCGAGTATTTGATTTGTTTTATTATAAAGATATGGACCAATAAAAAGGAAGAATCGTCGTATGAAAGAAGTTTTAGGGCAGTAAGTAGGGCAAACTGCGTACTTTCTACGTTTGCATAACAGGAATGGACTATAAGTGAGTTCACTGTGTTGTTTTAGAATTATATTCAGAATAAATAATTGGCGTACTGTGAGCACCTGGCTTAATTGATAAACTTGTGCAGTCGGATATAGGATGGGTTTAAATAAATATACTTTCAAAACGGCACGTTGGGCTATCTCAAGACTCTTTAGAATAGTTTTGGAGGCTCCTCCCCAAGATGAAATGCAGTAGGTAAGGATACATTGGCAGAGTGCAAGGTAAACTGATTTTAGAAGATTCGAGTCTGCGACATGTCTTAGATTTTTAAAAATATAAATGAGCTTTCGAACGCGCGCTGATACATGTTTTATATGATCTTTAAAGTTAAGGTTATAGTCTACGGTCACGCCCAAATATCTAACTGAATTAACACGCTCAAGGGGGTTACAAGGGCAGCTTCCTGAGATGTTACAGTAGTGAGGGATTATAGTCAGTGAGTCGATGATTCTGGGTAACTGGCGTAAGCTGAATGTAATATATTTGGTCTTATCGACGTTGAGAGTAAGCAGATTGTCACTAAGCCAGTCTTTTACCCGGTCAAGTCCTAGCTGGGCAGCATAGAAAACCTTCTCCCAAGAGTCATCAGTGAATATGAGAGCAGTATCATCTGCATAGGAGATTATTTGGCCTTGGGGTAAATTGAGGTTAGTGAGATCATTTATATAGACGAGAAAGAGTGTTGGGCCCAAAATGCTGCCCTGCGGTACACCGTACGTAATGGACGACTCGCTACTCGTATATGAACCAACTCTGACACACTGAGATCTCCCAGTGAGGTAACTTTTGAAAAGTTTAAGTTGTTGGCCCCTAATACCCAGTCTCTCGAGCTTCCCCAGCAAGATAGAAACAGAGATCGTATCAAAGGCCTTGGCAAGATCTAGGAAGATAGACAAACAGTATTTGCCATCGTCCATCGTACGGGAGATAAGTTGTATCAATTTATGTACTGCACGGTCAGTCGATTTCCCGCTACGAAAACCAAATTGATTTTCAGAAAGGAATTTATTGTGTTCAAGGTAATTTATAAGTTTTGTGTTGATAATTTTCTCTAAAATTTTTGACATAGCAGGCAAAATTGAAATAGGTCTGTAGTTACTGATACGATCTCTGTCTCCACTCTTGTGAATGGGAAGGACTTCTGATTTTTTGAAAAGATCGGGGAATATGCCATTTTGTAAGCAACAGTTAAAAATATGGGTGAGAGGAGGAACTAGAATGTGTGCGTTTAATTTAATTGCTTTGTTTGATATTTTATCACAGCCTATGGTAGAATCAGTCTTAAGGTTGGATATGTGGCGTTCAACTTCTCTTTCTGACACGTCTCCAAGCACAAAAGATTTTAAATGTGTGTAGTTTATGGGAGTGTAGATAGATGATGGTAGATGATTTCGGAAACTAGATTCGGCCAAATTTTTACCTACATTGACAAAATAATTATTCACTAGGTTCAAAGACAATTCTGGGGAAGAGGTCAATTGTAAAAGATTTTCAGGATAGTTAGGTTGTTTAGAAGAGTTAGTTATGTTTTTAATAGATTTCCACAAGTCTTTAGGATTATTCTTAGCGGTTTGTAATTGGTTTTTATCATACTGTATCTTAATGTTCTTAAGCAATTTGTTACAAAAATTTCTATAACGTGTATAGATAACTTTCGAGGTCTCGGTGTTGGGAAAAAGTTTGGTTTTTTGATGCAACAAGTCTCTGTTTTTAATACAGCGCAATAACCCTGGAGTAATCCAGGGTTTGATTATACGTTTTCTCCGAGAAACTCTTATAGTCGTGGTGCTAGCTGTCACCGCGTTCTGCATTTCTTTTACGAGGTAATTTAGTGCTAAATTGGGGTCTTGGTACTGGAATATAGGGTTTATATTAATACTTAAAATATGGTATGATAATAGGTCGTAGTTAACTCTATGAATAAATTTAGGTACATAAGGAGTGGACTGTGTGAAACTTAAACAGAATAATACAGGATAGTGATCAGTTAGGGTGGTGTGTGGTATTAGCGTGATGGCGGGATATTTAGTTTTTAAAAGAAGATGGTCCAGGCAAGTCCCACTTGCTTCCCTAGTGATCTCGGTGTGAGCTGGCAGTAGTCCGTGTGAAGCCGTCATGGCTAGGTATCGCTCTCCCGCTGTATCGAGTTTAACGGAATTAATGGGAATATTTATATCGCCTAAAACAAGGATATTTCTATACGAGGAGAGAGAGGTAAGAATTTGATTCAAGGATAATAGAAATGGATCAGTATTTTTAAAAGAAGGAGAACGATACACAGCCACGATTGCAGTATCTTTGCCTTGTGACAAAGTAAGTATATTGCTATCCACAGAATGAGGCTCATCTATTTCATAATTAAGGTGATCTTTTATGTATACAACGACACCATCGTTTTGTTTGGAGTTTTTATGTGTATAGTATGAGCGGTATCCACTCATGATAGGGACATACGATGTTGTCATGAGCCAGCACTCCGTTAGGACGATTATATCACAGTCAAGTTTAAGTTGTGACAGCAGAACCTCCAAACCCGTTATGTTACAATTAATACTTCGGATATTTTGTGTGAATATCAACAAGCGTTTACTTTGGGTGTGTGGAATAAATTTATAGCATTCATCAATATTGCAGACAAGCGCTGTCGATACCGTTATATTATCTATGTCTGTATTAATTAAATTAGCGTTATCGAATTATTAGAGTGGATATTGGCACATCATGGTTAGAATCCATAACTGTCCCCTTTGATTCTAGAACAAGGTAATCTGGCCGCAGAATAAGTTGTGGTTGCAACAATGTATATAAAAACAGCGTGTGTAGACTATAGTATGCATATACGTAACATCTATTTTGAAAAACGCTTTTGTAGCAACTAAGCCTAATATATTTAAATATGTAAATACATACTGTTGATTGGTTTTTGTATATTGTTGTTTTATTTTGGTTGTAGAATGAATATATTGAATGTGTATAGTGTTTGTGTTGAGTACGGGTGCAAATGTGTAAAGGAAATACATTATACAAAAATAAAAGAAGCTTACAGAAAAGTAAAAGTATGGTTGATAAAATAAAAACATGCATATCGTAAATAAACAAGCTTATATAAAATAGTCATTGCAAGTTAATAAGATCTTGTAAAGCTTGTTCAGACTTGATTATGATTTGTTGGGCTCCTATCTCTTTGCGTAGGAATATGTGACCGTTTTTGGTCCAACAGAACCGATAATTATTCGATTTTGAGAATTCACGCGTTCTATAGAATAATTTTCTCGCACTTGGAGGGAGGTGTTCTCCAATATATACCAGACGTTTGTCACCAGATAACCCTATGCTGTTCGTATTAAGACTTTCGTCCTTGGCACGATTCTTGTTGAAATTGCGAACAGAGTTTATCAGCTGCTGTTTGGTTGGGACGGTAGTAAATTCGGTCACGATAGGTCTCGCTGTGCCCGGCTTACCTGGGAGACGGTAAATGTCCCGGATCTGCGAAGCCGACACAGGCAGATCAACAGCGTCGCCTATTTTGGTTACGATAGTGCACAATTCGGCAACAGTCTCGTTCTCCATAGGTGGTATATTGCGCAATTCCACACAAGACGAGCGCGAAGTCTGTCCCAGGTCACGCAGTTTCTCCTCCAGCTCATTCATTCTGATGGTGTTCGCCTTTCTTTCAGTCTTCAATTCATCAATTTGTTTTCTAAAATCCTCAAATTGAGAGTTTATAAAAGATATCGACTTTTCAATATCATGGTTCGTATTTTGAATTAATACATTTTGTGCTTTGACTTCAGCGATATCGGATACTAATTTATTGAGTGAAATAGTTTGTTGATCAATCAATTTGTTTATATAATCATCCTGTTCCACTTTCCAGTGTTTTAACATGTTTTTAATTTCACGTCTGAGCTCTGCGAAATCGTTGTTCGGGGAATATTCCGGGCGAGGGCGTTTGCTGCGGATTGTTGTGTTTACATTATCGGTTGGTATAACACGAGGAATATCCGAGTCGGTCTCCGAAGTAATAGAGGTTGGAGGTGTGCGCTGTATACGGGACATCATGTTGATAGTATTGATAGTAGGTATAAAATATTTCGTAGCGCTTGACGTAACGAAATATTTATACATATAGGTGAATAACGGTTAGGTATATGGATTTGTAAAATGAACAGATCTATTTTATCTTTATAGTTTTTTATGGTATATCGGGATGAGTACCTTTATGTTATAGTAGCTCGCAGCCAAATAAGTCTGTGCTGTATTCCCGTAAAACATTGTTGACAAAATGAGGTTATAATAATATTTTTCCTAGTCTTAAAAATAGGCAGCGTCCCAACACCTTATAACAAGTGAGAAACGGCAATGAATTGACGTAAATATTAGAGTTCGAAAAATTGTATCACGTGACTTTGAGGTCAGAGGTGAAAGGTCATAGTCATTTTGGGGGTATATCGACAATGCTGAGTCGAATGGCATTGACCGCGAGTGTTTACTCGTAGCTCTTACGGTTCTTGAGTTGAAAGTTGTATAACAGACAGACGGATGGATAAAGTTGTTGTAGGTATAAGAGCTTTTTCGAACTCTAAAAAAAGCCACAAAGAACTTCAAAACTTGCAAAAACTTTTCTACCATATCCAAACAACCATCAGCAGTTGCATGGTGACTGAAACCTTGCACTTTCCGTGCAGCCCACTGTTATCTATGCAAATGGTCGAGCCTATTCACCAGCCATTCATGCTGAACCTACTTGAACTATGATTTATTGTCTTGATTATTGGGTGTGTTGAGTATACGGTGCTGTGATTACTTCTAGACACGAGAGGTACTGTAATGCAAAATGGCGATTTAAAAAGAAAAGGTGTTTGGTTCTTGCAAATGTTCTTTTTATAATATACAGTTTCACGCTTGTACCTACCTATGTGGTGCCGTAGTTTTCCTGATCTATCACTAATGCACCAAGTGAGTTTGATACCCACGCGAAGCAAATATTTTAAAAATGTGTATTCCTAAACTTGGAAGGTTTGTAGTGGTACAAGCTTTCCTACTTTTAAGAATATAAATTTATAATAACCTAGCTTTTGCGCGCGGCTCCGCCCGCGTGGTACCTACATCAATAAAAAGTAGCCTATGTTTTAAACTATATCTGTACCAAATTTCATCTAAATCGATTAAGTGGTTTAGCCGTGAAAATGTAACAGACAGACTGACAGACAGATAGACAGACACACAGAGTTCCTTTCGAATTTATAATGTCAAAACGACCTTTCACTACGTACAAAGTGTGTTTTGTTCAGGTGGGTACACCATTCTGAAGATCGCAAACTAATTTAACATTAGCAGACAAACGACTTCTCGCAGAATCGGCAACGTGCAAGTCTACAAAAGCGTCCGTTAGGTGCAAATTATACAAAAGTGGCATAAGACAAAGGCGCAAGGAACACGTCGCTTGTTATACAGTACTTCTGAAGAATATATTTTAGCGCACCAAAATTAAACTTATACAGTTTAATTTGGCACATCTTGCTATATCTTTGCTTCTTTTGTATAATTTTTATCGCGTCTCGAAGAGCAGCGATAGTTCAGTGGGGAGACCAACAGACTGCAATGCAGAGGGTCTCGGGTTCGAACCCACGTCGCGCACCTCTGACTTTCGGAAGTTATATGTGACTTTTCGAAATTATGTGCGTATTGATTGACAATTATCGCCTGCTCCGTGCCTCGGAGAGCACGTTAAGCCGTCAGTCCCGGCTGCTATGAACATCTATGGCAGTCGTTATTGGGAGAGTGTCGGCACAAAAGATCCCACTGGGTCGAAGTGTCGCCGCGCCGGTCTGCACTGACTGGCCCCCACATAAGATAAGATAATCGCGTCTCTGCCTTATCCGTACAATGCCTAGGCCGTGCTGTCGCCTTACGCCTTTTCTGTATAATTTACGCCATAGATGGTTACTTACCACCTAAATGGCAAAAAAGTTGATATTCATTCCCCTCTTTCATATCGTCAATATATTTAGATGCTTCCAATTCATGATTATAAACCAAGAGTACAAATGAATCATGTCACTTTTCACCAATCTATCATAATTTAAAAGCGGGGGGTCGTTTTGCAACCAAATGCATTTTGCTCCCATAGGGTGGGCGAGGGGTTAATACACCAAAGTAATTTTATTGCGACGCAGCAAAAGGGTTAAGTGAGGTTGAACACTGAATCGTGTTTTATGCTTTTTAATTTGTTTTCGGGAAACAATTTGAGGGGTTGTTAAGTGTTTTATGCATTCGCTTCTTAGTGAATTGTACTTTATTGCCACGGTATGGTTACTAGGTTGATATTGATTAAATGAGTTAGTCTGTTGTCTGTATACATCCGACAGGGTCGGCAGAGTTGAATAGCTACAGCAAATAGTGGTCATTGATTGTTTAATACTAAATAGTAAATACATTAACTGGATTTTAACAGATATTTGCTCCAACGGTCAGGGCTTTCAATATTCTAGGTTACTCATCGTTTAGATATTTTTGTTTGTTCTTTGGCGGAATTTGAGAGGGTGGCACTGGATTATATTAGCTATCTTTAGTACAATAATAATTAGGTATTACTTTATTGTGCTTTTTTTATGAGATAGGAGGCAAACAAGCAGACGGATCGCCTGATGGTAAGCGATTACCGCCGCCCATAAACACCCGCAACACCAGAGGAGTTACAAATGCGTTGCCGGCCTTTTAAAAAGGAGTACGCTCTTGTCTTGAAGGTTGTAGGTCGTATTGGTCCGGGAATACCTTAGGCGACAGTCTATTGCTGCATTGCTGTATCTGTTCTGCTGGGTCTGTAACCTGTAATAACAATGTGTGCTGAATAAATAAATAAAATTTATTTTTACTAGTTTGCTATGATTTTAAATGTAAATAGACTCGTGCCTGTTTAGAGAGCAAGCAGAGATTACGTTTGTCCCCTTGCTTTATTAGATATATTTTACAAAAGGCGTTGAATAGACGTTGGATGTCGATTGTGTGGAGCCTGATACATTAAGCAGGTTGTGTATAGTATTACTAGTAATGTCAAGCTAGTCCGACATAATCCCTCCGCCCGCCCCCGCGGAGGGGTAAGCGTCAATGCATTCCACCACGTAAAAAAAAAAGTAATGTCAAGGTATGTTCAATTACAGTAAGAAGTATACCCACCTGATTTGGACAATATCAGTTTCAGGTCGAAAATAATGGTAAAATTTGATTTTGATACCTCTCTGTTTATACCTTGGGTACATAAACCTGATGATATGGGGTTTGTTACTTAATTGAGTTTAAAATTCCTTCCAATTATATTTTACTTTCAACTACAGTTGTAGCTTGTTTTACTACCGAGTACCTTTTAAAAATATCTCCGGTCCCTCTAACGAGAGCTATTAAGCAATTACCCTCCGAGCAACACCTGGCGCCTACGCTAGTCTATTAATACGTAAGCGGTTGAAGACGCACTTAATGTGCTCCTTCCATTAGGCGACGTTGTAAATTATAACCACTTTACATCTATGCCACCCTGGTACTTTCGCTACTGGCGAGCGATTAACACAAGATTTGTGTCGCGGATATCGCCGTCCGTTTCGTAAATTATTTCTTCCGATTGGTAGTAAATGACATAATAACTTATGTATAAGATATGTAATTCACATGTGATATGCTTTACAGTGATTTGTTTGTTTGTCCTTATATTTAAGGTTGTCACAGTTGATATTTCTATTAAGAGTGGCCGTGAGTTTTCTGCAGGTATTCTTAAATCTTTTGCGATATTTATAAATTCATATCCTAACATCCTTACTGTCTCTTAAAGCAGACTTTAGAATGGGACAAAGCTATACACTTTGTAATGCATTATCTCATTCTGGCGTATGAAGCTTTATGCCGCAGGCCATAGCGAAACGAGATGGGTGTAAAAACCCAGGATTCAACCTCTTCGTCTTAAATGTAAAGGTATATTGCCATTTAAAATACATGTGACATTGTGACCCCTATATCTCGGGGGTCTTTTGACCCACAGGGCCCATATTCAAACTCGACCGACCACACCAAGTTACAAGTCAATCGGTCCAGTGGTTCCGGAGTTATGCCTGTCACTAACAGACGGACACACAGACCCAAGTAATGTTTTCATTAACCTCTGAAAAAGACTCTCTGAAGAGGTTAATAAATGGTTCTTATCAGTTGTACAGGCAGCGTAGCTACTCATTTTTGGCAGCGTCGGCAACGCGCAAGTTTACTTATAGTGCCTACAAGAATTCATACGTTTTCATATCCAGCCTTTTCTTATCAGCAAACAGGTGTAAAAAAAAACTTATTACATCATAACATAATTATAGCGTAATATCTAAAATCGTTACATTTCTGCTTATGCATTTTAAAAGGCACAAACTCCGGTACATACAATACAGTATTTCGAAACATTTAGGCGAAACATATATTTAAGTTATACTCAGAATCTTTTCGTCTCCAAATCAAATATCATGTTAATATCTAATAAATAAATGAATCTAGCATATTAAGAATTAATCCAACAAACAACAAGATAAAGACATAGTTACATCGAACATAGTCTGACGGAAAAAATTTCGCCGAAAATAAACTTCCCCTAAACACTAAAGCACAGGCGGTCGATGTATTAAAAACAGCTGATTCTAAAATATTCAAAATTCAGTTCTAAACAGTCGTATTTCACGTGCGTAACCGGCGGCGTCAGAGCGTCGACTAAAAAAACCTTAAAACTCTCTCAGATATTAAATTCAATACAGCGCTACTATTTTCGTGCATCCATGAATTGAATTTTTTATGGCGCGCGCGTGGGTCTCTGTCATTTGTTTTCATTACGTACACCCCTCGAGAAAAAAAAAGATACAAAATAAGTTTCGTATGCCTAAGCTGACGAGTATGACAATAATTTTCGCCGGTTTGTCTGTATGTCTTGATTTACATGTTATTATTATGCGGACGGAGCTGGTGACGTTAATAGAGCTAACGATTTGAGATATTAGCTAATAATCTTTATCTTTATTTTCCGAATGGAATTCGGAATGTTATTCCTCTTAATATTTTATGCACGCCTGGTAGCCTAATTTCTTCTTCATTTTATGTAATGCGCTCGATAATAATTCTTTTTTTAAGAACATGTTTAAAAATCAATGATTATCTTTACATTTTTGGATGAGACACCTGTCACTTTAGTTAAACGTAGTAGTGGTACTTAAGAATGCAAGTGGCTTTTTATTTTCTTACTATCTTACTATCTATGCGGTCCTGGTACTTATCTTAAGATAAGTAAGTACCTAATTTAAGTATAAAGGTAAGTTTGAGCGCATGCCTATTTTCTTTATAATTATTTTCATTTGTTATGCTTATGATGTACTTATCTTTATTTTAAATTATGAGGTAAGACGTGTTTTACTATACTTTATAAATATATGTATTATTATATTACAAACGATAGACATTTATAGTTAATTTAACTATAACCCGCGGAGTCATTAGCGAAACTAATAAACAAACGTAAACTATGTAACAAAACTTTAAAACAAACAACATTACTTTATATAACAATCGAAAGTATGTAAAAGAATTCGATTTTATTACAATCTATGACAATAAATACATGAACACGGAGAGATTATCACCACTAATGAGATCACTCGCGAAGAATAAACATCCACTAAGTCTAACATGTTTACAATACAGCGGTTTTATAAAAAAAATAATGTGAAAATGATAAAGGCATCACATCCACACTTTTGTCAAAATACGATATGAACGCTTTGCATTTTCAACATTCTTTCACATATTATTACGTATAACATACATAGATATTAGTACCTACGCGTTAAATGATAACACGCAATAATTCTTGAACTGTACGAGTATAATTTAAAACGCATTGTTCTCATTTTCCAGTTGTCTAAACACAGTATTACAAAAAAATCTTGCGAAAAATAAAATGTGGCTTAGAATATTACGAACGGAGGAACGGCTTTGCAAAAACACAACAATAGATATTTTTCATATCATCACGCTTTTGCATACCTAAGGAGGCAGGCAAAGGTAACAAGTGCTTGGCATTTTGAATGTCATTTAACGGACACAATAGAAAATGTATTCTTCATTTGTGACTGCCGCGGCCGGTCACAAGAATACATTTTCTATTGTGTTGCGTTAAATGTTTTAAAGTTAACGTAATGGAAAAAGCGTATAGCTAAGAACCAGATTCAATGGATCTATTCAAGGCCCAGGGGCAATATGATGATGCGGTTGAATATGATGGTGACCTTTATATAACAGGTTATATAATGCTTACCATCATATTCAACCGCCAATGTTCTCAGTGCTATCGTTTTTTTTTTATTCTACTCGGCATTCAAGCTTACGGCCCACCTGTTGGTAAGTGGTCACCGTAGCCTATGAACGCCTGCAACACCAGAGGCATCACTTGCCCGTTGCCGACCCTTTAGGAAAGGAAGTGGGGAGGAGAAGGAGCAGGAAGTGGGAAAGAGGGTGATTGGGCCTCCGGCACTCTCACTCAACGAACGAAACACAACAGTAGGAATACTGGTATTTCACGTCGATATTCTGTGAGAAGTAGTCCTTCCCCGGTCGAGCCGGCCCATTAATGCTGAAATCAGCGAGACAGGAGATATGTGGCCTAATCACACATATAACACAAAAGTGTGTGTAATTCACAGGTGTTTATTTCTTGATTGTCTATTCTTTATGTCCGTTGTTTCAATGGTTCGTAGTAGAGAGTGGCGCTTAATTGCATTAAAATTACTTTTGTATACATTTGTGCGGAACTTGATTCCTATGTCTCATGATCAAAAAGTTTACAAACGTGGGAATGCCTTGGAAAATAATTATTTTCGAAGTATATTACACCTGTGATTTGCCAGCTATACTGCTACCGTTAAAACATATAGTTATCACAAAAAATAATCAACTCACCTGCTCTTTAACGTGCATACTTTAAGAGATGACAATAAGACCCAAGGTCTTACGTGGAGCCCTACTGGGTCAAAATCAAAATAAAACGTCAAAAATCATTTATTCATTTAGCCCATAAAATAACACACATAAATGCGCTAAGATATGTCCTTCTTCAAACGACGTTTAAATAGAGTTCTTCTTTCACGGTAGGCAGCGGCTTTGCTGTGTCCTGACATTGCTGAAGTCCATGAGCAGCGGTTACCACTTTCCATCAGGTGGGCCACTTGCTCATCTGCCACCAATGGCAATAAAAACAAAGTAAAAATAAACATATATATGAAATTCTGATCTTAAATTTAGTTTAGTCTAGGTTTAGGCAAAAGGTTAAGCCTTTTAAAGAAACCAGCAAGAAACTACTAGTACTAGAAACAGTGTTGTTGAGAAATACCTGACAGAAAACTCAGTACCATTTCGCTCATCATATCATCGGCAGTTGCGGAGTCATGCGCGTACGCCGACGTCACAGAACCGACCAACCTCAATTTTATCGCTACGATAATTAAAAAAACATGTTCGATAAACAAAATGTCGAGATTTACGACTCGAGATTAGATAGGAAACGAATAAAAATATGATATTTGTGTGTTTAGAGGAGTCGGGGAATGGAACCCCCGTACGGCCGTGGCGCCTACCGCCCGCGGCGCGCCCGCGCTGATACAATAAAAGTAAAACTCGTCATAGTTACCGATGCACTTACATGTGCACGCACTTGTAACGACTTACCGTTTCAGTAGAGACTATACTATAATAATAATATCAGGTTTATGAACTATCCCACTACTGGGCAACAATGTCTTCTCAGTGTGAGTAGTATTAGTAAGCTACAATCAACCACAGTGGTCCAGTACAGTTCGGCAGACTCTACACAACTTCTACTACCTACAATTGTACTACTAATTTATTTTTACAGAAAGTTTACAGACACATATTCTTTTATATATAAATACAATAATTAACTTCTATTGCTAATAACAAGCTCTCACATATATCTTAATATCTCTATCTATCTTCTATATATATAAAGGAAGATGTCCTGACTGACTGACTTAGAGACAACGCATAGCCTAAACCGCTGGTCGTAGGAACTTGAAATTTGGAGAGCATGTGTGTTTTAATTTGTAGGGGTAAGAAAAGATTTTTTGAAATTCCACCCCTAAGGGGGTGAAATAGGCGGGTAAAGTTTGTAACGAAATTTTCCCATTTCTGGACTTAGCAGTATGAAAATTGGTACATAAGTTTTCGATTACAATTGAAAAATATCTGTGTAGGTGAAATGGATAAAACTCTCCCCTAAAGGGGCGGAAGGGGGGATAAAGTTTGTATGAAAATTTTCTCACTTCTGGACGAGTACGAGCCGAATTGATTGTCAAATTCTAAATTAACGCGAGCGAAGCCGCGAGCAAAAGCTAGTATGTATATAAATTACGTGTCACGTTGTTTGTCTGCTATGGACTCCTAAACTACTGAACCGATTTTGATCAAACTTCGTAACCATCTGTAATTTGATCCAACTTAAAAGACAGGATAGTTTTTTTTATAAATAAAAACGCGCGACTGGGGCGCAGCACCCGCGCTACTGCCGCGCGTTAGTTCATCGATAGACTAGTGACGGCTGCGTGGCGGCAGCGTTGTAAATTTGAAGGTTCCCTTACACTGCTACTATTACAGGGGACCAACCACTACCTGAGATTTGACAAGCCACAGATTCTCTCCAAACAACACCGATTCCTACCAAAGATGCTTCGCGAGGGTATTGAAATCAAAAGACATCCTAATTTCAATAGAGAAGATGGTTGAAATGTACCACCAGTAATTCAAATAGTCAAACCCAAGAAGAAGCAAACCACAGTTAGACTTCATGATACTTAAGCTCATTCTGCGTTAATAGAAACACCCATGATTAAATTATGTTCGAGTACTTTGAAATAACTACACTGGAACATTGAGACAACTACCATCTTAATCTCCCCGTGACTATGGCTTTTGAAAAGCAACCGAAACGTCGGGAAAAGTGTAAACTTAAATATAAATAGTTTTCAGCAGTCATACACTGCTGCGCACGAGGTCTTGAAGATTGTGGTCGGCCCTTTCTGTTAAGAAGTTATTTGTAACAATAGTGTCTGGAATTGTACACAATAGACAGCAATAAGCTTGCCCCCTAAGGTAGGATAGACCTAGTCCTTCCTACAAACAAACTTTGAAAAGTTAGACGTGCTGCCGTGAGATCGATCTCGAGACCACTGCGCTGCAGTCCAACGCTCTTTTACTGGGCTATCGTTCGCTCTGTAATCCTTACTTAATATTATAAATTCGAAGGTAACTCTGTCTATCTGTCTGTCTGTCTGTTACCTTTTCACGGCAAAACCACTCAACCGATTTAGATGAAATTTGGTACAGATATAATTTAAAACCTGAGGAAGGACATAGGCTTATTTTTATTGATGTAGGTACCACGCGGGCGGAGCCGCGCGCAAAAGCTAGTAGTATAAAAAGGCCATTTTAAATTATAACAGTTGAAATGCACTGGGAACATGTATGTATCTACGCTATAGCAACGACACCCTTCTTAGTTTATTCGACATTATTAATGATTTACATGCCAACCGATCATATTTCAACTAATACAAATAAATATATGTCTAAAATGTGTATTTACTTTAACTACAATGTATAGAAATGTCAAATGACTTCATAAATTTAATGTAACAGGACTAGAATGTCTATTTGACCTTTTAAATAATATCATTATTAAACTAGATGATTAACTGTTAGCTGTCTCGTTGCTATAAGTTTAGTGTTAATTTAGCCCGTGGCGAAAATTGTTTAAGTATTTATAGATGCTTAGGGTCGATAAGGCAAGGTTCGATTCCCTGGGTTGCACGTTTTTTGTTTGAACTTTATGTACCTAACTGCAAAGTTCAAACGTAGTATATTAACGCAACATTTATTGTTAGTTACACATACATATAGTGTTTCGCCTATATCGCTAACTGGGTAGGCAGATAAGATAGGTACGCATATTTCGGTAACTATGATTTCAAGGCCCACATAACAAGCAAAACTCTAGAAAATCTCGGAACGATTTCCGCTACCGTTAGCCCCTAGAGCCTTTTGCAGTCTAAAAGTCTAGTATCGAGAATTTATAGTCAGAAAAACCAATAACTATTTGCTCAACCCTAGAATTAAACTCGAGACTCCTTACACAGCAGTCGCATTTACCATCACTGCGCTACTGAGGCAGTCCTCTCTTGTTTTTATATATAAACTAGATGTTCCCGCGGTTTCACCCGCGTTTATCGTTACTGCGCCGCCCCCGTGGGTCGTAGCGTGATGTTATATAGCCTATAGCCTTCCTCGATAAATAGGCTATCCAACACTAAAAGAATTTTTCAAATCGAACCAGTAGTAATCACGCAGAATAAACCAGGAGAAACATCGTTTGTACTATGTCTGTAATGGGTAATTATTTTGCTGCGATGTTATTTTAAAACTGCTATATCTCCTAAGATATTCATTGAAATCGAATGATGTAAAGGGCAATTTCGTTTTAAATTAAATACTTGTGATGAATAACGTATTTATTAGGATAAGGATTAATATCATGTTTATAATAATACCTTCGCAAATAATGCATTATTTTAGAACAAATTTGGTTAGCATAAAAATGGTTATAGTGAGCCAACCTTAAAAGATAGACATATGCTGCCGCGGACTTTTTTTTAGAACTTTTAAAGGGGAAAAATTCTGTCATACATGATTTTTGCGAAACTTTAACTGTTTACGCAGCGCACGCAGCGGAAGCTCTCAAAAGGGAAAAATACCCTCCGATTTTGAAACATTCTTCATTGGTGCTCAGCTCCTATTGATCTAAGCGTGATGATATATAGCCTATAGCCTTCCTCGATAAATGGGCTATCTAACATTGAAAGAATTTTTCAAATCGGACCAGTAGTTCCTGAGATTAGCGCGTTCAAGCAAACAAACAAACATACAAACAAACAAACAAACTCTTCAGCTTTATAATATTAGTATAATAAATAGATAAATAAATAATATTCTATCACATACACACAACACCATCTAGTCCATACTAAGCAGAGCTTGTGCTATGGGTACTAGACAATGGATAAACATACATATAGGGAAATTTTTTTTTTTGTAAATACATACATATTATACATAGAAACACCCAGACCAACACAAACATCCATGTTCATGCACACAAATGTTTGACTTGTGCGGGAATCGAACCCGCGACCTCAGGCGTGGCAATCGGTTATACTAACCACTACGCCATCGAGGCCGTATAGATTATAATACGAAACGATCTTTCGGCGCTACTTGTTTCTGTACATCGACAGACAGAACTTCGCATGCCTCTTTTTGCCCACTCGTCTCACTATTCCTTATGTACATTTGCTCAAAGATTTCATATAAATCATAGATGCGTCTTATTAGATTTAAATATTATGGTCTACTTTCTGGACGATAACTTGTCATCTAACACTCAATGCTGTCATTACATCTAGATATATTAACATGCTCGCTCAAATTCAAAATTGTACATTATCATTCCCTATCTTATATGTGAGCTCACTCATCTCAGTGTGGACATTTTTTCGTGCAATCCAAGTACAGTGTCGACACATGCAAGATTTAATTGCATTCGCTAATATTTATTGTCGATCCGAGTGTAGTAGTAGATAATTAGATGTCGTGACGCGGCATCGATCTTACGTCCCATCTGGACAGACTCAGAGAGGTCAGCTGTGCTGACTCAACCCACGACATATTTATGAGCTATGTTATCTAAAGTGCTTCTAGGAAATATATTATACAGTCATCACCTCGTTGTATCTTGACAAAGATATTTATCATAATATGCATCGTTTATAATGTTAGTTGCATGACTGCACATTGAGTTAATATGTACTCATACGCATTAAAGGCGACAAATCAACGAGAATATATGTAACGCGCGTTAGAGTGCACGCTCTTTAACTTAATTAGTCTGAGCTATGCGCTCACACCAACCACACGTTACAAATTGTAATAGTAAAAAATATTGCGGTAGATTAGCGCTACATTAATTTCGTACTTCAATTAAAAAGTCGCTTGAAGCCCTTACGTTTAACGTTTTGTAGCGAAGGCACTATTATCCGATATCTATCTTTCTACTTCAATAAACTTGGATAAAATATTGAATAATTAAAAACATCACGATATAAGATACCACAAGAACAGTTACGTAGTTTATTAAAATAGGTATTAGGTACACCGGCGTCGCTACTACCAGCCGAATGTCATTAGATACCTTGACATAATATTTACCCGTATAATATATCGTGTCTGTATAAATTGATATGAAAATGTATAAAACATTTAAATGCATATTTAATGATAATATTTAAAAATGCATACTTTTAGCTACCTACGTTTACTATGAATAAAAATAATCTTTTAAAGCTATTTAATTAAGTATTTATCGATTCACAGGTTTAGATAAAAAATATTAACCAAATGCTAATTTTACGATACTAAAACTTTGTACATAACAGTGAAAAATCGCTCACTTATCTCATAATTATTAATAAAAAGTGATTTGAAGTAAATTTTTACGGCGGGAATATTGCAAAAACGTGTCTTCTATATTTTAAACGCTTTTAAAATATCGTCATATTCTTCGTAAAATATTTATTAATCGTGTTTATAGGTGGCATAATTACGGTGTATCGTTTTACGCGATAATGAATGGAAAATGTTTAAAATTACTTGTTATGGCTTTTAAAGACATGATGTTTTGAAAAATTTCCGATCGCCTTCTAATCTGAATAAATCAAGTGAGTACCAGTTTTTCTACTGTAAATGCCTATATGATTATGCATAGGTGTGTCAAAAGGCATTAATAGCGGTACAAAAACATAAGGCATTAATAGCGGTACAAAAACATAAGGGGTCCTTTTGTAAATAATTAGTAATCAAAGGACTCAATCGCGGCATCATTTCACAACATTTCAAAACGCTCTCGCTATTGCGCCACGGATTTCAATATATTTTCTTATAATGCCACTAGAAAATTAATGTTTGTCATCGAACGACCATTTCACTACTCAACTCAGGATTCCCCTAACATTAGATCTTTAGCAAATTAATAAATTACCACTAAATCGGCCACGATATAGACAATAAAATTTACACGAAACTCACGGTTTAGTGGAACACATCGCCCATTATCGCCGGTTCATTTCCTAGTCGTGTAACACATGATTACATTTAAATTTTTTCACACAAACATTACTCTTTTCAAGGGGCTTTAAGAAAATCATCGCGTCGTAGTGCCAACTATTTACGATTGTCTGAGTTGCGCATCCTTTACGGATCGATTGCGTAACCGCTTAGAATTCCACTGTGGGTACCAGTGTTTAGTTTCAATGCCTAGAGTATTATTATGTAGGTAATTAACGTTTTTACGCAAGGAGTGTTTAGTTAAAAGCTTATGCACTCAGTTACGTTTTGTTTTAATTAGTTAGTTTTAATAATATTTTTATTACTGTTTTTAAGATATCGTATATGATTTTCCAAAATTTGTTTGAATAGCGAAAAACACATCTCATAAAAATACGATTAAAGTTATAATGTTAATATGGTTCAAATTTCCCAACAGACCTGGTTAGTTTTACTTAATAAGACATTAAAATTAATGAACCAATCAAATTCAATACTTAATTAGACCCAACAGGTTAACGGTAATAAAAAAATATTTATAATGTAGAGCATTTAATAACTTAAGTTAAGAACTAATAAGGCTTTTAAACTTCTATTTGGTTTGCCGCAAAATATTAACCTTTGTAACTTTAACAGCGAATTTAAAATCACTTAAATATCTTTAATTTTATTACTATAATATCTAAATAAAAACTTTTACGACTACAAATGGGGTTTTCCTTATATTTAATTCCTTAAGAAGTTTTCAATAAATGTTGTACTATACTTAATCCTTTTTTAAGTGCAGTGGACGGTGGCGCACTGGAGATGGATAGGGAAACTAGTCTGCACAATATCGGTGCTGAAGAATCTTATGATTGTTTTATTTATTGGGTGTTATTTAAATGGTTAGCATAGTATTGGTATTTTTGTGAGCAGAAAAATATAGAGATCAAACTAAGTCGACGGAGCCCCGCTTGGCGGGGCTCCTATTTTTGGGTTGGTTGATTGTTTGGTTGATTTGAGGCGTATAGATGCTCGTTATGCTGTGCAATATTTGCTGACCAATTAGTATTTTTGATGATCATTATATTAATCCCTTATTTATTTATTTGGTTAACTCACAGAATGCTGTGAGTTAACCAAATAAATCATATATTGATATGATACAATTTCGTGAAAAATTTAGATGACAGAGTTCTAATATACATGCAACTTACGAGCTAACACAGCATTTATAGTTAAGACAACAACATTATGGTAAGAGTTTACAATGTTCATAAAATGTAAACATAAAATATAAATTAGCATATCTTATGTTATGTGGGGGCCAGTCAGTGCAGACCGGCGACACTTCGACCCCGTGGGATCTTTTGTGTCGACACTCTCCCAATAACGACTGCCATAGATGTTAATGGCAGCCGGGACCAACAGTTTAACGTGCTCTCCGAGGCATGGAGCAGGCGATAATTGTCAATCAATACACACATAATTTCGAAAAGCCATATAACTTCCCGGCCAGATGGACCGATGACCTGAAAAAGGTGGCTGGAGGTGACTGGATGGCGAAAACGGGAGATCGGGCCTTGTGGCGCACCCTGGGGGAGGCTTATGTCCAGCAGTGGACTGCAATAGGCTGAAATGATGATGATGATGATGATGATATAACTTCCGAAAGTCAGAGGTGCGCGACGTGGGTTCGAAGCCGAGACCCTCTGCATTGCAGTCTGTTGGTCTCCCCACTGAGCTATCGCGGCTCTAAATTAGCATAAGGGTTTTCAAATTAAAAAAATGAATACAAGAACATAAAAGAAAAACAGGAAAATAAACGAAAACAAAGGGTTTTCTAAGATGGTATGGGATGACACTGTAATATCGTGGCACTCTACGAGTGATTCACTGCACCAGTGATTTAAGTGAGTTTTATGGGTTTGATTTGGAGTAGCTAATTTTGCGCAATGTACTATTTGTTTTCCCGAGTCTGTGGGGGTACTTTATGGCGACCGTGATACGAGAAGTATTCCTAATAATAATATCGTACATATGTCTTTAGAAATGAAAAGGGTTTCTTAAGCTCTACAACAAATCAGAGTACTCACAGGCAACCAGACTACGCTTACGAACCCTATGTAAATGTTTTAATTCTATACATACGAGGTTTAAAGAGAGTTCTTCTTTCACGGTAGGCAGCGGCTTTGCTGTGTCCTGACATTGCTGAAGTCCATGAGCAGTGGTTACCACTTTCCATCAGGTGGGCCACTTGCTCGTCTGCCAACAAAGGCAAAAAAAAAAAACATCTCTATACGTTCCAGGGTTTCACCCGCGTTTATCTTTATTGCGCCGCCCCCGTGGGTCGTAGCGTGATGTTATATAAGCTAAAGCCTTCCTCGATAAATAGGCTATCCAACACTAAAACAATTATTCAAATCGAACCAGTCGTTCCTGAGATTAGCGCGTTCAAACAAACAAATAAACTCTTCAGCTTTATAATATTAGCATAGATTATGTCTCCAACAAAATATGTTCGACAAACAGAATTCCAAACGGTCAAAGCATAAGAAGAAATGTCGCAACAAACAGCTTTCTCAACACCAAGAAAAAACATAAAACATATTACAAATGATACATATTATAATTATTCCAGTAGCGTGTATTAAACGCATCTATAAGAGCTGTGTCTGTCATGTCCGGTTAATCTCCTCGCTGTGTGGGCGTAATGAGGGACCACTGAACCCCATTTATATTATACCTACACGTTTTGTTTTCCGCGGCCATTATACGCGGACGTATTGATCAGGGGACGACAGCATGCCTAATTAGACAGTTTAAATCTATACTAATATTATAAAGCTGAAGAGTTTGTTTGTTTGAACGCGCTAATCTCAGGTACTACTGGCTAAAATGAGAAATTCTTTTGGTGTTGGATAGCCTATTTATCGATAAAAGCTATAGGCTATATATCATCACACTACAGCCCGAGTTCACCGCTGATACAAAAAGTAAGGATGCCGACATGTTATGGAAAGCGTGTGTGAAGTTTGCCAGCATACTATTGACTAGTGGAGTGGAACTTAGCTGTCTTACTTTCTTATATGTGAGACAAAATGTATTAAGTATTGATACCTAAAGGTGAAGGTAGAAGAAGGACAGAGTTATATTACAGTCACGGTCATGAGTAGGCCATAGATTATGTGCAGCCTACTACAAAAAATTAGTTGTATGAGAGAAAGAGCCTGCCGTTATTATTGAAAATAAACGACTTTGTACGGATTTATTTATAAAAGACACAACTTCGATAGTTAAAACTATTTAAATTTACACTTGCCATGATGTTTCGGTTGCTTTTCAGCAGCCGTGGTTACGGGGAGACTAAGAGACTGTTATTGTTAATTAGTTTTGGTGATGTTATGTGATATACCGGACTTGCGCGGCGAAGTACCACTGACTTACAAGCAGTTAAAGGGTAGTTAGCCAGCTCTTGAAACCCCAAGCCTCGCCCACTTTTTTATCTAATTGCAAGTGACCATAGATTACTGTGACTGCTTAGCAATAGACCCAACGTTGTTGCCTTATTTCCACCTTATAGTATAAAAATAATAGAACTCAACTGGATCCTCTGCTGAAGAAATACCTGCGTCCCCTGCGACCAAAGAATTATACCAAGCCTGGACGATGTCTTAAAAACCGAAGTACATGTAAGTATTAAATAAAAGTTTATCAGTGATAAGGCTGATATTTCGTAGTCATTAATTCAGTTTTATTTCTACAAATTGCGTGTAGATATGCAATAAAGCATTTTATAATATACTTATTGAAAATTATGTATTTAAAAATGAATAATGAAACTACTAGTGTTATTAAAACAATAATTTTATTATCGACGTTAGGTATTATTGTTTCGGAACAGTTAATGAATTAACTGTTCCGTTATTTATTAAACAAATTAAATATAACACATATTGCCGAAATTAATACCATTTATATAATTGCCAGTACAAATATGATGATAATATTTCGAAAATATTTTTGGCTTGGACCAAAAAAGTAATAAATTAATATTAACGTAAACATCCACGAGCATTAAATCAACAAAAAATACAGCTGACGCTAATACTTAACAGTGTGATTCGCGTTGTAACTAGCAGTTTATAAATCAACGGCTTTTGTCAACTACCATCGAAGTTTAACATTTAACAAAGTTTGACATAATAGCTGACAATGACCCATAAATGGCCAATGCACATGTTTCTTTCATAATAAGGGATTTAATTAAAATAAAAACGGGAACTGCATAAGCAAAATTATAAAAACGCGCATGCGCGTTGCGATGCGTGTGCGCACTGGTGGGTCAATTATGCGTAATTAATCAGCAGTATCACCATTTCTCGGTTAATATACTTACTTTTATGTTATGTATTTTATATCAGTAAGTGTTAACCTATGCATTTTGTTATAAAAATATTTCTCATTAATTTTGTAGTGACGGCAGTAGTAATTTTGCACATATTACGAAATAACTACATATTATTAGAGTAGTAGAGCATCGCTGATTTCAGCATGAATGGGCCGGCTCGACCGGGGAAGGAAACCCTCTCACAGAAGATCGACGTGAAATAGCAGTATTCCTACTGTTGTGTTTCATTCGGTGAGTGAGAGTGCCGGAGTCCCAATCACCTCTTTCCTCTTTTCTCGCTCCTCCTTCCCACTTCCTTTCCTAAAGGGTCGGCAACGCGCAAGTGATGCCTCTCGTGTTACAGGCCTCTATAGGCTACGGTGATCACTTACCATCAGGTGGGCCGTATGCTTGTTTGCCACTCGAGTAGTACCTATACAAAAAAAAGGAAGAAACATATGTAGGTATCTATGTACGGGTTCGATCTCTGCATGGGACGAAAATTTGTGCTATCTGTTGATAGTTGTTTTGAGACTGGTTATTCTTTGTGACCGTAGTTCTTCGTATTATGATGGGCTTTACAAACTTTCACTTTTCTAAAGTCCGGCTTTACCTGAAACATGGTAAACTTTACAAAGAATTCGGCCCCGTGATATGGGGAACAATGCTGATTATGATGAACGAAAGATGAAAATTGTTACACCGAAAAGTGCATAGCAGCTAAATATTGGATTGGGTTAGATATGGGGAAGTTTACAAACATTATATTATATTTGTCAAGTCCCCCGTGGCACCACAAATAACTTCTTATGCAGGCGATTTCATCAATGATATTAGGTAGTTATAACTGTAAATAATATTATATAGATGTGTATTGCTGTTTCACACGCGTTAATTGACATTAACGTTCTGATTTGGGTTCGCGGCGCGTTTATACATTCTCACCTTCCTAAATAAATGAGCTATCATCTAATACAAAGTTTCACAAATTAAATCGGCCTGTTAGTTTTTAGATTAAGGCGCTCAAACACATAGATTATTCTTTCCCAATGGGCGAAATTAGTCTACATAGAGCGCCCTTTATAAAACAGACTGATCTGTATATTTAGGATTTAATAAATTTTAACTATGTTCCTATTACTTAAAACAAATATACAGTGTGACTGGTTAAAACATTGTACATACTTAAGGACATGATAATTTATGGTCAGACGTAACGTATAAAAAAAACTAATAATAAAATCTGTATAACCTGCAAAGAAAACCTTTATGAAAATTTGTATGAAATATCCATAAAATGTGGACACTGCGCACACAGCTGTCGAGGCGAATGACCTTTGATAAGAAAAGGACGGGCGGGGGTACAAATTCGGGAGAGGGCGGGGGCGGAGGTTTTGTTTAGCTTTGGTATATGCGCAAGAGTGTCCGCACATTAAATTTTGATTGGATAACTAGGTCAAATTTTAAGTACCTATTTTTTTAGATATTCGGGTCCAGAATCGAGTACTGAATACCCTCCTTCAATATGTCCAGTCTTTTACCAATCAGCCTGTAGAGTTTACAGTCAGTGCACGGATGGCGTAGTGGCTTAAATGGTCACCTCGCCATTGCCACTGAACCGAATGTGATAGGTTCGATTCCCACAAAAAATTGTGTGATCCACACATAGTTGTGCCGAGATTGGGTGCTTTTTCTATCCGTTGTTTGAAAGTTTGTAAAGTCCCCAGGACACAGGATTTAATCTTAGTGTGGGTAGTAGTACTTTATCAACAAAATAAAGTAACACCCACACGTTTTAATTAGAGTTGAATTTGCCTATTTCTGTGTTATTGAGAATGGAATTATGATTTTAATTTTTGCCCTCATCCGTAATATATTTACTTTAAATATATCACATTTCTGACTCCTACGTGCGCGAAATATCCTTAAATTTAGTCTGGATTGTAGTTGCGGGGAGCGCGTATGTGACTTCCAAAACCGAACTTTGTTTTGAAAGTTCGATTACAAGGCCCACAATAGAGCTGGCCCGCCGACTTGTATGTGTAGTTGTAATGTGGTTTGGGTCGGGACTTACGTAATTGGCGCACGGTATCAAGGTTTTGGAGTCGTTCTTCTTCATACAAATAAAAGGAATACAAAGCTTTCAACTCACATATTAATTTTAAAGATATAATGTTTAGCTTTTGTAACACCTTTGTTATTTCCTTTTAAAACTATTACCGAATCGGAACGCACACCTAGTCGGCCTCCTCATACTAACGAGTCACGTTCGTCAAAAACTTTGATTTACTCACCTCTTAGTCCATCTGAACTCAGCTCACATAGTCCTTTAGACCCTACCGACAAAGGGAGCGTTGCATCCACCACAAATGAATTATTCCACATGAGTCCCTACGTAAGAGGTCGCACGCATCAGAACGCCATCGCATCGCCACCGTTTTACACTCAGTGAAAATAATTACGCCGGAAGCGGGCCATAACGAACCACACTTAATATAAATCATCCACTTAACACTTTTTTTTTCAAACTGGAAAACTCAGCGACAATATCATCTAAATATACCAGGAACGCATAAAAAGTTTAGAGTTTATTTTGGTGTACGGCGATGAGAAAGTATGCGGAGCGGCGTGAGCTACGACCGGTGTCCCAGCAGTGGACGCCGCACGTCCATCATAGCTTTTCGCGTCCCTTTCGCTCTCGCAGAGTGTATTGAGCGTCCCTTTTTCTCTAACCATGCGTGAATAGCTTGAAACAATCACGTTTATTTTTGAAATTGGAACCTTATTTGAATAGTGATGGGATTTTTAGACTATCTTTTTGCATCGATTCGTATTTTAAGGGAGTTACTGCGTAGTGGTTCGGTGGTATAAGTAGTCACTACAACACTATTTACCGGTCACAGATGCAGGTTCAGTCTTTATATGGGATGACCTAGATAGGTTATAATTTTTAACCGTGATAGCAAAGTTTTATGAAATGTATGGAGTACTCCATTTTTACTTTTCAATTTTTGGGCAGCAGCAGAACCCTTCGAACTTTTCGACCGACCTGGATATCGTACTCGGGACCGATTGCAATCATAAGTGCAATCTTGTCACGGGGCCGACAATTCAGAGTTCAGAGCAAAACACATACAGGCACGATTATATTTATACTAAATATATTAAAAGTTCTCGGTATTCTGTGAGATTTAAGAACGGCGGTCCGTTGTTCAATAAAGGCCACGTCGAGATAGCAGTTTATTTTTAACTTAATTTCTGCCTATTTTTTGTTTCGATATTGAAAAATGTCGTCGGCTGTGCTGCGGGTCGGACGAACAATTCTTTTTACGTTATTTTTTCGTTTCGAATGACACAGAAAAGCTTTTTGGGTGACGTGCGTTATCTTCGAGAAACAGGAGAAAAAAGTTTTGCGATCAACGACGACTTTGTATTCAAATGTTTGCCGAAAACTTCGCTAAAATATTTATTTTGTTTCTCCTTTTGTTAATGTTAAGGGAAGGTATATTGGCGTATTCGGTGGCGAAAGTGTGCGCAGGCGCAATTGATAGTTGGAGTTCTATTTTCAAACAAAAGTGTTATTAATAATTAGTGATTTAGAATTTTGAGTCAAACGTAATCTTGAATTAGCTTGGTACATGACAAAATGGCTGCGACCTTTTAGATAATCTCTCTCTCTCTCTTTCCGGCTATTTATCTCACATAGTGGTGGGTGAGCCTTCTTTATAATTCCTTTTATATCTTCTTTCAATTCACCAAACCTTTTAGGTAGGTAATTTAAAAATGAAAATTGCAATTATTAGAACAACAGACACAAAAAAGCATCCTCGATACAAACAAGTATTTTTCCGTATGGGAATGGAAATTCGCAACATTTCTCTGCGTCTTGGTGACCCCTGAAATATTTGCGCCATGCATTTAATCAGGTTTCATCACGTTATTCAAGACTTCATAGCTATTCAAATATAGTGTTACCTCTACCAACCCCTTAGGGACAAACTAGCGCGATATTACGCAAAGTCATCAAAAGTGTAGAACTATCTAAAACGTGTGTCATTAGCTTTGCCAAATCTACTGGTGTTTGACTGGATGTCTTGCGAGATTTAAGAAGATAAACTTCTCCCTAGCCTTGATTATTCCCAAGTAACTTGGGGTCGGCTTTCTAGTCTAACCGGATTTGACTGGATATCAGTTTTTGCACAGAGCGACTGCCGTCTGACCTCCGCAACCCGAAGGCTAACGATACCCTAAGGCTAGACAATTGTCAGGATATTATAGGGCACTAACTTCCCAATAACGATTGCCATATAGATGTTCATGGGAGCCGGGACTGACGGCTTAACGTGCTCTCCGAGGCACGGAGCAGGCGAGTTTAAGTTCGATTCCCGGGAGAGTAGTGTTATTTGACGCACTCCCACAGCTGTCGCCGAGCGGCAGCAGCAAGACGTGCGTCTATGTACATCGTTCCGCATATGCGCAGCTTTACACATATATACTTTCTAAAACCAACATTTATCTTATGTGGGGGCCACTCAGTACAGACCGGCGACACTTCGACCTAGTGGGATCTTTTGTGTCGACACTCTTCCAATAACTACTGCCATAGATGTTCATGTCATGGCAGCCGGGAACAACGGCTTAACGTGCTCTCCGAAGCACGGAGCAGGCAATAATTGTCAATCATAATTTCGTAAAGTTATATAACTTCCGAAAGTCAGAGGTGCGCGACGTGGGTTTGAACCCGAGACCCTCTGTATTGCAGTCTGTTGGTCTCCCCACGGAGATATCGCTGCTCTTATAAAAAAAAACCAACATTTAATAATATATGTACTAAATAAAGATAGACCAGTAAAAAAAACTTTTATTAAATAACCTACCTACCCCTAATTATAGGCGAAGCCGTGGGCAAAAACTAGCCTCAAATAATAGCTAAACTCACATCACCTATCTGTAGATCACAACTTTTTGCTCCGTTAGCAATCAGCACTTTGCATATTTTAGATATGCAAATAAAAATGCGTATAATTTTTTTACAGATTATTTTTTATTTATATGTTGACATAAAGCTATGAACATATTATAGTAAGCAATAATTAATCCTGACGTTTATTGACGTGTCATTGATAGTGCAGTAAATATGTACATACATAAGTGTTTGTTAGGTACCCTGCAGTATATCAGTCAAACTATTATGTTTTATGATAATATGTTTAGCATTTAAATGTATAAGGAATTAGTTTGATTTACTCACGGTTCAGTATGTTATTTTTGAAGTGAAAACTTCTTTAGGCGCGTTGAGCACTTCTTGGGTGAACAAAAATCATAGAAATCGTGTCATCGTCTCGCTTCGTCGTCGTCATTTCGTCAACGCTTTCCATTTTTGAATCATTTTAGAATATTAACAATATCTCAGAAATGGTGCGTACTACGCAAAAAATAACGAAATTTTTACCCCCTTAATAACCGCTAAGAGAGTATCAGGAAACCGACCCGCCCAGAAGTGTTTATGATCAAAGATTAAAGTTTTATAAAACCTTTTTATAACATGTCTTGAGTTTCGACTAGTTGTACCTACACATAAAATGACAAGATCTTTACCTCAGAATTACGGATCTCTAAAATATCACGATAAATCTTCAATAAGTAATACATTCCACATAAAAATAAATACCTCATTTGCTATAGTATAAACGTCACTCCAATGGCATGAAGGAAGTCATCGATGTGCGTATGTATGATAATTACTATAATAATAGTATGTTTGTATTGTGCACGGTCCGTATGAAGATCAAACATTATTGTACATCACAATGCGCTCGTAATAATATCTTGAAAGCGGGAACCGTTTTACTAAAAATTCAATGTTTCACGGACCAATGAGTCGGGGTGTGGCTCTATTGAAGGCAGATAGCGGGTGTTATATTTCGCTTGCTCACTATTACAAGGTTCTATGTTATTTTTTTAACTCTGGAGAAATGAGGTTTAAAATTTGAATATCAGTAGAAATAACTTGGAACTATTTGCGATTTAATATTGCGAGGTGGCAAGTGCTTCCATCTATTACTATATTAGTCTAAACAAAAAGGAACTACATATAAACCATGCAATATTCATAACTATTTTTTTTTTCAAAAATGTAACGCAGAACCTTGTAATATTGGACCAGTGATTTGTCTTTTCATTTGTAACATAACATTTCTTTATATCCAGTTTTATTTAGATATTTGTCAAAGATTATGTGAGGATTTATAAATGTATGCTATAAGATATTAAGGTGACAATTAAAACATAACTCAGTAGATTGGAATAAGTACATCTCTTGATTGAATTAAGCAATGATTTTCACAAACATTCAAAGAACGGACGCAAGTAAGTCCCAGTCTCGGCACAAATATTTGTGGAGCACAAAAAATAGTGTCACGTGCGAGGAGCAAACACACCGAGTGTTTGATATGGCACTGGCCGTAGCTAGACGACCACTTCAATCAAAACGTCAAACGTTCCCAGTTTTCAGTTCTTGCCTACAGTTTGATGTTTGTTTGCTTTTCGTCGTTCGTCGCTCTCCGCTGTCACTGGGACGCACACGTCGCAACGTATTAAACGCACGAACAGACACACTGTTCGGATGAATTATTAAATATTAAACCGACAATGTACCGTATTCGGTTACATATAGGGTTACCACTAACTATGTATGTTTCCAAGATATCTAATCAACTATGCATTATTATAACTTAAGTTTTATAAAAATCCTAATCCTAACTTAATATTATAAAAGCAAAAATGAATTTGTTTATTTGTTTGTTTGTTACCTTTTCACGCCTAAACCACTGAACCGATCATCCTGAAATTTTGGATATAGGTACGTTGTCAGGTGTACAGAAACGAACATAGGCTAGCTTTTATCCCAAATAAAATTACTTTTCCCGAGGAAAACAACAATAACGTTCTTATGATTATTATCTATTGATGGCGCCGTGTCTTTCGAATCATGATTGAATTATATTATTACAAGCAGAGTACAACCTGAATTGATTGTCAAATTCTAAATTAACGCGAGCGAAGGCGCGGGCAAAAGCTAGTAAAATATAAATACATGTTGTTGCTTCTTTAATTGACAGAATTTAAAATTTACACTACAACAGAATTGTTTATCGCTCTAAATTAACGCAACGTGTCTCAAAACAAATGTATAACAGTTTGCCTGACCCGAAAATTGAAATCGAGACCTCACGATAATCGCTAACGTGACCGCAAACTTATTCCTTAAGACGAACAAACAACACTCTCTTCTTTAACGAAAATAAAAGTTGATAACCCTGACATGTTTTTGCGCTGAGTCGCTTTTTGTTAGATTTATCCGTCTGTGAGTATTAGAGGGTATAGAATATCTTACAGTTTTATTTACATGATATTTTCATGAATTATGTAGCGTAGCTTCTGCTTGTAAATTATTGTAAAATAATATTAATTGATAAATTAGTTAATGTTTAAAGGACATTTTATTAACTAGCTTCTGCTTGTGTCTTCGATCGCTGGCATATTTTGGGAAAGCATACCGGGATAAAAAAATCTATTAAGGTCAACACACTCAGTGGGGAGACCAACAGACTGCAATGCAGAGGATCTCGGGTTCGAACCCACGTCGCGCACCTCTGACTTTCAGAAGATATATGACTTTTCGAAATTTTGTGCATATTTCTTGACAATCCGTCGGTCCCGGCTGCCATGAACATATATGGCAATCGTTATTGGGAATTCAGTGCCCTCTAATATCCTGATACTGGTCTAGCCTTAGGGTATCGTTAGCCTTCGGGTTGCGGAGGTCAGATGGCAGTCGCTTCGTGTAAAAACTGATATCCAGTCAAATCCGGTTAGACTAGAAAGCCGACACCAAGTGACTTGGGAATAATAAAGGCTAGGGAGGAGACAAAAATATATGTATATACATATGTATGCTCCTTAATAAAATAATGTTGGTGTATTGTATGCGGCAGGAATAATCGCCAAATACTCAAAATAAACTCGCGAAAATAAACCAAAGTACTGTATAATTCATAGTACAAGATTACATATACCTACACATTGGGCCATGTCAAAAGTGATTTGATTGGCTTTTTAATCAGCCAATCGCAACAGTTGACATGCGTTTGATCGTCTGTTAACAATTTTTTGTGTTGATCAGCCGTTCAGACGCCTTGGGTTAATTTCTGAAGTATACTAAGTACTATTTTTTAGTTTAGTACAAGTTTTTAATACAGACACCTCACAAGTGGCCACGTGCTATAATTCAAACTACGATATTTTTTATAATAAACCTTGACATTAAGCTTTATGATATTATAATAAGGCAATTATAAGAACAGTACCTACTATTGAAAATAATTTCATAGTCAATTAAAACATAGTAATAAATATATTTTATACACGTAAAAAGTGGTAAGCTTGTATTTCTTCTTTTTTTGCTTATTTTATGGTATAAATATATTTATTTAAATACATTTTTATAACTTATGCAGAAATGTTGACTGCCATAATTTGCAAAAACATATATCTGCTCTGTCTAAGCTAGGATCGTAGGAAGTAGTGAAAACAGAAAAAGTGTAGCATCTGCCTACATCTACATCTGGGTACAAGCGTAAATATATTGTATAATTGAAATTAAACTACTATATACGGATTTTATTGCGTTGTTTATTTGACACTTTATTACGTCGGGGAAAGTGTAAATATAAATATAAATAGTATAATAGTATAGTAATAGTATAAATAGTTTTAATAGTTTGATTATTTAGCTTAAAAATTAGTAAAGTTTAATAGTAATAGTAGTGTAACAGTTTTCAAAATTTTGTAATAAAGTGTCAAATAAACAACGCGATAAAATCCGTATATAGTAGTTTAATTTCAATGAATAACATTCGCGTAAACAGAAGACAATATTATATATTGTATAATATATAATGTGCCTTAAATATAACACTTCTCTTTGTCATTTTAAAAGACTCTCGCACTAGGATTATTTTCCGTGTTTGCTATAAGCATCCAAAAAATTCACACAAAGACGCTAACGTCTTGGCGTACTTTGTGTGAATCTTTTGGATGCTTGTTAATTTCTAACAATTACATGTGGAATTGTGGATCGCAAATAATTGTGCCGTGTGGAGATCGAAACCCCGACAGTCGGCAAAGTTGTAGTAGTGGTCAGATGACCACTTAAACCAATACGCCATCCCTGCAGCGTCAACTTAAATTGGGATTAAATATAATGACTACCAAAAATAGTAATTGCACAACAAAATATGCTTACTAAAATATATCATGACGTTTCAAATCACTGCATTCCGTCTCGGAAGGATTAGGTTATGTTAGGTCCCTTCTTAAACCCACCCAAAAACCGTCGACTTATTTTGATCTTTTTGCTGTGCAATTAATATTTTTGGTATTAAAATGCGGTTTTAATTTTGGTGATCATTTACTATATTTGACTGTTATATTTTACTATATCTGGTGATAAGTTAAACATAAGCCATTTAAATTGTAGTTTGTTGCCTACACTAAGGGTTTACTCTGAAGTACTGGTGACCGCTCATAAGGTGGCTTTAAATACTTTTATTTTACGACGTAGTACTCTACATCTTAGAACAAAATGTGGTCTAAATAACGATAGGCAATGACTGTATGTAGCTTACAGACCTTACAGTGTTTGGTCCTTGGTGGCCTCTGAAACTAAGAATAACAAAACACATTATCGAATTTATAATATTACTAGATTTTGCCCACTGCTTTACTCGCGTTAATCTAAATTTTTCAAAACATTTTTATCCCACGGAAACAGTACTTTCTTCTGGAAGAAAATACTATATCTCCTTTTCTGTATACTCGACAAAGTGTATGCGAAATTTCATGATGATCGAACAAGTAGTTAAGGCATGAAAGCGTAACAAACAAACTCACTTTCACATTTATAATATATCTACATAGTAAGAAAAATACAGAGATATTAATCCCTAAAGAAATAAACGTGTTTTAACGGAAAATTAATCATACAAATAGGCAGATGCACGTCATCCCGCACATTAGGTCTTGAATACTCAATATCAGTATTCAATACCTAGGTCTTAGAGTTCAGTGTGAGCTGATTTAGTGCTCAGTCATTGTATTACAAATACTAGAATACATTACCACGTCTAGACATTGAGATTATTGAAATGTTATATTTTATCATGTATGGCGTTACTACGAGGATATCAGGCTTCTAGAAAATGCATCTACCAAATATTTTAGTTTATTCTTTGCAGGAAAACTTGGTACTGTATGATAACTTTGCAGTTTTATAGTATAAGTATTATTGATTGAAAAGGATACTTCAACCACTAGCTAATGTAGGTAATCCAATACTTGTTAATGACAATTAATTATTTGTTGTAAAATATCGTATGGAAGTCTTTGCGCCTGAGCGTTATCTTTTATGTCCTATAGATACATGGTCTGCCAAACCGCGCTCCGCGCTTCTCATAGTAAGAAGCTCGTACTAAGCAGTAAGACACTGGAGTTTATGAATAGGATTAATATTATTATTATGTTATTATGAAATTATGAATAGCTTAAATGAACTATCACTAGCTACAGCAGCAGATCGCAGCTAATATATCGTACTATTAATAAAACTGCGACTTAACTCGAATTTTTAAGTATGGCAATTTGAACTCTAATTGTGTGACTATAAATCGTACTATTATGTTTGTCTTAAGTAATGTCAGCAGTGTTTAAATTTGTTTAATCCAAAATACTCAGATAAGTCTTTGTTTTATTAAGAGTGCGATATGTTCTTTTGTATTGCTGCGAGAAAAGACCATGTTGTGTCAATTGAGTGACGCGCTTAGACCTTTTTGGGCACAGTTGGCACTATGCTATTATGATTTTTACTGAATGTGGCCACGAAGTACCGTAAATGTTTACTATTTGATGAAGCATAATTTTTTTTTGCCACCTTCCCAGTTAAGAAATGTCATTAAACTTTTCATTCGTTACTCAAGAGCATCTGCAGTTAAACAGCAACCTTAACTTACTTTGAAGGTAAGCGAATTCATGATGTACCCTCTTATGTACCTGTTCTTTGCTCTATTCCCAGGATAAAAAAAAATAATAAACTTTATCCGATTGCGAGCAAGCGGTCGATTCACCGCTGGTGCCGCGCAAAGTGTTTGTGATTCGAATCGCAGTTATCAGTCTAAGTGCACTATGTGTCCATTCAACGCGAGGTTAGAGAACTAGCGTATTAGTAGTTATTAAATCCCATTGACACAATAAGTATTACTATTAATATATATCAATCGCTCTCTACACAGCACAAAGCCAATAAGAAATTCTCACAACTAACACATGTTATATTTTCTCCTCTCTTTTTCCAATTCATGCACTGCTAAGCACACACATCATTTCCATATAAAAACCAATCGTTCAGCTACATCAATTGTTATATCAACATAACGACTAAGCACCATCTAATACAATATTCGAAACACACGATTCCCAACAAAAGACCGTTCAATATCACTTAGCTAAGCAAACGGCATACATCAATAGAGGCTGATGAGCCGAAAGGTCGGGTCATACCATACGGTAGCCCACATTATGTATATCACAACAGGTTACCACGCGAGTAACTATAAATATGTATATTCTCGATATAATCGAATAAACATGCCTCTCGGCCACCATATTGAATTATTCATTCGGCAAATTGTAATATTATACGAATTACATTGAAATTTGTCGCTGCAGACGCGTCTGTACATTCGTTATGCAACGTGAAAATTTCGCGATCACCGAGCGCTCAGCTTAGTAGATAAGTAGAGGCCAGGCTTAGGGTCACGTCTCGCTTCACGTACTGTTTGCAGCAGATTTTTTTTTTATACAACTAGAGTGGCAAACAAGCATGCGGCCCACCTGATGGTAAGTGGTCACCGTAGCCTATAGATGCCTGCAGCACCAGAGGCATCACTTGCGCATTGCCGACCCTTTAGAAAAGGAAGTGGGAAGGAGAAGGAACGGGAAAGGGGAAAGGGGTGATTGGGCCTCCGGCACTCTCACTCACCGAACGAAACACAACAGTAGGAATAGGTACTGGTATTTCACGTCGATATTCTGTGAGAGGGTAGTCCTTCTCCGGTCGAGCCGGCCCATTCATACTAAAATCAGCGAGGCTCTACTACTTGGTTGCTGGTAGGTGTAATAATAAGTGTTAATACTGCCGTCCCTAGAATAGAGTCTATGTCTAATTTTGTTCATTATTTTATACACAAGAGCAAATAGCAGAAGTCTATTTGTGAAAGCAGTATCAAAATTGTTTATAACAAGATAAAAGAGTACCTAACTAGAACTACTAAATTTTATCAATTACGTAGTAGTATGTATCGTGCATTATTTTTCTATCATTTGAGAATGACCTCTATCTCATTTGAAGCGCTTGTAACTTGTAGGGCCCAGTTAGTGTTCCTAAAAGTATTGTTATTTTAGAGTTCGGTACCTACGCCTTCGTAACTATTTCACTTAAATAATAAAAAATGTGAGTCATCTACCCTATTATAGAAAGAAAGAAAGAAAGAAAAATAATTCATTAAACACACTAAAAACACAACATATTATCATACAAACAAGAAGAATAAAAATTCAAAAAAAAAACTAAACAAAATGTTGTGCAGTGTGTCTAAAAGGTTCCAGCTCAGCCTTTGCTGCGGATGACCGCAGCGCTGTTTTTCAGCCGAAACCCAAGGGCTAGCACGGACGATTATTCGGCATACAGTTTATAAACATACTTAATAGATAGAGTAAATATAATATAATGTACAATAGACAGGCAATTACATATATGTGTAGAACAGAGGATCATATTAAATAAAATAAAAAATAAATGGATAAAAAATATGTATTGATATATAATAAACATAAATATATCTAGAAACACAATATAAACAAATTAATTGCTGGATTTCTGTTGAGGAGTTCTTATATATTATCTTCATTTCATAGTATAAAAGATGTGATACTACTTGTATTTACGCAGTATGACTTACTTTTTGGTCGTAGAAAGACACAGATTAGCGTTATATGTATATACATCTTAATTTGATTTTAATTTTGGTGTCTCTGTGATCAAAACAATTATTTTCTTTTTTATTTTAGTATTTTGCGGTATATTAGGTATATATGCACAAGAAATTCCATAAAAATATTGTTTATGAAGCAAAGTCAGTCATAAAGAATATTTAATGGGCTGAAATATAAATTATAAATTTAATCAATATTATCTCTAATTCTGTAAACCTAAATTAATCGCATCATATATTTATAGTATTTGCCTTAAAATTTCGCATGCCACACTATTTATGGATACAAGCAAAACCAAAATCCTTGTGTCTTTGTTTTTTTGTTTATTTATCACTGAATAATGTGCTACCTATATTAGTTAACGGGAAACAGTGCTTTATCTATCAAAACTTAGAATACGACACATAATTAAAAATCTATTAAGAGTAGTAGAGCCTCGCTGATTTCAGCATGAATGGGCCGGCTCGACCGGGGAAGGACTATATCTCACAGAATATCGACGTATAATAGCAGTATTCCTACTGTTGTGTTTCGTTCAGTGAGTGAGAGTGCCGGAGGCCCAATCACCCTCTTTCACCTTTTCGTTCCTTCTCCTTCCCATTTCCTTTTATTTCTAAAGGGCCGGCGACGCGCAAGTGATGGCTCAGGTGTTGCAGGCGTCCATAGGTTACGGTGACCACTTACCATATGCTTTGTTGCACCCTTAATCGTATAAAAAAAGAAAAAAAAAAGCTACCGGTGTGGCGCTGCGACTCAATAGCTTAAAGATCAAAATATAATTTTGCAGCTAGCTTCAGTGAGCAACAATCAATTTGCCAAGCACAATGTATGTATTAAAAGCGTGGGTAACTGTTTGGGATTTACCCCTGTTCCTAGATATTGTTCTTGGCCAAGTGTTCCTTTCTCACACAATTTCGATCCTTACAATCGCTGGCAGATTAATAAACAGGCGATTTCAATATATCTTGCAGCTGCAGCCGATAGGATATTAGGTCTCCGTGCTGATTCTAAAATATAGGAATAACGTAATGCGCCAGCTGTCTGTCTGCCCATTCAAGCGAAGCAGTTTGTATGGAAATGTCTGAGTTATGTACTATTTATTATTCGTGGGTCACTCCATTGATGTGTTTATATATATATACTATACCTACATTGTGTATGTATCTGTAAAGTTATGTGTTAGTGTCTTTTTCGTAACAGAAGCTATAAAGTTTTCGATGTATAGGTACGCAGTAGGTAACTAGGAAAATACGTGTCTCATGGTTTCATGTAGTATGTTGCTGTATCAGCATAGTTTTTATATATTTACTAAGGATACCATGAATAAAAACTATTTAGCCATTGAATATTGTTCAATCCATGTCCAATAGGTTTTGATCACTTCAGCATATCCATGTGTATAATGTAGCAATTAGCGGCGGTAGCCCAATGGATAAGGTATTGAACTTGCGTACGAGAAGTCGCGGGTTCAAATTCCACCCACTACTGACGTGAACCCACTCCTAACACAAGCATTCTACCTTAGCTGGAGGGTTAACAGGAATACTAGTCATTTGAAACAAAAATAGCTAGGGATCGTTAAACAAAAATGTAAAAAAAAATATTGGGGCAGTCTTTGGGGACTGCCGATAAAAGTGAAAACTTTAATCCTTGATCATAAACACTTCTTAATAAACAAAAAAAAAAACAAAAAGAAAAAGGGGCGAGTCGGTTTCCTGGTACTCTCTTAAGTGTTATTAAGGGGGTCAAAATTTCGATATTTTTTGCGTAGGACGCACCATTTCTGAGATATTGTTAATATTCTAGAATATTTCAAAAATGGAAAGCGTGGAAGCGTGGCGATGACGCGAGTTCTATGATTTTTGTTCACCCAAGAAGTGCTCAACGCACTTAATGAAGTTTTCACTTCAAAAATATGTGTTTATTCTGCAGTCACGAATATGGATTAGATACAATGGATATATGGATTATTTCTGTAACCCAGATTCTCGGCAATTATGGAAGTGCGATATGATTGACGCATACCTGTCGGCCGAATGACAAAAACCTGGTCATATAAAAATAGTAGGCAAGAAACGAAATAAAATTATATATAGCAGCATAAACAGAAAGATTTAAGATTATGAATATCATTTCAATGTTTATAGTGAAATTTATGATTCTACTTATAATTTTATAGTACCTATCATTTTATAGTACTAATAATATTATTAAACTGAAGAATTTGTTTGTTTGTTTGAACGCGCTAATCTCAGGAACTACTGGTTCTAATTGAAAAATCTTTTAGTGTTGGATAGCCTATTTATCAAGGAAGGCTATAGGCTATATAGCACCACGCTACGACCCACGGGGGCCGCGCAGTAACCATAAACGCCAGTGAAACCGCGGACACATCTAGTAATAAATATAAGTAGCAATTTGTCGGCCTCGATAGCGTAGTGGTTAGTGTAACCGACTGCCACGCCTGAGGTCGCGGGTTCGATTCCCGCACAAGTCAAACATTTGTGTGCATGAACATGGATGTTTATCTTGGTCTGGGTGTTTCTATGTATAAAATGTATGTATTTATAAAAAAGAAGTATATACAAATGTATGTTTATCCATTGTCTAGTACCCATAGTACAAGCTCTGCTTAGTTTGGGCTAGATGGTGTTGTGTGTATGTTGTAGAATATTATTATATTATTTGGATCATAAGATGTTGTACCGCTCCGCTTGTATATTTGGCGGTGCTGGTAGCCATATTTTATACATATGTACATTATACAGTCTTTCAATGGCATACCCATGGAATTTGACTTTCGATTCTTTACAGAGAAGCTTTTTATTTTAGAGATTTTTGTGATAGTTTTACCTTCTATAAATTTACGGCTGTATTCATCAAACTTACAAGAAGGTTATAACGTCATTATAAGGAAAAATTCAAAAAAGTATTTTTCTAATAATACATATGAAGTATGTAAACTTCACACTTTCACATGAGAATGCAAGCTTGCCTAATAACGATGCTGTATATATTAAAGGTTTATAGAAAATTGATGAATAAAGTTATTTTACAATGTATTTAGGTAATAGACATACCTAAGTATTTTAAGTAGTTACCTACCCAACGTATTTAGCCTATAGTATGATATTTTTTTATAAATAAGGCCCTATATTTATATGGAACAGTTATACGCAAAACGCTCGTGATTTTAAATAAATAGCCGTTCCCAAGGACTATCTCCTTACCAACTTTCACGAAAGTCAGTTTAGCATTTTACCCGTGAGAACCAAACAGATAGTTTCTATCACATTTATAATATTAGTTTAGACAAGAATTTTAATCCTTAAGTTATGACGACGCCGCCATTTTGCCACTGTTCACATCGGAATTTTATTGTGACATTTGTTTTATTTAATTTGAATATTATTCATGACTAATAATTTAATAATTTTCTTAATATAAAAGTGTAATAATTATTAAAATATTAGTATTTTTTAACATATAGAGCATCCAATAAAGTGTAACGTGGGTATAGAATTTTATATTTTTCCTTTCACAGCAAAGAATTCTTGCATATATCAGATTATTACATATACATACATATATCTATATACACATACAAACACACACATATATATTATATTCTATCACATACACACAACACTATCTAGCTCAAACTAAGCAGAGCTTGTACTATGGGTAGGTACTAGACAATGGATAAACATAAATAAATACTTTTTTTTTGTAAATACATACATATTATACATAGAAACACTCAGACCAAGACAAACACCCATGTTCATGCACACAAATGTTTGACTTGTGCGGGAATCGAACCCGCGACCTCAGGCGTGGCAGTCGGTTACACTAACCATTACGCCATCGAGGCCGTAACACACACACATACACGCACACTCACACATAGTGTTTTGTTTATATTTTTATAGTCTTCATATTTATCTTTGTATAACTGCAATAACAATATAACTCGACAATACAATCTTTGTCATGGTGTCCAAGACATAGCCCTAGTTTGGGTAATTTATCTCTACCTACCCTTCGTTGATATAGATGACTTCACGGATGGCGTAGCGATTTAAGTGGCCGCCTCGCCATTGCTGCGCCGAGTGTGGTGGGTTCGATCCCCACACGGGACAAAAATGTTGTGTGCTCCACAAATGGTTGTTCCAAATCTGTGTGCTCTTTATGCCCGTTGTCGGAATGTTTGTAAAATCCCCCGCGACACAGGAATTGTACCTGGTGCGGAAGTAACACTAAAAAAATAAATTATGTGGGAATAGCACTGTTCGATCTAGCACAGAGGTTCCCAGACTTTTTTACTCATAGACCACTTTCAAAATTTAGCTGGTTCCGGTGGACCCCACTAGTTAATGCAATAAATTTTTTATCAAATCTTTTCTTTTTTTTAATTCTCGGGACTGAATCTACCACGGTAGGCGGCCTGACCTTTTTTTTTAGTAATTATCTACCGAAAAATCGGTAGATTCGACACCACTGGTACTGAATATAGAATATACAAGTTTTTACAAGTAACTGAGCCTGAGCTTCTTAAAATATTATCTGCCTTACATTGATGGTGAAGTCAAGCCAACATTTTAGTTCTTCACTATCGAAAGCAAATAAATTTTCGTGGATTGTAAATCCCAATTTTTTTATCACACCAACGTAGACCCCCGTCGAGTCTCCCGTGATCCACCTGGATCACTTTGGGAACTAAGGACCTAGAAGTTGAACTCGAACCTCACATGAAGAAGTCGTATTCACAACCGCCAACTAGGCAGCCGAATTCGGACAAATAATTAGTAGACATTAGTATGTTACATAACTTATAAAGCAAGTTATTCATAACGCATATCAATTATTAGTTATACCCATCAAAGCACGTAGTTAGCGGGATTGTCAGTTATTATAATATGCGTCGGACTGTGGCGCCTATGACCCGTCGCGACGAATACTAATTCATCGTCATTATATGTTTATTTTATATGCGTTAATAGCCGAATGAAGGCGTATAGAAAAATGTCGATAATGCGTTTTTTTGAATAAGTTTTGAACTTGCATGTGAAGGCATGCGATGTTATAAAAAGTACGGTTGTTTTTTTTTTAAATATATATCTCCCGCACTAGGAAAAGTTTGTGTCGCGGGGTACTTTACAAACATTCAAATAACGGAGACTAAGGATAACCAGACTCGGAACAATTATTTGTAGATCACACAATTTTTTGTCCGGTGTGGGGATCGAACCCATAACACTCGGCGCGACGGCAGTAGCGACGCGACCATTTATACCACTACGCTGTCCGTGCAGTCATGTTTGACTTATAAAAATGAATTTAAAACGTTAATAACATAGACTTACACCTGATACTCCCAGAAGTATATTACCTACATATCCCTTTGAGGGAATACACGATAATGATGTACTTTTATGCACGTTTCCTGGCTTATATAGTATGTGGAGTTTTAAAATTAATCTAACTTGTAATACGTATTTTAATGTAATCTACATATGTAGGTTCCAAATGCTTGCTGTTGGTTATTCCTTGTACCTATACCTGACTATACCTACCTATATTTAAAGCACCAACATTGTTGACGTTCTTTTTCAATATGCCATTTTTTTTTGTATCAAACGCAGTATAGTTATTTTTATAGTACGTAGCTTTCATTGCTTTAAAAAGTAATGAAAAATTGGATTTCACGTTAACTATCTTACCTACTAAAACATAACTCATCCACAGATAGGTCTGTATATTTGGCGCCAGATGCTACTTTTCTTTCGCTTCAATTGCTGGTTTTTATTACGATCAAAATCATCATTGACATGCTTTAATCTCTGTAAATTCTCTGCACTGACTGCATGCATGGCACCATGCTCACCTCACACCTGTGCCATGAGAAGCCAGGACTTTGATTCCATACGATGTTAGGCAAGCGACGTTGCAGTAGCTGGTTCATATTCTTAGTGTCCTGGTAGCATAATCATATTCTCCTGAATTAAAACATCACAACTGTGCCGAATGTGAAGTATCTGTGTATTAATACGTGAAGCAAAAACTTTGTACCCCTTTTTACGAAAATTGCGCGGACGGAGGAGTATGAAATTTGGGACAGTTGAAGTTTATATGGAGAAGGAGGGGCGAATCCTAATATTTTTATAAAATATGTATTAGAAATACATTAAATTAACGGAAAAACATTACACGCACACAACCATGCCTTTGACACACGCAGTCGAATCGCGTTCGTAGTATTTCGACATTGTTCGTTTGACGTCGTACAATTCTTTGTAACTATGGTTACCTATACCTTATTTATATGTAATAGAGAAAAACAGAAAACAAAGTAGCAAGCTTAGGAATTTTGGTCGAATTTTGACCACTAGGCGGCCGCTAGTTTAAATTAATGCACAAGGAATTATCCTAAGAATTTCCTTAATTTATACCCACACGTTTTGAATATACGATGTTGACCCAATAAATTGTTAGTATGGTCACAATATTTCCTTATACTACTACGTTTAATAGCTCAATAAATCTTAGTAATCGATCACTTCAGTGGCTCTGCTCTCCTGGTATCTTTAATTGGTAGTTAATGGACAATTATTGGCTTCTGAGAGTCTAGTTTAACTGTGAGTTATTGTGAGATATCCTTATATGTAGTTCTTACTGCTGGTCGGTTTTGGTTTCGATTGCCTAGTCGGGTAAAATGGTCTTCGCTTTCGTTTCAAATAATTTTTAGTGGCAATAGAAACTGAGATTGTAACCGGTAAATGTCATTAGACGAGACTATCTAGACTCGCTTATATAGTACATATTGGCCATTTCTAAATGTAGGTAGAAATTTATTCTAACTTTTTTTATACGACTACGTTGGCAAACAAGCATACGGCCCACCTGATGGTAAGTGGTCACCGTAGCCTATGGCCGCCTGCAACACCAGAGGCATCACTTGCGCGTTGCCAACCCTAGGAAAGGAAGTGGGAAGGAGAGGAAGCGGGAAGGGGGAAAGAGGGTGATTGGGCCTCCGGCACTCTCACTCACCGAACGAAACACAAAAGTAGGAATACTGGTATTTCACGTCGATATTCTGTGAGAGGGTAGTCCTTCCCCGGTCGAGCCGGCCCATTCATGCTGAAATGAGCTTCTTAACTATCTTAAATTCTTATCTTAATCATAACTAATACTATAAATGCGATTGTGAGTATGTTTATTTGTTTGTTTATTTATTACGCTACACATTGCCGGGGGAATAGAAATGGACATAGAATACATTTCATCTAGAAAAATGTACTGTTACTACATCTAACCTAACCTTTTTTTTTTTTTCTAACCTTCATTTACGCGACCAAAGCCGCGGGCAAAATATAGTCAATATATAAATGTGATGATACACATCTGCTTAATCTCTCGATGGCATGCAGTCGTGATGCTATTCTCTAGAAAGATGTGAAGATAAATGAAAAATGAAGAAATTGTTTACAAGTTACAATAGAGGTACTTATAGTTATCGCTACAAACACGAATAAATATAAAAACATTATTGTACAATGACTGGAGAAAGTTGTTATGTAATAAATTTGACTGTACCTACAGATGGCACAGCGGGTAAGCGGTCGCCCTGCCGCTAGCGCCGCGCTGAGTGTTGTGCGTTCGAATCTCATACGACACAATTTTTTGTATGATCCACTAATGATATTTCTGGCTCTGGGTATACTTTATATCCGTTGATTATGCTTACAAAATACCACGCGATACACGGCTTATTTACTTTAGAGAGCGAATGGTCTTTCAAAGAAAATATCGTGATACATCTCATAGATTGATATGTAATATTTAATTAAGCTTAGGTGTTAATACTACAATAGCAGATCTCAGGTTATGATTACTTCTTCAGGTTGCTAGTGAACTGGACTTTCAAATAGGATCGACCAGGCTGAATAAAATAGAAGTTAGGCTATAGTCATCCTGAAATCCACAGACATTTTTCAACCTTTGAATAAAACTTACTTTGAATAGTACCAACAACAAAATGATTTAAAAAACAAAAACACTAAGGTCCGATATCTAATTCAAGCAACGAATCGCTTTAGCCACGCACATTTAAATGTTGTCATATATTTCATAAAATATATGTCAAACATTAATTGACCATAAGTAAAGCCTAATTGGTGCCGCACCAAGCAGTTCCAAAAGAATTTTCTCCCGCGGACGCTCAGGTTGTGGAATGAACTCCCAGCAGAAGTTTTCCCACAAGACTACAGCATGGGATTCTTCAAAAAGGGTGTTAAAAGGTTTTTACAATGTCGGCAACGCGCAAGTGATGCCTCTGGTGTTGCTACGGTGACCACTTACCATCAGGCATGCTTGTTTGCCATTTTAATTGTAGAAAAAAAAAAGCGGCTCGTTGATAAAAGAACCGGGCCTAAGACAGCTGCTCAAAATCCAAAAGTTTCCAACCATTGAAACAGTAAAAGAGCATCAATTATATTTGAGCTTATACCCCAATAAATATGATGATTAGTATTAATCACAATGGGGTCCACATTAAGTGTGTTGTGACGTGCCCCCCGCCCCCTCGCGCCTCTCCATTACAAACATAATACGTGTCGGACCCTGTACCATCCGCCCACTACCATTTATAAAACCACCGCTTAAGTTGTGTGATAAAAAAAAATGTGTTACGTGAAAGAGGCTGGGCTGTGAAGCTTAGGGTACATCTTGAAGTTCCCTTGTTAACTTGCTTGAAAATATTTTGCGTCGAGAGCCTTTGATGTTTAAAGATATGAATAACTTGCCATAATTTTTCAACTTAATTTTGTTTTAGTGTTTAATAACGTTAAAATCCTAATTAATATATATCTATTATAATTGCGATTGTGAGTTTGTTTGTTTGTTACGCTTTCACGCTTAAGCAACTCAACCGATCATCATGAATATTTTCATACACGTTTATTTATTTATTTATTTGGATCGCCATCAAATGATACACATATCTTACTTCTAAATAATAATTTACAGACAGGCCTTGTGCTCATTCACTTACAAGCAACCACATCTAACAAAAATAAAATCAAATAAATAAAAATAAAATTGTCAGGGATACAGAATAATTATGACAGGGGTACATATTTTCTTCCAGAAAAGAATACTGTTCCAGAGTAACCGAAGACGCAAAAACTATATAATAATAATAATATATTTTATTTATTCAGACAGAGTCCATAATGTTAGTAACGATTTTTCTTACGCTATGTTAGTACATATTTAAATCAGATCAAGAAACTACTTAACCAAGTCTCGAATGAACCCCTTCATTATGTCGGCGTCATACTTTTTCGAAATGACCTTTAGGATGCCATTAGTACTACTCCTCACTCGTGTAAGTAAGGACCTACATATTTTTCAGCTAATTCCTTTAAATCTATTAATTAGGCCCATGTATGCAGACTGCAGGTTCTAATTTAAGTTATAAATAATGTTTTAATGATATGACGCATTGTAGGCATTGCAGTGCTTTTAACTGCCTCCGTGGCGCAGCGGTAGTGAATGCGACTACTGTGCATGAGGTCTCGGGTTCGAATCCCGGGTCGGGCCAACAAAATGATATCGGGTTTTTCTGTTTAGAAATCTCAATACGAGCCCGGCGTTAGGAAGTTGGCGGTGTTAGACACCCCTGTGCCTCGAAAAGCAAGTAAAGCCGTTGGTCCTACGCCTGATCTCTCTCTGGTCGTGTCGTATTACCGTCCCATCGGATCATGAGAGTTAGGGAACAGAGAGAGAGACTTGTGTTTGCACACACGCTTGTGCACTGTAATATCTCCTGCACAGATGGCCAGTCTCCGTTAAGATTGGCTGCCGTGGCCGAAATTCAGTCTGGAGGACATTATTGCAGTGCTCAATTAAATTAAATAAATAGATAACTGTTTAAACTATTTAAACAGCTATCTATTAATTTAATTAAACAATACATTATTGACATTAAATGTATTTGATATTTTATTCTAAATTGCAATTAGGATAAGAAGCTACCATTTTGTAATGGTAGTAGGTATAATAAGTCCATTTTTATGGACATTGCTTTCGATTGATAAATATGTGTAATAATAATAATATTCTATCACATACACACAACACCATCTAACCCAAACTAAGCAGAGCTTGTACTATGGGTACTAGACAATGGATAAACATAAGTACATATACACTTTGTTTTTGTAAATACATACATAATATTATACATAGAAACATCCAGACCAAGAAAAACATCCAGGTCCTCAGGCGTGGCAGTCGGTTACACTAACCATTACGCTATCGAGGCCGACAATGACTCCAGATATATTCTACAAACTTCTTTTAAATCTACAATGTTTTCTAGACTGTCTTCCCTTCCTTGTGGTGTACTAAAGAGAACCATTGACAACCACCTCACGTCTGCCTAATAAAAACCTGTTAATTACCAGCAAAAACTACGTCTTAATGTTTCAATAGTGCAGGTGGCGCCGCGTGATGCAATAAGTTAAGTTATTTTATTACTATCACTGTTAATTTATTACAAAATTGTTGGATGAACAATTAGTAAGGCGCTTGCTTAATAACTATTTCTTTTCAAAGTCTAATTACAGAAAAAAGTTAAAATTACTGCAATAAAGTTATAAAAGCAATATCATAAAGATTATATGCAGTTTTTTTAACTTATGGCGATGGATAGCGTTCCTATACTAGTGTAAATAACTTGGCTTGGTTTATAGTTCTGAATATTGTAAAAAGATTACCCGCCTCTTTTTTCGTATATAGTAGATTTTGCCCGCGGGTTTGCTCGCATAAATGTAAGTGAGGTTAGAATAGTAGTAACAGTACTATTTAGAGCAGCAATAGCTCAATGAGGAGACCAACAGACTGCAATCCAGAGGGTCTCGGGTTCGAACCCACGTCGCGCACCTCTGACTTTCGTAAGTTATATGACTTTTCGAAATTATGTGCGTATTGATTGACAATTATCGCCTGCTCCGTGCCCCGGAGAGCACGTTAAGCCGTTAGTCCTGGCTGCCATGAACATCTATGGCAGTCGTTATTGGAAGAGTGTCGACACAAAATATCCTACTGGGTCGAAGTGTCGCCGGTCTGCAATGACTGGCCCCCACATAAGATAAGATAAGATAATAACAGTACTATTTTCTAGATGAAAGGTACCCTATGTCCTTTACTGTTCTCCCAACAACGTGTATGCGAAATTTTATAATGATTAGTCGAGTAGTTAAGATGTGAAACATAAAAGTCAAACAAACAAACAAAGTCACATTCGCATTTATATGTAATATTAATAACTAGATGTACCCGCGGTTTCACCCGCGTTTATGGTTACTGCGCCGCCCCCATGGGTCGTAGCGTTATGTTATATAGCCTATAGCCTTCCTCGATAAATAGGCTATCCAACACTAGAAGAATTTTTCAAATCGAACCATTAGTTCCTGAGATTAGCGCGTGCAAACAAACAAACAAACTCTTCAGCTTTATAATATTAGTATAGATTAGGATTAGGATAGCAATCTCGTTGGGACTGTGATGTCTTGTGTTTGATGCCCGTCGGTTTCAATCTTGTATGTCGGCCGGGCGTATTTATTCGAGGTTGCCTTTAGGCTATCTCGATGGCAGCATGGTGTTTGATATTATGACTTGCAGACGGTAGTAGACGCTGATCTTTTTATGTAAAATATACTACTGCTTACCTATCAGGGATAAAGGCGTGAGTGTATGTTTGTGTGTATGTATCAATATCAAACAATACCAATCACATAATTTAGAAAAGGTTTGTAGTATCAATAGCCATACAGAGATATTCAGAGCTTAAGGGTCAGCGCCGACGGACGGAGTGGCGGCGAAGAGACTAATTCAGTAACAATTTAAATTCAACCTAAAGTGCTTTAGAATACGACTGTATTTGGTACAACGAAATAAAATGACGGCGAGCGACTCAAAACGCGGTAATTTTATTTCGTTGTACCAAATATAGTCGTATTCTGAAGCACTTTAGGTTGAATTTAAATTGTTACTGAATTAGTCTCTTCGCCGCCACTCCGTCCGTCGGCGCTGGCCCTAAGTGTTCATAGTAATAATAAAAGACTGCACGGACGGCGTAGTGGCTTAAATGGTCGCCTCGCCATTACCGCTGCGCCGAGTGTTGTGGGTTCGAATCCCACACGGGACAAAACTTTGTGTGACCCACAAATGGTTGTACCGAGTCTGGGTGTTCTTTGTGTCCGTTGTTTGAATTTTTTTTTAATTTCCCGCGACACCGGACTTATTGACTTACTCCGGCCAGATTTGGTGTCCAGTATTTGATACCCTGGGGAATCAGATTCCCTGAGCGGGAGTAGTCTACATAAATAAAAAATATTTGTTGCCATGAATGAATATAAAGACATGTTGTTTAAACATAATCAAACCAACACTTGAAAACTCTATTAACATGTCATTTTTAATCCACAATTTTTATAGTCGAGTTAATTTTAAATTCAAGCGTTAGGAAACACTTTTCTCCCTAAATACCATGATAATTATATTCATTAATGTCTAATGTACTATAAAAAACACACTGATTATAGTTTCAAAACTAACCGGGTGGCGACGGAATGGCTTTTTTATCTTACATAAATTAATTGTCGTTTCATCAGTGAGCACTATTTAACTGTTCCCACTCAAAGCCATAAAAAAGAGATGATCTATTTTATAACGCGATGGCAACACCACATGTATCTCATGAACTATCCCGTTAACGATACAATTATAAGTGTTTAGTCGGTTTGTTTGTCATAAAAAATGTTTCTTGAATAGATCGTTGAAAGTTGGGATAAGTTTTCTAGATTCAGTAAATCAGTTTTCCTAAATCTTTCTCTAGGTATATGTTATTTAGGGATATCTTGATGATGTATCTAGGCGTGAGACAATATTATATCTATATATATAAAACTCTTCCGTTACTGAGTGACTGATAGACAACGCACAGCCGAAACTATTGGGCGCAACAAGCTGAAATTTGACATGTATGTTCCTTGGGTACTGTAGGGGTGCACTAAGAAGGGATTTCCCGAAATTCCCACGGGATTGGGAAGAAATGGATAAATAAAAAACATGTGCGGGCGAAGCTGCGGGCATGCTCTATTATATATATAACTCAAAGTAAATTTTTAACGTCCAAACTTGTCTCGGATATACCAGGATACAACAGACTAAGCTGAAGTAATATAACCAACTAGAGATAACCCTGTCGAGTAATATTTTTAGGTGGTAATCAGTTAAAGTATTTTGTTCATATTAGACTAAATAAGTGTTAGTTAGTCAATGGTCTAGCCTTAGGGTATCGTTAGCCTTCAGGTTGCGGAGGTCAGACGGCAGTCGCTCTGTGCAAAAACTGATATCCAGTCAAATCCGGTTAGACTAGAAAGCCGACCCTAAGTGACTTGGGAATAATAAAGGCTAGGGAGAAGAAGAAGAAGAAGAAGAAGTTTTAGTTAGTCAAGTGAGCCTGACAAAAAAGTTCACCCGTCGGAAATTAAACTTTGCTGAGTTTTTGTGCAAGCGCCTGCGTTTAGAACATAATAAAATACAAAAAAAATAGAGACACTGCAACAAAACTGCTCCGTATAAAAAATACGTTAATAAAACAAACAAAATAATTATTTAAACAAACAACCCGCTGTAAAAGTATCAACATTCACGGTGCACTGTCCGGTAAACCAGTTTGATGCTCGGCCGCGGCACGCACCGCGCGTCGCCTACGTGCACGTTTGTTTTAGTTTCCACCATAAACAATACGGACAAACGGGCTCATTTATATCTAAAATAGATCGGCTAGAGCGACTGCCCATCGTGAGATCCGGGTTTGATTCCCACAAGACGAACACAATTTATTGAAATCTACAGATGATTTCAATAAATTGTGTTCGCCTCAGTGGTACAGCGGTAGCGAATTGGACTGCTCTACATTAGGTCTCATGTTCAATACCTTGGTCGAGCAAAGTGTTATTTGGGCTTTTTATCAAGAAATTACCCGTAGCATAATAAGGGACAAGTCTGTTGCTGTTTACGGACACGTCTAGTCTCCGTAAACAGCAATAGACTCGTCCCTTATTATGTCGAACCTAAGACTAACTTAATGTAGGTGTTATACACTACCCTACCCACTATATAAGTATACATACATACATAGATTCACGCCTGTTTCCCAGAGGGGTAGGCAGAGACTACAGATTTCCATTTGCTACACTTCTCTTCGTTCACTTTCATAACATTCCTCATACACGCTCGTCGGTTTAAGGTGCTCTTAACTTGGCCTTTGTCTAGAACGCCTCCGATCTGATCGAGAAACGTTCGCCTAGGTCTTCCTCTTGCGACTGTTCCATTCACACTAGCCTTATAAACTTTCTTAGTCAGTCTTTCCTCGTCCATTCTTTCTACATGTCCAAACCAACTTAACATACCCTTTTCTATTCTTGTCACTTTATACACTTTCATGCCGCATCTCTCTCTAATCACATTATAAGGCTATGTATATATGTATGTGTGTGTGTGTGTGTGCACTTCTAGATAAATCTTGCTTGTATTAGCTGCTACAACCAAGTACATACATTAGTTAATCTTATAATTGTCTCCTGTAAAGAACTAGTTAGGCTTAGGTATGTAGCCATTGCGAAATCCACCTTGGCATTTCACAAGAATGCATCATGGGAACCCGTCTTTCGCCCATAAAAGCTCAGTCCGCCGATAATAAGCTAGATAATATCGAAGTCATGATGCAAATATAATTTGCATCTATTTGTATAATTGTGGAGTTAACTGCGAAATGCCCTTTTACCTTGAGATCTCTATGGGTAGTAGTTTGAAATATACATAGATAATTATTTCTGACTTGTCTTTGCGGTTTTATTCACGTTTATGTTTACTGCGCCGCTTCTGTAGTTCGTAGCGTTATGTTATATACCTAACCTACTAGCTTTTGCGCGTGGCTCCGCCCGCGTCGTACATACAGCAATAAAAAGTAGCCTATATCCTTCCCCAGGTTTTAAATTATGTATGTACCAAATTTAATCTACATTGGTTGCGTGGTTTAGCTGTGAAAAGGTAACAGGTAGAGTTTCTTTCGAATTTATAATATTAGTAAGGAAGTAAGGATATGTACCTTTCCTCAAAAATTTGGCTATGCTAATTTGGCTATGCTAATTTGGCTATGCTAATTTGGCTATGCTAATTTGGGTAAAGAGTTTTCCAAATCCGAGTGTTTATTTATTTATTTAATTATAACGGTTGTACACCAATTACAATAATTAAAGATAGGAAAACATGAAACAAAAGCAAAATTAAAACAAATACCTATATAAAATAAATAAACAATTATATGGATGTTGGTATCCACACAAACAATCATTCCTTCCTCTCAGAAAATTTTACGATTGCAAGCGTAGATGTAACCTACAATTGAATCTTCGAACTATCTTGTATATAGAACACCTTCTGTTAAAGACCTTCAGCTAGCGAAGATTAGATCAGTCTGTTATTTCGTGCAAAATAATTAACGCTACCACCAAACGTTTAAATGATAGATATGCGCCCTATTACATTCAAACATGGTCACCTTTTTGAACGTTTAGTTATCACTAAAAATACATAACATCTGAATTATAAAACCGGCCAAAAGCGAGTCGGACTCGCGCACGAAGGGTTCCGTACCATTAAATCCTAATCCTAATCCTTCCTAACTAATATTATAAAAGCGAAAATGAGTTTGTTTGTTTGTTACCTGTTCACGCCTAAACCAATCATCCTGAAAAAAATTACTGTTCCTGAGGAAAACAATAATAACGTACTTATGATAATAGATGGCGCCACGTGTCTTTCCAATCATGATTGAATTATATTATTATAATAATATATTATTACAAGTAGAGTACAACCCGAATTGATTGTCAAATTCTAAATTAACGCGAGCGAAGCCGCGGGCAAAAGCTAGTTATCTATCAAAAAGGCAATAAAATCACGTTTGTTGTATGGGAGCCCCTTAAATATTTATTTTATTCTGTTTTTTTGTATTTGTTTTTATAGCGGCAACAGAAGTACATCATCTGTGAAAATTTCAACTGTCTATTTATCACGGTTCATGAGATACAGCCTGGTGACAGACGGACAGACGGACGGACAGCGGAGTCTTAGTAATAGGGCCCCGTTTTACCCTTTGGGTACGGAGTCCTAAAAACGGTGTTATCACGCTCACTCATATTAAAAATATTGTTTCTGTATCATGTAAATGTAATGTGTGTCACGCTCACTCTTCTCAGCGTGGACACTTTTTCGTGTGAAAGAACAGTGACTTCTACTATTAAAATCTTTGACCGATACTCGCAATGACTGTCTGCTCACAAGCGGTATTGAGCCAAAGCGTTCTTTACCTAACACCTCAAAGTTTTAATGTGTTTAAAGTACCTACATATTGCCTCGGTGACGGTAAAATTTATTCTTTTCGCATAATGATTTTTTCTCCTTATATACTTTGGCCTAACTATTTTGGCAAAATATTTTAGGTATAATAATACTTTGACATAATTAATTTTGGCGTGCAGTTTAGGTTAAGTTGCTTAAAAAATTATGCGTAAGCTGTTATGCGTAAATATAATTAGGATAAACAAAAGTATGCCATGTTATATTGTCTTAAAATTTTATGCAAATGGATAAAGTAGAAGAGAAGTGTGTCAGGATCGTAGCAAATGGAAATCCGTAGTCTCTGCCTACCCCTCTGGGAAACAGGCGTGAATCTATGTATGTATGTATGTATGGATAAAGTACCATTAAAATATACTCACTTACATATATGAATATCGTTACGTGAAGATAGTAAGCCATTTATAGTCTAAGTGTTCTATAAAATAACTTTTTTTCTCGTGTCAAATACTAATTACGAATGCATATTTACATTTATTGCAAACAGGTTGTCATCTCTCATCGATAAAATATTTCTTCTATAAACGAGTTCATTTTAATTAAGTAAGTAACATTCTATAACAGTTAATTTTAATACATAAGGTCACATTTTTTAGTTGCGCGACTTAATTATAACGAGAAAAGTCGCATCTCTTATCTTAAAATTCCATGTTGGTAATTTGTTGACTCACGATTGACAAGACTTAGTTTTTTTGAGATATTGCTATGTCGTAATATATATTTGATAATATTACATAATGATATCGCCTAAATAGTTTTACAAATGAATAGTAGGTTACATAGTAACCATATTTAATCAGTAAAGGTGCAGAGTCCCGTTTGTTTTAACTTCGTTCATGTCTTCCCTATTTCAATTTTATGAATCGAATATTGAATCGCAAGAGACTGTCCTTAGGCTACAAGCCGCTGATAATAAATATATCATTGAACAAGTTATCATTTAATAGTAAGAGTCGCAAGTCCTAGCCGTAAGATGTAGAGCGTTAGTGCATGTTCCGTATCTTTAATAGAAGTGAGTACCTACGTTACGGAATTAACAATAGATTATTAGTTTTGGGACTATTTGATATTTGCTTTTTATACTTATAATATAAATTAAAGTAACTCTGTTTTTAACTTGTGCCTTGTACAAGACATAAGTTCCTTTTCAAACACCACAGCACAGTCACGCAATCGGCATCGCAGATTACAATGACTATTATTTAATTTAGTTACATTTTTAATTGCCAACTATCGCCTTATTTTATCCAAATGCAATAAGGAGATTTCATGCAAAATTACGAGTTATAATTTTAATAACTTAACTATATTATTATTTTTTAGAAATCTTGATAAAAATCAAAATTGTATTAAAAACTAGTTCTGATTTTGTTTTTTAATACAATCAAATTGTCTTCCGACGCGGTGTCTCAATATTACAGTGGATATGTCTCTGTATTTCTGTTTTTATAGAATCTTATTTTTCTTGATTCTGTGGCGGATCACAATTAAATCATTTTTATTAACGCTTTAAGTCATCAAACGACATGTATTCAGATAACTGGAGTCTCATGTTAGACAAAAACAACTCTACCTTTGTTCTCACAAAAAATGCTCCTTTTAATATCTACAGATATTTACTTAAATACTGTCCACTAGGCACTGAATAAATTAACGTTCACCAAGAATTGTCGAGAATGTCTGCCCACGGCTCTCTTACATCGGCCTAACAAGTGAAATATGTACTTGTAACCTGATACTCACGTAGGAGGAACGTCACTCGACGTTTTCTCTCTTTTTTCCACATTATACGCCACAAAACCCAATAGTAAATGTCTATGTTGTACTTTAAGATCGTGCGATGGCCTACGTCTCGGTGTAAGCTGATACTTTCGATATGCGAAGGCTTAAAGTAATACAAATTTACATTGACAGTCCGTTGAACTAACTTTAAAACAGGCATTTTATCCGATGAATCAAGAAATGGGTGTACAAGTTTGTATTTTTATAAGGATATGTCGCGTCTATTATTGTAATGAACTAAGTCGCCGATTTAAGTTATTTTAACAAATGAGTCAGATATTCAAAATTTGATTTTAAAAGATAAAGTCACAGCTCATAATGCTGAATCATTATAAATGCAAAAAGCATAACAGTCACAATCTAATTGCGTTAAGTAATAAAATTATAATTTATTATAGTGAAGGTTTAGAAAATTGCAATTTTATACTCAGTATTTTATGAAGGTTGACAATATGTGTGATTATATGCATACTGATCGATTATTATATACTCACTGACCTCTATGTAACATAAAATAAAGACAATAATGTAAATAATGGTTTCCTCTTCTGCTTAGCCTTTCCGTGATATTATTTAAATTATAGATTCATAATGTGCATAAAAAGTACTATATAACTTTCAGCATAGAATAGGTCCTCGTAATATTCTATCAATCTTTATATAGAATTCTATAAATGTTTCCTTTAATTCTAGTTTGAAGTAACAATGCTTTCATTCTCAATAATATGAAGTATTTAATTCCGCAGTTAGCAGGAATTGGTTAAAATTGTTAGACGTAAAGCATAAATAATATTATGAACAAATATGTTCCTTTCTAATATACCTACATGTGCATATACAGGTTTGCTTAATGGCCATGAGTCAATCTTTTCGATATTTCCATTTATATGTGCTTACATTAAGTTTATGTAAATGATGTTGAATACAACCGATACTAAACCCAGAGTATCCGTGTATTACTTGTTATTGAGGTTGAATATAATGCACTTGCAAAATTCATTGCGTGAACAGCGTAACATTAGGCCTACTTTTACTTATTCAATAACCATTTTAACACTTCGAATGAAGCCTTTCCAACATGTGTTCTTCGGGGATGTGTAATCAAAGTAATATATATAGTTTCAAATTATTTATTTTTAACTATAAGTAGATTATGCGCCTACTTTATAATATTTCAGTCAAATAAATACACGATGATTTTAAATTAAATATATCACTAAAATTGTACAACGTTAAGCTATTTACATTATATCACAAAAATATATCGAAACTGCGTCCCTAGCGTTTATTAGTATCACTCTACTTACAGTCTGTCCGATCCGAATGGAATATTTCAGATAGCCACGTTTCACTGCGTCTCTGAACACGTTCCGACACATGCCTATACAAACACATCGAAATGCTTCGCTAAAACTACTGAAAATGACTCGAGGACAAACAAGCGACCACTCCACGTAACACAATCACTCATGGCGAGTCTCTCACAGCTTCTCGAACGCTCTGGAATTGGTGAGCATCTCTCGCGTCAGCCTCCACACTTGCTTCGCGGCGTTCTCCAGCGCCGTCGGCGATTTGCCCTTGAACAGGTCCACGTGGGGCAGGAAGTAGTGCGGACACCGGCGGCACTGTAGCGATGAGATCAACTGCAGGAAGATGCCGTTAATCCTGTCTCCTATTGCCACTTCGTCCCACTCGTGTTCCCGCGGGTGCTTCTCGCATTCATACAGCAGCAACGTCTTCATGTGATAGCAAGTCACGGGATTGCCCGGCAGGTCTAGATGCCTGTCGCGAATTGTCTTTAAGATGCTTAGACATTTTCGCCGGCACCCGCCCTGCAGTAAACGGTTTTCAGCCTCAAAGAAACTTAGTACCCACGCGTCGCCTTCCATTGCGGAATTCTTTCCTTGCAGCGCTAGACATTCTTTCGATAATAAATCGAACCCTTCAGTTTTAACCTCTGCGACAATGTTAGGGTGTGGCCAAGGTATCGCAGGAAGCGGCCAGTGCGCGGCGGAGCGCGGCCACAACCCGGCGCATTTGAACGCTGGTGTGATCTGCACTATGTATCTTTCTCGAATCCTCAGCTTAACCTCAGTAGTCTCAGCAATCATCTTCACACAATCTCTGTAGGAACATTTGTCACAAGCCTGCGCGACCAAAGTCTGGAACCTTGATCGGATTTTCCTCGCCGATAAGTAGCCGGATGCGGTGATGAACTCCACCCAGAGGGACATAGAGCGCTTCCTACCGTCGCTGAGCTTAAGCACAGCGCAGCCGGGTAGGGAGCCGTCGTCAACGAAGTTGAGGACACCCATTTGGTTCAAATAAATAACTATTTCGAACTCATGGGGCGATACTACTTCCAGACCATCGAAACGTCCGTTGTAATCGGTGAGCGACGAGATAAACCTCGGCTCCTGAAGTTCCACTTCCTTAAGAACATCCTGGACTATTCTGCACACTTCGTGAATAGTTTTGGTGATCTGCGCCTTCCTGTTGGCGACCCTCTCGTTGTAGTACTTGTTCATCTGGTAGACGAGCTTGGATTGCGCCGCCATCATCTCAGGGGGCACGAGCATGGTGGTGGAGCGTTGTGTGACTACGCGGAGTGCATCGTACGCCGGCGGTGGACGCACGCGCACGGCACGCGGTTCTTTGCCGACTGAGCCATGTCGGATTACCGGACTGTGAAGGCCGGAGCACGCCCATCGGGATGCGTGTCGGCGAATGAGGTGGCGCGATTTCGTCTCGTTCGCTTGGCGGCGGTTGTTTGCGTGTTCGAATGAGACGGATATGTTTTCCTTTAGTTGTATTTGTGCGGCAGTTGAGTATTGATCGCGGCGAGGCTCCGCCCCCGCCGGCGAGGCTGTAGGTATCCTCCGGCGTTGGCTGGCGAGGTGTGTGTAATTACATGATTGCGTTAGTTCGACGCTCGTTAATCCAGTAGCAGTAACAAGTTCGCCTCTATTAATGAGAATATTTTTATGGCCGCCTTGTTATCTCGATTCTAATTGGACTGATTAATTCGATTTTAGGCGTTTTCAATGCTGTTAGTAGGTAGACTCGCGAGATATTTGAAAATTTTAATTCTGTCGATAGTAACAACAGTAGCGAGGCTGATGAATTTTAATGTTGTTTAATTCTTTAATTAATAGTACCTAGTTACAAAATCTAAAGCAATTAATATCTGTCAACGCAACTAATTTAAAATTATTTATTCTTAGTAAATTATTTTGATTAATTAATTGAATGTTGTATTATTATTTAAAATTAATGTCGTTGTATTTCGTATCGAAATATAACAATTACTATTAGCTAGTTGATACTAGCTAATAATATGTTCTGTAAGTATAAATTAACAAAATATTGGTAAGTTATTTAAAGAATTATCCTTTTAAATCATTTATATCACTTTTGTTTTGGATGATATTGATCATCAATAATACAATCCTAATAAGACTAACTCTGTCTGAGAATTAAAATTTTATCTAAGATATGATATTTAAATCATGAAGCCATTAAACTAAGACTGAATAGCAAAATTACATAACATAATATTGGTAGATATGATTGTTACGACAAAGTGCCCAAGATCGGACTATTTTAACCGTAAGAATCATCAATACAAATATTTTAAGCGTGAATTATCTGTCAAATCCTGAATGTGTAAATGAGGTCAGTGGTAGGTATTCTTAGCAAACAAGGGCTAAGATTAACCGCTGAATTCATTTTCATAACTTTTGTGGTCGAGCTAATTTGAATCCTGATGGAAGGTTATAATAAAGTTAAAGACTGAAGATCATTAAGAGGAAACCATATACAGTATCATGAGCGCGATAGAGACAACTGCAGCTTGTACCGAAAATACCTATTAAAAGTACACAAAATCAACGTTTCGTAGTCCCCTGATTCATTCTCCAAAACTTGACCGATTTAACTACTTTTTCCATTAAAGATTAAAGAAAGGCTTTGGCCGTGTTCCTATGTTTTCCTTTTTTTATATAATCTAATCAAATTTGTTTTCTCAACACAACGGAAAATCTAACCAATTTTTGAGATTTTTGAAGGCTCATGTCTCTTTTAATAATTAATTTATGAAGAAAAGGAAAACATAGGGACATGTCAATAGAGGCCATACATTTTTTGGAAAAAAATGATTGCTCTGCTGGCATTATCCAGGGAGGAAACAGGGGACTACGTTTGTATGGAAAAATGGCCCTTATGTTTCCTCTTAACGAAACGCAAGCAAAATCGCGAGTTACAGCTTGTTCTCCATACAGATACCCTTTATAAACATTTTCTAGGTGCTTGAAATATCAATTCAATACACACTCCATAATTATCTTGGTGACAACATTATTTTTGCCTTAATTGGTCAGTCCGTTTTCTTTATTTATTATGACATTCTTAAATGACTTCCAATGCGATGTAAAACTACACGATCTATATTTTATACGGTTTATTTGTTAAGAAAATTACGTTTAATTTGGCTCTGTAATAAATATACAAGTTTGAAAACAGTAATACTATCAAGGTGGACAGCGGCTTAGTTATGTAGACTCCTGATATTGCTCTTACCTAAATGTTTGTATGGCTATTCAAGGTAGATTGTATATGGATCTTAAAAATTGTTAACGTCTATATTTCATATACCTACCTACAATCAATGCAAATAAAATTTATTCTATTCTATGCTCAAGTCCAAGGACGGCGATTAGCACTTACCATCAGATTAGCCACTGGTAAATATGTCAACCACGAGCGACAGTAAAAAAATAAAAGGAGGTTTAGTAATAATGGCTAAACTTATTTTTTAGGATTTTCTTTGTTTTGGTTAATTCAATACAATAAACTCCCGCGCTATGTATAGGTACCTAAGGTCTGTGTCGCGGAGAACTTTATGAACATTCAAACAGCTGATACAGCCCTCTGTACCCGGATTCGACATTACTATCTGTGGATCAAACAAATGTTTGTTTAGTGATGTTTAGACCTACAAAATTCAGCTAGTATCTGTGGCGAGATGACAACCTAAAACTCTACGTCGTCTGTTACACTCAATTTATAAATTTTGTCAAAGTTTTGAGAGATTACTGCAGTGAGAGGCAACTCAAATTCGTTTCTACCTCTGCAAGAAACAGGTGAATCTAGACATATTTTATTTAAACCAGACTAATACCACCTTTGACTAACAATCTATAAAGAGATTGAACCCACAACACTCGAAGCATTGATAACATCAAGATCTCCATCAAAACGACTGCAACATGTAATCAAATACAATATTTCTATCCCGTACAAGGTATACGACAACACATATTGTTTCGTCTTGTATTTTAAATTAGGAAGTTTACGATAAACATAGGAATACTTGAAAGACAATTTCATCTGCATACCTCACCCATAAAGTGCCATACCGAATACCGTGGAAACACCATGTCTTATTGTATCTTTGATCTCTCCTATGGGAATAACTTAGTCGGCCTGGGGAATGTTACTACAGCATGTAACCCGGCTGTATGGTCATATATATAAGTGTTAATGTGCATACAAGTCTGCTTAAATATCCACAGTACTTGACTGAACAAAAATGAAATTGAATGTGTTGCTGTCTCAGTGGCGCGACAGTAGTGTAAACTGCTGTCCATGAAGTCTCGGGTTCAATTAGCGGAGCAGGCAAACAATATTTAGGTTTTTCTGTTACAAAAATCTCATGGCTGGACTCATGGTGGCTAGGACCGAACACAGCTGTAGACGCGGCTGTGTAAGCACAGCTCACATGGAGTCTACTACAGTATTTGGTAGAGGGCAGTAGGTTTGCCTCTTATACCGTGGGACATGGCATAGCTGGCTAAATGTAAGTTTTTTTTTATACAACTAAGGTGGCAAACAAGCATACCTACAGCCCACCTGATGGTAAGTGGTCACCGTAGCATATGGACGCCTGCAACACCAGAGGCATCACTTGCGCGTTGCCGACCCTTTAGGAGAAAAAGGAAGTAGGAAGGAGAAGGAGCGGAAAAGGGGAAAGAGGGTGATTGGGCCTCCGGCACTCTCACTCGCCGAACGAAACACAACAGTAGGAATGCTGCTATTTCACGTCGATATTCTGTGAGAGGGTAGTCCTTCAACGGTCGAGCCGGCCCATTCATGCTGAAATTAGCGAGGCTCTACTACTCATACACTTTTGTCTTTGGAGATATATGCGTTTGAATATGTATGTGTATCAATTCGACGACAGTAGGTACATCTCTTATACAAAATGTGTACGAGACTAGTCCTTTGTAAGTACATAATATAGTACTACTACTAAACGTGAAAAGGACATATCCCATATATGTCTTTACTATCAATCAATCAATCACTCTGTTGGAGTCCATTGCTGGACTATCCCAATTTACACCAGAACAACCGGTTTTCTGCCTGCCTTATTTAGTATATAAGTACCACCTTTTTCCATGTTGTCTATAAATACATTTAGTATAAAAATGTGTCCTGGAAATTGCATATTAAATTACTATAACTTATTTAAGCGCAGAGCAGAAACGTTCTTTAACAAATTATTCAAATGAAACTAAGTCTTAAATAAATTTAGATTTACTTATCTTTATTTCGCACGTTAATTTTAATAACAGTTTCTTCATTACTTTAGACAGACTTTGATCAATTGATCAACTTGCATGGTCTTTAAATTATAATATAAATACAGCATTTAGTTACACGCTGTATAAACTACACTAACTCATTTAAATAACTCGAGCATTCACCAAGGCGTCATAAACTGGAAGAGTTCTCAAATATTCCGCCTGCGTCCCTTAGGTGAGAACGTCCAAGTTTAGCTATACATCGTCGGTCTATTTCGGTCGTACCGCGATTGATGGCCCTGCGCCGCGTGATGGATGGCACGACGGTGCTTGATTTACGTCCCGGCTCACTCCTCGCAATTCATGGGATCCTGGTAATACGCCCGGATAGTTTTTGGGATGGAAAAGGAAATAAACTGGGAGTTATAAATATCGGGGCATTTTAATCGTGTAATAATTTTATTAAATTGCTTTGGAGCTATTCTTGTGGTTCTGTTCCGTGCTAGAAATTATATTCTATTAAATAAGATTGGATGTTTATATCCACATATAGACTACCAGATGTTGCAGTGGCTTAAATTATTATCTTGATACACTATAAAGTTTGGATCTCGAGACGAAAATTGTGTGATTCACGGATAGTCGGGTCTCGCTTTAATGTTGTTCAAGTCCATCGTTTTAATGTCTGGCAAGTCTCCTCGCGTTAGAAGGATTATTGCAAGTGTTTAATTCTCAATGTTGATACCTAAATGCCTTTACGATATATTTTTATCTGCTATCATTCTATACTATACGCGGATTTAAACAGACGTATTCTGTAATACAACCTAAATTCTTTAGCATAATAGAGACCAATCGAACGTCCCAGTAGCGTGCAGTAGGTACCTGTCTACTTTTATAGGTATTTGTCAATTTTTAATCATAAAATGGCAGCATTAGGTGCCGGCCTTATTCATCCATGACCTAGCAGAGACATAGATATCATTACTGTCAGCGTATTGCCGTCTATAAGGCACAGTTTCAAACTTCACGCTTCTACCGAGAGCCCTTGATATAAAAACGAAGACACACTAATCAGTTCAAGAATCAGATACCCCAACCGGTAGCTCCTCCATGCGCACATGCTTACATCAGGGCACTATAAAATGGACGATTCGGATCAGTCCTATAATTTGAATAAATAAGACACTTTCTACTTGTAGGTATATCTCTTTCCAAAACTATGTAAACAATTTATAGAGTCACACTAATCTGCCGTGGATTTACATGGTAATCGCTTGAATTTTCTATAGTCGATTCTATTTTATAGTGTGTGTTCACCATATATTTTATATGTAACTTGTGCTTAGTTTAGATATTGATACAGTTATACGGAATGCGCTGTGGTTTAAGTGATCAACTGGACTAAATGTGGTTTGATTCTATATACCTACAATAAAATTCGTGGTGTATCGATAGTTTCTCTACATGGTATGGGTATTCTATGTTTGTCATCACGATTTAGGAATCATAGTATTATTAATTACTACGTACGAACTTATTAATTTCATAAAAGGTATCTCTAGTCCAAACACGAATTTTAATTATTTAAATAAACTATTTTCTTTGTACACGAAATTACTGCGTTTCAGAAAAAAAAACCATTTGAAGACTATTTCTGCATTGGGGACAAGCACATACACGCGTACTTCACACATTTACCACTGCGGACATTATGACAAATAAATACTGTATAAGGAAATTATATTATGTGTTTCCATTTCTTTTATTTTAACAATTATTTTACACATTTTTAACCTAATACTTTAAGTCCAAGGCTATGAATTCGGTAGACATTTAGTTAAAATGTTATAAACAAAACTCTATAAATGCTGTAAAAAGCGTTTCATATCAACCAGTAACAGTAACTGAACACTAAAGTTGCGCGATACCCGTGTAACCCCACACCGCTGGTGCACAAATTACCCATAAACACACATAATCCCATGAACATCATAAAAAGTCCCCGAAAGCTTCTTTATTATTTTATAAAGCCGTCGGCACCGCGCACGCGCGCGCCGCGCAAAATGGCGGCCGACACGCCCCGCCCACTTCCGCCGGATGTCCGCTGCCTCCTCGCCCCTGATGTATGGAGCTACCCTTTTATTGAATTACCTCATTCTTGTTGTTTTATGTACCTATCTGTCATTTTAATTATTGATCTGGTTTAAGAAATGTATCTAGGTTATAGTTCTTGCTTGCTTGTTATTTTAATTAACAACATGTTATTCCATGTTTAATGTAGTCTTTCATAAATATTATAGTCAAATGATATTATAATTCTTTAATTGTTAAAATTTTATCTGTATTAATGGTCTCTGTATCGTGGAGACCTTGAAATCAGTAAATAAAAATAATGAGCGCCAGTACTAGCTAGCGCTTGTTGCTAAGCGGCAAGAGCCTTTACAAATATTATGTGTGCGTAACAAACAACACATACCTACAAAGATCACACAGACTCCAAAACAACCTTTTAACACTTATTTGTCTCCTGTGAGGATCCATACTACTGTCTATTACAAATGACTACAGATAAATATTATTTCAAACCTGAAATGCTTTTTACCTAATATTATTAACTTTGCCTTTAATTTTAGAATTTAGTTTTATATGGACAGTGACATATGGCATAATGACTGCAACACCTGGTACATAAATGAGTTGTAAAATACTGAAATTATAATTTGATGGTGATTTAAAAGAGTGGCTTTGAGTTTCTTGCAGGTATCTTCTCATAGGCTCAACCTTTTGCCTGAACCTTGCAACTAACATAAATGTAAAGTCAGTAAATGTAACAAACTCACTAACCCCTTTGACGTTCATAAGTGTTACTTTCTGACTTAAGTGAATAAACGATTTTTGACTTTGACTTTGAGATACCACACGACTAACACATTGATACGAAAATCGATTTTCACTTCAATTGATCGTTTTTTAAGTCCTACGTCTTAACACACAGCCACAAGCCTTATGGCCGTCTAAGCGTACCTAGTACTTGCAGACTTCGCTACTTGATTGAGAAATTCCTAACAGAGTGCCGGAGGCCCAATCACCCCCTTTCCCCATCCCGCTTCTTCTCCTTCCCACTTCCTTTCCTAAAGGGTCGGCAACGCGCAAGTGATGCCTCTGGTGTCGCAGACGTCCATAGGCCACGGTGACCACTTACCATCAGGTGGGCCGTATGCTAGCTTGCCACCTTAGTTATATAAAAAAAAAACTTATCACACTATAGGTACGACCTGGAAATCAGTCCAAAACCTCACCAATATATTTATGTCATGATAACAAGTAGGCAATCCACATATTCTTAGTCAGGTAGTTTAATTTTGTATTGATTCTATTTAATGTCGGCCTCGATGGCGTAGTGGTTAGTGTAACTGACTGCCACGCCTGAGGTCGCGGGTTCGATTCCCGCACAAGTTAAACATTTGTGTGCATGAACATGGATGTTTGTCTTGGTCTGGGTGTTTCTATGTATAATACGTATGTATTTACAAAAAAAAAGGTATATAAGTATGTTTATCCATTGTCTAGTACCCATAGTACAAGCTCTGCTTAGTTTGGGCTAGATGGTGTTGTGTGTATGTGGTAGAATATTATTATTATTATTAATATTCAATACCAATATTTTGTAGAGAGAAATATTTGGTTAAAACTACAATTGGCAAACTATTACTATCTAAATGAAAAATACAATTCTCTATTGCTGTTTATTCGGATTAGTAAGCAAAAATGTATTGTTCCATTGTAAAGTCGGAATGATAAATTATATAGATATACCTATTGTAATGCTTCTATCTATCATCATTATATCTTGTCTGTTTAAGAATGAATATGACCTTTGCTCGACGTGAGTAAATAGCTATTAATGGCAATATTTAAAACTTACTAAAATTATGAATGCGAAATTGTTTGTTGGTATGGTCGTCTTTCACAAAGTCACATGGGATGGATTAACGGATATTTTTTTTGCACAGATATGTGTTAAAAAGCCGGAGAGTGACAAAAGCGCCCAAAAATATAGGTACGGTTCCTTTAAGATATAGGTATCTTTAGAATCAAGAGAGTGAAACCGCGGCTAAAAACTAATATTAGACCATCTTCAACACAAACTATTTGACGAAGCTGACATCTAGGAACCACTAATTAGCAGACTGGTTGTTACTAAAAAGAGATCAAACCCAAACAAACGACAAGTAACACTTTCAAGAATTACAAAATTTAATACTGAGTAATTTGTCTGGAGTTATATTTACAGTTACTCGGTTCAAACAAAAGGTTGAGGTTTAAAATCTCATGAATATAACTGTTATTAATAATCCTTATCCTAACCTAACTCATATTATAAAAGCGAAAATGAGTTTGTTTGTTTGTTACCTTTTCACGCCTAAACCACTGAACCGATCATCCTGAAATTTTGCATATAGGTACGTTGTCAGGTGTCCAGAAACGGACATAGGCTGCCTTTCATCCCGAAAAAAATTACTGTTCCCGAGGAAAATAACAATAACGTTCTTATGATAATAGATGGCGCCACGTGTCTTTCGAATCATGATTGAATTATATTATTACAAGCCGAGTACAATCCGAATTGATTGTCAAATTCCAAAAAATAATGCGAGCGAAGCCGCGGGCAAAAGCTAGTTAGGTCAGGTTAGTTGGATCTATACCAACTTTATTATGCCTACATATTTCCTTTATTGTCGTTGAATTATTTAATTTTCTATATTGTTGTAATTTTTCTCTTCAAATCTAGAAACGATATTTCAGTAATATAAAAACTAAATAGAGCCACAACTTATTAAAACATCAAATTACTCATACACATCTGTTGAACGCAGTCGCAGATAGTCTTAATAATCATCAAAACAATTTTTTTAATAATAAAATGAACTTCACGAATACGTTTAGACATAACGACGACATAATCCTCCTGACACTAATAGAGCAGCTTAAAAAAAACTATTAGCACAATGCTTCAACCTCTGGAAGTGCGAATGTTTATATTGACGTTAATGCAATCACGGCCGGTCTGTCCGACCCAACGCGACAATTTATAACTCTGGTAACACCGTTTGCTAATAACACAGCTAAATCAAACGTTTGGATTTGTGAAGCCACTAGGTTTAATAATACCAGTGCGATGTCGGGTACGTTCCCATCGGCCGTCTGTCACGACGCGTGTACAAACATAACGACAGACACAATTGTGGAGCCAACAAGTCGGTGGCACAACTTTATTATTTATTGGGAATTCAATTCGCTATCGTGTTGAGATATGAACGATGCTTACGGACAGACATCTGTCATCCCCCACCGCTGGCGCGCGACTGACGTTCGTTCCCACCCTTCGGCGCGCGCGGAGTGGGGGAAACGCCCCGCCTACACCGGGATACCTATTGAAGAACATCACTGGTTTAACTACTACACAACCTACAATGAAATCTCGACTCTATTTGGGAAAGTTAGAGTTGATTTTTGTCTGTGACGTGTAAAGTTAGGGTAGTGCAAAGCAAGTCATGTGTTTGTTTTTTTTTAACGATTATTTTTCTCGAATGCAAAAGATATTTCGGTCGCCGGCTCTCGGTAATTGGATTCAGCATGCGTGGAGTTCGGGGCTGTGGCACCGATTGAGACGTACACTTGTCTCTTGTAATTATTATAAAGATTTGAGATAATATTCGTATGTCTTTGTTTTGTGTGTACTTCGGCCGGTTTTGTGTCATTAGCGGATTGTTTCTGTGAACGTGCGGGCACGCTCCAATTGCTCTCGATTGAAACGTTCCAGCAAAATTTTGTTTGATGTAAAAAGTATTAAATTGCCTTCATCTGTCGTTATGCATCTGTTGTGTATGCTTTTAGCAGTGTCGTGATATAAATCATTGACATCAGCGTGTCACCATCAAATGTACTGTACGAAATTCTATTTTATTTGAAACTTCTAAATCTGTACAAATTATATCATTATTATTTTTATAAAATTTATACGAGTATCTTTACAACATTACATAGTATCGCTTGTATTTTATCAAACGCTTCGGAACAGTTTACCTGATCATCATGCCCTACCGTGACAGAGAGTAGGTACCTACATAGTATAAGCTATATGATCCTACACGCTCATAAGCTGCAGTAGTACCTAACCGTAAATATTTTATGGGACAAAATACGACTACTGTGCATGAGATCTCAGTTCTTATTCCCAAATCGATAAAAAAGTTATCAGGTTGTCCTGTGAGGAAATTCTTAGCAGCAGCAGGAACTGGTACCGTACCCGGAGGCGACAGGCGGTGGACTCGGTTCTAAAACCATAGCTAGCAAAATTAAAATATAATACACTTCTGTCTACGTCTCTAGAAATTTAGGCGTAGGTAACGCTATCGTTATACCTATATAAATCCTCTGTGCGTGTGTTTGTAATTAGACTCCTCCTAAACGGCTGGACCGACTTTGATGAAATTTTGTGTGTGTACAAGTGGATTCGAGAATGCTTTAGATTTCGTTTTCTTTTTATTTTTCGTGTGTACAGGACAACGTCTGTCGGGAAAGCTAGTGTTTCTATATTATACTAGATGTGCTCACGGTTTCACTCGCGTTTATGGTTACTGCGCTACTTCCGTGGGTCATAGCATGATGTTATATAGCCTGTAGCCTTGATATCGATAAATAGGCTATCCAACACTAAAATATTTTTTCAATTCGATCCAGTAGTTCCTGAGATTAGCGCGTTCAACCAAACAAACAAACTCTTCAGCTTTATAATATTAGTATAGATTTTGAGCGGCCATTGCTATCTACTGAATATCAAAATCAAAACTATATTTATTCATGTAGGTCACAAAGTAACACTTATGAACGTCAAAGTTACGCTTATTAATGTGAGTTTACATTTACCTGTTGTCAAGTTCAGCAAAGCAAGAGCGTAACCAATGAGAACAAATGACAAGAAACTCACGGCCACTCTTTTTATTCTTGTTATAAATCCAAATGCCATACCGAGTATGTCCAATCATAAAATTATATCTAGTCCTGAAAACCTTCATCACTCCGACTAGTAGTGCTTACCTTCTAAAACTAAATCGAAATCACTCACATAACAGACAAAAAGCTCAATGAGAACAAACATTATCTATCCATCCATTCTTCACGGCAGTAAAACATCTGGTTATCAGTAAACACGGCCGCTTGTTACACCTAACGTGGAACTTGTCCGTTTGTCTGTTCAGATAACGTAGTTACGTTACACGGCGTTATCTGTAACTACTTGTTACTGATTCTCTATAGCCCACTTACTTATTGATAGTAATTTACTGACTGTTTGATGGTTCATAGTACTTTTTGTTGCTGCGTTTTATCTTTATTGGTTTGATTCTGAAGCGTTTTATGGTTTAGGTTTTGTTATTATGCTTGTCTGTTACTGAATATAAAGTTAGACTGTACGGGCAATGGTTATAGTAGTCACTTTGCTAATGGCATTGAGTCAAATATTACGGGTTCGGCGCATAGTGGGACAAAAATTGTATGGTCCATAATTGCTAATTGAGTCCACTGTAATCGTTTCGATGCACAATGGGACAAAATTTTATGGTCTACATAAGGTCGTACCGAGTTCGGTTATTCTTTATGTTCGTTATTAGTATGTTTGGCATCACTTTAATACAGAAGCTTTTCTAGTGTGGCAGCTGTCTTTTGAAATATGTTGATGGTCTATTGTTTGGTTAAAGGTTTTTTCTTTTTTTTATACAACTAGAGTGGCAAACAAGCATAAAGCCCACCTGATGGTAAGTGGTCACCGTAGCCTATAGACGCCTGCAACACCAGAGGCATCACTTGCGCGTTGCCGACCCTTTAGGAAAGGAAGTGGGAAGGAGAAGGAGCGCGAAAGGGGGAAAAGGGTGATTGGGCCAAACCTCGAAAACTTACTGGATATTTCTTTCAGGTTTCTAATTAACAAATTCCACAATGATCTGTGTTAAATAACACTTAAACTTGCCTGCAATACAACTCTGCCTATCGGCTTTTATACACCACGTGGATTACATACGCAAGTTGATATACTTACTTGCGTCGGGTATATGCAGACGAGCAACGCAACATATTCGCGCAAGTGGAAATAGCTTGCATATGCAGCCCACGACAGTCACTTCCATTGTGAAAAGCCATCTTTAATGTCTCATATTCGCATATGTCGCTTATTCTGTTGTCAATCCGCAGTTACAATTCTTGTCAATTCCTAGTCCTACATCTAAAGCTAACCTACAAAATTAACACAAGCTTTAAAGAGATAAATAAATTAAAAAAAAGATAAATAAATAAATAGATAAATAAATATCGGTAATTTAGAGTTAAGAAGCTCATCCCAGTAGCAATGAATGGAGATCACAGTAAAGATCACTTAACAGTTACCACATAAACCTCACCCACGCTTTTGTCCACCGCTGGGCCTTAACTTTAATTATTAAACTATCAACGCCTAACTTTATTTCCACTCATGATTTTTTAAACATGTTGATTATCACAACAGATTAGAAAAGCTCTACGAGTATAATATTGTCTTCTGTTTACGCGAATGTTATTCATTGAAATTAAACTACTATATACGGATTTTTTCGCGTTGTTTATTTGACACGAGTACGAGTATACTCCATATAATGAATCTTAATTTTTTTATTGATATTTTCATTACTTTCTATACCTATTCGTTTTTAATAACGACTGTTCCAAGGGTAATCTTTATGTCACTAAAGTATTTACAAATACTAGCGGTCGCCTAGTGCTCGAAATTCGACCAAAGTTTGCCTGTAAGATATTGCTGATATAATAATATACATATATTGACATTATTATGTCATATATGTAACCATAGTTACGCGCTTCGACTGCGTGTGTCAAATGCATGGTTGTGTGCGTGTAGTGTTTTTTCATTAATTTAATGTATTTATTTTACATATTTTACATAAATATTAGCATTCGTCACTTCTTCTCTGTATAAACTATAAGTGTGCGAATTTCATACTCCTCCGTCCGCCCAATTTTCGTAAAAAGGGATCCAAAGTTATCGTTTCACGTATTAATATATAGATTAAAACAATGGACACGTGGAACACCTAATTTCGAAGCAAAATGTTGAAAAAACTAATTTTATCTCGTGGAATCGAATCCACATTACTCGGGGCACTAGCAATAGTGAGACGACCGCTACTATGAAACCACTGCGCTATACACACACGGAGCAGGCGATAATTTATCTATACTAATATTATAAAGCTGAAGAGTTTGTTTGTTTGCTTGAACGCGCTAATCTCAGGAACTACCGGTCCGATTTGAAAAATTCTTTCAGTGTTAGATAATCCATTTATCGAGGAAGGCTATAGGCTATATATCATCACGCTAAGATGAATAGGAGCTGAGCACCAATGAAGAATGTTTCAAAATCGGAGGGTATTTTTGCCTTTTGAGTGCTTCCGCTGCATGCGCTGCGTAAACAGTTAGTTTCGCAAAAATCATGTATGACAGAATTGTTCCCCTTTAAAAGTTCTAAAAAAAAGTCCGCGACAGCGTATGTCTATCTTTTAAGGTTGGCTCACTATAACCATTTTTATGCTAACCAAATTTGTTCTAAAATAATGCATTATTTGCGATGGTATTATTATAAACATGATATTAATTATTATCCAAATAAATACGTTATTCATCACAAGTATTTAATTTAAAACAAAATTTTTCTTTACATCATTCTATTTCAATGAATATATTAGGAGATATCGCAGTTTTAAAATAACATTGCAGCAAAATAATTACCCATTACAGACATAGTACAAACGATGTTTCTCCTGGTTTATTCTGCGTGATTACTACTGGTTCGATTTGAAAAATTCTTTTAGTGTTGGATAGCCTATTTATCGAGGAAGGCTATAGGCTATATAACATCACGCTACGACCCACGGGGGCGGCGCAGTAACGATAAACGCGGGTGAAACCGCGGGAACATCTAGTTTATTTATAAAACAAATCACATATCATTATAATATGTGATTGTCAATCAATACGCACATAATTTCGAAGAGTCATATAACTTCCGAAAGTCAGAGGTGCGCGACGTGGGTTCGAACCCGAGCCCCTCTGCATTGCAGTCTGTTGGTCTCCCAACTGAGCTATAACTATCTTAATTATTCACTTTCAAATAAGAATTAGGTAATATCCGCGTTGAATTCTTACATATGACGCGGGGAATTTGTTCGTCTGTCTGCGTTAAGATAACACAGTTACATTAGTACCGACTTATCTAACACTACTCTTCATTCTCTATACCGCTTACCTAATTTCTAATAGTATATTTTAGATTAGAATGGACGCTTCTTTTAGTGCATTTTCATTATATGTTATCTTTATTGTGAAGATTTCATTACTTTATGTGGTTTTAAAGACGTTGGGCGGCCATGGCAGTTGAATAAATTAAATTATTATCACTACCACTACTTATTATAAAACAAAGTCCCCCGCCGCGTCTGTTTGTCTGTGCGCGATTAACTCAAAAACTACTTAAAAGATTTTCATGCGGTTTTCAACGATAGACAGAGTGATTCATGCGGAAGGTTTAGGTGTATAATTTGTTAAAGTTTTGTACTACACGTGCGAAACTGGGGTCGCTAATCTATACTAATATTATAAAGCTAAAGAGTTTGTTTGTTCGTTTGATTGTTTGTTTGTTTGATTGTTTGTTTGTTTGGTTGAACGCGCTAATGTCAGGAACTACTAGTTCGAATTGAAAAATTCTTTTAGTGTTGGATAGCCCATTTATCGAGACAGGTTATAGACTATATAACATCACGCTACGACCAATAGGAGCGCAGCAGCAATGAAAAATGTTATAAAATCGGAAAAATTCTCTTATATGAAGCAGACGAAGTTGCGCGAGTCAGTAGTCACCTATATATGTATCGTTTAATAATTTACACTGCCTCTGCCACTCGGTGGTACGTGAGGTCTAATTCCAGCTCCGCCAAAGTATTATTGTGTTTTTCTGTCAAAACATTATCAGTAGCACCACAGAGTGTGGAAGTGCGTTTGGTATACGGCAATAAGCTCGCCCTCTTTTACCTACGTTGGGCTTAAAATCATAACTGACGGAAAATCAGGACTTTTGTATTATTTTATTGAATACAACATTTTGTCCGCAGCTTTGCTCGCGTAAATGTACGTTATGTCAATGTTGTATCCCTTTTTTTATACCACTAAGGTGGCAAACAAGCATACGGCCCACCTGATGGTAAGTGGTCACCGTAGCCTATGGACGCCTGCGACACCAGAGGCATCACTTGCGCGTTGCAAACCCTTTAGGGAAAAAAGTGGGAAGGAGAAGGAGTGGGAATGAGGGCAAGCGGGTGATTGGACCTCCGGCACTGTCACTCACCGAATGAAACAACAGTAGGAATACTGCTATTTCACGTCGATATTCTGTGAGAGGATAGTCCTTCCCCGGCCGAGCCGGCCCATTCATGCTGAAATCAGCGAGGCTCTACCACTCAAAAACCTTGGGAACAGTACTTTTTTTCTGGTTGAAAGGTACCCTATATTTTTTTCTGTGCCCCTGACAATCGGTTGAGTAGTTGAAGCGTGAAAGCGTAACAAACAAACAAACTCTCATTCGCATTTATATCATTAGTAAGGATTCTGATTATTTACTGATAAACAATTGTATTGTACACAATAATATGGTGCAGAACCTGGATACATTCAAATATTACTTCTTAATAACTATATCTCAAGTACAAATTACACACACAGACAAAAACACACACACCCACACACATACACACACATACACATAGAAAGTTTAAAACAGAGACTAAATTGTTTTTATTTTTTATTTTTATTAACTTATATGAAACGTTTTGTTAAATCCTTAGTTCAACAAAGTTTGCAACATCATTTCGGACGAATGGATGACCCTGATAACACAGGATTTACGTTACTTCGGGGTCATTATTCATATAAACAAACAATGGAACTATGTTATATTTTTACTGTATCAGATATTATGTAATGTTTTGGCAAATAAATTTTATTATTATTATTATTAAGTAAATTTTAAGTAGGGAATCGCTTAACTAATCATAAAGCATTCCTGAGTACGGTGAAATGTGCAATGTTCCTGAACTGAACACGAGGCCGATAGATTGCACACCAAACAGTGTATCGGATAGAAAAATGAATAATGCACTATGCTATGCTATAGGTAAATATTTTTGGTTTTTATGATTTGTACTTATATCTCATTGTCGTAGATACACTTGCAACTGCGCCAATTATTGAACTGTTCCAGAAAAACAGCTTAAGTTTTTTTTTTTTTTTATTGCCGTTGGTGGCAGACGAGCAAGTGGCCCACCTGATGGAAAGTGGTAACCACTGCTCATGGACTTCAGCAATGTCAGGACACAGCAAAGCCGCTGCCTACCGTGAAAGAAGAACTCTCTTTAAACCTCGTTTGAAGAAGGACATATCATAGCGCTCGGGAAACACCGAAGCTGGCAGTTCATTCCAGAGCTTGCACGTACGTGGTAGAAATGATCGCTGAAAGCGTAGCGTCTTGGAATTTAAGGCTTCCAGGTGATATGGATGAACCCTGCTTCGTTGTCGAGTGGTACGGTGATAGAAAGGGACCGCTGGTACCAAATCAAATGGTTCTTCAGAGCACTCCCCGTGAAAGAGTCGGTAGAACATGCAGAGAGACCCAAAGTCTCTCCGTTGCTCCAACGACTTACAATATTAAGGCTGTAGGTATTCGGCGAGTTTATGTACCAGAAGTCAGAACCGTATCAGCGTGTCTCTTCGAGCTACAGACATGACTCTATATATACAGCATACAACAAAATAATCAACACGAACAAAACAGACCAATACATCAAAAGATGTTTCAATTAAAATAGCACTTTTATCAGGACGTCCATCTTAATACGACCCGTCAGCTGGCTCACCTGTGCCGATTATTTCTAGACATCAAACCGATCTCCTATTATACTGTTATAAAGTTCGCGGTATTCCGGAAGCAACGTCGCGACAGTGGCGCCGCGCTAACTGCGCACACATGACGCACTTCCGCTGTGCGCGCGCGCAGCTCACACGTGGTGCGAATTACGCGCGCTCGCGAACCGTAATCGAACGTGACGGTTCGGAGACGGTTCTAATTGTTTCGGTTTTGTTTGTCTGTGTCGCGCACTGGAGCGGTTACGGTTTATTTTTGTTGTTTAAACATTCTTATGGACGATTGTTGGAGACAACTAGGATGACTGTATTTGTTAAAATTTAGTATCGGAGTAAATTTATTTCTCTCTCGCTTCAACACCTTAGTCTTGATACTCCAAATAAATATATAAAAATTGTATCAATTGTATGTAAGCAAGCTTTCTTTTACTTTAATTGTATATAGACAAATCGCATATGAAGAAATATGATATAAAATCGATCGCTAAATCTTTGGATGCATTGATATAACGGGCATAAAGAATACTAAAAACAAAATCATCTAAATTTGACGGATATTTAACATTCACATTATACAACGCAAAATACCTAGGCTGACTAATGTGACAGATTAAGATCATAACACAATAATTATTGTTATATAACTAATTGTTCCTTCATATTATTTATTTATACATATGGAATAGAGTATGTACCTTATTATATATGTATTATACACGGTAGGTACTATATGGAACCAAGATATCTCAACGCAATGATAGCGGCAAGCTGGCAAATTTGTGCACTTTAAGTTTCGGTCCTAAGAGAGGACATGGACACAGGGAGACCAAGACACTAATAAAAAAGATTATTTACCTCTACAAACAACAGATATTCCCAAATATATCTCTCGTCGTTAATCCCCAACTTCCACATCTCGGTAATCTGCACTCATTAACAAGTTACCGCATAAGATTTATACGTCTCCTGCACACCTCCGTGTCAGCTCGTAAGCTGATAATCCTTCGTTGACAGACGTTATAACTTGTTCCACGCCACTCTTATTTTTATTTCCCGTTAAAATAACATCTTGTTCCCATAAATTTACAAGCTATCACACGACGAGTGTTTATCAATTATTATTAGGATACAGATTTTTTAGTAATCTCGAAGGTATCATTAAATGTAAGTTTTGTAGAAAAATAGATTTTTGTTCCAATTGGAACATTATATGAGTTTTGTTCCTGTTATAATAGATTAAGATATCACGTAGGCTTAAGAGTTTAATAATTGAATGATACGATAAATTATTTTATTTACAAACAAATCGCGATATTTTTATAACTGTTAGCTACTATAATTAAAGACAAATCTTTATTAATTAATTTATTATAAATATTTGATTAAGATAAAAAAGCGGTCGTTGTATGTAGATATTATGTATATTGCAGATATTATATTATCATAAAATAATTAAGTTTCTTTGAGCGGCAGCTATATAAGTAAATTATATTAAACATTCAGATACCAAACACGCAAGTGGCTCCAGATTTATAATATTATAAACATATATTAAAAAATCCATTAATATAATTATACGCTTTGATCTAACGCTAAACTTAATACGATAAATAATGACAGAAAATTCTCCTTTGATGTTTAAATGTATACTTAAATACTTTTTCGTAAATACGGAACAATGAATTATGTTCCAAAAAATGTTCCTGTCCATATTGCGCGTAGATGCTGCAGTGCCGTACGTACTTGCGCAACTGTCGATACTGAGTGATCGTTATAGTGATTCCCGGATCGGTAGAGTGACATTTATTTTGATAGAAAATCTTCATTTGCATCATGTAGTCTGAAATAGAACGATGCCTGCTAGACCCCCGTTATTACGTCACAGCATGTAATAATGAAAAATAGCAATAGCCTAGTGGAAAACCGTTGGACTGCCACGCAGAGGTCTCAAGCTTGATCCCAAGGCGCGCATCTCTGACTTTTCGAAGTTATGTGCGTATTAAATGGTTAATTATCTCTTGCTAGGAAAACATTGTGAGGTAACCTGCATGTCTAAGAGTTCTCAATAATGTTGTCAAAAATATGTGAAGTCTGCCAACCCGCACTGGGCCAGCGTGGTGGACTATGGCCTAACCCTTATCACACTGAGAAGAGGCCCATGCCCAGTAGTGGGACAGTTTAATACAGGGCTGATATTATTATATTACCTATATATGTAATAATGACGAAAGATAATAGTTACACACATGTATGAACTTACATTATTTTAGGAAGTATTCATTTATGTAAGAGTTATTTCCAAGACTAAAGAAACTCGTTATAACTAACCTGAGATTTATTCTATAGGAAAAAAGCGTCCGCTGTCTATAAAAAAAAGCCATAAGTCCAGGAATAGTACGTGAAGCGAAGAGATGCGACGACAGGGAATTTATTAACCATTCGGGATGACAAACTGCGAAATAGGGATACGACGCGCGCTACTACGAGTGTCGAACCCACTGCGTTGTCGAAAATGTGAGTTTACGTTTTGTGAAGTGAGAAACGAAATCTATAATGTGATGCCTATGATTGCTTTTATGAGTATTTATTTAAAAATGTTAACTACTTAGTTAATAATACCTTATTTATATAAAATTTCTGTTATATAAACAATATTGCGCGCGGCTCTGCCCGCGTGGTACCTACATGTATGTATAAAAAGTAGCCTATGTTATAAACTATATCTGTACCAAATTTCATCTAAATCTGTTGAGTGGTGTAGCCGTGAAAAGGTAACAGACAGACAGACAGACAGAGTTACTTTCGAATTTATAATATTAGTAAGGATAGTAAGGATTACTTTGTATTACGTTTTCAGATACGTCGTTAATGAAAGTATCGTTCTTGGTAACTACCAAGAACGATACTTTATAAAGGCTTTCATGATGATTTCACATTGTTCAGTATAGGTATGTTATAAAAATAAATTATTTCTAATTCACTCGGTGTTTTTATTTTAAAGTTTGATATAATAATATTGAACAAACATTATCATAATTTTTACCGTGGGAGAGCCACGCTTCGGCACGAATGGGCCGGCTTGACCGGAGTGATACCACTGACTCACAGAAAACCGTCGCGAAATAGCGTTAGCGTTGTGTTTCATCGAGTGAGTGAGGGTACCGAAGGCCCAACTCCTCTCTCCTCCTCGGGGGGAAATTGAAAGGCTAGCAAGGCACTTGTGACTCCTCTGGTGTTGCGGGTGTCCATGGGCGGCGGTAATCGCTAACCATCAGGCGATCCGTCTGCTCGTTTTCCTACTATATCATAAAAAAAACCAGATTGGTCCGAGTATTCAATGTTATATAGGTATTTAAAACGATATCCGTTGACAAGCATATCAAATCTATACAAACATATCATGTTTTAATAGAATGTTGTTATTCTATTTTAATTTATATATTTTTACGTCTATCAACATAAAAATAAAATTAAGGCGTTTCTAATCGGGCAATAACATAATGAAACAAATATACTAGATGATGCCCGCGGTTATGCTCGCGTTAATCTTGATATTGTTAATACATTTTTTATCCCTCAAGGGCAGTACCTACATTCCCGAGGGATAGAGCAAAGCCGCGAGCATAGTCTTTTTTACTAGATGAAAAGTACCTTATGTACTTTTATGTACACCCCGACAACGAGTATTCGAAATTTCATGATGATCGATTGAGTAGTTAAAGAGTGAAAGCGTAACAAACAAATTCACATTTGTATTTATAATATTAACTTGGATTATTATGGCTTTTAAAAGAATTATGTTTGGAATGGCCAACGCATTCAATCGTATTAATATCAGCGGGCTATTATAGGTAGTTTATTCAATGTTGTAGTTCTGCAATGTTTTTTAACTACGTGGCTATCATTGCCAACGTATATATTGCAGACACATTGCAGTAAAAATAATTACCGTCTAAAAGCCGTTCTGGGTTTGATGAAATTTTTTTAAATCTAAATTCAATAAGTCGCGTCCCATGGTAAGGGCACTCGTAATAGAGGTGCATTTCAGGAGTCACACATGACCGTGATGTATGGTGTTTTAATTAGGACTTCCCGCGACGGCGCACCGGGCAGCGTCCCGGCGCCCCACTATATTAGGCATACATATTACAACTAGAACAAAAAGCTTTGAGGAACAAAGGTATGGACAAAAATTAGCTTTGTAGTTTCGAAATAATGAGGTTATTGTGATCAAAGGTGGTATGGTATTTTCCGAGTTATAGGCAAGACATGATTCTTGTGCAAATGGTTGTGCTATTAAAGAATTTATTTAATCTGAATGCTGTATAATTATTATATAAGTACAAACCACATGCGTATAAAAGCCCATCTCCGTATGAACTGAGGACAGACGCGCACCTAAGTATTGCACGTAAAGGGATTTCGCAGCAACGGCCTCAATGGCGTAGTGGTTAGTGTAACCGACTGCCACGCCTGAGGTCGCGGGTTCGATTCCCGCACAAGTCAAACATTTGTGTGCATTAACATGGATGTTTGTCTTGGTCTGGGTGTTTCTATGTATAATATGTATGTATTTACAAAAAAAAAAGTATATATGTATGTATGTTTATCCATTGTCTAGTACCCATAGTACAAGCTTTGCTTAATTGGGGCTAGATGGTGTTGTGTGTATGTGATACAATATTATATTATTATATTATATTAGTTGGTTGAATTAATGCACAGATGGTTTTCACCCACTGCCACTTCGCATTAAGTGTGAGTACACTGAGTTTTGTGGGTTCGATCTCCGGCACTTTAATTGTTAGAATACCGACTGCTGATCCGATCCTCACACGGACAAAAAATTGTGTGAACCACAATTAGCTGTCCGAGTCTAGGTGTTCATGCATCCTTTGCGGGGGAGGGCTAAGCATTCAATACTTGTGAACCCGCGACATAGGAATTAAAGATAGAGCCGTTTCTTTTATAAATAAAATTACATTTAAATTCAACTGTAAACTGGAACCAATAAGACGGGTGCTTAGTCTTAATTTTTTCTCAAAGCATAGCTTTTAATTGATGTTTAGTTTTAATATTATGTAATTTTAATATGTAATCTTTATGTTCACATATCTGATTATGTATTTTATTACTTATTAACTTTTGCCCGCGGCTTCGCTCGCGTTAATTTAGAATTTGACAATCAATTCGGGTTGTACTCTGTTTGTAATAATATAATTCAATCATGATTCGAAAGACACGTGGCGCCATCTATTATCGTAAGAACGTTATTGTTGTTTTCCTCGGGAACAGTAAATTTTTTCGGGATGAAAAGTAGCCTATGTCCCTTTCTGAACACCTGACAACGTATATGCAAAATTTCAGAATGATCGGTTTAGTGGTTTAGGCGTGAAAAGGTAACAAACGAACAAACTCATTTTCGCTTTTATAATATTAGTTAGGATTAGGATTCGTGAAGACCTGTAATTGGCCTTTTGTGTCTTATTGTGTTTATTTCGAAAGTTGTATGTGCTGTTGGTCTTCCAAAGATAAATAAATAAATACATAAATAATTCCGACTTGTGCTGAAATTGCTACGATATCGTCCTTACCCTATTTAGCTGTCCTTCTATGGTTTTATGCCAAAATCACTGTGTATATTAAATGCATTAAATGCACAACGTAAATAACATTGTTTGATTGATTAAATATCCTACACGCTATTATATGAACGTGTGAGCGTGGGTCTTGTTCCGGCGTGGACTGCGCCATAGAAAGGTGAATTCGAGCAGCAAAAAATGTAAATGGTATAATATTCGTTGTGGAAGATGCACAATTATTTCAACAATATTATTATACATATGTCTATCTAAATTTGAGAAATGTCATGCCATAGTAAACTTATGGGACAGTTTTTAGAAGGGCGTAAAATCCACTCAGACTAGGACTTATAAAAACAATCAAAATCAAAAATAGAATAATCAAAAATAAATTTAGTCAAGTTAGGTTACAAGGTAATGAATACTTATAAATGTCAAAGTTACACAAAAAATTTTTCTGTGAATTTACATTTACTGCCACGTTCAGCAAAGCAAGGGTGTAGGGCTCATGAGAAGAACGGGCAAGAAACTCATAGCCACTCTTTAATCGCCAAGTTTACAGTAAAATTTTGTTTACAAATCATAACTGTAAGGTGCTGCAACCATTTCTCCATGAATTACTACTGAACATACTCTAGCATTTAATAAAATTTGATGGTAGCCTCTAAAGCAGCAGTATGGTAAACAGGAGCATCCTATACAACAAAACAGAATCGGATCTTCTGACCGACCTATCAACTTTCGGCGCTTTCGATCATTTCACTACTGCGGGGCAATTCCGCCATATAATATTTTAACTACGCTATGATCGTCAATATTTATTCCGTGGGAATATCACTAGTGTATGGCTTCCACGAACATTTTACAACTCCATAGGGACTTGGGACTTCTTACACCTATGTTATGTTTGGATTTAAAGTAAGTTTGAATCGCATGTGACATCATCGCTCTTCGCATCAAAAGAAAGAAAGGAATAAGGAAATTTATACATGGTCTCTTGTTTCGAAAAATTTCGGTTGTGTATGGATGAGTTTTAAAATGCTTTTAGCAGAGGCAGTATAAAACCCCGCAAAAAAAATTATGCTCGAATTTTCCTGTGTTTGGTGATATGTGTTCGTGTTTGTAAAGTCTTCTGTGACATGATACTTAAGCATTAATATGTCAAGTTTTATAATACCAGATATAATTAAAAATCTAGATAGCCTAGTGGAAAGCCCTCGGACTGCCACGCTGAGGTCTCGAGTTTGATCCCAAGGCGCGCATCTCACAGCTCAGTGTGAATATTGTTGATTGGACTGCACACACAAAGGTCTCCTGAGCGATCCCACGGCGCCGGCGCGGCGTCCAGTCAGCTTAATACAGGGCTGATACTATTATTATTCTGTATTGTCACCAGTGTGCCACTGCAAATCAATAATAGATTAATCTTGAAATACCCCTTTCCCGCTCCTTCTCCTTCCCACTTCCTTTTTCTCCCAAAGGGTCGCCAACGCGCAAGCCTCTGGTGTTGCAGGCGTCCATAGGCTACGGTGACCACTTACCATCAGGTGGGCCGTGTGCTTGTTTGCCACCTAAGTTGTATAACAAAAAATACAAAATACGAAGCCACTATATAATACCAAATATCTTTTTTAAATTAAATTACGTCGTGAAAGTTTTAGTTAGAACAAAACAAAGTAACTAGTTTCGCTAACATACACAGTATTGAATTACAACAAAAACGTGTGGTTTGCGGTTTAATTAAACAAATGTTTAACACGGACGTGTGTCTGTAAACATTGCTAACTAATTGGCTCGTGTTCATTTAACTAGCGAGGACGATTTAATACGCTTCTCGAATGATACGGTACGTAAATGAAACGATACATGAATGTTATCATCCTATTGAAAACGTAATATACCTACTCTTGTATACATTATAACATTTATAACAGAAGAAAAAAAATATTCTTTCTTTTCATGGAAATGCAAAAAGCATTTAAACCTTGTGGCCAAACTGCAACGTCGCAAATGAGTATAATCGAAGTTTTTATATGTATGTTAGTGGTTAGTGTAACCGACTGCTACGCTTGAGGTCGCGGGTTCGATTCCCGCACAAGTCAAACATTTGGGTGGATGAACATGGATGTTTATCTTGGTCTGGGTGTTTCTATCTATACCTATATATATGTATGTATTTACAAAAAAAAAATGATTTGATGATCCATTGTCTAGTACCCATAGTAGGTACAAGCTCTGCTTAGTTTGGGCTAAATGGTCTTGTGTGTATGTGATAGAAATTTATTATTATTTGGTATATTTTAATAAAAATTAAGCCTATCGATAGACTAAGGTAAATTTGTATCATAAATAGAATATACAAAATTATATTTGTAGTCCTTTTACTATGTAAATATTGTATCGAATGATTTCGTGTGCGTAGTAAAACGACTACAATAATTATGATTACATACTATCTATGTTACACTTTCACTTGAGTTTATAGTGTACTTTCAATCAATGAAATCAAATAAATAAAGTACTTTTTACAAGGCATAAAAGCTCTAGATCAGAGGTTCCCAGACTTTTTTTCTCATAGACCACTTTCAAAATTTAACTGGTTGCGGTGGACCCCCTGCAGCTAACCATATTCATGGCAAGTAAAAAATTTGATCAAATCTCTACGTAACAGTCGCTGAGCTTGTCGAACAGTCGGTAAAGTCGAGCCAACATTTTAGTTCTTCACTATCGAAAGCAAATAAATTTTCGTGAACGCTTACGAATTGTGTACCCCCATTTTTTGTCACGCCATCGTAGACACCCGTCGAGTCTCCCGTGAACCCCTGGGGGTCCACGTGGACCAGTTTGGGAACTAATGCTCTAGATATGCTAGATATTAAGCAGTGTTCATCTTTAACAGCAATGGATACAGTCGTTATATGTACTTGTTGACTTCTATAATTATAAGATATATTGTCATACACCAGTAGGTAGTAGTCGGTTACACCAACCACTACGCCATCGAGACCGACAAGATTATATTATAAAGTATTATATTTGGATGGAACGATGCATTCAAATAGTTTCTGAGCTGACCGGTCTATAGTTGAAATCATTGCAACTACGTATTGTAATAAAATATTATATTTAACTCTTAGTAATTTTCAAATGGGATAAAACTATATTTACTTTTTTCGACAGAAATGTGTCAGTAAAAACATATGCTTGAACTATAAGAAAAGCTTCTACGATTCACATCTTTTACGAGGTTTTAAGCTACATATTATGAGTGTTATCCATACTAATATTATACATGCAAAAGTAGTGCTATGGCATTTTAATACTCCTAAACCGATTTTGATAGCATTGAACAGTTGAAGTACGTAAGTGGTACACCGTGGGTGAGAGTTCTTTTTAGCTGGATACCTTTTTATCGTTATACCTTGTATAAACGTATTTTTTTCTATGAAATACTTTTTTATCGACTATATAAATTTTATATATATTTATATGTCTTCTGTATCTTCTTTTCAATCGTTTTAGGAGTCCGTATTTCTAGAGATAAAGCTTCAATCACAATTCATTGCTTTGTCTATATTTATAAAAATAATAATAATAAAAATGTAATTATTATTAAAAAAAAATATTTATTGATTACAGTGGTAAAACATGAATACAGTCCATAAAGTAATTAATATAGGTTATATAATACGGGTGCCTGTACTAGGGTAAACCTGTGCCACAGGCGTTAAGGGCACTTACAATATACTACTAGGAACTAAGTTACATACAATTAGCCATACTTATTATATGAATATATGCAAAAATAGGCCAATATTATAATTATTATCATGGAACTTATTTAACAACAATTAACAAAAAAAATGTACACATAGTTACACTTTTTAAGTGAGCACAGGCAAATTCTTATACCTAAAGCACGACTCTACGAAGTATGTTAGGCAAATATCGTTATATTGTGTTTATGCGAGTTGTTGAGAAGACGTCTAGCTGTCTATATGCAATAGCTAATCAAAAAAGCCAAGATATTTTCGCTGGACAGTCTGACATCGCCTCCTTATCACTAGTATTCAATTGCTCTTAATCTTTCTTTCTTTTCGTGTGGTTAGTGGCCAACCTGTTGTCAAGAGTTGTTCAAGCCTCTCAAGTAGGCCTCTCAAGTAGGCCTCTGACGTGGCTTAACGACTGCTGTCAATTTGACAACAACCGGGACCGACTTTTTACGTGCCCTCCGAAGCACGGAGACGCTCAGATGAAATACCACTAAGCGGTCACCCATCTATAGACTGACCGCACCCAACGTTGCTTAACCTCGCTAATCGTTTACCGATCAGTGAGTGCAACTGGCTATGAGCCATCCTGAATGAATCCTTACCATATTGCACTTTAAACTTATGTATATTCGGAACCCTTTTAAAGTTAACTTACTTTACAGGGTACCTGTATTTACGTAGCTCTTCGTGCTCATATAATTTTATGTGGCAATAAAATGATTCTATCTATTGTTTAAAACTAACTTCGTAAATCTTCTATGTTTTATGTTCATGTAATTATTTATAATAATATTTAAATTAAATTTTATTGACGGACGTCGGACCAGTGAAGTGAGCGCATGCGTAATTACCGATCGTTAAGGCCATGATTCGACCACCGGTAGGAAAAAATATTGTTTTACCGAATAATTTTTCAATAGAAAGAAAATTTTCAAAAAAAATATAGTAATTTTTATGTTTTCTATCATTTTAATGTAAGAATGTTTATTGCAATTATCGAATTTTGTACCTACGCCGTATGGTAAAACATGTAGAACTTACTCTAACTGACCACCTTGCATGCAAGCTAATGAAACTTGCATTGTACACTCAAGTTTCACAAAATAAATAATCTATCTTTATCTTACCTTTAATCCCTCTTTCAAATAGAGAAATCTTCATCCATTACGACTCTACCTTGTTTCTTATTCACATACAGTCATACATGTTTATTATAATTTAATACTTCTATATTTATCTTAATTAAGTTGTAAATTTATCTTACCGTGACGCCATAGAGAATATATTTTAATTACAACAGTCATATCATTACGAGAAACCAAAAAGCACTCAAATGGACTTCTGTATAACACAATAAACTGTGCGGTTCGTGTATATAATTGTTACTTTTTTAAGTATTCTTTCCAAACCTCTAAAGTTAGAGTAAATGCACATGCTTACATTTATGAGGAGTGAAGCAAAGTAGAAGCTGCCTCCGTGGCGTAGCGATAGTGAATGCGACTTCTGTGCATGAGGTCTCGGGTTTGAATCCCGGGTCGGGCCAACAAAAAGATATTGGGTTTATATGTTAAGAAATCTCAATAACAGCCTGGAGTTAGGAAGTTGGCGGTGTTAGACACCCCCGTGCCCCGGAAAGCATGTAAAGCCGTTGGACCTGCGCCTGATCTCTCTCCGGTCGTCTCGAATTACAGTCCCATCGGATCGTCTCAGATAGGGAACAGAGAGTGCACTTGTGTTTGCGCATACACTTGTGCACAATAATATCTCCTGCGCAGATGGCCAGTCTCCGTTAAGATTGGCCGCCGTGACCGAAATTCCGTCTGGAGGACATTACAATAGACTCTTCTATTGTAATGTCCTCCAGACGAAATTGCACACATGCAACATAAAACTAATGAATCTGATTATTTGTAAATTTTATTTTAACTGTTTTATATAATTATTAATATTTGCCTAATACAGGCAGAATATAGCTTGAACTATTCACCATTGTTAAATCTGGTACCACCTGTATTCTGTGCAAATAAATGTTTCTTTCTTTCTTTCTTTATAAAATATCAAAAACAATATTTTAGAATACAACATTGCCTTTATCTTCTAAGGGACAGGCAGAGGTGTTTTCAGCTTTTTATATATCCTACGTAATAGACAGCACCCCGTTGTTGTTGCCTACAGCGCAAATCTTCCAAATACGTGCTGCGTCTGAAAACTTCCTTACCAGCCCTTAAAAGTCCAAGAACCTATTACACTGAACCGGGCACAGAAACACTGATCCGAAAGCCTTAATCGCACATGCCACGGTACGAGCGAGGCAGTTCTTAAGAAGCATGTAGTATATTACTATAATGTGTTTATTTACAAGTGAAGTAAATTAAATAACGTTTATTTCTCAGTAATTATTAGACACATATAAGACCATTGTTTTGTGTAAGACATCGATTTAATCAATTAACTTGGTCACTATATTCACGACTCGTATAAGTTACAAACACCCTAAAAAGGAAACAGAAATTATTTGGAAGGGAATCGTTAAAAATATGGCGTCCTTCTATCAACATTGTAATAAAATACTTTAGAATAACGATATCTAATAGAATTTAAACAACAAGCTTCAGAAATGCGTGATGTCCTTAATTGGTGCCATAAGAGGGTTGAATACAAACTGCGAGTACGCGGGGGTTGACAGTCTTTCGCCTGTTATAGATAAGGGTGCATGTTGATTAGGCTGACTGTTTGCTGTGAACAATGTGCGTCTATATGATAATGGTGCGCCAGAAAGCTCCGATCCATGTTTAGGTTATATTCGTTGGATATTATATTCAACAGATTTTTTTGCCATTTAACCATTACAGTTTTAGGTGTAAAGAAGCAAAGTTGTTCAAGAGAGCAAACTAATAGCAACTTGAACGAAAATATTTCACAACAATTTCGTTTCATAGCAGCTTACGCGTCTCCTTTAACATGTCAATTATTAGAATGCCAGACATAATTAAAAACCTATTATGTTCGGCCGCCGGTGTGCCGCGACTCAATGTAGTAAAATCATTGCAATGCAGATTAAATAATTATGTAATACCGATAATGGGATGTTGCTAGGTTATAAATTTATAAAACATTATTTTAATAAAACAATACATTAAATTCTGAAAATTAAATATCAATATGCCGAATTCTCTCTTTAAAACACTGACGATGTAGTTAACATCTTCTAGCAAAATATTTCCAACAAACTATTCGCCTAACACAAACTAATCCTTAGGTATCGACATCAGTGCGTTTCGCATGCGTAGTTGCGCACACGCAGCGGCGGCGGTGCGTCGGTGCGACTGGTGACGGGTGCGCTATTTACATTTCCTATCTAGTGACGCACCTTGTTACAGTACGGACAGCAAAACGAGCGCTGCGACGAGGTGATTGGAACTGTCGACGCTGTATAGATATTAATTACAATATTTTTCTTTTCTATACTCTTTTTTAAAAAAGACAACTCCGGCATTTGGAGTATATCCTGAACCGAGGGGAACTTTACAAATATTCAAAGTGGTGCCAAAGCACGACCAATCTCGGAACATCCGTTTGTAGATCATTTAAACGGCAATATTTTTACTACAATGTTTGCACTTATAGGTCGGCTAGCATATAACAACATTAATATGCATCGGTCATTCCAAACATTACTCTTTGGATACCCATATACACTGACGGACTCATAAACTGCATCAAAGTTCAGGATTACCTACTTTCGAATTAATATTTTTGATAAGTATGCAAATCTATGCGGAACCGATTAGAATCTGTATTAAGGGCCCGTGGAGGCAATACACCTTATTAAAAGAAAAAAACCCTGTGCTTCAACTGTTTTTTTTATTGTAAAAACCAATTTTTCAATAAACCAACCAAAACCAATTTTTGTTACATTTATCGTTTTTGTTCTAAAAAATTGAATGGTCCTGTCCAGTATACAAACATACACTTAAGGATATGATACTATGCTGATAGGAAGTTAACGAACCAAACTATAGGTTTCAATATATTTTTATAAAAAGTTTGAATACTTGGTTAAAATGTTTATTTCAAAGGCGTCTTGAACCTTGATGCAGTTTATGAGTCCGTCCGTGTACAATTCACGTGTACTCTATACTATAGCTGCTGTAGCCGACCAGTATTTTGCAGAAACCCATTCCAGTAAAATAATCTCCACTTAGAAGCCCCTTTAACAGAAAAAGTAAAACCAATTTACTCTTATTACAGTTTTTTCTGCTGACGGTATTTCTTATTTTTTCATCCACGTCCCTCGGCCGTCACCGCGCTCTTAATGGCCACACTTGTCACCCGCCGCGGGACCTTATTTACGGCGGCGATAACCATCGCTGGTTCGCTGGCCATACCTGAGAGCCTGGTCCGTTTAGTTCCACAAAAACATGCGACTAAATTAACTTTACGACGTTTTTCTTGGGGCTGATTTATTTAACATGATCTTATGCGTAAATTAAAGCGTAACTGTCCATGTTGAGGTCTCGGGTTCGACTCTGAGGTCAGTTCATAATAGTACGAGTAGTACATAGTAGAGTTACATGATTTGATAGCTGTGCTTTATGTTCTACACATCTTTGTCGACCCAGTTGCGTAAATGCACGCAAATCCAAATTTAAAGCTATATTTGCACGAGGCAAATTTCTTGAAGCAAATGTCATGTTAAATTTATTTGTTTTACCAAGTAAGGATAGCACGACACTTGCTTCAAGGCTCTTTCTTGCCTTACATCTTCTAAAGATTCTCTTTTAGAAAACTCATAAGAACACAGTGTTACATTCTTGTCCCCTACAACCACCATTTAAGTACGAAAATGTGTCCGTCTTATTCTTACACGGATAATTCTGTTGTATTTGCCCGAAGGTGTCGGCAGACAAGCAATTAGTTGTTGAGTGTATTGCTTGAAACTCACTGGGTCAGCATGGGAATCGAAACCAAAACCTCATTGATCACCAGTACCTGAAACGAATAGGTAGACACAAAAAATCCTCCATTAAAATTAATATCTCATTGGAAATACCATTTTGCCCACTGCTCTCATAACAATAACAAATAAATCATATTCGCACATCCACGTGCTACTTCCCACCGCTGGGCATTCATCTCGTTTTCGTGACTAGACTCCATTATACATTAATGATGGTACTACATCCTTACAATAGATGCACTTTAAATTGAAAGCACAATATTATTAGATATTGGTTTTTTTTTACCGAATGCGTAGTGTAGAACGCCCTCCGACCAGGTGGGATGACGATCTGCAAAAGACTGCAGGCTGGATGCGGCAAGCTGAAGACAGGGCGCTATGGCGCTCTTTGGGGGAGGCCTATGTCCAGCAGTGGACTATTATAGCCTGATAATGATAATGATGATGATGAATGCGGCTTAGTTTCCTTCCCCTATTTTATTTTTCTAATTTAATTTAAAGAAAGATAACACCCGCACTATTTTTTTTTTATTATTTTTTTTTATTTTGCTCGTCAAAAATGACCACACTCCACCTGATGGTAAGCAGTCGTGTGGTCTAAGAGCAGTGGCCTCCACATCGCCCCCACAGTAGCCGAGGCGATGTTGAGGTCTCTACTTTGACGGCCTGAGAAGATGCTTTTTCACGCCCCGCTTAAAGAACCCAGGATTGAAGGAAGAAGGAAACACTATTTTTAGAGCCGACCTTTAGAGACAATCAAACAACAGATACAAATAATATCCAGACAGGAACAACCATTTACGGATCACACAAATTGTTGTCCCCTATGGAATTCGAACCCAAAACACTCGGTAGTGAGTGTGGCAAGACTTAAACCAGTACGCCATCCATGCAGTCAATAGTCCATACAGGACAGTCGGAGTGGAAATACTTAGGTAAACTTGCTCTGACCTGACCAGAGATGTATTGAAGAAAGGCCAGGGTAAAAGGATCTAAAGCCATATGTTTGAAATGTATGAGAATGGAAAACGCAAGAGAGTACAATGTTTACCTATGTGTGTAACCTTCATGGCAATCTCGTAGCGTAAGCGGGTGACCAAAGTATACGTACTGGTGGCACTTTTGAAACGTGGCATTTGTGGCGCAGGGCTGTCACTGTTAAGTAATGTTTATTAAATATGTCTTAAAAAAATTTACATACATGATATTGTGAAAGATTTCGTGTTTTTAGAAATAAAGTATGTTTTCTTTCTTTCTTTCTTTTCTTTCTTTTCTTACTTCCACGGAAGGCGATTCGGTTAAATGGTCGCCTTGCCGCTGCCGTTGCTGATGCCACAAGTAATATTTCTGAGCCTGGCTGTTCTTTGTGTCCGGTAATTGTGTTTGTAAAGAAGCAGTATGTAGTCTCTATCCCCTACCTATGTATGTATGCAAGGAACTTTGTTATACTATATACATCGATCAAATATACCATAGATGCACGATCGTCGCTCGAAAAACGGCCCCAACAAAACTGTGCATAAATCACTCGTATGCGCTATATTATGCACCTGTCCCACTCACTCTTGCGTGCGCTGCCCGTAAGCGAGAGCGAATCGACACCACTACTACGGTGGAGACCGTACCATATACTTAGTACGCTTGCGTATCGCGAGTAGCACACTTAGGACGCTTTACATTCACGCGTTTTAACTAAACTATTACAAAATGTTTCTCAGTGGGCGTTCAATAATTATGCCGGTTTATTTCCTTGATTACATAATAAATGCAGACACTTATAAGTAAGTAGTACTGGTCAGTGCCACATATTGACGCGGTTTTTGTATGAGAATGTGCATCTATGGTATATTTGATCGAAGACTATATACAAATCGCTAGCTCACTATTACAAGGTTCTATGTTATTTTTTTTAACTTTGGAGAAATGAGGTTTAAATTTGAATATCAGTAAAAATAACTTAAAAAGTAATTTAGAACTATTTGCGATTTAATATTGTGAGGTGGTAAGTGCTTCCATCTATTACTATATTAGTCTAAACAAAAAGGAATGACATATAGAACTATGCAATATACATAACACATTTTTTTCAAAAATGTAACATAGAACCTTGTGATATTGGATCAGCGAAATGCAGCACACGATCCACCTGGCAGTCGGTGGTTTAATAACATAGTTGATCGCTTACAATATCAGGAATGTCAATCGCGCGTTGCCGGCTCTAGTAAAACGAATCCAAAGAAAAAAGCATGTAAGCTTCTGAAACTATTTCAGACTAAACGCAGTAACAGTGTTCTTCCGGTTACGTTAGCTTACTGTAAAAAGGTGGTACTTTCCCGGGCGAATGGGCTCATTCGTATCGACACGAAATAATTAGATTTAAGAGAGTTAGTAGTGTAAATCTAGTGTAAATACTAATATTATAAACAGGTAAGATTTGATTGTTGTTTGTTTGTATGCCATATTTTGCACCCTCTTAACTTTACTTCCATTAGTTTGGGATGCAGTAATGCATTCTCTAAACCCTTGAAGAAGCAAAGCACAGCCAGATTCTATGACACTGGGCTCAGTCTGGGTAAATAGAAACTATGTTGCACACAACTTTAGATCTCCTCGTGACAATGGCTTCTAAAGGTCAGTCAATACGTCGAGGAAGTGTAAATAGAAATAATTTTAAAATTAATAATAATTAAATAAATCACGACAAAATCTGTAACAAATAATTATTTTTTTAAATAATAAGGTCTCACTTATAGTAGTGACTCTATTACCATACTGTGCCATACTACTGAGATATTTCCCACCAAACAATTCCAATAACACTTTACCGGACCTGTCAATCTAATCTACAATCAAATTGGATAAGCGCGAACTAACGGCGTCCTTAAAAAGTATTTATATACTAGCTTTTGCCTGCGACTTCGCTCGCGTTAATTTAGAATTTGACAATCAATTCACGTTATACTCCGCTTGTAATAATATAATTCAATCATGATTCGAAAGACACGTGGCGCCATCTATTATCATAAGAACGTTATTATTGTTTTCCTCGAGAACAGTAATTTTTTTCGGGATGAAAGGTAGCCTATGTCCGTTTCTGTACATCTGTCAACGTATATGCAAAATTTCAGAATGATCGGTTCAGTGGTTTAGGTGTGAAAAGGTAACAAACAAACAAACAAACTCATTTTAGCCATTATAATATTAGTTAGGATTAGGATGTACGTGCAGATCGTTCGTGATCTATCTCAAACGACAGGATACATCGCCCCGTGCTATTACGGGAGCATTATAATAGTGTTTGCGCGCTGATTACATAATGGAGGAACTTCCACGCATAACTTATGGAGATTGAATAGCTAGAAGCTGTGAGTTATATGGGAACTTGGAGATAACATTATCGCCCATGCACACGCAAGCCATATGGAATACAAGTTGCACAGGCGACTTTTTATGCTTTTTTATATTGATGTTTGATTTTTATTTATTGCTTACGAAACTAGCTAAGCTAAATAAATCTTGATGATAGGATCAGTTATACTTCGGTAGTGTCATGAGTGGGAATCGAATTCGCGACCTCTTGATTACAAGTCCGACATTTTGTGATTTTAAACACTTAACTTTAGCAGTTTAATGGCCAGTCCCACAACTAACAAGACAAGTAAAAGTTATGCGAAAGATAAATCGCATGCTTTCTCACTTTTGTTATCTTAAAGAAGAGAGCTGGCGATACTTTTATTATTTTCTATTTGGAGGTAGTGCGACAAGCCCTAAATATCATTATGTTCGTAGATTATGTCTTTTCTCGGGTTCGAGTTCTACAGTGTAAAGTAAAAAAAAGACATGATACAGAGACTTTGCTTGCATCTCTTTAAAAACTGTCTTCTTGCCTAGCTTTTAAACTATCTATACTCCAAATCTTAGCAATAGGAGTTAAGGAATTTTGCTGGGAAAACATCACTTACAGTGTTACTTTCAACTTTTCAATTATAATATTAGTGTAGAATATTTAAAGGTTAATATGATTTCGATTGTACTTTGCACACACAAAAAAACATCGCATGTTTTCATAAACGTGTTATATGAGATGTCTGTGTTCCATCCCTCCCAATGTTCCACACTCGGCATTAGAGGGGCAGTTGACAAATTGCTATACAATTGGAGTAGACATCACCACCCTGCGAGAATGCGTGTTTGTTGCATGTATCGCCACTGGGGTTATGTTACCCTAGTACTAATATGGAACATGTTTCTGAATAAAGACTTATAAATATATATTATACACTAGCGGATCCATTAGGCAGAATCGAACGCGAATGTATGCTTGAATAAAAAAATAGAAGCTGATCGCAGCTTCACTTAACGGGTACAATAATTGTGAATCTAAACCATCCAGCGACCCATTTAAACACATAAAATTTAATCAAAATCGGTGCAGCCGTTTAGGAGGATTTCAGTGTCTATATATATACATATATATAGTCCTCCTCATCGATTTCGATGACGGCGACCTCAGAAGTCATGGATCTTTTCTTTGGTGAGCTCTAATATGGCTTGCTAGACCGAACTTGGTCTATACAGAACTAATAGACTACAAAGAAGAATTATATATATACTGGATTTAATAAAGTAGAATATAAACTTAGTACTATCTGCAAATAATTATTTTTGTCCAGTGCGGGCTTCGGATCTTTATCAGCTTAGGGTGACCTTTTAAATCATTGCGACATCGGTGCAGTCAAAAATTTGGAATGAGGACAAAAGATTTTATTGCCTACTTAGTATCATTTTATTTTAAATCGTGCGCACATAAAATGGGATGTTACTGCGCAGTGCCATAAAATGTAAAGAATCTCAGCTCATCATTTTAAGCTCGTAGTTTGTTGGATTATTTGGATAAGTGCCGTGCCTGTCCAGTGTTGTAAGCGAAAGCGAAACTGTCGGATCGTGACGATTTTGAGATTAATCATTCACAGCCAGTCATAGTTTTGTCGTATTTTCTATTAGGAGAGCAATGTAAAATTTTATCTTATTTCTTAAACATTGATATTATTTTTGATGTCAGAGATGTTGTCTTACAAATTGACTACACCCTGATAAACCCGAACTGAACAAACATTGATATAACAGTCACAAAGAAAATTCAAACTCGAAACAAGTATTTAACCTTACTTGAGTAGAAGAGCCCGCCTATCTACGCTATCTCGCCCGTGAAAATAACGCCTTCTTACAAGAAATGTAAAGACGAAACAAACTTTCAGTGTTACCAGTTCGGTAAGCAAGTGTTTTAGAGTCTTCCGCACCGGTAGATATCTGCTAATCATTATCTACAAATTCTTTTCCTAAGGCTTGGTGACACGCGAATGTTATCCTAAGTATCGCAAAACCCAACCAAGTTTTTTTTTATACAATAAAGGTGGCAAACAAGCATACGGCCCACCTGATGGTAAGTGGTCACCGTAGCCTATAGACGCCTGCAACACTAGATGCATCACTTGCGCGTTGCCAACCCTTTAGAAAAGGACGTGGGAAGGAGAAGGAGCGGGAAGGGGGAAAGAGAGTGATTGGGCCTCCAGCACTCTCACTCGCCGAACGAAACACAACAGTAGGAATACTGCTATTTCACGTCGATATTCTGTAAGAGGGTAGTCCTTCCCCGGTCGAGCCGGTCCATACAAGTTGAAATAAGCGAGGCTCTACTACCTATAAATGTAAATACCAAGTGCCCTAAATTGACTTCAGCTATTTACAAATCGGGTATAATAGTTATGTGGAGGTATTGGCTTTATGGCAAACTTACGCGCACTCTTCAGCAAAAGGCGTCCCTGGAGGCACGACGTTTTTGGAACTCATATTTATTTTCTGGCTTTTAATCAACATCAAAGAAGTTTTGCGACTATATTGTTGTTTATTATACCTATGATTCTTCAAATTAGGTAAACTAAAACGAAAAATCAGTGCACAACATTAAGGCCATATGTCGTTCTCTCACAACACAATGGAACCCCATGGCTGCCCCATACAATCACGGTGCAATCCATCTCGAGTGCCAATTAGCGAGCCCCGAGGACAATACACGAGCACCATCCATGGTGTGTATGGGAATATGACATGTGGAGAGCAAAACAATGCTTGCGCTTTTGTTAGTCGAGAGAGATTGTAAATAGCGGTTTTGTTTCGAATATTCAGGTGCTTTGGGCATGTTGAAAGAATGGACGGCTAAAGGCTGTACAAGAAAGTATATACAAGTTTGAATGGCACATTTAGAGAGAGAAGGCTTAGATGAAAGATTAGAATAGATTTAACTGGAGACTTTCTAGGGAGAGGCTAGTAATATGCACTACGAAAATGCCGAAGTTATGGATTGATTGTTTCTGCTATTCCTTTCACAAGAATTCAAAAATTTACTCCGAATTTCGGTGCCTAACGTTTTGATCACCTTTAGTTAGTTGTATGTTAACCATACTGAGCCTTGAATTTGGGCTTTTGTGCTTGAACATAGGGAATCCGAAGAAACACCCTGGTAGGTACATAATTAATATTTCGTTCGCCCGAAATTTTAATGTTATGTCCATAGGTTTTCAGTAACCTAACCCGTCGAGCGAGCATGAAGAATGTGATAAGACTGAATAAAGTAATAGAGATATGCCAGGCTTGTAGCAATTGGAAATCAATAGTCACTGCTTGCTCGATAAATAGATTAACATAATATCTATTTCTCTATGTAGGTATGTGAAAGGTGTTGGATATATAAATCTTTAGTCGACATTCGGGCGCTAGCGCCCCAATTTTTTAAATTGTGTCCAGATATGATTACATTGACTCGTTAAAAGTCTTAACGATGACTGCCACGTTAGTTCTGTGACATAAGATTACGGTTATGATCGACCGTGAAGTTCCAGATTCAAGAGCTGAATGCCGTTATGGCTCCTATTTAGAGATGCTCAGCAGCAACACGGAAGTTGGATATGGTTTCGTTCTATCCTCGACTTATAATGTCAGACGAGTTGAGCAACCTAATGATAAGTGTAAAGCACCGCTTATAAACTTGGCTGTATTGCTTCAGCATTGCAGAAGTAACTTACACCAATATATTTAGGAAGTTTATATTGATAATTGAGTTTTCTTTCTCTTGGACCTAGTCTGGCCATTAATAAAACACGCGCTCACGAATGATTTCATTATCATCGTAAATTAATGACAACTTACGTGTTACCTAGCACGTATATCATTATCAACCGTTAGTAAAATGTTCAGCGCAAACGTGCACAGGAGTCGAAATATTCTCGCGACAACATTATTTACCAACTGAACCATTAGAAAAACACATTAAAAGCATTATAAGGCCGCCGTCCCTCTCTTGATTTACACACTTATTGTACGTATAAATTACCGGGGCCATATTATAAACTAACGAACTTTTTATTACTCTTAGCATTCTCACATTTACGACTTAGCATTCGGTGAAAAGTCCACGTATGCTATTTTTGTTTTACGCACACACGTACAGCGCCATCTAGCGGATGAATTTATGACTAACGGAGGTTTAGTGCGCACGCGCTTACGTCTCAATTTTAGACGTGACACTGTTTAGTAACTTTATTGGTTTATGTGTCAAGTTTAAACGTGACATTGGTTTTAATTGTGTGTATTTTTAATTAAGCTGTTGTTTAATTTTGATTTAGGTTACGATAATGTTAGTTCTGATTACATTTTATTGTGCTTAGAAGTGTGCCAGAGACTCACGTCTGGCTCTCCCATTTATATTCTTAGATCTCTTCTAAGTCCTTTTGTCTTGGGTTGGCAACGCGCTAACGTTACCCCTCTCATTCAACAAGCGATCTTGCTACGGACGCCGCTTATTATCAGGCGAGATGTATGCCTGTGTTCCATCTTTGTCGTATGAGCAATAGAGAAAGATATATAATATAGAAATTCATGCTTCTTTGCTTGCGTGTACATATTTTAGTATGCACACACTTTAGTCTAGTTATCTTCAGGTCTTTGTCACGCGGCTTAGTGGTATTAAAGTGATTTTGATATCTGGAGGTAACAGCATTCCGTTTTTATGAAGCACATGCCTAAGAGAAGAAGATAGAGCTTTTCCAGCAATAAAATATCAACATTAGAGATAATATATTGTCTGAATCACTTTCCTAATCTTATTCTCATACTTAACTAGTGACGCACCCCGGCTTCGTACGGATAGTACAAAACCTTAACAAATTATACACCTAAACCTTCCTCATGAATCACTCTGTCTATTGGTGAAAACCGCATAAAAATCCGTTCAGTACTTTATAAGTTTATCGCGAACAGACGCGGCGGGGGACTTTGTTTTATAATATGTAGTGATAATATTATGTACGCAAATCTATATCTCATATTCTTGTAACGATGAAGATACGGATGTTTATAGATCGTAAAGTGATATAGGCTTTGCCGAAAAATACACGGATCCTCTGGGATCCATCTGTAGAACCAATTGGGCTAAGCTTCGGGTGTACGGTCTATAAAATGAATAGAATAAAAATTCCTACTGCTAGGCTAGAATTTCTTACCCATGTAAAAATCTTTGGTCTTACTACCACAAGTTGACCAAGTCTGGTTTAGAAGACTACGCGTCTTCACGGACATTATATGCATTATATACGACATCTATTTGAAACTTAATATTTATAATCTAAAGGTTTTACATTCCATTAGTAATTTATTGAAGCAGTTATTTGAATTTTATTGACAGTAGCCTCTTATTTTACATTTAATCTCAGCTCTCGGATCTCACTACAGCTTCTCAAAATCGCAAGAACGGATTAATCTATGAATACATTATACTTTTCGGAGATGACTTTTAGATTGATAGTTTATTTTATATCTTAAGAGATGTCCAGAGAATTTTCACGCTGATTAATCGTGAAGATTAAGATAGAATTTAAGACTAGAAGAAATAATGTAATAGTAACGAATAGCAATCAACAAATTAATTAATAATACTAATTAACACTTAATTACATGGCATAAATTGGCGTTTATATTTGCATATAAACCCAAGATCATACGTTCTGGATTTGTATACAAACAGAAAATATTATTTTTGGTTTTCCTGTTAGTAATAATTATGTAATTAAAAACACACACTCTGTAAATGTTGCCAATAAACGGAGATAGGCGCGCCCTCTATTACGTTCTCTTAGGTGCCATAGACACCTTCGGAGACCGAAATAGTTATACCGTAGAATGGTCCTACTTTACTCAAAAATTTGCTCCAAATTCAGTCAATCAATATTTTTTTAATTATTAATAATAAAATATAGTCAGAAGTATTTATATAAAGAAGCACATTTTATCTACCACATTTTTATTGGTAAACCAACATTATGAAGTATTTTATTATATATATAAAACAATGAATAAGGAGCAAAGTTACCCATTGACATGGGTATCTTTGCTTCTAGATACAATTGCCAACCAATCTCAACTGTGAAAGTATTAGAAGCAAAACGCTTCCCTGATTACATATTTCCTAATAACATATTAGGCGATAAAACAGAGGATCATAATTACCCATAGAGCAAAGTAGGACCATTTTACTGTATCTATCCCTGATACAGAAACTCTCGGTACCAAAAAACCTTGAAGATAAGAACTTTGATTAATATTGGGACGTATGTACTAATAAATACTGTCTGTCTATTCCAGGTGTTGAAGTACTGCGAGCACTTGCACGGAAAATGGTACTTCAGCGAGATTCGCGCGATCTTCTCGCGACGGTACCTGCTGCAGAATGTTGCCATCGAGATGTTCCTCGCAAGTAGGAGTGAGTATATATCAGGTACCTTACGATAATATGTTTTGAACGATTGCAGGTTTGGTTATGGCTACGTACGACATGATGCGGGGCTAATGGTTCATCGTTTCTCTGAAGTAGGCGTAGTTGAAATACTATGATTCTATCTAATTGTATTATACATTGTTATGGGATAGGTTAGTTAGTTAGTTGGACGTGTGTTACCCGCACTTGGCCCCACAATTGGGCCATTCTGCGTAAGTCACCGACGCGCAAAGTTGTTCGGTTACTTATGCCATCCCAGCTCCGTCCAGAAAGACAATAGGGGCTGGTGTTGCGCAAACTTCCTTCATAATTCCTGGACTGTTTAGGTTTAGGTCTCGCCCATTGGTCGCTTACGATTTCGCAATGCAGCAGCACGTGAGCCGGTGTCTCCTCGGTCTCCATGCAGCCTCTACATAGGGGACTGTCAGTGATGCCGATGTTGAATAGGTGTTTGTTGAGTGAGCAGTGGCCTGTTATTATACCTTCTAGATGTTGCAGGTTTTTCCTTGTTGAACGTAGCAGTTTGATGGGATAGGCTATGGAAATCAATTGTATAATTCTGACAAATAAAAATACTGTATGCCATTGATTATTAAAATATCTCGTGAAATGTTCGAAGCTGTGGCAACTTGAGATATCTGTTCTCAGGTTGTTTCCTTATAGTATGGCAAACAAGTGTAGACTGTATACTTGTTTGACATCGTACTATAAAGAAAAGTTGGTTTTAATTCAGTAGTCAATTTTCGCCATAAAAACTGTTCAAAATAGATTTCCGATCTACTCTTTTAGAAACTGAATATAAACATTTTTATTAGTTATTATTATTACTCTAAATGTCATAGCAGAAATGATGATAAAATTCGTCCAAATGTCAACTTAACTTGTATGTCAGATCACATTTGAACTTTGTTAGACTAAATCGGAACTCAAATTTGAATAAAACCTAGTTTTATTTGAGAATTAGGTATCAGAGCCAATGTTTCGTTAACGTCATCATGATCCTATAGGTATATATTGAGTATTAACTAAAAAACCGCAGTGTTATGCACAATTTGGTCTTGTCAATCTCTGAGCACATTGCCTTGTAAGGAGTTCTGACATTCGTACCTACCGACAAGGTTATTTCACTACAATCTTCTCTATTGTCATGGTAGTTCCCAGTCAAACTGCTTATTAAGCGAAGTTCTAGTAATAAGCAAGGCATGATTATATTATTACGGTTCTCTAATAGCCGTTATCGCCCGTGTCTCGAAATTAGAATGCCGCCCTGACGGCCGATTCCCTGTATTTTTTTATATAGAGACAAATTTCAATTCCTAGAGTAGGATTATGAATAACTTAATTGATGTGTTGTGTTTGCAGGTTCAAGTCCTGCAACGTGGATTGTACTCCCGTTTATAGAAGGTACATACCTTCTACGGTACCAGGCAAAATACTTATAATTGTAATTCCGTCTATCACCCAGACGATCATGTCTCATGTGACTTTACAACGCCCAGACTCGGAATAACCATTTTGTTCACACAAATTTTTGTCCCGCGTGGGGATCGAACCCGCAACACGCGGTGTCAGTAGCGTAGCGACCACTTAAACCACTACGCCATTCGTGCAGTCAATATAGTTGAACCAACTTTATAAAAATAACTATGTCAGTTAATTTAACTTACATTGTCAGTATTTAGCGTCCATTGTATCTTTATGTGAAAAGTTTAACTAGGAGTTTTTATTGTAGGTAAGATTTATATCGATTCGGATATATCGACGTCTGCGAATTGTGAGTCAAAGTAGTTTGTTTCACTAGGAGTAGCTAGTATCCTCGTGTTCAGGAGACATTTGTTGCGCGACATCTGTTTCATATTGTTGCCTGTAAAATTTTTCTTCACTATCCCGATGTCAGCATTTACAGAAATTCAAAAATAGCTTTTTCTAATTTGTCCCGATTGGGATGTTTCAAAACTACACACATACATATTATATCGAACATTAATTGTGAATTTTACTTTACGTCATGTAAGAGGTACATGACCTAAAGTAAAATTAATATAATAAGATAATAGAACTATTGCCATCTAACTGCGACATTACCGTAGTTACTCGGTGCGATAAAAATTGCAACACAATGTCTTCGTAAGACGCTCACTAAGAACAATATTTAATATAAATTGAATACATCCTCATAGGATTTTGTTCAGAAACATATGGAGTAAATATACTTATCACCGCGCGGCAAATGTCTCCTACAATATACAAGGTTGTATCTAACAATGCAATGCCGCACTGCTTCCACCAAGCAAGCAACGCCATATGCAACGTATAACTAACACCATTTTCAACAACTTTAAATTAAAAGTCTTTAATGCATTATCTTTGTTTTCCAGCATCAATATTCTTCGCGTTCCCCGACCAGGCGACTGTGAAGAAAGTCATCAAAGCGTTGCCCAGAGTGGGCGTGGGCATCAAGTACGGCATCCCACAATCCAGGTAAGTGCTTAATCTTTCATTTTCTCGAAAAAAAGAATTTTGTTTATATGAGTGCAGCGCCATCTGTTTTGTTTACTATGTACTAAAAGGCTTCGACGCGGTAGTTGTTTACAAGTTACGAAAAAGATTATTAGTTTACTATCGGTTACCATAGATGGCGTTAGCAGTGCCGTTTACGATTACTTACAGTGGAAAATATAATATTACATTATGTTACGTGCGTGATGTTTTATCAAACATTAGTTGGAAAATGATTAATTGTGTCATTTAATATTGAAGTTATTTTTATTTTAATATGATTTAAAATCTTACAGCAACCAATACCGACTTTTAATTTAAAACTTCTTGAAATTAAACTACTTTATACGGATTTTATCGCGTTGTTTATTTGACACTTTATTACAAAATTTTGAAAACTGTTACACTACTATTACTATTAAACTTTACTAATTTTTAAGCTAATTAAATTATTGAAACTATTAAAACTATTTATACTATTACTATACTATTATACTATTTATATTTATGTTTACACTTTCCCCGACGTTTCGGTTGCTTTTCAGCAGCCATGGTCACGGGGAGACTAAGATGGTAATGGTCTCAATGTTCCAGTGTAGTTATTTCAAAGTACCCGAACATAATTTAATCATTGGTGTTTCTATTTACGCAGAATGAGCTCAAAGTATCATGAAGTATATAGTAGTTTAATAACATTCGCGTAAACAGAAGACAATATCATTGAAACTTCTTGTTTTCTAAGAAAATTTGAAACAGATATAGATCATATTCAATAATTGAAAACCATAGTGTAATGTCGATGTCTAACTGGTTGACACAAGACAACAAAGCCTACATCATTGTAAGGTTGCTAGATTGGACAAGATAGTTTTCGAAAAGAAGAACAGTCAACATAATTCTGCCTTGTCTTTTATCATCGGACAACCAGACAAAAAGGTTTATGCCACCAGTATACATATAATGAATTTTCTATTAGTATATAGATACATAAGGCTTTGCTGCCCAAATTATGCTTACTGCCACAGACGTATATTCGTCCCGAAGTTGACAAAGGATTTATTAAATGCGAACGTAACTAAACCCCTGAACCGATATTAATGAAATTTAGTAAAGAGATAGCATGAACAATTCCCCCTTACTTTATCAGTCACATTTTAAAGCACGTCACTGGTAGCAGTCGGTATAACTACTATGTATTTCATAATGTTTTCCAAGCTACGATGATTCTGGTATATAATGAAGTTCAAGTAGTTTCTTAGATTCATCATCATCATCATGTCAGCCAAAAGACCACCAAGTCCACTGCTGGACATAGGCCTCCCCCAAGGTTTTCCACACAGACCGGTCTTGGGCCACCCGCATCCAACCGCTTCCCTTATTGTTATTTGTTTTCGTTTCTTAGATCAAAAAAATGGAATTACTACCAACTTGAATTATGTTAGGATATATGTACTTTGTTGGACTACCTGGACCAGACGTTACCAAATATTACATGGAGGCCCCGCTTCAGCTTATGATTGTCTATACTCGTATGCTATCAAGACTTGTCTTTGATCTGTATAATGTCCCTCCAGACTGAATTTCGGTCACGGCGGCCAATCTGAACGAAGACTGGCCATCTGCGCAGGAGATATTATAGAGCACAAGTGTGTGCGCAAACACAAGTACACTCTCTGTTCCCTAACTCTCATGATCCGATGGGACAGTGATCCGACACGACCGAAGAGAGATCAGGCGCAGGACGAACAGCTTTACGTGCTTTCCGAAGCACAGGGGTGTCTAACACCGCCAGCTTCCTAACTCCGGGCTCGTATTGAGATTACTTAACAGAAAAATAACTTTTTGTTGGCCCGACCCGGGATTCGAGCCCGAGACCTCATGCACAGCAGTCGCTTTCTTTACCGCTGCGCCACGGAGACATCTGTATAGAAAGCACCTATTTTAAGAACGCTAGTGTTATATTATATCTATACAAATAAATAAAATTGGTCTGTTTGTAATGTCAAAATAACAGCTTTTTATCTAATGCATATGAAAGTATATAAGAAACCTATACGAAAACATCTATTTTTAAAATTTTTGTCTGTCTGTCTGTCTGTCTGTCTGTTGTTGTTCCGGCTAATCACCGAAACGGCTAAACCGATTTTGACGGGACATTCACTGGCAGATAGCTGATGTTATAAGGAGTAACTTAGGCTACTTTGATTTTAGAAAAAAATAGGGTTCTGCGGAGACAAACACTTTTTAGTTAAAATCTACGCGGACGAAGTCGCACGTATCTTATGTGGGGGCCAGTCAGTGCAGACCGGCGACACTTCGACCCAGAGGGATCTTTTGTGTCGACACTCTCCCAGTAACGACTGCCATAGATGTTCATGGTAGCCGGGACCCACGGTTTACGTGCTCTCCGAGGCACGGAGCAGGCGATAATTGTCAATCAATACGCATCATATAACTTCTGAAAGTCAGAGGTGCGCGACGTGGGTTCGAACCCGAGACCCTCGGCATTGCAGTCTGTTGGTCTCCCCACTGAGCTATCGCTGCTCGCTAAGTCGCAAGTAACAGCTAGTTATACATATAAATAAAACAAACTTTATAAACAACACTCGTTTATTCTCGCTCCCATCACAGTTTAATAGCATTACAATTATTTCTTATCTCGCGTTATTATATAAGTCTATTTATTGCATTCACATTATCAGTCATCCTGTATTAATTCAATCAGTTATAATTATGTAATTATTACACATCTACGTCTGGCAATTTACGATTGTTACTAACAAATGAATCGATTGTCATCGCTAAATTAAATTCGAATTATCGAATAAGTTGTATTTTAGAACATTTGAAATTCAAAATGGCGCATTCCGCAACTTAGGTATAGATTCGTAATTTATTGTTTTAAGTAATTCGGCAATATATTTGCACAATTACGAATCGCATGTCTATTATAAAACAAAGTTTGTTTCATTCGATTGCATTCGAACAAACAAAGTAATCGAATAATACGAGTAATCTATACCTATACAAATAAATAAAATTGAAGTGTCTGTTTGTAATGTCAAAATAACAGCTTTTTATCTAATGCATATGAAAGTATATAAGGTAGGTACCTATACGAAAACATATATTTTTTTTAATTTTTGTCTGTCTGTCTGTTTATTTCCGGCTATTCTCCGAAACGGCTGAACTGATTTTGACGGGACTTTCACTGGTAGATAGCTGATGTTATAAGGAGTAACTTAGGCTACTTTGATTTTAGAAAAAAATAGGGTTCCGCGGCGACAAACACTTTTTAGTTAAAATCTACGCGGACGAAGTCGCAGGTAACAGCTAGTATAATATAATATTTTATCACATACACACAACACCATCTAGCCCAAACTAAGCAGAGCTTGTACTATGGGTACTAGACGATGGATAAACATACATATATACTTTTTGTTTGTAAATACATACATATTATACATAGAAACACCCAGACCAAGACAAACATCCATGTTCATGCACATAAATGTTTGACTTGTGCGGGCACCGAACCCGCGTCTTCAGGCGTGGCAGTCGGTTACACTAACCACTACGCCAATGAGGCCGTACATATCAGGAACAATCGTAAATTACTACTTTATCGATGAATAAATAAATTGCATATTAGCAACATACATTTAAAAATATATATTCATCCTAAGTATAACATAGTTATAGTATATAAATCACTTCAGTGCTTCGGTTATAACTCCAATTTGTACTTAAAACTAGGCAAACTTTAAAACTATGCGTCACCTTTTATTAAAGTCTAATGGAATGTAACATCATTAAACGTTTTTAAAAAATGTCCTAATTAATACTGATCACAAAACTTCACAAACAATAATAGTAATAATTATTAAAAATAGTCAACTGTACAGATTCATTGGTAACTAACATCCTACAACTAAAAGTACTAGGCTACCATGTTGCGCAGGCGCGGATCCAGCCCTCAAAAAAGGTTGTGGTCACAGCCACCCGAAAATCGGCCAAGTGCGAGTCGGAGTACGAACTCGCTTATGAACAATCATGACTTGTGAACGACTTTTGAATTTGATTATTTCCTTTTTTCCGCGCATCAGTACTTTGGCCTTAGGTGTGAAAATAATCATTGGAGGAAGTCAGACCCGATTTCGTCCAATTAAATAGTCAAACAGTTTCGATTAAATTACAATCAATAAATTATAATTTTTCTTCTTTACTAGTAGCTAGTAAGCCAATATAGGGACACTAGACTGGGTAAATAGGTATCTTGCCGCTGCCTCAGGAGTCGTATAGCGTATATTATCATCAGCCTATCAATCTCAATAGACCGTGAAAGTGTGACGTCACAAGTCTATTAGGGTTGTGGGCATGCCCATCGTGTCCACAACGGTGGATCCGCCCTTGATGCCGCGAGAGGAGCTTTAACTACTCGCAGTGGTTCGTAGTCTTGTTACACTCGTCTAAGTCCCAATTTGAACCTTTCTTTTCTAAAGAAAAAGATGCGCCGGCACTATGCCGCCTTTGTACCGGCTTGCCTTCACTCTTGCCAGGCTTTTCCTTTATGTACCCGGCTTCCGGGTCGATGTCCTTCTTTTCATCATCGAACTGCCTCATAATTTCAGTCAAGGTCTTCCCCTTAGTTTCTGGTAGGAAGAATTGGCAATACGCCGCTCCCAGGAGTGCACAGCCCCCGAAGAGGTATAAAGTCCCGTTACTAGTTAAAAGGTTTTCTAATTGAGGATACGTTTTGATATTAAAGAAGATTAGCACGTAGGCGCAGCATGACGTCGCTCCTGACATGACTCCTCTTATATCATGAGGATACAGTTCCCCTGACATGATCCAAGGCAGCTGCAAGAAGCCCACCATACTAAACGATACGTGCAATAGTACACATGCCAATTTCACCAACGGTGGACCATTCAAAGTGTCACATACAGCCGCACCCAGCATCGCAACTCCTAGAAGCATTCCTGAAGTGGCAGCCAAGGTCTTTCTTTTGAAACTGTTGATAAGACATGCTCCCACAGCACCCATGAAGACTCTGACTCCTCCAACAATGATCGAAGCTGTGAATTCATTGACGCTAGTCCCAACAGACTTGAAGAAGTCCACCGCGTAATACAAAATTACGTAGATTCCTGACATCTCTTGGAAGATGAAGAAGATGATTAGTAAAGCGAAGGGTTTGACCACGCTTCTCCTTTTGAAAAGGTTGAGCTTTTGTCCGAAGGTCATGGTTTCTCCAGCTTTTCTATCTTTGGTGAATTCCATTAGTTCTTGTTGGGCCGTGCTGTTGTTCTGTCGGAGCCAGAACATGGCATTGTAGGCTTCTTTCATTTGTCCTTTGGAAGCCAGCCATAGAGGCGACTCAGGGACGAAGTACATGAGGAAAGGAGTCAGCAGAGATACACCAGCGCAAATGGCTGCGACTTTCCTCCAATGAACGAAAGCTCCTAAGGAGTAGACGATGAAGATGCCAGTGGATACCAAGCCGGGTCCTAGAGCGCTGAGGACGCCGCGCTTTTCTGGTGTCGTGATCTCGGCGACGTATATGTAGGAGACTGTTGACATACCTGGAATTACAAATGAAATTCGATTAGCATGACAATCAAATAAAATAAATCAATCCTTATTACTATAACTACTGGAACTGAAAAATCTTTAAAGATTGGTCGTAAATTAATTTTCATAAAATGCTATTATGGTGTTTATTTAATTTAGTAATACCAAACGCCATTTATTCGACTTTATATATTTCATTTTAGTGTATGTTTAATTCATCAATAAGGTCTCAATAAAACTATTCTATCAAAATAAACAAAACTATGAAAATTATTTAGAACTCACCAATAGTAAATCCAGTTATGAATCTTCCTATGCACAAGAAGACGTAAGTCTCTGAGAAGGCGATGACGAGCCACCCGACCAAGTTTGGAAGAACGATGGACTGTAGCAGTAATCTTCTGCCGACAGCATCCACCATCATTCCTCCTAGGAGGGCTCCGATGGGGTTTGATATGACCCCTAAGCTTGCTGTAATAGAAATAAAAGCTTGGGTTAGTTTATTGGTGCCTGCCTCAATAAGTACTTAATGACTATACGGATAATAGAGTCTCTTAACTAGGTTTAAATTCTATACCAATGTGCTTAGTATTTCGATATCTTTTAGCAAAACGCGAGCTACGTATTGTTTACCCTATAACAAAGAAAGAAAGAAAGAAAAGTAATAATAAGTTGGAGTGTCCTATGTTTTTATGCTTCATTTAAAAATAAACGACATGTGTCACCCGAAGTAAAAGGCAGAATAAAAGCAAGGCATAAAAGGTTTCTACGCGGCAGCCTACATAAATATTCTGCACCAACTGGGTTTTACATACGTATGGAAGTTACCCACTGACGCAACTAGAGTGGGAAAAAACCACATATGTTATGATTTTTGGATTATACCTACCCAAAAGGAATAAAAAACAAATTTAAGTTTAAATATAAATAATAGGATTAACTTGGAAATGTCTCGTTGATGTTAATTTGATAAGTTAAATTCATAGAAGTACGCGCTTCCCTGTAACTAAATATTGTAAGATTCGTATGTTCTAAGAAGTGTTTTGTATTCTAATCAATCTCTTCATAGTTAGTTTCTTGTTATTTACAGAACTAATTCACATAATAATAATAATAATATTCTATAATATTCTATCACATACACACAACACCATCTAGCCCAAACTAAGCAGAGCTTGTACTATGGGTACTAAGACAATGGATAAACATACATATATATACTTTTTTTTTTGTAAATACATACATATTGTACATAGAAACACCCAGACCAAGACAAACATCCATATTCATGCACACAAATGTTTGACTTGTGCATGAATCGAACCCGCGACCTCAGGCGTGGCAGTCGGTTACACTAACCATCGAGGCCGACAATATAATAATATTATATATATAATAATAGTATCTTTATCGTCTAAAATGAAATCAAGTAATACATAAATCCACTTATAACACTAAGTAGTTAAATCTAGATCTAACTGCAAAAGCCATCAAGACTAATCCCTTCCACTCCCGTGCTAGTTGTGAACTGTGTCACAGGAATGTTAAGGATAATCCCAAACAGCAATATACCAGTGCTTTATTATAGTGGATTTTGAATTTACTGAATCCCCAAACCAGGCATGTCTATTTCTATGGGGACCAGATTAAAAAATTAATGATTAAATATATAACATGAGATTTCCGATTATATCGCAGTATAATATTTATGGCTTTTAAGAATCGTAGAATTTGTAAAATTATCTACCTATCTAGCTACTTTTAGCGTCAGTGGTCAAATGTATTCTCCAGATAAATAATAATAATAATAAAATTGCGCGGGCGGAGGAGTATCAAATTTGGCACAATTAAAGTTTAAATGGAGAAGGAGGGGCGAAATCGAATATTTATATAAAATATGCATTCGAAATATATTAAATTAATAAAAAAACACTACACGCACAAAACCATGCATTTGTCACACGCAGTCGAAGCGCGTAACTATGGATATACATATATATCAATATATAATGAAATATATCAGCAATATCTTACAGGCAAACTTTGGTCGAATTTCGAACACTAGGCGACCGGTAGTCCTGTTTAAAAGACAACAGTGAGCCAATATCCGTGGCCTCTGTGACACGAGGGACTTTAAATACAAAGTACCAGTCTTCGATCTAGAATTTTTGGTATCCACAGCTACACATCTGTGGATACTACAAATTTTAGTTCGAACGCAATACAACGCGGTATTAGTGTCAACGAAGTTGGCAGTCAAACTACTACGCCATACGGGCACTCAAAGTTCGATCTCTACGTTAATAATCTACGTAAAACGGTAATTGCGACCTAAACACATAGTATGAAACCTAGATTTATTGAACGCCTTCAACGCGACCATAACCATAATTTCTGTTTCCCTAGTACTGCAAACGTGTCCTGCAATAACGTAGCAAGCTTAGTACCCCTGACCCTGCTCGTGTCTCCTTATCGCCTAGTACAAGTGATGTGTTTGACGTGCGCGGCTCACGCTATCTTTGCGCTGAGCACACACAGCCGTGTGCGATACATTGTCAATGTTTACAAACTACTTGTTTGTTATGATTGTCGCTATTTTCGATTTATTTACACTGGACTTTGGTAGCGGCTTTGCTCGTCGTGGAACCAATACGTGACGATGAACATCATTTAGGATGATATTTTAAAAATCTTTCCATAGAAGTTATCAGTTCTATATACATAGTATTCATTTTACTAGTTTGTTTGTTTGTTTGAACGCGTTTGTTTGTTTGAAAATCTCAGGAACTTCTGGTTCGATTTGAAAATCATTTTAGTTTTGGATAGCCTATTTATCGAGGAAGGCTAAAGGCTATATAACATCACGCTACGACCCACGGGGGCGGCGCAGTAACGATAAACGCGGGTGAAAGCGCGGGAACATCTAGTATTATAATAAATGGGATCTTTTGTGAAGATGTTTAGATGGTTGTTACTCAATCACAGTAATTTGAATCGTTGTTCGACTTTGTGCGGGATTGACACATAGATTACTTTTTAACGAGGCATGCGCTCGTGGGATTAACCCGAAAGCTTTTATTTCTTTAGAATTAACCAGCCCTCTGGTTGCTCAATGTAGGCGCTTGGGAGCGCAAGGGACAAAAACGAGCTGAAGCAATTTAATAAATACTAGCAAGTTTCTAGAACCATCAGCAGTTTCGGCTTTGCACTCAAACTACGTCAATTGAAAGGTCATGTCTATGAATTGACGTAAGTACCTAGCTGTTTTAAATATTTTGGTTTCTGTTCTCGTTTTTTACCGACGGATACAATACTAAAGTCCATATAATCGTGACTCCATCTCCTATTACTTTCATTGTGACGTACTCCTGAATGTACACAACGTATTTTTAGTCTCTCATTGATGTTGAAAACACGCGGCCCGCTGGCACTGAACAGCTCCCGGAATAAAACGTAAACAATCACGTTTGCCAGACACGTTACCATTTACTTTCGTTCTCAATTCGAATACAATGTGATTATTAGCCAGCTCCTAGGTAACATTTCATACAGATTTTTTACTAAGTAACACTTAGGGTCAGCGCCGACGGACGGAGTGCCAGCGAAGAGACTAATTCAGTAACAATTTAAATTCAACCCAAAGTGTTTCAGAATACGACAGTATTTGATACAACGAAATAAAATGACGGCGAGCGACTCACAGCGCGGTCATTTTATTTCGTTGTACCAAATATAGTCGTATTCTGAAGCACTTTAGGTTGAATTTAAATTGTTACTGAATTAGTCTCTTCGCCGCCACTCCGTCCGTTGGCGCTGACCCTTAGAAGTGTAACATAGCGTCAAAACTCGGCGTTCGTGTCGTAGCTGACTCTAATAAAGGAATCACTGTACTGTCCGTACAAATACCTCGGGTCTTCTTTGTTGACAGTATGTATTAGGATGTCTAGACCCTACTTATCGAAGGAACACAAACATCGTAAAATTCTTCTATACATCCACTCTTGGCAGGAACCAAGTTAGAGATTTAATACAGAGTTTTACTTCTCTAGAACTTGTTGTTTCAGGACATAGGTACTTAAATGCCAAATTGCAAGTTCTAATTATATACTCACGAGTTAATTGTATAAATTACCAGTTCTAAGTATAGACGACTCACATGCATTAATTTTGCACTCTTACGTATTATTATCTACTCATACATAATATTATTACGTCTAGATTACATCCAAATACGAGTTTTTTATTTCCATTTTATTGCGCCAGCCTGAATTAGAACAGCTTTATTGATAGATAAATAACTATTATTACTTACTTCTATATCTCATATAAAAATAAACCTGCCAGGTGTTCTTCCGAAATCGAGCTACTAGAACATCATAGATTATTCGCAAATTACTTACATGAATAATGTATGAGAATGACTCTGACTTAATAAGATTACCTACATAATATAAAATGTAATAAAAAACTCACCAATCCATGAGGCTTGCTCGTACGTTATTGCGGGGTATTCATGTGTGTACTGGGGCAGCAGAACCGCCGAGAAGCCTTGACAGAATCCCACCGATATGTTGATGGACTGCGCGGCCAAGGCCGCCAACACCTGCAATTCATAAACGCCTGGTAAATAGAAAGTACTTATATGAACTTATTTTTCAATTTCCGCGTGGGCAAAAGCTTTATTGGCCTTGCCTTCAGGTAACAACCAGCACGAAGTCTAAGTCTGGTCTACCATTTGCCAATACATGTCACCTACGTATAGAAGTGGCTGACAAAATGTAAGTGCTAATAACGTCTAGCCAATCTTCGCTACACGCTTGGCCGCCTAAACACCATATTATTTCGAAGTGTCTACAAAATAGACCCTAATAATTTTATACAACTCTTTACACTACAGAGCGAAGGCATGCTATGTCCATTTTTATTTATTTATTACCAAATAGTCACTTTAATTTACTTATTTGCTTCAAGCATTAAAAATATCATATTTCCAAACAAAATCTTATAGTAAAATGAGTAGGGAAAACACAATGAAAATGAAGTTATTATTCAGTTTAGGAGAACAATGCATATTATTATTTTACCATCAGCAAATTGCTAAATGTGCCTCATTTATCTACTTTAATCTATGCTGTCCTGCTACTTGTTGATCTTGTACTTATACAAAAACCTAATAAGCTTGCTTTGCTTTTTGTTTTGGTTTAAGCTATCTTATAACAGTTTTTACTTATGTTAATTTAAAACGAAAGAAAAATCTCTGTATAATATGTTAATGTGTTCCTTTTTTTTCCTTTGTTTGTAGGGACGTCGTCAATTTTGACGATGACGCCTCCGTAAAAACATATAACAATTTTGTGCTGCTTAATACTATTTTAACCTACATCAAACCATAATTATTTTTAATTTTGTTAAATACGCTTACGGGATAATCGCTCTTCTTGACAAGTATATTGTACACAGGTTCCTGGCTCCCTCCGAGAAAGGGGAAGCCAGTATGCTGACGTGTAACTTAAGAGCCATTTAAGTTTCAAATTATACGAGGCAAATGGTTAGAATATTACGTTTGTAACCTAACGGGCGGAGATTGAACCCGAGACATATTGATCGCAACTTCGATATCTTAACCATTAGGCTACCGCCACCATTTTATTTTTATATTATAAATGGTTTAATAGTACCTTGAGAAGCAATCTAATATTTATCTGCCTCATTATCTATCAGTCCTGTGAACTAAACGCTAGCGCGACAAAAAATGGGATCTAGGATTCGATCCAAGTAGACGAGAGGTATTTTTGTATCTTTTCGCATGTCAGCCCGCTAAATCAAAATCTCCAATGACGATTACGTGATATCCATCACAATGTATTTTATAATAAAGGTAATTAAACCGTTGCAAGTAATTATTATGCCTCATTAAATCATGCGAATTGGCGTATAATAACCTGTTGCCAATTTTATAATGATTTTTTCACATCACTGCCGTGCCTTGTGAAATTTTTGGACGTTAACCCTTTGGTATTGAAAATAGAATAATGATGAGAAAAATAAATATTGTATAAGGAAAATGTGTTGATATTTTCCACATAAATAAAGATTGACAGTTAAGTGCTTATAGTTACATAATTTTGAGTGACTTTTTTACGTTTATTAGTAACTAGCTTACGCGCGGGGCTCCGCCCGCGTGGTACCTACATGAATACAAAGTAGCCTATGTCCTTCCCCAGGTTTTAAACGATATATGTACCATATTTCATCTAAATCAATTGAATGGTTTAGCCGTGAAAAGGTAACAGACAAACAGACAAGGTTACTTTCGAATTTATAATATTAGTAAGGATAAGTAAGGAGTTAGGTAACAATTTATTGTTTTTATATTTGTCAAAAGCTAAATGATTTCAGAGAGGGTTTGGATTGAACGCACGTTTTCTCAATCGTGTAGAGTTCATTGCGTCGTTGCCGTTTTCAAAGTTAGATAGGCTGTATCAAATTAAGTAAATGCGTAGTCTTTGTTACATTCGAACGCACTGTACTACGCAAATAACATTGTACATGACGATACGCATTTTATTTTCGAGGTAACTGAAATAAATGTTAGTTAAAATAACCAAATACTTTTGTGTGTCTGAAAATAATCGATTGTTAGCTAGTCTTTTACTCTATGGCGAACGCATTGTAGTTTTCATGAGCAGAAAAAAACTTCAGGGTTCACGTCAAATCTAATTGGAAACTGACAAAGCGATATGCAAAATAGTGGCTAATTTCAGAACGTAAACTTGTCAAACACTGACGGACACAATATGTCATTGTGGTTGATTTAAAGTCTATGTTTATCATGAAACGTGGACAAGGAGAAAATTACATACACTTTGGTTTGCGCACGTGGCTTCTGACTTCACCGACTCCGTGATGATTGTTCATCATCACGATAATGATCGTTGATTAATTGTTGATTGCTCGCGACAAGTTCACGGTTGTTAAGTTAATAATTCAATTTGTTTGGTGTATTTCTTTTGTTATTGTTTCGTGACAACTGTTATATAACTACGCAGTTATATAACAGTTGTATTAAAAAAATATGGAGAAGTCTAATTGCTCTTATTACTATAACACTATCTTAGCGAGTAATTAGACTTCTCCGTATTTTTTTTCTGGCAGTTAGACCCGCGCGGTATAAGACGCACTCACACATAACACGTGTATGTAAATAGTTATTTCAGCTCAAATCGATCAAATTAAATTAATATAAATGTTATTTTAGAATTTGAGTGAGATAGGAAGATAACTAAATATCTATCTAGCTCTAGATTTAGGTAGAGATCCAGTTACCTTAACAATAATCGTATCTTAACTAAATGCGGCTGCTTGTCTTCGATAATACTTAGAGCTTATAGAAGAATGCAAATCGTATGGTCTATTCCTACGTCGGATAGAGTCTTCAGAGTACTTGAGCAGGTGAGCTGTAAGCTGAGGGGTCACTGTGATCTTTGCTTCTTAAGGTAGCAGGACTGCGATGTTGTGACTTATGGAACGCTAGACCTTTTGTTTCCATTAAATAACTTATAAAATAATTATTTATTACACACTCAAAAGGCTCTTGATAATAACTTAATAATACAAATTATAGATATTATTTTTTTCTGTACGTAATCTCTGTACCAGTCTGCTGCGACATATTTTTTTAAAGCACATTAAAATGAGTTAAGTTGCGTGTAAGTGGTCCACAAATGGTACTCAACCACCGGAACACCATGACACGCGAATGACTCTCATGATTGTGCCAACATTACTGACGATGATTGCGCAAACTATATGGTCTCACTCTAATTACTATATTGCGAATTTTGATGACAACAGTTCTTTGTGATGATTGGCTATATTTGATGTTTCTGTTTAACGCTGTCTGTTTTTATACAATAGTATTATGATGTTGAAACATAAGGACGATTACATGTGCACGCTTACAAAGCCCAGATTTTTTTTATACGTCTAAGGTGGCAAACAAGCCTACGGCCCACCTGATGGTGAGTGGTCACCGACGTCACCGTAGCCTATGGACGCCTGCAACACCAGAGGCATCACTTGCGCGTTGCCGACCCTTTAGGAAACGAAGTGGGAAGGAGAAGGAGCGGGAAGGGGGAAAGAGGGTGATTGGGCCTCCGGCACTCTCACTCACCAAACGAAACACAATAGTAGAAATACTGGTATTTCACGTCAATATTCTGTGAGAGGATAGTCCTTCCCCAGTCGAGCCCGCCCATTCATGCTGAAATCAGCGAGGCTCTATTACTACTAAAACTTGCAGCCCGTTAAAAAGACTGCTTAGTTTTAACTCGCTAATGTATAATGAGCTTAATGTCTCAATTTTTAGCTAGTTGTGTGTAAAGTGTTGTGTAAATTGTCCTTTTGATGACATTTGTTAAATGTTCGATTGGCGCAACGGTTTTATCAGTGTTTACAGCTAACACATCGTCGATTGAAATAATGTTTTATTTTGATCCTTCTAAAGGATAAAATTTACTTTAATTAAATGAAAAATATGGCTATAACTATCATATGTTATCATAGTTATATATAAATAAAGAAGTTGTGCCAGCAGTAAATGTATCTCAAATAATAATTAAAAAACAAAACGAAAGGTAAGTTCCTAATTTCGTACACAATCGTTGAGAGGTCAACGCCAATATATGATATAAATATATGACTTTCCAAACAATTAATTAAGCTTATAATGTAAATTTTAATCCAATTTTGCAATTTATTGCATTAGAGGTATTTAAATGTGAATTTATGTGTCAAGGAAATATCTGACAATACCTATAATGCAAAAGTTTAAATCTTATCGCGCAAAGAACTCAACAAACATTAAAATAACTGACGTAAAGAACACCTAGACAACAATTTGTTAAACACAATATATTTTTTCGTGTTCAATTCGAAACCACGAGGCAAGGAAAAAAAAATTTTATTTGTTTCTCATCATAATAGCGAGTCGACCACTTTAACCACTACGCCGTCAGTACAATCAACGTGTATTTCTACGTGCGTATTGTCTTATCGTGATAATCATACAAAACATGTCAAATATTAATGATGTGATGATTACACGTGTTTGCACCCGCAGCTCCCCAGTTTACAGATGATACGAGAGAGATACTAGATTTACACATGACACCACACAATGTCCAATGCAGATAACATTAATAGAGGCAAATGTAAATTCTACGTGACAACCGTGTGTTGAAAACTATAATATATCGACATATGTTTTGATCGTTTATTTACTGAGCGTTAACCAAGTCAATGTACTCAGAATTAATACCAGAAAAACAAACATACGAATTGAGAACCTCATCCTTTTTAAAGTTTGGTAAATAATGGCAGAAACTAGCCTTTTTGAAGACAAAAACTCAAACGACGATATCAAAATGAAATTAAATGATATTTATCTTTATATATATACAAATCTTCTGTGCGTGTTTGTAATTAAGCTCCTTCTAAACGGCTGGATCGATTTTCGTTTGTGTGTGTTCAAGTGGATTCGAGAATGGTTTAATTTTATTTTTTATCTGTACAGGGCAACGTCTGTTGGGACAGCTAGTTTCACATAAAATAGAGTACAATTAGGTGGTCAGATTGGTACACGGTCCTTCTATTTCGTCACAAGTGGCATGTGATTCATGTGAAAGACATTAAGATCTTAGCGACAGAAAAGTATAGATAAGCTATCCAATCAATCTAATAAAATAAAATAAAAAATAATGAATAGTTTACTACACTCGACAAGGTATCAAGTGAGAAGGCTTAACAGACATCCATCTATTACATTGACCGTGGCACAGTTGCTTATCTTCGCCAACCATCTAGCAACGCCAGTATAACCCTAAAAACCATTTATTTCAAAGTTATAATCCATGGTACATGTTTGGCACGCTACTGGAATATTTTTGGCACTCTCTCTCCGAATTATGAAAGGTTAAAGTCTTACTCTTTTGATCAACTGACAGGCATATGGATTTACCGTTATGACATCATAACACATCAGTATACACGTGAGCGAATATCCTAAAATATATCCGAAACGAATTCGTAACAATAAAATAAACGACGGAAAAAAACACAAAAGCACTTCAGTTTTAGCGTGAAATGTGACTGAATTAAATTAAATGGAAATGCAAAATCATTTATATTTAGGTCGCGTGATAACATTTATAAATGTCAAAGTTAAATGAAGTTACATTTACGAGGCCAGATTATAGTAAAGCAAGAAACAGGACTATTGTTTATATCCTTAACTAGTTGGTTCTAATTAATAATTTTAAAAAGGTTACGTGTATGTTACAGAACGGGTGACTACTTACAGTGAGTGATACGCCGATTGACTGGAGCGTGTGTGTGTGTACGTTCGTGAACATTCCCGCAGACAACTGTGTCAAATGCCTCGCTTACACTGCCCTCAGCGGCCGATACACGGCTCATTTATATTATTTATTGTTACAATAACCAGACAAAGGTATAATGGAATCGGCTTTGGCAATCATTTTTAATACCTAAACTAACATACAGACATACATAGTCTCACCCAACGGAGTAGTCAGAAGTCACATTTCGCTAAGTATAATTTTACGTAGAGAGGAAGCCCATTGCTATCTACGCGGTTCAGTTCCAGACTCAATAATGCTACAGAAAATTTATTTTCGGAAAAATCCGATAACATTTCGCCCCATTCGGAAATCGAAATTGAGATTTACGGCAGAGTCAGCTAGCAATAGACAAATATGTAATGCATTGTGCTCTGATGTTAGATTAGACGAATATATAGACAAAATCGAATCATAATTTGTGGATGACAATATAAAATTTATGCTCAACACTGACTATAAAAGCAGTCTACAACACCAATTTCTAAAATTAGCATTTCATTTAGTCTTCATCAAACGAGTAGTATTGGAATTAATTTAACATTTGGCATTTGACAACTCTCTAAAAAATTACTCTAAAGACTAATAAATAATATCATCTAGATAACGGCTTGATCAATAATGAAATAAATGGTTTTTATTAAGGCTATCAATCACGACTCAAGTGACTTAATTTGCAAAACAAATTAAATAAAAGAAGTTTCTAGTAGGTAACTATTAAAGATTAAAAAGAGAACCGGCGGTGTATCAACTTGATCGATGATTTTGAATATAGAACACCTCCATTAAATCAAATTCAGAATATCGATATTTAAAATAATAACAGGATTTTGTTAATGTGACAATTATTTTAAAAATAGCATTCCTACGTTCATTTAGATGCAAATTGGAAATTAAATACAGTTTTCTGATTGAATATATACATAATAATATATTAAAATTGCACTGTCGATTCAAAAATATCATTCATGATATAAAAAACGTTAAATGTGTTCTAAATTTAAATTGGCGTTGAATTTCTTGTAAAATATTGAATTAAATGTATAAATAGTTTAACATTGCATAATAATCCTCGATAGTTAGTATGTACGCTTGCATTTATCAATGGCTCATCCAGTTATTTTAACTCCATATTACACATAGTATTCTCGAGACTGAGTGAACGTAAGGCCACGTATGTTTTTCACCTACAGTTTTATCTTTATCGGCTTAACATTTCTATAAGTGACATTATACGCTGAGAACAAACGTGAATACTCTGGAAATCGATTTATTCGTCTCGTGAGCGCTTCTGAACTAATTCAATTTATTATGTAATACAATGCTCGATCGGGCTTATTTACATAAACATGGTACATTATAATTGGGTGTTATTTAAATGGTTAGCATAGTATTGGTATTTTTGTGAGCAGAAAAATATAATCTGTGAGCAGAAATAGCTAATTGATCAGCAACTCATGGCCAGCAAACTTTAATGAGATCAAACTAAGTCGACGGAGCCCCGCTTGGCGGGGCTCCTATTTTTGGGTGGGTTTAAAAAAAGGAACATAACATAACCTAACACTTCCGAGACGGAATGCAGTGATTTGAGGCGTATAGATGCTCCTTATGCTGTGCAATATTTGCTGACCAATTAGTATTTTTGATGATCATTATATTTAATCCCATTATAATTTATGTGTCCCGTAATTAAATAATGAGTAAGAAACACTTGCCTTATTGTAGGTAGATAAATATAAATAACATTTATTGACTCATATTATGACCACAAATTTCTTTTTTCTATAGAAGCGATATGCGTCTTAATTTAGCAAACCGTCGGTTTAATAGTGCTTAAGAAAATTTCAGTCAAAATATCTGTAACTAAATCTTCGTCCGATCGTGACTACATAAATGTATAATTTCGCAGTACTAGGCTATCATAATATGAGAAAGATGTGTGCAAAATAGCAATAGCTGTGAGAAAGAATTAATATTCTCAGTAATCTGTATAAATAATTAACTTCGCAGAACCATTAATAATACCATCGAAATTATAAACATTTACATTATTCCTATCAGAAATACTAGGCTGTCATAATATCGGAAGGATATGGACAAACACAACGTAGCCGTGGGTACGAGTTGCCCGCATAAAGGCAACCTTGACCGTGTCGATACGCGTCGCCTTCACTCCGAGCCCCAGTTGTGTATTTCTTACAAGCCTATGGTAGCCTGGTACTTGTGAACTATATGTGAGCTTTATTGTAAAACTTTTGTGTTGAGCTTTGTTTTTTTCTCTTTTCATATTATGTAACGGTTTTTATTAACGGAAACACGCTTGCGTAGTTTCCGATTGTAACGTGTTTTCTTATTTTTGATAACTCATCGGCATTTTATCACATTTTAAAGTAATGAAGAGGAATTGAATGATTTAAAGGCGCAGTAGTTTAACCATTCCACGTGTTCATTCGTGCATTCGATTGACATAGACGATATTTGTAATGTGTTGATCCAAGTCTCCCGTGCGCACAAAAAATTATCCGTATAGTAGAGCGGAAAAGCATTCTTGAGGCAGTCAGATAAGCTATTGACAGCTTAGTCTAAAGTTTCAGATGGCATGTGCCCAAATATCTATTACGGTAACCACGTTTTTCCACACACGTTTTCTTGGCATCTCACTCATTCAGGTCACCGACTCTAATATATACGTAAATATAGATTTTTTCATCAACCACTTTTTGCTGATCGCTAAGTTGATGATGCATGACCGTCATTTTAATTATGAGCTAGATAGAATAATGATTTATAGTTGTTTGTACCAAGCTTTTGGATATAGAGACTGTTTAAAAACGGTTTGAGCTTTATAACATACATGTTATATATATCTATCTATACTAATATTATAAAGCTGAAGAGTTTGTTTGTTTGTTTGAACGCGCTAATCTCAGGAACTACTGGTTCGATTTGTAAAATTATTTTAGTGTTGGATAGCCTATTTATCGAGGAAGGCTATATAATATTGTCTTCTGTTTACGCGAATGTTATTCATTGAAATTAAACTACTATATACGGATTTTATCGCGTTGTTTATTTGACACTATTACAAAATTTTGAAAAACTGTTACACTACTATAATCACTATTAAACTTTAAAAACTCTACAAAAAAAAAAAAAATTGTAAAGTTTAATAGTGATTATAGTAGTGTAACAGTTTTTCAAAATTTTGTAATAGTGTCAAATAAACAACGCGATAAAATCCGTATATAGTAGTTTAATTTCAAAGGCTATATAATATCACGCTATCTAAGTATATATCGCTAGTATATCAAATTGATATTATTAATTAAGGAGACTTAGCATAAATACAGTTTGTAACTATGTACACACAGGAATACCTGCTCGTCGGTAGAATAAACTACCCAGTCTGGCTTTTCTAAAAATCTATTTGATTATTGACTAAAACTGATTGATAGTTTAACGTGGCACTTTAATGCCACGATGCCTACTACGGTAGAGATCGTTAGAAAGTTCACTCATACCAACTTCCTTTAGTAAGTAACAGATCATTTTCTAAACGTTGAACGCCCGAAAGATATTTCGACAGTGTTCTTACCTCTTCTAAAACTACTTCTCCATGTTTAATTCTGTTTAATTCATCATTCATTATTTACATAAACAAAAGCAAGAATCATATATATTTTTTGACGAACAGTCGTAATTTATAACTTAACTATTATTAACAAACCTAACTACTTATAAATAAAACATAATGAAAGGTAACAAAATAAAATAAAAAGAAATGGCTGGTTTAGGCAGCGTCGTAAAATTCCTCAGCATCGCTGTTGACCAGAAATGTGCCTAGAAGCCTAGCAGCATTGCCACGTTGAATGCCTGGTCTTCTCCATAAATTTTGCATGAAATACTGTGTTCGGCCGTTAAATATTATAAAAATAATTACAGTTCCTTCAAAGACATTCCCTTTAGATTTTAACCTCGTCAAGTATTGGCATTGAGTGATCTAATACAAAACTGTGTACCGATGGAGCAGTATCGAGATGACCCTATAAAACACGATGAATCGTTGCCAGCTGTATTGGAAAATCTACGGGTTTGTTGCTACATTGCAAGGCTAGGCGATAATTATTCGTATTTATCTTTTCATTTGCATTATCTTGCAAATTTTTACGGATGTACTATTGAATTAATTTTAATTAAATTTTGGCAATTTTTCTATTCTTTTTAATATATTGTTAATAAATTTGTATCCAGTTAAATACATCACAGAATCCTTATAAATAAATCTATACTAATATTATAAAGCTGAAGAGTTTGTTTGTTTGTTTGAACGCGCTAATCTCAGGCACTACTGGTTCGATTTGAAAAACTATTTTAGTGTTGGATAGACAATGTATCGAGGTAGGCTACAGGCTATATAACATCACGCTACGACCCACAGGGGCGGCGCAGTAATGATAAACGCGGCTGAAACCGCGGGAACATCTCGTCAATAATATGGCAAGGCGATAGCTTAAACCTTGAGAGATATGTACATATAACAGATTACTTTAACAAAACGTGAACAAAACCGCATGTAAACTTTGTTTTGCAAATTTTCCTTAAAACTAACGAGTCGTTTTAATATATAAGTACTTGGAACGCAGATATATAGTGAAACTACATGGTTGATATGCGTATCGCAAATGGCGCGTGTCTGTGCATAATGCATTGGATCAAAATCAATAAAAATACTCAACTTATCGGACTATTGCTCCTTGTTTACTTGGCAGAGTTAACTTTTTCTATAAGATTTGTAACACTGTTTTGCCCATAACTAGTTCTTTGATAAATTGGCTCTCAGAGGCAGTATATTCATGGCGTAGGCAATGATAATAATAAGTATAGGCAATACAATATTGAGTATTAAGTATCTAATGCCCTGGAAATACTTCTGCCCGACCACTTTTACGTAGAGATGGTGAGTTACTATAGTTAGGGCAAATTTAATATGGAATCTTTACTAACGTTGTCCTGTACACACGAAAAAAAAAAGAAAAACCAAATCGAACCATTCTCGAATCCATTTGAACAAATGAACACACGCAAAAAATTTCATCAAAATCGGTCCAGCCGTTTAGGAGGAGTTCAGTGACATCCACACGTATAGTAGAATTATATATTATATATATAAAGATGTATGTATATCCTTACTAATATTATAAATGCGAATGTGAGTTTGTTTGTTTGTTACGCTTTCACGCCGTAACTACTCGACCGATCATCTTGAAATTTTGCATATACACATTAATATACATAAACTGACATAGGATACCTTTCACCCAGAAATACGAGTAAGTGCTGTTCCCGACCGATAGAAAATTGACATAGCTTACATTTATTTACGCGAGCGAAGCCGCGGGCAAAATATAGTAAAGTATAATTGACACGTGAGAATAAAGTAGATTTTCCAGTATTAGGTATATTTAACCGGTACGATGATAAGAAAAATTTGCATAATAATTATCATTGTTGAATTTGCATAACAATTAGTTAACATGCCAAATTTAATTGTGTATGCTTTCCTTTGCTTGTTTTTGTCGTTATATCTTTTACTGCACGGAGGATGGTGTAGAGATTAAATAAGTAACTTCGCCACTGACACTCAACGCATCGTATCTTACAATCCACATAAGATTTTGTTCGGCTCTCCTATATTTGTTTAGAGTCTGGGACTTCTTTGTATTCGCTGTGTTAATAAATACTAGCGGTCGCCTAGTGCTCGAAATTCGACCAAAGTTTGCCTGTAAGATATTGCTGATATGTCATTATATATTGATATATGTAACCATAGTTACGCGCTTCGACTGCGTGTGTCAAATGTATGGTTGTGTGCGTGTAGTGTTTTTGCATACTTTAATGTATTTCCAATGCATATTTTATATAAATATTAGGATTCACCCCTCCTTCTCCATATAAACTTTAACTGTCCCAAATTTCATACTCCTCCGTCCGCGCAATTTTCGTAAAAAGAGGTACAAAGTTTTTGCTTCACATATTAATAAATAGATAAAGATCCCACAATACATATATTTGTCTCATTGTATTTATTTATTTCCTGTAAGAACATTCACAACGGTTGTTATATTTCTTTTTTTTTATATTATGATCTACAACTATTAACAAAACAACTTGCAATATAAAACCGCATTTAAATAATTTGTTTGTTATTGTAAACTTGTGCAATAAAAGTTGTACACCTCTATCCGTTTAACCTTGCGTACAAATAATTAAACGTATATCTCATTATTATTTTAAAAGCTACTTCAATGGATATGTCAGTCTTGTATCAAAAGATCATACAAAGAAACGTGAACTCTTTCGCCGATTCTTGTCGCGAAATGTCGCTCTTAACCCTTCCGCTTCCGCGCACTCAATTAAATAATAAAAACGGCTTTACATCACCTTGATTATCGGCTTTCATTAACATTTTGTTACTCACATATTAACTACCTTATATGTCGACCACAGTAATTATAGACATCTATTCGACGATTAGGAAGTACTGCTAAATAGTTTTATCCGTTAGTTCACTCGTGACAGGAAGACAACAAGGTGTAATAACGGATCGAGTCGTTTCTTAAGTTTTATCCGTTTTAAATGTATTTGTAATTGTATTTTAATTGCTTGTGATAAGTACTCGGCTATATTTAACATGATTAATGAAATGCCAGTTAATAGTATAAACATTCAAAGGGAAACAAAACCTTCAAACTTTTGGGCTAAAAACATTTATATGAATATGATGAAGATTGTTCTCAAAATTGTATTAATAAGGGAATATAAAATGTTATTTTTTAATTAAGCTCGCACTAGACTTTGTCTTTGCAATGATATTACCTGTATAAAATCTTTTTAGGCGATATTTATAATTTCTACATAGACAGGTATGCATATCAATATCTCGTTTAATTGAAATCAAATATATCAATCAAATCTTTGAACCTATATTCAAATGATGTTACTCCAAAATAAGTACTACAAACCTAAAAAAATACTATACCGAAATAAAAATAGTAAATTTATATAATCGCAATAATTGTTGTATCGGTAGCATGGTTGCGACCGCGGTCGCAGTGGTGCAATCATTATGACCCTCTGGCGGTCGTTCACGAATGGCGCCCATGAACTTGACCAAAGCGGTTGCTGGTCGGCGACCGCTCAATGCCGCATGAAAAGTAACGGCTTACCTCTGAATAATTGTAAGCCGCGAGAGAAGTAAACAGCGATTGGAGGGTTATATTTCGACTTAGTTCTTGAGTCTTTTATTGGCGGTGTAATGCTTACAAATTACGTGCATTCACAAATTTTAAAGTAATATTATAACGATAGTTTTTTTCTCGATGCTTTAACCCGTTACTGCGATCGCTAGATGTAACTTTCAACATTCAAAATGGTTGTTTCATAAATTACTAATATAATGTGAATATTTTAGTAAAATTTTAGCATTTAGGTATTCATTATAAAGTTTACTAAGATCAACTTTTTGTTGCAATATCACTAGAACAAGATAACATGTTTTTACAAGGTCAAGTTACTCGTAATTATGGAAATACCCGTGTTATGTATATTTTGTAATGGTAACTCTAATTAAAGTTATTATTTATGTTCTATTTTAATATGCACCAAGTATTCAGTACAGTAATACCGCGAACTTTCGCAATAGTTAGGACTGAGCGATAACCGCGTAAGTCGAATTTGCGTAAGTCGGGCTATAGTTAAGCATATAAATACATATTGGATTTTACAAAAATAAAATCGCGAACTGCCGTTGTTGTGATGTAGATGGCTTCATAAAATCTAAGAAAGTAGTTTGACGGCTCAAAGACTCTTTCTCCTGCAATATTGCCTATATTCCTGAACAATAGTGTAGGAGTAAGTCTAAAATCCATAATTGAGAGTTGTGCGATGATCAAATAAAAGACAAATCGACGAGATTTGAAAATCGCGTAACTCCGAGTTCGCGTACGTCGGGGTAGCGTACGTCGAGGTATTACTGTATTATACAATAACATATGCCGTGCTAAAATTAAACCAAAACATATAATTACTAGATATACCTACTTGTTTTAGTATAAGATAAAATCATGATTTAAATAATGTAATAACAGCCAAATAAAAATATAACTCGTCAAGCTTTTGCATTTCCAGTAATAATAAAAACGGCCATCAACACTGTCGTGTATATATCATTTTGTAATGTTACCCAAATATCAGATACGATTTTGCAATCTGGCAACCTTACATAGACATGTATAAATCAATATCTAGTAGTAGACGTAAACATAAAAGTATTTACTTACGCAATATTTTCAGTCACTTATTTTACCATGTCAAGAGAGATTGGATACAATAACAGGATAGGTTTTTTCGCTTAAACATGGATCAGGTCTTCTGGAGAAGTATCTTTATCTAACAGTCGATAACATCTAAATAACCAAATCTTATGTTCCTATAGTAAATAGAGCTTATACAGCTTTTAAAGGACTTGCGGTGTTGTCAGCACAAATACTTTAAATCTCCAGTGCTGGCACACAATGACTCCTTTTCTACAAGACGTCAATTTATTTAAGAGCACAATAAAACCTTTTTCCACTTTTAAGCTTAGTAATACTGTGCATGCTGTGTCCATCTTAAAAGGTAAACGAAATCGTATAACGACTATTGTATGTTAATAATTGCAACACCCACTGGCGGTCCTAATAAATAAAAAAATAAATAAACTACGTCTATAAGCTACCATAACTCACATCTTATTTATTTATTTAATTATAACGGTTGTACACCAATTACAATAATTAAAGATAGTAAAACATGAAATAAAAACAAAATTAAAACAAAGATATAAAACAAATAAACAATTATATGGATCTAGATATCCACACAAACAATCATTCCTACCTCTCACAAAATCGCTGACACACTAACAATATATTCGGCCATCCATCCGCAAACAAGTCACAGTGAGGATTGGCGTACAGGAGAGCGTTGAGAGCAGAAAGCGAGCGCGGTGCGGGTGATTTAGCGCGCGCTACGGTGCGACATGATGGCACGGCAAACAACATGTGCCTCCGGTCGTGACGGTAGTTATTAGGAACAAAATCGACACAGCTCGTCATGAAGGTCTGGTGCATTAATTTTTCCCCTTAGAATTATACAAATGGCTATAAGTCGGTGCATCTGCCGTCTGACTTCCAATGAGTTATACCCTAGACAACCCAAAAAAAACATTGTGGGATTCATGTATGGATAATATCCATAGACACCTTATTATATTAAAGAAATATATAGCTCATAGCTATGCATCGTATGGAAATTTTATATCACGTTATTATTAGACCAAAGTTGTCATCAAATCCCGTTTCAGATCAATCTTGCAATTTATAAAAAGTATAGGTAGATCTTTAATTTAGTCTCTAAACTGAACTGTCGCTTGATTACCACGTTTATTAATAGATATCGATACTATTATTTAAAAAGCTCGTCACAATGACCTTTTGAAACAGAATTCAAGGACAAAATTAGATACTTGCAGATAAATAATGTTCGAAAAAAAGTCATCTTTTCGGAGAATACACTAAACATGCTCTTTCAATTTTATGTTAAACAAGAAGTTCGTTGTTGCCAATTGTGAGGTTAGTACGTCTGAAACAAAATTTCCTCTAAGAGTAATCCGCATATTATGGTAACTTTTTAAGTAATCTTTGACACAGCAGATGCAAGCTGCACCTATGTAGTAATAGAATAATGTCTTGATTTATAGGATCGACATAAATCCTACAGCTTAAATCTTTTTTCTTAATAATAGAGTTTTACAGTTATAGCGAGATGTAATTAAGGATCTTTATACGATGACAATTCTGTCAATGCATCGTGTGCTGTGAATTCGATCCCTATATGAAACCTAAATGAAATATTAATATCTAAGAATATACCGAATTAGAGTCTTTCTTATTCCAGAGTCCGCCGTAGTTTAGTCGCCGTAGTTTAAACAGAAATTATTTTGTGTACGAGATTTCAATTAAGAAAAATAATATATAAACTAAAAATAATAATTTTGACATATTGACAGACGAAGGTAAGTACTTAAAACACTTTACCGTGAATGTCGACGTATGTTCTAGAACTAGTATTTTTTGTTCAAGTGGTGGTTAGAACCTAAAATTGATTAACAAAAACATGTTAAGTCAAATTACTGTAATTATCAACGGATGCTATGTTTATTTTAGCAGACAAAACGTGATTATAAAGCTTCTCGAAATGTTGATGTATCGTAAAGAAAACGTTTTGATTTTACATAATTGACGTCTTTGTTATAATAGTGCGAATCTTTGTGATGTAACATTTATGTTTCGAGGGTCGACATGATTTGTAAACAAAGCATTAAAACTTTTTCTATTTAGTTTTTGTTGTGGAAATAATTGAACTTACGTATATAGGTATAGGTTTCTTTAGCATTTTTCCACGGATTAACGCATTTTTAAGACAAGCATTTCAAATTAGCTAGAGGGAGTAATATCTGTCGTTTGGTGTTTTGGTTTAGTGTACCTATCCGACTGCCACGCCTGAGGTTGCGGGTTCGACTCCCGCACAAGTCAAACATTTGTGTGCATGAACATGGATGTTTGTCTTGGTCTGGGTGTTTCTATGTATAATATGTATGTATTTACAAAAAAAGTATATATGTATGTTTATCCATTGTCTAGTACCCATAGCACAAGCTCTGCTTAGTTTGGGCTAGATGGTGTTGTGTGTATGTGGTAGAATATTATTATTATTATTGATGTTAAAAGTTGCATCCTCGTCCGGCTCTACCCTTTGATTTCGTTGGCGACTTTCTTTTCTAAATTATAAATAGCATTAGAATTATTTTTTAGGAGGAACTTATTATACTTTATAAAGGTATTTAAAAGGAACATTCGTTGACGTTAATGTACCTATGTACGTGATAGACGCTAACTTTCGCGCATATAATATTTGTAAAGATCAAACGCGTCACACGATCTTTGTCAGAACATCAAAACAAGAAGTTTCTAATCACCTCTTTACAATCCTTTAAAAGAAGTTTGCTCTCAATTTTGACACGTGTAATTTATTAGACGGGCTATTGAAAATAATCACGAGTTTGTCTACTAGGAAGCGATTTAAACGAGATCTTTTATGAGATAGCTAGTAGATTGTAGCAGAAACTAGTTGTCACTTTTTATGCTATCTCGAGATTAGTTTTAAAATGTCGTAATCTATACTAATATTACCTATAAAGCTGGAGAGTTTGTTTGTTTGTTGGACCGCGCTAATCTCAGGAGCTACTGGTTCGAATTGAAAATTATTTCTTGTTGGATAGCTTATTTATCGAGGAAGGCTTTAGGCTATATAACATCACGCTACGACCCACGGGGGCGGCGCAGTAATCATAAACGCGGGTGAAACCGCGGGCACATCTAGTTACCTTATAAATCATTAGGACCTTTTGTTGTCAGTTATTTGGCAGTAAACGTCGATATTAAACCGGTAGCTTTTCTGACCCTGGGATTAATTTGAGTAGCACTAATCCAAGTTAAATGATAATAATCAAAATTAAATAGATTAAAAGAATTATTGGTTGTTTAATTAATTTCAAAATACTAGTTATAAATGTACATGTTAGTCAAGATGTTGGTTACTTAAAAACGCGTAAAGGAAAAAGGAAACGAATTGGATGTGCTGCCATACTTTTCCTAAAAGCATATCTAAGACTCGATGTTACCGCGGTTTCACCCGCGTTTATCGTTACTGCGCCGCCCCCGTGTGTCGTAGCGTGATGTTGTATAGCCTATAGCCTTCCTTGATAAATAGGCTATCTAAACTAAAAAAAAATTCAAATCGAACCATTAGTTCCTGAGATTAGCGCGTTCAAACAAATAAACAAACAAACTCTTCAGCTTTATAATATTAGTATATAATCGTCATATTTGTACTACATGATAGTTTGTTTACATAAACAATACATCGTATTTGGCTACAATATAGTTAAAACATTATATAAATAACCCTTATTATATGAATGACGGTCGTGACTGCGGCGTTTCATTTAATTATTACATCATATTTCTCTCTGCGCGGAAGTGTTTCATTCTATTGAAGTAACATCGCGTACATTTTGCCTGACGATTCTTATAAAAACTTTTGTAATACATATTTATAATGTAATTTAAAAAACATTTAGACTCAGTTTAGCGGTGACTAACTGTGCTAGGAACCGAACTGCGCTTTAGTTTGAAAACTAATTAGGCAAATTGGTTTGAAACTGATCAATGAAGCAATCCCGAGTAACATGTTATGTTGGTTTAACCGTTTCCTAGATATCGATTGCTGTTGATACTATATACCTACAGACTGCTTATCTTATCTTATGTGGGGGCCAGTCAGTGCAGACCGGCGACACTTCAACCCAGTGGGGTCTTTTGTGTCGACACTCTCCCAATAACGACTGCCATAGATGTTCATGGCAGCCGGGACCAACGGCTTAACGTGCTCTCCAAAGCACGGAGCAGGCGATAATTGCCAATCAATACGCACATAATTTCGATAAGTCATATAACTTCCAAAAATCAGAGGTGCGCGACGTGGGTTCTAACCCGAGACCCTCTGCATTGCAGTCTGTTGGCCTCCCCTCTAAGCTATCGCCGCTCTACATACTGCTTAAAACACAACTAGAATCAATACATATCAATATTCCATATATGAACTACGTTGCGTGTTCCGATCGCGTAGTACTTTCTGAATAAAATGTATCCTAAATCCCATCATCATTATACGTTTTCTAGTTTTAGTTTTAAGGTCTATGTAGCTAAAGGAATTATATGCGGTGTACCTACATTACATAATTTGTGTTTATGATCTGTCAACTAAGAGGATCCATTCATCATCATCATCATCATCATCATCAGGCTATAATAGTCTACTGCAGAGGATCCATTAGTGCACAGTATTCATGCAGCAGCAAGCCTAACTCATACTAAATAATAAGCGTGGAAACATTACGTTTTTAATTATATTCACAACATTTAAGCGAATATAATTGTTTGTCACCAACATTATCTTAATTAAATCTTACAGATTTCGTCATACAATTATAGACTAACGCGTTAAATTTATCAAAACCGTCACTTTTATCGTAGAACGGACAATTTTTATATGCAAAGTGAAATCGACATTCGCACGCTTTATCAGGTGGGAGGTTAAATAATTGCCTTATTCGATTGTTCTTACAAAATATCGATGTTGCGAAACTCACCGAAATTAAATGAATTTATTTCACCTTGCCCTTGACACCGACCAAAATGTAACTAGTCCAAATTATTTGAAAGGATAACAAGATGCCGTTGCACATCTCGAGTCTCCATTCTTTCCGAACGTGCATTAAATAAAGGACCCTTGAGGTAAAGGTCAGGATTATTGGTTTTGAAAATTTTGATTCGACTTTTTTAATAAACCACTCCTTATATTTTTGTTCTAATTTTACCATCCCAATAGACATAACTCGTAATTTTCGGATTTCAGAAACATATTATGTAGAAATAGAAAGCCGACCCCAAGTGACTTGGGAATAATAAAGGCTAGGAAGAAGAAGATGTATGTCTTAGGTATAGAATAATTTTACTCGTTGCGACGCCTACCACGGTTTTTGAAATACTCTATGAATTTAGCAGTATTCAACCTATCTACAAATTTCACTTTATTCTATTTAGCGCTATAGCCCTGAAAAACTTACAGAGACAGATTTACAATTTTACTCTACTTTAGAGAAGACAAAGAAATTTTCTTTAATTACAGTCATGAAAGTTTCCATTGCAATTATTGCCAATTCGAGACAAAGCAGTGGATGATTCTCAATATTAATTGTACGGATTGCTAAAACATAAAGTCTAATTTAACACAATTTAAAAGATGTATATATAAGTATATTTTTCAGTGGCAGTAACTTTGTTAAGCCAAGAAGCCTGATATTTTACCATATTTTATAGTCTTACATTTTCTTGTTTATACTGAAACTCTGAATCATAGCATTGTTCTACTACTTTTATGATTAAGACAATGTTTTTTTATATAACGACTTCTCGTCCAACAAACTGAAAAGATTTTCATTATCAGTATGATAGCGGAAACCTGTATTTATATAAATTGCTTCAAAGTGTGTACGTATGTAAACACATGTGAGTTCATGTGACAGACGTAATTGCACTCGTCTAGGGCATTCGGGCGAGGTCTAGATACATATTATGTATATTTACTATAGTTAGAACGCAGTGGAATCTACTCTTAAATCTAAAGTTATCTTTGGTAGTGGTATTTAAAAAGACAACTCCCTCACTAGGAATCATTCCTGCGTCGCAGGGCACTGGGGAAACAACCAGACTCGGAACAACCATTTGCAGTTCACACAAATGTTTGTCTTGACAACATGACAACACACAACGCAGTAGGTAGGCGATCACTTAATCTAGTACGCCATCCGTGCACTCTGCAGTCGTTCAGCGGTAGAATGCTCTGCAAAATCGCAGCCATCAATCTTATGTAGTGTCGTTCGTCGGCAAAGTGTTGACTGCATTTTTGAAGGGGAGACAACATACGAATAATAGATACTTTTAGTATTGCAATCATCGGATTACGGAAACCGCTTAACAATATGTTATTGCCATCTTGGTGTTGTATAAAATACTTATTTAATCATCGCCTTCACAATGTTTCCTTGTATAAAAGCGCCAACAGGCCTGTGGCTGTAGAGAGTTTAATCATTTGCATGTATGACTGTTGAAGTCATATTTAATTGTCGTTTCCTTGTGCTGTTCAACCCTGCTATTGTCTATACACTTTTGCAATCGTCGTCATTAAGGACACGTTTTACTACTCCCGTTTGATCATCGTTCAGTATTTTAAAGGCCTAAGAGACTGAACGGAATCGACCGAAGGCGAGATAGATACTTCCTATATGTTTTATATTAAAATATTCATTACTATCGTACTGCTTTTTCAATATTGCTAATGCTATATTGGTGGACACAAATATGCTGTCCTTCCCAAGATGTATAATTATATAAATTCGTCCGATGGATTGTGCAGACGTTATTACACTTACACTATGTAAAAAATAAAAATGAACTCGCCTCGCGTTAATTACGAGTTAAAACTAATTATCTCAAATCCTTTATAAATAAAAGGTTATCGATATAAAAGGACTGAGTATACGTTACCATGTAAAGGTCGCCATAGCGGCACACCTTCCAGAAGCCCTTGATGGTTGCGAGCATGGTGCGCGCGCGCCGTTCACCCCAGCAAGCTGCGCCCGCGCCGGCCGCCGCCCGCGCGCCTCGTGCGCCTCTGTTAATTAACAAACAAACATATTATTACATATATACCATAACATAAACAGAGGTTTAATAAACGCAATTCAGGACTGTAGATCTAGAAAAGGGTAGGCAGAGCACACACATTATTATTACCAAGTGTTTTTATATGCCACGTTAATAGAGCAGTAATTATCCACGCCTAGAAAAACAATTTGTAGATTGTTTGAACAATTTGAGAAGCACTTTTTCTAAGAATTTAATTTTACACTTCCTGGGGATTGATTCCAAACATGGCATGGGGCTATCAAGACAGTAAGGTGGCGATAAAATACGAAACATATATTAGGACACAGATTAAAGACATGTTTCCTCAATTTATTTTTTCATAGTAAGTACTTATTCAAAGAATTGTAACATGACACTTATTAGTATACAATAGTCGTTGTCTATGCTCGACTTGCATACTAATACAGAACTAAAGGAAAATGTTCCAGTTTCTTTGTTCTGCACAGACAAAATTACCGGGACACTGTTTGAGTAACGCTTAAGGTAATTTTGAAATAATACGCCGACTGTTGCGATTTCGATGCTCGGGCCGATCAAAATGTGTAAGCCACTGCTGGCTTGTACCACTGTATGCTTTTTGTTACCATAGTATTAAAGTATTTTTTATTCATATCAAGTGGAACCATTTTTATGAGAATTACATAAAAATAAATTCGAAACGTATCGATATTGCATTTGTATGCAGATAACAAACAAAAAATATTTATGCCAATATAACATAGTTTTGTAAAGCCGATTAATCACTGTGAATTGGATAAATAATTAAGAGATAGGGAAAAGTTGTTAAATTTAAAGCGCTATATTATTTCTACAATGTTAAATAATATTTTATGATATTAAAATATGTTTCTTAATTGATTCTACAGCTACAGTGCATCTTATTTAAAAGACCATATTCATAAAGAGTTGACTATAAATATTTGTGTTAAATACAAAGACACGAGAGACACAAGTAAAACTAACTAAGTTTGTAATGATAAGAGTTTGTTAAACGTGCTTACCCCATTTGATAATACTGGATTATAAATACACAAACTACTGAATATCGAAACAACTCATATTACAGGTTAGATCTATTTTTACAGCATGGCCGCTGATCTTTGATTTCTATAATATATCGGCACGCAGTAGACGTCTGACTGAATGGAAAGGGAACGTTTACTGTATTCTTTTTGATAAGATAAATGTAAGAATACAATGAGTGCCATTTGCCATGAGTGTGATTATGTCATGAGCATATTGTTATAAGTGCTGGTGAGATGCACTGCATCATAGTAAAATATCAATCACTAATGATTGATCAATGTTCAAGCATTGATGATTGATACTTTCTGTTATCGATATCGATTATCGTTAATGTTATCGAATTTATTTTATTTGTAGATTTTTATCGGTACCTAAAATAGATTCGACAAGATGTCTAAACAATCAGACATACGCATCTTCTTAAAAAATTTCTAGTGTGGTTCATACTTCTAATATGATAAATTAAAAAGTTTTTCTCAATCACGCTTAATCCGATTTCAATGAATCTTGGCATAGGTACACATTGAATATGTCCTGTAATTAACACATGATACTTTTTATCCAGTGGGATCAGTGCCGGCTTTAGGGAAGGTGGGGGAGGGGCACCGGGGCGGCTGTCCGGAGCGCTAGGTACAATAGGGCGCCGCGCGCGCCAGCTCAACTTAACCCCTTAATTTAAATATCTATTTGTATCGATCTAAAGGAAAATTAGACTCAGCGTATTAACTTTTATATAGTTATCTCGTAGGAGTGAGTATTAGTATTCTATGTCTAACAAACACGACTTGTCATTTTGTCGCTTATCGTATCTCTCACTAAATTATGTAGAACGAAATAGAGGCAACAGGCGACAAATTGCAATTCTTATTAGGCCTTCCTGCATTATTCATACTTTTCTTTATTTGCTTTTTACATAGTATATAAGTATATAAGTTTACAAGAAAATAGAAAATAGGAAACTGTACGTTATCAATAACTTACCTACATATTATTTATTTATTATTTTCGTGGTAGCTAAATTAAGATAATAGGTACCATTAATACACCCATTTAATCTCGTTTAAAAATCTCGTAACATTTTGTAGTCGGAAAAGTCCCCGTAGCTAGAGCGAATGAAACAAGCTAATGAAGCAGCAACTGAACTAGCATCCTAACTAGATACGCAGCCATTTTTCAAACCACAAACGCGACTAAGACGCATCAAACCTAGACCGGGCGAAGAGGCTACTGATGAACCAATAAGTGTACCAAAAAAAAAAGGTTGAAGCCGAGATTTTCATACACTTTTGGACACCGTACTTATATCTATGGAGGAAAGATTTTAACAGATGCAACACTTTTGTATCACATGGAATTTCTCATTTTAACATAAAAAATAATCAAAATATAGCAGAACTAATGCGACATTGTTCTTTACTGCAAGAAAAGTTAACGGTCAATTTTAAATTTGATATTGATGTAGATTTGTTGTGCGATGAAATTTTAGGTTTGCAACATTATCTCGATGAAAGTCAGGCAGGAGTTGCCTGACTGTCGTCGAGATAGTGTTGCAAACCTAAAATTTCGAATCGAAACACTAATCTTTATAAAAAGAAACACAATCTTCAAGAGTTATATCCCAACATTTAGATAATGCTGCGTATTCTGTTAACAACACTAGTGATTGTTGCGAATGAAGTGACGAACGTTTCTTTAACTAAAATTGATAAATCTTCTATAGTCTCAAACAAGATTGACTAGTTTCGCCGCGCTATTTATTGAAAATCAAGTTGCAGAAAACTAGATTTGCCAGTCTTATCAGAGAATTTGCTGACAAAAAAGCTAGGAAAATAAGATTTTATTTTTTTTATGTTTCGTGACGTGGCTGACAGACAATATAATATGTAGATGGGTAAGGTGCATTGTTTAGAGAATTAATGGTTAAAATATGTTATTATTAATACACTCTATACTAATATTATAAAGCTGAAGAGTTTGTTTGTTTGTTTGAACGCGCTAATCTCAGGAACTACTGGTTCGAATAGAAAATTAATTTTTTGTTGGATAGCTTATTTATCGAGGAAGGTTATAGGTTATATAACATCACGCTACGACCAATAGGAGCGGAGCAGCAATGAAAAATGTTGCGATAATGGGTAAAATTCTCCTATATGAAGCAGACGAAGTTGCGCGGGACAGCTCGTAATAAATACATGTGATATTTGTAGTTTTCTATTAATTCCATAAAAGATATGGTACAAATTCAATATAAGTTTTTTTTATTGTAATGAAAAAGTATACCTAAAAGGGCGCCAAAGGCATGATTCGCCCGGGGCGCCTAGATGCCTAAGGTCGGCCCTGAGTGGAATATATGCAGGTGAAACCGCGGACAGAATGCTAGTATATGATAATCAATGTATAGAAATTTCACTTTTGCAACTAATGCAGGGTTTGTAAAATAGTGGCAATGACCAAAACTTAGGCGATTTCATCTATATAGGCTGACACCTGCAATAGTAATAATTAAAATTACGAAGAAAATTTGCATTTCTCTCATCATTAAGTACATGATTGTTAACAATATGCCAATGTTGACATCCAGTTAGCCTAAACTCTCTCGTATGATTTATAAACTATGGCTGATATTACGAGTACTTTATACGTGTAAACTTGGTGAGAAGTGGCTTGTTCTCTGGTCTCCAGACTAATTTACTCCGTGATTTACTGTTTAACTCTAGATAATCGTCTTTTAACTGCAATACAATAAGCTTCTAAATATATGTATATTAATAATTTGACTATAAAAGGAATAACTACTTATATGTTTTTACGATGAAAATCTCAAACATTTTATTAAGGTTTTTCTTGGTACTTATTTATTTATTTTTTAGATAAGTAATATTAATTATACATATGTACACTTATATAAGTATTTATTGTTTGTTTATTATTACAAGAAAGTTGCTGATTTGGACATTGATAAAAACCTCAGCCAGATAATATGCACATTATCTTTAAACAAATAAAATCCCAGACCCAGATATGATATACTACGATTTTTGTAACTGTATACTCATGTTTTTACAAATAAATCATTATTATTATTATGTTTCTCTTATCACAGGTATTTTCTAACATATTATATTAGAAAATACCCGGCCCTTTGGGAGGCTTACACGGAGACATGCGTCCAACGAGAAGAGGCCCTTCGAAAGTTTTATTCAAAGGTGGGATAGAACACCGACAGCGGCACTAGCCGCAGCAGGCGTAGGACTATTGCTACATATGGATTCTAATATATGGGCTATGGATATTGTAATTTGGTGGACCGGTATATTGGTAACTATGGATGAAATTATTATTATTATTACACTAATCCCCCAATATGTCTAATCAGTCAAACCTTTTATATATACTTTAATCTCTACCTAATCAAAGCATTATTATCACCTATGCGATTTAGGACTAAATCAAAAGGGATTACGTTAAAGAATAAGTTTACGCGTATTATAGTTGACTTTAAGAAAAGTTGCGTATTCACATTTTCTATATTAAATATGTATAACAAAAGTATTTGAAAGTCCTAGCCGCCTAGCAGTGTGTGTCCGTACACGTGACTTGCTACGGAAATAGTAAACATCGTTAGCTGAATCTGTAATGTTCGTATTTTTCACGCTCCCGTCATTCGCACAACTCATTTTATGCTTCATATACATAATATAAACGGTTGAAAGGTTCGATAAATAGAATAATTATATTATACTAGCTTTTGCGCGCAGCTCAGCCCGCCTGGTGCCTACATCAATAAAAAGTAACCTTCAATAAAATGTCCTTCCCCAGATTTTAAACTATATCTGTACCAAATTTCATCTAAATTGGTTGTGTAGTTTAGCCGTGAAAAGGTAACAGACAGACAGACAGATAGATAGACAGAGTTACTTTCGAATTTATATATTAAGGATTAAACTTTTGAAGTGAAAACTTCTTTTGGCGCGTTGAGCACTTCTTGGGTGAACAAAATTCATAGAACTCGCGTCATCGTCACGCTTCCACGCTTTCCATTTTTGAATTATTTTAGAATATTAACGATATCTCAGAAATGGTGCGTCCTACGAAAAATATAACGAAATTTTGACCCTCTTAACACCTAAGAGAGTATCAGGAATCCGACCTGCTCTTTCTTTTTTTTGTTTGTAAAGAAGTGTTTATGATCAAATGACTGCCTTAAAGGCGCAGCAGTGAAGAATACGATTGCTGCGTATGAAGCAATGGGGTATTGGGCTTTTCTCACATTTAAAATCTCATTAACAACATGGCATCTAGAACTTTGCTTTGTGGAATGCAATAGGCTCGTTCCCTACTTCGTGGCACCTTCAACCTTATTGACGATTTCCTCTCTATCGCATAGCAGACCTTTTAGAAAAGTAGTCGCGATATATAGCCAGTGCAAGGAACACAAACTATGGAACAATAACACAAGAACAGAATAAAAGGTTATCTGGCTGCAATTATAGAGGTGAAACAGTTTGCAAGTCAGGTCTATCAGGTCAGTCTACTTGACCTCGGCTACTGTAAACCCAGCCTAAATATTAAGCCGTTCAAAAGGAAATGTAAATACAGTGCACGATCGCATTGATTTCCGGTTCCAATTACATAAATCGGGTCTAGTAAGGCGTGCATATACCGTGGCCTATCGTTTTTAAAACTACCCGCATTAGACAATGCAATTTTATAGTAGATAGATGTTACTGCGCCGCCCCTGTAGGTCATAGAGTGATGTTATATAGCCTATAATGTTTGTCTTGGTCTGGGTGTTTCTATGTATAATATGTATGTATTTACAAAAAAAAAGTATATATGTATGTTTATCCATTGTCTAGTACCCATAGTACAAGCTCTGCTTAGTTTGGGCTAGATGGTGTTGTGTGTATGTGGTAGAATATTATTATTATTATTATTATTATAGCCTTCCTCGATAAATAAGCTATCCAACACTGAAAGAATTTTTAAATCGAACCAGTAGTTCCTGAGATTAACGCGTTCAAACAAACAAACAAACAAACTCTTCAGCTTTATAATATTAGTATAGATTTATATCTACACGAAACAAGACCAAAGCACCGCGCGTCATAACCTCGTTTAAAAATCTGTGTCAATCCTTCTTCCAATATGTATGTAATGACTAAATATTGTTTATATTTTATTAAATACATTGATAACAATGAAAAATGTCGCAACACCGCGCAAATGAATTAGCTCAAGACATGTCGTATCACTTCTAGTCAAACAAAATATTTTGAGTTAATTTTAACATTATAGACAGTTTAGTACATTGTACTGTATTTTCTTTACATTGCTTTTTACATAATATTGTCTTCTGTTTACGCGAATGTTATTCATTGAAATTAAACTACTACCTATATACGGATTTTATCGCGTTGTTTATATGATACTTTCTTTTCTTTTTGACTAATCCATTCTACCGTTGATCGATTGAATTGGTCTGGTAACACCCTAAGGTGTATTACTTTCGCTACTTATGGTTTTAATTCCGCATAATAGGGAACGTCCTATTGTCGTATAACGGGCCCAAATCCAGACCGTGTTGATACCGATTATTTCTTGTCAGTAAAACCCAATAATACTATGTCCAACCCGATTCCGTAATAGTCGCACACACTACCTCTCTCACCACCGAGGCAGTTAAACACCCATAACACCCATATCAAGATCGAACCTACGATATTCATCGCGGCTTAATAGCAGGATTACTTAGTCAGCAAAAGCTTTCCAAGGTGCATACTTCCTTTTTACGCCAAAGAGTTTTGAATCCAAACGCTTCTTTTTATACGACTAAGGTGGCAAACAAGCGTTCCTGATGGTGGTGGGTGGTCACCGTAGCCTATGGACGCCTGCAACAGCAAAGGCATCACTTGCGCGTTGCCGACCCTTTATTAAAGGAAGTGGGAATGAGAAGGAGCAGGAAGAGCGAAAGAGGGTGATTAGGCCTCCGGCACACTCATTCACCGCACGAAACACAACAGTAAAAATACTGCTATTTCACGTCGATATTCTGTAAGAGGCTAGTCCTTCCCCGGTCGAGCCGGCCCAGTCATGCTGTAATCAGCGAGGCTCTACTACTCATAAAATTTGGCGGAGTAGCTACGAAGCTAACTAGATATTCAATCAATTTAATGCCTGGAACAATTGCCATTGTTCGCCGTTTTAAACAGTAAATATTATTTGGAAGACCTGTACACAGAAAACCCTGGCGATTGGCGAAGTAACGAATTATAATCTTGTTGTTGCTTGCGCTCACACGCTTGTTAACGCATGATTACATTCGAATACAACCGTATTCTGATACAGGTTTAGTGTTACGCATAACACTAAGCTTGACGAATTGACAATATATTCGAATACAGTCGTTACCGCTTACCATATGTTAGTTATATTAATCAGAAAACAGTATAGGTGACTTATGCCGAAGTCGCTGATCCCCAACAATGTATTCATTGAGACGTTATGCTTTTCTGAACCACTTAGAATTTGAGCGGGTCACTCACACTATAGGAAACAAAAATATTTAACCGTTCTTATAATATACTAGCTGTGCCCGCGGTTTCACCCGCGTTTATCGTTACTGCGCCGCCCCCGTGGGTCTTAGCGTGATGTTATATAGCCTTCCTCGATAAATAGGCTATCCAACACTAAAATAATTTTTCAAATCGAACCAGGAGTTCCTGAGATTAGCGGCGTTCAAACAAACAAACTCTTCAGCTTTATAATATTAGTATAGATTTACACTTGTCAGGGAAACTTGTCAGACAAAAGTGTATTAGATTTCACCACCTATGCTTCAGATACCACGTAACAAGGGACGAGTTTATCAACTTGAAGATTTAATGAGCACAGACTAGACTTACTATAGACTTTAAGTTACTACTAAAGATGTATTTCTAACAGAAAACTCAATAAGACTTCTACCTCCACGAGAATCGATCGCGAACATAAGCGGCAACTTAGCACCTGGACTATCGAAGCAATCATTGATGATGATGTTCTAGTTAACTGTATTATTTTAGGAGTCCCGTTGGCAATACGGTCGTGGTTAGGCTTCGATGCGATTCTATACCATTTGTAACTGGAGCGGTTAGGAGGTCAATAGGTGCCAATAATCATAGGTGTTGGACAAAAATGATTCTATAGAGCCACAAGTAGGCTATGCACTAAGTAATTATCAATTATGGTATTCGGTTTTTGAAAAGTTAACGGTTTTAGATCACCAATTCCGTTATGGGTACCTAGTTATTTTTAATGTACATTTGGACATATATTGGGTACAATTCTTGACCTGGTAGATTGGATTATTTTTGCCGAAATTGGGCATTAGGGCGCTAACCATCGGTTGTTGTGTATACGGTTAAACTTACATTACATTATATAAACGCAAGGCTAAAGAACCAGTATTGAGTTTAGATAAAAAGTCATCCATTTATTAAGATCACAAAGTAACTTATTAATATGAATTGGTTTTGTTAGTGACTGTATTAGTTACTGAATTTAAATAAATAGGATTATTTTGTGCCAACTTCATTTCAATGGAAACAGATCTTAGTTTATCAATGCTATCAGTCAGTCACCCACTGACTCGGATAAAAGAACGAGTTTCAAACATGTATGCTTAAATATCCAATATGCGTATATAGTACATATTAGTTTTTTCGTCTGTTTAGTTGGTACATGGCACTGGTTGATGAGTCAATAACAAGTTGTGATTCTTTTTTCTATATAAATTTATTTTCTCTTATTAGTTTATAACTAGCTTTGTCCAGTTTTGATATGAGCAAACATGTATAACTTAATACAATGCTATAAACTACATTCAAATTAGTCCTGTCATTTTGAGATTAACGTGCACAAATGCGCAAACAAATCGACATAATATTCTCTATTAATAACTTTATTATGTATTTATATATTAGGAACCTTTCTTCTTATTTTCATTAGAATCGCAGTATATCATAAAGTCTCTATATGACAGAATGGTTTAGCAGTTATAGGAACACTTAGACAGATACCTGGATCCTACAAATGTAGATGAAGACCCTTTACCGTCTACCAGATGTAATTCCAGATTCTATTATACTGTTGCGGGGACTTTCCTTACAGAAAAACCCCAAAAACATTTTGTCTGATCAAAAAATCGAACATTCAAGATCGGTAGGTACATTCATTACATTCACCAATGAACCGTCAAATCTATCTATGTTAAATACAACTGTTTAAATGCACTTTCGAGCTCCTTTCATTGCTTTAATGATCTTTATCTGCAAACCAGTTGATCAAAATAATTATTGGAGTCGTTACGTCTCGTATTTAGCGTTTTATGACGTCATGCGTTAGGTTCTTTGGAATCCACAAATGAATGGATTGTACAGTTTAGTATGACGTAATTATGAAAGTTTAATGGTATTTTTACAATACTCAGCTATAGTAATATAAAAACAGTTTAGGCAGTTGCGCTTGTGAGTGAAACTATTCTGTACAAACGAAATGAAAAATGTAGGTACATATACGGATGCAAATGTAAATTACTAGTATAATTAATACAACGGAAATCTAGGATACTTTACATGTATTTTAATATAATTTTGTAGTAGAATCAGATATATATTTTAAATGAGATTTAAAACCATCTTAAAACATTCTTGCCATTGAATGGAATATTAAATTTTGTTTGTGTATTTTTACATACTAAAATTGGCAAAATTTGCAAATGTTTTAATAACGTAAAAGGCGAATTTTAGAAAACTTCAACGAATGTTTTTAACGAAAGCGCTTTAAGAAGAACATAATATATTATGAACATACATAATATATATCGCAGCTCAAAGTTAGTTGTGATCTTCTGTACCAAGATTGAAACTTACTTTTCCAGTCGGGGTACTTCTGGTTAAAAGTCGTTTCCGCCATGCTCTAGTTCTTTATGATTGCCAGATAACTTTGCAAGAAGGTCGTGTCATGTTTTTTTTTTCTATTTATTTAAGGAATTTTTATACATGAGTGTATATGCCAATTCCATCGTAACTTAATACATGCAGTATACAGAAATAAATGATTTTAAAAACTAATAACCTGACTTTATTGATGCGGGCTAAAAACCCTAAACATGTTTATCGACGCTTCGGAGAGAGGTGATGAAAGCAAACTATGAAACATGCCAATATTTAGTCTGTTTAGGTTAAGACATGTCATGTCATGTTACGTGAGACATTAAAAACAGCGAAATATGGGCAAATACATCTCTGTCTATCCCTTTGAAAGATACAAAGTTTATGTTTGTATGTACTAAGTCTGTAGGGTATGTTGTAGTATTCTAAAACAAATATGCCTCTTATACAATAGTTTTAATAAGTCAGTTTTGCACATAATTGCAGTGAATGTCGCTCGTCGTAAGTACAATAAGGTAATTGCAGTAATTGCACATTTAAGACAGATTAATGTCGTCAGTCATATAATCAAGAGCTAAATGCTATGTTGTATATCTTTATATTCTGCACATCATTGTTCTTCGAATTGCACCTAGTAAATGATTTATCTGTATATTAATACGTGAAGCAAAAACTTTGTACCCCTTTTTACGAAAATTGCGCGGTCGGAGGAGTATGAAATTTGGGACAGTTAAAGTTTATATAGAGAAGGAGGGGCGAATCCTAATATTTATATAAAATATGCTTTAGAAATACATTAAATTAATGAAAAAGCACTACACGCACACAACTATACATTTGACATACGCAGTCGAAGCGCGTAACTATGGTTACATATATCAATATATAATGACATATATCAGCAATATCTTACAGGCAAACTTTGGTCCAATTTTGAGCACTAGGCGACCGCTAGTATGTCATAAAGTTAAAAAAACGTTATGTTTCTTTTTGTGTTGAATGCTCTGATTTATCAGTATTAACCCGTCATAAGATCTACGACAGATACAATGCTATTTTATTGTGTCTAAAATGCCAGCAGACAACAGTTTAAGCATAACGAAATTTTATTGTAAATATGAATTATTTAAATATGAAAATAGTAATAAAAATAAGGTTTACAGAGACGTATACTTCAGTTATATTTTTGGCTTTTCCCTAAATATAATTTTGTTTGTTTTTCTAGTTTAGCTTAGGTAAAACCTCATATACATTTCAAATTTATTTCTGCGTTTATTTTGGTGACTAATATTGGACCTTTAGTATTTATATTGTATACTAGCTGTGCCCGCGGTCTCACCCGCGTCAGTGGTATTTGTGGTTACTACGACGCTCCCGTGAACCGTAGCGTGATGTTATATAGCCTATGTCCTTCCCAGGGTTTCAGGCTATCTCCATTCCAAATTTTATTAAAATCGGTTCAGCGGATTGAACGTGAAAAGATAACAGACAGACAGACAGACCGACAGACAGACAGAGTTACTTTCGCATTTATAATATTATTAAGGATTATTAATCTACATACAGACTAAAGTTCATTTTTGTTTAAGCATCCTTTATGGTTTAAAAATCACATGAAATAACAAAATCTAAGTAAATACGTAGAAAAACCAAATGAAATGGAACGAAATGATTGAATTAGCATAACCTCATATTATTAAATGTAATTGAAAATCTAATAGAAAAATATATGCGGGTGTTGTGTTTATCAGAAGAGTGTTGATCGGGGAATGGTGCGTGATGAATCGCACCAAATGAAATTACATCAACGCGAACTGGCGACGCGGCGCGCGGCGCCTGCGCACCTCCGTCAGCATGTGCGAATGTTGTAAAGATTGCTATTAATTAAAAAACTTTTTACGCATTTTACTGTTCTTTGATAATTTTACTGCTCTTTAGTTGACTCATAGCTACGAATGCTCAAAAGTATAAAAACTAGTATATATAACTATAGTTTCTTTTCAATGTGTAAGATTCTTAAAGTAAGTAAAATTTTATGACTTATTTCTTTATTTAAAATTTTTAGTTTAGATTCATCTTTAAGTTGAATCTTATCTCTATCGCCGTTATATTAGTATCTAGTCATAGATTGTATTTAAATTTTAACAGCGTTTAGTTCAGACTTCAGGCTGTTTTTTAATTTTGTGATTCTAATAATATTGGTGCATAATTATGAAATATAAATATAATTAACCGATTGAGTCGCAGCGGCACACCGGTGGCTAGACACAATAGATTTTTAATTATGTCTCGTATTCTAAGACTTGACACATTAATAATTAATATCAACATTATTATACTTCTCCATTTATCGTTTTCTTGCCTCATGAAGTGTAAATATAATTGCAGTTTACGTAATTTTGTTATTATGTGTATTGCTTAAACAAATACATTATTATAATTACAATAACGTGTAATAATAACGGCTTTTGTTTATCGAATAGACAATTGTAGGTGGAAGACTTGAATATTTACTTTACTATAAAACAATTATTTAAATAAGATAATATAACAAATATAAATTGTTAAATATTATTTGTGCAATTAGACGAGATGAATAACGGCATGATATTGTTTTTATAATACTCTTATTTCATATACATATTGACATATGTTTCTTGTCATTATAGGTTGTTATTTTTTCTGTTTAAGTATCATTTGATTTATATATGCCGCGTTATGTTGCATATTTGGATTTAATATTAAATTTTAGCTAATCGATTTTATTTTATTTTCGGTTATTATCATTTTTATATTAACACACCTAACTGTACCGCATTTAAATTTTATATAAATTAACACCAGATAATATTGCTAAATTTTACGCTAAGAATGTCTTAATTAAGAAATTAAATATATAATTTTACATTTGTTTCTACTCATACGTAAATACTCACTTGATATCTCCTTGAATCTCCGGTTGGAGGTAACACCGCCAATTCCGTTATTAACGCACACTTGACAATTACAATAATATAATAGTTTATTCAACAAAAATGTATAATTTTCACACAAAACGCTTATTCCTCCAACACAAATGCGTGAAAAATATATTGGCGCGTAAAAGCTCAGTTTAAATTTAGAACGTCTTGCACGTGCGGGCTACACACGCGATATACTTGAAATTATAAAAAGAATTATCTATGTTATTTTTTTTTATAAATGTTTTCTTTTTTTATTATTTATGATCAATAGTGGCTATGTCATTACACGATTCAGGCCGGCGATCGACTGTTTTCGAAATAGTCCATATGGTATTGACCTTGCGGAGTTCTCGGGCGTACTGAAGCGGTTTTTCGTTGACACCGCGTGTTTTATAATGCATTATTGTTGTCATAACTTTTACTGTGTGTGCGAATGTGCCAAGCGATGATAGTTGCGAACCGCGGTAGCACGCCCATGAGTGTTTGACGCAACTTCTACTCCATTTACGGCATTTATTACTTGTCAACTATAAGTGCAATAAACAAACGACCTTATAATGGTCAATGCGCATTTGTTTGGGATTTTTAACATTATTTTAGTTTTTTCAAGGACGTGGGAATATTTTACGAAAGTATAAATATTAAGTAGCCGAAATGTAAGATGGTAATTATGTATCATGAATTGCTAACAGCAATATTTAAAATGGTTTAAAAATACATAATCCTAACTTCCTAACTAATATTATAAATGCGAAAATGAGTTTGTTTGTTCGTTTGTTTGTTTGTTCCGGTTTCACGCCTTAACTACTCAACCGATCAACATAAAATTTTGCATACACTTTGTCAGGGGTATAGAATAGGACATAGGATACCTTTCATCCAGAAAAAATAACTATTGCAAACCTAACCTAACCTAACCTACATTTACGCAAGCGAAGCCGCGGGTGCAACTAGTCAGATATAATTTTAATCTCTAATGTACGGATACCTTCTGAATTCATTATAATGATTTCATTACACGCTGCATAATGGTCTTAAAACTTAGCCCATGCCTGTCTTTGGGTTAAGGTATTCAAATTGATTAAAATATTAATTACGTGTGATCTAGGTTAATTTCCATACAGTTTTATCTGTATTCAAGTAAAATGACATCTGTCATTAGTTGGAACTAGTTGATAATTATGTCTATGTATAGCTGAATATGGAAATGTAAAATTATAATATATTAAATACACACGAAATGGCATTACTAGAAAATGATGTAAAAAAGGTACAAACTTTTTCAAATATTCCATATCTCGCACTTGGTATAATCAACGAATGGACATAAAGAATACCACCTTTGTAACAAAAAACTAGGATTAGATTCGAACATGCGGCTCTCAGCGCATTATTAATTAACGAACTACTAGTGCGCCATCCACAGTCAATAATCATTCGGCATCCACAACGGCGAATGGATACGATCATTCGGCAAACATTCGCAGTTGTGGACGCCGAACAACGGTTTGCTATTTCGAATAAGGAAAAAAGCGCGAAGTAGATTAAGAACGTGAGCTACTAAGAGCCTACTTCGGTCATTATATATAATTACGACAATGACACCCGTACGTGTGGTCATTGTTCACGTTTTAAACACAAAACTGAATACATCAGTCGTTTATGAGCAAACAAAGGCGCTAATCCTAATAGTACAAATGTGAAAGTTTCTTACGATGATGTTTTCACGCGTATACCATTGAATTAATTTGAATAAAACTTGATATTGATACACAGATAGACTGTTTACCTACATATGTTTATGGTATTTTTTTTTCTATAGGATTTGCGCGGAAATATTAGCGGATATAAGCTACTGTTATATAACAACTAAACAGCTTTATGTGAATATAAATAAACAATGACCTAGCCTGCCTCCTTGACGCAGTGGTGGTGAATGGGACTGCTGTGTATCGGGTTCGATTCCTGGGTGAGGCAAAATATTATTAAAATTTAGTGTATTTCCAATAAACTTTGACGTTCATAAGTCACTGGTTGGTTTTAGTCTTCTGCAACTGCCCAATGGACGGCAATTGGCTCACCCCTATCGCGTCTGACCTTAATAATAGATACAGTAATCCACCTCTGCTTGCTCCTCTGGGAATAAAGGCGCGAAACTATGATGAAGATTAGAATTCTTTGTCCCATTCTGCAAAATATATGAGTAGCTGTTGAATAGCAAAATTTTCCAGAGACAATGATAATGATGTTGGCTCCAAGCCAGCCACTATACTAACTCCATACGGTTCACGCCTGTATCGCTGAAAGGCTAGCCAGATATGTATTATTAAAAATATACTCTTTTTAACAACTATAATGTAAGTAACATAATCATCAGAAATCTTTATCTATACTAATACTAGCTTTTGCCCGCGGCTTCGCTCGCGTTGATTTAGAATTTGACAATCTTTTCGGGTTGTACTCTGCTTGTAATAATATATATAATAATATAATTCAATCATGATTCGAAAGACACGTGGCGCCATCTACGAACGTTATTATTGTTTTCCTCGGGATGAAAGGTAGTCTATGTCCGTTTCTGTACACCTGACAACGTATATGCAAAATTTCAGTATGATCGGTTCAGTGGTTTAGGCGTGAAAAGGTAACAAACAAACAAACAAACAAACTCACTCATTTTCGCTTTTATAATATTAGTTAGGATTATAAAGCTGAAGAGTTTGTTTGTTTCTTTGTTTGTTTGTGTGAACGCGCTAATCCCAGGAACTACTGGTTCGATTTGAAAAATTCTTTTAGTGTTGGATAGCCTATTTATCGAGGAAGGCTGTAGGCTATATAACATCACGCTACGACCCACGGAGGCGGTGCAGTAACGATAAACGCGGGTGAAACCACGGGAACATCTAGTTTGTAATAATAATAATAATAATATTCTATCACATACACACAACACCATCTAGCCCAAACTAAGCAGAGCTTGTACTATGGGTACTAGACAATGGATAATCATACATATATACTTTTTTTTTGTTGTAAATACATACATATTAACAACGGACACAATGAATATACACTCGGCACAATTCCTCTAGCTATATCTTAATGCCACATAATAGATTGCGAGCCTTTTGCAGTATACTGAACACATTTCCCAAATGCCAGGATTCTACTACAAAAAATGTAGTCGCCTCGCCGCTGTCTCTGCGCCGAGTGTTGTGGGTTCGAATCCCACACGGGACTAAAATCCACAAATGATTTTCCCGAGATTGTGTGTTCTTTGTGTCCGTTGTATGAATGTTTCTAAAATCCTCCGGGACACAGGAATTATTAGAAGTGAGGGGAGACGACTATACAAAAATAAATTATGACATCCTCATTCCTCCAGCTATGTTTTAATACCACATAATAGATGTTAGCCTTTAGCCTTAGAACCTTACGTAAGAGGTAGTCTGAAAGTGGTGCCCATAAACGAGAAGTTGAAAGGAAATCGTTTGGCTTAGTATGGACATGTTATGCGAAGAGATGATACATATGTAGGTAAGCAAGTGATGAATATGAGGGTAGAGGGACGAAAAGGGAGAGGAAGGCCAAGGAAAAGATGGATGGACTGTGTGAGGATGGATATGAAAGGGAAAGTGGTAATGATCAGATGACGGGTGACAGAGAAATATGGAAGCGAAGGACATACTGCGCCGACCCCAAATAAATTGGGACCAGGGCAAGAGGATGATGAATAGATGTTAACCTTTTGCTGTATACTGAACGCATTTCCAAATGTCATGCTTCAATGGCCTAACAGAAAACTCCATAAGTCTTTGCATCCTTTTGGTATCGAATAACCATTTTTGCATGATCCCGGTATCAAATCCAAAATCTCACCTCCGCATAAACGTAGGCAGGCAGACACCACATCCTAGGCCCAATATCTGAATGTTATTTCTTCAGAACAGAATGCGACATACGTGTATTATTATTACAGTCGTCAACTCATAGATAATATATGATTGCATGTTTATGTGACAGAAGTAGATAATTTGCGTACAATCTCAGTTGGTACTGGAGGCATAGACAACCCATCATTATGCTCTGTTAGGTATTCCCCATGGGTTACTATAAACATGCAAAAGAGGTAAAACACTACTCCTGAGTACATAGTCCCATGCTTCTATACTGGTTACTGGTTTTTTTCAATGCAATACATTATTTCCTTTATATTTTAAAATAGATTTTGCCCCGCGTCTTCGCTTGCGTAAATGTAGATTAGGTTAGTAACAGTTATTTTTCTGGATGAAAGGTACCATATGTCCTTTTCGGGTCCCCTGACAATGTGTATGCGAAATTCCATGTTGATCGGTCGAGTAGTTCAGGCGGGAAAATGTAACAAACAAACTCACATTCGCATTTATAATACTAGATTTTGCCCGCGGCTTCGCTCGCGTTGATGTAGAGTAGCCTATATGTTATTCTGATGTATAAATAATAATATTGTAAAATTTCATAAAAATCAAAACATCCATTCATCTTTCCATCCAACCATCCTGACAATGTTTCACATTTATAATAAGAGTATAATTAATCAGGATTTAAATATATTTTAAAGTGACAGAAATAAAGATTTTTGACTTTGAATTCGAAAATCCCGAAGGAGTAGACAAAGATGTATAACACCCATCTTATTTTATCTGGGGACCAGTCAGTGCAGACCGGCGACACTTCGATCCACTGGGATCTTTTGTGTCGACACTGTTCCAATAACGACTACTATAGATGTTCATGGCAGCCGGGACCAACGGCTTAACGTGCTCTCCGAGGCACGGAGCAGGCGATAATTGTCAATCAATACGCACATAATTTCGAAAAGTCATATAACTTCCGAAAGTCAGAGGTGCGCGACGTGGGTTCGATCCCGAGACCCTCTGCATTGCAGTCTGTTGGTCTCCCCACTGAGCTATTGCTGCTCTATAACACCTATAGTTCGCCAACTACAATAATTGTAGGTGTAAAGCCCTTCGTACACAAGCCTACGCAAATCTTCGATACCCGACGATTTCGGTCTCTAAGCGACTACCGCAATACAAATTCATAGAGGTTCGTACACAGGCACGCGTCGCCGGCGTCGCCGGCCGTCGCCTTAGTCTGGAAATGAGCGCGTTAGACGACAAAATACTCACACTTTATATCGTACGTCTTAAAATATGACTGAAAAATTAAGTGCAATGCACCTCCGTCGCTAATACACAGAAGACTGTAACTACGAACCACAACACTATCACAGAATATCGCCATGAAATACCAGTATTCCTACTGTTGTGTTTCGTTCGGTGAGTGAGAGTGCCGGAGGCCCAATCACCCTCTTTCCCCCTTAGAAGGAGCGGGCCTTCTCCTTCCCACTTCTTTTTAAGCCGACTTAAAAAAAGAATGAGGTTTCTCAATTCGACCGTATATATTTTTTTCTCTTCTTCCTATCCTAAAGGGTCGGCAACGCACAAGTGATGCCTCTGGTGTCGCAGGCGTCCATAGGCTACGGTGACCACTTACCATCAGGTGGACCGTAAGCCAGTTTGCCACGTTAGTTCTATAAAAAAAAAACACGACCGATACTAGGTATTGATGTGTGATTCAGAAATCAAGTTCGAGCGTTTCTTCAAAATCGCTCGCGTCACAGCAATGATTCCCAGTGTGGCAACTATCTATATTTTAAACATATATTCTATATAATCTATATATTAATACGTGAAGCAAAAACTTTGTTCGCCTTTTTACGAAAATTGCGCGGACGGAGAAGTATGAAATTTGGCACAGTTAAAGTTTATGTGGAAAATAAGGGGCGAATATTTTTATAAAATATGCATTAGAAATACATTAAATTAATGAAAAACCACTACACGCACATAACCATACATTTGACACACGCAGTCGAAGCACGTAACTATGGTTACATATCTCAATATACATACATACATACATAGATTCACGCCTGTTTCCCAGAGGGGTAGGCAGAGACTACGGATTTCCATTTGCTACGATCCTGACACACTTCTCTGGCTTCATTCACTTTCATCACATTCCTCATACACGCCCGTCGGTTCAAGGAGCTCTTAACCTGGCCTTTGTCCAGGACGCCTCCGATCTGGTCGAGAAACGTTCGCCTAGGTTTTCCTCTTGCGACTGTTCCATTCACACTAGCCTTATAAACTTTCTTAGTCAGTCTTTCCTCGTCCATTCTTTCTACATGTCCAAACCAGCTTAACATACCCTTTTCTATTCAATATATAATGACATATATCAGCAATATCTTACAGGCAAACTTTGGTGGAATTTCGAGCACTAGGCGACCGCTAGTATTTATAAATATATGTATATTATTATATAGAATATCTAATAATAGATTTATATCTTTGCCTGCATCATAAATTAAAATGGAAAAAAGGAGTTAAGTTATCGACAATCGTTTATAAAAATCCGGTAGCGAACAATGATTTCGCGCGCTAAACGTTTCTCATATTATATACTCACTTATATACAATGCAGCGGTTTAACATTAATAAATAACGTCTTTTAATTTTATAAATATTATTAATATACAAGTTTTAATTACATTTACGTAATCGATCGCATCAATCTAAATACCTAACCAGTTATTTATTTCAATAACAATTATTATCTAATAAATAAATGATAACGAACGTCTATTAATGTATTATACGAGCGTCATTGGCATTGAGATATCGAGACACGATACGTCCAGACTCGGAATTAATATCTGTGGATCCCACACGATTATTTGACTAATTACTGGCAACCATTTTACTTTATAAAGTAAACTATAGGACCTAGTGGATATAGTGACAAGAATAGAAAAGGGTATGTTAAGCTGGTTCGGACATGTAGAAAGAATGGACGAGGAAAGACTGACTAAGAAAGTTTATAAGGCGAGTGTGTATGGAACAGTCGCAAGAGGGAAACCTAGGCGAACGTTTCTCGATCAGATCGGAGGCGTTATGGACAAAAGCCAGGTTAAGAGCACCTTGAACCGACGGGCGTGTATGAGGAATGTGATGAAAATGAATGAAGCCAGAGAAATGTGTCAGGATCGTAGCAAATGGAAATCCAAAATCTCTGCCTACCCCTCTGGGAAACAGGTGTGAATCTATGTATGTATGTATGTACAGATAATGTCTATTTCTATTTTTCTTTTATAAAACAAGTGAGAATCGGCGATGAATTGCCGTAAATCTTAGAGTTCGAAAAAAATTGTATCACGTGACCTTGAGGTCAGAGGTCAAAGGTCATAGTCATTTCGAAGTATATCAACTATGCTGAGCCGAATGGCGTTGACCGCGAGTCTCTAACTCTTACGGATCTTGAGTTGAAAGTTATATAACAGACAGACGGACGGACGGACAAAGCTGTTGTACCTATAAGAGTTTTTCCGAACTGTAAGAGGGAACTCATGCACTAGGGATAAATCTTGCGTTGTGACTTTACAAACATTCAAACAACGGACACAAAGAATACCCAGACACGAAAGAACATTTTTTTGGATCACACAAATTTTTTTGGATCACATAAATTTTTTTGGATCACACAAATTTTTTTGGATCACAAATTTTTTTGGATCACAAATTTTTTTGGATCACACAAATTTTTTTGGATCACACAAATTTTTTTGGATCACACAAATTTTTTTGGATCACACAAATTTTTTTGGATCACACAAATTTTTTTGGATCACACAAATTTTTTTGGATCACACAAATTTTTTCTCCTGTGTGGATCGAACCCACGACAGTGCAGTGGTAATGCTGAGCCACCACTTAAACCACTACACCATCCAGTCATCCGTGCTCAGTAATTTCCATATCAATACAAAGCAGCGATAGCCTAGTGAAAAATCGTTGGACCTTCAGAGGTCTTGATCTCACAGCATGCGCCTCTGACTTTCCGTATCTATGTGCGTATTAAACAGTTAATTATCACTCGAAACATCGTCACTAAGACTTATATGCTTATCAGTTCTCCATAAAGTCCTCAAAGACATATCAATCAGAAGAGGCCCGGGTCGGCTGTAGTAAACAAGTCTAATATGATAAAACGCAATCAGTGAAAAGCGAAGTTTCTCCGGCCATGTCAATGACATTCTAGAAAAGGCCCGGTTAAGAGATTCTTCTCTAAACAGATGAGTAAGCATGAACGCTATAATGAGAGATAATGACAGGAGTCTAGCAATTGGAATACTTTAGTCCCTGCTCTGTCCCTCTTCAGAGAACAGGCTAGATGCTAGGCACAAATAATATAATATTGTATCACATACACACAACACCGTCTAGCCCAAACTAAGCAGAGCTTGTACTATGGGTACTAGACAATGGATAAACATACATATATACTTCTTTTTTGTAAATACATACATATTATACATAGAAACACCCAGACCAAGACAAACATCCATGTTAATGCACACAAATATTTGACTTGTGCGGGAACCGAACCCGCGACCTCAGGCGTGGCACTACGCAATCGAGGCCGACAATATATATAATACATGCACAGTAGATATTCTGCAAACTATTGACCTATTCTGCCAAATAATTCTTTTGAAGCTACATTCAGTTTGGACGGCTACAATTTTTCTTGTTTTTTTTTTTAACGTGAGGAAATATTCTTGATGGGGTATGCATCAGGAACATCTCGCTACAAGGGGAGGCCAAAGGGCAATGTCGGACTCTTCCGAGACTTCAGGCCAACCGACTAAAACCACCATGTTATGCCACCTGCTTTGTAAGGTGGGTGGGTCGTTGGAACTATAGACACATCAGCGATCCACCCAGCAAGGCCCAGGGCAGACCTTGCTTAACATGCTACCAGTATGTTGGACCTAAAAACTGTTAAACTTCTGCCTACCCTTTCGAATATATTTAAGTACAGGGTGACTGGTTAAACATTGTACATACTTAAGTACATGATAATTTGTGGTCAGACGTAACGTATAAAAAATAAATAAAATAGTAATCTGTATAACCTGCAAAGAAAAACTTAATGAAAATTTGTATGAAATATACATAAAATGTGAACACTGCGCACACAGCTGTCGAGGCTAATGACCTTTGATAAGAAAAGGACGGGCGTAAGTTTTTATTGGATAACTAGGTCAAATTTTAAGTAACTATTTTTTTAGATATTCGCGTCCAGAACCCTGAATACCCTCCTTCAATATGTCCAGTCTTTTACCAATCAGCCTTTACAGGCGTGAGACAATGTATGTTTTAAAATAGTTGGCTGTGTCCTGCGGTTTTACCCGCATTAAAGCTTAGTGGTGTTCTCCTTAAGGTCATAACATCATGTGCTTCAAAAATCGAGCTATATAATACAAAAAGAATTTTCCAAATCGGTCTGGTAGTTCTCGATATTAGCACGTTCAAACGTGCGAACTCTATATTTTTATCATTAAATAAACGTATTGATAACACACCTGTGGCTTAGTGAATGATGCCGCGTGTTACGTATGAAGAAGCGTAGTCCAGGTGTTGCGGTTTGAAACCCGATCGTGGCATTATGTAGTCTGTTTATCTAGAAGGAATCATCTTGCCTATTATGTAAAGAGATGTTATATGAATGTAAATGGACAGGAAGGTAGAGAAATACCAAAGAAGATATGGATGGAGTGTTTGAGACATAATATAAAAGAATAGAAGTTAACGACTACATGGACAGCGCAGCGGCTAAGTTGTCGCCTTAACGGTGCCGCCATGCTGAGTATTGTGGGTTCAAATCCCATTCGGGGCAATTGTTTGTGTGACGCCTATATACGCCATTCTGCAAAATGCCAATTCTGAATTAAAATTATATAAAATTTTAATTACTGGGTCAATTATAAATATAATTTCACAATTAAATAATAACAATTATCGCAAAAACTACTTTTGTTTTCTAAATATGGTATGATTAAGATATCTACATTATAAAGTAATTAAACTAATATTTTAAAAGTCATAATTGCTCATAGTTTCTAATTGGTACCTTTTAACGATCATTGAGCTGAATTGAGTGTCAAAAAATAAAACCGAAAAATTAATAAACTTAACATTATCAAAAATAAAATAAAATCTTGAACGTTATTTTTAACTGTTTGTATGTTTGTGCACGCTAATATACTAAATTGCTACACTTATTTGGATGTAGCTGTTATTAATAAATTGAGGTGTTGGTAATTGATATTGGTATCTAAGGAATAAAAGCCATCATGTAAATTTGTAATTTCGTTTATAATATTTATATGGTCGCCTCACCACTGCGACTGCACGTGTGTTGTGGGTTCGATCCCCACGCGGGACAAAAATTTATTCTACAAATTTGTTCCTGTTCTTTGTGCCTGTTGTTTTAATGTTTGTAAAGTCGTCGCGACACAGGATTCCTTTTTTATTTTTTGTGTGTGGCAATATAAAAAAAAAATATATTTAAATAATTGAACAAGAAGTTTTTGAAATAAGTATATTTGATGGTTATTTATTACTAAAATCTCATGTATGAACCATTAGGTATTTTTAATAGTATTAAATATAATGTAGACAGATATGTATTTTTTTATTATGGTAATTATCACCTTACCTTGGTTTTTCTTTATTTGTTACTCGCTTATAAGTCTACTGTAAATATTTTTAATACGTAAATGTATTATTCCATTTCACTTTAAAATATATCTACCGCAGATATCGATTTAATGTGGTTTTTCTTCCTATATAGTATATACAGCAAATTAACCGCAATGTTACTATTAGAATATATAGTATCAAAATTGGGTTTTTTACTAAACATACGTAATAATGATTTAAAACATTATTATATTACCAAATACATGTTATTTGTATTAGATAGTTTAGATACTCTTCTCATCTATACTAATAGTATAAGGCAGTGGTCCGACCGCCAACGATGAACGAGAAACAAGTAAAACTAGAAACTATAAACGAGTTGACGATCAGCGGGAAGCGAGTGTGTAGTTTCGATAGTTTTGTCGCCGGGCTATAAGCGAGTGTGCAAGTGCGACGAGCGATTACTCGCGCCACTCGCCCGCGGTCGCTCAGTCCTGTGCAAACCTGCGCGCAGCGACGAGCGAGCATCGCTGAACGAGTATCGCTGAGCGAGTTTATTTTTGAAAGCTCTTGTCGCTCAGCGACTAGTAAAGCGAGTCGTCGCCGGCAGTGTGAACAGTCAGCGAGCAACTTTTAATATATTATGCATCTCTTTCGTTTACACGGAATATGTATTATTTGTGCGTTTCTTGAGAGAGAAAATCGCCGATAGTTAGTCGTTTTCTCGCCGGCCGGCGCGGCGCGGCGGTCGGGCTACTGCATAAAGCTGAAGAGTTTGTTTGTTTGTTTGAACGCGCTAATCTCAGGAACTACTGGTTCGAATTGAAAAATTATTTTGGCGTTGGATAGCCTATTTATCGAGGAAGACTATAGGCTATATAGCATCACGCTATGACCCACGGGGGCGGCGCAGTAACGATAAACGCGGGTGAAACCGCGGGAACATCTAGTTACATATAAAAACAGAATACCATGAATATGATTTGTATCGCGTTACATAATACGTATATGATTACGTTTGATTAGAAGAAAATAAGCTATTTAATATAAATAATGGCTCCTGACCGGATATGGACACGAGATAGGCATTCACGTATGTACCTACAGCTAATTATGTGTTACATAATATTGTACTCATACATATAATACTGTGGCCGTGCAGTTTACCTCATTGAAACAAATGTTCTTTTACCGAAGCTTAAATCATAAATGTTCCTTCATCATAGGGACATTGCCTCATTGGCATGTTTCTACAGAATATACCACGGGGAGTGCTCTGAAGAGTTATTCCACCTTATCCCGCCCTCCCCTTTCCTACGCGTGCTGGGTTCAGATGCCATCCTTACACAGTAGAGTCGACTAGAGCGCGTACCAACAAGTTTGGGTCCTCATACCTCTGCCGAACGACCAAGGCATGGAATTCTCTGCCAAGGCACGTGTTTCCTACTTCCTTCAATCCTGGGTCCTTTAAGCGGGGCGTGAAAAAACACCTTCTCAGGCCGTCAAAGTAGAGATCTCAACATCGCCTCGGCTGCTATGAGGGCGGTGAGGAGGCCACTGCTCTTAGACCACGCGAGTGCTTACCATCAGGTGGAGTATGGTCATTTTGACGAGCAAAATAAAAAAAATAAAACTTATATTTACGTAAAAAGAGTGCACTCATACATTAGATAGAGAACGAATGCACAATTTTTCATATCTTTATATATATAATTCTTCTGTATGTGTGTTGACAGTGAACTCCTCCTAAACGGCTGGACCGATTTTGATGAAACTTTTTGTGTGTGTTCAAGTAGATTCGAAAATGGTTTAGATATGGTTTTGGGACAGCTAGTATATTTATAAATATATACTCTTCTCACATTGAGAAGAGGCACAGGTACATGGTGGATATACCACATTTACTCACGAAGCGCTTTGCTTCCACTTCTATAATGCGTACCGCTAAGGAGTGGAATTCACTACCTAAGTCTGTGGTTCCCAATGAGTACAATCTGGGTGTCTTCAACTCACGAGTGAATAGGTATCTTCTAGGCAAGCGTGCTCCATCGTCGACTGGATCTTCACTTAAAATCAGGTGAGATCGCGGTCAAACGCAAGCCAAACCAAATATTTCGTTTGATAGATATAAATAAACTCAAAAACATCAAGTCCGATTTGAATCATTCTTTCACCTTTAGAAAGCTACTTTATCCAAAAATAACCTAGGCTATATAACATCACGCTACGAGTCGTAGCAGCGGATCAGTGGGCAAAACCGCAGAAGCCAATTAGTTAATGTTTATCCAAAGGTCGCAGCCCACTAATACACTCCAGTCTACTTTCTAGTACAAACTCATCCATTGTTTGTGTTTGTAGGACAAGAACAATGTCGTTATCAGGAACACGAGTGACAATCACTTATCTGTCTCTCAATCGTTATCATTCGATGTGTTGATTGTTATGTAAATTATTCATCGGAATTTTACGCGACATTTTGTGTGTAGCTTTCTTTTAGTATTGTTGTCTAAAGGATCGATATCTAAGGTATTAAGTAGATCAACTAAGCAATCATCTTTTGTATAGATATACTAGCTTTTGCGCGCGGCTTCGCTCGCGTTAATTTAGAATTTGACAAGCAACTCGGGTTGTACTCTGCTTGTAATAATATAATTCAGTCATGATTCGAAAGACACGTGGCGCCATCTATTATCATAAGAACGTTATTATTATTTTCCTTGGAAACAGTAATTTTTTTCGGGATGAAAGGTAGCCTATGTCCGTTTCTGTACACCTGTCAACGTACATATATGATAATATATGTATATATTCATAAATTTCAGGATGATCGGTTCAGTGGTTTAGGCGTGAAAATGTAACAAATAAACAAACTCATTTTCGCTATTATAATATTAGTTAGGATGTATGCTTCAATGGTTAATCCCGTTTGCGACATATTGTGATCTATTTTTATATAAACGAGATGGGTGTAACCTCTTCGTCTTCATGTGACCTTGTGACCCCTATATCTCGGGGATCTTTTGACCCACAGGGCCCAAACTCGACCGAGGTATGACCCCAAGGTGCCTGCACACCAAGTTACAAGTCAATCGGTCCAGTGGTTCTGGAGTTATGGCTGTCACTAACAGACAGACACACAGACCCACATAGTGTTTTCATTAACCTCTGAAGAAGACTCAGATGTTAATAAAGTACTACAGACCGATTTTTGGTCACGGAGAACGGCCATCGGCGCAGGAGTTATTATAGTGCACAAGTGTCTGCGATAGTACAGTTGCACTCTCTATTCCCTAACTCTCATAGTCTGATGGGACAGTAATCCGAGACGACTTGAGAGAGATCAGGCGCAGAGCCAACGACTTTACATACTTTCTGAGGCACGTAAAGCCCCACCGCCAACTTTCTATGTTTTTGTTGCCCCGATCCGAGATTGGAACCGGTGATCTAATGCACAGTAGTCGCTTTCTACCGCTGTGCCGTCAAGAGTCTTTTGTGTACAACTACGATAGTATATTATAATTATTACATACTAAATAATTTTTTTTTAATTTTTTTTTTTGGTTTTTTTTGTTTTATGCCAGTGTAGAGGTCAAAATAAACTGTTTTCTTTCTTTCTTTCTTTCTATATAGCCCCCCGAATAGTATGAGATTTACCATAGTCTATGATCGCGATTAGTTAAGCGTCATCTCGTTCTTGCTCATGCAATAACTGCTTAAATATCATTAACATGCTATCACATACACACAACACCATCTAGCCCAAACTAAGCAGAGCTTGTACTATGGGTACTAGGCAATGGATAAACATACATATATACTTTTTTTGTAAATACATACATATTATACATAGAAGCACCCAGACCAAGACAAACATCCATGTTCATGCACACAAATGTTTGACTTATGCGGGAATCGAACCCGCGACCTCAGATAAATAGATGATAATAGATGTTGTTAGTGCCCAGATGTCACAACATTGAAAGGAAGTGACTCAGCATATATTGTGACAATTACTGATACCTATCTTTATTTGAGAGAATTAAATATTTAATGTATAATTGACGTAAGTATATAATTAATATGTCTACGTGATAATAGTCATAATTCTCAGTCGTAATGACAGCTAAACACATTCCTACATGGTAGGTACCTATATCATATAGGAATGTTTCATTATGTATGCAATCTTGTGTATTTTTTTATTATCTTTTTATTTTTAGGGCTTTTTATTTTAATAATAAAATGTTAGCCCCATCGTTCCCTATATTAATATAACTAACAGAGATAGAAATCATTTGTGCAAAAACATGTTATAAATAGCTACAGCTGGTTTTGATGTAGGTTCAGCTAAAACACTTGAAAATTCTCCAATATCTTTTATATTTATTTCAATCTAGTTTTCACCCGCGGCTTCGCTCGCGTAAATGTAGGTTAGGTTAGATTTGCAACTTTTATTTTTCCTGGATGAAAAGTACCCTATGTCCTATTCTGTACGCCTGACAACGTGTATGCAAAATTTCATGTTGATCGGTTGAGTAGTTAAGGCGTGAAAGCGTAACAAACAAACAAACAAACAAACTCATTTTCGCATTTATAATATTAGTTAGGATAATTGCACAAATGAGTTCCTCTGCCTCTGATATGTCTCACACTCAGCTAGCAAGTGTTGGACATCTTCAATGATTCCACACACCTCACAATTAGGCGAATCAACTTTCTTCATGAGATGTCCAAACTTTCTAGATGGGTAGTGCCCTGAGCGTAACCTATGTGCTACAACTATTTCGTTTCTACTTAACCTACTATTTAAGAACCAAGGTATACTGGGAGACTCACATTGTATGGTCCTGTACCTTTTTCTTTACTTCTGACATCAAAGTACTCTTCAAAATTGTCCCAGCATTTTTGTTTATATTTTCCTAAGTGCTCTCAATACATTGGCTTTATATAATACTAGCTTTTGCGCGCGGCTCCGCCCGCGTGGTACCTATATCAATAAATAGTAGCCTATGTCCTTCCCCAGGTTTTAAACTATATCTGTACCAAATTTCATGTAAATCGGTTGAGCGGTTTAGTCTTGAAAAGGTAACAGACAGACAGACAGACAGATCGACAGACAGAGTTACTGTCGAATTTATAATATTAGTAAGGAGTAAGGATTTTTCCCCATTGATGGTTGCTAATTTTGTGTATTTGTATAATTATATTGAATCCACTACATTGTTCATAGTAAACTTATACAAATATAAATAAATAGCTGACCCCGCGCAACTTTGTCTGTTTCACATAAGAGAATTTTGCCCATTTATGTCAATATTTTGCAACATTTTTCATTAAAGCTCCGCTCCTATTGGTCGTAGCGTGATGTTATATAGCCTATAGCCTTCCTCGATAAATGGGCTATTCAACACTAAAAGAATTTTTCAATTCGAACCAGTAATTCCTGAGATTAGCGCGTTCAACCAAACAAACAAACAAACTTTATAATATTAGCATAGATTAGTATACTGTCTCTCGCAGTTTCACCCATGTTTATGATCTGATACTGCTGGACTCCCGTGACTCGTAGCGTAATGTTATTTCAGCCATTGTTTTCCTCTAGATAAAGTAGCTATGTAAGCGCAAAGCGCAGTTTTAGACTCGGTGCTGCTTCCAAATATTACTTGACAGAAAAATCGAGTAACCCTTTACTAAACTCGGAGATCGGACCCGAGACCTCACGCAAAGCAGTCGCATCCTTTACCACTGCGTCACCAAAGCTATGCATTATAAAAGTAATAAACGGTGAACATATTTGGATTTTAATTACTATTTTTTCAATAACGCGTAAATTGTTGAACATATTTGGATATCTGTCCAAGATCTAAATTGGCACACAAACAAACAATATCTATACTAATATTATAAAAAGAAAGATTAAATTTTTTGTTTGTTTGTTTGTTAGGGTTTAACTCAAAAACTATACAACCGATTTTAAAAATTCTTTCACCATTGGAAGCCTATATTATCACCGAGTAACATAAGCAACTACTTTTACGAGTAACATAAGCAACTACTTTTAAAAGCAACTACTTTTACGAACGAAGCCGCGAGCAAAAGCTAGTCTTAAATAAACATATGAGACACTTTTATTTTGGTATGCGTCGTGAAACTTAGGTTAAGCCGCAGGTAAGAACCAGAGTTCATATAAAATTCTAGATCTATCTAATACCTAGGTACAGAGACAAGCACGAACCTTCGCGAAAATCGCAATAGTATATAGGTATATGTATGCGGAAATCGGAAGTGACCGCTTATAATTGCGAAGTACATAATGCGCCATAATAGTTTATTATTATATAAATAGCTCAAATGCTTAGCACATTTATAACGAGTTTGCTATTTTTATGTATATAATATACATAGTCTCACGACAATATCCCGAAACGGATCTTATCTTGTGTGGGGGCCATTCAGTGCACACCGCCGACACTTCGATCCAGTGGGATCTTTTGTGTCAACACTCTCCCAATAACGAGTGCCATAGATGTTCATGGCAGCCGGGACCGACGGCTTAACGTGCTCTCCGAGGCACAGAGCAGGCGATAATTATCAATCAATACGCACATAATTTCGAAAAGTCATATAACTTCCGAAAGTCAGAGGTGCGCGACGTAGGTTCGAACCCAAGACCCTCTGCATTGCAGTCTGTTGGTCTCCCCACTGAGCTATCGCTGCTCGTTCCCGAAGGGGATAAAGATACTCACATTTGTTGGTTCTTGCTTGCTTCTTCTCATGAAAGCTCTACTCCTCGAACAGGCTTCTTCCAATGCAATTTTTTTATTTCCTTTTTATTATTCTATTTTTTATTAATATATCTTATATAGTGAATTGACGTTTCCAAGAATTGATTGCACATTTTTATGGAAATATATTTTAGAATTTGACTTTGACCAACTATACCTAATTGGAAACTTCTTGTCATAGGCGACCAGGCAAGATACCAGACTCTGAGCTGCTACGTAGAATTTCTTAACTGAAAAACCCAATAGCACTTTGCTCGATCCGTGAACTGAACCAGAGACTTTATAAACAGCAGTCGCATTAATTACCGCAGCACTGTTATATAGATTTGCCTCACGCATCATTTGTATTTGTTTGTTGATGGCATGTAACCGTAGTTCAATGGCCACTGTATAAGCGCGACTCTTGTAGACATGGCGATATATCCATATTATATTAATACGTGAAGGAAAAACTTTCTATCCCTTTTTACGAAAATTGCGCGGACGGAGTAGTATGAAATTTGGCACAGTTTAAGTGTATATGGAGAAGGAGGGGCGAATCCTAATATTTATATAAAATATGCATTAGAAATACATTATACATCATTTAGTAAAGGGTTACACTACACTAACATAACCATGCATTTTACACACGCAGTCGAATCGCGTTCGTAGTATTTCGGCATGGTTCGATTGAGTCGTACGATTCTTCGTAACTATGGTTACATACCTAAAGCGTCTATTGCAATTTCGCGGTATATATAATAATTATCAAACTTAAAAAAATCAATTATGGTCAAATTTTGACCACTTGGCGACCGCTAGTTTAAGTTATTGACTAGCTAAACCTGATGCTTCAGTCTGATATTCTAAATTGCCCGTTCCAGAAGAAAAAGTATGTATAAAACACTCTATAAAACAATTGATTTGACTACTTTAATTAATTCTGTGAACATATTTTATATATAAAGACTAGCTTTTGCCCGCAGCTACGCTCGCGTAAAAGTAGGTTAGCTTGCGCCCCGGCCACAGATTGCGAGGAAAAACACCGTGGTAGGTTTAGTCGGTAGGACCGGGATTTTGCCATCTTTTCTCAGGTGAGCCCGACATAACCCCTACGCCGCCCTTACGGAGGGGTATGCGTCAAAGCATTACGACAAGACAAAAAAAAATAAAAAAATGATGTTGGTAGCAGTACTTTTTTTAAATTAATTATATGTTACTCGGTGATAATATAACCGATAAAGTGATAATATAATAGCTTTCTAATGGTGAAACAATTTTTTAAATCATTTGAGTAGTTTCTGAACTAAATCTTTAAAAATAAAGAAACAAAAAACAAAAATCTACTCTTTCCTGTTTATATATAGATATAGTATAGGTTAGCTTGCAAGCACTACAATAATTCAATATATTGCTTCAAATTGTAATTGCCAGAAACTTGCTCATAGTATGCAAAATGTTCGTTATAAGAAGGATTCGTCACAACTTCATAGGAATTTTATTGATATTACAGATAGGTTTATGCGACGAATTATTGTTATACATTGATTGTGGGTTTTTGGCGTTAAGAAGAAATGGAGGCATCAATTGAACAAAAGGTTTATAAAAGATATATTGTCGCGCTAGACTCATGAAATATCAATGTGCGAAAGAGCTAATATCGCTATGCAAAATTGGGAAAATCATCATCTCGTATTCTTCTTTAACCCCTCTAAATCTAAATCCATATAATTACACTAAAGGATATTGGCTATGTTAGCATCTTTAATTTATTTTATTATTATTATTCTCTTTATTGATACATTTTTCAATAATAATTATATTTTTAAATATATTAAAAAAATACATTTAGAAATATAAAAACTATGAAGACCCACCGGCATCGGGAACTGGGTCCAAGCTGCCAGGAAAATTATTATTATTATTTTTGTGTCTTTTTTTATTAGTTTCGTTAAATTTGTTTATCGGATGTCTATACAAAAGTAGTATAACAGTGCGATTTTGGCAGATTCCTAGTCCATATCTATACTAATATTATAAAGCTGAAGAGTTTGTTTGTTTGTTTGCTTGAACGCTCTAATCTCAGGAACTACTGGTTCGATTTGAAAAATTCTTTTAGTGTTGGATAGCCTATTTATCGAGGAAGGTATAGGCTATATAACATCACGCTACGACCCATGGGGGCGGCGCAGTAACGATAAACGCGGGTGAAACCGTGGGAACATTTAGTAATAAATATATTGTAAAAAAGCAAAACATAGACACATATTAGTGGTAGATCAAAGTTCTGTTTATTTTTTTTTGCTCTAGAATAATTATCTATACTAATATTCTACAGAGGAAAGATTTGATTTTTCCTTTGTTTGTAAGTATTAAATTCAAAAACTACGCAACCGATTTTAATAATCGGTTGCGATAGAAAGCTATTCTATCACCGAGTAATATAGACTATAGAATATTTTATTAAAAAAAAGCACTGTTACTAACAATATTACCCAATCTGCTTTTACGCGAGCGAAGCCGCGGGCAAAATCTAGTTCATCAATAAAACAGGAATGCCTTTGTATGAACTAACCGCTAGCGATATTTTTAAAGGTTTTGATTTAACAATAAATTCGTACGATAATAAAAAGATGTAGAGTCATGTTCTTTTGTATTTTGATGAGTCGCATGGACGTCACTGGTTATAAACAGTTGAAGGAAAGCTGCGCTTGCGGCTTGCGGTGGCATTGCTCATTCGTTCAGTACATGTCACCAAGTGAACTGATTTATATTTAAGGAAACTTTGATTAAAAGATTTCGTAGTACAAGTCCTTTTGGTTATTGTGACTCATGTTTTGGAAATACCGCATTATGGCAACTGCTGCGGTATTAATCAATATATTATTATATATAAAGTATTTTGAGTCAAAAAAAAAGATGGACGCCACGCCACTGCCGCAGCACCGAGTGTTGTGAGTTCGAATCCCTAAAGTGAAAATTATTTGTGAGGTCCACAAATGATTGTTCCGAGTCCTTACGACTACAGTATAAAAACCCGAATCCCTGGTTCTTTTTTTTTATGGCATAGGGGGGCAAACCAGCAGACGGATCGCCTGATGGTAAGCGATTACCGCCGCCCATGGATACCCGCCCTTTAAAAAGGAATGAAGGAGGGAAAGGACTAAGGAAAGGATAGGAAAAGGATCGGGGTAACTAGGCCGCCGGCTCTCTCACTCACCGATACGAAACGCAACAGTACGGGTACCGTTACACCACGCCGGTATTCTGTGAAAGGGTAGTACTACCCCGGTCGATCCGGCCCATTCATGCTGAAACCAGCGAGGATCTACTACGAGGAAAAGCTTTAGCTTATGATCACGAAAATCCTAGGTATGTACTTAGCTAATCTCAGGATTTTCGGGATTCCTGAGTTTGAGTCTAGTGTGAGAGATATATTCTTCAAACAACAAAAATAATTTAGGATTTGCATTGGCCGATATAAGTGTAGTATTGATACGGTTATCCGTTTATTATTATGAAAGAGTTATCCTTGTCATATTTACGAATGCAGGCGTGTTTAGATTCCACGTACTAGCATGATTATTGCCGTCCAACAAGTATGTTTTCTAAACAAGTTAAACTACCGAGAATTTTGCGACAGAAAAACCCAACAGCACTTTATCTGAGCTAGGATTTGAACTCGGGGTGAGATTTCAAGCCGGGATTGACCATAAACATAAGGGCATACATACTATATACCGCGAGATCAACAAGACAATCTTTCCCAAATATTGCAAGGTTACAAATCATTAACTGGTTTTATATTTTATACTTGTCCTTTATAATGATTCAGTAGCAGGATAAACACTTATTTATAACTTATTACTTGTCAATGTAATGATTAATTACCTTAATCCCTGACACATAACTGGCCAATTTTTTTAAATTATTGCCGAAAACATTTATGGTTTATTTTTATATGCTGTGTCAATAAAAACTTAATTTACCTTCATATGAGTGCAGAATTTTTTAATTTTGATAGCTTTCATATTAATAATTATGGTACTTTATTGTTTACTAGCTGTTACCTGCGACTTCGCCCGCGTAGATTTTAACTAAAAAGTGTTAGTCTCCGCGAAACCCAATTTTTTTCTAAAATCAAAGTAGCCTAAGTTACTCCTTATAACATCAGCTATCTGCCAGTGAAAGTCCCGTCAAAATCGGTTCAGCCGTTTCGGAGATTAGCCGGAACAAACAGACAGACAGACAGACAAAAATTTTAAAAATAGATGTTTTCGTATAGGTACCTTATATACTTTTATAAGCATTAGATAAAAAGCTGTTATTTTGACATTGCAAACAGACACTTCAATTTTATTTATTTGTATAGATGTATAGATAACTATGAATCCTGGCGACGATTTCACCCACATTTGAAACAGCAGCTCCGCTCCCGTGTCCCGTAAGGCGATGTTAGCCTTATGTTACTTTTGGATAAAGTAGCTTTCCAACGGTAAAACAATACAAACAAAAATACAAATATCCCCTTTTTATAATTAGTCATTACATTGTATTTTTATAATTAGTTATTATATTGTATTTTTATAATTAGTTATTATATTGTATTTTTATAATTAGTTATTATATTGTATTTTTTCGATGTTTTCGTTTTTATATTTTATTTTATCACTAAGTATATTATACAATGATTACTTCATCGTGCGATGTCAGGTCCGGGTCAACAAAAAGATTTCGGGTATCTCTGTCCTTAAATTCTTTAATCTCAATATCAGTACGAAATATTGGCAGTGTAAAAAAGGGATATATAAATATAGCTGACGACGACATCTGAAACTACCCGTCCGGCGATATTCAAGCTCTATTACTCGGCTAGATCTTCCCGCGGTTTCACCCGCGTTTATCGTTATGGCGCCGTCCCCGTGGGTCGTAGCGTGATGTTATATAGCCTATAGCTTTCCTCGATAAATAGGCTATCCAATAAAATAATTTTTCATTAGTTTTAAGATTAGCGCGTTCAACCAAACAAACAAAAAAACTCTTCAGCTTTATAATATTAGTATAGATATAATAACAGCCCTATATTAAACCGTCTCACTGCTGGGTACGGGCCTCTTCTCAGTGTGGGGTTAGGTCATAGTCACCACGCTGACCCAGTGCGGGTTGGTAAACTTCACATATCTTCGAGAACATTATGGTGAACTCTCAGACATGCAGGTTTCCTCACATTGTCTTCTTTCAGCGTTAAAGCGAGCGGCACACAATTCGATCTGCAGAGCCTCTGGTGAACAGGACGAGTCCATATCGCACCTATTGTGTGAATGCGACGCATTGGCTGGATTGAGGATGGGTCTGATGGGATTGGCATATCCAAACCCTGAAGACTTCAAGCTTCTCCCTCTGAAGTGTACGCTGCGGCTGATGCAGTAGATTCATAAGGAGATAGCTAAGGGATAAATCTTGGGGCCGACACAAAAGATCCCACTGTGTGTCGCCGGACTGTACTTTCTGGTCTCCACACACAAGATAAGATAAAGCGAGCGATAATTAACTAATTAATATGCACATAACTTCGAAAAGGCAGAGATGCGCGCCTCCCGCTGCGCAGTTATGGTTCTTCCCTTAAAGAACCACGTAGTAAGCCTTAAAGAGCCACGCCCTATTTGTTGTTCGCGTAGAATTCTTATATAGTGTAATTCATAGAGGATTCCGGCGACTGGGACCGCAATTAACTCGGACCGCGGTCCTAGTTGCCGGATCCATTTAATTTTAATTTTTTTCTTCCGGCAACTGGGACTATGCATAAATAAATACAAAAATCTATTGTTCAAGCCAATGATATTTTTGATTTTTGACAGTACTGCTTTTGGCTTGAACAATAGATTTTTGTATTTATTTATGAGTGGTCCCAGTTGCCGGAAGAAAATATTAAAATTAAATGGATCCGGCAACTGGGACCGCGGTCTGAGTTATTGCGGTCCCAGTCGCCGGAATCCTCATTCATATATAATTACTTGTTGTTAATTAAAAGTGTTAATTGTCGTACTATCTTTAAATAATCTCTGCTTAACATAACCTCAAGACACCACGCCCCTACAGCGTGGCTTGTCCTATTCCTATCAAAACCTTTAAGGTTACAATCGAACTCTTGTCAACACGACTCCAGTCATAAGAAGCTCTAGCAAGACAGTGACTTCTTTAACTCATATTAAGACTTTATAACAGTAAAAGTAGGAACTACCCACGGGTCAGCACTTCACCTCGCTAAATACGATTTAAGACCTAACAAAAGCTTTAAAACAACGGGATAATATCATTTAATTAGTAACGTTTCCTAGTTCCGCCGATTATTTTTAAAAGCTTCGTATTGTGACAGTTTTGAACTGACGAGAGGTCAAGGGCGGTGAGTTCAATGAATGTACGCGATTAATGTTAAAAATAACTTTGACTGCAAGAATTATGTTTCATAATAAAGAGGACATTGTACTAGATGAGAGACAGATGCAATGAGTTGCGAAAAAAAGATAATAGAAGATAATGAATATGAGCTCGGTGAAGTAGCGGTAGGAAATGATGTATGAGGTCTCGAATTTGATGCTCAAGTCAATTAAAGTGATTTTGGATTTTTGTTTCAAGAAACTGCGTAGCAAAATTTTTTTTTATACGACTAAGGTGGCAAACAAGCATACGGCCCACTTGATGGTAAGTGGTCACCGTAGCCTATGGACACCTGCAACACCAGAGGCATCACTTTCACGTTGCCGATCCTTTAAGAAAGGAAGTCGGAAGGAGAAGAAGCGGGAAGAGGGAAAGAGGGTGATTGGGCCTCCGGCACTCTCACTCACCGAACGAAACACAACAGTAGGAATACTGCTATTTCACGTCGATATTCTGTGAGAGGGTAGTCCTTCGCCGGTCGAGCCAGCCCATTCATGCTGAAATCAGCAAGTCTCTACTACTCTGATGTACCCTATGTCCATCGGCGTGTATGCAAAATTTCAAGATGATCAGTTAAGTCATTAGGCGTGAAAGCGGAACAAACAAAGATTCGCACGTTCAGATTTGTAATAGGTATTAATAACGATTGAAAATACAACGGCAGATAACAATTAGAAGGAAAAAGTAAACTTACATATTTAGAGTCGATCGGATGTTTGTATGTAAATAAATAAGATTAATCATGACATATGATCGACATTGAATCATTTCCCGTGAAGCTGCGATCGTGATCAACACTGATCGTGTCTGCTCGGTGATCTAACTTTGATATGAGTGATAGTAGAGACTAGTAGTGTTTGATAAATGTTAACTGTTCTGTACAGTTACGTGCAGCGAGATATTTTAACGAGGAATTATATAGATACTAGCTATACCTGCAATTTTATTTCCTTCTTAAACCCACCCAAAAATAGGAGCCCAGCTTCGCAGGGCTCCGCCGACTTATTTTGATCTCTTTAAATATATTTTGCTGAACAAATTGATGATCATTTACTATTTTTGACTGTTATATTTTGCTATAAGTGCATATGTGGTGTGACTCTGAAAGATAGAATAAGAAATAGTGTGATTAGAGAGAGATGCGGCATGAAAGTGGATATAGTTACAAGAATAGAAAAGGGTATGTTATGCTGGTTTGGACATGTAGAAAGAATGGACGAGGAAAGACTGACTAAGAAAGTTTATAAGGCTAGTGTGAATGGAACAGTCGCAAGAGGAAAACCTAGGCGATCGTTTCTCGATCAGATCGGAGGCGTTCTGGACAAAAGCCAGGTTAAGAGCTCCTTGAACCGACGGGCATGTATGAGGAATGTGATGAAAGTGAATGAAGCCAGAGAAGTGTGTCAGGATCGTAGCAAATGGAAATCCGTAGTCTCTGCCTACCCCTCTGGGAAACAGGCGTGAATCTATGTATATGTATGTATGTATATTTTACTATATCTGGTGATAAGTTAAACATAAGCCATAGTCAAAATACATTATTGTCATAACACAAAAATAAAAAATACATAGATTCACGCCTGTTTCGTGGCGTGGATCTATGTATGTATGTAAATAAACAATAGCACTTTGTTTCCTACAAGCAATTAGTTAATGTAGGTATGTAATTAATATAATTAACAACAATTATATTTATTTGTATTATATACCTACTTTAAGGTAAAGGTGCGTTCATAATTAAGAGTCCCTATTAAACCTTTATATTATGAACTCAATTTATATAATTTTCTTTTGAAATTAAACTACATAATATATTTACGAATAGTATCGCGGTTTCAATTTATTTACAATTGTTATAATCTGATATATTTTAATTTACAATTTGCCTCGGCATTTCGGGTGTTTTTAGCAGCTATGTTCATGGGTGGCTAAGATAGTGGTCATCTCAATGTCTTTAAGTGTAGTTATTTTAAAGTATCGAAACATAAAATTATTATTAGTGTTTCTATTTACGCGGAACGAGTTCAAAGTATCATTAAGTCACAATTTCTTTAGCTTTTGTGTCTATTGTTTTAGTTAATGTTAAGTTTCACGATACAAGGTTCATATCTATATTAATATTATAAAGCTGAAGAGTTTGTTTGTTTGTTTGAACGCACTAATCAGAGGAACTACTGGTTCGAATTGAAAAATTCTTTTAGTGCTGGATAACTCATTTATCCAAGAAGGCTATAGGCTATTCACACATTATCACGCTACGACCAATAAGAGCGGAGCAGCAATGAAAAATGTTGCAAAAACGGAAAATTCTCTTATATGAAGCAGACGAAATTGCGCGCGTCAGCTAGTAATAATATAATATTATGAGAGATGCCTTAGAAAAATAAGTTTACACAAATAAAGGCCACGCTCCGACGCTTACATATCAGCACAGGCTTGTCCGATACGCTGTATAAATATAATCTAATGGAATTATCCATTAACCATTATGTGGAACAAATGATAAAGGTCGAAATTCAGTGCTTCCCACTTCATTAATATAAAATTATGTATTAGTGAGAAAACAAACATCATTATACATACACATACAGTGTGTCCGGCCATGGACTAGCGATATTCTAAATACTTATATAACAACTATTTTAATACACAAATAGACTCTCGTTTTCTTTATTTTCTTTTCGTGTGGTTAGTGGCCAATCTGTTGTCAAGAGTTGTTCAAGCCGCCCGTAGGCCTCTGACGTGGCTTAACGACTGCTGTCAATTTGACAACAACCGGGACCGACTTTTTACGTGCCCTCCGAAGCATGGAGACACTCAGATGAAATACCACTAAGCGGTCACCCATCTATAGATTGACCGCACCCAACGTTGCTTAACCTCGCTAATCGTTTTCTTTTATACAAGTCTGGGTGTTCTATGTTTTATTTTTATAACACTAAGGTGGCAAACAAGGAAGTGGGAAGGAGAAGGGGCGGGAAGGGGGAAAGAGGGTGATTGGGCCTTCAGCACTCTCACTCACCAAACGAAACACAGCATGTGTCCATTGTTTGAATGTTTGTAAAGTTCTGTGACATAGGAAATATAAAAGAGCAAAATATTATAAAAAACAAGACTACATTTTTCTTAAATCGAACCTGTATTTAAGCGAAAGCTATTTATTCAAATGTTTGTAACAAACGCAATGCAAAGTACCGGATATAAACAATAATTATCTCATAATCACATTATTATAATAATTAACTGAATAAATTATAATAATGAAACGTGATGTGCGTGTGTGCGCGACTGTACTGATACAATGTCAATGTTTACCGGACATACATATGTGTGACATATCACTCTTGGCCAATTTGTGCCTCCACATAGAACGTAATGCTCTCTGCACACTTGGGATTTTACGATTCAGTAAATTTTTTGCGACGTGTTCGAAGTAGTAGAGCCTCGCTGATTTCAGCATGAATGGGCCGGCTCGACCGGGGCAGTACTATCCTCTCACAGAATATCGACGTGAAATAGCAGTATTCCTACTGTTGTGTTTTGTTCGGTGAGTGAGACTGCCGGAGGCCCAATCACCCTCTTTCCCCCTTCCCGCTCCTTCTCCTTCCCACTTCCTTTCCTAAAGGGTCGGCAACGCGCAACCGATGCCTCTGGTGTCGCTGGCGTCCATCGGTTACGGTGACCACTTACCATCAAGTGGGCCGTATGCTTGTTGGCCACATTAGTTGTATAAAAAAATTAAAAAATAAAGTAATCTAGTAGTATACCTATGAAATTTTCTTATCAAAACTGAAAGCCCGATTGGCGAAGTCCTACATTTAGGAGCTACTTTGTCTGATGAATAAGATTTAAGGTCTCCGAAGCACCATACACATATACTATCATTTACGCTTGCAATCCAGCGATCTTTGTCTAGTATAGAGTACCTAATAGGCTATAGTAATCAAAGCTACACGAGAAACAACGAATAAAATAGATTTATATACTAGGTGTCCTGTACGTACGAAAAATAATTTAAAAAAGAATAAAACCAAATCTTTACCATTCTCGAATCACACACAAAAAATTTCATCAAAACCGGTCCAGCCGTTTAGGAGGAGTTTAATTACAAACACACGCACAGAAGATTTATATATATAAAGAAGATAAATAATACATACATACATAGATTCACGCCTGTTTCCCAGAGGGGTAGGCAGAGACTACGGATTTATTACGGATAAATAATATCTATATCGTAATGTAAAACTATGTCTAAATCAAGTTTATTGTTGAAGTTGTTGAAACATTACTAATACTTAATACTTCTCTTTAATTCACACAGTTTATTTGTTGTTCATACGTTTACCGTTTCATCTCTAAGAATAACTACTTTATATTATATACAATTGTGTTATAATAGGTTCTCATATACTTAATATAATTACAGTTATGCAGGTCGTTGACTTTAGCCACTTTTTATAAAACTCATTTCTATAAAAATACACACAATGTATGTATTTCTAGATTCAGTGCATTCGAAAAAGCAAAATTATAAGCGTAATTATAATTATATTCACAAACATATACAATCTATACTAATACCATAGTCTAATACCTATTATAAAACTGAAGAGTTTGTTTGTTTATTTGAACGCGCTAATCTCAGGATCTACTGGTTCGACTTAAAAAATTATTTAAGTGTTGGATAGTCTATTTATTGAGGAACGTTATAGGCTATATAACATCACGCTACGACCCACGGGCGCCGTGCAGTAACGACAAACGCGGATGAAACCGCGGGCACATCAAGTTATATATAAACGTTAACACAATAAATCCTTCAGACAGCGTTCATAGCAATATTCTAATAAAAAGAAACACGAATCCGCCATACAAATTTATCACTTTCTATTTCTTCTCTTATAAAAAACTAAATATTCCAGCGGTTTCACCCGAGTTTATCGTTACTGCGCCGCCCCCGTGGGTCGTAGCTTTATGTTATATAGCCTATAGTCTTCCTCGATAAATAGGCTACCCAACACTAAAATAATTTTTCAATTCGAACCAGTAGTTCCTGAGATTAGCGCGTTCAAACAAACAAACTCTTCAGCTTTATAATATTAGTATAGATAAACTAAAAGCCTAATAAACACCACCTTTGGTTGCAAGACGATTAACACATTTTAAATCGCAACGCAAAATCTAGCAGTGCGCGGCCAGCCTAACGCGTAAGCTTCCGCTCGGAAGATAAAGATAAATAAATGCTTTTCAATAGGAAGTATATCATTTCCTGCTACACATATAAGTGATTTAACATAACGTATGTTATTTATAGCAGCCGTTATAGCCCACATACACTCGCCCTTCTTGTCTAACATTAATCGATTTGACCAAAATAAACATTAGATTTATACATCAGTTAGATATATTTTTTGCCTAAAGTTTCTTGTCATGTTTTCCTTAATGTTCTGATATGATATATCTGTAAAAAATTAAGTAGTCACCACCTACGTTGAATTATTAATTAATTATTACTAGCGGTCGCCTAGTGCTCTTTGACCAAAGTTTGCCTGTAAGATATTGCAAGAAAGAAAGGAGAAGAAGAAAGAAAATACATTTATTTGCAGCGGATTATGCACTACATACATACTTCAGACACAGTTAATTACAAAAAAAGAAAAAATACAAATCTTACTGCAAATTGGTCGCAACTCAGCAAAAGGCTAGTTTTGAAAAAACTAGCGATGATCTTCCGCTGCGACCATGTTTGTAAATAATATACCTAATAAACTTAACACATCTAATGTAACAGACGATATAAAACAATAACAATAATAATAATAGCGTTCACGGTAGCAATATGATATAATTATATATTGCTGATATATTATGTCATTATACATTTATTAATATATGTAACCGTAGTTACACGCTTCGACTGCGTGTGTCAAATGCATGGTTGTGTGCGTGTAGTGTTTTTTCATTAATTTAATGTATTGCTAATTCATATTTTATAAAAATATTAGGATTCGCACCTCATTCTCCATATAAACTTTAACTGTACCAAATTTCATACTCCTCCGTCCGCGCAATTTTCGTAAAAAGGCGTACAAAGTTTTTGCTTCACGTATTAATATATAGATAATAACTACATATGGACATCAAAATTAACTACACAAATCTACGCGAGATAAAATGATTTTATATTGTATCTAATATTGCTATGCTGGCAGATAAGAGGTTAATTTTCAATTATGCATCTAACTAATACATTTTTTGTTGGAGTTTTAGGTATTTAAATAGATAACCTGCAATTAACTCTACCCACGCTACATAATTTTGAAGAACTAAATCATTCTAATTTACACAATATATGTATATTCATAGCTCTACCTTTTTACGAGTGATGCATACTAACATTCTAGAAGCATAGTTCTTATAGCGAAACACCCTTTTTTATACATTGCTTGTTTAATATAGAATAACTTATGAATAAATTAAATACAGTTTGAAAAATTTGCATGAGATGTCTATGCCATTAAAAATATTGATAATAATAATATCAGCCCTGTATTAAACTGTCCCACTGCTGGGCACGGGCCTCTTCTCACTATGAGAAGGGTCAGGCCACAGTCCACCACGCTGACCCAGTGCGGGTTCGCAGACTTCACATGTCTTCGAGAACACTATTGAGAACTCCCAGTCATGCAGGTTTTCTCAGTTCCCAGTTTGCAAACACAACGTTACGTTCTTCATTTAAAATGGTAGTTTTGCAGGCAAACACCCAAAACTAGTTACTAACCACACGAAGAAAGAATGAATTGACCATCACACACCGAAACTCGAGCATCGGCGTGATCAAATGATCGACAGTCAACATTACACAAGTTAAGTGCACAGCAATCATCTGATTACGTGCCCATGATTCAACTCAGCAACTAGGATGACATGATTATCAAGAATTAGCCGCCATTAGCCAAAACGTTCGGTGCCTTCCTCATACTTAAGGCTGGTCCATATTCACTGGGTTACGCTAACTGGGTTAAATAGTGATAGAAGTTAACCACTATCATATGCCGTGTCTTCAAACATCTTTTACGCAGACACAGAGCACTAATAATATTTTATTGTGTATTGGCAGCTGAGCTACCAGACAGTAACCACTACTTATGGACATGGCCATCCCCCTCTCTACGACTAGTCCAGTTTATGATATAGCGTTCCCGTACACCAACCTTCAAGGTTATATTAGGTGGAGCCGCTGTATCTTCCAGTGCCCGAGAGCACCTTCCTGGACCAGTTATAGACAGTTCTTGTCCCCAAATCTCGACTGGACATGGCCAGTCGCTCATGGATATAGCTAGATCCGCTTTACTTTAAAGCAATACCAAATAAATTACAGCCGATACGCGCTTTTTAGACGATACGTAAATTTGATAAGCAGCTGAAAAAGACAGGATTGTGATACCCAATCCCATAGTGATAAATTCAATTTATTATAGGACACACTTGTACCAATGATAGGAAAGTGGACCGAACTGGGACACTCATATAGCGAACAGTACAAATTTAAAGTATATATTAGAGTTAAAATTCTGATAACATTAAACTTTTACCTACTGTAAAATAGAATAGAATAAGTTTGTTTCGTAAAACAAATGTAATATCAGACATTATAAAAAAGGATCGTCTTTCTTAGATGTACGTTCCAGCATACAAGGGTTTAAGTATAATAATAATAACTTTATTTAATCTGTAAAAATATAGTTTGTTACATAAACACGTTCGCTATGCACCATGATGAGAGAGACTACCCCATAAGTGCAAACGCAAATTGTAGATAATATGTTGCATTAGATATAAAAATGATATTATTATAGCATTGTTATTCATTTTTATAACCTTTTCATATAAAAAATATAGTTTTTATACACGTATGATCTCGTAAATTCATGCTCCACCCGTGTGGCATGCACTTATGATCTCGTAACTTCATTCCCCACCCGTGGGTCATGCAGGGCATGCACAGTGAACGTGTTAAAGCACTGGACCCCACACTAGGATTCCCTGTGTGTCGTGGGTATCGGTCTCTTTCGTCGCATGGTTACACTTGAGTTTAGTTAACCAAGTACCTAAAGGAGTATAACTAATAAGGAGAGGTAGCAATTGTTTGACGCTGAATATACAGTAAAAAAGATATTTCACCTATCCCTAGTATGCATTCACATTTATCGATTCATTCACTATGATTAAACGTTACAAGAATCATTGTGTCGTTCTATGTATGAAAATGTATAAATCTATACTTAATATTATAAAGCTGAAGAGTTTGTTTGTTTGTTTGAACGCGCTAATCTCAGGAACTACTGGTTCGATTTGAAAAATTCTTTTAGTGTTGGATAGCCTATTTATCGAGGAAGACTATAGGCTATATAACATCACGCTACGACCCACGGGGGCGGCGCAGTAACGATAAACGCGGGTGAAACCACGGGAACATCTAGTCTTTTATATACAACACAAGCATACCTACACTTCGACGAATGATTATCATATTTTATGTTTAAAATAATTAAGATACTAACAAACACCAACTTTTATAAGAAAAAGAACTGTACTACGTAACCCAACGGCTACTAAAAAAAGTGGCTATGAGTTTCTTGCCTGCTTCTCCTCATGAGCCCCCTAAGTACTCCTCAAAGGGGCTTATATAAATACAAAATGTTTATTTCCTTCTTTGGTATACAGTATCTCTTTGGTAGGTATATAATTATAATAAATTACATTCATGGTAATGTCTAAGAAATGATTGTACATTTTTATCGATATAAAGATTTTGAGTTTGTTAATGTAGCCTGTGATCGCTTTCTAAAACAAAAGTAGTACTCGCGTGTTACCGACTGTATAAAAAGAAATTAAAGATCCATCTCATTTATCCCACCTTAATTATACCTATATGAACCTGCGGGCGAAACTATAAGAACGAGCTGGCTCATTCATTTCATCACCGAATTGATAACCGCAAACGGATTACGCACTCATGAGTCTCATGACGTCAAATCATAAATTTACATTATTTTCTTTCAAACCATATATAGGATAGCCCCTGCTGGTTTAATCATTTCCAAAACACTTCTGGTTTCATAATTTTCAAGAAGGAAACATTTTGATAAACCGTATTTACGTTTTTAAGAAGATGTTTTATTACAAGAGTAAAAATGTTTCCGTGTCGTTACACACGCATACTTTATTTCGGAGATAATTTACGTTAGGTCCATTTTTTGCTCGCAAAATTAATTTCACAAATACCCCGGGATCTATTTATGTTTAGCTGTTTCCACTGCGCTGTATAATTATCTCCGTGAATTAAAATTACATAACCTTTTTTACTTTAGTTTTAGAGATCGCTAGTTCTTTCGGACAAACAATTAAGAAGAATCCGTCATCATACGACGGATCCTCGTCAATTGTTGATGTCTTTGTGTTTGATTGCTCATCAAATCATTTATTATCAGAAATTAACTCTTAAATTACCAATAGTATCTATTAGTTTCGAAGCTGTGCAAATAAATTGGTGATCGTGATCAAAAAGGCGTGATTAAGAAGCCAGATTCTAATTCAAAACAAGTCGGGTTAACCCAAATAACCAATGTGAGCTTAACCGTTTTATAGAATACACTACTAGCTTTTGCCCGCGGCTTGGCTCGCTTTAATTTAGAATTTGACAATCAATTCGGGTTCAATTCAATTCAATTTATTGCATTCCATAATGTACATTTACAGGTGGTAGGCTTAAAAATAAGTAACAAATTATGGACCCTGTCGGGCACAGCACTACTAGGAGAGAGGAGAAGTTGTTTACATAATTATTGTGTTATTTTAAAAAGTTTAGTTTTGACACAATGTTATCAGTATTTGAATCTAGTACTCTGCGTGTAATAATATAACTCAATCATGATTCGAAAGACACATGGCGTCATATATTATCATAAAAACGTTATTGTTGTTTTCCTCGGGAACAGTAATTTATTTCGGGATGAAAGTTAGCCTATGTCCGTTTCTGTACACCTGACAACGTATATGCAAAATTTCAGGATGATCGGTTCAGTGGTTTGGCGTGAAAAGATAACGAACAAACAAACTCATTTTCGGTTTTATAATATAAAGTTAAGATAGGATTAGGATTACGAGGACATCTCACAAAAGTTTCTATAATAAAAAATATTATCTCTTAATTCTATCAATGGATACATTCAAAGTCAGTTATTGACTAAACATGAGATTTATTTGCCTATAGTATAAGACATAATAATATGTAAAACATTTAATCACAAAAAAATATCGTCAAATCTTTTATATATTTCGATATCTGAGGCCGTAAATCCTTCTCGCACTTGCCCACATTGTATGTTCACATCATTAAATTTTATTATCAATTTTACATAACTTTACGAGTCGAGTGAATTAATCTCAATAATCCATGTAATTACTCAATTAATTGCCGTAACTTACTTCTATTATTTTTAATTATTACCCGTATAGTTGAAGTCTTTGCCTGCTTCTTTATGACACAATTGTAAGTTATTGTACTTTTTATGTATCGCAAGTAGTTTTTATTAAGTTTACCGGCTATTTTGGCACTTATCTCCATACAAATCCTTCCTGCTAAGTAAAATGCTTGCGTTATATCTTTATATACATATATATAAATCGTCTGTGCGTGTTTGTAATTAAATTCCTCTTAAATGTCGATCAGATCGGAGGCGTTCTGGACAAAGGCCAGGTTAAGAGCTCCTTGAACCGACGGGCGTGTATGAGGAATGTGATGAAAGTGAATGAAGCCAGAGAAGTGTGTCAGGATCGTAGCAAATGGAAATCCGTAGTCTCTGCCTACCCCTCTGGGAAACAGGCGTGAATCTATGTATGTATGTATGTATAAATGGCTGGACCGATCTTGATGTGATTTTTTTTGTGTGTGTTCAAGTGGATTCGAGAATGGTTTAGATTTAGTTTTTTTTTTTTTCGTGTGTACAGGACAACGTCTGTCGGGACAGCTAGTATAAATATAAACATGTAGCGCATTAAAATTTATCCTAAGGAAAGTATTGTCATAAAACTGACTGCATGGTGGTGTAGCGGTCGCCTCGCCGCTGTCGCTGCGCTGAGTGCTGTGGGTTCAATCTCCAGGACTTGATGTTCTTTGTGTCCGTTGTTTGAATGTGTGTAAAGTCCCCCGCGACTCAGGAATAGTGCGGCAGTACTATTTTAAAATAAAACAACTGAGTAGCAGTCTACTCTGTGACCTGTCCCCTGACACGGAATCCAAAATGTGACCCAAACCTAAATGAGTTAGATAACCTTAATAATCTTGAGCGGATAAATACCAATTTGAAAATACAAAGGGCTCTATACTTTGAAATTAAACAAACTTTATACGGATTTCATCGCGTTGTTTATTATTTATAAAACACTATTATTACATAATTTTGAAACTTTAAAATACTATTGTTTAACACTTTTACTACCTAGTTACTGTTTACTTCTATTTAAGCTATTTAAATGATACAACTATTTAGATTTCATTTTACACTATCCCCGACGTTTCGGTTGCTTTTCAGCAGTAGGTATATACTGTGTGAAACCGTTGGACTGCCACGCAGACGTCTCGAGTTCGAACCCAGGCGCGCATCTCTGACTTTTCGAAGTTATACGCATATTAAATAGCTAATTATCGCTTGCTTTAACGGTGAATGAAAACATTGTGAGGAAACCTGCATGTCTGAGAGTTCTCCATAATGTTCTCAAAGATATGTGAAGTCTGCCAACCCGCACTAGGCTAGCGTGGTGGACTATGGCCTAAGCCTTCTCACACTGAGAAGAAGCCCGTTGTATGAATGCCTAGCTCCAGTTGTGATGCTGGTGGTCTTGGCTAATGAAAACTGCTTCGATATTTGGTACAAAAACTGTATTTCCAAAAGGCGATGTTATAATAATCGTCGTTGCATGTGCGCAGTGCGATATACGGCGAGTGAGTCGGTGGCTCGATGCGCGGAGCGAAAGCGGGGTCGGCCGAGGTCGATTGTCCTCCAAGTCACCTCCAACGCGTTCGTCGCGCAGCGGCCCGGCGCGATGGAACGCAGTAACACCCGGGCCCAGCAGTGGGACAGTTTAATACAGAGCTGATATTGTTGTTGTATTGTAAGCCGTCACACGTGTGCGAAAAATCGTATACACACCCACTTTACTTTATAAGTAAACAATAACAGTAGTAAATTACGCAACAATAACAAAACAACGTAAATGGTACCAGAACTGGCCGATCACTAAATTATCCGACCTCTGCCCACGTGAAACAAACAGTGCAGTCATTTTGTTTCACGTGGGCGCCACAAGGTACACGTTTACCTCACCTCGGCGCATTTTTTAAAATGGCCATTGACATTATTGAACATCGCGTATTGTTCTTACAATGTAATGACCGTTGTTACCACAAAAATATGTAATTTGGCCCAATAAATATTTGACTTGACCCCATTCATATGTAACTTGACCCCATAACCTATACTACTTAAACAATACTCGACCAATCTTACATTTTTATTACCGACGTGGTCTACAAGACCTACGGTTACAGTAGATTACGGTAACCACTTACTGAGTTTAGTAAATGGTTACTCTTACCTTTAAAATGTCAGGCATTTCTTTACAGACTAGAAACGGCGGGTCAAGCAAAGAACATCCAATATTTTATGTGGTCTTTGTTTCAGTGTCTTTAAAAGTCCTTTGTGACGCTGAACATTTTAAAATAAAGACAAAACGTTTCTCTCATAGAAAAGAAAATAACAAGTACAATCCTAATACTAACTAATATTATAAAAGCTAAAATGAGTTTGTTTGTTTGTTGCCTTTTCACGCCTAAACCACTGAACCGATCATTCTCGAATATTGCATATACGTTATCAGGTGTACAGAAACGGACATAGGCTACTTTTCATCCCGAAAAAAATTACTGTTTCCGAGGAAAACAACAATAACGTTCTTATGATAATAGATGGCGCCGTCTTTCGAATCATGATTGAATTATATTATTACAAGCAGAGTACCACCCGAATTGATTGTTAAATTCTAAATTTACGCAAGCGAAGCCGCAAGCAAAAGCTAGTAATTAATAAAATCGGTAAAATACTCAAACACATAAATGTCGCTTATTTTTGATAAAAAGCAATTAACAAAGCCGGCATTAAAAACGCTGTACTATAAAATTATAAGTACTGTTTCCAATCTTGGGATCTCACAGATTACGGATTTGAATTTTTGACCAGCGAACGGTTTTACAAACACTTCGAAAACATCAGATACAGAAAACACTTGGTCACGATGTCACTTCTGTGGAACAAAAATTTTTTGCACCTCAAAACGCAACAGAAAAGTTAACTGACTAATTTCATCCATTATTTCTTAGACAAAGCAACTGTTTACGTGAAATTCTCAACAAATACAAAAGAACATTCTACAATATTCGACCAAAACTTAAACAGTTGCATACTTATGAGTCAGCTCTCGCCAAAACATGATTTACAACTACTGAATAATTCATGACACGACGAATAAAGAACAAAATGGATCAGCGGCAATAAGAGCTAGTTCCTAGTCGATAATTGTTTGTTTATTTGCGTGTTAAGGTTATTCGACCTGTCACCGACTTCCGGAGTCAGCGGACTGCCTGGTGGGATATCGCGAACCTGTATCGTGAACTGACACCCACTCGTGTCGATTCACGCAGGGTTGCCAAACTAAATAAACACTTCATGTAAATATTTGTAAATAGGAAATAAGATACACAACAGACAGTTTTGACTCGTAATTGGCAATACAAGAAAAGTTCACAATTGCTTTGTAATTGCAAAATTTCGAAGCAAAATTTATTAAGTTAAGTGTTTTATTTAATTAATACATTATTAGGTTGAGCACCGAGGCAACCTTTTTCAAATACTAATATTAAAGTAAAATAAAAAGGAAAATTAAGAAGTATAATCTAAATTTTACTCGGTTCTTAAGCAGCCTACCTTTGTGTTGCATTATATTCTTCAAAAATGCTCTTGACTTGTATTCCTAAGTAAATATGCAACTTACAGAGGTTTTTAAGGAAGGAAATGCACACACCTTAAAAACGAGTGATCTTACTCTACTTCCTTCTATTTTCTTTACTTGTTGCTGACAATACAGCAATTCCTTTTTGCAAACGTCTGAATCATACCCCTGGCACTACAAGCGTTTATAGTCTATAATAATCACTTGCAATGAGGCCTACGCTCGTTTCCTATGTTGAAGTATTATAGCTTTTATATAATTGATAACCCTAACCCATCGACGTGTGAGTTTTATATTTATTATTTATTAATAACTGCATATGGACTTCCGACCTCGTAAAGGACTTTGCAATTTCGCCTAAAATTGAATGCCGACAATTTATCTTGATGTTTTTGGAAGTGCCAATCGTCTGTTGTAATATTATCCATTATAATATAAATGTAGTTATATACAAGGAATCCTATTGTTTGCTAAGTTTACGCAATTATGAATGAATAGAAATATGTGTTCGGCTACAAAGAATACAAATTAAAAAGCGGCAATTGTCAAACGATTATGGCACCGGACGCGCAATCAAATAGTCGTAGATTCAATTATATCACCACCGATGTGAACCCCTCTATATATTTTACTTAACTGCACAGATCTTATTAGATATACATAAATAAAACCGAAAGTTGATATATTAAACTAGTAACAGAAAAGTTTACGTAGCTCACTGACATTATAAATATTAACCTAACAATGCTTGTAGATGTTAATAATATTGTTACTTAAATTTTATTTTAATATTTACTCATTGTACTTCTATTACATTTGGATCAGATTCTGTGATATCTCCGGCTCTAAATTAAAATCTATTATAGGAGATAATATACTTATTAAATTATAATGTCTCGATAATTTATTTAAAAAACACGTAGTATTTTTCGATATCACTTAATACCTAATAAATATTCAAATAATTAAATTCATGTCTACTGAATTGGCAATATTTTCATTTAATTAAATGTTAAATCAGATTTGTAGACATTTAAATTTCAAATTACAATTATTAAAATATTCATTAATCGTAAATTAATATTCATAAAATAAACGGCATCATAATAATTGTGATTAACATAATATCCGCAGCGTATTGTCTCTCGCAATGCGTGCGCGCACTTGCGTCTGCGCAGACTGTGCGGCGCGGGTCGACAACCGCGTGCGCGACCCTGACACCGATTTACTACACTAGCCAAACATGCGGCGTCACCCGCTTTTTAACACGCATACAATTATCTAATCATTAACATGTTAACAAAGCAATTACTGCATTAATCATTTGGAGATTTTATTAATTAGACTTATTATCTATTAATTTATTAATTAATTAACGACATGACTGTAGACTTTACTTTTGTACATTATAAATTGTGTTTAATAACTTTTTACTCAAACTGAGTATTTTAATTTCAGCACATCTTAACGTACATTTTAATTTGTATAATAGAACCACTAGAGACTAAATGTGGAAATAACCCACAATCAAAAATATGTACATTAAGAACAGTAAAAAACATAATTATCAGAGGCTAGTATTGCTCAAAGGTCTCCAAATTGTGCCTAAAACAAATAAGATCACTAATTTCTATAAGATACATAATCGACCTCTTGTATACTGATACACATCTTTCTATTATCCAATGTATGTTTATAAGCTAACATCATTTGGACTATTGTTATACAAGGTAAAATAAGTCAACACTGCAACAAGAAAGTTATTGTAATACTAGTGCAAAGAACAAATATCACTAGTCTTAATGTTTAGTTATAATAATAATATAAAAACATTTATTTCGGACATAGTCCATATGAGTTAGTAACAATTTTCTTACAAACTATGTTAGTAAAAATTACAGTTTTCCCGTAACGATGCCCACCCAGTGTGCCTGTATGGGACAATCATTACGGGAAGCAATCATTTGCAGAATGCTGTTGGTGCTTATCTTATCTTATCTTATGTGGGGGCCAGTCAGTGCAGACCGGCGACACTTCGACCCAGTGGGATCTTTTGTGTCGACACTCTCCCAATAACGACTGCTATAGATGTTCATGGCAGCCGGGACCAACGGCTTAACGTGCTCTCCGAGGCACGGAGCAGGCGATGCTGTTGGTGCTACTACGCAATCTTTGAAAAAGTGACGCCGCTTTTTTCCGCATTATAGCGTGAAATCTGTCAACGTTTAGGTACATTACTGCATCTTTAAGGCTCTCTATAAATCCTAATCCAGTACAAATTCAAATATAATACACAAACTTATCTGGCTACAAATATACCCGCTGACTTTTTAAGAGGTCGTGGCATCGCCACCCCACAAAAAAAATCGATGCCATACAACCTCCATGGTGTGTGCAGCCAGTACAGGTAGTCGAATTCAAATAATATCTGCTCTTCATGCTGGTAACACAGTGACTCCCATTTTGATATCTTGGCAATGCGTACTCCGCTTATTATCAAGCTGACTATCACCTTATTGGCTACCTTACTAACTAAAACTTCTAACTATCTAAACTAAAACGTCAGCTAAAGAATGTCAAAACAAGTGAAACCAGCAACAAACAACCACTATAAAAATAAACAAATATTAAACAAACAGCCAATACAATCGGTTTACTATTACACATGCGCCTGCGCAAGTTTGACCGGAGCAGTCGGACACGCAATACTGAGAGACGCGGAAATATCGCGAGCGCCGCAATCTGTGCTTTACTCATTATTTCATATTTTTATCGCAATATTAACTCGATACTTTATTGTTATAGCGTTCGTATTACTTTTCCTCATGATAATGTTAATATTCGGCTTTAACCCAGAGGTTCGAGGTCAAGATCACTAGGCCAACTTGTACATTAAACAATTTATGCTCTTACCAAACAGTTACTCACATCATAATCTTCATTTCTTAAGTGGTACCACTAATAAATAAAAAAAAACAACGGGTTGCACTCCGGAAGTGCCGGCAGAAGTGAAAACTTGAATATTAACGTTGTGCATTTTTGATATTTTGGAATGGTTAGGGAATAATTTTGCACGAATTGCTTTAATTATCAATATAAAAGTACTATCATTTATATGGTAAAATACAATATTCATTTATTGCGCTATCGTACACAAACATGACAATTCTCCCTCCGTCTTACGAATTTTCGATCAGGCCATGTGTCCTGATGCGAGTTTAACATTTTTTTCCATCACAAAAAAGTGCACAACGCCGCTAAAGAAGTTTTCACTTCAAAAATATGGGTATACAATTCGTAACGAAACTTATAGCATTCATGCACATTGCCTACCTGTCTATAAACAATATGCACCTCTGTCTGCTAAATGACTAGGTTTCTTATCTATACTAATATTATAAAGCTGAAGAGTTTGTTTGTTTGTTTGAACGCACTAATCTCAGGAACTACTGGTTCGAATTGAAAAATTATTTTAGTGTTGAATAGCCTATTTATCGAAGAAGGTTATAGGCTACATAACATCACGCTATGACCCACGGGGGCGGCGCAGTGGCGATAAACGCGGGTGAAACCACGGGAACATCTAGTCTGGTATAAAATAATCATAATCATAGTAATTTATTTGTGGAACATAGGTTAGTAATACAGCTGTTCTTAAAGCTATGTTATAAGTACGCTATGTCCTACCACATAATATGGTGTACAAATTATTATATAATACCGATAGCTGCGTGCCCTATTTCAAAAATTACAAAATGCTAACTTTACCATGCTTGTACATATTAGAAGTAGCTGTGTTTGTTAAGTCCAACCCGCATTACTATAAGCGTCGAGCCGACGAATTTCCACGCAATAGACGCGACAATAGTCAACTTTGTCTCCAATCCGCTAAGACGACCCTGATGCGCAAAAGTGTGTACTGCATGGCACCAATTATTTATAACAAAGTACCAAAAAGTTGGAAGGAACTGCCTCAATCTATGTTTAAAAATAGGCTTCGTTCGCTTTCGCTTTATAAAATTAAATATTCTTACATTGCCATGTATATATATAAATGAAGTTGTATTATTTGTCAGAAATAACATGCAATATTTTAATAAATTAAAAAGTAAGAGACATAATTTTTATATATGTATACCAAAAAATAGAACAGCGCTACTGAATAAAAGTATTTTTTGCATGGCACCACGCATATATAACCATTTGCCTAGATCAGTCCTCGAGATAGCAGATATTAATATATTTAAGAAAAAAGTTAAAACATTGCTATTGTCAAAAGCTTACTATACTGTTAGTGAATTTTTACAAGATAAATTATAATTGTATTTTCAGTTTTGTACCTAATTTATTATATAACATTGAGGTACTACTAACCTCAATTTGTACATTTTAAACTGTTTATTATTAGTTTTGCATGCCTTATGGTAGGATATGGTCAATGCACATTTGTAAACTATGTAAGATCTTCATGTACCCATATTCGCAAACAAATAAATGAATTTGAATTTGAATTTGAATACTTTTTTGACCGCCAAAGCATATTATAGCGTGACTGAGTTCCTTAATGAAAAAGAATTTGTATTGACATAATTAAATTTATTTAGACCTGTATAATAATGCTAATTAATCTTATAATTTAAATATAAATTAATTAAATTTAAATAATTTAGACAAGAAAATAATATACATATATTGTTATATGTATCTTTTTTTTTATAATTTTGTAATCTAATTATTTTGCACGTCATACTGAGACAAACATGTCTGCACTTAATTTATTTTGTCATCTTGTATGTATGCACTGCACTTTCTTTGTATGTACACACACATGTTTATGCAAATAAAGCTTATCTTATCTTATCTTATCGTAATTTACAGGAATCTTTAGTCCAGAATAATATTAATTAATATAATTACAAAAGAAAATTACAACTAATTATTCATTAAAATTAAACGCTAATAATTTATTATAATTACATAAAATCCAGACTAACACATATTATTATGTAAGTCTTTATCATTTAGAAAATCATCAATAGAATAGTAAGCCTTATTAACCAATGATTTGTTCAATTTGCTTTTAACTATGTTTATAGTATTCCGAAATGGTGGTTCTTTAGTTCTATTTAAGTCATAACAGCAAATATAAACGTCAAATTTGCTTTAATTTTACCGACTTGCGTGTGAATAAGAATTTACTAAAATTAAGTTAGTTTCGGTCTATTGCCGATGATAATAGATAATCATCAATAGTTCAGCACCTTTTAAAACTAGTGTCTTATTGCAAGCGTTTTACGAACCGTGTTTCTTTCGATTATTTGTCATTATCTAGGATCGAAGGATAACGCATCGTGAATGACAGGTACTGCCTTTCTTTAATCTATACTAATATTATAAAACTGAAGAATTTGTTTGTTTGTTTCGTTGAACGCGCTAATCTCAGCAACTACTGGTTCGAATTGAAAAATTCTTACAGTGTTGGATATCTCATTTATCGAGGCAGGCTATAGGCTATATAACATCACGCTAAGACCAATAGGAGCAGAGCATAAATAAAAAATGTTGCAAAAACGGAGAAAATTATCTTATGTAAAGCAGACGAAGTTGCGCGTGTCAGCTAGTCTATGACAGTAATTTGAAGTGGTTAGCCCTACTCTCTACTCTACTCTTCTTCTCCCTAGCCTTTATTATTCCTAAGTCACCTGGGGTCGGCTTTCTAGTCTAACCGGATTTGACTGGATATCAGTTTTTACACGGAGCGACTGCCATCTGACCTCCGCAACCCGAAGGCTAACGATACCCTAAGGCTAGACCAGTGTCAGGATATTAGAGGGCACTGACTTCCCAATAACGACTGCCATAGATGTTCATGGCAGCCGGGACCGACAGCTTAACGTGCTCTACGAGGCACGGAGCAGGCGATAATTGTCAATCAATACGCACATAATTTCGAAAAGTCATATAACTTCCGAAAGTCAGAGGTGCGCGACGTGGGTTCGAACCTGAGACCCTCTGCATTGCAGTCTATTGGTCTCCCCACTGAGCTATCGCTACTGTCTACTCTACTATATGCCACTTATTATTAATACAAGTGGTATTGCATTGCTTGAAAATGAAAAGGGAAGGAACACGTCACAATTATATCTAACTGTTATATTCTTGGTAATTCCCCAGACCGGATACTTCATCTAAATCAAAGACAATTTCTCTTTGACTGCCTCTTTTATAACCCTGCGTTCATAAAACGTATATGTGCTAAACAGTGTATCGGATAATAATAATAATATTCTATCAAATACACACAACACCATCTAGCCCAAACTAAGCAGAGCTTGTACTATGGGTACCAGGCAATGGATAAACCTACATCAATACTGTTTTTTGTTTTTTAAATACATACATATTATACATAGAAACACCCAGACCAAGACAAACATCCATGTTCATGCACACAAATGTTTGACTTGTGCGGGAATCGAACCCGCGACCTAAGGCGTGGCAGTTGGTTACACTAACCTCTACGCCATCGAGGCCGATGGAGGATACTACTATAGTTCGAAGATGTCTATCGCTGTTTAAGGCGAGTGTTATGGTTTCCACCCCTGCGGATGCTGTAGTGTGAGTTACATTTTCCAAAAAATAACATAATTTCTATGTACCAGGCTTATAGTTAAAGACTATGTTCAACCTAATACTTCGTTCAGGAGCTAAAGACCCATTATCATTTAAACATTGTAAACAGAAAGATGTCGAGAAATTGTTCAGAATTCGCCGAAGACCAATTGCACCACAAAGCGAGAAAATCTTCCACCGCCCAACTTAAGTGCTGTTTCCTTTCAACAAGAGGTCCATTACCAGGCCATCACAAGTATCAGGATGTGCAATAGATTTAAATTAAGTAGTTAGAAGTGAATGTCGGGACGTCGCAACAAGGACACTACACGTTGTCGCGATACTGCAAGTCTATTGTTGCGTTATGCCCACGAATTCGGTGACGTGACCTTATTAGAGCGACTTGTGACCTATTAATCCGATAGTTAGATACCACTTATGTAGAATGCAGTTATGAAGGGGGTATGTAGAGACTGATACGTGGTAGTTGCTAAGAGGATAGTTCGATCGACAAGGTTAAATAAATTTTCGATAGTGATCTTAAATGTACGACCATACCTAGATTTTTATATATAGCTCCAAATTCTGTGCAGTTACAGAGAGTTCCAGTCAGAAAATATTAGTGAAGTGTTGTCTATCCTAGGTATCCAGTCTGTGACCTAATGATCAGCAGTTATGATTATCTACCTTTAGCACTAAATCAACAAATTAGACTATTTAAGTCAATGACTGCCGTAAAGCATTCTAAATGTCGTGGGAAGTATAAATAACATACATACATACATAGATTCACGCCTGTTTCCCAGAGGGGTAGGCAGAGACTACTACTACATACCTAAAATGTTTTAAACATTAAGAAAAATATTTTGCATGGAAACCTCTTGTACCTAATAAGTTTTATCTGAATATGTAACATTTGCGTTATCGTAAGACAATGCTACACTTACTGACCCCTTTTCGTAATCCAGTTCACTTATTCTACAAACATTCATTCAACAAAAAAAACGAACGGGTTGCACTCCGGGAGTGCCGGCAGAAGTGAAAACTTGAATATTAACGTTGTGCATTTTTGATATATTGGAATGGTTAGGGAATAATTTTGCACAATTATCAGTATAAAAGTACTATCATTTATGTATATCGTACACAAACATGACAATTCTCCCTCCGTCTTACGAATTTTCGATCAGGTCACGTGTCCTGACGCGAGTTTGACAATTCTCCCTCCGTCTTACGAATTTTCGATTAGGTCACGTGTCCTAAAGCGAGTTTAACATTTTTTACCCATCACAAAAAAGTGCACAACGCCGCTAATTAAGTTTTCACTTCAAAAATATATACAGAGTGTAACAGAAAGGTGTGGTCATATTTTAGGGTCGCTATGTATATCTGATAAATAACCTATGTACCCTAACCCCATATCAAAATATCGAATTTTAAATTTTATGACAATTTCAATGATTTTATTTATTTGTTATTTAAATATCGATACAAAACGAGTTACAACAACTATCGATTGTGCAAATGGTGGAGTTGTTTACGTGGTCGACTTACTACCACCAACTCGTCGAGTGTTACACACGAAATAAAAAAGTATATTATAATATAATTGTACCCAATCAATGCATTCTGTTGTTTACTCGTAATATACAGGTTGATTGGTAAAAGACTGGACATATTGAACGAGAGTATTCAGTATCCGATTCTGGACCCGAATAACTAAAAAAAATAGGTACTTAAAATTTGCCCTAGTTATCCAATAAAAACTCTTGCGCCTATACCAAAGCTAAACAAAACCTCCGCCTCCGCCCCCAGCTACCGCACTCCGCACTCTCCCGAATTCGTTCCCCCGCCCGTCCTTTTCTTATCAAAGGTCATTAGCCTCGACAGCTGTGTGCAGTGTCCACATTTTATGGATATTTCATACAAATTTTCATTAATGTTTTCTTTGCAGGTTATACGGATTTTATTTTTATTTCTTTTTTATACGTTACGTTTGGCCATAAATTATCATGTCCTTAAGTATGTGCAATGTTTAACCAGTCACACTGTATACCTGCGCTAAGGCGCAATACTTTATCGCTGGAGTTTCCACAAACATCGAACAACGGACTCAAAGTACACATGTACTTAAAACAATCGCCTTTAGATCACACAACGTCCTGTCATCGACCTTATACATTGACACGGTTGTTTCCCAAAGAACCACAAAGAGCTAGAACCACATTTGCTACGATCCTGGCTTTACATTCTTCTACCATGGCAGTCCTTCAAGAGTAAGTAGTCTTTATCTAGCTTGACTCCAAAATGTCTCTAAGTCTACCTAAGTTTGTCCATACGATTGACATTTTCACATTTGACATAAATCCTCAAAGAATCTGTATTATCTTCATTCACATTCTGCTCACATGCTTCACAACGGTCCTCCATATAAAACTAAATTTCAAAATCTATCATCATCATCATAATGTCAGCCAAAAGACGTCCACTGTTGGACATAGGCCTCCCCCAAGGTTTTCAAAATCTATACTAATATTATAAAGCTGAAGAATTTGTTTGTTTATTTGAACGCGCTAATCTCAGAAACTACTGGTTCGATTTGAAAAATTCTTTTAGTGTTGGATAGCCTATTTATCGAGGAAGGCTATAGGCTATATAACATCAGGCTACGACCCACGGGGGCGGCGCAGTAACGATTAACGCAGGTGAAACCGCAGGAACATCTAGCCTTTTATAATTTGCTAAACTCTTCTGTTTGGACTGAGAGAGATCGAGGCGAAATTTCTTAGAATAGGTACCTACATCCCAGCGTTGCGAACTAAAATCAATATTTATGAATAATATAAAACTTTATAGTGTGAATATTGCTAAAAAGAGAGCTATATTTAAAAATAAACACGTGATATTAATACCAAACCCAATTCGAGCGACTAATATTATTGAACGACACGATTAAATAACATTATGCAACACTTAGCTTAGAAACGTGAGACGTTTTGTTTTAACAACAAAAACAAACAAAAAATCTGAAAATGGCTGCATAATTATAAAGTTCTAAATATACAATATTCCACTTTACAACTAGTTTCTTGTTATTTCGCTTTATTCTAGAATCTTCCAAAGTTCACGCAAAAAGGTACCGATGCATACCCACGTGTATCTATACTAATATTATAAAGCTGAAGAGTTTGTTTGTTTGGTTGAACGCGCTAATCTCAGGAACTACTGGTTCGATTTGGAAAATTCTTTTAGTGTTGGATAACCCATTTATCGAGGAAGGCTATAGGCTATATAACATCATGCTACGATCCACGGGGGCGGCGTAGTAATCATAAACGCGAGTGAAACCGCGGGCACATCTAGTTACATGATATTGTGCTCCGAACATTAGCATTCTGAATTATTTTAAGATATTGATTTTTAATGAGTGCAATAGTGAATTAGAATATCTTCAACTAATAATAAATGTCCTCCAGAGCAAATTTCGGTCATGGCCAATCTTAACGAAGGTCAGTCATCTGCGCAGGAGATTTAGTGCACCAGTGTATGCAACACAAGTGCGCACTATATTTCCTGTGGGACTAAGAAGACCCATAATTCGATGGAACAGCTTACGAACGTGAACCAGAGAGACATGAGATGCAAAACCGAGGGCTTTAAGTGCTTGCCGAGGCACGAGGATGAAACTTCGCCATCTTCCTAACCCCAACCTGATACTGAGATTTTTTTGATAGAATAACCAATGTCCGTGATTCAGACCCTGTTCTTCCTTACTTCTTCATGTTGTGCAGCCGTATACTCACACGATGTTTAAATATCCTTGAATGATTAGGCAGCAGGGCAGTAGGTAGTATATTTTAGTCAAACTCTCAATGCCCGCCTAAGATTTTATATTTGTAGCAAGAAACTTAACAAACATTGAAACATGAGCCTTAAATAACACCTAGACTCAACAAAACTATTTATTTTGTGGCTCACACTACATTTTATCCAGTTATCCTTAGCCACCAGTTTTTAGAGGACTTCATAAGAGAACAAATTAGTTAGCTCCTTTTTATCCCGTTCACTTGAATGTCGTGGATGCGATACCAATGCGCATTGAAGCTGTGCTCGAGCTAGATTCAATTAATTTAAAACCATTAGATCAGAATAGACGTTAATATTCACAAACGAGTATTTTAATAAAACAAACGGAGCCTTTAGACTTATAAGTTATTTATTTATGAAAAAAAGACTCTCGCTCTTAGGATTCAATCCTCTGTCGAAACTTTACATTAATTATCTTTGTTGTAACTATTTAGTCAATCAGTACATTCACATTTCTAAAACAATTTTAGTTCACACGTTATAAAAAGACTAGATGTGCCCGCGGTTTCACCCGCGTTTATTATCACTGCGCCGCCCCCGTGGGTCGTAGCGTGATGTTATATAGCCTATAGCCTTCCTTGATAAATGAGCTATCCAACACTAAAATATTTTTCAATTCGGATCAGCAGTTCCTGAGATTAGCGCGTTCAAACAAACAAACAAACTCTTCAGCTTTATAATATTAGTATAGATTATAGACTTCTACCGAGCAGCGTAAGACTCCGACTAAAAATATCCTAACGGAAAATCCTAATAAAATATTTAGTCATATATAAAAACGAATCAAATTATGTAATAAAACATCGTTTTTACAGCTCCGTGTCAAACAATTAGGTACAATTAACCTATCAGGTTGACTAGACATAATGATAAAAGCATTTTGTCTGGACGCCGGCGTTCAAATAACAGTTTATGACTTAATATAAAAAAATATATTGACTTCTTAAAGCATAGTAACTAGCTCAACAGGAACCCTATAACTTCTCATTAACCTGTCATTGCTCAATAATTATCACATTCCTGGAAAAAATTGATATAATAGATTGATATAATAGATTGCGAAAAATCCTTCAACTAGTCTATGCACTTGAAGTGTCGGAAGCACAATGGGTAATGAATCAATATTACCATATCTAGACACAATAGAAATAGCTTTGTGTCAGGACGCTGGCGTCTGTACGTTAGCTTGGGAATAAAAGTCGTCGATTCTATCCCGGTTAAGCGCTACTGACGTGAACCCTCTCCTTAACTGTTGGAAGGGATAAAAAAGCGCGTGTTGAAGCTTTTTATCATCTAGAGACAGGCGTTCGGAAATGACTACTGCTCATTAGATATTAGTAATCTCGCGAAGCAGAGAACTTTACAAATTTAACAAAATGGAGACAAAGAACAATCAAACTTATGTATGACGCAAATTTTTATCACGTTTGTGGATTGATCCCATAGCACTCGGCGCAGTGACAGTGTGAAGTCGACCATTTAAACCACCACGCCATCCGTGTAAATACTAAAAGAATGAGCACAAAGAGTTTGTCTAGTACGGTGGATCACTCAAATGTTTATTAACCTGTGAGTCTTCTTCAGAGGTTAATTAAAACACTATGTGGGTCTGTGTGTCTGTCTGTTAGTGACCGGCATAACTCCGGAACCACTGGACCGATTGACTTGTAACTTGGTGTGCAGACACCTTGGGGTCATACCTCGGTCGAGTTTGCATATGAGACAAAATACCCCGAGATATAGGGGTCACAAGGTCACAATCATAATGTACATTTAAGACGAAGAGGTTGAATCCTGGGCTTTTACACCCATCTCGTTCTGAACGGAAATTACATATAAAACTAGATGTGGACCGCATCTGTCCATATCTAGTTTTGTATGTAATTTCCTCTACTACACTTGCACGGAAACAAACAACAAGCCGCACGTCATGTTGCGCGTCAGCTAGCAACGTCGCGCGTTGCTGTGTGATGATCTTGTTGAGCGTCACGTGTTGTACGTCAATTGTTGCGTAATGGATACGAGGCTTTAGTCATATTCTGTTTCAAATAATCAGAAAATAGCAAAATGATTGCAAGAAAAATGCTCACCATGTCACCAATACTTAAATTATGTAAACGGAATTCTGTATGTAAATAATTTTTTTCACTACATAAATAAATAACCTCTATAACCTATACCTGAGTCGAATTGCAACCTATGACTAATGACCGATAACTAGATGGACAAATAAACGTAATTACATAACTATTCACATTTCTTTTTACTGTGGAACAGTATAACGCGCTATTAATAAAACATACATGCGTATTGCCTGTTTCTCGAAGACGTCAGCAGTGACTGTTAATTGTCTAAGAGCGATCGCGGCATATCGCAAGATTCATTATTCATACACACTTGTTACTTTAGAATATTTCTTACCAGGCCCTTCTTAAGAATGTCCCGGGTCTAACAGAGTATAGTGTGCTTTACCTAAGCCTTCCCCTCCCAATTCACATTCGGCTTATACTTCAAGCCTGACTTTTCTTTAAAGTATGTTCAGGTAACGTTTGCCGAGATATATCCCATCCGACTTCTTCTCCCTAGCTTTTATTATTCCCAAGTCACTTGGGGTCGGCTTTCTAGTCTAATCGGATTTGACTGGATATCAGTTTTTACACGGAACGGATGCCACCTGACCCCCGCAACCCGAAGGCTAACAATACCCTAAGGCTAGATCAGTGTCAGGATATTAGAGGGCATTGACTTCCCGATAACGACTGCCATAGATGTTCATGGCAGCCGAGACCGACGGCTTAACGTGGTCGCCGAGGCACGGAGCAGGCGATAATTGTCAATCAATACGCACATAATTTGGAAAAGTCATATAACTTCCAAAAATCAGAGGTGCGCGACGTGGGTTCGAACCCGAGACCCTCTGCATTGCAGTCTGTTGTCCCCACTATCCAAATAATATAGCGCTGTATGTACTAAATTGCTAAACTTCATAGTAATATATATATGTTGTTACAGACGAGCATCCATGATGTCGCCGCGACAGCTGATGCGCAACTCGAACATGACGCAGAAGTGGCAGCGGCGGGAGATCTCCAACTTCGAGTACCTCATGTTCCTCAACACTATCGCTGGTCAGTACAAGCGTTTTATATTACACTAGCTGACCCGACAGTCGTGCAAAAATACATTTCACATAATTATGGGTAATTTAATTAAATTCATATATATCAAAACGTCAATAAAATACCATTTAAATTTTCGCAGATTTTTCGCAAATGTTCGTTCATACAAACTTGTCCTGACTATTATAAAAACAACAAAAAGAAACAGCCAAATCCATCGAGCCGTTCTTAAGTGATGCTTCGTCATACATGTGGCAATTGAATTTTATTAATATAGATAGTTCTAGCTTTAACCTATTCCTTCTCACACTGAGAAAAGGCCTGTGCCCAGCAATAGGCAAAATCTACTAATCTATACTAATATTATAAAGCTGAAGAGTTTGTTTGTTTGTTTGTTTGAACGCGCTAATCTTAGGAACTACTGGTTCAACTTGAAAAATTATTTTAGTGTTGGATAGCCTATTTATCGAGGAAGGCCACCACCTATATTACGGAGACCGTTTAGCAAAACTAATTTCAAACTACACATTAAGGTTAAAACATTATAAACTAAAAACATTAGCAAGCCGCAGATTGAAACTAGATGCCATATTTCTGCATAAAATTCTGAACGGCATCACAGACTGTAGTGAACTGTTAGGCGCCTTACACATAAAAATACCTAACCGAATTCCAAGAAAAAGTAATTATAACCTATTGGATGTTCCATTCTCAAAAACCAACCTGGGTCATTACGCTGCTGTACCAAGGCTTTGTAGGCAATACAATAATTTATCAAAGTCTCACGATATTGATATTAGTCAACCCTTACCAAAATATAAAACACACTTAGAACGGGTTATTTAAGTTTTTCATTGTTTCACATTGTTTATTTCTTTTGTTAAGTTAATTCCTAACGTGTAGCTTATTTTAATTAATTAATTTTAAATTTTTCTATTTTATGCTTTGTTGTTATATGTATGTGCATGCTGTGGTCTCCTATAAGTAAAGGAGTACACTATACAAAACTAATGTCCATTTGTCTGTGCAATTTTGTGTATATTCTTTGTTGGAGATCCTTAATAAATAAATAAATAAATAAAAAAAGGCTATAGGCTATATAACATCACGCTACGACCCACGGGGGCGGCGCAGTAACGATAAACACGGGTGAAACCGCTGGCACATCTAGTATACATAATATAATCTTATTCGCAAACTGGCACCTGGCTACACAGATACTACGGTCAAGGGAAGACCTAGATACAAATGACTAACTCTTGACACCAAGTTCCGCGAAAAGATAAAACAGTTTTGGAAACCCCAACAAATATTATTAGAGGAATACAAAAGAACTAAATCATTAAATTCGTCGTAATACCATTATTCTTATATAATAGGCATATAAATATTAAATAACGAAACCTTGACATTAAGCCTAATAACAGTACTTAAAGAAATACCTTAATCGTGACTCGTCAATTACTACACCTAGATTAACCTTTTAATTACGGTTTAGTTTTTAATATTCCATTCTAAAAACACCTAAAATAAAATACTTAGAGCATCACCACGTTCGTGACCGAAGTATCAGTTATCGCATCAAATACTACCAACATCAAATTAATTATCAGTCACTACTGAAATTCGCCGTGTAAATTATATATATATATGACTATTTTGATGAACTGAAATGCATTAAGTGACATATTTTGTTTTCGATTTTAACTAGATTTTGCTCGCGGCTTTGCACGCGTTATGGTAGGTTTTTGTTTAGGGTTTTTGATTAAAGGTACCCTATGTCTTATTTCGTAACCCTGACAACATATACGCGAAATTTCATGATGATCGGGTGAGTAGTAGCGTAATATTGTCTTCTGTTTACGCGAATGTTATTCATTGAAATTAAACTACTATATACGGATTTTATCGCGTTGTTTATATGATACTTTATTACATAATTTAGTAACTGTTACACTACTATTATTATTAAACTTTACTAATTTTTAAGCTAATTAAATTATTGAAACTATTAAAACTATTTATACTATTACTTTACTATTATACTATTTATATTTATGTTTACACTTTCCCCGACGTTTCGGTTGCTTTTCAGCAGCCATGGTCACGGGGAGACTAAGATGGTAGTTGTCTCAATGTTCCAGTGTAATAGTGTCAAATAAACAACGCGATAAAATCCGTATATAGTAGTTTAATTTCAATAGTAGCGTAGTGTTAAAGCGTAACAAACAAACAAACCCACATTTGCATTTATAATATTAGTTAGGACTAAACATGAAAAAATATAGATAAACCAATTATTGATTTACATCACATTTTTTAATAAAAGATTTGTAGTTTAGTTCAAAAATTTTATCAATTAGTAGATATAACAGGAACCTGTTTTATTAAAGTTTTATATTAAAACGGTTGACATTTGTTTTCGACACGTGCAAATTATTATCTAGAAGCAAAGCAACAAAAGTTTAAACGCGTTGTTTTGGTGATGAAATGTTACACTTTATAATAACATCAGGTTTAAGGTCATTTATTTCTCATAAAGAATAACATTATTCACTTACATGAGAAAATAAATAAATAGTACTTTTAATAATTTAGCGGCGATACAGAAAAAAGACAAGAAACTTACGATATTAATAGAATTAAGATAACAACAACAATCCTTACTTCCTTATCCTTACTTCCTTACTAATATTATAAATTCGAAAGTAACTCTGTCTATCTGTCTGTCTGTAACATTTTTACGGTTAAACCACTCAATCGATTTAGATGAAATTTCATACAGATATATGTAGTTTAAAACCTGGGGAAGGACATTGGCTACATTTTATTGATGTAGGTACCACGCGGGCGGAGCCGCGCTCAAAAGCTAGTTTCTTTTAAAAATGTAGTGAGGGTATCCTAAAACATATATAACCATTCGAAACGTTTGTTCAACCATATTAGCAGTAAATATAAAGATCGAGCGTACCTAGAAGCGACAACAACGGTTTGTACACACAAATAACACATTTAGTTCCACATGGTCACTAACAAAACAAAGTGTAAATATACATAATTATGCTGATTTAATTTGTTCTAAATTGTAAGACAATAAAGGGCACTCAGGGGCGTATAAGTCAGCCTAGTTCTAAAAAAAATTCGGCACATATGCATGACTTCCATTTTGTTGTTGTTCTGACGATACTAAATGACGTTTGCATGGCATTTATTATATAGAGATTCGGCTTATTCCCGCCCGCTCCGCTATTTTGCTCCCAAGCGCTCCAAGACTAAAATAAAATATATCGTTCCCAAGGGCTCCAAAAGCTTATGAAATTTTTTATTTAGATCCTGTGATCTGCATATATTTATTCCTAGAAGCTTTAAATTATATTACAAATAATTAAATAAAGACCTACTTACTAGTGTGTTCCCGACAGCTCCAAAGCAAACTGTATGGTTAGCAGAATTAAAACATGTAATAATAATATAATATTAGTTTTTGATAAGAAATAAAATCTCTAAGTACGTAGAGAATGTTTTGGAGCTGTAGGGAATGAAATTGGTAAATGTGGCTTTATTTATTATTTTCATATAAAAATCTTTGGAGCTCCTGGTAACTAATGTATGGAAAAATGAATTTTAGAAAACTATAGATTTAGAGCGCACGGGAATAAGCCAGAGATTCATCTAGTTCATTCAAAACGGTACTAATCTAATTGTATAACTTGAGACCTGCCCCGGCTTCGCACGGGTGCAATATAAGTACATAGATACTAATGGCGCTGCGCGCTGCCACCCGGGACGGACATTACGACCCGAGACGGCCGCTCTGACCCCGCATTTTAAATCTCTGATATCTTCTAAGATATTCATTTTAATCAAATGCTGTAAAATGCAATTTTGATCTACATTAAATGCACAACAATCTGTTGCGTTGTTTTAAAGATTTAAGCGTACAGACGACGGGCAGCGACTTTTTTTTATACTGTGTAGAGAACTCTATTTGTGCATATTGTTTTGGCACATTGTATCCAACGGTCATTCAAGTATTAAGTAGTTTATTTGCTGACGTACCCCACGAGCCCAGAATTGTGCACGCTTGTTGAAATATACCAAGCAATGCCTAATGCGATTCGCGTTGCCGAGCACTGCGCTAAAACCATTTAAAAACTGTTGCCATCAACACGATAAGAAGAAGAGTAGTTTAAAGTTAATTAGATCATTTTCATATACTTTCGTAAGTTTCTTAACTGGCAAATTGCAATAGTATTATCTATACTAATATTATAAAGCTGAAGAATTTGTTTGTTTGTTTGAACGCGCTGATCTCAGGAACTAGGGGTACGATTTGAAAAATTCTTTTAGTGTTGGATAGCCTATTTATCGAGGAAGGCTGTAGGCTATATAACATCACGCTACGACCCACGGGGGCGGCGCAGTAACGATAAACGCGGGTGAAACCGCGGGAACATCTAGTAGTATATATCTATACTAATATTATAAAGCTTAAGAATTTGTTTGTTTGTTTGAACGCGCTAATCTCAGGAACTACTGGTGCGAATTGAAAAATTGTTTTAGTGTTGGATAACCCATTTATCGAGGAAGGCTATAGGCTATATAACATCACGCTACGACCCACGGGAGCAGCGCAGTAACGATAAACGCGGGTGAAATCGCGAGCACATCTAGTACATATATATTTCGTTAGATACACACAACCTTTACATTATTTTTATCGATCCATAAGTTGCGATTATCGATACACAAATCAAAGAATCGAAAATATAGCGTACCTTATGTTGTAAAGATCCTTATTCAGCAGGCCAGCTGAGCCACTAGTTCGATACAAATAACACGTAAAAACTTCACAGAAACAAATAAAAACCAGTTTTAATTACAAATTAACTTAGGACGTCACTGTATTCACTAGTAAATGTACTAATTTAGCCCAAAAGAGGTAACACTTCACTCATACAAACTTCATTCATATACTCGTACTTTGCTGTTGAAAACGTATCATGATAAGATGTGGCTATACCTTTGCATAATACGCGTATATAATATGTATGTATTATATGTATATATGTATGTTTATTCATTTTCTAGTACCTATAGTACAAGCTCTGCTTAGTTTGGGCTAGATGGTGTTGTGTGTGTTTGGTAGAATATTATTATTATTATTATATAACTTGAAAACGTCAGGGTGAAATAGGCAAGAATTACTTTTAATATGTATAATAGCTCCATTGGTTACCATTTATTACCATATGAAAGTATATAAATATTATCTATACATCTATACAAATCAATAAAATTGAAGTGTCTGTTTGTAATGTCAAAACAACAGCATTTTATCTAATGCATATGAAAGTATATAAGATACCTATACGAAAACATCTATTTTTAAAATTTTTGTCTGTCTGTCTGTCTGTTGTTGTTCCGGCTAATCACCGAGACGGCTAAACCGATTTTGACGGGACTTCACTGACAGATAGCTGATGTTATAAGGAGTAACTTAGGCTACATTGATTTTAGAAAAAAATAGGCGCGCAGACAAACACTTTTTAGTTAAAATCTACGCGGACGAAGTCGCAGGTAACAGCTAGTTAATAATATAATAATATCAGCCTTGTATTAAACTGTTCCACTGCTGGGCACGGACCTCTTCTCACTGTGAGAAGGGTTAGACCATAGTCCACCACGCTGGCCCAGTGTGGCTTGCCGGACTTAACATATCTTCGAGAACATTATGGAGAACTCTCAGACATGCAGGTTTCCTCACGATGTTTTCCTTCACCGTTAAAGCAAGCGATAATTAACCATTTAATACGCACATAACTGAAAAGTCAGAGATGCGGCCTTGGGATCGAACTCGAGACCTCAAAATAGCTGCCGTTTTATTACATCCAGTTTTGCATTATTTTTGCATACTGAGGTCGCGTAGAGTATCACTCGAGCGTCACGATACTCCTGGTGGGTAACTGAGCATTGTGTACCTACTCCTCAACACCCTGAACAAATTACTAGTGTTACTTGTACTGCTTTTACGCAGGATTTCTGTAAGAAGACGGTACTTCATAAGCCATGCTTATGGCGATTTTAAGAATGACCTTGAATTTCATGGGAATAGCTACTAACGTAAGAGTAAATTCAGTAACTTCAGTAGATAGCTACTTACGACTTCTTACTTCAGCTTGAATGGGCCGGCTCGACCGGGAAAGGACTACCCTCTCACAGAATATCGACGTTAAATAGCAGTATTCCTACTGTTGTGTTTCGTTCAGTGAGTGAAAGTACCGGAGGCCCAATCACCCTCTTTCCCCCTTCCCGCTCCTTGTCTTTCGCACTTCCTTTCCTAAAGGGTTGGTAACGCACAAGTGATGCCTCTGGTGCTGCAGGCGTCTGTAGGCTACGGTGACCACTTACCATCAGGTGGGCCGTATGTTAGTTTACCACGTTAGTTGTATAAAAAAAAAATTTACTATGTGACCTAAATACCTATGTATTTGACTTTGACTTTACCGTCTTATCGAATAATGGGAAACGGGGCTTTGAAATACACAATGCACTATCTTGAAACGATAACCCTTAGGGGCCATTCATTTATTACGTAAGACGATTTAGGGGGGACGGGGGGTTGACCATGTTTTATTTTTCTTACAAGGGGTGGGAGGGAGTCTTGATAGATCTTACGTAAGATCACAATATACGGAAAGTTAAGATTTGAAAAAGTACGGGCAACCGCGCGAATGCCGAGGTGCGCTCGGATGCGTATAGGTAAACTATTTCCATGGCAACGTACCCACGCTACCCGCACTGCGCCTCCCGGGAACTCCCCGCTTGTGAACTAGACTAAACTAAACATCAAAACCAACCAAGCGCATATTCATTTTTTTCTTTAGATTCTTACGTAATAAATATTAAACAGGGGGAGAGGGGTCGGCCTATTCTTGTTTTTCCTTATTTAGGGGTAAATGGTGTAAAAATCGTCTTACGTAATAAATGAATGTCCCCTTAGCAATAACTACGTTAACCCACTTCTAATAATGATCGTTCTAGCTTATCTGGGGGAGTAAACAACCCGCTCTAGCTAAGTAAGTGACTTGAACTCACTCCTAACGAAAGCCTAAGCTTAGCTTGAAGTGTTCACAAGATTTTTTTTTTATGCAACTTGTGTGGCAAACAAGCATACGACCCACCTGATGGTAAATGGTCACCGTAGCCTATGGACGCCTGCGACACCAGAGGAAGAAATATAGCCACACCGTTCTATTACCAACGTTTTCAAACAACTAAAAAGTTAGCAGTCTGCAGTTAGTTCATTGTTGGTTATCAGTTATCACATTACGCCGTCAGCCATAACTTTTATAGTGATTGCTGCACATGTTTTACATAATAGACATTACGTTGATGTGATTCGGTACACAACTGCTGGTGTGCTAGTATTTTGTTCTTATGTCACATTGTGCTCTGTGATTATATTCCATTCCATATTATATAAACTTAAATTACCACTCACTGACTGACTCACTGACTTAGAGAAATAGAAGGGGGAGTTGTAGGAAAAAAGTAAATATATCGTCGTATAGAGAATCGTTCAGAAGGCCCGGGAAAAAAGCCTGACCGTCGGAAGGTCAGCTCTTGGTGGTGGTACCCCATCGGATCTCGGAAACGGTGATATCTACGGGAGTGGTTCTCGAACAAAATCTTCCTAAAACCCTGGCAACTTTTAGAGGGGGTGAAAAAAAACATGGTTTCCATACAAAAAAAACATGGCCGCCATACAAACTTTGACCTCTAATATCTCCAAAACTTTCAGAGACAGGCGGGGTGTGTTCGAATAAATGTCATAGAGGTCGACAAGATCTTTCCAGAAATGGTCATTTTCAAGGTCACCGGGGGATACCGGTAATTTTTGGCTTCGGGGGTTTTCAAGATCCCTGAATCTGAATCTAAAATTAGTTTTTTGATTAAATCGAACTGCAACTACTCGAAATACTAGTCTGAGATATAAGACTGTTTTAATTTCATCTGGTGTGTAGGCTTTGCGGGCGAAGTTCTTTTTAAAAAGACATCTCCCGCACTAGGAATGACTTCTGTGTCGCGGGAGATTTTACAAACGTTGAAACAATGGACATAAAGTCTCGGAACAGCCATTTGTGGATCACACACATTTTGATTGAATGCACAACACTCGACAATGAGACCACAAAGCAATATGCCACCTGTGTATAAGTCATGTCTATAGTGATGCGTTTATTTCGTTTTTAAAATAGCCTATTGGGAGACCTCAAGACGTTTTAAGTTTGATCTCAAGCCGCCTCTGTCGTTTCGAAGTTATACCTATTCGTATTAAATAGTTTATTTATCGGTTTAACGGTGAAGGAAAACATCGCGTTAAAACCTGCGTTCTTCTCCCTAGCCTGTATTATTCCCAAGTCACTTTGGGTCGGCTTTCTAGTCTAACCGGATTTGACTGGATATCAGTTTTTACACAGAGCGACTGCCACCTGACCTCCGCAACCCGAAGGCTAACAATACCCTAAGGCTAGACCAGTGTCAGGATATTAGTCGGCTCCGCCCATGTTATCATTAAAACATAGCTTTAGGTAATCAAATATAGTTATAACTAGCTGTTACCTGCGACTTCGTCCGCGTAGATTTTGACTAAAAAGTGTTTGTCTCCGCGGAACCCTATATTTTTTTCTAAAATCAAAGTAGCCTATGTTACTCCTTATAACATCAGCTATCTGCCAGTGAAAGTCCCGTCAAAATCGGTTCAGCCGTTTCGGAGATTAGCCGGAACAAACAGACAGACAGACAAAAATTTTAAAAATAGATGTTTTTGTATATGTACCTTGTATACTTTCATATGCATTAGATAAAAAGCTGTTATTTTGACATTACAAACAGACACTTCAATTTTATTTATTTGTATAGATCAGTCTATTATTGAAAACATTATTAAAATTGATTTGGTATTGAAATTAAACTACTATATACGGTTTTTATCGCGTTGTTTATTTGACACTTTATTACAAAATTTTGAAAACTGTTACACTACTGTTACTATTAAACTTTACTCATTTTTAAACTATTTATACTATTACTATACTATTATAACTATTTATGTTTACACTTTCCCCGACGACTAAGATGGTAGTTGTCTCAATGTTCCAGTGTAGTTATTTCAAAGTACCCGAACATAATTTAGTCATGGGTGTTTCTATTTACGCAGAATATTTTATCAAATAAACAACGTGATAAAATCCGTATATAGTAGTTTAATTTCAAGGAATAACATTCGCGTAAACAGAAGACAATAATGATTTAGTAGTTCCAAAATGATTCTACATATAAACAAACACAATTTTCCTCCTTAATTTAGATAAGAATTAGCTTGACTCATATTATTTCTTATAACCTTTTGGGTTTTTGATTGAGCCTTTCCCACCACTGTATTCGTCGAAATACTAATGTTTAGCAATCATTCTTAAGATAAATCGAGTTCTTACTAAAGTAAAAAAAATAATTTCGGAAGTTATTGGACTTAGAAAAAATATTATGCAGATATGCTATATTCTAACTCCTTACTAATATTAAAGTTGTCGGCCTCGATGGCGTAGTGGTTAGTGTAACCGACTGCCGTGCCTGAGGTCGCGGGTTTGATTCCCGCACAAGTCAAACATTTGTGTGCATGAACATGGATGTTTGCCTTGGTCTGGGTGTTTCTATGTATAATATGCATGTTTACAAAAAAGTATACTTATGTATGTTTATCCATTGTCTAGTACCCATAGTACAAGCTCTGCTTAGTTCTGGCTAGATGATGTTGTGTGTATGTGGTAGAATATTATTATATTACTAGATTTTGCCCGCGGCTTCGCTCGCGTTAATTTAGAATTTGACAATCAATTCGGGTTGTACTCTGCTTATAAAAATATATAATAATATAATTTAATCATGATTCGAAAGACACGTGGCGCTATCTATTATCATAAGAACGTTATTATTGTTTTCCTCGGGAACAGTAATTTTTTCGGGATGAAAGGTAGCCTATGTCCGTTTCTGTACACCTGACAACGTATATGCAAAATTTCAGGATGATCGGTTCAGTGGTTTAGGCGTGAAAAGGTAACAAACAAACAAACTCATTTTCGCTTTCATAATATTAGTTAGGAAGTTAGGATTAGGATTATTAAGTTTCTCTTATCACAGATATTTTCTAACATATTATATTAGAAAATACCTGGCCCTTTGGGAGTCTTACACGGAGACATGCGTCCAACGTGAAGAGGCCCCTCGAAAGTTTTAATCAAAGGTGTGACAGAACACTAATAAATTATTATTATTATTATTAAAAGTATAAATGCGATTGTGAATTTGTTTGTTTGTTAATTGAACGCTTTCACGCCTTAACAACTCGATCTTCATGAAATTTCGTATACAACTTGTCAGAGGTACAGAAAATGACATAAAGTACCTTTTATCCAGAAGAAAGTACTGTTATTAATCTAATAATCTAACCTACATACATTTGTCGGCCTCGATGGCGTAGTGGTTAGTGTAACCGACTGTCACGCCTGAGGTCGCGGGTTCGATTCCCGCACTAGTCAAACATTTGTGTGCATGAACATGGATGTTTGTCTTGGTCTGGGTGTTTCTATGTTTAATATGTATTTACAAAAAAAAAAGTATATACATATGTATGTTTATCCATTGTCTAGTAAACATAGTACAAGCTCTGCTTAGTTTGGGCTAGATGGTGTTGTGTGTATGTGGTAGAATATTATTATTATTATTTTGATTTTCTTGTATTTTCTCGGCTAACCGGAAAGAGAACTGATGCCACGGGCCTAAGCCAAGTGTATTATTATTTACGTGAGCGAAGCCGCGGGATAAAACTAGTAACCTTATATATTCTTTACTTATCTCCTAGTATACCTACCTGAAATTAATACACAATAATGCCACAGCTTACTTCCAAATCCTTTTACTGCCAAAACATCGCTGAAAGACAACCTTTATTCACACAAACATAAGTCTTGTACCATTCGTCACAGAGTCGTGTGATCGCCTCGGAGTCCCGTGCCGTATGGATCATAACAATCCTAAATGGTGACTGACTTACGCAACAACAGTCAGTTTATTGGACTGCAAACTCAAGGCAAATAGCACAATTGTATCGTCACATGCATCCGATACAAGCCCTCTCTGTACTAACCGGGTGTAATCTTATGTCATGTGACAGATAAGAGTGTTTAATTGTGGATCGTGTTAGCTTTGGAGTTGATAACCGCTTCGACTTTATGTTAGCCTAGTACTTTTGATAAGGTAAAGTAGAACGTCATGATCTTAATTCGATCACAATAAATAAATAAAGAGAACCCACATTTTCGCTACTTCTCTCTCTCTCTCCTTAATGGGCAATAACGTTATTATCGTTATCCTAAAACAAAAAATAAAAGCGAATGTGAGTTTGTTTGTTACGTTTTCACGTCTTAACCACTCAATTAATATTTCGCATAAACGTTGTCAGGAATGCAGTAAATAACATACGGGGTACCTTAACTTTACATAAAGAGAAACTATTTGGAATGAAAGAATAGGAACGGGTAAAAACTGTGATACGATTCTAAAAACCCGCTAACCTGGTGAAGTAATGTTAGGAGAGTTGCACTTATAGTAAAAATACGTAAGTAGAAAACACAGTTAGGCGGTTGGCACAGTGCACCGCATCACGCAGCGTAGTGCGGGAGTGCGTGTTCTTACGTTGTTCGCAAGTACCTGTGTTTGTATAGAAAACACGCGTAGTGCAACACATAGAAAACGCATTCACGCGCAGTGCTGCAGATCACGCGTCTACATGCGGGGAAACACGCACCCCCGCGCGTCGGTGCGGGGCAAGACGCAAGGTATGGCACACCGAGTTCTGCAGTATCGTGCGTGATTTTGACACAAGTACACGTATTACTTCAAAATGGATCTCGATATCGATCGATTCACTTACGAAATCAAAAGTCGTAAGAAAATTGATCTTCATATTTTCTTAAATCTATGATATTCTGAACAAATGATCCATTTATCGATCTCGTTTGTAAAAAGGGATGTACCCAATATCTTCTACGAGCACGATTTCTTCTTATTTGATTATAAAAAAACCAAACACATGATATGACTGCAGCATCCTGAATGAGATCCAAAATAATGACCATCTTTAATATAAAAATTAATACTTTGCAATATACTATCAGCACCGCAAGCTGCTATGAACTGTGGCCTCTAGGCCACCGCATGACTAAACTGCAGCTACGCGCGTTTGTGCGGAGAAATCTGCATTATGAAGCAGATCTGCGCTCGCGCTCCCGCGCGCGTGACTCTGTCACCACGCATCCCGCAGCGTGGCGCGGGGCAGTGTGTGAATCGCCTTACTATGTTTTGTCCAATCATAGATAGAATTCCGGCGGCTCACATACTCTCATCCCACCATATACCAGCTTTTACTTGGAGACAGCAGTGCGTAACTGATACCTATTCCCTGATACCCTGGTATTAAGTGAGCACGAGATCCTATGATACAATAAACACTAAATCAGACGACCTATACTTACAAACAATCTTCGTAAAAAAAAATTGGGGCCGTCTTTGGGGACTGCCGATAGAAGTGAAAACTTTAATCCTTGATCATAAACACTTCTTTATAAACAAAAAAATAACAAAGGCGCGGTGCGGATTCCTGATACTCTCTTAGGGTATGGTGGACAAAATTTCGTTATTTTTTGCGTAGGACGCACCATTTCTGAGATATTGTTAATATTCTAAAATAATTCAAAAATGGAATGAGCGTATAAGCGTGACGACGACGCGAGTTCTATGATTTTTGTTCACCCAAGTAGTGCTCAACGCGCCTAAAGAAGTTTTCACTTGAAAAACCACTCGCGAATTCCCTTCCTGAATCACAACATATTCAATCACGTTATTGATCTGCAAACACACACCATTGCGTTTGTATGACATCACAACAAATTACGAATCAACAAACCGCTACACCTAACCGTTAACATTTGCATACAATAAAGTTCCTAAGATGAAAATAATCAAGTAATCTGCCTACCGCTGGTAAGTAAACAGGAATTCCTCGTTTTGTTCAACGCAAGCGCATCAATTACTGTTCACTCACGATTATCGTTGTATAAGATCGTGATGACAATGCTAACTACTGTTTGCGTAGATCGCGAGATACCGCGCGTATTCTTTGTTTGTTTTAATTTGGATAGCGGCTTTCCTCTTATTGTTTCTGTGCGCCTGGTATTGACGTCCAATTCGAAAGAAAAGTTATTTCATATTTCTAGGACTTTTTCTCAAACTAGCGCATGCGCGTTAAATTACAAAATGTACATAGGTATGTATGTTTACTACTTCATTCTTTACGGCTCCTGTAGACGATGCCGCCACCGCGCCGTAACCGTTCCGCCATCGCGCCTCTATGCTGTGTATACGGTCGCAACCGCACCGTCACCGCGCCGCCACCAGTCCACCACCATACGAGCGCATACGTTGGCAGCCAGTAATGGAATAAGCAATATTACACTGGCGAATGGCGGCGCGGTGTCGGCGCGGTGTCGGCGCCGTGTCGCCACGGCGGCGGCGCGGGGACGGTGTAGTCGCGAACGTATACACAGCTGAGAGACACGGTGACGGAGCGGTGCCGGCGCGGCGGCGGTATCGTGTACTCGAAGGACGAACTATTTTTCATCATTCTGCTTTTATTACATTTCGTTCCCAAATATATTACCCCCTCAAGCTCTTTCTATATACACACATAATTAATTTAAACATGCTACTCTCCTAGTCTATTTAATTTTAACTACTGAAATTGTCATGATCAAAGTAATAAAATAAAACTTGGATGTATAATAATAATAAGTACATGATATAATAATTACCTCCAGACCGATTTCGGTCACGGCGGCCAATCTTAACGGAGACTGGCCATCTGCGCAGGAGGCTCATGATCCGATGGGATGGTAATCCGACACGACCGGAGAGAGATCAGTTCAACCAAACAAACAAACAAACTCTTCAGCTTTATAATATTACTAGATGTGCCCGCGGTTTTACCCGCGTTAATGATTACTGCGACGGCCCCGTGGGTCGTAGCGTGATGTTATATAGCCTATAGCCTTCCTCGATAAATGAGCAATCCAACACAAATAGAATTTTTCAATTCGGACCAGTAAGTAGTTCCGGAGATTAGCGCCTTCAACCAACCAAACAAACAACTGTTCAGCTTTATAATATTAGTATAGATTAATATTCTTCGAGAAATAAAAGCGAGAGTCTATGTATGAGCCTTTGACCCCAGCTTCAGTTTAAGTCCACGTGAACCTAGTTACGTCTATGAGTCCATTGTGCGTTCTTTAGCATTAAGCGCGTCTATACCTATGTGCTGTTATGTATGTAGGTACATCGCTTGCATAAAGAGGCGCGTTATCATAATGGGACACGGGAAGTCCTCAATGAATGCGAACATCAATACTAAGCTAGTTAACTCCTCGGTGCAGCTTAACCAGAAGGCCACGCATGACGTCACAGCCTCTCGCCTATATTCACGAAGAAATAAGTAGATTCACATGACATCAGCTATGGGTTTATCATCCCCTGGTCCCATAGTAGGCATTTTGCCGTCTACCGGACTCGTTGTCCATGTTGCCACTGAGATTTTTTTGATAATAAATCAGAACAGAGCTTTACCCTAGCCGGTCATTGAATCCTAGACCTTATGCATAGCAGTTGCATTCACTTCCACTGCGCCTCACCAAGGCAGTCAACATACAGTCGCGTCAATGAAGCTTTTTCATCGAAAGTCCCCAGAAAAAATAATTATTTCCCGCCTCTGAAAGGTTTCTGATTCTGAATATAAAAAAAAAAATTAAATAAAAAGATCAAATCGGAGCTGTTTCTGAGGCCTTTTTTTTATGCGATAGTGGGTAAACGAGCAGACGGATCGCCTAATGGTAAGCGTTTCCCCCGCCCATGGACACCCGCAACACCAGAGGAGTTACAAATGCGTTGCCGGCCTTTTAAAAAGGAGTACGCTCTTTTCTTGAAGGTTTTTAGGTCGTATTGGTCCGGAAATTCGAAGCTTGCCTGTTTTACGGCTTCATTGACGCGACTAGTAATACATTTGTATTTCACACTAGGTACGCTCACCCATACAACGTCAAGCGTGCTAAAATTAAAAATTTGTATATTTACAAACATAGTCACGTTGCCCGGATGGGGTAAACAGAGACTGAAGAAAATTTATACTTGCTATTAATTAGTAAATATATATATAATATATCTTATTTATATTTTATTCACAATGACATGCACAACATGATACTGTCACCTCTCTTCACGTCAGTCGTAAAATAAGGTCAAATAATGAAATGATAGACACTCATTTCATTACATATATTTATACAAATACTAGATTTGGCCCGCGGCTTCGCTCGCGTAAATGTAGGTTATATCATTTTCTATAACCTCGGGAACAGTACCTACTTGTTTTCTGGATATAGGATACCCTTTCATTTTTGTACCCCTGATAACGTGTTTGCGAAATTTCATGATGGTCGGTCCAGTAGTTAAGGCGTGAAAGCGAAACAAACAAACTCACATTCGAAATTATAATAAACTAGCTTTTGTCCGCGCCTGCGCTCGCGTAAAAGTAGGTTAGGTTATTTATGTCAGTAACAGTACATTTTTTTAAATAACATGTAGCATTGTAGCCCATATTTTTCAGTGATAATTATAGCTTTCTAACGGTGAAAGAATTGTTTAAATCTGTTGAGTAGTTTTTGAGTTAAATCCTTACAAACAAACAAAAAATCAAATCTTTCCTCTTTAGAATAATAGTATAGATTAGTTAAGATTAGGATAATATCTTTATTGCCCATCAAGGAGAGAGAGAGAGAAGTGGCGAAAATATGAATTGTGTTTATTGATTAATTGTGATTGAACGAACGAAGGTCATGTCATTCTACTTCACCTATCAAAAGTACTAGGCTAACATAAAGTCCAAGCGGTTATCAATATAAAAACTACCACGATGCACAATTAAACATCATTCACATGACACGAGATCACACCGGGTTAATACGGCTTCAATTAAATTGGCTTAGTTAGGATTTCACACATTTAGGCTTAAACTCTAAAATTAAATCTCCTGACCCGGAAATAGGTCCAAACACCGCACGATTCATGCGCTCTCTGAATCAGGTCGTTGTAATACGTAATTTGTTATGTACTAGGGTATAAGTATTATGTAAGAAGTAACTGAATAGTTGAGTAAAGTAAACAGGAAGTAGCGACTCGCGAACTGTGAATTAGCCCGGGTGGTGTACTGAAACCTTACACAAATTGTTGTGTAAGTTCGCCGCACGATTATTCAATATATTTAGCAACTAAACCGCGCGATACTATTAAATTTCTCGTAGCCTAAACACGAAACACAAGTACAGAGATCCAATTCTCGAAATGAATTTGATTAAAATAGTATCTAATGGACGTCAAATGTTAATTTGAAATACGATTTATGTTCTCATGCTATGTTTATTTTAATTTATGAGAATACTATTATATAATAGGTACTAGTTTGCACCCGCGGCTTCGCTCGCGTAAATGTAGGTTAGGTTTGCAACAGTTCTTTTTTCTGGATGAAAGGTACCCTATGTCCTATTCTGTACCCCTGACAACGTGTATGCAAAATTTCATGTTGATCGGTTGAGTAGTTAAGGCGTAAAAGCGTAACAAACTAACAAACAAACTCATTTTCGCATTTATAATATTAGTAAGGATTGTCTTCTGTTTACGCGAATGTTATTAATTGAAGTTAAACTACTATATACAGATTTTATCGCGTTGTTTATTTAAAATTTCTGCGTAAATAGAAACACCCATGATTAAATTATGTTCGGGTACTTTGAAATAACTACACTGGAACATTGAGGCAACTACCATCTTAGTCTCCCCGTGACCATGGCTGCTGAAAAGCAACCGAAACGTCGGGGAAAGTGTAAACATAAATATAAATAGTATAAAAATAATATAAATAGTTTTAATAGTTTCAATAATTTAATTATCTTAAAAATTACTAAAGTTTAATAGTAATGGTAGTGTAACAGTTTTCAAAATGTTGTAATAAAGTGTCAAATAAACAACGCGATAGAATCCGTATATAGTAGTTTAATTTCAATACTATTATATGCTACCAGCCCTATATTAAACTGTCCCACTGCTGGGCGAGGGCCTCTTAGTCTGAGAAGGGTTAGGCCACAGTCCACCACGCTGGCCCAGTACGGATTGGCAGTCTTCACATTTCTTCGATAATTATGAAGAACTCTCGGACATGCAGGTTTCCTCATGATGTTTTCCTTCGCCGTCGAAATAATCAGAATGAAACAGAATGAAAATTGATAAACAATATACATACTCGTGAAAATATTCTATGGGGGGTTGATACCTTCAACTAGGATGGTTCCTGTATCTCAGGTTACCAACCCTCCACTCCATATAAGGGGTCTTACATCTAATTTTGACAAACATTTATTATTTAGAACACTTTTTTTGAGGGTATATTACAATGACCACGACGCAATCAACTATTTATTACGCATATAACTTTGAAAAGTCAGAGATGCGCGCTTTGAGATCGAACTCGAGATCCCTGCGTGGCAGTCCAACAACGGTCTACCACTAAGCAATCGCTGCTGTATAAATGAATACTATTATCTTATCTTATGTGGGGGCCACTCAGTGCAGACCGGCGACACTTCGACCCAGTGGGATCTTTTGTGTCGACACTCTCCCAATAACGACTGCCATAGATGTTCATGGCAGCCGGGACCGACGGCTTAACGTGCTCTCCGAGGCACGGAGCAGGCGATAATTGTCAATCAATACGCACATAATTTCGAAAAGTCATATAACTTCCGAAAGTCAGAGGTGCGCGACGTGGATTCGAACCCGAGACCCTCTGCATTGCAGTTTGTTGGTCTCCCCACTAAGCTATCGCTGCTCCGAATACTATTAAAAATACTTATAAGACAGAGTACAGAGTATTTTGAACAGTGTTATTACGGGAATTGAATAGGCGCTCATAGGCAGTTGCACTCACTGATAGGTAAACGATTAGCGAGGTTAAGTAACGTTGGGTGCGGTCAGTCTACAGATGGGTGACCGCTTAGTGGTATTTCGTCTCCGTGCTTCGGAGGCCACGTAAAAAGTCGATTCCCGGTTGTTGCCAAATTGACAGCAGTCGTTAAGCCATGTCAGAGGCGTACGGGCGGCTTGTACAACTCTTGACAACAGGTTGGCCACTAACCACACGAAAATTGACTCTCTAAAGTTTACGCTCCCTTCTGTCTTGTCTTTGATTCGGATTTAAGTTGGGTTAATACGTCACGGGTGAATTTATTATTGCAAAACGCTGTGAGGAAGCGTCCGCCTCGTCGTTGCTGCCGCACTAAGAATAATAATTGTGCATCCTAATCTCACACAGAACATAATAATATTACTATATGTGTGTGATCCACTAATGATTGTTCTAAGTATCGTTTCTTTGTATCCGTTATTTGTATGTTAGTAAAGTTCCCATACGACAGAACGACGCTAATGTTTATAAAGTTACTAGACGTTCCCGCGGTTTCATCCGCGTTTATCGTTACTGCGCCGCCCCCGTCAGTCGTAGCGTGATGTTACATAGCCTATAGCCTTCCTCGATAAATAGGCTATCTAACACTAAAAGAATTTTTCAAATGGAACCAGTAGTTCCTGAGATTAGCGCGTTCAAACAAACAAACAAACTCTTCAGCTTTATAATATTAGTATAGACCTTACGATAATTCAAACAACGGACCCTAAAATCATCCTGTCTCAACACAATTACTTGTGGATCATGCAAATGTTTGTTTTATATGGGAATGAAAGTCTTAATCTTCAGCAGTGAGGCGACCGCCTAAACAATCACGCCATCCGATCATAATCTAGATAAAATAATTACAGGAGCTATTACAGAGTATAAATTTCTTAATACTGCTGTATCTCAGCAACAATGGAATAAATATAAAAAGTGTATTGTGACTTTCACTCGGCGGACCGCTGTGATGCAATTATAACATTTTCTACAATGACTCACTATTACTTACATTAATTATTTTATAACTGTTTCACATGCACTTGTTGTTTTATAGGGCTAGTAACTGTCCTATGTGTTATTCCAGGATGTGGTCTATCCCTCTACCAAGTTGCATCCCAATTGGTGCAACGGTTTAAGAAAAATTTTACATTCAAATGCCTTTACAAACTTTCACATTTCTATTATTAGTTGAAATTTATAATACTGAAAAATACCTTTAATAATGTAGCAGTTCTTTTTATTAGGCATTGAAAATACTTTCACGCTATAGAAAAATATAGAGGTATTCTATAGCGAACGGTATTTTTATACAGCCGAGATACAACACAATGGGACCTCATTTAAACCTGGAATTTTGACTCTAAAACCATATTGCAGCTAAACTACCTTTTCTGAATTTGCCGTGGTGTTGGTTAAAACAAGGTAGAGGGCAGAGCACTCTTCCTTCCTGAACGAATCACAGAAGCGTCTTAACCACTCGTACGTTAGTTTTCTGTAAGAAAAGGTTGGCACTTCTCTGGCCCAGCCAGCTATCATCCTCAGCAAATAACTGACAACGGCTTTTACAGTCTAAATCTAGACCTTATGTTGTGTACCTGCAGTGAACGCTCTCCAGGCTCCTGAAGGAGGTACTGTATGATCAAAGAATCAGATGGCATAGAGGTTTAAATGGTCGCATTGTATTATCACAGTGCCGAGTATTGTGGGTTCAATCTCCACATAGTGCAAAAAATGGTGTGATCCGCAAAAGTTTTGAATCTGGGTGCTCTTTCTGTCTGTTATTAGAATGTCTGCCAAGTCCCCCGCGACACAAGAATAATTCCCAGTCCGAGAGTTGACTTTTACAACATAGAAAACCAGAGAAGCTGTCTTCGTCCTATGACCTGACAGCACAGCAATTCCTTTTTGAAGTAAAGGCATTGCGTAATTGATGTGTCGCAATTCAGACTCGATGTAATCCTCGTAAAGTTAACACAAACTCCTCAAGCAGAACTTCCCTTGTAAACAATTATCCGCTCATTGTAAGGATCTTGGTGCAATGTTTAACCGCCTACAATTATAGTCACCATCTGATAACATTCCTTATCGGCAAACAAGCAATTACCGCCTAGTTTGAAGTTAAGACTTACATGTTGAACAATAACATGATTGTAATGAGAAACCCACTGCATTAGGAGTCTGGAGCATCATGTGCAAATGTCATGTTATATGTTTTTTAATTAGTTTTGGTTTAAGCAATTACATGTTCACAATTTGCTTCTATCATACGTCTAATACAGCTCGCATTAAAAGTATAATCAGTACCGTAGGTACCTGCGTAACTTTAAGTATGTGACAAATTAACCTGTCAATTATTCGAAAATTAGACATAATTAAAAACCAATTGTGTCTGGCCGCCGGTGTGCTGCTGCTACTTAATAGGTTAAGTACACTTTCTTTTACTTAAAGGGGTTTAGGAACATATTATACCAAGGATATAATAAGTATCCTATGTGTCAATCCAGCAAATGGTCTACTTGTGTACCAAATTAAATCTAAATCTGTTCAGCGATTTACGCAACTGAGCAAAAAAACATCGAAATAAATATTCACAAACTTTCACCTTTAAAATATTAGGTATATTACATAAATAACATATTTGTATATTACTTACTTACACTAATACAAAATATAATAAATAATTAAAACAACAAGTCTTAGTAATTATCGTAATTAATTTATAATACTAATTTATGTAACTTTATATTTATTTATTTCATCTAGAAAGTCAACATTTAAAAAGAATAAATAAACAAACAAATATTCTTTCCGTATCTTTATAGTATGACATAACTTTTTCGCGCAACTAATGATCTTTTAATATGACCACACTTTTCTGTCACGCGTTGTAAGAAAACATCATTCAATTTACCAGGACAACATAAACACAAGAAGGTTACCTTTTCAAAAGTTCGATGGCCTTATTCCGCAACATCGTTATTCCTCACACAAATATTCTGCTATTCACTTCTCACTGCTCTAGCATTTCGAACAATCTCTCACTTTTGACACAGCACTCACAGCTTATTTTTTATTTAGATTTTTACTATCACATTGTTCAGAGATGCGTTTGACGCGAAAGTTGGCAGCTGTATGAGTAGAGCGGTCGCACTGGCAAATGGGAAAAGTGCTGACCACGTGATGTCAACAATAGGCTACACGCATTTAATGATAATTGTACGATCTGTTTGGGGTCAGAGGGCGTTGATAAGTACGTTGCATCAGGATCTTTACGTTTCAACGTTTATATATATATATATATATATATGTATATTATACATTATTATGTAGTTGCAAATATCCTCAATATTGGTCGTCCAGGGATCTAAATGACACCGTATTTTTTTTTATTAGACTGTTTTTAAATTTTATTTCTGCGATCCTAAACTGTGCCAAATGTTACCCTTCTCCGCAATATGCTTAAAAGGGCATGGAAAAATTTATCTTCAAGTATTATTTTACCTATGATATGAATCTCTCTTCTCCCTAGCCTTTATTATTCCCAAGTCACTTGGGCCGGCTTTCTAGACTAACCGGATTGGACTGGATATCAGTTTTTACACGGAGCGACTGCCTTCTGAACTCCGCAACCCGAAGGCTAACGATACCCTAAGGCTGGACCAATGTCAGGATATTAGAGGGCACTGACTTCCCAATAACGACTGTCATAGATGTTCATCGCAGCCGGAACCGACGGCTTACCGTGCTCTCCGAAGCACGGAGCAGGCGATAATTGTCAATCAATACGCACATAATTGCGAAAAGTCATATAACTTCCGAAAGTCAGAGGTGCGCGACGTGGGTTCGAATCCGAGACCCTCTGCATTGCAGTCTGTTCGTCTCCCCACTGAGCTATCGCTAAGGCATACAGACCTATTATATAAATATGTCACTGAATATAATAGACTTACAATTTTTTTTCTAAGGTATCACATTTATTTTAGTTGTCCTAATTTTCGTCATCATATTATGTTGTACAAACAGCCTATTGCAAAAATGTGAAAAATACAGAAACTGTTGGACCTACTGTAACTTGGCGAATTCATAGTTTAATTTAATTACATTATTTTTTAATAAAAATATTTCTTCTCTATTCTCCATATAAACTTTAGCTAGGCCAAATCTAAGACTGCTGCGTGCGCGCAACAAAGTTGTCTCTGCACTTATTTAATCCTAACTAATATTATAAAAGCGAAAATGAGTTTGTTTATTTGTTTGTTGCCTTTTCACGCCTAAACCACTGAACCGATCATATTATAACCGATATATATATTTTGCATATGCATTGTCAGGTGTACAAAAACGGACATAGGCTACCTTTCATCCCGAAAAAAATTACTGTTCCCGAGGAAAACAACAATAACGTTCTTATGATAATAGATGGCGCCACGTGTCTTTCGAATCATGATTGAATTATATTATTACAAGCAGAGTACAACCCGAATTGATTGTGAAATTCTAAATTAACGCGAGCGAAGCCGCGGGCAAAAGCTAGTATATTATATATTTCAGTTTTACAGAGTAGATATACTATGTCAGTATACGTATATTTATTCTTCGTAGTCCTTTGTCAGTCTTATTAATTAGATGGTCAACAAATACAACTCAGTACATGGAACGCTGGTTTTCTTATTCAATTAACACATCTTATTCGGGTTATTTGTGAATAACGATTCTACTACGTAACGCTTCTGTTTACATACATACATATCCTCACGCCTATATCCAAGAGGGGGTTGGCAGAGCCACGCTGATTTCAGCATGAATGGGTCGGCTCGACCGGGGAAGGACTACCCTCTCACAGAATATCGATGTGAAATAGCAGTATTCCTACTGTTGCGTTTCGTTCGGTGAGTGAGAGTGCCAGCGGCTCCTTCTCCTTCCCACTTGCTTTTGCTCTTCTTCCTTTCCTAAAGGGTCGGCAACGCGCAAGTTATGCCTCTGGTGTTGCATGCGTCCATAGGCTATGGTGACCACTTACCACCAGGTGGGCCGTATGCTTGCTTGCCAAAATAGAAGTACTTATACTCCTACATTACTCCTACATTTCACCTGCTATTTTTGTATAATAATAAAAACATTTATTTCGGATATGATCCATATGAGTAAGTTACAATATACCTACAAATTATGTTAGTAAGAAGAATTAAGTATACATTACAGTTTTCCCGTAACGATGCCTACCCAGTATGCCTGTATGGGACAATCATTAGGTCCCATGTAATCTATACTATCTATACTAATATTATAAAGCTGAAGAGTTTGTTTGTTTGTTTGTTTGAACGCGCCAATCTCAGGAACTACTGGTTCGATTTAAAAAATTATTTTAGTGTTGGATAGCCTATTTATCGAGGAAGGCTACAGGCTATATAACATCACGCTACGACCCTCGGGGGCGGCGCAGTAACGATTAACGCGGGTGAAACCGCGGGAACATCAAGTATTAATACATGTACACCGCTCGACACCCCTAGCCGCTCGCACCGGTCTTGCCTTCTGCTGCTGGCTTGTATGCCTATGTCAGTCGAGGAGCGACTCACCGTCTGCCCATTGCATTGATGCTATTAGAATATTCAGGGCAGACGCCTTTTTTCATCCATAGTTACCAATATACCGGTCCACCAAACACCCATACCCATAGCCCATATAATAGATTCCATACGTAGCAATAGTCCTACGCCTGCTGCGGCTAGTGCCGCTGTAGGTGTTCTATCCCACCTTCAATTAAAACTCTCGAAGTGCCTCTTCACGTTGGATCTATGTGTCCGTGTAAGCCTCCCACAGGGCCAGGTATTCTTCTAATATGATATGTTAGAAAATACCTGTGATAATAGAAACATATTAATATTTACTGTGACTCAAATACATACTTTAGTTGTGTGAGCCTCCTTCTGTATGCGACTACTGCCTATGAGGTCTCGGATTCGTTCATAAATCAGCTAGGTGTAACGGCCCGTTCACAACCTCGACGCTGCTGTGAGCGGCATCTTAGCGCGGGTCGGTGAGCGGTAAGATCAAAAGTATTGAAGCACGCCACGAGACGCGCCGCTCATAGCGAAAACGCGCGCGGTTTTCTCCGAGCGAATCGCTACAGCGGCGCGCGGTTTAGGGAGCGGCGGGACGCGGTGTAGGGAGCGGCGGCGCGCCGCCGCTCCCTACACCTCGCTTGTACTTTAAAAGTACAAGCGAATGAGTGCGACGCACTGTTGCCAATTTAGCGACTTTGTCGGTAGAAATGACGACTTTCGTGTATGTCTTAGCGACAAAAATTAAAATTTGTCGCTAAACATTTTTTAGCGACCTATCTGGCGATTTTTGGGGTACAAATGAAAACAATTTTAGGGCATGTAATAAATACATTCATTTTTGTTAATTCGACACAGAATTATACAATGCGAAGAGATAGATATGGAAAAAATTATAAAATCTCCAGTTTTTCGGCAGAGAACGACCAAAAAAAAAAAAGGTTATCCCGCCTACTGTAGAGACTCCATAGGCTGACCTTTTTGTTTTAGTCGTTCACTACCTGACAGTCGAAAAACCAAACCAGAATCAGTTTTAGCGACTTTCTGGTGACTTTTGATATTGAATCTAGCGACTCGACTTTACAAGAGTTGGCAACACTGCCCACGACACAGGTCACACAGAGCGGCGCGGACAGCGGTGCAGGAGGGCCGCTGCCGCTAGCCGCTACTGACGTACGTGGCGCGCACAACGCTCCGCCGCCCCGCTCGCCGCTAACACCGAAGTCGTGCCCGGGCCGTAATAGGGATTTTCACTGTCAAGAAATTGTCATTAGTAGCTCTGCATCTGGAACTATGTGTGCACGTCTCTTATAACTTGGGACCTAAAGCCAAAGCGGGTGAAATGTAGGTACAATACACCTCTCTGGCTACCCCTTTCGGGGTAGAGGCGTGACGCTGTGCCTATTATATTCTATCACATACACACAACATCATCTAGCCAGGGTATAATGCGGCAAATTTTATTTATGAGCTATTCGAGTAATATGGCGCTCGTTCAATATGTATTGTTTAATTGTCGATGTGGTTTATCGTGTTTAAATATGTCGTATGCTTTTATGTGAAAAATGATTTCTTTTATGCTATAAAAATGGTAATGTTTGGTCTGTCTCTTACTAAGCGGTGCAAGTAGCCTACGAACGCTTGCAAGAGGTATCACTCGCGTACTCTATTTTAATAACAATATTCTACCACATACACACAACACCATCTAGCCCAAACTAAGCAGAGCTTGTGCTATGGGTACTAGACAATGAATAAACATACTTATACTTTTTTTTGTAAGTACCTACATATTATACATAGAAACACCTAGACCAAGAAAAACATCCATGTTCATGCACACAAATGTTTGTCTTGTGCGGGAATCGAACCCGCGACCTCAAGCGTGGCAGTCAGTTACACTAACCACTACGCCATTGAGGTCGCCATGTATGTAGGTACTAAGACAATGGTTTATGTTTTAGATTATCTATAGACCTATCATTACATAAACGTGCCAGCCATTCCGAGATATCGATCGGCATAATTATGTTCTTGTAAACTGAACAGCATCAATAAATCAACAAAGATTACTCCAATACAAAGCGGCTTTGAACATCATTTCCTTGTATCGAACTAAATTACTAATTATAATTACTAAATTACTAATTATAATTAGTAATTTAGTATAGGAGCTCTTTATATTCGTCTAACGCTTGACATGCGTTCACAAATATACCTGATTATGACGATTATTAATATTTATACAGTTATAAATCGAATCGTAATTGAATACCTACTTACAATTGTTACTAAGACATCCTAAAAAGGTTGTGTTCAGAGCCGAACCGTAACTTAAAAATAAAAAAAAAACGTTAGGTGAATCATTAAAACGTGTAGTTTTTATCGTTGTCGTCAGAGATGATGAAATTAAATTACTTTAACAAGCGAAACATCAGATATTGTAATTATTTTCGTCACATTGGTTGTGCAATAAGTCCACTTAACTTTTAAATGCGTAAGTGTTTGTATTTTCTTTACGTCATAAAGGAAATAATCTATACTAATATTATAAAGCTGAAGAGTTTGTTTGTTTGAATGCGCTAATATCAGGAACTACTGGTTCGATTAGAAATTTTCTTTTAGATTTGGATAGCCTATGTATCGAGGAAGGCTATAGGCTATATAACATCACGCTACGACCCACGGGGACGGCGCAGTACCGATAAACGCGGGTGAAACCGCGGGAACATGTAGTGATATTATATTATTCGCACATTCACATTTCGTCAGTTTTGTTTAGGTTCACCTTATCGATATTGTTATATACAGAGTGCAATTTATTGAAAACATATTGCGTTTGACCCAGAATTAAATCATCGAACCCAGAACAAAACGATGAGCAATGACAAATGTCTTTCCTTTCAAAGCAATAATTATATACAATTACTATTCCATATCATATCCATGTCATAAAATTTACAAATTCTCCTCAATTTCGGAGTAACCTTCAATTATTCTTTTACGCGTAAGAAATGTTTGGTAAATTTCAAGTACTTCGTCCTACTTGCGTATTTTTCGTCACAAACAATATTATATTGTAATGATTTCATCACGACATAAAACAATAATAGTACCTGAAGTAAATAGGGTCAACACGAATCAATGGAGCGACTAAATTATACGCGATAGTTGGCAAACACTTGCGCAACTGTGTGACAAGGTCGCCATCAGTTGTCATTGTCAAAGGGAAACTCGGTCTGGTGACGTTTACAACGAAATTAGACAAACGAATATCTGTAGAAAGTCAGCTACCCAGTTTTTATATACCTAAGTCACGTCTGTTTCGCTTTTACATCTTCTGTTTTGTTCTGATACCCTGGTACTTTCAGTGACGTTACAGATTCATTTTTACTATTTTTATACAGCGTACTAGACGAGTCCTGCAGTAACCGTGTTACATCATCCTAAGTTATTGTTCCGCTGCTTTGGTCCCTCCAAGACCCAAAATTATAAAACATAGAGCCGGAAATAAATCCGCTGAGCTAAAATGCCGTAGGTTTGGCGGCTTTAGTCTAAAAATATTGTCGTACGGGAGGTACAGGTAAAATAAACGGTACCTACCTACAATATGTAACATTTATTATTTGGACTATTTGTTCCTAAGTTACCTTATTCGAACATAATAATAATAATAAGACCTATTATAAGTGACTAGCTGACCCGCGAAACTTCGCCTGCTTCATATGAGATAAGAGAATTTACTCCGTTTCATTGCTGCTCCGCTCCTATTGGTCGTAGCGTGATGTTATATAACCTTATAGCCTTCCTCGATAAATGGGCTATCCAATACTAAAATAATTTTTCAATTCGAACCAGTAGTTCCTGAGATTAACGCGTTCAACCAAACAAACAAACTCTTCAGCTTTATTATATTAATATAGATGAAATCATTTATTACCAGAAACAAATATTGAATGTCAATAGAAAAACCATCCACACTAGGCTAGTCCGGTCTCGTGGAAGATTTTACAAAAGGATTAACCGAATTTAAAAGTGGTCTACAGTTCTAATTATTATCTAATTACAATAATAATTAAGACAGTACAATAAAGTTATTCGATAACAGTTATAAGGATTATCACACAATTAAAACAGTTACAATAAAGTTTGATGACATAAGATTCATCATCATCATCATTAGGCTATAATAGTCCACTGCTAGACATAGCCCTCCCCTAAAGAGCGCCTTAGCGCCCTGTCTTCAGCTTGCCGCATCCAGCATCTGCCTGCACTCTTTCGCAGATCGATAAGATAAAGATAAGATATTTAAGATTTTCGTTTTACTATTCTTAAGAATAATAGCTCCTCGGTTGACATTGTGCCCTGGTACCTGACAAATATTTTTAACCGCAAAGATTATTATTTAACTGCGTCATGGGCACTTACTACTACGATGGTATTGTTCTACGTTTGTATAGTTTTCTTGACCTACTACTAAACATAGATTTTCTTTATAAACAAGCAACACACACAGAAACACTTTTACTATAGTGATTATAAACTATTTAATTAGGTACTATAATTATTGCTTTCTTTGTTCCGTTTAACTGTGAGCAGTGAGGTAACTTCGTATGAGTGAAAACCCAGGATGCCTTATCTTATCTGGGGGCCAGTCAGTGCAGACCGGCGACACTTCGACCCAGTGGGATCTTTTGTGTCGACACTCTCCCAATAACGACTGCCATAGATGTTCATGGTAGCCGGGACCCACGGTTTACGTGCTCTCCGAGGCACGGAGCAGGCGATAATTGTCAATCAATACGCACATAATTTCGAAAAGTCATATAACTTCTGAAAGTCAGAGGTGCGCGACGTGGGTTCGAACCTGAGACCCTCGGCATTGCAGTCTGTTGGTCTCCCCACTGAGCTATCGCTGCTTTGCATGCCTTACTAACATGCCGATCAACAAAGCCGTACCTACTTCATACGCACAAAATTATTCATCTACACATCCTATATAGAAATGAACGTCTTTATATACTTAAATATATATCACTTCTTATTAGTCTTGCTCTCCTAGTACTTCTCATCATTTGAGGAGTCACCACTTACCACAGACAAATCAAATATTATAATCCAAACTATCCAATTACATCACTGAAAATCAGATCCAAATAGTAAAGGTTTAGAAGGCTCAAATACAAAGACAAGCATAACTAATCGCTGAAACACAAAACAAGGTTTTATGACTGCTGTCCTCTATATAGCGATATTGCTCGGTCAAGCTATTCAAAATTATAACGAAGAATTTATATGTGTAGTTGTCATAGTTTTTCATTTAACTCTGAATAGCTTTCATTTAGTTCAAAAACAAGTCTTTAGAGTTAAAATAATGCGAACAGTTCAAAGTTATAAGTAGTGATAACTAATTAAGCCGCAAAGTTACCTCGTCACACACATTACAAGATGAATGCTCTTAAATTGGCGTGACAAATGCTTCGTTAAGCAACAAACTCTGCATAGTATTTTTTTGCTCAGATGCATAAGTTTGAATAATTACAACGTGGAACAGCAGAGCGGTCATTTGAAATAGGCGTATAGTAATCGTTTCATTCGAATCATTGATTAATTATTTATTATTGAATTAAACTATCCGTTGATGCTGACTGATTGTATGATTAGTAAGAGAAGCTAAAAATCAAGACAACTAAGGCTGTTCACGATTTAAGAGGGCATAGAATTAAGTATCTTAGAGTCAAAGTAAAACTCATTATCTCCATATAAAATTATTAAATAAATAAATAAATGAGTTTTTAACTTTCTATATTGGCTCCAAGGTACACGCTTGCCTAGTTTGGGTCAATGTTATACTATATTTCGTTTTATCTTTTTGGACATAAACTAAGTAACAAATGTATAAACACTTATTGAACATACATATAAATTACTTTTAATATAAATAATATACCTAAGTAAATTATTATAATAAAATAAAATCTTGTGTCGCGGGGGACTTTACAAACATTCAAACAACGGACACAAAGAACACAGACACTCTTGACTACCATTTGTGGGTCACACAATTTTTTGTCCCGTGTGGGATTCGAACCCACAGCACTCGCCATAGTGCCAGTGGCAAGGCGACCACATAATCCACTATGCCAGCTGTGCAGTTAAACTTAACAGATTAATTTTTGATTAATTTAGATGGTGTTGTGTGTATGTGTGGAATATTATTATTATGTACATCCGTAAAGTAGCATAGTTCTGTAGACCCGTAAAAATGAACGGTTCCTGTTATTTTCGGTTAGGTATTTTCACTTTACATTACGGGAGCGTAGTCGCGGGCAAAAACTAGTAATCGTTGCGGAACAGTTTTCCATAGTTATCTAACTGTCATCAAGTGTCAACCTTCTTATCATTTGGAACAAATTTATGGTACAATAATACAAAACGTAGGTACTTGTGTTTGACAAAGACTTTGTCATGTACACAAGAAAAAAACAAATCTAAACCATTCTCGAATCCACTTGAACACACACAAAAAATTTCATCAAAATCGGTCCAGTCCTTTAGGAGGAATTTAATTACAAACACGCACAGAGTATTTATTTATATAAAGATAATCTAAACTTAGACAATGCTCTACTGATATTATTATAATAAGTATATAACCGACTACTGTGGCTAAGTATGAGCCTACCCTAAAATGTGTAAGCACATATTTAGCTAAATTTTCAGTCAAAATATAAGTCCCACGAAATTTGAGACAGGAGGAATCCATAGCTATTTATCGGGCACATGTGCCGCAGTTGAAAATATTGTTCGATTCCAGTATCGAACCAAGATCCATTTGGTTCTAGCACACTCGCACTTATGTCACTCGACTAGGCACTGTTTAAACGATTATTGTTAAAATGTTGTATTTTGTTTACAGGACGCACATACAACGACTTGAATCAATACCCTGTATTCCCATGGATCTTGACAAACTACGAGAGCGAAGAGCTGGACCTCAGTCAGCCGAGCAACTACAGAGATCTGTCCAAGGTATTGTTTAACTTCTACTAACCCATTATCCCCTGGTACTTACAGCTTGAAAGTTAAAGTGGGAAAGAGTCGCTCGCGGCTCACGGTAGCTCTCAATAACCAATCTATCTGTGGATTACCGTACATAGATATTTATATACGAGTTATGCCAAACTCCTGTCGCTAGTAAGGATAACCAGAAGAAGTATGTAGATCGGTTATTGGGTACCGCCCCGCCGTAAGTCAGTCAGCTGAATAATTTTAAGATAAACGTATAGCTTCCACTAATGCATAATACCCTGGTACCTATAGTTTGGAGTTACAGTAAGAATGCGATGCGTCATAGTTGTCGTTCGTGCATTGATATAAAAAATCAGTTTAGCTTCTTTCAAAGTATAACTCCTTGGTAGGTATAACCGTGAAAATGGCATTTCTAATATGAATTCCTGGTAGCTGCTATCTACGAACTACGGAACAATCAACAATACAACCATCCGTCTAAAGTACATTAACTACTATCAGTATATGCGACCCTGGTAGTTTTAACTATGAAGTACTTGAGCTACGCAAATTACTTAATATCTATTTGACGATCATGAAATCCTAGTAGATAGTAAAAGTAGGGGACCGCGAAAACCTATTTATTGGATGTGAGTATTAATCCGATACATACAGGATGCGGAATATTATTAAGACGCTTTTTAATTTTGTTGTTTTATTTTCTCTTTAGTTTATATTTCTTGTAAATAATTTGTGTATATATTTGTTTATTATACTAATTATTTGTTTATTTGATATACAAAGATGTATTACGTTATTTCGATATTAAATCAACAATTTGTTTCTTTATACAAGTGTCTTCTGCTTGAAATTATTATTGGGCTACATGTATATGACCCGCACTGCGGAATTAGGGATTTCGCACAAACTGGTACTGTTCCGTCGTACAAAAGATCCAGAGACACTAAAAGATCAGGAAAGTTAAACAATCATCTGGTGGGGGGGTACCTGCGGTGAACAGGGCTCTGTAAATATACGCAGTGCTGTAAGTAAGCAGTGATCGTTACCTTTAGTACTGGCAACTGTAATGAAGGGGCGAAAAGAAATCTAAATGAATACTCTATGAATCCTGTCACCTGTAAGAGAAACTCTCTTACTATTAATAATAAATTATTCGAACTTTGATTTAAATATGTCCGCATGTAAAGTAAACGCGTAATGAGGTGTTACTCGGTGCGCATGCGCGGAACGATTCATATTATTAACATGTATACTACAATGGTTTAACTGCTAGCTTCGCAACTTCTTGTGTACCGAGTATTGAGTTCGATCCTCACTCGTGGCATTTTGTTAATTCACAAATAGTTGTCCATTGTTTTAGAAAAGACATTCGAGGCACGTGGACATGTATTTTTAAATGAAATTATGACTTCTTCCTAGGTTTCCTCGTACTTGGAAAATTAAATTGCTTTTTATTTGGAATGTCCTCAAAGAACATTTATTTTGCTAATATCATCATTCATGGACATTTGAAAAAAAGTTGTGACAACACACGTCATCAGAAATACCTAGTAATGTTGTTTGTTACATTTTATTAATGAGGATTTTTGTGTTGACAGGTGAAGTACCTAACTAAGGCTATATCTACGGGTATTACAAATCGGAATGGATATTCCAGGAATAGATAAATAAATCACTATTGTTTTTAAGTGAATAACCCATAGTTTTGTCATTCGATGCTCTTTTAAAGTATTATGTCACTTTACTAATTGAGCAAGATTTATATTCTTTATTTTTGATAGTTCTCGTTTGTCTTTTATTATTAACTAGCTTTTGGCCGCGGCTTCACTCGCGTTAATTTAGAATTTGACAATCAATTCGGGTTGTACTCTGCTTGTAATAATATAGCCTATGTCCGTTTCTGTACACCTGTCAACGTATATGCAAAATTTCAGGATGATCGGTTCAGTGGTTTAGGCGTGAAAAGGTAACACACAAACAAACTCATTTTCGCTTTTATAATATTAGTTAGGATTAGGATTAGGATTAGGATTTTTGATTCGTGTTCCTTGCGACCTAAGTAGATCTTTGTCGAATTATGAGTTTGTTGGCTTTAGTAGTAGTTGCCTTCGTGGCGCAGCGGTAGTGAATGCAACTGCCTGTGGTTCAAATTCCGGGTCAGACGAACAAAAAGGTTTTTCTGTTAAGAAATCTTAATAGCAGCCCGGAGTTAGGAAGTTGTCGTTAGTATACACCCCCGTGCCTCGGAAAGCACGTACAGCCGTTGGCCTTAGGCCTGATCTCTCTCCAGTCGTGTCAGATTACCGTCCCATCGGATCATGAGAACTAGATAACAGTGAGTGCACTTGTGTTTGCGCACATACTTGTGCACAATATTAACCGTCTTACCTAAAGGTAATAGGTCTATAATTTAGTTGTAAAGAATATATTAATAATATAATAATATATATTATATAATAATAGGAAAGAACTAAATTATATACTACCTACTTTAAAAATTAATCCATTCATGATACTGCATTTGCAGTTCATGCGAAAATTACTTCCGAAAATGTTATATTCGTGAAACAATCGTAAAGCAATCAGTGGATGTCTAGATTAAGACATAATAACCAATTAAAAAGGATCTAAGAGGATAAACCAATAAAATAAATAACCGCGCCAATGTTGCATCGTGTTTAAACGAAGCAACATTGAGACAACATCTCACTCGTTGGCAATACATATGTACGTCATTCGAAACTGCCATTCCATTTACAGGTATAAGTCTATCCATGATGGATGTATCGAATTATGCATTTATTTATTTTTATTAAGAAAACCAACAGCGATACAGTTTGTTTAACAAATCGAGTATAGTACAATTTCATATGGCCAATAACAGGTTTCCCTAAATAACTTAATTTATACAAATTCAGCGTATAAATAGGTCTCTACTTACAACCTCTTATGTAAACATGAGTATAATACAAACTTAGTGAGTTTATAAATATAAAAATAAACACATTGGTTATTTATACATATAAGAAGAGCAAGAGATGAAATTAAGTTGGGCGTAGTTGCCTATCTTTCGATATCTTTATTACTTGTGATTTAAAAGATTTCTTAGAACAGCAGAAGAGATCCACCTCTTGGAATATAGTCTTATAGGTGCGAGCAAAGCGGGTGAGCACACAGTTACCAGCGCGGTTGGTTGAATGTCGGGGATCATGTAACAGTGATGTTTGACGGGTGCGACGTATTGGAGCATTAAATGTAACCTGCGAGACCAATTCAGGACAGGCATTACTAAGATATATAATTTTCAGTATTCTTACTGCTATATAACGTAGTATATGTGTTTTGTCTCCAGCCCATCGGTGCGCTGAACCCTAGCCGTCGCGCGTACTTCGAGGAGCGCTACAACACTTGGGAGCACGAGTCGACACCACCGTTCCACTACGGCACGCATTACTCCACCGCTGCCTTCGTGCTCAACTGGCTCGTGCGCATTGTGAGTATAATCAAGGATACAGGCGTACATTCCTTTCTACAGGTGTTGGTCTTCCGCTTGAAACTTTAAGGCTACTTGCACGGAAGAGGGCCACTGCGGGACATCACTTCAATTTGGGATTTCACACAAACTGGTGCAGTTCCATCCAACAAAAGATCACGAGAGAGCAAAAGTTCAAGAAAGTTAAACAACCTTATGATGTTTACCTGTGGTGAATAGGGCTCTTTAAGGATACGCTGTGCTGTCTGTAGAGATCGTCATCATTTGTGCTGGCAGCAAGACAGTTACTAGTACTTGTTACTAATAAGGCAGCCATTATCATTTTCGGTGACCTGGTAGAGACTACCCATGACTCGCAACTGTTTATGGAAATACAGGCTGCGACAGTCGTACATGAAGGAGGACTCAAACCTGGACTAATACCGGTTTCAGAGTATTACATAGTTGTGTCGAAGGGGCAAAAAGCAATACTCTAAGGATCCTGTCGCCTAAAAGAAGAACTTACTAACTATTAATATATAACATGCATAAATTTTACCGACCCAAATGAATAAATCATTCGAACGTTGATTTCAAACATGTCTGCGTGTAAATTAAACGCGTAATGAGGTGTTACTCGGTGCGCAGGCGCAGAACGTGCATACGACTCATACGAAACGGTCCATCACTTTTGTCACCGAACATTTGGTACTCAGATTAAGTTTCACCTAAGCCTAATGGTTTTTAGCAGCGTCGTTTTTTTAATTACAATTATTCAATTAAGGACCAAGCTCGCTTTTGGAAACAAAGCACGCAAAGACTCTTTGAACTTATTTAGGTGAAAATAGATCGATTAATTAGTTATTTTGAATCGTTTTCATGCTTTATTGTGACATGAAATGGCGATTTTGTGAAAACAGCAACAACATTTTAAAACATTAATTTTATTTTTCGTAGTACAGATAATTTAAATGTTCATCTTTCATTTAACAATTAACTATCGTATTTATTTTTGGGTAGACTCTGGATAACGTGCATTTACGTTATGCAAAATCTGAAATCTATGCATTTGTACGCTTCGGTAATAACTACAGATTTCTATATTAATTAGCGGATAGACCATTACATGTCAGATAGATGAGACACTAACGACGATATAAACGTAGGGCGATATAGAAAGATACATACGACGATTAATTACCAAGTAATTGGCTACGTTCAGTCCGCTGAACGGCAATCAGCGATATATCACAGTAACTACATGTTATAATGATAGTTTTGTTGCGGCTAATTAGACGAGTAAATTATGTTTTACTTTGTATCTGATCGCGGCTTCCTCGGCGTAAATTTCTAATATCTGTCCCGTATATATATTTCCGCACTGCTGGACACGAACTTCTTCTCTGGGTGATAAGGAGTAGTCCATAGTCAGTCATACCGACGCCGTGTAGGTTGGCAGACTTAACACATCGAGAACGTTATGCCGAGCTCTTTTTTTTTTATACAACTAAGGTGGCAAACAAGCATACGGCCCACCTGATGGTAAGTGGTCACCGTAGCCTATGGACGCCTGCAACACCAGAGGCATCGCTAGCGCGATGCCGAACCTGTGGGTAGGAGAAGGAGCGGGAAGGAGGTAAGGGGGTGATTCGGCCTCCAGTACTCTTCACTCACCGAACGAAATACAACAGTAGGAATACTGGTATTTCACGTCGATATTCTGTGAGAGGCTAGTCCTTCCCCGGTCGAGCCGGCCCATTCATGCTGAAATCAGCGAGGCTCTACTATAAAAAGCTATCTACATATATATCTAGCTCTCAGATATGCACGTTTTTCTCAAGATGTTTTACTTTACCGGTAAAGCCAGCTATAATTAACTATTACTAACTACTAATACGCACATAATTTCGAAAAGTCAGAGAAGCATGCTGTGGTTTTGAACTCAAGACCTAGTGGGAGACCCTAACACTGCCACAATGCGGTACCCTAGAGAGAAATTAGATTATGTAACCCACAGATGATTATATCGACAGGCCTTGCGTACTTTTCTGTCAATGTCAGTTTGTCGCTTCAGTGTCTGATACTCTTAATGGTACTAGGAATAATCTATAGTGAAGGATAATGAAGATGCTATGTAATCATCTCTTTTTATTACGCTATGGTATAGACTAGGTATCTGTATCAGATTCCACTTATTGTATGTAATATTACTATTAAACTGTCAAGGCTTAGAATACCATAATTAAAAAAATATTGTGACTAGTCGCCTGTATGGCCTCTGCGACTCATTAGGTTAATATGCCTTATGTCACCTACCAACCATATCTTCAGACTCCATCCTAATATGTGAAATTTAGACAAACTTTAAACTATAGTCTTTCACGGGGAGTGCTCTGAAGAACTGTTTGATTTGGTACCAGCGGCCCCTTTCTATCACCGTACCAGTCGACAACGAAGCAGGGTTGATCCATATCACCTGGAAGCGTTCAAATCCAAGACGGTACGCTTTCAGCAATCATTTCTCCCACGTACGAGCAAGCTCTGGAAGGAACTGCCTGCTTCGGTGTTTCCCGAGCGCTATGATATGTCCTTCTTCAAACGAGGTTTAAAGAGAGTTCTTCTTTCATGGTAGGCAGCGGCTTTGCTGTGTCCTGACATTGCTGAAGTCCATGAGTAGCGGTTAACACTTTTCATTAGGTGGGCCACTTGATCGTCTGCCACTAATGGAAATAAAAAAAATTTAAAAATACTATGAAATGAAAAAGCACACAAAGCTAAGTCGTAAATGTCGCACTAGAAGCCGCATCTAGTGCGACATTTACAACTAAACCAAGACGTCACAAACAGGAATCCTATAGGCATACATCTTTCACATCAGTCGCACGTTTAATGGCGCCATCTATCTAAAATGCAGAATTTACAACGCGTCGACTAGTTATTTCAAGTAGAGAGAGTACCTTTGAACAATAGCAAGACTATAAGTGGCATCAAAGAACAGCAATCATTGTAAATTAGTGCACACATTAAGATGTCGCTACTAAAAGTGTTGTTGTCAAAACAAGCGCGTGCGCCGCGCCGGCGGTTACGACGCGCGGCGACAGATGCGCTAACGCAATCACGTTTGACAGTCGACGGCGAAAAAAACGTGTTAAAAGCGCATCGAAATAGAATGCGGTTTGGCTTTTTGGTGATGCGTATGAATAATGAATTCAAGGCGTTTTTAATGCATGTAGTATAATTACCAGGAAGTCACATCAAAGTCTTCTCGTTACTTTAAAATAAATTCATGATTGACCATCAGATCATCTTAGTGTCCCCGTGAATGTGGCTTTAGCATGGACGTCGGGGATCGTATAAAGATATATACATAGTTTAAAAAAGTAGTATTTATATAATAAACTGCGAAATAATCCATAAAAAGTTTATCTCTTGGTCAAAGCTCAGTTTTCATTGTATCTAATTGCCGGCTCATGACATTTTTCACACAGTATTACATATATAGATTTACGCCTGTTCCCCAGAGGGGTAGGCAGAGACTACGAATTTCCATTTGCTTGATTTTTCACACAGTAATAATAATAAAAAATACACTAGAATAAAATACATAAGTATATGTATCCAATACAAAGTTAATAAGTATTATGTAGATCGAATATTGTTCATATCAAAACTAGGCCGAGCCTGTATCTTAGTCACAAGATTTTTGCTATGTTACATTATATTAAACTATACTACATATAACTTCATAGAGCTACTAACACTTTTTCTCCCTAGCCTTTATTATTCCCAAGTCACTTGGGGTCGGCTTTCTAGTCTAACCGGATTTGACTGGATATCAGTTTTTACACGGAGCGACTGCCATCTGACCTCCGCAATTTCGGATTGAATGATACCCTTAGGCTAGACCAGGGTCAGGATATTAGAGGGCACTGACTTCCTAATAACGACTGCAATAGATGTTCATGGCAGCCAGGACGGACGGCTTAACGTGCTCTCCGAGGCACGGAGCAGGCGATAATAATTGTCAATCAATACGCACATAATTTCGAAAAGTCATATAACTTCCGAAAGTCAGAGGTGCGTGACGTGAGTTCGAACCCGAGACCCTCGGCATTGCAGTCTGTTGGTCTTCCACTGAGCTATCTAAAGCTACTAACACATAAATAAAAAAGATAATATTTTTACGGGTAGTCGTTTTGTGTCACGAATCATATTTTAAATTTGGAAATAGCGTCAGCAGGATTACAATTATAACCGGGCTCAACTAGCACGATAGTGCTAGTTTGCTATAACAATTTGTTTATAATTTACTTAGATTTATAACTTACCTATTATTAAAAACTATATAAATCTATTGTATTTGTGCCTCAGGAGCCGATGACAACGATGTTCCTGGCGCTGCAAGGCGGGAAGTTTGACCACCCAAATAGGCTGTTCTCTTCCATCGCCATGTCGTGGAAGAACTGCCAACGAGACACCTCCGATGTCAAGGTAAGGGACCTACACATACACCTTTCACATAAATTTATTACTAGCTTTTGCGCGCGGCTCCGCCCGCGTGGTACCTACTTGAATAAAGAGTAGCCTATGTCCTTCCTTAGGTTTTAAACAATATCTGTACCAAATTTCATCTAAATCGGTTAATTGGTTAAGCCGTGAAAAGGTAACAGACAGACAGTTACTTTCAAATTTATAATATTAGTAAGGATTTGAAGTTGACGCAAAATAGGGTTGCTTTAAATGTGTTTTTGGAGGTTATTTTACAGGTAGGTACCTAACAGTAAATAGCTTTCAGAAAAAACTTTTTTGAAAACAGCATCAAAATTGGTCTTGAAATGTATGACATTATTAATATTTTAAAAGACCTGCTCATTTTCTATACTCGGGCAAAGCTTCAGAATGGGCCGGACTATAACAAATATAACGTACCTACCTATTCTTTGTATATCTAATGGGAATATTGCCAGTGAGCAGAAATGAAATTATAGTGTTAGTATTTGTTTTATATTTTTAGTTTTATTATTGTACTGCTTTTTTATTGTGTATAATTATTATTTTTTATTTCTTCATGTTTTGCGTATGCCCTTTTGTGTGCCAAAATAAATATTGTTTCTTTCTTTTCTTTCTTCTTTCTCTTTTAATATCTCTTTATTTTGATATGTATTGAAAATCGTGTTAATATCTTTATGTTAAAAAATATATGTACATTATTGCAGTTGCAATAAATCTCAACTCTTATTATATGAACCGAATATTCAAAAACATTTGACGTATTGGACTATCCAAAAACATTTGACGTATTGGAAATACCTATGTCTTACAATATACATACCCCGCTCGCATACTATTTATTTTGGATAGGTACATTTTGTGTATAGATTTAAAAAAGTTGAGCCAACTACTTTATTGCTCTTCATCACAGGCATTCAATACATATAAGTATTTAAATACCTATATTATGTACATAGTATTTCTCCAAACAATCTCGCCTTGTGTTTCTGAGGTGAACAGCATTGCCAGGCTACTTAACAAGGCGCTTTGCGACTAGTATTTACACCTTATGCTGATACCATAGCAACTCGTTTTATAACGGTAAGCGATATCGTAGGATACAAGCGGGCGAATCTGAGTAAAGAGGTTAGTAGTAAATAAAATAAATTAGTAAAGGGTTCGATCTCCACACGGGTCAAAAATATGTTTGATTCACACATAGTTGTTCTGAATTTTTGATGTGAAACGTCTACATATAGCCGCACGTAAAACAGATTGCTGGCGTGGCGACGCATGCCGCGGCGCGGCGTCGCCACGCTATATGATAGTATTTTACATTATGCCATATTAGTTCCTGTCGTAATCTGTTCTTTTATGCATATTTACTTGTACAAAATATTTCGATGTTTCACATCTGCCAGGCGTCCCGTGACGGCTCACAATTTTTCTTTCCGTAATTTGAATGTTTGTAACGACTCTGACTAGAACGGGAATTATCATTACAAAATTTAACTATTGTATGGATTCATACAATAGTACATCTGGTACGGTAATGTTTTCAAACATAAATCCGGTTCGCCGTTAGATTCGGCTTTTATAGCCCTCGCTCTGATAAGTTCTGTAAACAATCATATTATGTTGCTTTGTTTAACAATAGAAGCCTACTTATTATCATTAGTATTATAACAACGAGATTTCAAAACCGCTGTTTAATGGTATGATAGACAGTCCATTATTACTGCGCCGAGTGTTGTGGGTTCGATCCCCACACGGCACAAAAAATTAAATGGTCCACAGAGATTTTTGCCGAGTCAGTGTTATTTGAATGTTTGTAAAGCTCCCTGCGACCTATAAGTTACTCCTAGTGGTAGGTACCTCACGTTAACAGAAGGCTTCGTTCGCTTCGCCGCTGCCACTACGCCGAAGATTATGGGTTCCAACCCCACTCGAAACAATTAATTATTTGTGTGATCCACAAATATTTGTTACAATCTATTTAAGTGTCGTCGTCGCTCATAGCCAGTTGCACTCGCTGATCGGTAAACGATTAGCGAGGTTAAGCAACGTTGGGTGCGGTCAGTCTGTAGATGGGTGACCGCTTAGTGGTATTTCATCTAAGCGTCTTCGTGCTTCGGAGGGCACGTAAAAAGTTGGTACCGGTTGTTGTCATATCGACAGCAGTCGTTAAGCCACGTCAGAGGCCTACGGACGGCTTGAACAACTCTTGACACCAGGTTGGCCACTAACCACACGAAAAAGAAAAAAGAAAAGAAGTGTCTCCTTTAGTAGTATAATATATATTAACTTAATGTAATGTAAGAAGTCATCGTGTTTTAATTCCGCTGTCATTTGTAAACGCTAAAGTAAAATGGTTTTTCTCCAGGAACTAATACCTGAGCTGTTCTTCCTACCCGAAATGCTGGTGAACAGCTCCGGCTACCGGCTGGGTATCCCCGAGTCTCCGTCGGGCGACGTGATCCTGCCTCCCTGGGCATCCTCCGCGGAAGAGTTCGTGCGGATCAACCGCATGGCGCTCGAGTCGGAGTTCGTCAGCTGTCAGCTGCATCAGTGGATTGATCTTATATTCGGTTATAAGCAGAGAGGTAAGGATGTTGTTACTCTGTTTTTAATGCTTTGTTTTGTTCTAGGGAAGTGTGCGTCTTCTTTGGTAGTGTTTAATTTCAGAACATATTTATTTCTACCTAATACAGAGTGTGAGAGAATTCCATTACAAAAGTTGCCGTTTTTTGAAATGATGCTGTTTTATTGGAAAGATGCTGCAATAGTGCCGCGGGGAACATATTGGACTACCACGCACAGATCTCACATTCGCAGTATTAAAGTTCTGGGCGAGAAGACGTCTCGAACTCAAACATTTCAATTTGTGCATCGTTTGCTTTAACGGTGAAGGAAAACATCGTAACGAAACCTACATGTCAGTCGGTTCTCCATAATATTCTAGATGTTTCAAGTTTGCCAAAGCGCACTGGCCCACGTCATATCGCCTAACAGTTAAACTGAGAAGATGCGTGTATCCAGCAGTAGGACAATTTGTAGAGCTGATATTTGTAATAAGATTATGCCACTATCACTAACTCCTAATAATCTCTCGTAGGTCCCGAAGCGGTCCGCGCAACCAACGTCTTCTACTACCTAACGTATGAAGGTGGGGTACGACTTGACCAAATCACAGAGCCGGTCACCCGCGCGGCCATTGAAGACCAGATCCGCAGTTTCGGTCAGACCCCGGCCCAGTTACTCAGCGAGCCCCATCCACCGCGAGCCTCGACCATGCACCTGGCGCCGCTGATGTTCGCCGCAGCGCCTGACGATGTCTGCCTCAGACTGAAGCTGCCTTCAAACGCGGCAGTCGTCCACGTCTCTGCTAATACGTACCCGCAATTGGCGATGCCTGCAGTTGTTACGGTAAGTCGGTGATCACATCCTTTTAATGTCTTAAATTCATTTTGTTCTTCTCCAATGCAAACGTTGCATTTTTGACATAGCGTATACTTATGCGAACCGCTACAGCTGATGTGTTAAGGAGGTCGCTGTACCGGAGGGTATAGTGCCAAAGACACTTTCCGGATCTCGTACGGGCGAGTAACCTTGGGTCAGAAAGCATTACCTACAGTGTACACTATTTAAATTATTTGGTGGCAATATAAATGAACCGGCGCACATGGGAAAGTGTTTACCCTAAACGTAACTAAAATGTAGTAACAGTTTTACTACGTTTCGCTCGATAAATAAAAGATTCGCAGGCTATAAAATGGGTAGGTATTTTCCCTAGAACGGATGTTAGGTTTTCTGATGTATCTGTGTTTTATATTGAAATAGGTATGCCTTTTTTCTACGTGTATATATTCTACTAACGCGTGTTGTCCGCAGGTGTCGGCGGCGCGCGCGTTCGCCGCGCATCGCTGGGGCGGCTCGGGCTGTGCGCACGCGCCACACGCGCCGCACGCGCCGCGACACGCGCCCGACCACCAGCATCACCCGCACCACCCGCTACTTATGGACCCTGTCTGGGGTAATTATACACTTACTTAAAGATACTTTTGTAGGTATAGTACCCGAATAATGCGTAGCAGGTCAATAAATCCGGCGTTGAAATTTTTTTAATAATATGGTTTTGTTTGCCATTTCTTTCATTTTCATTATACCTTAATTTGAATCAAATTAAGGTAAACAACAACTTTCACTTCATCATACTTTAAAGAAAATGCTTGGATGGCACAGTAGGCACCTCTAATGATGTGGATTCGAGCCCCACGTGGAGCAAACAATTTAAAGCCCACAAATAGTTAATCCAAATCTGAGTATTCTCTGTGATTGTTTTTCGATCATGGGCGCCGGCAGCAGGGTGCAAGGGGGTGCACTCGCATTTTCGATATGCGAAATGCATTCAATAATATACTCGCATTTTAATTTGACATTACATTTATCTACATAATATACATGTATAATTCTATATTAATATATCAGTTAATAGTGTAATGTTTAGATGCAGATGCACCTCCCTGAAAGTAATTCTGGCGGCGCCCATGGTTTCAATGCTCGTGAAGCCCCTGAGATACAGTAATTAGTCCAATTCCAGGAACTGTCTTAGTTTTAAATATCCTAACTTAACATTATAAAAGCGGCTGTGAGGTTGTTTATTTGTTTGTTACGCGTTCACGCCTTAGTTGTCAGTAGAACAAAAAGTGACATAGGGTACCTTTCATCCAGAAAAAAGTACTGTTACTAACATAACCTGCAATTACACGAGCGAAACCGCGGGCAAAATGTGGTAGCTAATAAATGGATTGTGCTCGCAGCGACAGGCGGCGCGGCAGCAGTGTCGCGGCGCCAGCTCGGCGACAACTTCTCGCAGCGCGTGCGCGCGCGCAGCAACTGCTTCGTAACCACGGTGGACTCGCGCTTCCTCATCGCCGCCGGCTTCTGGGACAACAGCTTCAGGGTCTTCTCCACAGAAACTGGTAACATTTGATTAATTATTGAACTCCTCACTTATACCAGACACGACAGATAATTGTATGAAGATCGTGAATCCTTAAAGTTTATTTTTTTTAATAATGTAAAATTTAATAGAATACCGTCCTTAAAATCAATGCAATTTATATGAGTTATAGATACCTACTTTTTATGTCATCTTAATATATATAAATTACGTGTCACGTTGTTTGTCCTAAACAGGAGTCCATAGCGGACAACAACCGATTTTGATCAAACTTCGTAACCATCTGTAATTTGGTGCAACTTAAAAGATAGGATAGTTTTTTTTTAAACGCAGACGAAGTTGCGCGGGACAGCTAGTTTATTTATATGTCACAACCTGTTTCTGCTGTGTTGTACCATATACCTACATAACATTACGTTGAACAATACATTTAAATTTCTCGGTCAATTTGTATATTTGTACATTTTCATTACTGCTAAATTCGAAGTAAAATAGAAAACTGGATCAACTATAGATCAAAATAATAATTACAAAAGTTTTATGTATAGAACACATTGTATGTGTGTGAATTAGTATTATAAAATATATATGTACCTACTTACAATGACATGCGATGTATTATGTTGTGCAGCTAAAATAGTACAAATAATCTTCGGTCACTACGGCGTGGTAACGTGCGTGTGTCGCTCGGAGTGCAACATCACGTCGGACTGCTACATCGCGTCGGGATCTGAGGACTGCACCGTGCTGCTCTGGCACTGGTGAGTACCACGACACCTGTACACCGGTAACAGCTGGTAATAACACCCTGGACCTTCAGAGGAGCAAGTCTCTGACATCATATTATAGGTACAACTAGGACTGTTTTTTTAATACAACTGAGGTGGCAAACAAGCGTACGGCCCATCTGATGGTAAGTGGTCACCGTAGCATATGGACGCCTGCGACACCAGAGGCATCACTAGCGCGTTGCCGACCCTTTAGGAAAGGAAGTGGGACGAAGAAGGAGCGGGAAGTGGGTAAGGGGGTGATTGGGCCTCCGGCCTCCTCACCGAACGAAACACAACAGTAGGAATACTGGTATTTCACGTCGATATTCTGTGAGAGGATAGTCCTTCCCCGGTCGAGCCGACCCATTCATGCTGAAATCAGTGAGCCTCTACTACCTACTCTAAAAACAAAACGACCTACAAATACTTCTCTTGCTTTATTTACTCACATTACATTCTTAATGCAAGATGGTCAGCTAGCCTTTGTTCAGAACGTGTCTGATCTAATTAGTCCTGACTAGATGCTCGGATTCTGGGTATAATTTTTCTGGTTGAATCTTTCGAGATACCCTCTGTATCTTATAATTTCATAAGTCCTAGTCTAGTTTAAGACTCCTTACGAGATCTAAAACGGGGAGATCAAGTAGTCTGGCGGATAGACAACTAATATTTACGAAGTTATTGAAGTGACGTTCTCTGATAGTAATGAACTAGCATAAAAATCTCCACGAGATGGTCAGACAACCTATATAAGTGTTGCACTGAACTAAATATACTTTTTGTCAAGACCAGAACATCAGATTGCACTAGAAAACATACATAATAGATTTATAGTTTAATACCGTATCGATCGCTTTGGAATCTGTGGAGATAACCTATGTCCACCACTGGACGTAGACTTGATCTAGACCATTTAAACAAGTAATGGTAAACAACTACATATTGCAAGAATTGCCTCATAAAGAAATAATAATCATGAAGTAATAGCAACCCGTTGCCAGCCAAAGTTGTATCATGAGTGTAATCGTTCACCAAGTACAGTGACCATTAGCTGAATGATTGCGTGACACAGTGGGCCGGATGAGCTCGACAGATGACTGGGTTCAACGGCACCTTTGTTCACCAATCAACCACATGGCCAGGGTTGCCACTTACCTAGGCTTTGACCTTTATAAATATAAACACAAGGTTATTTATCATACCAGGAAGGACAACAATCTACCATAGATAGATTCTTTAGTAGATTGCTCCTCATTGCAGGATCACAACACAAGATTATAATAAGCTAGTATTGTGATCGTGCAATGAGGAGATGTCTAAACTCTTTAAGCGCTCGGTCCGCTTATGCGTCATAGAGTACATTGAATGTATTTCAATTGGCGTAATATAACATACAAAGCAATTGCTTCAGTTTCGTTTTTGCAGTACGGGGGAGTCACGTGTCATCTTCAGCGATGCAGAATCGGCAAATCGGTGTTTGCCGTGGGCGTCTTACGCACCGTACGATGCATAAATGAACCAAGTGGTTTAAGGAAAAAGATTCATAATTTAGCTTTTTATAGAACAACTGGATAGGACGCTCTTCGTATTTTATTCTCTATTTTTCTGATTGTTTTGTTTTTGTAAGCTCTTTATGTTCCACTTTAGGGCAAAGGCTTCCTTGCTTTCCGTTCATCCTCTATCTTCCGTCCAAATGCCCAATATTTAAAAAAATGTCTAGTTCATCCCACCATCCTCCTTTTTGATATAGAATTTGTTCTTCACCGGTCTATCCTTTCGGGAATATACAGTAGCGAATATTTATGTATTACTAATATATTATATATATTTTGTCTAACCTGTGTTATTGTGTGTGGTCAGGTCGGCCCGTCACGGCGGCATCGTAGGCGAGGGCGACACGCCGGCGCCGCGCGTCACGCTCACGGGACACGACGCGCCCATCAACGGCGTGCTCGTCTCTGCTGAGCTAGGACTTGTCATATCGTCTTCTGTCAGTGAGTATCAGGCTATTCATCTTGCCTTCTTTTAAGGTATGGTGGCTTAGTTGAATAAACACATTTTAAAGTTTTTTTTATTATTTTGAAATAAAAGATGATGTACTTAGTGAATTTTTAATTAAATTAATTGGCTGATTGGAATTAAATGTAGGTAATAACTTTCGAATATGATGATGTCATGGTAGGATACTCTGAAAGTTGCCAAATGCAAACATGATAACTTGTGTATTTCGACGGGAAACCAAATGTGGATAAAATATTTTTTTGGATGACAATTCCAAAATTCGTTTTTAGGGTTACGTACTCCGCCTAATCTTTTGCGATCCTAAAATGTAACTAAGTATATTACGTTACACATTGTACTTTTGATGAAACAGACAATTCAATTTGAACGTAAATGTGTATTAACCTTTTTACCGCTCATATGTCCGTGCCTCTACCGCCCGTGTCGTATTTCTGTGACAGAGAACATGCACGATACTTTTGTTTTATTTTCGTTCTATTAACTGTGTGGTACAACTAAAACCATTATTGAATAATAGTTTGAATTTGAGATATGATTTTCAACATTTACTTAAAATTCTGTATTTCTGCGTCACCCTAATTATTGTAGGTATTATTTTATCGATTTGTAGCCGGGCGCTAGGGGCACGGCAATCGATATTTAGCTAAGCGCTTAAAAGGTTAAAGATATTTTGAAAAAGTAATTAGGATAGCTAATATTTAGAAGGTTTACATCAAGCCTAAAAAAGGTAAACATTATCGCGTTAATACCCGTTACATATAATATATAACATCTATTTAGAAGGGTCTGTAGTCAAAGTAATGGTAATTTATCTATTTTTTTGGCTACAGACCATGTGTTTTGATCTTGATTTTACCTGTATGTATGTATGTTAGCAACAGCATCTTAATCATTGCTGGTAAAATTAAGGGCAACTTTCAGAAGCTAAAGAATGACTGGTAGGCTGCAACTGTAGTTATTTTTACTGCCGTTTATCACAAACAAGAGATACAAAGTTCTCGTGTGTGTGTTGTGCCTAGTTATTTCTGCCGCCGTTTATCACAAACAAGAGATACAAAGTTCTCGTGTGTGTGTTGTGCCTAGTTATTTCTGCCGCCGTTTATCACAAACAAGAGATACAAAGTTCTCGTGTGTGTGTTGTGCCTAGTTATTTCTGCCGCCGTTTATCACAAACAAGAGATACAAAGTTCTCGTGTGTGTGTTGTGCCTAGTTATTTCTGCCGCCGTTTATCATAAACAAGAGGTACAAACTATGTGTTGCGCAGACGGGCCGGTGCTGATCCATACGACGTTCGGCGAGGTACTGCGCGCGCTGGCGGCGGCCGAGGGCGTGTGTGCGCCCGCGCAGCTGGCGCTGTCGCGCGAGGGCGTCGTGGTCGTGGCGTACGCGCGCGGGCACCTCGCCGCCTTCACGCTCAACGGGCGGCGCCTGCGACACGAGACGCACAACGACAACTTCCAGGTACGTGTGCGCTACACTGTCACAAAGTGCCATCCTACTGTCTATTTAGATTAATATCAATAATTTTACCAAACCTAATTAGGTATTTCATTTCCTTAATACCGTTAAGTAATTATTGTTATTATTTTAGTTTCTTTTTATAGTCAGTAATATATGGTATAATGGCTGCAACACCTTGTCGATATGAGTTGTAAAATACTGAAATTATATTTAATTGGCGATTTAAAAGAGTGGCCATGCGTTTCTTGCAGGTTTCTTCTCATAGGCTCAATCCCTTGCCTGAACCTAGGAACTAACCTATAAGTAGTTTCAGTAACTTAGTAAACTCACTAACCTAAACCTATATTTTGACGTCCATAAGTGTTACTTTTTGACCTAAATGAACAACTGAGTTTTGACTTTGAGTTTGTCGGTTTAATGCTTAACTTATATTTGAGAGATTTTTTATTTTTTTGACTGATTATAGCAACCTGATTTAAACCGAGTATAAGTGTTTCTATAACGTATACTTGTATCTGTGCCAGTGCCTGGTGCTGTCGCGCTGTGGCGAGTACCTGGTGTGCGGCGGCGACGCGGGGGTGGTGGAGGTGTGGCGCGCCTTCACGCTGGCGCCGCTCTACGCCTTCCCGCCCGCTGGCGCGCCCGTCACCTCGCTCGCGCTCTCACACGACCAGAAGTACGTACTCACTACTACCATTCCACCGGCTATTGAAGGGAATTCAAATCTTGGAGGCCTCGAAAAATTAATTCAACTACCGAAGTAATATATGAAAAAAATCTCCTATGGAGACCTTCGTACACCTCCATTATTTAAAAAACTTTATGCACAAAGCAATACACTGGCAGACTTAATGCCAAGGGCATTTTTTTCCTACCATTCAACCATAGGGTAATACAAAGGTGCAGCTACAATAGGATTAGAAATATACATAAACTAAAAAATAACGCAATAGTAACGATATATTACATAATCTATCCATTAATCGACTCGTAAGTCGACCGTGAGTACCTATTTATAGTTAGATAGAGCTCGAAATATTTGATCATCGACGTCCTTACATTTAAAACTTATGATAGACCTTCCTAATTTTTACACTTTGAACTGTAATATTTTTCTTGCATTCGTCTTTTCTGTTTTAAATTACGTCTCCCGCGTTAAGTCTCCTACCCTCTGGTGCAAGGAATCATACAAACATACAATGAACAGATACGAAGTACCACTACATCTGGACTCAAAACAACCTGAACCTTCAATGCTGAGCGCGGCGAGGCGGCATTAACGCCAAGGCGATCGCTTACCCACTACTTACATTTATACTTTAAGAATTAAATCTTACTTCTTGTCTTACCAATTTGCAGGTTCCTGTTAGCGGGTCTCGAGAACGGTTCACTGGTGGTATTCCATATAGACTTCAACAGATGGCACCACGAGTATCAGCAGAGATATTAGGCCATTCGTACTTGTAAAACATTATTCAATTAATGCTCTGTAGGCAAAACGATCTAGTTCGTACGGCAACTAAACATGTTCTTTACTATTCCTGGCTGTATAGAAACGATCTCGCCTAAGGGTACTTTGAGATTTTTCGTACAGCGCCATCTGTCATGCTCAATGTGAAACATGAATTTATATTGAGATTGTATTACGATCTTTAGGAGCATATAAGTTATTGTAGTTCAATGAATAGTAAAGAATATTGTGATTAATATTAATACAAATGTTCAGTGTGGTATATTAAATATCTTTATGAATTAAATATGTCACTCTGGATATAGTTTTAAATTAAAATCTTGTTGGGTTGTAAAAGTTCGTCACATAATGCTATATTGGTTAATCAAAAGTATTAAACAACTGGCAAGTAAGTACTTAAATAGTTTTAAGTTAAATTGACATTCCAATGATTTTTTTTATTTTAGTAATTGTTCAATGTATTCAAATGTGGAGAATTATTTTTTTTACAAAATATGGTATGACTTTATTTATGAAATATCAGATTATGATCAGTTAAAAGACCTTTTGCGCTAATGTAATTATTTATGATTCTGAAGTTGTATTATAAAACTGTATATTAATTTAATTATCAGTTCATTAAAGCTCTGCTATTAAACTACAATCGGCGGCCGTAATTCAATCAAGGATGTGCAAAAATAAAATCTACCATTTTAACTCCATAGAGTGTTGCCAATGTATTTTAGTTTATTAAAGCAGAGTGTAGGCATTGCTTGAAGCAAATAACAATAAAAATACATATAATTTATAATAAACGTAATTTCAACTACGCTTAATTGCCTCAAGCTAACATTTTAATTTTATAAAAGTTTATTTTAATTACTTGAAGCAATTGAATACAATAAATTATTTATGTAGTGCCATAGGGAAAATATATTAATTTAATGCTATATATCTTTATTATATTATTTTATATAGCTAAGATCTCCAATTTAATGGCGTCCATTTTATATTTTCAAATTAATTATTTTGAGATTTCTTATCCATATTTTAGCTTATTGACTTTACAAGTGCAATATTTCATTACTTATAAAGTAGCGACCACTTCTCTGCCTGTCCAACTCTTATATTTTCACCTTACGTATTCATATTAAAATAATATAAATTGTATTATTCGTTACATTCCAGTAATTAATCAAGCTATGATTATTTTTGAAACATTCCTATATTTTCACTCTTGTGCTATTTAGTGGTGGTGGGTACAGTACTTAATTTTGATTATTATTATTATTATTATAATGGTAAACATATGACGTTGTTGTAATTAATTTTTGGTTTTTATTAAATGGTTATAGCGAATTATTTTGTTTCTTTTATTTTACCTTATTCCATTTATACATAGCTTTAGTTTTTAGTAGATTAGCAAATGCTATTTTATTCATCTAAGTATCTATTTCAGATTATTATCGATTGTCATGCTGTAATTGGCAAGCTGTACTTGATCACTTAGTGCCATGAAAGCTAAGAATAATTATCATTATAGCATTATTGTACGCTTGGAAACGGGACAACAGCGCGAAAGTGCCAATAATGTAGTCATTTTCGCTAATTAACTATGTCAATATAACGTTAGGACGAGTCTAGAATATATTTATAATGATATAATTATGCTAAATAAAGTTGTGTTATGGCTAAGTGACGTCACATATACGTCACAAAAAACATAGTTTTTTACGCATACGTCGTATAACATTGTATTTAATGTACAATCAATTATAAACTATATTTTTGCATCACTACGCCGGCACCGCTCCTTCCGTTCTGTGATTTAGGCTTAACTGCACTCCTAGACATACGAAAGTTTATCTTCTCTTTTTCCTATCTCTGTGCCAAAACTAAAGATAACAATTATGAGAGACAAATCAGTGATTATATAATATGAAATAATATCTAATAGTTCATTCATAACTATGCTTCAATTTAACGCCGTATTCCTCCTTACCAGTCACAATTGACACGTTCAATCGCATTGTTCTTCTAAGAAGCCGGTAAAGAGGATTCTTCTAGTCTTAGATAATAAAAATGTTTTCTAGAAAAATTCTATAGTCGAATTATTCACGTAGATATTTAGATAATTGTACAAATGACTCTTGGAACCCTTGAACTCACGTCCCTCTGTAGCTGTAGAGTACTGGATACACTTAGGTTGTACCTCCTATGTATTAATATAGTCCTAATTATCTATGCTTGTAGAACATATTGGTTTATCTAGATGCAATAATTATACTGTCAGTTTATTTTCTGATTCTGTAGTAATCCTCATCTATCACCAGCAGTGCGATTCCGTTACATCATGAATTTTAAAAACATTGTTCAAACATAGTTAACTTTAAAACATCCATACAAAAAAATCGACCGAAAACTACTAAAGCTACCAAAATTCAGTGCGGCAAAGATAAAAACTAAAATACGTCTATACCTGGCACTATCACTTTTCTATCCCTTCGGGCCTACACTATCGAGATCACGCGTCACCCTAAGTATTTTTTGTTATCAAAAACACGCTACACGCAATTCTGTCCATTATTAATAAGATTATTAGTATAGGTCGATGTTGGATTAGAATCTAAAATAATGTTTTTATTTAGTAGTATAAGATACACCTTGTATTATATCACTGTCCATTTATATTTAAGCTAAGTACATCAATTGTAAGCATTGTAATTGTAAAATTCGCTAATATAGTTCAATACTTACTTTGATTTTATCACATAGTACTTAATATTTTGGTAATGCATAGGTAACGCTTAACACGCGAAATAAACTTCGTTACTGAGTTTGGGCAATATCCTTAATTTCAAATAAATTCTTGCAGCTTTCATTTCCACGATAACTAGTTCAACATAATCCCATAAATATAAAGTCTATCTACTGCCTTCGCCCTAATTAAAATATTGCCTAGTATAATGGAAAATCTCAATACATTATAACAATATAAAAAGTTGTTGAGCGTAATTAGTAAATACCAATAAAATACATAGACTTAGTACATGTAGAAACGTAGCATGCAGTAGGCTTAGTTTGGTGAACGCGATCGACATTTTTAATAAGTATTTGGAAGTTTTAGACTACTAATCCTTTTATGTTATGAGTGTAAACATAATTCAAGTGCTACTAACCTTGAGTGTCCCGCTTTAGCTTGTTTCTTATTCTCTCCTTGATAGCAACAGTAGCATTTGAAATTTAATAAGAATTAAATTTTTAGTACCTACTTGTTCACTATGTTTTTGTACCTTATGACATGGGTGCAATTTGTTGTAGTCCATAGATCAATTTGTATATTATTTTTTTCATTAAGCATATTGTTAGAAATATTTTAAATCGTTAATTGTTTTTATTCAAGGTTTATTTAATTCGATAGTGTAGTAAGAAATCGATGTTTGGACATTTGATATCCCGCGCTAGGCCACAGATTAAATGTAACATAGATAATAAATAGATTCGTTAAACATGTTCAATATTGTTATTAATTAACATTAGTTAATGTTTCACATTATTGTAACTATATGTGCACATGCTTTTTCGACTAACCACCGAATAACCTTAATAAATGTTCATCTGTTATTTGTAATTATCAATAATTTGTTGTGCAGACACATTAATTTGCATGACATATCTACTTTCAATACTTTACACATTAGGGCAATAATGTCCATAAATAAATTATTGTTATGCTAAGTATATGGTGCGTTTGTATGTAATGAAAAGATCTTGAGTAACGAATAAATTGCATTGATTAATCTGTGTTCTTTATTTTAACCTATTTAATCCAGAAGCTATAATTAATCATACCCCAACTAAAAATATATGTAGGTTTATATTAACACTTAAATTGGCAAGAGCAAAAACGATTTTCTTTTTGCTGTTTTAGTGTAATTTGCTTCGAAATTAAATAAAAAATAGAGTAAAACATATTTTCCCCCTACTTACCAGGGGAAGGCATTTATTATATACGACATATTGCCAATGAGCCAGTGAAATCGAATTAGGTACCTATGTAACATGCCAAACATATTTTATGACAAATAAAAGAAACATTTATTCATTTATTATATACATTTATATACACCGTGAATTTGTAGTCGTTTTGGAACCGAAAATCCTATACTCTATATCAATCATAGAATCGATAAAAGTGATTATTTTAATAAAATAAAAATATATTTATTTATAAACATTAAATTTAATGTCGTTTACGAAAAATAAATGAGAACTCGTGGTAACGCCACTCAATTTCACGTACTACGATTACGCGTGTCACTACGATCGATATCATTCATGTTTAACTAAGCGGTAAAACATTTGCCAATAACAACACAGAAACCGCCGCGCCCGCGCCGCCCGCCAATCCGCGTTCACTAACTACCCTAATGTAGGTACACCAGGCGCGAGGCGCCTAGGCACGGCGGCGAGCGCTCCCGACCCCGCACCCCGCCCGCCCTTCAGTACCGCGGCAACCGACGCGCGAAATGGTTGCATAATGCATTGTTTATTGTCACGCGAAAATTACATAGTCGTCAGTACGAAAACTCTTTGACTACTTGGTTCAGCTGTATGCTGTTGCCAATTACAATTTGGAAGAGGCCAGACGGTTGTACTCCCAGCTGAAGCATTTGAATGTGCTGCGGCTACGAGGTATTGAAAGTCCTCAAGTTCCGACCACTCCCACCATCTTAGCTGCAACTCAGCGCCTTCTCGACCATGGACAATTCCGTACGCCGACTCATGCGCAAGGCCGAGGACTCTTGAATGACCCCCGGAGATCGAAGAGGATATTAGAGCGGGATCCGCGGCGAAGCACGAGAATGGCGGCTCGAGAATTTAATATTAGCCAATACTTTGTATGGAAAACACTAAATACTAATAGATAACACCCTTATTATTTTTGTCGGGCTCACGTAATTAACAACGATGCACCAGCAAGGATCGCCATGTCAGTGCAGTGGTTGTTAAATAATACGAATGCGAACATACCGTGGACAGATGAGTCATTGTTTACTCGAGTGGGACTGTAAAACGCTATAATCGCAACGCTGTAAACCCTCACTTAATACAGGAAGACCACCTCCAAGTGAGGTTCAGTGTGAATGTTTAGGGCGATATTATAAACGACCATATAATAGGGCCTGTTTTTATTGAAGGTCATCTAACGGGCAGCTCGTATTTAGAAATGTTACAAACTAATATCCGAGCTATTGGAGGAAGTGCCATTATCAATACACGATATGTATTACTAGCACAACGGCTGTCCCACTCATTATGCAAGTGCAGTACGTGCCTATCTCAACAATCAGTTTGGTGATACGTGATACCTATCACATAGGTACACAATAGGCCGCGGCGGTCCCGTGGCTTGGCCACCGAGAAGCCCAGACAAGCCTCAATGTCGGAAATAAAAAGACTTGTGTATTTTCGTGAACGTGAAAGTCGTGAGGAGCTACGTAGTGCAATAGTGGAGGCCTTTAATAAACTGTCCATAGGTATGTAAGTTAATTATTTTGTAAATAGCTCCAATTTTTGAAATACGCCCGAAATACTCACAGTTCATTCACCTGTGTTTATTTTATTACATAATAAATAAAGTTAGCTATTTATCGAAAAGTAATGTTCAGATAAAGTATTTCCGACGGTTCTAAGCCCGTGTAAAGTATGAAGGAGAAATTGGAGTATCCATTTACGTATTAATTGTGATGTTTCACAATGCAGAAATTACATAGTAAAAAGAGAAAACGTATTGCCTCGTATCAGCTGATTCTGAACTGTGCTAAGCCTATTATCAATTTCGTCGCTATTGCATTTACCTAATTTTATAATAGCTTCACTAGTTTTTAAATGACGCATAGGACTCGGTCGTGGTACACGAGGTTCTGGATAGGTATCAGCTGATATACGTAGTTACCTATCGTGCGTCGTTCATAACTTCGACTGTGCGCGGCGGCGCGGCGCGGCAACGCGGACGCCGCGCCGGTGACGTATGCATGCGTTTGTGAATGAATTGTTCGTGCGTTACTACGATCAAACTCGAATAAGTGAAAAATATTATTTATATTCCAACTTTTTTATTATACGCAGTACAATTATTTTACTATTTTTTATTGATACTACTAATTATCCTAAGTTACCACGTTTCGGTTCCAAAACGATTACAAATTCACGGTGTATATACTTTATTAAAAAATTGTGGAATTGTAGTAACAAAGGTAGAAAAACATGAAAAATAGTAAGCGTTATCTTAGTAACAAAACATTAAATTTTGCTGTGATGGTACTCATAAAAACAATTTCTTTTTTCGACCATACACAGTCTCTGGTCACATTTTGGACATTTTATGTTAGTTGGTCCGTTTTTACAATTTGGGTCCTGGTTTGTTGTGTATACTTTTACATAACGCAAGCACAACCATTGCACTGAAACCAAGTGACCGTTCCTCATAATGGGTAGGTACTTAATGACAGATGTAACCAGCACGTGCACACATAATAAAACCCCATTTTGACGATTTTTCTTTCATATATTGTTTAAGAGAACCTTATTTTTTACCACTTCAGCCCTTTGTGATACCTTAAGCAGTTTGCTCTCACCATATCCAGAACAGGTCTTATTTTGTAACATCTGTCCGTTGTCTTCATGATTGCCGACAAAATGAAGGTACCTTCTAATCTGTTGGTTCCTTTTTAAAGATACCAGGTCAGGTCAGCTATTATTGGTAATCGTAAATCTATGCTCCAGTAATCAGTAGGTATATTCTTCAATTTCCTGTGAAGTGACATTTATGCATTACCACTATATTGCGTGGAATAAAGATTTGTTTGCTCAATAATAAGTTGTATAATCTCATTTGAAGAATTCTAAATAAATTGAAGAATTCTAGCGGTGATTACGCACTTACTCGTTTGCTATAGATATTTCAAAATAGTCTACAAGAACTTTATGTGTAAAGAGTTTGGTTTTCTTCCATTTGAATATTACAGGTTTAGGTTTTCTCTTTTTAATACGAGGTACTACTCGAGAAACGACTAATGTTTTCTTCTGAGCTCTTGTGATTTTTGATTGCGATGGTGATGTTGAAGCGGGTGTTAGTGGCGATGGTAGTTCAATATATACGCGACTACCCGTCGACCGAATCTATGGAAATATGCCTGTATTTATCTTTTCAGAAGCGCCGACTTATTCTGGGAGTTTGTGACTAATTTCGACCAATTAACGACTAATTATTAGTGTAAGCAGATTATGGATAGGGATTGTGGTTCCAGGGATATTGAGGTGGCTGTGCCAAGATGAGCGCTCATCTTGGCACAGCCACAAATACCCGCTTATCTCTTTTAAACGGGAGCTCGATCAATGCTGATATTTTATGATCAATGTCGACTAATAATTGGTACCTATAGTTAGATCTTCGCTCGGTGCTGTGGTTTTGGAAATATAAAGTGTCTATGCCAAGATGAGCACTCACTTTGGCACAGCCACAATACCCCCTCCCCCCCGTATATTTTAAACGGCGGACCGACCAATTCTGTTACTTTACGACCAATTTCGACTAATTCACTACCTACGTAAACAGATTTCCAGTTTGCGATGGTGCATGTGCCACGATGAGCCATACGCGCCAATGTTAACTAGCCCGGTTAGCGGACGGCGTGCGGCGCCTAGTAAACGAGCACTGTCCATTCAAGAGAATGCGTTATATTTGTATCGCTCGTGTAGTCGTTATCAACACGTTAGGATTGCTCTGACAAAAGGGGCACGTTTATAAGAAATCTAGCTGTTCCGTACGTTATGCCTACATGTATAATCTAGAGATATTTTAGCACGTATCACAGAATGCAGAACAGCACTCCGTAGCCCTGTCATGTACAAACATAATAAAATTATATAATATTCAATTTTGCAACACACCCATGTAAACTATAATACATTCGATCAAGAAAGCTAAACGTGCGCCGACAAATCTAATCAGTTAATAATCGATTTTATCTTATCAATGTTATAAAATGGATTAACTAATAATTATAAACATTGATAAGATAAAATTGATAATTAACTGATCAAATTATTATTATTGTCATTTGACTGAATGCCCAATGTACTCATTATGCCAATTCTTTTAAATTCTTCTTATTCCACCCTGATGCTGGCAGGTATCAACGGTTTTGGTGGAACCAATTGAGGTAAGATGAAGTCATATGACAGCTATTACTATATAGAAGTTTAAACAATGAAATACATGCATAGTTTTCAATTTTTTTATTAATTAGCTTAAGACCTAAGCGACAGCGGGTACGGGCTGTGGCAGCGGCGCAGGCGCGAGCGAGCGCACGTCGCTAGTGGGCTCCAGCGGGACGGGCTCGTCCTTGGGCTCTGTGACCAGGATGTGGTCGGGCTGGGGCTTCTTGGGGCCGTTCTTGCCCTGTTGGTCCCACGGCAACATGATCTTGACCTGTAATTAACATTTATATATTCAGAGACATTCCATATAACAGACATGTTATATGGTATGCATAAACATAATTTCGGTAAGATTTGTAGACCATAATTCATATTATTACTACTACACTGAGGTGTCTGCAAAAATCAACAGACTATAAACATTTTAACACAACATTTATAATTTTGCAACTGTCCTAATCAAGACAAATAATACACTGTCATGTCCGATAAGAAGGATAGAATCCATAACACTTCATGCATTGACAATAACAAAGTGTTAATAAAATATTGTATAACTTTCCACTAACTTTTCAACTCAATTGAAGATAGTGGGTATTTTTATATGGTCTAATCATAGCAAAAGGATTAGGATCGAGACCTATTCCAATTATTAGTCATACAAAAATAGCTTATTTGCCAAAATAGCATACAAATAAAAAAGTAGGTGTCCAGCTTGCACCGTACCAGAGCCCATATGAGATGAGCCCTCCAATAAACAGGCTGAGTTAATTTACCACAATTATTAGACCACACACCATAGAAAGGTTTGTGATCCCTGAAATTGTGGATTATCTACAAGCTATTGCATTCTCATACACAAATAATTGTTAGATAAGAAGTGCATATTTGGACGTACTTTCTGAAAAATGTTCCAACCCACAAAGTTAACATTTTGAGACAATTGTGATTGAAGTTCAATCCCGTATTGCATCTTCATACATGTGGGTTGGGCAACTATGTCATTATTTCATATTTAGAGTAATAGTAGAGCTACCAAATTTTTCCAGCTAGTAAATAGTAACCCCGTGACTAATTTGCTAATAATAACTCGATTTTGACCCGAGTGTGGGTTGGAACGTTTTTCAGAAAGTACGTCCATTTATAGTACAATATATTATGTGACTGCAATGTTACAACTATAAATATTTGGTTTTCCCATCATCATCGACGACTTCAATCATGCAAGTCCCGTACAATCGTTATAATCTTCGATTGACCTGGGTGAACTTCCGTGTATGTTGGATCAGATTTGACTAAACAATGTGTTGTTGAAGAATTACGTCATGCAAATAATACTGCTTTATAGTCTTACCTTGATTCCAAGCACTCCTTGCCTAAGCAATACGTGTCGTGTAGCAGTGTTGACATAGTCGTTGCATGGGTCACCAGAGTGGATCATCAGACCATCAACGAATTTCATGGACTTGGCACGCTGACCACGCAGCTTGCCAGAGACGACGACCTCGCAACCACGGGCTCCAGACTCCATGATGAAGCGGAGAACACCATAGCACGCACGACGTACAGCCAGACCTAGTAATAACAAAGAACAATTAAATCTTATGGTACAAAATATTTAGTCCAAATATTGTATAATCTTTAACCAGTTAATGTACTAAAGAATACATACATAGTCCCACTACAAAAATAGTGCTCTCAAAAAAAAGTAACCACTGATAGAGGCTAAATTAATAATACAGCTGAAAAGGTATAATGAAATGGGAGAGCCATCACTGCTAATTTTTATTGGCAATGAATAATCCAGCTTTCCTGCAAATGTACCACTTGCTTACAGATAAATCTATACTAATATTATAAAGCTGAAGAGTTTGTTTGTTTGAATGCGCTAATCTCAGGAACTACTAGTTCGATTTGAAAAATTCTTTTAGTGTTGGATAGCCAATTTATCGAGGAAGGCTATATAACATCACGCTATAACCTACGAGGGCGGCGCAGTAACGATAAATGCGGGTAAAACCGCGGGAACATCTAGCAACCAATATAAGTATAGCAACTCGTTTACTGCATTTATGCTGGCACTTGTCTGACTCTCCCATTTTTTACCTTTCATGTCATCAGAAAAACCTGTTTGCTAGGGTCGACAACAGGAACTGTTATCCCCTGATGTTACAAGTGATCATAGGATGCAGTATTTCTATACCTACTTGTTTGCCACCTTGTTCGTATAAATAGGGAATGTGCAACTTTGTCAAACATAAGTCAAGAGTGGAAGAATTGTTACTTTTAAAAGATAATTCCAGAACTAGTAACAATACCTGTGCTGCAGGGGACTTTATAAAAATTCAAATTACCAACACCTAGACTCAACACAACTATTTATGAATTACACAATATTTTGTCACATGAGGGGATTGACTCCACAACACTCGGACCCAACAGCAGTGCCCAGGCAACCACTTAAAACAATTCACCATCCATGCAGAAAGTATCCACTTGGTGCTTATTAGTGCTACTAATATATTAGCATGCAAAACATAGACATAGTATATTGTTAGTCATAAAAAACCATTGTCACCTTCATACAATATGCAAGCTTCAAGTTATGATGCATACTTAGATACATAAGGTTATTGATATATCCCCAATGAAAAACATGGCTCCCATGTAAGTAGGAGCTATGTCAGGTTTGGGGCATGCAGTTAATATACATAAAAAGTATGGTTTTAAAGGCATGGAAATGAAAATTAAGCTAAATTATGAAGCAAATTAACCTATTTCCAGAAGCCAGTGTCCGAACATGAGGTAATGAAGTAATAACAGTACCAAATTTGATCCAAGACTAATAACTAAGACTTAGAGTGGATTTTTTAATTAATGATAACTTTTATCTGAGTTATAAATATGGTCGTTTGTCATATTTTCTAACTGTCAATAGATCAAACATAAAGCCCAGATAAAAGTTATCTTACAATTGAAAATTCAGACCTTAGTCATAAACTATCAGTTATTTTTAATAGTTCAAAGAACTTTGGGTTGTAATTAGTGGTATTCTTGTACCAGTTAGCTGGCTGCTAGTGTTTAGCATGGGCTCTCATTAGTATTGTGTTGAAAGTGTATCAAACTCAACTCTTGGTTACAAGTCTGACTTTCATCATAAATTACATAAAGTGCCATACTGATCGGTTGATGCATAAATTTATGAATATGTTTGAGACCAATCACATGGGGTACTGGTTTTATTCGATAGGTTGAGGATAAGTTATGGCACTTTATTCTTATCCAGCTATTGGTTGCACAACATTGGCGAGCTTCAAATATGTGGGACTTCTAGCTAAATGTAGATCTAATATACATCTGCTTACTCCATTATGGATGTACAGTTGTAAGATGATGTGTAAGTAACATTGGAAGATAACCTAGGCCAGTAGTTACAAGCACTAGTGCCAAATAATTCAATTACTTTTGATGTTTGAAGAATATAAGCAACTGCTTATATACCTATTTAGATGTGCACTGACTGTTTAGACCCCAAGACAAGCACCTACATAAGTAAAATGCCATGAGGATTTTAAAGTGCTCTTATAAAATAAACCAATATACATATATACAAACTGCAACATAGTTTACATGCAAGACATATTCCATATCATGCATTTAGATCTAGAAACAGTTAAATAATTAGGCAATATGTGTTTAGTAGAGTGCGGAGTGAGGCAAATAAGTATTATATGATCGGCATGTATTAAACATATTGGTGAAAGTGCAAACTAACCTCCGATAAGTTTGTATCTGAGAGACTCGGCCTGAGCGATGGCGCAAAGACCGCGTGTGGCGACCTTCTCAGCGTACAGCTCGACAGACTGCTCGGGGATGTTGAACCTCTTCTGTACTACAGACGTCAGCTCACGGATTCGTCGTCCCTTCTCACCGAGCACGCTCTGTGTCCTGGTCGCCATAATGATGATTTCCGACCGAGTTGGAGTGACGCGCACCTCCACGCCGGAGTAGCCATCTTCAGCAAGCTCCCTGGTCAAGAACTCATTGAGTTCCGCCTTGAAAACTCCGTCACCGACGAACTGCAAATTCACGGAGAGGTTATGTTTTGATCATCATAATTTTTGACAAAATAGTTGCACGGTTGACGCAAATACTTTGACCACATCATCATTTAGCAGATTTTATACGATTATGTAGCTGTATAACAAGAAACACGAAAAGAAAAACAATACAAGTGCAGGTGACAAGTACTAGATTATCCACTAACATCACAGGTTTCACAAATTTAACGAACCCATCATTTATATTAATATGCTTCTTAATAGATATAAAACGATTTATAACACGTATTTTAACATATTTAACACTGGTTTCAACGTACTTTTCGCTTTTTGGAAATGTTGTTCACCGCCATGATTGCAACGGGAGAGCAGAAAAGGCCGGAAACAGATTATACAAACGTCAATGTCAATTTTGTTTGACGTTCAGAAACTTAGAATCGATATTAATGTATTTTAAATTTGTCAATGAAATCGAGTTCAATCATTTACACGAAGTGCTTCCTATAATGATCTATTAAAAATTATTATAATAGAGTTGTAAATGGGTTTGTTTTTCAGTTTGTCTGTGCATTTGAATATGCTAATATTCAATTGATAATATGGACAAGTTGAGACATGGACAAGTTTGGACAGTTGTCCCGAAAAATAATGTCTAGCAGAGCTAGCAGAAGTCCAAAGATACAGATTTACAGAAGACTAGTAGAAGTACTCGAATCATCGTTGACCTATGTTTTGCAATTTCTTGTAGTTGTCCAACAATGAATCGCTCTCGTATGTTTTTAAATTGTTTATTTAACAACAAGAAATGATCTTATGGGTCAATAGCAGAATCTAACTATAAATGTTTTAGGATCCGCAAGGTATTCATCTTATTTTAAAAAAAAACATGCATTTATCAAATTAATTCTTATCTCCTTAATATAACCAATAAAATCAAAGATAGACAAATAAGCATTCGTGGGACTCGTGGACTTCTAGGAGTACTTTACTTCTGGACTTCAGCTTTACTCTATTTTTGTGGATAATCTGTATAAAGGTAGTTGAATTTTCATCTTGTATATTTTATTTATTTTATATTGCTTAAATGCCTATACGTCTGTCTTAGTGGCTAGAGTATGTAGGCAGTTTTATTTAGTGGTTTCAAAAGTAGGATGTGGGGCTTTATCAGAATTTCGTACAAATAGCTACAGGCCTGTATTTGATTTATTGTAGTGGCGCCAGACTTACAGTACCTACCTCTATACCTATACCTTTTTCGATGCCAGCTAATTACGATTATCTTTGCGTCAATGGTTCTAGTTTGAACTATGTAATATTATTTGCTTAATATTCAGCCACTCTAATTGCGTCAGGAGTGGCCGCACAAAGCTTTGATATTGTGCAAGTGCTCGGGCAAGAAGGGCATACCAATAAATGTGCCATTGTCTGCTCCAGCTCATCATAGTCACACTGAGCAAGGCCAGGGTCCCTGAACCCCCACCTACACAAGTTCGTTCTACAGCGTCCAACCTGGGTGCGAAGTCTATTTAGAGACTTCCATACTACCCATGGCAGCGTGTGACCAGGTGGTAGAGACTCCTGTAGTGTGATATAATGTGAGGGTGGGGGATTCTTTTTGGCCCACAGTACCTACGTCTTTCAGTCGCAGGGTCATCGCTCAAGGGCTCAGTGTGGCGTTGAAAGCTTTTACGGCTTTTGAGGCGATGTGGCGGCATTCCATTTCCGCGTAGGGGATGTCGACGATCGAACTCCTGTTTCTGTTTTTCTATGGAGCAGGCTACATCACGTCGAACACCCGGCGGCGATATTTCTGCTAGCGGGTAGACCATATTTAGTGGTGTAGGCTTTCAATCACCCTATATATTACGATTATGAATAAGGAAAGTGGCTCGCCAACTATTCTTGGTAATTTTAAGAAAGTTTATAAATTTCTGCTCATACTCTATGCAAAGCAAGGTTGCTATTTAATAATAAACCTCTCCAATACAATGTGTATCCACCAGAATAATTATTGTTTTGTATAGATGCCATTATTATACCTTATTGCAGAATGTGAAGTTTAAGTTTTATTATGTTAATTTTAATTATTAATTTAAATATATTCTTTAATTAGTATAAATGTTGTAGGAAGTAGAAATCGGATAATGTCGGTTTATTGCCAACTATACCCATCCTTTCAGTCGTCGCTTTAAAAACTGTTCTTCTTACGTAGAGTGAATACGACAACACGCGATGCGCAGTGACTAATTATAGTTCGCTTTAACAGTGAAGGAAAACATAGTGAGTAAACATGCATATCTAAGAGTTCTCGATAATGTTCTCAAAGATATGTGAAGTCTGCAAACCCGCTCTGGGCCAGCGTGGTGGACTATGGCCTAACCCTTCTCACAGTGAGAAGAACCTCATGCCCAGCAATGTGACAGTTTAATACAGGGCTGATAACATAAAATAAAACAACAGATTTTTACCAACATTTTATTTAAAAACCTGACTACATTCACCCCAAACCAAGTGCATAATTATTGCTAAATACAAAAATGTCGCTGGCGATACACAGGTAAACCAACATAAATAAACAATACACATAATTTTGATACAACTTAAACTTTAATAACCACACATTCGCATTTCTTGTGGTTTATAGTGGGTTCGGTAGTCGGGAGGACAATATTGTAAAGATATTAAAACGATTAATTTTACTAATACCGAATTAGTCATAACTGCTGTTTGGATGTTATTTCAGCGACCTTTCGCAGTGTTACGGATATTTTAATATAAATATTATTCCCATTAAAATACCGTAATTTACTCGATTTACGCAATAGTTGAAATTGTCGTATTTTTTTTCTAGTCGATCTTTTACAAGAGCAGGTCTTATTTAAGCAACCGATGTAATATTAAGTATAAATTACAATTACGCTTAGGTACAACACACTAGGCCATGCAATGCAATTGGTGTTATTAGTTAGCAGAATTTAAATATCACAAAGTTTTGACAACATTGCGGAATGGTACAACATTGAATAAGCTTTTAACACCAAAGTGAGCAATTTGTAAATACATTAGATCAACATATAATAGTCCTGGCTTAGACACGAAAGATTTTAACTAGACCATTACACAATCTGACAACTATACGAATGCAAATGATACTTAAGTAGACCGACCCACGTAACTACATCAAATGATAAGTCAACCAATCCACACAGTTACTTCACTCATTGATTCAAATTCATCAGGCGGTTGAGTAGCTCTTTCTTGTCTGGATCTCTTGGATATTATAAACAGAATGTTAACACCCAAACATCGTCAGCTAAGCTCAGGTCCCTTTTAATAAGTGGCGAGTGTATAGCCACAGATTCAAACTCTGTCCTGCTACAGAATATTTCCCGAGTGAAAACTCGAACAGAATAACAATAGCATTCACGCTCACACCTCTAGCGTAATATCGGGGCAGTCTAAACGTATTCATAGTTGTCAAATTATCCTGATACCTTTTCTTGACATACAATACTGACAGTACAGTACAAAAATCTTACATTGAATACTTACCACACTAAATTAAAAAAAAAATCCTTCTTAAATTAAAATTGGACCGTTATGTTTATTTATATCTTGGGAATGCTGAACAACATTTATTGTTCAACATATGTCAGCCGCCATTTTGTTAATAGGATAAGGTCTCCATCTTGGTTTTAATGTGAGCGCAGGTAAAGAAAAATACACATAGTAATGTTGCCAAGGACAAAATGGTCGTTTTCGTTATCGCAATGGAGAATACATCCATAGTATATTATTATGTCTTTACAGAAACACCTCACCTCTATATTGCCTGGCAGTCATTAGTTAATAGAGACCAGTACAAGACAAGCCTTCCTTCCCTCATTTTGAACAATAAAATGTTGTCAGTCATATACAAGACTAATTAAATAGAAATTAAACTTAAATACATAAAGTAAATCCCGCTAAATACAACATTATACTGATACAACCGAAAGATTATGCTATGAAATGCATTGAAGAAATACGTGATAGATTTTGTACTGCAATGGTTTGGATAACATTGTTCTGACAAATAAAAGGGTAGTCCGACAAAATGGTGACTTTGTTCGTGGTGACCTTCGCAGTATCCAATCGTTTGGCGGACATCAGATTAATTGTAACAATTCGAAATAGTATAGGGGATGCTATACGCTAATACCATGATAATTATCACGATTAATGAATATCTTTCACCAAGTTCACGATAAACATTGATCATGTAACACTCGCATAAATATGACAATGACTCATAATTAAATCATACTGAACTTGAGCTAAATATTAAATTTGGCGATTTTTGGAACACGATCTGACGAAGTCAATGATAAAGCTACTATCTCGCATTGTCACAATAATCTATCATTACGAGAATGTCAGTCCGTTGTTCGTACGTAGTGAGTTGAAAAATCGGAACATATGAAAATTGTCTAAAACCGAAAGACACGTCCAGTGAGTAGTCTTCACACCCCCAGTTATGTAGTGTCGATACAAAAGAACTCGATGATGTATAAAGTCTTCAGTCCACAAAGACATGATGTATTATGTACTCTGACGTTATCTGCAAAAAGAAAAAGTAAGTGTTATTTAATTACATATATTTGAGGTCATAATATGTGGAAGATTTATGATGTTTTAAGACTACTAAATTCTTAAATCAACTTTTATACATTACATGCTCTCGGTCAATGTATTGCTATTGTAAATTGTATGACAGAAAAAAGTTATAAACAACAGTTAATGCGAGAATTAAATGGGGGATTTTAAAATCATTACTTTAGTCTTAAGGCCACGTTTAATTACAACGATAGTCTCAGGACCATTTATAACATCGTTGAACATATGTTCAGATCTTTGAAATGCTTTTAATACCTAGCATACACTCCGCTGTTAAAATTAGCACTCAAGACTTATACCTAGAGCGATGAATCAATCGTTTAAGCTTTAGAAAAATGAGGTAGTGTGATACGAACTGTTGCACATGTTCCATGGGCGGCGCCATGCGGCAGACGAGCTGCACGGTGCTGTACATGGCGGACTTGAGCGCGGGCGGCAGCGCCGGGCGATCGGCCGTACGCTCCACCACGACGCGCAGCTCGCGGAACGTGTTGCGCGTGTACGGGTTGCGCCGCGACGCGTAGCGCCACGTCACGAAGTAGTAGTACACGAACGGCGTCAGCAGCCCGCAGTAACCACTGGAACATATATAAGGTTCATATAAAACGGATCTAGGCTCTGCTGTGCTACCCTGGGGAACACTACCTACATATCTAACTGCGAGGACCACAACACTACATAGAAAATTCCAATTTACCTGTGGTTTCCAGTACAAGTGATTAAAATATAACATACGCTTTCACAAATTATTTCAAAACTTCTATAGATTAAAGCGAGCAATAATATAAAATAACTGACAAAGAACAGTTTGCATAAGATTAATTTAATATTATTCCAAGGTGACAGCTAGCAAAGCTATACGCAAACAATATTTAGGTACTTAGTTTGTAAAGCTGGCCTCGATGGCGTAGTAGTTAGTGTAACCGACTGCCACGCATGAGGTCGCGGGTTCGATTCCCGCACAAGTCAAACATTTGTGTGCATGAACATGGATGTTTGTCTTGGTCTGGGTATTTCTATGTATAATAAGTATGTATTTACAAAAAAAAAGTATATAATATGTATGTTCATCCATTGTCTAGTACCCATAGTACAAGCTCTGCTTAGTTTGGGCTAGATGGTGTTGTGTGTATGTGATAGAATATTAATATTATTATTATTATTATTGAGACTAATGTGGTAACCTGTGAACACCAATAGCCTATTCGACCAAATATTATATGTCTAAATGTAAAGGTTTTATTTATGATCGTGTGAACATTCAACAGAACATTAACTTTACGTAAAGAGCTTTTGTGCTGACAAAGTGTTACTCATTCAAACTATATGTAGTTGTTGAAAAAAGTTCAAAGTTGGAAATAACTCTGGTAACCCATGGTATCAAACCTATTAATGCATACCACTTTCACTATGGTAATAACGCAGTAGTCAATTTTGTCGTCAATACAATTTCAGACAACCAATTCGTTTTTTTTCAAACACCATACTAGTTGAGCGTCATATGGTTTGAAAATCGCAAGTGTATGGTTTGAAGAGCAGAATATCAATGATCAAGTTCACATTGAAGAGTATACTCATGAAACTATCATTATACTGTGTTGACAAGATCGCGCGCTAACTCGCCGGCAGAAATACATAAAATTCGTTCACGGTCCAACATAAATTATCATGAATTAATGAACTAACTTTTGTTCATAATATTAGTTCAGTCATGCAATATATGACTTCTAAATTAAGACACATAGTTGAGTGTTTAGACGCTTAGTTTGATAATAACATTTTGCCATTGCAATCGATTCCATTAATTATCACAATTTTGTTTTTATTTTTATATAAATAAGCCAACGGTATTGGAACCTTTTTAATACATTAATTCAGGCTTCTGCATATACTCTATATACCTAATAGTGATGTTCCGGATATCCGTATCCGTATACGCGGATATCCGCGGGAGAGAAAGATCCGTATCCGTATCCACATCCGTTACATGTATGACGGATCTTTTACTGTATTAATTTTTAATACATAGTTTCAATTCTATATGTAGGTGATTAGGTAGCTATAAAATACTATTAAAATTCAATCAAACTATTTCTATTTCAAAAATAAAATATTTGGCATCAACATTTATCGTAGTGAGTTAACATACAACACAATACTGCAAGTAACCTAAAGGAACTAAATCAACTATCTAATATAAGTTTAAACACTTACTATAGTATAGGAAGTTATTATAAAATATTAATTAAAATATCTTTATAATGAGATTAATTGAGTTCAAATATTTGTAACATTTATTACTTCTTGAAAGTTATAAGATCACTTTTATAACAAAACTTAAATCTTAAGGTCACGCGCACCGACACCGATTAAGTAAGAAAGTTAAGATCCATATCCGCGGATCTTGACGCCAATGATCCGTATCCCTATCTGCGGATCTAGATTTTTAATTATCCGGCACATCACTAATACCTAATATTGTCTTACGTTTACGCGAATGAAATATGAACAACGCGATAAAATCCGTATAAATTTGTTTAATCTCTATATACCTATTTTATTTGTATTAATTTAATTCCGATATTGTTGTTAATTGCATTTTTTTATTATTTTGATAGCATGCATTGTTTTCCAACGCTGGAAACTTCATAGCTTTTTATTTTGATCATGATTAATATGGATTGTATCTGAAATAAATGATTAATTATTATTATTAACAGAGCAATTTAATGCTGGCTCTAAGCGGGTGCCGCCATTATTTCTATTTCACTTGCCGAACTGAATCTTCTTCTTCAGTCTTTACATTCTTCCTGTTGGAATAAAGTTTCTGCAGATGTTTGATTGATGGAAAACTATCCTGTATTATTAATAGTTGGTAATGGTAGGTATACTCACAAGAACGCCATGATTACGACAAGAGGGAACAGCACGATCTCAGCGAGCGCGGCGGCACGCAGAATGTTGCGTGACTGGAACTCCACCAGCGAGATGATCAGCCGAGCTACCCACAACGAATTCTGGCCCAGCGTCTGTAGAATAACAATAGTTAGATTACTTCTTATTTCTATCACGTATCTTAAACAATAGAAAAAGGTAAAGGGTGTCTATAGCGAGCTTCTTTGTTATTGGATTGGAGAGACATGGGTATCCCAATGATTTTCCAGTCCCGTCTCCAGATCTACCAGTCCGTACTGCAAATCGGGCAACTTTTAGATAGGAATTAAAACGCAATTTGCAGTTTTCTTCTTTGAAAACAAATATTATGCTAGTTTTACACGAGATATGTTTAGTTGCTATCAAGAAATTAAATTGTAAACTCTTAACATAATTTTGTTGTCTCAACTGCGAATGCTGTTAGCTCGTAAGTGGCATGTATATTAGAACTCTGTCATCTAAATTTTTTACTAAATTGTATCATATATATGCTGTGAGTTAACCAAATAAATAAATAAGAAGCCGTGCCCTGAAGACGACTCGTATACATGCGTTGTCTTAGTTGGAGTTGCAAATCTAGAGGTGCGTGGTTGGTGCCTCTTACTTTGCAGTCATCCTTTGCTCTACCGATCGTGTATTTGAATCTAAGTCATAGTTTAAACTGCAGAAGAGTTTAAAGTTTAACCTTTTAACCGCTTACGTCGGATTAATCCGACAAATATTTTCGTGTCCATTTCGCCAGCGTCGTATATTTCCGATCAGATACCACAGCTCGTTTAATCTGCTTTTTTATTGAATTACGGTGTTCTCGATCAAAAAAATGGTTATATTGTGTAAATGGATAATTAAGTAATCATTTACAATTTAATACACTTTAGTCTCATAATTAGAAGTCCTAAAAATAAGTATTTATTTTCGTTTCACTGTGCCGGGTGCTGGGGGCACGACAACTGTTATGAAGTGGGGCGGTTAAAAGGTTAAACTAATTTTAAATTGCGAAAACGGCAGTTTATACTAGCTTCGTAAAATGTCGCGAAAGAGAATGTTTAATTCAGGAATTTAATTTAAATAAGTTAGATGTTGGATTAGTGGTATCTATTTTAGCGAATCCTACCTCTGAACTTTGTAGGAAATTATCTTCTTCTCCCTAGCCTTTATTATTCCCAAGTCACTTGGGGTAGACTTTCTAGTCTAACCGGATTTGACTGAATATCAGTTTTTACACGGAGCGACTGCCATCTGACCTCCGCAATCCGAAGGCTAACGATACTCTAAGGCTAGACCAGTGTCAGGATATTAGAGGGCACTGACTTCCCGATAACGACTGCCATAGATGTTCATGGCAGCCGGGACCGACGGCTTAATGTGCTCTCCGAGGCACGGAGCAGGCAATAATTGTCAATCAATACGCACATAATTTCAAAAAGTCATATTACTTCTAAAAGTCAGAGGTGCGCGATGTGGGTTCGAAGGCGAGACCCTCTGTATTGCAGTCTGTTGGTCTCCCCACTGAGCTATCGCCGACTGATATATGCTTGATGATAGCTTCGTAAAATGTACCACCTAATAAATCGTTCCCTATGTCCTGTACCTGTGAACTAAAACCATCACTGACGATATTTTGGTATATCACACCCAAAGGAGATCGTCCATATTCGGCTTGCACGTGGACAATCGTCTTATAAACAAAGTAAAATACTAAAAGTTTTGTCTTAATATATAATAAATATTGGTTGGGTAATTACAGTAGTATGAAATTGACGTAGTTTATTTATATATTATATCCAAATAGTACACACAGCCTGGAAGCAATAAGGCAGTATTACTGCAACTGCATAGTCGGCCGAAGGACTGTTGGTTGCTGTGCTCACATAATGTCTGTAATATGGTACCTAAGCTGGGCAAGATATGAAAATGTCACTCCACCAGCCCAGTTTTTGGAAAATATTTTAATAACTTATGAAGGTGATGGTGACACATGAAAATAAATATTTATTTTAAACAATGTGTTTTATTTTATTATTTATTTAACGAACTTGATACTAAACTTCATAGAATTATATTTTCTACTTAGTTTAGGCTACTCAAAATTAATATTGTTATTACAATATAAAATTGTTCACGCCCAGGCCAGAGTCCCATACAAGGTGGTCGGTCTCCTTTCGTTAGCTTTGGTTATATCCCATATCCTCGAAGGCGGAGGTCTATTTCTTTGGAGATATAAGCGTGAAACTATGTATGTATGATATTAAGCCTAACTGTGACAAGATGAACCTTTTGTTTACTCAGTATGTTTATGTTTCTTTATTAAACAAAAAATTTCAATATTATAAAATTTTCGTAAATTTCAGAGCAAATCTCAGCCTCGCATGTGTAATATTTTGAATAACTACACTGATATCACGAAGAATAAATATTGTGATAAGATAATGTGAATACTCTTTGTTTTTAGTATTGTATTTACAGATTGGACTGTCTTTTTTATACTGATGAGGTGATACACATAAGGATACGGCTTGCCTCATGTTAACTGATTAATCATATACCGTAGTCTACGAACGCTTACATTATATTATTAGAGACCAGATGTTACTGCGGTTTCACCCGTGTCTTTTGTTACTGCGCCGTCGCCGGGAGTCGTAACGTGATGTTATATAGCTTATAGCCTTCCTCGATAAATAGGCTATCCAACACTAAAATAATTTTTCAAATCGAACCAGTAGTTCCTGAGATTAGGGCGTTCAAACAAACAAACAGATAAACTCTTCAGCTTTATAATATTAGTATAGATATAAACTGTATTCTTTTAGATCTTGGGCAGTTATAAATGTTATTACAAGAACTACGGTCGTTTACTTTATCCCCCGAACGCACCACCTTATAATACAAAAGACGTCTTGTTACTAATTTAAGGGACAAAGATAACACTGGGGCTCCTCCAAGGCCATAATACCTCCTTAAAGAGCCTGTAACTCCTACTAATCCAAAAACACAACACTAAGTTGTATACCTGCTGCCTCTTGCAGGATGCAAGTACTGTTCCAGTTTTAAAGCAATCTTAGGTATAAGAAAGCATCGTTTATATTGTTCCACTTTTAAAAGGCTTATGTTTACCTTAACACCAGATATAGTAAAATATAACAGTCAAAAATAGTAAATGATCACCAAATTGCACAGCAAAATATATTGAAAGAGACCAAAATAAGTCGACGGAGCCCCGCTTGGCAGGGCTCCTATTTTTGGGTGGGTTTAAGAAGGAACTTAACATAACCTAACCCTTCCGAGACGGAATGCAGTGATTTGAAGCGTATAGGTGCTCGTTATGATATATTTTAGTAAGCATATTATTTTGCTGCGCAATTACTTCTTTTGGTGATCATTATATTTAATCCCCTTTTAAAACTCTTGGCGGTGTAATACACCTCAGATCTAATATCAGAGACGCAAGTCGCTAGAAAATGGCTCATCATCACATCAATTAAATGACTTTCTATAAAAAATGCGGTTTCTGTAAGTATAACTGTCCATAATTTACTCTCGTGTGTTTTAGTGAGAAAGTGCCCCAAAACTAGGACAGCATTGTGTTAACATTTAATTGTTTCATTGTAACCATTCAAACAACACTAATTTAGGATGCATGTATACAGTTGAACTGGTTAATGTTAAACGACACCAGTGCCCTTGGTACGACCACAAAACATAATCTAGATGGCCGGCTTAATAGAAAGTGTGTAAACACATGCAGTCACACAGACTCGTCGAATAATTATAATGCAGCGAGACGGTTGAACGTAGTTATTGATACCGATCGGCTACATTCTAAAACGTTCTGCGCACTCGTCTGTTTTATATGTAATTTGTGGCACGTGTATGTAGTTGTCGAGTATGTTGAATGACATTGACGAAATTATGAACAAAATCTTCGTATACATTCGGATAGCGCCTCTAAAGAAAACTGCGATTAATTTAGTAAACTATATGAGAGGCAACCTAACGTTGAAACTAATAATAAAGTGTGAAACTAGTGTAATGAGCACAGACGTAAATCGATTACTTTTCTATAAGTAACTGTCTCATTCATTGGAATCATATTAATAGGTAGTTTCCCTTAGAAACAGTTTGTATAAAAGTATAATTATCTAGCATGAATAATAAATGTTAGATCGAGTTGCATCCAAACATATTATGACCATTAACGTTCCATTCTTGTCATGATGACAGTATAAAGTCATAGAGATATTATTATACTAACGCAAATTAATGGCGGCATAACCCTGAGTTTATATTATACAAAGTATAGACTCCTAGATTGCAATAGACAGGATCAAGTGGAAAGTCTTCTTCTTTTCGTGTGGTTAGTGGTCAACCTGTTGTCAAGAGTTGTTCAAGCCGCCCGTAGGCCTCTGACATGGCTTAACGACTGCTGTCAATTTGACAACAACCGGGACCGACTTTTTACGTGCCCTCCGAAGCACGGAGACGCTCAGATTAAATACCACTAAGCGGTCACCCATCTATAGACTGAACGCACTCAATGTTGCTTAACCTCGCTAATCGTTTACCGATCAGTGAGTGCAACTGGCTATGAGTCAGTTGATCCTGAGGAAAGAACAACTGACCAGCACTCAGAGATTCTGGTGCCCAGAATCTCTCAGACAGATACATCACTTTTTTGACTGCACGGATGGCAGAGTGGTTTAAGTAGCCGCCTCGCCACTGCCTCTGCGCCGAGTATTGCGAGTTCGAACCCACACGGGACAATTTTGTTTGTGATCCGCTAATGATTTGTGGCGACGGATTGTCATGCATGCTCCACAACCTTAAAGATGATCACGACCACTCTGTCAAGAGTGAAACGACGTAGAAGAAGAATGATTGTTCCGAGTCTGGATATTCTTTGTATCCCACTTTACAAACATCCAAACAACAACAACAGCAGAGGAATTATTTCTAGTGCGGGATTTGGCTTTTTAAAAACAACCAAAAAATGCAGGTTTAGAGAAAACGGCTACGACGACTTTATACACATTAAGTCTAGACGTTGTCTGTGTAAGCAAAATACGCAGAACAGCTATTTAAGCATCATTTAAAGCTTTGTAATGCGTACGGATACCACTTAACTTCGGCGACATAGGTGTCATCTATAGTTAGATAAGCATAGTAATTGGAGAAGTATTATATATTAATTACACATTATAGAATATATAATACTTCAGCTAAAAATGTGCGGTAGTCAAACGTCAAAAATAAAAAAAGCAGCGATAGCTCAGTGGGGAAACCAACAGACTGCAATGCATAGGGTCTCGGGTTCGAACCCACGTCGCGCACCTCTGATTTTCGGAAGTTATATGACTTTTCCAAATTATGTGCGTATTGATTGACATTTATCGCCTGCTCCGTGCCTCGGAGAGCACGTTAAGCCGTCGGTCCCGGCTGCCATGAACATCTATGGCAGTCGTTATCGGGAAGTCAGTGCCCTCTAATATACTACACTAGTCTAGCTTTAGGGTATCGTTAGCCTTCGGGTTGCGGAGGTCAGATGGTAGTCGATCCGTGTAAAAACTGATATCCAGTCAAATCCGGTTAGACTAGAAAGCCGATCCCAAGTGACTTGGGAATAATAAAGGCTAGGGAGAAGAGGAGTCAAATGCCAAAAATTATTTTCTGGGACAATAAGTTTTATCAAAACACATTTCCTATTATTTGGCGAACAAGAATCTTCGTATAATATAAAATACAAGCAATTTAATAAAACAAGACAAAGAGACACGCACGAATTGAAACGTGTAAAAGGGATAAAACATGATCATAATATACTTAGAATAGTAAATAACAGCCTTAACGAGACGTATAATTGATTCAACACACACACACACATATACGAAGATAAAGTATACTGTCACACGCGAACGGCAAACAATTAAAATATTCAAGGAGGTGCCAAAGGTCAAGGGCCTGTGGCTGTGACTTAATGATGCTGACGCGTCACCTACCTAAGCTGAGCTGTTTTATGATAAAGATGTCTTGACCGCGGAAAAGGCTAGGGAAGGTCTGTGACGGTACTTTCATATAAGCCCAAAAGCATGGTGTGTCTTACTAAAATGCACGACCTTAAATTTATAATAGTTATATTCAATATAGTTTGACATGCAATTGGAACGGCAGAACAAAAAAAACATCTCATCAAAACGTGACAGTCAACTAAAACTAGAACAACCTGACAATAATAAAATGCCAGTAATTGACAGTAAATATAATTTGCAATCTTTAGTAAAAGTGGACTGGTCATACATGGCGAGGAAGTGATAATGTTGTCACTAAAACCCTACAGGATTTAGGAGTTTTTGAGCGGAGATCGTGACTTGTAAAATGTAACGTGACATGCTATCTGGCTTATCGAAGTGATAATATACTTAAGGTGGCTGGTAATAGTTGAAAAAGGAAAGCGAATGATTGGACTCAATGACGATAGTACAGCAATTTGAACCGACCGCAAACGCCCTTGCTTCAATACTTCAATTCGGAAGCAACTATTACGGATGCACCGAATTCAACATCATAGGGCTGAGCTAGTGAGACAACGTTATACGATACGTAACGCGCTTCCACTGCGTGTGTCAAATGCATGGTTGTGTGCGTGTACTGTTTTTTCATTAATTTAATGTATTTTTACGCATAATTAAAAAAAAAAATTTGCATTCGTCACTTCTTCTCTGTATAAACTATAAGTGTGCGAAATTTCATACTCCTCCGTCCACCCAACTTTCGTAAAAAGGGATCCAAAGTTTTCGCTTCACGTATTAATATATAGATTTTTCATTAGCCACAAAAGATTAACAATGCTCAAAATGCCAGTGCAAATACAAATTCTTTACAAACGGTACTTAATTATAATTATCTACGTTGACTGCATAAAAACACAATTAAATAGTTTCAGTGTCACACGGTTAGTACGTACAAGGTTGTATAAAACAATTCTTCCTATATGTATGAATGTAAAAATAAGCTAGTTTGATCTTTGTTCATCTCAGAAGGAACATATATGTATTTTTTAAAGATATTGTTAGAACCGCAAATTACAGCGCATAAACTCTGTTCCTTATTTCGTAAGACTATCTTAGTATTTACTTTAAGTAACAGCGGTTGCACTACTGGATTTCATTACTCCATCTCTTCCAATCCAAACATCTAGATAAATTGGTTGCGGATCCCAGACAGTTAAACTTTCCAAGGGTACTTCACGACTGTCAAAATTTCGTGGTACAATAGTTGGAATGCGGCTGTGATTAGTAAACTGTTAAATACTACAACACCTTGCAGAGGTCAATAGTTATTTTAAGAGAGTGATTGTAAGTTTCTTATCTGCATCTAATCTGAATGTTTCTTCAGCTTACTCACTGCCTATTAAAGTTTGACAATCGTATGTTATTTTGTCATTGTTAGTATCTGAACGGTAATAATATCTATACAGTATTGTAACTCGGCCCTGTCCTTGAAATAATTACCTACAATAGCGTGGTTCGTAGACACGCGTTAGGGCTGCCCGCCTACAGTATTTTAATTTTATCTACCTACTTGAGTTTCTTTCTAGTTTAGTGATTGTAAATATTATATCATAAAAAATTAAATTTGTAGTGAATGAAATAGAAAGTGTTCACTAAAAAGCATATTGTGTTTTTTGATTTGTAGATTTAATAAAAAATATCCTTAAAAAGGGAATAGTTACTTTCGGCTTTGCGTGGACAAATTGCTCAGTAAAAAATCTATTTACAAATAATTGTAATGAATTAATTAAAATATATTAAACAATACCTCGTTGCAGGAAATATTTCGGTAAAAAAGGACGCATAAATAAATATTTAAACTGATAACAATCATAGGCACCGACAATTTTCTTCTTTTGCGCTCCATTCTGGGTTACCATATTAATAAACGTGCATTTTTAATAAGATACTTGTTACATAAATAAGGTATCATTTTTATATTAAATATAGATATTATTCAATCAATGAAATGCTCATTTTTAGTCAATAAGTGATAATATTGCAATATTATATATATCAAGAAAAGGCATATTTTCACACCCTGCTGCAGCTTTATTATCATATTTAGTTTGTTTTGGGTATAAGATATTAAAAAAGCAATGCATTTATTACTATAATTAATGTCCACGCCAAGCCGAAGCACCCTAACAAACTGAGAAATTTTTGAACTGTTGAATTTTTGAAACTGAAAAATATTTGCGCCTCGACCGAGACGTACGAAAAGCTTTATTGTTAAATTTAATAGTATAAAAAATCCGCATTCGAATAAAAAGTTTAATTTAAAATACTTTCGGAGTCTCCAGGTAATTTAAAAAATTTAATCTCTGGGTGCGTTATTGAAGAATTCTAGCAACCATGAACAGCAAATATATTCTATAATTGCACTTTGACACAAAATTATTATGTAAGTTATTTCAATAAAATATTCACAAATCGCACGCTTACTGCTTACAAAACAATCACACCGTCCGTTCGTCACTGCGGCGGCGCATTCGCGACTGGTTGCGTACCAAGCGCATACCAACGGCGAGGCGCGCACGGCGCAGGTATGACGCGAGTTCCGACCGTTTGTATGAAGATAGAATACTGTATAGATATTATTACCGTGGTATCTGCATTGCTAGGAACTCACAAAATTATGCTGATATAGCATAATTATTTATAGATACATTACAACAATGTCACATGCCTATGTCCGAAAAGATTAGGCAGTTGTACATTACACCTGCATTTCGCCAACTATATATTTAAGACTCGCGTAATTCGTGGCAAGGCTATAGCCGTGTACCGGGCACAGCTCTAGAACCTGTGCGGTTACTGGGATGTTTTTGACTTAAAGGGAAAGAGTAGGTAGTAATTTAAAAGTTCTGAATCGGCCTATCGTAGCTGCATTCCAAACTTCACGATAATTCAATAACAATTAGCATTAATTATAGTATTTCCAATTCGGTCAATCGAATTAACTTTGACGTAATCAATAAGAATGCAATTAAAAACCGAATCGAATCCTAAAATTGATTGTATATTATATACTTATAGGTTTCACAAACATTCACACAAATACTGACTGTACTATACAACTCTCGAGACATTATTTATGGTTCATACTATTTCAACACGCTTTTACTCACTAATTGAAAGTGAATATCAATTATATTTTGGCCAAATCCAGAATACTGTGCTAATCTGTCATTACTCATTATTGTTGATATACATGCCTGGGTCTATGCAACCTTACGTCTCAGAATAAGTCAAGACCGATATAGTTTTATTTAAAGCAAATGAAGTGAAAATATTGTTTATTATGAATCCCATAATTTTACGTGCAATTCGTTAATGAACTACTGAGGCACCGTACTTAGAATACGTTAAAGGTTCTTCTAGAGCGTAATTTATTATTATTATTATTTGGCTTATGTTTAACTTATCACCAGATATAGTAAAATATAACAGTCAAATATAGTAAATGATTACCAATAAACAAAATTTTAATAAAAAAGAAAACCGACTTTAAATAAGAATATTCTAAAACTTAAAATGCACTAAAAAGTTAATAAATAATTGCATATTCTTGTGAATAATTAAATTATTGTTATTTTTGGAGTCGGTGAAGAATCATCAAAATCGGTTCACCCAGTCGAAAGTAACGAGGTAACAAACATAAAAAAATATAAAAATAAAATACAGACGAATTGAATACCTCCTCCTTTTTTTGAAGTCGGTAAAAAAATAGTAAATGATCACCAAAATTAAAACCGCATTTAAATACCAAAAATATTAATTGCACAGCAAAGAGATCAAAATAAGTCGACGGAGCCCCGCTTCGCGGGGAGGAGCCCCGTTTGTGGGTGGATTTAAGAAGGAACCCAACATAACCTGACGAGACGGAATGCAGTGATTTGAGGCGTATAGGTGCTCATTATGATATATTTTAGTAAGCATATTTTGGTGTGCAATTACTATTTTTGGTGGTCATTATATTTAATCCCATTTAATAGTCCAATTCTTAGGTAAGACTTCATCACTCTACGAGCCACGGAAACGGCGCAGTAATCATGCACGTGGATAAAACTGGGGATTGCTAGACTGATGTATTGCATACTCATTTTTGCTACTGATACATTATCGGTATTTTCCGAAATAAATAATCAACCTTATCTCAAACTTGTAGATAACCGATAGGTATCAAATTTCTTACAGATAGTAGGAGTTGACTTTGAAGGTCAGCATGTTATGTCATATGTATGTGAACTTGTAATTAAATTGATCGGTTTATCAGACATTGTGATTAATTTAATGCCTTCCATTTCGATAATTGTCATCTATTATGCACAAGCTCTGACTATACAATTTCATAATGGACGTCGTAATATTAATTTCTTTATTAATGTCCTCCTGACCGATTTCGGTCACGGCGCCCAATCTCAATGGAGACTGGCCATCTGCTCAGGAGATAGGATAGTGCACAAGCGTGTGCGCAAACACAAGTGCACTCTCTGTTCCCTAACTCTCATGATCCGATGGGACGGTAATGGGACACGACCGGAGGGAGATCAGGCGCAGGACCAACGGTTTTTTGTGCTATTCGAGGCACGGGGGTGTCCAACACCGCCAACTTCATAACTAATATTAAAAAGGTAAAGAGTTTGTTTGTTTGAACGCGCTAATCTCAGGACTACAGGTTCGATTTGAAAAATTATTTTATTGTTGGATAGCCTATTTATCGAGAAAGGCTATAGGCTATATAACATCACGCTACGACCCATAAGGGCGGCGCAGTAACGATAAACGCGGGTGAAACCGCAGGAACATCTATCCCTAATATAATAGCTCTTACGTGATAGTCGTTAATCATCAAATATATTCCACGCGTGTACCACCGTTACTAAACAAACATAAAAACAAGCACATACATACTAATCCATACTAATATAATGAATGTGAAAGCAGCTATGATTGTTACGTTTTCACGATTACTCGCTCAAGCGAATTTGATGAAATTTGGTTTGGAGAGTTTGGAGATAACTTTAGCCCAGAGGAAGGTCTAGAGAGCCTCGACTAAGGTTCTAAGAAGAAGTCATGGTGACTAACTGTATACATTTACTTAAAATTACGGAGGCAAATAAGTATATCCTGATAGTAAGCAGTTGCGTTATTCTTACTGTATTTATGGACGCAACAATAAATTAATATAAAATACACACGCGACACAAGAACACCTCAAATGTGACTGTTGCTAGCACAAGGTGCCCAGTAGCCAGCCTGGTCAAGTACTCCATCCTATATAATATTGTAGTAAACAGCTTAATTTTGCGTTCCTGTGATAAATAGGGTTGCCATACTGTAAGTAGAGCAATTTACGCCTAATAGCATAACCACTCATTTTCAAACGGCACGCGTAATTCGTTTGGCATTAAAAACTACGATTATCTTATGACACGTGTCGCTACAGGTACCATATGAGCGGATCAAAAAGTATGTTTTTCAACTAAATAGTACAGAAGAAATAATTATATATAAAGATATAATAAATTCTTTTGTACGTGTGTCACTAAGCTCCTCCTAAACAACTGAACCGATTTTGATAAAACAATTGAGTGTTTGGGTGACCTGATTGATTTAAATTCACAATTGAACCTGGTATATTGCGCCGTGATCGGTTCGTCCGGACAAGACAATCTCTGTCGGGTCCACTAATATTAAAATAAAAATATCAAGTTAGTCAATTAAAGGTAATAAGAAATGGTACTTACGTCGAGGATTGTCAGCGAGTATGAGGCGGCGTGCAGCAACGCGAACAAGAATATCGGGGTCAGGATCACTGTGACTGAGTTAAGGATAAACAAACAACTCACAGACATCATTTATTATATATTATTACTAGCTTTTGCCCGCGGGATCGCTCGCGTAAAGATAGGTTAGGTTAGATGTAAGAGTACTATTCCGAATAAAATATAGCCTATGATACTCCGTGATATTATGGCTTATTAATGATGAAATAACTTTTTAAAATAGGTTTTGTAGTTTTGGAGTTAAATCCTTACAAACAAACGATAAACAAATATTTCCTCCTTATAATATTAGTATAGATTATATCTGCGTCTACGCGGAGTTGGTATAAACTCAATCGAAGCGGCTGCACCACAATGATAAAGGTTTCGTACTTGCGATCGAGAGTTCATAAGTTTGATTCCCAGTTATTGTAACTGCCTCCATGGCGCAGCGGTAGTGAATGCGACTGCTGTGCATGAGGTCTCGGATTCGAATCCCGGGTCGGGTCAACAAAAAGTTATTGCGTTTTTCTGTTAAGAAATCTTAATATCAACCCGGAGTTAGGAAGTTGGCGGTGTCAGACACCCCCGTGCCTCGGAAAGTACGTAAAGCCGTTGGTCCTGCGCCTGATCTCTCTCCGGTCGTGTCGGATTACCGTCCCATCGGATCATGAGAGTTAGGGAACAGAGTGCACTTGTGTTTGCACACACATTTGTGCACTATAATATCTCCTGCGCAGATGGCAGTCTCCGTTAAGATTGGCCGCCGTGACCGAAATTCGGTCTGGAGGACATTATTATTATTATTGTATTAAATTAGCGATGTTAACAGAAGCATTTAACTTCGCTAGAGGAAAAGTCATTTGTAAACCAAACAGCAAGAAATCTCGTTATAAAAATATCTTGTCACTGTTTTAAAGTGTACCTTTTCTACTTTCGCAAAACCATAGACCATGAAGATTTGTAAGAACAGATAGTCGTTTACGTAATAATGCATATTTTTACACTTGTAAGCGAGAATAAATTATTTTTTTAGTTTTCGTATCATGATGTTAAGTTGGGATCCAGTAATTCAAATAGTCAAACCCAAGAAGAAGCAAACCACAGCTAGACATCATGATACTTTGAGCTCAGTCTGCGTAAATAGAAACACCCATGATTAAATTATGTTCGGGTACTTTGAAATAACTACACTGGAACATTGAGACAACTACCATCTTAGTCTCCCCGTGACCATGGCTGCTGAAAAGCAACCGACACGTCGGGGAAAGTGTAAACTAAAATATAAATAGTATAATAGTATAGTAATCGTATAAATAGTTTAAATAGTTTCAATAATTTAATTAGCTTAAAAATTTGTAATAGTAGTGTAACAGTTTTCAAAAATTTGTAATAAAGTGTCAAATAAACAACGCGATAAAATCCGTATATAGTAGTTTAATTTCAATGAATAACATTCGCGTAAACAAAAGACAATATTATGATGTTAAGTTCCCTATACAGACAACAGAAAATTATAGGCTATAGAGCATTACGCTTCTAGCCATGAGAGCGGAGCAGTATACCTACTTTTATAAAACATAAGGCGACATTTTTTAAGATAAATCGCGCGACTGTATTGCGACATTAGCGATTAATAAATGCTAATAGGCATTTGTATAGAATTATTCCGAGACTATGTCGTAGAAGTCGTGTTATAAACTACTGGCTTTTGCCCGCGGCTCCGCCCGTAAAAGTAGGTATTTTTTAAAATTACTGGTCTAATATAACCTTACTTGGTTATATTAGACCAATATTTTTAAAAAATAAAATATAGCCTATGTTATAATTTTGAGTAAAATCCTAACAAACAAACAAAATATTCGTGCATTTGAATGTATTATGAAATTTATGAATGATTTATCGAAAGAGAAAAATAAACAATTATTTGTAAGAGTATCATAAGCCAAAGTTGCACATCCGTGTTATGGTAGATAAGCAACTGTATAGCAACAATATGTCGCCATGTGTAACCACTCTAAAGCCCCGTGTTCATTGTAAACATTTGTTGCAAAACTGTTGTTCAACAACATTGTTTCTCAACATCAAAGTTACTGGCAACAATGTTTACAGCCATACTTCCCGTCCACACGGCAGTCTGCGTCAAAATGTTGCCCGAGGAAGTAGGTAGAGTTGTTGTGTTGTGTAATCTTCTTTTTTTTTTGTATAATTAAAGTGGAATTGGGCAGGCCATGTTTGTCGTATGCCAGGAGAGTTATGGGCGGGAACAATCACACAGTGGATGCCAAGTAACAGGAAGCGACAACGAGGCCGGCCCAGGAGGAGATGGCGAGACGAGCTCGATGCATTTAAAAGGGATTGGCAACTCAGAACAAGCGATCGAGACAGATGGAAGTCGGAAGGGGAGGCCTTTGCCCAGCAGTGGGACGCCAATTAGGCTTATAATAATAATAATAATAAGGTTTCAGAAATTTCGTCCAATGCATATCAACTTCATTATGCATACTTGGTCCACACTACTGCCATTTTTAAAACTATTTATAAACATGACGAAACATAAATGTTGACGCGTGTGGAGTACACGCGTCAACATTTCGCTGGCTCACTATTACAATTCTATATTATTTCTTTTTAACTTAAGTTAGGTTTTTTAACTTAGGTTTAAAATTTGCATATCAGTAAATATAGCTTAAAAAGTAACTTAGAAAAGTAACTTTTTGCGATTTAATATTGTGAGGTGGTTAGTGCTTCCATCTATCACTATATTAGTCTAAACAAAAAGGAATGACATACAGAACCATGCAATTATCATAACAAATTTTTTTCAAAACTGTAACATAGAACCTTGTAATATTGGACCAGCGATTTGTTGAATCAAACTGATGTTTTCACTCGCCGGGCGGCAACTCTGCAACATGGCGTGATCAACTCCGCAACACAAGTGATGCCCGCAACATGTTGACAGCAACTCGGCAACATGTTTATGCAACCACGTTTATAAACGAATGTTTACAATGAATACGGTGCTTAAGAATCAAAGTGTTTTGTTGGAACTGTGCCGAGTTCATCGAACCTTACACATTTGGATGAATTCATTATAACTTATGTGGTACTATAAATAAAAACCTGTTTGTCAAGTTATCTCAAGATCAATACACTTTTATTAAAATAAATACTATAATGCATGTGAATATCTATGCACAAAAGTTTCTTTTAAAGTCGACCATATATTGATGTCTGAGCGTTTTATTAATTAATATGAATACGCACTACCTACCTACATGTTATCTGGTAGGTACATAGGGAATAGGTTAAACATTTTCATGACTAAAGGGGACCGCCCATCTGAGGCCACGAGTGGACAAGAGGCTAGAGAAAAAAAATACTTTCCAGTTGATTTTGTCGTAAAAAATATGTATTTACTTTCATTCAAATTGACGCCACTGCAATTTACAAAAAGTTTTTAAAAAGGATATGTCTAATGGGCAAGATATGAGTCTAATATATCCTGTGCTTTTTCTAGATGATTTGTTAATAGTATACGACAATGAAGAGAATATAGACGTTGAAAATAACAAATGTGTTTTTTTTTCATACCCTATTAAGTATAACTGGATAAAAATATATTACAAACACTCCTCCTGTCATAATTAAATAATAGAGCATTGAGAAAAGAGATGTATTTGAATTATCCCAGCCAGACACATTTTCGTATAGAAAACAACCTCAATACATTTTTTTCTAAAATAGTGGCGTCAATTTGAATATATTTTTTAGATATGTAATACTGTTAAGATCTTAAAACACTCAATTTTTATAGTAATTTTTGATGTCCATCTTTGGCCTGAGACACTATGGAGAATAGGCATTCCCCTTTACGACTAAGTAGTTAACGTTTAAAAAGTAAAATAACTGATATTAAGAAATCCACCATGTTTATGCGTTGAGTAAAGTAAAGATATTTCCAAGCATCATAAAAAATTAACTCGTATATTTTATTTTACTTTATTATTATTATTTTTACTATAGATCTGGGTGCCATCATAAAAGGGCTAACCGTGCTGTTATTTATATCAATGAAATTGTATTCCATACATTTCCATACATTTTAAATTTATATATCATATTTTTGGTAGATGCTCTCCCGGAATCTTTGCTCTGAATCCTTCAAACGCTTCATCATTCCTACAATAATCACTCGTATAAGAATACGGGTGATTTTTTGTATCGCATGAATATTTTAAATACAATCTATCTATACTAATATTATAAAGCTGAAGAGTTTGTTTGTTTGAACGCGGTAATCTCACGAACTACTGGTTCGAATTGAAAAATTATTTTAGTGTTGGATAGCCTATTTATCAAAGAAAGCTATATAACATCACGCTACGACCCACGGGGGCCGCACAGTAACCATAAACGCGAGTGAAACCGCGGGCACATCAAGTGTAAAATAAGTTTAACATTATTCAACAAAAATACGAGATGAATTAAAATGCATTAATAGGTACGTGTTTAAGTACGCAATCACCTTGACTTATACCTACTGACTAAAGTATAAATATATATACTTACTACAAAGAACACAACATCATCATTAAATAAATACTTGTGCTTGAATATTTTAGTTTCACTATTTACGCTCTATTTAATATACATATTTTAGTATCTTTGACTAACTAACTTAAATAATAATAATAATATTCTATCACATACATACACACAACACCATCTAGCCCAAACTATGCAGAGCTTGTACTATGGGTACTAGGCAATGGATAAACATACATATTATATACTTTTTTTTGTAAATATCTACATACTATACATAGAAACACCCAGACCAAGACAAACATCCATGTCCATATTGTTCATGCACACAAATGTTTGACTTGTGCGGGAATCGGATCCGCGACATCAGACGCGGCAGTCGGTTACACTAACCACTACGCCATCGCGGCCGACTATAAATGTTACTTCGATAAAGTAACTACTAAACTTTGACGTTCATAAGTGTTACTTTGTGACCTAAATGAATAAATGATTTGATGTGTTAATATAGCAAACTAACATATGTTCTGTCTGATGAAAAACGGTAACTATAAGATATGGATGCTTGTAGATTATATTAATTTACTAGCTGTTACCTGCGACTTCGTTCGCGTAGATTTTAACTAAAAAGTGTTTGTCGCCGCGGAACCCAACTATATTTCTCTGCCCAAGTTACTTAAATGGCGTAGTTTTTATAGTGTAAAGCTAGACAATAGCATGGCTTACTCAAAAACAACATTTAAATATGCGTCGTTAGATTACACGCTGTCACAGAATGCGTAAGAAAAATAAAGATTCACAGCTCCTCCCCCGTAGGTGATAGCGTGATAATATGTAGCCTATATGTTGACCCGACCTGTTAGTAATATTCATGCAAAATTTGAAGTAAATCCATGCAGTACTTTTTGAGTTTAGCCCGAACATACATACAGACAAACAGACAAAAATTCTAAAAACTATATTTTTGGCTTCGATATCGATTGTAGATCACGCCCCACGTATTCTTTTAAAAAAATATTCAATGTACAGTTTTGTCTTTCCTACGATTTTATTATATGTATAGATAAAAAGTTATTTAAGAGTCGCTGCACTCTGCGCGTAAAATACAAAGAGAACAGCCCGTGCTGACTCATTAGGTTTCTTTGTTAGCAGTTCTTACTTTAAGAGCTCTGAAAGTCAATGTTTTTGCAAGATTATGTAACTATGTTTAATAATCTATAGGGTGACGGTGGTGGATAAGGCTAGTGACCAAGAATGACTAGAATTTTATAAAGAAACTATCTTTTGCTTGCGTCTTCACTCGCGTAAAGCATATGGTACTCGATGATAATATACCTTCTTAATGGTGAAAGAATTTTTAAAATCGGTTGAGAAGTTTTTGAATTAAACGCTATTCACCTACACTAAGTACTAATATTATAAAGAGATTATGTTTGTTTGGTATCGATAAACTCAAAATCGAATGAAGCGATTTTAATCATTATTTGACCATTAGAAAACAATCCTTAGCCAGAAGCAACGTAAGTTATATGACATGGCGTTACGAGCCACGTGACCAGAGCAGTAATCAATAACGTGAGTGAAACCGCAAACAACAGTTAGTAGATAATAAAAGAGACCGAATAAGCAACCATGTTTTAACCGTGGTTTCTATTTGATCACTAGTATATTAAACCCGTGGCCACCCGTAGCTCGCAGAAACTTATACATAGTACAAGATCCGACATACAGATTAGCACAGCTGATATTCTATGTTTATAACTAGATTTTGCCCGCAGAAAGAAAGTTAGGTTATGTTAGTAATAGTGCTATTTTTTTAAATAAAATATACCCTATATTACTCGGTAATAATATAGCTTTCTAATGGTGAAAGATTTTCTAAATCGGTTGTTTTGTTTTTGAGTTAAATCCTTACAAACAAACAAAGAAGCAAATCTTTCATCTTTAAAATATTAATATAGATGTGCAGGTAAACACCATACGCATACGTAATAGTTTGAAAGTCAAATGTAGGTTTATTTTGATCTCATCTTTGTATTTATTAGAATATTTTTTTGTTTTTACAAGAACCGATTTTTACCGATACTACACCACTAGTGATCAAAATCCGACATTATTAGTTCATAAATTCTCGAAGCAGTTTTTTTGGTTAAAGTATCCGTTATTTCTCTAGCTAAGCATAATAAATAAAATAGATACAGCTAGCTACATAAATGTTCAAAATAAAGTGAAAGTACGGTAAATATACAACGTTAAGAGAAATATGTAATTTACTTGTTTTTTTAAATTATGTATTTATGGAGATTCAAATAAAACATTTTTCTTTCTTTCTTCCTTTTACTTTTGTAAGACTAGTTTTTTGTCATTGCATGGTCATGGTACTCGACTTTTATTGCTACACTTGTTTCACTTAATGCGACACAAAAATGACGTGTCATATAAGGTCCAAAGAGGCCAATTTAAAATTTCAGATTTAACTTTATATAGGTAAATCAGCGCTTCATAAAATTTTCTATTGTATCAACCATTTGTGGATTCAACTAATTTTCGGCCCGTGTAGGATTTGAACTGACCACACTCGTAGTGGCAATGAGGAGATGACCAATTTAATCACAGTTCAGTAAATGAACTAAATATATTCTTCACTAATATTGTGAGTTCTTTTGTAACGGTTTCACGCCTTAACTACTTGACCGAACTTTATGAAATTTTGCATACATGTTTTCAGGGGTACAGAAAAGGACATAGGGTACCTTTTATCCAGAATAAACAAAATTTTAAGAAAAAAGAAAACCGACTTCAAAAAAGAATATTCTAAAACTTAAAATGCACTAAAAAGTTAATAAATAATTGCATATTCTTGTGAATAATTAAATTATTGTTATTTTTGGAGTCGATGTCGGTGGTGGTATAATTGAGTACCTCCTCCTTTTTTTGAAGTCGGTAAAAAAGTTATGGTCCTGAGCAAGCGAAGTCGCGGGCAAAAGCTAGCAAGAGTATAATAACGATTGCATTTTTAGTAACCAATTTTCGTGTGATCATATAGAGTGTTATTCAACACGTTTATTTATAAATCTGATAAATGGTGATCGCGTCATTTGACGTGGATTTCGGTTTAATTTTATCTATTTGTAGTTTTAACGCATTAGAGTATGACACATACGGCCATATGTACTTTGTGATGTTACAAACTCTTTCATCAGCCATTTCTATAAGCTCTACAGATTATTAAACACTAGCATTTGCTCGCGGCTTCGCTTGCGTAAAAGTAGGTTACGTTACGTTAGAAACAGTACATTTTTTAAATAAATTATCGCCTATGTCACTCGGTGATAAAGTGATAATATAGATTACTAATGGTGAAAGAATGTAAAAATCTGTTGTGGTAGTTTTTGAGTTAAACCTTTACAAACAAACAAACAAGACATAAAATCTTTCCTCTCTATAATATAAGTATAGACAAAGCGAGATCACTTCGCGACAATTATTTACGATCTATTGGATATTAATACAGTGTATTGCTTTAATGGAACTACTTATTAAATAAAGGGATTAAATATAATGACCACCAAAAATAGTAATTGCGCAGCAAAATATGCTTACTAAAATATATCATAACGAGCACCTATACGCCTGAAATCACTGCATTCCGTCTCGGAAGGGTTAGGTTATGTTAGGTTCCTTCTTAAACCCACCCAAAAAATAGACTTAGTTTGATCTCTTTAAATATATGTATTTTGCTGTGCAATTTGGTGATCATTTACTATTTTTGACTGTTATATTTTACTATATCTGGTGATAAGTTAAACATAAGCCTTAGGCTGTTTTCACAGTCGCGCCGTCGAACAGCGCGTTTCAACAGCACGCGCTTGACGCAAGGCGGACCCTATGAGAAACGCGGCGCGCTTCAACAGCGACGGCGCGACTGTAAAACCAGCCTTAAATAAATCAACCGGTAGGTACTGATATTAAAATGAGGTAAACATTTTTGGTTTGTTAATATTCATGTAAATTGGAAGCAATCGAACTGATTCTTAGGATTATTTAATTAATAGAAACATCGTAGCGCGTGTAAGTTATGTTACAGGTATGGTGTATTCTCGTCATTGTAAACTATTAGGAAACCGATTAATTATGATTTTTAGATTATAAATACGGCAACATGGCCCTTTTGAATTATGAAGTCATTTAAGCGTGTTTTCCGTCGGTCATAAAGAAGTTCATTGTCATTATACTCATTATTCCGCCTTAACGATAGCGCGCAAACAAAAGAAAAATATATCTATGTACCTACAATAAATTCCGGTTTTAACTATCTTCTTTTGAATTTTAAAGCAGTGCAGTGCTGTATACTAGTGGGGAATTCCTCGATTGTGTCAGAATTTGACGTCACTGGCGTAGAACTTTCTAGATACTCTTATCTGCATCTAACACTAATTTCTTCATTTAACTAGTATCAACCTGTCTCTTTTTCTTAGAACTAGATTTTGCCCGGAGCGAAGTAGCTCCATAAATCGCTAGCTCACTATTACAAGGTTCTATGTTATTTTTTTTTAACTTTGGGGAAATGAGGTTTAAAATTTGCATATCAGTAAATATAACTTAGAACTATTTGCGATTTAATATTGTTAGGTGGTTAGTGCTTCCATCTATTACTATATTAGTCTAAACAAAAAGGAATGACATATAGAACTATGCAATATTCATAACTCATGTTTTTTCAAAAATATAACATAGAACCTTGTGATATTGGACCAGCGAAATGTAGATTGGTTATTCTATGTCAGTAACAGTACTTTTTTCTTAATGAAAGGTACTTTGTCCTTTTCTGTTCCCCTGACACCGTGTATGCAATTTCATGATGATCAGTCAGGTAGTAAAGGCGTGAAAGCGTAACAAACTGATAAACAAATAAACGGCTCTTTAGTTAACTGATCCCGCTCTAAACTGATCCCGCGGGATGAGTTGACTAGTTCATTTATTTTATTATTTATATTTTGTCAACTGGACCCGCTTTTAAATTAGGCAGAACTCTATTGTATATTTTCAAATGTGTGTACAGACGTGCGGAAAACGATTAAGAAGTACTATAAAAACAAAGTGCATAGTAGCCATATAATGCTTTCTCGGTCACACAGGTGCCTAAAAAAGACTCGCTGCCAAGCGGCAAACTCGCGTTTTTTATGCATGTGATTGGCTGAATCCAGGTATTCGTATTCTCACAATAGGATTATTTGACCCTTTAATGTACTTGACATGAGTGCGATGTGTCTCGGCTTCGTAGTAATTAATGTCTTGGTCATATTAATATTATTATCTAATGTATAACAGTTTCCTCCGTGTTTGTACAAATTATAAAATTATGAAACGGGATCAGTTGACCAATTCGAAATATACATTAGGTCAACTGATCCCGCGGGTTCAGTTCAAGTGGGATCAGTTAACTAAAAAGCTAATAAACTCACATTCGCATTTATAATAATAGTTAGGATGTATGCATATACAATACTCGAATTGAAAATATACAACGCAAATTTATAAAATTTCTATGCTATAAGTTGAGAATAAAATATAAGTCCGATAATTACTTCAAACTATGTGCTAAATTTCATATCTTGCCGTTAGCCAAGCGCCGTATGATAGCAGATGTCGTGTAGCTAATGAATTTGTTATCTGGCAAAATTGATTGTCCAGGCCTACTTTCTAAAATAAATTTTAACGTATCTACAAAAAGCACGAGACAATATAAGCCTATACACATGCCTTTAGTATCCACAAATTACAGACAGAATACATTTCTCTGGCGAGCGGGTGCTACTTTAAACGAGCAAGCAAGAAAGTTCGACATTGATGTTTTTAATACTCAACCAGATGCAGTGAAGCGCATGCTCAGTCTTGATTTTTTTACAAGGTTTAATGCTGATTAATTTTACTTTATTTGTTATATGTTAGATGTTTAAGTAATAAAATAGTTGCTGTCCACGCATTGTTATTTAAGAGTTAGTCGTGGAGACCTATCATTGGCTCTCTGTTGCATATTTATTTTCACTACTATGTATTTCAAAGCTGTTGGTCTTCCTAATACATAAATAAATAAATAGGTACCTTGCTGTAACAAAACATCCATCACCAAACAATTAACTATTATTGTAAAGGATACACAGGTTAGGTGCGACGTTCATGAAGATAAGCGAGTAGAACAGGTAATGTGCGCTGTCCTCGAGGAAGAACTTAGCGAGGAACTCCCGGGAGACACGGATCTCTCGCGCAGGGATGCGCTGGTGCAGCCGCAGAGCTGACGTCGCCGCATTCGCTAGGAGGGCCTTGTAGAACGCTGATACTGGACTGTGGGAGAAACAAGGGTTAGATTTGCTGAAGAACTAACTTGGTTGACGAGACAGTACTCGCTTAAGACTAGTCTTCTTCATATTGATTAACAAATATAATTGACCGTGACCATGGCAGCTGAAAAGCAACCGAAACGTCGGGAAGAAGTGTAAAATTAAATTAAAATAGTTCTATAATTTAAATAGCTTAAATTAAAGTAAACAGTAACTAGTAAAAGTGTTTAACAATAGTAGTTTATAGTTTCAAAATTAAGTAATAATAGTGTTACATAAAATAAAATAAGGGATTAAATATAATGATCAGCAAAAATACTAATTGGTCAGCAAATATTGCACAGCATAACGAGCATCTATACGCCTCAAATCACTGCATTCCGTCTCGGAAGTGTGTTATGCTAGGTTCCTTTTTTTAAACCCACCCAAAAATAGGAGCCACGCGAAGCGAGGCTCCGTCGACTAATTTGATCTCTTTAAAGTTTACTGGCCATGAGTTGCTGATCAATTAGCTTTTTTTGCTGCGCAATTAGTATTTTTTTGCTGTGCAGTTAAATACTACCCTAAAAAAAATAAACAACGTGATAAAATCCGTATAAAGTTTGTTTAATTTCAATATATAACATTCGCGTAAACATAAGACTACTAATATAATTATAATAAGTAAGGCAGATATTGTTGCACATTTACAATTCAGGCAGAAACAGCATTGCCTCATCCTGCCCTGGCAACGCCCATACTACAGATTATTGTTATCAAGATTAACCAAACACACGGAGAACATAGACTTCGATTTCTTTGATTATTTTTAACAGAGCAATGCCTCATTAGAGATGATTCCTGTGTCGTGGAGGACTTTACAAACATTCTAACAACCGATACTAGAAACACACAAGACTCGAAACAGTACACACAGCGACACATCAACCTAAACTGTTTGGACTTTGAACTATTAGAAGTTGAACGCTGCGAATCGTGCGAGAGAGTGTGTTATATTTTTGTTATTTTGTCTCATTCACGCTGAACGGGAGGCGACGCTCTATCTTTACTATTACATCGACACCACTATGCACTGTCCCTTTCCGACAATTCTCTATTTTGTATGTAGCGTAGTTATGCGTGTATAGGGTATCTAACCTGATGTGTAGCCGTATGTACGTATTTGTGTATACACAAATATTTGTCCGTTGTGGAGATCGATACCACAAATACTAGGCAGTGGCCACGACCATTTAAACAACTACGCCATCCGTAGAGTCGAGTCACATTCGTAGCAGTAGGTATAGAACCATGTTGAATATTAACCTCTCAAACTCTTCTACGGTCATGGACGTTGAGTTTGTTGCGCGTCCTGACCCCTACGGGGGAGTAAAGAATATCTTTGGTATTTTCGCGACCAATCACAGCGAGTTTTCTTGACTCCCCCGTAGGGACAGGACGCGCAACGGAAGCATTTTTTTTTTGTATAAGTCAGAACATTTCAAAGGTTAATAGTCACCCACCATTAGAAGATTACAATATCAGAAGAGCACACAACAATTAATTAAAACGGAAGCCATTAAACAGTAGTTCATAATACATTAGATACGTAGATAAAAATGCTGATATAATAATAAATAAATAAAAATAAAATAAAATATCTTTATTTCGGACATTAATGTTGGTATGTACCTACATAAAAAGAGTCCATAGATTGTTTAGTAATGCGTTAGTAACAGAATGTACTTATAGTCTATATTAGTAGTGTTAGTAAGCGCGCCCTCTAGGCACCGGGTGGTAGCACTATAGGTACCTCTACGCTACGTTGTGTGAGATCTATGTATGTGTACCTATAGCTATTTCCACCCAGTGCCGTTGTATAGGACAGTCTGGTCTGTTAACAATCATTTTCAGGATGCCGTTCCGAGTGTTACGCAAGCGCTGTAGCAAGGAAGCCGCTTTTTTACGCATGATAGCGTGAAAGCCATCTGTGCGAGCTTCGGCAAACATGCCCGATGCACTACAACGCCGCGGCAGCCGCAACAGCATCCTGAAGGCGTTGTTATATTGTACGCGCAAGACGTTGTAGGCTCGGCTTGTATATGACACCCACAGGCCGCTCGAATAGAATGACTGACAGAACGCTTTAAATAAGGTCACTTTGACGTCTGCCGTGCAGCGTGCAAACCTGCGGGCTAGCATATTGCCCCTCACCGCCAACGTCCTGCGCTCCCGCTCTATATCACTGTATATAATAATATATGTATATAGATTAAAATTAATAACTTTAAAGCAGTGATAGTCTAGTAGGAATGATGTTAGACTGCTCTGCGAAGGCGCCAAAGGTTTCGACTATGAACCCACGGCCTCGGTACGAATCTCTAATTATTCGAAATCATATACTTATTAAATAGTTATTTATCGCTCGCTTTAACAATGACCAGCGATCTGTTCCAGCTTCACACGGGTAATACATAACCTTAGCAAATCATACACCTAAACCTTTCTCATGAATCTGTTCAGTAGATGTTGAGTTTATCGCCAACTGACAGATAGACGCGGCGCGGGACTTTGTTTTACAACATATAGTGAAAACACCGTGAGGTAACCAGCATGTTAAAGATAATAAGTGGAGAATATTCTCAAAGATAAGTGAAGTCTGTCAACCTACAGAAGTCCATCGGGCTTATAACCTTAACTCTTGTAATTCAGAGTAGAGTAGTAGAGTAGGTGTGCGCAGTGAAGTGTTGAGACGATTTGTTTGCTCGCGAGTGTAGTTTACAAACATAACTATTACAATAATTATCCTATTATGAAACATACACATGGCAATGCAATCTATTGAATATTGCGTACGTTACATAATCCATTATCCAATATAATTGGTATTATTTCCATTACATAGTTTAAATGTATTACGCTTTGAGTAAAAATATACTATTTTAAAAACACTTGAGGTACCTACTTGACATATGTAGAAGGTTACTACAAAGGTGATATACACAGCTCACTTATTTCACACCTTTTTGCTCAATGATATGTGTAATTTTTTGTGATCATTCACAATATACTTTACACAAATATAAGAATCATTTTAAGAATACAAAATGTCTTAAGGGTTTTGACGAAATAATATTTCAACAGTTTGTCATTCATCCAATTGAAACATTTCGTATTCAAAACAATAATGTTGAAGCTAAACAATGATTATGTATGTTTAGAGTTTTAGAGGATTAATAATTAATTGTAGGCATTGCAATAGTAATAATAGGCAGATGCTTGATGCGGCAAGCTGAAGACAAGGCGCTATGGCGCTCTTTGGGGGAGGGCTATGTCCAGCAGAGGACTATTATAACCTGATGATGATGATGATGATTGCAGTAGTAATAGCCGTCTAACTTCTGCCAATGTGTTGATAGTTACATTTGTCGGCCTCGATGGCGTAGTGGTTGGTGTAACCGACTGCCGCGCCTAAGGTCGCGGGTTCGATTCCCGCACAAGTCAAACATTTGTGTGCATGAACTTGGATGTTTGTCTTGGTCTGGGTATTTCTATGTATAATATGCATGTATTTACAAAAAAGTAATTATGTAAGTTTATCCATTGTCTAGTACCCATAGTACAAGCTCTGCTTAGTTTGGGCTAGACGGTGTTGTGTATGTGGTAGAATATTATTATTATTATAGTTGTTCTGAGATTTGATGTTGATTGAATTTTATATTAATACACAGCCGAGGGAGTCCAAGACTTTCTTATATTTTCTTTTCGGTTTCATTTTATTGGAACATGCGACTTTTAGGTATAACGTTATCGCGGTGGTCGAGTGGTTATAAGCTCCAGCTTATGTCGGGATCGCACCAGCAACATTCGGCGCACTTATGTAGGATCTATTCTTAATATAAACAAACGATGAACTATCCGTGCATGTATCCTGCGCGTGTAGCCCGTACGAGGAGCTTGCGCAAATAACCCGCGCTCGCTACTTGCGTCATATAAAAAAACATTAGTCTTTTATAAGAATTAAATTATTTATTTTAACGCATTACCAGCCGGCGGGCATAAGCAAGGTCCGTAGCTGGCAACCGTTAGGGTTATAACTTATACTGAAACACGTACACTGATTCAACTGAGGATATATTTTCACTTTTTACGCCTTCTTAAGGCGCGTTTCCACCAACAATTTCAGTCCAACTGTTTGCAACTCTCCAAAAAATCACCAACTTTTGTTTCATTTGTGTCCACATCGAATCGCCAACAATTTGGGAAACATTTCAGTTGACAACAAGCTGTCTCCACTAGCATCCACTAGGTAAAATGTCTTCGAACGATGATGATATTATGCAGGCAGCCGCAGTATTTATTATTTTATGCAACATTATTATTTTATGACATGTTTCTGTATATAAGTGTTTAATCTATGGTTTCTGTTTCTAACTGATGTTGTCAACTGTAACCGTATCCACAGAGGGAATAAATATCTGCAACAAGCGTATTCTTTTGTTTCCCAAAAACGGAAACACAGTTGCCGACATTTGTTTACAATTTTTGTTGCCAACAGTAGGCAATTATAGAAACTTTTGTCACCAACACGCATTGACGACACAAAAGTTGTCAATTTTTCTTTGGTGGAGACTCGGCTTTATATCCCATTTATCGTTCATCTAGCAGTAATGTATGCAATATTCATTTACACCAATCAGCGACAAGTAAACAAAATTCTAACATTTACGAGGAGTTCTTGAGCGTGTGTGCGTGTGAATAAATACTGCCACTATATTATATTATGTTTTTCCTCAGTTCAAAGCCAACTGCTATGCAGATATTACATTAAAAAACAACTATTTACACATCAAACGCTGTGTAGCAGACACAATAGAAAATCTATTCATGGTCACTACTGACTACAGCAATACTCAAAAGATAATCTCAACAATAAACATAGAACAATAAAACAAAGAAATATATTTACACTTGATAAAACCTTTGTTTTATAAATGCTAATTAGTTATTTAATGTATTATATTTTTTACCCAGTTCAAGGTGGTATTAATAGATGATTCAATTGATCTCTGTAGCCTGCTTGATGTTGCTTCTATGCTACCAATAATTGTGCCAGTATTTATTGATGACCGTAATAGCATACTAGCCAGAAATGGGGTGCTAATTCAGCCTAATGAAAAGTGCTAACTGCTGCTCATACATGTTGGCATTGCCTTGTTGTAAACTTACCATTGCCAAAGTCTATCCTGTTTAATTGCCGTATGTGTTGTCTCTCTTGAATCTTTACATGAGTACAATAATCTGTGTTTTGCAATGTGTACAATCATATTTAAGTATACAGACTTGGTACTTGCAATAAATATAGATTTAATTGTTATAATAAATGTAATAAAAATTAACATATAATCAAAGTTTTTCAAACAGTAATTTATACTATACTAATGAATAGAAAGCCTTGTACTCGTACTAACCCATCCTTAGTTTCTACTGATTTATGTAATAAATATATTTATATAAACACTATTCATTGAAATTAAACTACTATATATGGATTTTATCGCATTGTTTATTTGACACTTTATGATTAACATTCGCGTAAACAAAAGACAATATTATATAAACACTATTTCCAATTTCATATCTTAGAAATTAATTAAATTAATTTCTAAGTAGTCAGTATACCATTTGGTTTACCTATAAATAAGTTTAATTAATTTCTGTCCATAGTTTCTAATTAGCTCCTACATACGGTAGGTACTGATAAATGTTATTGTGAACTGTTTCCTATACACAAATATAATAATTTTAATATTTACATGCCTTTAATCACATATATACTTCTAAAATCACTTTGTTAACAGTAAGTCATTAGATAATTTTTGTAATGGAATTTCTTAATTATATCAAGGTTAGTAACTAAAATAACCTGTTGATTGTAACCAGCTAGAACTAACATCACTTACTACATAAATTAAATATTCATGTATTGTGCATTGAGTTTTCTACTTGATACAAAGAATAATTTGATTAATAGTTGACTGGTACAATGTATCTATAAAAATAAATGTCATGTTTTATGACTTTGACCACATATCCCTGAGGCTAGGCAGAAGTCTATTAGAGCCACATTTTACCAGCAATGTTTTTAAATCCCACATGACATGAGGCTATTTTTTTAGTCATTTATCAGCTGTTGATACAAACTCCGCTCTACTACTAAACTCAATAACTGGATCTATAGACCCATACATTAAGTCCAAATACTTTAAATGAAAAGAATACTTACTTGTTAAATATAGGTAGTACATATCCAATAGTGAAAAGTACAGTGAGTACACGGATGGCCCATAGTGCTACATCCACTTTGTTAGCCACCACATGGGCCTTCAATGCCGGGATGCCCTTTGGTGGGCCTGTGTCTCCAGCTTGTTGGTCTGATTCATCTGCCATCTTATTCTGGTAATAAAGAATGTCAGGTAATATCCTATGGTCAGCTACTACAATGTTATTGCTTACTGTCTAATGTCATTATTTTATTATATAAAATGATTTATAAACTTCTTAAAAAAAAGGTGACTGCCAGTTATGTCTAGTTAATGATAGTACAACAACTAATATACACATAAGGAAAATGACGACTATTATGTGGTCTAACAAACTATGACAAAAGGAACAAAGTTTTGTGACAGTGTTTGACTTTATCAGATAACAAAGATAAAACAAAATTACTCTCGTATTGACGCTATGAAAAACTCTAAACCACAATTAAGCGTCGGCTGAATGCGTTTACGTGACCACAGCACAGTAGAAAGTGCTTGCTATTATAAAGATATTTTTTAGTCAGTATGTGTTAAAGTAGATCAGTGGGCCATGCACAAAATTTTGGGAGGATCTATCAAAATGAAAACTTAAAAAATTGCTTAATATCCAACATATTAACGTCGATATTAACATAACGCGACTGCCAAGGACACAATAAGTAGGAAAACCAGTTTGAATGATCAATTATTAACAAAATTATTACATTACCTACTACAATGATAGTACAAAGTATTTTTTATGAGAAAGTATTTGATGTTATATATGATTAACGACTAGCTGATACTTACATTTTAGTCAAATAAATTAAAAAACACAAATATAACTAGTTTTTAGAATAAATTGCACAATTTACGCTCACAAGTCACAACGCAACAAATCGAACATGCATGATTTGCCGAATGACTGTTGACATTTGACAGAAGAAAAAACTTGCCAGCTACGCAACTAGTGTGTGATCAAATACCGGAGTTTACCGACATATTTTACTTTTAACTTTTTGTAAAGGACACGTTCTAAAATAACATTCGTTTAAACGTAAAAAGCAATAATATGAATGAATAATTGAGTAGCGCTGTCATTGTTGACAGTTCACGGCTGTGAGTGCAATGACTGTAACGATACTTGAAAACACCCAAAAATCAAAATATAACCAAATATTCTACTATATTAATATTATAAAATGTATAAAAGCACATTTACAAGTAAACTCAAAACCTTATTTAGATACAATGAAACTTGTAAAAGATACAGTGTCATTGCAGCGGTTTTACAGAAACCCGACGTCGGCAATATTACCGAAATTAAGGTAAATATAAGAATGTTAGAGGATAAATTAAAGGAAAGATCTGACGATTTAAACTTTTCGTGTTTTAGGGTTGGGTGAAGAACTTACGAAAGCAGAAAGACCTTATATTCGCTGATGTTAGTGATGGATCGTGTGCTCAAAAACTACAAATAGTAATTCCAAAAAACGTTGCTTCAGAGTCATTAACCTACGGTTCTTCCGTCCATATAACGGGTAAACTGTCTAAAAGTCCTAGAGGACAATTAGAACTGGTGGCAGACAATGTTAATGTACTTGGAACCTGTGTGGTCTTAGATGGATATCCATTCAATCCGAGGACTACACATCCACCAGAATATACCCGTCAATATTTGCACCTACGTCCAAGAACTAACTATACCTCAGCAGTGCTTAGAGTAAGAAGTGCTGTAACTAAACACATATATGACTACTTTGCTTCAAAAAAGTACACAAACATACACACACCTATTCTGACTTCTAACGACTGTGAGGGTGCTGGGGAAGTATTTAAAATACAACCAGACAATGAGGAAACAGTCAAAGCTATGATGCAACAACATAAAGACAGAGATTCTGTATACTTTGGCACAAAAACATTTCTGACTGTATCTGGACAGTTACATTTAGAAGCAGCTTGCCGAGGCATGGGCAATGTTTACACTTTCGGACCAACATTCCGAGCAGAAAATTCTAAATCAAGACTGCATTTATCAGAATTTTATATGCTAGAAGCAGAACTAGCATTCTGTGAAACTCTACAACAATTACAATCAGCTATAGAAGATTTAATGAAGTATATATTTTCTGAAATAAGGAATACCAATGAAGCAGATCTATTTTTGATAGATAAGGAGAACAAAGTCCCAACATGGTTAAATAAACATTTTATAACATTAACCTATGATGAGGCCAGACAGATTTTACAGAAAAAAGGAGCAACTTTGACTGATGAAGGAATAAATAAGGAACAAGAGTTGTTGTTAGTGGAGCATTGCAATAATGTGCCCGTGTTTGTTGTCAAATGGCCCAAAGATATGAAATCATTTTATATGAAGGAATGTGTGGACAATAATACAAAGGTAATTTAGAAATGAAATAAAATTCCATTAACAATACTCATTTATTTTCAAAAGTTACATTAATTAAACCATAATTTTTTTTATTTTATTTATTTCTATACAATCTTACACTATCATAACAGGTTTACAGCCAATGCGATAATGTAATTAACATTACTTTGCTAGTAACTCGAGGGTCAACCTCACGAATTCCGCCAACGTACAATTAAAAATGTCAAGGCTTTGTGAGACGCTATTAAACTTATGTAACCAGAGCAAACTTGCCAATATTAGTGTGAGCCGCCCGGACATCGAAAACCGGCGCCCTCAGAACCTGCCGCAGCCTGGTGTTTGGAACGAGCAGCCTCGTATAATTATCATAATATATACAAACTCATTTACTATATTAATTGTTACTTTGACAAAATTTCAAATTGAATATAAGGTTTCAGATTCTATTTCTGAATTGGGTAAAATGTTGCATTTACCAGTTCCAGTGACAAACAGTCTGGAAGCCACCCCTAATATTTGAGTAGTCTAAATGAAAGGTGACTTCTAAACTCCATACATAAATACATAAAAACTGCAGGTGATATTATGTGAGTGTAATTCACCTCTGCCCCCAAGGATATTTACTCAAAGTATATCTCTTTATATTACAGGTAGATGCATTGGACCTTCTAACGCCAATAACAGGCGAGGTGGTCGGCGGTAGTCTAAGGGAAGACAGCTACGAGAAACTTAAGTCAAAATTACCTTCAGAAAGACTGAATTGGTATTTAGATCTGCGGAAATTCGGTAACATACCTACAGGAGGGTATGGACTCGGTTTAGAGAGGTTATTGCAGGTTTTGTGTAATTTGCATAATATAAAGGATACTTTGCCCTTCCCTAGATGGCCACATAACTGTGAAATGTAAACATTATTTACTATGTAAATATAGACCACTGGCCATGAGTGAAAAACTGGGTTTTACTAAATTTACTTATAGACATGAAGCAGATGTAAAATACGATTTTAAAGTCACAAAATTGGTCTCTTGCCATAACTATATAAATGAATGCATTATTAAGTGAAAAATACATATAAAACTCATTTTTGCCTTTGCATTTGACTATGACTAATATATTTGAGGCAGAGAACTGGAGACACCTTCAGGTGTAAGATTGTTGATAAGAATAGTGTTGCAAGTATTAATTAATATGCTTTATTATATTTGTTGTGGATACCTAGTGTTTGGATCTTGTAATATAATGTTAGATATGAACATTTGTGTGGTACAAAGTATTACAGCTATGTGTTCAGGTGTGTATGATCATAAAGTAAAAGGTGTTACTTAATGTAAATAAAAATGTTATTGTTATTAATGAGTATTATTTTGATGCAGCATAGAGGAATATTATGACCAAATAAATAAAACGCGATAAATATAATTGATGGAAACATTTATTTACTAATTGTAAATTAAACAAACAAACCATGTGATGTGACATTTCAACTTGTGATAGAAGAACAAAAGTTGATTGGCAAATCGTTAATAATAATTAAATCAGAAAAAAAGCAAATTGTGCTTTATGATTACCGAAAAATCAGACACCATTCTTTTTTTAATTTTCATATATTTTCTTTATTTTTTTTTATATAGGTAAGCTATTAAAACTAAAAGGGAAAGCCATAGGCTGATAGAGAGAAATCTTAATGAAACAAAAACCCTTCAAACGCAGAGATTCTCTGTAATTAAATATATACACGTACATCTATCATACAGGTTCATACAAACAGTGCAAATAAACAATTTGTACCCTTAAACATTATACTACAAGTATTTACAACTTCATCATATTTACAGTAATACATGATATACAAAAATGAATTGGTCAACTAACTAAACGCATATTCGCTGTTAAATAAGTCGTAAACTTAAGTTTAATATCACATTTCTTTTAAAATAATTCTTAGTACAGTCATATGCGTACTGTCGGCGGCTAACTGCGCGCTATTTGCCAATATAACACACCTTACAATCAGCCGGCAGACATTACAGGTGTGAATGCTGTGGACACATACAGATTTAATACAACATTGTAGTGTTGGGACAGGCCTGTACATCTATTTGTAGTAAACCTTTTTTAAATTGTGATTAGCCAGCAAGAACCGCTTTGACTTAGTGGCCCAACTATAATTATTATAAACCCTTGCAAGTTACAATAAAATAAAAAAACACGCATTATTACTAGGAACTATTGTCAGCTATAGTTCACCTATTTGTTACGTCACAAGACTCAAGTATCTTTGTTAAGTTAACAATATAAAAAGTCTTACTATTATATTACCACATAGTTATAATTTAGTTTTATTATGTAACTAAGAATTTCATTAAGACGGCGTACAATAGGAGCTAAGGCAAAGGCAACATTCGGAATCTTAATGTTAAAAATATATAGTCAAAGTATCTATGAAAATCTGTAATACGTTATATTACAAATAAATGATACAGGTCAATCGCCATCTATATTATAAATTACGCGTAATGGAAGAAAGGTAGATATAGCTAGTTAATGTTAAATTCAGACATACTAACGAAAATATGCACCATAATATTATTGACAGTTAGGAATAGATTTAATGTAAGCAAGCTGAGCAAACAACCACATTAAAATCTGTATGTGTACCATACAAGTAATGAAACAGTTTCATTTCATTCTAAATATAATTTTACTACAAGAGGTAATTATTTAACCCTTATTATCCTCATTATTAATTGGCAATACATAGCCTCTATATACGGCAGTGTCATGCTAGCATAATTAACTGTATACGAGAATATATTACCAAGACAGTACTGCAGATATAGACTTGATAAGATACTGCTAGTTTAATTAAACTCTATGAGAGCTTAACGCATCGCATACCGTAGTTCTTTATTGCATTCTCAAAGGCAAATTAGGGGAGAGAAACATCTTACTCCATAAAATTATCTACTGTTAAAAATAATAGGTAAAACCATAACAACATCTATAAAACTTATTAATGTATTGATCTAATTTCATTTCAATCTACCTACATTTATGAAAGTATTTTAATCTACCTACATTTATTGACATAATAATGTCGTTTAATTATTTCTAAAGAGGTATTTTAAAGGCGAAAGCTGGTATTAATTTAAAGGAAGACAAATCTAAACGGCGCAAAAATAGATGTCATTAACCACGCGTGTAATATTCAACTAACAGTATCTTCAATTCTATAGATAAGGACAATACAGTCTTGCTATTATTTTTGTATTTTCGAAGTATATTCATCTTATGCAATTATAATTAGGCCCTATTTAAAGTTACATGCACATGGCAATAAAATGAATCACAATCACATATCTTCTGATCCAATTAATTGATTGACATCGCCCTAATTTAATTGAACTAGGTTTAACAATTGATTTGAGCAATAGGTTGATAAGTTGTCTCAACTAAAAGTCAGCTTTGCTATGAATCCATCTCTCGAGATTATGTTGTGTAGAGTTCAAATATACACACACATTCTCTTCAACATTTTAGACTACATTACAATTGTAGTTCGAAATGATAATTTGGAGCTTATAGACTATCGGGTCTATATGCTCAGATCGCGAGGATTCAACACGCGTTAGTTACTGTGTATGATTTAACGTTGAGTAATTTAGTTTAGACAACTTATATGTTATGAAAACTTCAGAACATTGCTCTAATGATAGAGACTATTATTTAATTATAGGAATTAGGCAATTACTAACCATATTAGTAATTTCCACAACATATCTTATTAGTTTTACATAATATAGCATCACACCTCCATTAACGCAGACCATCATACCCAAATTTGGCCAGGTATGCTTAGATGCCATGTATTGCTGTCTACCGGACAGATTCCCGATCGCTTCCGAGAATTTTTTGTTAGGCAAACCCAACAACACTGTCCGGGATGTCATAATTGGCAGTTGCGATGCGCTTACATGCATGCATTGCACGCATCAGCATAGGTCCATAACACACTAGTTTTACTAACTACATAATCGAACACAATCCCGACAACTCATTGCCTTTACTGACAGGAGGCTGTCTGCTAAACTGGACTCCTTCTAAAGATGGTTTCAACGTATATTCTAACTCTGGCTCTTCCCCTGGCGGTAGAGGCTCATCATCAGCACTAATGTCTTCTAACATGTTCTTATCCTGGTCTGGATTAGAGGTGACGAAGGTAGGCAGTGACTTGGAGATGTTGATACGAATGCCGCCGATGGGTAGAACGTTGGCGGGTGCGTTCGCCGCGTCGAGCTGCAAGTTGCCGTCGATAGAGAACTCCACTGTGGCGTGTGTGTTGTCCACGCTTGTGGGGACGGTCTCTTCCTCCGCTGTGATGATCGGTTCATCGTCTGTAAAGGGAACAGTACAGTTAGTTTGTTTTGTAATTTATAATGGCAATAGACAACAATTAATCTGAACTTCAACAGGAATTTGAGTTCTGAGACTAGTTTAAAATAGGGTAGCTAGTCCCATGGTAGTCATAAATTAAACTTAAGCTACAGGATCAATTATAATATTTTCTCACTAATCCCATATGTTTGTAAGCAAGCATGCGGTCGGCAGCATGGAGTCCGACAATATTCCCGTTAGATATAACTTGTCTTGTCGGCGCCGGAGGTTTTTAACGCAAGCTTACGGTCCACCTGATAGTAAGTGGTCACCGTAGCCTATGGACGCCTGCAACACCAGAGGCATCACTTGCGCGTTACCGACCTTTTAGGAAAGGAAGTGGGAAGGAGAAGGAGCGGGAAGAGGGAAAGAGGGTGATTGGGCCTCCGGCACTCTCACTCACCGAATGAAACACAACAGCAGGAATACTGGTATTTCACGTCTATATTCTGTGAGAGGGTAGTCCTTCCCCGGTCGAGCCGGCCCATTCATGCTGAAATCAGCGAGACTACTTGTCCTGCGCTAGGAATAATTCCAGTATCGTGTCGCAATTTACACACTCGCCGCACTGGTAATGGCAAGGCAACCAATAACATATATACATACATAGACAGCCGCCTAAGTAGTAGACAGACTACGGGTTTTCACTTAGTACGAGTTTTCGGTACCGTCACCTCAACATTGAAATGTCCTCCAGACCGAGTTTCAGTCATGGCAGCCAATCTTAACAGAGACTGACCATCTGCGCAGAAGATATACTGCACAAGTGCGTGCGCAAACGCAAAATCTATCTGTTCCCTAACTCTCATGATCTGATAAGATCGGAGAGAAATCAGCCGCAGGATCAACGGCTTTACGTGCTTTCCGAGGCAAGAGGGTGGTGTCTAACACCACCAACTTCCTAACTTCGAAGTGAGATTTTTAACAGAAAACCCAATAACTTTTTGTTGGCCTGACCACCCGAGATCACATGTACAGCAGTCGTATTCACCGCTGCGCCACGGAGGCAGTTTAGAAAGAATGAAGTATACAAGGTTGTTGTGTACACATACCGGGGTCGACAGGCTCCTGCTTGATCTTGACCTTGCTGAAGTCGATCTCGGCCTGGCGGTCGCGCTGTGCGCGTGTGGCGGTGGTCTCGTCGTCGGTGTCGTTGTCGTCGTCCACCAGCACCTGCACCACGGGCTCCGCCTTGAACACCACGTCGTCCTCCTCGCCTTCCTCCTCCTCGTAGATCTGACGAACACCATGTTCATTGTTATAATGTCAGTTGGAATTTCAATATTTGTCCCTAATTATTGATATTCAGACACAATACTGTTTCGTTGTAGCTAGATACAAATTATTGTATTGACTTTTTATTTAAATGAAATGGAAAAATATTTACTTTAAACATGTATGATCATTGATCATACAATCTCATGAGAAAGCATTGATGTGAGTCTCTAGACGGCCTACATTTCAACTACACTCCAACTGCAAAGCTTTGTTTGCATTTGCATTGCAGTTTAAATGCAATTAGTACTACTGCAATAAAACATGTCGGCCTCCATGGCGTAGTGGTTAGTGTAACCGACTGCCACGCCTGAGGTCTCGGGTTCGATTCCCGCACAAGTCAAACATTTGTGTGCATGAACATAGATGTTTGTCTTCGTCTGGGTGTTTCTATGTATAATATGTAGGTATTTACAAAAAAATAAGTATATATGTATGTTTATCCATTGTCTAGTACCCATAGTACAAGCTCTGCTTAGTGTGGGCTAGATGGTGTTGTGTGTATGTGGTAAAATAGAATATTATTATTATTAAAACTGCAAACTAATCGTGCAGCCCAATAGCAGAAGTGTGCAGTTCCAACGACTGCAACCACATAACTGCACACCGGCTGCAAGATGCAATGCAGTACGTCTAGAGTCTTAGTACTATCGTCCGACATATTCTACCTGATTATTAGTTCTGAAAATTCTAAAACTATCATTTGTTTGCGTGCACCACGTGTTGCATGCTAATTTATTGATATGGACCATATCTTCGGTTCTACTAAACAGAATCAAATGAAAAGCGACTTATACTTTAAGTTAAACTGTGAATGCGTTCAGTGATTTTTGTATAATGAACAACAGGCAACTATTCGTGGTTCACACAATATGTGTCATGTGGGTCAAACCTACAACATCGGGTACACTATCAATGATCATGTGGATGTGGAGAGCGTGTAGAATTTACTCTATATTTGTCAAATAGAAATACTATACACAGCGACTCACTTCGACGGGTTCTGAAACGTCCTTATCCTCAACGACCTCGACAACGGACTCGTTGTCCGACTGCTCTGCCGTCTCGTCAACATCCTTAATCTCAATCGCCTCTTCCTCCATCTTCTCAACAGGAGTCACGTCGTCATTTGCTTCGTCTTTTGGTGGTTCTTCTTTAGTTAGTGATGACTACAAAAAAAAAAAGAAATGAAACATATGTCCGGGATGAGCATTATAAGCGTATTTAACCTATTGAGTGGCAGCGGCACATCGGCGGTCAGACACAATAGGTTTTGTATTATATTTGGCATTCTAAAAATGTATATTATTATGTTAAAATGGTGAGTTATAGTAGTTTCCTTTAAATATAAAGGAAAACACGGTTTTGATTTGCTTATTTTACGTATGAGTTATATGTGCAACAAAACTATTTTAATGTATTCAATAGAGATGGGAATAATCGTTTTATATTCGGTATTTGAGAGGTCACTAAACGAATATTTGATATAACCGAATATTCGAATAAATTATCGCATATATTTGAGCGTTTTTTACTGTATACAATATATATCTTAGCCTAGTGGGAAAACGTTGGACTGCCTCGCAGAGATCTTGACTTCGATCCCAAGGCGGACAATCTCTGACTTTTCGAACTTATGTCCGTATTAAATAGTTAATTATCGCTCGCTTTAACAGTGAAGGAAAACATCGTGAGGAAATTTTCATGTCTGAGAGTTTTCCATAATGTTCTCGAAGATATGTAAAGTCTGCCAACTCGCACTAGGCCAGCGTGGCGGACTATGGCCTAGCCCTTCTCACAGTGAGAAGAGGCTCGTGCCCAGCAGTGGGACAGTTTAATATAGGGCTGATATTATTATATTGTGTGTGTTAAGTGAGACCAGAGTTTCACCTATTTCATGCAATATGGTATTTGATATTGTGATTTTCTGTGGTTTAAAATAATCTAAAACGTTTCGTACTACAAAATAAACTGCGACTATATTGACTAAAAGGTATTTAGTGTCGAAGAATAGATTGTTTTACATAAATCTCTCCGTGAACATGGCTGCTGTAAAGCACCCGAAACGTCGGAGCAAAGTGTAAACTTAAATATAAATAGTTTAATTAAATGAAATAGCTTAAATAGTAGTCAAGTTCAATAACAGTAGTGTAAGAGTTTTAAAATTATGTAATAAAGTGTTTAAAGTAAAATAAACAAAACAAACAAACTAAATAAAATGACGCGCTTTGAGTCTCTCGCCGTCATTTTATTTCGTTGTACTAAATACAGTCGTATTCTGAAGCACTTTAGGTTGAATTTAAATTGTTACTGAATTAGTCTCTTCGCCGCCACTCCGTCCGTCGGCGCTGACCCTAAAGTGTTTAATTTCAATAGATAATGTTACTCGACAGAACCTACTAACAAATGAGATGCAAAGCGAGTTGTGTAAAGTTTGAGTGGCTCACCTTATAGTCGTCGAAGCAGATAGGATGGTAGTAGTCGTCGTTATGTTTGACGGCGTTCCGCAGGTGCCACTCCTCCTTGTCCTCGTTGTAGAACTGGTCGAACAGGTCCCCGCACAGCGCGCACACGTGCGCGGCCGGCGCGCTGGCCGCGGCCGAGGGCGCCTCGGCCGGCGCCGCCGCGCCCTCTGCCTCGCCCTCAACCGCCACGCCCGAGGCCGCCGCGCCCGCTGCGCCCGCGCCCATCGTCTCGAACCAGCTCTTCTCTGTAGATACAAACAGGATCATTGTTATTTGGTGATAGGCACAGCGTGAAAACTCTAGATTTTACTCAGACTGGGTCAATCCGTAAAGCATAGCTCCACCCCACAGAGAATCATTGCATTATTGCGTTTTTCTGCGAGCAACTAGACCTTTAAAACTCCTTAAATCGATGATGAACAAGTTCTGGCGGAAGTGCCAGTCGAGGTGCTGCGAGTAGCGCACCGTGTGCTCGGGCGGGAAGTAGCAAGTGTACATACCTCTCTCCTCCAAGTCCTCGAGCTCCTCGTACTGCACCCAGTCGGACAGGTCGTAGTGCCAGTGGCGCGAGTGCGCGCGGCGCGCCGAGTCACGGTCGCGGCGGTTCTGGCGGAAGTGCCAGTCGAGGTGCTGCGAGTAGCGCACCGTGTGCTCGGGCGGGAAGCGGGCGCCGCAGCCCGAGCACTGCATGCCACCGTACAGCTTCGACACCAGCCCCGGCTGTGCCCTAAAGACAACAGAGAGTGTTACAATCCAACGTATCAAGTACCCCATGTTCTCCTAAGGACCACAACTTAATTGGTGAACAAAATTATAATTGATGACTATCATCATAAATGGACTAAATGATACGTGAATGGAAAGGCTAAACAAACGACGTAGCCGCATAAATAAAAAGAAAATATTTAGTAGTGATGCGCATTATTTTATTCGAACGTTATTCGAATACGTTTGGGCCCAACGCAGTACCTACTATGCATAGTCAAATACGCAGCGCACGTACCTCTGTATAGTGATGTAATACGTTTAAATGCAATTGTGCACATCGCTAATTTGGAGTGTTGGTATGATCCCCAAATGTAGAGATAAATTGTTAGTAATTCAAGTGGAAAAGAAAATAGTGAAATACTGATACATTTAATTCGGCAACAAAAGCAGCCCTCTAACCACGCCGGGATTCGTAAGGCAACACAATCTTTACGATCCTACACAAACAGTATTCTACCATGAACGCCCACTGAGAAACATTTTGTAATAGTTTAGTTAAAACGCGTCAATGTAAAGCGTCCTAAGTGTGTTACTCGCGATACGCAAGCGTACTAAGTATATGGTACGGTCTCCACCGTAGTAGTGGTGTCGATTCGCTCTCGCTTACGGGCAGCGCACGCAAGAGTGAGTGGGACAGGTGCATAATATAGCGCATACGACTGATTTATGCACAGTTTTGTTGGGGCCGTTTTACGAGCGACGATCGTGCATCTATGGTATATTTGATCGATGATTCTAATAGATGAAATAATCTAAGTGAACTCACACTCTAAACGTCTCCGGTTTCATGAAGTCCACCTTGTGTATAACATTTCTATCTTCTCTGATCTTCTGTTTAACGTTTTCCGCTTTCGATTCTTCTTTATTCTCAGTCTTAACATCATTGGTTACTTGCACAATGCCCGTGGCTACGAGTTTAGCGAACAGGTCGGTCACGTTAATATTGCTAAGTATTGGAAGTATTGGGATAGGTGGTTTTTCGTCCGAGGGAGTTTCGAGTCCGGGAATTTTATCTGGTTTCGAGAACAGTGGCTCTGCGAGGCTGTACTCTGAGCTGGATGCTGGGACCACGCTTGAGGGCATCACGCTGGCTAGCATGTCGAGGCCTAAAAAAACAATCATAATTAGATCTTGACCTTTGGACAACCGAGCCAACGACTACTTTAATCCATGTATCACAGCCTTTATAATGGCAGTTCTATTAAGTGTACTTTTTATTCCACACTGTTTGTAATGAAACCAATACTTAGCTGACGGAGCAACAATTCTTTCTAGGACAGCACCTCATATTAAAAAGTTAATAATATATATAATATTCTATCACATACACACAACACCTTCTAGCCCAAACTAAACAGAGCTTGTACTATGGGTACTAGACTATGGATAAACATACATATAATACTTTATTTTTTGTAAATACATACATATTATACATAGAAACACCCAGACCAAGACAAACATTCATATTCATGCACACAAATGTTTGACTTGTGCGGGAATCGAACCCGTGACCTCAGGAGTGGCAGTCGGTTACACTACCTACTACGCCATCGAGTCGTCAAATGGTTAGCTACTTTATACTGCACATCATCAATAACAAGTTTTCTACATATTATTGCTAGTTTATCTTATACTAGATGTGCCCGCGGTTTCACTCGCGTTTATGGTTACTGCGCCGCCCCCGTGGGTCGTAACGTGATATTAATGTTATATAGCCTTCCTCGATAAATAGGCTATTCAACACTAAAAGAGATTTTCAATTCGAACCAGTAGTTCCTGAGATTAGCGCGTTCCAACAAACAAACAAACTCTTCAGCTTTATAATATTAGTATAGATTATGTCTCGTTAAGGTTTAACTAACAGATTAAATCATGATCACCGCCCCGCGTAGTTTAATAGCAACCACCTACTTTATAGATAACAAATCAGTGCCGGATTAAGCAAGCGCGGGGCCCGTAGCAAATTCTTTCAGGTAAGAGTGCTTGCATACGTCAGACTTTTTGTAGAGCTGATTATTGGGCCGACTGGAAATTCTACACATTTATACGAGCGACTTTTTATACAACTTGTGCGTTTACCGTATGAAATTCGGTGTTTTATTTACGCCAAGGAAATAGTCGGTTACCGATTGTCTGACGTGGATTGTCTTAGTAGGAAAAGTTGTAACATTTCACGTTTTTGTGACATCAAGTAAATTCAATATACCACATCAAATAAGTTTCACTCAAAATATTACGCTTAGGCACAGATGAGTGGGTTTAAATATACGAGGCCCCCTTTCGCGCGGGGCCCGTAGCAATTGCTACTCTTGCTACGTGATTAATCCGGCACTGTAACAAATAGACGTGGTCTAATAATATGAGAGCTGTAGTTGAGCTAAGTTTTCATTCGATATAAATAAAATGCATATAACTTACCTAAGCTTTCTGTATTGATTTCCGGACTAGGCGTCTTCGGCGGTCTGCTCGCTGGCTCTTGATCAGTCTTCATGGCGTTATTCTCCTTCATCTCAAACATGTGTGCTGGCGGCACCAGCGGTAGACCGATGCCTTCCATATCAGCTATTTGTATACACCCAGGCTTAACATTCCTAGGTAAAGCTGAGAACCTAATGAAATATTTTTCACTACCGACGAATATCGGCTTTGGTAAATCACCGAACTCCACTTTAAACGGCTGTTCGTTTATTAAAACAGTTCTTAATGAGTCTACGAAACGAATAGTTAGAAATTGTCCATTAACTAAAATCTTTTGCACTTTAGCGTCTAAGTACACCGGATACATTTGAGTTGCATTCACGATTAGATTAATTTTACCCGCCACTAAATCTGTCCGTTTTACCTTGCCAATATCAACTTGTGGCATTGGTCCTTCCAAATGCACTAACCTTGGCTTTCCATCAATTATTACTCCTAAAGGTTGTCCTCCAAAGAAGCATTCATACCATCTACCATTTATGTACAATTCTCTAGTCGGTGCACCGAATTTGATCTCAAATACTTGGTCGTCAATCTCCACTTGCTTATAACCTTCATTAAAACTTAGAACTATTGAGTCTTTGTTGTCAAACGTAACTCTTCTGCATCCGGGCAAGAACTTGATTTCTCTAGGATCATCCCAGTCTAACATTATGACTGCTGTGTCACCGTAAAATCTAATTTCTCTAGGAACACCGTCAATTTGGATAGTTTTAACTGGATCTTGATCTATGTATTCTAAAACTTTGAAGTCTGTTGGAGGGATCGCGAAGCCGGGAGCTCCTAAAGGAGGTGGAGACTCGCTCCGTTCATATTTTGATAGAGGACACTCTGATTGACATGTACCGAGTTTGGGTGCAGGTAGCGGTGGTAGCGGCATACGAGGAGCGTCGGTGAAAGGTGGTCTTGGTGCTCTTTTGTCGAATTTCCCTCTGAAGAAAGGAGGAATTGGACCTCTGAATCTTCTCAGACCAAAGTCGTCTATTCTCGGCCTCGGTTGCCCTCTCCACATAGGAGGAAAAGGTCCGTACAACGGCATCGTAGGCGGTAGAGGTAATAGCCCTTGCTTGGGTCCATCTACGCCATCATTGTTCACCATTCTCATGTCAGAATCTTGTAATCCCTGACTATCTGGAGGCGTATCTAAGAATACTGAGGGGGTTATTCTTTCATCGATATCTCCATACCTATTCCTCTCACTCGGCGAAGACTTAGGGCTGGACACTTTATGGTTCTCTTCATGAATTGCATTGTTTAGCTTTCTCTTTGAGATTTCCAGGGACTCCCTCTGCTTAGCCTCTTTTAACTTGAGTCTTTCGTTTAGTTGTAGTACTTGGTACATGAGTGTATTGTACTGGTTCTTGTCAAGTTGTCCATCGTTCAGGTGTTCTTTAGCTTGTGACATAATTATTGATATAGATTTCTTGTTCTCGTCAAAATCCTCTTGGTCTTCTACCCTAATGTCGGAGTCATCCCCGCTGAGCGTGCGACGCCTTTCTCTTTCAATACCTGCAATAGAAGTCATAGATGAAATACCTAACAAGTATAAACATTTTTAATTACAAAATTAATCAAGACCGTACCAGTGTATCAGTTGCTAAGATTGTATTATTTCAAAATGTGTTAATAATATTATGAATTAACGTATTACTTTCTCATACAGAGCAAAGAAATAAATCACAGTAGTACTACACAGATTACAACAATGACACTGATACCGTCCATTCTGAGGGAACTGCTTGCTCTCAGCTCCATCTGTCACTTGACTCGTACATTATTATTACTTCTTCTTCTTCTCCTTAGCCTTTATTATTCCCAAGTCACTTGGGGTCGGCTTTCTAGTCTAACCGGATTTGACTGGATATCAGTTTTTACACGGAGCAACTGCCATCTGACCTCCGCAACACGAAGGCTAACGATACCCTAAAGCTAGACCAGTGTCAGGATATTAGAAGGCACTGACTTCCCAATAACGACTGCTATAGATGTTCATGGCAGCCGGGACCGACGGCTTAACGTGCTCTCCGAGGCACGGAGCAGGCGATAATTGTCAATCAATACGCGCATAATTTCGAAAAGTCATATAACTTCCGAAAGTCAGAGGTGTGCGACGTGGGATCGAACCCGAGACCCTCTGCAATACAGTCTGTTGGTCTCACCACTGAGCTATCGCTTACTTATTATTATTAGGTACTATAGTATCTAATAAAAATGCGGTATACAGTAGTTACACGACCGACTGAGCAAATCATAGAAAAATATACTTACTAGGAGATTTACTAAACAGCAATGGTCTGCCAAGTCTATCCTTCCCTTTAGTCGCCTCAGCCAACTTCGCCCTCACTAAATCCAATTTCGATGGCGTCTTCTTATCGTCACGTTTCTTCACCTCATTCCAGTCTCTCTTCGGTGACCCCTTGGGTGACGTCATGGGCACGTCCGCATCTTCAGTGTCCACGTTATTGTCATGAGCGTTCTGGTCAGATTTCGGTGACGACGAGATGGAGGGAGGCGGTGGCGCATTCACTTCGTCGACTTGTGGAAGTTGACGTAAGTCGACGTCTTCGTTACCGAATAACCTGTAATGTAAACGGCTTTATGTAAATATGCAACCAAAAAATATAATTCGTCTACCAACTATGTGTAAAGTGGTTACCTATACTAATATTATAAAGCTGAAGAGTTTGTTTGTTTGAACACGCTAATCTCAGGAACTACTGGTTCGATGTGAACATTATTTTAGTGTTGGATAGCCTATTTATCGAGGAAGAAAGGAAGGCTATATAACATCATGCTAGGACCCACGGAGGCGGCGCAGTAACGATAAACGCAGGTGAAACCGCGGGAACATCTAGTTAATAATACAACGAGGTCCCCCGTAGGTGGCGTTTTTTTATGTTAATTCTCTCCTTAGTTCATACTTACTCTAATCACGCGTAAACCGTTCAACGGATTTGGATGAAATAAGACACACAGACTATTGATGCCCTGGATACAGCCATAGCGAACCCGAAGGATAATATTTCATCTTTTAATTTAATGTTAATCAAACTTTCCACATGCAAGCAGCGACAGCTTATTGGGAAACCGTTGGACTGCCCCCCAAAGGTCTCGAGTTAGATCCCGAAACACGGACAACGGACTTTTTTTAATTACATACATACATAGATTCACGTCTGTTTCCCAGAGGGGTAGGCAGATACTACGGATTTCCATTTTCTACGATCCTGACACACTTCTTTGGCTTCATTCACTTAATTTTTTTTATTGTGCTTATTAAATAGTCGATTACCGTCCGCTTTAACGGTGAAGGAAAACATCGTGAGGAAACCTACATGTTTGAGAGTTCTACATAGTTTTTCGAAGATGTAGGAAGTCTGTCAACTCGCACTGGGTCAGTGTTGTGGACTAGGGCTTCGTCGACCCTTCTCATACTGAGAAAAGGCCCGTGACCAGCGGTGGGACAGGGCAGATATTAATATTTTTTATAACACTTTGGTTCTAAGCTTATTAGCTAATGGCGCTGTCCAGGAATATAGCCAAATTTAACGAGAAGCGGCCATAATCGCGGCTAATTAAAAACAAAATGGTACTTACACATCAAATTTATCAATCTTATTCTTCTTAGCTTTCACTTCAATGTTTTCGGTGGACGATCTCTTCTGCGCAACAGGGGACGCCTTAGCATCCGTCACGACGGGATGCAACACCCTAAGATCGACATCCTTATTCTCCGTGACGACGTCGGCCACATCTGAAAATACGACTTTATATTTATGTAATCAAGGTCTACATTACCTTGCGCGGTTCGTTGCCAGTTTACCTGTCAGCTGTTGGTGGTATACTAACTTTCGGAGCGTAGGTTTAGGTACCCGGTCCCTTTGTTGGTATTCGCCCACCACAACGTCAACAAAGCCTTTGTTATTCAGCACCTTTGTGATTGTGAAGGTCTCGTGGACCTTTACTGATAAATTTGCTGTTGTATTTTATAGTCCAGCTGTTATCAAGTCAAAGATGCGACTAGTAGCAGAAATCTTGCCATTCGATTCTGAACTAATTTTGGTATAGGGATATTTTGGTGTCTACTTTGTTGAGATCTCTTATGTAGTTTTTATGACTAGCTTAGATATGTACTTATAATATAATTTATGAAAGTAAGTAGTCAAAGGCGTTCTGAGTAGGCTATAAAAGTATTATTTTAATATAGCGGTGTTCTCCTGTAGTACAAAATACAGAGTCCTACGAGTTCTTCATTTCTTTTATTACAAAATAAATAACTAAAAAATACTACGGTAGGTATCTATGTGTTCAGATCAGACCAGCGTCTTTGAATGTAAATAATAATACTCTGATGAATTGATAGAATAATAGATTGGGAATCTATTATTCTATGAAGATCAGTGTAGTGTAGCAGCCCATCTTTCATCCGAGTTTATTATTACAGGTATATTTATGCCTATCTCAGACACCAGCTTTTCACATAAATAAATTGGTACAAAATGTAAAGAAATTTGTTGAATTTTATCAATGTACCCACATATTATGTAATAAAATTTGTAGTGTTTATGTGAGAAAAAATAAAGCAATATTATTATTATTATTAGTTTACGAACATTTGAAGACGCTAGATGGCGCCACATGACATTTGATTCTTTTTACTTCTTGCAAATTACGGTCTGAATTTTTTATCTATATAAATAAACTAAAATCAATTTAGAAAATTTGTAAACAAACAGGTGCAAATTAAAGCCAATATAGGTACAGTCAGCGAGATAAATAGCCGAACCTTGAACACAGTTGTAAAATGTCTGTTATTCTGTAGTATTAAATTGGGATTAAGAGAATTATCCACTAACTATTACAGCTGTAAAATTCTTGTATGATACAATAATCCAACAAACACAAACTTCTTCTAACAAGTTCTAGTGTTACAAGCTACAAGCTCAAAACACATCATAAAAAGAAATAGTTTTCTAGCAATTTGGTTTACAAATTATTAGTGTTATATCAAAACACTAGTAATTTGTATTATATTCTTTGAAATCTCGCCGATCATTTAAACAATGCCTGTACTTTGATAACTTGTTTTATAAAATACTTATAAAATGTTATTTTATAAGTATTTTATATTTTACGATTGACCTCTGTCAGCTTTGGATACAAAAAAAAGTTAAAAACTTTGATTAATTTGTCAGTTTTAACTAATATTCTACACTGAATTTGGCTTATGTACATTAGACTGATTGTCCGTAAGATAAAATAAAAATCAACAAATTTTCTTACTCTAACATGTAAATTAACAATCTTGTTGAAATAAGTACCTGCCCTAAATATTCTACTTGTAAGTTTCATAATTTATATTTCATAAAAAAAGCTTTAAAATCGCTATAGGTAATCTAATCTCAGCTAAATTAAGGCTCATTTTACCTGTAAGATATAGATCTTTCAAGAATTGCCAAAACTGAACAGAAGTCTTTACACGAAAAGTAAGCATGATGGTGATGATTTAGATCTGAGTCGTGTAACATCAGTTATTTTAAGACTTAGCTTAGTTGTCTCCTCATCTTACCCTCATTTACAATCATCCTTGAATACTTTATAATAAGTTTTGGCGTAAGAGATTGTCTATTGCATTTTTGGATTCAAATACCGAATTGTTTTGTTACATCCCTTGCGTGCTTACAAAGCACAATATGCTTATATTATATACATCATGAAGTTAAGTTTCTCAAAATATTTACACAATAATACAAAAGAAAAATGATACAGGCTTCATAAAACAATCATATGAAGACAAAGGTTAAAGTTATAAAAAAGTTTAAGGTATGTGCGTCCAGTATGATAACAATGATAGGAGGATTTTCACTGAAATACCTTTAAACATAAATGGTCTCACTCAAGGATATACCTTGAAAGTGTATTTTCTCACCTCATCACCCCACATTCCCCTAGCTGTAGACCTAGGTATCATGTAATAGGAGGTGAGTCTAGTGCCATACACCAGGCACATACCGCACTCCGCGTTAGAGAATTACTTAACAGAAAACTTTAGTAAAACTATACACGACCCGGGAACTCACAATCGCACGTAAACCTAAGCATAATATAACGCCACGGAGCCGACAAATTAAAGCTACAAATAAATAGTACTCTTGTTGAATCTACAGCTTAACTAAGTATGTATTTAGCCAAGCTTTTACGAGTATTCTTTAGCTTAACTAAGTATGTATTTAGCCAAGCTTTTAGGAGTATTCTTTAGCTTAACTAAGTATGTATTTAGCCAAGCTTTTACTAGTATTCTTTAGCTTAACTAAGTATGTACTAAGCCAAGCTTTTACGAGTATTCTTTAGCTTAACTAAGTATGTATTTAGCCAAGCTTTTACGAGTATTCTTTAGCTTAACTAAGTATGTACTAAGCCAAGCTTTTACGAGTATTCTTTAGCTTAACTAAGTATGTACTTAGCCAAGCTTTTACGAGTATTCTTTAGCTTAACTAAGTATGTACTAAGCCAAGCTTTTACGAGTATTCTTTAGCTTAACTAAGTATGTATTTAGCCAAGCTTTTACGAGTATTTATGTTTATTATGAGTTTTATCCAATACCCGTAGCACTACAGATATAAACCATAACACAAGCATGTAAGAACCCATGACATCTTGAATTGCAAGTCCAATGTCTAAGCCGTTTAACTATCGGGCCACCACCTTTGCAAGGTTCTGTTTATGTGAGAGGCCTATATACCGAAAACAAATATTTTAATTAAAAGTAGTTAAATAATAATAATTATTAGTTAATGCTGTAGAAATGAGAGCGCTGAGAAGCATATGTGGTGTGACTCTGAAAGATAGAGTAAGGAATAGTGTGATTAGAAATAGATGCGACATGAAAGTGGATATAGTGACAAGAATAGAAAAGGATATGTAGAAAGAATGGACGAGGCAAGACTGACTAAGAAAGTTTATAAGGCTAGTGTGAATGGAACAGTCACAAGAGGAAAACCTAGGCGAAGGTTTCTCGATCAGATCGGAGGCGTTCTGGACAAAGGCCAGGTTAAGAGTACCTTGAACCGACGGGCGTGAATGAGGAATGTGATGAAATTGAATGAAGCCAGTGAAGTGTCAGGATCGTAGCAAATGTAAATCCGTAGTCTCTGCCTACCCCTCTGGGAAACAGGCGTGAATCTATGTATGTAGTTAAATAACGTTTCTGTTAAATACTAGTTACAAATTGTTGGTGTCTAACTGCTGCGGGATGGGCAGGTTGCCAATGAAAGGACGTAAAGTTGTGTGCTTTTGTTTGAACAGTTAGGAATCTACTCGTTATACCACGCATTCAAAGCTTTATACTGTATGTTAGTTAGAAAGAAATATGGTGAAAACGAAGCATTATTTCATAAGATAGTGAAAGTGTAAAATCAATTTTATTATAATAATAATAATAATAATAATTTATTTATTTACAGAAATGAGATTGTAGGTTAACATTGACTTAGGCTATTATGTGTTACAGGTATTCATTTATACTCTTAATAGCCAGTATGCGTAATCTACAATAAGTTATGGGTAGAGTACTGTTCTCCTAGATAGGCTACTGAATAGCCTGTGTTTAGGAGCACAACGCCAATCCCCGATAAATATTTTTTATTTTTGATGCACGTGCCATGTTGAATTATTAGAATTAATAACAGCAGTGGTAGTAAGTAAAACAATTAGACAATTACATTTCTTATTAAGTAGCGTGTGTGTGTATGTGTGTGTGTGAGTGTATGTGTGTGTGTGTGAGGGTGTGTGTGTGTGAGGGTGTGTGTGTGTGAGGGTGTGTGTGCATGTGATTGTGTGTGTGTGTGTGCGTGTGCGTGTTAGGGCGAGTGTGTGTATCTATTTATTTATGAATTCTTCGGTGCTTTCATAATTAAAAGAGAGTAGCAATTTTGTAACAGTATTTTTGCAATGATGGTTTGACAATCCGTAGATAGGACATATTGCGTTAATTTTGTTATAGAGAGAAGGACCGAGATAAATGGCAAATTTTTTAATGAATGGTTATATTCATTAAGTACTAAAAACTGGCGTAAATAAAATAATAAGAAAACAAAAGTTTATAGTAGAATATACCAATGTTATCAAAGAGCTCAAAAAGTAGCACCATGTAATATTATGTTGTACCGACTATATTTAGTGTATGTGCATGTACCACGCGAAAAATACTGAAGAGATTTTAATTCAAATTGACACACATCTTTTACCAAAATCGGTTAAGTAGATCCGAAGATATGGTAGATATTTTAATATCAGCTTTTATGCAGAGTTCAACATTGTTGAAACGATGTGTAATCGCATATTAACATTTAATGAAATTTGGTAATATAATGGTGGTGATCTATAAATAATTAATATTATAATCCAGAAAATAATATGTATTAGTAGTGAATTGTAAACGACATAAGTAGCTGAACAGCAGAACAACTGAAAGTTTACTTTATGCAAAAGACTCGCCTAATTGTTATTAACCTTTTAACTACCCAGTAAAAATAGGTTATGCAAAACGTAATAAACAAAATTTTAACAAAAAAGGAAACCGACTTCAAATAAGAATATTCTAAAACTTAAAATGCACTAAAAAGTTAATAAATAATTGCATATTCTTGTGAATAATTAAATTATTGTTATTTTTGGAGTCGGTGTCAGCCGCCCGCGCCGCGTGCTGCGTCTATGTGTGTAATTGTGCATGCCAATGTTATGTTATGATTATAGTAAGACATCTCATGTTTAATTAGTTACAAACCTACCTTGGCTGACACCGACTCCAATAATAACAATAATTTAATTATTCACAAGAATATGCAATTATTTATAAGCCAAAAGTCATATTTTTCATCATATGAGATTTACTTATAAAATCTATGTTTGTTGTAACCGAATTTTCAGTATACATCATCATCATCATCATGTCCGCCAATAGACGTCCACTGCTGGACATAGGCCTCCCCCAAGGTTTTCCACACACACCGGTCTTGGGCCACCCGCATCCAACCGCTTCCCGCGACCTTTACCAGGTCGTCGGTCCACCTTGTGGGAGGCCTACCCCTGCTGCGTGTTCCGGTGCGTGGCCGGAACACGCAGCATACAACATGTAACATAATAAACGCACATCCTGAAAGTAGTTTGTTCAAAATCGGCTACTGAATCAATTCCAGCAATTTTTAAAATAGGTAATTTTTTATCCCTAAAATAATTAAAACGAATTAAATTATAATCACCAATTTATTAACAACTGAAATAAACGAAAATGTATCATAATTCACGGCAATAAGGTTTTTGATGCAATAAAGGCAATAATGTTAGATTTATTGTAACATACCCATACTATCTGCCCGCAATCAGGAGAACTAATTCGTTAAATTAAGATATTTAAGTACATAAAAGTAACATTTTAATGATTATATTATTATTACGATTTAATAATCTAATTAGGGTGTTTGAGGTTGTGCGTTATAATTATCTGTGACATGTATAAACAAAATATTCGGCCAACGAACGGCATTTCGGCCGAATACCGAAGAATGTGAGCAATCACTTTCAAACTCGCATTGGATCATGTAAATTAATTAAAACAAGGATTAATTCGATCATGCATTTGTTTACCTTATATTGATGTTTCGGCCAGGTATGTAGTCACAAGCTGATGAGGCAGCAACAATATGAATCCGTTTTGAAACAACTCCATCCCATCCTTGCGCTGTATTTCCATGTAGCACACATCGCACAACCGGTATTACTTTGTAAGTTATCCGACGCATCCTGGATTAACCGACAGCACGTAGAAGCGAGGTTATGTTCTCGATGACGAAACATAAATGCATGACCGCATTAATCCCAGTTTCATATTGTTTGTCTATTAAGAATTATGCTAGTACCGAATGTGCATCGAATTATGATCCGTTACAAAGTTCTGCAAGAACTTATACTCCTACAAGATTTTTTGGAGTATGTACATATGTTATTTATTTATGAATTAACAAAATTATTTTATAATACTATTTAGTCGTCCAGATTATTGTTGGCAGAATAGTTTTACTCTTTGATGATCATTTAATAAATAAATAGCCTATTTTTTTATTGTATACTGTAGTGCCCTTTGAGCCTGCTCTGGTTTTGACAATAAACCGCTTGTTTATCCTGTAAATTCTTACAGAGGCCGTGGAACTTATAAAGTTGTTAATACAACTGTCTGCTGTATAATTACAGCAGATTGTATTTACAACACAAGAATATTCTGGCAAGAAACTGAGGATGAAATATACTTTAGCCTCCACTTCCCCACTCAGGCACTCTTTCACCATAATTATGATATAAGAGAGTTCGAGGTCAGCAATTCTGGATATTATACTCTTACAGCTCGTTATATTTACCCTACGGCTACAGAGATCTATTTACTTTCTTTTGGTCTAAAAAGCTGATTATGTTCAAAGCCAGAGCGATACTACAAGTCACTGGGGCAAAAAGAAAGACTATAATTATAAATATGAGACCCATGAAATTTGCCAAGTTAGTTCTAATTATACTGTTTTAAAATGTTTTAGGTTCAGTGTTTATATGTTTATACATTAAGATACAATGTTAATAAACATATAACATAGTATTCCAAATTGTCAATATATTTACGAAAACAATGAACAAACCTCGGCCCTTAGCACATTAGGATTTTCGTACGTAAATACCTCATATCAATTACAATACATATTTCGTTAAACTTACCATTATTTCTTGTTAAAATTCTTTCATCAGATTTGTCCACCTAATACGAATCAATTAAATAGTCTGTTAGTACCAAATAGAAATTTTTTTTTTTTTTGACTATGGTACACTGTAGTAATACCAGGTGCATTACTCACGCGTAGCAGACTATCTAAAAACCTTTTTGTTTCTTAAGACTGCGCCGAGCGTAAGACGCGGTTGGACTGAATGACAGAGCTCGATATTCAAATCGGCGCGCGGCCGCCATAGTAAAATGTATGGAGGACTTGAAATGCTTTTTTGATAAATGTTTCTTTATTGTCAACCAATAACTTAAATATTTGGGATGGACAAATTGTAAAAACTATTTATGTTTTGTTTAAGCTGTAAAATAGGATAGATTTCTACTGTTATAATCTAAAAATCACGTAACACGAGCTTACATTTTTGAATTTTTCGTGCAAATTTACGTAATTTTGTAGGCGAAAATATTAATTATTTTAAGTTTTGTACACGGAGAAATTGCAAGCACATTCATTGTTATGGTAAATTTTATATTTGTATCAAACAGAAAGTGTTGATTTTATCAAGTTAACTGTGATCGCCTGTTTGGCACATTTCGCTCGGCGCAGTCTTAATGGTCATTGATAAAACTTATAGCGAAACTATGGCACTTAGCTAAATACCTAGCGTATTAAATAAAGGTGTGGCATACAGTGAAAGAAACTGTGATAGCATTAGTAAAACGTCCGATGATAAAACTATATCCTAACTAATATTATAAAAGCGAAAATGAGTTTGTTTGTTACCTTTTAACGCCTAAACCACTGAACCGATATTCCTGAAATTTTGCATATACGTTATCAGGTGTACAGAAACGGACATAGGCTAACTTTCATCCCGAAAAAATTACTGTTTCCGAGGAAAACAACAATAACGTTCTTATGATAGTAGACCACGTGTCTTTCGAATCATGATTGAATTATATTATCACAAGCAGAGTACAACCCGAATTGATTGTCAAATTCTAAATTAACGCGAGCGAAGCCGCGGGCAAAAGCTAGTATAGTATAAATTTTTAAATACTTGAGGTAATTTGGACCATGCTCACCATTAACATTCATCTTATCATTCAATTGCTATTGAAGCATATGACGATTTCAATACATATTACCTACACACGTTGTAAAACGTGCAAGAATAATAATAAAATATGATAACAATATTCGCACTCTTAGTAAAACAGAGACAACTCGAAATTTGGAAGTTAGGCAATTTGAACACTAATACTGTGTAGTTAGAGTTCAAACTGCTTAACTTCCAAATCTCGGGTTAAGACTGTTGAAACCGAATTGTAGCTGTGATTTACCGATCTAATCAAATAAGCTAGCGTTATAGCGGATATATAAGAGAACTAATAATGACAATAATGAAGATCCTGTATCGTGTTATCGGAATAAAACGGCGATTTCTATACAATCTACATATACAATACTATCCAACGTCCTCAAACGGAAGACAACTAACCTAGTTGGTGAATATACCCTTCATATAAAGTTGTCTACACACCAAAGTCGGGCCAGCCAACATTTGCAATAGCCTGTGACGCGGGCTAGCGGTTTCAATCTTTATACAACTTTAGAACAACACCACTTCTTGATCTTTGACGGAAAAGAACTTTTCATTAATAGCAATCTCATCTTGGAATTATACCGATATTATGAATACGGTAAAGGGTTCAAGGGTTCTTACACGAACTAAACAATATTCAAACAGTGAGGGGAACGTTCAGATTTGTCAGTAGCTGTGTATACGAAAATTTCTGTGTGAGACTGGACTAAACGTTGTGACGATAAATATTACTGCCACACCTTTCTGTTACACCTGCCAGAATTCAACGACTAGCTTCATAAGTGCTTATTCAATTAAACACTACTCAGCTGCGCGTACGTGCGTACACGGGCACACACGTGCACGCTAGCACTGAAACACATGGATACAAGAATAGATGAAGTTGTCTGAAGTGAATGACGATTTGGGATTTCCCTGACTAAATGTTTTCATCAATAATAGTATTTATTGATGAAAACAAACCAAACCGTTCTGTTCTCGTAGATGGACAAATCTGAGAAAGAAATTTCATAAAATTACCGTTTTATAATATACAAAAACAATTGCAATCAAGCAAAATCTACAACAAAAGCAATACAAGCAACTTGATCAACATACTTACGTACTGTTAGTACTTATTACACACTCGTGTTTTGAACAATTGCCACTTGATTGCACAATGACTGATATCACACATTGATATTTCGTTGTACATCTTGTTTAGTTTAATTTTATATTTGTTTTAAGTCCTAGTTAGAAGTTTGAGCCCAAAAATGCAATAGACTTATCTCTTATACTTCAAAGTGAGAATAATAAATTCTTGTAATTGTACTAGTCACTTATTGGAGTGGTATTATTTGTGCTGTATGTCACTTAATCCACGTTGTCCAACGAAGAATACTGGTGAAATCCTTCTCAAGGCGGTCCATAAGACTTCACAATATGTAGGTAGGTACGTTCAACGGATTCTTACTTAATTTCGTTATTCACTGCTGTGTAATGCCCACTGAATTGTGTTTACTTACAACTTTTAGCTCTCTTGCAATGTGATTATTTAATAGAAGATTGGTGAGAAAATGCAAGAGTAAAAAAGAACACTAGTTAGATTGTTTCTATCACAGAATAAGAAGGAAGTGTTATTTTAAATCCAGTGATTCCCATTAATATAGATAAAGTGACCAGAGTCGTTCTCGGTAAAGAGTGCAGTGAGTAGTCAATTTAAATTCAGCAATAAACTGATACCGAAACGACTACTACAACTCAGTGAGCTCGAGTATAGAAGGGTACAAAGTGCCGGCGTAAAACACGTCAATATGAATACTCCAAGAGTTAAAAAATATTTTATTTCCACACAACAAGCGTCATAGTGTTCGCTCGCGCTTAAGACTAGTATCACAGTAACAAGACTAGGCGGCGACGAGTCGCGGGTCGGCTCGCACGCTACATGGGAGGATAGCTTACTTGGGGGCTCGCTCGCGCGCTCCTCCACGTTCTCGGGGCTCTCCGACTTCTCGCGGTTGCGGCGCATGTAGCGCTCCTTGTTGTAGTTGCGCAGCTCCTTGAACGTCACCACCTCCGGCGGCGCGGGCGTCGCCTCCGCCTCCGTTGTCGCTGCTGTGTTTGCGCCGCGCGGGCTCTTCGCCTCGCGCCGCGACTTCTTGTCGGGCGATGCCGCCGCCACCACGGGCTCCTTGGTGGCGCTGGCGGGGCGCTCGGGCTCCCGCGCGGGCTCGTCGTCGCGTCGCTTGCGCCGCTCAGCGCGGGCGCCCTCCCGCTTTCGTTTCGGCGGTACACCGTCGGGCGCTTCGCGCTTCTCTGCACGATTGAGTTTAGGTATCGGCGGCAGCTTGCTGATTTTCTTCGGATCGGGGAGCTTGTCGACGTAGGCGGGCGTGGGGCCGCGCTCGAGCTCGAACTTGTCGTCGGGCTCGGCGCTGCGCTGCTGCTCTTCGCGGCGCCGCTCCTCGCGTGCCGCGTGCGCGGTGTGCGCGGGGTGTGCGGGGTGCGCGGGGCGCGCGCGGCGCTGCTCGCGCTTGTCGAGGCGCGGGTCGCGACGCCGCGGGTCCCGCGCCACGCGCGGGGCGGCGTCGGGTCGCACGTCTATAGTGATGACGTTCTTACGCTTAGTGACGCGCTCGAGGGGCTTGATGTCGAACACGTTGGGCGCGATGGGCGCGGTGAGCACGGGCGCGGCGGGCGCCACCACGGCCACGGGCGGCGCGGGGGCGGGGGCGGCGGCGGGCGCGTGTCGCGCGAGGCGCGGGTCGCGTCGCGCCGCGGCGAGTGCGCCGCTCACAGGTGCGATACGTCCGACACCGGCCGGCTTGTTCACGGGCTGCAAATGGAGACAATCCGTTCACACAAATCTGACATATTCTCAGAATGTTAACTAAAATAGTGACACTGGTCATGGCATAAATTTTACATGTCAAAAATTTCTCTAATGTAGGCCTCGATTTTGGAACACCAAACTCAAAAATTAATAAATAAAATTTTAACAAGAAAGATAACCGACTTCAAGAAAGAATATTCTAAAACTTAAAATGCACTAAAAAGTTAAGAGCCATTTCACAAAATTACGCAAGTGTAGTTTAGGTAAATTCCGACTCTCCGAGCGATCGAGACAGTACGATGCGTCTAGTAGCGTCGTGGTATAGTGCGACCGTGTCAACAGTTACGTTTTGATACTTTTCTTGGTACCTATTGCTTGAATTGTATTAAACATACTTTTGCATTATGTAAGTTTTCAAAACAAATACCTTATTTGTATTAATTATAGATAAATACTTTTTTTTTTTGTTAAAAAGGCAACTCACGGGGAAAGTCACGGGGGACTTTACAAACATACAACTAACGGACACAATGAACACCCAGACTCGAAACAACAATTTATGAATCGCACAAAGTGTTGTCTCGTGTGGGGATCGAACCCACAACACTTGGCGCACTGTCAAGCGGCGAGACGGCCGCTTATACCACTACGCCAACCGTGCAGTCAATATAAATAAAAAGTCTAGATTATTTAATTTTTAGTTTTATAATAAAACATAGTATAGGAAAATATAAGTTTATAACGTTATTTTTGTTTAGTGCAAATTTCTTAGCGGGTGATTGTACTCATTTTTATAAACAACTAGACGTGGCCCACGGCTCCGCCCGCGTTAAATTATACATCTAAACCTTCCTCAGGAATCAAATTTTTAACATGTACTAAGTACATTCACTAAATAACTTTTGACTTCTTGAAATAAAATATAGCTTACAGTTTATTTTACCGAATCTGATTGCTTATTAGATGTACTCAACATGGCGTCGCATCCAGAAGTACTTTGCTCCTCGTCACAATTTACTATCTCAGCGTGTAATTTAAGTGGCCGCTTTTCCTTTGAATTTAAATAAAATAATTATATAAATTTTATATTATTTGAATGAACTATGACTGATGTACAATAAAACTGTTACGTTTACATAAACTCACATTTTCTGTTACCAATTTCATTACAGCCTCTGATCGACTAATCTTACTTCTCCATCTAAAATTAAAAGTATCTTGACAATCCACACAAAAAGTTTCAGCAAAATCAATGCAGCCTAAGAAATATACAAAGTTATTTTATCTTTAGTGCAAAGCTCTTAGGGGGTAACTTTTGTTGTGGGATTTTGGAAAATTCACGAAAATATAATCACCTCTTCCATATAAAATTGAACTATGACACTGGCAAAATGTATGAAACAACTGATAGGTATTTATTTTGCGTTCTCGGCAGTTTCAGTTAAAGAAAAAATAACGTATCATTTATACAGGCTGTTTTGTAGGTGATCGGACAAATTTTCGTGTTAGTTTATAGTTATCTTATCTTATGTGGAGGCCAGTCAGTGCAGACCGGCGACACTTCAACGCAGTGGGATCTTTTGTGTCGACACTCTCCCAATAACGACTGCCATAGATGTTCATGGCAGCCGGGACCGACGGCTTAACGTGCTCTCTGAGGCACGGAGCAGGCGATAATTGCAATACGCACATAATTTCGAAAAGTCATATAACTTACGAAAGTCAGAGGTGCGCGACGTGGGTTCGAACCCGAGATCTTCTGCATTGCAGTCTGTTAGTCTCCCCACTGAGCTATCGCTGCTCTAGATTATAGTTACAAAGTAATAAAAACATAAAGCCTTAATTTTTGAAAAATAATATGTAGGGGAGATATGGAAAGAAATGGATAAATAAAAAAACATGTGCGGACGTAGCTGCGGGCATCCTCTAGTTCAATATAAAGAAGGAAAACCCATCATACGCAAAGTGTCCCTCCCCCACTCTATCTTCTAAACTGCAGTATTTAGGTATGTATAAATTATGCTAAATAGTGACATATACCTAATTAATTTTTAATGAAAATTATAACGGCTCATTAGACTTTACTAATTAACGAGTAATAGAGAAGTAACTTAAATTTCTACTTGCAAACGATAAAATGCATATTGTGCTTGAGCCCAGTAAGGCTCAAGCACAATATGCATTTTAGGTAGATATTTTTTATTTGCAGTTCATAATTATATACAGTTGTCGATCACATAAGTACCTACATATCGACATAAACTAACTAAGGATAGTAATCCTTAGTTAGTTTATGTCGATATGTTATAATTATGAACTGCAAATAAAAAATATCTACCTCGCTTCCGTTGCTTTCTTTACAGCTGCACAATTTTTGTTTTTTCTTTTTTTTGATAAAATGGTATACAGAACCCTTACACCCCATTGCTAAAACGAATAAAATAAAAACAACATTATACAAACTATTTAAATAATACACTTCATATTAAACAAAACAGTAATACAGTTTACCGTAGGAAAAAAAAACAAAGAATCAAAATGTTGTAGTCGTAGTATAATAATGCGTTTACGATACGGACGCTCGAAGTTCGGCACGCGAGACAAAATAGCACAGGTCCTTCCTCAACGGGCGCTCGCGCCGTACTAATCGGTGCAAGCGTGTGCATCGTAATTTATTCTAAATTAGAGTGATATTCATATACATTTTATGATAAATTTCATGAACGGATTTTCATCAAACTTTGAAATTAGGTTTCTTGAAGAACATAGTTTATTTTGACATGGTTTTATATATGTAATTACACTTTATTTAAACTAAAAAATCGCTATAAAATAGGGATATAAAACATAAAAAATGGCCTAGGATTTAATTTTTTACGACATAATGTTATTAATAATCGATATTCTAGCTCGGTACCCGTCAACAAAATTATATTTTTGATACGATACGTATTTTTGCAGTCAAATTTATAAATATTAGTGATAGATATGAGAGCATGAAATTAACTCTACGTTGTTTTTTCAGTAAAATTGTTGTGGGAGATTAATTACCACAAAGTAAACAAATATTTTTTTGTAAATGTGTCTACATAATTGTTAATACGAAAGATCGGCCTATTTTTTACATGTATTTAAAAATGTCGGAGTTTTACCTAAGATGGTAAATTAAGCGACTGAAATCTTAGATATTCGCGCGAAAACGTGAAATGGCTCTTAATAAATAATTGCATATTCTTGTGAATAATTAAATTATTATTATTTTTGGAGTCGGTGTCAGCCGCCCGCGCCGCGTGCTGCGTGTATGTGTGCAATTGTGCATGCCAATGTTATGTTATGATTATAGTAAAACATCTCATGTTTAATTAGTTACAAACCTACCTTGGCTGACACCGACTCCAATAATAACAATAATTTAATTATTCACAAGAATATGCAATTATTTATTAACTTTTTAGTGCATTTTAAGTTTTAGAATATTCTTATTTGAAGTCGGTTTTCTTTTTTGTTAAAATTTTGTTTATTTCTCGGTTTTTAGTGAACCTTGCCAAATATGAGAACATCATCAATGTAGCCAAATACGCATTATTAAGGATAATTCGAAAACGAATGGTCAAATATTGATCAAAATTAAATGGGACCACACGGTAAGCACTAGCTTTCAAATAAAAAAAGAATCATCAAAATCGGTTCACCCAGTCGAAAGTAACGAGGTAACAAACAAAAAAAAAAGTTCAAACGAATTGAGTACCTCCTCCTTTTTTTGAAGTCGGTTAAAAATTATGTGATAAATATTTATTTACTGCAATTAATAAAATAGAAAACATGTGCACTTACCGGGCCCAGTCTTTGTTTGACAGGAATATTGACGGGCGCGTCCGGCACGACGGGTTGCACGGGCGCTACGGCCGGCGTCACGATGGCGGTGTTGTTCACCACCGTTTTTGTTGGCACCTGCACAAAACACCCTTGTTAATATTACCAGTAAGTATACAAAAATATATTGTTACGTGCTGGACTCGACGGATAAAAATTTAAACAATATTACCGACTAAAACACGTTTCATTCTAGCACACAATTAAATTTAAAACAAACTAACTCTTCAGCTTTATTTGTTTGTTTGTTTGAACGCGCTAATCTCAGGAACTACTGATCCGAATTGAAAAATTCTTCTTTTTTGTTATTACATACATGATGACAAAATGTCAGGTCACATCATCCGAAAGGAGGGCACTATTATATCTATATTTTATGCACTTTTATGCTAAACTATAATTAGCTAACGAGTGTTAACGCATTGAAATGTAACTTGAATATGTCATTCACAATTTTATCATTAATAACTGATATTTAAATAACTGATACCAAGTGAGTCATAAAACAAATGACACTTAAACTGAAGTATACACTTATACAGCCATCAACATTGAATAACGTAAACGGAATAATTAACTATACTTAATATTATAAAGCTGAAGAGTTTGTTTGTTTGAACGCGCTAATCTCAGGAACTACTGGTTCGATTTGAAAAAATATTTTAGTGTTGGATAGCCTATTTATCGAGGAAGGCTATATAACTTGACGCTACGACCCACGAGGGCGGCGCAGTAACGATAAACCCGGGTGAAACCGCGGGAACATCTAGTTCTATTATACATGATATCACCTTATATTGGCTTACGTTTGCGCGAATGTTATACATCATTACATATTATAAAACAAAGCCCCCGCCGCGTCTGTTCGCAACAAACTCAAAAACTACTGAACGGATTTTCATGCGGTTTTCACCAATAGACACTGATTTGTGACGAAAGTTTAGGTGTATAATAAGTTAAGATTTTGTACTAACCGACCGAGTTCAGTGGGGAGACCAACAGACTGCAATGCAGAGGGTCTCGACTTTCGGAAGTTATATGACTTTTCGAAATTTTGTGCGTATTGATTGACAATTATCGCCTGCTCCGTGCCTCGGAGAGCACGTTAAGCCGTCGGTCCCGGCTGCCATGAACATCTATGGCAGTCGTTATTGGGAAGTCAGTGCCCTCTAATATCCTGACACTGGTCTAGCTTTAGGGTATCGTAAGCCTTCGGGTTGCGGAGTCGCTCCGTGTAAAAACTGATATCCAGTCAAATCCGGTTAGACTAGAAAGCCGACCCCAAGTGACTTGGGAATAATAAAGGCTAAGGAGAAGAAGAGTAACCTCTAAGGGTCGCTAGTTAACATTATACTACTTTATAAGAATGTTATCGCATTGTTTATTTTAAACATTTTTACATAATTTTGAAACTATGGTTCTACTAGGTACTGTTAGACTATGCTACACAAATTATCAAAACTATTTAGATTAAAGTATACTATTTCCCCGACATTTCGGGTACTTTTCAGCACCCATGGTCATGGGCATGGCATCACTGTTACATAGAAGGTATACAGAGCTCATAATGACCAGATTTAGTCGGTTATAGTTCCTGTGACTGTTTGTTTTCCTTACAGATGTTTGTTCGATCGAGGATGTAACACTTACGCGTATGTTACGGGACCAGCACGTTGATCTTATAAACAAATAACTAAAGAGTTATACAGCATATTGTTAAGACCGCATAATGGTACTACAATAGGCACTTAGTACAGTAGCTTGTATATAAATATACGCTTCAAAACAATGGACACGATACAATGACTATATATTGAAAATACTTAATGATGAAGAGTAATTAGTTAATGTAGTCAAAACCGGATATAACGACATTGAAGGGACCATATAATTGGGACGTCATGTCCGGTAGTTGTTATCTATACATATAATAAAATCGTAGGAAAGTCAAAACTGTAGATTGAATATTTTTTTAAAAGAATACTTGGGTCGTGATCTACAATCGATATCGAAGGCAAAAATATAGTTTGTAGAATTTTTGTCTGTTTGTCTGTGTGTATGTCCGGGCTAAACTCAAAAAGTACTGCATGGATTTACTTCAAATTTTGCATGAATATTACTAACAGGTCGGGTCAACATATAGGCTACATATTATCACGCTATCACCTACGGGGGAGGAGCTGTGAATCTTTATTTTTCTTACGCATTCTGTGACAGCGTGTAATCTAACGACGCATATTTAAATGTTGTTTTTGAGTAAGCCATGCTATTATCTAGCTTTACACTATAAAAACTACGCCATTTAAGTAACTTGGGCAGAGAAATATAGTTGGGTTCCGCGGCGACAAACACTTTTTAGTTAAAATCTACGCGGACGAAGTCGCAGGTAACAGCTAGTAAGCAATATACACAAGTACGTACCTTTATGTAGTATGAGTATACGTTACACTTATGAACATGTTTTCAAATAAAATCTCGAATAAAGAAATAAAAATGTTTATTCTGAAAAAACTTATAGGTATATATACATATAGGTACCTATACTAAGTGCAGTCTATAAGCTGTACTCGGCTTAAAATATTCCTTCATAGTTTGGAATAAGTTAAATTTTTAATAACTAAATTTTTCGTTTTGTTTTGCTGGAAAAAGTAAACAGTTGGTCGCTAAAGCCGATGAATATCGATAGTTTCGTCGTTTTAAGCGATATGTCGCTGTATTCAATGTTGTCATAGGCGGTTTGATTACATAATTGTTTATATAGGTTTCGGCCAGGACCTTCGGTTTCGACAATGTAAATTCATCTGTTCGTAAAATGTTTACAGTTTTAGTTTTCCTCTGACTGTAAAAGAATTTACAATCAGAGGATTAAAATAGTCCCCTATTTATTCGCATAAAATTATATGTCATAATTTAACATGGCATAGATGCTGAGCTAAGCTCAGCTGCCTAGATTGATAAAAGAAACGAAAAATATGCAAATCTTTAAAAAAATATAAAGATATAATTTCATAAATAATACAAGCATAGATACACCTTTTTAAATAACAATCTTTATCTATCGCATCAATTTTAATATTATATCTTCATAATCCTAACTTCCTAATCGTAACTAATATTATAAAAGCGAAAATGAGTTTGTTTGTTCGTTTGTTTGTTACTTTTTCACGCCTAAACCACTGAACCGATCATCCTGAAATTTTGCATATACGTTATCAGGTATACAGAAACGGACATAGGCTACCTTTCACCCCGAAAAAAATTACTGTTCCCGAGGAAAACAACAATAACGTTCTTATGATTATAGATGGCGCCACGTGTTTTCGAATCATGATTGAATTATATTATTACAAGCAGAGTACAATCCGAATTAATTGTCAAATTCTAAATCAACGCGAGCGAAGCCGCGGGCAAAAGCTAGTCTAATAAATAATTATACTAAACACACTACGCTAATATATTAAAATATCAAACTAAATCAATCAACAAAATTTAAAAAAAAATTAAAATCATTTAAATTAAAGAAAACAATTAAAATACACATGTAAACAAATAAAATACACAAAGTAATAAATAATCAACAAATATGCTAAATTCACTGTGTTATTAAATAGGTACCTAAATTAACAATAACAAGCAAATAGAATGTAATACATTACAATTAGTAATAATTTATTACTGGAACTAAATGTGTCATTTGTGAGTACAAATCGTTGTTATCGCTTCTAGGTACGCTCGATCTTTGTATTTACTGCTAATTCTTGTTGAACATATGTTTCGAATGGTTATGTATGTATGTTTTAAGATACATTTTTATAAGAAATTGTTGTTGTTATCTTAATTCTATTAATATCGTAAGTTTCTTTTATTTTTTCTGTATCGCCGCCAAATTATTTAAAGTGTTATTTATTTGTTTTTGATAAACGTAAATGATCTTAAACCTGAATAATAGTTACGCACAATCTGCATTTGGAATAGTTATTCCAAATGCATATTGTGTAAACAGTTGTTTAGGCACAATTTTTTTAAGCATATTATTACTATAAGCATAATAATTGTTAAGCATATTATTACTATAAGCATAATAATTGTTAAGCATATTATTACTATAAGCATAATAATTGTTAAGCATACTATTCTAAAGCATAGATTTGAAGTTTTGTAAAGAACGATGACGAGATTGGACCTACAAAATTGCCTTACTTCTAAATTTCGAATTAAGTCTCTGTTTTATCGAGTGCGAAATGTTTTCGGATATCATTCGAATGAAATTATACGTATTACTAATCTCTTTATTTGCAGTTTTATGTTACCTACTGCATATACAATTTACACGTTAACACTTATTAAACGACCTCTATTAATTCATCCACCGGCGTACAGACACAATTATATTATTGTTATGTCTCCATAATGGTAAAGCTGTCAGGTGAGTACATATAACAGGACCATGACATTACACACACTTATATTTCGTAACAATTAATTTCAATTCATATGATCTGGTTTAAAAATTACGTCATACCCGAAACAGCATAATGCGATTACTACACGATAGAATGAGAAAGGCGATGTTATTACATAAATATTTATATTAATAGTCGTTTTAGTATTTGATCTAAGTTTAATATTATTTAGTTTCAGTTTCATAACTCCACATATTCCTACAAGGCAATAATTGTATCCATATATAATTTCAAAACAATACAAAAATTGCTTGCTTAAACCATGTTCTAACAGAATTTGGTTTTGTCCCCTCTTTTCTATATTTTGACTCAAATGTCTTCGATGAGTTCACCAGAACACTGAAGGCATATCAGTACTGGATGAAATATAATAAACTATTATAAATTCCGGATAGAGCATTCCTAACGAACTAATTCTTTCGAAACCATAGTCATTGTCTGGGCACAGTTGTAGACTCCGTATTGCTAGAGATGATCTCACTCACACTAACATTACGGAGTCTGAAAAATATACTCAGTACAGATATCTATCACGCTCGCTAATAACTATTTCTGTAGCTCTAACCAACGAGGCAAAATATCCTCGTGCATTAAATTTTCATATAACATTAACGACTTTATTTACAATATTTTAAATACAGTAATTAAATGCAACAAACATAAAAATATTTTAAGATTATTTTCAAGTCGTGTCGTAATTAAAAGACCATTAGATATACATATTAATTAAAATAATATTCCTTAAAGAAAACATTAATTACTAAATAATTAGAACGATAACATATTCTCGGAATAATTAATTATTAATACCTATTTTAATTGCTCATTGTACTGTTGTTATTAAACGATAAATGTTGACGAGAAAATACAGAAATAAATATCCTCTTATACATAATACTGTCTTATGTTTATGCGAATGTTATACATTGAAATTAAACAAACTTTATACGGATTTTATCGTCGGGGAAAGTGTAAAATTAAATCTAAATTGTTGTATCATTTAAATAGCTTAGAAGTAAACAGTAACTAGTAAAAATGTTTAGTTTCAAAATTATGTAATAATAGTGTTTTATAAAAAAGTAGCTGTCCCGACAGACGTTGTCCTGTACACATAAAAAAAACTATCCTATCTTTTAAGTTGGACCAAATTACAGATGGTTACGAAGTTTGATCAAAAACGCTTCAGTAGTTTAGGAGTCCATAGCGGACAAACAACGTGACACGTAATTTATACAAGGTTATTCTTAGTAAAGCGAAAACCTCTCAGGGGGTGATTGTACTTGTTTTTATAAACAACTTTTGTTCTGAGACATTGACGAAATCGCGAAAAAAATATCGGCTGTTCCATACAATAATGCACTTTGACCTCGGCAAAATGTATGGAACAGCTGATATTTTTTTATGTTGGACAGCCTATTATTGTCTTTTAGTGTTGGATAGCCTATTTATCGAGGAAGACTAGGCTATATAACATCACGCTACGACCCACGGGTGCCGCGCAGTAACGATAAACGCGGGTGAAACCGCGGGAACATCTAGTCGGATTAGAAAGCCGAACCTCAATACACTAGAATATTAATAAAGTGATGAATTATAGGCACCTCGTAATTCTTACTACTGATGTATTTCCTAACTAAAACCTAATAACACATCAAATCGAAACTAGACACGCTTATTGCGCAAGCGCAGGCCAACGGAGCACTAATATACCTATTATTAATAATCTTCGTAAAATGTCAGACGTCATGGAAAATGTCTGACGCAATTAATTATATTCTACTAGCTTTTGCCCGCGGCTTCGCTCGCGTTAATTTAGCATTTGACAGTCAATTCGGGTTGTACTCTGCTTGTAATAATATAATTCAATCATGATTCGAAAACAAGTGGCGCCATCTATTATCATAAGAACGTTATTGTTGTTTTCCTCAGGAACAGTAATTTTTTTCGGGATGAAAGGCAGCCTATGTCCGTTTCTGTACACCTGACAATGTATATGCAAAATATGGTTTAGGCGTGAAAAGGTAACAAACAAACAAATAAATTTCCGCTTTTATAATATTAGTTAGGAAGTTAGGATTAGGATTATATTTAGCGTACTTAATTGAATTCTTATTTTACCCTATAATAATATTTTAAAATTACATACATGGTTTCAAAACCGCAATCTTTTAACTTACACCATTTTAATAATTCTCAGTATTAAACTTTGTTACATAAAATGTACACAATAAGTAGCAGTTATCTTTTCATTTATAAATAATATACTACTATTATAAAGCTGAAGAGTTTGTTTGTTTGAACGCGCTAATGTCAGGAATTACTGGTTCGATTTAAAAAATTATATTAGTGTTAGATAGCCTATTTATCGAGGAAGGCTATAGGCTATATAAATGCGCGGACGGCGCAGTAACGATAAACGCGGGTGAAACCGCGGAAACATCTAGTTATAAATAAAGTCATATCGGCACACGAATCCACAGTAAAGTAATGATGGATGTGGCATACACACTGCCGTTAGCACGCCCTATAGCTGACCATGTGAGCAACTTTGTAAACTTTCAACAATATTACGAACTAGCTGATCCGCGCAACTTCGTCTGCTTCACATAAGAGAATTTCCTCAGTTTTTGCAACATTTTTCATTTATGCTCTGCTCCTACTGGTCGTAGCGTGATGTTATAATAGCCTTCCTCAATAAATGGGCTATCCAACACTGAAATAATTTTTCAATTCAAACCAGTAGTTCCTGAGATTAGCGCATTCAACCAAACAAACAAACAAAATTTTCAACTTTCTAATATTGGTATAGACAGTACAAATATCAGGCATAATATATAATTTTAAATAGTTAGCAATGACATTCCATGTGTTCTTATGCATAACAAATATCAGTTCAACTTTGTTTTTAAATTATAGATTTGTTTTCAATGCTGGTATTTTGTTATGTATGTTTGTGATGAGGTGATGTTGCCATCATAAAGTTAAATACCGTTTTCCATCAGTTGCGTGCAAGACATACAGCAAAATCCTTGACAAAGTTTCATACTAACTCGAGGTTTTACATCAAACTAGAACAGCACTGCTGAGTAAGTACCTGCCTAAAGTAGATCGCCATCGAATAACCTTGTCTAAAGTTTATGCCTTAAATAGCAGCCTTCTTAAAGATATTTTTCGCAGCATGAACTATTCTTTCAGTAGTAATGTCTTCATCATAGCGTCATATCCCTGACGTTGGAATCGTTCGTCGGGAACGGTAACCACTTACCGTCAGGCACGCTGTATGCTTGATACCTCGGTTTAAATTACTAAATTTGGTAATGCAGATATGTGTATGGCCCTAATACCATGTCTTTTAGCAAAGACATTAATCTTTTTTCATCGTGTTACACAATGCAAATAAATGCGCGCAATATATAATTATGCTGTTTCCAATCGTTTTTGTTCTGTGCTTTATTGTCAGATCATGTGAATTTGTATAACGCTAAGAGCGTTTTACGCCTTGTGGCCTGTTCGGAACGGCAACGACGCAATCAAGTGCCATATTTAGATGTTTTTGTTACTTATCTAGGTATTATTTTCAAAATATTTTTAATACATTCTAAAGACTAAGGTAATAAGTGTGTCATAGGTAAATTATAATAATATTTGTAGTACTTTTACTACGTAAATCGATTTAAATGAATAATCTTACCTTTTTAACAGTTTTCTCTGCTATTTCCACTTGCCGCCTCATCTGTTCAAGCTCCATCTCCACTTTCTTCCGCTGCAGCATTAGCAGTTCTTGTTCCTTCTTAGCAAGGATGCTGCGCATCTTCTCGTCTTCTTCAGACGCTGGTGGAGCAGCATTATTGTTAGCAGCATTATTGTTGCTAGTGGTTGCTGTCACCGTCTGCTGAATAAACATTATCATTAGGACAGAGAATATACCATCTGCTGAATAATTATTTATTTTAGTTCGGCTAATTTCTTTACAAAATGGTTAGTTTAAAATTTGTCTCAGGTATCATAACAGTATATCTATAAATTATAAAATGTTGGTGCCAACCAGGATCAGATTGAAACCATAGCAAGTCATACCATTTGCTTACACGGCTTGGATCTTGACTTAGATTTTAAATAGTCAATTTAACCAGATTTAGGTATATAGTTTGCCTATCCATAACGACAAAGTCTGTATGACTTTAAAATTATAGTTTAGTACCAGAGTTCACAGTAAATTATTGTCCTTGTATACCGACAAACACATCCAACTATGCACAAAACATTGATGCGTTTTAATGTTATTAGCCACTAATGAAAACCTTTTTATATACAGCCAAAACTATACAAAATATGGATTCAGTAAGACTTTAACATGAAGATTTCAGAAGCATCAGATGGAGATAGCATTTGAGACTAAGTTTTCAAACATTGCTAACAATATACATAAGATAGTTGAAGTTGGTTTTGAGACAACTCAAGCATAAATGAATCCAGGCATTACAGTTGGCATTAAAAAGTAAAAGTATCCTTGATAACATATGAGAAGGAAGACCTCATTGTATGTGATACTTGCTAAAGCTAGCATATAACTAATCAACTTCAAAACAATAATCAACTAAAAAACACCTTTTTCAGAAAATTTGGATTTACATGGATGTTTGACTGCTGCGGTTGTGCTTGTATTGGCCATGCTGGGTCGATCAAGTTCACTTTTACATCAAGCTGGTACAACTTCGTAGGAGGGAACACATCATGCCATGTCTCCCGCAACTTGAACATTTGCGATCTAATTTTCTCATCAACCTGTGAAAATATTGTGTTTAAATTACCAGAACTTTATTCACACTAAATTCACGACTGTAATTAATGGCGAATATAACTCACAATTACCTGCTTAAACGTCCTTGTAAACATATTGACGATGCTCTGTGCAAACTTCTGTGTGTATGCGCCACCAACATTCTTGATAATTGAATCAACTAAATACAGTACAGGCAGCTTGATGTCAGGGTGAACCTGTGTAGAAAAACAATGTCTAGTCCCAAACCCCTGCGGTCAAGTCCGAACTTGACCTTATTGCTCAAGGTTTGCTCCCATAGTTCATGAATGGTAACGGGAAAGAATAAGACAAGAATTTGCTTTATCAACCTTTTAATTGTTGTTACGTGAAAAATAAATAAGAATTCAGTTTCAAAATGCTTTATTATCACAATTTCTTGGATATACAACTGAAAAAGATAAGGATTACATACCCTTGAAGGTAGATAGTGTTATCTGTAACTAGCTTTTGATACAGGTATCTCCTATTTAATCAAAATGTTGCAACGTAAAATTCAATATTACAAAAGAACAATTTCTGTAGTGACTATTTCATAATATTTGCAATAATTAAGAAGGGTACTTGATGGTAACTTGATTGTCATTGACTGTAAAATTTGAGATTACTTATAATGTCTACTTTGACTGTTTTTGTGTCAAGCCTAGTTTATTGTTTCCATTCAGCACATAACGAGTTATGGAATATTTGTCTAATTACAAAATGTATCTCAATCAGATAGAGGTTTGTGTAACATATTTTTTTTTTTTTTTAAATTTATAGGTTTACTTAGGTATTTTCTTAGTTTTGGTTAGATACAGTTATTTACTCAGAATTCTATGCCAAGGCAACACAATATGATAATAAGCAGTCAATTGTTTCAAAACAAGGTGGCTGTTATCTACGGAGACGATAAGAACAGTTCACAATACTCCTATCTACAAAAAAAACGTCATTTGGTTATTGTATAGGTGAACCGTATTGGTAGGAGATACCTGTTGCTGCTTCGACTGGTTACAAACGAGGTCGAGTTAGTCACATTTGTCACAGTAAACACGTAAAACACGCAACGCGAGCGTGCGTCATCATTCTATGAACACTTTCCCATTTTTCCCTAAAAGCTCACGTGACAGTGTGGCTCAAATTCCGTGGCACCTCACACGCGTTTAATTTTTAAAAATTTAAATTCACCTTCTCCAAATGCTTCTCCACTGTTTCAACGATAACCCCGGCGTGGTCGATGTTCTCTTCCGCGAGTATAGTCAACATATTTATCAGGGGTTTGCTGTTGACGGTTAAGTCCGCCAAACTCGATGCGTACTCCTCTGCTACTTCTTTCGACATCTTGATGGACAACCGAAGTCGTTGATGTCACCATGCCAAGCACAATCTTCAACTGCACATCACTGTAATTTACGAATTATTTAGCTTTATTTGTTACGTGGTTAGCCAATATGGCGAGATTTTTTTATGAACACGTAGTTAACTTACGTTATCGCGTATATCACAACACGGGAGTCGATAAAAACACTATGTGGCTGTTATCACCTCACGTACGAATGGAATGAATATATAAAAACGAAACTAATCACGTAGAACTTCGTTATTTCTCCACCCAATTGTGAATACGTATCGACGTAACAATGTCTGCTGGATGAAAACAAAATGGCGACCGCGACGTGCAGCGTGCGATGCCGAAAGTGGGGATATCAAATTTGTTATTGGTTGGCCGTAGAGATGCCCATCGTTTTGAACTAAATATTAAATGACGGTTTCTTATTGTTTACTAGTTTTACAAAATCTTTGGTTTACATTTCTGTAGACTCTCTGTAATCTGTGTTTACATTACATACTTAATTACAACCAAATGTAAAAAGTAAAAAACATAGCCACCGAGAGCCTATATTTATATAGTACCTCATGCTTGTTTTGGGATATATGTACATTCTAATTTCTAATGCTTCTTGGCATTGTCAAATTCATTTATAGTAGGTTATTATTCTGAATTATACACAATAATCCAGTGTGTATATTTTAGATATAAGTCGGCATGTGTTAATCACATGGACAGACGTATAATTTAGAGTGTACACAACACTAACATGTAACTTTTCATTCTGTTTGTACCTATATAAATATTTTCACTATATATTTTGCTCATTATCACTGAATTTTACTGTCTACAGTAGAAATAAATTAATAGGATCCATTTTTAAAAGCATTATTTCTTGGTATTATTTAAGGCGCGATTCCATTAGGCAACTCTTGCATGCAAGTATGACGCCACATTTGCGAACCATTGGAAACATGTTTTTCAGAGTGTGCAAATTGCAAGCAGGTTTCACTTGCATACAAGTTATAGACTAGTATATATTATACAAGTGGAGAAGTTCAATAATTGAGTAGACCAGAATGGGTAGAAGACGTGCTCCTCAATAAAAATGATTATTTTCCGTGCGCCCACCATAACAGACAGTATGTATGTTTCGATAATTTGTACAGCGATAGATACTATTATGTACGTACAGGACACTCGTTCGAAACGTGCAACTAACGTTTGCGCTTTCAATTTGCAGGTCACTTGAATAAAAATACATATGTACAAGTTCAAACTACCCCATACAAGTTGTAACTTGTATGCAGGTTTGTTCAAGTTGTATGCAACTTATAACGTAGTAACTTGCCTAATGGAATCGCGCCTTTATATACTTTCATTTTAACAAGCAACGGTAGCCTAGTGGGATACCGTTGCTTGATCTGCCACGCAGAAGTTTCGAATTCGAACCTAAGGCACGCACCTCTGTATTTTCAATGGTAGGTATGTGTCAATTAGCGCTTGCTTTAACGGTGAAGAAAAACATCAAACTCAAACTCATTTAATATTGTCTTCTGTTTACGCGAATGTTATTCATTGAAATTAAACTACTATAAACGGATTTTATCGCGTTGTTTATTTGACACTGTGTGAACATGTGCAACAGAGGACCAACCACTACCTGAGATTTGACAAACCATAGATGCTCGCCAAAGAACACCGATTCCTACCAAGGATGCTTCGCGAGGCTATTGAAATCAAAAAATATCCTAATTTCAATAGAGAAGATGGTTGGAATGTACCACCAGCTTGGGATCCAGTAATTCAAATAGTCAAACCCATCAAGAAGCAAACCACAGCTAGACATCATGATACTTTGAGCTCATTCCGCGTAAATAGAAACACCCATGATTAAATTATGTTCGGGTACTTTGAAATAACTACACTGGAACATTGAGACAACTACCATCTTAGTTTCTCCGTGACCATGGCTGCTGAAATGCAACCGAAACGTCGGGGAAAGTGTACAAATAAATATAAATAGTATAATAGTATAGTAATAGTATAAATAGTTTTAATAGTTTCAATAATTTAATTAGCTTAAAAATTAGTAAAGTTTAATAGAAATAGTAGTGTAACAGTTTACAAAATTTTGTAATAAAGTGTCAAATAAACAACGCGATAAAATCCGTATATAGTAGTTTAATTTCAATCAAACTCATTTATTGCAAAAATGGGTAATTCAGATAACATACGAATAAATTGGTCGCGTCATGACATCGTGAGGAAACCTTCATGTCTGAGAGTTCTCTATATCGTTCTCGAGGATGATGTGAAGTTTGATAACTGGTCAGCGTGGTGGACTATAGCCTATCCCTTCTCACACTTTGAAGAGGCCAGTGCTCAACAGTGGTTGGTTTTATATTATCACTTATGTAAAAAATATTATATAATAATTTCAATGTGTAACGTTTGCGTAAGTGTAAGACTATATTATGCAAATTATCCTGTGTTTAGTCAATAAAATCACGAACTGAAAGACCGTCGCACATAATATTAAGCTTATAGCTAGCTTCCTGTAAAATCTTCTTATTTCTTGTAAGGGACTACATGTCACCTAGTAAAACCTTGGATGAGCAGTACATTCTTACAGTCACCATATTATTAGCAACAGAAGGTTTCCATTCCACTATTACAAATTTATCTATTTTTAATTATAATTAACAACTATCGCACTACGAATAAATCCTGTGTCGCGGGGATTTTACAAACGTTCAAACAACACAAATAAATTGCGCTTATTTCACTCACACGTTGTTATATAAAAAAGGAGGCGCAGCGGTAGTGAATGTGACTGTTGTGCATGACGTCTTGTTCTATTCCTAGGTCACTCAGGTCAGCCCGTAATAGGGATATTCGATATTCATCGATGGTGAATAAACATCGATGTTTAGCTGATAACTACGAAACATCGATATTTTGAGATTAAAATATCGGAACGTCAATATACTCTTTAGGGTCATCTGGCGTGCTTTGGATGTACTAGCTAGATGACCTCGTATATCAATTTAAATTATTTTACACTAGATGTCACCGATGTCGTAACCAATGATAACCGGAGTAAGCTGTACTAATAGTTATTTCTTTGCTTGCATTTCCTAAGAGGTTAAAAATGATGAGGTGAATGAACGAACTGAAAATGATCAATTGGCGGAGAACTCTACAACACAAGTGGAAGAAGACCAAGCTCAACAAACTATAGATATGAAATGATCATTATAAACTTGTTAACGAAAAGAATAATACATTGACTGGGCAACGTGACACGGATTTGCCTACGGAATTACAATTTTATTTAAAAAGTCCGGTAGCTGATTTAAAACAAGACCCAATACTTTTATGGAAATGGCTAGAATCTACCTACCCCATCTTAACGAAAATTGCTGTGAAATATTAGTGTTGCACAGTGACTTCCACAACTTCAGAGAGGCTTTCTTCTAAAGCTGGCCAACTCCTGTACCAGCAACATAACAGAATAAAAGGAAAAATCTTGACAAAGTTAATTTTTTTATAAAGCGTACCCAAAAAATATTGGGTATGTTAATTTTTTATTATATTTTTTTAAAAAACAATAAGCGCATGTATGTATGAAAAAAAATTATATAGTTTTATTTCCTACCGAAAACATCGATGTCTTCGGATACATCGATGTTTTTCAATTGATGTTTATCGTACATCGATGCTTTTAAATCGATGTTAACATCGATGTCAACATCGATGTTTTTCTTATATCGATCATCTCTAGCCCGTAATACCATGTATTTTTCCACAGGTACTTAATGATTTCTCTTAATAAATTTTCTGTAACAGCATGCAGAATGAGTTGGCCTTCTATGACCGCCATGTATGACCCAAAATAATAGCTGAATGTTTGAGATATATACCCAAAGAGGAAAGTGAAATATCCTCTTTTTAACTTTCCCCTTTGGGAATAAAGACGTGCGAATTTCATTAAATTTATTGGGCTATAATTATAATATATATATTACCCACTTCGAACTTAGTGAGAATATCAGTCATATAAAATTGCAGACATGTCACTTGTCAGCTATAGATTTCCTGACGTGACGTGACAGATACATGACTAATGTGACATTTCTTGAACACCAGGTCAGGAAATTATTATAAATTGTAGCATTTAATTACTTCGGGGTATATGAAGTAATTAATAATGGCCAACGTGAACACGGGCGAACTTTTGGACTTCCAGGACTACTCTCCTGAACATAATAATCGCACTGCACGTATTGACGTAGAGGCAGTTCATACAAATCAATACAACAACACGGTATCCAACCCGAGCTATAATTTTGAGCAGCCAAATATTATTGAAGAACTTCCAGAGGCTCCTCCACAATGTAAGATTTTATATTTGTAATATATCTAATATATAAACTGTAACAGGAAATAAGAAATTAAGTTGTGGCTCCGCTTTAAGCTTGTAAACAAACATCTAATCTTTATCTTATAATTAATGTAGTTGTTATCAGACTATGATAATCTAATCATTGCTTTAGTAATTTCTTATCTTTTAATTCTATAGTGTTTTTAGTAATTTTGTCTAAAGTTTTTGTGTTCCATAAACCAACCACTAACATTTTCAAAGTAGATAGTACTTACTAGTGGTTAGATAGCAAATTAGTAAATTGTTCATATTACTTGTGAGCTATTAAAGGTGATACATATAGCTAATAATTTTGTACACATTTCTTTATGACTCATGATAAGAACTGACCGTTTGAGGTACATATATTTCATAAGTTAATCAAATGGGTAAGAAAAGTAAATTATTAATAATTTTGTCAAAAATACACTTTTCAGTGCATTGTAGAAATGTGTACAACATTTCTACAATTCACTGAAATGTGTATTTAAAATAGTATTTGTAAATGTATTGTGTAAGGAAGACTAGTGTGATTTCAGTTATTAAGAGCACTTGATTATTGGTTTTGCAATCTTGCAGCTAACCACAATTTCTGGACAATTGAATACTATCAGAAGTACTTTGATGTGCAAACAAATGAAGTTGTGGAACGGATCATTTCATCAGTGCTGCCGCAGAAGGTGTCCCGCAACTATTTTGATGAAAGGATCAAGGGAAAACCAGACTTGTATGGACCTATTTGGATTTCTGTTACTCTGGTAGGTTGCATTATATTTACGGTTTGTTAATTTATAATTGAACTACTTATTTAGGATGTTTGTCCAATTGTAAACAAACAGATACACATTTTTTGTATGTCTTAAGGAAATTTGGAGCAATATATATTTACTTTTTTAATAATAAGTTCTTTATTACCAAAATTTACAAAGCACTATAGGGACTAAAATAGCATACAACCATGTACATATTTGTAAAGAATCCTTCTTGCAATTGAACAACATTTATACTTTTTTGTCTGTAATTGTGTTGTATTATGATGTATGTGTTTCTGTTGTTACCTTGTAATCTGTTACATTGTTCTATTTTTATTGCAAACTACATGTTCATATTGTAAATATTTAAGAGAAAATAATTGACCCAATATGCTCTGTCATGAAATATTCTTACTCCTTACTAATATTACAAATTCGAAAGTAACTCTGTCTGTCTGTCTTTCTGTTACCTTTTCACGGCTAAACCACTCAACCAATTTAGATGAAATTCGGTACAGATATAGTTTAAAAACAGGAAGGACATAGGCTACTTTTTATTCATGTAGGTACCACGCGGGCGGAGCCGCGCGCAAAAGCTAGTATTGAATAAAAGCAACATGGAATTTAATTTAAGAGTGTGATGCACACTCAATTAATTTTTAAATCTACATTTTATTAAGTACATGTTTAAACCATGTACTTGTTATAATATGACTTTCTCCATTGCAGATATTCACAATAGCAGTGAGTGGAAATATTGCAAGTTATCTTCAGAATGCTAACAACAAGAGCTTTGTGTGGAGATATGACTTCCACCTGGTGTCGATAGCAGCCACAGCCATCACATGCTATGTGTGGCTCGTGCCTCTAGCACTCTGGGCTGCACTCAAGTGGACCACTAATAATGATGCACATGATGAAATTGAAAACCAGGTCAGTTCTAACAGTATCCTATATATCATATACATACTTAGAATTTTAAAAAAATTCAGCCTAAGATGCATAATTGCTTGCAAATGTCATATTATATTTTTTAATTTAAACCCTTTAAAAAATAACATTCATTGATCTAGAGACATTTAATTTTGAGGATTACTGATGACTTAATGTTTACTAATGAGTCTCTTAAGTCATCATTAACTAAACCTAAAATATTGATTAAAAATCTTCATAAAGATTATTAAATAAGATATTTGTTATGTATTCTCAGAATTTCGACTTTGTAAATGATCAACCTCAAAAGGAAGGTGCTCGATAATTACTAAATGATGATATTGAGAAAAGTACAAAAAACAAAATCCTTTTGTATTTAGAGGATTAGAACCCATTTTTGGGTACAAATTTTTATGGTAATTATTCCAACAATAAGATATGGCGGCAGTATAATCCTTTGAACAAAACAATTTTACAATAAAACCCTAATCTTTTGTCAAAAAGAAACATAATGGGTCATAAACTATAATACAGATTATTAGTTTAATGATAATTTGCTAATCCTTTTTCCCAGAAAGGTAATTAAACATTTTGCCAGAAAGGTAATTAACCATTTTGCCAGAAAGGTAATTATTCTTTTGTATTTTTCGGTCATTCTTTAATGAGACGATTTTAGTATAAATATATTCATATAAATTTGTTGCACCGAATCTTATCTTTAAAAACATTAGTCGCTATGAATAGTTCATAAATGCAAAGTAAATTTTTATCCAAGAATTTATTTGAACCGGATAGCGAATAAAGGTTTTTTAGTTATGCATGCTAACGGACAAGAGAGCTCTTCTGTTAGATAGATAAATAACTTACGTAAAGCAACCGCATAGTTATTGGATACGAGCGGCACGCCAACTATCGCTGTTTAAGTATTTTACAGACGAATTATAAAAAGGTTGCTTTCACTAATATCGTCATGAGCCACAATTAAAATTTGCTAAAAAAATCTAAGACTTGTTGTAGAACTAGCCTTAGAGCTTTTAGCGAATCTTACCTCAGATTATATAAAAATGTAAGGCTAAGGTGTATATCTAGCCTTAACCCATTGAATGTTAGCAACAAAAAGTGAAAGGAACGTCCTTCGAGCTTATGCACACACGGTGTTCATAAGACACGTAAAGTAGGATATAAGGTAGGAACCTACCTATTCCCTCGTGTTCTACCCTGGTAACGCATTTAATTCTAGTTTTAATGTTCATCAAATACTGCATCAATAAATAAAAATAATTGATATTCTTGTTTCAGAATGCGACATCACCAACAATGATGTCCCTATTCTGCCTCTACGGATACTCTCTCTCTATCTACATACCTGTGGCCGTATTCTGGACGATCCAAGTGTTCTGGCTGCAGTGGCTCTTCGTGCTTATGGCCGCGTTCGTATCGGGCGCTGTCCTTATATTCTGGCTACTACCCGCTTTGAAAAAGTCAAAATACTTTCTAATAATAGGCGGATCGATTTTAGCTTTCCATTTCTTGTTGGCTGCGGGATTCATGTTATATTTCTTCCATCGGCCGAGCGCAGACGTCGATATTTTACCTATTGTAACTTCGACTTTAAAGTCTAAAGCGTAAATATATTTAGAAAAATGTAGTCTTAAGTACTTTGTGATTGGGTGTTAGACCTTACTTTTGCCATCTTTTTGTTTTGTTGAGTTTATGGGTTGTGACGGGTTAGGGGGAGTATAGCGAGATTATGTATTTTTGAGGAAGACTGCTTCTTTAGTGCAGGGAAGTAAATTTTCTTTACAGCGTTTTACCAACGAAACAATCACAATTTTGCATCAGTTTGGGGTCTGGATCCCAACCGATTCGATCGATTGTTTCCTGGAAACAATGATAGTGAGAGCCTGTCATTGCAGGACCTATTATGTAAGACTGGTGTATATCATGCAAAAACATTATAGGTCCCACGTGATAGGTACGAGGGCGAGCAAATTGGCTACAGATTAAACAGTGTGCTACAAACAAAGATTTTTCCAGATTTCTTTCTGCCCATCTTTGTAATGGGTTTGGAAGCATCATGATTGTCAGTTGGGGATACGTATACGATCCTGGTGCAACAAGATACAGTTTTTATCTAAAATAGCAAGTCTCCGTATTAATAAAATTAACAGTCTGTGCAGATACGAGAAATATATAAGAAAAGTCTGCAATTTCCGAATCCGTCACAACCAGTGGGCACGGAGAATTGTCGCGCTTCTATTAGAGGCGAAAGTAATAATAATATTCGTGTTTAACAACCGCATGCGCTGAGCGCAAAGCAACGTCAGTTTGACAGTAGCAAATGACATATTTGTGTCGTCTGTGTAGTTGTCACTGACACACTTGGATTCTATAGAATATGACAAGTAGTCTCTAGCAGAAAATGTGATTTGAATTCGTGCTCTATCTTCACAACCCTTTAGTACAGTGATATAGATTCTATGTTCTACATAATATGTTATGTACACTTAAATACTTAGTCTATCAAGCACGTCCTAAATACATACACTACAGCCAGCTCACCAGAATCTAAACTAATATTACAAATGCGAATTTTTTTGTTTGGTATGCTTTCACTACTCTGATCATCATGAAATTTTGCATACACGTTGTCAGGGGTACAGAAAAGAACATAGGGTTCCTTTCATCCAGAAAACGTGCTACCCTAGGGATAGAAATTTGACTGCGGGCAAAATCAGACTAAAAATATAATGAGGAAACATTTTTTGTTTGTATGGATTTAACTCAAAAACTAAAGAACAGATTTTTAAAATTCTTTCACGATTAGAAAGCTATATTACCTATCACTGAGTAAGATAAACTATATTTTATTTAAGAAAAGTCCTGTTACTAACGTAACATAAGCTAGTTTTACGCAAGCGAAGTGGCGGGCAAAAGCTAGTCTTTAAATCGGTACCGGTGTTGGGGTGGCAACGTAGTGACTTTTATGTAGGGTAACCGCTGGGAATAGACTTCATACCTTTTCACAAATAGTAAGGATATCTCTAAAGCATGCACGGTTACGCACAGTGTAAATACTATAGATTGGTTTATATAAAAAACATTTAGTTAAGCTCTATCCACACATATCAGGGCCGTGCCCGGGACGTGACAAGGCCGTGGCCGTGCTAAGATCGTGCATCCGAGTCCCGCCAAGGACTTTCTGTTCACAAACTTCAGGGGTGTTACCGGACCGTGGAAAGGCCGCAATCTTAAATCTGTGCCGCGATTTTAAATGGAAGAGGTAGGTACATGAGAGACAGAAAGTGGTTAATAAACGTCTGGGTATAAGAGTTGTAGCAAGACAGAGAGCTTCTGGAAGAATTTCACAGAATATACCTACCTACAGAAAACTAACAAAAAATTACATTGCCTATCATGATTACTTAAAAATATCCAAATCATATTTTTTATTCGAACCACCTCTAATAACAACTCTTCATATATATATTTTTAAGTAAAGAACGACTACGTGCAATAAAAATATCGACACACCCAGTCACGTCATGGCGTCGGCCTAGGCACTGAAGTTCCGTCGCCGGCCCGGGCACGGACGTGTGTGAACGAGTTCATATAAAATGTACACACCGATATTTTTTTGAGCTCGTGACGGGGCACGGTCCGTCCACGTCCCTGATATGTGTGGATAGACCTTTAAGGTAGTTCAGACTGGCTGTAGATTCACAGAATTTTAATTACGTAGTATATTTATTTGGCATAGAATATTTAAGGTATTAATATACATTGTACTGATTAAACTAAAACTCTTCAATTTGATTCCAAACTTTAAGTTTAAACTGTTTTATAGCGAATGTATTTATGTATTACACATTAAGGTATCGGTTCACTGTACTGTAGCATAATATGAATATTCATGACATGCGAATAGGAGTTTTTCGGATGATATTATGAAATACGTATGACCTGTGCATTTAATTTACCAGGCCTTGGGAACTATATACCGAATCAAGTTGTCGAAAGAGACATACGACACTCTCTCGCGTCGCTATCCTATAAGTCTCGAATGGTGTACGTGTTTCTGCCGTTTATTCTTATCTGATTTGATTGGCTTAGCTAGCTCCCTTGAACATAAAGATACTTGCGTCTCAAATAGCATAACCCTTTAATTTTACGCAAGAAAACCTCTGGGAATTCAAATAGCCAGGTCATTACCACCTGCGTAAACTATTGAGCTAGCAATTATGCACCTGTTTTCTGTTACAGTATAGTGGGATGAAACCTTTAGACATAAAAGTTAATGTTTTATGGATTTGTAAAATTTATAAGATTATTATTATACATAAGTATTCCTTGGTTTAAACATTCCTAATTATAACTATTATATTTGTGTAAAAATAAATAAATGTTTTAAATAAATAATTATATTTATTTTTAACAATCATTTAGTCTCAAATGTTTTTTGTTAAATTCATTTGAGTTATTTACAATATCTACAATAATTCGTGGGTAATTTGAACATTTGTTTCGTTTTCAATCAACCAGAGAGAAAGATTCGAAACTTTTCAGCCACGGTTGTCTATGGAATGATGGCGGCATCTCTTCTGGTGATGACTGCAATGTGCCCGCGAGTTCTAATAACATTGTCGCTGAAACAATAAACATGACATAAGTATTTTCCTTTGATGTGTTATTGTGAGTCTGTTTCAAGAAATTATGGAATCAGTATGGAGTCTGTAACTACGCCCAGTGAATGTCAACAGTTGCCACTCTAGTTATATAAAAAAAAAAAATGATGTTTTTAGAGTATTCAGGGCAGACGCCGTTTTTCATCCATAGTTACCAATATACCAGTCCATCAAACACCCATACCCATAGCCCATATATTAGAATCCATACGTAGCAATAGTCCTACGTCTGCTGCGGCTAGTGCCGCTGTAGGTGTTCCATCCCACCTTTAATTAAAACTCTCGATGGGCCTTTTCACGTTGGACCTATGTCTCCGTGTAAGCCTCCCAAAGGGCCGGGTATTTTCTAATATAATATGTTAGAAAATATCTGTGATAAGAGAAACATAATAATCTACAAATAGTTGTTCTAAGTCTGCGAGTTCTTTGTGTCCGATGTTTGAATGTTGTAAAGTTCTCTTTTTGAGTGGTAGGGCCACGCTGGTTACAGCGTGAATGGGCCAGCTCGACCGGGGAAGTACCACCCACAGAAGATCGACGTAAAATAACTGTATCTATTATAGTATTGTCTTCTGTTTACGCGAATGTTATTCATTGAAATTAAACTACTATATACGGATTTTATCGCGTTATTTATTTGACACTTTATTACAAAATTTTTTGAAAACTGTTACACTAGTATTACTATAATTATTGAAAACTGTTACACTAGTATTACTATTACACTAGTGGAATAGTAATACTAGTGTAAGTTTTCAAAAAAAATTGTAATAAAGTGTCAAATAAACAACGCGATAAAATCCGTATATAGTAGTTTAATTTTAATGAGTATCTGTTATGTTTCGGTGAGTGAAAGCGCCGGAGCGCCCAGTCACCCTTCCCATCCTGCTCCATTTCCCTTTTCCTTCTAGTAGGCAGCGACTTGGTTGTTTTTTGGACATTGCTTCTGTAATGCTAAGAGAACACAGCCATGTGTATGAGCCACGGTTCTCGCTTACCGTCAGGTAGGCCGCTGGTTCGTTTGCCACCGATGAACGCAAAAAAAAACTGCGACACAGGAATCATTGCAAGTGCTGTAGTTATCTCCAAAAACAAATTTTATTTAGTCTGGTTGTATTGCGTGTCCCTTCATTGTATATTTGTTGTGTCCGCGACACACGACATCAACAACGGGAGCCGTCTCGCTGAACGTGGATATATTATACTCCATGTTCCCACGGTTTCACCCGCGTCTATCGTTACTGCGCCGCCCCCGTGGGTCGTACCGTGACGTTATATAGCCTATAGTCTTCCTCGATAAATAGGCTATCCAACACTAAAATATTTTCAAATCGAACCAGTAGTTTCTCAAATTAGCGCGTTAAAACAAACAAACTCTTCAGCTTTATAATTTAGTATACATTTATAAAATACAATAAATAGTGAGAAACCGTTCGACTGCCACGCAGAGGTCTCGAGTTCGATCCCAAGACGCCGCATCTCTGACTTTTCGAAGTTATGTGCGTATTAAATGATTAATTATCGCTTGCTTTAACGGTGAAGGAAAACATCGTGAGGAAACCTGCATGCCTGAGAGTTCTCCATAATGTTCTCGAAGATATATGAAGTCTGCCAACCCGCACTGAGCCAGCGTGGTGGACTATGGCCTAACCTTATCACGCTGGGAAGAGGCCCGTGCCCAGCAGTGGGACAATTTAATACAGAGCTGATATTATTATAATAAATACATAGTTTCCGTATCGCTAGTCCAAATACTCACAATAAGCTTCGCTATGCGGTACATCTCTCATGAGCTCACAGAACTCGATGAGATGTCCCTCGTTGTGCGCCAGCTGAGTGCTGAGCTCCACGTCTCGCAGCGCGCACGCACACAACAGCTGCACGCCACACCTACACACTGATAGCAACTCGTCCTGTTTAGACGAGGGTACTACATCTGTAATAAAAGTACAATAAATTATACAAAACATCATTATTTTATGACTATCGGGCCACCAGCTTTGCAAGGTTCTGTATTATGTGAGAGGCCTATATACTGAAAACTAATATTTTAATTAAAATTAGTTAAATAATAATTATTATTAGTTAATGCTGTAGAAATGAGAGCGCTGAGAAGCATATGTAGTGTGACTCTGAAATATAGAGTAAGGAATAGTGTGATTAGAGAGAAATGCGGCATGAAAGTGGATATAGTGACAAGAATAGAAAAGGGTATGTTAAGCTGGTTTGGACATGTAGGAAGAATGGACGAGGACAGACTGACTAAGAAAGTTTATAAGGCTAGAGTGAATGGAACAGTCGCAAGAGGAAAACCTAGGCGAACGTTTCTCGATCAGATCGGCGGCGTTCTGGACAAAGGTCAGGTTAAAAGCTTCTTGAACCGACGGGCGTGTATGAGGAATGTGATGAAAGCGAATGAAGCCAGAGAAGTGTGTCAGGATCGTAACAAATGGAAATCCGTAGTCTCTGCCTACCCCTCTGGGAAACAGGCGTGAATCTATGTATGTATGTATCATTATTTTTATAAAAGAGACCGATGAATAATTCCTGCGGAGACGTCACAAACAAAAAACGGTCAGAAAGATTACTCAAACTCGGAACAATTATTTGTGGATCACACAAATTTATGTCAAGTGTGGGATTCGAACCCACAACACTCGCCGTAGTAGCAGTGGCGAGACGACCACTTATCTTAAATACGGCAGCCAGTCAGTCCAGACCGGTGACACTTCGACCCAGTGGGATCTTTTGTGTCGGCCCCAAGATCTATCCTTTAGCTATCTCCTTATGAATGTACTGCATCAACCGCAGCGTACACTTCAGAGACGTTCTGGATAAAGGCCAGGTTAAGAGCACCTTAAACCGACGGCCGTGTATGAGGAACGTTATGAAAGTGAATGAAGCCAGAGAAGTGTGTCAGGATCGTAGCAAATGAAAATCCGTAGTATCTGCCTACCCCTCTGGGAAACAGGCGTGAATCGATGTATGTATGTGTATATTATTATTTATTGTGAAATTTTGCCGCCCCCTAAAAGTGCCACCCCTGCCGCCACCACTACGCTACGCCACTGCTTGCCTATACTTATACGATATATTTCAACTACGTCTCATAGTCCTAAATTCTGTAAACAAACATGACGTAGAACAGAGGTTCCCAGACTTTTTTTCTCATAAACCACTTTCAAAATTTAGCTGGTTCCGGTGGACCCTCTGCAGGTAAACAAGTTCATGCAAATAACCATTTTGGTCAAATCTCTGCGGGCTGAATCGAAATACCACTGGTACTGAATATGTCGGCGGCCCAATCACCCCCTTTCCCCCATCCCGCTCCTTCTCCTTCCCACTTCCTTTTCTAAAGGGTCGGCAACGCGCAAGTGATGCCTCTGGTGTTGCAGGCGTCCATAGGCTACGGTGACTACTTACCATCAGGTGGGCCGTATGCTTGTTTGCCACCTAGGTTATATAAAAAAAAAATATGGAATATACAATATAAGTTTTTACAAGTAACAGTCGGTGAAGTCAAGACAACATTTTAGTTCTTCACTATCGAAAGCAAATAAGTTTTCGTCGACCCCTGCTTACGAATTGTGCACACCCATTTTTTTTGTCACGCCAACGTAGACCCCCGTCGAGTGTGGACCCCTGGGGATCCACCTGGACCACTTTGGGAACTAATGACGTGGACGATACTATTGTTTCTCTTGTGCAAAAGTTTTATATTAAACTTACTGATAGAAGTATCCTTATAACTATGAAACATCACGGCGCATATCCGTAATGCGTAAACAATGACTTGTACTAGTACAAGCTGACAATCACACCTGCAAACAAAACAGAACATTACTTTAAAAAAATATTGTTACGTGCGTACAATAATAATAGTCTTATATTAAGCTGTCCCACTGCTGGGCACGGGCCTCTTCTCAGCGTGGGAAGGGTTAGGTTAGGTTTCGCTGAGGTAGTAACTTTTGCCAGTGGCCCATCGACTATACAAGGCAGCGAGCGCGCACACCGAGGGGTTTTGGTCCGTAGGCCCGAAGTACGGGAGAGCCGGACATAACCCTCTTGCCTCCCCTTGTGGCGAGAGGGTATGCATCAGGCGCATTTCCCCAGGTAAAAAAAAAGTAGTAAGTTAGGTTGCCACGACGGGTTGGCGGACTTCACATATCTTCGAGACCATTATAGAGAACTCTTAGACATGCAGGTTTCTTTACGATGTTTTCCTTCGCCGTTACAGTGAGCGCAACAATTTAATTAGAATTACGTGTAAATAATTAGGTATAATTAATAAGGTCGCGGGAAGCGGTTGGATGCGGGTGGCCCAAGACCGGTCTGTGTGGAAAACCTTGGGGGAGGCCTATGTCCAGCAGTGGACGTCTTTTGGCTGACATGATGATGATGATGATGATGAATTAGGTATACCATGTATTTGTTTACCTTGAGTTTTCTCGTGCCAAAGCATTATTGTCACTAACATTACTATATAAAATGATAAGATTCTCCGTAATATTCACAGCTTTCTCCACCATTCTCTGTTTCTCTATACATTTGAGACACGCTTCTATCTGTTTTAGAAGGACTTGTAAATAACATGAATCTGGAATGTAAGAAAGAAGAAGAAAGAAAGAAATATTTTTTATTTTGGCACACAAAAGAGCACACCCAAAACATGAAGAAATAAAATAGAATAAAAAAAATACAAAATAAAAACCAGAACAATACGTAACTAAAAAAAAATAAAGCAAATACTAATACTAACACTATAACTATTTCATTTCATTTTTGCTCACTGGCAACACCACACCCATCCCATCAAGTCAAGGCTAGTATGGTCAGTGAGCATACAAACCAAAAATAAAACAATAATATTCAACTATTTAAGTTTGACTTAAATTTTAAAAGTAATATGAAAGTGTGTGTCCCATCAGTGCCAAAATTTGGATATCGCTCAGCGTACGTTGCGATTGTTAAATCGCAACACTGATATTCTGCGAAATCCAACAGTAAGGTTGTATAAATTAGGTAGTTAAATAGTCTACTCATTACTGGACAAAGATTGAATAAATCTATACTAATATTATAAAGCTGAAGAGTTGTTGTTTGAACGCGCTAATTTCAGGAACTACTGGTTCGATTTGAAAAATTCTTTTAGTGTTGGATAGCCTATTTATCGAGGAAGACTATAGGCTATATAACGTCACGGTACGACCCACGGGGTCGGCGCCGTAACGATAAACGCGGGTGAAACCGCGGAAACATCTAGTTATCAATATATATTTTATCCGCCATTTATTTAAAACTGACTTTGAACCGGTATCTAAAATATTTATAAGACATAAGGCCAGTTTTCCAGCAGCCATTATGTGACTTTGTAAGTAGAAACTCCCTTTATCTATTTAGTCGCAGCAGCATATCAACGGCTTGACACTAAAGATTTTTAAACATGTCTGGTATTCCAAGTCTTGTCGCTGATGTAGTTTCAGTTTCTGCGACCCACCATACAAAGCAGCCAGCTGGCATACCATGGTGGTTTTAGTCGGTAAGCCCGAACTCTCGGGAGAGCCCGACATAACTCTCTCGCCTCCCCGCGTAGCGAGGGGACATTTTTTTTAATGATTTAGGGGCAAACTGGCAGACGGATCGCCTGATGGTAAACGATTACCGCCACCCATGGACACCTGCAACACCAGAGGAGTATGCATGTATGGGTATGCATCAGGAGCATTACCAAACGTAAAACAAGTGAGAAACGGCAAAGAATAGCCGTAAATCTTAGAGTTCGAAAAAATGGTTCAAGTAATATGCAAAATTGAGGTCAAGGTCATAGTCATTTCGGGGGTATATCGACTATGCTGAGTCGAATGGCGTTGACCGCGAGTCTCTAGCTCTTACGGTTCTTGAGTTGAAAGTTGTATAACAGACGGACGGACAAAGCTGTTGTATAAGAATTCTACCGAACTCTAAAAAATGATATTCCAAGACTTGCCAGGTTAAATAATTATTTTTCTGATTTCAACATGTAACATTCGCGTAAACATTAAGTAATATTTTTAGTACATACCTTTCTTATAAAGCAGCACACCTTGATCATAATCAGTCTTCAGATTCCCTGTCCCGTTGCCCGGACAGAACATTTTCAAAAATATGTTCCACTCTGACACTTCCCTCACCACACTTAGGATGTGTGTGACAACGAACGGCATCGGTCGGGAGTTCAGTATTGTCTTTATAACTTCTAACACTTTACTCCGGCTTAGTGAAGGCAGGAGGGTAGTTGTGAATAATGTTATTGAGAGGAGTAAGCTGCTGTATAATGATGCGCATGACTGGAAAAATAAAATAAGCATCATTTAACACACGTTTCGCTCATAGCCAGTTGCACTCACTGATCGGTAAACGATTAGCGAGGTTAAGTAACGTTGGGTGCGGTCAGTCTATATATGGGTGACCGCTTAGTGGTATTTTATCTGAGCGTCTCTGTGCTTCGGAGGGCACGTAAAAAGTCGATCCCGGTTTATGCCAAATTGATAGCAGTCGTCAAGCCATGTCAGAGGCCTACGGGCGGCTTGAACAACTCTTGACAACAGGTTGGCCACTAACCACACGAAAAGAAAAGAAGAAGATCAGCGACTGTTACTTGCGAAAAACTTGCATATTCTATATCTATATGTTTATCGATTTTTCGGTAGAGAATGATAAAAGAAAGGTCAGCCCACCTACCGTGGTAGGCTCAGTTCCGAGATTTTATAAAAAAAAAAATGTCAGCCAGTAGCGATTTGATCAAATTTTTTACTTGCATGAACTTGTTTAGCTGCAGGGGGTCCACCGGAACCAGCTAAATTTTAAGTGGTCTATGAGAAAAAAGTCTGGGAACCTCTAGTTTAGATTCACAATGGGACCCGCTCGTTTAGCGGGTCCCATTGCGCTACGATCGATTCGTTCAGGCAGGACGACCTCTGTCGGATCCGCTAGTGTTCGATCAACAATTCTTCCTAAGTGAGGCTGCTTCAAGATCATTAGAAGAGAAGTTATTATACCGTAATGTCGCCTTCTTTTCAAGTGACGGAGTAATAAGATCTTGCTACTTACAGCATTGTCAAGTAACACACATATCCTGCAGATAGTATCGATGTACTGTCCACTGCTATTTGTCTTGTCATATTTGAGGAACCAATGCATTCCTCTAGAAGATTCTACAATGTACGAGAGTACGGCTACCATCCTTCTTGATAGGATATCTTGTTCTTCTTTATACAAGGCTCTGGAAAAATAATTTAAATTCGCTTCATTTTCAGAGGCTAGGCAAAGACAATTATTTCCTCCTGAAGAGGTCTTCCAAACCGAATTTCGGCCAGGGTTTCGGTCAGGGTGACCAGTCTTAGCGAAGACTGGCCATTCGTGCATGAGACATTACCGCTGCGCCACTTTACATTTTCCACCTGCTACGACCCCGACATAACTGATTTAAGCAATAGCGTCGTCACTTAGTACGCACAATGTGTGTTGGGTTAATCCCGAAACGATGCAGAAATATGATATATGGCTAATTATTAAAATTCAATTTGGCATCTTGGTACTTTAAATAAATAACTATTTCTGATGCCTCCGGAATTGGCAAACTTCGTTAGGATACCCACCTGCCTCTAAGAAGCTCTTCCCTGCTAACGTCGAGGTATTTAGAGCTGACTTCAATATACTTCTCGTCCATCTCCTTCTGGAACGAAGTCGTAACGCGCTGGCAGACCGTCTCCAACTTACTCTGAGTGTCCATCAACATGCATTTTATGGACTCGAAAATCTGGAACAGTGGTTTTTTTTAGAGATGCCACGAATATTCGGCAACTATTCGGTATTCGGCCACATTTTTCACTATTCGGTATTCGACCGAATATTGCAAACTATTCGGCCGAATAGAAAATCATGAAAAAAAAGGAACTCAAAAATTTGCTTGCACTTGCTGTGACACAACAAACTGCCAGTTTATTGTCTTCACTACAAATTTCATAATATTTCCAAACAGGTGATTTTTTATTAAATGGAATCATTTTGCTTTTCTAGAACAAATAGTGATTATTTCTTAAGGTAATCAGTCACATTAAATGTAATATTTAGTTTACACTCAGTATGTTGTACAGTATGGTGCACCAAGAATCAACAAATAAAACGTGTTGTGACAGGACCACGACCTAATCACAAATGAAACAAAATACCCGCGCCTACGAACTACTTCAGCGATGCAAGTTTAAACTCGTAAGTGACGAGTTTGTCAACCGCGAAAAGTACTAAGTGTTGCCGAATATTCGGCGCTTCGGCCACGAGCTTCGCCGAATATTCGGTATTCGGTAATAATAGAAATAATGGACACAAAGAACAATCAGACTCGAAACAACCATTTATGGATCACACTAATCTTTGTCCCATGTGGAATTCCACAACATTCGGCGTAGTGGCGAAGTGGCAAACTTAGGCCACTACGGCCTAAGTTTGGCCTACCACCACGCACCACTGATCCATGCAGTCAAATATAATGTTTTTAATATTACTTTCTAAGCTGTTCTGTCTGCTGAATAATAAAAATTCCATGCATACATCCATGTATTTTAGACTGATGCTCTAGTATGAGGCTAGCCTATGCTATAGTCAAGTGACCAGTGAATTATAAGTGTTAGGAAAATATCAGCACAGGATCTGGTAGTTACAATCTACCAACTTACGCCCAATTATTTAGGAGTTATAACATAGCTAGTGAAATGTGGGCATACCGCTTAATACATCTCTGCCTAATTGTACGAAAGGCGGTATCCTACGTATAGCTATTGCCTTTTTTAAATTATGGACTATGGTCATTACCATGTCATGCAGTAAGGTGCTTTATGGCAATTCCACTATTACTATCGGTAAATAAAATATTGACTTACATTAAAATACCTCTCCTCCATTTTATCACAGCTCCCACTTGCAATACAGGTTATATCTTCAAGTACACTACTCAACATGACTCTGTTCTTATTCTCCTTGGGCACGGGAGTGGATGGCACTCGGTGGAATGTGCTGTATATCCTGCATTTATTCTGTGAGAGGTCTGTGGTCTTCTGCAGCTTTTCATTGTAGTCCAATATTGAGTGGTGCTGATTGGCAGATGGTTCCAGCATATGGGACAAAATTATAGTGAGAGTTGTTGATTCTGTAAAAAACTGATAAATTAAAGCTGAGATTTTACTCAAACTGGAACATCCAAGTTGCCTCTACTATACAGGAAATTGTACCCTAAGAAATATGTCAATTAATGTCATAGTGAGTAGAGTTTTCAAACACTTTTAGGTGATGCTATTGGCATGGGAGCAGTAAACTTGGTCTCTTGTGTTGGCAACACATTGGTGCAAATTCTGTTGTCACAAAATTCTCTAAACTTAACTAAAAATCACTAAAATTTTGTTTGGTCCTGTCACTTTTAATGATTTCAGAATATGAAATGTCGTATAACAGGACTAAACTAAATTTTAGTGATTTTTAATTAAGTTTAGAAAATTTTGTGACAACAGAATTGGCACCATTGAGTTGGTTTTAACCTATATGGGTTTATTTTATTTTGTGGAATAGAAGGCTAAAAATGAATCTAGTACAATATTGGTCTGTTAGGTACTTGCTAATAAGTTCTTATTGTTACACTTTGGATAAAAAATTAATAAGTAATTTCATAAGCATTACCTAATTTGCATATTTTGTTGAGTTTCAATAAGTGAGCCTTGTCATCGGTTTGGACACAGCTAGATGCAGTCTTTACCCTCTTTGACTGCATAAAATGTGATTCATTTTGTATGGTGTTATTGTTGTACCTGCACAAGTTAAATAAAATATCACATAAGGATATCTGACTGAATGATACATGAAAATACTCATTTTTGTTTTTAAAAGGACAGCATCCACAATAGTAATTAATTCTGCATCATAGAGTACTTTATAAATATTCAAATAACAGATACAAAGAACATCCAGACTTGCAACAACTATTTCTAGATGACAGATGTTACACCACCAAGTCTAACATTTGTGAAACAGAGTCTTCCTAACTGGGTATGATATCAATATGGAAACAATATACAAATCATTCATCTGAGCGTCTCAGTGTTTCAGAGGGCACCTAAAAGTCGGTCCCGGTTGTTGCCAAATTGACAGCAGTCGTTAAGCCATGTCAGAGGCCTACGGGTGGCTTGAACAACTCTTGACAACAGGTTGGCCACTAACCACACGAAAAGAAGAAGAAGAATATACAAGTGAAAAATAGTAAAAAATGATATTGTTCATACCTTTGAGAGATGTCATTTCCTACAGTAACTTGTGTCAGCTTTATTTTTGTTGATTCCAACTTTTTACATTTTTCTTTTATGCTTATTATTTCTAGACTCTGTAAAAGATAAACTATATTATTGAAAACATTAATTCTAACATCCAGACAGAATGAGTAACCATTATAATGACATTAACAATAATTGTTACTAGAAACTATGTAATACCTTAAAATCTAACTGTGTTCTCAAATCATGCAATTGATTGTTAGCAGCTGTCAGCTTTTCATTCCAATCCATCTGAACTTTCTCCTGAGCCTTTATTTTCTCCAACCTTGCATTATCAACAGCTGTCTGGCAGGATTTCAACTGCGTTCTCAATATAGATGCTTCACCTTCCTTCGTCACACATTTCTCTAATAGTTTACCATTTTCTGACTTCAGCTTATTATTCTCCTCTTGTAATTGTAGCAGTTGTTTGTAAACAAAGTTAGCATCCTGACCCTTGAACACTTTGTCATTGAATATCAAATCATTAGTCATATTAACCGAACCATTTGTATTTGAAACTACTTTGGAGGAAATTCCTGGTAACGGTGAAGATATCCTGTTGCATTTTTCTTTTAGGTGTGTTGATATAGCGGACGGTGGATTAAATGAAGGTTTCTTAAAGGTAAATTCCGTTTTTGAAGTGCTTGGTTGTGGATTTAACTGTGTGCTTGTGGATGCCGGCTGCATACACATACTGTAGTCAGGTAAGTGACTGATGTCATTGTTGCTGTATGCTTCCTCGCAGGCCTGGCTGGCCAGGAGGAGTATTTCGTCGTCATTATCATCACCCCAGTTGTCATCATCAATGGTTTCTGTCAAAAATGTATAAACAATATATTCAATAACCGATGTGAATCGTTACTATGCTTTATAATTATATAATAAACTTCCTCTAAATATTTACATTACTCGAATAAAGTAGCTAGTTCGTAGATTTAGTTTACCTTTCTTAGATTCACCAGTTTGACTCAGTGGAAAGTTGTGATCAGATATACTTATATCAAGCTTAGCTTTCTTTCTTTCGCCTTGATGTTGCGGATAAAACCTTTTAGCCATTGTCATCAATTATAATTCATATGTTTACAAAATAAATAAATAAAGCATTTAATTTTGGCGGTACATTTGCTAAAATCAACACGAAACATAACACCAAAACACTGTTTTATATTTTCTCTGTAGACAAAATATCACAACAGATACAGATAAAATAATGTTTTGACATTGACTGCATTTGATAAGTGTGGTCAGATTAAAATAAAAATTATAACTAGTTTGTATGCTAAAACAGAATCTTGCAAAGTACATTACTCAATTCCAGCCTATTTAGAACCACTAACGTAAAATGAGAAAAATTATGATGTAAATATCGTAAATGTTTATATCGGTAATATACGGTTTTCACAGAAGTCATAGACAAACAAGAAGACGCGGAAAAGTTTGGTTGCTCTATAATAATTACATGTTCTCTTTGGTTAGTTCGTCGTGGAAATTCGTACGGAGTAGACGTGCATCATGTCAGAGAGTTTTAAACTTGGTGATCTAGTTTGGTATGTATTGAAAACTAAAGCTACTACACGTTTTCTGTGATGTTCTCTCATTTTTGGTGAAAGTAATACATATCATGTATTTGTTTCAGGGCGAAAATGAAGGGTTTCAGCCCTTGGCCCGGCCGGGTAAGACGCTTCATTATATTTTATTAGGATATAAAAATAATAACATACTCGTTTTTTGACATGAAATATCTCAAATACAGAATGTAAACAAATTTAGAAACGTTTGTTGATGTCACTAACAGATTATACACACGCAATAATGGGCGGGAAAAATAATCTTCTAATTGTGATTGTGTCAGGTCTAATGTTATGATGATATCTAGGCTTGAGAAACATAACAAGGGGTGCTCCGAACATCATCAGAGATAATAACCAAACTACAAGTTATATTATGATTTGAAAATAATAACCCTAATCAGATAATGTGATGGTTTTCAGGTAGCCATCCCTACGCCGGAACTGAAGCCTCCCAAGAAGGCTATGAACGTCCAATGCATTTATTTCTTCGGAACCAACAACTAGTGAGTATTGGACATCTTCCTGTAAACAAAACTAGTAATAAATATCATTCCTTCAAGTTCAAACCTTGATTAATAATTAGACTAGTTTTCTTATTTATAAGTATAGTTTTATCTTCCAAAATAGGTTAGAATAGAGTTCATCATAATCAAAAAGTAACTGTTTACTGTACTAATTTTTTTAAAGTCTGAAACATTCATTAACGAGATTGATAGTTTTACTAAAATTATATTTGACACTGTTCCCATTGCTGGAAATTTTAAGAGCCTCAGAGATATAGATGTCAATAAGTTTATGGATTCATAATATTATCCATAATAATTTGTATAATTTAAAATTAGATACTAATGTAGTTTTTAAAGCATTTTCATATAAGAATTGTTTAGGTAGCATTTACATCCAACACCTGTATATATTCTTTAAAATAAATTATTTTAAGTCATTACTAATATATTTAGGAATCATTTGCATTTGGTCAAATTATAACATTTATTTATGTATATAGGCAATAGACAGTTATGTTAGCTTTTAAATAATATGACAAGTTTCTATGAATTAACTTATGTCTTATAGGTTCATCTGAGAGTGAACTAAAGTGGAGTTTATGTGGCAGCGATAACAGTCAAGTAATAGACTGTTAAGATGTATGTCCTAGTTTTGAATCTACAGCACATACCTTTCAGTTTCAGGAGCTTTGTGTGTTATAATGTGTGTTCTCTCTTATGGTTTTATGCTATTGGAAAACACTGTGTGGAATCCACGCTATGCTGGTATTAGAGTTCTCCATAATGTTGTTTAAAATCAGTTAACTCTCATTTGTGTGTTGGATGGGCTTGATGCTGTCATTTTTAGGGGATGGTTCTGTCTAGTAGTGACTTAAACCTGTTAATAGGGCTGATGTTATTATAATACTAATGATCTTGGGTTTCCTAAAGATGAAAACTGGGATTAATAGGCCTAAAGTAAGAATTGGGAATCATCGAAAATTTCCAATAGGAATATATTCTGGCGACTCCATCATAATGTCTTTCGCTGATGTCATAATGGTACTTATAATACTTTCCAACTTGTATCATGACATTGTAATAAGCTAAAACCTCTTACAGCTATCTTCTTCTTACAGAAGTACAAGATAAAAACACATAATTCTGACTGGTTGTCATTCCCAGAATCCTAGTACTAGACAAAGTTACTCTTTACCTGAGACTAGGAGGTTTATGCTTCAGGCCTTTGAGCCTACATCCAGAACTGATTCATAAGAGTTAATTAAGAGTCAAATGTTTGGTATTGATAGGTAGGTTAAAAATCAATCTTATCAGTAGCTCAGATTTAGTAAGAAGACCATTATCATCTGGATGAACTGAGGCAATGTCTTTGCACTGTTTTGTTCCTAGACATCCTAACACTGGTTCTTGATAGAGTAAGCAGACACTTTAGATGTCCGCTTCTCATAATTCCTAGGTCAATTTAATCATTTAATTATATTATTTATCTTTAATTGCAAACAAATTTAGATAAATATAGATTGCAATTAATTACTGCAATCAATGTTTATCTCTTTTATAAAAAGTCTGCAAGTTTTTAAATCAATGTCACTCTTATGCCATTACATATATTCCATTGGTGGATAAATTAAGTTTCTGGCTTCTTCACTGGTCAAATTAAATGAAAAATGTTTGTTTCTTTTAGCAATGTGCACTTCTTCTTAGTCGTTCATTCTTGACAGAATGGTCTTGGTCATCATGTTGTCTAGGTGTCCAGAAGAGGCAACGTCACACACCTCACGATGTTCTGTCATTTCTTCCGATTAGCGGCATGTCTTGTACACTCATGCAATGGACCGCCCACGTCTGAGTTAACTTGGTCAGTCCATCTCATGGGTGATCTTCCGCGCACTCTCCTGCCTTCCACCTTTCCTTGAACGATCAGACGCTCTATAGAGTCAGTATTGTCCTTTGACACGTGCCCAAAAAATCTTAGAATACGCGTCTGAACAGTTACTGATAGACGCTGCTTGATGCCGAGTTCTTTCAGTATGAAGATATTTGTTCGGAACTCCGTCCAGGATATCCCAAGCATCTTCCTCCAGTACCACATTTCGAGAGCATCTATCTTCTTCTCCAATTCCCGTAACGTCCATGTTTCTGCAGCATACAGGAACACAGGGAACACTAGTGCCCGGACGAGGCGAATTTATACATATACATTCAAATATGCACTTACATAAACTATGTATAAGTATTTGATGCTCATTAAAAAAATTATACCCATCACTAATTTTTATAGTGTAGTTAGTATATTATGGTGTTTATTGACTGGCCTTCTTCCTTAATCTATCATTTATTTTAAGTTTGGCTAATTAAAACTTTTTGTCTTCGACTTTTACATAACTTCTTGTTAAGTAGAGATGAATTACACCAACTGTTCATTAGCTTTTAGCTCTATAACTTGATAACTAGTCATTGAGAGGTCTGCAGTTTCATAACCTGCACAGGGCCAGCATTATTGGGAAATCTTATTAAATACAGGAAGGGTTCTCACCATATAGCTCTACCTACTGTGATACAAGATCACTGTAGGTAATTCTAGTCTTAGAATACCGTCTGGTCCGCTTTCAGCGATCATTTCTCCCACGTACGTGCAAGCTCTGGAATGAACTGCCAGCTTCGGTGTTTCCCGAGCGCTATGATATGTCCTTCAAACGAGGTTTAAAGAGAGTTCTTCTTTCACGGTAGGCAGCGGCTTTGCTGTGTCCTGACATTGCTGAAGTCCATGAGCAGCGGTTACCACTTTCCATCAGGTGGGCCACTTGCTCGTTTGCCACCAATGGCTATAAAAAAAAAGGTAGAGCTATATGGTGAGAGGAAAGAGTAAGGAGTAGGGAGGCTGTACTGCGCTTCGGGCGATGTGCGATCGATTCCCACCATTTGATGCGCAGTTTAGGTTGGAAAAGCCGAGCTTCCATACCCAATTATATAGCTTGTTATGTAGATTACAATATATTGATGTCTGCAAATTCATTAGATGATGATATTCGAATACACTATTGTATTCGAATATCATTCGAATGAATTTACACAACAGGAAATTACTATATTTGGTTACAGACGCAGTTCACGCAGTCTGATTACATATAGTTTTAATTACACATTTGAACGCAAACAAACACTATAAATTTAATTTAGAAGAATAGTCTTTTATGTGCTTAGGACGGTACTGGTGAAACTGCTACAAAGTTTTAAATAAAAAAAAAACTAAATTACTTATAAACGGCTGTCAAAAAAGTTATGCGCTTCGAATCTTATGGCTCAACCCATTGCCTGGAACGTGCTTCTATTGAATAAATTTTAGCACTTAACTTTAGTTTAAAGATCAAGAGTATAGTGGAGTCACTGAAACCTGGGTTTCTTTCCACTGAAGGAACCACTGTGAAAAATCCCAGGTAAGGAAGTTTGTCCACCTTATAGAAGATCACAACCATGTGTTCTGTTCTTAGAGTGAATAGGGTTTCCAAGCAACTGCAAGTTCCAACTTAAGTAGATGCTGTGCTGTTTTAAGAACAAACTAGTTATTTTTTATCCCTTTGCATTGGCAGTACAGTGACAATAATTTTTTTTTATAGATGGCAATTTCGTTTCGTTTTTCGTTGTATTGCAAGCGAGCGTTCTTATGCTACGGCAACCTGAGTCGTAACACGTAGGTACTGAGTTGGCAACTTGGGTGTACAAAAACGGTAGCCTTGTGTGAGTTTGTATTCCATTTTTTTAATAGTATTATATATCACATTAAGAGGCGCTCATAGCCAGTTGCACTCACTGATCGGTAAACGATTAGCGAGGTTAAGCAACGTTAGGTACGGTCAGTCTATAGATGGGTGACAGCATAGTGGTATTTCATCTGACCGTCTCCGTGCTTCGGAGGGCACGTAAAGAGTCGGTCCCGGTTGTTGCCAAATTGACAGCAGTCGTTAAGCCATGCCAAAGGCCTACGGGCGGCTTGAACAACTCTTGACAACAGGTTGACCACTAACCACAGGAAAAAAAATCACATTAAGATATATAAATTTATATTATTAGACAAGACCTACTTACTTCTACGTACTTCTTTAGTTGCTATCGATCTAAATTGCATTATCATATAATAATATATGACACAGCTCAACTGTATAAAGAGTGGATCTCGCTTATACAGTTTCATATCTGATCTGAACGATCATATTTGAATGACATTATATTTACAGTACTATTAAAAATATGGACTTTTAAACAGCTGGCAGAATAGAAGCATACTTATCAGTAGATTGCTACTATTCATCTTTTAATATATTCCATAGATCCAAAGCCTTCTACCGTCTGCCGTTTGTAGTGTTGGGGCAAGGAGAGCAGTGGACCTTGACGCGTATTTTGATATGCCTTGTGTTGCAAGTCTACTTAAATTACGATACAGGGATACCAGCCTAAGGACAGTTGCTTGTTTGCTGTATTCATTATACGTATATAATAGGTATATTTTATATTTCAATACAATGATCAACTCGAATAATCAGCTTAGTTTTAATAACTTTAACGGGGCGACAAACGAGCATAACGTTCGTCTATCGTTAAGTACTTATAGCTCATGTTCCCTTGTCATACCAGTGTTCTAACGATTCTCAGGAATTCTATTGCGTTTCCAGTGTTTTTATATCTTCCTTTTCTTAACTTTTGTTTTTATATACCTATTCCTTTTCTTAACTGTTGTTTTTATATAATCCTTTTCTTAACTGTTGTTTTTATATATTCCTTTTCTTAACTGTTGTTTTTATATATTCCTTTTCTTAACTGTTGTTTTTATATATTCCTTTTCTTAACTGTTGTTTTTATATATTCCTTTTCTTAACTGTTGTTTTTATATCTTCCTTTTCTTAACTGTTGTTTTTATATATTTCTTTTCTTAACTGTTGTTTTTATATATTCCTTTTCTTAACTGTTGTTTTTATATATTCCTTTTCTTAACTGTTGTTTTTATATATTCCTTTTCTTAACTGTTGTTTTTATATATTCAAATTCATTTCATTTTATATAATCAAACTTTATTTGTGAACATAGGTATTACAATAAAGGTCTTATGGATACAATTTAATTGAGCTCTATGTCCTACCAATGAAATTGGTGTACAAATCTATTAATTTTTTAGTAATATGTCAGAATTTATACAATAAAAAGTCAAGTTCGAGTAAATAATGTCAATTAAATCAAAGGGCGAACAATATTCCACTTTATCATATTGTAAATAATTTCAATGAATGGTACTGTTATTAGGTAATTAATCAATTATAATTTTATGTCGACAGTCTCCCATTAACGACTGCTATAGATGTTTATGGCAGCCGGGACCAACGGCTTAACGTGCTCTCCGAGGCACGGAGCAGGCGATAATTGTCAATCAATACGCAAAAAATTTCGAAAAGTCATATAACTTCCGAAAGTCAGAGGTGCGCGACGTGGGTTCGAACCTGAGACTCTCTGCATTGCATTCTGTTGGTCTCCCCACTGAGCTATCGCTGCTCAATAATAGTAGTACTTAGTAGAAGTAGTTAGTATATTCACTCTTCAGAAGATTACAGGCGGACAACCTTGTGTTGTATAAAGTAGTGTTTCCAGGTTCCTTTAAGAGGCGCGATGATGTCGGGGATTCAACACTGCCTTGTGTTGCAATAATTTATAGGAGGCTTCGCTTACCGTCAGGCGGGCAGTAGTCTGTTTTGCCAAGATAGTTCAGTGGTATCTAAAAAGCTTCGCAGTGGTGTAATAATACGGGCTGCCATGCATGCCAAACAAGAGTAAGTGCTAAGACGAGGTTCTCCTTATGACTAACGCCGAAATCTTACATCCGCGACGCGTATTGATTTTAATATTACATTGCGAATAGCCTATACATAACCTATAAAAGCACATTGAAGAGGCTGCATCCTGGTTTCATTCTAGTCCTACAAAGCCACTGTGAGCCGTACGCCTTAGGCTTTCAAGCATGGATGGTCAAGGAAACTTGGACTATTAATTAACTAAATCTCTGTTGATATATTTTCATACAGTCCAAGATAAAGTAACTTTTCCAGCGCACAGTCTATATGTGCTTCTGATTAAATTAATATTAAAGATTCACATAGCACTCCATGCAAGCCGCACAATCATGGGTTTTCAGGAGGATGTTCTCAATTCAATTCATAATATTTTTACATACTGACATAACCGACATTTTTGTACCGATTTGTATGATTTTATTTTGAATATTTATACTTCTAGCGTGGTCAAAATCCGATAATTGATTTTAGATGTAATTAATAAAACTCATTAACGGTTAACAGCACAATTTGCGAGTGTTTTGAGCTATAGCTGATATCGTCATCTCTATTTGTAATATCTCCGGGAATAAGAAATATACGCCTTATACAGAATAGCAGTTATATTATATTAAAGAATCTCTCGTATATTTTAACAAATAAACTAATTAGTAAAACTAGTGGCATGTAAAATCGTTGAATGAACTCTCCAGCTTTTGAATTTGGTAAACGTTACAGAAAATTTAAAATAATATCTTTAAATAAAATAAACTGCGTTCCAAAGCACTCGATAGCAAGGAATAAAAGTAGTAGTAAGTTGTCTTTTTAGTCATAACTAAAATTCGCGCGCAGCGATAGTGTAGGATTTGCCTGCTACGCTCCTGTTGGTGGTAGCGTGATGTTATATAGCCTATATAGCCTTCCTTGATTAATGGCTACCCAACACTAAAATATTTTTTCAATTCGAACCAGTAGTTCCTGAGATTAGCGCATTCAAACAAACAAACAAACTCTTCAGTTTTATAATATTAGTATAGATTTAAGCCGCCAATAGGATTTACCCAATTTTGAAATTGATGCCAAAGAAACAACTTACAAAAATAGTTTAATAACATACATAAAATAAATAAAAATCTAACCGGAACAGTTTCCTTGCAATAACTACTTGGTGGCAACTTCGCTTTGATTTAATTAATTAGAGACTTCATCATCATCATCATGTCAGCCAAAAGTCGTCCACTGCTGGACATATGCCTCCTCCAAGGTTTTCCACACAGACCGATCTGGAAACTAATCTAATTGGAAACTGAGTTGATACTAAAAAGAACATTTTTATTTACCTCAAGATTACCATTCTATTGATACACACCTATGCGTATATGTGTTGGCCATGGAACCTGTTAAGTATGCACCATTATTATCACCAGTAACGAAAAATTTAATTAATATCGGTCCCCAAAAACTTTTTAATAAATTATGTTTTTGCAATAGTGCCGCAACGTCTAAATCAGTCTTGCAATTATGTTATCTAATACCTTATGGACGCTTAATACTAAAACCTCTTGCGCGATGCCGACGCTTCCAAAAAGGACACACAAGGAAAAATATTTTTTTACTAACAGCACAGAGTACACTTAATGAACTCTAGTAACCCTGGACACAGCAGAAACATAACAGAAGGTTATGGTGATTACATTATTCAGGAGCTGCTCCAGAAATAAACTGGAAATATATACGATTGTATTGCCTCATCTTTGACAATAAAAAAGGAATGTGTCTGGGCTCTTATGTACGTAGGCCAAGAAAATAAAACCCTTCACATCTTCTCCCCTGCTTAGAAATAAGAACCTATTGCCTGCTTCAAAAGTTTCCTTAATAACAAACTATTGTCAACAGTGCTTGGATAGAAGACAACAACATCAAGCCTTACCAGGAGTACAAGGAGCAGCTGATCAAGTCTTGCAAGACCGCTGCCTTCAAGGAGGCTGTCAACCAGATTGAAGAGTTCATTGTGAACCCTGAGGTTTGTGCTTAGACTTTTTACACCCGGTTTCTGAAAGGCTAAGCAACAATGTGTCAAAATTAAAGTCATCAAGTAATTGCTAATTCAGTAATCACAGCAATTAAAATGCGATTGATCATTTCTGCTAATGTATGTTGATCTGCCTTTCGGATGCCAGGTATTAGTGATTTTATACCTCAGATGTACCCGACCTATTTCATTTATTTAAATATGATGATGTATACACCTCTGAACCCTTTTTGTTGCTAAAAAACTATTATTACTATTATTAAAAAAAAAATTATACTACTAATGTGGCAAACAAGCTTACGGCCCACCTGATGGTAAGTGGTCACCGTAGCCTATGGACGCCTGCAACACCAGAGGCGTCACCTGCGCGTTGCCGACCCTTTAGGAAAGGAAGTGGGAAGGAGAAGGAGCGGGAAGCGGGCAAGGGGGTGCTTGGGCCTCCGGCACTCTCACTCACCGAACAAAACACAAAAGTAGGAATACTGCTATTTCACGTCGATATTCTGTGAGACCTTCCCCGGTCGAGCCGGCCCATTCATTCTGAAATCAGCGAGGTTCTACTACTCTGATTGCTAACATTCTGGATTGCACATTAGTATTAAGCTAAATTACTGAGAAGTCGGTTCAGATCAATGATGCAACGGGTGTGGGCATATATTATAATGTATGGGTATGTTTAAGATAGCCATTGACAGCCTTATAAAATTATTGTTATCTAAGCTACGTCTTAATTGAATAGCTCTCAAATCCTTGGTCAATGATTGAGCTTTGATCAGCTGTCTGCCACTGTTATTTAACTATTATTCATCTTACACTCAACATTGGGTTATGTTTATAGAGGTTTATTTTTTCTGATTAGTTCTTAGTTATGACTTATGACATACCTTTAAAATATTTGAGATTGATTTAAAAGTATGGTTCCTAATATTTTGCAGAATTTAGACTGCTGGTATATTAGAGGTTGTTCATTTAATATGTTGAAGGAATTGAGGGCAGGTTTTATTTTTTAGTTTATTTTAGTGTCTACATTATTCAACCGATGTTTTTCTATGTCTCGTGCCGATTACGTAGATGCACAGCCTCATTAAGGTTACCTGTGGTGGAGTATGTTTAGTGAACCCAGCCATTAAGGTTACCTTCATGCTTTTGTCATTTTACTAATATTATAAATGCCAAAGTTTATGAAGATGTTTCTTCTCAATAGGATAGTTTTCGTCCCGATATGCATTCCTGTATTTCCTAGTTTATGGGCTGAATACCTTTGAAAACCTTTTAATACAGACCGATCAGCAGTTCTATAATAATATTGCAACGAGCAAAGATTTGTATTTTTGTATGTGTGTATTGTTGTGTGCAATTAATAAATTGAAAACTGCTGCACCAATGTAACATGAAACTTATACCATTAAAAAGGTACTTTATCCAGAAATAACATAGTCTTTATAACGTCACGTGGTCAGCATACGTGCCTCTGGCCGCGTTTTATTTATAACTATATCTTTTAAGTTCTTGCGTTACATATTATACTGTATATGATTTCTTTAAACTAGGGCTTCCATCTACTCAGCTAATTCCAGACCTTATGTAGACCTATTGATGAAAATAGTGGGTTGGAGTCGTCCATCCCTTGGCAGCCATATTGACATACGTTTGGTCCATTATCTGCCCTTCTCGTCATATGTCTGTGATCCGCTTTCCCACACCCGTGAGAGGTTGTTTCGACGTTGATAACATAATCCATTAGAGAGATTTCTATCTTCGCACGGACCATAACCTGTGCTAATTAGTTTACAGGGAGGCATTTTTGGTGAGCGATTACGTCCAAACTTTATAAGTGAGTAAAATGGGAGAGATACTGGCTTAGATGTACTGTTCCATTGTTTGCCTGACTTTAAATTACATAAATCGTGATTATTTATTATTTTTTTACCTACATACAACACTTATGTATTTTTTCTTCTCTTGTCCGACTGGATTCACTTATTAGTCTCGTTACATATGTTTGCGCGCGATTATCGAGTCCCAAATTTGATTCATGGTTGGGGCAAGTAGTATTAGATTATTCTGAGAGAAAATTCTTAATGTCTAGAGTCTATGAATGTTGGAGTCACTGATTTTTTTCTTGGAGAATAAAATATGGCTGGCGAAATATGGATATTATACACGTCTGCCTTCCTCTTTGGTGATCTACGGACGTCAGTCTTAAGGCATGTTACGTTATACAACTTCATTCTGCTTTGATATCTATATTATATCCTTTTGATAAACATTTTCTAGAAACAGTAAAACGTAATAAAATATACATTGTATGCATAATTATAATTATGCCGAGTAATCTTGTTCAGCTTATTTCATTTCCTGGAATTGCAATGAATGGCAGTTTCTGGCAATTTTATATTGCATTTCACAATAGACTTTAGGTAGATACGCTGTTAAGTTGTACCAACAAACAATGTAATAACGTTTTATTAAATTGTCAATTTCTGTAGCCAACACATCACAGCTTTTGGCAAGGTCTCATTGCACCTGTTGATCTTGTATATCAAACAAGACGTTATTATTATTTTAAAACATAAAATGTTTATGGCAATTGATAAACGGCAAAAATGTCGAATGTATTGAAAATGTTATGATCGCGCATTCGAATGACGTTTTTTATTCGAATAATTGAATGGCATGATTTGATGACACATAATATAATTGTGATGTTATTTTCGTTTCGTGATGATTGATCGTGGCGGATACTCTTCTTTTGCTGCCATTCCAATCTTGTTTTGCTATGTAAACTTTAACGATCATAAGTGTTACTTTGTGAGCAAAGTGAATGAAAATTAATGATTTTGACTATGCTCGTTTTCGTGTCCGACGAGTATGACGCTATTTTTCTGTAACTTCAAATCGATTGTACCTACCTTAGTTTCGGGGATATGTATCGATAAATTTTAATGTGTTCGATAAGTTATTAGAATACATTCGAATAATCTAAATATTTTTAAATTCAAATGTTATTTTAAATAATCGTGAAAAGAGCTAGTTGGAGACACGTAACTCTATTGGTGTCGACTATCTTTTTGTTCTTAAATATATTTAATCTGATATGATATAAATCTTAAACCTGCTGTTGTCTTTTTATAAATAAAACGAATCAAAATATAATACAAAAGTTATTCAAAATCGTCAATCAATTCAAGGAAAACACGTATCAATCCTTAATTCAAATTGACTTGTATGCAACACTTTAAGGCACGTCGACAAGTCTCGCCGTCCTACAATAGCAAGGTTTAGCAGCGATTTTTTATTTACTGTATTAAATAAACAGTAAAATAATTTGTATGATTAAGTATGCTTATTATTATAGGTCCTTTAAATTTTTCGAAATGCTCTGACAGGCAAAATAACAATGTTTTTTTATAACACCAATATCCTTATAAAACAGAAATTCGGCGACATAGATGACCACGCCCGCAATGCCGAAGAGGAGTTTGACAAGTTGAAGGACGTGATGGAAGAAGAAGAGAGTCAGGAGGAGAAGCCGGCTGAAGAAGAAGGGGCGGCAGTAGAGACTCCTGTCAAGAAAAAGAGTGCCACGCCCAAAGTAAGTCAGAGTTAAAGTTGATTAAGCAGGACTGGTCCTTTGTGCAAATAATTTGCATTTGATTGATATCCATGCAAGTGTTGTTGCAATAGCGATAGTTTCGCTATCGATAGTTGACATTGAAAAACAAAAAATCTATACTATGTATAGTACCGATAGTATCGATACTATCGGAACGCATTGATAATATTTGTACTGATAGTATCGATACTATCGATCTTTGGTAATAGTATAACTTATTTTTATCAATCGATAGAATCGTCAAGGGTCGAAAGTTTCGATAGTACTATCGATAATATGACTGATTTTAAAGGCCACGATAATATCATGATACTATCGATAGACTATCGCTACCGCAACAACACTGATCCATGGGTACTAACATTTTCCATGGAAAGACTAAAAATAATTTTATGATGGAATCGATACGTACTTAAATGTACAGTTCGCAACATACGCAGTTGCACAAAAAAATGTAGTACAACTATTTTATGAATTAAACCATTAGTTACCAAAGTGGTCCAGGTGGACCCCAGGGGTCCACGGGAGACTCGACGGGGGTCTACGCTGACGTGACTAAAAAATGGGGGTGCACAATTCGTAAGCGGGGGTCCACGAAAATTTATTTGCTTTCGATAGTGAAGAACTAAAATGTTGGCTTGACTTCACCGACTGTTTGACAAGCTCAGCGACTGTTACATTTAGAAACTTGCATATTCCATATGCAGTACCAGTGATTTTTCGATTTTTCGGTAGAGAATTACTAAAAGAAAAGGTCAGCCCGCCTACCGTGTGGGTAGGGTGGTAGGTTCAGTTCCGAGAATATCTAAAAAAAAAAGGTCAGCCCATAGAGATTTGATCAAATTTTTTACTTGCATGAATTTGTTTAGCTGCAGGGGTCCACCGGAAAAAGTTAAATTTTGAAAGTGGTCTATGAGAAAAAAAGTTTGGGTACCTCTAAATTAAACGATTTGACGTATTTTGTTGACTGTACCTATTGTTTGCTTTATCAAATTATTTTCGCTTTAAATCATGATTAATGGCAGCATTTGAAATTTCATACCATATCTAGAATATCGGATTTCGTCTTTACATAATAAACTAGCAGTGGCAGACCTAAGATTTCAGTTTATCCCAAATTCAATGTGTTTTAGTAAGGCAACTATGTGTTTTAATAAGTGTTTTAGTAAGTCAAGTGATATCCATCTTGTTCTGTTATTCTTTAATTTCACTTGCATTTATCTCGTTAAAGAAGAATTCAGTCATGCAATAGCATGACTGAATTCTGCAATAGCTAAACTGAATATAATAAGTTGTTTTAATAAGGCAACTATGTATTTTAGTAAGGCAACTACGTGTTTTAGTAAGGCAACTATGTGTTTTAAGTAAGGCAACTATGTGTTTTGCTTTATATGAAGTCACCGCTACTATAAAATTTTAAGCCGAATTTGAGCGAGATAATAAATGCTCAGGTTCGATTCCTATGATGTCGGTAAAAGAGTAATTGGGTTTTCTAAATTCTTAGTTATGCTCTTGTGAGTTGAGCTCAGTTGGAGGTCTGCCTAATAAGTAGTACTTATAATTTATTTATTTTGTTATCATCGCAAGTTTTATGCAACAAGGATGCTTGTAGTGTGTGACATTTGGTTCAAAGTTCATAACAAACTGCCTCCGCGGTAAAAAGTTTGCGTTTACGGTCAATCGTTATTTTTTATGGGTTCGATGCCCGGTTTACGAAATCATATGTAGCACGGAGTATATTTGGAAGTAGAGGAATAGGCTCAACCCTATTATGTTGTATGAGGAATCTTAAACATTGCTGACGCAAAGGTATCTGCCACAAATTACAAATATACAGACGTCCAATAAACAGATGTATCCACACACACAGAACGACACATATTCTACTACAGATGTCCCGCTTGTTCTATACTATCGTCGGGTGTCAGTGACTACTTCACAAGCCATACAAATATGACACTAATATTGTCGGACTGACGGTGCTGGCTACGTGCAGCGCCGTCCGAGATTTGGCACGAATATTATTATTACTTTCGTCCCTACAAGCGAGGCATCAATTGAGGCTCTCGACTAAATCTATACTAATATCTATTATAAAGAGGAAAGATTTGATTTTTTATTTGTTTGTTTGTAACGATTTAAATCAAAAGCCACTTAACCGATTTAAAAAATGATTTCACCATTTGCAAGCTATATTATCACCGAGTGAGGCTCCATTTTATTTAAAAGAAAGTATTGTTACTGACATAACCTAACCTATTTCTACGTGAACGAAGCCGCGGGCAAAGGCTAGTAGGTACTGAATAATAATATCAGCTCTGTATATGAACTGTCCCACTGGTAGGCACTGACCTTTTCTCTGAGTGTGAAGGGAAGAATCCACGCTGGCTCATATAAATACTGAAATGTTTATTTTATTAACACTGTTGCATGGCTGACCATTATATCATGACCGCAAATGACCATTCTCAATATTTATAGATACGTTTGGGCATTTCAAAGGTAAAGCCTATCAAACGGTCGTCGTCTGCCGGTATGAAGTCAGCTCCTCGCAAGAAGGCCAAGTCCAGTCTGTCGAGGTCCTACACTGATACGGACATAGCGAATGAGAAGCCTTCAATGCTGAACCATTCCTTCTCCAAGAAGTCCAGCTTGCTGCACCGTCCGTCGAATATATTGAGACCTGTGAGTACTACTTTTCTATACTTCTATACTATTATTAAAAAGAGAAAAGATTTAATTTGTTGTTTGTTTGTAAGGATTTAACTCCAAAACTACTCAACGGATTTTAAACATTTTTTACCATTAGCAAGCTTCAGTGTTCAATATTAGTATTATTATCGAGTAACATAGGCTATATTTTATTTAAAAAAAAGTACTCTTATCGAAGTCACGGGCACCCTCTTTCCCCCTTCCCGCTCCTTCTCCTTCCCACTTCCTTTTTTTTTCTAAAGGGTCGGCAACGCGCTATTGATGCCTCTGGTGTTGCAGGCGTCCATAGTCTACGGTGACCACTTACCATCAGGTGGGCCGTATGCTTGCTTGCCACCGTAATTGTATAAAAAAAATCTATAGTCCATTTTTTGTTACTTGTTTAATTCTGTAAACAAATATTGGGTACTGGTAGGTTTTGGTTTCTTCTTTTTGTCATCACTATAATATAGCCTGCATGCTGTAACTGAAGTTAAGAATTATTTTTTCGTTTACTATATAAAATAAGTAAGAAAAATGGATTACACAAGCCCATGTTGGTCTGGTATATGCGCTTGCGCATCTGCCGATCGTTATACCAAGTTAAAATCCAAAGGCAAAGTAAGAAGTTTTCTGTCAAATTTCCAGAAGTAATTTTGGTTGACCTAATAATAATAAATTTCAGTTATACAGCTAGCAACATTCATCGATTGTACAGATCGTAAAGACTCAGGTTTGATACCTGTATTGGGGCTATGTTGTTCTTTTAGGAAATTCTTAATAGCAACTTATAGTCTGGAAGTATGATCCAGATAAAGATAAAGAAAAATTTATTTGACTCAACATGTGTACAATCAGGTGTTACAGTTATTTTGTCTCAACATGCTCTGTCTGGTCAGACATGCAAATGTATGTGCTTCATAAGTAATTTTAAAATTATGCTGGATCTAATACAATAATTAACATCTCAATTAAACGTTTCTTAACAATGAAGTGAGATATATTATAAGTAGGTCAATTCAAATTCGAACAATGAATATAAAAATAATTAATTAATAAGTCATTTCCAATAATATAATAGTAATAGATAAGATGTCAATAATTAAGAACATGTCAAATTAAATTAGATCCTGATAAATTATTATTAAAACAGATGCAATTTTGATTGTGTAATTCCGGGTTCAACTCCTAGTTCACAGATTGGCAGATTTAATATACAACCAAGGTACAAAATGAAAAGTATATTTGTTGGATTAAAGTATTTATGAAATGAAGGTAGCAAACAACTGGGCCCTGGTGATCAAAATGGAGGAGGGGGTAACAGGGGGAACCAAACAAACCTCAAAGAATATTTCATATTTAGGCTTTGGCATATAGAGCGCCTATGCGTGGTAGTAAATGCAAATTCACTTTAGTAACGTTGACTTTCATAAGTGTTACTTAGTGACCTATATGAATAAACATATTTTAGTTTCGATTCAAATATTCAAATATTTATTTCGTTTTAACCATACATATGCTTAAGTTAGTTTGTGGAGTCTCCTTTTAAGCATTTAATGCCTGTGTTAGGAGGCTCCGCTCTTCCATACCGTAAAATTACATAGCAAATAAAGTAAGTAGATACAAAACTGATTAAATTATTTTTTTTATTTTGTACTTTATGCCACCTTTGTTGTACAAAAAAGACTATTTGATCGTATATGCAAACGAAGTTTGATGACAGAAAATAGTCGACCTGTAAGTGCTGTGCGTGACGTCATCGTAGTACGTGCATTTTGTACTGCCACGTCACAAATTACATAGATACGGCTTGCCGACTCTATATAATGTACTTAAACACATGCACACATGCATACACACATACATAAATATAACAGATGCAACGATCAGGGATCAATACCATCATTCGCTACACGCCCGCATATACGTGTGTGCGTGTTTCATCACATTATGTTGTGCTGGACATCTGTGTATACGTATTCTGTGACTACGTTATGTAATTTGAATACGTTATTGAAATAACCAAAAAATTATGCGTTATAAAATCTGGTTGTTTCTGTAATAATGTGTATTGGTAAAAGAAGGGTGTGAAAAAGGAAGAAAATACCCTTCCAGGGTTAAAAAACAGGAGTTCTGCTGTTCTCCTTCCTTCCGGGAAATAAAAGCGCAATGCTATCAATATAAGAAATACGATTTCCACGAACTACAACGCCTGTTAGTCCAGGCGCTGTAAAGAGAGAATGTTCTAGTCTAGGTGAACTAAAAACAACAACGCAATGCACTGATATCTACGTACAATTTCCACGTATTCGCTTTTGTCTTCCCACGCGTCAAACGTGAGGGAAACTCAACCTTGTTGTTGAAGATATAAAAGTGAAATTTGCTCGGCGTGCTGTATTTATTGACCGGTGCATTTATTGAGAGCTAGCTGTGCCCGGGATCTAGGGTGCGTCTTACAGGTGGCGGCCATCGGTTTGGCCCTGACACGAGTTACGCTGGTTTACTTATTAAGGTTTATATACAGGTTGTCTGGAAATTAATGGATAACCTTGAAATGTCTTATAGTAGAACTGATGGCCGTTCAGAAAAAATATAAAAAAGAAAATATATAATATACTAAAAAAGTGCAATAGCTAGTCATACTTTTGACTGTCTATCTATTAGCATAATTAGTGTTTAATAATAAAACAACAAAAAACCGATGGAATTCATTAATTTATGGTCGTAATGTACAAGAAAGTTAAATATGGCAAGTAATTTAAAAAAAACCTTATCTCAGGTATTAATTAGGGTAGTTAGGATAGATTTTTATTCATATTTTTTTCTGAACGGCCATCAGTTCTACTAAGACATTTCAAGGTTATCCATTACTTACCGGACATTCTGTATGTAGTTCATTAAGAGAAAATGTACCCATCTTTGGTATCGTTTGTAATGTTACTTCATTTTGTAAAGCGAATTTAATTATCATACATAGGTAGTGTATCCATATCGAAGAAGATGTACGCAGACGTGTGTTACATTCAGCCAGCTATATTTTTCGGTTGCACGGCAGATGGCGAGCCTATTGCGTGTACCTCAGTCAGTTCTAGTTTCTTCGGTTTAAAGAAATTTATTTCTTACTAGCTGTGCCCACGGTCTCACCCGCGTCAGTGGCATTTGTGGTTACTACGACGCTCCCGTGAGCCGTAGCGTGATGTCATATAGCCTTTGTCCTTCCCAGGATCTCAGGCTATCTCCATTCCAAATTTCATCAAAATCGGTTCAGCGGATTGAGCGTGGAAATGTAACAGACAGACAGACAGAGTTACTTTCGCATTTATAATATTAGTAAGGATAACAACATTACATTCTACTTATAATGAGATACAGAGTTAAAAACAAGCTATACTAATATTATAAAGCTAAAGAGTTTGTTTGTTTGAACGAGCTAATCTCAGGAACTACTGGTTCGATTTGAAAAATTATTTTAGTGTTGGATGGCCTATTTACCGAGGAGGGTTATAGGCTACATAACATCACGCTACGACCCACGGCGGCGGTGCAGTAAGCATAAACGCGGATGAAACCGCGGGCACATCTAGTAATACAATAAAACTAAAATTACAGTTTTAGAAGTTATAATGTAAATACATATTTCTTAAGTTCTTTTCTTCTTCTCTTCAGTTTCTTTCGAACTTCTACTGAGAATTTCTTGACAGAAAAACTCAATAACACTGATCGAACCTGAGATGAACAGTAATCGCATTCAATGGACATACAAATGGATTTGACAATATTGAGTTAACAAGATAATTATTGCTAAATGTATTTTCTGTTACTACGACTAACTTTGAGTCGTTAAGTTAGGTATTGGATTATCAGAGATCACTATGGTGGCGCTGTGTTGACGGAAGGGTAACAGGTGTTAGTTTACGCGTCTAACGGGTTTAGAATACTACTAGCCGCGATAGTGTTATATGCTAGCCGTGACATGTATATAACATGTTATAATCATGAAAGCAGAATATTCAGGAATACTACAGATGCTAGAAATTTCATTTTCAAATATAAATGTGGGAAGCTTTTCCAATAAACTGCGACTGTATAAGACTTCGCAGAAATTTGAGCGATGTTTGTATTCAATCTGATATGTATTCGTATAGATAGAGCTGCCTGTAGTTATTGATTTTTTTAATTGTAGTGCGCAAATGAAATGTTTGCTACCGCTATCCAATATTGTTTGCGAGTGTACGATTTACATGTTTTGTTTTGAATTTGTTATAATAATATTCTATCACATACACAACACCATCTAGCCCAAACTAAGCAGAGCTTGTACTATGGCTTCTAGACAATGGATAAACATACATATATACTTATATGTATGTTTATCCATTGTCTAAGATGGTAAGATGGTGTCCTATGCGTTATGCCAATCCATCCTGGGTTATTGTATTTCATCATGGGGTGGTGCATCAAAAACTCGTATGATACAACTTGAACGGGCCCAACGAGCGGTTCTTAAAGTCTGCTCATCCAAGCCATACCGATTACCTACAAAAGAATTATACCACTATTGCGAGGTCCTTACAGTGCGACAGATGTTTATTCTACAATCAATACTTAGGTATCATACTGCTGACATTAACCAACTCCGTTCGTCGTCTAATTTGCTTTCTGGAACACGTCCAGTACGTAGATCTGTGATTCCCTATACCGAGACATATAAAACATCTTTTGGACAAAGATTCCACTTCTTTCTTGGACGATATATATACAACAAATTAAATAATTCCCTTCCTTTAATGGATAAATCTAGGTACGAATGTAAAATAATAGTTACAAAATATCTTCTAAACCTATCATATGATGAGTCCGAGGCCTTAATTCACCCCCTTCTATGAAAGCTATAATTTTACATTACGACACTCACACACACAGTCACACACACACACACACACACACACTCTCACTCACACATACACTCACACACACGCGTGGACACCCACACACGTAAACATATATAATTTATACTACAACGAGTGAGACTGATAACTTATATGATTTTCTTTGTAATATTTCCTTGTATATTCGTAACAAAAACTAAATATAATATAAATATACGGACTGTCTACTGCTACTTGAATAAAAAATACAGCCAATAAGGAAGGTTGCTGGTGCTTATAGTACAGGTTCTCCTTTTTAAGCACCAGCCGCACACATGTACCAACAGTAATGTATTAAATAGTGTAGTCCAAACTAACATGTACTTGTAATAAGTGTTTGATGAATAAACATTTATTATTATTATAGAAATAGAAACACCCAGACAAAGACAAACATCCATGTTCATGCACACAAATGTTTGATTTGTGCGGGAATCGAACCCGCGACCTCAGGCGTAGCATTCGGTTATACTAACCACTACGCCATCGAGTCCGTCAAATTATGCCTACAAACGGTTGTATATCCTGAAAAGGGTAGGCAGAAGTGTATTACAGCCACGTTTCTCTGGCTATGCTGTAAAGCTCCACGTCATAGGCAATGTCTAACGGACATTGTCCAGCTCCTAAGCTGCTGTTAAGAATTTCATACCAACAGCCTAGAAATACTTTTCTTCATCTTCAAAAGCCGATTGTGAAGACCCAAAATGAAGCAACACACGCGCCAAGTATGTCATAGGATTGAGATTCCCTAACATTTGAGGACAAACCCATATTGTCTATGCACGTTGTGCGGTTTTACATAATTCTTACATAAGTATTGCTGTCCTACTACAAGAAGCAAACTGCATGCTAGACTCTTGCTCAGCTGAACTAAGCTCACAGCATCGAGTCTCCTCAAGGAGGGTCGCTCTACTCACCGCAGAAACAAAGCACTAAATATTTGTCTGTCTGTAGTATAAGTATAGGTTCATGCCTAGCAATTAAAACCGCTATCTCTTTCCCAGACCCAGATTGTCCGTTGTTCTAATGTTTGTAGACTATGACGCAGTATAATCCTTTTTTAAATTAGACGTATCGTCTAACTCACATCATTCTGCGTTACACTTCAATGGTAGTACTCATATATGAATCCAAACAAATATGATTATTAATAGTAAATATGAGTTTCTAGCAGCTGGTGGCAGACTAGCCAGGGACCTGATGAAATAAGCGGTTACCACTGCACCACATCTTTAATATCGCAGAAGTAATCTACAATAGCAAAAAGTCACAGCCAAACCACTTTGTTTACAATATACAACTTATTGTAAAGGAAAAAGGAAGCTGTGTCAGGAAAGCCTACTCTGGCTTTTAGCCGGCATGTATATCTGCTTGGCGAGTATTAACTCACAACTTAGTCAATAATTCACCATTTGATTCAGTATAAGTCAAATGTAAAATTTCCTATATTACAATATGATCTACAACCAACTACTTCCATCTTCCTCAGGATACACCACCGCTGGACCTGGAGAACGTCTCTGAGACTCTCCTGGAGAAGAACATCAAGGCGAGCCAGATGAAGTTCGGCTTCCTCGGCCTGGGTATCATGGGCAGCGGCATTGTGAAGAACCTGCTCAACTCTGGACATAAGGTCATCATCTGGAATCGGACGGCTGCCAAGGTAAGTGGGATGTTCAGTGTCACTTGAAGGCTGTAGGACTATTCAACATAGTAGGCTGCGTTGGTTCGACAGCTACTATTCGGAGAAGATTTATGTGAGCACCAGAGCTGATATCAGTGCAGAGAACTGGTATCGCTGCAATTGACTGTTAGGACAGAACGGTGACAGCTATATGCCAGTACTTTATATTTCATTAAGATTGGTTAAAAACCCTTTAGCAGGTCTTAGAACAATATTATATATATTATAATAATATTATATTATATACCTAAAACTAATAATAAGTATATAATCCTAGCTAATGATTATCATGGTTATCTATATCCTTATATAGTCATAAGCAAGGCAACATGAGCTGTGCTTTATGATGCTGTGTGAGTATCTACATGCCATTTTTACATCCTTATTCATTAGTAGCCTCTTGAGATTGAGGTGAAATTTTAATGACGCTGTCATTCTATGCTAATTATCAAGGATTATAGTAAAAGCCACCAGGTTTACAAGATATAGAAAATGCCTGTAAGCCTAATACATATTTTGTGAGTAATACGTAAACCGTTTCCTTGAAAGTTTTTTGTTCTTATGAAGTTCAAAGGCTCTGCCCCCTAAAACTCTTAATCATTTGCACAATTCTACTTACTATATCTAATAGTATTGTGGACTGTATGGAGGATGGACAGATTCACATGCCATACTTGTGCAAATATTTGCTTTTCTTGTTCAAAATATAACCATTTCTGTGTTGACACAGAGTTGACATTGTATTAGTCAAATATGATCAATATTTACAAACCAATTTTTCCAAAAACTATATTATGCTATTATGCTACCATAATACCTACAAAATTTGATTTTGTGTTTGTAATGCTGTTATGGATTGGTATATTCAATGCAGCCTTTGAAGTTCTGAATTTTGGTGTTATAGAATAGAATCTGGTCTTGCTTGGACTTGAGCTACATATTTGATTTAACTAATTCTTCATACTATCATTACCTACTTTTAAATATAATTTATCTAAGTTACAATCTAGCCTGAGAGTAGACTATAGTAATTTAATTTAAATTAGAGGTGTGTGCCATATGCCTCGCGATCACCATAATTTGGACGTTAAGTTTGATTCCATTGATAGTTGAAATTAAACTAGTTTTAACGGAATGTATAGCAGTTTATTGTGTTCACAATTTGTCTTCATGTGCCTCATGTAGGATTCAGCAGCCATTGTCATGTGGACATGGTCCGTGCTCTAATCTTGCATGTTAAATACTTATTAAAATAATGTTGTTAGTAAATCTAGTTAAGCTTTTTATCAAGTTCCGCTAGTGATGTATCTGTACCGCTGATTCGTGTCTGCGTGGATGATGTTCGACGACACGCCATATATTCGTGGTCGACCTGAAAATAGTGTAATTTTGATTTATAAATAATTTTGAGTAGACTTGGACGGTAAAGTGTGGTAGATTAAAAGGTGTTTTAAATTACAGAATATTTATTATAGTTCATAATTTTGGAGACGGTAGTCGAAGTGTCGGACTAACGATCTGGCGATCGTAGCATATCGTCCGACACATTGTAAGACCAACATGGACTTAGCCCTAACTCAAGCAATTAGTTAAGCTGGATGCATTAATAGGAATAATAGTAATTTGATTATAGACAGATTTTTTTCAAAATTCTAGTTTTACATATTTCTTAGAAAAGTATCAGATAGTAATGTTTTCGTATCGATTTAGATCGATATAATTTATCGATCAATCGATATACAGTGATTATTAAAAGGGATACTTGACTTTCTATTATTTACTATATTCTCAAATATAATCTACTTTAAACACTACAAAAAACCTTAAATTTAGATAAAACATTTCGTATTAATAAAAGCAAGTGCCGCATCAAGTTTATTCAATGTGTCACAGGAACTATATGAGACGAATAAGCAAAAATAGGTAGTAGATATGATTGAATAATGATTATATTAAAATGGTATCTAATGTAAAGATGTGATCGGATACCTAACAAATTTTAAAGGACAACGCGAAATTGGATTGTCGTTCAAACTTGAAACAGTCTCTCTAAGAGAGCATCTCTACACTACGGAACATGGCAGCTAAATACCATATGCGTATATACCATATATGTATGCCTTGCACTGGCCTATATAAGAAGAGGCTAAGTGGGCTGTTAGAATCGTTTGGACCCTAGGATCTTATCTTCATCTCAAAATTCTAGGACAGAATAAAGGTTGTTTTGAGGGCCAGAGGCTTCTCTCAAAGATAACTTTAGATAAGCCAATGCTACCTAGGAACCCTACTTAGGGTTCCTAGACTATAAAAAGATGCTGTGCTGTCAGCAAGGGACCTACGATCGTTGGACTTTACGGTACAGTGACTCTCTTCTGTAGAATCTACAATTTGAATCAAGAGTATCAAACTCTTGGAGTCATTAGTTGCTGGTAACTAAGTAACTCTGCCCTACAGAACAGATAGTATGCTTCATAATATTATAAAGCTGTTTGAACGGGGTTATTCCCAGTTGCCCCCACTATCAACGCCACCACTGGTGACAAATGGGATTTCTTTCCATAAAATGTTCCATAAAATCCCATTTGTCACCAGTGGTGGCGTTGATAGTGGGGGCAACTGGGAATAACCCTTTGAACGCGAATCTCAGGAACTACTGGTTCGATTTAAAAAATTATTTTAGTGTTGCATAGCCTATTTATCGAGGACGGCTATAGGCTATATAACATCACAACGATGTCAACAACAGTAACGATAAACGCGGGTGAAACTGCGGAAACATAGTTTAAAATATATAACCTTTAAATTAATATTTAATGTATGTATATAGTCTTGCATACAAAAATTATTGATACAATCTTAAATAGGATATGGTTTAGGGTGGCAAACCTTCACGTTATATGAGAGCTGTACTTCAACAAAGTAGTTTATCGCCCGTGTAGATGTACTGGCTGTGAGTTCCTTGCTATTATTTTATCATAGGGTCAATCTGTTGCTTTGTTGGAACATTCAATAGTAGGTACTTGTAAGTTACAAAGTACAAACTGTTCAACACTGTTACTGTTCAAATCAATTGGATCACAAAGTATGTACATAACAAACATTAAATTAGAAAGCATAGTCAAGTTAATATTAGTAATTGTTAGTAGTAAGCATTATCATTTAGTTCGGTTAGATGTGTTAGTTAAATAATAATGGTATACATACTAAATTCTGTCCCTGCTTCGCCTGCGTGTATCCCATAGATCCGTAAATCCAGGGCATGGCCTATCGATCTGCCAAGTTTCATCTAAACCCGTTCATTAGTTTTCGCGTGATCAACATCAAACATCTTACATATTTATAACATGAGTGAGTTCTGCGTATCCCCTATACATAAGGCGGTAATATACAGCAGTATCTATACTAATATTATAAAGCTGAAGAGTTTGTTTGAACGCGCTAATCTCAGGAACTACTGGTTCGAATTGAAAAATTCTTTTAGTGTTGGATAGCCCATTTATCGAGTAAGGCTATATAACACCACGCTACGATCAATAGGGGCGAAACAGCAATGAAAAATGTTGCAAAAACGGGGAAAATTCTCTTATATGAAGTTGTGCGGGTCAGCTAGTGTCTATATAAAAGTGTGATAATGCGATTAAATTTGCGGACGTGCGGTGTTAATATCACGGACGGCCGCGTCGCGACGACGCGTCTGCTGGGTATCGTCTTTCACGTACTCACTACCCGTGTTCAATACCTAGCTATATATACCTATCTATGTATACTTTGACGTACAAACTGTAACTATATCTACCTATCTATAGGTACATTCGATGGCGTTAATTGAGACTTTCCTACTACAGTATTCGTCGAAATACTAATATTTATTAATCATTCTTAAGACAAATCGAGTTCTTACTAAAGTAAAAAAATTAATTCCAGAAGTTATTGGACTTAGAAAAAATATTATTCAGAGATGCTATATTCTAACTTCTTACTAATATTAAAGTTGTCGGCCTCGATGGCGTAGTGGTTAGTGTAACCGACTGCCACGCCTGAGGTCTTGGGTTCGATTCCCGCACAAGTCAAACAGTTTGTGTGCATGAAAATGGATGTTTGTCTAGGTCTGGGTGTTTCTATGTATAATATGTATGTATTTACAAAAAAAAAAGTATATATGTATATTTATCCATTGTCTAGTACCCATAGTACAAGCTCTGCTTAGTTTGGGCTAGATAGTGTTGTGTGTATGTGATAGAATATTATTATTTTTAATGTGAAGCAAGCGATATATGTTAGGATCGTCGCAAGACCGTAGTCATTGCCTAACCCTTGGGAAATAGGCATATGAAAAACAAGACTTTATAATAATTTACAGATAGAATATCAATGTTAATAATAATTAAACTGAGAAGAGGCCTTTCCCCAGCAATAGGACAGGTTATAAATAGCGCTGATATTATTATACCTAATTTTCAAGTTCTAATTCTAAGTTAAACATATTTACAGTTCCTAGTTTAAAGAATATGAATAGCGGGTAACTTTAGAATAGCCGTCTAGTTAGAATATCCGTCTAGTTAGAACAGCCGTCTAGTTAAAATTTTGGCATACTACTTACTAATATCATTAAAAATGCGCTTGTAACTTTAGCTTTTATGGCTAAGCCTTTGCATCGTTTTTAAGTTCAGAAACAACTACTCACTACATTTTATAGAACCGCATACATAGTCACAAGTATCATCTAATGTCATACAAACACTACATTCTTCTAAAAAAATCCGTATTGGAAATCCGTAGTCTCTGCCTACCTCTCTGGGAAACAGGCGTGAATCTATGTATGTAAGTACATTCTTCTACTTATCAATGCAGAAGCATCCAACTAGACCTATAGCTTTACTTAAACCTTAGACTTAAATAACTCTTGTTTCTTATTATAACATTAGGAATTCAAAGGAGGTGCTGTGATGGCACCAGGTGACTCTATTTCTTTGATCCCTTGTGCTCACAGAGAACTGCCTGGTGTAATGTTGGCAACCTACATACCCTTAGTATTATCATTCTTGGACTATGGAAGTTGTTGCTCACTCCCAAACAGAATTGTTAGCCTTGTTTCTTCTTTTTAGTAAAATGTGAAAATTCTGCTATCAGCCACTTGCTAAGTTTTCGTTTGTCTTTCCATTTTTCTGATCCACTTAAGGTGCTTATCATTTAGATTATAGATATTTTAAGTTCATCGACATACCACTAATTTAATATTGATTTTAAATTTAAGTCTGCTTCGTTGTATTAGTGTCTAAAGTTCGCTCTTAATTCCGATTTGTATTAGATCCTGAGATCAAATAATTTCATTGGGTTCTTGTATCAGAAAACTCAAGTTTAGTAGGCTTTATTCAAATTAAAAGTCTGCCCATATGACACTGGAACATCCAGTTGTTCCAGTGTCTTTCAGATATTGGTAACAGACGTCTTACGGAACCGAAAGGTAGTGGATATTATTTGTTTGTATCACCTCTGCCTAATACTTCGCGGATGCACAGCATAATGCTATCAATATTAATGATCATCTAGTAAGTTTATAATATACATTCCCTTCATTATAACTGTAAATGTAGTTATGTGACCGTTATAATATAACTTAGTGTGTATATATATATATATATTATTATATTAATCAGTGCGTGATGGATGGTAGTGTACGCATAATAAGTAAAATGTCGTTGTGCCGAATACAAATAAACATTGAGATTATATGAAAGTGTTTTATTTGTACGAGTTCATATACTGTGACACAATTTTGGATACTCCAATAGTTCTATTACATTATACTTTGTTCATTCGTTTATTTTCTTTTTGACAGCTCACGCCTATGAATTACCGTTTTTTTTTTTCGGCATAATGTACTACGGTAATGTCGTACTTTATTGACGGGTAACGCCCACTTAGTGAACTGCCCTGTGCATAACAAACAACCACAAAGTATAAAACAGGTCTTGAAATAAGATAAATCGATCATATGAAAAAAATATTTTGACTTTATGTAAGTATTGTTTCTGTAAATTTAATAAAAAAAAAAGAAAATAAATATAGTAACTATGACTGCATGATTAATTATTTGCAAAGAATTCAGTCGATATCTTGGAATTTAAGTTCGAACCAAGAGTAAAGAACAATAGCAATAATATTTTAATTTTAATGATTAATTATTTATATATTTATTTATTGCATGTATACTAATTTTAAAAAAATTAATAAACGAATACATAATATCTATACTAAAAATATGTCGATGCATTAAATCGGTTAAAAGTTCTTCTTAAATAAAATAGATTGTTATTTCAAATCGAACCGGTAACGTGTGAGGGCGTCACTAAATTCTAACTGTCAAAAAGAAAAACGGATGGACAGCATATAAGCTCTACCTTAATTTTACATTATTACTAGAAGTTTACTATGTGTAAATGATATAACGCAAAGCCTCAAAATCGTTTGTTGCCTTCTTTTTAATATTAGGTATGAAATAGGATTTAGTGACTATAATTTGCATTTATGTTCGAACCGGATTCGATTCTCGGGGTGGGCATTGTTATTAAGATTTTGTTAGGATGCTCCCAGTAGCATCTGGAATCTGGAAATATGGCAGCTATAGTCTCACTTCACAACACTTGGAACACAAAGTTACGGGTCTAGCGACATGTGATCGTTATTTATACCTCTGCTTATCGCTCAAGGGAAGTACGGTTCTAAGTGTATATATGTATATGAGAAAGCTTTAATAATATTTCTTACTAGCTTTTGCGCGCGGCTCCACCCGCGTGGTACCTACATCAATAAAAAGTAGCTTATGTCCTTTCCCAAGTTTAAACTATATCTGTACCAAATTTCATCTAAATTGGTTGAGTGGTTTAGCTGTGAAAAAGTAACAGACAGACAGAGTTACATTCGAATTTATAATATTAGTAAGGATAACTTTTCAAACATTACATAATTTTATTATACTAACACACATGTAATTAGTATCCACTTATATTGGCGATAGCCATGTAAGTGTGACATTAAGACAACGGAATTGCAAACGAATGATTGTGAGTTCGATGTTCATGGCAATACCGACGTTTATACAGAGTTAACAGAAACATTAACCTATGCTTATAACTTGAAACTGAATTTAAAAGTGAGTTTTTTGTAACGGTTTGTCTTTTATTTACATTGCAAATTTATCTATGTTTAGGATAGTTATATTAAGTTTAGACTTTCCTGTTGCAAAGATAGATTTATTTCTTTGATATTGAATTAACTATTTTTAGGTTTTGCGTTATCCCATTTACAAATTTCTATATTATGTAAAAGTTAATAAAAATATATTCTATGCAGTATTTTAATAGCACATGTTAATTAAGGTAGAACCATGTTAACTAATTTGTACACCAATAATTGAATATCAACATCAAGGAGAATTAAATTAATTTTTTTTCATATAGTACTTGGAATAGTTAACTTTTATCTTTTAAGTACACTTAGTTTTAGCAAGAAGGTTTATATAGTAAGTTACTTTGTCTATTAATAGACGTCAACACATTAAAAATACATTTGATTCTACAAGAAGATATTTTTATTGTTGATTTGAAGATTGTTCGTTTACACATCACTGTAACTGTGAGATGTACCGTCAATACGATTATTAACTGTAGTTCCTTATATAAACTAGGGTTTAGTGTTACACAGTAACAGATAAATAATACTAAAGTAGTACATTGAAAAATAATTTATTCTCCATGATTAGCGGTATTTACTCTTGTTATATATTTAGAAAATTTTCAACAATATTTGTATATTTTATATTAAGAAACGTTATAATATAATCATTGCTGGATTGTATTGTTTGGCATATCACTGCAAGACTCATTTCTATACATTCTGTACGACATTTACAAAATATATAAATATTATATTAGACAGTTTATTTGATACGCGTTATACTATACTTATTAGAGTGGATCGAGATGTGTGAAGCACATGAGCGTGTCGCATGTAGCCCGCACTCCGTAGCCCGTAGTACGGGTGGAGGTGCGGGCGCGATACACCAACGTCCAATAACCGCGCAACAATTACAACAATATAGTAACAACTTTCTTATACCTCACTTTAAGTCGAACAAATATAAAATGCATAACTCTAAGAGTTTTACCCTAAAAATACATCAAAATGGAAAATGATTGAAACAAACGGAAGTTATTTACAAGTTCTAATACCCACAGAACGCTTAATTAAACACGGTTCATTCGATTCACTACTACGAACTATCAAAGAACAGATCGTTTCAATATACCTTATCGCCTAGCACTAGAGACAGTTCGGAACGTCGCTAAGTAAATTGAAACTAGTCTATCACAGCTCACTCACGAGTACGGCGTCGCGTGACGTCACACGAACTCGGGCGCGCCGCCGCCCGGCGCCAGGTCCCGCAGCGGGATGTCGTGCGCGCGCGCTAGACCGCGGCCGCCCACGGCGTAGATCTTGAACACGCGCGTCAGCAGCCTGTACTACAAGGGCGACGTGTGGCACAGCGCCGCGCACTCACCGCACGCCAGCTGCCCCGCCGCGTGCCGCAGCTCGCACGCCGGCCGGCGCAGCTCCACGGCCAGCAGCACGCGCGCGGCCCCGCGCGCCGCGTCCGTCAGGTCGGGCTCGCTGGCGCTGGCCGGCAGGCGCGCGCGCCGCCGCCCGCGCTCGAAGCCCACAGCGTCGCGCCCCAGCAGCGGCTCGCTGGACGGCTTGGGCTCGCGCGCGCGCGCCCGTGACTCGCGCGCGGCGGCGCGCGACGTGGTGGGCGCGGGGCTGGCCGGCGGCGTGGGCGACTCGGCCATGAGCGGCGGCGCTGGCTGCAGCGGCCGCACCATGGCCAGCAGCTTCGGCGGCCCGCGCTCAATCATGTTGATGTGGATGCCCTCCGGGATCGGCGAGTTGCGGCGCGAGTTCACGGACCTCTCGGTCGGCGTGTAGTACACGGAGATCTTGCTCTCCTCGTCGAATATCGGGTTCGGAAGGTTCGACAGCTTCTCGATCTTGGTCTTGAGATACATGTCGATTATCTCGACGTCCGGGTCGAACGCCATCGAGTCGCTCCGCCCGCACGATCCGCTGCGGCAGTTCTCGAAGTACAGGCTGGGCAGGTTCTCGAGCACCTTATTCAGGGTCTGCTGCTGGTATTTGTACGACTCCCGGAGACGCAGGACCTGGTGAGCGCTGAACTTCCTAATTTTGTTTCTTTGGAATACGTAGTTCTCGCGCACCCAGTTCAGCTGACACGTGGAGTATTCGCGGACGCGTTTTACCTGTTAAAACGATTAGCTTTAGACTACAATGGTAGCGGTCGAGGTTCACGGTTACATACGATTCAATTACGTACACAAATACCCAGACTTGTGACAATACTTGAAGGTCACCACTGTTCGCCTAGTCGGTAATCGAACTAAAAGAGGCGAACAATACACCGTCCTCACGTTTAGGTCATATTACTTAACGTAAAGATAATTATAACTAATGTCACGAGATTACCCCCGCAAGTAATTACCATTATCGCTAGTGCAGTCGAAGGATGATAAAACATAATATAATAGTAATGCGTTACCTGGTCGTAATACTGGTCTCTCATGGCGCTCAAGTGATTGCTCCCAATGTCTCTAATATTGCGTAAATGACTCGCTTGCGAAGAGTAACTGTTCTGTATCCAATCCATTTGCTGTGTGCAATTTTCTTTGATGCGATGAACCTGTAAAATGAATTAATTTAAAAATGTGTTCTAACACGCTACGTGATAAAACCGCGATAGGCAAACTCACTTGGACAGCGTAGTTTTCTCTAAGTTTCTCTAATTGTTGCCTCTTGTATTGTTCGATGTTATCCAGCATGCTAAATATTTGTCTGGAGCGTGGCGCGTCGCGGTTCACGCACGTACAACAGCTGCAACAAGTCTCCAAGAGGCGGAATCTGGAAAATAAACAACATTCATGTTGAACTTACTATCGAAACACGTGTAACATTTTTACAGTTTTGTACGATACTGACCTGTAGAATATGTAGCGCAAGGCCTGCACTAATAGTGTGAGTCCTAAGAAAGCCGCAGCACATAACGCGCCGCATAATAAACTATACATCTTTATCTCGAACATAGTCATGGGGTCTATGTTGAGTACCACCTCCGCCGTCGCATTGGCGGATGGGTTCGTTGCAAAGCATAAGTAAGTTCCACAGTCTTCTCTATGTATGTCTCCTATGAATAACGATCCATCGTCGAGCACTCTCACTCTCGATTTAGAATTATCTATGGGGTGGTAATACTGGTCGTGGGCAACACCGTGCTTGTGGAATATGTCTGGCACTAGCGGGTCTGGGTTCCAGTGGAAAACCATTCTGGTCGGCGTTATCCAAGTCACCGAAGGGGCCGGATTGCCCTCGAACTTGCACTCTAGTAGGGCGTTAGTCTGCAGTCTATATAAAGTTAATGGGCTACTGGATACCAACACAGGCGGTTTGCAGTTCGTATGGCTTAATATTCTTATCATATCGTTGGGGTAGGTGAGCGGACAGCTCAGGTCTGACTTAATGATATCTTTTCTCTTGTCGGCCCAGCCAGCGAACCACTCCATGCGACAGTCGCACGCCCACGGATTGTTGCTCATTCTCAGTTCTTGCAACTTGTCCAACATTTTCATTGATTGTGGCAATGACAGCAAAGCGTTCGAACTCAAGTCCAGATGAGTAATAGACAGTGTGTCTTGGAATACATATGTTTCTATTTCACGTAAAAATTCGTTATTTCTTATGTATAGTTTTTGTAGAGTACTTAAGCCTTTGAAATTAGTATTCTGTATTACTGTTAGTTCAGTGTGATCGAGGTAGATCGTTTTAATATTTTCGTTATTTTGGAAGAGCGTGGGCGGCAGCGATCTTAGCCTGTTGCCACCCATATTTAACCACATTAAGTTTTTAAGATTCTTAAAAGCATCTTGTGATATGTTTTGGAAATGGTTGAAGCTTAGATTGAGCTCTTTCAACTTTTCAAAGTTATCGAATAGAGATTTGGGTATGTAGTCCAGTTTGTTGCTAGAAAAATCTAATGTCTCCAATTCCTTTAGGTTGACTAGAGCGTTAGATGTAATTTTGACTAGGCTATTATTATTTAGGAACAGTGCTTTCAGTTCTCTATTAGGATTAAAATAGTAATCTAAGAAAGTGGCAATTTTATTATAAGATATATCCAAATATTGAAGTTTGCTCATCGGTCCGAAGACCTGGAATGGTATAACATGGAGCCTGTTGTGAGACACATCTAGGACCTCCAAGCATTGTAGATCAGTGAATGTGAACCTGGGGATGTCTTCGATGAAGTTATGCGATATGTTTAAATATTTTAAGTGGCTAAGGTGAGCGAAGAGATTGCTTTCCGTTCTTGTGATTTCGTTTCTGCTCAAGTCGATGTATTGCAACTCGAATAGCCCGCCGAATATGCCTATTTCGAGAGTGTTCACTTTGGAGTTAGTCCACGAGAGGCGCTGGAGCTCTGAGACTTCGTTGCCAAAGGTTGGACGGCCGAGCCGGTTCTCTGGTGCGGCAGCTCCGTCACAGAGCAGCGAGGTGCTATTGCAGGTGCAGCCTGAGGGGCATGCGTCCCCTGAAGCTGCGCAAATGATTGCCAGCGCTAATACTTTGTGCACCCACTGCATTATATTATTACCGTCATAGTCTTATTTACTGTAACAATAGAAAAAACAATCTAAGTTGCACTGTTTGTTAGTTTTACAGTTCACTAAGCCCCCTTGTTGGTCATCTGTCTCGGCCTGTAGAATTATATTTCTGTACTGGTTTCCTCACAACTGAGGTTTATATAATTGAATGAACATGTCATTGTTTATATAATTCATTTCTATTTTATGCTTTCATTTATGTTAGGAACTACCAAAGAATAATTTTGGCATTGATATAATGCATCAATATTATTGTAACAAATTGTATTCGTTACATTATAATATACATTCGCGTTTAAATAGGTATATAACGGTGCCATCAGTACTGCAGACTCCGGTTTCGATACTATTACTGTTACATTGCATGTTATTGTATTAAATAGTTGCCCGCCTAGACCTAGATTTCAAGGCTTTTTTATACTGTAATTTACTTACTGCGAAACTAGAACACTTCCCGAAAGTGTAGCTAGTTATGTATGAAATATTCTTCACTGTAACCTTTCACATGCAGTTGCATTGTTTACGGGACAACACAAGATCGGTTACCGAGAATATTATTGTGATTAGCGAATGTAAAATAGCTCAGTATTCATTAGAAAAACACAACCTAACTAGTCACGGTTCATTAGTCGGCATTTATTGCCTCAACCGCATTATGTCTCGCAATTAAAGATATCATTTAACAGCGCCGCGTGCATTGTATTTTGTGTTTTGCACCCCGGGCTTCTAGTAAGTAGGGGCCGTCGCGCCGCACAATCTACCGTTTACTCTACCTACAGACCAAACCATACTGTCTTTGCTACGGGACACTTATAACTAAAACTAGCACACAAATGCAACTATTGACACGTATACTAATATAAAAACACGTAATTCACCTAACACTCGTCCACATTTTACTCCTACTTGCATAATCCACGTTATTTTATGTTCACAACAGATGCGATGAAGCTAGCCATGCTCCCGTATGACTATCGCGTATCTTCACCTATATAACTTTAACTCCATTGCACATTCACAAATTACACATTTCCAAACATTTGTATATAATTATATAGGAATTTCACAATTAAAACGAATAAGCTCTTCGCTTAGTGATAAAAGAAATACACTGTCACTACGACGGGGGCCGAGCACTGAAAAGAAGTAAATGGCGGCGCTGAGAGTTGCGCGGCGCGCGTTCCTTGTCTCGCAGATGCGTGGCGCGCATCGCGCTCTCGCTCGCACATTGGCCCAGTCAGCTGTGGGGTGCGGAGATCGCCGAGCCATTCCGATCGTAGGCGAAAGTGCTTTCGGAAGCGCGCCGTGTGTCCGAACACCGACGCATTCTTGCAAGTATTTCTTAGCTCTGAGGGGACAGGTCTATTTATTAGGGATCCGTTTATGAATTAAGAAAAAAATGGATGCCTAACAGCACACCTGCTATATAAAACGCAAGGAAATTGTATTGTAGGAATATTATAACGGCCATTGCGCGTCGCCGGTCATTTTGTATTTTTGTTCGAGGACAAAGATGTTATATTTTACTCGATCGTAACATTACCGAGTCCTAGCCATTACTCATTACGTAACGATGTTACGGGGTCTTAGTATCATTACGAGGATTATTTTACATTCGTATCAAATAATAATATGAGAATGCTCAAGTTCAAAGGTCAAATAACGAATAAACTTGGCACCATAGCAATAAGTTGATAGTGGTTTTTCTTTAAGTTTTTTTTTGTGAGTCATTCATCGTAACCAGACGGTACGATGGAAATTAGGCAGCGCCATTTGCCAAAATAATATATAAACTAATGTCATCTTTAAATTGTAAGCCATAAAGACTATAATATTGTGTTTTTGTTACATTTTTTTAATGACACGTGGTGTGGCACCCGAATTTGAAGTCACGTTTATTGTATGCTCAATGATGCGGCGTAGGACTTAACCGATATCGCTGTTCGCTGTGTCATTAACTCATTATTATTATTAAATGGACGTCTCTGACGCGTTTGTATTCAAACTAATATGTATGCAGATTGTTTATTATTATAAAGTATATTTATTCAACTTAGAACGTTCTCACATTCAGTTAGATAAATCTATACTGTAGGTATTCTACACATGAAATTGATTAGGATTGCCTAATTATTCTGACTAGTTTTGTAAGTCACCTAGTCACTGCTAATGAGGCGAATTTCGATAGTACAATCGTCGAATGGAGCAATAATATATCGTGAATCATTAATTGACGAGCATTCTTTGTGTACATCATTTAAATATTTTGAAAGTAGCCCGTGATATTACAAGATAGTGAGATTTGCGTCTCAGTAAAAACATACCTGGGCTCGCTCTTGAATATCCTCGAAAACACGTATGCGGAGGTGAATTGCACTCAGACTCCAACAGCTATGCTGCCGTACGCTAACTAAAAAGATGTTAAGCCATAGGTATGCGTTTCATATAACTTAACCTTTTAGTTAATGGACGGCAGTATGTAGGTCCCACTTAAGACTGCGCCGAGCGAAATGTGGCAAAACAGACGGTCACAGTTAAGTGAATAAAATCAACACTTTTTGTTTAATACAAATATAAAATATACATTTACCATAACAATGAATATGTTTACAATTAGTTCGTATAAAAAACTTAAAATAATTAATATTTTCGCCTACAAAATTACGTAAATGTGCACGAAAAATGCAAAAACGTAAGCTGGTGTTACGTGATTTTTAGATTATAACAGTAGAAATCTATCCAATTTTACAGCATAAGCGAAACGTAAATATGTAGTTATATTCCAATTTTTCCGTCCCAAATATTTAAGTTATTGGTTAACAATAAAGATAAGTACCTACATATTTGTCAAAAAAGCATTTCAAATCCTCCATACAATTTTACTATGGCGGCCGCTAACTTAACCTTTTAGTTAATGGACGGCAGTATGTAGGTCTCACTGAATATGGCGCGAATATTGCCGTGACGTGGCATATTTTCAAAGACCGCGTACTACTTTTCTAACTAGATTTTCCAGAAAAAGTTATTAACCCTGCCCGATATGTGAATCTAATCCATTGTTCTACAGGATAGGTGGCAGATATAAAAAGTCTTTTAATAATGTCACATTAGGTACATTTGGCCATATTGAGAGAACGTAAAATCAAGTTAAGTATATCAGCGTCGAGGGAAGTGCTTATAACTCGAACAGATAAGATATCTGATTACGCATCAGATAACGGGTTTCCGATTGCGACAATCCCGCTTTTATTAACACAACAATACGAGCCTACAGAAGATATCGGCTAAATAACCTTGTGCTGTGTTCTCGCGTGAATAGGGGCTTATAGTGCTCCTTATAAGGTCTCTGTGCTAGGGAGTCAAAAAGTCAAAAGTCAAAGTCAAAAATCATTTATTCACTTTGGTCACAAAGTAACACTTATGAACGTCAAACGGGTTAGTGAGTTTGAGTAGTGGTACCTATGTGTCCAGCTGACAGAGCAAAGGCTTATTTTAAGGTCGTTTAAGAGCCTGTGATATACCTAATGGTGCAGGCCTTTATAGTCCATGGTAACTGCTTAATGTTCGTACGCCGCCATTCTAGTAAAAAAGGATTCTTATGATTGACAACGCTCGAGTAATATTGTGTCTAATGTCACGAGTGTCTACACCGAATATCAGTAAGATCATATGTTTGAGGTTTGTAGTATAAAAAAACAAAATATAGTACTTAAATATTGTTTAAAACGGTCTGTTGAAAAAACGAAGACAGATACGAGTGAAAGATATATTTTAGCGGCTGCTAGGGAGTCCCTAAACTGCCGTGAGGAAGATATTTGCTCCTTTGGGAGGACATCGCGGGACAGGTTTCGAATACGTAAAAGCTTTTGGAGTTATTTAAATAGTTATCATATAATTAGGGTTGCCATCCGTCCGGGTCTTCCCGGATTTGTCCTAGTTTAGAGGGGCATCCGGGGAGCGTCCGGGCGGGGCTTCATTTGTAGTCCGGGTTTAAAAATTTAAAGTCTTGGGCCACCCGCGACACACACTGCCCGCACGCCGCGATCAACCGACGAACCGACTCGCTAAATTCACCGTCCCGTAAATGTTTTATTACACTGACTATGTTTAAAAAAAAACTGTTGGCATGTCCGGGTTCTGGTCTCTAAAATCCGGGATTTTTCACGCGTCTTGTCCTGGTTGCCAAATTTTAGAGATGGCAACCCTATATATGTATAAAATATTTCGGCATTTATACTTACCCCTTTTATAAAACTTGAGTCCCAAAATATACCCCTTGATATCACGAGGATGCAAGCATAATGCGTCTGCCTTATAGTAAACAAAGAATATAGCATATAATAAAAGAGGAGCATAAAAATATCCATGTCTGCAAGATAGATTTATAAACAGGATTAAAGTTACGTTGAAACCACTATTTCACACGGAGTAAAACCTTCACTATCCTTGATGAACACGCGCTCGTAAAACAACGTATTGGCTGTGATATTGTCATATAATGGCTGCGATAACGCTCGTGTATTAGAATACATAAAACTTGACACCATAAAGACATTCATAAAGAGATAAACGATTACTTTAGCGTTTTATATCAAAGATTGCAAAGGACTTAAAATTCCGTAATATTCATACACATATATGTGGTTTCCTGAAATTGTATCTATGTAGAAGATAAAGTACTTAAAATTGCACGATTTATAGTATAATGTCCAAAGCTAGAAGTTGAATATAAAACATACGTACATAGATTAAACAAAATATGTTTTAAGTATATAAAAAAAGAAAGAAAATTTATAAGGCTAGTGCGAATGGAACAGTCGCAAGAGGAAAACCTAGGCGAACGTTTCTCGATCAGATCGGCGGCGTTCTGGACAAAGGCCAGTTTAAGAGCTCCTTGAACCGACGCGCGTGTATGAGGAATATAATGAAAGTGAATGGAGCCAGAGAAGTGTGTCAGGATCGTAGCAAATGGAAATCCGTAGTCTCTGCTTACCCCTCTGGGAAACAGGCGTGAATCTATGTATGTATGTATATTTAAATGACATACTACTTGATAGAAGCCGCGGACGGAAGCTAGTGTTACATAAGATTGAATGACGTATACATACATATAGGCCACTCTCCAGAGGGAGTTTTCAATATAACTTAGGCGTATTTGCGATGTTTGTAAATCAAAGAAGTTTACTGGTAGGCGTCCGTGTTCGGTATTTATAATCTCTAGAAAGTTGATCTTTATATATTACCTAGCGATTTTCTTAAGGCGGGTACAGAGTGCTGTAACGTACCATGCAATGTACATGTTCGTTTATATATTACGTAAAAGTTCATGTAGTATTTAACATATTACGTAGGTATATGTGAATATAACACTAAGTTTACAGCTTTTACAGCCTGTGTGGCGCTGCAGTACCTCGTCAATGCGACTGCTGTGTATTGGTCTGTTTAGTGTGCCTACCTTCGGGTATAAAGAAGATTTAAGACCCTAGTATATTATACGAGCATTTTGCACTGCCATAATCATGGAAAGACGGAATTAATCTGTTAGGTACAGACTTACAAATTCCCAAAGCCGTAGCCAGACTGTGTATTACACACACAATTCGCCAGACATACTTAAGGTCCCACGTAAGAGAGGATGTCTATGGTTATGACGGGACAAGTTTCCTCATTCAGTGTTGTTATGAAGAAAACCTAACATTTTTTTTATTGCCTTTGGTGGCAGACGATCAAGTCGCCCACCAGATGGAAAGTGGTAACCGCTGCTCATGGACTTCAGCAATGTCAGGACACAGCCAAGCCGCTGCCTACCGTGAAAAAGGAATTCTCTTTAAACCTCGTTTGAAGATGGACTTATCATAGCGCTCGGGAAAAAACCCCAGTAATCAGTATTACTATTCCTCGATCTGAAAATCTCACGACAACCTTACGTATGGCTACAAGCGCTAACCCAGCCCCAGGTTTTATGCCAAATGCCTTAGCCAATGCAGCTTAAACCATAGGCTACCCATGACGATAAGTTTAAAATAGTTTAATATTAGACTACAATTCATTTGTTTTAAGGAAAAGCTTTTAAATATCCTGTTTATTATGGAAAAGACGGCAAATAACGTCGGTTAGTTAAATCGAAATATCCTGGCACTAGTAAATTTTTTACGAGTCATCACTTTGCTTCTGCTCGCGGTTTTGAACATATGAATCGCACAAAAATATAGTTATAATGTGATACAAAGTATAAGAGTTTATTTTAGATCTGGTCAAGTTTCATCGAAATCCGTTTAACGGTTTATATACATCTTCACATTCATAATTGGTAAGAAAGGAGAAACCATCATAATCCGTACAACAATTTATTACAAACTAGACGGATAAAGTCAGTCGCCTCGAGGTAAGCCAGTTTCGTTGACCTGGTCTAACTTGACGAACAATCAGATGTACTTGTACTCGAAAGAGTAATAGATAATATAAACGTTGAAGCATAATCCTATACCTCCCAGTTTCAGGATGACTACTCTAAATATTCAAACCAAAATTACCAATTTGTTTTACAAATATCTGCAATGTACACACATACATCCGTTTGAAGCATTACAATAATATAGTCTTTCCTGATAAACAGTAGGTATACGAAAAAACGTGTTCGTATTCGTGTTCATGTCTAAATCTATTTATAGTAGAGAAACCTATATAACGCACAATAGCCGTACTTTATAAGCCTGACTTGCGTATGCTTATAAATAAATCTCTTTTAACTCAAGTTACGTAATTTAGTCGAGAACACTTACGAACACATACAAAAATTATTCGGCAGTCTCATTAGTCAAATATTAACGTCACACGGCTCTGCTCGGTGCCCGCGACTGTTTAAACGTTAATCGTTATAATTATATAAATCTTTTGTGCGTGTGTTTGTAATTAAACTTCTCCTAAACTGCTAGACTGATTTTGATGAAATTTTTTGTGTGTGTTCAAGTGGATTCGAGAATGGTTCAGATTTGGTTTTCTTCTTCTCGCGTGTCATATGAACACCGTGTGTGCATTAAGCTCGTAGGAAGTTCCTTTCGCTTTTTTTGCTAACATTTAATGGGTAAATTTTTTTTTTCTTGTGTACAGTACAACATCTGTCGGGACAGCTAGTTATTCATAATTATAGTATACATATATTTAAACTTGTTACTCGGAGGGATAGGCAGAGGGTGTAGAGGCAACATACATTGACTACGATCCTTGCTGCCGCTTTTGCTACATTCAGAATAATAAAATACTACGTGTATAATTACGAGCAGCATTCGTCAAAATTCGCATGAATGCATGTATAGGTACATACATAGGTCAATTCCTGGCTTAATCAGACTGATATTGAGTTTTTCTGTTTAAAAATATGAGAATATTAGAATTTTTTTTTCTGTAGTGGTGTTTTGTCTGGGTATGCCCGGTATTAGGCAATAGGCTTGCCCCCTATTTCGTGAGACCTAACACCATACCTGGCGAACCATGGGTTTATTACACCTAAACATATCCTTATATCTATGTAAAATATTCCTACATATCTTTAAATCATGGGACTTTAATATAGGTTCTAGTGTGTATATTTACAGCAATAAATAAAATATGTTTTACAGAACTTGAATGAAGAATGGTTACAAATTACATGGCAAAATAATTCGGGGGTCTGAGGGGTCTGTGAAGTCTGAATGCATCGCATTTATCAAATACTAGCTTTTGAGCCGAGCCGCGCCTCCGTCCGTGTGGTACCTACATCAATAAAAAGTACCCTATGTCCTTCCCCAGGTTTTAAACTATATCTGTACAAAATTTCATCTAAATCGGTTAAGTGGTTTAGCCGTAAAAAGGTAACAGACAGACAGACAGATAGAGTTACTTTCGAATTTATAATATTAGTAAGGATTTATGTACGTCACACGGCTCGCGCGAACCGCGCGCCTGTTTAATGCAAATTATTTACAAATACGACAAACGCGTTTATTACCAAACGAAATTTGGTGAAATTAAACTGCTGTTATTTATGTGGATGAACTTTAACGGTTTTTAATTAATGGAGCATCCAAATTGCGAATGCATTCTCTACTATCTAGTAGATATGACCGTAAGTATCTACTTACGGTTATATTTACAATGATATTGTGTTATTAGTCATTACGTACAAAAATATTAAAAAAATTGGGGCAGTCTTTGCGGACTGCCGATAGAAGTGAAAACTTTAATCCGCGATCATAAACACTTCTTTATAAACAAAAGAAAAAAGGGCGGTGCGTGTGCTAGCTCCTGATAATCTCTCTTAGACGTTATTAAGGGATCAATATTTCGTTATTTTTTGCGTGGGACGCACCATTTCTGAGATTTTGTCAATATTCTAAAAACAAAAAATAAAGCGTTGAAGCGTGACGATGACGCGAGTTCCTTGATTTTTGTTCACCCAAGAAGTGCTCAATGCGCCTGAAGAAGTCGATGCTGTAGGTTAGATTATAATTTTTTTTATTAAGCTTACTGAGTATTTTAACTATCCAACGTATTACGCCTTTAGTAATTTTTTATTGGATAAGTCACTAATTTTAGTATCACACCTACCATTTTTGCTTTTACCCTTACCTTCTCAAAATATGCATTAATCGATCAGTAGTACGTTTATGGACTGGTGTGAATCGATAAACAAAGGAAACTTCCACGATAAGGTCGAACACGATAATAGCTTGACAAATCCTCAAGTATGTTAATAAACTGATTTTTCTGGTTGGAAGACTTAAAAGCAACATTACTGCGTCATTCGGTGTGAACATAAGAAAAAAAATGAATAGGATAATAAATACTACTTTACTGTACAACCCGTTGTTTTTCAATTCAGAGATAAATAAAATTAATAGCATTAATTTAATAACATAATAGGATGTATATTCATTGAAATTAAACTACTATATACGGATTTTATCGCGTTGTTTATTTGACACTCTATTACAAAATTTAGAAACTGTTACACTACTACTATTAAACTTTACTAATTTTTAAGCTACTTAAATTATTAAAACTATTTATATTTAAGTTAACGCTTTCTCCGACGTTTCGGTTGCTTTTCAGCAGCCATGGTCACGGGGAGACTAAGATGGTAGTTGTCTCAATGTTCCAGTGTAGTTATTTCAAAGTACCCGAACATAATTTAATCATGAGTGTTTCTATTTACGCAGAATGAGCTCAAAGTATCATGAAGTCTAGCTGTGGTTTGCTTCTTCTTAGGTTTGACTATTTGAATTACTGGATCCCAAGCTGGTTGTCCACCCATCTTCTCTATTGAAATTAGGATGTTTTTTTTATTTCAATAGCCTCGCGAAGCATCCTTGGTAGGAATCGGTGTTCTTTAGCGAGAATCAGTGGTTTTTCAATCTCAGGTAGTGGTTGGTCCCCTGTTGCACATGTTCACACACAGCATTATATAGTAGTTTAATTTCAATGAATAACATTGACATTAACAAAACAAACTTAAACGATCAAATATATAATTATTAATTCTAGCGCTTAGGAACCAGTGGTACAAGGTTAATTTATTTAATTAAGAATTAGAGCTACACGAATTAGCAGCCTGACCCGAGCGTTGAAACTTTACGCTGGCCCAACAATGTAGTTATACTGAACGGAAAATGCACAGCATGAGTGGTTACTGCTCTTGTTCACAAACCTCGAAACCAATATCAGTATGATCTTTAGGTAGATGACCGTTTTTGTGTTCGGTTATATGAATGTACATATCTGAAGCCCCTCGCGCTACTAACACTGTGGCTGGTGTGACTGCATACTGTGCATGTAGTATGTAGTTTCTTAAATTCTATATCTTATTAACCTCCGAATCTTCCTCGAAGAGGTTAATGAAAACACTTTGTGGGTCTGTGGGTTTGTCTGTTAGTGACAGGCATAGCTCCGGAACGACTGGACCGATTGACTTGTAACTTGGTGTGCAGATACCTTGGGATCATCCCTCGGTCAAGTTTGAATATGGGCCCTGGGGGTCAAAAGACCCCCGAGATATAGGGGTCACATATTTTAAATGGAAAATATTGATTTGTAACTTGGCGTGCCACCTTGGGGTCATACCTCGGTCGAGATTGAATATGAGTCCTGTGGGTCAAAAGATCCCCGAGATATAGGTGGTCACAAGGTCACATGAAGACGAAGAGGTTGAATCCTGGGTTTTTACACCCATCTCGTTAATATTAAAGAAAGTTTGTGAAGGATGAATGTTAAGCGGATTTAGATGAAACAACATTGGCACAAAGATAGATCATGTCCTAGATTATCACAGGATACTTAAATATTCTGGTATGCATTCTCGTGAGATTTATGCGGGTAGAGCCGCAGGGTGAAACTAGTAAAAACGAAAAGAGAGAACGATGGTGCAAAGTACAAGTCCGTGTGATACTCACGGTCCGTGAAGGACGTCGACTCGATTCACGAAGATGTTCTTACTTTGTTTACCATCGCTGTGTGCGCAAAGATTTAGTCGAGCGCTCCTCTACGTCATCGAGAGGATTTGCTAATGTTACGACCTTGTTTAAAAACAAGATGAAAAACATTTTATGCTACAACTTGAGGGATATTATTCATACGAGAAAACTTGTATGACTGCACGGAGTGTGTTAAGTAGTCGCCTCGACACTGCACCGAGAGATGTGGCTTTGATCCGCATAGCAACATGAATTTTGTGTATAATATAATATAATAATATTCTATCACATACATACAACACTCGTCGTCGTCTATTATATTTCGTTTATATTTAAAATGTTATATTTTTTAGCTCACAAAGTAATAACGTACGTCAAAGTTTATCGGTTAGTGAGTTTACGATACTGAAGCAACATTTACAATATAATAATAATAATAATAATAATATTCTACCACATACACACAACACCATCTAGCCCAAACTAAGCAGAGCTTGTACTATGGGTACTAGACAATGGATAAACATACATATATACTTTTTTTTTTTAAATACATACATATTATACATAGAAACACCCAGACCAAGACAAACATTCATGTTCATGCACACAAATGTTTGACTTGTGCAGGAATCGAACCCGCGACCTCAGGCGTGGCAGTCGGTTACACTAACCACTACGCCATAGAGGCCGACTAATGATCATTGAATGATCTATTCCAACGAAGTGCGTGCTGGAAAAAGGTCAAGTTGTCCATCGAGGCCGTACCTAATTAATAAGATTCGAGTGCACCGGTCGTGTCCGTGACCCTTTTCATAAGATTGCCAATTTTCTCCAAAGAGTGCCAGTAGTGTAGGGCTAATGATGACTCACGTTGTTTCGGTGACACTTTTAGCCCGCACCTCTACAGATTCGCTTAAGCAGACGGGCGCCATAGAATGTTCGCTTCAAGGCGCCAGTGGGTAGTGCTAAAGTCGGCCCCTTACCTACTTATATCTATACTAATTTTATAAAGCTGAAGAGTTTGTTTGTTTGAACGCGCTAGTCTCAGAAACGACTGGGTTGATTTGAAAAATTATTTTAGTGTTGGTTAGCCTATTTATCGAGGAAGACTATAGGCGCTACGACCCACGGGGGCAGCGCAGTAATCATAAACGAGGGTGAAACCGCGGGCACATTTAGTTATATTATACAGTATACGAATAACGCCATGATGCTATATTCTCTTAACGGCCTTTTTCTTCTATAAAAGTTGGTAATTATGTTAGCAAACTTACACACGCCAAATTAAGCCATTCATTGCTCAGTTAGTTTGCGTGTGTCCATTAAGAATCTACAAGTAATTACTTTAATTCTCGTTCTAGTTTCTCCGTTGTTGCTTCAGACATGACGTATTTTCCTGTGAAGTTATATAACGACTTAGTACTTAGCTAATGTGTCTTATGTTCTTAATGTACCTTTTATCCAATAGAACATGATATCTGATCATTTGAGTGCATACAGTAAATGATCATTCTTCCTTATTAAGACTCATCTTGCTACACACATGCAACTTATATAAAAAACTAGATGTTCCCGCGGTTTCACCCGCGTTTATCGTTACTGCGCCGCCCCTATGGGTCGTAGCGTGATGTTATATAGCCTATAGACTTCCTCGGTAAATAGGCTAACCAACACTAAAATAATTTTTCAAATCGAACCAGTATTTTCTGAGATTAGCGCGTTCAAACAAACAAACAAAGTCTTCAGCTTTAAAATATTAGTATAGATATCCCCGTGTAGGTACATATACTGTTTCCTGGAGGGATAGACAGAGAAAATGGAATTCCACTTGTAACAAATACGTATTCGGTCAACCTATATCCTATTGCCATTTATTTTTGTTTGAATGTTTGTAAAATCCCCTGCGACACAGGAAAAACTAGGGCAAACGTAGTCTTTAAAAAATCTGGATGAAAAATAACATACCGCTCTGAAAAAGAAATCTTTTTTCTTTTTCGTGTGGTTAGTGGCCAACCTGTTGTCAAGTGTTGTTCAAGCCGCCTGTAGGCCTCTGACATGGCTTAACGACTGCTGTCAATTTGACAACAACCGAGACCGACTCTTTACGTGCCCTCCGAAACACGGAGACGCTCAGATGAAATACCACTACTGACTGACTGTACCCAACGTTGCTTAACCTCGCTAATCGTTTACCGATCAGCAACTATGAGCGCCTCTAAAAAGAAGTAGCTTACCCGTACATGGGACAAAGACTACGGACCTTGATGCTGATTTGTCACTGTTGCTTGGTTAATTCTCTCTACATTCTTCGTGCACGCTCGTTGGTTTAGAGTTATAGGTACTCTTTGGTCTGGTCGCCGGGGTCTGTCTCATTCACATACAAAACAATGTCACAATAAGTAGACTTACGAAATTTTAAAGTCTGTCAGTCAGTTTCTATCTCGCTCCCTATTACTTAAGTCCTAAATAATAGCTGTCGAGATGTGATTACGATACACTTCTGCCTATAGCTTGTTGGATATAATTGACAGATGACATTGTGTCGTCATATGCAAATAGAACTTATCGTGTGGACGTTAACATCCTATTTGTGGTTGATAATATTGTCAATAATGCTCGACGTTTCGCTTATCGCCTCTGTCCATTGTATTAAAATTTGTACTGACAAGCAGGAAAATGATACAATATATATGTACGAGTCTTTTGAGTGCACGGATACCGAAGTGGTAAGTGGTCGCCTCGCCTCTGCCTCGAGTGTTATGGGCTCGATCCCCACGCGAGACAAACATTTGTGTGATTCACAAATTATTGCTGGTATTGCGAATTAATCGTATGTTATATTACGTATGTATAACATTTTAATAACATACGACATTTTGAAATTATGAAATGTTTGTACTGGGTCTCGGTGTTCTTTGTGTCCGATGTTTGGTGTTTGTAAAGTCTCCCGCGACACAGGAATCATTCCTGACAGCAGCTGCAGCAGGGCAGTTGGTTTACTAAGGCTGGTTTCACAGTGCTGCTTTCGACAGCGCGGTTAGTAAGCGTCGCGGGCCACGAGCTTTGAGTGTCTTGGATCGATACATAAGTAAAACAATCCGCGTGGATGGCCTGCGCTGACTGCAACTCAGCCGCGCGTTTCAATCATCATCAGCAGTCTAGTGGTATTGTAAGGATCTACTTGTATAAGCTGCCGTTGTTGCCTTTTTTTTCATAAAAAAATATTATATAACAATTAAGAGAAGTTTCATCGCAACTCTTTGAGGTGGCAAACCGCGCGGCACTAAACTCGTTTTATTGTTTCGAGCTGGTCAATCGCGCGCGTACTGCACGCGCTTACCACCCGCGCAGACGGTAAGCGTCACTGTAAAACCAGCCTTAAAGACATCTATGTGAGAATTTAATTAAAATTAGTCTAGTTGCAAAATAAATTAGAATTTATTTTGCAACTAGACTAATCAAACTCAGGAGGAGCAACGAATTAGAAATTCGTTGCTCCTCCTGAGTTTGATTTGCGTTAGGCCCCAATTTAGACAATTTTAGTAACATCGCAGTATCATCTGCTCCAGTAAACGGCTCATCCGCTATTACTTGAGACGTATAATAATCTTCTCCATAGTCTTTATTATTCCCAAGTCACTTGGGGTCGGCTTTTTAGTCTAACCCGATTTGACAGGATATCAGTTTTTACACGGAGCGACTGCCATCTGACCTCCGCAACCCGAAGGCTAACAATACCCTACAGCTAGACCAGTGTCAGGATATTAGAGGGCATAGGTTCGAACCCGAGACCCTCTGCATAGTAGTCTGTTGGTCTCCCCACTGAACTATCGCTGCTGAGACTTATAATAATAATAATTTTATTCAGCAAATAGTTTTACAAATTTCTTTTAAACTGATTCTAAATAAAACCGAACAAATGGTACATTAGTTAAGAGGTTGCCGTTGACGACCGTGCTACGATTAAATTGTGTCGTCAACGCCTTCGGCCCAAAAATAGGATATTTCTTGGTATTTGTTTTATAATGCAAAACATATTCCTAAAAATCATTAAAACAATAAATTGCAGTGTAAGTCATTAAATAAAAGTATTCAACACAATTGATATAAAATAAAAATAATAAAATGATAGCTTGCAAAATGTTCGTGTGTGTGCCCCATCGACAGTTATGTTATTATTGAATATGTAAACGGTTGCTATAGTTCGCGTTACGGATGCGTGTGTTGAACAAACGATCTCGCTTTATCAATGGACGTGGCGTGAATACTGCTGTTATTGTATTGTACAAATGTATATGACGCGTGTCATCGTAATCGTTCTTTTATCTATGTATATATCACTAGTTGGCACCCGCGGCTCTGTTCCCGTTCCTTTAACAATTATAAGTAAACTACGTTCAAGTCTTCTATTTTTATACCAAGAGGCTGTTTGCATACTAAAATTCATAAATTATTCGCATGCTGTAGTTTGACCGCGTAGTAATTATACAGTGACATTCGCGTCTAGTAAACGGAAAAATATATAGAGTATTAAGATTTCAAAGATTTGGAGAAATACCTTTTTATATACTCACTCAAATTACCTTTTTATTAGCTTAACTCTTTTTGTTTAATCTAGTAGAACTTCGCTGATTTCAGCATGAATGGGCCGGCTCGACCGGGGAAGGACTACCCTCTCACAGAATATCGACGTGAAATAGCAGTATTCCTACTGTTGTGTTTCGTACGGTGAGTGAGAGTGCCGGAGGCCCATTCACCCTCTTTCGCCCTTCCCGCTCCGCTCCTTTTCCTTCCCACTTCCTTTCCTAAATGGTCGGCAACGCGCAAGTGCTCTGGTGTCGCAGGCGTCCATAGGCTACGGTGACCACTTACCATCAGGTGGGCCGTATGCTTGTTTGCCAACTATCATTATTAATAATTGCAATAAAGTACTTTTTAATCCAATCTAACTCAATTAAACCAAATTTACTTTCAAAAGTAGTTACACTAATTTATATTATCTTCTAACAATCGTAGCTAAACAGAATTTCCAAACGTGTTAATTTAAAATTTCCAAATGTATTATCTTCACTTCGACACTGTCTTGTATTGATTGTAAACTCTACGAATTCCGCTTTTGTATCGCTATCGCGCGAACAACAATTTATTCATTGGCAAAATACAACAAAGTCCTCAAACAAGATAGTCGTAGTCATAAACTACATAATATAGTGCACAGAGAGTGTTCGTGAACTGAACATCGTAGTACCATGTTTATCATTATATACTATACTGTGACGTCATTGTGTAGATACAGTATACAATCAAATCAAATCAAATCCATTTATTTGCTGAATAAAGGTATATACAAGGTTATTCTTAGTATAGTGAAAACCTCTCAGGGGTGATTGTACATACTTGTTGTTATAAACAACTTTTGTTATGGGACATTACGGAAACCGCGAAAAAGAAAATTGCTGTTCCATACAAAATTTGACTTTGATCTCGGCAAAATGGAACACCAGATTTTTTTCCGCGGTTTCGTCAATGTCTCAGAACAAAAGTTGTTCATAATAACAAGTATAATCACCCCCTGAGAAGTTTTCACTTTACTAAGAATAACCTTGTATAGATGTTATACAAATTTTGCTTAATTATTGCAGTTCTCTTTATTCTACCTATTCGGCATGCATAATAATTAGAAAATAATTGAGATAATTTATATAAGATATGATATACATAACAGACCATCTAATCCAGTAGACAAAAATGTATTAGACACCGACGTTTCGCCTGCCATGGAATGGGAGCGACTTTTTGCAGCGAAATTGTACATAGCATAATGAACTTTATGACAATTGTATAAAGTACAAACTAAATACGAGCCAAAAAAGCGCGTCGTCCGGGGAATTCTCGAGCATTCCCGCGAATTCGCGGGCCTTCTAGCGTCATGAGGCGAAATTGACGCTTCCATTCCATTCTATTTCGCGGTGGTTTAAATTGAGCCTAAGTCTTCTTAATAGGTAGCGAGCCTAGTCCATTTACGAGGTACATTGCTGGCCTCTGTTCTACTGAGACTTGCCTACCCGGTGACACGGATTAGCCAGGGAATTGACACAGTGGGACTAACCAATAATAAAGTCGCGGATATTCATTTTTATTGATTTGCGCAATGGCGTAAATCCTCGCCGCAGCTATTACGCCGCTTTTTTACGCGTGTTGCGAATTCTATTATCCTACGGACAAAGCTTTGTACGATCCTGAGATGGACGTTTCGAGGCTGGGACTTTGAGTCCATTGTTTTACTGCTGTTTCCAATAACCGATCGGTTTGTGGATTTCCGTATTAGCTATAAAAGTTTGGTAAGTATATTATTGCTACTGTTACAGCCATAGCCAGTTGCACTCACTGATCGGTAAACGATTAGCGAGGTTAAGCAACATTGGGTGCGGTCAATCTATAGATGGGTGACAGCTTAGTGGTATTTCATCTGAGCGTCTCCGTGCTTCGGAGGGCACGTAAAAAGTCGGTCCCGGTTGTTGTCAAATTGACAGCAGTCGTTAAGCCATGTCAAAGACCTACGGGCGGCTTGAACAACTCTTGGCAACAGGTTGGCCACTAACCACACGAAAAGAAGCAGACTCTTACAGTTTGTAAAACGACCTGCGATTCAGCTTTTAGTCTAGTAGTCATTATTTCGTTTATTTCATGAAAGGCATTATCACAAGAATTTGTTTACAGACGGCCAATGCGTATGTCCACTATTGTGATTGTCTAAAATCGCAACTGTCAACCAAATCGCTCATTATGAGTGTAATTTTGACATGCCGCTGAACAACTCTTCATATATTCGTAAGTGAGACAGACAACATTCTAGTATAGATACCGTTGTGTCATATCCAAAACTTCTTAGCGTTTATAAGTTCTAATTAGTAATTACCAAATCTACGTTACTAGTACATGCAGACGAACAGTCTGTTCAGTGTTTAGTACATTCGGACGGAGGATATAGTCGCGGCCTTGCAACATGTTGAGCGAACACACTTTGAGTTAAACAAAACAACGCTGATTATACTTGCTACATTTAATTCTATATTTAGTTTGTCGAATATTCTAGACCAACGCGTTTTTTGTAAGCAGCACTCGGAGTTTTTATGTCGTTAATATGTTAAAACAGTGACGTACGTAACTTCTTTCTTTTTAATCTGTTTAGAAAGACAACTCCTGCATTAAAGATACTAGTATATTACCACGAAGGACTTTACAAACATATAATTTACAGACACATTGGTCGGCCTCGATGGCGTAGTGGTTAGTGTAACCGACTGCCACGCCTGCGTTCGCAGGTTCGATTCCCGCACAAGTCAAACATTTGTGTGTACAGTAAGTTCCATTTTGCTATGCACACACGCCGTGCTATCACCATTGTAGACTCAACACTAGTAAATATAAACTCTCATTAGACAGTCCAGTCGCATTTAGAATTATCTTTATTTAGATTTAGTCTTGGCAACATCTTCAGATCACTTTATGTAGCACCATGCACCACGTGTCATAAATATAGACATCTATGTATTTGGATTTACGATTAAACCAGTGCGATTGGCTTTATCATTAGGATTATTTGAGTATATGTAATCAGTGGTTTGTTATTAACGTGATTACATTCGCGAATGTCGATCACCGATATCAAACGTCGAACTGCCCGGCTGACGGCGATAGGACAGCTATGAGACATGCATACATCTGTAGTTTGATTTAAATATAATAATATTATAGTCCTATATATAAACAGTCTCACTGCTTGTCACGGACCTCTTCTCAGTTTCGAGAGTCGGGCCATAGTTCACTGCGCTGGCCCAGTGCTGGTTGATAGACTTTATACATTTGTAGAACTATGTAAATGTGATACAATACCCTTATTGAATATATGTAGGCCTCGATGGCGTAGTGGTTAGTGTAACTGACTGCCACGCCTGAGGTCGCGGGTTCGATTCCCGCACAAGTCAAACATTTGTGTGCATGAACATGGATGTTTGTCTTGGTCTGGGTGTTTCTATGTATAATATGTATGTATTTACAAAAAAAGAAGTATATATGTATGTTTATCCATTGTCTAGTACCCATAGTACAAGCTCTGCTTAGTTTGGGCTAGATTGTGTTGTGTGTATATGGTAGAATATTATCATTATTTCGTCGTAGGTAGCTTTTAGAGCTGTTTAACGATCAACCATAGAATTTGACTCCGTTTTTAATTACATACCTACTGAATACATCAAGTTGACAGTCATTACACTTTTATGAAGCTAAAATGTTTTACATCGTTACCATTACATCGAATCGATCGATCGTCGTTATGTAAAATTTTGAATCGCCCTTTGGGAGTCATAAATCTCAGAATATTTCTTCGGCGGTATAAGGACTATGACCTTCTATTATGCTCTTTAGGTATATGTTCTGATTACATTATAATAAAAGTACGATATCTTAGAAGATAGGCCAAAAACAGGACAAGAAAATCAAAGAAAGTTGGCGTCACAACCACATAACCAGAATAAGATTAATAAGTTTGAATGGATGGATATATACACTTCCAGATATTTACTACTGTATAGAGCACTGAAAGTACAATACTTTCAGACTTTCGGTATAATATACATACATACCTAAACATATACCTACCTACTTAAAACGTTTGCACTGTAAATATACCTAACAGAGATCTCGTGTCAAAGAAACTTAGCGAAACTAATTTTAGCTACTCGCACAGTTCCAAGTTTACGAGTTTATACCATTATTTACTGACTGTATATGTTTAAAATATTCTTCGCATTTACTATCAAATAAAGTTCGAGCCAATTTGGCAGGTATTTCATTATATTAGAGGTCGAAATCGCGTGATTATAGCACATAAAACTTAGTATTCTAGTTCATTTGTGAATTCATTACTAAAAACGTTCGTTTCATTAATCAGACGAATTGCTTCATCGGTATAATTTAGGGTCAGTCAGCCGCGAAAAATATATTTCGTCAGCTAAACCGGATGGCGTTTCATCGCACTTCCACAACACGTGGTGTTCTGTCTCTTTCTTGCTTGTGACGTGTGTATAGGATAGACGACGGTCATTAGTCGGTGCTATAAATAATATACACGTGAGTTTTCATTCCGTAAATCTCGAGACTTCCTTCTTAAGACGTCGTCTTACACAACCGTCTTGGATACAGAGTTCAGGGTTAAAACTGGTCTCGCTAGTTGCCACATACGTCATAGCTTCGCGCCCATTCCTCAGAGGAGTAAGCTGAGACTATACATTGTCACATTTCATTTAACATAACCTCCAATGTATCTGTGGCATACCTACTTATACATATTTAGAACACGTGCGATTGAAGTTAATTAATTGATACTTTTAAACAATCCAATCAATTAATTAATTTCAATTAGACCAACGTTCCATGTGCGATATCTAATTGGATTCTTTAGATATTGCTTAATTAAGCAAATGTGTATGCTTTATCTCTTTTTACTTCGTTAATTTCCACTTCAATTACGTTTTAGCTACATTTCAAAATCCGGTACGAGACGAACACCCGGTTTCTGTAAAGGCGGTTGTACACATTGGGCCAAGGTAGTGGGCCAGCGTGTTGAGCCAACGTGTAGAGATCTACTTGGCGGTATCAACATACGTTTCAACGTCTGTAAAATAATTTTTGTGTTAATCTGCCATTGGAAAGAAAGTGATATTCTAGAAACTGCGCCCTGGCAATTAAAAATTGCGGTCTTATAAGCAGTCGCCTATTTTGCACTTAACAAATCGTGTACCAGTTAAATAAAGATCAATATAAAAAATTTGTAAGTATTAGATTTTCATGTTGGCTATTCTCAGAAGCGACACGGAGTCTGGCAATGTGGCCGATCGACAACAATAGTCTCGCTGACTGGTACGTTGTACGAATGAATTTAGTTTACAAATTATGAATATTAGAAATCTTTGCCCTTTGATGAAAGGTACGAGTCTAGATATAAATTGAAACCTTGGTCACGTATGAAAATATCCCAGCCTCATTTTCAAATCTCATCACGATTCCTATAGATCAGAGAGAGAGTAAAGTCATAATATGTATCACTCAAGATCATTACATTGTAGGATATTCATCTTGAAATAAACGCGAAGCGATGCCAACATGGCGTACGTAGAGCGTGGGGTCAAAGGTCGCTTATATTACTGATAACAGGCTGCATAAGAAACCAATGAAATTAAACACAGTTGGTTATATCACCAAACTGTATTTAAGCTCAAACATCAGCAGCTGCAGTGCGACTACATGAGGTCTCTGGTTCGATACCAAAATCGAGCAAAGTAAATAACACTTTGTAGTGTGGTTTGACGTGGTTTTCTTGCTAAGAAATTTTCAGTAGTAATACCGAGTCTGAAACTGCCCAGTGGACGACAATAGCTAAAACGCTGCCTTCTCTTTAGGTTTATAAACGTGATGTTATGTGTTTGTTTAACAGCTGCTTACAATTGCCTTCGCTCTGCAACCTTAACCAAACAACTAAAAAAGGGACAGCATCATTAGACAGTGTCCTAACGTTAGTTTATTTATTTAGGTTTTCCTTTTTCAACTACCTCTGGTTACATGACAAACATGCGAGTTCGATTACCGGTTTGAGGTAAATGTAATTACGTTTTTCTGTTAGTTTATTATCAGTAAGTACTTAATCTGGCAATTTGCCTAGTGAAAGGTTTATGGCATTAAAACGTTATTTGCAAAATATGTTATACTAGATGTGCCCGCGGTTTCACCCGCGTTTATGATTACTGGATCGCAGCGTGATATTATATAGCCTATAGCCTTCCTCGATAAATAGGATATCCAACACTAAAAGAATTTTTCAATTCGGATCAGTAGTTCCTGAGATTAGCGCGTTTAAACAAACAAACAAACTCTTCAGCTTTATAATATTAGTATAGATATACGAGAAAACTACCTACCCTCAGAGATATATGACCGTGATGCTATGTACGTATGTCCATTAACAACATACCTGATTCGTTGAAGTTCAAGACCTTTTCACATCTCCCTCTTTCTTTTAGCGGTAGAAAGAGATGGTGCAAACTAGTCTGACTAGGCACGTGAATGCGTTCTTGGCCTTGCCTTGGAGGGCTTCTAGCGCTGTCTAATATTACTGTATTGTGTTACAAGGAACTTTATATTAATGTATTATTGAATTAAGTTTATATATATTTACGAATGTTTCGGTAGGCACAGTTGTGAGTCAGAATAAGAGCCGTTATACATTATGCAAGTTTTTTGGGACAAGTCCTGTTTGTCATCAAGTAAGTAGAAGATAGCATTAAATTTGCTTTAAGACACATTGTGAAAATGGGCCTTTAGGTGACTCTATAATTGCACATTTATGCAGTATAAATAGTGAAAACTGGTGAAAAGTCAAAGTCAATGTCAATTTTTATTTTCATAAAAATGTTCAAATAATTCTTGGTCACGTCAATTCACTATTATATTAATAAAATAAAATTATAAAAATAAGTAGAAGGAAATAAAAATTTTGCATTGAAAAAAAGCCTGTTCGTGGAGTAGAGCTTTCATGAGAAGAAGCAGGCAAGAAACTCATGGCCACTCTTTTCAATCGCCAAATGTTTACATCAATACAATTCAATGTTATATTATTTCCCTTATATGATATAATATATGTTATAATTGTGAATAGAAATAACCTGTGAGTGGAACCAAATTTGTTTGGTAATTCTCAGTATGCATTATGGAGTCTGATAATGCGCTGATAAACGGCACCAGACTCGCCTAAAGCGGCAATAAAAACGTGAGTTTATATATTATACGTATTAAAATACTGTTTACAAAATACTGCAATCAAATACAAGTACTCAGCGTATCAGATTAATTCTAATCTCACTGATATCAGATCTACATTACACTTTAAACCAAAATGAACTTTAAACACAACAACATAAAGGTTATAATGGTCTTCAGTATCATACACATACATATGCAAACTTGTAGTGTGTACTCATACGTACGTATATGTTGGTCTAGTGAAATTCGTCAAGGCCATTTTTTGCACAAATATGATAGCGGCAATATGTCTATACTTAAGTGTAGTTAATATTGTATATTAAGTCACATATGCCATTGAGCAGCGATAGCTCAGTGGGGAGACCAACAGACTGCAATGCAGAGGGGCTCGGGTTCCAACCCACGTCGCGCACCTCTGACTTTCGGAAGTTATATGATTTTTCGAAATTATGTGCGTATTGATTGACAATTATCGCCTGCTCCGTGCATCGGAAAGCACGTTAAGCCGTTGGTCCCGACTGCCATGAACATCTATAGCAGTCGTTATTGGGAGAGTGTCGACACAAAAGATCCCACTGGGTCGAAGTGTCGCCGGTCTGCACTGACTGGCCCCCACATAAGATAAGATAAGATACATACGCCATTGTTGTTTTGAATAAACTATTTGGAAAAATATTAGTAACTAAATTTTCCCGCGGTTTCACCCGCGTTTATCGTTACTGCGCCACCCCCATGGGTCGTAGCGTGATGTTATATAGCCTATAACCTTCCTCGATAAATAGGCTATCAAACACTAAAATAATTTTCAATTCGAACTAGTAGTTTCTGAGATTAGCGCGTTTAAACAAACAAACACTTCAGCTTTATAATATTAGTAATACATACAATGGTGCAATGCTTCCGTTGAATATGTTTGCTTTTATACACTTATTAGCGACATTAGTACAAGTAGTCCCTTATTAAATTATACACCTAATCCTTCCTCATTAACCTCTCTGTCTATTGGTGAAAACTGCATGAAAATCCGTTCAGTAGTTTTTGAACTTATTCCGACCACACAGACAGACGCGGCGGGTAACTTTGTTTTTTTTTTATTTACTTTTGTATTTCTGTGCCTAACAACTATTGTCGTGGTAGAATGCACCGATTGCTGGCGGTTCCAGCGTGCCGTACTGTGGCACGCTGGAACTCACCCATACCTCGGTCACTAGAGCAGCTTAACGCTCTCTTGGACTTTAACCTAGAAGTTGATATTTTTGCGGATGAATGAAAAGTATTATTATTAGAATGTATGAGGTACTGTGAGCAGAATGCGTGAATGCTAAATTTAAAATTTATATATTATATTCTTAAATAGTGTAATTGGCGCAAGTCGTTCTATTTGATGTAAATAAATAAATAAATAATATTTAGTGACATCCTTCTCTCTATCTCTTCACACGTCTCTCTCTCCAATCTTTCTTCCCACCCGTTACTAAAGTGAAAACTGAACAAAATTGATATGAAATTTATAATAACAATTTAAAAATGGCTTGTAAATGTTTAATGTCAAGACGATAGGAAGATATAAAAACATATTTTGTTGATGTTTTATAGACATAATAAACTTTTGTTTCGGTACACAACATTTTTCTAATCGACATATTGCAGGCTTGCTGGCTGCCAACCGTTATGTCAAAAATACTATTATAATAACAATAACGTCATTTCGTTCTATAAATACGTACACAATTTCTGTTTTAATCATTGGGACCAAGAGTCAAAGAAGACACATGGTTTCACTCATAGGCAGAAGTGTATTTAACCCTTCAAAATCAAAGTCAAAATCAAACTCAAAATCAAAAATCTTTATTGCCATAAAAATGTGCAAACAAATTTTGGACACGTCAATTATCTATTTATGATATACTAGTTTTCACCCGCGGCTTCGCTCGCGTAAATGTAGGTTAGGTTAGGTTTGCAACAGTTCTTTTTTCTGGATGAAAGGTACCCTATGTCCTATTCTGTACCCCTGACAACGTGTATGCAAAGTTTCATGTTGATCGGTTAAGTAGTTAAGGCGTGAAAGCGTAACAAAGAAACTCATTTTCGCATTTATAATATTAGTAAGGATTATCGGAAAATAGAATAATAAAAAGGAAATATAAAAATTGCATTGAAATAAGCCTGTTCGAGGTGTGGAGCTTACCTTCCTTCTCCGTCCTTGCACTGAGTAGAGACCCGTGTTCTTGAGTGAGTAAGTTTATAACCAGAGCTGATATTATTATTTAATCCATAATCGTGTACTAGCTTTAGGTTTCACGTAGTTAATTAGGAATCGGTGTATTCCCTTCTACCAGTCCCAGACTTCGTGCTGCTAGTGAGAGTTTCTGAACTGAAAAACCCAATAACGATATTCCCGACGCGACACAATTTTTTTTTAATAAGTATCTCAAATATCAGAAAAGAAACCAAACTTTGTTTATGTTTCTTCGACCGTAATATACAGGTTGTCCGGTAATTAATGGATAACCTTGAAATGTCTTATAGTAGAATTGATGGCCGTTCAGAAAAAATCTAAAAATATGAAAAGAGAAAAAATTATTTAAAAAGTGCAATAACTAGTCATACTTTTGACTGTCTATCTATTAGCATAATTAGTGTTTAATAATAAAACAACAAAAAAACCGATGGAATTAATTCATTTATGGTCGTAGTGTACAAGAAAGATAAATATGGTACTTAATTTAAAAAAATCATATCTTAGGTAGTAGTTAGGATAGACTTTTTTTATTTATGATGGTAGACCTTTAATGAGACTGTATGGTTTATACGTACGTGTGCCATTGACTGTATAAAAATACGCAACCCACAGACACGTATTTGACGGAGTAATAACATAGAATTAATTAGTACTTACGTACAACGTACTAATTAACCCCATGTGTAATAACAATTAGACAACGGACAAACAACGCGCTGTGTGTACTAATTATTCATAAGAGTCCATCCGCCAATCAATATTGTGACCGTTTTACAGAAAATACTGTCTTAAGACCGGTCTATGTAATATGTAAAACCTTGGGGGAGGCCTATGTTCAGCTGTGGAAGTCTTGTGTGATGATGATTACAGAAAATTATATGTAGATCTCCCACGACAAACAGTATTTTTTTTTATTTTTTTATTTTGCTCGTCAAAATGACCACACTCCACGTGATGGTAAGCAGTCGTGTGGTCTAAGAGCAGTGGCCTCCACATCGCCCCCACAGTAGCCGAGGCGAAAATAGCGAGCTAATGGACATAACAAGATATACATATGTGGACTCACAACTAGTATTTACCAGAAGAGGGTAGGCAAAGAGGTATTACAACTATATTTGGGTAGCAATGTTTTAGGACCCATGGGCCAACCGTCTACCGGCTGCAAATCTAGACTCCGACCTGCTACTGAAAATTTCTGGACCCAAGGGCTATGGATCTACCTGAAAATCCAGACCCCGACCTGCTACTGAAAATTTCTTTTAGCCTTTTGCTTTTATAAATTGTAGTCCTTTCAAGAGGAATCCGGCTAGTGAACCCGAGTACTCACTTATACACAACAGTGGTATATATTTCCGTTGCCACCGAGGCAATCATAAGTCATATGTACGTAAAAGGCACGTACGCACATATAACTATGTGATTGGTCATCAAAACCTATGAGGTACTTCCCGTCGGCCTAGAGTAGTGAAAGTTGTCGCGAAGGTAACGTATGACACTAGTCAATGGGTACATACACACACTTTAAATCACCAAATTTTTACCGCAGTAATTTGTTATATTTTTTCGCATTAGGTATAATTTCAGTGTCGTGGGGGACTTTCGAATAACGGATATAAAAATCAACTAGACACGGAATAACTATTTTTGGCACAAGTATTACATATGTCGCGTTTGGGGATCGAACCCACAATAGTCGGCGCAGCGACAGTAGCGAGGCTACCACTTAATCCACTACGCCGTGCCGTATCTAACTGTGATGGGATGGTGGTCATAGTTTCCCATTTGATACAAGCGTGAACGTGTGTAGAATAAATTAAACGGCTTTTTTATAAGCACCCTCTTTCCTTCTTCCCGCTCCTTCTCATTCCCGCTCCTTCTCCTTCCCGCTCCTTCTCCTTCCCGCTCCTTCTCCTTCCCGCTCCTTCTCCTTCCCGCTCCTTCTCCTTCCCGCTCCTTCTCCTTCCCGCTCCTTCTCCTTCCCGCTCCTTATCCTTCTCACTTCCTTTCCTAAGGGTCGGCAACGCGCAAGTGATGCCTCTGGTGTTGCAGGCGTCCATAGGCTACGATGACCACTTGCCATCAGGTGGGCCGTATGCTTGTTTGCCACCTTAGTCAAATGAAAAAATAAAAAACGAATTGTAAAAATATACCTTCAACTCTTCTTACCAGCGTTCTAGTATTATTCTTGTTAATGCTTTCAACTGCGCTAAATCCTTGAGCTAAGAATGGATTCACGTCAATAAATGGGTGCGATTTGTGCCTTTCGTTCGCAAGGCGGCTTACATAACGTTGAATAACTTCACGCCTGTATATCTTCAAAGATTCAGCTAGGCTGTAACACAACATTTCATTAGCTAGTATAAGGCTAAGTCTTATGACATAGGTAATGAGTATTTAACTGCTAACCGGCCACAGAAGTACGCCCTATGCTGCTACAAGTTTCTTAGTTACTGACAGATTATCTGATCCGAGAACAACACTCCATCATCCAGTTTTTAAAATCAACGACGTGTCAAAATCTAACTCTTGTCAAGAATCAAATAGTTTGAGTGGCTGTTGCTAATTCCGTCAGCTAATCATAGCAGATGACATACATTTAAACATCTGTTAATTTTGTTTTATGTTGATCTGCCTTTCAGAAATCAAGGGTAGATCTCATAACCAGCGTCGTACGTCACAAGGCAAGCGTCGCAAGCCTAGTCAATTATTATCTTCACAAAGAAGTCCTTGACGTAGGCTCCCTAAGGTGTTGTCAACCGTCGAATCTATTTGATAATACAGACGTTAGATGCTGCGGATATGGACCCTTATCCGCCTGTTACGACACCAACAGATAATGACGGAGCGGTTTATTCTTGGCCCTGACCTTTCACGGTCACCGAGATACACCTAGTCTACGTACCAAGAGAATTATAGCAGAGCAAGTACTTTAGACAATATAATGTACGGATATATTTCAAGAATTTCAGGTATATATATTGAAACTAGTTTTTACCTGAAGATTCGCTCGGTATCTTATTTTATGTGGGGCCAGTCAGTGCAGACCGGCGACACTTCGACCCAGTGGGATCTTTTGGGTCGACACTCCCAATGACGACTGCCACAGATGTTCATGGCAGCCGGGACCTGCGGCTTATCGTGCTTTTCGAGGCACGGAGCAGGCGATAATTGTCAATCAATACGCACATAATTTCGAAAAGTCATATAACTTCCAAAAGTTAGAGGGTGCGCGACGTGGGTTCGAACCCGAGACCCTCTGCATTGCAGTCTGTTGGTCTCCCCACTGAGCTATCGCTGCTCTATTCGCTCGGTAACAGTACTTTTGTTCTATATGAGAGGTGCGAAATGTTCTTGTCTGTACCCTTGACAACGTGTATGCGAAATTGCTTGATGATCGAGAAGGAAAACAGTAAGCGTAACAAACAAACAAACTCACATTGGCATTTATAATATTAGGTAGGAAGTTAGGTTTTATTATCGGGTGAATAGTGTTCACTATCGTCTAAGAATCGAGAATTTTATCAACACCGGCGTTTTTAGTGAATACACCGGTGTTCATAAAATTCTCGACCGTTGAGTGACGACTGAATACAAAAGGAAAAACGCGGTCCTTTTGGTCATAGATTTTTCGCCAATACTCAACTGGTTCAGGGGTTAAATGCTGCCAGTGGCCTTTTATATACATCAACGTCGACTCGGCTAAGTCTAAAATAAATGAACAGTCATTCGTTATTTTCAGTTTAAACAAACGTATTTAAACATGCTCATTCAAATTTGTTTTAACAAAATCTACACATCACACAATAACAAAATATGTAAATAAGTATGATAACATTTATTATCATTATAGCGAAAAGCCTTGAAATGCCAAACATGTTGTTACTAACATGAGTTGATAAAACACTGCTTTCATTAACTCAAGCTATTGGTAAAAGAAGCTGATTGGTAAAAGATTGGACATATTGAAGAAGGGTATTCAGTACTCGATTCTGGATCCGAATATAAAAAAAAATAGGTACTTAAAATTTGACTTAGTTATTCAATAAAAACTTAATGTGCGGACACTCTTGCGCATATACTAAAGCTAAACAAAACCTCCGTCCCGCGGCCCCAGTTACCGCACCCCGCACTCTCCCGAATTTGTACCCCCGCCCGTCCTTTTCTTATCAAAGGTCATTAGCCTCGACAGCTGTGTGCGCAGTGTCCACATTTTATGGATATTTCATACAAATTTTCATAAAGGTTTTATTTGCAGGTTATACAGATTTTTTTTTATACTTTACGTGTGACTATAAATTGTCATGTCCTTAAGTATGTAGAATGCCTAATCAGTCATACTGTACACTACTACAACACAATAGTGATTTAAGTGGTCCTCTCGTCACTGCCACAGCAGAGTTGGGTTCGATAACAACACAATACTAAAATTGTGTGACTCACAAATAGTAGTACCGAGTCCGGCTGTTTTTTGTGTCAGCTGTTTAAATGTTTGTAAAGTTTCTGCGATATGAGAGTTATTCCTACAGACAGCAGCCGCTTTATGTTTAGTTAACTACAGTTTTTCCTGAGTCTGTCATACGTATACATTGTAAAAGACATCTAGATATAAGCAAAAATAAACTACAATTTATGTTATACAAAATTTTCCTTCTATAAGATAATTGACTTGTAAATGTAAGAGGATTTTAGCCAACTTAACAATACTACGATTTTATAATATTGTCTTCTGTTTACGCGAATGTTATTCATTGAAATTAATCAACGAAATACGGAAAAAAAATTGTAATAAAGTGTCAAATAAACAACGCGAAAAAATCCGTATATAGTTGTTTAACTACAATTTTAGTCAATTCAACAGTATCATTTTATCTCCATGTAGGAACTAAAATGGTACTGTTGAGATAGAGTTGCGGTGTGTAACGATGGATAAGATAAGAAATGAGATCATTGTGATATAGGCAATATTTTAAGAATAATTCTCTTAATCTTCACTTTTCGCACGATGCCCGCCTCCTATTGCATGGGAATTGGGCCCCATGTAACAAGAACGAAACGGCAATAGCACCTATCCTGCCTAAACATTCAAATTTATACATATATATAGGTCAAACGCTCTATAGCTAAAATAATGCTTCTTATTATGACAAATACGAACTGCAGAGAAGTAAGTGTACTTGGAACTCAATTGACTTAATGACAACGTTTGAACGCTAAATTTAACATGTCGTCTTTAATAATTGCTTATTGACTGACGTCAATCAATTGTACGTACTTCGTTGAGTTCATAGCTTTTTGTGTATTTGTTTACATATTAGGAAACCTTCACGGTGGAAGCGAGCGCTAATTAACTTTTTAATATCGATGCTATTGAATAGTGAGAACGCGTTTGAAACGGAATTAATTGTCGGTATGACTACCTTCTTCTTCCTAGCCTTTATTATTCTCAAGTCACTTGGGGTCGGTTTTCTAGTCTAACCGGATTTGACTGGATATCAGTTTATACACGGAGCGACTGCCATCTGACCTCCGCAACCCGAAGGCTAACGATACCCTAAGGCTAGACCAATGTCAGGATATTAGAGGGCACTGACTTCCCAATAACGATTGCCATAGATGTTCATGGCAGCCGGGACCGACGGCTTAACGTGCTCTCCGAGGCACGGAGCAGGCGATAATTCTGTCAATCAATACGCACATAATTGCGAAAAGTCATATAAATTCCGAAAGTCAGAGGTGCGTGACGTGGGTTCGAACCCGAGACCCTCTGCATTGTAGTAACTAAAATAATAATATGAATTCGAAATAAATTCTATTTATTTTTTAATATTTTTTTGCCTGACTAACACCGGTTTCTGAAAGTCAAAACGACGCAAAAATGAGTGACGGTAGTTCAAACGCATATCAACAAGTCAGTAGTAGTAATCAAATCACTTGATATAAGTTTGAATTGACAGGTAGTTGACTTGTGAAATCGGGTGTACTATGCGGGAATAACTTGCATTAAATTTAGCACGGAGACCTTACGGTATAATTTGAGGGAACGCAAACAAAGTCACGGATAACGGCTAGTTATTCATAAATTACAAACATATGTCTTTATAAGTACAAAACACATATGCCACAGAATAAGCAACAAACAGAACGGAAATTCACAACGAAGTATTTAGCAAACAAGCTGATAATGAAAGGAAATGCGAGCAACTGGTTGGAAACAAGATTTCCTTCGGTCGGCGCGAGCGCACATGGCCTACTTTTAGTTTTCTACATTATGTTATCGTTCGGTTACATTAGAATAGGTCAGCAATAATAGTGTTAGTTAAGTTTGTGAATGGATTAAATGTAAATATAAAAATGTATACTTATAGGTAATTACAAATGTACATCCTAACTAATATCATAAAAACGAAAATGAGTTTGTTGGTTTGTTACCTTTTCACACCTAAACCACTGAACCGATTATCCTGAAATTTTGCATATACATTGTCAGGTGTACAGAAACGGATATAAGCTACCTTTCATCCCGAAAAAAATTACTGTTCCCGAGGAAAACAACAAAAACGTTCTTATGATAATAGATGGCGCCACGTTTCTTTTGTATCATGATTGAATTATATTATTACAAGCAGAGTACAACCCGAATTGATTGTCAAATTCTAAATTAACGCGAGCGAGGCTGCGGGCAAAAACTAGTAGTCAAAATATTGTAAATTTTGCTAATCCAACAACTTAATAATAAACGTTAGATATAATATTGTTCAATTAATCTACTGCCGAAAGCGTGCAAGTCTTTTAATGTGTAGGCAATACGAATTTAGTATAGTAGATAATGGTGCCAATTCAGTTGTCACAAAATTCTCTAAATTTAACTGAAATCACTAAAATTTAGTTTAGTCCTATCACTTTTAACGATTTCAGAATACGAAATGTCGTTTGACAGGACTAAACTAAATTTTAGTGATTTTTAGTTAAGTTTAGAGAATTTTGTGACAACAGAATTGGCACCAATATCTATTATTTTAGGGTTCGTTCCTTTGGTACTAAAGATACGAATCTAAAGGGATTCTTACTTTTTTTTTGGGTTAATAGTAGCCTGTCACTGTACAAACTATCTATCTATAACTAGTAATATTATAAAGCTGAAGAGTTAGTTTAGTTGAACTGATCTCAGGAACTACTGTTTCGAATTCTTTCTGTGTTGGATAGCCCATTTATCGTGGAAGGCCATAGGCTATATAACATCACGCTACGACCAATAGGAGCAGAGCATAAATAAAAAAAATTGTAAAGATGGGGCAAATTCTCTTATGTGAAGCAGACGAAGTTGCGCGGGTCAACTAGTATACAAATAAACACATCGATTTGTTGATCTGTCATTGTGTTAAATAAATGATAAAATAACAGACACTCCCGTGTTGAAATGACATGAAATAAAAATTTGAACGACAAGATTTTAATAAAGAATGGCACGGAATAGATATTAACATAGTAGTATAATAGGTATACATAGAGTAATGTGACGATACACCTAAAAGAAGAATAAGAAAGAATTGTTAAGCTGGTTTGGACATGTAGAAAGAATGGACGGGGAAAGACTGACTAAGAAAGTTTATAACGCGAGTATGAATGGAACAGTCGCAAGAGGAAAACCTAGGTGAACGTTTCTCGATCAGATGGGAGGCGTTCTGGACAAAGGCCAGATTAAGAGCACCTTGAACCGACGGGCGTGTATGAGGAATGTGATGAAAGCTAATGAAGCCAGAGAAGTGTGTCAGGATCGTAGCAAATGGAAATCCGTAGTCTCTGCCTACCCCTCTGGGAAACAGGCCTGAATCTATGTATGTATGTAAGAAAGAATCGGCATATCGTCTATTAGTTTGGCCCGAAATATAATTTACAGTTTAATGCACTGTAACAGAATTTAAATTGTATAAAATTGCCGCTGCCAAAATTGACGTATATTAAATAAGCGATGACAGAAGTTTAAACTCGCTTCCTGTCTAAACTGTGATTGATATTACTATCTATAGTATGTCCCCCAGACAGAATATTTCAGTCAAATCTTTACGGAGACTATCTTCGCAGGAAGTATTTTAGCGCACAAGTTTAAGCGCAAATACAGGTATACTCTCTATTCCCTTAATGTCATAGGATTTCATCAACTGAAGCCCTATACACTAGCCCTGAGACCAAGCAGGCATTAAAAATACTGGTTAACTCAATAAACCCTATTAGAAACGTATGTATAAAAAATATTATATTATTCTGAAAAAGCAGGCTTTGCAAACAGCGGTACATGAGGACATGATAAGTACGTTCAGTTTTGCCTGCACAGTTAAACTGCACAGGCAAAAAATATCAAAATTCATATTTTTTTCGAGTTGCCTGTACAGGCGTGGAAACCTGCACAATAGTGCAACATACACGCTCCGGTTTGCCTGTACAGTTGAACTGTACAGGCAAACCTGTTAGGTACACCCTAGCGTTTATGGCCTGCTTTATGCAAATGTTCTGTAAGGTTAGAATTAATCGTGTGCAACCTCTTTTACATGAATCACCATAAGAAATGTCAGTTTATCTGATAAACGTACATACTACCGGTTTTAGTGCGCTTTAGTTTCGATGGTTCTAGACTTTTTTGATGAATATAATATAACTAGATGTGTTCGCGGTTTCACCCGCGTTTATGATTATTGCGCCGCCCCTGTGGGTCGTAGCGTGATGTTATGTAGCCTATAACCTTCCTCGGTAAATAGGCTATCCAACACTAAAAGATTTTTTTAAATCGAACTAGTAGTTCCTGAGATTAGCGCGTTCAAACAAATTCAGCTTTATAATATTAGTATAGATCTTTATCTCTATACTAATATTAGTATCGACTTTTGGACCTCGAGGCCCAAACACAATGCTTTTTTCATTATCTAAATACGATGCTTGACTCATTAAATATGTTTGTTTTCCTTTGCCTATATAGAGGTATGCTTTATTTGTCTGCACGTGCGACTAGTGAAACGAATGATCTTGTTAATATCTATAGCGCCGTGTGTTGTGGTATTGTGGCGAACTAACGACTGCGAGGATTTTCTTTGTATCCATTATTAAAATTTTCACAAAGAATTGCCTACAACGGAAGTTCATTTTTAAACAATGACACCACCCAGGATGTTTAGAACTTGAGATAGCTAATCGAAAAAATACGATAGGTTATCGGTATCTGATTACAGCAACATTTGTGAGATTGTCACATCTAATCTGGTCTACGGATTCCATTTATTCAGGTTCTAATTGAGTCATAATAAAATAATTATTGGTTTCTGGATATGTAGAGTCTAGTCATCGTATACCTATTATTAAACATGGAACCGTAAGGCGTAACTTAATACGAGATACTAAATACAAGAATATCAGTCGACAAACTTGTAGTAAGGTTCTATATCAAAAACAAAAAAAAACTTATTTTTGAAGTGAAAATTTCTTTAGGCGCGTTGAGCACTTCTTGGGTGTACAAAAATCATAGAAATCGCGTCATCGTCACGCTTCCACGCTTTCCATTTTGAATTATTTTAGAATATTAACAATATCTCCGTGATGGTGCATCCTACGCAAAAAATAATGAAATTTTGACCCCTTCAATAACCCGTAAGCGAGTATCAGGAATCCGAACAGCCCCTTTATCTTTTAATTATTTTTTATATTTTTCATGATTAAGGATTAAAGTTTTCACTTCTATCGGCAGTCCCCAAAGACTGGCTCAAATTTTATTTTTCAATAAAATAAAATAAATTTGTGCACTATAATATTATTGATCCAAAGATATTGGTAGGGAGTCATTTTTCGTACGTCTATGATTATTAAAACCTGCGTGGCGTAACAGCCAGCAGACAGAACAATTATTTCTTGATCAAACAACAAACTTGTCGCTATAGCTGGCGAGGCAACCACTTAAACCATTTCATATTGGACTTGAGTTTCTAGAATAACAATAAATTGTTAATTGTTTTATCTTCTTGCTTCTAGACTTAAAGTCTTAAATATAAGTATATTAATCGAAACTGGCGGTCGCCTAGTGCTCGAAATTCGACCAAAGTTTGCCTGTAAGATATTGCTGATATAAGTCATTGTCCCAAATTTCATACTCCTCCGACCGCGCAATTTTCGTAAAAAGGGGTACAAAGTTTTTGCTTCACGTATTAATATATAGATATTATTATGTATATTGTATAAGTATGTTATTGACATACTTACGCAAATCATGTAATAGAGTTGAAAACTAAGGTTTTGTGTATTCAAACAAATAAACATACATCATTGGATGTCTAATTAAATTAATAATTTATCCTCGTTTGCAATTCTTGAGATGAGTTTACACCGGCACACTGTATGCCTAACTTTAGTTATTTTTGTCTACATAAAATATGACTATGTGTGAGAGAGCCTCTTATACATAGAGCAGGCATCATTATATTCACCAACTAGATGCTCCCGCGGTTTCACCCGCGTTTATCGTTACTGCGCCGCCCCCGTGGGTCGTAGCGTGATGTTATATAGCCTTCTTCGATAAATAGGCTATCTGACACTAAAATAATTTTTCAAATCGAACCACTAGTTCCTGAGATTAGTGCGTTCAAACAAACAAACTCTTCAGTATTATAATATTATTATAATATATACATTGTCAATATTAAATAGCTAATCATAAAATATCAGTTCTGTTTACCTATTACACTGCAGTATAAAAAAGATTGGTGTTGGTAGGTATGCGCCATTGAGATTTTCGGCATATCGATTCTGTAACTCCAAAAGTTGGGTCGCAAAGATCGTATTAACGATAAACTTTCTAACTCTTCTTTATTAATCGGTTCTAGTGAACTATCTTAACGCGCCAATGTCAGCTGTTTAACTCCATGTGAGAGTTGTGAGGTTGTATCCAAATTCTGCCTAACATGAGTTCATATTCCCGAGCCACAGGTTCAATCTAGTTCGGGCAAACAACAACAAATGTATTATTATAACTGAATGAGTCATTTATTATAAATTATTGTACCTATTATTTAAATAAATATATGATTATAATTAAATATATATATATGTATATTTATATCTTACGTATGTATTTTTTATTTCTTTTATTTTTTGAATGTGGAAGATGTTAAAGAGTAGCTGATGTACGTCCGGCGTCACTTGGGGTACCACATAACATCAGGGTTGGTTTGAGATATTAACTGCAAACCAACAATAAACCTGAGTGGTAACCTCGTTTTTATTATGTATGTACTTTTTTTTGTTTGTTGCTGTGTTATAATATTTGTCTGTATTTTGTGTACCTATATTTTGAAAAATAAAATTACTTGCTTACTTACTTACAATGAAGTTCCAAAAAAGTCTGCGTCTATATTGCCGTTCAAAATGTTTATTTTCACTTATTTCATAAACCTTCACGCACAGTAACTGCTTTACGATTCTGTCGACAAAATACTTTAAAAAATAATGTTGTCTTTATGATTTGATATTTTTGATCGCGATCGATCTTTGGAAAGTCGGATAGATGACATGCGATTACATGCTTAGATCAGCTCAGCGGATTACAATACATTGAGTTAAGACCTTAGAAATCGGATTAAACACAAATATACTGGTATTATACATATAATAAATAACTAAACTGTGGAATGAACTGTCGTCTGCCGAATTTCCGGATCAATACGACCTACAAACCTTCAAGAAAAGAGTGTACTCCTTTTTAAAAGGCCGGCAGCGCATTTGTAACTCCTCTGGTGTTGCGGGGGTGTCTATAGGCGGCGGTAATCGCTTACCATCAGGCGATCCGTCTGCTCGTTTGCCTACTATCACATAAAAAAAAATATATATTTTATAATATATACATATGTGGTTGTAGGAGTCAGTTAGTTTTCCTACACTCGAAGATATATGTAAGTTGTTGGAGTACACAGAAAGAACCACAAGTTAAGTTTAAAAGTTATATTGTTAAAAGTTAAAGTAAAATGTTTACAAGGTAATTAATAAGTGTGATCTTTCTCACGGCAAATGTATAGTTTTATAGTTATAAATGTACTCTAATATTGTTATGAATTACATCATTATATATCACAGCAATATGAGGTAAATAGCTACGATCTTGTGTGCTCATTTTAGTATTGCTGCGTCGACAGAATAAGTATGTACGGTAACGAAACCGTACAGTGGTACATCATATTGACGCATGCACTGCATGTCGCTCTATCGTCATAAACCAGGCTTTATATAACTTATGTCATATAGTTTCCAACGCGTATAATATGTATGAAAATATACGATTTAGCGTAACATTTATCAGTCACGTTTGTGCATTCGTTGCGTGTTGGCTTCACAGTGACATAATTTGTTTATATTTAACGAATTACTTACGTCTACGATATGCCTTTAACAAAAACTTGCGCAATCGTATTGTTTTTTTTTAATGATAGTTTATTTACGGCTAGTATTCAACTGCACAGCAAAAAAATACAAATTGCACACCAAAATATATTTAAAGAGATCAAACTAAGTCGACGGAGCTCCGCTTCGCGCGGCTCCTATTTTTGGGTGAATTTAAGAAGGAACCTAACATAACCTATCCCTTCCGAGAGGGAATGCAGTGAATGAGGCGTATAGGTGCTCGTTATGATATATTTTACTAAGCATATTTTTCTGTGCAATTAGTATTTTTGGTGGTCATTATATTTAATCCCTTTATTTACTAAGCATAATCCCAGTCGGCTAGAAGTAGGCGATTTCCACCATGTTTTAAAGCCACTTTATTCGTACACCCTTGAACTGTTCAGTCAATAAGGTTTACAAATAACAATAACGTATTAATGTAGGTCAAAAAGTAACATTTTCCGAAGTGGTAGACAGACTCGGATCAAACCTACATTGTCAGCTTTGTTTTGGGTCTCATGTAACATTGAGCGAACCTATTGATGTGCACCGGGTGTATACGTTTCTAGACGACGTTCTTCTGAAGCTAATAATTTCAGTAGACAACACAATAACACTGCGCGCTCGGAAATCGAATCCGGGACATACAGGATGTGGCGTAAATAATAGATAACCATGAAACTGTCGACTGGCCAGATTATAGTCTATCATTTACCCCACTTATATCACCATATGCCCATGGATGACCAAATTATTGATATTTTTGATATTTTAAATAAAAACTTACTCATACAAAATCATCATTTCTACAATAGGCGACATTTTCTCGTTCTGTTTTTTTTTATCACTCCTGAATACTTGTATCATCAGACCAGTATCATGTTTTTTGTTCCAATTTATGACAACTTCGCAAAAAATTCTTATTCTCAAAATTTTACATGTTTTCTAAGGAAATATGCATTTTTGGGGCCCTGTATCGAAAAAAAAGCCAGTCGACAGTTTCAGGGTTATCCATTATTTACGCCACAGCCTGTATATTAAACTATAGTAAGTATAATGATAAATAAAGAAAACAAACGAGTATAGAACACTTTATCAAGTCAATAGTAAATATGTTATGTGTGTGCAAATGTGTTCGGAACATTGAACATAATATGAACAATGAACTAAATGGTTGTTCAATCACAACACGTGTCGGGTGATATCGACCAAACAAGTTATTGATCGTCTGTCTAAGTCTATAATTACTTAGGTCACTTCAGAAATTACCATTCATTGACTAAAGTGTGACATCTATACTAATATTATAAAGCTGAAGAGTTAGTTTGTTTGTTTGAACGCGCTAATCTCAAGAACAACTGGTTAGATTTGAGAAATTCTTTTAGTGTTGGATAGATATCGAGGAATGCTATAGGCTATATAACATCACGCTACGACCCACGGGGGCGGAGCAGTAACGATAAACGCGGGTGAAACCGCGGGAACATCTAGTTGTGTTATAAATAAATATACGTAGCGAATCCCAGGCTTTATCGTTAGAGTAAAACTTCAGGCCTTAAGTAAGTAGTTAGAAATACGCTTAAGAAAATGGATGTCCGTAAATTGTACAAAGTAAATTATATATTTGAGAACATACTGTAGCGTTAAAAGAAAATGGTAAAACATTTTACTATACAACGCTTTAGATATGACTAGCTTTTGTCCGCGGCTGCGTTCGCAGTTAAAAGGTACCCTATGTCCTTTCTGGAACTAGTAGCTGAGGCGTGAAAGCGTAGCTAACAAACAAACAAACAAACAAACTTACAAATCTATCTATTATATTATTTAGGACTAGCTGTGCCCGCGGTCTCACCCGCGTCATTGGTATTTGTGGTTACTGCGCCGCTTCCGCTGCCGCTTCGTAGCGTGATGTTATATAGCCTATGTCCTTCCCAGGGTCTCAGGCTATGTTCATTCCAAATTTTATCTAAATCGGTTCAGCGGATTGAGCGTGAAAAGGTTACAGACATACAGACAGACCGACTCACAGAGTTACTTTCGTTTTATAATATTAGTAAGCATTATTGAAACATGGTTTTAAGATTAGATAGTGGTTATGGAGAACATTGGTAATACTCTGCACATCCTTTTAGCTCAGTAGTTCCCAAAGTGATCCAGGTGGATCCTAGGGGTCTACGGGAGACTCGTGTCGACAGAGGTCTACATTGGCGTCATAAAAAAATGGGGGTTCACAATTCATAAGCGGGGCATCACGAAAATTAAAAAAAGGTCAGCCCGCCTACCGTGGTAGGTTCAGTTCCGAGAATTTCTAAAAGAAGGTCAGCCCGTAGAGATCTGATCAAATTTTATAATTTTAGCCAAGGAATATGTTAGAAATGTAGGGTCCACCAGGGAGTCCACCGGAACCAGCTAAATTTTGAAAGTGGTCTATGAGAAAAAATGTCTTGAGTACCTCTGTTCTAGCTGAACGCTTTAATCCATTCTTTTAGTATAGAAGTCAATGATAATGAACAATATGGCTGGCCTGATGGTGACTAGCTACCGTGGCTTATGATCGCTTGCAATAACAGAGGTATCATGCGGTAGAAAGTGAAAGCTATACACTATGTATCGTGCTGTCTCATTCTCTAACAATGCATTATGACATAGATGGAGGTAAGGTTAGCAGTATAAATAAATCTTGCATCGTTTATATCTGACTAGTATAACAACTTCGAGTTATTTAAATGAATGAAGCAAGTGGCATTTGAATAGTTATTAATTACCAGTCAATACTGCGGATAATATCCATTTTCGGTACAAACGGGAAGGTTACACGCGTTATCTTTTCGATTTAATATCTGTGACGCCACGTCTCCCCAAATATGGCAAACTAGTTGTTACGCGCGACTTCCTTTGTGTCTGTTTATAAAGTAGCTTGTGTTTCCCTGAACTGTTTACTTATCTATACTAATAATATTATAAAGCTGAAGAGTTTATTTGTTTGTTTGTTTGAACGCGCTAATTAAGAAACTACTGGTTCGATTTGAAAAATTCTTTTAGTGTTGGATAGGTCAAAAGACCCCCGAGATATAGGGCTCACATATTTTAAATGGAAAAATATTGACTTGTAACTTGGTGTGCAGACACCTTAGGGTTTTTACACCCATCTCGTTCATAATAACGTATATAACTGACACAGTTGTTATGGTGTATATGACAATCTGAAGATTTCAAAACTTGCTTTAAACCTACATATAATTTGAACCTAGTAGGTATCTCTAGGACTAGTCAAAGTATGTCATGCTTTCGCAACTGCATCAATTGATAGTTACAGCCTGTATTATTGAACTTCACGAATTGCTTAACTTCAAGCGGAGCTGACTCATTTCAACAGCAAAAATTCCACATCAAATGACAACATGTTAATCTATACTAATACTTGAAAAGAACATTTTGTACCCGAAATCACATGCACGAAAAACTACGATAGCCATAGTTAAAATTCATATTATGATGAAGTAGCAGAAAGTTATAAAAAGGTATGAATTACGCTCGAATTCGTCGCACAGCTTTAAATTAATCAGATTTGATAAAGGTCATTTTATGAACATGGAGAACCTTAAAGTCCATTCACGTTTACACATACTCACACACACACATATACACACACATGACTTACTCAAACACCATACTGCCACAGCCACAAAATTTCATGTTTTCTTTCTTTATTTTAAACAGAAAAGTAAATAAATAAATACACTTTTGTTATGTATTACATACTTCTACATTTGAATGATTTGTGAAGAGGTGGCCTCCTAGCACAAGTATTTAATATACTTAAAAGATAAGAAATATACTTACCCTTATGTAAGATAAATTGTAGTAGTATATGATACCGAAATAAACTATTTTATTTATTTATATACGTTTTAAACAGATATGAAGCTGTGTTTTAGGCATAGACGTATTCTAGTCAAGCGTTTGTTCAAACATGCCGGTCGGTATTTATCACTATTTGCTGAAGATATTTCGTGAATTTGACCTTTAGGATCGAAAATGAAGCCCACACAAGACTTCAGGTCTTGGGTGGGCTTTCGTTACGACATTTGCGCGTTTGCGAATAATTGTTCCTCCATGGCGACACGGCGGTGATCGTAAGACATACTCGTAAGTGATATGTTGCCAGACTGTTTATTGCTTGCGGTGACAATTAAGGTGCGCATCCGTGGCATCGAACGATCGGCCATTTTAACAAGGCCGGCGGCATATTAGGGTTGCCAGACAGAAAACTGAAAGATGTGTACAATATTTAAAACTGTTCTTACCTGAGGAAATACTTATCTGTTCCATTTTGTCGTCGCGGAGGCGCGTGCCAAAAGAAAGGTTTTTGCTGTAACACTAGAAATATCATATTTGTCTGTAGAATTATTTTATAAAAAGTATGGACGACGACCTATGCCTTTTAAGAGACGCAGGTGTGAGCCGTTAGTATGGGTTTTCTCAGTATTAATAGACGCTTGCAACTTAGTTAGGTATTTCTTTTATCCTTGGCAATTACGACGGTGTAATCCGATAAATATGCGCTTCGATTAATGTAAATGAATGTTAATTAGTTGTCATCGGAAATATTTAGTCACGTCGTCTTCAGACGGCCATTATCTAATCAGTCAATTAAGGTGGTTTCTTGGATACAATTATTATTTGTTCTATTTCACATTGTATTTAGTCGCTGGTTATACTTATAGGAAATACCAACGCTAATTTGTCCTAGTTAGTCCGTGATCTCGGTGTTTACCTGTTAGGAAACTTAAGAGTAGCACGAAGTCTAGATATGTGTGGGTATACAGTTATAGGTTTGCCCTTAATTAGGTTATACTTAGGCTTAGGCTTTAACAACCTCACCATCCAGGATAAAAATGTATGTGTGTGTGTTGGTATAAAATCTTCGATTTTGTAATGTATTTTGACAGCGCTGAATCCCGTGTTTATGAAGTTTCCATTGAGTGATTATTTGAGGCAGTCAGTCATGATCTTATTGCAGTTAATGAATTTTTGCGACAGCTTGCCTTGTTGATCTCGCGGCATAAGTTTGCACACTATGTTAGCTTGCATCGTGAGGATTGCCGGGTCGGGCAGTGTTATTGAGTTTCTCTGTTAGGAACAATTCCCAGTAGCAACATTCAATTTGGCAAAGTGCCTGGTCAACGTCAACGGCCCCTATAACGTAGTTCTTAGAACTTTACTGGCGATATAGAAGTGTCATTTAATATCTTTCTATCACTATGGAATACAGACGTCAGTCTTAGACAGAAGTATGTACGTACTACCTATATATGTATATTAGTTGCACCGCTTTCGGTTCAAGTTATAAAGTTCAGCTATCTAAATATCAGACTATCTGTTCCGTGTTCTTACATAAGTATAGTAACGTGTTTATTGTAAAGTCGTTTAATAAACAGCCGAGCGGCGAGGTGGCGGCACGTTATCACCGACACAATGAAAATGAATCATCGTAAAACTGTACTCGCCGACGAAACACTAATTAAATGACATATTGTTCATTTACTACCTACATGTTAAATACATATACTCTACATGCTTATATGTATTATTCAAAATGTTACGTAAACTGTGGTGTTAAAGGTGTTTATTTGACAAATAGAGGTGAAGACCTGTAATTATTGTCACTATATCGTTATCAATCTATACTATTATAAATCTGTAATAAATCCTTATTTGTACAATAGATGTGCCCGCGGTTTCACTCGCGTTTATGGCGGCCCTCGTGTGTCGTAGCGTGATGTTATATAGCCCATAGCCTTCCTCGATAAATAGGCTTAGGTACACAATACTAAAATAATTTTTCGGACCAGTAGTTCCTGAGATTAGCGCGTTCAAACAAACTCTTCAGCTTTATAATATTAGTATAGATTATAAGAAACATACACACTGACTATGAACGTATCCTCCAAAAGGTAAACAGACAAATAGTAAACCCACACTGTTGCCAACTAAGTTTAAGTCTACCGGGCACAATGCCAGACTCCATCCTGCTACTGGATAACATTAAGGGCGATTCGTAAATCAACCTAAGGAAGAACCTTGCGATCTGTCTAAAACATAAGTACAAACTCCAGCAACGAGTCTAAAGAGACAACGTGACAGTGAGGAAATATTATCGGATTATTTATTTTTTATTCTAAAAGACCTAGGCTGCCGACGACTTTGCAGTAAAAGCATAATCCTTGCATAATCCTATAATCTTGTTACTAACATGATACTGCTATTTTTTATGTTTCACTGGTTGCATTTTTTCGTATACTTAGTCTTGTTTCATTTTTTATTTCTGTCTCTGTGACCTTTATAATGAACAGGCATTAAAAAGAAAGGGATTAGAATTGTTACAACATTTTGTCAATGGATAAATAAACTAAATAATATCTACGTTCGATCGAAGCTGTAGAATCTTCATATAATAGATACCTAAATCTTATTTTCGAGGTCTCTCTCCAATTGAAATAATAATTGGCAGTCAGATCTGCATATTCGGTCTTGTCCTTGACAAGGTGAAAAAGTTTGGCGCCAAAAGTAATCCCCATCCAATCTCGGAAGTTACGCAAGCATTTTCTTCGACCCGCTTTCTTTCTCCTTGCAATATTGCCGTTATTATTGCAAGAGCTCGTTCGTGTATACACTTCTTGAATTGCAGTTCTGATGAATAATTCTTTAGTTTTACTGTCTATACTAATATATAAAGAGGAAAGATTTGTTTGTTATCGATTAACTGTAAAAATAATGAACCGATTTTAATGATTCTTTCATCTCTCTTGTAATTAGAAGGATACTTTATCCAGAAAATACTATGCTATAGAAATTCACTGCAAGAACTATGGGAGCGTAGCAGTAATGATAAACATGGAAACCGTCGGGGACAGCTAGTTAACAGTATTACAATAAGCTTAATTTACTAATATTTATGCTATCACGTGTAATCTGTACGCATGCAACTAAAAACACAATTGACAACAGATCACAAAGATTGACAAAATCACAAGTCTCTTGTTAAATTGTGCCAGGTTGCTATTTATCGTTCAGAGTCGACGCATTCAGGTCATAAACCAAACCGTAATTGGTGTGTCACAACTTTAAATTGAAACGTCCAATGTACCGAGAATCGACAACGAAGCTTCTGGAAAAAACGTATTCAGACATAACATGGACCATAAATCTCCATGTTTAGTTTCCATTCGCACGTTCGAAAAAACAGTTGAGATATACAGGAAAATGTTCTGGAAAAGTTTATTAATAGATAATTAATAGCTATGTTTTTACTATTTCTGTATTCGTACTTTTTGTGATTCATGCATTACGTCTGTACATTTCTGAAGTTTCAGGCAGAGGCTCGCTGTAATGGTAGTAGAATTAGTTACTTGTCGTTTACTTGGACAGGAGACATACCACCATCTCTTAACGCATTGTCATTGCATGTGCGAGAAAGAGACAACGCTATACACTCCGTAATTCACTGTCTTATTCTCTCAAAAGCAATAATAATGCTATAAGAGACAATAGCAACGCCTCTGTCGTATATATGCCATCAGTGCGGCCTAATGGTGATGGCATACCTAGCTCCAGAATCCGCACCATTGCTGTGAATTTGTCAATTAAACGTCATTAGTACTTTTGCCCAACCCAGAGCCTCATTGTCGGTAGGAGCATGTTTTCACACCCCGCAGTCCACGAAGCGTTAGTATAACAATTAAAAATCGTTGTACCCAGGTGCGTGTCGCTTATGCGCGAATGTGTCAGGAACAAAGGCGCGCGTACGCGCTGCATTGCGCGCTGATGACGCAAACAACTCGCGTCAATTAGCCCAAAGTGTTTAAACAAATTTATCATAGCGTCGCTCAAATCCCTACTAAATAACATTCCATACTCTCTTGATAAGACATGGTGGATTGTTTGTGTGTTACATGCGTTGTGTAACGATTGTTCCACTTTAATATTTGTTTAAGTTACGACAGTTACGTGTTCGTTTTAATGTAATGTGACGAGAAAAGTATTATATCATACAAGTTACTCTAAACATACATGTTTTAAATAGATAAGAATTGGTATTTGAAATAGATGAAATGCCAAGAAAGAGCCTCACGGATGTTAGCGACGACTAACCTTATCTGATGTGGTAAAAATAAAGAAAATATGAAGCTAGTTCCTGGGGCTGTTACCATTTCTAAGAGTATTGTAATTGTATGTCCAAGAACGACACAGCGCCTTATCTCTTCAAGCAATATTTTTACAATATTGTATAAACTCTGGCCATTACAAAGGCACTGACTGCGTTCATATTCAACCAGCAACTAACGCATAATTATGTCAACAAGAAATATTTGGCTCGTTGTTCATTTACGTTCGTGCCGGTTACAGTGACCTTTGGACGCGCGGGAGCGAGATGTATATATACTACACTGCAATTAATACTGCATTTTAAAACAGTTACACGTAAGCTTCATCATACATTTAGTGAAACTTCCTCACATAGTCAAAATACTGTTCGGGCGTCTTCGGCAAATGGTTGGTTGCGTGCACGAAGATTACCGACGCGTCATATTTGTATCATATATCTGTAAGCAATTTAATTAGAAGTTATTTTTGAAGTGAAAACTTCTTTAGGCGCGTTGAGCACACTTCTTGGGTGAGCAAAAATCATAGAACTCGCGTTATCGTCACGCTTCGTCATCGTCACGCTTCCACGCTTTCCATTTTTGAATTACTTTAGAATATTAACAATATCTCAGAAATGGTGTGTCCTACTCAAAAAATAACGAAATTTTGATCCCCTTAATAACCGCTGAAAGGGTACATGGAAATTTTTTTTTTGTTTATATAGAAGTATTTATGATCAAGGATTAGTTTTCATTTCTATCGGCAGTCCCCAAAGACTGCCCCAATTTTTTTATTGTTATGTCTTTTCCACTGGCGTTGGTTATCAGTTACAAATGTAAGACGCCTGTTATTCGATGGAGAAGACAGAAATTGCCCCACTGTTATTGGAACACGTCCTTGCATCCTGCGTTTGACTTAACTTGACTTTGACTTTTCCAGTTCCACAGTTAACTCTGCATATATTCCAGCAATTCCAGCAATAATAATTGGGCAACAATAGCAATTCCAGTTAATAAATTTATAGACAATACATTTAAAGATTACGAATCTTTGGAACTGACAGAAGTACTAAGGGCAGTATTCTGCCCTTTACTTTCATCAGCTGTTGTCTCCGAGGTGTCCCTTTATACTGTTGTGTTCAAGGGCTCAGCGCTGTACTTGCCCTCGCTCTTGTTACGCCGCCATTGTAAACGCACCTTTTAGTTTTACTCTTTTGTATTTCGGCACATTGTTGATGGCACTGAATCTTTGTGTTTCACTGTCTCTTTGAGGTGCTATATTGAGGTGTGAGCTTTATTATGAGTAGAGACTGATGGAAATATTTTAAGGGGTTATAATTGTTATAAAATATATTTTTATAAAATGAATGAAGCCAGAGAACTGTGTCAGGATCGTAGCAAATGGAAATCCGTAGTCTCTGCCTACCCCTATGAGAAACAGGCGTGAATCTATGTCACAAAGTTATCTTTATAATTGTCAAAATTACAATTACTAAGGTATATGTTTAATAGATACTATTAGGGTATGTTTGAATGCACATTTATGTTTTAATAAAGAAATAATATCTGTATTATACATATATATAATATAGGTTTTACTCTTGTTTATTGCGTCTGGTGGTAATACACCCTGAAGCTCACCTGATGGTAACCGCCGCTCTTGTAGATGGCCAGTATCGGGAGTGCTACGAATCACTGCTTACTAAGACAGTCAAGATGTTAAGTAATCGTTATGTAATCTTTAAAATAGTTTTAAATCTAATTTACATAATTTGAATGTGTGTATAAATTAAATTTTATTCGCATATAAATTAGAAAACGTATAATAAATGACAAGGATATCCTTTATTCATATTATTATATTACCGTGTTATTAACATTGCAAGTATACGCTGCTACCCTTGAATATGACTACGATATACTGTTACACCTTGTAAGAAGTCGTAAATTTTTATAACCTTCACATTAATTAAGTTTCGCTACTACCTGCCGTTGTTAGCGAATATATTATTTGGCATAATTCTAAGGCTAACGAACTGATTATAAAAACATTGTAACATAGCATAACGATTATATCTATAAGAGGTGCACCACGTTATATCACACTTAAATATCTCAAGTTATACGCTACTTAATATATTTATATCTTCGACAAATAGTTGTATGCTTTGTGTCCATTGTTTCAATGTTTGTAAAGTGCCCGTGTGTTCCATTTTAAGTGCCAATTCTATTGCTGTCTACTTACTACAAGTTAGACACTATATACGCATAACTATGCTACATACAAAATAGAGAATTGTCGGAAAGGGACAGTGCATTGTGGTGTCGATGTAATGGTAAGGATAGAGCGTCGCATCCCGTTCAGCGTGAGTGAGACAAAATAACAAAAATATAACGCACTCTTGCACGAATCGCAAACGTTCAACTTGTAATAGTTCAAAGTCCAAACAGTCTGGGTTAATGCGTCGCTGTTGTTGCGTCGCTGTTGTTGCGTCGCTGTTGATGCGTTGCTGTGTGTACCTATAGTTTCAGACACCGTTCCGCAACTAAAGCTTTTCTAAATGGAGATTATAAAATAACTGTACAGGATCAAGTAAATAACATTGTTTGTAAGCTCTTGTCCCACTGCACTAATAAGTCAAACAAATTGTTTGTACCGTACCAAATTATGTTATTCACTAAAATGGAGTTATATTAATAAAGCTTATGTAATGTAATATTTACTTGAGCGGATTTTCCTTGTACTCATAATTAAAACAATAACACTGGACGCTTTGATCTGAATATTTTAAGCAGACTTTCTTCAAAACGCGAGGCAGTCTAAAGATAAACATTAGCACAGGTTCACACTATAGCGCTTGCGGATCCCTGTCGGCGACCGCACATGTGCACCGAGAGCATACGCATACATGCACATTCGCTGTAATGATAATAAAAAAATTATCAATGCTAGATATATTCGCATGTGTTACTATTTCGCGCAAGTATAAACTAACATGAAAACAATAGATGCAAAAAGCCCCCGAGTCGGCAGAAATATTATGTACTTTTCAGGCGCACACATTTTGTCATGCATGTCAACTTCATACATCATACATTGGGCGCTTGACTAGTTTAGATAAGCACTGAAAATGGCAACAATTTAATAATAAATCTCTGTATCGTATTCGTAGTTGCCATGATACAAGTATACACACACGAGAAAATCTAATAATCGCAGCACAGAGTGGATAGCGATCACTAAGGTAACCTTCGAAAAGCTTAAGGCGAGCCGCGAGGTCAAGTTAAAGGTGAGCCATTGCGTATTTAGGTCAATTTCAAAAGTTAGTGTTTCGTGGAAAACTGTTACAAGAGGAATCATTGAAAATTCGGATAAGTTACTAAGACCCTTATAAAATTGGGCTTAAAAACATAACTGGTGAAGTATGGGTGTTTTGACCTCGCCTATTGAGGATATACAGTCATACATCTACATACATAAAGTACATGTTAGTCTCATATTACGTATTATATGTTATGTCATATTCTTAATAAGGACTTTTTTTAAAGCAAACTGCAGGTAAAGTTGTATGCACACGCATTCTACACTTATCCTTTATGTCCCACGTTACAGTGAGCAGGCTTGTTGCAGAAATACAGGCTAACGCCTAGTTTAGGCACCAGTCTCCCACAATAAACGAATGCTATGTATAATTATAAGCAATTATGTAACATGATATTGTGGTGAGAGAAATAAAGATATGTTTATGTTTAGTCCACTGAGCATATTTCCAGAGTCTGTCCTGGTACAAAAGATTTCATGACAGAAAAACCAATAACACTGCTTTGAATCAAACCCCGCGGCGCTACTGAGCCAGTCGCATACAAAATAATATTATAAAACACATATACTTAAACAACAAAGACTGGTAAAGTAAATATAAAAACAACAGCTTATGGACGCTGTAGCGTGTGCGAGTCTTAAATTAATACATGTATAATGATTAATGAATGGAAATGCTACAGCTCGTCTGGTTCTCGCTACACGGTGACCTGGTTGTTCCAATTCGATCGCACAGGTGTTCTATATTTATCTTCTGCTCTCCGCAAACGTTTATATTGCAATCGGACTTTCTAGATTACCGATTCATGGATGCTAAGTGGATACTGGTTCATTGCCAATGCGATGTATGGGTTCTAGCCGTGGCACACAAGTGTGTAACATGCGGCTGGTCGTTTCTATCCCGGCTGTAAATATTACCGTGGTTTAGCATTTTTATGCAGTTTGTCAAAATGTTGTTTTGGGTAACCAATATATGGTGTCAATGACGAAGACACACCAAGGCGGCAAAATTACTGTTATTATTAGCTGAGCTAATTTGCTTGTTTGGTTGGTCACGTTGGTCTTGCATGCGTGGAATTCGACCCCACAACCACTCGATCGCAAGTTCTTGCCTTATAATTATATATTATATCCGATATTCTAGCCTCTGTGGAAGCTTGTTGTCAGCATGTATTCTGAACAATGTTATACCATATATGTATTACTACTAGCTTTTGCGCGTGGCTCCGCCCGCGTGGTACCTACATCAATAAAAGTAGCCTATGTCCTTTCCCAGGTTTTAAACTATATCTGTACCAAATCTCATCTAAATCGGTTGAATGGTTTAGCCGTGAAAAGGTAACAGACAGACAGACGGATAGACACAGAGAGTTACATTCGAATTTATAATATTAGTAAGGATTTGTCTGTAAGCTTCTCGACAATAAATAAATAAAATAAATATTTGGGGCTACAGCCGCCAAAAGTTATATATTGTCGGTAGCCCCTTTTTGAGCACCAATTGGATGCAGATATTGTTAGTAAAGAAACAGCACAATCATGTTATATATTTTATGATTTGTATTACAAGCTGTGCTATTTATGATTATGTATTGTGTTATTTATGTGCTCACGTGTTTAGTGGAATATTTTTATATACGTTGTTTACATAACGAATGTTTATTAAAGTCGCTTGTGTATTTTTCTTCAGCTGTAACCACAACTTTGTTTTAAGTTCAATGTCAAATGTCAGTTAGGTGGCAAACACGTAGATGCCACCTGAGTTTTATGTTTAAGTAGGCTATTTTGTAAGTATACATATGTATATCTATCTAGCTTATATGTTGATCCTAAGGTAAAAGGTCACTGCGCTGCAAGTGCAAGCAATAAAAGCTGTCGGTTCTTTTTCTGACAGAATAGCCTTGCCTACGGACCGGACGATGCAGGCGCTGATGTCTGCCTGAAAATGCCATAGCGAAGGTCACTGGCTGCAGAACACAGATCTGCGCCCGTAGACAGGCTAGTTCGTTGTTGCAACGTCCTAAGATGTGTCAGGGCCTCGGAGTCATCGCCCGAATACATTTTGTCCTGCATTAGGCCCTATTGCGTAAAACGCTGATGCAGTTTCAGTTTTAAGGTTTGAAGTTTCCCTTAAGGTGTGCAAGAGTGTTGTAACGTGTTTACAACGCAAGGTTATATTGCAGCTATCTAATGTAGGGTAGAAGTAACGGTAAGTAGGGCTAAGTAGCTCCAGGAGAGTTCTTATAATAAGGCGCATAATTACGTTGAAGTGATATTCGAATACACTTGTGTACAACGCGGCATCTACATCGTATAAGCAAGGATGCAGCGCACGTACATACTTAAATTAAAGATGTCAATACAATTTGGCCATGTCTGAGCTTGCGTATCCTATGCTACTGTCAGTATAATAATTTACTAAATATTATTAAGGGATCTAGATTGTTCTATTCCTTTAAAATACTTATTTTTATACTAGATGTTCCCGCGGTTTCACCCGCGTTTATCGTTACTGCGCCGCCCTCGTGAGTCGTAGCGTGATGTTATATAGCCTATAGCCTTCCTCGATAAATAGGCTATCCAACACTAAAACAATTTTTCAAATCGAACCAGTAGTTCCTGAGATTAGCGCGTTCAAACAAACTAACTCTTCAGCTTTATAATATTAGTAATGATAGGTTTGTATACTAAGTTATGTGTAATAGCTGCAACTGCTTGTAGATATGACTTGTAATCATTGATGTATAAAAAATGGTTGGTTGGTTTTTATATATCAATGCTTGTAATATACTAAAAATCAATGGTGATTGGAAGATACTCATATCTTGCAGGTGTTTATCAATAGGCTCCACACTGCCAGAACCTAGTAAATAACCTAAATGTTACTTCAGTAACTAAAGTAAACTACGTAAGCGTTACTTTGTGACCTAAATTAATAAATGATTTTGACTATAGCGAGACGCTCTCTTCAATGGCTGTCATAAAAGTTAATATTTATAGTACTTATCGAAAGTAGCAGCCAGTAGTGTTTATAAAACAAGAAAGTCTTTTATTAACCGGTGACGAGCATTTCCTCTCACGTGTTTTCTCACACGAGACATCGGCATTGCTTCACCTACGACATTTACATCACTATATTCTCACAATTAGATATACACACACTATTAGATGTGCAACTCTGTTAAATATCATAACCAACTTCTCACAAGTTTGAGTTTTTCTACAGTAACCATGACAATAACTAATGGTTGACAATCGCGATGAGATTTTTAGCAGAATATAGCATGGCTTGTTCTTAGTATTTTAAATGTTTTATAGTAAAATAAATCTGTTTATTTGTGGTTCGTATCAGATGGTGTTGTGTCACTCAGTGACATAGGGCATTTTAATAAATAGCGATTATTAACTCGGTGGTTTATGCAGTTAACGGTGTCAGTACGCTGACTGTTGTAGTTTATTTTATTTTATTGTTTTTGGAAAACTTACAGCTAAAATGGTACAGTATACACATTTATAACATAAGATACGGCCAATTAAAAGTTTTCACAAGTAAATTGTGTTCAATAATAAAAACTTAAACGCTAACATAACACACACTTAAAATAATAAAACAAAACAGAATGTAACTTAAACACGAATACATAGTTGTCCCGGGTATCAAAAATTTTCAAGCTCCTGGCGGCTTCAGACTTGATTTAGTGATTCCCTGGTGTTCTTGATATTTGGAGGCTATCAAAAATCCCATTCGGTCGTTGTAGGTTCTTTACTGTGTATGCAACAGCTTTTCAATGCTTTGTCTGACTTGGAAATCAAAGCCTACACGATTTGCAGCTGTGCAAACGCACACCTTTACGTTAATGGCCGTCAAAACATTCATGATCGTCACGCTCGTAAAAGACGCTTCTATATAACGCACTCTCAATGTTACGATCTATTTAAAAATTATCAAAACAATCGGTTCATTCGGTATAAAAACGCGCAGGAACACTGCCAAGACGACGACCCGTTTCTGAAACATTATAATAAAGTTAAATACCTCAATTATCGATGCTTCTCAAGGTTTGGGGAGCCTCGGACGTTTCCATTTAGGCCACGGCTAAACTACGCAGATACTCTGTGACTGATTGTTTGATTATGAGCTATGTATTGGCGATTCAATTGTTTTAATACCACAGACACTAGCATCCTACTGAAGGCGTCCCGCTTGTCATGTTCTATAGTAATCCAAGAGCGCCAGTGATAACGTTATACAAATTTGACAATACTCACGTCTAATGTGCGCGACGCTGTCCGTCACTAGACATTGAATTCTTTATTGAATTAAATAACGGATTATTAAATCGTTCCTTAGAGAAATGGGGCTCGCAGTATTCTGCGGTATATGCAATGTCAATGTATAACAAACATGCGTGTTAGCAGTAGACGACGGAGAAGGATAGTATCGGCTGTCCACTAGACTAGACTTGAACGGGTAGTCCGGTGCCTGTAGAGATACAACGTACCCAGTAAAGAATCGCGGCCCATGCGGCACACGGTATCGAGATAAAAAGATAAGCACGCACGCTTATCAATTATGGACGAGAACCGTATCATCTACGGTTTAGAAACGCTAATTAAAAGGTAGTCTATAATAAAAGTAAGAAAGGCAGCACTTTATCAATACTTAAGCCAGAGAGGTGCAGTCGTATTGGATAAGTATCTTTACCACTGCAAATAATTGCAGCCAAACAATTATGTTGTCACTGCGGCGAGTAAAGTTTGCAAGCTCCTTAAGAGACCCTTGTTTCTTTTTAGGCCAACGTAGAGAGTATTTTATTCTCCTTTGTCTAGCGACACAGTGGTTTATTTGGAAGGTCAGAAACACTTATGTGTCTTGTTGCAAGCGTTCATATGCTACTGTATCCGTATAGTTATCTGTATCTCCCATAGGCCTAGTTCTCTGGCGAACCTAGCAACTATAACCTCCAGTAATTTCACTAAACTCAATAACCAATAATTTTTTATATTCTTAAACTTTACTTTGTAAACATGCTTGCCACCTTAACAGGTTCCCTGTCCGATGAATCACATATGATACATAACAATAGATTTTCTATTGTGTCTATCACGGGCATTCACGGGACAGCGAATGGGTTAATTGTACAAGAAAGTAATATAGACGAAACGTGCCACGATTAGTTTGCCAAGTGCAAACGTAACCGTACGCTCTTAATGATGGATGTAATCGTTCTATTTTTTCCTCTCATGCCGTCGTACATCGGTTATCTATTAATAATCGGCAGATAGCGGATGACACGCGCTCCCTAACGCCGTGATCGATCGCTCACTAATCGGTGTCTCTTACTGCAGCATCAGTTATTATTAGATATCCAGCTATTTCCTCATGCTTCCACTACATTTATTGGTCGCATCTCATCGAAAGGGAAATCTTGATTTAGAGGCTGACGTAGCTGCAATATCAAAATGTGCCATAGCTTGATTAATGTGGGTTGATCCAACACGCACACACGCGCACACACATACGCACCACACACGCACACACACTCACAAGCACGCACACACATACACACACACACACACACACACACACACACACACACACACACACACACACACACACAAACACACCCTCACACACACTATTTTAACTTATACACACATAAAAGAAATAATATGCTTTGATTGATAAATTAGTATAAAACTGTATCCTTGTCCAGAGTCTGGAGAGGCTGGTAATCTGTCACACAGGGTCTCCTAGTATAGATACCAGTCTCTCACATAGTTAATTTGACACACTAATGTATTAATTAAATATACTATACAATACTCTGTAATTTCTGTGTGAGAGAACAAATAAAGAATTTATTATTATTATTATATACATACCTCTACCTACTATTTTGTTTTCTTTATATCTCTTCTGTATCCTTATCTGTCATGGGATACCTACAGATAATTTTTTTAAACTAGTTATGCTAGACCTTGAGTCGATATGTACCATAAAAGAGACAAACATGATTACGTTTTTATTCCTTTACTAGCTTTTGCGCGCGGCTCTGCCCGCGTAGTACCTACATCAATAAAAAGTAGCCTATGTCCTTTCCCAGGTTTTAAATTATATCTGTACCAAATTTCATCTAAATCGGTTGAGTGGTTTAACTGTGAAAAAGTAACAGACAGACATACTTTCGAATTTATAATATTAGTAAGGATAATATGCGTTGCCAAGCGTAAGTGTGTCTTCAAAGAACATTTATACCCAAAGCGGACAATATTACGTATAGAATTTTCTATTTGAAAAGTACAGTATATACAGGTTTAGTTGTCCAAGCCTATGGCTGATGTTTACGCCACAAAAAAGATAGTGGTATTTATAAGAACTAGTCTTAATAGTACGAAATTCGACTACGTCCTGACGCTGAGACTCTCATTTAAATAAAATAAATGTAGTATAATTAATTGTTGCCGTAATTGCCGTGAAAAGGTAACAGACAGACAGACATATTATAATTCAGGGGTCTAATAACAAAGGCGGCAAAGTCCCCTCTTCTTCAACTGGACTTTGCCGCCTTTGTTATTAGACCCCTGAATTTAAGTAAGGATTACACTTTTCCTACACTTACTAAACGATTAATGATTTCGAATAATGAATTAATTAGTATCACTATTTTGAACCACTTGCATATTCAAATGTTATGTTAATCTGTTGACGTCGAGTATAGAATATTATATCCATTAATAAAATATTTTGATTTTCGTTATTGTTCATTTTTGACTGCTTCACTGGTTCGTTATGCTTGTATACTTCAGATCGTGAATGAAGTGCTAGAAAGCTTTTAATAGCATGAAGTCAATATTATATATATTTATAGAACAATATTGTTCTTGCCTCTAGAGTTCTGTTAGTTAGAGCCCGATAAATAAACATGCCTCTTATTGAGTGGAAATAAATATTGTAATCTAAAACTTGACCGAAATTTCATCATGGTCGAAGTTACAGAAACAAAGCTGTCACGGGTGATATTAATATTCGTCACCTCACCACCCTATGTGCCGTCCCGTCAGTGGGCACTCGACGTAAATGTTTGTGAAACCATGCCATCGAAGATAAACAGGCGTGCTACCATGTTGAAACCGTTCCGTAATAAGTTCAAATATTCATAAATATGCTTGGATATCTAACAGATAGTAGATTTAATTTAGAAATCCTCAGGCACATTGCTTTCTGGGAAATAGTCTTAACTACCTAGTTGGTCTATTGTTAATGTTTTAAAACAATGGCTTGGAGTCATTATACACACATACACGTTAGACACACATACGAATACACGTTTTTAAATCTCTCTTGTGTTTGCATTATATTTTGTAACTATATTTTCTATCTAAAACGAAACAGCCAACCTTTGTAAAGAGATTGGACTGTCGGATTATAAGTTTTCGGCCCGAATATATTATTTGACTTCAACATTATTTGCACTTTAAAAATGCACAACTTCGCAAAGTCAAAGGTTGCAAAAGTTTGAAGTAACTTACTTTTCGCTTAAGGTAAGTACTGTAAGGAAACTAACATGTTTAAAAGATCTCGGAAGCGTATATGATTATTTTTATTGACTTATTTATTTAAGGATTTCCAACAAAGGAATATACAATAACATACATTATAAAGCAATAATAAAGTTCTTAGTGTGTATAGTCCCTCAATTATAGGAAACCACAGCTTGCAAATTATAATTACAACTAAACTAACAACTTAATTAAAGAAATAGACAGGAAAAACATAAAACATAAAATTCTACTTCTAGGGTAAACTTTCAGTTATTCCATTTCGATTTCTAGATTCTTTAAGAGGCCTTTGCCAATATTATAACAGTTGCAATACATGGATGATATTATTATATTTAGGAATATACGTACAATGCTTGCTGTTCCCGCAACATAGTGATTTTAATGTGCCTGTATCCTTCGTCAAAGTTTTTCAGCTATCTACATAGTAATTGTAAATTAACGTCGGTGAAGCGTTTTAGCTGTGAAAACGTAACAAACAGACAGAGCTATTTCACATTCATATGATTAAATTCTGTAACTATAAATACTCGTTGCAATTTTTCCAGCGGCCACCTGTCTCCGAAGTAATTATTTCCCCTTTCTATGGACCGACGCCAAAAAATTTGGCATGTACGTCCCCAGACAGTTCGTGTATTAATTTAGTGCGGTATCATTCGGTTGTTTATTATTCTGAACAGTGGCCCTCACGTTCCTACGTCATATTCATCCAATGGGCAATTCCAGTGTTTGATTTTTCATTATAAATAAAATTGGTTAGAGTGGACCATATTCCATGTATGATGTTCCTATTATTGTAGACCCATCGTCTGTAGCGGGTATTTTATTTTATACGTACATTGGATTAATGATTTTTGTTTTTTATATAACCAAAGGGGGAGGGCTATGTCCAGCAGTGGACTATCATAGCCTGATGATGATGATGATGATGATGATATAACCAAAGTGTCAATCAAGCGTCTGAAGGTAAGAGGTTATTGTAGTCTATATCCTTGCAACATCGCATTTACTCGCGCGTTGCTGTCTATTAAAAAAAGAGATCGTTGGTGCTGCGAATGCGTAGGACAACAATACCCGGTAGGAACACAGCACAACACATCCCAACCGAGCTATTACAATTTAAAATTCTTGAGCTAGAATACCTAATACTCAACTTTTGTTCATAAGGTTATAGGTAAAACAACGCCTAGAGTTTAGACACAAATATTGCCGCATCTAACTGTTGTTGCCTCATTAGGACCTAGTCGGCGTCACCAGGCGCTGTATGATGTGCCACACAACGCCTCCCTCACCACATCACCTCATCCTGACCACTTAATCCAATCGTCATCCAAGCAATAATCGAACGGAACTGCTTAATTTGAAGTTATTCAACTTATTTGGTCAATGACGTTAGTTGAAAGATCAATAGTCCTACTATTGTGTCGGATTACAAAAAATATCTTCTGTATGTTAAGTAACAACATTTGAATAAGAGGTTTTAAGGTTTCTGCGGGCTAAGGGCAGTAGCTTATACTAACTTAACGTCAGCATATTTTGAGGACACTTTACTCATATTGATTGCACCATCAAAGGCATTTGTACAGATGCGATCGAGTAATTTTCAGACAAAATGATCTAATACCCTATTGCCTCATGCCAAGACTAACGGTCTTTAGTTACATAAGCGTTCGTACTGCCTTGACGCAGTTTAAACATGAATTCTATTTCAGTAATTGTAGTAACGCAATTATCCGTACCCTTTCTTCTGCGTTTATACACTTTGTCCTAAACCGCTATCGATTTAAGTTTCGGCATTATTTCGAGACTCCAATAACACGATCGATGGAGCTGAGTCACGGTCAACATATTATTGGAAAGTTTTAGGAAGTAGGTAAAGCAATTTGATAGGGCACTTCTTCATTATTGCGAAAACAGTCGCCAGCTACAGCAAGTTTAACAATAAAAAGCAATACCAGGTTATAAGAACGGTAAATAAAGTCCTAAGCTAAGTTTTAATGCTCAAGTTTTCGCATGTGTACAGTGAGAGTCGTTCCACGCCGTACTATTGATTATTTGGCTCGCTGAACGAAAGTATCAGTGTCTACAAGGAAGTAGGTGAAACAGCTGTTAGCACTAACCCAAATTCAATACGATGATGTAACGTTGGACTTGTTCTAGCGCCGCTAATATGCCACTTTTTATTGCGTGTGCCATTGTTTGGCGATCAGTCTGGCTGTTAGGGCTGGCGACTTTCGAATCAGCTTTTGTTATATTGTACTGTATGATGATAAGATTAATTGCTGGAAGTACAAACAACAAAAATTCAACCTCGGATTATTTTTTGAGAGATACTAGGGGGTATACATGCAAATGAGCAAGTGAATCAAATGTCGGCGAGATCCGACCGCATGTAAATCATTCGCGCGGCCCCGCCGATAGTGGTTTTGTCGAGGAACACTGTGGTAGGTTTAGTCGATATTCCGGGAGGTATATTATTCTTATTCCATTTTTCTCTTTTACCCGGCGACTCCGACATAACCCCTCCGCCCGCCCCCGCGGCGGGGTATAAGTCAAAGCATTCGGCCAAAAAAAAAAAAAAGTGAATCAAATGTATTCGAATGATTGTTTTTTGATTATACAATTTGTTGATGTATTTTTTTATATATACGCAATACGTAAATTATTAAAAAAGAAGGTTATCGACATAACCAGTCAGTATAAATAAAATGTCGTTTATTCCACGTATTAAACAATGTAATCAAATCTTGATTCGAATATTCTCTTTATGGTTCGAATTATAACTTGTATTCGAGTGCGGGCAACATACACTCTTTAATACATAGAGTTTATTACAGGGATGTCGTTTGTCCGAACGGCCGCACTAACGCTAATGAAAATCAGTTAGTACTTCGCTGGCTTCATTTAATTCTGTTCCTATACGTATCACCTACTAATAATACGCAGGTTAAATATTGTGTATCATATATACTAAAATTATAAAGTTTGTTTTTTTGTTTGTTTGAACGCGCTAATCTCAGGAACTACTGGTTCGATTTGAAAAATTCTTTTAGTGTTGGATAGCCTATTTATCGAGGAAGGCTATAGGCTATATAACATCACGCTACGACCCACGGGGGCGGCGCAGTAACGATAAATGCGAGTGAAACCGCGGGAACATCTATCATAATATACATTGATCGTTGATCTGTGTTTATAATACCTATATTATTAACATCACTGAGTGTATTAAGTAAAAGCATTTGACGGAGCACTTGCAGCACGCATGTTAAAGGTTATCGCACTTATCGTTTGTCTATAGGTATATAAATACATATGCGTTAATAATTAACACATACATACATACATGTTCGCACTATTTATGTACTGTTGTATGAATTTAAACCCAGTTTTACATATTTTTAAGTTTACTATGCTTTGATGTATAGCATCCCTATTTAAAAAATGACAGCATAATAATTTATCAGTCATGATTTATCCTTCTTGAGCTCAACTCTCGAGTAAAATGTTTGTGAGAGAAATTGTATCTGCAATTTTGTTGAGATCGTGTGAACGAGAAACCGAATCTAAAATATTTACGTTCAATCATCATCAGCACCTGTATTATACTAATTGAAATAATTTGAAAAGACAGTTTAAATGAAGATCTCGTCACTCATCAATGATAAATTTGAATTCAGGGTTACCGACTTCATAGAATATATTTAATGTACCTATGTACTTGTCTGCGCATATTGGCAATGTATAAAAGATTCTGAAATGAGAGCGCTGAGAAGCATATGTGGTGTGACTCTGAAAGATAGAATAAGGAATAGTGTGATTAGAGAGAAATGCGACATGAAAGTAGATATAGTGACAAAAATAGAAAAGGGTATGTTAAGCTGGTTTGGACATGTAGAAAGAATGGACGAGGAAAGACTGACTAAGAAAGTTTATAAGGCTAGTGTGAATGGAACAGTCGCAAGAGGAAAACCTAGGCGAACGTTTCTCGATCAGATCGGAGGCGTTCTGGACAAAGGCCAGGTTAAGAGCACCTTGAACCGACGGGCGTGTATGGGGAATGTGATGAAAGTGAATGAAGCCAGAGAAGTTTGCCAGGATCGTAGCAAATGGAAATCAGTAGTCTCTGCTTACCCCTCTGGGAAACAGGCGTGAATCTATGTATGTATGTATAAAAGATCCTAAATTTATCCCATCGGTCGCAGTTCTTGTTTACAAATTTATTTATTGTCCTTACGGTAATAATATTCTTAAATATTCGCCTTTGTTGGCTAATGCATTATAAATATCATTATAATAATGTTAATAATAACTTAAAACAATAAGCTATTATAGTAATTACCAAGGTCAATAGAAACTGGACAACATTACATAAACACGCATATCTTCAGACGCGTCGATATCTTTTGCGAGCTCTCGCTCTAGTATCCCTCGCTTTGTCTTTCGCCCGCGTCATACCATTCTCGTCCTACGATGACATAATTTTACTAACGCTATCGTATAAATTTTATGTCCATATTTGGCTTGGTAACAGAGAATAGATTAGTAGAACGTTTTTAATCCTGTGCTGGTTACTTCTGCTAGACTAACCTGGAGAAAACTGTTCCAGACGCCTGCAGATCACTTACTTAGCCTAAACGTTCTGACTGGCCGTCAACATCTCGTCCGACCTAGTGATAGGCCATGGAAATGCCACGTCGTGGTTTCTTGTCCGATCTAAAGGCACGCATTTTCTACTTATCGAAGTTATAAAAGTACTTAGGTATTATAAATTTAATTATCACTCGCTTTAACGGTGAAGGCAAACATTAGAAACTTGAGATATCTAAATAATGTTCTTGCAGTTATGTGTCTCATACGACTGATATTCGAATACAATTGTGCAATCCCATCGTACTTATGTATAGTAACTTCTAAACTTTTGCGATGTATGTATAGTGCTGTCAACACATTCGTTTTTAATACGAGTACAATCCTGCACATTATCGCTGCTACGTAATTGCCAACTAACTTAAATCACTGGACCAACTAACAGTCATATATTTAGTAGATGTCATAAATATAATTTACGTCTGCAGCTACAACGATCATGGCAAAATATTGAGGTATAATTAACACGTTTTAAGTATCATGAATCATCGTCAGTGTTTATTATTCGTCGTTTACACCCCCCTCGTTTCCTTATAATAAATAAACACTAATGAGTAAATCTAGCCAGCAAATGATTACGATAACGCTTCATATCCAACGGGCAAAGGCAAAGTGGTTTAAGCATTAGTAATTTTTGACCGCGTCTTTGCCCGGATAACTCCCATAAATAAAAGTACCTTGCGTTAATTTAAAAACAGTTTTGATAATAATACATAGGTGGATATGAAAAATATCTCGTGCTTATGTGACTGAGCTTTCTTGCCCGTCATATGTATATACATTTTTTTTTTTGTACGACTAGGGTGGCAAACAAACATACGGCCCACCTGATGGTAAGTGGTCACCGTAGCATATGGACGCTTGCAACACCAGAGGCATTACTTGCGCGTTGCCGACCCTTTAGGAGAAAAAGGAAGTGGGAAGGAAAAGGAGCGGGATGGGGGAAAGAGGGTAATTGGGCCTCCGGCAATCTCACTCACCGAACGAAACACAACAGTAGGAATACTGGTATTTCACGTCGATATTCTGTGAGAGGGTAGTTAGTCCTTTCCCGGTCGAGCCGACCCATTCATGCTGAAATCAGCGAGGCATACAATATACAATATTATTATGTTATATTAGCGAGTATATTTATTTGGCAACATAGGGTCTACTAAACTATATTGCCAAGTAAATATACTAGCCAACATGGTTTCGTGGACGGTGGTCGATATGCATAAGAAATATGTTATAACTTGTTTATATAATAAAGGAACGACACACTATTAGCATAATTATTGAATTACGCGTACAGTACGCACTTTATCTGGTATTTGGCAACCTTAGCCGGTATTGTCTGAACGGTACAAATCATGTATGGCCTACAAAATGTTCGAACAAACGGTTCGCGCCGACATTTTGAACTTACTTTTAATTATCACCATTGTTTCTTCATATGGGCTGATGTACGATTTGGTACGATGCTTGGGTACAATGCCGGATCTTGCAGTTATGTTTTTTTATTCATTGTACTTACATGCAAACACGACGCTTTAAGTAGTCACGAAAAAATGCTTGAAGTAAATATACTAACACATGAAATATTGATGTATCACTCTATGACATTCACATTTTGCCAAAATGGTACGGAATGAAAACATAACAACAACCAACCATAACCAACATAGAGTATGGGTATGGATAGTTATGCTAAAATATAAAGGGTTGTGTAGAACGTAAGACCTGTCAGTTTGAAGTTTATTGCATCATTCCGGGCTTCAAGCCTGTAAAGTAATACCAGTTGTTGGTCAATTGAAGGAACCAAATGTAAATCTTTTATTTCGTATCATTAATTATAGGTAAGTATATATTACAATGAGTGAGATTTCATATAAAAACCTTTCATTATAATGTAAATTATAAGATTTCATTTATTCATGTGGTCAGCTACGACCTTTTGATATGATAACATCATTTAAGACGCTTTCTAACGGTAAATGAAAACATCAGCAGCGTACACCTAATAGGTACTTTCGATAGCGTTACAAGGTGAGTCGTTCGCAACGTTTTCGCACTCGGCCGGTCGATAGCGTTATAAACAAATGAGGGATTTATCTGTAAGTGTCTATAAGCAACAGTTTTCGGTCAAGGTCAGCGCGTATTGAGAATACCTTTAGGTATGCGTCAGATTTTCCAATAATGAAGAGAACAGGAAGAAATTTTGTTTAGAAATGCGTCACGCGCGATTTGAACACAATTTTTAACTCTGTTGTTCTTATTAATACGTGAAGGAAAAATGTTGTACCCCTTTTTACGAACATTGCGCGCTCAGAGGAGTATGAAATTTGGCACAGTTAAAGTTTATATGAAGAAGGAGTGACGAATCCTAATATTCTTTAAAAATGTGCATTAGAAATACATTAAATTAATGAAAAACCACTACACGTACACAACCAGGCATCGAATCGCGTTCGTAGTATTTCGGCATTGTTCGTCTGATATCGTACAATTCTTCGTAACTATGGTTATATACCTATACCTTATTTATATGTCAAAAAGAATAAAGGATCCAAAATAGCAAGGTTAAGTTTGTTTGAAAAAGATAGGTAAATTAACCTGTACAACCTTGGCGAAATCTAAATAAAATGTGATTATAAGGGTAAAGTTATAGACAATAAAACCTTAATAACGACCAAACTTAAATTTTAAATTAATTATGGTCATATTTTGACTACTGGGCGACCGCTACTTACTGTTAAAATGACAAACTGTATTGATGGCAATGTACTATCGCAGGTTATGCATGCAATGTGCAAGCGTCCATAAGTGCATGGTTACCAGTACATAATCTCTTTAAACAGCTCGGAAACCCTACTTACCGCAGAAAAAACAGTCATTACGGGACAGAGCCAAATATATATATTTTTAATAATACTATTTGACATTTTATATTTTGCTTTTAACTAATTTGTTAAATTAATAATATAAAATACATCGAAATTAATTCTTTAAAATAATAACGCTCACAGAAGTTAGGAACGTATCAGATAAATTTACCTAACTCCAAAAACATTTGTACGCCAGTTAATGGCAGAATATGGACAGAACCATGTATTTTTATCATCATTTTAGTACTCATATTTTGAGAAATAATTGATTTATTATTATATTATATTATAATAAAATACTTATAAATTAGATCAGGTATAATTGGTCAGGACTAGTTTTACAGTAATTCGGAATTGTTATACTACTGATATACGTAGTATGTAAATGCCGAGTGCTCATTTCCATTACTGTATTTACTGTTAGATACTGTGTTATTTATAAACAAAGTGTAACTGTTTGCTAATCCCTAATACATAAACATGTAAACATAACTATCGAGTACTAAGTTATACACTTGTAAACAACATTAAAATGCGGTGCAATTCGTGAAGTTTGTACTATAAACTTATCAAATTGGTTGACTAGTAAAACGGTTTCGTAATATCGACTGTGAATACGTATAACACTTACTATATAGGTACCTATGTAAGCTAGATGTCCTTCCACGCCCACCATTAGCTGTGTCTATGTGCGTGGGCAATCACTAGAAACTTAAATGGAACCTAACCCACTAGACATTTATCATTAACATAACTCACTCACGACTGTACATAGTAGACGTAGGCATTGGTACATTAAAGCCTCATTTTGCTAGCTATGTTTTCGTTGCCACGTAAATTAGGCCGCACACATATCCATACACCGCTGGGGTAAGCGTGTTCTTGAGTGGAGACCGCGACTCGGCAAACGTAGTGTAGGACGCCCTCCGACCAGGTGGGATGACGATCTGCGAAAGACTGCAGGCAGATGCTGGATGCGGCAAGCTGAAGACAGGGCGCTATGGCGCTCTTTGGGGGAGGGCTATGTCCAGCAGTGGACTATTATAGCCTGATGATGATGATATCCATACACCGTAATGCTACTGAAAATGGCATAACAGAACAACCGAGTAACTGCACGTTCCGGGAATCGATCATGATCGCAAGCTACCAAACTTACTAATGAAACATTCTCAATCTACCTGACATTGACTAGCTGTCTGCACTTACATAATATAGTGATCACGATGCCATATGTAATGATACTTTTTTATTTTATAGATAACCAGATGTTCCCGCGGTTTCACCCGCGTTTATCCTTACTGTGCCGCCCCCGTGGGTTGTAGCGTGATGTTATATAGCCTATAGCCTTCCTCGATAAATAGGCTACTCAACACTAAAAGATTTTTCAAATAGAACCAGTAGTTCCTGAGATTAGCGCGTTCAAGCAACCAACCAAACAAACAAACAAACTCTTCAGCTTTATAATATTAGTATAGATTCCCGCACTAGGATTAATCTTGTGTCGTGGGGACACAAATATTCGAACAATGGACACAAAGGACACCCAGACTCGACACAAAAAACAACAATCATCTGCGGACCATACCATTATTGTTCTGTGCGGGGCTTGAACCCACATTACTCGGCGTAGTGGCAATGGTGAAACGAAAACTTAAGTCACTACGTCATTCGTGCAGTAACAATATATCCGTGCAGACACTATGGCCTCTTGGTCTTTTGTCTTTTCTGTAAAATGCACGCGTCTCAGTCGACAAAGCAAGGCACATACAGTTACACCACTCGTACGTTTTTTAAGAGGAAAAGCTTTCTCAGTTCTCTATACAAGCATTACAGGAAACATATATGTACAACACCTGTCTTACGAGTTCACAGACAGCCCATTTAAGTATAATATTATAAGAATATCGTGACAGAATATACCCAAAATTGTTATAATTTAGAATGTACTTGTAATGGTGGACAAAATTTGGAGGCTTCTTATACTGAGAAAATGTCTGAGCTAAGCTTACCCTACTCGAGGGTGTAATACAGTGCTTGTTTATCGAATACATTATTAGAATACATATTGTATCTTACTAATTAGTAAGCATAATAATTCCATAAACACTGGTCGACCCGCGGATCTTCGATTTTGTTTAACAATTAATATATAATAGAAAAGTGTTACTTTTAAAGCAAATTAGAAAACAAATTGAAACTTCAAGTTATTTAGACGATTTCCTCTGCAGATGTGATTCACAATTCATGAATACAGATTGCACCTGTGCCAATAGTTGGATATAATATTTATACGTCTGGGGAAGAGAATGGACCACCGATACGAATGTTGAATACGAAATAACAATACAATAAATGTAAATATTATGATTATTACTTTAAAACGTATGCATTTGCTTTGCAATCGATGTTTCTCGTCGAGTTTTTGATTTGGTTTATGCTTGCAATAATGACGCTACTCTGCCTGATAGTAATTAAAGGTTAGTGAAAACCGGGACTATAGGCAATCACTCACAACAACTTATAATTATTGTGAAAGTAGAGATTATTAACAGCAGCGGGGTTAATATTGTTTTCATATCCGCTGACCTTGATTTGCCATTCAATAACTGACGAATCCGTCTTAGTTACTGTATACTTAGCTCATTAAACTCTTTGCACAATTTTCACCAACATATGTCCACTAAACGTAGTTAGAAATAGAAATCAAAGCGAAGAAAGAAGACAATGCATAAAACTTACATAACCACCTAGGTTGCTACTCTGGAAACTTCAGGTGACTCCAATATTATCCAGTAGCTTTTACGAAATCGTCGAACACAGGATTTGTAAACACGTTTAAAAAAAAGTAACAAATATTCTAAAGCTCTTTTGACAACACGTGTTTAGGTTAAAATACTTTCAATGTGCCTACGTCTTTGAGTTCAATACAATAAAAATATTATTGTATAAATTGACGAAATATTGACGTCACTAACGAATTGTCGCGTGTGACCTAGCTAACAATCACTTCATTATTATAGAAGCTTAAAACCTGTCCCGCTTTTCATTCAGTGTCGAGACATATTACGTTTGCCTTTATAGGTCGCGTGTGTGGGAGGTTGCTTCAGCTTTGTATAGGTGTCCATCTATCTATAACATAGGCCGTGTTATACGTAACCCGGGAACGTGCACCATACGCCATCTGTGCAAACATTGATATTGACCTTCGATGCTTACAGCTGTTTGTCACGAACCATCAATACTTTACGGACATTTTATTATATAAGTACACAAAACACTTTGATGATTAATCAACAAAGTAAAATTAGAGCTCAGTCAAATACCACGGTATAGGTATTTAGTTTACAGACATCCGTCTGAGAGCTAGATCAATACAGTATTCATTCGAAGTTCATTATCATCCGTTCCGCCGAGACCAGCAAATTTTCCACACGTCAGACTATTAGTATTTTATCGCTATTTATTCTAATTTATGATTTGTTATCATGTTAGGGCCGAAAATTGACCTTTTTTAAATGTCATTGCCTAAATAATGTCAACTATATTTTTGCGTTTTTGTCACTGCGTGGGAGGTCAACCGAGAATAGAATAACATCTCCAATAACAGTCGGCTCAAGTTTCTGCTAAACAAGCGACTAATTAATTTTACAAACATTGTCTTTAAACTGCTGCTAAATACAATAAAATATTGCAATAGTGCAAACTAGAGAAGTAGGTACCGGTGCATTTCTTGTTTTCCTGTAAGTCATAAAACTAACACGGTGTGTTGAAGTGTGTCGATTATTGTCCGGGAAATGTATTTGGCAGCGGTCACGGTGAACGCGGTGTCGCTGCGTGCGTGGTGCCAGAGGCGCCGTTATCAAAATGGCGGCGCGTGGCGGGCGGCCATTGCGAGCGCGCGGTCGTTGACGCGTCCCGAAGTTAGCGTGGCGCGGCTATCGATTGCGTGTAGTAAGCGAGGACAACGCTCACTGACATCTAGCGGCAAATAATGGAACTGAATTTTTTTATATATCACACAAAAGATGACGCTAGTTCTTATAAGTTGTTTTCTAAGAAAATATTAATTGTTGTATTACTATTAGTTATAGATTTTATTTATTGACTGCAGATGTATAAAATAAATATGTGCCTTTTACACTATAACTATTACAATAATTATTAGGTGTAAAAAGATACAGGCCTTACTTGGATATTAATTTAATAAGAATACGTTATTTTATTCTCCATTTATGTAGTAAATAAATTAACTATATAAGAATGACTTATAAATTCTACTATGACATTTAGCCATATTTTCATAATAAAACAAACGTAATAGAAAATTCCGTTTAAGTCATTGTGATAGAAACACGCCAAATACTATATACAATGATCTTATATTTAGGTGCGTACTGACCATGTCGAATGCAAGGTAATATAGGGATAAGCAGAGATATACATATATTTCACACCTTCATTTTTAACAGCTATATTGAGGTGTTGACAATTGTTGCCGAAGCGATAACCTCATAAGATAAGCAGAATACAATGATCAACTAGAGTACTGGCGTATCTTTTTATAAAGGAGAGCTCGACTCCAAAGTAACAGTCGCCTATTTGCAAACCTAGGTTTTCTATTTGTACCTGTACTAACATAATGTGGTGGGCTCCTGACAAACCTAGGATAGACGTAGCCTATTTGGCCTTGCCTTATATACGCCAATTAGTATAAAGGGATTATTAGGGACACAAATAAACAATATAGCAAAATAATAAGTATAATAATTGTCCACAGTGCAAAGACTTCGAGAAGGTCGGCGCGACCGTAGCGGTGACACCATGCGACGTCGTCGAGGAGGCAGACATCACATTCTCGTGTGTCGCCGATCCACAGGCAGCTAAAGAGGTAAACCTATAGAATAGTACTAATGATACATATAACTTAAGAGCAGCGATAGCTCAGTGGGGAGACCAACAGACTGCAATGCAGAGGGTCTCGGGTTCGAACCCACGTCGCGCACCTCTGGCTTTCGGAAGTTATATGACTTTTCGAAATTATGTGCGTATTTATTGACAATTATCGCCTGCTCCGTGCCTCGGAGAGCACGTTAAGCCGTTGGTCCCGGCTGCCATGAACATCTATGGCAGTCGTTATTGGGAAGTTAGTGCCCTGTAATATCCTAACACTGGTCTAGCCTTAGGGTATCGTTAGCCTTCGGGTTGCGAAGGTCAGATGGCAGTCGCTCCCTGTAAAAGCTGATATCCAGTCAAATCCGGTTAGACTAGAAAGCATACCCCAAATGACTTGGGAATAATAAAAGGCTAGGGAGAAGAAGACTTTTTTACACATTGTACATCGTAAAAAGCCATTAAATAGTTCATAGTTACATTTTACACATTGTACATCGTAAAAAGCCATTAAATAGTTCATAGTTACATTTTACACATTGTACATCGTAAAAAGCCATTAAATAGTTCATAGTTACATTTTACACATTGTACATCGTAAAAAGCCATTAAATAGTTCATAGTTACATTTTACACATTGTACATCGTAAAAAGCCATTAAATAGTTCATAGTTACATTTTACACATTGTACATCGTAAAAAGCCATTAAATAGTTCATAGTTACATTTTACACATTGTACATCGTAAAAAGCCATTAAATAGTTCATAGTTACATTTTACACATTGTACATCGTAAAAAGCCATTAAATAGTTCATAGTTACATTTTACACATTGTACATCGTAAAAAGCCATTAAATAGTTCATAGTTACATTTTACACATTGTACATCGTAAAAAGCCATTAAATAGTTCATAGTTACATTTTACACATTCTACATCGTAAAAAGCCATTAAATAGTTCATAGTTACATTTTACACATTGTACATCGTAAAAAGCCATTAAATAGTTCATAGTTACATTTTACACATTGTACATCGTAAAAAGCCATTAAATAGTTCATAGTTACATTTTACACATTGTACATCGTAAAAAGCCATTAAATAGTTCATAGTTACATTTTACACATTCTACATCGTAAAAAGCCATTAAATAGTTCATAGTTACATTTTACACATTCTACATCGTAAAAAGCCATTAAATAGTTCATAGTTACATTTTACACATTCTACATCGTAAAAAGCCATTAAATAGTTCATAGTTACATTTTACACATTCTACATCGTAAAAAGCCATTAAATAGTTCATAGTTACATTTTACACATTCTACATCGTAAAAAGCCATTAAATAGTTCATAGTTACATTTTACACATTCTACATCGTAAAAAGCCATTAAATAGTTCATAGTTACATTTTACACATTCTACATCGTAAAAAGCCATTAAATAGTTCATAGTTACATTTTACACATTCTACATCGTAAAAAGCCATTAAATAGTTCATAGTTACATTTTACACATTGTACATCGTAAAAAGCCATTAAATAGTTCATAGTTACATTTTACACATTGTACATCGTAAAAAGCCATTAAATAGTTCATAGTTACATTTTACACATTCTACATCGTAAAAAGCCATTAAATAGTTCATAGTTACATTTTACACATTCTACATCGTAAAAAGCCATTAAATAGTTCATAGTTACATTTTACACATTGTACATCGTAAAAAGCCATTAAATAGTTCATAGTTACATTTTACACATTCTACATCGTAAAAAGCCATTAAATAGTTCATAGTTACATTTTACACATTGTACATCGTAAAAAGCCATTAAATAGTTCATAGTTACATTTTACACATTGTACATCGTAAAAAGCCATTAAATAGTTCATAGTTACATTTTACACATTCTACATCGTAAAAAGCCATTAAATAGTTCATAGTTACATTTTACACATTCTACATCGTAAAAAGCCATTAAATAGTTCATAGTTACATTTTACACATTGTACATCGTAAAAAGCCATTAAATAGTTCATAGTTACATTTTACACATTCTACATCGTAAAAAGCCATTAAATAGTTCATAGTTACATTTTACACATTCTACATCGTAAAAAGCCATTAAATAGTTCATAGTTACATTTTACACATTCTACATCGTAAAAAGCCATTAAATAGTTCATAGTTACATTTTATCATACTACTCCTTTGAGGATATTGGCGTAAGACTATGTACCTATGTATGTACATATGTATAAATATTTAACAAAAGAAACGTTCGTGTCTGTTCTCCCTTCACTGCAAAAAGCAGGTTCAATACACGAGTATTGAACTTATGAATCAAGCGCGTGCGGAAATTTTCCGTACAGCTGTCTGAACAAAGGTCACCGAGTATCGGCACAGACCTTTAGTCACGTGTTCACAGGTCACTTGCGCCGGGAGACTGCTCGAGTGGAACTGTGATGTGGGCAGATGTACCCTGCAGACATCCTGCTTCCTACTTTTTTATTTATTTAAAAGCCACTCCTGCACTATGAAAAATTCTTTGTGTAATAATACAGGAATTATTTATACCTAGTGCAGTATGTATTGATGATGATTATGGAATTTATAGATGCATTGAAAAATAAATAGGTACTACTGGATGAATAGCAGCGATAGCCTAGTGGGAAATTGTTGGACTGCCATGCAGAGGTCTCGAGTTCGAACCCAAGGCGCGCATCTCTGACTTTTCGAAGTTATATGCGTATTAAATAGTTAATTATCGCTTGCTTTAACGGTGAAGGAAAACATCGTGAGGAAACCTGCATGTCTGAGAGTCCACCATAATGTTCTCGAAGATATGTGAAGTCTGCCAACCTGCACTAGGCCAGCGTGGTAGACTATGGCCTAACCCTTCTCATAGTGAGAAGAGGCCCGTGCCCAGCAGTGGGACAGTTTAATACAGGCCTGATATTATTTATATTATTATTGGATGAATAGAATTTTTGTTGTCGTCGGCCTCGATGGCGTAGTGGTTAGTGTAACCGACTGCCGCGCATGAGGTCGCGGGTTCGATTCCCGCACAAGTCAAACATTTGTGTGCATGAACATGGACGTTTGTCTTGGTCTGGGAGTTTCTATGTATAATATAATAATAATAATAATAATATTCTACCACATACACACAACACCATCTAGCCCAAACTAAGCAGAGCTTGTACTATGGGAACTAGACAATGGATAAACATACATATATACTTTTTTTTTGTAAATACATAAATATGTATGTATTTACAAAATAAAAGTATATATGTATGTTTATCCTTTGTCTAGCACCTACCCAAAGTACAAGCTCTGCTTAGTTTCGGCTACATGGTGTTGTGTAGCTACATATTTTTTTATAAGATCCCGATAATATTTTGGTTCCGTCGAAAATCGGACCTCGGGCCTTACGATATTAATGTACTACATATTTATGTTTGGCGATAAGTATTTTGTTTACAAGAGAATATTTAAATGAATAAAGAATATTCAAGCGTAAACTCAATGGCGTCGGGTGACGATGTCCATTTGTTATTGAAGTGATGTCGAAATGCTAATGTAGATAATTTGCAATTCTATGCGAATTATGTGTGACATACACTCTGTTTGATAGACTATGTCATTAAAATGTATTATTTGCTTTGCCTATTTATCGTGTTTTTTTTTATTACCATTCTTGGCAGACGAGCAAGCGGCCCACCTGATGGAAAGTGGTAACCGCTGCTCATGGGCTTCAGCAATGTCAGGACACAGCAAAGCCGCTGCCTATTGTGAAAAAAGAACTCTCTTTAAACCTCGTTTGAAGAAGGACATAACATAGCGCTCGGAAAACACCGAAGCAGGCAGTTCAGTTCATATGTTTTCAATGAAACTGATGTTTCGGTTGACTTTTAGCAGCTATTTTAAATATGTTTTTATCAAATGAAATCAATCAGTCTATTGTAGTCGTCTACAGCTTGACATGAACCATCTCCCATTTTGACATTCAAGTTTATATGGCATTTTATTATTTCGTCATGTCGTGCATCCGGTCCAAATATAAAATTCGTTTAATGTAGTTTAATCTGTTGAGTCGTACCGGCACGCTGGCAGTCAGATATACTTAATAGGTTTTTAATTATGTCTGGCATTCCAAGATTTGACAAGTTAATTACAATACGTTACATTCGTGATTGTAAATCCTGTCAGAAGTTTGAATAACCATATTTTCCACTCTGACGAGTTAACCTAACTCTGATTGAATTTAATCCATATTTAGTGAAAGTGGCTATCTGTCTGCCTAATTTTAACTTTTTGATTCTTGTAGTTCTCGAGTAAAAGGTCGAATGGAAAATCCAAGATACGTTTTAACAGCAATTTGGATTCGATTTTGTCATAAGGGTTTGAATTTCGACGTAACAGGCAGAATACCTAATCACTGCTTGCATTTCTAATTAATAGGCGGGATATGTATGTATGAATGAATTAGACTTAATATGGTATTAAGTAAACCGAAGCCTTTATCTGTAAAGCTTATAATCCAAGTTTGGGGGTGAGACCCTTGATTATTCTATGTTACTCTTCTCCAAAAACAGAGGAGACGTACTATTTTTCTACTGCAATCTTTTTTTTTAGTACGTAGGTATAGATTTTATACAATAATATAATAATAATATTCTACCACATACACACAACACCACCTAGCCCAAATTAAGCAGAGCTTGTACTTGGCAATGGATAAACATACATATACCTATACTTTTTTTTTTGTAAATACATACATATTATACATGTAAAAAACAGTATATATGTATATTTATCCATTGTCTAGTACCCACAGTACAAGCTCTGCTTAGTTTGGGCTAGATGGTGTTGTGTGTATGTGATAGAATATTATTATTATTATTATACATAGAAACACCCAGACCAACAAACATCCATGTTCATGCACACAAATGTTTGACTTGTGCTTGTGCGGGAATAATATAATAATAATTACATATTACGAACAAGGTTATACCTGTGTTTCGACCGAGAAAGTACTTACAACCAAATTTTATTTTATTTTATTTTATTTTATTTTATTTTCAAATTTAGAAAACTTACAGCTAGTTAACAGTATAAGTAGGATAATATGATTAAGCTATGGCCAATTACAAGCTTTCACATCTAACAATAGTACATGCAAAATTTAATAACAGTAACACGACTACATAGTTCACCATAAAAATAACTAACATTATGTAATATAAAAACTATAGGTAATATATGCATACATGCGACAGTAGTGCAAACAAGAAAAACATACACATCCATTCGCCACTCCTCAAACAAATTAATTACCTTCGATGTTCAAAAAAGTCATTACACATAACCCTTTTTAATTTATTGACACTCGTGTTAAAGAGATCAATATCGACTCTCCGGCATGCTGTATTGAACATACGACAAGCCCTGATCGTAAATGAATTCTGCCTGTAGGTGCTAGGGATGGCAGGAGTATAAAGAAGGTTATGCCTTCGTAACAGCGCAGATGGTACGCGCAGGCCAATTTTGTTCACCAGCTCGGCTACATCCGTCGACCCATTTACAATTTTAAATAAAAAGGAAATATCCGCTATTTGCCTTCGCTGTTGGAGAGGAAGTAAGTGAAACTTTCGGCATCGGGTGAAATAATCCGGCAAATAAGTATTGGAATGGAATTGGATATACCTCAGGAACTTCCTTTGAACGTTTTCTAAACGCGATATGTAGATATCGTAGTTAGGGTTCCACACCTGAGAAGCATATTCGAGGTGGCTACGGACATAGGCACAATACAAAATTTTAATCGTTTTAATGTTTTTGAAATCTTTAGATATCCTAAAAATGAACCCTAATGCTTTATTAGCCTTGTTAACTACGTTTGAGATATGCGCATCAAATAATAGCTTTGAGTCAAACGTCACCCCCAGGTCTCTGATAGTGTTAACTCTAGTTATTGCGGTACCCGACAGTGTGTATTGATAAGTTATTGGGTAAGGCTTGCGTGTAAAAGTACAGACGTAGCATTTGGAGACGTTCAGATCCAGTTTGTTTTTTGTGCAGTATCTTTGAAACCGATCTAGATCACTCTGCAGGCGAATAGCGTCTTCATATGAACTTATCGTACTAAGTATTTTCATATCATCAGCGTACAACAGTATTTTTGACGTATAAAAACAGGATATGACGTCATTTATAAATATATTAAACAACAGAGGCCCCAATAAGGACCCCTGTGGAACTCCTGAAGGAATGCACCTTGCTCTGGTCGAAGAATAACCATTAAGTACAACGACTTGGCTCCTATTCTCAACATACGATGAGAACCACCTATATAAATTACCGCTTATACCCATCTGTAACAGTTTCTTTTTAAGAATAAAATGATCTATTCGATCGAAACACTTACAGTAATCAGTGTATATAACGTCCACCTGTAATCGCTGTGACATGTGTTCTGATATAAAATCACTACAAACAATAAGGTTCGACGTGGTGGAGCGACCACTAAGGAAACCGTGCTGGTGCTCGCTAAAGTTACGTTTAATAGCTGAATAGAGTTGCCTGTAAACAATTTTTTCAAGTATTTTAGTTATGTTAATGAAATCAATACGGTGGTTGTTATTTTCAGATGGTGTTCGGTAACTGTGGAGTGCTGCACTGCCCGTCACTCGAGTCCAAGGGCTACGTGGAGATGACTTCCATCGACGCGGACACGTCGCACGACATCGTCGAGGCCATCAGCGGGAAGGGTGGAAGGTACCTCGAGGCACAGGTAAACTACATATACCATATGAATATCGACGTGAAATACCAGTATTCCTACTGTTGTGTTTTGTCCGGTGAGTGAGAATGCCGGAGGCCCAATCGCCCTCTTTCCCCTTCCTGCTCCTTCTCCTTCCCACTTCCTTTCCTAAAGGGTCAGCAACGCGCACGTGATGCCCCTGGTGTTGCATGCGTCCATAGGCTACGGTGACCACTTACCATCAGGTGGGCCGTATTCTTGTTTGCCACCTTAGTTGTATAAAAAAAATAAAAAGAAATATACAACTGACTGCATGGTTGCCAGATGTCTAAGTAGTCGCCTCTGCCAGTGTGTAGAGTGCGGGTCTAGTCTCACCGTGGCGTGGGACTAATATTTTTTGTGATCTCTAAATTATTCTTCAAAGTCTGGACATGTTTAGATTTTATTGTATGATATTATATAGTCTATCGCGATGCTGAGATTGTACTGTCAGGTTGTCTATGCAAGAACCGAGAACAACTTACTACATAAAAGTAATGAGATTTAATAAAAAATTATGTCGCATGTTGTCAAATCGTGGATATCAATACCAACCATTATCAATTGCACTCCTAGATCATATAGATATGTAACCACAAAGCAGTCCTCTATGTTATATATTATACAGTTTGATAACAAACAGGATTTAAGAAATAATTTTCTCAATAATAAATAGCTATTCTTATTGTAATGAATTAATTAACCTTTATAAATTGTATTTATTGAACATAGAAATACCCCATGTGTGTACCAAAACATGTGTTTACTTTTTGATACACTTGATAGTCAATTTGAGAGCCAATTAATCCCGTCGATCGATCTTAGCGGTATACCTTTAGACAAGTCAGAGACTGTCTAGACTATTAAATAAAATTGCTACTGAATAAACTACAAATGCCATTTGAATATTATCTGATGTAAGATTACTTTTCTAATGCTAGCTTCAACACTGCAATCACCAAACTAGTCATTGTCTGATACTTTGTAGACGGTCACCTTTTGTAGACGGTCACCTATGCGTTTTCACAAACCAATAGAAAACGTATCGCTCTTGGTCATAGTTGACTGTGGTGGCGTTTGAAAGAATTACCACTAACGGTGGAAATGGTGGTCGCCAGCTATTACTCCATTTGTTACAAGAAACCATGTAACCTTATTCTCCTAATTTTCCAGGTCCAAGGCTCAAAAACGCAAGCTGAGGAAGGCACCCTGATCATCCTGGCGGCAGGCGACAGGACACTGTTCGACGACTGCCAGTCGTGCTTCAAGGCGATGAGCAAGAACTCGTTTTACCTTGGTAGTAGTCAGCTTCTCCGGTTCCGGCCGCGAGGAAACTTGGACGTTGACAATTATGTTCGTTTTGTTATTTACCCGCGATGCATTATGTATTTATTTATATGTATTATTTTGGTACTTAAAAGAGTAGTAATGATGAATGAAAGAATATTTGCATATAGAGGTGCAAGTCGTGTAGTAGAGCTGATCTTGGTGGATGTTATATTAAAAAATAGACAGGAGTAAATGTCGTCTGCATCAAATAAATGAATAAAAATGATGCGATATTTTACCTCCGTCCACGGTTAATGTTTTAAGGCGAATGTTCTAAAGCTCAGCGATAGCTCAGTGGGGAGACCAACAGACTGCAATGCAGAGTGTCTCGGGTTCGAACCCACGTCGCGCACCTATGACTTTCGGAAGTTATATGACTTTTCGAAATTATGTGCGTATTGATTGACAATTATCGCCTGCTCCGTGCCTTGGAGAGCACGTTAAGCCGTCGGTCCCGGCTGCCATGAACATCTATAGCAGTCGTTATTGGGAAGTCAGTGCCCTCTAATATCCTGACACTGGTCTAGCCTTAGGGTATCGTTAGCCTTCGGGTTGCGGAGGTCAGATGGCAGCCGCTCCGTGTAAAAACTGATATCCAGTCAAATCTGGTTAGACTAGAAAGCCGACCCCAAGTGACTTGGGAATAATAAAGGCTAGGGAGAAGAAGTTCTAAAGCTCAAGTTGCCTGTGCTTCTCGTGTAGTTGGATTGCTCTTGATAGTATGGATTTGCATGTGAAACAAAGTGGTTTGTGTACAATACACTTGTATTTTACTTTAGCATTCGACGAATATTAAGATATATAAAGACATTGAAGATGTCCCGATGCCGCTGGTTATAAGAATATGTTATAAATTAATTAATTTATAATATATATCGGTTTTAGTAGCGCAAGTAAGTTATGAGAATGTTGATAGTATAAATTAGTTATACATATATTGTTTTGAATGGTATGAAAATAGTATTATACTTAGCACTAAACAAAAGTTTATTTGACCTGAACCTAATTCTGATAATTTGATTAGAACCTTGATTTGACTCAAGTGTCTTTTTGTGTCTGTGTGTATGATAACCAAAGACGGTCCAAATTTTATATTTGTTGCATAGCAATGTTGCATGGTTTGAATGAGTTCAGATTTTGGTTGTTTGTAGTTTTGAATTATCTATTTATAATTTTCGTATCGCGGGGTTTTAGTATTGATTTCCTTCATTTTTTATGCTTGTGTGTGTTATTTTTGTTTTATTTAAATGTCAACGTCTAAATCTGAGCGGTCTTTAAAAAGCTTTTTTAGTCATCTATCCACTTACACGAGCTTTTTGGGTGAGGGATAAACACAAAGCTTTCATAGAATACATTTTATACATTTCATAAAAATACATATACATTTCATATAGAAATTGTATTTCATATACAAGATTCATATATGTCCAGCAGTGGACTATTATAGCCTGGTGATGATGATGATGATGATACAAGATTCATTCTCATATTTTCACTCATTGGTATAGTCTCATTAGCATATTATAATGCTTTTATATTCGTACAGACTGTGGAGAGAAAATGGCAATCATTATTTTCAAAACAGAACAGTTTGCAGCGTGAGTTAGTTGGTCACCCGACTTTGGCTGATGCGACGAGTATAGGGCTACACTTACACGTGAAGAGTTGTAGGATTCAGAAACCACTGTTCTGATACTGTGTTTCTTGTGTCCGTTATTTGTAAAATTTCGCTGGAAATACTTACATATTATTCTTCAAACGGGACTTTAATATAAGATTATTATAGAAAGAAAAATAAACAAAAAAATTACATTATGTCGATTTTAGGGCTATACGGAATGTGTCCATTATGACCCCTGCGAACGCCTATAGCTGAACATTGAATATATTTTATGAAATAAAGTATTGCTGGTGTAATAAATGACTGTGCTGAAAATTGTTCTCTACCGTTGGGTGTTAATATCCCATATGGGTGGGCATAATTAAAATAAGAGCTTCTATTGGATGAGGAATATTTTCAATTCTTAACAGGTCAATTAAAATAAATAAACTAGAATGAAATGAGCTCCTTTATATCTAAGAAGTTATTTTAGACATGTGCTGTCGGTATGCGCAGTTTTTGACTGTCTGTACCATGAGTATATTGGTGACAAGGTCCAAGCGGGCAGTGAACACACATTGAGTTTCCCAGGTGACATCGGCAACGCGTCGAAGATGAACTCCGTCCTGCAGGTCGTCGGCGGCGTCTCCCTCGCCGCGCTCGCCGAGGGACTCGCGCTCGCCGACCGCGCCGGCCTCAACCAGGCCGACCTGCTCGACGTGCTCGCGCTCACGCCCCTCGCTAGCCCGCACCTCATACTCAAGGGACGAGGTACATACTTCACTTTGTGTCTATGAGCCGACCGCGCCAGTTTACCTTACACTCAGTGCTCACAGTACGTGTCTACTCCCGCAGCGATGATCGAGTCGTCGTATTCGACGCACCAGCCGCTGATGCACATGCAGAAGGACCTGAAGCTGGCGCTGGGGCTGGGCGACGCGCTGGAGCAGTCGCTGCCGCTGACGGCGACCACCAACGAGATCTTCAAGCACGCCAAGCGCCTCGGCTACGCCAACCACGACGTCGCCGCCGTCTACATCAGAGCCAGGTTCTGATCCCACTCCCCGAGACTTTGCGTTTCTGCCCAGCGCCGTCGAGGAGCCGAGAGATGCTTATTCAATTATTCCTACGTTCTTTTTCGTTGATGCAATTTGTCGGAAACTGTTGTGGACCTCTGCTTTTTAATGATTTATATTATTGGAATAATATAAATCATTCTCTCTGTTCAAAACTAACTGTCTGTGTGGTCAATGTACTTCTTTTAGAATGAGATATGATCCCAGTCCAACATACTCTCAAAGAATGGGTTGGCAAACTGCGTACAATACCAACACAGACGAATATGTGGATAAAGATTTCCTCGTGATGTTTTCTTTCTCTAACTTAGAACTTTTCTTACCTTTTATAAAGTAAATCTTTTATTTGACATATGTAACAATGTTACACCATCAATTGCTCGCCATATGCCATTATAAAATACATTTTTCAAAAATGTTATATTATTTTAATAATAGATGAAAAATGATTTTTGTAGCACACCATGATTATTATTAAGGCGATTGGCTCCCACAGTTAATTGTAAATTAAATCGATTTCTGGTTAGTGTAAACTTTTGCTATCGATTATAAAATGATTTGTTTATCTTCGTAAAAGAGAGATAGAGACTTAGGTATATAACGTAACAGGTCCACAAATTTTCGACAAGCTGTACAAAAAGTATTAATGTAAATGTTTCGAGATCAAATATATTGATTAATGTAAATGTTTCGAGATCAAATATATTGATTAATGTAAATGTTTCGAGATCAAATATATCGATTAATGTAAATGTTTCGAGACCAAATATATTGATTAATGTAAATGTTTCGAGATCAAATATATTGATTAATGTAAATGTTTCGAGATCAAATATATTGGATTAGGCTTCAAAATGACACGTGTACGGGGTGAAATATGTTGTTAACTTATAAGTGGATTATGCATTTATGTAGAAAGAAATATAAATCACAGGGTAACCTTGTTAAAATCAACGTCGAAATCTTGAGTTTTATCAATGATTTTAAATCGCTCGGCTCCTCAAATCACAGAATAATAAATCTAAAAGTATATTGACGAAAACTTTATCTCGTTGAAGTTCAATTATATTTTTGTCAGACTTAATCTTAATATTATATATTTTGATCGCGAGAATTCTCACCTGTATGTCTTGATATGTACAGTAGAATATAAACTTAAATACTATGGTGTAAAGTTGAGAATTGTGTGCTATTAAGATGAAGGACAATATCATAGTATATTTGATGTTTTCAGAGTTATGGGAACATGTGCACCGACAAACTTAGTCAAACAGAAAATATCGACAAATGACTCATGTGTTATAGGTACAATTGAATGTTAAGATTTGACAACATGTGAATAATATCATTGTTATAATCAACATCAGCATGGCTACTGAATCGTTGCATTTATGTTTACTGCGTCTATTTATTTTGTAGATGTGATTGGCGTGGCTTGAGTCTTCGTCTGGCGTATAGTTCGCTCGCTGTTTGTTCAATACTATAATACCCTAGTGTTCCTAAGGGTTTCTAAAGGCAAGATATATGTTTTAACAACAGCTTTGTCCGTCCGTCCGTCTGTCTGTTATACAAATTTCTAGAACCGTAAGAGCTAGAGACTCGCGGTCAATGCCATTCGACTCATCATAGTCGATATACCCCGAAATTACTATGACCTTTGACCTTTGACCTCTGGTCACGTGATAAAATTTTTTCGAACTCTAAGGCGCAAGACATACAGAAAGACTTAAGACGAGGACGCGTCGCAGACGCGGCGCACCTTCAATAAATTATCATACAAAATGTATAGAAGCGTCGCGACACAAAACAAACAGAAAAGACAGGGCGCGGACGAGACGCGGACACGACGCTTCAATCAATTTTCATACAAAATGTATAGACACTTAGTACGAAAACTGATTGAAGGGTCTTATGTCTTTTCTGTGTGTCTTGCGCCTTAAATTTACGGCAGTTTATTGCCGTTTCTCACTTGTTTTAGTTTCAATGCATATTATGGGCAAGCACTGATAGCATGCTAATGCTAAATTGAATATAATTAAATCAAGCGAGGCTTCTGAACTTGTGTGAGCTTGCATCACTGATATGAATCAGGGCTGCTGTACACATATTTATACTTATCCGAAGTTCTTAAAAAGAAGCGTTGCGTTGGCCTTTGATATGACGTTTCAGCTTTTAACAGAATAATATTTACGTATACTTTGATAACTGTATCATGCGGGTCAAATGTTTGCCACCTTAGTTGTAATAAAAAACGCATATCATTCTCCTCACTGATTTCTTGATTTCTGCATGAATGGGCGACTCGACCGGGGAAGTACTTCTCACAGTCACAGAATATTGACGTGAAATAGCAGTATACCTAATGTTTCGTTCGGTGAGTGAGTATGGCGGATGCCCAGTCACTCTCTTTCCCCCTTCCCGCTCCTTCTCCTTCCCAGTTCCTTTTTCTCTTCTTCCTTTTCCTAAGTGTGGTTCAGGGTCGGTGCGGGGCTCGAGGCTAGTGAAGTGTGATGCCTGGTAGGTCCGAAGGGCGAGGGGGAGGGGGGCGATGCGGGGCTATGAGTTAGAGCATTCTTTCCGTCGTAAAGCCGGGGTGTGCGTGTTCATCAGTGGCGATATCTGTTGCCGCCGCCTTCGGGGCCTCGAGCATTGGGACCTGTCAATTTTATAGCGACGCGTAGACCATGGCGGTCTTACCCATGCCTAGTTTACGCATGCCTTCACAGGTCCCATGCCAGTGATTCGGAGTCAACTCAGCTACTTCAGAACGTCCAAGAGGGGACTGATGAAATATTGGAGAGGTACCCATCCGCGGAGTTGGTTGTCCTTGGCGATTTTAACGCTCACCACAAAGAGTGGTTGGGATCCCGGACTACCAATTCCGTGGGTCTGGCTCTCTTCAATATGGCCTCGGCCTATGGCTTCTCACAATTGGTATTACATCCCACCCGTATCCCAGACAACGAGAGCCATGATCCTTTTTTGCTGGATCTTCTGCTGACTACACATCCACTAGGATACAGGGTGGTGGTGTGAGAGCTCTTTGCCTAAAATCCGCATCAAGCAGTGTGCGGTTAGACGTGAGCTCGAATTCTTGGACATCCATAAGTCGAGTGAGCCTGACGACTCTTTCACGGGGAGTGCTCTGAAGAACTGTTTGATTTGGTACCAGCGGCCCCTTTCTATCACCGTACCACTCGACAACGAAGCAGGGTTCATCCATATCACCTGGAAGCGTTCAAATCCAAGACGGTACGCTCTCAGCGATCATTTCTCCCACGTACGAGCAAGCTATGGGATGAACTGCCTGCTTCGGTGTTTCCCGAGCGCTATGATATGTCCTTCTTCAAACGAGGTTTGAAGAGAGTTCTTCTTTCACGGTAGGCAGCGTGTTTGCTGTGTCCTGACATTGCTGAAGTTCATGAGCAGCGGTTATCACTTTCCATCAGGTGGGCCACTAGCTCGTCTACCACCAATGACAATAAAAAAAAATGTTGCTCTTACAGTAGAATACTCAGTGAGCGATATTATGCGCTAGACACAAAGCCACTAGGTACATTTTAATTACTAATTTTAGCCTAATTTAAATAGTAGCAATTGCAGTTCAGTTATCAATCAAAAGAGAATTAGTTGTTATCTGTGTTGTTTTAATATCTTCGCTGTCCCAGAAACGTAACGTTCTCAATAGGTATATTTAATTAATTTTACTGTGCAAATGTTTAGTGTAAAACAATTATGTAAGTTAAGTTGTAATGTAGCATCTTTCTAAAGGAATAAAGGTTTACATGTTGTTAATGAATTGTCTCTTCAGTCCAGTGGCCCCGGGTTCGATTCTCGGGCGATGTACAGTGCATGGATTTATCTGACACGAAATTTAGTAGCAATCTGGAACTGGCCAGCTAATTGTAGGCTCATAGTCTTTTATATTGAAGCTACAATATAGGTTACAATATGTATTTGATACAATTTTGGCGATCCTGTCAGAGATATGCAGGCGTTATTTTAAGTAAAAGAAGAGCTAATCAGTAAATTGAATTTTATTTCTATGTTTATTTGTAATAGATGGAAAACATGTTACTTTTAGATTCGGTGAGCTAAGTTTATAGTGACTTTGAGATTGTGTAACGAAGAACTAAAACTCCAATACTTGACTTTAGTTTAAGGATTATTTAGTGACGTAATGACTTCTCTAAGATCGTTTTAATAATAGTGTAGTGTGACCACGGGATGAGGAGTTTTAAACGTTTACTTGTTTTAAATGTTCAAGCAGTGTATGTTGCGTTATATTACGTATTCACTCAAATCATTGTCGTCCTATCAATATCTACAATAAACTATGTCTTAAATCTTTTCTTACTTTATTTTTATTTTCCTTTATTTTATCATTTTCAAGAAGATTATATTTATTATTTTTCTCTGGGTATCCTTTTATTAGCAGTTATCTGTGTTTAAATAATAGTTTTTATATCTCAATCGTTGATTCAAATACTTTTTATAAAAGTAATTCAATAGTATAACAGGCGATGTTTCTTAAATGAATGATCACAGTTACAATATAAAATATAGAAGTACAATAGTTATTTGTATTTAGGCGGACGCGATGCGACGCCATCTTTTTATTTCAAGCGTAAGCACTTATTGATATTGTGGCTCCATCGGTTTTGCATTTAAAATAATAACGAAATGTGTATTTATTCTAAAGGAACGTGATGAATTTGTTAGAATGATAAAATGCAAAACTAGGTACAGGATAAAATGCATTCTGATTTAAATTTTTCAACCATTTGTTCCAAATTTAAAAGCAACGCAATCTTAAAAAAGATTAAATTACCCTAAATTCAAAAAAATACCATTGATTTGTTCCTAATTCGATGTGATATTGCCTCTACATTTTGAACAGAAGCATTTGCTCCGAATTCGTAAAAAGATGGCATCGCAATGCGTTTATCAAATTTTATTGTTATGCTAAGTAAATAATTCTCAATCAATGTTTTCCAAAGTGTAAAATATTATGAATATCTATAACAATAGGATCAGTTATATAAACGCCCTGTGTTCTGTCGCTTGTAAATTCGCTCACTGTAAATGTCCCATGTGATCGCTAATAGTGTTGAAATAAATATACGTTATGATTAATCTGAATCGTTCGTTTCATTTTATATTTTATTATTTTAAAGAAATAAGTCACAGCATTCGTCTTCGAATCCCAATGAGCTTATGGTGTTTCTATGGTAAGTAGGGTTATATATATAACACGTTCCCTGTCCAATGACTCCAAAGGAGTCACGTTTGTACCAAAGTCATATGTCATAATCCAAAACTGAATGTGATGCTTTTTATCTCACTGGACGTATAAATAGGAGTAAAAAGAATCTAATGGACGTATGGTTAGATAACAAGGCTACTGAAAGGAGATAGTTTTCTTTCGGTGCTGTAGCTGTGCACATCGCATGCTTGCTTGTTATGTTATATGAAAAAATAACATCCATGGTCATGCACACAAATGTTTGACTTGTGCAGGAATCGAACCCGCAACCTCAGGCGTGGCAGTCGGTTCACTAACCACTACGCCATCGAGTCGTTATATAAGTTTTTCAAGTAAGTATTAACAGACTGAAAGCTAACTAAAATCCGTTGCGGTTTGAGTGGTGACGACGTCAGTTTTTTGATCCAGGTAACGTGAATCTGAGTGTTTGTGTCCGTTCCAAGATTCCTCGTGACTTAGCGATTATCTCTGAAGCGAAAGATATCATAAAGGAAAAGAACTAAAGAACAGAACATTCTGTAACGTAACTCGTAAGAGATATAATAAAACGCTCGCCAAACTGATAAATAGACGTTTATGTATAAAAACACGTATGCACGTCACGTCGGGCGTGCGCTAGAAATAAGTTCCCCTCTCTTGTAGAGCGTGCCGCTGGTGCTGGTCACAGTGGTGCTGGCGCTGGACGAGCTACTGGCGCTAGACAGCGTGACGCTGGCGCCATCACGGCGGGCTGTGGTCTCGTGCCGCACCGCAGTCTCGTGCCGTGCTGCAGTCTCGTGCCGCGCCGCGTTCTCGTGCCGCGCCGCAGTCTCGTGCCGCGCCGCAGTCTCGTGCCGCGCCGCGTTCTCGTGCCGCGCCGCAGTCTCGTTTCGCGCCGCAGTCTCATGCCGCGCCGCAGTCTCGTGCCGCGCCGCAGTCTCGTGCCGTGCCGCAGTCTCATGCCGCGCCGCAGTCTCGTGCCGCGCGGTGCTGCGCGCGCGCGTGCTGCTGTCGTCGTGCTGCCGCAGCATCACCGCGCGCGCGTCCGACGTGTTACGCTCTCTGCAATGTCGCGGGACTTTAGAATTATACTATCGACTCATTGTTCTACTTTGACACATATAGGGTTAGATTGAAAGAGAGTATTAAGCCGAAAGAATAAAACTTACGTAGGTACGGCTTTTTTATCATGCGTACTTGTAAAATTCTATTAAACTTAAAAACGTTCGGCAGTTTTTATCTCAATCACGCGTAAGCGTAGGGCTGATTGTTGTTTCAAATTATGCTCCTGTCTGCTGATTGTGAAATCCCGAGATGAATTTATAAAATGAGCAATGTGTATGTAATGTGCTCATTACATACACATTCGAAATTATGCGAATTACCTTACAAAACCTTGCTACGTTTTAAGGTAATTCGCAGCAGAAACAGGCCTGCAGAAAAAATGCTGAACGCGCAATTCTGTGCTCTGATATAATTGAACTATCTACTACATTAATACTTACTTTTAATTATTTTCAAGACTTGTGCCTTTCGGTTTAATACCCCTTTTCAACTCACCTAATATAATAATTACAAAGGAAAATTAGAAGATAAGGACAAGGACAGATAAGAACTCTATAGGTACTACCTACAAGAAGGGTTTAAGTCGGAAGTTCCTCTATCACCGTTGTCCATGCTACTCCACCTGACCGAGAAAATGGCCGTCATTTGCAAAATATAATTAATGTTGGGGCATAGAAACGACAATTTGAAACTTCTTCAAGTAATTTGCGCCCTCCTAAAGTGCCTTGTATAAAGTAGATAGCTACGAAAAACAGATTGAACCGTGGAGGTATAAAAAACCAGCTCGATATGAGCGCGTGCAAATTCATTAGTTCTCTCCCGCTATACCTATTGAAGCTCACATACTTCTCCCACTATTTTCCTGACATCCGTCTGTACCTACTTCCTCTTTTGTATTTAACCTTTTTACCGCTTGTCTCGCATTTAGGTATGCGACATATGTGCGTGCCTCTACCGCCTGTTTCGTATTTCTGCGACTGAGAACATGCACGATAGTTTTGTTTTATTTTCGTTCTATTAACTGCGTGGTACAACTAAAACCATTATTGAATAATGGTTTGAATTTGAGATATGACTTTCAACATTTACTTAAAATTCTTTATTTCTGCACCTCCCTAATTATTGTAGATATATTTTATCGATTTGTAGCCGGGCGCTAGGGGCACGGCAATCGATATTTAGCTAAGCGCTTAAAAGCTTAACTGTGACTGTTGGTAAGTTTGCTTTAGCACACATACCTATAATTATCTGAAAGATATATCGATTTCGTATCGACTGGCGTGTGTCGATGATGCTGCATTGTGGTCAAGACGTGAAACCGCTATACGCATGGCGTATACGACATATCTGATGGTATCTGTTTAGCCACTTTATATATAACCGGCCATCTGTAGGTATCTATGGATTTTTTGCCTTCAGGTTATTCAATTAAGGTTTGGGCGGAATCCCGTGTCAAAACCTATAAAAAAATATTTATAAAAACTGCCTTCGAGTGAATCTGTATTGGATTAGATACTGTTATGTCGTAATTGAAAGTTAAAATTGAAGGTTATCTCACCTGCTGAGTGCCATGAGTCTGTCAATATCAGGGGAGGGGCGCCTCAGTTCCGCGGCTGAAGTCAACGTCACCCTCAGGGGCGTGGGTGCCTGAGGGGGAGGACTGGCGGGCGGGGAGGAGGCGCAGGAGGCGGAGGTGGAGGAGGAGCCGACGGCCGAGTCGCGCTTGGCGGAGGACTCGGAGCCCGACGTGGAGCGCCGCCGCGGGGAGGGCCGCGGCTGGCGCGCGCCCGGGCTGAACGCGGCCGGGATGTGCAGCGACGCCGTGATCACGCAGCTGTCGTCGTCGGACCCGCCGAGTGTCTGCAATACACAATGGAAAATATATTAAGTAACATATTATTAATATTATATGAACTTACTCAGTGGGGAGACCAACAGACTGCAATCTCGAGTTCAATCCCACGTCGCGCACCTCTGACTTTCGGAAGTTGTATGACTTTTCGAAATTACGTGCGTATTGATTGACAATTATCGCCTGCTCCGTGCCTCGGAGAGCACGTTAAGCCGTCGGTTCCGGCTGCCATGAACAACTTTTTTTTATTTTTATTTTTTTATTTTGCCCGTCAAATTGGCCACACTCCACCTGATGGTAAGCAGTCGTGTGGTCTAAGAGCAGTGGCCTCCACACCTCCCCCACAGTAGCCGAGGCGATGTTGAGGTCTCTACTTTGACGGCCTGAGAAGATGCTTTTTCACGCCCCGCTTAAAGAACCCAGGATTGAAGGAAGAAGGAAACACGTGCCTTGGCACAAAATTCCATGCCTTGGTCGTTCGGCAGAGGTATGAGGACCCAAACTTTTTGGTACGCGCTCTAATCGACTCTACCGTGTAAGGATGGCATCTGAGCCCAGCACGCGTTGTTCTGGATAGGAAAGGGGAGGGCGCGATAAGGTGGAATAACTAACGTGGTATATTCTGTAGAAACATGCCAATGAGGCAATGTCCCTACGGAGTTGCAGAGGTTCCAGTGAACTCGTGACCTCTGGATCTCCGATGATACGGACAGCCCGCCGCTGTAACCGGTCGAGAGCGTCCAGCAAGTACTGCGCGGAGCCATCCCAAAGATGAGAACAGTACTCCACGCAAGGGCGCACTTGTACAATAGGCACAGTTGCCGCCCAGGCGTGAAGAACCGCCTCACTCTGTTCAGAACTCCAAGTTTTCGCGAAGCTTGCTTAATGACGCTCTCGATATAGGTTTTCTGATTAAGGGAGCGGCAAAGATCCATAGCTAAGATGGAGAGGCTGTCACGTATCACCAGTGGAGTGTTCTTCAGAGAAGGGAGGGGAAGGAACGGAGACTTTTTTGTTGAGAACGCGCATGCCTAGGTCTTCTTGGCGTTGAACTCGATCAAGTTCTTGGCACCCCGTGCATAGATGCGGTCCAAGGTCTGGTCAAGTTCAACGACAAGATTCTGCCTTTTCCCCTCAACCTCAGCCTGTTTGGCCCCAGGATGTCCGAGATATCGCCCATGCACGGTACTGTCGTCCACATAACAATGTATGTTGCCGAGATTCAACATATCATTGATATGCAGAAGAAAGAGCGTAGGGGATAAGACAGACCCCTGAGGCACTCCTGCATTGACCCGTATAAATTTGGAAGCGCGACCGTCGCAAAGGATCCGAATACGACGCTTCTGCAGTAAACTTGCAATCCAGGTGCACAGTTGAGGGGGCAAGCCATAGGCCGGAAGCTTGGAAAGAAGAGACCGGTGCCAGACTCTGTCGAAAGCTTTGGCTATGTCAAGGCTGATAGCCAAAGACTCGCCGTGCTTGTCCATAGCCTCACCCCAGAGGTGCGTGACGAACGCTAGAAGATCACCCGTTGATCGTTTAGACCGAAAGCCGTATTGGCGATCATTGATCAAAGATTGATCCTCCAGGTAGCGGACAATTTGGGTGTTTATAATCCGCTCGAACACCTTGGAGAGCACCGAGGTGATAGCTATGGGTCGATAGTTGCTTGGCTCGGAACGGTCCCCCTTTTTGGGAATCGGTTGAACGTTCGCCTCCTTCCAAGCCTCAGGCACAATGCCTGCGGCGTAAGACGTCCGGTATAGGCGCGTAAGCGTGGGAGACAACTCCGCTGCACATTTTTTAAGGATCACAGCTGGGATGTCGTCAGGTCCACTGGCTTTCCGAACATCGAGAGACTGCAGTATCGAACGGTTCGCTGCCTGATACATATATCAGGCATGGTGTAGCCGCAGTTGGCAATGTTAGGCGGCTGCGAACCGCAGTCATCGATTCGGGAGTAGGCCGCAAAGAGATTTGCAAGCATATCTGCTTTCTCCTGCGGCCGATGAGCCAGTGATCCATTCGGATATCTCAGAGGGGGCAGCAAGGTCTGGCAGAAGTTGCACTGCATCTATGGCAGTCGTTATTGGGAGAGTGTCGTCACAAAAGATTACACTGGGTCGAAGTATCGCCGGTCTGAACTGACTGGCCCCCACGTAAGATAAGATAAGTACTGATGAGGCTGTTACTGAATAATAATAATAATATATTTATTTATTCAGACACAGTCCATAATGTTAGTAACAATTTTTCTTACGCTATGTTAGTACATATTTAAAACAGATCAAGAAACTACTTAACCAAGACTCGAATGAACCCCTTCATTATATCGGTCATACTTTTCTGAAATGACTTTTAGGAAATAATGAAATAGTACAAGTAATGTCACCTCATTGTAGTCACTGGCGGAGTCGTTCGAGTCCGGCGCGGAGTCGCGCGCGGCCGGCGAGCTGCCGCCGCACACCACGCCGCTGCTGCCCATCTCCTCACTGCTGCCTGGCCGCACCCTGCACGAGCGCACACGCACACACATCAACACTTAGGTTCATAATAGGTACTCAACCTATGTGTGGACTGGCATTTCGAATACCAACAAACAGATGTGCCTTACGGCCAATATCCTAATTCTAACTAATATTATAAAATCGAAAATTAGTTTGTTTGTTTGTTACCTTTTCACGCCTAAACCACTGAACCGATCATCCTGAAATTTTGCATATACGTTGACAGGTGTACAGAAACGGACATAGGCTACCTTTCATCTCGAAAAAAATACTGTTCCCGAGGAAAACAATAATAATGTTCTTATGATAATAGATGGCGCCACGTGTCTTTCGAATCATGATTGATTTATATTATTACAAGCAGAGTACAACCCGAATTGATTGTCAAATTCTAAATTAACGCGAGCGGAGCCGCGGGCAATAACTAGTTTCTAATAAATCGACGTTGTCGTGCCTGTGGATGAATGTGGATGAATTCTTATTATACCTACTAATAGGCATTACAATATTTTTCTCTGGTTTAACTTTATCGGCATGCCCATCTAAGACGTAGGTACTCTTCGAAGAACAAGAGAGAAAGCCAGGGTAGTTACATGGGACCAGATACTTATATCCCTGAACCTCAGCATAAACTAATTTAATATCTAGTTCAAAGTGATTTTCGTGTCGGCAGATTAAGAAACAGAAATAACTAAATATTTTTAAAAGAATAAAGGAGATTCATCATTCACTGGATATATATCTTCCTAATTACAAAGATAATTAATAAAAAGAAGGTGTCAGTTAATCTTCTTCTAGAAATTGACACAAGGGTTTTCTGCGATGATAATATGCTATTTTAAATTATCATTCTAGGTCTATTTCCACTTGTTCTAATGAAGAATGGAAGGGGATAGTCATAGTACCTGGTAACAATAGTCATAGCTGATGAGAGAGATCCCGACGAGGTATCGGAGGCCGTCTCTCTTGTTCTTCTGCTGCGCGAGTAGCTCTTCTCACTGCGTCTGCCAACAACAGGCAGGGAGGTCAGACACAAACTACACACACTTGCCAATATGAACGCACTTTATTTTTCCGACATTGACGGTAAACCTATAATAATTTAGAATTTAACTTAAAGTCAACTTCAAAATGAATGGTAGCAAACGGCCGTTAGCTGAGTGTCGCGTAGATCCGTAATCTGTTCGCGGCAGATGCTACTATGAAACGCATAACGGTAATAAAAACTGCGATACACGAAACTACGTAGCACGATGATGTATAAAATACACAATATATGTAACTATCGTGTCGCGTGGCAAAAGAATCCCAGCGACAGCCTGGATAGAGTTTATCCTAATCCTAACTAATATTATAAAAGCGAAAATGAGTTTGTTTGTTTGTTATCTTTTCACGCCTAAAGCACTGAACCGATCATTCTGAAATTTTGCATATATACATAGTCAGGTGTACAGAAACGGACATAGGCTACCTTTCATCCCGAAAAAATTTACTGTTCCCGAGGAAAACAACAATAACGTTCTTATGGTAATAGATGGCGCCACGTGTCTTTCGAATCATGATTGAATTATATTATTACAAACAGAGTATAACCCGAATTGATTGTCAAATTCTAAATTAATGCGAGCGAAGTCGCGGGCAAAAGCTAGTAATCTATATTTAAACATGATCAAGTAACTTCGCGGGTGACCTAGGTACTACCTAAGTGAAACTGCAATAGAAGAGCTTCCTGAAAATACGTGAAAATGAATTTGGAACAAGTTAGAAACCAATGCAAAACATCCATGATAGTTTCGAACACGGGGATAATGATGGATCGAGAGCTAAATACCTCGGCGTGGGCACATTCCCTGGCCCGCCGGTTGCCGCTGCCCCGTGGAGGAACTGTTCCCGCGACCACATCTGTCTGTGGGTGCTGTCCGTGCCGTCAGGGTTAGATTCCACTGCGCACCTGCAAAGGACATGGCCTGGTTCACACACATGCATGGGGTATGTACACTTTTGCCGATCAGGACTGCTGGTTCGACTGTGGTAGTGACAATGGATTCCAGGTTCTTTATAATGGTCGAAAATTTCGTTAGCACAATGTGGTAAGGGTTGGTATGATTATGAGTATCAAACGTTTAGATATATGAATTTTGAGGTTCTTAGAAATAAACACATTCTGGCTGGCTCTGTAATTGTTTTCTTAAGTTGTTTGTTGTAAAGTTAGTTACCAATAAGTTTAATTACTTCGATGCGTCCAAAGTTATTTGAACCAGCGATGCACATTTGTGTTACTAAAAACGACCGAATTACTCGACCGATTATTCAATGGCTATCGAACAGGCATCGATTTTCTTTGATAACATTCTAATGACAAAAAGTTTTGTCATGACATTTCAATAGCAAATTGTATTTTAATTGCGTTCGAATTACAATTGACGTCATTCGATTACATTAGAATGTAGAAAACAAATATCGATTAATTCGATGTTCTTCGTAACAATTGCGCATCGCTATCAGTACGTCTAGGAGAGTGCACTCACTCGGCCCTCCGCAGCAGCAGCGAGTCGAGGTGCGCGGGCGCGGTGTGCGCGAGGTGGATGTAGGCCTCGTGCAGCAGCTCGGCGGGGAGCGTCCACAGCTCGCCCTGGCGCTCCACCAGCTGGCGCACCACGTTGATCACGTCCGCGCGCTCCGACAACTGCTCCACGCTGGAACCGTTACAACAATATTCACATTAACACAGGCTATTATATTATGAAGAGCGAGGAGAACAGTTCTTGGTAATGATTACAACATGTAACGGTTGAGTACATATCACAAAACTTTACAGTATAGGTACGCATTATTTGGCTTATTCCCGCACGCTCCGCTATTTTCCTCCCAAGCGCTCCAAGACTAAAATAAAATATTATTATTATTTTGTAAAATCGTTCCCAAGGGCTCCAAAAGCTTATGAAAAATTATTTCTCTAAATTCTCTGATCTCCATATAAATATTCCTAGGAGCTCTGAATTATATTACAAATAATTAAATGAAGACCTACTTACTAGTGTGTTCCCGACAGCTCCAAAACAAACTGTATGGTTAGCAAAATTCAAACATGTAATAATATAATATTAGTTTTTGATAACAAATGAAATTTCAAAGTACGTAGAGAATGTTTTGGAGCTGTAGGGAATGAAATTGGTAAATGTGGCTTTATTTATTATTTTCATATAAAAATCTTTGGAGCTCCTGGTAACTTATTTATGTGTAGATTATTTAAAGTACCTATACAATTTTAAACAGAAAAATGTGATTCTAAAACGATGGAAGTCGCATCTCACATACTTTTTAGAGTCATTCTTTCTCTTGGACAGTTGAATAAAAACTAAGTAGGTCTAGAAGGATTATAAAGAAGTACAAAGTTGCAAGAAATCAACAGTATAAAAATAAATTAAAATTTTGGAAAATGGATAAAGAAAGGACACGATAAAATTTTAAATGCTCAAGTCTAACATCAATAATCCTTTCTGGCCAAATCTAAATCATTTTGGAAAAAGTCTTGCCTTAAGAACAAAGAAGAGGCATAAAGAATATGAGAAATGGCGTATGTTTGAACTTTTATTAAAGATGGAACGTCGTTAGACAAATATACGTACCTAGCTGTCTCATTAGGCTTACTCCTATGCAGTATGTTAGGAGCGAATATGGTGGCGATGTTGGCGGCGTTCATCTTGTTGCCGGGCTCGTGGTCATCCTCAGAGTGCGCGGCCAGCTGCGCCAAGAACGACAGCAGCGCGTTGAGCGTGTCGCGGTGCGCCGCCGGCAGCAGCTGCACGATCAGCCGCAATGCTTCCCACTGGAAGCGACGGTTGTGGATTTCTGGAACACGACAGTTAATTTTGAAAGCTTGTGTATATTGGTAGCGCGCGGCTCTGCCTGCGGGGTGCCTACATCAATACAAAGTAAGTCCATGTACTTCCCCAGGTTTTAAACTGTCTCTGTACCAAATGTCATCCAAATGGGCTACGTGGTTCAGCCGCGAAGAGGTAACAAATAGATGGAGCTACTTTAGAAATGTATAATATTAGTAAGGGTTTTTTATTACACTTTCGTTCGCGATGACTACAGTTTCTCCAAAACGTCAATCACTATAATAAAATTCATTTGAACTAATTGGAGCAAAGCTACTAAATAAAATAAATAGTATTAAAAATATCGTTTACCGAACAAACAATTTGTTTTACACTTTTTAAATATTAGATAGAAATAAGTAGCTTTATATTACATTTATTAACAGACATATTACATAGGCGGCAGATGATGTATGTAAAATAATTATTTGGAACATTCGCCGCAACTGGAACGTGTTGATATATTGATGAAGGAATCGCTTCCGTCTATAATTAATCAGTTCCAATATATAAATATGATATAATCGGCAAAGAAATTGTTTCGCCTGGTCTACAGTTTCTGGGTATACGGGGTTCAATCGAATCTGGTTATTCGAGAAAGCAGCCTAATAAAACCTTTGAAAATAATAAGGCTGTAGAAGTTACCAACTCTGTCGTACATAGAAGAATAACAAAATGTAGTTAAATTCACCGTCAACGTTCGTGAGCTAGATAACTATAGGTACCTTTATTATAATTATACATACTTTGTGTCTGCAAAAATGCAGGATATAGGTCCCTGCAGAGCAGTGGGTCGGGGAGGTCCCGCAGGAACTCCTTGAGTAGCGTGGCCACATCGTGTGGACACACAGCCGCGTCTAACGCCGCCTCCTGACTCCGCTCCCACTCCTCGCGTAACTGGAAAAAGTAGAAGAACGAAAAGGTTTTATACTCTTAAATCGGAATTATATAGTTTCTGGTTCTGTTACTGCGGTAAATAAAATTTCACGATCTATCAAAAAGCATGTGCTGTCGGCAGAGTCTTCTGAAGAAGCTGGAGAGGCACTGGCACATACAAAACACAAGTCGTAGGACGGAGATAATTCGTCTGGCGGATTTATATAGTTTTGAAAGGACATCCCGATATACCCATTTAACGTAAAAATATGAATGAAATTCCCTTCTTCATTCATTCGTGCTATGACTATCTTAAGGCTTCTTAAAGAGGCGCTGTAGATCTGTCAGCATAGAAATCTTTGCTTTGATTTGTTCAGAGGGCTCAGTCACTCTTTTTTCAGGATAGGTAATGTAAATCTCTGCAAGATTTTGCAAGCGTCAATAAGCACGGTAATAACTTGCTATCAGGCTGTAGGTATGCTTGTCTTCTATCTTATTAATACAAAAAAAGAATTGGGGCAGTCTTTGGGGACTGCCGATAGAAGTGAAAATTTAATCCTTGATCATAAACACTTCTTTATAAAAAAAAGGTGCGGGACGGATGCTAGTTCTAGATACTCTTTTAGGCGTTATTAAGAGGGGTCAAAATTTCGTTATTTTTTGCGTAGAACGAACCATTTCTGAGATATTGTTAATATTCTAAAATAATTCAAAAATGGAAAGCGTGGAAGCGTGACGATGACGCGAGTTCTATGATTTTTGTTCACCCAAGAAGTGCTCAACGCGCCTAAAGAAGTTTTCACTTCAAAAGTTCCAGTAAGGCTGTCAACTGTAGCATTACTACATAGTAGCAGTCCAGTAACGCGCTGTTGCCATGACAGGATTAACAGCAGTAAATCAACCCGTGAATTGTTTGCGAAGTCCACATCAACACACTCATGTGAGAATAAAACACGCTCCGACAGAATTAGATGTTTTCATGAACGTAATGTTTGTTGCAATCGCCGGCCCCGTTGACCCACATGTTGGCCATTTATTACAAACTTTGCTATACTCAAACCACTAAGTATTATTTGGTTCTAACATTGTTGGACGACCAAGATAGATTGGCCGCAAATATTTTGAGTGCTGGCTATTTTTGTTTATGTTGTTTGTTTTTGTAATAACTGGCGTTTTTAATGCTAATTAAAAATACAGGAAAGAATAAAAAGAATAACAGCGTAGTAGCAGGAATAACAATGCTAAATATATGTATTTCTTGATGTTTCAATTTGTATTAAGTATTGGTCTGTAGAAGGAAATTGTTTGCACTAAACTCAACTTTTAGAGATAAGGAGATTGTTGTTCAGTACCCGTTATTTGTGTTTGTAAAGGTATTAAAGATAAAGAAACCAATTGAACTGCAGAAGTAGTCTTTCAAAATAATGTAAAGACGGTAGAAAAGTTTCTTTCCTTCTTTAAAAAAGACAACTCGCAGCTTAGAATTACTTGTTTTTTTTTCAAACATTCACACAACGGATACAGAGAGAAAAGATCACCCAGACTCAGAATAATTATTTTTGGATCGAATCTTGTGCGTTCAATTATATCTTGTGCGTTCAATTATACTGATCGCTTCTTCACTAGTGCTTACCTCCATGATGCAGCAGCACCGCCCAGGCGACCACTGAAACTACTACGTCATTTGTCCAGGCACAATAAATAGAATATGTTTTTAAACTACAGACATTGAAATAACGGACACGAAGAACACTTAGAATTACAAAAGATGTAAATCATACGAATTCTTTCATATACATAATTGAGTACCGACTTCTTTTACAATAATTTATTTTTAATTAAATTAGACTACTTTTTACACATATAATTTTTCATAAATAATAATTAAAACACTATTTCTTTCGATTATAAAAAGTATAACTACTCGTTTGGACTTTGTTCGACATTCCGGTTGCTTTTCAGCAGCCATGATCACGGGGCTAATTTCCAAATCATTTATCATCTTTAATTTACTTAGATACAATATAAATAATGATAAATTCAGGTCTATTAGCTTCCTATTGCTATTAAGTACGTAAACTAGTAATCTAACACATACATATATTATAATACGTATCTATAAATATAATAAAACAACAGGCAATAATCCCGATGTACCTTAAAATTACCTTCACTGGAGAAGTTAGACAGTGAGATCATCGCGACCGAATAGCCGAGCCACTAATAGAACGAACACTATAGCCAGAACATCTTATCGTTATCTTGCCAATCAGGTACACACTCACTATTTTCATCACTAGATTGAATTGATAACCGCTTTAGTTCCTAACACGATCTATTTCGGACATGCGCGTTACGGTTACGGCTCAACACTAATAATATATCATAGGCAATCTTCATACACGTATAACATACCAATTTTCTTGAAAATGTTGTTACTTTTTAGTAATAATATTTATAAACATTTGGTTAAATGTTACATGTTAAAATAAACCACTTCCAGCAAGGTTACACCTCAGAACGTCTCACATGATGAAATGCGAAAGCGCAATTAAACCGGCAGGTAAAAATATATTTTACAAGAGAACAGAGACGACAAGATTTTCCAGATATACGTTTATGATTGTATCCTGTGGAAGCTTGTTGTTTTTGTTACAAAAAGACACAAAACAGACAAGAAAAGCATTTCTTTATACGATATAATTTAATAGTTTTAATCTTTAGACCATTTCTAACAGCCTCCTCGGTACGCAGTTTGAGGACATTCCTTACACAATCAGTTAAAACTGCGGCTTTTATAAGAGTTTTTTGTAGTCCGGCTTATCCATGTTTAGAAGTAGATTATATTGAGCTAGTTATCAAAGTGAATCTGTTCAAAAAATAAACTCGCAAAAACGGTACATGTGCTGCTGACCTTGAAGCAAGAACCCACTCTTTGCCCTACCCCTGTATTATTAAGATGACGAACTTTATATGGCGATAACGTATTATTACCCAGAATAGCTGAACATTATCTTACCTGTCTCACTCTCTTTTTGGATGCGGATACCCTGAAGAGGCCGAGGGTGTGCATGCCGTGTCTCCGCAGGTGCGCCAGGCACGCGGAGACCAGCGCCGGCACCTTGGGGCCGCCTCCACCTGCTTCTTCAAGCCCTGCCCATCCCCACTCGCCCGAGTCGCAGGATTCACTCTGGAAACACACGTAAACAATATTATCCGTTTGCAAGGACTGGTAATTAATGCATATCTTAAAAAGAAGTTCTTATTCTTTCTTGCAATAAGAATAATTCTTGTGTTGTGCGTGACGTTACAAACATTCAACAAAGGACATCAAGAACACACACGCGGTTCGACTCTCTTCTCCCTAGCTTTCATTATTCCCAAGTCATTTGGCGTCGGCTTTGTAACTGGATTTGACTGGATATCAGTTTTTACACGGAGCGACTGCCATCTCACCTCCGCAACCCGAAGGCTAACGATACCCTAAGGCTAGACTAGTGTCAGGATATTAGAGGGCACTGACTTTCCAATAACGACTGCCATAGACGTTCATGGCAGCCGACTATTTGTATATTAAGCAAATTTTTGTCCCGTGTGGGGCTCGAGCACTCGGCACAGTGGCGCTGGTGGGACGATCATTTAAACCACTACAGCATTCAAGTGGTCACTTTTGCAGAGATTCTTATAACATAGCACCATGACAATGATGATCACCATGATTTAGGAGGGTGGGTAAATATGTTTCGGACTATAACTTCGCCAGGGTAGCTCTTAAGGAGAGCCTTTCAAGACTTCATGCTGGTGCTGAATTATTCAGCCTAATGAAACCACAGCCAATAACGATTTGTTTGACCATGTGAAAATTATTAAGAGCTTATGATCGGTAGTAGCTCTAGTCATGTGCTTAATGAACCAACAGTGGAAAATCTCATGCATAATTTCATCTGTAACCACCATAAACATTGCAAACACGTTGTGCAATGTTTATGGCGGGGAATTACCGAATTATATTTTAAATAAATGGAAGTTTGCGATGCTAGTTTTATTAATTATTGGTGTATAACGGAATAGTAATTAGCTTGCTATTCTTGACCAATAGTATGTCATATTTTATTTATTTATATGGTTTTAAGTTTATCAGAAACAAATCTATGAAAAACACGTACATTGCTTTGCTTGGGAATTCGAAATATTGAGTGTAGCAACTTCAATAATTTAATATTATATAATATGTACCTATACAGATACTTATGCCGAGTCTAGATGGTTTGTCTATTTTCTTAATGTTTGTGTAGGTACAACATACGAAACCAACTAATCGTTCAGCACTCACTTTTTAAACTGATCTAGCTCTATAAAATCTAATGTCTATGCGATTATTATTTATATATTTAAAACTAGATGTTCCCGCGGTTTCACCCGCATTTATCGTTACTGCGCCGCCCCCGTGGGTCGTAGCGTGATATTATATAGCCTATAGCCTTCCTAGATATCCAACACTAAAATAATTTTTCAAATCAAACCAGTAGTTCCTGAGATTAGCGCGTTCAAACAAACAAACTCTTTAGCTTTATAATATTAGTCTAGATAACGAGAAATTACACAATAGGTATATGTATGACTGACGTTTTTAGTGTTTATGTGGGTTTATTGCATTATCCATGGGCTTTCCTCAAATGAAAAAATAAGAACAGTAAAAGTAATGTGTTGAACCATTAGTTTTTAATATAACGTAACTATGATAATTAATTTGTTTTCTAATTATGTTATTATCTAAAGATTACTTATCGTATACTACTTAAGCTCACGATTAGTTAATAGGACTTAGCAATAAAACATGTGAATTGTAGGTTACCAGTAGAATAATCGATAAGATATAAAAAAATATTGGATTAGTACAATATTTTCTGAGATTAATCTTCTACGACTACCATTTTTTATTTCCAAAGATAGGACTGCCAAGTAAAACGGTTTTCGGAACCACACTAATAATCAAATATTTGAGAGTATTAACTACCTTTATTACGACAATCTTTTTTTTTTTCATCTGGTGTGCCAATCAAGCATACGGCCCACCTGATGGTAAGTGGTCACCGTAGCCTATAAACGCCTGCAACACCAGAGGCATCACTTGCGCGTTGCGGACCCTTTAGGAAAGGAAGTGGGAAGGAGAAGGAACGGGAAAGGGGAAAGGGGTGATTGGGTCTCCGGTACTCTCACTCACCGAACGAAACACAACAGTAGGAATACTGCTATTTCACGTCGATATTCTGTGAGAGGGTAGTCCTTCCCCGGTCGAGCCGGCCCATTCATGCTGAAATCAGCAAGGATTTTTTATTCCCAGGTCAAGTTTTGGATAATTCCATTAAAAGAACCGAAGAAGCACGAAGTTTGTGCAGCGGGCGGCAATATGCTCGATTTATATTACAGGTTTAAAACCATAGCTGTGAAAATATGCGTGTAATACACGTATGCCTAGCCTTTCGGAGACACAAGCGTGAGTCTATGCGATTCGATTCCCGCACAAGTCAAACATTTGTGTTCATGAACATGGGTGTTTGTCTTGGTGTGAGTGTTTCTATGTATAATATTTATGTATTTACAAACAAAAAATATATATTATGTATGTTTATCCATTGTATAGTACCTACCCATAGTACTTAGTTTGGGCTAGATGGTGTTGTGTGTATGTGATAGAATATTATATAATATATTATATGCATTTATGGCTCCCTATATCGGCTGTAATATCATGTCAGCCGCAACCGACGGCTTACGGATACACATTACAATACAATAATATGTATATTGGAATTATGCCGAATATGAGTAAGAGCGCTTGAGAAGCCAACACTTTTGCGATTTGTAAACAAAACATAACGTTTTTATTAGCCGTAAATCTTTTCGATAATATTGGGAACCGCGGTCAGCGCGTCCGAATGTTTACTGTGAGCGATGTAACAGGTGTGCGAGAGGTGTTTGTGGGAAACGGAAAAGCCAAATGACTTATTTTATTTTATTTTATTTTATTTTATTTTACAACTAGCTATTGCCCGCGGCTTCGCTCGCGTTAATTTAGAATTTGACAATCAATTCGGGTTGTACTCTGCTTGTAATAATATAATTCAATCATGATTCAAAAGACACGTGGCGCCATCTATTATCTTAAGAACGCTATTTTTGTTTTCCTCGGGAACAGTAATTTTTTTCGGGATAAAACGTAGCCTATGTCCGTTTCTGTACACCTGACAACGTATATGCAAAATTTCAGGATGATCGGTTCAGTGGTTTAGGCGTGAAAAGGTAACAAACAAACTCATTTTCGCTTTTATAATATTAGTTAGGATTATTTACCTGTGTATCCTCAAAAGTTTAGGCAGAGTACTTTGAGCGTAGCGAAAAAATTCTAAGTCTATGGTAGATGTAATATTCCTACAGCTATGTTTTAGGTGCCAAGTAATATAGGGCAAATATATTGTAGCTTAGCTTTCTGCGTACTTTTTCAGGCGCCACCGTAAAATCAGAAAATCCCTCTAACAATATATACTAAACTCGGTTATTGGAGCTGGTACCTCACGATCGATCACAAACATATCCAAAATCGTATGCCATTGAATCTATTAAACGGACTAAGTGAACTAAATGAAGTTCAAGGCTCATTTGTTGAGTGGTTAGTATTTAATGGGATTAAATATAATGACCACCAAAAATAGTAATTGCGCAGCAAAATATGCTTACTAAAATATATCATAACGAGCACCTCTATACGCCTCAAATCACTGCATTTCGTCTCGGAAGGGTTGTGTTATGTTAGGTTCCTTCTTAATCCCACCCAAAAATAGGAGCCCCGTGAAGCATAGCTCCATCGACTTATTTTGATCTCTTTAAATATATTTTGCTGTGCAATTTGGTGATCATTTACTATTTTTGACTGTTATATTTTAGTATATCTGGTGATAAGTTAAACATAAGCTGTATTTAATACGTGTCAGAGATCTTTAAGCTTATGTCGTCCTATAACTAGAATAATTTAGATGAATAAATAATCGATCCCAGGGCCTCACGATTGGTATAATCATAAGCGCAATCTTACACACAACATCAACGACGCAAGCAGAGAGACAATATTATGAATATTTAATTATGTAAAGTTAATCTCGTTTTTGAATTATTTAAAAAGAAGATCATGATAATGTTGTAGTTGACCTAGATAAAAATATAAAAAATCCGCTACTAATCTATTCATTAGAGGTTGATACGTATGTGACGAGGTGGCCGAGAGGTTAAGGCGTTGGACTGCTAATCCAATGTGCTCTGCACGCGTGGGTTCGAATTCCATCCTCGTCGTCAATGTTTTTTTACTAACATCACAGTCTTTTGAAGTACTCAACCATTTATTTCTTTAAGAAATATATATTTTTTAAATTACCTTGCTCTATAATTTTTATTATCCTTCTTTTCCTAAAATAGGTATCTTGATAACAAAAATGTGCGGTGAATATACACTAAAAAACTATCAATGGATCACATTTCTTTGTCTCTGGTGGATTAAATGTACAGTTTTTGGTGACTCGGCATAAGCAAGTGACTATTGAGCCTATTAAGCATTGTGCCATCGCGATCTTTATAGCAGTATAAACTAAATAAACTTAATAAGAACAGTTTTACAATATATATTTTAAATTTGATAATTATACGGTATCGACTGTTAGATATTAAAAAGAACAACAAATAATTCCAAAAATATATAAACGTGAAGTTGCCAATTGTTCAGTCATCAATTTATTTAGCGTCAAAACATAGTAAATACTCAACAATTTCATGGTAATTTCGTCGCTTTAAAATTAAAAAAGTATATTTGCGAAAACGTTATTAGTGACAGAAAAAATAAACTTCCCTGTTCTTAATTTAAACTGTTCTAAAATAAATTGCAACAAAGCAGAAGGACCTTGTCTGTTCTTTAAAAAAAAGAAACGTCAGTGTCAATTTGACGTTTAAGTGACGTCACGGGTGTCCGATTACCTGCCCGGCCTTACCATCTCGTGATTAAGGCCGCGATAAAATTATCGTATGACGCGATCAACGCACCCGCTTATATATACCCTGTCCTAAAATAACTAAGACTATATTAAATTCCGTGGAAATTGCTTACCTTGTGGGTTTGCGTATATATGTGTTCAAAAACAATCGTTTTTGTATACTAATGACGGCCAATGTCCTATACTATACTCACTGAAGGCGACACAAAACAAAAACAAAGTATTTTTTTAGCGTATTGTCTACATTGCTACCTATAGCCTTCAAGAATAATCTGACGGGTAGGGCTGCGGACCCTCAAGTCAAAGGTTTTGAATACGAAATTGACTTATACCTGAGTTAAAGAAGTACGTGCGTTATAAAAAGTTAATTATCGCTCGCTTTTACGACGAAGGAAAACATTGTGAGGTAACTAACCTAAATGCCTGAGAATATTTCGTAATGTTTTTGAAGTCTGTAATACGCACTTTGACTGCGTAATCAGCGTAATGGAGAAGAGAATGACCTCTTTCTATCTAGAGAGGACGTCAATGCCCAGCAGTGGGACAATTAAGAAGACATAAAGAGCTGAAACTAAGTAATTTGAAATGAGATCGCTTTTCCAAAGAACTGCTTTTTATGTTGCCATGTATAAGTGCTAATAATATTTTAATAATATTTTAAATACTCAGCATATAAAAATGTTCTAATTCTATGAATTGTTTTTTTTTTGCTTTGGTCTTTAAGGGCGTTATCAGTTATTGAGGCGGATAGGCACCCTTTTTAAATTTTTGAAACTTTTAGTCACGCAAAAAGCCTGACTAAAAGTTTCTATAGGTAGGCTGCTTCCGTAGCGCAGCGGTAGTGAAAGCGATTGGTGCACATGAGGTTTCGAAATCTAGTCCTGAGTCAAGCAAAGCGTTATTTGTTTTTTTATACTACTAAGGTGGCAAACAAGCATACGGCCCACCTGATGGCAAGTGGTCACCGTAGCCTATGGACGCCTGCAACCAGAGGCGTCACTTGCGCGTTGCCGACCCTTTAGGAATAAAAAGAAATGGGAAGGAGAAGGAACGGGAAGAGGGAACGAGGGTGATTGGGCCTCCGGCACTCTCACTCACCGAATGAAGCACACCAGTAGGAATACTGCTATTTCACGTCGATATCCTGTAAGAGGGTAGTCCTTCACCGGTCGAGCCGGCCCATTCATGCTGAAATCAGCGAGGCTCTACTACTCTAAGAATTATTATTGGATTTATTTGACGAAATTGTAGATAGTAGCAGGAAGTCGGGAACTGTGTCCACTAGACGTATTAAACATTGGATTTTCAAGACATTGTTGGGGTAATAAAGCTTTGCCTACCCATTTGAGGATATAGGCAGGAGACTGTGTATTTACGTAAACGCGTGATTTGGTGCCATCCTATATTACCTTTATACTAGTGTGGTCTAGCCTTAGGCGCCGGCCACACTGCGGGCGGTCAGCGGTCAGAGTGCCGAGTTCTGCGTTCCGCGTTCACTGTGATGTATGTGGTGCGGTGTCTTAGAATCGTACACATATAAAAGCAGTCAAACCGCGGCAGTCAAAGAGAACGCATGTTCTGTCGGAGGTCAATTTTTTTTCAGAAGCGGTCACGATGTCCGGGGAAATTGAAAAGTTTATTGAATTATTGCGAGACAAACGTACTGAACTCCAGATTTCTAGACCGCTCGCAGTGTGGACAACTGTGAGCGCTGAACGCAGAACTCGACCGCAGAACGCAGACCGCCGGCGCCTTAGGGTATCGTTAGCCTTCGGGTTGCGGAGGTTAGATGGCAGTCGCTCCGTGTAAAAACTGATATCCAGTCAAATCCGGTTAGACTCGAAAGCCAGCCCCAAGTGACTTGGGAATAATAAAGGCTAGGGAGAAGAAGACTTTTGTTTATTACATTATATGTTATAACATTATAGGTCTGCCACCCCTCTTTTGAATAAGCAACGACTCATAGGCTTGTGTACCTTTATTTTTTTTTTATGTGGGGGAATGCATTGGCGCATACCCCTCCGCGGGGGCGGGCGGAGGGGTTATGTCGGACTCGCCGGGGTAAAAGAGAAAGATGGAATGAGAATAATGTACCTCCCGGAATACCTACTAAACCTACCACGGTGTTCCTCGACAAAACCACTATCGGCGGGGCCGCGCGAATCACTTGCACATGCGGTCGCGACCCCGCCAAGGTTTCGGCACGCCCTATGAAACGGCAGGCCACTACACGAAAAGACCTACCCTAAGGTCACCACTAAATAAAAATCCCTACTGTCTCCCCCCTAGAAGGGAAGACGGACACGACACAGAGGCGCACGTGGAAACACGCACGCCGCCTCTCGGACCTGGTGCTGAACGGATGGCGGACAGGCCCACGAAGCACGCCACCCCCAGGTCAAACCTCAGGGTGGCTGGAGATCGTCTCGCGAGGCTTGTGTACCTAAATTAACGCCATCTATCGTTATTCGTAGGATGCTATTTTTATTTATAACGAAATCCAGTTTTGTTGATGATGTTATAATACTAAACAGATTTTTATTATGTATATTTTAAATCGAAACTACAACACAGACATTTTAAATATAATAAAACGGCTCAATGTTAAACTATAAAAATAAACAACTTCATTTTTTAAATATATGTGTTGTTAATAATATAAATTTTATAGCTAGTAGTGCCATCTATCATGATTATGATGAATATGAACTGTGGAATGCCAAATTTTTTAAATGATAGTCTTTAGGAAAATATTTTATTAAGGTGTGTACATAAGGGGCACTGATCACAAGCGGAGTACTTACGTGGCCTATATATACTCCGCCTATATTTTTCTTATGCTAGACAAACACTTATAGAAAATATTCAGTTACTGCTTCAGTTGTCGGCCTCGATGGCGTAGTGGTTAGTGTAACCGACTGCCACGCCTGAGGTCGCGGGATCGATTCCCGCACAAGTCAAATATTTGTGTGCATGAACATGGATGTTTATCTTGGTCTGGGTGTTTCTTTGTATAATATGTATGTTTATCCACTGTCTAGTACCCATAGTACAAGCTCTGCTTAGTTTGGGCTAGATGGTGTTGTGTGTATGTGGTAGAATATTATTATATTATTATTATATTACGTTTTTTCTCTAATAAAAATAACGACGACAAAAAAAGAAAGACAGAAAATAGATCTATATAAAAAAAGCAAGATATACCATAGATCTATGGACTCACAGATCTATGGTATATCTTCCTTATGTATGCATTGTCTATAGCTACCAGTACCTACGTTATATTTGTTTACAAAATAAGGCAAGTCAGAAATAATGGTCTTTAAGAAACTTTATTTGCGTAGAGTTAATGGACTTACAAACTTTGCACAAGCATAAAGCATATGCTTCAACTGATTGTACTGTCAGTTTTTTGACGAACACAAAGGTACATTTACATTTACTTTTTAAATTCCAAGGCTCCATTGATGTTTTGCTTTTGATCAGTTCGAAGAATGCTTTTAATTGAAAATGAAATTATCGAACAATTATAATTATTAATTAGTTCACTAAAACCAAGGGATTCTGTAGATTATATATGTACCAATGTTAAGTCTGGGTGTCTTTCTTGTCCTCCATTTGAGTGACTGCAAAGGTAACTTTTTCTTTTTTATACAGCTAAGGTGGCAAACAAGCATACGGCCCACCTGTTGGTAAGTGGTCACCGTAGCCTATGGACGCCTGCAACACCAGAGGCATCGGTTGCGCGTTGCCGATCCTTTAGGAAAGGAAGTGGGAAGGAGAAGGAGCGGGAATGGGGAAAAGGGTGTGGTTGGGCCTCCGGCACTCTCACTCACCGAACGAAACACAACAGTAGAAATACTGGTATTTCACGTCGATATTCTGTGAGAGGGTAGTCCTTCCCGGTCGAGCCGGCCCATTCATTCAATTTTTAAAAATAATACCGAAATTATAATCTATGAAGAAGTCGACCGCATACTCAATCACCGCATTACGTAACGGTAATCAATTACAGGTACATTCCCAACAAATCCCCGCTCGCTCAAACACAGCCACAGTCAAAGCAGTTATGATCTAAACATATCAATTCCGAAAAACCCGCTTGCTTACTTTAAAATACCGCACATAATCGTGCACATAACGTGAGTTCTGAATGTGTAGCATTCGTTTACGGTGCAGACATTTTAATATGACGTTTGCTCATCAAACAGACAAGTCGCTGTCATTACGCTGATTTATTGACTTCGTACACAGCTCATTCGGTGATTGGCGCTTGTCAAGCCGACGTAATCCGGCGCAGTGCGCCCGTTGTCTGGTGATATGTCTGCGCCGTGATGTTATTATCGGTTAAATGTGATTAATCTCTGAGTTTGTTGCTGAGGTAAACATACAGTTTTGGGATGCAGTTTGAATGTTATTTTAGGGGATTGCGAACTCAAGATGTGCAGGCCTGACTGTTGGTCTAATACAGATTAATGTTCGTGTTAAAAAAATACGAATGGAATAGCCTACTGTTGCTCGCTCGAGATAATAACCTTACATGTAATTGATGACCAACTAGCAGTAGAAACATTGCGGTTTCGCCTTTATTGTATGAGTTGTGGAGACTCAGATATCTCTCTCATAGACTACAAACGACACGTGCTATACCCCTGTTATACCAAGCGATCATAAGCTAAAGTAATCGTTCATTACCAGGCAAGCCTTTTGCTTATTTGCCACGCTAATTAAAGTCAAAAGACAAGTTTACTAGCGTTCATTTTCGGGGAGAATGAAAAATAGAATGTAAAGATTTATTTACTAAAATCCTTACTAATATTATAAATGCGAAAATGAGTTTGTTTGTTACACTTTCACGCCTTATCTACTCAACCGATCAACATGAAAATCTGCATACACGTTGTCAGGGGTACAGAATAGGACATAGGGTACCTTTCATCCAGAAAAAAGAACTGTTGCAAACCTAACCTAACCTAACCTATATTTACGCGAGCGAAGCCGCGGGTGAAAACTAGTATTTGTATAAAAGCCTTTGTACAATGGTGGACTTAATGCCTTTTCTCCCAGTCAACAATAGGGTCACGGGTGAATAATTTGATTGCAAGCAGAGAGAAACATTCACATTTTCACAGAAAACTATTAAAACTTTCCACTACTTGGATACCGAAATCGCAGCCTCATTAATATATACATAAACCCAAGCTTACGCCATAGATAAAGAAATTTAATAAGCTTTTGTATACCACATTTTGAAATACAGTCGTAGCCAAGGGTGGCCTTTTGGGTACGGAAGCTTTTAGACATGACAGAATCCTATTAAGTACTGATCCTAAGACATAGTTCTGTCTGTACCAGCTTTAAAAGGCTTTTAAGCTATGGCTTAGAATTTTAAAACCGTATAGACAGACGAATAATTTATATATATAGCTAAGGCATCTTAACAAATAATAGCAAAAAGTAATAGAACAAAATGATCTCTTTTTCAAGGATCTCGTTCGTGAAAACGAGAATATAAGCTTGAAATCTGAAGAGTCATTGAAGACTAATTGTTTTGGGCCGATTTTCTATAGCGCATATATTATTATCATACTTTATAGAACAGAATCCTACGGAAACACGTAATAAAATATCCTGGGTGACATGATCTATCTATGTACCATGATACGTCCTTTCTTCCTTTAAAAGCCGTTCTACAGTTTATGCGTGATCAACAAATAAACAATCGAACATCTTCATAAACTGCCACTTTTATAATATTAGTACAATTATTAAAATCTTACTAATATTATAAAGCTGAAGAGTTTGTTTGTTTGTTTGAAGGCGCTAATCTCAGGAACTACTGGATCGATTTGAAAAATTCTTTTAGTGTTGGATATTCTATTTATCGAGGAAGGCTATAGGCTATATAATATCACACTACGACCCACGGGGGCGGCGCAGTAATCATAAACGCGGGTGAAACCGCGGGCACATCTAGAAATTAATAATTATCATCATAAATTGTTAAGAATCCATGTTTAAAAGCGCTATCTTAAATGAGACGGATATATCATTAGCGAAACTAAACCATCAAAACTTTACTGCGAACACATTTATATACCGTGTTCACAAGATGTTCTGCGCAACGTTAAATGTAAGCAGTAATTAACTCCATTCTAAACTGGTATTACTTCATTCGATTGGTTTGAACACGGAATATTGGAAGCAACCAAATGGTTTTTGAAGTGAAATCTTTAGGCGCGTTGAGCACTTCTTGAGTGAACAAAAATCATAGAACTCGCGTCATCGTCACGCTTCCACGTTTTCCATTTTTGAATTATTTTAGAATATTAATAATATCTCAGAAATGGTGCGTCCTACGCAAAAAAATAACGAAATTTTGACCCCCATAATAACCTCCAAGAGAGTCTCAGGATCTAGCATCTGACCCGCCCCTTTTTTATTTTTTGTTTTTTTTTTGAAGTGATAACTTCTTTAGGCGCGTTGAGCACTTCTTGGGTGAACAAAAATCATGGAACTCGCGTCATCGTCACCGAACGCTTTCCATTTGTGAATTATTTTTGGTTTATATAGAAGTGTTTATGATCAAGGATTAAAGTTTTTACTTCTATCGGCAGTCCCCAAAGATTGCCCCAATTTTTTTAGGTCTAGGAATAATTCCTGTGTCGCGGGGGACTTTACGAATAAGAAAACAACTAACACAAGAAATAGTAAAGTCATGACGGATGACTGACGGATAACATCATAAACACATAAACTCTGTATTTCGCCAATTTGGTAGGCAGAAGGTGTTTAGGTTCCACGTAATAATAGAGAGAGCCAACTCATGCTGTGTATGCCAGAATAAACAGCTTACCGAGAATTGCCTCAAAGAAAACTCCAAGAGATTTTGCCCGGGAATCAAAACTGAAACCTGCCATGCGCGAACATGAGCTGTGTTAACTTATACCACGGAACCAACATCCAAACTTCTGATCTTTGCTGAAAGATGGCAAAGATTAAGCTGTTCTCAAAATTGCACTCTATTTCATTTCACATAGAAATACTATTTGCATGTACTTTTAACGCGTCAGTTCCGTCAGTCACGCTCATTTGTTCCGAGTAGTGGCACTTCTTTTATCCGCACTATTCTGCGGTTTTAAACAACAATTTATAGTTTAGTAGTGTTGGTTAGATGTAAACTAAGTAGTGTGGAACGTAAAACACTCGCAAATATAATGGTAAAACAAAGTGATGGCCGTTAGCCACATTGTTTCATGGAGTCGTACATCGTTTTCTAGAACTTGTAATGATTTTAGTGACGGAGAATTTTATTGTTCTTGCAAGCTGTAATGTTTTGTTGGACAATTTACCACTAATGCATATGTGTTTGTTGTTTTTCACGGCAAAAGGACAAACGAATGATGTAATTTTTAAAAGGAGATAGGTGGAGAGGAATATACTTTTGAACTTTTTTTTCTTTTCGATGCGACACAGGACTGCATTTTATGTCGAGGATGTGACCAAACAGCTCAGTAACTGTGTGGTCACACACTCAGCTATTACAGGGAAAATGCAGTCATTTTTCGTTGTCATCGTTCATTCTAACTAATATTATAAATGAGTGTTATATTAGTCTAATGCTGAGGTGGTGACCCTTTTCGGCGAGGGCGTACACATTTTGTTTTAATATGTATGATATTTTTGTTTTGTTTATTTTGTTTTAATTAATTGTGTGTGCTCTTTACGAAATAAACAAATTTCTTTCTTTCTTTCTTAATATAATATTATAATAATGTGAGTTTGTTTATTAAGCTTTCACGCCTGAACTACTTGACCGATCTTCATGAAATTTCGCATACACTTTGTCAGGGGTACAGAAAAGATCATACCTTTCATCCAGAAAAATTCTGTTCCCGAGAGATATAAATTTATTAATAAAATCCAGAGTAACGCGAGCGAAACCGCGGTCAAGATCTAGTTAGGTTATATGGCTGACTGTGGCACTGTAGAAGATGTTACATGCTGTGAAAGAGATCACCACATTCGTATTATGTATCGGATGAGTACTTTGCACCCCACTTTACTAAACTCTGCTAATGCAAACGACTTGGGCTTGCTAACGAATTAGAAAGCTCAAATTGGTCACTGTAAATCTGACCCAAGAGGTAGAAGCTACCTTAAATTTACGAAGCTGGTTAGCGGAGGAACGTTCTCTTAGTAAACTTAGTCTAACTTTAAGTCACGTCCCGGCGGACATGCAGTTAAAATTAAAGTTATTAACGTGTAGATTTTGTGAACCGTAAAAAGCTATTATGACTCTGAAACCTGTTCATGTGCTTATCTATTACGTATGAAAGCGTCAGTGACCCAGCGGTAGTAAATCCTAACTAATATTATAAAAGCGAAACTGAGTTTGTTTGTTTGTTTATTTGTTATCTTTTTATGCCTAAACCACTGAACGGATCATCCTGAAATGTTGCATATACGTTGTCAGGTGTACAGAAACGGACATAGGCTACCTTTCATCCCGAAAATTCAAATTCTAAATTAACGCGAGCGAAGCCGCGGGCAAAAGCTAGTATTATATGCATAAGTTATCGGATTCCAATCCCTGGTTAGGCCAACGAAAATAAATGTGATTTTTCTGCCAAGAAATTCTCAATAGCAACCTGTTAGGAAGTTGACGGTCTTGCCTCAGAAAGCACGTTAAAGACGTTGCTGGTTCAGTTAGGGAATGGAGAGCGCACTTGTGCGTTATCTTATCTTATCTTATGTGGGGGCCAGTCAGTGCAGACCGGCGACACTTCGACCCAGTGGGATCTTTTGTGTCGACACTCTCCCATAACGACTGTCATAGATGTTCATGGCAGCCGGGACCAACGACTTAACGTGCTATCCGATGCACGGAGCAGGCGATAATTGTCGATCAATACGCACATAATTTCGAAAAGTCATATAACTTCCGAAAGTCAGAGGTGCGCGACGTGGGTTCGAACCCGAGACCCTCTGCATTGCAGTCTGTTGGTCTCCCCACTGAGCTATCGCTCCTCGTTGTGCTTGGCTAGGATCGAGTGTCATACTGATAATATTATTTGTTTACCCACATCGTTGTTATTATTTTTTCTCGTTTTGTTTTTATTTTATTTACGTGCCCATGTGCGCTTTAAAATATTAATCTTAGTTTCTCAGTAAGTGAATTATGTATACAATTCTTTATGAGAAATAAAGTTGTTCTTAAATCTACATTATCTAACTATATCTATACTAATATTATAAACAAAAGATGGAATTTTTCATACGATTTTTAGTAACTTCCACTCGAGTTTTCGATAGCACGGCATGTCAGTAACACATCTATTCTATTCAGAAATACTGCAGCTTTCTTTATTTTAGAATTGATAGCAGTGTCAGAGATTGCCACCTACACACAACCAAACAGTTTTTACCTCATTATAACATTAGTATAGATTAACTACCGGTATAACAAAGCGGTTGCATGGTGGATAGGCCCAGGTGCAATGTCGCGTCATGCGACGTGTCTTGGCGCACGCGCACAAACTATTTCTGCGCGCTCAAATAACGAGTGACAAACTCACGACCAACTTAACTAGACCCGCTGCACCTCTCTCGAGACGAACAATCATCGAATAGCGAGGGGATTTTTGTCAGGTTTCTATGGTTCTCGTTATAATGGATTGTGTAACACGACTAGCAATGTAGACTGGGTTGCGGTAGAAAATAGATGTCTAATATAGGAACTGATAGGGTTCTAATTCATTGATCTATTGAAACTTCTGTTTTATGTTGAGTGTAGCTTTTGCTATTGTATTTATTGAGTATTGTCTTTCAGTGGGTGAGAGATTATACCTCTGCATCTTTAGGGTCAGGAGTTTAAGACTGCGCCGAGTGTAAGACAGATAATGACAGAGCTCGTGCGGCACATATACAAATCGGCGCGCGGCCGCCATAGTAAAATTGTATGGAGGATTTGAAGTGCTTTTTTGTTAAATATGTATCTTTATTGTCAACCAATAACTTAAATATTTGGGACGGACAAATTGCAATATAATTATTTATGTTTCGTTTAAGCTGTAAAAAAATATATAGATTTCTACTGTTATAATCTAAAAATCATGTATTAGTAGTAGCTTACGTATTTGCATTTGTCGTGCAAATTTACGTAATTTTGTAGGCGAAAATATTAACTATTTTAAGTTTTTTACACGGAATAATTGTAAACACATGCATTGTTATGGTAAATGTATATTTTATATTTGTATTAAACAAAAAGTGTTGATTTTATTCACTTAACTGTGACCGCCTGTTTTGGCACATTTCGCTCGGCGCAGTCTTAAGCGAAACAATAACTTTCTGCTTTCGGTTATATTGATATCTTGTTTTATTTTCGGTTTTAAAGCCCATTCTAACTTACTGCGTTCCGTTTTCACGTAATAAGTAAGAATATGTAAATGCATGTGTATTTATAAGCCACTCGAAATCGTATCAGCAAAACGATTCGTGAAACCCTAACGTCATAAACGCACTGCCCATGTGAAAGTGGAAAAAGAAAAAGGCAATAACTCGAATTTAAATATCTTTTAGAAAATAAGTATTACATTCTCATTTTTCATTTGTTTTGTCGGGATGTCTGATTGATTAAGAGGACTACTCTCGTGGAACCTTCGTGACGAATTATGTGTATGAATGGACTTTCTGTATGACTGCAGGGCTAGTGGCTTAAGTGGTCGCCTCGCCAAAACCATTACGCTCAGAGTTGTGGGTTCAGTCCTCACAAGAGACAAAAAATGTTGTACTCCAGAAATAGTCGTTTCGCGTCTGGGTTTTGTTTGGATGTTTGTAAAGTCCCCCACGACACATGAATTAAATCAAATGTGGGAGTTGCCTTTTTAAACTTGAAGAAATATAATGAAGTATTTCCCAAAAGGCGGCTTAAAGTTTTATCCAATATTTTATGATCCATGTTTCAGGTGTGAAACAAATATACGAGTAGCTGTTGCTATGCTTGATTGATAAAACATTTACAAATCTTTGCATTATGAGAGAAGCAGAGAGACCAGTCTAGTGGGCAACCAAGGAGATAAACAAGAAACCAAAGGAAAAGTTGTTTTGCCTTTCTGTCAATTCTGCTTGGTGACAGAATGGTGATACCGCCTCATGGTGCATACATGCTCAGGCCGTCAAAGTAGAGACCTCAACATCGCCTCGGCTGCTATGAGGACGGTGTGGAGGCCACTGCTCTTAGACCACACGACTGCTTACCATCAGGCGGAGCCTGGTCATTTTGAAGAGCAAAATAAAAAAAAATACTTTAAGGAGAATTTCCTCTAGGATACATATCCTGACGTCTATATCTCCAAAAGGGTCGGCAGAAGTGTGTTTTACGCAAACCCCAATATGCTACATAATAAGCGACGAGTCTATTGCCGTTTGCCGTGCACAGCTCCAGACGCCATGGTGCTATTAAAGATTCTTGGCAGAAAAACGCAATAACAATTTGCCCTATGCAGGATATGAACATAAAACTTTTCACACAGTTGCATTGAATGTTAGTGCACCACAAAGGATATAGGCTCTGCAGATCAAACAATTTGATCTGCAGAGCCTATGGTAAATAGGACGAGTCCATATCGCACCTACTATGTGAATGTGACGCGTTGGCTGGATTGAGAATGGGTCTGATGGGATTGGCATATCCAAACCCTGAAGACTTCAGGCTTCTCCCTCTGAAGTGTACGCTGCGGCTGATGCAGTACATTCATAAGGAGATAGCTAAGGGATAGATCTTGGGGCCGACACAAAAGATCCCACTGGGTCGAAGTGTCGCTGGTCTGCACTGACTGGCCCCCACATAAGATAGGAACTCACATCATCTCCCTTCTCAAGAGCGCCGAGCGACGCAAGCGATGCCCTGGAGCCACCGTGCTGCTGCCGACGTAGCGCTCTCTCGCTCTCCACGCATTGTGCGAGCGGGACGCCGAATACACTGCCACTCGTCGTGGACTCTGTAACAACATGTTCACATTAGACACTTAGTAATGGAGGGTGCAGTGGTGTGCTCATGAGGTCACCAGTACGCAAGATCGATTCTCGAACGTGTCCAGTACTTTCATATAAGCCATATGGCTTTGCTTGTAGCACAAAAATATCCAGTACTTTCTCTTTATTTAAAAACATTAAATAAAAGCACCAAATATAAAGTAACACTGATATTAAATATTCTTCTATTGTAATTCCATTTTAATTTGGTCACGGTTTGATGATGTGTTTCAGATAATTATGTCTGCCTGATTGATTTATCCTTTAGAAGTTCTATTAATTAGAATGTTACAAGCTGGATTTATTCTTGACTCTTCTAGAATGAATTTTAAATTTGCTACAAAACGCATGTTGACCGATAGGCGGATCACCGCCAGAACCTAACTCGGAATGTGAAACGGTGAAAACTAAGCGTATTATCACTCAAATTACCCTAGCTACGTTTTTAGGTCCTACATAAATAGGAAGCGATCATATAGAAGTTTATCAGATACATTTCCAGATGCCGCCGGTGTCGTGCTGTTAATAAGCATTCTCTAACAGAAAATCTCAATAACACATAGCGCGGTCTAGTAATTAAAGTCAGGACCCCATGATTGCACGCGCAAACTTATATGATAGGATTACCGTGGAAATGCTGTTGCATTAAATAAGGACAAACACACTTTCAAATTTATAGTATTAGTTGGTATTAACGAATCCTTAATCCCTACATGAATAACGTTTATGTCGCTACAGATCACAAGGCACGTTTGGCTGTTCATAGAGGACTAGTAGTGCCCACACTTATGTATGGAAGTGAAAGTTGGGTATGGCAAAAGAAGCATGAGACCAGAATAAATGCTGTAGAAATGAGAGCGTTGAGAAGCATATGTGGTGTGACTCTGAAAGATAGAATAAGGAATAGTGTGATTAGAGAGAGATGCGGCATGAAAGTGGATATAGTGACAAGAATAGAAAAGGGTATGTTAAGCTGGTTTGGATATGTAGAAAGAAGGGACGAGGAAAGACTGACTAAGAAAGTTTATAAGACTAGTGTGAATGGAACAGTCGAAAGAGGAAAACCTAGGCGAACGTTTCTCGATCAGATCGGAGGCGTTCTGGACAAAGGCCAGGTTAAAAGCTCCTTGAACCGACGGGCGTGTATGAGAAATGTGATGAAAGTGAATGAAGCTAGAGAAGTGTCAGGATCGTAGCAAATGGAAATCCGTAGTCTCTGCCTACCCCTACATATGTATGTAGATCACAAATAAACAAACAGATTAAGTTATATTATATCTATCAGCAAAGACAAATATTTAGTCGGTCTATTAGCGCGATGAGTCTAAATGTTAAAGAGAATATAAATGTTAGTAATGAGCGTGTAGAGTAGCGACAAAGGTCGTGCTATTCGTAGCTGCGCAAGCGCCGCCGAAACGACGCGCATGCGCCGCTCGCACTTGTCACTATTGCGAATAATCAACACACTAAATATGAAATATTTCGTGTAGTGATTCATAAATGAGGAAGTACAGATTAGTACATATTTGTATGTTTATGTGTCTGTGAGACACTCGAGCCTCACACTAAAAACTAATGTGTCTGTCCTTAAATTGAGTTAAGCTCTATTTAGGAACTGAGTTCCGTAACAAATTTTAAGATAGAACTAGCACTAATTGTTTATTGAGCATACATACATACATAGATTCGCCTGTTTCCCAGAGGGGTAGGCAGAGACTACGGATTTCCATTTGCTACGATCCTGACACACTTCTCTGGCTTCGTTCACTTTCATCACATTCCTCATACAAGCCCGTCGGTTCAAGGTTCAATTGTTTATTGAGTAATAGCTCAATAAACAATTTGCGCGTCTTTGTTACAGTTCTTAACTTTTACAAATTAACAGACGCAAAGGACACCGGGTCTCGGAACAATAATTTGTGGATCACATAAATAAATTATCTTGTGCAATAGGGCACGCTTACCAGACAACAAATTATTTACTGCAATTTTGAACTACAGTATTTTTATATCGGTTTTTAAGCCAAACATGGCTCAATATAATCCTAATCCTAACTTCCTAATCCTAGCTTATCTTATCTTATCTTATGTGGGTGCCAGTCAGTGCAGACCGGCGACACTTCGACCCAGTGGGATCTTTTGTGTCGACACTCTCCCAATAACGACTGCCATAGATGTTCATGGCAGCCGGGACCCACGGCTTAACGTGCTTTGCGAGGCACGGAGCAGGCGATAATTGTCAATCAATACGCACATAATTTCGAAAAGTCATATAACTTCCGAAAGTCAGAGGTGTGCGACGTGGGTTCGAACCCGAGACCCTCTGCATTGCAGTCTGTTGGTCTCCCCACTGAGCTATCGCTGCTCTTGAATCTCTGCTCGTTCCTAATCCTAACTAATATTATAAAAGCGAAAATGAGTTTGTTTGTTTGTTACATTTTCACGCCTAAACCAATGAACCGATCATCCTGAAATTTTGCATATACGTTGTCTAGTGTACAGAAACGGACATAGGCTACCTTTCATCCCGAAAAAAATTACTGTTCCCGAGGAAAACAACAATAACGTTCTTATGATAATAGATGGCGCCACGTGTCTTTCGAATCGTGATTGAATTATATTATTACAAGCAGAGTACAGCCCGAATTGATTGTCAAATTCTAAATTAACGCGAGCGGAGCCGCGGGTAAAAGCTAGTATGTAATAAGCGCTATTTGACATACATGTATACTGCTCGTACAGGTATATTTATACTTACGCACACATATGTACATACATCGTCATAAGTTTAATTTTAACCACTAATAATACTAGTTTAAATATGACGACGATATAATAATTTTAATAAACTTTTCTTTAGTATAGTCATCGTACTTTACTTCCGTAAACATCTTCAAATATTTTAGGACACCACTGACCTAAATGAAAAAGAGAAGAAATGCAAATAATATCAGTCAAGATCTATTAGTTACAAGAAGTAGAACTCACGGGAGAAAAATCAGGAAACTCGCGCTCAATATCTTTCATAGTGTTTGTTTCCACGTGTCTCTGGACACACCCTTCAACCAATCATCATTACAAATAGCCAGACGGCTCCTACACTATTTATTTTTACATCACACTTACATATTTGCCAAAGTGATGATGGATTGCCTCGAAGAATAGGTCAGTACATATTTCTACGAGTTTTTTGCTATGACTAAGTACTTCTATTTTAGTGTTTAACAATAATAGAGGCAAATATGAGTGGGTACGAGGAAGCCGGTGTTTATACCGAGGTAACAAACTGCGCCGATCATCTCACTATTTTGATGAAAAACATTTACTTACAATTATTTCTAGAATATTGTTTCTATGCAATCAGCGAATAATTTTGTTTAGAAGTCCCTCGATACGTTTCTTATGAGTGCGTACTGCTCTAGGTGTGATCGTTCGCCTATCCTAGTCCTAACTAATATTATAAACGCGAATGTGAGTTTGTTTGTTACACCTTCACACCTTAACTACTTGACCGATTACTAGGAATTTCGCATACACGTCGTCAGGGGAACAGAAAAATACATAGGGTACATTTCATCCAGAAAATATTACGGTTACTAACTTAACCTAACCAAAATCTAGTTAACGTAAAAGTAAGGTCAACTGTTATCGATTAAATTTCGAATGCTTAACTGCACTGCACACTTATTTGTGTCTGTTGTTTGAATATTTGTAAAGTCACTCCTTCTATTCCTAGTACGGAAGTATATTTATAAAAAAAGAAAAGAAAACTAATTATTTCAAGATTACTTGCTATTTGACTTGCATTTACAGGCATTCTTATTATCCTTTCTAGCTAAGCTAAAATGCTTGGGTTAGAGTGGACTTAAGTCAGTAATGCAATGTTTAAAATTCGTAGCCAACGACCTCTTGATAGTCCAATGCCAAATATTCATTAGGTTATTTTTGCTTTCACAGTTATATATTTCAGCAATAAGTAATCAAATGTACAATCTAACGTCAAATTGAATTCTAGTGTATGAAATTAAAGAAAAGAGCTTTCAGCGTACGTAAGCAGTATAGCGTCGTTAGAATTTGTCTAATTGAATAAAGAAGATTCGGATGACAAGTAAAAGCAAATGTCTTATCAATTTGTGATTCGAATATTAGATTATTATATGATTTGCCGGTAGTCTGAAAGTGGTGCTCATAGACGAAAAGGTGAAAGGAAATCGTTTTGCTTGGTATGGACATGTTATGCGAAGAGATGATACGTACGTAGGTAAGTAAGTGATGAATATGACGGTAGAGGGATGAAAAAGGAGTGGAAGGCCAAGGAAAAGATGAATGGACTGTATGAGGATGGATATGAAAGGGAAAGGGGTAAATGATCAGATGACGGGTGACAGAGAAGTATGGAAGCGAAGGAAATACTGCGCCGACCCCAAAAAATTGGGACCAGGGCAAGAGGATGATGATATATGATTTACCGCCATTCAAATGTGGAATCGTTTAATTTACAAATGTCTCGTTATTTTTTGGTGACAATAGGGCTTTGTTATGTGCCATACTTTGTCCTGTGTTCGTTACAACGCTGGTTATCTGGCCCGTGGTGTTGGCGATGCGAACTCCATTGACTAAACTGATATAGTAAGTACAAATCATATATCTATTGCGAATTAAATCGATTACTATTTCGAATAGCAGCATGATTATCAACACGATAATGACCATTTTGAAGTTAAAATGTTATAATTACCCGTACAAGATTTGAGTGGATAGATACTAATATTATAAAGCTGAAGAGTTTGTTTGTATGTTTGTTTGTTTGTTTGAACGCGCTAATCTCAGAAACTACTAGTTCGATTTGAAAAATTCTTTTAGTGTTGGATAGCCTATTTATAGAGGAAGGCTATAGGCTATATAACATCACGCTATGACCCACGGGGGCGGCGCAGTAACCATAAACGCGGGTGAAACTGCGGGAACATCTAGTCGTTGCATAAGTTTGCAGGTAGATCGATTTACTAGGCGCCACTGCGTCCTGCGCCTTTGGTTTCTAGTTTACGAATGTTTAATACGATTACGTCAGTCGTAAAAAATCTTTGCAAATAAACGATGTCTACTTTAAATGAGTCATTTCTTATATCTACAAAGCCTAAATATTTGGTGGAGTGACTTTACGTTCACAATTTTCTAGCTCCGTTTTTGTCACACGTAATAGGAGCGAGCCTTTTGCCATTTACCGAGCAGCAGTGTTAAACTGCTAAGAATTATCTGAAATCAGTAACTTTACTTATGTTGGAATTTAAAACCGAGACATTATGACCGACAGAATGTTCAAGCGCATAATTATTATGCTTATCAAGCCTATTCTACGATTATTTGCTCACAAGTGTAAACGCGTATTTGCATTTTCTTTCGTGGTCTTTTACCGTCACTGTTGCGTTCGTAGTCATTTATAGAAGGTACAAGCCATCGTCATACCAAATCTTATCGAAATAGTATGCGCAATTTAATAGTAGAAACGTAAGGAAACGATAAAGACAAATTTGCACTTACTAATTTTGGTTTAGACGATTCGAAAACAACGTCACACAAACATACCAAAGACATGATTAATCCGCCAAACAATTCTGTTATATTAATATAATTATTTTATAGGAATAAAAGTGTAATTGGTTATTAAAAAAGAACCCTCTTCAGGCCTGTGACCTTTAAAAGAACACTATAGTGTCCTGGAGTCCAGCGCAGAGAATAAAAATGATGTAGCACAATATAGCTGATGAGACGAACTCGCTCACTTTCACAATGAACTAAGAACTCTTGGCAACAGTTCAAAGTAAACATTAAAAATACGTGGTTATACTAGCGTACATGTGTTTTATTAAAATGTTTCTTATTAACATCATTATTATAATAATACTTGCAGCAAAATGGCTGCCACGGTAAGGTTTTAATTATTCAGAAGCAGTTACGCAAATCGCAGTTAACGTGATCAATCAAATCTATTTATTTGAACAATCAATTTCATTAATTTTTACTTTGGAAGTTTTATGACAGTTATAAAAAAATGTTTATTTGTTTTATATTGTACGTTAGTCTTATGATAATGAGTCGACTGGGTAGAGATAGGTATTAAAAGGGTCATTTCAGATATAGTTCTGTCGGTAAACCATAGTTTTAATATGTAAACAGAGTTCCAGAGAAAATGGCAATAAAACCCGTTTGAGCCTATCAAAAGTACGTGTGTTTATCTCTGCTAGTCTCAGAACAATATATTGGCGGTCGCTGACGGACATTTCTCACTGGCCAACCGACTGAGCCTATTTTTACTCAATTGTATACGCGCGCAGCGCTTACGATATTTTCAAATTCATATTTTTTGAGCAGCATTTTTACGTGAGTCAGTCTGTAATCGATCGGATTCTGATTCTTGTGGGTGAGGCATGTGAGATTGTTGTTTACTGATAACTGTTTTTAACCTGCTAATTGTACTGAGCTAAGAATTACATGGTATCTCCGCATGTGTATAGTTAAAGCGGGCGAATCTGTTTAAATTGAGGAAAATGAATGAATAGAGATCGAACCAATTATTAATCGGTTTGGAATATAAAAAAAAAATATTACAAGATTCGTTCGTCATCGTTTCAGTAATACAAGAGGATTATTTCGTCATAGTTTCAGTTATGAAGAATGTACACTTTTTGATTTATTTTCTCTTTTCTTTTTTCCGAATATACATAGATTGAACTCCTTGTCACGATGGACTTTACAAACATACAATTAATGGACAGATAGTATACCCAGACTCAGGACAAACATTTCTGAATTACTTGTATAATTATCCCATGTAGGAGTCGAACCTACAGATATAGAGCCATATTAATTCTAAGAGCATATTCAATATTAGAGAGGTATATCGATATCTGTTATCAGTAGAAATTTAAAACGCATGTTTGTACTTTAGAAAATAAATTTGGGGCTTTGGAGACTGCCGATAGAAGAGAAACTTAAAAAAAATAAAAGAAAGGGGCGGATCGGATGCTAGTTCCCGATACTCTCTTAAGGTTAGGGGGTCAAAATTTCGTTATTTTTTACGTAGGACGCACCATTTCCGAGATATTGTCAATATTAAAAAAAATATAATAAAGCGTGTCAATATTAAAAAAAATATAATTTTTGTTCACCCAAGAAGTGCTCAACGCGCCTAAAGAAGTTTTCACTTCAAAAATACTACATGCATGGCGTACTGGTATATGTGTTCACTTCGTTACAGCCAGTGCACCGAGTATATCGGGTTCGAGGCCGAGGTTACACGAGACCATTTGTTCCTGATTTATTCTTTCCTTTTTTGTTGGTCTTTTACAAAATCAACCATATGTTGACTGTAATGGGATCACTAAATAATTATAATCACTGTGTTGTATTGCATACGCGTAAGAAAAACGTTGGCCAGACGCAGAATGGTAGCCCTAAGGCCAATGGTAGATTCTGTTATCTAGTCTCAAACCTAAAAAAACCGGTCAAGTGCGAGTCGGACTCGCGCACGAAGGGTTCCGTACCATCTATAAAAATGGCAAACAAAACATGTTTGCTGTATGAGAGCCCACTTAGATATTTATTTTATTTTGTTTTTTAGTATTTGTTGTTATAGCGGCAACAGAAATAAATCATCTGTGAGAATTTCAACTGTCTAACTATCACGGTTCATGAGATACAGCCTGGTGACAGACGGACAGCGGAGTCCTAGTAATAGGGTCCCGTTTTACCCTTTGGGTATGGAACTCTAAAAATGGAGGTAAAGGGAGCTCATGGAAATTGTTTGAAGTCACATGTCAGCTGTGTCGTTACACAGCCGACATGTGACTTCAAACAGTTTCCATGAGCTCCCTTTACCTCCATTTTCAAAATTCTGAACGTTTAGCAATATTGCTTGAAAGCAGCATGCCTCTAACAGTACAATACTAGTGAAAGGGAGAATTTCTGCAGTATACATTATTATCTTCGAAGCGTATATTAAAGTACTAGCTTTTGCCCGTGGCTTCGCTCGCGTTCATTTAGAATTTGACAATCAATTCGGATTGTACTCTGCAAAACTTATATGTAAAATTTCAGGATGATCGGTTCAGTGGTTTAGGCGTGATAAGGTAACAAACAAACTCATTTTCGCTTTTATAATATTAGTTAGGATTCTTGTTTCTAAAGAATACATGTAATATTTTATAATTGTTATATAATCAAAGATTTTCTTCTTCACCTAGATCCTCTCTACTAGCGAGGCACCTCAATCATACGAAGAGAAAAGAAAAAAGCACGGCATTTCTTTCATATCTTCTATTTACCACATATTTCTTTTTTATGCTTTCCGCGAAAGACCATCGGTTTTTTATCATATACTAGATGTTTCCGCGGTTTCACCCGCGTTTATCGTTACTGTGCCGCCCCAGTGGATTGTAGCGTGATGTTATATAGCCTATAGCCTTCCTTAATAAATAGGCTATCCAACATTAAAAGAATTTTTCAAATCAAAAAACCAGTAGTTCCTGAGATAAGCGCGTTCAAACAAACAAACAAACTCTTCAGCTTTATAATATTAGTATAGATAATAATCTGGTGGTTGTCGGCTTAGCAACAAGTCGGCCACGTGTAGAACAATAATAGTACATTCTAGTACAATAAATAGTTTATAACAGTACACGGCTCTTCGCGCGAGAGGTTGACGAGGCGGATTCCTAGAGCGACGTGCCGCGAATATTTCTACCAGATATAAATAACATACGCTTTCTATTACTTTAAGGAATAGTTCATAGAAAAACGTTACATTTTTTTTATACAATTAAGGTGGCAAACAAGCATACGCCCACCTAATGGTAAGTGGTCACCGTAGCCTATGGACGCCTGCAATACCAGAGGCATCGCTTGCGCGTTGCCGACCCTTTAGGAATAAAAGGAAGTGGGAAGGAGAAGGAGTGGTAAGGAGGAAAGAGGGTGATTGGACTTCCGGCACTCTCAATCACCAAACGAAACACAACCGTAGGAATACTGCTATTTCACGTCGATATTCTGTGAGAGGGTAGTATTTCTCCGGTCGAGCCGGCCCATTCATGCTGAAATCAGCGAGGTTCTACTACTATAATATTACATCACGCATGTTTATCCACAAAGGTTTGGGCAGATGTACATATATTGCCTTAACATTTCGCTGCTTAAAAAAGTGACTATTAGCGACGCTCACCTAGTACCTTGTACCTAGTGGTTTTCTTTGCGTAGACCTAAACACCGTAACTGGGTGCCTTACACCTACGTAGTGGTATATATATACATACATACATATATTCACGCCTGTTTCCTTGAGGGGTAGGCAGAGACTACGGATTTCCATTTGCTACGATCCTGACACACTTCTCTGGCTTCATTCACTTTCATCACGTTCCTCATTCACGCCCGTCGGTTCAAGGTACTCTTAACCATACATACGGTATATATTTTACCCTATATGACTATGACTATCTGCTGACAGAATGTGGTACACTGTACCTACCCGGTACAGTATGTACCATATTCTGTTGGTTCAATAATAATTATAATAAAGCAGCAATTACAGTCGAGAAGGTCGGGCTTTAAATCTACGCACATTGTACTATTGACTTACAACTATTTAAATCCATTTATTGAACCCGTAGACATTGGAAGAGTTAACTAAAAGCTTAAATTATCACTGATGGCGTAGGTTTCAGTGGTCGCCTCGCCGTTTAAATGGCACGAAACATGGCTTGGTTTCGATCACCACACAGGAGAAAGAATGTTCGAATCCGCAAATTGTTGTCCTTTGTGTGTGTAAAATCACTGAGACACAAGATTTATTTCTAGTGCGAGAGTAGTCCCTTGAAAATGATTACTACCTATTGGAGCTTTCATATTAAAGCTATTTGCGTCAATCAATAATTTAAAAAGAAAACAAATATCAATACATTTCAATAATGTTAAACCCTAGAATTGAAGTTTCAAACAGGTGACACTCAAGTTGTTTTCTATGATAGATGTTTTTAAACAAGAAAGCTTGAGCCGTTTATGGTTGCATTGTGCGATTGACCCACGCAGGATGCAACAATTATTGTGGTTAGTAGATAGTCATTCTGAATCATGTAGGCCTATGTAGTGCCCACTGTTTCAATGTATGTAAAGTTCATGAAGGTAGATCTATATTAATACAAACTATCTTCACATTATATTTTTTATTACCATTCCATTTCACTTTAGGTAATCATCAGATATTTGTCTCCGTAATTTAATAATTTTGAATAACACACTTTGAACGATTTTGTTTATTGTATATTGAAACAACGATTACAAACATTATTCAACATTGTTCCGAACAACTAAGCTACCAATGGATCTTACTGCAAAGAATGTCAAGAGCAACGTTCGCACTACATTACACAATGTATGCCAAAGCTAGCGCCATCAGAAAAATATTTAGAACTTCAAAGTGTAAAGGCAGACAAACACTCCAAACAGCCAGTCCAAACTTTCACATAAAAGAGCTCGATGTTTCACCCGAGCTGTTTGTTTACCACTCGCAAATATTACATAAATCAATTGATGTCGATACCGTTTGATACTTCGTGTAGATAAAATCTCCCTCTGCACGTGATGTAGTCAACTTGGCACTTATTCAACAACATTTGAATTGTCTGCCTAGGAACAATTTTTACTCAAAAATGCCGCCATTTTTTTTGTAAAAAGATGAATTTAGTTGGCGTGGGGCTTGACGCGTGGTGTAAACAATGCACGGGTCCATCCGACCGTGATACCAGTAATGCTGTTGACATTCTAGTCTAGAAATAAATTAGGTATGCTTTGAAAGTTAATAGATTTTTCGTGTTGTGTGGTCTGTGATACCGTGTGTAAGAAATAATATTTGTACGTCGTCACATTGGTTAATTTAGCTAAAAGTTTAGTAGGTAGGTGTCATTTGAAAACTCTACAAATTACTTTTGACAAATATATTATAATTATTTTGTAAAAGGGATCCTACTTTTTCTAATTAAAAAAAATTTTAAAGATTATTTTTCTATTGTTTTATTTTTGGGTATCTAAGGTACTCTAAAATTACCTTACTTGTGGTTATGACTCCAATTAGATAGATGGGCATAAGGTATTAGGTAGATAGAGATATACTGCCTATTTGTATATTGAGGTATAATCAAAATAATTCCGGTAACGCAAGCATATAAGCTTAAAATACTTTATGGGGTGACAAAAAGATTAATTAATTAATTAAAATGGATTTTCACAATAACGGTAATGATATAAAAACCTATTTTCCTGTTGTTTTAAAACTTCTACATACAGCATATTCTTAGATTGAAGATAAATTCGGATGTAGAGCAATAAAAGTTGTTTGTAAACAAGATATTAGTTAGAAATCTGAATTATTTGTTCGGTACGTTCGAAAACATTGCTGCATACTCCATAGATTGGCGCCTCTTTACGAGATCCGATCGTGTTTGGCCAAATTTTTAGAACTATCAAAGTAACCAACTTATAGTCACAAAGTCAAACTGATCGGTGGCAGGTCATATACTGTGAAAATCGAAAGAACATAACGCGGGTTACATCTCAACTAGATGGTCAGGTGATTCGAAGACTTATTGAGAACTACCTTTTGCCCGCGGCTTCGCTCGCGTTAATTTAGATTTTGACAATTAATTCGGGTTGTATTCTGCTTGTAATAATATTATTCAATCATGATTCGAAAGACACGTGTAGCCATCTATTACCATAAGAACGTTATTGTTGTTTTCCTCGGAAACAGTAATTTTTTTCGGGATGAAAGGTAGCCTATGTCCGTTTCTGTACACCTGACAACGTATATGCAAATTTTCAGAATTATCGGTTCAGTGGTTTAGGCGTGAAAAGGTAACAAACAAACAAACTCATTTTCGCTTTTATAATATTAGTTAGGATTATCTAAGCTATCCGGGCACATTTTTATATATTTGAAGCGGTTTACAAAATGTTCCTACTACAGGCCCTTTTAGAAAATGTATGGCAAGATATGAAAACTTATTGACGTCGCTCAATAATCTTTGAAGTTGCTGCTTGTAACATGGTGCCTCCTATCTTCAAGGCCACGTAGCGCGGGCAATCATAGTGACCATAGGCGACGGTACCCGGTTTTACTGAACTTGAATGCATGTTTGCTACCTTTGACATATAAATCTATACTAACTAGCGGTCGCCTAGTGCTCGAAATTCGACCAAAGTTTGCCTGTAAGATATTGCTGACATATTATGTCATATATTGATATATGTAACCATAGTTACGCGCTTCGACTGGTGTGTCAAAAAAAGTGGTTGTATGTGTGTAGTGTTTTTTCATTAATTTAATGTATTTATTATACATATTTTATATAAATATTAGCATTCGTCACTTCTTCTCTGTATAAACTAAGTGTGCGAAATTTCATACTCCTCCGTCCGCCCAATTTTCGTAAAAAGGCATCCAAAGTTTTCGCTTCACGTATTAATATATAGATATTATAAAGCTCAAGACTTTGTTTGTTTGTTTGAACGCGCTAATCTCAGGAACTATGGGTTCGATTTAAAAAAATATTTTAGTGTTCGATAGCCTATTTATCGAGGAAGGCTATAGGCTATATAACATCGCGCTGCGACCTACCGGGGCGTTGCAATAACGAACGCGGGTGAAACCGCGGGAACATCCAGTGCCGTATAAATATGTACCTATAGTGTTCTCCAGATCGAAATGAACTTCAGTCTCAGCGCTTAAAATCATCTAAGCAGGAAATAGTTTAGTGCACAATTGTACATACACATAATAACGCAAGTACACTCTATATTCTCCCTCTCTCATAGTCAGATTACCGGAGAGAGGTGAGGAGCAGAACTAATGGTATTACGTGTTTTCCAAGCTACAAGGATGACACACTGCCAACTTCCCAACTCTGAGCTTTTGCTATGAATTACTTGACAGAAAAGCACTATAATATAAAAATACGTATTTACATTAAACTAGCGGTCGCCTAGTGGTCAAAATTCCACCAGAATTGCTAAGCTTGCTACTTTGTTTTCTGTTATTCTCTATTACATATAAATAAGGTATAGGTAACCATAGTTACGAAGAATTGTTCGACGTCAGATGAACAATGGCGGAATACTACGAACGCGATTCGACTACGTGTGTCAAATGCATGGTTGTGTGCGTGTAGTGTTTTTTCATTAATTTTATGTATTTCTAATGCATATGTTATAAAAATATTAGGATTCGCCCTTTCTTCTCCATATAAACTTTAAGTGTGCCAAATTTCATACTCCTCCATCTGCCCAAGTTTTTGCTTCACGTATATAGATTGAAACAAACATAAAAGTAATTATATTAGTCGACATTAACAACACGCGAATTGTATTTTCCTGATCAACGTGCACAACCTTGGGACTTTCAAAGAAACGTATGTGTTGTTTAATAGCGCATTCCATTGTGTAGTATATAAAAAAAAAGATAAAGGTGATTATAAATTATAATACGTGCGAGTTGCCATTCAATTCCGTGAAACGCATCTCTGTTAATTATCGCGTTTGGTTAAATAAAGATGTTTAAAAGACAAGATTTAGATGCTAGCTGGTGTGTTGTATATCTTCAAGTTTCACGATTCTTTTATAAAACAATGGCTGCAAATGCTGCTTACGACTTACTTTATAAGAAATGGTTACTGTGGCCTACGATCTTTTGCAATATTAGAGGTATCGCCCACGCGTGCCTACCCTAGGAAAAAGGGGCCATTTAATATGAATTGAAAGTAAAACCTTTATACTCAGTGTTACTATAGTTACTGAGCAGTGATAGCTCAGTGGGGAAACCAACAGACTGCAATGCAGAGGGTCTCGGGTTCGAACCCACGTCGCGCACCTCTGACTTTCGGAAGTTACACGAATTTTCGAAATTATGTGCGTATTGATTGACAATTATCGCCTGCTCCGTGCCTCGGAGAGCACGTTAAGCCGTTGGTCCCGGCTGCCATGAACATCTATGGCAGTCGTTATTGGGAGAGTGTCGACACAAAAGATTCCACTGGGTCGAAGTGTCGCCGGTCTGCACTGACTGGCCCCCACATAAGATAAGATACTATAGTTACTGGGAGCTCTTAATGTTGGTACTCGGAGTAAGCCAGTTCTTTAGTACCATCTAAAATGACTTGTTAGTCATTTTAGATGGTACTAAAGAACTGGCTGCAGGCACTTCCACACATAAAGTTGAATTAATTACGAGAGTAGCAGAGGTATGGCACGGCGGAATGATCTCTCATACTTGGAGCAGTACGATTGGGACATCGCCTCCACACTTAAGGGTTCACTATAGGGTCCCGCTTCTGTCAGAGACGAAACTAATAGTAATATTCGTGCTAATTCGCAGATGTTTTGCGAGAGAAGAGAGAGAAAGATACAGAGTTTGGCCACAAGGTAATGAAATTCCTCGTAGCCAAATCAGTTTGGCGAAATAGTTTGGCCACGAGGGAAGACCCGTGTTGAACGCAGGCAGCCCCGTCAGTTAGACAATATTGTCATATTTGTATCGCCTGTATAAATAATTGTCACTACCAACGTTTAAATTCTACAAAGTAACATAACACAGCGTTTCTAGTAGGCAGCTAGCGTATACCGAACTCTATTTCATTGACGGTCAAATGGTTCTTTAAGCACCTCAACAAGGTACTTTTTTGACCGTAAGGATATGAATGATTTTATTTCTTACTGACAAACCAGCTGTCAATTTCTTCTTGTAGAATCCGCCACCCGTAAGCTGTATCTTTGGTACTAATTTCTTGCAAAATGGATGGTAATCATTTGCCTGTCAGCCTTATTGACTTCATAGTAAAGCAGTATGCCCTTATGTTGGAAAAAGTCCAGAAAGCTTTTCTAAGATTTTTTTTAATTTTTTAATTTTATACAACTCAGGTGGCAAACAAGCATACGGCCCACCTGATGGTAAGTGGTCACCGTAGCCTATGGATGCCTGCGACACCAGAGGCATCACTTGCGCGTTGCCGACCATTTAGGAAAGGAAGTGGGAAGGAGAAGGAGCGGGATGGGAGAAAGGGGGTGATTGGGCCTCCGGCACTCTCACTCACCAAACGAAACACAACAGTAGGAACACTGCTATTTCACGTCGATATTCTGTGAGAAGGGCAGTCCTTCCCCGGTCGAGCCGGCCCTTTCATGCTGAAATCAGCGAGGCTCTACTATACTTATACTTACCTATTACTTTATAAGAAATTGTATGGTTTCTACCCCTATCTGTATCCTACAACATTTTTGTTGAGTTCTTTTAACTCATTAGAGATGAGGCCATCATACGATCAGATGGTTGGAACCTGCAAAATTTTAAAGGTTATGGATAGAGGCACCGATTCTTCACGACAAATGTTGCAGACTGTTTGTGCCTAACAACTATTGTCGTGGTAAAAAGCATCGATTACAGCGTGCCGTACTGTGGCACGCTGTAACTCACCCATACCTCGGTCACTAAAGCAGCTTAACGCTCTCTTGGACTTTAACCCAGAAGTTAATATTTTTGCGGATGAATGGAAAGTATTATTATTAGAATGTATGAGGTACTGAGAGCAGAATGCACGAATGCTAAATTTTAAATTTATATATTATATTATTAAATAGTGTAATTGGCGCAAGTCGTTCTATTTGATGTAAATAAATAAATAATAATAAATTGTAGAATACATTATGAAAAATCCTAAATGCTTAAATGCATTTCTACAGCACTGTTTTATGTACCACAGGGAGTTTTAAAGACAGACAAACGGCCAGACAGCCCGGAACAAGTGCGTAGCTGTTCCGGCAGTGGGTGTTCGTTTGTGATTTGGATGTGGAACAAGTATTTGTGTGAGTCACAGATGTGACTCACGTAAATATTTGTCCCGCGGTCGTCGGTACACCACGTATCAAACAGAAAGAGTTAATTACATTAAAAATTTGATTAAAATTTGAGATTATTAACAAATATAGAAATTAGAATGGTACCTACACGTCACAAACTATATATTCTACAATCTATATATGTATACGTGAAGCAAAAACTTTTATTACTAAAATTGCGCAACAAAAACTTTGTACCCCGTTTTACGAAAATTGCGCGGACGGAGGAGTATGAAATTTGGCACAGTTAAAGTTTATATGGAGAAGCAGGGGCGAATCCTAATATTTTTATAAAATACCTATGCATTAGAAATACATTAAATTAATGAAAAAAGCACTACACGTACACAATCATGCATTTGACACACGCAGTCGAATCGCGATCGTAGTATTTCGACATTGTTCGCCTGACGTCGTACAATTCTTTGTAACTATGGTTACCTATACCTTATTTATATGTAATAGAGAAAAACAGAAAACAAAGTAGCAAGCTTAGGAATTTTGGTCGAATTTTGACCACTAGACGACCGCTAGTAAGAATAATTTGTCTTGAACGGTCAGGTGATTTAGTGTGATTGCTCAGAAGCCGCGGTGTGTTTAGTAGCCACCTGCTAAAGCACAGCACTAAGTGTTGTGGGTTCGATAAAATATTAATTTTAACTAAAATATAAATTTGTGGGCTTTATTAGTTATTTAAGTAAATGGCACGAACGCTTCGGTGACGCAGCAGTAGTGAAGATGACTGTCTGTCGGACAGTCTTCGGTTCATTTCCTTGATCAAGCAAAGTGTATGTGGGTTTTTTGGTTTAGAACTTGTAAGTTGTAGCACAGAGATTGGAACTGTGCTTAGTAGACAGCAGTAACTTCGCCTTTTATTGCGCTGGACCGGTAAAATGTGGGGGTCTAATACACCTACCTCTACCCCTACCCCTTCCTACCCTTTCTACGGCTACCCCTTCGGGGAGAGAGGCGTAAGGCTAAGCATATATTTAAAACCCACCGTAGTAACACGTTGTATTTCGTATTAAAATATCAGATATCTGGTGTTTGGTAAACAGAGATAAATCTCGATGATGTGTTCATTGAACAACGGTGAGCTAATGAACATAAAATTCATTGTCTGTACATCTATATCTATACAAATAAATAAAATTAAAGTGTCTGTTGGTAATGTCAATATAACAGCTTTTTACCTAATGCATATAAAAGTATATAAGGAACCTATATCAAAACATTTATTTTTAAAATTGTTGTCTGTCTGTCTGTCTGTTTGTTCCGGCTAATCGCTGAAACGGCTGAACCGATTTTGACGGGACTTTCACTGGCAGATAGCTGATGTTATAAGGAGTAACTGAGGTTACTTTGATTTTGGAAACAAAATAGGTTTCCGCGGAGACAAACACTGTTTAGTTAAAATCTACGCGGACGAAGTCGCGGGTAACAGCTAGTTACTTACTATAATTAAATTCGTTCTGTGAAATAAAAGTTCACAAGAATTTGTTTAATAGCGAGGTCCTTGCTTCGATTCGGTCGATATAATGAAATTCTTAGTAGCGGCAAGCTATTGAGAAATTTGTCCAGTAGATAGCAACAGGCTCCCTCCCTATAACATAGGACTTGCCTATCTTTGACCGAAGGATTAACTTGAATACCCTTTCGTGTATATAAGCGCGAGACTATGTATTTTATTCTTTAATAATAATAATAATAATTTTTATTAGCCAAGAGAGTACATATTGTATGAACTTATAATGTGGTTACACACATTAAACACATTATGTATATTATTATGATATTTTCAATAAACTTACCTATACATATTTATTTACAATAATAAAAAATACATATGCATTTTAATTTAAAATTATTATAATTTATATATTACTCTTCTTATTAATTTAGATCCATATATAACTAACTTAGTTAAGAAATAATTTGTTTTGATATTTCCGAGCACAAAGTTAACCAATTTGTAATTGTTGTAGGTACCCACAGGACACGCTTTGCCTAGTGTGGGACCAACGGATATTGCGTACATATTGTAATGTGTTTTTCGTAATAAAATACATATTAATGTGAATAGTGACCCCTTTATAAATTAGTTTTATTTAATTTTTTTACTAACTTGTCTTGTTTCATGAAAGTGAATAAATAATTTAAAAAACTAGCGATTCATCACGGCTTCCCACGGTTAGTACAACCTTAAAAGATTATACACTTAAACCTTACTCATGAATCACTCTGTCTATTGATGAAAACCGCATAAAAATCTGTTAAGTAGTTTTTGAGTTTATCGCGAACAGACAGACAGACGCGGCAGGGGACTTTGTTTTATAATATGTAGTGAAGTAATGAAGCTTATAGCGGCCGTATTTGTGACGTATCGTTCACCTGTCTACGACATCTGCTACGGCGTAGGCGTCTACGGAATGCCTACATTGTTTACGCTCCAGCTACAATTTAAACATTAGCAAACACGCTTTTATCCGTACGTTTTATAAGCTGTAGGAATAGTGGTAAATGTTGAATTCCCCGAGTTCAAACCAAAAAATGTTTGAAGACAAGAGTTATTGTAGTTAATTTCGAGTGATTACATACGTATGTATCTTTATCTTTATATATATATATATATATATATATATATATATATATATATATATATATATATATATATATATATATATATATATATATATATATATATATATATATATATATATATATATATATATACATCTTCTGTGCGTGTGTTTGTAATTAAACTCCTCCTAAATGGCTGGACCGATTTTGATGAAATTTTTTGTGTGTGTTCAAGTGGATTCGAGAATGGTTTAGATTTGGATTGTGTTTTCCCTGTGTACAGGACAACATCTATCGGGACAGTTAGTATGAATATAAATTCGGATTAGATAGATATTACATTTACATAGCGCCAGCTTCGATATTTAGTTTCACATTAAAAACAGCGAGCTATCAATTTACAGATTTTTGTGTTATTGAATTTATTGTTAGAAAGTTTTCAGTAGCAGCTAAGAATAACCGAATAAAAACATAATAACACTTTGCTCGACTTGGGTGACGAACCCGGTATCTCACGATCGATCACAAGCAAAGGCGCGAATTCATGTTACTGGACCAAAGAGATAATAGGAAGTAGTAAAGAAGAGAATGCCTAACCGCCTAAACATCGAAAAATATTATCTTCTTTATTTTAGAAGCGGTGGTAGCTCAATTCTTCTTTCTTTTTCGTGTGGTTCGTGGCCAACCTGTTGTCAAGAGTTGTTCAAGCCGCCTGTAGGCCTCTGACATGGCTTAACGACTACTGTCAATTTGACAACAACCGGGACCGACTTTTACGTGCCCTCCGAAGCACGGAGACGCTCAGATGAAATACCACGAAGCGGTCACCCATCTATAGAATGACCGCACTCAACGTTGCTTAACCTCGCTAATCGTGGTTGGTTTGGTTTTGCAATCAAGAGGTAGAGGCATCGAATCCCACCTAACGTCAACCCACATCTTACACAAGCTTACTAGCTAACCGATTGAGCAAGAATACCAGGTGGTAATCCAAAGTGCTACCTACCACCCATATAAAAAAAACAACCATTTTAAAAACATGGAAATGCCACATAGAGAAAAACAACGTGATGAGTTTAACATCCTGCTTCGAAAACTGACCTGGCTCCTAGGAAGAATACCACATGTTTCACTTGAAAATAAAGTGTTTATCTACAAAGTAGTACCTACTAAAACCCGTCTGGAATTATGCAGTTGAGCTTTGGGGCTCTGCGAAGAACTCAAATTTGGAAATTCTCCAGAGATTCCAAAATAAAACTCAGAATTATATCAAATGCACCTTGGTTTATAAAGACATCTGAATTGCATGATCACCTACAAATGAGAACCATAAAAGAGAAATAGAACACCGACTTTAAACTTACAAATCTCGAATAAAGTTACATACCAACACATTAGCCGTAGCCCTAAGTGAACCAACAACCATAAAAAGGCTCAAACGCCACCACATATGGGACTTGACTGACTAAAGCCATGTAGTGATTTTGAGAGGCAGATTGTTCGCTGGAAGAGTGAACCTCAGCATTAAATATCTGCACAAAACATCTCCTAAAGGTTTATAACCGACTGCAAGATACACAAGGAAAAAACATTTTTTTGAACCTATTTTCTTCTAAGGCGACCGTACTCGTATGAAATACCACTGCCGGGTCATACCGGTAGCCCTAAAGGTGTATGACGTATCCCGAGCCAGTTACGATATGCGAACTACATATAAAAATAACTTTGTGTACGAAAATAGTTGCTCCGTTATACTCGTGATAGCAGACTTAGCAGCGTTAAAAGATCAAAGCTAATTTTTTGCTCGTAACTGTTTTATACAGCGTGTAACTGTTATGTGTGGTCGGATTCAAGCGTCGTGTGATCGAAGGCTAGAAATCTGATTGAAATCTTAGATTATGGAACTGAAAATACTAATATACATATGTTTATTATTACGAAAAATCCTAATCCTAACTAATATTATAAATGCAAAAATGACTTTGTTTGTTTGTTACGCTTTCACGCCTTAACCACTCGACCGATCATTATGAAATTTTGCATACACGTTGTCAGGGGTACAGAATAGGACATAGGGTACCTTTCATCCAGGAAAAATAACTGTTGCAAACCTAACCTAACCTACATTTACGCGAGCGAAGCCGCGGGTGAAAACTAGTATTAAATAAAAAACAAAAATTATTAACAAGTTGTTAATAATAATATAATATTCTATCACATACACACAACACCATCTAGCCCAAACTAAGCAGAGTTTGTATTATAGGTACTAGACAATGGATAAACATACATTATATACTGCTTTTTTTTTTGTAAATACATACATATTATACATAGAAACACCCAGACCAAGACAAACATCCATGTTCATGCACACAAATGTTTGACTTGTGCGGGAATCGAACCTGCGACCTCACACGTGGCAGTCGGTTACACTGACCACTACGCCATCGAGGCCGACTAATCAATCAAATACATGTTAAATTTTTTATGTATTTGTATAACGGACTGATTGATTCTTTATAAAGCTGTCAGTAAGATTTAAATACTTCGAGTCTAACCATAACATAAGATATAAACATGCTGTATCATCATGCCTGCTTTCAGTTAGGAGAAATATGTTGTATGTAGTGAAATTATGTTGGTAATACGATAGATGGGAATGCGTGAGCAGCGATAGCTCAGTGGGGAGACCAACAGACTGCAATGCAGAGAGTCTCGGGTTCGAACCCACGTCGCGCACCTCTGACTTTCGGAAGTTATATGACTTTTCGGAATTATGTGCGTATTGATTGAAAATTATCGCCTGCTCCGTACCTCGGAGAGCACGTTAAGCCGTTGGTCCCGGCTGCCATGAACATCTATGGCAGTCGTTATTGGGAAGTCAGTGCCCTCTAATATCCTGACACTGGTCTAGCCTTAGGGTATCGTTAGCCTTCGGGTTGCGGAGGTCAGATGGCAGTCGATCCGTGTAAAAACTGATATCGACTAGAAAGCCGACCCCAAGTGACTTGGGAATAATAAAGGCTAGGGAGAAGAAGACGACAGATGGGAATCGATTTCACGACGTCTTAGTACGCTGCCTTGGACTTTCGGCTGTTGAGTAAGAAGCAATCTGACCTTTATCCTTGTCGTGCTTGGTGCTCTGGTCGAAGAAGCCGGTGGTGAGTGCCTTCCTCTTGAGAAGGTACGCGCGACGCTTCGGCTTTGTCGCCGCTACTGCATTTTCTGCACAATGGAAACACAACGTATAAATATATAAAATGCTGTACACATACTAGGAATACAATAATCAATAGATATATAAGATTTGCTTCATTCATCGTTAAAGCAGGTATACCTTTTTTATTGATCACCAGGTCTACATTTTATATGGCCGTATGTTATCAGGACCCGCGCCTTTGTTGAGATCTAAAGATTCCAGGAGCCTAAGCACATAGTTGGTGGTTATTTCAGTTTCACCTATATTTAGTGCAGAACCAGTAGGGGAAACATTTCTAACACTTGTGGCATTTGAAAATCGATCTGAAGTAGAGAGAAAATTTGACTGGAGGTACGTTGCGAAAGCATCACTAATTTCTTCACTTGTGCTGTAGGATTGACCTTCTATTGACATAGTGGAGGGGAGAGTGTTAGAGCCCGTTTTGTTTGCTTTAATGGATAAAAAAATGGTTTGAGCTGTTTCTTCGTTCAAGTTCCCCTTAAAGGTAAGTAGCTTATGTCTTCTCCCAGCTTTCAAGCAATTTTAATTGCCGAGGCAATCCTCGGCAATTAAAAATGCCGTGGCAAGGCAAAAAAAGTCCAGCATGTCAGTCATAACACGTTACAAACAAACTGACTTAAGTACCTACTTTCGTATGTAGTATTTAATTCTGTTCACTTCATTTCTGTGTAAGTTCATACATTAATACAGGTGCTCACGTTTCACATTTTGTTGTTTTTATTTTTTTCTTTGATCTTTATTATAATGATGGCGTAGTAATTAGTGTAACCGACTGCCACGCCTGAGGTCACAGGTTCGATTCCCGCACAAGTCAAACATTTGTGTGCGTGAACATGGATGTTTGTCTTGGTCTGGGTGTTGCTATGTATGTATTTACAAAAAATTAAGTATATATGTATGTTTATCCATTGTCTAGTACCCACAGTACAAGCTCTGCTTAGTTTGGGTTAGATGGTAACGGGCGTAGGTGAAAAAAAAAAAATTATGATTTTTGTGTACAATAAATAAAACAGATTTAATACTCGTAAGTACCTATTATTTTATTTTTTTGTAAAACTATTCGGAGATAGACTTCACGCATCTTTGAGAATGTAAATAAATAACACATTATGAGTTAATACCGTAAAGTGAACCATGCCAAATTAAATATAAAAAAAATACAAAAGATGTCGGTGCCTTAACTTTCTATGTAGAACAATATTATCACGACTGGGTACTGTTATATCACGCCAGAAGGCGCTGGGCGGAATCCTAGCGGCCAAAGTGTTCCACTAATTTCAATGTTCTCCTACTCACCTCAACCAGAATAAACAGCATGAAGATTCAATACAAAAATATCCCGAGCATCCATTAGAAGAACAGGCAAACACGTAACGCGAGCGGTAAACCCGACACTTGTTTTGAAACAGTCACAGACAGATCACAGCGCCGCCGCCATGCCAACACCGGCGTAGGTTTCTAGTACACAAGTTTGTCATGCACACATGTTGTTTAATACGGAATAGGTTCTGCCTGTGGCTCCACCCGCTTAATACCGGGATAAAAAGTGTAAATGCAGGAATGGTCTGGAACTGCGTGCCAAATCCATTTCAGAGATTAAGATTTACTCATATGTCGTGTATAAGCTCATCATACCATGCTTCACGAATGCTAGTGCTTGACTGAATTTAATGAACTAAAGTAAGTTTTGAACGCTTTTCGGTTTATATGAATACGGCCACTGCCCATACAGACAGCACAGCTCGCTAACTTAAACTAAAAAACCTAATCATCGAAGTTACTTCTTCTGTACGGTAAAGGTACTTGCCCAGCTAGGCTGATGGCAGACTTGTGTGACAAGCCCAACTGGGTCGGTAGGCCACACAATATCTATTGTGGTCTAATTCTAGTTTTAACATGAATAACTCGAGAAGTAAGGTTACCTACGGTAGGGCAAAGATATGTATATTTGAGTAGTAGAGCCTCGCTGATTTCAGCATGACTCCGGCTCGACCGGGGAAGGACTAACCTCTCACAGAATATCGACGTGAAATAGCAGTATTCCTACTGTTGTGTTTTGTTCGGTGAGTGAGGGTGCTGGAGGCCCAAGCACCCTCTTTCCCCCATTCCTGCTCTTTCTCCTTCCTAATTCCTTTCCTAAAGGGTCGGCAACGCGCTAGTGATGCCTCTGGTGTTGCAAGCGTCCATAGGCTACGGTGACCACTTACCATCAGGTGGGCCGTATGCTTGTTTGCCACCTTAGTTGTATAAAAAAAAATTCTTTGCTTTTTTATGGAACGCCTATTTGAACTGGCTACTAGGTTCCAAGGCAAATAATGTTGTAACTATTTACGTTTTCAGAGAAGGTTCAATTTTAGCATCGGAGTGTTTTTGGAGGTTTTTGTTAGAAATTCCTCAAGCAAACACTAGTAGCCTCTAATTTCAATATGGCAAACGAAATGTAGGTGCCAAACCCTTCGGGCGTATATGTACATGCGCGATGCTATATATGTGTCTACTGCGATGAGTCACGTCAGTAATTGTTGTGATTTCATCGCCTAAGTGGGGAGACAATGCAGTAAGCGCATGCCGCGCATACCAGCCGATATTTATAGCAGAGCGGTAACGTCGCGGCGACATTACTAGTGTGATCACCTGATACGATTCCAGAGCCATTGTGCACCTACGTGGTGATAAGAGCCGGGCTTATGGTGATTACGTGCGCGAGAAGCATCGATAGCTTAGAGAGATCGTTGCAGTGCCGCGCAAAGTTCTTGACTTTATTTTTAAGGCACGTACCTCTGACTTTCCGAAGCTATGAGCGTATTAAATAATGAAGGCTTATGTTTAACTTATCACCAGATATATTAAAATATAATAGTCCAAAATAGTAAATGATCACCAAAATTAAAACCGCATTTTAATACCAAAAATACAGCTCCTATTTTTGGGTGGGTTTAAGAAGGAACCTAACATAACCTAACCCTTCCGAGACGGAATGCAGTGATTTGAGGCGTATAGGTGCTCGTTATGATATATTTTAGTAAACTTATTTTGGTGTGCAATTACTATTTTTGGTGGTCATTATATTTAATATCAATAATTAATTATTGATCGCTTTAACGATAAAGAAAGATTTCGTCAGGCAACCTGCGTGTCTGGGTTAAAAAGTTCTGCACAATGTTCTCGAAGATATGTGGAGTCTGCCAACCGTTACTGGGACAGCGTAGTGGATTATGGCCTAATCTTTCTCACACTGATAAAGGGCTGTGGGCTAACCCACTGCTGGACATAAAAAAAAGCAATGTCAAAATATGATTACTTACCGAAAATGAACTTTTATTAAATTTTCAATGAAAAATATTTTATAAAAATATTTAAATTTTGAAAATATCAATTGGGACTGCACGGATGGCGTGGTAGTTTAAATGGGCGCCTTGCCTTTGCCGCCGAGCCGAGTGTTGTGGGTTCGATCCCCACACGGGAAAAAATGTGTGTCCACAAATGGTTGTTATCTGGATCTGTCTGGATGTTCTTTGTGTCCGTTGTTTGAATGTTTGTAAAGTCCCTCCCGACACAGAAACTACTCCTAGTGCGGGAGCAGTCTTCTAAAAAAAAAATCAGTTCTATACGGACAGCGCAGCAGGCATGCGGTCGCCTCGCTGCCTTCGCTATGCGATTGTTGTGGGTTCGAATTCCACACGGAACAAATATTTGTGTACATGTGCATCACACAAATTATAGCTCCGAGTGGAATTTGAACCCACAAGGTTCAGTTCCTGAGTCTGGAAGTACGAATGTACGAATGAATGAAAAACGAAATAAACAAATTTCTTTCTTTCTTTCTTCTTCTTGCTTTTCTTTCGTTAAATGTAAAAAACCTTAGTAAAAGCATTTTACACCAAAATTATCTTGCTCAATCTCCTTCTTTAGAGGGACGTCAATTACACCAAAAATTTGCTAATATTTTACTGTTTAACATAGTGTAAAAATATTAAAACTAATATAACTCAAGATGTATCACTTTTCACTGAAAGCACAGAATTGTAGTGCGGGAAATGTTTTCTTTTATAAATAAATAAAATAAAAAGTATAAATTATGAGTAAACATGTTTTCAAAAAACAACACTGTCTTTCAAGGTAAGGTATAATTGAAAATGTTAAAACATTTTTTCATGTCACCTGTAGAGCTAGTATGCATATACGTAGGTACACACACACATACATATATATACATATGTACGTATGTGCAGATGCGAGCGTCGCTCGTGTGAAGTGAGGAGGTGGGCAGCGCGCTAAATAAGCGGAACGAACGGCGCCCGCGCACCCGCCGACACACAGGGCTGCTACTTGCGGTAATAGTCTTTATCTATACTAGTATTATAAAGCTGAAGAGTTTGTTCGTTGTTTGAACGTACTAATCTCAGGAACTACAGGTTCGATTTGAAAAATTATTTTAGTGTTGGATAGCCTATTTATCGAGGAAGACTATAGGCTGTATAACATCACGCTACGACCCACGGGGGCAGTGCAGTAACGATAAACGCTGATGAAACCATCTAGTAAATTATAAAATAATACCTAAATAATAGGTTTTAAGTACAGATTAAGATTATAAAATGTGTTGATTGCATTTCAGACAATTTTAGTAACGTGTGACTTCAGGAATGGCGTAATTTAAACAATTACGCCATTTGTGGTGGTCGCCTCGCCTCTGCCATTGTGCCGAGTGGGGTCCCACAAGTAAGTAGTTATGCCGAGTCTGGATGTTTTTTGTGTCCGTTGTTAGAATGTTTGAGAAGATTAAAAAAATAATCATTTCTAGTGCGAAAAATGTAAAAAAAAGGCTTAGAAACTTGTTTAATCCTACAAAATGAATTTTACTGACCTACATTTATTAAATACTAGCTTTTGCGCGTGGCTCCGCCCGCGTGGTACCTACATGGATAAAAAAAAGCCTATGTCCTTCCCCAGGTCTTAAACTACATCTGTTCCAAATTTCATCTAAATCGGTTGAGTGGTTTAGCCGTGAAAAGGTAACAGACAGACAGACAGACAGACAGAGTTACTTTCGAATTTATAATATTAAGTAAGGATCTATATTATTAATTATTGTTTTTTGTAAAGGAAATAGAAATAACGCTGTAGATAAGCGGTAGAATGTACTCTTTGCTATTGTAGTACTTTTGGGTTCGAAATTGTTTAGTTGTTGTCTTGCTTTGTAGCGGAAACTTGAAATTTGTGTGGAAAATTAAAGTCAAAAGTGTATAATATCTATCAACGGTGTTAGCCAACGCGCTTATAACTAAGCCTCACCCACAGAACAAGCTACTGGAATATCAGGCTTGCTGTTATTATTGACCCAGAAGGTGACCCAACCCTTATCAATTTGGGAATAGGCTCGTGTCCAGTAGTAGAACCGTATATAAATAGAGCTAATATATTTTCATTTTCGCGTTAGATACTATCTGACATGACACGAGATAATCCATGTTATCGTATTAAAAAACCAAGTGGTTTATTATACTTTATGATCTAAAATCTAAATGATGTATGAACATTAGCGTTTGTCGCCAGCCCTAACGGTCCGTCACCGGCGCGCGCGCATACTAATAATCTTAATAAAGATTTATTTGACATCACAAACGAAGACGACGCTAAAACTCTTCACGTAATAATACATAAAAGTTCACAAGCAGAGAGTCAGGCTATCAGTGTGAACGACATTGCGTAGACACTCAGGGCTGCCATAGTGTTAGGCCTGTTTTTTCAAAGACGAATCGCCTCCAGATTTCGCCAGCTCGATGTTTTTATAGTATGTTGCGGGGATATAAGGAGTGCATTGCAAACAAAGCAAATAAATCTGATAGTTGCATTTCAGCAGTAGACCACCAGGTCTACTGCTAAAATTATTGTGTCTCTTTAAATTAGCTACCATGTAACCCAGATTCTAAGATCCCTAGATCTAGATAGAACCTGTGGAGTTACTAAGCAATACCACATGATTGCCAGGAGCTGACGTTGCCGTGTGTGGCTGAAAGCTCTCAAATAAACTAAGAATAACAAAAAATAATTATTACCAGTTGCACATAAGCTCATTCGTATGCTACTATATCTTATTTTATTTGGGGGCCAGTCAGTGCAGACCGGCGACACTTCGACCCAGTGATCCCACTGGGTCGCCACTCTCCCAATAATTCGTCTTTTGTGGCGACACTCTCCCAATAACGACTGCAATAGATGTTTATAGCAGCCGGGACCGACGGCTTAACGTGCTCTCCGAGGCACGGAGCAGGCGATAATTATTGTCAATCAATACGCACATAATTTCGAAAAGTCATATAACTTCCGAAAGTCAGAGGTGCGCGACGTGGGTTGGAACCCGAGCCCCTCTGCATTGCAGTCTGTTGGTCTCCCCACTGAGCTATCGCTGCTCTTATGCCACTGTCACTAGGTACTCATAAAAGTGATTTTTAGATTTATAATAACAAATTGAAATTGTTTTCTAAGGTTGATTGCGATGTATAATTCAAAACGATACATATGATTCCTTAAAGATCTCAACAGGTCAAATCCATAAGTGATTTGCCACGATGTTCCGCATTGTACCGCAGATAGACAGCCCTATCGGCACTCACTTTCATAATAATATTTTATTAGTTCGTAATAACAAACGGACATTAGGGTAGAATTAGCTCAGCACTAAAATAAACACATCATAGAAACATTATACGCGTTTTAACTTAATATTTGTAGCTTCATAAATTTAGGAAAATACTTTTTTAGATTAAAGAAAAAGAAAAGTTAAAAGACAATTTCTTGTCGTTTAGTTTATCGATCTGCGTGCCTTGTTTTGATCTGAGATGTTTACAGAAAATGTTAAAACTGTCTTTGTATCAAAATCTAATAAATACTAGCTATTTTCTACTAAAATTATGAATGTGAAAATTTGTGCAGATCTTTGAGTGTTTGTAACTTAATCATACGGCACACTGAGACACTCTGTTTTACCATTTTAATTTATCAAAGTCGTCAACATGCCATTGTTGTATTATACCTATACAGGATGATTTTGAAATCGGGTAATTCCTTTTTTAAAAAAATAACATAACGATAACTGATATCGTAAATAATCAGGAGTAATAAGAAGGACCGCACGTTATTATTTACGACATTAATTATTGATATGCTATTTTTTATTAATTATTAAAAAATAAAATTGCCTCGGGTGGTTAACATATGACTATCTGAAACCATTTCACGAAAAAAACGGTAGATAATTTTTCTAGAAATAATTCTAATAAAAAGATATGTCAGGGTTATTTTATACCACCAGTAGAATGCGTGGTTAAAATGAATGACACGATTTCAAAATCAACCTGTATATACAGAGGTTAATGTTAATTAGTTTTAGATATTACGAAATAAAGATCTATTGCCGTCAAACAGATTTGCCAGACCCTGTGCCTCAAACCTCATACACCAAAATCGCATTTATTATATCTACGCCACCTAGGCAGTCGACATTATGATATGATACACGAACTTGTTATGATGTAAACTCATAACATGACACATTTTCTAAATGCAAATTTGACCTACTGCAACATAAAAACAACTGGAAATAGTACACCGCGTCCCAAAATTAATGGTCACGGAATTAATCAAGATATTTTTGTGTCCCCGACATTCGTACCTCATAATTAATGGCTTCTGGAAATTATTTACTACATTGTATAAAATAGTGCTCGTCTGCCTACAGAATGCCATCAAAACTAATTACATACAAACGGTCAAACATTGCGTTTGAAGCACAGAAATAACAGATAAGTGAGGATTTTTAACAGGCAATAACTATTAAATTTATTTCACGTGCTCTTGCGTTTAATTATACGTTATATTTTACGTTTAAACGTATAGCAGATAGTGAGGTGGTATTTAAAGATAGTGATATTTCATGAAAAATAGCAGTGGGATTGCTAAGGTCCCGTGGTATATGTTTGCTTTCAGGTTTTTGTGTACGATAGTGTGGTGTCAGGTTAGACCCCCGGGTCGATAAGTGCAAATATTCTTAGTAAGTTTTGGATAAATAAGCTCGTCGCCTATATATTCTAATTACAGACAATACTCATACTTAATCAGAGCGAGTCGCATGTACAATGCGGCACACCGAAGTGTTGATATTATATGATATTTTCTTTACAAGTGTCACTAAATTAAAAAAACAATTGTGTACCGAGTTCTTTAATGAGATATAAAGAGTGATATCACAATATGTCTACTGTTACGTGTAACTATATTCCACGGTTATATATTTTATCAGTGAAAGCTTTTAATTGGCCTTCACCTTATTAGTATTATGTTAATAATGTATTGTCGGCCTCGATGGTGTAGTGGTTAGTGTAACCAACTGCCACGCCTGAGGTCGCGGGATCGATTCCCGCACAAATCAAACAAATGTTTGATTTGTGCGGGAATGGATGTTTGTCTTGGTCTGGGTGTTTCTATCTCTAATATGTATGTATTTACAATAAAATAAGTATATATGTATGTTTATTCATTGTCTAGTACCCATAGTACAAGCTCTGCTTAGTTTGGGCTAGATGGTGTTGTGTGTATGTGATAGAATATTATTATATTATTATTTTAGCTGTGAGTTTTCCTGAAATGTTAATAAAAAATTAAAATAAAATAAAAACGGATGTAGAAAAATCTGGTGATATAAGCTATACCTACGTTTCGGCTGTCTCCCCTTTCGAACACATACATACACTCTCACGCTCGTATATGTACCTATACACAATATACATACATACGTATGAAGAGCGCACTGTGGCTCATAAATATATTTTTTTAAAACAAAATCTGTTTTTTATGAAAATCTATATTTAATTGAATTTTCTTTTAATGTCTGTTTGTTTGTTCGATCGTTGCGTTGATTTGATTTAGATTTAAATGCTGTTTTCACAATTCTGTAGCTCGTATTTCAACTTAAAAGTCATGTTTCATCTATTTAAATCATTTCAGTAGAATCAGAGTTGAGGAGTACCTATAGTTTCAAAACCCGCCAAAGCGACATCAGAACAAAAATAATGTTCCCATTGAATATGAAGCTTCTTCGTTTCTTCTATCGCATTGCACTGATAGTTTTCAATAAAACCCACTAAAATTTTATTAAATCAGCTCACAAAAGTAGCAGTTTGTTGCAAATACCGCTAAAAGAGTCCATTTATATTATGTCTTAAATGATTTTTTGAGATTTACCATTATTTGGTGAAAAGGATTTTAGAGGATTTTGAAACTAAACTACTCAGTTATAAAAACACATATACATCAATAGCTTTGCGGATGAACTGTAATCCACACAGACAAACTCACGGGCATAGTCTAGTGACTGATAATAAGATAAAATAGTTTCCTGTCACTGATCTTATCAGCGAGCGCGCATTTTGTTTCGGCAAATTTAAATGGCGTTTACGTCGTTCTGTCACGTAAATACAATATTTACAAGAGAATAAATAGTTAAAAAGCAACTTATATAATTAAAATCACTTGTTTTTATTGAAATAATTTTATTGTCCATTAAGGCGCTCATAACCAGTTGCACTCGTTGATCGGTAAACGATTAGCGAGGTTAAGCAACGTTGGGTGCGGTCAGTCTATAGATGGGTGACCGCTTAGTGGTATTTCATCTGAGCGTCTTCGTGCTTCCGAGGGCACGTAAAAAGTCGGTCCCGGTTGTTGTCAAATTGACAGTAGTCATTAAGCCATGTCAGAGGCCTACGGGCGGCTTGAACAACTCTTTATAACAGGTTGGCCACTAACCACAAACCCACCTAACCCACCAATACCCACCAACCACCAAAGAAAGATTATCCATTTTAAATTCACAAAAAATATAGTAACAATAATATTCTAATTAATATCAGCCATCCCGTGTAGGAAAATAGCCCTTAGTAATATATAATAAACATCCCTAAACCTTGAGTACCATATTAAAGGTACAATTTTATGACGTAATCTTATATAAACAAATGTCTTACTTAACTATTGGAATCTTACTGTAGCCAATAGAACTAATTATAGCATAGCCAGACAGCAATTTCAAGAGAATCTTAGAAGCTCTTCATCACCTGAATTGACTTGTAAATGGCTCTCTATGGATTCTGCAACCGAATCAACATAAAAAACATGCCATCGTATTTTTCTTCCAATTTGTTTTGAGCAGGGCGATTAATACAGATAATTGTATTTAGATATTTGTTTACTAGTTCTTTTGAAGATTATTTCGAAGGTAAGTCTAATCACAATAAAGTTGTCACGTGTAGTCAGACCAGTCGTTTATTCGTCTGTCCCTCGCTATCTCCAGACAGACGTGAGACAGATTTCTGAAGTTTGTTTCGCCAGTAAATGTATGCTAATAGTTTTTGTATCGGCTGTTTTCTCGTTCAATATCTTTCGAGTGACAGACTGATTTGTTTAGTATTGGAAAACCTTTTTTAGATAACATTGCATAATGGTTGTCTTCATTGAAAGGATCTTTGCAAACCTGCCCAATTTTCTTCGATCAATTAACTTTAATTTTAGGCAGCGATAGCTCTCAGTGGGGAGAAAACAGACTGTAATGCAGAGGGTCTCGGGTTCGAACCCACGTCGCGCACCTCTGACTTTCGGAAGTTATATGACTTTTCTAAATTATGTGCGTATTGATTGACAATTATCGCCTGCTCCGTGCCTCGGAAAATAAGTTAAGCCGTCGATCCCGGCTGCCATGAACATCTATGGCAGTCGTTATTGGGAAGTCAGTGCCCTCTAATATCCTGACACTGGTCTAGCCTTAGGGTATCGTTAGCCTTCAGGTTGCGGAGGTCAGATGGCAGTCACTCTGTGTAAAAACTGATATCCAGTCAAATCCGGTTAGACTTTCCGGTTAGGTTTTCGGCTTTCTAGCCAACCCGAAGTAACTTGGGAATAATAAAGGCTAGGGAGAAGAAGGCTATTGAAATCAAACAACATCCTAATTTCAATAGAGAAGATGATTGGAATGTACTACCAGCTTGGGGTCCAGTAATTCAAATAGTCAAACCCAAGAAGAAGCAAACCACAGCTAGACTTCATGATACTTTGAGCTCATTCTGCGTAAATAGAAACACCAATGATTAAATTATGTTCGGGTACTTTGCGATAACTACACTGGAACATTGAGATAACTACCATCTTAGTCTCCCCGTGACCATGGCTGCTGAAAAACAACCGAAACGTCGGGGAAAGTGTAAAATTAAATCTAAATACTTATATCATTTAAATAGCTTAAATTGAAGTAAACAGTAACTAGGTAGTAAAAGTGTTTAACAATAGTTGTTTAAAGTTCCAAAGTAATAATAGTGTTTTATAAAAAATAAACAACGCGATAAAATCCGTATAAAGTTTGTTTAATTTGAATAAAATAAATAAATAAAGTTCTAATCCAATTGAACGTGTGGGATTCATGACCTCGCGATCACGAGTCCAATGCCTTTGCCATAGGGCTTATCGTGGGCTTTTCATGTTTTTGGCTTGTTGTATAGCCTATTATATTATTTTCAGGAGAAAATTAGTAATCCCCATATTTCACGGGGCTTTATAATTAGTGAACTCATATATACAAAGAACATTAAACTTGTCGATTACACGACTCTTGATGATTAAACGAACTTACCAAGTGAAGTTCTATCATAATTATACGAAGCATCACGTCCGAAGAGATAAGTATTTTGAAATGAATATATTACACAATAATTCGTTTCTTAGTGACAATTGGTGCAGACAGCGGAGTAAGTGAAGGAATGCCGGGGTTGCCAGTGCAAGATAAAACATTTCCTTAAAATAAAAAGAGTAATCTTTTAACTATAGTGTACGAACGGTAGCACCTAGAGCGTTACTACATTGTGTATATAATATATTCATTTCAGGATACTTATCTCGAGGACGTGGTGCGAGTATAATTTTATCTAACAGCTAAGAACCATCTTTACGCAATATATTTCAAAATTGTATGAATGTCATTTCAAAATGTGACTTCTTAAAATTCCAATCACATATAAAAATATTAGCTTATTTATCCAAATTAATAATAAACAGATTGCGGGAATTCCATTCTCCAATTCGGCATTTCCCCTGTATCATTAGTATTAAATTTACGTATATAATAGAGTATGATTCACATTGCCTATTTAATATCAAAATAGCTATTTAATACCGGCGTGCAGACAGTCGGCGGCGTTGCGTCGCGACGTGGATTCAGTCACGGAATAATGAGTATAGTCTATAGATATTTATATATATGATTGACAATTATTGCCTGCTCCGTGCCCCGGAGAGCACGTTAAGGCGTCGGTCCTGGCTGCCATGAACATCTATGGTAGTTGTTACTGGGAAGTCAGTGCCCTCTAATATCCTAACACTGGTCTAGCCTTAGGGTATCGTTAGCCTTCGGGTTGCGGAGGTCAGGTGGCAGCCACTCCGTGTAAAAACTGATATCCAGTCAAAACCGGTAAGACTAGAAAGCCGACCCCAAGTAACTTGGGAATAATAAAGGATAGGGAAAAACGACTCTATAGCAATTATATTACTAGAAGGCTATAGGATATATAACATTACGCTACGACCAATAGGAGCGGGGCAGCAATGAAAAATGTTGCAAAAACGGGGAAAATTCTCTTATGTGAAGCAGACGAAGTTGCGCAGGTTAACTAGTATGAGCTAAAAGGTAATGAGATTGGTAGGTACATACACATATGTATGTAGTACGTGTGTACGTAGGTGCACACCCTGGTGTCTACTACTACTACTCTACGCCGGTTTCCGGTGGTAGTAGTAGAGTGGTACAACCCTGAACGAGGCAACTCTTTTCGACCGTCACCAAATCTAAAAGTCCTTGGTTGTTCTATTGAGTCAATTCGAAGTTTTTATTTTTTTATACAACTAAGGTGGCAAACAAGCATACGGCCCACCTGATGGTAAGTGGTCACCGTAGCTTATGAACGCCTGCAACACCAGAGGCATCACTTGCACGTTGCCGACCCTTTAGGAAAGGAAGTGGGAAAGAGAAGGAGCGGGATGGGGGAAAGGGGGTGATTGGTCGTCCGGCACTCTCACTCACCGAACGAAACACAACAGTAGGAATACTGGTATTTCACGTCGATATTCTGTGAGAGGGTAGTCCTTCCCCGGTCGAGCCGAAATCAGCGAGGCTCTACTACTCTCAAATTAAAAAGTCAATAGATGGTGACTTGCCCATAACTGTAGCACGTTTACAACAGCTGTGTTCTTACTGCCGATGGCTCGATACCGCTCGATATAGACAATTCGTCATCAGTCATCCATCGTCTACACATTCACTACAATAACACATAAAAGATTTAGTGTAAGCTCTGTTATAAAAAGAAAATGATTTATTTCTACGCCGATGTTGTAAAAATAGATTGTATTGGCTAGTTATCATTCCACGGTTTAGACACGTGTACTGGATCGTTGTTACTATGCGTAATATAGGCCGTGTTATTATTTTGTCGTACTACTCAAACGTATGAGAAAAGAGACTAGTGGGAAGCTGATGGACTGAGTCTTCAGTTCGAGCCTACTACGCGTACTCGAAGATGCAGGCGTATTATATGGTTACAGATAAAGAGCAGCGATAGCTCAGTGGGGAGACCAACAGACTGCAATGCAGAGAGTCTCGGGTTCGAACCCACGCCGCGCACCTCTGACTTTCGGAAGTTATATGACTTTTCGAAATTATGTGCGTATTGATTGACAACTTTCGCCTGCTCCGTGCCTCGCACGTTAAGCCGTTGGTCTCGGCTGTCATGAACATGGGCAGTCGTTATTGGGAGAGTGTACTGGCCCCCACATAAGATAAGATATTGTTACAGATACAATTGAGCTTTCAGATATGCAGGATTTCGCGCGTGATTTCTGAGTCACAGAAAGTTCTTCATAGCGTTTCGAAGATTTGTTAATAACCTGTACTTGACCAGCGTAGTGGATTAAACCTTATAGTTGACATACTGATTTTTTAGCAATTATACTGCTCGACAAAGGACAAAGGCGTTCTGGACAAAGGCCAGGTTAAGAGCTTCTTGAACCGACGGGCGTGTATGAGGAATGTGATGAAAGTGAATGAAGCCAGAGAAGTGTGTCAGGATCGTAGCAAATGGAAATCCGTAGTCTCTGCCTACCCCTCTGGGAAACAGGCGTGAATATATGTATGTATGTATGTATACTGCTCGACTGATCATAGACGTCGACCGTAACCTATGGATGGTTGCTATATCAAGTCATTTAACAAGAACGATTGCTAGATGGATTGACGGACCTGTATCTCTGCTATCGTTGCAACTTTGAGGAGTTTAGACACTACTACTCATCAGATCGTACATTTATTTTTACCCGAAGGTCTTGACGTTTCGACCAAGTCACGTCGTGGTCACACTGTAGGCTGGCAAGCGGACAGCTTTTCCAGTTATCGATTACCATTACGAATTATCATAATATCATGCAACGCAATGTTATTGTTGTGTTAGTCGTTAGTAAGACAATTCAAGGTCATTTAGCTGCGATCTTCTGTAAAGTAATGATCTGATCGGGCAGCTTCTAGTATGAAAGTAGGTATACTCACATGCTTTAAAATTCTAGTAATAATAAAATGGTAAATAGCCCCTATGTCTAACATATAATTTGGTAATATTTGATTAAATGATTAACTATTTGACATTAAAATTATTTGATTAAATTTTCATATTGGTCATTAATACGATCACTAAATGACTACCTTATCAAAGCGTCATCAAATCCTGGATCAAATATTCAGTGACGATGCTTAAATTGATATTTGAATGTTACATACATACATAGATTCACGCCTGTTTCCCAGAGGGGTAGGCAGAGACTACGGATTTCCATTTGCTACGATCCTGACACACTTCCCTGGCTTCATTCACTTTCATCACATTCCTCATAGACGCCCGTCGGTTCAAGGTGCATATAGGTGCATATATATTTGAATGTTATGTTATGAGTGACATTATTCAATTTTCGAATCATCAAACAGTCTTTCGGTTATTTCGTGCTTCTAAGAATATTTTCCAGAAGTTTCAATAGAGGAGTTTATAATTAAGTTGGCAAAGTCTTCTTATCAGCAAGATCCCACTCCTCGTCACATTGCACTTACGTTCACGTGAGTGCATTCTCCTGCTGTCAGTCATGAGACAGCGAGTGCGAGATTCCTCTCTAAATATAGCCTAACCGGATTGCGCACGAGTGGTAGTTGCTACGTACGCCCAGTTCACGACGAAAGGTCGAACTCAATCTTGTATATATGAAGACAAGCTGCTGAAGCGATGGTAGCATCCATCTTACCATCAGGCGATCCGTCTGCTCGTTTGCCCCATAATCCATAAAAAAAAAATCCTATCAAGTTTTCTTACATCAAACCTGTTTATCCCTACAATGTATGTGTATAACACCCGCTTCTTACGGATCCGTACATGAAGGGTACCAACGAAACCCAATACTAAGCCTCCGCTGTACGTCTGTCAGTCTGTATCTCATGAACGGAAATATGTAGACAATCGTAAAAGTTGAAATTTTCACAGATGTACATAGTTTTATACTCGTATCTTGTACGATGGTACGGAACTATTTTTGTGCGTGTCCAACTCGCACTTGACCCGTTTTTCCTAATTGTTAAAAGTCCTGTGTGAAAGGTGGCGAGTATACTGCAATTTTACGATCACATTGCAAAATTCCGTGATGCTACTAGGATATTTTCTATGCCAAAACGCAATTTATTTAGAAATACACTAATATTTAGTTTTTTCGGCATGGCTGATTGACAAACTGTGGAGACACAGCCAGAAATCCCAGGTATCAAAAAGTTTATGGATATTGAGTCATTAGTAACAGGAAAACCGTTGCATTATTCTGTAGCCTCATAGTTGCCGAAAATCTATTTAGACGTGCTCGGTTCATTACCTCACCAAGTCTAGAAAAACTGCTCAAAACACGGCCAACTGCATGTCACAACCGCGCAACACGCAACAAGCAACACGCAACACGCATCACATAACGGCACCAACTTGATTTACAATTGATTACTTTTATAATTTATTTTTAAAGTTTAAGCTAGTATTTAATAAGAATACTGCACGTATATATATATATTATTCTCTGGGCAACACATCCTTTAAAAAAGGGATACCTCTAATATGAAATAACTTATCATTGATATACGGTCCGCGTGATGGTAAACGATTATCTTAGCCTATTATCAAAGGATAATGAACTAAGATAATCGTTTACCATCACGCGGACCGGATGGCGGATTTTTTTAAGTAGTTAAGATGAGATAGAAAGTAAGCCATGTGAGCATTCAAACTCTTACACCGCCTGCCAGAAAGAATGTACTACTTCGGCGGGAGACCCAGCCCATTCGTAACGTCACCGAAATATTGACAACAGCCGATCCTGCCATCCAAAAAATCTGTGCATATTTTCCAGGTGGTTAGAAAAGCAAACCCACCAACAGTTCTCAAGGATAAGCCAACTGTAATCCAAAAGCAACATTTATCAAAGAACCAAGACAACCCGCATTAAAAAATGCCCGCACAAATAGTCAGATGTGACTCCTAGAATACATGAACTGGCCACGCAAATAGCACTTCAATTATAAATAATTTATGTTACATAGCTATATTGCACACGAATAATAAAACCTACACAATTATTAACGGAGACATTCGTTCTAAAACCGTCCCTAATCATATTAGTGGTTGACATTAGCGTATTGTCACAAAACTTAAAACATACTACAATATCTAGGGCTGAACGTAACTAGACAACTATTTTAAAGTGATAGTTATCTATTGCCGCCTTCGTTTTTATAAATTTCTCTACTCATAACATCACTAATCAAGTAACCTTGTGTTGTGCTCCTCCATACACCACAACCGCTGTAGACGTAGTGGACAAAAACCTAAACCCTTGCGATGGAGCCATCGCAGAAACTCTTTTACAAAGTCTGTAAAGTGCTAACAGTCTAGTGGAGCAAATCACCTCGTAAACCGTGTACCGTCACCTGGCCGTATGCCTGTTTGCCACATTTGTAATATTTTACTATTCTTGCATTTGTTCTAAAACCATTGCAAGGAGACAAAAGATAGAAAAGTGTAAATAATAGTGATTTCCGCAGTACTTATTTTTTATTTTATTCTTCTCCCTAGCCTTTATTATTCCCAAGTCACTTGGGGTCGGCTTTCTAGTCTAACCAAATTTGACTGGATATCAGTTTTTACACGGAGCGACTGCCATCTGACCTGCGCAACCCGAAGGCTAATGATATCCTAAGGCTAGACCAGTGTCAGGATATTAGAGGGTACTGACTTCCCAATAAGGACTGCCATAGATGTTCATGGCAGCCGGGACCGACGGCTTAACGTGCTCTCTGAGGCACGGAGCACGCAATAATTGTCAATCAATAAGCACATAATTTCGAAAAGTCATATAACTTCCGAAAGTCAGAGGTGCGCGACGTGGGTTCGAGCCCGAGACCCTCTTCATTGCAGTCTGTTGGTCTCCCCACTGAGCTATCGTGTTTTTTATTTTATTCGAATACCTAATTATTATCATCATTGCAATCGTTAAGGTTTTTATTCCCGAAGAAAACGTATACGTAAACGTCTGTCAAAATCTCTGAACGTATGGGTAGCTTACGCGTATTAATCCATATCGCGCTAGCTGTTTTTAGGTTCCGTAAGCCTACGTTACTAGGCACACTGCCCGAACTGCTACTTAACATTTACCATTTAATCTAGTATTATACTCATTTATAAAAAGTGCTAAAGACACGTACCGCCTGATTAAATTTGATTAGGTTATACCGAATAAGGAACTAAAAGAACTAGAAGATATTAGAGCCTCACTGATTTCAGCCTGAATGGGCCGGCTCGACCGGAGAAGGACTACCCCCTCACAGAATACCAACGTGAAATAGCTGTGTTCCTACTGTTGTGTTTCGCTCGGTGAGTGAGAGTGCCGGAGGCCCAATCACCCCCTTTCCCCTTCCCGCTCCTTCTCCTTCCCACTTCCTTTCCTAAAGGTTTGGCAACGCGCAAGTGATGCCTCTGGTGTTGTAGGCGTCTATAGGCTACGGTGACCACTTACCATCAGGTATACTTGTTTGCCACCTTAGTAGAATAATAAAAAAAAAATATTACTTTAGCCAGCACAAGACATGTATGTCAAAAGCTAAACTCGTGTCAACCCTAGAGCGTAACGTAATGGACACAATTCACGTCACGCAGCCATCTCTACGACTTTTATTAGAAACATTTAGATAGATAGAATCTCTACGAATAATAGTACAATAAAAGAGACTATTACTGTTTCTAGTGACGAACTGTCCAACTCTAGTAGAACTGATTTAACATTGCCACCTACACCGCATTCTTCATCAAAAATACACGTAACAAAGAGTATCAGGTCATGTGATTGTTCGTAAGGTGGATTCAGTGCTGCCAAATGGTTATATACAGTGTGTGGAGGAACGCTGGCGACGGTACACGATATGCAAACGTACGATTAGCTACAAGCTGCGTCAAGTCGCGACTTCAAGAGCTTGTGGTGACCGTTATTTTGACAAATTTGAATTCTTATCTAAAAGCTTGGAAGATAGAATTAGCAGGCGTTGGTAACTAACTCAAAAATAGTAAGCCAAACGTATATTTTTGATTGGTCTTTCGTTTTGACTATTCATGATTATTAAACAAATAGTAATAATATCAACTAAAAACGATAGCAAAGAACTTGAATACTGAAGGATTTTTAAAGGGTTCGGCTTTATTATTTTCTTCTTTAAATTTGACACTGCTAATACACCGGCAATAGTTGATTATAATTCTAGCGTTTAATAATTGGATAGTAAAGTTTCGGCTTAATAGTCGTTCCGCACGAATTTGTTCGCACGAATCGTGCGACAATACCTTTTTTTCGTGTATTATACCAATAATCTATGTATTAAAGGTTCATTCCTAGCGTCGATTATTTTTCTAAAAGTTAAACGTTGATTTTATGTGAGTACATAAGTAGTTTATGGAGTGACTATTATACAAAATGTCGTTTTATATTTTCTGAATGAGTGAAGGGCTCGCAGGGCTCTTTCTAAATGGTCAACAAGTATTTTATTTGTCATCTTTGGTGTTTTGCCAAATATGCCATGTTGACGGGTCAAGGTTACGTTTAATAGGTTTTTGTTGCTTACAATTGAATGTCTTGTGAGTACAAATGAACAAACATATTGTAGTATTTTATATAGCTACCGATATAATAATATAATTAAAATGTGTTGACTTTGTTAAAGGTATATATATATACTTTGACGTTCATAAGTGTTACTTTGTGACCTAAATGAATAAATGATTTTTGACTTTGACTTTGATATATAAAGCAAAATAATTAAAGTGTTGTAAGATTGCAATGTCCGAATAAAAATGTAATATCCTCAATCAGAACTTTTTAGTTGTCGTTTGGCACACACACTAAACATATTAGTCAACTTTAGGCATTGATAAAACAACTCCGGTGCTATTTATAATCTCAGTTATACTAACTAACTTCACTAACTTTACACAACTGGAAAACATCGAAGCAATCTCTTCTTCTCCCTAGCCTTTATTATTCCCAAGTCACTTGGGTCGGCTTTCTAGTTTAACCGGATTGGACTGGATATCAGTTTTTACACGGAGCGACTGCCATCTGACCTCCGCAACCCGAAGGCTAACTATAACCTAAAGAGGGCACTGACTTCCCAATAAAGATTGCCATAGATGTTCATGGCAGCCGGTACCGATGGCTTAACGTGCTCTCCGAGGCACGAATCAGACGATATTATTGTCAATCAATACGCACATAATTTCGAAAAGTCATATAACTTCCGAAAGTCGGATGTGCGCGACTTGGGTTCGAACCCAAGACCCTCTGCATTGCAGTCTGTTGGTGTCCCTACTGAGCTATCGAAGCAATCTGTGGATTACAAATATCTTTATTCCGTAAAAGGCCAAACTAAAACAATGCGAGTTAGTCTCAATAATTTAAATAGACAATTTGTTTCTGCTCTAATGATGGAATAGCTTACCGTGAAAATGTTCTCTATAATTCAGATATTCAGACATTAGCTATATCGTTTACATATTCTAGGATACATTGTTTACATTCTATTGTAGCAATAGTAAACACAGCAAATAATACATAGGTTAACGAATTGGCACATGTAAAGAATAAGCAAATGTTTCTTACTTTTGTCATAAATAAAATTTACGCACAACCTACATACAATCCTAACTAACAATTAATTATAAACGCAAAAGCATGAATTAAAATGGGATTAAATATAATGACCACCAAAAATCTAATTGCGCAGCAAAATAATAATATGCTTACTAAAATATATCATAACGAGCACCTATACGCCTCAAATCACTGCATTCCGTCTCGGAAGGGTTAGGTTATGTTAGGTTCCTTCTTAAACCCACCCAAAAATAGGAGCCCCACCAAGAAGCTCCTCCGACCTATTTTGATCTCTTTAAACATATTTTGCTGTGCAATTTGGTAATCATTTACTATTTTTGACTGTTATATTTTACTATATCTGGTGATAAGTTAAACATAAGCCAATTAAAATGGATCAGTGACGTCATATTGTTAAGAGATTATTGAAAGAACAGAACGTAGATAATTTACACCTGAAGAAACATGTCTCGAAAATATTAAATAAAAATAATTAACGAGATGGATAGCGCTTCAAAGCTGCGAACGGCAGTTAGTAAAAAATATTATACATCTCACAAATCATAAACAAAAATAATAATATAATAAAAAACTAAAAACTAACAGAGATGTATATCAACACACTGTATACTGTCACTGCGTGACGTCATCGCGCGTCATGTTTACGTAATGCAATGGCGGCGCGTAACGTATATGTTGAAGCGATTTGAAAATAGAACGACATGTCTTGTGCGAGGGTATTTATAGATGAGTGGGTCACCTGTAATGGTACTGCGATATTTACAGGTGTTTTGTTAGTATCGCCGCGTCGTGGAATTGGATGGGTTAACTCATCACGACTGTTTATCATTGAAGGGTTAGGCAGAGGTGTGTGACATACTTAATTTTATCCAGTTAGTTTTGTATATTCTGCAAGTTATATGAAGTTGGCGCATAATTATTGACGGTTGATATTTTGTGGTAATTTTTTTTTCCGTGTCACTACTGAGAATTTTCTGTTATATTTACTTAACACGGAAGTCGTTCCAACAATCTTGCGATTAATTTTGTAATTGATGAGAAAATGTGGATGAAAGTAAAATTTTGGCAGGCAATAACTTCTTCTACAATTCAGTAAATATAAAAGTATTTTATAGAAAGCCGTAAAACCATGGTAGGTGGTATATGGTCATCGCAAAATATTAGTTGTTCGAAGTCTGGCGGTATTTTTCTCCGTGTATGGTAGTTTATCATCTAAATAGTATGGAAAGTCTCCTGTCTAATAGTCGTATTTTTTAATTAATCGTATAGTAATCAAATGTCGTCTCAGTGAAGTGGAATCATCAAACAAAGACTGGCATGTGAGCAAGTTTCACAAGAGCGCCGGCCGCCGATCGCCGACTCACTGCTGCTTCTCTTTCATGTATATGTTAAGAGTCACGTTATACTCTTTCTGTGTTTTTACAGAATTCTCTGGAAGAATCTTACAGAATTCTGACCTTCACCGAGTATAAAAAACTGAGAGATCCTCTGATTAGTCTATGGCCGAGCATAGACATACGCTACTACATAGACTTATCGTATATTTTTCAGCAGACCTGGCAATGCTTTGGTTAATGTATCGAGGGTATGTATGCCGAGATACAGTAATCATAGCCAGTTGCAGTTAAGCAACGTTGGGTGCGGTCAGTCTATAGATGGGTGACCGCTTAGTGGTATTTCATCTGAGCGTCTCCGTGCTTCGGAGGGCGCGTAGAAGTTGGTCCCGGTTGTTGTCAAATTGACAGCAGTCGTTAAGCCATGTCAGAGGCCTACGGGCGGCTTGAACAACTCTTGCCACTAAACACAAGAAAAAAAATTGCATTTAGATTTATTTTGTCAGAGGAATGAATAATTTTATCCTTCTAACGAAATAATAATGCGACTAGGTAAGATAATGGAATTCTATGTTATTTTTTGCTGTAAGTTTATAATTTTATTTTATTAGCGTATCTAATATTTTTATAGCACTTTTAAATTACTACTATATTTCTGATGTAATATGATAGGCACAATTTCTAAAAGTATACTTACATTTTTAAAAAGTTTTTATTATCGTAATAAAAAAAATGTAAAATTAATAACTATCTCTCGAGTATAGGCTCATTATTAAAAAGCAAATAAAAGAAATATCGTAAAATGTATTTCATTAGTTACTATTAAGAAGCTATTTGGCGCCCGTGTTATATGGCGGCGTTATTTTTTAAACTAAATGTAGTGACAAGGTACGAGCGAGCCAATTGATATTTCCTGACTACAATATTTATGTAATTGTACCGTACCTTTGCAGTATTTTTACTATACATTGTACAGTCACTTACAAAAAGATGTATACGGAACAAAGTTCCATTAAAATGTGTATAGCCAATATGCCAAAATATTGTACTGTCCTCGTTTTTTCTGAAAGTCCCTCGTGTCATGGCATATATTCCTAGTGCGGAAGTTCGCAAAGAATCATTCGGGGTGACTTTACAAGCATTCAAACAACGGATCCAAATATACATCATACAAATTTTTGTCCCACACGGGAAAACGTTTGATCGGCTCTAAAACACTCGGCCCATTGCCAGTAGTGAGGTTACCACGTAAACCACATCATTTAGTTAATAAATAATCTTTGTAATACAACGTTTTGAATTTTAGAGGAATACAAACTTATGGAACATTCAAGATTACAAACGACGACGTTTTTTAAGTTTCGTAAAAATCATGAAAATTGACGAGTTACAGTAAATATGTTTTGCCACAATATTCGAGCAAAACATGCAGACATTTTAACGTAACTTTGTTCCGTAAGTATGTGAGGAGTATAGTTTCAAAACCCGCCAAAACGATATCAGAACAAAAAATGTTCCGATTGAACATGAAGCTCCTTCTTTGCTTCTATCGCATTTCACTTATAGTTTTCAAGAAAACTCACAAAAATTCTATTAAATCAGCTCACAAAAGTAGCAGTTTGTTGCAAACACCGCTAAAATAGTCCATTTATATTATGTCTTTAAATGTTTTTTTGAGATTTACCATTATTTGGAGAAAAGTATTTTAGACGATTTTGAAACTAAACTACTCATATATGTTATTGAGGCTGACTGTACATCAAGCCTAACGTAATAATATATTGGCCTCTTAGCACTCCACTGCCGCCTATTAGTCAGCCTCTAATAGCCCTCCAACTCTCATTCATTTATCACATCATTAACAACTCAGGTGAATAGGCGACCGGTGAAAAATAACCGTGGCGTCGCCTAAAATATTTTATAAAGAGAGGCCAATTTATAAATTTGATTTTATATGACAGGTGAGAATAAACTGTTTAATGTCACAGCTATAAATAATAGATAAATATGCGCAGACAGGTTTACGTCGCATATATGTATATACAAATATGATATTATCACACAATGGGGAGAAAGAGAAATTGCTTTTGATTAAAATGGGAAATGTTTTTAAACTACAAATAGTAAATCATTGTAGGTTGTCAGAGGAACATATTTTTTTAATTTCGGGTCTAGGTGTTCCTAGTTTCCGTTTAAACTTTTGGCAGGCATTATTCATAGCGCGGGAGATGCCTTTAACAAACAAAAGTTCGAGCCCGCACAAGTCAAAAATATGAACATCTGTATCAGCATTACACTATTAAAAATTATCTAATTACTCTGGCCGATTTTTGTAATATTAGCGGGCCGTGCATCTCAGCTAAGCTACTAAAAAAAAAAACTAAGGAAAACTGTCACGCGTTTTTCTTCGAAAGCATATTATAGAGATGGATGTGGTCTTTGGATATTTATATTGTACTTATACAGCATAAGTACCACGCGTATTTGGCTAAATAAATAAATGTATACTTTATGCAAAGTCAAAGTCAAAAATCATTTATTCACTTAGGTCACAAAGTAACACTTATGAACGTCAAAGGTGTTAGTGAGTTTGTTACATTTACTGAATTTACATTTATGTTAGTTGCAAGGTCCAGGTAAAAGGTTGAGCCTATGATAAGATACCTGCAAGAAACTCAAGGCCACTCTTTTAAATCGCCATCAAATTATAATTTCAGTATTTTACAACTCATTTATGTACCAGGTGTTGCAGTCATTATGCCATATGTCACTGTCCATATAAAAAACCAGACAGCTTGCTCATAATTTTAGATCGCGTGACCGCCTGAAAGCATGTGATCGATTCTATATATTTCTATTATAATGGAAGTCCATCGTTGGCAATTATTAGGTGGCGATACTATCAAAAGTATCATCATCACGATGATGATGATGATACTTTTGATTCCTCTCAACTGGAGAAACTACTCTTAACTACCGACTTTTGCCAGCTAGAGGACACACTTTTGATATTCGCTTTCTAGAGCAGTCGATCATATGACTAGCCCACTGTAGTATATGGTTGACAGTTTTTTGACCACGTTAGAGACGCGTGGTCCTCTCAATCATTACCTAATTAAACATAGACAACTGATCGCGCTGTGTAGTGCTTGCGCTCAACAAAATACTGTGGCACTTGCATTGCTGCAAGCACTACACAGCGCGATCAGTTGTCTATGTCATCACCGTTGTTTTTGTGCCGTCAGGTGGGACGTGCATCTGCACATAAACATTTGAATTGTTTTTAAAGTTTCTTTATACATATTTTTATTTACTTAATTACTTTTTGTTATACCCATATTTTAATAATAATTGATGATGCATGTCATGATGGTACAAAAATAAAATCTTTTCATTTCATTTAATTTAATCACCTACAATACTTCAGTGTACGGGTTTAAATATAATATGTAAGATTATTTTTATAATTGTATCACTACAAAATCACGAGATAATGCAATTAGTATTCATCCCAAACGGACGCAGATAAAATGTGCACCTAATTGTACATTGACCTGATGCATCTTACCTGTATCCCTTAACCGTTCGTAAGCCACCGTCAGATCAGCGAGGGCCACTAACAGAATATCAGAATTGACTTTGATACAAAATTAAGGTAAATTATTGCTAATATCGGTAATACATCGTAGCAGCGATAGCTCAGTGGGGAGACCAACAGATTGCAATGCAGAGGGTCTCGGGTTCGAACCCAAGTCGCGCACCTCTGACTTTCGGAAGTTATATGACTTTTCGAAATTATGTGCGTATTGATTGACAATTATCGCCTGCTGCGTGCCTCGGAGAGCACGTTAAGCCGTCGGTCCCGGCTGCCATGAACATCTATGGTAGTTGTTATTGGGAAGTCAGTGCCCTCTAATATCTTAACACTGGTCTAGCCTTAGGGTATCGTTAGCCTTCGGGTTGCGGAGGTCAGATGGCAGTCGCTCCGTGTAAAAACTGATATCCAGTCAAATCCGGTTAGACTAGAAAGCCGATCCCAAGTAACTTGGGAATAATAAAGGCTAGGGAGAAGAAGATCGGTAATACATCGTAGGCTGAAAATACATTCTTAAATTCTGGAGAAGTTAATTGGTGACTATGTGGACTCACCTTCAGGTATCTTGATAGTAGTACCAAGGTTGATCTGCTGCAGCCTGGCGAGAGCTGCCTGCTGCAGCGCCCTCCGCTCCACCTCGCTGAGGGTCAGCAGAGAGGTGTCTGTCAGCCGCACGCAGCGCCCGGCGCCGTCTGCCCAGCAACAGCTGCCCTGCACATAACGCGTGACGTCATCACACCACACCTCGGTTTACTGAGACACAGCTGATAGGCAAGCCTAATCATACGAACTAGTATGTATATTTATTAAAAAGTTCGAGAGGCTCATCTAAGTACACACTATCTTCCTTGCATTCCTTAAAGTCCTATTCCGTAGAATCGGCGACAAGAGTATCGAGGCTGGAAGCGTATATAGTCTGCTTGTTTGCGTTGTATATAAGAAAATTTACGGAAGACAATTTGCTGACCCGTATATAGTAGTTAAACTATATATTATTAGAGCTGGCTGCCATGAACATCTATGGCAGTCAGTGCCCTCTAATATCCTGACACCGGTCTAGCCTTCGGGTTGCGGAGGACAGATGGCAGTCGCTCCGTGTAAAAACTGATATCCAGTCAAATCCGGTTAGACTAGAAAGCCAGCCCCAAGTGACTTGGAAATAATAAAGGCTAGGGAGAAGAGAAGATAATAATTTACTGCTGTAAATGAATATTTGTTTGTGTATAAAAATAATTGTGTGTGTAATGTGCACCGAGATGATTTAAAATTAATATACAAAACACTGCTAAATCAAAAATCTATTTTATTCAACTTCAAAGCAATATAGCAGAAATAGAGGTCAAAGAAAGGTATAAAGCAAAAAGAAGAATACAAGAAGTAGGAAGAAATATAAAAGAAATAATTATATTTCGTAAATATATTTCTTCCTGAATTTGTATGTATCATATTCTTTTTATATAAATGTATAGTTGTAAGAGTATAAAATACCCGTAAACACGCGCCTCAATGAGTGTGCGCATAAATGTCACGAAAAATACGCAATAAATTGTGAACAGGTGCCCTACACGTAATATGTTACATTTTATTACATATATACATGTCTTATATATCATATAAACACCGCATTTTTAATACTACTAATGTGGTTAACGAAGATACGGCTCACGTGATTGTAAGTGGTGACAATAACCCATTGATGCTTAGAACAATACGGGCATTAATTGCCAATTAACGACCCTATGTAAAAGAAGACCCGCTTATAATGACAAGAAAGTAAGGATGAAAGAAAAGAGAAGAAGAAAGAAGCTTCATCTCTCAAACATTTTTCATTTTATGTATAGTAGAGCATCATTTTTCGAGTAGTAGAGCCTCGCTGATTGCAGCATGAATGGGGAAGGACTACCCTCTCACAGAATATCGACGTGAAATACCAGTATTCCTACTGTTGTGTTCCGTTCAGTGAGTGAGAGTGCCGGAGACCCAATCACCCCCTTTCTCGCATCCCGCTCCTTCTCCTTTCCACTTCCATTCCTAAAGGGTCGACAACGCGCAAGTGATGCCTCTGGTGTTGCAGGTGTCCATAGGCTACGGTGACCACTTACTATCAGTGGGCCGTATGCTTGTTTGTCACCTTAGTGGTATAAAAAAAAAACAAAAATATGTGTTTTGGAAAACGAGTGCTTCTCTACACGTATGTATGAATAGTTTGTGACAGGAGTGCTGGTGTTTTAGAATGTTTGTAAGCGATTTTGGGTCACGAGTGCTTGTGGTGGAAGCGATTTTGAGACACGAAGTGCTTCTGTATGAATGTGGTAAGTAAAATGAGTTTAGGGATATGAGTACTTCTGTATGTATGAATAATGTGCTTGTGAATGTGGTGTAAGCGGTTTTGAGACACGAGGTGCTTCTTTACCAGTATGTATGAACGTGGTATGAGGAGTTTTGAGACACAAAGTGCTTCTGTATGATTATGATGTAAGCGATTTTCAATTCAATTCAATTCTTTTATTGTACTCCATAATGTATATACAGGTCTTATAAATATAGAGAGAACAATAATTTATGAAACCCGGCGGGCACGGCAACATTAGGAGAGAAGGACGAACATTCTATTATTGTTTTCTGTACGTATTCATGAAGGAGGATTTTTGGCCGAAGGGTGTGGTGTTCCGACGCTTCCGCAGACAAGTGCCACATGAACGCACAACAACAGAGTGCAAGTGAAGCAGTCCTAATATAGTTAATAAGTTAATACAAATTGTACAGATCGCGCAATATGTGATGGCCGGACTGAACATAGCGTCTCCGAATTGTTGCGCATGTACTATCGGCTCCAGCGACGGATGACCACTTCAGAAAAATTTTCGCTTGCACATGTTGACCAGTTGAGTTTGTATCGCCTTAGAATCAGTAAACAAAAGTAAAGTGTAAAAAATCTCAAACAAAGAAAGGGGCGTGTCACGGGTACGGATACCAAGGGTTGGCCTGTTATGCGATTTTAACCTTAGGAGTGGTCATCCGTCGCTGAAGTCGATAGTACAGTCGCTAAGAAGCGTCTCGCCCCCACCCCCTGTCACCAAAGAGACCTAAAACTTGTAACTGCGACGCCACTCGCGCAATGTTCATACCGGTCATCATACAGTGCGCGATCTGTATGTATGTTAGTCTATAAGGTATTTCTCTATGCGTCTATGTTTCTATGTAGGTATAATATATATGTATTTACAAAACAAAAAACAGTATATATGTATGTTTATCCATTGTCTAGTATCCATAGTACAAACTCTGCTTAGTTTGGGCTAGATGGTGTTGTATATTATAAAATTTTATAATTACGTTGTAGGTTAAGGTATTTACTTATGCAGCCCGAAATAAATGATTTGAAAATGATTTGGTACAGCATATTGAAATATATTTTAGAGCTTAGTAGATATTTATTTAATTATTCACGTACATTATATTATAGTTTATTATTAATTTATTATTATTTTTTGACACGAGATGCTTCTGTGTGTGATGATGTAAGCATTTTAATTATGATGACATGACAGGGCCGTGTAAGTAGTTATGAATCGCGAGTGTGTGTGTGTGTATACTTTTGTAATTATGTGTGTTTACGCAATAAAATAATACGTCTCTTTGATTGACAGAAAACTCAGTGGAAAATAGATTCACATACTTATTCGTTATTTACAAACATATTATCACACGCGAAGCGACCACCTAGAATTGGCACAACAATTATGATTAAAAACGTGTTAACTCTCAATTCATAATGACGCAGAGACTCAAACAGCGAAAATATACAAAAACCTTTGATATGCTTTTATAAGTTCGATTTCTCATGTCCTTAGTCAAGTCAAAAATCATTTATTCATTTAGGTCACAAAGTAACACTTATGAACGTCAAAGCGTATAGGTTAGTGAGTTTACTAAGTTACTGAAACTACATTTAGGTTAGTTGCTAGGTTCAGGCAAAGGGTTGAGCCTACGAGAAGAAACCTGCAAGAAACTCACGGCCTTAAATGTGTACTAGTTAAATTATTATTTATGCTCCATTAATTAAATTGGTCAAAGAGATAATAATGTTTTTGGTTTGTAATTAAATATACGTAGACGTGTTTCCGGCTATAACACCTACACTTTCCTAGATTTGCTTTTTTTTAAAATAAATAAATAAGTGTCACGTAAGAGAGAGAGAGAGAGAGAGAGAGAGTGCATTTCACAGGTAATCAATCATATTTCTAGACTCCGTTTGCTACAGAAAATTCATTAACAGAAAACAACCACATTTCCCGATTGAATCGAAATCATGACATCACGATTAGTCGCAAAAATAAGCGCTACAACACGGGATCAACGTCAGGGGACAGTAGAGGACAGTTATTTTCTTATTTACCTCCACGATTTTTCGATCACATCTTCAACATCATAACTCAAAAGCCAAGATTTTTGGGAAATCATTTTTCTATTTACACATTGTATATTACATTGAAATTGAACTACTATATACGGATTTTATCGCGTTGTTTATTTGGCAATTTCTTACAAAATTTTGAAAACTGTTACACTACTATTACTATTAAACTTTACTAATTTTTAAGCTAATTAAATTATTGAAACTATTAAAACTATTTATACTATTACTATACTATTATACTATTTATATTTGTGTTTACACTTTCCCCGACGTTTCGGTTGCTTTTCAGCAGCCATGGTCACGGGGATACTGTAAACAACGCGATAAAATCCGTATATAGTAGTTTAATTTCAATTAATAACATTCGCGTAAGCAGAAGACAATATTTTGTATATTACATGTTTTTAGGGTTATTAAACGAGTAAATAATATGCTTAGCTATCAGCGGTTTTAGAGTTTTCGAATAAGAACTACGGTTCAGCGCTAATGTAGGCAAATGGTGGTATGGTTGAAATCGAATGTTCTATCGGGGTTTAGTGGTTTTCTGTCAAAGAATTCTTAGTAGGAACAAGGAGCATGGAACTTTATCTTGCAAAGCAATAGGCTCGGCTATTACGTAGGTTGCTATAGTTGGCGAATTTTGGATGTAAAATAATAATGTCCTCCAGACCGAATTTTCAGTCACGGCGGCCAATCTTAACGGAGACTGGCCATCTGCGCAGGAGATATTATAGTGAACAAGCGTGTGCGCAAACACAAGTGCACTCTCTGTTCCCTAACCCTCATGATCCGATGGGACGGATAATCCGACACAACCGGAGAGAGATCAGGCGCAGGACCAACGGCTTTACGTGCTTTTCGAGGCACGGGCGTGTCTAACACCGCCAACTTCCTAACTCCGAGCTCGTATTGAGATTTCTTAACAGAAAAACCCAATTCGTTTTTGTTGGCCCGACCCGAGATTCGAACCCGAGACCTCATGCACAGCAGTCGCATTCACTACCGCTGCGCCACGGAGGCAGTAATACATTTGTGTACAGCCCTTCGGGGATGTAGGCTTGGGTCTATGTATGTAGATGAAGTGTGTTGACCCCTCTTCACCACTACCAAAATACCACTATGCAATCAGCCTATTAACCAAAATCTAGTCTATCAGTACATCTGTACTTAAAAGGTCTAATAACTACACATATATTCATGAAACTATAATTCTTACTGCCTGCTTTTATCACACCGGCAGAAAAGTTACCTCCGGGAGCCAAACTGCCTTGGCCAACCTGGAAGGCACTCAATAGGTTGCGTACCCAGGTTGGCCGATGTAAAGGCAATCTGTCAAGGTGGGGATATATAGACACAGGTACGAATGCATGTGACTGCGGCGTATCACCACACACAATGGGTCATCTGTTGTCGTGCCCCGTGAGCCCAGAATCGTGCACACTGGATGACCTGTACCAGGCTAAATCAAATGCAATCCGCGTTGCCGAAAACTGGTCGAAAATTATATAAAATGTGTTGCCATCGACACGATAAGTAAGTAACTATAAGGTAAGTTGCCTGCTAAATAGTTTCATGCATATATCATGAAAAGCAAAAGAATAATGATTATAAAATCACTCCTATCTTTAAGATTTCTCGAGGACCTTCACGATACACGCACAAAGAAAGCTGAACACAAAACATACCACAATTTGGGTCACAAGCTTGAATTAGCGAGAACATAAAGAAAACAGGAAAATGTAAATAAAACACAATATTCACTTTCCGAAGCAAACAGAGTGTCCGATAAAACGAACACCCGATTATATTCTTTCATAACTTCAAAACATGACGATAGACGATTCGATACAAATATAAAATACATTATAAACATAATATTAAAAGAAAATAAATAAAACTTAAAACTGTGAAATGCATCGAACAAATTGGACGGGGTCTCATAATCCAGATTAATATTCATCTGACGTCGCGATGTATTATTTATATATATTTATGATATATTTGAAGTCCGTCGGTGTGTCTCGGCTAGATATTAAAAAGCTGTAGTGAGTCAACCCGCGTTAAGAAATATGTGTTGTCTCCTTCGCCCACGTGTTGCTTTGATAGTCCGCTTTCAAGTGGGATGCGGCTGAGCGTCGTATATAATATATTATATAATTTCACATGTACAACTGTTTGTAAGCATCCACTGAAGTAGGTGACTTTGGGAATAAACAAATAATTTGAAAAAATGAAATTGTGGTTACAGTTCAGTACAAATTGGTTGAAGAAGAAATTATTATTTGATGCATAAAACATAATGTACCTAACCCTAAAAGTCTGTAAATAATACCTCAAATATCTCAAAACAACTGTCAACCTGTGATAGGAGACAGAAAGTTCCATCTAAGCAAGTGGTTATTTGGTACTTTTCGCGCACGTCTTGCACTATTGGTTCAGAGCAATCATTAGCATATTTTATGAATTAGCTTTAGTCAGACTATACCTAAAGTAAATATTGGATATGAACTTATTTGATGTTCCTACGATCGTCTATCGACTGGATATAAGACATTTTATGTAGAGTGGAGGTAGGTCCTTACCCGATCTGCTCTCGGTTAAAGCGGTATCCCAAATTTTTGCCAGGATTTAGGAGCCTACATAAGATGTCACCACAAAACCCCTAGAAGCTACTGAGAGAAATAGGAGGGGTGTGCAATGTTGATGGCTTGGTTATCTGGAGCTGCATACCTGTATTGCAACTGAACAGGTTGCTTTTAGGGTTTTTTATACCATGTAGGTGGCAAGCAACAGCTTGCTTGATGGTAAACAGCTGTCATAAAGGGCACTCGTGCGTTAACACTTGAGTTGAGCTGCAGGGAGGGGAGGAAGCGAAGGTAGCAGAAGAACCGGGTAATTAGACCCCCAGCGCTGTTATATGCTAAATGAAACGAAATAATATGAACCGTGGGATAATTGTACCATCACCAGTTCATGTAGAAACCAGGGGCTTTACTATTAAGTATACCTGTGTTTATACAAATTATTTAAAAAAGAATTGGGGCAGTCTTTGGGGATTGCCGATAGAAGTGAAAACTTTAATCCTTGATCATAAACACTTCTTTATAAATAAAATTATAAACCAAAACTAATTCAAAAATAGAAAGCGTTCGGTGACGATGACGCGAGTTCCATGGTGCTTAACGCGCATAAAGAAGTTTTCACTTCCAAAAAAAAAAAGAATAGGGGCGGGTCGGATGCTAGTGCCTGATACTCTCTTACGAGTTATTAAATGGGTCAAAATTTCGTTATTTTTTGCGTAGGACGCACCATTTCTGAGATATTGTTAATATTCTAAAATAATTCAAAAATGGAAAGCTTGGAAGCGTGACGATGACGCGAGTTCTATGATTTTTGGTCACCCAAGAAGTGCTCAACGCGCCTAAAGAATTTTTCACTTCAAAAAAATATTTTAAATGCAGATCAACGTACTCATGCCTGTATATTCCCGAAAGAGTTAATTGTATTACACACACATTTCACTAGCTATGTATTCAGTATCACGTAATAGAAAACGAGCCTATATAGCTATCTATCGAGCGAATTTCTAGAACTTTTCCGATATCCAATAAAACTACCCGACTTGGAAAAGTTTCCAGAACTTTACAAGCTCGCAAACTCATGCGGGACAAGCGTAGCAGTGTAATATATACAGAAAATAATGTTCTATAAGTGTGGTGGTGTAGTATGAGTGATGTATTTTACGTTAAAAATAATCCATCTGAGTAACGTTGCGTAAGTCAGAAATAAATGTACAAAAACGATTGCATCTGAGTCAGTTCACAAAAAGTAGCAGCTGCCATCTAACCAGCCTGGCAACTGCTTTTCCTGTTTATAAATCTGCCACTTATATTAATAGTGGAGTTGGTTTTTCTCTGACCAGATCAGAAACACTCTGGAGAAAGGCCAGGATAAGCATTAGTACTCATTGCATTATTCATGGATGGTCCTTAGTTTAAGGCACTTCCTAAGCTGTGGAGCGTGCATGGAGTCCGCAATATTGCCAAATAAAACAAGAGACATATTCCATGATTGATAGGATTATGGCAAGCATAGACTTAGTAGCGAAAAAATTCTAAGTCTATGGTGGCAAGAGAAAATCTATAGTTTCCGCCGAGCTTTCTGGAAACTAGGCTTCAGCCTATATTTTCTATACGACATACGACTAGCCTAATAATAAGCGGTTACCTAAAGACCCTTGAAAGGCGAAGGATATCTTTAGTATGTTGCCATCCAATAGAGAAATTGTAGGTTTCCCAGCAAAAGCAAACATACTTCTCCCACTCTACCGCCTCCCCCGTAAGTATGTAGTATATAAATAGTCAGGAAGGTTTAGTTATATAAGTATATAAAATATTATACTTGACCTGATAAAGCGATAACCTACTAAAATATCATTGAACTACTATGCTCTGATATCTTTAGTTCGAATAAATAAATAAATATTTGAAGTTTCGGAAAATGGTCATCCTAACTAATATTATAAAAGCGAAAATGAGTTTGTTTGTTTGTTTGTTACCTTTTCACGCCTAAATCACTGAACCGATAATTCTGAAATTTTGCATAGACATTGTCAGGTGTACAGAAACGGACATAGGCTACCTTTCATCCCGAAAAAGTTACTGTTCCCGAGGAAAACAACAATAACGTTATTATGATAATAGATTGCGCCACGTGTCTTTCAAAACATGATTGAATTTTATTATTACAAGCAAAGTACAACCCGAATTGATTGTCAAATTCTAAATTAACGCGAGCGAAGCCGCGGGCAAAAGCTAGTATTAAATATTTAATTATCGGACTCAAATTATCACAAAGTATAATTGAGAACTCTTGGTTATGCACTAATGGTTTTCCGTAATGTTCTCGAAGATGTAAGTCTGCAAACCCGACCTGAGCCATGGGACATTGGCCATTGATAACAGGCCCGTGAACAGCAGTGAAACAGTTTATACATAAGGTTAACATTGTATAGATCCGCGAATACCCGATGTATGTGTAGCAAACACTGAATTGACATCAGAATTAAAGTAAAAGTTTAAAGTAGACATAGCATTAACTAAAACTTAAATGTCTAAAAGTTATCAAAATCAATGTAGCAAGTAGCATCACACATATATACACACACACAAACTTGCATACACCGAGACACACACTAACACACGCACGCCTACTCTCGTACATACACTCACACATTCATATACCTCTTAACTTTGTTTATTTTTTTGTTTGTTTTACCTAGTGCCAAAGTGCAGCGACAACGTTAACTCTATTTGTATAAAATACATAATTCTAAAATGTACGATCCACGATGGAGCATTGTTTCCCAAAATACAAGCTTTAGCCTAGTCTGCGAACAATAATTCGAACATACTGTGAAATACATTTTTATGTCTTGTCATATGAGCAATCTATGTGAATGTACTTGGTGGCAATAAATACATTTTTATTTTTTTATTTATATAACTTAGCAGTAAAAATAATATCACAGAAGTTACTTCTACATTTATAATACCTACTTATCTGTAAAGCAGACAAGTAAAAATCTGTAGTCCCTGCCTACCCCATTAGGTAAAGGGGCGTGAAGGTGTATTAATGTGTATGTACCTATGATATGACGATCCTAAATTGCTAGTAATACCGGAGACCATAGCACTATTTGCAGAATACCTAATAACACTATGTATTAAAAGCAAATCGAACCCAGGACCAAAATCGGCAGTCGCGCATGCATACTAAAGCTACTCAACCACCGAGCCAATCTATTTCCGAATCAGTGTAAATATAATGATGTAAATTTAGAACGAAGCGGTATGAATTATACCATTTCAAGAGATTTCGACAAGCGATACATCAACAACACTCAATGGTACTTGTGTTCGGTTCTCGAATGAACATCAAACGAAATCAAAATATTTGTACACCGCTTTTAGGGTTACAGACATTTTGATAACACTGGAATGAATGAGTATCCTGGTTCAGACCTGGCATGTTGAAGTGTGAATACGTTAAGTATTTCGGTTCGATTTTCACGGAATGTTCAAGTTAAAATAAGCAGAAATGGATTTCTATACACCCTAATTTTTGTAACTATGTTAAAAAATGGCAAGCAGCGATAGCTGAGTGGGGAGACCAACAGACTGCAATGCAGTCTCGGGTTCGAACCCACGTCGCGCACCTCTGACTTTCGGAAGTTATATGACTTTTCAAAATTATGTGCGTATTGATTGACAATTATCGCTTGCTCCGTGCCTCGGAGAGCACGTTAAGCCGTCGGTCCCGGCTGCCATGAACATCTATGGCAGTCGTTATTGGGAAGTCAGTGCCCTCTAATATCTTGATACTGGTCTAGTCTTAGGGTATCATTAGACTTCGGGTTGCGGAGGTCAGGTGGCAGCCGCAGTGCCCTCTAATATCTTGATACTGGTCTAGTCTTATGGTATCATTAGCCTTCGGGTTGCGGAGGTCAGGTGGCAGCCGCTCCGTGTAAAAACTGATATCCAGTCAAATCCGGTTAGACTAGAAAGCCGACCCCAAGTGACTTGGGAATAATAAAGGCTAGGGAGAAGATGTTAAAAAATGGAGGATGAGTTTGATGCCGTCCACTGGGCACATTTCGAGACAACATTCTGCTATTGAAATCTTCCTAAAGGAAAACCTAATTGCCTCGCCACTGTCACAGCGCCGAGTGTAGTAGGTTCGATACCCAGATAGGACAAAAAATCGTGTGATCGACAAAAAGATGTTTCAAGTCTGGGTGTAAGCTGTTCGAATATTTTTCAAGTCCGTTGCGACATCGGAATTAATCATAGAGCGGCAGTATTAATAAAACAAATAACAATATCACTTTGTCCAGTTGGTAAATGGATCCAGAATGTTACAATCAGCTGCGTATACAAACGTAAACTTCTCTGATCTGTAGAAATACATCTCCTAAACTATTCCTAACCTGACTTCATCTAACCTTATTATCGATTTTGATGAATGATAATCATAACTTGATTTGCTTGCGGCTTCGCCCGCGTGAAATACGGTTCACTCGACCTAGGAATCGAACTCGAGACCTTACAGTAAAACTGCACCAACGAGGCAATTTTATAATAGTACACTTAGATATAGATAGATCATTGCACTCTTTCTGCCTGACTAAGGTATCCCATATGGTGGGGTCGGTCTTCTTTATTATAGATATATAAAATAAAAATAAAAAATATAACTTTGTACCTAACTCTGTTCCTATTACTGTACTTCGTTTCAAAATACATTTTTTTGTTGTTATATTGTTACGCTAATTACTTGTGCATTTGTTATTTTAGATTATAACTTCAAATATTTTTTGGCGCTACTATATATTTATATGTGGCAACTACTTTGGATTAAGTGTAGTTAATTTGAACATTAATTATTTTTAAATTGTATCTGTTTGTTCCCCAAAAAAATAAAATAAAATATTTAGATTATTGTCCTATTAACCTATTGAGTCGCAGCGGGATACCGGTGGTTAGACACAATAGATTTTTATTTTTTAATTAATCTAGTATTCTCAAAATTGTCAGATTAACGTAGAAACATCATGTTAAACACACGAATAGACACATAAATCACACACACAAAAGCACTTGAGTAGATCGTAACAAGCCTACGCGAGGCGCGTACTGATATGAACAATCAACTCCTGCGCACTGCAGTTACAAACGATTTATGAACACACACACACACATACATATATTAGCCGACTTGTCGGTGATTGATGCGGTATGCAACTCTGGAAGGGTAATACGGTGTAGGTATTAGTGAGAATGATCGATACGGTGATATATTTTGACGGGGGCGACAGAAGTGTTAGGTAAAATATTCGGTATGAATGGAGACTGCTGTGATGATTTTGTTGCGTATGTAGCTACGCTTTCTGTTTGTGAGGTTCGATTATAATTAATTTCATTGCGTAAGTAGAGTTCTTTTCCCTAGCCTTTATTATTCCCAAGTCACTTGGGGTCGGCTTTCTAGTCTAACCGGATATGACTGGATATCGGTTTTTACACGGAGCGACTGCCATCTGACCTCCGCAACCCGAAGGCTAACGATACCCTAAGGCTAGACCAGTGTCAGGATATTAGAGGGCACTGACTTCCCAATAACGACTGCCATAGATGTTCATGGCAGCCGGGACCGACGGCTTAACGTGCTCTCCGAGGCACGGAACAGGCGACAATTGTCAATCAATACGCACATAATTTCGAAAAGTCATATAACTTCCGAAAGTCAGAGGTGCGCGACGTGGGTTCGAACCCGAGACGCTCTGCCTTGCAGTCTGTTGGTCTCCCCACTGATTGCTATTGATCGCATCTATTTCTATATAATTATACAGTAGGTAACTACTTAAAAAGTAAAAAACTCTAATGAAACATTATCACCTGAAAGCATAAGTATCGATAACGACCTTTAATAAATAATTCAACGATTTTAATTAGGGACATAACTTTCATTTCTTTGCCAAACAATTCCTGCGTACCTACACGTTTTGCGACTCGTTTCACGTGTACCTACCGACTGTAATTATGCATTTATAAACGTAACTATACTATCAAACATTGTATAGTTTGTAAACTGTATAAACTGCCCCACTATTGGGCAATCGTTTCTGAGAAAAGTGAGTTTTACCACGCTGAACATTAGCGTGCTACTTTCAAGAATTTTATAAGGATCTTTAAGTTTTATTTCATTATTTATATAAACAAAGTAACAATCATAATTTACAACTTACCTAATATTAACAAACCTAACCCCACATATAAATAAAATAAAATGAAAAGTAATAAAATATGGGACTGTAAAATTTAATAAAAAGAAATGGCTGGTTTAGGCAGCGTCGGAAAATTCCTCAGCTTCGCTGTCGACCGGGAATGTGCTGAGAAGACTGGCAGCATTACCACGTTAAATGGTAACGCTGATTCTTTGAGCCAGAAAAGTCCAGCCTTCTGGTCACGCGAAGCGTCGATTAGCCGCTTAGATATATCTCTAAGAAGCGTACGAGCGCCCGGACCCCATGAGCCAAGCGTCTCCACCCCAAATGGCTCGAAAACGTAATTACCAATTAAATTACTTATATGCGTCGTTTGAGGTTTACCGCCGCTACAGCAGCAGCACTGGCACAAAAGATCTTTTGAATATGCAGATTGTCTAGCAACATCATTTATCGCTAAAGTGAGGAGCGACTTAAAGCAATGGAACATAATATTGTCTTCTTTTTACTTGAATGTTATTCATTGAAATTAAACTACTATATACGGATTTTATCGCGTTGTTTATTTGACACTTTATTACAATTTTTTTTGTAATAGTGTCAACAACGCGATAAAATCCGTATATAATAGTTTAATTTCAAGCAATGGAGCGGATAGCGTATTGGCTTAAATGGTCGCCTCGCTGCTATCACACCGATTGTTGGGTTCGAATCCCACACGGGACAAAAAAGTTGATGTTTTTCCGAGTCCGAGTGTTCTCTGTGTTCATTGCTTGTATTTTTACAAACTTCTCTGTGATACAAGAATTATTTCTAGCGCGAGTCTTTTTTAACCCCCGACGCAAAAACGACGGGGTGTTATAAGGTTGACGTGTCTGTGTGTGTGTCTGTCTGTCTCTGGCATCGTAACTACCGAACGGATGAAGCGATTTTGATTTAGTTTTTTTTATTTGAAATGTGAATTAGTCGGGAGTGTTCTTACCTATGTTTGATGAAAATCGGTCCAAGATGGCCGCCGCCACAAAATACATATTTTTTCACAACCCCCTTAATATGGGTATCAAATGAAAGGGCTTGACTAGTAGAATACTATATACTATGATAAATTTCAAATCCAAGATGGCCGCCACCGCAAAATCGTGGATTACTATTTTTATTATTTTGTATCGGGGGTTTTTAACATTTTTTATTTATAGTTATTTAAGAATGAAAATCTACACTGTTCGATTAAAACGGTTATATACATTACCAATTAACTAGTTAATATTATAAAGAGGTGAAGTTTGTAAGTTTGCATGTAGGCGGTAATCTCTGGAGCTACTATCCCGATGTACTATGACGTTAGAAAGTCCATTGTAATGCAAAAGATATAGGAGCCATAGGAGTGACAAAGATTTTGAACGAGTGACCCTCATCCACTATTCTGTTATATCCAAATATATCACGAGATTTGGTCCAGTACTGTACAGCGTATAATAATAAAAATCTAGAACTAACTGCGCATCCTGGCTAACTAGAGAAGGATAAATATTTACCTAGTTTATTTACTTGTTACCGTTTAAGGTAGATACAGCTAATATCACAAGCTAAATATGAATTGTTAAGTGTTAGATGGCACTAAATCCAGGTACCTTTTGCTAGTGTTACGTTGTGAGAACTAAGCCATCGCAATTAACATAAGGAAAACGTCATTTAGGGTACGATGACGCTGGCATACCTTTATAACGTAAAAGTCTCTTATAAAACAAAATAAAAAAAAGTCATCGCAATGCCGATCTAAATGCCTATTATAATAATAATTATAATAATATTCTATCACATATACACAACACCATCTAGCCCAAACTAAGCAGAACTTGTACTATGGGTACTAGACAATGGATAAACATACATATATATTTTTTTTTTGTAAATACATACATATTATATATAGAAACACCCAGACCAAGACAAACAGCCATGTTCATGCACACAAATGTTTGACTTGTGCGGGAATCGAACCCGCGACCTCAGGCGCGGCAGTCGGTTATACTAACCACTGCGCCATCGAGGCCAAAAGAACAATACATCCTACAGACTGCAGTTGAAAATACAAAAAGGAAGGCAAGCCTTATTGGAAAAATAAATTACAAACCATTTTTACTTTTTGTCTTATTTCCTAAACAAATATGGTGAAAATATGCCTTCATCTCTATGAATTATCTCATATATGTATGATAAGTCATAGACATGGTTCTCTATGTCTAGTCATGGACATGGGTCTCTTTTTATTCGAGAACGAATATAGTCTGAAGGCAGTAACTTTAAGATATAGGTATAATGGTTTGTTTGTTTACCGAATGAGACAAATAAGAAAAATATGTTCTATACATAGAAAAGAAAGAGAGAAATGCAAAGAAAAAGGCCTCAGATACATAAACACCAAAACAGAACACGTGATATTTATAAAAATAACACAACTTTATACATAGAAACATTAAATAATCATGGCTAACATAAGCCAACTGATGTTTTAATACAATTATACATAGACAGTACAGATGCCAAAGTTCACTAAATGCGTTTTTTACTTTTTGTAAGCCCTATGCTTTTATACATAGAAAACGCATCGGGGACATTTTCTTAAGCTGTCATTGAGATCTTATATCAAGAAAAATTGGCACTTGAACTAGCTATGCTTAACAGCATCCAGTTGGAGTATTAGCATCAAACAACACGGACTATAATGCGACTGACCTGAGGCGTCCATGTGGCGGCGACGCGCGACGAGCTTCGACTCCTCGTGCGCCAGAGCCGCTTGCTCACACTCTGCACCACACTGCTGGAAGACCGCGACTTCTGCATGCCACCTGCGGGAGGAGCCACTGCAGGTGCACTTCGACCCAGCAGCGTCGAGAGGAACGAATGCGACGCTGACGGCGACGCCGGCGACGGCGGCGACGTCGGCGTAGACGCGATCGACGCGAATTGTAACTCCCGATACGTCAAAATCCATCCCTCCTCTGTCTGACAACCCTTATGGGGCCCGTCATCATCCACGTCACTTGGCATCCGAGGCTTTATGTTTCGCAAATTCTTATCGTAGTTAATGCGCTTGAAGCGGTCCGCCTTGTCGGCGTCGACACTCTTCTTGCGCGCCATCCTCAGGTACCGCTTGATAGTGTCGCTGACGGATTGCGACACGTCGTCGTGGTCCACGCTGGAGCGCCGTCGCGCCGGCTTCAGCGGCCCTGCGGGCGCCGCGCCCGTCGGACTCGTCGGCGCCGTCTGCGCCTCCAACTTCTCACGGTACGAGCGCTCCAGCTCCACCAACAACTCCTCGGATATAGCGTGCGTCTGTGTTCCACATTCCACATATTTATCCTCAAGCGACTCGTGAAATACTTCAATAAGAGGCGGCGGAGACATCGGCGGCGATCGCATGTATTCCTCACCATCTTTATAACGAGAAGCACCGACTGTTCGGCCCCGCGGCCCACTCCTAGAATTATTTGCGGTAACGCCACTGATGAAGCCACTAGGTCCATAGCCGCTAGGGCCACTACCGCCACCGCCACCACCACCCCTACCACCTCTGTACGGCTTTGCCTTACGAAGGTCATGGTACAGTCTTTTCATTAAATTCCTATCGGTCAGCAGGTCCTGCACTATATTGTCTCTATTCGGGGATCTACCGTAGTACCTGCCGAGGTGCTCCAACAGGGTTCGCTCCCTAGTAGGGTTTGTGTCGGAGTCGGTGGGCAGCCGCTCCGCCTGCTGCTTCAAATACTTCCTCAGAGAGCGAACCAATTCTTCCGTGTCCGACAGTCTCGTGGCGCCGGAGTCATCTTCCACTTTCAGGTACTTGCGCAATAAATCAACTAAAGTGTTCTCTTCCTCCTCGGGCAGGGCCCGGCCGGCCAAGTCACCCGACGCCGCACGCGCCTGTGACGTTGCGAGGCCGGACGCGTTGAATTTGGAGGTCGAGGCGGCCGGACCCGGCGCAGCGAAGAAGTCCCGCCGAAGCTTCGCGATGTCGAAGCGGCCGCCAGAGGTGTGGCCGATGAAAAGGTCGGTGGGGCGCGCCGGAGGTAACGGCACTTCGTCCACGGGCGAGCGCGCCCGCACCGAGCCACCGCGGGCTCGTTTCTTGCGGCGCGGGCGCGGCAGAGCCCCGGGGTACGAGCTCTTGCGCCACAGCAGGAAGCGCGGCTCCTTGGCGCACACCTCCTGGAAGTAGGCCTCCAGGCGTGGCACGTCCTCGGGGCGGTTCTGCGCGCCATCGGGGATGAGACGCCGGCCCGCGTCGGACATGTACTTCCATGTCTTCCGCGTGAGCAGCCAGCGCTCGCGCGGCTTGTCGCGGCGGCGCGCCACCTTCGTCATGGGGTCGGGTGGGCCGGCGGGCTCGAGGCGGGTGGGGCGGCGGCGGCGCTCCATGGCCGCGCTCACATGGGGTCAGGCGGGCGGCTCGCGGCGGCGGCGCGGCATGCTCGACCTCGGCCCGCGCACCTGCCCGCGCGAAACTGAACACTGCTCCGCACGGTGCGGTATATTATGCGCCGAAATAGCCGTCCGGTTATAGAGCGGCCGTGAACTGGATAGGTTGCGCTCGCGCAGCGGCGGACCGGCGCTGGCGGCGGTTCGGCGCGGGACTGCCGCCCGTAAACAAACGCGCCCGCCCACATGGTCCGCCCGCCCTGCGCGCGCCGCCCGCCCCGCCGACGCCCGGCCGCTTCCTTGACCTATGTGGTGACATGCCCTAGCATCCGTGATTGACGATGGTCATGGCTCACTTCGAAAGCGTTTCATTCATGGATGCATATGTGCATAACGAAAAACATGATCTAATTTTCAACATTTTCTTCTATTTTCCGGAAGAGATTTTATTTCCAACAAATTTCTTTACGTTAAATGTTATTGAACGTCTGGAATAATAATATTTCAGATTGCAAGTTGACGATGATCGCTGTGTTGTTTGTTTCAGTTTATACACGCCCGCAGATTCCTTCAGCTGTTTGTTGTTATTTTAACATTACGCGATTGCTTTTTCACCTTCACGGCCGATATTATTTTAAATCGCTCTACCAACTTGTATTGAAACATTATTTACTCGTATTTATTTATTACGTTTCTCTTACATAAAAAATTGTGACATAATAATTTATTAAGATGCGTTGAGGTATTTTAGTCTTGGACTTGCAATAGACAGTTGACTGAGTGATTTTAGCTTCATTCGGCGTCTTTTAATAACGTGATGAGAGAGTCTAGAGTAAAAATAATTTGTAATATTTTTGCTGCAGACATAAGGAAGCGTTGGTTTGTCAGCAGAAGAATTGGCTTAGATTAAGTTTGTAGATCAGAATGGGGTGTCTACATCACATTTGACTTGCCCGACTATCGGCTATTTCATGCTGTGTTACATAGAACTCTTTAGTATTACAAATAGAACAACTAAGGTAGTAACTACTATTTGTAATTATAAACTGCTTTGTGCCGGAGATTTCGCTGGAATTTAAACAGATCTACTGTGGAAGAACACACTACAGAACTTTATTGCCAGAAATCCTATGTTTTTATTGCAAATGCAGTGATAGTTCAGTGGGGAGACTAATAGAATGCAATGCAGAGTCTCGGGTTCGAACCCACGTCGCGCACCTCTGACTTTCGGAAGTTATATGACTTTTCGAAATTATGTGTGTATTGATTGACAATTATCGCCTGCTCCGTGCCTCGGAGAGCACGTTAAGCCGTCGGTCCCGGCTGCCATGAACATCTATGGCAGTCGTTATTGGGAAGTCAGTGCCCTCTAATATCCTGACACTGGTCTAGCCTTAGGGTATCGTTAGCCTTCGGGTTGCGGAGGTCAGATAGCAGTCGCTCCGTGTAAAAACTGATATCCAGTCAAATCCGGTTAGACTAGAAAGCCGACCCCAAGTGACTTGGGAATAATAAGTTCCACGCAATGTTCTCAAAGACAAGAGAAGTCTGCCAACCCGCAGTCAGCCAGCGAAGTGGACTATGGCCTAAATCGTCTCGAACTGAGAAGAAGCTCGTGCCCAGCAGTTGGACAGTATAATACAGTGCTGATGTTATGTTATCTACATACATCTACAAATAAATAAAATTGAAGTGTCTGTTTGTAATGTCAAAATAACAGCTTTTTATCTAATGCATATGAAAGTATATAAGGAACATAAAAGAAAACATCTATTTTTAAAATTTTTGTCTGTCTGTCTGTCTGTCTGTTTGTTCCGGCTAATCTCCGAAACGGCTGAACCGATTTTGATGGGACTTTCACTGGCAGATAGCTGATGTTATAAGGAGTAACATAGGCAACTTTGATTTTAGAAAAAAATAGGGTTCCGCGGAGATAAACACTTTTTAATTAAAATCTACGCGGACGAAGTCGCAGGTAACAGCTAGTCTGTACTAATATTATAAAGAGGAAAGATTATATTTTTGTTTCACAAGTATTCGTTTACATAGGCAATTAATAAACTACTCTACAGATTCGAATCCTGGCAACTCTATCTGACACATCAAAGCATTCAATTTATGAATATGGCAAAAAATTATGATTCGAATAATCATTCGTTATTTGAATAAACATTTGTTATTCGAATAATAATTAGTAACGATGTAAAATCGACATCCGAATGCAAATTCGTATAATTTGTTAAATCTATTCAATAATTTTTCGATAATTATTGTGCTTCGCTTGTTGGTGTTATTAATGGTATACATATATTATTATATAATTGAAAATTCTCGTTTTGTAAATAATAGGAGATCATAGTCATGAGGTCATTTTTAAATTCGTGATATATTTGTTTCGGTTAAATTAATTGAGGTAACAAGGTAATTGACTATGTCATTAATTAATGTGGTATACTGACCTCTATTATTACACTGTGCTGGTTATCCCATACAAAATTAAACTACGTGCCAAGCGAATACAGTTTAAGCGCCACATGCGAGGTTTTCGGGAACTAATATTGCAAATCTCTGCGTAGTTCTAAGTAACTTTTAAGTTCTTTGGATCCTCGCGTCTGTTTGTAGGTAAATACAGCGCTAAAATGGCGTCTATTAATTAGGAACTGAATCAAAATTGCAGTCACCGGTACTGTAGAACTTTTAGTGGTCAGTGATATGATATGTAATTACAAACAAGTCGTTAACATTTTAGTAAACTCACACACGAAAGGCGCCGTGGTTGGACTACTTATCACGGTACTTTTATGCACCGAGCGTTTTAGCTCAAATTTAATCCTTGTGCAAAAGCACATTTTGTGTAATACACAAATGTTTAAGACTTATATGTTCTTCTGTAGTTAAAAAGAAACTAAGTATGTATTTTGTTCTCCATTTTATTAATGTCAATTATCAATTCTTCAAATCGGTAGAAAGAAAGAAAGGGTATGATTTTTAAAAAGCGTAGGGAATAAGCCCAATCAAAGTATAATTAAAGCATAGAGTATAGCGGTCAAACGCTCCGCATCTGTCTTGTTTCTAAGAGTTTACTAACGGATAACCTAAGAACACGTACTTTTATCAAACACGGGCTTGGCCACAAGTTAAAACTTACTCTTTTACCATTGGGTTAATGAAATATCGCAATGTCTTATTAACCCGGTTATATACAATCAGAATCCTCATAGAGTATATGTAATCTCATAGGTCAAAAAATACTTCCTTTAATTTTCTGGCCATTGTACCCGTAGATTTCTTTTATTTATTTTAAAATAATAGTAGTGAAAATCGAACAGAAAAGCCCACCGACCCGAGTACTAACTCCAGCGTAAAGCAAAATCTTTTTTATTACAATATTTAAAAAATACCTTTGCTGTTGTATTCGAATTATATATTTGAATGTATTGACAACATTATACATAAGCACGTGAGCTGTGTTTTAGACTGTACAAATTCTCGCGTATCGCTAGATTTATTCGATTGTCATTCAAATGCAGTCATATACATCACCAGTTACAAGAGTGCCAAGGGCACCATCTGTTATCCAATTTGTGGAATACTGTAACCTAGGTAACACTTATGTAAACCACTTGGTTTCATAAGATTTTTTTAAAAGAATCTAAATTATGGATATTTTAACCATAAAATCCTGAACCGAAATCGCAGCCCGACAACCTTGAGGTTTGTTTCTACGGAGAGCTGAATATACAGGCTCTTGAGCTACAGTAACATTCACGCTCCTCTTTTAAAGGTAGATTCGGCATCTCACAACTGATATCTCAAATATCTGAATCACTCTTCGTCGTCTTCATAGTATTGTGAAATTATTAGAGGTGTGTGTTGTATTTTCTTTTATCTGCTATAAGAAGTAAACGAGCAAACATCCATGTTCTATCAGATCAGCCATCTGATAGAACATGATCGCAGAAGCAAAACCTAGGAAATATAACCGCGCTGAGGCTACTTTAAAGAAGGGAAGAGAACGGCTATCTACTTTGCAGTCGGAATATCTACTAATCTATTTGACGAGTGATACAAACGGAATGGTGACACCAACTCGGCAGGAATTAAGAAGGGACTGGATTTGTGAAGCTGAGAATCCGATCCTTAAGTTAAATGTATTACAACCGGATCGGTTATAACCAGAATAAGGTGACATATCCATTCTGTGTTGTGTACTCTATACATTTTCTATTGTGTCTGTTACATGGCAGTCAATGTGTTAAGATAACGGTTCCGGACTTTAAAAGGTTTTAGTAAAGCAAGAGTTAATGAAACAAAATCGGTATTACATTAACAACCCTTTCTATTTTCTTTTAAAGAAAAAAATAAATATATATGGTATTATATTTTAATTTCTCAGCATTATGTAAAATTCATGATCTATTTTACCGAAGGGATACTAAATTATCTTTAAATTTAGGAAGAGCACTCAGATCTGAAATACAGATCATTTATTTTTATCTAGTTCGGACACAGATGTCTCACTCAATTGAGATTAAGCCAAATAATTTAACCAAAATGTAATTGTTGTATGTACATGTTTCTTGGAAATAAACAATTATTATTGAATCTCTCATTCCAGATCACATCCATGTACCGGCGAAAGTGGAGCTTTTGAAGAAAACTTTTGCCGGTATAGGTACGGGTATAATTACCGTCATATATTATATACCTACTACACGGGACACGAGTATTGTCTGTGAAGGTGAAGATCGCCTAGATACAGAACTACTCTATGTGGATCACACAATATATTGTCGCGTACAGGAATCAAATTAAAAACACTCGACGCATTGAGCAGCGACGTGACCACTTTAACCACAGCATAAATCTTTGGATGTCTGTAAAGTGTAAAAGCACTAAGGCCAAATTTTAACAGCAGTAATTCTCTGAGATTCTTTACGTAAAAACAAAGAATAGACAATCTGAAAAGCATATTTGTCATTGTCTAGACGGTCTATTAAAAGCTTTCATCTAAATGATGCAGATTCTCTGATATCTAGAGAACCTAGGCTCCATATTAGACTAGACATTACGAGCCGTCAGCCTGTCTAGCTCTAGCTATTCTGCAATCACTCCATTGTATAATACCTGATACTCTATTAAAAAAATGTCAGCATCAATGGCCTACAATTCTAAATTCTTGCCGAGTTGCAGCAAAACAGCTGCCAACAAAACGGCACTTAACGTTAAGAAATGAACATACCAACTGCTGTAATATCAAAATATTGATAGCCTAGGAACTTTCCCGCCATTAAGCATCAAAACATCAGAAAAAATCTTTTTATTACCGGCTGAAATCATTAAAAGTTTCGGCGTATTGTGAAAATCTCTCGACGTGCATCGTCCGTAGCCACATTCTGCACAGCCCGCGATATACATAACTTCCTAGGCCACTTATAAAACGCTCTGTTTTAAAAATAAACCGACGACATAACATAAACAAAATAATTTTATTGTGCTGAACTTTAGTCATACAGGTGCCGCCATCTAGTTCGCGCAGTTGTAAACGTTTCGAGTTGAGAGCGTGCCAAATTGTATGCAAATGTTTGGTTCACATGTTTGCTAGCTTGCTTACAAATTCACACATCCACCGCTAGATGTCAGTACACACTATCGGTTTTATATTGTCTCAATTATTATACTCATAAGTATTTATATTCTGTTATTCCTATAAATTAGATAGCATAAATGTGTTATGTAATAAAATGTATTTTGGTACGCTTACGTTCTAACAAAATGAATGCGCTTATTATGACATCGGGCGACGACGGTGACGTAGTTCTCGAGACGTATGTGGCTAGCTGCATTTGACTTATATCCAGCCATTTTATGAACTGTCCCATTACTGAGAACGGCCGTCTCATGGAACAGCAGAACTAAGCCGATGATAGAAACGGCAGAATTCAATTACAAATTTATTGAAATGAAAACTTCTTTAGGCGCGTTGAGCACTTCTTGGGTGAACAAAAATCATAGAACTCGCGTCATCGTCACGCTTCGTCATCGTCATACTTTCACGCTTTCCATTTTTGAATTATTTTAGAATACTAACAATATCTCAGAAATGTTGCATCCTACGCAATAAATAACGAAATTTTGACCTCCTTAATAACCCCTAAAAGAGTATCAGGAATTAGCATCCGACTCGCCCATTTTTTTTCCTGGTTTATAAATAAGTGTTTATGATCAAGGATAAAAGTTTTCACTTTATTCAGGGCTTGTCTCTGTAAAAGTCTCGCCATCTCTCTTCTTTAACCTAACAAGAGTGAGATAGCAAGCGATTTATCTCTCGGATAACTTTTACTGTTAGTTGTGGGACTGGCCATCAAAACTTTAATTGCCTAACATATACATATATATGTTAGGGGCAGTGATTTAAGTAGTCACGTCATCACTGCCAGTGCGCCGAGTGTTTCCGGTTCGATCCGATCCGATCCGATCCGTTCGGTGAGGCGAAAATATTTGTTCTGATGTTGTCTTCTGTTTACGCGAATGTTATTCATTGAAATTAAACTACTATATACGGATTTTATCGCGTTGTTTATTTGACACTTTATTACACAATTTTGAAAACTGCTACACTACTATTACTATAAAACTTTACTAATTTTGAAGCTAATTAAATTATTGAAACTATTAAAACTATTACTATACTATTATACTATTTATATTTATGTTTACACTTTCCCCGACATTTCGGTTGCATTTAGGAGACTAAGATGGTAGTTGTCCCCGTGACCATGGCTGCTGAAAAGCAACCGAAACGTCGGGGAAAGTATAGTATAATAGTATAGTAATAGTATAAATAGTTTTAATAATTTAATTAGCTTAAAAATTAGTAAAGTTTTATAGTAATAGTAGTGTAACAGTTTTCAAAATTGTGTTATAAAGTGTCAAATACACAACGCGATAAAATCCGTTTATAGTAATTTAATTTCAATGATATTTGTTCTGATATGAGTCTTCTTTGAATACATTGTATCAATATTTGTAAAGTCCATTACGGTAAAAGATCCCGGCGAGTTAAAAAATCTGTAGTAATTAAAAATATCCTAATATTTGATAGATTGCCTCGTTGGTTCTGCAGCATAAGATTGCTTAAGAGTATGAGGTCTCGGCTTCAATTCACGGGTCGGTTCTTATAGACCGCTCCCGCACTACTGATAAATCCTGTATCACGGAGGACTTTACATACATTCAAAGAATGGACACAAAGTCCAGACACACATACAGACACAACACATCCAGACTCGGGACCTTTATGGATAACATAAGTACAGCAGCGATAGCTCGGTGGGGAGACCAACAGACTGCAATGCAGAGGGTCTCGGGCTCGAACCCACGTCGCGCACCTCTGGCTTTCGGAAGTTATATGACTTTTCGAATTATGTGCGTATTGATTGACAATTATCGCCTGCTCCGTGCTTCGGAGAGCACGTTAAGCCGTCGGTCCCGGCTGCCATGAACATCTATGGCAGTCGTTATTGGGAAGTCAGTGCCCTCTAATATCCTGACACTAGTCTAGTCTTAGGATATCGTGAGCCTTCGGATTGCGGAGGTCAGATGGCAGTCGCTCCGTGTAAAAACTGATATTCAGTCAAATCCGGTTAGACTAGAAAGCCGCCTCCAAGTGACTTGGGAGTAATAAAAGCTAAGGAGAAGATAAGTATTTGTTCCGTGTGGGATTCGAACCCACAATACTCGGCGCTCTGGCAGGGGCGAGGCGACCACTGAACCACTACGCCATCCTTGCAGTCTTTCTAATCTATACTAATATTATAAAGCTGAAGAGTTTGTTTGTTTGTTTGTTTGAACGCGCTAATCTCAGGAACTACTGGTCCGAATTGAAAAATTCTTCTAGTGTTGGATGGCTCATTTACCGAGGAAGGCTATAGGCTATATAACATCACGCTACGACCCACGGCGGCGGCGCAGTAACTATAAACGCGGGTGAAACCGCGGGCACGCGTTTTTATTTTTTTTATTCAACTATGGTGGCAAACAAGCATACGGCCCACCTGATGGTAAGTGGTCACCGTAGCCTATAGACGCCTGCAACACCAGAGGCATCACTTGCGCGTTGCCGACCCTTTTGGAAAGGAAGTGGGAAGTGATTGGGCCTCCGGCACTCTCACTCACCGGACGAAACACAACAGTAGGAATACTGGTATTTCACGTCCATATTCTGTGAGAGGGTAGTCCTTCCTCGGTCGAGCCGACCGATTCATGCTGAAATCAGCGAGGCTCAACTACTCTAAAAACTGTCTTATTTCAACCTTTAACTTGACAATAACACGGATTCCCAATAAGCCTATCGCTAGATTGGACTTTACAATACGTATTGGTCGCATAGGTATGCGAATTAACCCTGCGCTAACAATTGTGTTATAGTTTTGGCTTCGGCTCTCGCATTGTGTCACGTCGGTCGTTCCAATTTTTGCAATTCCATAATAGTCTTTGTATTATGACGTGTAGCACCTTGTGACGTCATAATGGCCGTGGTCGCCTGCCAGCTTACGTTTGGGCAGTGAGTGTCGACTTCAATGTAATTGAAGACAATAGAAGAATGTTATGCAGTATGTATTCCTTGAAAGGTTACAAGTGCCACGTTGATTATTTGGCTTTATGTTCTGTGTAATTAGCATTGCCAATTCATACTAATATATGACGTCCTAACTTATAATATTACTAGCTTTTGAGCGCGGCTCCGCCCGCGTGGTACCTACATCAATAAAATGTAGCCTATGTCCTTCCCCAGGTTTTAAACTATATCCGTACCAAATTTCATCTAAATCGGTTGAGTGGTTTAGCCGTGAAAATGTAACAGACAGACAGAGTTACTTTCAAATTTATAATATTAGTAAGGATAAAAAGCGAATGTGTGTTTGTTTGTTTCGCTTTCACGCCTTAACTACTCGTGTGATTATCATGGAACTTCGCATACGCGTTGTCAAGTGAACAGAAAAGGACATATAATACTTTTCACCCAAAAAAAGTACTATTACTAATCTAACCTACACATACGTGAGCGAAACCGCGTGCAAAATCTATATTATAGCCAAATAATATTAACAAAGTTATTTAGGCTAAGTTGTACTACTATTAATAATATATGGATGTAAATCTGAAATAAATGATTATTATTATATTATTATTATTATTACAATATCCTGTGGCCCAACCTACGCAAGTCTGACTTGTGGGTAAAATGATACACTAGATTTGTCACAGTGATTGTAATGGTCGTCGAAAATTTGATCTAGACTATTTTGTTATTAATAACTCCACTTGTGTTGACTATTTCAATGAATCAGTAGCACAATAGACATAGTTTATAGTTTACTAGATGTTCCCACGGTTTCACCCGCGTTTATCGTTACTGCGCCGCCCTTGTGGGTCGTAGCGTGATGTTATATAGCCTATAACCTTCCTCGACAAATAGACTATCCAACACTAAAATAATTTTTCAAATCGAACCAGTAGTTCCTGAGATTAGCGCGTTCAAACAAACAAACTCTTCAGCTTCATAACCGCGCGGTCGGGCAGTGCTCTTTCGCTTTACCGCCACCGCCCTCCGCGGCAGTGCGCGGTGCCGTGTGATAATCGCCTAACAATCAAGTCCACAGTATTTAATTATGTATATGGGGCATTCTTTTTTTCATTTTAGCAAGACTTCTCTCGCACTAGAAATACTTCATGTGGGACTTTACAAACATGCCAACAATGGACACAAGGAATATCTAGAGACGTAACAACTATTTGTGAATCACACAATGTTTTGTCCCGTGTGATATTCAAACCCACAACATATAATATGTATGTATATCCTTAAAAAGGTAAGCAGACTATAACCAATTTGGCTAGCTATTATACAGTGTGACTGGTTAAACATTGTACATACTAAAGGATATGATAACTTATGGTCAGACGTAGCGTATAAAAAAGAAATAAAAATAAATTCTGTATAATCTGCAAAGAAAACCTTTATGAAAATTTGTAAGAAAACCTTTATGAAAATTTGTATACATAAAATGTGGACACTGCGCACACAGCTGTCGAGGCTAATGACCTTTGATAAGAAATGGACGGGCGGGGGTGGAAATTTGGGAGAGTGCGGGGTGCGGTAGCTGGCGGGGGCGGAGGTTTTGTTTAGCTTTGGTATATGCGCATGAGTGTCCGCACATTAAGTTTTTATTGGATAACTAGGTCAAATTTTAAGTAGGTACCTATTTTTTTTAGACGTTCGGGTCCAGAATCGATTACTGAATACCTTCCTTCAATATGTCCAGTCTTTTACCAAACAGCCTGCACATGCACGAGCCTATAGTCATCTAATAGGCACATTTCTCGAATACGCGTTGCTCCTAAGAATTTCCTAACAGAAACAGAAAATCCAATAACAATACGCGATCTGGGTATCGAATTCTCAAACTAAAGATACCATAGGACAGTTTCATATAATATGATAGGCCAAAATATATGAAATCTATATAACAAAAGGACAATAAAAGCAACAACTGATATATCGCACTTATAACAAAATAGCGACTTAACTCAAAATTTGGAAGTAAGACAATTTGAACTCTAATTATGTGACTATAAATTCTAAACTTATATCTGTGTTAAGTAATTGCAACAGAGTTCAAATTAGCTTAATCCAAAATAGTCAGATAAGTCTCTCTTTTATTAAGCGTGCGATATATAAAAAACCATATGAAGTGAAAAGAGTACAACAAGTAAACATAATCAAATGAAAACAATAGACTAGCGGGAAAGACTAAGAAGAAAATCAACAAATAGCGTAAAGACTACAGAAAATAAATATAAATACAATAAGCCCGAACAACAAAAATAAGAAAGACATCATCTAAAACAAAAGAATAACGCAACTATGTCTGCAATAGAAAGATTGTAAAATTAATTATATTTAATCTTTCTATCTATACCTGTCTCTTTTCTATGAAGCAATTGATTGAGGAAAACAGGCACACGTTTGTTGACGAGATCGACGTAAAATAGGCCACAGTAGATGACGAGGCCCGGTATACGTAGAAAACTCAATAAATCACACAAGTGTTTCGCTAGACCTAGAGAAATTTGGCTCCTAACACCGTTTGAAACTTGTATGACCTAATAGATTGTATCTGTTAGATCATAGATACGTAAAACAACTTCATTTTATTTGAATAATAAATAGATCATGGTTACACGCACAGTTTTTGAATATTTATTATTTTATGAGAAATGTGGGACACATCGGAAACGCCTTTCAAAATTAAAGTAGTTTTTCGAGTGACAGAGCCCGGCGTTTCCAATTATTTGGTGACGCCGTTAGTAGGATTGAGTTCGCTCGTTCCGAGACAACAACCGTACCAGCAAATCAGCGTAAAAGTAGTCGCTCGGGAAAGTTACAATTCTTAAGACCTTTTTTCTAGGGTTGGCGACGCGCGAATGAAAATTCTATAAAAACCGGTTATTACCATACCGTACCCATGACTGCTTGTCAACCCAGAAGTAACCGCTTACCATGAGACGATCCCTAGGCTTGTATGATTACGATTTGAGTATTTCACACGTTAATCCATTCTGTCAGATTTGTCCCTACAAATGCCGTCCTTTTTAACAAGATAAATTGAATTCTGTATTTTAGTAGGTAAGGATTATAAACTCAAATGCGTGATTTCACATCCATTAGTCCAAGAAAACGTTATACATATTGTACATATGTAATAATACAAACAAATAGTATGTAACAGCAGTTCATTTAAAATGGTGCGTGACACAGCCAGACTGTTCGGCCACAAATCTGATTCCCCTTCCAATTCTGATTCAGACCATTAAGAATCAGCATCATGAACTGAAATAAAACTCCTCAAAGAGACAGAAAGAGACGGGTATACATTCGCAAACGAAAAGATAAATGATACTGTCGTAATTATTTTGTTGGAGAAAATGTTTTTAGTGGATTTCATGATGTGTCGCCCGGTGGACGACCCGACGAGGTCTATTGAACTTTCGAATTCAAAACTTGTAATTGTAATTATGGGGATGGCAGCATTTAAAATTTAACGAGCAACGAGGGAAATGGCTGCTCTCATTAATGTAACAAATAACCGCAGTAGAACATAGTGTTGAAAGATTTCATTCATGTATCGTATAAAATAAATATGATTTTCTAAATTTTGAGCTAGTAGATACAGATTCTTAGTATTTTGAATTGTTGATGATACCCTATTTATAGCAGAAAAGTCTGAGTAGTTTTTGGGTGCGCTATAGAATTTGCGACGCAATATTTTTTTATTATATTTATTACACTAACATCATTTTTTATAAAATATACTTATGGCCGAAGTAAATATGCATGCGTCTCATTTCTGAAGATTACCTTATTTTTCTAATTAACTTGTATATTGTACACCTGTTCTCAAAATCAAAGCATTTATTTTATTTTTAATTAAATTTCCCATATTATTATTATTCGCAAAGAATATAGCACAGGAGCTTTAAAAATAGTTCTGCCTCTATCTACCATTATAACGCTGATAAGGGATGAATATAACACTCAAACATCTTAAAAGCCAAAACTTCAAAATCGCTTTAAAAAGTTTCACATATCAAAGTTTTTAATAAAATGGTAATTTCTAAGATTTCCCTGTCTTACAACTTCATTGTACAGAAAATAAACGTGTTTTGTATAAATCTCTCATCACGTAACCGATCAAAAAATATGTATTTACATCAAATTTTCTTATGTCCTGCTGAAGTTCACTTTTCTCAGAATATAACTGCGTCGGTCGATGGCCCCTTTTCCATTGTTTTTTCTTTCCCTCTCTGTATATGGACCGTAGTCATTTCCTTTTCAGTTTCACATTCTTAATCTTGTTTTTTCACATTGTCATTTACTCAAAATTGCTTGTGTCTGGTATATTTTGGTGCCATATTTATTGTACCTCTACATATGTAGGTAATAGAACTTGTAAATGTATCCTTGAATAGTGTATTCCTATCTATTTTCGAGAATTGATATTAGCCACTTTGTTCTCTTGACGAATAGCGATGCTAACATTTGTCTTGTCTTAATTTAAGTGGTTGAAAATAATCTTGCTCATCTAACATTGAGGCACATAAATATACATTCCAAATTGAATATTTTCACGTTCAGTTCCAGTGCAGATTCATCACAATTGAGGTCATCAATAAAAACTTAATAATCCATTTTCGCATATTAATACGTCTGTCATACTGGTCGACAGGACAGTTATGGATGTTGACGTTTTGATAGCATAAATTCGGTAAAGATCGCGCGTTTTCGTCGATAAGCCGGACATTCAGATATACAAAATGAACGTGAATATTTCACAGTTAATGTCGCTTCGTTCCCTCTAGGCCGACCAGATGACATTGAACTTAAACTAAAATATAAAATAAATATATTTGAAACAACTGAAATAGAAAGACTGAAGTTTAGAGGACAAGGAGAAAAATTTCCTGAGTATTTTTTCGCGTCGATACCAGAATCAGTGAGATTCTAAATCGGGTAGGTGCAAATAAACAAACATACAAGCGATGTGAGATTTTTCTTTGCAAAAAACTTTTATTTATGAGTTCTTTCGCTTGTCCTGAAGTTAAACCAGGCTGAAACGAGTGGATTGTTGTATTTATAATATACTTCGCGCTGTGTTATGTATCTATGTGTTGGTATGCTCTACATTTCCTCTCTCTGTTTTATCCGGTCGTTCCTTTTTATAGATGAGGATTATCCTATTCATAAATTGAAAATATCTCTCTAGATTTATTTTAGCGATTAAAGCATTTACATATTAAAGAGTGAATGACTCACGATCATAAAACTAAACGATTAGAATTTAATTTCATACAAAACTGAAGCATATATTTTAAAATTAAGACAAATTGTTCAAGTTTTTAGCGAAATTATGAAAGACACACCTGCTGTTTACGTCACCAAACTATTTATGTAATTATTGAGCTTCTGTTTTAAATGTTCGGCGCCGATGTTTTGTGAAAATTCTCAAGGACTGCTCTAAACGCATCAATTCTTAATGGCACGGTTGAAAACTAATTTGTATAGTCAGAGAGTTTCAAGTGATATTCTTTCATTTGGATAAATTGCTAATACAGTTTGCTGATATTTGCATTATTATTATTTCTACTGCATAACCAACTCGATGGCTTTATCAAAACATGACGTCATAATTTTCTTTTAAGCTGGGATTAGCGTATTTTTTCTAGCGCGTAGGAAATCTAATCCTCATAATTGTCGGTTGAATAAACGTACACATTTAAGCTCATATTTATGTGTCATACGGGTTCAACTAAATATTGTTAGAATAATTCAGATAGACTGAAAAAGGCCCCGCAGTAAAGGTAATAAAACTAATAGAATCAAGTAGGTACCGGATTTTATAAGCGATTAGTACGAGTTCCCTGAACGCCTCTACTTTTAAAAATGATTATTACTTTAAAGTAAGTTTTAGGCCAGTAAATTATTTATTTAGTGAAGCCAAACTGAAAGAATTGAACATTTCTGATATCTAATCACAATCATACAAAATAAGACAGAGTTGACAAACAAAATAATCTACGACTATTTAAAACAGAAAACAATTAACAAAAGGACAAAGCTATTTCAGATTTAGGTGTGGCATTACTTTTTAAAGACTTACTCATTACAGTCTTAGGTGTAAACAATTACCATTAAACAACAACGAGCGATTGCGTCCAAACCTAAATTTGTAAGCAATTACCGATCAAGCTAATTGAACGATATACTCCACTTATCGCGTAAATGTATTTGGGGATATTTAAGACGTAACATTCGTGGAATAACCACTTCAGTTATTTTTATTTGATTGATTGTGGTTGTAATTCAAAATAAAGAAACTGGCGAATGGAAATTGTCTATTGTTTCGATGCTTTGAATAAAAATAATGTTTATATTAAATATTTTATCGAAAGTTGATTCAGTATTTTTATTGTAAAATTCGGTCGTTTTCTTTAACCTATTGGTGGCCAGACTATATTATTTTAAATTATGTCTAGTATTCTAATAAATGATAAACTACTGCTATTTACAGACATAATTATTATGTTCTACTATTAGTCTATTATATAGGGATTAAATATAATGACCATCAAAAATACTAATTGCACAGTCAATATTGCACAGCATAACGAACACCTATACGCCTAAAATGACTGTATTCCGTCTCGGAAGGGTTAGGTTATGTTAGGTACCTTCACCCACCCAAAAATAGGAGCCCCGAAGCGGGGCTCCGTCGACTTAGTTTGTTCTCTTTAAATATATTTTGCTGTGCAATTAGAATTTTTTGCTGTGCAGTTAAATACTACCCTATTATATACAATATAGGTTTGCTTTTTTTAAGTACCTATTCTTTAATACAATGTATTTACTATATTAATTTTATTTTATTAACTAATTGCATTATTAATTCTTTAATTGGTTTACTTTTAATAATTTGATGTTGACATTAAGAACTCTTATCTTCATTTAAGCCTGGATTATATATAGGATGTCCGGTAATTAATGGATAACCTTGAAATATATTCTAGTAGAACTGATAGCCGTTCAGAAAAAATATGAAAAAAAATCTATCCTAACTAATACCTGAGATATGATTTTTTTTAAATTACTATATTATTTTAACTTTCTTGTACACTACGACCATAAATAAATTAATTCCATCGGTTCTTTGTTGTTTTACTATTAAACACTAATTATGCTAATAGATAGTCAAAAGTATGACTAGCTATTGCACTTTTATTATTTTCTTTTTTAAATTTTTTCTTAATGTCCGTCGGTTCTACTTTATGACATTTCAAGGTTATTCATTAATTACCGGGCACTCTGTATATTGGAAATTCTTATTTCAAACTACCTTCATTACTGATTCTGTTATCAAACGCGACGTATACTTCTAAACAACTTACATGAGTTATTATAGTTCACAGAATTTTCTACTTGTATTCCCATGGTGTCATTTCACACCATCCTGGTTCAGCTCAGTGATCCTCAAACGCACTGCGTTCCGCTTGACCACTAGTATTGATCACTTCATCACAACTTCACTTTATGTCCACTTTACATTTTTTCACTTCACTATTTTCAAATCTAACTTCATAGTTTTTGCATTCACATCGATTTCTGACTGCGAAGAAAATATTCAGATTTAATCATCAAAATTTTCGAGACAATAATCAAGTAGAATTTTTACAATTTGAATTATTTAAAAAGAAATGTCACAAAAAAGAAATGTCACAAAAAACCAATATGAATGCATTTAGTTTCGCACTTGTGTAACTGGAATGTTGTGTACCGCGCGCGTCGTATGTGCGCGCGCGCACCTCTCCGTCCCTCGCATATCACTGCGCACGCATCTGAAACCAACACAAAACTCCCTTTATTTTCGTTACCCCCAGAATGCGGAAAAATACATTCAAGTATTAAGATTTTTGGTTTGTGGTGTCTATTAATATAGATGAATGAGTAAACAATATATTTTCGTGTCAAAGGTTGGTGTGCTTTATTTTCATGTCATTCGTTGAGTCTCTGTCGTTTCCTTATTGTGAATGATGTTTTTTTGTATTGTTTTTATGGTGCCCTGACAGGACATTTAAATGGTTGGACAGGAGCGTTGAAAGTTCTGTCGCGTGGTAATGTATCTTCTGCGACGAGTTTTCTAATTCTCATTTTGCGGGGACATAGGATAACTTTCGTCCAGAATAAGTCCAAATAAGTATCGTCTCTAAATACCTAAGTACTCAACGTAGGTACAACATAGATTTATGATATAGAATACTTTACTATTGAAGATCCAAAATAAATTAATAAATAATTACGTTGTGGTAAGTATATCTTCTTCGTTGTGTCATTTATCGTATCCTAATCCTAATCCTAACTAATATACAAGCGAAAATGAGTTTGTTTGTTTGTTACCTTTTCACGTCTAAACCACTGAACCGATCATCCTGAAATTTTGCATATACGTTGTTAGGTGTACAGAAACGGACATAAGCTACCTTTCATCCCGAAAAAAATTACTGTTCTCGAGGAAAATAACAATAACGTTCTTATGATAATAAATGGCGCCACGTGTCTTTCGAATCATGATTGAATTATATTATTACAAGCAGAGTACAACCCGAATTGTTTGTCAAATTCTAAATTAACGCGAGTAAAGCCGCGGGAAAAAGCTACTTTCGTCGTAACTCCTGGTTAACGGTCTACCATGAGATTTGACGCCATTTGTTCTTCTCGTCTGTTATTTATAATAATTAATAGTATTTATGTACTATCTATCGTTTGTTTATTAAGACTTGGTGGATCGTACAGTTGATAGAATTCGTAATTTCTTAGTTGGTTTTCTCAAAACCAGCGCTCTTTATTGTATTAGCGAGAAATACTCGCTAAAACAAATTTATTATACGTTTGCGAAAATATTTTAATTACCTGATTCAACAAAAACAATTATTTCTGCGATGCGTGTATTAAAATGTTTATTGTGTTTAACATTTCAACATTAATACTAGTAGTAATATATTTAAATAAAGGTGGCAAGTGCGACTCGAAGTCACACACGAAGGGGTTCATGGACACAATGGGTCGAGCACTTCTTATACAGGTGTCCCAGAAGACGTGAATCAAATTGTAACGGGCGATTCCTTAAGTAAGGACCTTTCAAATGTGCTAAAAGTGGGGAGACCAACAGACTGCGATGCAGAGGTTCGAACCCACGTCGCGACATCTGACTTTCGGAAGTTATATGAATTTTCGAATTTTTTGTGCGTATTGATTGACAGTTATCGCTTGCTCCGTGCCTCAGAGAGCACGTTAAGCCGTTGGTCCCGGCTGCCATGAACATCTATGGCAGTCGTTACTGGGAGAGTGTCGACACAAAAGATCCCACTGGGTCGAAGTGTCGCCGGTCTGCACTGACTAGCCCCCACATAAGATAAGGTAACTACAGTACCAACCATACAGCCCAACTTACTCATCACATCTCTGAATCAACCCCTGAAAGAGCTAACCGACGTAATAAAAGATATTGCACAACAAAACGACTGATCGAATGATTCGGTGTAAGCAGAAATACAAAAATAGCTCGTCTATCAACACTGCCATTAGCAACAGCTACGCTCCTGATTCCGAAGAAAAACGATGAATTTACAAACACTCAATCTTGTTCCACTAAACATATAGAATAAAGTTCTTGTCCTTCTGGTGCTCGCACTACATTTATTAACTTACTGTCGTCTTTTATCTATATTAATATTATAAAGCTGAAGAGTTCGTTTGTTTGTTTGTTTGAATGCGCTAATCTCAGGAACTACTGGTTCGATTTGAAAATTATTTTAGTGTTAGATGGCCAATTTATCGAGGAAGGCTATAGGCTATATAACATCACGCTACGACCGACGGGGCGGCGCAGTAATCATAAACGCGAGTGAAACTGCGGGAACATCTATAATTAGTATAGATAGATTGCTTTTGGTGAGGAGGTCGTTATCATTTTACTTTATTTTAAACTCCTGCGGTAAGTGTGATTTTAGAGCTACCTAAGTGGTAATGGACATGGTGTGTCTAAGTATACATGTGTACATACATCATAGGTCATGTCTAGACTGAATGATCTATCTTTCTTCAGGCGGTATCTATTCTAATCCGTAGACGCCTAGGTCAAGTCTCATTCAGCCGGCCGTCCCCTTTACATTCATCTCACATACTTTCTTAGACGATCTTTTGTCGTCTATTCGATTGCCACCATCTTAGCACAGCTTTCACCACTCTTGACACGCCACAGCACTCTTCTATCACCCCACTCCACGTCCTATCATTCGAAGATACACGTACTTCATACTCTCATTTCCACTACTTTTCTTTTACTAAAGCAATACATTAATATCTCAGTAATGTATTTAAATAGCTAGTGTCCGTTTATGACATACAGATGCATATTGTTCAAGCATGTCAGCTCGATAATAAACTCTGCCCACTCCCAATCATTCAGGGAACGGTTGCGTAACATCTTACCAATAACCGTCGTCCACTTGTCATCGACAGGAACGTTTCCGACGTCACAGGTTAACATTAATAATATTTTGTGACATCACTGACGTCATTCGACGCCATATTGGATGTCAGGGTGATAGAACAGATCTCATTCTTGTCACAGTAATAGAGAATGAATGCAAGTTGATGATTTTCCGACAATAAAACGAGGCTATCTTTCATCTTTGGATGCTTCATAAAATTATTATGACAGTGGAAGATTTTATAGAATATCTGCTATGAATATTATAAATGTGAAATTGTTTCTGTTGGTTTGTCTTTAATATGTTTATAAGCCTTCTCTGAATAATACTGAAAATTGCATCAAAATTCGTTAAGTATTTTAGAAGAACTAACTTATATCCAGTCAAATCCGGTTAGACTAGAAAGCCGACCCCAAGTGACTTGGGAATAATAAAGGCTAAGTAGAAGAAGACTTTAGAAGAACTAAGCGAATACAAAAAATCAAAATATCTTTATTCATTTAGATCATAAAGCAACACTTATGAACGTCAAGTTTACACTTACTAAATAATAATATAAATTTACCTGTACCCACGTTCAGCAAAGCCAGGGCGTAGAACTAATGAGAAAAACGAACAAAAAACTCACGGCTTGTTTTACAAATTATATTTGCAAGGAGCTGCAATCATTATACCATTTGTTTACTACTGAATTGAACATACTTAAGATTAAACAAAAAGAAAAGAAATAAATATTTTCTCTAACTTCAGGCAGGCACAGATAGCGACTTCGATTATACCTGCTATTTAGAGATTACCAAATGCCTGGTTGAACCCAGCAACTTACAAAAATATAAATTCTAAATATTGTCTTCTGTTTACGCGAATGTTATTCATTGAAATTAAAGTTTATTTATTAATTAAAGTTTATATAAGAATGTTATTCATTGAAATTAAAATTAAATTAATAGTTTCAATAATTTAATTAGCTTAAAAATTTGTAAAGTTTAATAGTGATTATAGTAGTGTAACAGTTTTTAAAAAAAATTTTGTAATAGTGTCAAATAAACAACGCGATAAAATTCGTATATAGTAGTTTAATTTCAATTCTAAATAAAACTTCAATAAACTCACCTACTCATAATCTTTGACGCTCATAAGTGTTACTTTGGGACCTAAATGAATAAATTAAAATTGAACTACTTTACACGGATTTCATCGCGGTATTTTAGGTAAACACTACTTTTGAACATTTTGAAACTGCTTAAAGTATAAATGTATAGAAGTTTACACTTTCGCCGACGTTTTCGTTGCTTTTCAGCAACCATGGTCTCGGAGAGACTAGATGGATAGATTTCAATGTATAAACATTCACGTAAACGTAAGTTAATATTAAAAGATTTTAGACTTTGGTTTAGCAAGACATCGTTTTCTTTTAAGTGTTGCTCGAATAAGATGAATCCTTCAACCTAAGTAATGTTACTTAAACTTGCGTACGTGCGTAGCACTATATACATGTTACCCCAACGACAATAAGCAGATACTTCTCAAACAAATACAAATGTTCTGTGAGCAAAACAAATGGTGATGTTGGCTCCACTCCCAGTGTTGAATAATTGAGCCGGATTAATTGTATTGTTAATGATGTGATGCAGACTCACGGTGTGACGTCACGTGGTGATGTGACGTCATAAGGTAGTGACGGTAGTTTTGCGATTGTGATGCGAAGATATCGAAACGATACATGCTTGGGATCACGTCCGTATATATTCGAAAGCATAAGCAGAAGTAGATGTCTTTATGTCTCGTGGCATGGGATATATAACTTATGTTTCAGTGTGATTGTGAGGTTAAAGGTGAATCCGGATAAGTCCTATTCGTTTTTAGGGTTCCGTACCTCAAAAGGAAAAAACGGAACCCTTATAGGATCACTTTTTTGTCTGTCTGTCTTTCTGTTAAGACCCTTTTTTTCAGGTATCAAACTGAAATTCATATCAATTACTACTGTCCCTTGCAGTTGTGAAAAAATCAAACTTCTAAGCCAACACAATCAAAAGATACAGCCGTTTATGCTGCAAATTTTCGACACTCGCAAGGGAATCAAAACCTACAGGGTACTTCCCGCGAAGTCAGAATCTTGAAATTTGGAACGAAACAACGTCTTATAGCACAGATAAAGGAAAAATTGCGAAAAGCATAAATTTTTAGTTACATCACATAATAAAGGTTTGTACGGAACCCTCGGTGCGCGAGTCCGACTCGCACTTGGCCGGTTTTCTGTTAGGAAAATCCTAGTAGCGCCTAGCGTTTTAAGTTTAACATAAGACCTAAAACATAGCTGGCTTATTATGGGTGTATTGTTTTTATAACGTACCTACCTAATGGAACTCCCTGTCTCTGTCGACGTGCTGATTAATAGCGTACGTAGAGCTTATTCTTTTTGCAAAATAAAGGCTGACTGAACTGACTAGTGCAAAATACAAATTGCACTCATGCTGCCTGACAGGCCATAGTGGCTAAGGCCTATTAACGACTACTCCACATGAACATCGATGTAGTTTTAAGGCGGCACACAAGTTTAGCTTGATTGTAGGTAGATGCCGTAGCAAATGGATGCTTACTACATCAGAGGTCTCATCAGGACTTCTGATGTTTTTTTTTTTTTTTTTTTCCTCCCAGGGGTAAAACCGCCCTAGGGGGGATTTTATTGCGACGTTATGCGCTCAATTCTGCTATTTGATACAGAAGTGCAAGGTGAGTACAATCACTTATGTTACTGTTTACATATAGGTCTGCTAATTAAACTTGTAATATAAATTATTTACAAGGTAATCGTCGCAACAATTTGGGTGTTGTGTGAGTGTATGTGTGTGAGATGTATGTGTGTTGATTTATGTGTTGTTGAATTGTTTAAGTGTATTCACAATATGAGTCAGGTGTGTCATAAACGTGTCGGTGGTGGAGTCTTTTGTGATTATTTGTTCAAGATTGTAGGGATCTATTTGCAGGTTGTGACAGAGTTGTTCGTGCAGTAGGCGGGTGCGTGTGTATTGTGGGCATTGTGTCAGGAGGTGATTGAAAGATTGCGGTGATGTGTCGTCGCAAGGGCATGTGTCGTTGTTTGTAATATGGAAACGGTGGAGGTATGTTTTGTGGTATCCATGATCTGTGAGAAGTTGTGTGAGTGCGAAGGTATGGCCTGTTTTGTTAGTAAGTGCGTGTATGTGTTTGAGTGTAGGGCACCAGATTCTCATAGTTTGTCCTTTAGGATTGTTGGCATAGGTGTCGGCAGATTGTGTAAAGCTGTCGGATTTGCCCAGTTTCTTGGGGTAGCTGAGGGGAAAATGATGGAATGTTGTTGGTTTGTCTTGTGTGGCAGCGGTTTTGGCGGCAATGTCCGCGGCCTCATTGCCATGAATGCCGACGTGAGCTCTTGTCCAGATGAATGTGATTGGCGTGTTCATTCTGTGTAGTGTTCTTTGAATGTTGGTGGTAATGCGGTGTGTACTGAGGATGTTGTTAATATCTTCCAGGGCAGACCTGGAATCCGACATTATTACTGCCGCCTCGATTTGTTGCTGTTGCAACCACTGGCAGGCCTGGTCAATGGCTACAAGTTCAGCCTGGAAGACGGTACAAGTAGAGTGTAGTTTGAATGTTTTCGTTATGATAATGTTCTGTGGAGTGTGAGCGATGAAGGCAGCCCCAACGAGGTTATCGTGTTTGCTGCCATCAGTATAGATGTGGTGCGCGTGTAGGTGATTGATAAGTGTGGTATTCAGTTCGTCCTGTGTATTGATGGTGGTGAATGGATGCGGCTTGCGAAGAGACGGGTGAAGTAAGTGTGATGGATGGGTGGGTGTGTCGAGTGTTATGTCGTCAGGAAGATAATCGGTGACCCCAGTGATTCTGGTGTGTTCGATTTTAGCTGTTTCTGTGACTTTTATATCAAGCGGTGTTAGGGTAGCCAGTGCTATGGCGTCTGTTGTGTTAATGGTCCTGAATCCTTTAATGATTTTCAGAGCGAATCCTCGTTGTAGTGAAAGGAGTTTGCTCCTGTTCGTATTGTATTTTAGCGCCTGGTGCCATACGCTGGAGGCGTAGCAGACGATGGGTTCGATTACCCCCTTGTAGAGTGTCTGTATGTTTTCCGAATGTACGCCCCATGTGGGGCGTACAAATTTGGTGAGTATGTTATTAAGTTTACGTGCTTTGTTTGTGATGTAGTCTACGTGTTGTGTAAAGTGTAAGTTGTCGTCGATAATCAGCCCCAACATCTTAGCAGTGCGGCTAAAGGGTATGTGTATGCGGTTCATTGTGATGTAGAGGAGTTTAGTTTTTCGTGTGAAGGCTACAGCAACTGTTTTTTCAGGTGAGAAGGTCAGTTTATTGGCTGTGCCCCAAGTGTGTATGATGTGTAAACTTTGGTTGATATTTTCTTGTAGTGTGGTGAGATTCCTGTGTGCAGCGATAAGTGTGATGTCGTCAGCAAAGGCCTGCATCTGACAACCCTCCGGTAGGGACCCGTGTCCTGGTGAGTCACCGGACTTATCCAACAACTCATCCAGGATCAGGTTCCAGAAGATCGGCCCACATACAGACCCTTGAATGCAACCTCGAGTAAGGTTTTTGGTAGCGGTGGCGTCGGCGTAGTGAATTGTCGCAGTACGGTCAGAAAGGTAGTTTTGTATTATTGTGTAGATGTTCCTGGGGCATTTAATGTGTTGTAGGCGTGCGAGTATAGCCGGCCACCAGGCATGGTCAAAGGCGGCCTTGATGTCGAGGGAGATCATCGCGACGTGTAATCCTCGTTTTTTGTGTGTGGTGATGGTATTGGTTATGTTGGTGAGTGCGTGTGTTGTTGACATTTGTTGCTTGAAGCCATATTGTTTTTTGTTGTATGTGCTAGTGGTGTTAAGGTGATGCGTGAGTCTCTGTGTGATTAATTTTTCAAGGGTCTTGCCTAAGATGGGCAATAACCCTATGGGTCGATACGCGGATGAGCAGGTGTGGTTGGCTTTGTTGGGTTTTGGGATAATTTTAATTATGGCGTGTTTCCAGGATTTGGGAAAGATAGACAGAGAAAGACATCGATTAAGGAGACCGGTGATGAAGTCAGGGAAGCAGAGCGAGAATTGGTAACATATATCGGAAGTTAAATGATCGGCGCCAGGAGATTTGGCGGGATTCATGTGTTTAAGAATTGTGTTGACTTCATGTACCGTGAAGGGGGGTTCATTGTGAGTATCAGGTAGGTGAATAGTGTTGGAGCGAGTGGTTTGTTGGGTGGGAGAGTCTGGTGTATCGTCCGGGTAGAATTTGTCTAGAAATGTAGCTGCGGTGTTTTGTGTAGATGTAGTGTATACACCGGGCGTAATTTCTATGGTGGAGGGCGGTTTTGGAGGGCGGCTCGAACGCAGTATCTTATTAGTGATCGCCCATACATTGTCTTTGCCCTGAAGAGTGCAAAATTCGCAAAAATGTGTGGTGGAAGCACTCTTTATAGTCTAAGCATAAGCAGCTTTAAATAGGTCTCTTTCAGCGAGAGCTTCTATAAGAGAGAGATTGTTTCGTTTGAGCTGTTGTATTTTGTGGTGATTGGTAATGACTTGGTGTTCCAGGTGGCTGAGTTCATCAGTCCACCAAGATGGGCGAGTAAGGTGACGACCGGTAGGTGGTAAGTGTTGATTACAGACGTGTTGAATGAATGATGTGAGTTTGTTGGTGTAGGTATCTATGTCGTGTTGGGTGTTCAGAGTAGTGAAATCAGTGGTATGTAGGTCAATGTTTGCGATTTCTGTTTTAAAATGTTCTTTGAGCTCGTCCCATTGTTTATAATTGCTCGTGTTGTAGCGAAATGTGTTGGACTTTTTATTGTGGGTGAAACGGTGTGAAGTATGTAGTGTGAAGGTGATGGCATGATGGTCAGATGAAGGGCAGATAGAAGGGTCAACCCTCCAGTCATCGATGAAGCGGGCGATGTCATCGCTATCTATCGTGAGATCAACGATTGAGCCTCTGATCCGACCGTTTGCCACGCTTTCGTACGTGTTTGTAGTACCTATGTTGAGCATGGTGACGTTGTGTGAATGTATAAGGTCTGCCACATCTTTGCCTCTGTCATTGTTAGATGGCGAGCCCCATATCCGGTGCCAGCCATTGAAGTCTCCAGCAATAACGTGTGTAGCGTCGCGTGTGTCGTGTAGGAGTGAATGTAATTTGTTGAGTGTGTTGTTGGTGTCGGTATCAGGTTCAATGTAAACAGAGGTAAGTATGCCAGTGTGTGTAGTGAGCTGGGTGGAACATATGTTCGGTGTAGAGTGTTTAGAGAGACCCAAAGTTGCACCGATGTTGTTGCGTATAAGGATGGCTGTTTTGGTGTGTGTGTTAGTGGGGAATTGATAGGTGATGTAGTTGGGTATTTTCTTCATGGTGAGTTGATTGGAGACATATGGCTCATTTATAAAAATTATATCAGTATTGTTCTGTGTGCAGTGTTGAATAAGTTCGTGGGTGGCGGTAAAACCGCGGCCTAAGTTAGCTTGTGTGAATGTAAGTGTGAATGAATTTAATGGGCAATTGCGCGCTTGTTGTGTACGGGGTGTGGTGCGGTGTAATGAGGGTGCGTCTGTCCTGAGCGGGTGTGCGCCGGCAGGTGTACGTGTGTGGGTGTGAGAGCGTGTGTTCGCGTTGGTGTTGCGTGTATTAGTGTAATAGGGCATATTATACAAAAAAAAATAAAAAAGTAATAAGAAGAGAGAAAGTAATTAAACAAACAAATCTTATAGCAATTATTATCCAACAGGGTTAATTTTCTTGGTACCCGAAGTCTGTAGTCTCCTCTACTTTCTGCTTGGCTACGTGAATCCTAGTACAGGCGGTCTGGTTGTTGGCAGCGTGGTCTGTAGGTAATCTTGTACCAAATTTGGTGTTGTGTCGGCTGCAGTTATAACAAGTAAATGTGCCCGCGCGCTTGTGAGGGCAATTGTCGCCTGTGTGCGATGTTGCCGCGCAGATGCGGCACGGGTGTACAGCAGCTGTGCACTTGTTGTGAGAATGACCAAACTGCAAGCACTTGCGGCACTGCAAGTAGTGTGAAAATGGCTGTATATGTACTTGCTGGTAATTAATAGCAACTCTCTCACTTTGGATTAGTCTCTGATATGAAGCGGGCTTGATTTCCAGCACGGCGTTGTACAACTTGTCCGAGCGGTTTCTTGTCAGAATGCAGAGCCTAATGTCTGTGTTTGGGAGAGAATTTTGGTTGCTAACCAGCTCACAGATTTCCTCTCGCTTGGTGTCTTTATGTATCCCCTTGAGTATAGCTAGAGGGGAGCGTCGTTTGGGTTCTCCAGCTGTTAGAGTATTTAGGTTATCTATTCTCGACCTTGTTTCCTCCTTTTGTGAATTGGTGCCAAACTCCATGTACACTCGCCCTTTGCTCAGGGTTTTGAGCTTCGTTGGAGCGTATTTTTTATTTTTGAAGCTGATTTCAGACTTTATGACGTTTAATGTATTCTCGGCGTTTGACAAAGAGGCTGATGGTGAGCTGGTGTTAGGCTCGATAATCAGCGCCGGCTTGTTTGGTTGTATATTGCTTTTAGTAATTGCCGCGTACGAATTTGGGTTTAAAGGCGGGCGCGCTGGCAGGTTTGGAGTGGTTGTGATGTCCTTCAACGACCGTCCAATTGCGGATTGGACCTCCGCCACAAGCTCCCGCCCCAACTTGGCGAAGCTTTCCTCAGAGATTGAGGTGGTGGTGGATTGCAAGGGTGGTGGTGATTTTAATTGCTTGCTAATCGCGATGATTTCCTCGGCGGCCTCCTTAATAGATTTTTTATTGGCTGCAGTCACAGTTTTCCCTTCGTAAACGAGTAAAGTAATCGTCTGAGCGAGGCCCGCTATTGCCTCGGGAGCGGTATCTCCAACAGTAAAACTGGTGGAATTGGTGGCGTCTCCCCGGCCAGTCATCCTGTCATCGAGTGTGACTGATTGTAGTCAGATGGCGTCACAAATATAATTTGTAGATCAAATACTTAAATATGTTCTGTACTGGCGGTGTTCGCTACAGTGTAAAAAAAATGGACTTCTGATGTAGGAAGCATCTATTTGCAGAGGCTGCGCAGCGTGTCTGCGTAGCCAGCCATGTAGAAAGGCAATTACAACGCTACTAGCATTAGTTAAAAATATCAAAGTAGCGGTTTATGACAACACAGCGCATATATAAGGAATTGTGTAAAAGACTAATATGTAGTTAGATTGATTGATATATTTGACTAAATCGCATTAATTGACCTATTCGGCGCCATTTATAACTAACTGTTCGAATCATAATCGAATATTTCGAATCATCATTTGTTGGCCACTGCTAATGAGCTTTCTAGGCATTCATAAAATGTGCTGTCTTCTCGTACGCCATGAAGAACATAGGATAAAAAATTATGAAACAGTCTACGATTACCAGAATCGACAAATCTACATTATTTATATATATATTTACACAGATACCTAGGTATATATATAAATATATTATTAGTTTTCAAAATACTGTTTTAAAGCTATTCCATATTATATTATGTAGCAAGAAATTATTTTTATTTTGTTATTGTGTAAGTTAAGATTTAATTTAATTTTCAAGTAAACTTTACGACTGAGCAAACATGTAAACGCATTGTAAATCGTCAAAGGTACCCACAGGACAGACTTGCCTAGTGTGGAGCCAAAGGATACTACGTAAATGTAATGTTTTATTCTGGTAATAAAGTATTTTGATTTGATTTGATTTGATATACTCGGCTCATTCGAAACTTTAAATATTCGCATGTTTAATCGATAAAGTACTATTGGAAATACGACTATTAATCTACTTTGCTTTCGAGAGTATTTTATATAATAGATACTACAATAGCAAAAGAAACACAATTCTTATTTAAGCTCAATAAAAATCCTAAAAGTTAAAAACAAACAATAAAATCTGAACGCACATTACTCTCATCAAATCCTACAAGATTTACCCATTTCAACAGTTCATTCCAGACTAATATTAATAACATAAAATAGGAGGACTTCACCAGACAACAGCACTTACTCATCGACTATATAAAATATAATATGTTATTATAACAAACTAACTGTCTCCCGCGGTTTCACCCACGTTTGTGATTAGTGTTCCGCTCTCGTAGCTCATACAATGATAATCTTAACTAATATTATAAATGCGGATGTGAGTTTGTTTATGACGCTTTTACGCTTTAACTTCTGTTCCCGAGCGATTTAAATGTATTGACATAATCTACATTAAGGCGAGCGTAGCCGCAGGCTTTGTCTAATAGCTTATACTTTCGTTTAGAATAAAGTCATCAGATTTAAAAGATTTTTTCATATTTGATTATTAGTTCCAGAGATTAGCGCGTCCAAAAATACAAACGTTTCAGTTTGATTATATTATTTTATTATGTCGTTCTCGATGGCGTAGTAGTTAGTGTAACCGACTGCCACGCCTGAGGCCGCGGGATCGATTCCCGCACAAGTCAAACATTTGTGTGCATGAACATGGATGTTTGTATTGGTCTGAGTGTTTCTATGTATGATATGTATGTATTTACAAAAAAAAGTATATATGTATGTTTATTCATTGTCTAGTATCCATAGTACAAGCTCTGCTTAGTTTGGGCTAGATAGTGTTGTGTGTATGTGATAGAATATTAAATATTATTATTATTATATATTAGTATAGATATGATAAAAACTGGAGGATAAAGAAAAAATACGATTTTTCTCTAATACATAAACTTCCGTCATACTCTATATGTTTATATTTAGGTATTTTTTACGTCACGCGTTTAATTCGACTCGGACGCATCGTAAAGCGAGGTGTCGATGACAGCGGATGGGATGAGCGGGGATAGTAAAATTGCTCATTGTGTGACATGTGAATTGACTTTATTTTAGCTTTAATCAGGTAATAGTATTACTGTCCTCATATATTTTGGCAATGATAAATAGATTAGGGTATTGTAGCAGTTATACTATGGTTATGGGTTCAATTAGCAGACCGGTTAAGTAAAAATCAAAATCAATCAAAATTAAAAATAAATTTATTCAAGTTAGGTTACAAGGTAACACTTATGAATCTCAAAGTTACACTACTTTTTTTATGTGAATTTACATTTACTGCCATGTTCAGCAAAGCAAGGGTGTAGGGCTCATGAGAAGAACAGGCAAGAAACTCATAGCCACTCTTTTTAATCGCCAAGTTTACAATAAAATGTTGTTTACAAATCATAACTGTAAGGTGCTGCAACCATTTCTCCATGAACTACTACTGAACATACTCAAGCATTTAATAAAATACATACATACATACATAGTAGATTTGGACTTTTCTGTAAGGCGATTTTAAATGTGGATGTTTTTCTTTTTTACCGTACCTACCCTGTAAGATTATAGCTGTACTATATATTGATGGTTTATGTTTCGTGCTTCACGATAAGGATAGGGATTTAAGAATAGGGAAAATTTAATAGATTCTTTTTGCTAGGTTAAAGTAGCTTGACCAGAGAAAAACGAAGGATTCTTCAAATTTTTAGTCAAATAAGTAGTCGTACTCCTTTTGTGTTTGCATCGCAAATATTTTTTTTTTTACTTTCTATCTGCAGGCTTGATAACGTATTCAGCATACTGAACATACACAAAATTGACTTCAACTTACCATGCCGCAAAATGACTGTTCCCCAGTGCCATTAACAACGTCACAATACTCCGAAATACGATGGCAGTAAAAGATCACACAAATATTTTGCCAGTTATCAGCCACCATCTGTCAGCGATCATTTCTCCCACGTACGTGCAAGCTCTGGAATGAACTGCCTGCTTCGGTGTTTCCCGAGCGCTATGATATGTCCTTCTTCAAACGAGGTTTAGAGAGAGTTCTTCTGTCACGGTAGGCAGCGGCTTTGCTGTGTCCTGACATTGCTGAAGTCCATGAGCAGCAGTTACCACTTTCCATCAGGTGGGCCTCTTGCTCATCTGCCACCAATGGCAATAAAAAAAGAAAAGATAATTTACGCTTCGTATAAAAGGTAACAAGCAATTTGAAAGAGAACTTTTTTCAAATTATCGTGGACCAGACATATTACCACATTCCTTACCGCTACTGACAAAGACTTGATGTTTTGATATACGAGAAAATACATTGTTTTGAACAACATACTGTTGTCAGCCCGCTTCGTCACTTGCTTACGTTGACACCGCGGCTCAAGACATCACTACGTAAATATTTTAATCGCGGTCTACAGCCATTAGTCAGTGCCATATGTTCACTACCTTACATCACAAACGCTGATGACTGAATCCGCACCAGACACAACTGAATCATGACTCATTTACTGTATCGATTGTTGAAAACTGCCGTATTTATTTTTATTAACTGTACTTTCCTTATGCTTGTATCCATGGCGGGTTTGAGGATAAACATGTTGAAAAATAAACATTGTCTTTTGAGAATTCGCTTGATAGTCAATCAATTTTTATTAAGTGTTAAGGCCGGTTCAAACCTAAGCGGTATTCGCTACCGTCTGCGGTAGAGAAAACCGAGTGGGTATGCGGTAATATTACTGTTCACACCAAAGCGGATTTCGCTATTCTTATGGGTAAAGTTGATACTAAATACCTGAGCTATACCCACAGCGGCAGCGAAGCGAATACAGCTCAGGTCGCTCTAGCCACGGAACTTGATAGTAAATACCTGAGCGAATCCCGCGCCATATATACCTCTACCCACAGCGGCAGCGAGTACCACTCAGGTTTGAATAAGCCGTAGCGATAGTGACAGCGATTGCTATGCATGAGGTATTTGGTTCTATTTCCAAATAGATGATTATTTTTTTATACTGTCATAGCCTTGCGTTTGACCACGATCTCACCTGATCTTAAGTGAAGATGCAGTTGACGATGGAGCACGCTTGCCTAGAAGATACCTATTCACTCGCGACTTGAAGACACCCAGATTGTACTCATCGGGAAACACAGACTTAGGTAGCGAATTCCACTCCTTAGCGGTACGCAATAGAAAAGTGGAAGCAAGGCGCTTCGTGCGTAAATGTGATATATCCACCATGTACCTGTGTCGCTGGTCTGACTGTCTGGTCGTCCGATGGTAGAATGGGGAAGGAGGAATCAAATTATTATTATTTTATTATTATTTCTTATTAATATAATAGTTAATTGATGTGTCCAAGAATTGTTTGCATATTTTTATGGAAATAAAGTTTTTTGTCTATGACTTTGACTTTAAGGAAACCTTGTAATTCTTGCAATTTACGGGTGCCTACATACCTCTGCCGGTTCCCCTCAGGTAATAAAAGCGTGATGGTATGTTATGTTTACAGTGTAAGCACATTTAAACAATAGATTAGACAAACCGCATGAGTCAGTAGCCCATTGACTCGAAATGACTCGCAAGTCTCATTATTGTCGCCTTGTATACGAGACTGCGTGACAGGTATATTATGCTACATTATGTGAATGTAGCATAATCATATTTTGAAGCGGCGGTAGACAAATAGATGTGATCGACAGCTTGTGGCTTTAAATCCTATGTATGCACTATCGATGTGAACCACTATAATGTTCTGTGATCTGACCCACTTCTAACACGCGCATACATATCAGCGGAATGTTGTGGAAGTTACTGAGAATACTAGAAATTTGAAACACATAGCAACAAATTTTTTTTTTATTAAACTTTAATCCCCGAAAAAGGGGCGGGTCGGATTCCTGATACTCTCTTAGGCGTTATTAAGGGGGTCAAAATGTCGTTATTTTTTGCGTAGGACGCACTATTTCTGAAATATTGTTAATATTCTATAATAATTCAGAAATGACAGCGTGGAAGCATGACAATGACGCGAGTTCTATGATTTTTGTTCACCCAAGTTGTGCTCAACGCGCCTAAAGAAGTTTTCACTTCAAAAACTGCTGTACGGATAACGTACTGGTTTATATGGCCAGCTTGCCAGTGCTAGTGAGATGAGAATGAGTTCGAATCCCACGCAGAAAACAATTGTGGTCTACAGATAGTAGTTTCAAGTCTGTGACTTTACCTGTCTGATGTTTCAATGTCTGTTAAATCGCCTGCGACACAGGAATTATTCAAAGCGCGAGATTCATCTTCTTATATAAATTATAACAAAAAAATCAACAGGTAGTGAAGGTTTTCTTATAAATTACTAATTATTCCATAAACGAAATAGTTGATAGTAACCATAAGCGGATAGCTAGAACACCAACTGTGTCCCCAAACCGACAAGTGGCAAGCCAGACCGCTCCTCCTAGAATCATTCCGTGAAATGTTTGCCAGGGAATTTTGGCACGGTAAGGCATCAACGACGAAAATAATTTTTTCACACCCGCTCGGCAGCGGTAGTAAGTTATAAAAAATGCGACTGTCCGTATATATGTGTCAACAGTTATCGGATTGGATCGAAACTATTTATCGTACGATTTATGCGTAATTGGTAACTATAGTTGTCGATCACGTGGGCCCGATATCTATTCCACGGACGGGAAACAAACTTATCATTTGTTTATTTTATGTATTACCATAACTTATAGCTTGAGTATTTCATGAGTGGTAAGTGGTTTAATGTTTGCAGTTCCTTACAGAAAATACTTCTAAAAGGGTAGTATATAACTGCACAGCAAAAAATACTAATTGCACAGCAAAATATGCTTACCAAACATACTAATTACCTTACAAACTACTAATTACCTTACCTTACACACCAAAATATATTTAAAGAGATCAAACTAAGTCGACGGAGCCCCGGACATAAAATCCCAATACACACCACAGAACCGAATCCAGGTTGTTTCAAATCGGCTAGACCCCTTGGCGCTGCGTAGAGATGTGGCCTCGCTATGTAAGATGCATATCGCTTTTACTATGTGGAGTGCTCCGTGGAATTGTTCGGACTGATCCCTGCCGCCTCTTTTCGCCATCGTCCTACGCGACAGAATTTCCATCCCCATCATTTAGATGGTTGGCAGTCCACAACAGTGCGTTTTCCAGAAATTATCTACCTCGCACAATTAAACTGTAGAATGAATTGTTGCCTGCGGTATTTCCGGACCAATACGACCTACAAACCTTCAAGAAAAGAGCGTACTCCTTTTTAAAAGGCCGGCAACGCATTTGTGACTTCTTTCGTGTTGGCGATCCGTCTGCTCGTTTGCCTCCTACGAGTATCTCATAAAAAAAAACCGAATCCGAATCTCCGTCTAAGACAGAAAATGTCCCTGAAATAAGAATTTCCATCCAATATGGCGCCTAGAACTCATATATTACATATTAGTTACAGTTTGTTGGAGTTTTCCTGATGAGGCGGATTTCCTCAACTTTTATGTGTCCGCAACACTTTGATCTCTCTACGGTAAATCATGTGACAGAATTAATTAGGTATAATTACAGAAGAATGGATAAAATGTCTTCATTTGACAAAATAATTAGTTTGTACTAGTATCTGACCGTGGCATGACCCATGGGATACTAATGCGAAACGCGTACTTCGAGTAAAAGCTTCCGAATTCGTTGAATAGTTTCCACGTGATTTTGTAAGAAATATCCAAATATTTTTATAATCTTTCAAATTTGTTATTAACTAGCTGTCCATCGCGGTTTTACCCGTGTTTATGACTGCTCCGCTGCCGTGGCTCGAAACATGGTGTTAATTAAATAGCTTTCTTTACTTCTAAATAAAGTGTTTTTTAATGGTAAAAGAATAAAATCGTTTCAGTAGTATGAGAGTTTATCGATTACAAGCAAGCAAAATATTTCATCTTTATAATATTAATGTACGGTGTAGCAAACTGTACAATATGCAGTTGTGAGTGTGTTCTCGTTGAATAGCAAATTCACCAGTTACGTATTTACAATATAACTAGATGTTCCCGCGGTTTCACCTGCGTTTAGCGTTACTGCGCCGCCTCCGTGGGTCGTAGTGTTATATAGCCTATAGCCTTCCTCGATAAATAGACTATCCAACACTAAAAGAATTTTTCAAATTGAACCATTAGTTCCTGTTCCATTAGCGCGTTCAACCAAACAAACAAACTCCAAAATTACAAAAATTCTTGAGTCTAGCGTATCTTTCTTGCTTCATTTACTCACATTGCATCTTCATACACGCTCGTCCGTTTATGGTAAGTACTTGTAAACTAGACTTTCTCTGACATGTCTCTGTCTGGTCAGAGTACGTTTGCCTTCCCCTTTCGACTGCCCTATTCACATTTGCCTCATATACCTTTTTGGTCAGTCTTTTATCGTCATCTTAGAATTAGCAGAGGAGGAAACCTCTACTAATTCCTGCCACTCTATGTTCTTTGAAGTCACAGCGCTCTTTCATCACATAACTCTTATTCTATCCTGTAAAACATAACATATTTCTCTCATATTTATTTTAAGCCAGAGAAATCTGATATTTAGCATGTATAACTCACAAAAATCAACATACATCACAAATTTGAATTACACGCCAACATTTATCAACTCTCCTCTCAATTTCATCTCCTATTACAAAGTTACATAAATACACCTGAGATGACGTCATCGTCAGACCGATGACAGCTGATGACGTCACAACCATGGTCTTAGTTTCTTTCCGAGCTGTCACACACGTCAGTTGTCATTAAGACAGATAAAACAAGGGAGCATTTCCATTAGGTAGGATGGATTAATGAAATAATTCTTGGCATTTGAACTTTTTAAAGAAAACATTCTTCGGATTTGATTTGATGTTTAATTCCGCTCGCTGTTACACATTTTTGTATCGTTGAAGCGTTTGACGTGGCATTTTTTATGTTGTGATTATTGCCTTATTAACCCCTTGAGATAAGTTACCGGTCTAGCGTGAGCCCTGACTTCTATGCTCGGGATGTCTAATGAAATGATCAGGGCTTTTTGGAACGACAGTGAAAACCGCATTTAATTTCGTGCAGAAGATTTTCTAAAAACTATTTTTTCGAGTTCTTTAGCTCTTTTAAAGGTATATTTTGTCTTAAACATCTGCTATCTGCAGATTTGAGTTACAATTTTTTTAAATGTGTAGATTATTATCACATTTGACTTCAACGTTCTACAGCCAGTTTCTGTCTATACTATTTAATAAAGGTCAAGCTTAAACTGCAAAGTGGATACTCAAAGCTAACTGTTGAGCAAAATTAGGATCAGAACAGATCCAGGCATTCACCTAAAAAGATACAATGTCATTTGTTTCAGTAATCCTTTTGTGTAAAAGATACAGAAAGATGAAAGATGACCACTCATATTTTGATAAAAGGTGGGCCAAAATAAATAAAATAGGTAAAATAAATATCGTCCCGTCGCGGCGCGTGTGACGCAAATTATCCGAAATTATTAATGTGCTCTGGGCATGCGCGGGCGCAAGACGATTCACTCCGTATTATTATTTATGATGATTCATATTTCGAAGACAGCGGGCATGTCCTTCTTCACAAGGGATTTACGATCTTAAAATTATACACCAGTATGTGTGTTTGTTGCGTTATACTGGACGTCAAATTAAGCGACTGTTTTCTAAGAAAATTTTCCTGAAATTAATGTTTACGTCATTTACAGGTGAACAATGAAGGTAATACGTATTGTAACCTCCTATAATAATAATGTGCAGTGGCATTATGCAAAAACAGCATGCAGAGCAGTCGCTCTGCATGCTGTTTTTGTTAGGGCAAAGTAGAGTATCTGTCAAGAAGTTTTCATCAGCATCATGGAGTCTATAATTATAGATGACAATAGTCTCGCTGTCCATTACGTAGGACTTAACATTATAATTTTAATACATCTCTGCGTACCTCTTCTTCGAAAGGGCAGGCAGAGGTCTCACTACACACACACATATATATATATATATATATATAGAGAAGAGTTATTCCACCTTATCCCGCCCTCCCCTTTCCTATCCAGAACAACGCGTGCTGGGCTCAGATGCCATCCTTACACGGTAGAGTCGATTAGAGCGCGTACCAAAAAGTTTGGGTCCTCATACCTCTGCCGAACGACCAAGGCATGGAATTCTCTGCCAAGGCACGTGTTTCCTTCTTCCTTCAATCCTGGGTTCTTTAAGCGGGGCGTGAAAAAGCATCTTCTCAGGCCGTCAAAGTAGAGACCTCAACATCGCCTCGGCTACTGTGGGGGCGGTGTGGAGGCCACTGCTCTTAGACGACACGACTGCTTACCATCAGGTGGAGTGTGGTCATTTTGACGAGCAAAAAAAGAAAAAAGAAAAAAAGTATATATATATATCTATCTTCTATATATATATAAAGGAAGATGTCCTGACTGACTGACTTAGAGACAACGCACAGCCTAAACCGCTAGTCGTAGGAACTTGACATTTGGAGAGCATGTGTGTTTTAATTTGTAGGGGTGTACTAAGAAAGGATTTTTTTTTAAATTCCACCCCTAAGGGGATGAAATAGGAAGTTTATATGGAATTTGCATATTTCTGGACTTATAAGTATAAAAATAGGTATACAAGTTATTGATTATAATTGAAAATGACCTGTGTAGGTAACATGGACAAAACTCCATCTAAAAACGTAAAATGGGGGTAAAGTTTGTATGGAAATTTTCTCATTTCTGGATTTAGAAGTATGAAAATTGGTATATTGGGTCCTGATTACAAACAAAAATTATTTATGTAAGTGGAATGGACAAAACTCCCCCTAGAGGGGTAAAATGGGGGGTAAAGTTTGTATTAGAAAATAAAGAAATATGGACTTTACACTTTTTGTTTCCTTCTTTAGTGCAATGTGTGTGTATGTGATGTGTCTGCGTGTGTGCGTATGTTTAATTATTTCGTTAAATATTAGGTGATTCCGTCTGTGTTCTTCGTTAAATGTTTGGCTACTTTAGTTAATATGCTTTTAGATAAATAATCATACATTACGTTGACTGGCATACATTGATACAGTTCAAATCCTAACTATCCTAATCCTAACTCATATCCTAACTAATATTATAAAAGCGAAAATGAGTTTGTTTGTTTGTTATCTTTTCACGCCTAAACCACTGAACCGATCATCCTGAAATTTTGCATATACATTGTCAGGTGTACAGAAACAGACCTAGGATACCTATCATCCTGAAAAAAATTACTTTTCCCGAGGAAACCAACAATAACGTTCTTATGATAATAGATGGCGCCACGTGTCTTTCAAATCATGATTGAATTATATTATTACAAGCAGAGTACGACCCGAATTGATTGTCAAATTCTAAATTAACGCGAACGAAGCCGCGGGCAAAAGCTAGTATACTATATATATGCATTAAATTATACTAGCGGTCGCCTAGTGGTCAAAATTCGACCAAAATTCCTAAGCTTGCTTCTTTGTTTGCTTTTTTCTTTATTACATACTAACTGACCCGCGCAACTTCGTTTGCGTTATTAGAACATTTTTTGTTCTATCATCAATAGTTTCCGCAACGCCTGCGATGACAGACATTTTATGACTCAGTTTTTCACACCTTGGGTTACATTATTTCAATTTTAGTAGGGATCCCAAATTTTTTTGAAAATACGTTATAGCCTATGTTACTCAGTGAAGATGTAGCTTTCTAATGGTGAAAGAATTTTGGAAATCAGTTCAGTAGTTTTGGAGCTTATTCAATACAAACAAACAAATAAAAAAATCTTTCCCCTTTATAATATTAGTGTAGCTAAATAAAACAAAACAAACATATATTGTATATAATAGGGTAGTATTTAACTGCAAAGCAAAAAAATACTAATTGCACAGCAAAATATATTTAAAGAAATCAAACTAAGTCGATGGCTCCTATTTTTGGGTGGGTGAATGTACCTAACATAACCTAACCCTTCCGAGGCGCAATGCAGTGATTTGAGGCGTATAGGTGCACGTTATGCTGTGCAATATTTGCTGTGCAATTAGTATTTTTGATGGCCATTATATTTAATCCCTATATAATAATAGAACATAGTAATTATGTCTGTGGCACATATGCGTAAATAGCAGTAGTCTATCATTTATTAGAATACTAGACATAATCCTTACTAATATTATAAATTCGAAAGTAACTCTGTCTGTCTATCTGTCTGTCTGTTACCTTTTCACGGCTAAACCACTTAACCGATTTAGATGAAATTTGTTACAGATATAGTTTAAAACCTGGGGAAGGACATAGGCTACTTTTTATTGATGTAGGTAAAGCTAGTTTAAAATAATATAGTCTGGCCACCAATAGGTAGAAGAAAACGACCGAATTTTACAATAGAAATACTGAATTAACCCCTCCCCAATCCTTACTCAATATATTATATATTTTATATATCCTTACTAATATTATAAATTCGAAAGTAACTGTCTGTCTATCTGTCTGTCTGTTACCTTTTCACGGCTAAACCACTCAACCGATTTAGATGAAATTTGTTACAGATATAGTTTAAAATCTGGGGAAGGACATAGGCTACTTTTTATTCATGTAGGTACCACGCGGGCGGAGCTGCGCGCAAAAGCTAGTATGCTATAATGTCGACGCCCTTGCTTTTACTCGTACATCCCTGAAGGAATAGACAGAGACTTATTACAGCTACATTTAGTTAGCAAGCAGTGCAGTAACAGTTTAACCATCCAGACAGAGTAGGCATAAAAATTTAGTTCACGCATGCGCATCGAGCGCCTCGTATATCTATACTAATATTATAAAGCTGAAGAGTTTGTTTGAACGCGCTAATCTCAGAAACTACTTATCCGAATTCAAAAATTCTTTTAGTGTTGGATAGCCTATTTACCGATGGAGGTTATAGGCTACATAACATCACGCTACGACCCACGGGGGCGGCGCAGTAATCATAAACGCGGGTGAAATATTGGTCCATTTTCGTTTACTATTCTATAGAAAATGATAGTTATTAACTTATATTTATATTAACCCCCCCTAGTACAGTAACAGTTTAACCATCCAGCCGCTATAAAAAGTAAATTCACGCATGCGCATCGAGCGCCTCCCATATAAATCATAAAACTAGTAAATAATTTTAATGAGGTGCCTCGCATGTGTTTTGGCAATCTGCGGCTAATTCTGCTGAAACGGGATCTAATCTGAAACGACCTACCGACTGATTTAAGAGTTTAGGAACTCGACACACTGGCTTTATTTATTTTAGTGATGACACAATTATATTAGTACTTACTTATGTTCCTAGCATCTTAAGATACATATATAATTACATAGAAACGTCTGTCTCAATAGGGTAGGCACAAGAGTGTTTCTTTCCATTTCTCTAGCTTTTTTCATATCACATATCACCCCTTTAGGGTACGTGTCTTTTACCGGGATACCTCCAGAATCTGTGCATAATATTATCTTATCTTATCTTATGTGGGGGCCAGCAGTGCAGACCGGCGACACTTCGAACCAGTGGGATCTTTTGTGTCGACACTCTCCCAATAACGACTGAATGACTTTGACTGGATATCAGTTTTTACACGGAGCGACTCCGCAACCCGAAGGCTTACGATACCCTAAAGCTAGACCAGTGTCAGGATATTAGAGGGCACTGACATCCCAATAACGACTGCCATAGATGTTCATGGCAGCCGGGACCGACGGCTTAACGTGCTCTCCGAGGCACGGAGCAGGCGATAGTTTGTCAATCAATATGCAAATAATTTCGAAAAGTCATATAACTTCCGAAAGTCAGAGGTGCGCGACGTGGGTTCGAACCCGAGACCCTCTGTATTGCAGTCTGTTGGTCTCCCCACTGAGCTGCTATCGCTGTTCGTGCATAATATTAAAGGGTTACGTGTCGTTTACCGGGATACCTCCAGAATCTGTGCATAATATTTATATTTGCTTACAGACCAACGAATGTCACTTTGCTTGACTTATGAAACAAACTAATATATAACCAATAGCTGACCCGCGCAACGTCGTCTGCTTCATATAAGAGAATTTTCTCCGTCTTTGCAACATTTTTCATTGCTGCTCCGCTCCTATTGGTTGTAGCGTGATGTTATATAGCCTATAGCCTACCTCGATAAATAGGATCCTACACTAAAATAATTTTTCAATTCGAACCAGTAGTCCCTGAGATTAGCGCGTTCAAACAAACAAACAAACTCTTCAGCTTTATAACTAATATTATAAAGCTGAAGAGTTTGTTTGTTTGTTTGAACGCGCTAATCTCAGGCACTACTGGTTCGAATTGAAAAATTCTTTGATAGATAATAATACCTCACGGGCTGACCGTGAAATCTTCGGTTCGGATTCTTAGGTCGAACTATTGGCATACGACTAACAAGGCATGTTAATTAACATTTTCGTAAATATCGCTTCTAGTCTGCTCTAGTAATAGGCAAGGATGCTTAAAATATAAGGTACTATACTAGCTTTAACCCGCGGCTTCGCTCGCGTTAATTTAGAATTTGACAATTAATTCGGGTCGTACGTAGTCTTACTCGTACTCGTCGGCTTGTAATAATATATTTCAATCATGATTCGAAAGACACGCGGCGCCATCTATTATCATAAGAACGTTATTGTTGTTTTCCTCGGGAACAGTAATTTTTTTCGGGATGAAAGGTAGCCTATGTCCGTTTCTGTACACCTGAAAACGTATATGCAAAATTTCAGGATGATCGGTTTAGTGGTTTAGGCGTAAAAAAATAACAAACAAACAAACTCGTTTTCGCTATTATAATATTACTAGTTAGGATTAGGATTAGGATATATTCAGTGACTGAGTAATAACCTTTCGAATATAATTTACGTTTAACAAATGTTTTATCTTTCTGCATTTTAAATATCTCTGGCTAACATATAAGGAAGTATTTTGTTCCCATTAACAAAACAAAAGTAACTTGAACTCCACCGCATTTCTTTGTTAAGTTGCTAAGAATTTGTACTGATTCATTAGTTTATTTCTGATGTACAAACATACAGTTTAATTAATCCTTTGAAGGACCATTCTCCATTTCACCAGATATAGGACACGACGCAGGAGGAAACAAAAGTTTAAAACAAAGAAATAAATTGTATAAATTTACGACCGTTCAGTTTTACACAAAGACATGACATTCGGATTCGAACATAAACTTAATATCGTATGTTCATTTTGGTCACAATGTAACAGTTATGAACGTCACAATTAGGATATAGCAAAATACCTAAATCACCAAAGAGGTGGCATTCTCACTTGAACTAATTTGTACTTTGACGGCTTGCGAAGGTGTTTTTTCACGCCCCGCTTAAAGGACCCTGAATTGAAGCTAGAAGAAAACGTTAGAGGAAAGGAAGCTGAGAGGTAGTAAAAGTCTGATGTCACTACCAGTACTCCACTAAAGCAGTCATCAGTATATCAGTCATATATAGAACTAGAGTAGAGCACTTTATGTCTAAGACATATTATCACGAGTGCTAAACTAAGGTTTTCAAGAGACTTATAGCCAGTTTCACAACTATCAAGTAAAAGTTCTCCGAAAGATAAATCGCATGCTATCTTACTCTTGTTAGATTACAGAAGAGAGATGTCGAGACTTTTATTTTATAGATAAATACTATTTGAAGGTTGTGAAATAGGCCTTTAGACTGCCATTGCGGTGATCACATCTCCATAAAACTAAAAACAACTGATTAACTGGTACAAATTATAGCTAGACATTAATAAAAAAATAAACAACATCATTTCATGGAAATCCGCACAAAAAATATCAACGGAACATCCAAAACATCTAATTTTACAAGTACCTTGATCAAAGCCGTTGGTCTGTGGTACAATTGAGCAATCAGCATTGAGATGTCATAACAAACGGTTATGATTGAAGAGTGTCCCGCGACGTTGTCTGTGCGAGGACGCTGTTTACGTAGAACAAGGTCGGGTGTGGCCCTTCAGGGTGCGGTGCCAGTGTGAGTGGTAAGCGATAATACAAGCGGAAGCGGATGCATTGATATAGATTGTTAAAAAGGGCCGCTGCGAGCTGCCTGCTTTCTAAAAACTTTAAAATAGATTCAGCCGAATAATGAACATGGACCGTCCAGCCTTTTGAATATTTTAGTCTACAAACATACAGACAGACACGAATTGAAAACGTAGTTTAAATTTAATTATTTAATACTTTCAACAAACTAAGATAGATACGATTTAATACAACGATATATTATTATTATATTATAGGCGCTCATAGCCAGTTGCACTCACTGATCGGTAAACGATTAACGAGGTTAAGCAACGTTGGGCGCGGTCAGTCTATAGATGGGTCACCGCTTAGTGGTATTTCATCTGAGCGTCTCAGTGCTTCGAGGGCACGTAAAAAGTCGGTCCCGTATGTTGTCAAATTGATAGCAGTCGTTAAGCCATGTCAGAGGCCTACGGGCGGGCGGCTTGAACAACTCTTGATAACAGGTTGACCACTAACCACACGAAAAGAAAGAAGATTATATGTATTATACGATTTATACAATACTATTACTGTTAGTTTTTATTTATTTTGTTATTTTCTAGATGTTGCAGCTGATTTTTATGACAATTTATTATATGTTTAGAGACCCTCTAAGCTCTGCGTTTTAGAATATTAATTCATACTTTGATACAAAATGAATATCGGTAATACATCGCAGCAGCGATAGCTCAGTGGGGAGACGAACAGACTGCAATGCAGAGGGTCTCGGGTTCGAACCCACGTCGTGCACCTCTGACTTTTGGAAGTTATATGACTTTTCGAAATATACTATTGATTGATTGCGTATTGATTGACAATTATCGCCTGCTCCGTGGCTCGGAGAGCACGTTAAGCCGTCGGTCCTGGCTGCCATGAACATCTATGGCAGTCGTTATTGGGAAGTCAGTGCCCTCTAATATCCTAATACTGGTCTAGCCTTAGGGTATCGTTAGCCTTCGGGTTGCGGAGATCAGGTGGCAGCCGCTGCGTGTAAAAACTGATATCCAGTCAAATCCGGTTAGACTAGAAAGCCGACCCCAAGTGACTTGGGAATAATAAATGCTAGGAAGAAGAAGACCCTCTAACATCTGCAGATTTATTATAGTTTAGAGATAGATAGACTAACGCTTATTTAACCTCGTAGCCGTAGGCAGACGTGTACCACATCCAAACTCCTCCACTCTCCAGCTATGTTTTTATTTATGGCACCAATTTCTTGGTCTTTACCGTATCGAGCCTAAAACATTTAACCTTAAACTACCAGAGTCGTTTAAGCTCGCCCGAATGGTAGACCATTGGTAGATTATTCTAAACACAGTAGTAATAAGTATGCGCACAGATTTCAATATTATCTCTTGCCGCTTACAGTGCAGCCCCACAACAAAAAGGCTGGTTACACACGATCGACAGAAGTAACTCCCCCACAAGAACAAATTAATTACGAACTCCCGTCGTTTGTGGCCCGCCTTATTTTAGCTCTACAACGAATCCATCAAATTTTATTTATTTCTCAACGTCGTGAGTCAAGGTTTAATGTTCAAAATGTGTTACTGTTTAAATATATTTTTGTTGATTTTTCATAAGATATCATATATAAAAATATGTTGTCTTGTGATAATTACCAACGGGCCTCAGCAACTGTTGGTTTATCATTTTGATACATATAATAATACCTATCGTAAATAATTTTCATAGACTTACTGGATGTGAAGCTATTTTAATATATTTAGTTTAAAACAAGTAAAAACAAAACATTCATTGTTAAAAACTGTGCATGTATTACCATGGGATTTATTTATTTATTTGCTAGGTATACGTCTGCTGCATGCTCCCGGAGAGGTGGGCACCAATCGTTACCAATTGGGTGCCAGAAGATAGTGGACGGCGACGGGATAGACCAAAACGGAGATGGCGGGACAATCTCGTCCAGATTGAAAGAAAAGAAAGGAGGATATATAGTCCAAAAGGACTGGCAGGGTATATCTACCAACACAGTGATTGGCAAGTCTTTCAAAGTGGCATTTGACTAGCAGTGAGAGAAACCAACAAGATAACCGAGCAACGCCTGTTATCCGATGGGGAAGGCAGAGATAACGAGTTGCCACTTGTAGACACTTTCTTTTATTCTTTATTAGCTTATGCCCGCGGCTTCGCCCGCGTTAATTTAGAATTTGACAATCAATTCGGGTTGTACTCTGCTTGTAATAATATAATTCAATCATGATTCGAAAGACACGTGGCGCCATCTATTATCATAAGAACGTTATTGTTGTTTTCCTCGGGAACGGTAATTTTTTTCGGGATGAAAGGTAGCCTATGTCCGTTTCTGTACACCTGATAACGTTTATGCAAAATTTCAGGATGATCGGTTTAGTGGTTTAGGCGTGAAAAGGTAACATACAAACAAACTCATTTTCGCTTTTATAATATTAGTTAGGAAGTTAGGATAAAAGACATCTCTCGCACTAGGAATAATTCCTGTGTCGCGGGGACTTTATAAACATTCAAACAACGGACACAAAAGACACCAAGACTTGGAGCAACCATTTGTGGATCACACAAAGTTTTGTCTCGTTTGGGATGCGAACCCACAACACTCGACGCAGTGACACAGTTGCGAGGCGACCACTTAAACCATTACGCCATCTGTGCTCTCAACGAATATATATAACGCATATATATAACGCATATATATAACGCATATATATATAAGCATATAGCAGCATTAAAAGATCCATTAACAATAATTTTTTTGATACTTAGTGTTAGATTTTCGTTTATGTATAATCTTTGTATGAAACACATCGCTGTCTACGTTAAAAAAAATATATATATATTATACTATTCATCTGTGAAAACTTGTAATTGGCCTTTTGCTAATATGTTTTAAGTTTTAACTTATAAGAATTATTAGCTGTAAGTTTTCCTGAAATAATAAAATAAAATAAAATACCTCTCGTACTTCATTAAATTAATTAAATTCTTCACGTACGCTCGTCGCTTCAAAACATTCTTAACTTTTGTCTAGAATGGTCCAATATGGTCCATACAAATCCCAATATTCTTTGTATCCGTTAAGTCCAGTGAAAAGGCCTCTGCGACACAGGGATTATAAATCCAGAAATAGGTATATTTTCTTACAGCAAACACAACATCATACGTCGATGAAAAGCGGGATTACCATGCCATTCGACCGTCCCAAACTACGTCAGCGAAGTTTGTTTAATTGTAAATAATACTGTTACTAACGGAGAATTATTTGCAATAATAAGCATTGTTTTATACTAGCAAAGCGGCATACAAACATACGATTCGCCTGAATTTAAGTGGTTGTAATTCCATGAAGCAGTGATAGCCTAGTGGTTCCCAGCCGTAGTTCAGTCTATGTTCCGGAGTGAGAGGTCGTGGAACGCCGTCGCCTCCTTCTGTGAGGAAGTGATTTCCATCAAGGAGGTGGCGGAGCAAGAGAGGGAGCATTTAAACCCTCTCCCCAACCGCAGAGCCGGGGGTCGGAGGGCGCGAGACGACCTCCAGCCACCCTGAGGTTTGACCTGGGGGTGGCGGGCTTTGTGGGCCTGCCCGCCATCCGTTCAGCACCAGGTCCGTGAGGCGGCGTGCGTGTTCCCACGCGCGCCTCTGTGTCGTGTCCGTCTCCCCTCTAAGGGGGGGAGTAGGGACTTTTTTAAGAGGATACCACCATGGTAGGTTTCGTCGGTATTCCGGGAGGTCCATTTTATTGTTTTAACATCTTTCTTTTACCCCGGCGAGTCCGACATAACCCCTCTGCCCGCCCCCGGGTATGCGTCAATGCATACGACCACGTAAAAAAAAAAATGATAGCCTAGTGGGAAACCGTTGGACTGCCACGCAGAGGTTGCTAGTTTGATCCCAGGGCGCGCATCTCTGACTTTTCGAAGTGACATGCGTATTAAATAGTCAATTTGTACGTTTGTACTGAGCCTGTTTTCCACGACACAGGGAAACCTAATGTGGGAAACAGTGTAACAATCTTGTACCTAAAATAAGCCAGAAATAAATATAATTTTCATTTTCAATTATCGCTTGCTTTAACGGTGAAGAAAATATCGTGAGAAAACCTGTATGTCTTATAGCTCTCAATAATGTTCTCGAAGATATGTGAAGTCTGCCAACCCGCACTGCACTGGGCCAGCGTGGTGGACTATGGCCTAACCTGATTGAGAAAGGCCCGTGCCCAGCAGTGGGACAGTTTACAGGCCTGATATTATTATATTTATTTATTTATTAGTCGCCATGGCTAAAGAAAAAACACAAAAATCACAGTTCACTGCTGATCATAAGCTCTCCATTTTACCCCACATCATACGGTCCTCGACTTTTTGCATCTAATAATGCAACACAGCCTTTTCAGGTCATTAGTACATCGGGTCGGGCCGTCTTATTTTGCGTTCACCAATTCACGGTCTTCGCTCGTGACTGGGTGAGGTTAAATAGCAAATTCTAGGTGGATTAGATTCTGATCGCAATACGTTTGTGAATATTGCCTGTCAGCTAAAATACTGCAGTCGATTCACAAGTAAGCTGTATTTAAACAACTAATGGTTCAACTGACATTCGTTTATAAACTTATCAATAGTATTCCATCGCGTGCCATGATTCACTTGCCTACGTGATAGAGCGCATGTATTATCTTGAAGTGCAAACGGTTTATATCTTATGACTTCTATCAGAAGGTAATAAAAGGTTAAGGAGGACTAAGAGATAGAATGAGAATGACTTGCAGGAAACTGCTCTTTTTAGATTACATGTTTGTAAGATAACTCAGACCTTAATTTAGACAGGCAACGTCATGAAACAGTGCATGATAGAAGGTCCAGCTGCGATTAGTTGTTGAAAATAAAAGCTATGCAAGACTACAACGAGGCGGGTGTACAAACCCAGGATTCAACCTCTTCGTCTTAAATGTAAAAGTAATGAAAAGAAATGATCCCTATATCTCACGAGATATAGGGATCATTTCTTTTCATTACTTTTACAAAAGACCCCCGGGTCTTTTGACCCACAGGGCCCGTATTCAAACTCGACCAAGGTATGACCCCAAGGTGTTTACACACCAAGTTACAAGTCAATCGGTCCAGTGGTTCCGGAGTTATGCCTGTCACTAACAAACTGTCACTAACAGACAGACACACAGACCCACATAGTGTTTTCATTAACCTCTTCGAAGAAGACTCAGAGGTTAGTAATATATTTAAAGGAAATACGATCATCGAAACGTTTATACAAGACGTTTTTGACAGATCTATTGCTGTCGCGCTGGGCCTGAACGAAATATCAATGTGCAAAAAAGATAACTACACTTCGGGCTGACTATATCTTTGAAATCATCATATCTTATTCCTCTGTTTCCTTCTATAAAACTAAACCAATTTTAATTGGTTTTCGTATACAATATCATTAAAGTTTATAGCTATATACGCATGTTTTTATTTTTATATCTATACTTCAATACTAATATTATAAAGCCGAAGAGTTTGTTTGTTTGAACGCGCTAATCTCAGGAAGTACTAGTTTGAATTTAAAAATTATTTTAGTGTTGGATAGCCTATTTATCGGGGAAGGCTATAGGATATATAACTTCACGCTTTGATCTACGGGGGCGGCGCAATAACGATAAATGCGAGTGAAACCGCGGGAATATCTAGTCAGTAATACGTGTTGTGAAATTGTACTCGAGACCTCTGATACTCCTAGTGACACAATCTTCTTTATTTTTTAATTTATTTTTGTAAGTATGTTTGTGGAAACACTTTTACATGTCAATCATATTTTGAAAACTAGTTGAGGCCGGCGTTTCGTATCTGACTACTCTAGATTTCTCGAAGTTAATTACTGCATTGATATTGTTGCATTGGCATGTTTGATATCTATACGAAAAAAAAAATTGGTTTGTCCCGCAAGTAGATGTTCCGAATCTGGGTGCTATTTTTTATTGTTTCCTAAGCCTCTGCGGGTATAAACCCTAGTATGGTAGGAGAATTTAAATAAAAAATATAATAAACGACAACATATACGAGCTCGTTAAACCAAAGTAGTGCGTAACACACCTAAAATGACACGTCAAATAAAACCCAAAGGTACTATATTGTTGTTTAATGTAAATACTATTAATAAACTTTATGTCTATTCAAAAACCGTACATCGTGAACACCCGCTGACATCACTATAATTAAAAAAAGATACGTTTTATGAGGTCGACTATAAAACGACGCGTTCCAAATTAAAACTCGCGCGCATAAAATGCCGGAAGTAACGCAATACTGCACGTAGTGACGTCACCAATGACGAAGACAGAACCGCAGTTTACGGGAATTTACGATCTGCTCACACCTGGTTTTCTATGGGTAGCTTCTGGGTAGCCATGAATATACAACAGAAAGGGAATCACCAGTGTTTCATTTTGAGGATTTTAAAGGGCCATGGGGAGAGCTGTGCTTGCGGAATCGATTCAGAAATGAGATCCGCAGGAAAACTAAAGCTGCTGACATAGCTTTCTGGATAGCCAAGCTGAAGTGGCAATGAACAGGACACATAGCACGCCGTCGGGGCAGAAATGTTCTGGAGTGGCGGCCACGCCCCGGAAGACGCAGCAGGGGGAGGCACCCAACAAGGTGGACCGATGACCTGGTAAGGGTCGCAGAAAGCGGTTGGATGCCGGTGGCCTAGTAGCAGTCTGTGTAGAAAACCTTGGGATAAGCCTATGTGCAGCAGTGAACGTCTTTCGGCTGAGATGATGAGAGATGTTGGTCGCTTAGCTAGTTGTATTGCTAGTTGTATATATGTTTGAGTATTGATAAATTAATGTGTAATGTTAAAATATTCGCGCCCTCGGATTGCCCAACTATTGCAATAGAAAAAGATGATCAGACTAATTGCCGTAGTTATAATATTAATAGGTACATATGGTTTTTATGCCAAAGAAATCTCAGTTGCAGCACTTAGGCCGAAGCTACTGCCGGTTAACGGCACAAAGTTCGCCATCTTATATGTGCGACCCAAAACTTTAATGGCTTATGTTTAACTTATCACCAGATATAGTAAAATATAACAGTCAAAAATAGTAAATGATCACCAAATTGCACAGCAAAATATATTTAAAGAGATCAAAATAAGTCGACGGAGCTCCGCTAAGCGGGGCTCCTATTTTTGGGTGAGTTTAAGAAGGAACCTAACATAACCTAACCCTTCCGAGACGGAATGCAGTGATTTGAGGCGTATAGGTGCTCGTTATGATATATTTTAGTAAGCATATTTTGCTGCGCAATTGCTATTTTTGGTGGTCATTATATTTAATCCCAACCTTAATGTGGGCCTAATACATCTCTGCCTAACCCTTCAATCCTGATTATACACATACAATATCTCAATAAACCTTACTATGTCATAATTGATTCACGGCACGGCGTTTTCGACGCGTGGTCTGTGATGGACAGGTGTTCTCTAGATCGGCCATTAGGTGAGGTTTGTTTACGTATCGTCTACGATCCATACCTCGTGTCAATAATCTGTCTACCGCTAATGCGTGTGAGAGAGATTTACATAAACATGTTGGTATGTATTCTGTTCTTGACTTAGTAACAAGAATTGGGCAAAGTGTATTAAGGTGATTTAGGACTTTGGGAAATGCTTGTTTTGGACGCAGGATTTTCCCGAAGAGTTAATGCCAAAACCAAATATGCGCTGTTAGCTATATGGAGCTGAAGTATATACTTTAATATCCGGCAGCTATCTTTTAGATCCATGGAGAGTATAATCGCGATAAATGGCAACTTTATAAGGCAGGAATATTTTTTATTTTAATTTTAATTCGAGATCCTAGGGGAATAGAATCACTACAACACTCGGGTGGGAATTAATCCCAACTACGATAAAGCGGTGGTTCTCTAATCAGTCTAATTAATTCGACAACCGGGTAGGGATTGAACTCAACTGCGTAAAGCGACGGTTTTTAAGTCACATTAATAGGTAAGATAGCTATGTGGGGAATAATACCAACTCCGTACGGTGGGGATTCTCCAGGGACACAAAGGAAGACAGCCCTTTAGAGATTCATTTCAATGTGTATGGTAAAGCTCTCTCACTATGATAAACCATGACTACAGCATCGTCGGGATTAGACCAGACTGCATAGTGTAGAATATCCCTATTTGGTCTTATTCTGAGATATGTACGTTCCCGATCAATAATAATAATAATAATAATACTCTACCACATACACACAACACCATCTAGCCCAAACTAAGCAGAGCTTGTACTATGGGTACTAGACAATGGATAAACATACATATATACTTTTTTTGTAAATACATACATATTATACATAGAAACACCCAGACCAAGACAAACATCCATGTTCATGCACACAAATGTTTGACTTGTGCGGGAATCGAACCCGCGACCTCATGCGTGGCAAATAATATTAAATCCAATCCTCAGTGTGAACGAGCGACTCATACAAACTATACAATATTGGTTAAAACGTTGTTAGTATATCTTTATAATGAACCAACTTGTATTGATAGATTTTATCGCTTCCTGGGCCAATTGTCTGTTTTAATCATGAACCGCCTAAAATAAATATTTATTTATAGTTGAAAAGAAATGAAGCTTCTTAGTTCTTTATAGTCGCCGCTTGGAGCGCTGTTGCAAAAGATACCTATGGAAAGATTCGTTATCTTTTTTTGCAGCATGGAGTCCCGATTCCATGCAGGGAAGAGTTCCAGACCTCTGCTTGGTAGGTGGCAACAGAGACGCCTTCTATTCTCTATTACGTGAGAGCAAACACTATATTTAACGAAATATTAACATAATACATTGTCTAAATCTTGGAGGACATAGGCGGGTAGATATGTATAGTTTTTTTTTAGCTCTACGTATCGTGTCCTGCGTGGCGGCGACTAACAGGACTTAAGGACTAAAAACAACCAATATTTTTCTTCTTCAGACGCAGAACAATCATTTGTGATTGACACAACTAATTTTCCCGTGTGAGATTCGAATAGATAGCGAGTAATTTTTTGGTTGACTTAAATCTTTGCTATTTTGATTTCGAAATACTTAACTTTTTGAATGATATCATAACAAAATAATAACTATTTTAAAAAAATAAAAAAACTCTTTATTAAAAAAGAAACTAAAAAGTAGAAAATAATTTAATAATTTTAATGGAAAAATGCGTGGGGTGGAGGTTATCAAAATATCTTAGAAAGCATCCCACGCTTTTTTACATTAAAATTATTAAATTATTTTCGACTTTTTAGTTTTTTTTTTTTTTTAATTATTGTATTGTCATCGGTCCTCGATAAGTCTACAACGTTTAAATGAAATCTGACCGTTTGAAGTGGGTCAAAATCGAGCTCAAAGGAATCAGTTACATACAGACAAACATACAAGTGAAACTAATAAAAGCGTGTTAAAAATAGCCAAATACTCTATAACGTGCAATCAGGTAGCAGGGAATCAATTCGACAAGCAAATAGAAATGATATAGCATAGCCTTTCCACATCGAGAAAAGAAAACCCGCACTAATAGTACTGTCGATATAGATTATAGACATAGAGCTACAACTTCCTGTTATCAGTTGCCACGCACGCGCGGGTGAGCGAGTGGGGTCGGCACAAATAAACAAATCCGCGTTGGATTGAAACACCGTTTGATATAAACCTCAGGGCTGTCAGACAAAAGTAACGTCTTATATACGAATGAGAAAACCAGGCTAAAATTATAGTAAAGGTCAACGATTACAATGGCCACCGACAACGCAGCTATTTTTGGAGGACTAAAAAACCTAAAGAAATATGGTCGTCCTTTTTTGTATAATAAATCTCTCTCTATGGTCGGTTCCTCATGTCTGAGGATCGTGATCATCGTTGGATAATCCACACTTGGATCGAACGATTTGCCTCCATCGGTTCCTGTTCATGGCACTTCTGACCACCGAGCTGAGTTTGGTTGAAGATGAGTGCTTTACTTGATCGGCCCATCTGGTTGGGGACCGTCCTCGAGCTCTCTTACCCTCCGTGTTCCCAACTACGATCAGTTTTGCGAGGTTCTCATCTCCTCTCCGTATAAAAAATAATATATATATATATATATACATATTATACAATTTCATTACACCTACCAAATTTAGCCGGTGACTTCCCTCGCGATAATGTTTATTTTCAAACAATTCCTATCCCTCGGGAACATTATTTTTTTCTGAATAAATAGTAGGTACCCTATGTCCTTTTCCGTGCACCTGAGAACGTGTATGCGAAATTGCATGATGATCGGTCAGGTTCTCTATTGTGTTACCTAAATTTTTTATCCATAATCTAAAGCGCCATTTCTTTTTTGTCCTAATCATTATTTGTCCGAATGTTAACTTGCCCGAACTTAATATCACATAATATCACATGTCTTAAAATTAAAATCCCTAAACGTAATATGACCTAAATTTATTTGTCATAAATATAACAATCAATAGTATAAAAGGCTTAAAACCGTTTTCAATAAAAGTTGTAAGTCATAAATTCAAATTATTTATGTTTATTTATCCTAATAATGATTTTAAAACTCATTTGTATTACAAAGCTTGGCTTTTGTCACGGCTCCGGCGTTGCGGGTCTTCGGCGGTCCCACGCGTGCTAATCGTCGCAGACGGCTTTCGCTCACCACCGCAGCTTCGGCTTGCTGGCCGGCTTGGCCGGCCAGCCTCAGCCGCGGCGGCTCGCTCGCAGCCTCCTGCTCCTCAGCCCGCGGGCCGCCTCGCCCCTACGCGCTGACGCGATTCTAAACTACACTTAGCACAAACCATTTATTATCATAAGAACGTTATTGTTGTTTTCCTCGGGCACAGTAATTTTTTTCGGAATGAAAGGTAGCTTATGTCCGTTTCTGTACACTTGACAACGTATATGCAAAATATCAGGATGATCGGTTCAGTGGTTTAGGCGTGAAAAGGTAACAAACAAACAAACAAACAAACTCATTTTCGCTTTTATAATATTAGTTAGAATGTTTGCGCCAGATCCTTAGATTCTGTGTTCGAATCTTCGGTCGGCCAAAGTGTTACAGAGTTCTTTTGTTACGAAATTCTGGACAGCAGTACGAAGTCTGGTAATAACGTCCACCAAGCACATTGTACCATTTATATAGGCCCTAAATAAGTAGTTGACGAATTACACTTCACCTAAACTGTCTAGAGTATGTCACGTAATCGCCTCGCAGCGCCGGCGCCGGCTGCGTGCGCGGCGAGCGAGGAGGTGCCGTCACTAGTCCCCCTCCGAGCGCGGCGAGCGAGGAGGTGCCGTCACTAGTCCCCCTCCGAGCGCGGCGAGCGAGGAGGTGCCGTCACTAGTCCCCCTCCGAGCGCGGCGAGCGAGGAGGTGCCGTCACTAGTCCCCCTCCGAGCGCGGCGAGCGAGGAGGTGCCGTCACTAGTCCCCCTCCGAGCGGCGGGCTATATAAGTGGATCGCGCCCTGGTGGAGTCTCCTTCCTTCCGCTGCGCTGCACTACTAAGCTAAGTGGTTCTTTCTTAAAGAAACACGTAGGAAGCCTTATAGAACCACGCCCTGAGTATTGTACGCGTAGCATTCTTAAAGTGTAATTTATATATAATTACTTGTTGCTATTAAAAGTGTTAATTGTTGTACTATCTTTGAATAATTTCTGCTTAAAATAACCTCAAGACACCACGCTCCTGCAGTGTGGCCTGTCGTATTCTTATCTAAACTCTTAAGGTTACAAGTATATAAACTCTTAAGAAAGAGAGTCAGAAAAATATATGTCACGTTTATGTTAGTTTTACAAGACGTTTCAAAATATATTTTTATATAAACGTTGAACCCTGCGGTCGGTACACATTTAGCGATGCGTGTACCGCATCATTGATCAACTGAATAGTACAATTTGTATTATTTTTAGCCATTATACGCGCCGTCCGAGTCCCAAGGCGACGTTGAACGGATAATGCCGCGAATATCACTAATAATCCCGACTCGAGCTCATATATTTACTTTATACGTCGTATATAAAGTGTGTAGAAAGAATGGGTGAGGAAAGACTGACTAAGAAAGTTTATAAGGCTACTGTGAATGGAACAGTCGCAAGAGGAAAACCTAGGCGAACCTTTTTCGACCAGAACGGAGGCGTTCTGGACAAAGTCCAGGTTAAGGGCTCCTTGAACCGACAGGCGTGTATGAGGAATGTGATGAAAGTGAATGAAGCCAGAGACGTGTGTCAGGATCGTAGCAAATAGAAATCCGTAGTCTCTGCCTACCCCTCTGGGAAACAGGCGTGAATCTATGTATCTATATAAAGTGTAGACTAGTGTTCTGTAGCTGGCAAAATGTGTGTTATCTCTGCATACACTTTCAGGGGTATAGGAGTGAACATAATAATATGTTTATTGATTCAGAAGACTTTTGGATAATATTGTCTTCTGTTTACGCGAATGTTATTCATTGAAATTAGACTACTATATACGGATTTTATCGCGTTGTTTATTAGACACTTTATTATCCCCGTGACCATGGCTGCTGAAAAGCAACTGAAACGGAATGTGAAAACATAAATATAAATAGTATAATAGTATATTAATAGTATAAATAGTTTTAATAGTTTCAATAATGTAATTAGCTTAAAAATTTGTAAAGTTCAATAGTACCTAATAGTAGTGTAACAGTTTCTAAATTATGTAATAGTGTCAAATAAACAACGGGATGAAATCCGTATATAGTAGTTTAATTTCAAAGACTTGGTTTTTTGAATAGTTAATCATCACTACATTACAACAAAGTCCTCCGCCGCGTCTGTCTGTCTGTTCGGGATAAACTCAAAAACTACCGAACGAATTTTCATGCGGTTTTCACTTATAGACAGAGTGATTCATGAGGAAGGTTTGCAAAGGCTGAGCTGGACCTATTGGACACACTGCACAACATTATCTTTATTTTTTTGTATTTTCTTCTTGTTTGTTACCATGTTAATATGTTGTGTTTTTTTATCGGTGTGTCTAATAATATACTTTTCTTTCTTTCTTTCTAAACGCGGGTATTTTAAAAACATTGAAACATCATCAAAAAATATATCAAACATCGGTACAACTACATGTGGATCACACCAAAGCCACGTGTGTATATTGAACTCTCAATACTTCGCGCGCTAGCAAAGGCGACGCCATTAAATCTTAACGCCATCCGTGCAGTCAAATGGTTACAATAAGTATATTTTCGCGAAAAGTCACGGTACGAATTAGGCAATCCAATTTCATACTACATATATTCTATTATAAAGCTGAAGAGTTTGTTTGGTTGAACGCGCTGATCTCAGGAATTAATGGCCCGAATTGAAAAATTATTTTAGTGTTGGATAGCTCATTTATTGAGGAAGGCTATAAGCTATATAACATCACGCTACCACAGACGGGGGCGGCACAGTAATCATAAACGTGGGTGAAACCGCGGGCACATCTAGTAATATAATAGAGCTAAAGAGTTTGTTTGTTTGTTTGGTTAAACGCCCTAATCTCAAGAACTACTGGTTCGAATTCAAAAATTATTTTAATGTTGGATAGCTCATTTATCGAGGAAGGCTATAGGCTATATAACATCACATTACGACCATGTATGCTAAAACCAATAGGAGTGAAGCATCAATGAAAAATGTTCAAATAAACGGGGAAATTTCTCTTATCTGAAGTAGACGAAGTTGCGCTGGTCAGCTAGTGTACATATACACACATATGTATATGACTGAAGAAGAGGTGTATCACACTCATATCTTACCAGCGATGTTTTAGATCTCACAGAAAGGATATGACGGATCCATTATTGAATGAATTGTCCGTACTGCAACTAAGAAGTCTTCAAAAAACCACTGTTCCCGTTCCTCGTATCAAAAGTAAGAACACGTGACAAAATTGTGTCATAGGACAGACCAGAATAAATCTGACAGAAATCTCCAATAACACCTAAGACATTTTTTATTAAATCAAATATTTATAACTAGCTGTGCCCGTGGTCTCACCCGCGTCAGTGGTATTTGTGGTTACTGCGCCGCTCCCGTGAGCCGTAGCGTGATGTTATATAGCCTATGTCCTTCCCAGGGTCTCAGGCTATCTCCATTCCAAATTGCATCAAAATCGGTTCAGCGGATTGAGCGTGAAAAGGTAACAGACAGACAGACAGACCGACAGACAGACAGACAGAGTTACTTTCGCATTTATAATATTAGTAAGGATTATTAATATATCTGTGCTGTAATATTTTGGTCTCCGTAAGATGATTAAAATAAACATTCTGACAAATCGAGGTTAGTTTGAAATATATATAATTAATCAAATGATTTATAATTATACAACGTTGGCAATACCATTTAAACTTTTCTGTTAAGTTATGTTTATTATATAAAATGGAGATTAACGCGGTCGTGTATTTAATTAGTTTTGATTTCTTGACTTATGGATAAACAGCTTTCCATTTTTATAAAAAAAATATGTCGGAGTTCTTTATTATGTTCTTCTATAGTAATATTATAAAGAGGAAAGATTTGATATTTCGTTTGTTTGTATGCTTGTTTGTTTTTAAGGGTTTGACTCAAAAACTACTAAACCGATTTACATATTCTTTCACCTTTAGAAAGCTATATTATGACACCTCGCTGATTTCAGCATGAATGGGCAGGCTCGACCGGGGAAGGACTACCCTCGTACAGAATATCGACGTGAAATACCTGTATTCCTACTGTGGTGTTTCGTTCGGTGAGTGAGAGTACCGAAGGCCCAATTACCCCATTTCCCCCATCCCGCTCCTTCTCGGAAGGAGAATCCTAAAGGAGAATATAATAATAAGAATTCCTATCCTAAAGGGTCGGCAACGCGCGAGTGATGCCTCTGTTGTCGCAGGCGTCCATAGACTACGGTGACCACTTACCATCAGGTATGCTAGTTTGCCACTTTAGTTGTAAAAAAAAATTGTGAAATGGGCTATATTTTATTTCAAAAATACAGGTTTGTTACTCAACATAACCTAACCTACTTTTACGCGACCGAAGCCGCGGGCAAAAGCTTGCAAATATTAAACTTACGAAAATAAATAAACTGTTTATTTGACATTACAACCAAAACATGCAATACTATTTTTGCTCGAGAAAGTCCGTTCTTGCAATCTATGTATATGACGAAAACAGAAGCAATATGGCGGCGAACTTGAGCCCCTCACATTGACCTCACTCGCAATGAGTAATAGCGCTTCGGCAATTGCAGTAAGATGTTGATGCCACCCGACTTTTACAGCTCACGCGAGATAGTGACCAGCTGGTGCTTTTTCTTTTATGTTCTGTTTGTTTTCCGGACACTGTGGATCAATGTCGATTATTTTTGACTACAAATCGCTTGCGGTATGATCTGCTTTTAGTTTTATAATATAATAATAATATAATAATTTACCACATACACACAACACCATCTAGCCGCCCAAACTAAGCTGAGCTTGTACTATGGGTACTAAACAATGGATAAACATACATATATACTCTTTTTTTGTAAATACATACATATTATACATAGAAACACCCAGACCAAGACAAACATCCATGTTCGTGCACACAAATGTTTGACTTGTGTGGGAATCGAACACACGACCTCAGGCGTGGCAGTCGGTTACACTAACCACTACGCCATTGAGGTCGATTATAGACAGTTAGTGTCTATAAATGTCCTAACTAATATTATAAATGCGAATGTGAGTTTGTTTGTTAAACATTAATGCCTTAACTACTCGACGGCCATCATGCAATTCCCATACATATTGTCATGGGAACAGAAGCAGACATAGGGTACCTTTCATCCAGGAAAAGTTACTGTTACTTTGTCCTTTTCTGATGCCCTGACAACGAGTATGCAAAGTTACTGTTACTTTGTCCTTTTCTGATGCCCTGACAACGAGTATGCAAAGTTACTGTTACTTTGTCCTTTTCTGATGCCCTGACAACGAGTATGCAAAGGACATTGTCCACTTTGGGCCATCCGTGGACACGATGCTATGAAAAAAATAAATTCATGAATATTTTTTATTTATTTTTTGTTTATTAAATGTTATTTTAAAAATATTTGTGTAATCTCAAAAAAAAACATGGTTGAAAAAACATACAAACAAAACATAGTGGGCCCTAGAAAAGTGGGTTGCTGCGCTCACAAAATGGCCATAATATGGTTTTTAGGGTGGGCAAGGTATCAAGAGAACATTAATCTACCTGCCCAGTTTCTTGATCATACTACTTACATATGAGTCTGATTAATAAAATATTCATGAAAAATATGTTGTTTTTTTGATTAATTAGCCTTTTCAGTAACATGTAGAAACCTACATAAATATACATAAAGTCTGATACAAAACTAGGTTTATATTCTCCTTTTTACTGATGTGTAGTATTTAATTGATATCATATTATTAGCTAAATGACCTGTCCACGATTGGCCAAAGTGTCTATAGAAAGTGGACAATCCCCTTTAATGATGATCGGTCGAGTAAGACGAGTTAAGGCGTGAAAGGGTAACAAACAAACAAACCCACATTCGCATTTATAATATTAGTTAGGATACTTCAGTGAAAACCCAAATCCCTAAATAAAAGTCAATACAACAAGATGTGTTAATTTTGGCGGAAAACAAAAATGGCGTCCGTCTTAAACTCTTTGCTTGTATTCGTTTTGTTTATTTTGAATATGAAGTGGTTCTTATTGTACGAGTTTTATTGTAACAACCTCGTATATCATGACGATCGGTTTATGTGAAGGATGTTGTCTTAATCCTCTTTAGTCATACTGGCTTTCATCCTAAATAAAGTTATCAAAGTATGTACTTAAGTATGCTTTTGAAGTGAACGAATCAATCAAATCTGTAGGTATGTGTTTTTTACAGCCAAAGAGCCGTATACTCCTTCTTTGGTCCCATTCTCGAAGATATGTGAAGTATGCTAATCCGTACTGGGCCAGCGTGGTGAACTATGGCCTAACCCAGTGCTCAGCAGTGGCACAGTATTACAGGAATGATATTAGGTATTTAGACTAGAAGATTGTGAAAAATTTTGGTTGTTTGTTATTTAATCACTTGTAAACCGTCGAACGGCTTTTTTTTTTAAATAAATTTATTAAATATAATATTCTATCACATACACACAACACCATCTAGCCCAAACTAAGCAGAGCTTGTACTATGGGTACTAGACAATGGATAAACATACATATTATATATACTTTTTTTTTGTAAATACATACGTATTATACATAGATACACCCAGAACAAGACAAGCATACATGTTCATGCACACAAATGTTTGACTAGTGCGGGAATCGAACCCGCGACCTCAGGTGTGGCAGTCGGTTACACTAACCACTACGCCATCGAGGTTGAATTAACGCAAAGATAGACCATATTCTAGATAGCTATGCTCGCGGTTTCACACGCGTTTATCGTTACTGCACTGCTCCCGTGGGTCGTAGCGTGATGTTATATAGCCTATAGCCTTCCTCGATAAATAAATAGGATATCCTATACTAAAAGAATTTTTCAATTCGAACCAGTAGTTCCTGAGATGATCGCGTTCAACCAAACAAACGAACTCTTCAGGTATTATATAATATTAGTATAGATTACATACAAACTTTCGTAGCATAACGCTTATATAATCGAAAAGGTAGGCAGATTTGTACTATTCACAAAATCTTTAGTTGCAACGTAAAGAGGTCAAGAAGCATTGTCATCTACGGAGTCTCTTGTAATAATAATAATAACACCACCACCTACAGAGGCTTGCGTTAGATGGCTGGATCAAGTCCTTGATCCAAAAGGCAGTACTGCTCGACACGGCGCGTATTGTGAGGAGATTCCTCTCTCTGGGGCCCTAACCACCGGCAGCTTGGACCCTGTTCCCGATGTCGGTGGGTCATTTCAGTTTTTATATTTTTAAATACCTATGTATATATATATTTATTATATTTATATTTAAAAATGTAACTATTAGAAAGAAAATGAATAAAGAGAATAATAATAAAGATAAACAAATTAAATATCTCGATTTAGCTCGCGAGGTTGTCGACATGTGGGATGTGGATTCAGCAATCATTGTGACGATAGTCATATCTGTCAATGGTCTAATAGCCAAGAGCCTCGATCACCATCTAAAGAGGCTCGCGTTAGGTGCTTGGATCAAGGGTCAGATGCAGAAGGCAGTCCTCCTCGATACGGCACGCATAGTGAGGAGGTTCCTCTCTCTGGAATCCTAACCATCAGCAGCTTGGAGCCTGTTCCCGATGCCGGTGGGATACCATATATTTTATATTTTTAAATGTATTTTTATATATGTATATTTAAAAATGAAAAATGTATTGTAAAGAGTATAATAATAATAAAGTTAAATGACATTAAAAAAGATACAGTCATTTGAACACATAAAAAGTATACAAATAATTTTACAGTCCACTTGTTAAACACTGGTACCCAAGCTAAGATTGAACTTGTGGTATGGGTACCAGGGCTCTCGTACTTAGTCAGTGTTATGATTTAACAATCGCAACGTACGCTGAGCGATGTCCAAATTTTAGCACTGATGGGACACACACTTTCGTATTGCTTTTGAAATTTGAGCCAAACGTAAATAATTGAATAGAGCAGCGATAGCTCAGTGGGGAGACCAACAGACTGCAAAGCAGAGGGTCTCGGGTCCGAAACCACGTCGCGCATCTCTGACTTTCGGAAGTTATATAACTTTTCGAAATTATGTGCGTATTGATTGACAATTATCGCCTGCTCCGTGCCTCGGAGAGCACGTTAAGCCGTCGGTCCCGGCTGCCATGAACATCTATGGCAGTCGTTATTGAGAGAGTGTCGACACAAAAGATCCCACTGGGTCGAAGTGTCGCCGGTCTGCACTGACTGGCCCCCACATAAGATAAGATAAGATAAAATAATTGAATATTATTGTTTGTATTTTTGGTTTGTATGCTAATTGACAATACTAGCCTAGCCTTGACTTGATGGGATGGGTGTGGTGTTGCCAGTGAGCAGAAATGAAATGAAATAGTTATAGTGTTAGTATTAGTATTTGGTTTATTTATTTTTTAGTTACGTATCGTTCTGCTTTTTTTTTTTTGCCTTTGTGTGCCAATATAAAAAAGATTTCTTTCTTTTCTCTTTCTTAATACATTTTATTTATCAATATATTGTATCTTATATTGGCAACATGTATAGATGACAGCTGTGGGTCATTCTGTGTATGCGACTGTGAGGGTAGGGACTTGTGCTAGGAGAACACATAGGATATGTTTTATCCATGTATGCGTATTCTTAGCTACAGGCGAAACCACGGCTAGAAGTTAGTGTACGTATAAATATAACCAATATCCCCTGGAGTGTTTGTTTTCCGTGCCACGCCCACTACTTGAGTAAAACATCCTTTGACGTCATACCGTGTTCTCATTACCGTCTCATGCTAACGTGGCCGCCGGTGTAGTCATTGTTTTAAATTTGTTTATATATCTGCACATCCTCTGGTAAGAGCGTGTATTTTAATAACTAGATGTGCCCGCGGTTTCACTCGCGTTTATGGTGACTGCGCCGCCCCCGTGGATCGTAGCGTGATCTTATATAGCCTATAGCCATCCTCAATAAGTGGGCTATCCAACACTAATAGAATTTTTCAATTCGAACTAGCAGTTCCCGAGATTAGCGCGTGTAAACAAACAAACTCTTCAGCTTTATAATATTAGTATAGATTATTACATACTAGCGACCCGCACTGGCTTTGCACGGGTAGTACAAAACCTTAACAAATTATACAACTAAACCTTTCTTATGAATCACTCCGTCTATTAGTGAAAACCGCATGCAAATGCGTTCAGTAGTTTTTGAGTTTATTGCAAACAAACAGACAGACGCGGCGAGGGTCTTTGTTTTATAATATGCAGATATAGAGATGTATTCACATATATACTGGATATCTATACTAATATTATAAAGCTGAAGAGTTTGTTTGTTTGTTTGGTTGAACGCGCTAATCTCAGGAACTACTGGTTCGAATTGAAAAATTCTTTTAGTGTTGGATAGCACATTTATCGAGGAAGGCTATTGATTATATAACATCACGCTACGTCCAATAGGAGCGGAGCATCAATGAAAAATGTTGTACAAAGAGGAAAATTCTTTTATGTGAAGCAGATGAAGTTGCGCGGATCAGCTAGTCTCCTATAAGGGCAAATAGACGTGTATGTACCTTCATTTCGCTAGTTGTTTTAAGTACTGCGTACTAAGGCCCTATTGCCGTATACCGCAAAAATTTTAAACTCCGCACTGCTACAGAGAATTTAAATTCTGGTTATATAGCCCGACACTTCATGATCTGCCATTTAAATTAGGACAAAATTTTGCCAACGTAGTAGTGAGGCAGATTAACAATAATTCAAATCTTAAATAATTGTTTTAAGTGGGTATAGTGAGGCTTACTGCGGCTCAAACTTGGAGCAGCCCGGCTGGAGAAGTACCATAACCCTACAGAGAACATAGTCAGATAATCTTGTCTTGTTGCTGAACCTGTCTCAGAAGGAGACGAGTGATCTATATATCTTGACGCGATTTCTTTCCGATATCGACAATTTGCAAATTACAGCCCTAGTCTTCAGAGCATCCGTAGTCTATGTCTACGGCAACTGCTTACCAATAATGGCATCCATAGTTTATGGTATTTTACCACCGTATCGAAGGCAACGAGCTGGGCTGCTTATATATCTCAGACGCAGGTCATCACTGCTCTGAAAATTCTGCGGAATGCGATTGATTGCCCAGAATTACACAACATACTATGTGCGATTTATGTCCCCGACAATTATCTACGCCACCGGCCCAACCGCCGTCCCAGATTGTTTGCGACTGCACCGTGCCGCACCGTGTCGCGTGCGCATTCCCCATTGTGTCGCATGCACGGCGCAATCAATGCCCTAATTCTTGACCTACCCGATTGTGACGTGTTGACTGATAGATTCAACCAAATTATTATATCATGTTTGAAATTTTGTGAAAGACATTGCATCTGAATAATGTTGTATAATCTAATTATTATCTGTATATAATAGCTTATAATTTTGATATGACTGTTGTAATTTTAATAATAATGATAATTTAATCTATTTAGATCATAAGAGATTAATTAATTACTGTTATTGGTGTATAACCGTTGTAATTAATAATAATAAATAAATAAATAAATAAATAAATCCTTGGCCAGCGGTTGCCATTCACTATTGGGTGGGCAATAAAAATAAAACTCAAGTGTGGCTTTTTTTGTAAATACTATTTGCAAAGACCGCAAAACCATTTGCAGCAACTGCAAACTGTTTTGTGGTATTTTATGTTTTACTACCGAACATTTTCAAGCATTAAAATGTACAATTTATTGCCTAACCAATGGTATGTGTGGTATAAGAACATGTTATGTGAAAACACTTAGTCTATTTTTTATGGTTCTAAAATGGCGAACTAACATAAGATTGAATAAGATATAACTAAGATGGCAAACAAGCATACGGTCCGCCTGAAGCGTGATTTTGGTGAGCGATTTCTGTAGCCATGTTTTGTTATAAAGTCCGTCTCACGAAAGAAGTCCCACAGCAATAAGTGGAAGTAATTATGAGATCGACCATGTTGTCATCGTTTGTCAATCATCATCATCATCATCAGGCTATAATAGTCCACTGCTGGACATAGCCCTCCCCCAAAGAGCGCCATAGCGCCCTGTCTTCAGCTTCGTTTGTCAATTGTCATGTTGAATGTGGCGCCGCGTCTGCGAGACTTCTTTCATGAGACGGACCAGGTATAGCACTCACGCGTTGCCGATCTTATAAAAAATAAATTAGAGATAGGTTAAATGGAGTGAGGAATGTAGATTTGTAAGCCTATGAAACTTGGATAATAAACAATTACAGACAATAATGTGCATTAACAATTAAGGTCCTGACTACCATTTCTTAGAAGAGCATTGAGCTTGAGCAAGAACACATTACAGAGACTATAGCTTCTTCTGTCTCTTAAAGCTAAGACTCTGTAATACATACATACAATAATAATGCTTGCAGATTTGGTGGTACAACTCCAAAAATTATATGAAAATGAGTTCATTTGGGGTGATCCTGGAAATTCATTATAATCGTTCTGCCAGTTCTATATATATATATTGACGTTTTTATAGACTGTCCCATGGTTAGGCACAGGACTCTTTTCAGTATGAGAAGGATTAGGTCATACACCACCACGCCGGTTCACATATCTTTTGGGAACATTATGAAGAATTCCCAGAGGTGTAGGTTTCTCAACAATGTTTTTCTTCACCGTTAACGCGAGCCAATAAACTCCCGGAACTTACAAAATTTAGAAGCAATAGGATCGACATCGATACCTCTTCGTAGCAGTCTGACAGTTTCCCGCTAGCCTTTCGCTACGCCGACAGTAATGTAATTGGATGCCCTTTTCCGCATTTGAACTCCAAGTTGGTCCATTACTCTGACAGTTACAAATAATTAAATATCAATCATCTGGATTAGCAACAAAAATAATGTGACTCAACTGACCGCTGACGTCAAACATTGCTCTTATTTGTACAGATTGCCTTAGTTTCTTACTTTATCTTATCTTACACACGGAATAGAGATAAGATTCTTGGTCAAAGAATTAAACATGAAATTGGTGTAATTTTATAACTTAAATAACACAAGACATACCGCATAGATCTTGTGATCAAGTGAACATGGGATCGAATCCCACTGATTGCAGTACCGACGTGATCCCAGTCCTAACAGAAGCATATCAACATAGCTAAAGGGGTTAAACAGAATACTATTAATTAATCCTTACTAATTACTAATATTATAAATGCGAAAGTAACTCTGTCTGTCGGTCTGTCTGTCTGTCTGTCTGTTACCTTTTCACGCTCAATCCGCTGAACCGATTTAGATGAAATTTGGAATGGAGATAGCCTGAGACCCTGGGAAGGACTTAGGCTATATAACGTCGCGCTATGGCTCACGGGAGCGGCGCAGTAAGCACAAATACCAATGACGCGGGTGAGACCGCGGGCACAACTAGTAATCCAAATGGCTGAAATCCTTCAAAAATGTAAAACTTTATGTTTTGTCTGTACTAGAGCCACCATTTTCACATGCGCGCGGTAACGAGGCAATGCTAGACACTTTGTCACGCTGTCTAATTCTCGCGAAGGCAATGACATTTTTCTGCCTTGTTAGGATTGAACCCACGACAAACACTGGGCAGTGGCAACCGCGATGATCACTTACAATACAACTACATCCATACAGTCAAAATTCCAAGCTTATTTACCACGTTGCCAGCATATAGAAATCAACACATACGTTTTAGATCACAATCTAAATAAACTAGTCTTCTTTTTTCTTCTTTTCGTGTGGTTAATGGCCAACCTGTTGTCAAGAGTTGTTCAATCCGCTCGTAGGCCTCTGACATGGCTTAACGACGGCTGTGAATTTGACAACAACCGGGACCGACTTTTTACCTGCCCTCCGAAGTACGGAAACGCTCAGATGAAATACCACTAAGCGGTCACCCATCTATAGACTGACCGCACCAAACGTTGCTTAACCTCGCTAATCGTTTACCGATCAGTGAGTGCAACTGGCTATGAGCGCTCAATACACTAGTAATACGCAACATTTAATATTAAAATTCGCGAGTAGTAATGGCGGCAGTGAGCAGCGTGGCGAAGGTCGTGCGCCCTAAATGATAATAAGTCGGCTATATTTGTTCCGTACAAGCGACACGACACTATAAAAAGCTCAAGAGCTATTCTTGTTTGACGAAATCCAAACACGGACGCTGCGCCCGCGTCGATGGGCCGCGTAATGCTCGGTACAGACGGTGCTAGTGACCGCTACTTTACATGAGTTAAGGCACGTTTCGCAGCGCAGTTTTAAGCGCTCGTTTCTTTTATACATCATATTGCGTTGAACGAAAGAAGTCTTTGCGATTGCCGCTTACTATTTTCTTTCATATGTAGCATTGTTGCGCTTTGCTTTTTGCGTAGAATTCATGTTTCAATCGCAGTTTGAGACACCAAACGCTGCAAGCGGAGTACATTTTTGACGTGTATTTTACGCCCCGTATGACATATATAAGCAAACCGAGCGCTCTAGAGTATTTTAATGTTATGAATGATTAAAAGTCATACACATTTGCCGAGCTCTACTGATAAAACCAATAGATATGATATTAGACTTATGATTTAGTAGCCGTGGCTTCTAATCTCAGTCATTGCAGTAACGATGTCACCTACTCCTAACACAAGCATACTAGTAATTTGTAATAAGTAACGTTATTTTATTATGGCAATAAATTTATTATTATTATAAAACCTTTTATAAAATATAAGTGTTAAGGTATTATGCTGTATTTGATAAATTGATAAAATTTCAGAATTAACCTTATTTAAGTACTGTAACCATCGATCAAATATACCATAGATGCACGATCGTCGCTCGAAAAACGGCCCCAACAAAACTGCTTATATCAGTCGTATGCGCTATATTATGCACCTGTCCCACTCACTCTTGCGTGCGCTGCCCCTAAGCGAGAGCGAATCGACACCACTACTACGGTGGAGACCGTATCATATACTTAGTACGCTTGCGTATCGCGAGTAACACACTTAGGATGCTTTACATTGACGCGTTTTAACTAAACTATTACAAAATGTTTCTCAGTGGGCGTTCAATGGTTATTCAGGTTTATTTCCTGGATTGCATAATAAATGCAGACACTTATAAGTAAGTAGTACTGGTCAGTGCCACATATTGACGCGGTTTTTGTATGAGAATGTGCATCTATGGTATATTTGATCAAAGACTGTAACATTCAATTTAACTTTATTTTCTATGTCGGAGATGGTCATTAGTAGGTACGGTTACGAAACGCGGTACGAGAGTCGAGATATGGCAGCACTGTTGCGATGACGGCAACACGCATCTCACTTCGTGCTACGACAGAGCCTACATAAGAGAGGCGCACGCTATATTGGACGGATCTTTCTACCGTCGTCGAGTGCGGACCTCACTCGACGCTCGCTAGGAACTGTCATTCGTTTCATGCAAGACATTCGGGTTAATTTATTGTGACGACAATAAAAGTGATTAGTATACATTTATTGTTTCACTTTGCTCGATCATAATGTCAGTCGATGGTGTTACTGACGCACTCTATCCGACATCTATATCCTAAATTCTAAAGAATTAAGAACACATCAAATTACGAATTCTACGATCCCTAAACCATTTTTGTAATTATTTAGTGTTATTATAATTATGCATTTTTTAATACGTTTGTAAATACATATATATTAGATTAATTAGTTTTAAAATTAATAATGTAAATATATTGTAAATGTTATATTACCCTTCAAAAAATTATATAGTTTATTGATAAATGTGCGTCAATAGTGACATTCCTTGTCTTCTCTTTACCGAACTACAAAGTGCCGAGTAGGCTTGTAAAATAAATCGATATTAACACATTGTATCCCAAATTTACGCTGTGCCCAAAAATATCTCATCATCCAGATTTTAATTTTAAACTGGTGTTCATTAAAATTAATTTACCTTATACCTACTACAGATCAGTACTATTGTCTACTTGTCAGTGCCAGTGCGTGCAATGTGAACCCGCCATTAAGTCTCATGGCAGGCGACGTGCCAATACCCGGTGGTGTACTAATTGAACACGCTGTATTAGATGCAATATATTCTATTTATACATCCTGTATGTCTAGTTTGTTTATGTAATATTCACTGGACTGTTAAGCCGTTGTGTTTTCATACGTGTTTTAAGATGTATTGCAGTTTATTGAATGTCGATAGTCGATTTGAATCAAACGTTTTGTTCTGAGGTATATATATGTTTAATGGTGTGGTTTTGCTATGTTAACGTTTCTACGAGTACTGCACACTGCTGTGCCATCAGTGTGAACGGTTCTTGGCTAAGACACAGAATGTTTTAGATTCAATTTCGAGATCGGAGGAATAGAAAAAATAATTATGTTCCACATTGTTAAGACTGTGCCGAGCGTAAGACAGATAATGACAGAGCTCGTGCGTCGCATATTCAAATCGGCGCGCGGCCGCAATAGTAAAATTGTATGGAGGATTTGAAGTGCTTTTTTGATAAATATGTATCTTTATTGTCAACCAATAACTTAAATATTAAGGACTGACAAACTGTAATATAACTATTTATGTTTCGTTTAAGCTGTAAAATAGGATAGATTTCTATATAATCTGAAAATCGAGTAACACGAGCTTACGTTTTTGCATTTCTCGTGCAAATTTATGTAATTTTGTAGGCGAAAATAATAATTCTTTTTTAGTTTTTTACACGGAGTACACATTAAATGTATATTTTATATTTGTATTGAACAAAAAGTATTGATTTTATTCACTTAACTGTGAGCGCCTGTTTTGGCACATTTCGCTCGGCGCAGTCTTAAGAGTCTGGTCGTTCTTTGAATCTTTGTAGGTTTGTACAGTTCTGCATGTTAGAGAGATTAACCCTGACGGGATTCAACAATAACACTTTTGAAAACAGTTTTTGTAAAGCAGTGAATGAATTCACGAGTAGCGTTGAAAATCTCCCATAAGGCACGGTAACCGCTTACCATTAGGTATACTTAGATTCAGATAGATGAAGCTATACCTACTCACGATAACTCAAAGAAGAGAATAGAATAGATTCAACTAGTTTTTATTCGCAACTTCGTCCGTATAGTTCTCTCGGAAACGCATACCGGAATAGAAAGTATCGTATAAGTTAATCCAGAGCATCCATGACAAAGCGTACACCAACTAACGGTTTACACGTGATCAAGTAAAAAACATCCATACTTTTAAACATCCTTATTAACTTTCACAGTTCTAGTTGAGGCGCTCATAGCCAGTTGCACTCACTGATCGGTAAACGATTAGCGATGTTAAGCAACGTTGGGTGCGGTCAGTCAATAAATGGGTTACCGCTTAGTGGTATTTCATCTGAGCGTCTCCGTGCTTCGTAGGGCACGTAAAAGGTCGGTCCCGGTTGTTGTCAAATTGACAGCAGTCGTTAAGCCATGTCAGAGGCCTACGGGCGGCTTGAACAACTCTTGACAACAGGTTGGCCACTAACCACACGAAGAAGAAAAGAAAACAGTTCTAATAGTAGTAGAATGTCAATTAATAACGAACCTAATGTCAATTACTGCATTCAGCCGACTTGATTCAGAATTGATTCGGAGGTATTTTGTATCTACGATTTGTGCCATTAGACGGAAGGTGAGATGTTTGACAACTCTATACAAATATATCAAATTCATATAGCTAGTAAGGATAACCACAGAAAGATTAGTTATAAAGAACAGCCGTTAGACAAGAACAAAAGCAAATATTTTATTAGTAACTAGATGTTCCTGCGGTTTCTCATGCGTTTATCGTTACTGCGCCGCCCCCGTGGGTCGTAGCGTAATATTATATAGCTTATAGCCTTCCTCGAGAAATGGGCTATCCAACACTAAAATATTTTTTCAAATCGAAGCAGTGGTTCCTGAGATTAGCGTGTTCAAACTATATAATATTAGTATAAATATTACCTAATCTAAAAGTTATACGATGACAAAGAATAATCGTTCGGAGTCAGTAAGTTAGAAAATATAATTTTTATCAGTGTATCTTCCTGAATTAAAAAGGGAGATATAACCATTGTCACTGAGATCGCAGTGTAGTGAGCTGGTTTACCCAATATTTAGGTAATAAGTTACTGCGTTTCTGTGTGCAAATAACTACCTGACCTATTCCTTTTTAGCGCATTTTATACTCTTACCCTAGTCTTTTTTATTTAGCTAAAGTGGCAAACAAGCATACGGCCCACCTGATGGTAAGTGGTCGCCGTAGCCTATGGACGCCTGCAACACCAGAGGCATCACTTGCGCGTTGCCGACCTTGCTAAAACCTTTTAACGTCCTTTTTGAATTACCCTATACTGTAGATTTGTGGAAAAACCTTGGCAGAGAGTTCATTCCACAATCTGAGCGTCCGCAGGAGATATTTCCTTTGGAACCACTCTTACCCAACGTGTATACTCTGGTATTGCAAGTAGGCAAGTACTCGCACACGACCCAATGCAACACCACATCGTATGATCGCCTACGTCATTTTGGATCGGTAACTGGAATGGTTCGGTTAAACCACTTTTAACCAGTTCTGTAGCAACATCTCCAACATGGACGCCGGCGCATCTATTGTACTAAGCGCCGCCCTCAAAGATGGCCGACACTACGATCTATCTATTGTTCTCTGTTATAAAAAGTGCCAAGTTCGAGTAGTTTTCATAAAAGTGTCAAGCGTGAGCGTTTATTATTATTAATAATATTTATGTATAAAAACCGTAATTGTTAAAAATGTAAACACATTATGCTCTGTACTTTGTACGCAATACATCTCCGTATAAAATCTATTGCTGTTTTTATTCACTGCGCTTTCCACGTAGGCCAGTCTTAAGTTGTCCAACACGTAAGTGGTTTGGAACAGATCGAAGCCATTTCATAATCATAGGTTACTGTAACCCGTTTACATCTGGATGGCTGGCCTTTGTATATACAGGTTGTGGCGTAAATAATGGATACCTAACCCTAAAACTGTCGACTGGCCAGATTATCATCTATCATTTACCCCACTTATATCACCACACAGTGTAATACATTCTTTTTTCGATACAGGGGCCCAAAAATTCTTAATTCCTTAGAAAACATGTTAAAATTTGAGAATAATTTTTACGAAGTTGTCTTAGATTGTAACAAAAAAACTTGATACTGGTCTGATGATACAAGTATTCAGGAGTAACATAAAAAAACAGAACGAGGAAATGTCGCCAATTGTAGAAATGGCAGCCGATTTTGTATGATTATGTACGATTTTTATTTAAAACTAGCTGTTATCTGCGACTTCGTCCGCGTAGATTTTAACTTAAAAGTGTTTGTCTCCGCGGAACCTATTTTTTTTCTAAAATCAAAGTAGCCTATGTTACTCCTTATAACATCAGCTATCTGCCAGTGAAAGTCCCGTCAAAATCGGTTCAGCCGTTTCGGAGATTACCCGGAACAAACAGACAGACAGACAAAAATTTAAAAAATAGATGTTTTCGTATAGGTACCTTATATACTTTCATATGCATTAGATAAAAAGCTGTTATTTTGACATTACAAACAGACACTTCAATTTTATTTATTTGTATAGATATCAAAAATATCAATAATTTGGTCATCCATGGGCATATGGTGATATAAGTGGGGTAAATGATAGATGATAATTTGGCCAGTCGACAGTTTCAGGGTTATCCATTATTTACGCCACAGTCCTGTATAACAGGCAAGGGTAGGTATATTACACATATTTCACCTTCTACGATTTTAAGTTCCACATAATGGGGGGATGATACAATAGCTCCAAACTCCGTCCTATACTAACAATTATTTGACAGAATTTCCAACTAATTTGCTCCTACAGAGCAGCCGCGATCACTATTGCTCCGCCATCAAAACAGGCACAGTAAACATTTAAGCAATAAACATAATTTATACCTACGCCTTATTTATAGTGGAGCCCTGGACTCTGCTGTATATATATAACATATATATATATATACGTCATACGACAGACTTCTGCGAGGCGTCGTCAAGTGTGCACCAAAATAGCAACGCATCGTCTGATGCGTTTGTCAACGTCGCAACTAATGTGCACTCGGAGAAGTCAAGACCGACTTGCGGACTAAAAGCAGTTAGCTCACTCGTTATTAAAGGGGAAATCTTCTATGGATGTGTAGTACGAAGATATAGGATAGTATTATAGAAATAGGGTGTATGTAGGATGCTAGGTGGAGGTTGTGAATGTGACGGTTGTGCTTAAGGTCTTTAACAAATGTTTTTAGGGTTTGTCTTTTAAGAAATACTTAGTATATATTATAGTCTAAAACTATGCTTGATAGATTGCCCTTATGACTGGGTCTTAAAACTATGTCACGTGATCGACTCGCGGCGCACGGCTGCGTGCGCGGCGAGCGAGATGGTGGCATCACTAGTCCCCCTCCGAGCGGCGGCGGCCTATATATAGTGGATCGCGCCCTGGTGGAGTCCTTCCTTCCGCTGAGCTGCACATCAGAAAAGTGGTTCTTCCTAATAAGAACCACGTAGGAAGCCTTTGAGAACCACGCCCTGATTTCTATTAATTGTATAGTTTGCTTTAAGTGTGTTATATACTCATTGTTAATAAAAGTGTTAATTGCTCTAGTATCTTTGAATCATCTCTGCTTAAAGTAACCTCAAGACACCACGCCCCTGCAGCGTGGCTTGTCGTTATCCTAAGTAAACCGTTAAGGTTACAACTATAATTGACAAACAATAGGCTTAAGGATCTTCTATCATGTGAGACCTAAATTCGACGCTGGCGAAATCTGGGTGTGAGAACCTACTCCTCAAGAATTTATAGTGGTAGCAGTGGAAACTGTGTGATCTTTACGGTCTTTTCCTCTTGCGCTGGAAGCACAGTGAGATCTTAATTAAAGAGATGGCAGTGTGCTAGTTATACCTAATAAACGTTTAAGTGACATCAATGAGTTGCAAGAAGCAGCAAGGAATGTTGCGTGGCGTGGAGCTCAGCCATGTTGTGACTCCCAGCTCTGTCGTCTACTGTCTAACTTTAATTTTATAAAGTTAATGTTTATAAAGTCGTCCAGAATTTAAATTAGTGTAAGCGTTGTCTTTTTAAAAAGAAAGAAAGAAAGTCTTGCTGTTTTAATATACATAGTAATATTATGCTTCGATAAAAGCGTACCATAGCCAATACGGAGCGTTTTCAATCCCATTCTTTAAAATATGCAGCCTGTGTTATATCTCCGTGTAATCACTTCGCAATACAGAGGCATGATGTTATGAGATTAGAATAATGCTCTTATGTAGCGATGTAACGATATATCGAAAATTCGACCCTTCGACCTTTTTCGACCTTCGAAAATTCGACCCTAAAAAAATCGATATTTTATCGATATCTAATCATCATCGATACGATATAATAATATAGACCCAAAAATATCGATATTTATCAATATCTAACCAACATTGATACGGTATTATCATATCGACAAGAAATTGGATATCGATATAGAAATATTTAAAATAATATTTGGTAATATTTATTATTTGCTTCTTATTTACCCACTTCTACTACTAACTTGAAAGTTCTGAATTATCGATAATATCCCATTGAAACTGGCGATATTATCGATCATCGATATTTTCAGGCCCTTGATATAAATATCGATATTTATATAGATATTTTCAAGCCTTTGATATAAATATCGATATTTAATAATTATCGATATTTTCGTCTTCTTGCAACCATACTCTTATGTTCACTGATACTGTGAGTACAAGCTATTAAACTATGAACTCCTGGGACGAATGCACTTGGCATGCTATTCCATCGAATATCATTACCAGATAATATTTAAACTACCTTTGTATGTATTTACAACATTATGGGCGGTAAACCGTCTTGCTACATTGTAATAAGAATTATGAAATGTTATTTTCAACTACCGTTTCATAAGATGCTATTTCAGTATTGTCTCTGTTTACACCAGGGATTTTAATTAGGGTTAAATCATTTTAATGTATTTGGTGTACACTAATATTAACACGGTATTGCCCTTGGACAAATTATAGTACCATTGTATACTGTATCTAATAAGATAATGTTGATATTACACAAAACTCTTTTAGTTCTTTGAGCATTTAAAAATAACATAAATACGAAACAAATTCAACTAAATATCTAGTATTATGAAACGATAAAAACGTATATTATATTAACCGGTTCAAAAGGTGTATACATATTAATATTATGTACTAGCTATTGCCCGCCGCTTCGCTCGCGTTAATTTAGAATTTGACAATTAATTCGGGTTGTACTCTGCTTGTAATAATATAATTCAATCATGATTCGAAAGACACGTGGCGCCATCTATTATTATATGAACGTTATTGTTGTTTTCCTCGGAAACAGTAATTTTTTTCGGGATGAAAGGTATCCTATGTTGGTTTCTGTACACCTGACAACGTATATGCATTTGCTACGATCCTGACGCACTTCTCTGGTTTCATTCTCTTTCTGTAAAATATGATTCATTTAAAAGTTAAGAGTGACTTTCCCAATTCTGGAACCCTAAGCACGCTCCAGAAAGCACATAATAAAACATAGGTTAGTACTTTCCATCCAGAAATTTTTATTTTTTTGTCTATCCTAAACTAACTTATCTACATTAACGCGAGCGAAATCGTGGGCAAATTCCTGCGGCAGTCCATTCCTCTTCCAGATAACGTGTAAGACATCTATCGTAACAAACATATGAATCAGACAATGATGAATGCCAAAGCGCATGACGCGCATATGCATCGTGTGATACGACCACTCACCGGGGTAGTGACACTCGTGACAGCCGGGACAGTTGTTACCATCATGTCATTGTGGTCACATGTTACTGTTATTTACTACCGGTATTGGTATACTAAAGAGGAGTAGAGTCATTGGCGTATCTCTTCTAAAGAAGTTCTAGATCCCTAAACAGCGATAGTCTATATACCGATCTAGAATTTTGACTAGAAACCTTACACCCTGGGTACCAAATAATACCCATAGTAATAAAATTTTACAAAATGCTCTTATTTTAGATACATACTTATGTATCTAAAATAAGAGCATTTTGTAAAATTTGGATTTTCTAAAATAAGAGCATTTTGTAAAAAATGGATATTTTGTCTACCGTTCACTTGAACGGTAGACAAAATATCCATACAAAATAAGAGGTTGTCGTTGACGGCTGTGCTAGTTTGAACTGTGTTACAACCGTCAGCACCCTCCACCCTATATGATTATTTGTTTAACGAATAAGTAAGTATGATGAGTTTGTAAATTATACTAATACAAGGCTAAAATAATATTGTGTAGAAACATAACATATGAAAATAAAAATATAAAAATAAAAAGAGAAATAATTAAAATCAATACAGAGTATAAAAATTAAAATTACCACAACGGTTCAAAGAGTGGGTGAATGTGTATGATTATGGTTGTGTGCATGGGTGTTTGTGTGCGTGCATGTCCCACAATGAGTATGTGTATCCTTGTGTGGTATGACAAGTTGCAAGCAGTAAATATGGTAAATGGTGTGCTTAGTTCAGTCCTCTGTGATACAGGCATTATTCCTAGTGTGGCAGCTGTATTTTTTCAATCAAAAAACATAACAATTATGTTTTGAATCTGTGTCATTACTTTTTTAAATCATGAAACAATTAAACACTCTATAATTGTAATGGCGACATAACTACTTAACCGCTTAAGAATCTATTACGTTTTAACAAAGAAATACAACATATTAAATGAGTCATTGTTTCAGTACTACAAACTACCATTTAGTCAGAACATTTCTTTAATTCTTGTTTAATACTCATAAGAGTTATAATAATTAGTCATAGATTCACTCCTACGCACAATGTTAAATAGTTTTGTTGATAGACGAACTAATTATGAGTCATGCGAAAATGTATGACGATGGACATTAATTTACTCTTACTATGAAACGATTGCAAATGATTTTTATTTTATTTTAATATTTACTATACATATCTCTATATATTACAGTTTATTTAAACAAGAGGGCATTGAAGACAATATTACAACATATTACAACGCATTAAGAAAGGGATAAAATATAATGACCACCAAAGATAGTAATTGCAAACCAAAATATGCTTACTAAAATATATCATAACGAGCACATATACGCCTCAAATCATTGCATTCCATCTCCGAAGGTTTAGGTTATGTTAGTTTCCTTCTTAAACCCACCCAAAAATAGGAGTGCTGTGCAATCAATATGTGTGGTATTAAAATGCGGTTTTAATTTTGGTGATCATTTACTATTTTTGACTGTTATATTTTACTATACCTGGTGATAAGTTAAACATAAGCCATTAAGAAATATATGAATAAAAGAATAGACTAAAATCATTTAAAGAAAACGACTGAGGTTCTTGGAGGTGAAAGCCTGGGTAGAAATATCCGCTAAAGACGTACGTAATGGTGATATTAGCTATTTTCGACCTTTGCATACCCAAGTAAGGATTTAAAAGATTTCTTGATCCTTAACTAAGTTTTTGAAGTGAAAACTTCTTTAGGCGCGTTGAGCACTTCTTGGGTGAACAAAAATCATCATGGAACTCGCGTCATTGTCATACTTCCACGGTTTATTATTTTTATAGAATATTAACAATATCTCAGAAATGGTGCATCCTACGCAAAAAAAAGGAAATTTTGACCCCCTTAATAAGCCCCAAAAGAGTATCAGGAACTAGCATCCGACCCGTCCCTTTTTTTTGGGTTTTTGTTTTATGAAAAGTGTTTATGATCAACGATTAAAGTATTGACTTCTATCGGCAGTCTCCAAAGACTACCCCGAATTTTTTTAACCTAGATTCACCAAAAAGCCTGAAACTGTTAAATGTCGTCCAGGACGTAAAGAAGGAGACTTTCAAAAAAATATTACATAAGAATGACTTTCAACCCGCTTTGGTAAGTTCATGTAGATTTTTTAAAACCTTTCATCCTCGTAACCCTTAGGTAAAAAATCAAAGGCCTCTTATGCACGACGTCACACTTGAATGTGTCACCAGAATATTATAAGGCCCGAGCTCATAATATAACTAGTAGTAAATTGACGGAATATTGTAAACCATTAGTTCCCAAAGTGGTCCAGGTGGACCCCCAGGGGTCCACGGGAGACTCGACGGGGGTCTACGTTGGCGTGACAAAAAAATGGGGGTGCACAATTCGTAAGCGGGGGTCCACGAAAATTTATTTACTTTCGATAGTGAAGAAATAAAATGTTGGGTTGACTTAACCGACTGTTCGACAAGCTCAGCGACTAAAACGTCAGCCCGCCTACCGTGGTAGGTTCAGTTCCGAAAATTTCTAAAAAAAATGTCAGCACGTAGAGATTTGATAAAACTTTTTACTTGCCTGAACATGTTTCGCTGCAGGAGGTCCACCGGAACCAGCTAAATTTTGAAAGTGGTCTATGAGAAAAAAGTCTGGGAACCTCTGTTGTAAACGAACTATAAAATTCACAATATAACGCATACGCTTTCGTAACATAGTAGTCTTACGACTAACTGTTAATTTTTGATCCAATATACACTACCCGCAAAGGTTTTACAGTCTTCAAACGTGGCAAACTATAGCGTGGACCGTCATACTTTCAGTTTTGATCACGACAACCAATCAAGGGTGTCCAAACGGGATATCTTTAGTGCACAAGTGAGGCATGCCCTATATCCTCACTTTCTAGGCTAGTTTGATCGTTAATGCGTCACGACCGGTGACAGACCTTCTTCAAACGAGGTTTAAAGAGAGTTCTTTCACGGTAGGCAGCGGCTTTGCTGTGTCCTGACATTGCTGAAGTCCATGAGCAGCGGTTATCACTTTCCATGAGGTGGGCCATATGCTTGTCTGTCACCAAAGGCAATAAAAAAACCTTATACAGACCGTATAAAAGGTACGGCTTAGCGTATTTTTTCAAGCAAGAGGTCATACACAGCTAATTTACTAACTGCGGGCTTTTATTGAGAACTAGCTTGTACCCACGGCTTTGCTCGTTCAAGATTACTGTTTTTATTCTGGATAAAGTGTTTGTACCCCTGACAATATGTATACGAAATTTTATGATGATTGGTTGAGTAGTTAAGGTGTGAAAGCGTAACAAACAACCTCACATTCGCAATTATTATATTAGTTCAGATTCCTCGATAAATGATTTCGCTGTACCATACCTCTCATATCTTATCTCTCCGTAGGATTAAATCAAAAATTTTAAAAAGTAGTAGTGTCACATCTTCGATAAAAAGCCATAGTCATGATGCAGGTTGTTTTATGAACCAATTTTTAAAACAATTATTTAGTTGGAGGAATTATCAAGAATACAAGAAATTTGTAAATTTTACGAACCAACATCACCAAAGAAGCAGTAAATAATCTTTTCAAATTTACAACGCTTAATTTGCAATCCATCATCTATAATGTATCTACAGCTTTTTAAAATACAGTTCATAATTCCCTAAATTCAGTTTTTATGTAAAACCCCGATGATCACACGGACAATTCAAGTTTATAGCTACAATAAATATTTTTCCTTGAATCTATGCTGAAAAAAAAGACAGAAATCTATTTCATAACAGCGATAGAGGCAATATTACTAGTCGCACAGATGATCTCATTGCCATTTCTAAATACAAATAGTGTGCAATCTGGTCCAATTATACGTCGTGTCAAACTCATGGCATTGACATCGACGCGGATTTACCGTAATAACGCCCATTCTTGTGGACACCAAGTTAGATGAAAATCTTAAATGTTCGATTATGTTAGTATTTTTAAGGCCTATTAAGGTTTATAAGGTTTATTATTTATAAGGTGAATTTAAGCTTGACTGCGGCAGCTTAAACTTCAGAAGAAGAAGAAAAATTCCAAAAGAATTCCATCTTCTTCCGCTAGATGAAAGAAGAAAGGTTGCGGATATCTCATTACTTTTAAGAATCGCGAATGGGTCGATAGACGTTAGTGAACTGGTCAGCAAAGTAGGGCTGCGTGTGCCATCTGCATTCCTGCGCAAATCACAGCTACTACATACACCAACAGCTAGTACAACCCACAGGCAAAATTCATTTTTAATTCGAGCGTGTCGCATGTTCAACACAGCGTGCCAGAGTGTTGATATACACTTGTTTACTTATAGTAATAGCCAAATCAAAAAACTTTGTGTAAAAAGAAGAAGAAGAAGAAAGAAATTTGTTTATTTCGGACAGAGCACACACAATTAATTAAAACAAAATAAACAAAAATATTAACCATATTAAAAACAAAATGTGTATGCCCTCGCCGAAAAGGGTCACCACCTCAGCATTAGCTGGGCACTCAAATTGAGTGCACCAGCGCTGATATTCAGTTGGTCACCCGATACCGTGGTACACGGACGGAGGCAAATGCTTAACATTACAACAAAAATACAGTAAATGTGGTTCTGCTACATACATACACAAGGAAAACGTATAAGGCATATTAAATTATGTTTATAAATTAGGTACACATCAAAAATTCAAAAATAATGTAACTCTTTCTTTATGTCTAAAAACCAGATGTAATGGTGTCTATTTATTGCTATTATTTTGTTGTTTAAATGTCTTCTTCTATTATTTATACTTTACTAGCTTTTGCCCGCGGCTTCGCTCGCGTTAATTTAGAATTTGACAATCAATTCGGGTTGTCCTTTGCTTGTAATAATATAATTTAATCATGATTCGAAAGACACGTGGCGCCATCTATTATCATAAGAACGTTATTGTTGTTTTCCTCGGGAACAATAATTTTTTCGGGATGAAAGGTTGCCTATGTCCGTGTCTGTACACCTGACAATGTATATGCAAAATTTCAGAATGATCGGTCCAGTGGTTTAGGCGTGAAAAGGTAACAAACAAACTCATTTTCGCTTTTATAATATTAGTTAGGATTCTGCTACACGTGAAAACTTTTAATTGGCCTTCTTGTTTCGTATCAAATCTGTCTATGATACTAATTTAGCTGTAAATTTTGCTAAAATTGTAAAATAAAATAAAATGGCAGCAGTTTACTCTGTCTCTCCTTCTGGAAACATAAAGAATTATGTGTGATACACACGTCATGATGCACTAAGTATATGTTATACAATTATTTAATAACTACAACAACACGGCTCGTATGCCCGTAGTCAATAGTGCGTGTTTTATAAACACGGCCGTTGTCGTGTCTAAACGCACACGGTAATGAATGAGCCGCTGCTGTCATGGCGGTCGGGTTACAGTTCGAGTGAGTCCTTATATCGGAGAGTTATAGCATACAGTTCTTGCAACTCACGAAGGCGAGCAGGCTTTACTTGTAGTTGGACGTGTACATGCACAGTGCGGTAGTGTGCGTGTTCGACAGAGCGGTCAGTTGCGAGAGACACTTACACACACACATACATATACGTGTTTACCACAAATAAAGCCCGCTCGCCTTCGTGAGTTGCAAGAACTATTAAGACTGCGCCGAGCGTAAGACAGACAATGACAGAGTTCGTGCGGCGCATATTCAAATCGGCGCGCGGCTGCCATAGTAAAATTGTATGGAGGATTTGAAGTGCTTTTTAGATAAATATATATCTTTATTGTGAACCAATAACATAAATATTTGGGACGGACAAATTATAATATTAACTATTTATGTTTCGTTTAAGCTGTAAAATAGGATAGATTTCTACTGTTATAATCTAAAAATCACGTAACACGCGCTTACGTTTTTGCATTTTTCATGCAAATTGAATTTGGTCCTGTTTCTGCTAAGTTACTATTGTACCAGATTTGAAAAGTTTCTATTTTAGGTACTTATTATTGAGTGATTTGATTTTTCCTATATTATAGATAACCGTAACCTTTTTTACTTTTATTATTAAAGTAGTCGTGGCGCGGTTTCAAACTAGAGACATCCGCGTGACTGACGTAAAATATCTTGATTATTTATGAGTTAAATTTATACCTATATTTTGGACAACGTAACTTTTTATTATTTAAGCAGTTTGTTGACTGGGATCTAACTAGTGATGTCTGTATGTCTATCAAACACTCTTAACATAGGGATATCGCTGCTTACAATATTCTTTATAATAATATGTATTTGTAAAAAAAGTGTAATAAATATCATTATTCATTACAGTGTAAGCAGATCACGTTTCATTAAAAAGCTGTTGGTATCCAGCTGTGTCTTTGATCTAGAGCCGAAAAATTCCAGGTGGAATCCCAGGTGTTTCAAACTTCATAATAGTATATCATGTTTGTGGAGAATTTTTTAATCTTATCATAATAAAATATTATTATCATACTAAAATTAAATTTCGCTTAACATGTGATATTAATATAATGTATTTGTTTTAAGGATTTGAAAAACCAAGAGCTATTCAAGATTTAGTAGTCTAAGGGAGAGCTTTGCATTACCGAATTGAATACCTACTGTATAAAAAGGTTTTGGAATGCTGAAGTGGCAGTGGGCTGGCCATATCGCGCGAAGAACCGACAACCGCTGGGGTAAGCGTGTTCTTGAGTGGAGACCGCGACTCGGCAAACGTAGTGTAGGACGCCCTCCGACCAGGTGGGATGGCGATCTGCGAAAGGCTGCAGGCAGATGCTGGATGCGGCAAGCTGAAGACAGGGCGCTATAGCGCTCTTTGGGGGAGGGCTATGTCCAGCAGTAGACTATTATAGCCTGATGATGATGATGATGAAAAAGACAAATAGGTAGGTAAATTTTTCTATATTGTACGACCAACCAGCATGCCGCCGACCTTACGACTGCTTACCTCTCCAGCTAACAGGCATGACTCTGAGTATGCATAAATGTATAATTATATAAACCTAAATATTACGTCCTATAAATGCATTGGATTCCGAATTGGGGGTTTTAAATGGAGAAAATTATTACAATCTACAACGATATTAAATGTATAATGACGAATTGAATCAATGAAATCAGGAGACTGTAAACGGCCTATATATTATATACAAATTGGTCACATAAACATTAAAACTGAGCTTGAAACAATATTTTACTGAAAACCACATGCAAAATGGTTCAGCCGTTGTGAAGGCAAATAAACAAAACCGTTTATGTTGCTAATATAAGCATAGATGATCTCTATATTTATAAAGAGTTTCATATGAATTCATTCAGTTCTTATTATAGTTAAAATACAAAATATATTTACAAAAGGGCTTTCAATTATTGTTATATCTTACGTTTATTATACACCATGATCGTTACTAAAATGAAAACATAGCCGATGTTATTACGTGAAATGACGCGCAGAACGAGAAAATACATCCAAACATCAATCATTCGAAACTTACAACGGAAAAATATAAACTAAAGCAACAGTAATATAAATACTAGACCGGCCGTTTGATGTTTTAAAATTCAGGAATATAATATTATTATCACAGAAGAGAATAGGATGATAATAGATACCGGTAATTGTTAAAATGTCAACATGAACTTTAAATTAACTCAATGGATGACGACACGTTCGTTATTTAGTGATACTATTTGGGGCTGAGTTAAAAAGACGTGATTATCATTACCTCATGTAATATATTTAAATAAGCTTCACGTGATAAGTCTTTCTGTATTTTAGTTACAGAATAGGTAGGTACAGATGTCCCGGTCAATAAAACAGGCGAAAACGAACACAGGTACACATATGTCGGTGCTTGCGTGTACCGATTTTGAACTAAGTCAGTCGACTGCACAGATTTAGGCACAGAGCAAGGAGTACTGTGCGCCACGCAGAATTACAAACTAGACACGATTTTTATTTTTTAGCAGCGATAGCTCAGTGGACCAACAGACTGCAATGCAGAGGGTCTCGGGTTCGAACCCACGTCGCGCACCTCTGACCTTCGGAAGTTATATGACTTTTCGAAATTATGTGCGTATTGATTGACAATTATTATCGCCTGCTCCATGACTCGGGGAGCACGGTAAGCCGTCGGTCCCGGCTGCCATGAACATCTATGGCAGTCGTTATTGGGAGAGTGTCGACACAAAAGATCCCACTGTTTCGAAGTGTCGCCGGTCTGCACTGACTGGCCCCTACATAAGATAAGATAAGATAAGATCGTATGTGCAGTTTTCATTGGCGTTCTTAAATCGTATAGAATTTGACAAGGCTTCGTCTTTAGTAGGCAGCGAGTTTCAGTGCTCCGTAATCGACAACCTGGTGATGCAATCAGCCGTATTTTATCGAAAATAAAACGAACTCGCCTCAAATTAAATGGGCTATCTGTATTTGAGTAGTATGTGGTTACATACTCAAAATAAAAAACTAAATCTTATGGCATCACTTCGTTCTGTCTGTCCGTCTGTCCGTCGCACGCGTTTGTCTCACTTGTCATTTTATATACGTAATTGAAATTTGGCTTAGTTATAATAGGCTTGTTGTTCAAAGATAAACGGGATTTTTCAAAGCGTGAGAAGTTTTTTATATGTTTTTGTGTACCTGTATTTGAATAATAACCGTCCTTTTTTTAAACTAGGAATGAATCCTTTGTCGCAGGGGACTTAACAAATATTTAAACAACGGACACAGACATCACCCAGACTCGAAACTAATAATTTATGGATCACACAAATTTTTGACTCGTGTAGAAATCGAACCCAAAACATTCAATGCAGTGGCCGTGGCGAGGTGACACTTAAATCACTGGGCCGTCTGTGCAGACGCACTAGTAAGTAGTTGATAGCTGATAAAAAGTGAGTATAATTCATTTCTGCCTACCCTCAGGAGTAAGTCTATTTATGTAGGTATATTAATAACATCCAATAGTAACACTGATTGACTGAGCAGCGACAGCTCAATGGGAAGACCAACAGACTGCAATGCAGAGGCTCTCGGGTTCGAACCCACGTCGCGCACCTCTGACTTTCGGAAGTTATATGACTTTTCGAAATTATGTGCGTATTGATTGACAATTATCGCCTGCTCCGTGCCTCGGAGAGCAAGATAAGCCGTCGGTCCCGGCTGCCATGAACATCTATAGCAGTCGTTATTGGGAAGTCAGTGCCCTCTAATATCCTGACACTAGTCTAGCCTTAGGTTATCAATAGTCTTCGGGTTGCGAAGGTCAGATGGCAGTCGCTCCGTGTAAAAACTGATATCCAGTCAAATCCGGTTAGACTAGAAAGCCGACACCAAGTGACTTGGGAATAATAAAGGCTAGGGAGAAGAGAAGAGTAACACTAATTATATGAGGGCCGGTCCATGTATTCAAGAAACGATGCGTTTCGCCAACAGACATTTACTTTTTGACACATTCTATAGAAAATATATCAAAAATTATTAGTAGCTAAAATTATTCGTTTTTTGATGTAGGAACCGGACTTATGAGCAATCTGCACACTAGCATAGGTGTCGCAATTAGCATGCAGCCTAACCCTGATATCTATACTAATATTATAAAGCTGAAGAGTTTGTTTGTTTGTTTGTTTGAACGCGTTAATCTCAGGAAGTACTGGTCCAAATTGAAAAATTATTTTAGTGTTGAATAGCCCATTTATCGAGGAAGGCTATAGGCTATATAACATCATGCTACGACCCACGAGGCCGGCGCAGTAATCAAAAACGCGGGTAAAAGCGCGGACACATCTAGTATGTTATATACTGCTTACCCCATTAGGAAAATTAGACAGGCAAAAGTCTAAATGACACTAGCAGAACGAAGCCTGAAGATGTACCCTAAACGGCAACAAGCTCACTCCCTATTACGTGGGACTAGGGTTCTCAATCTCGTAGTGTAAGCGGGTGAACAAAATGTATTAATATGTGCTGGTGGCAGAGCTGTCACTTTTAATTAATTTTTACTAAATATGTACTTATCTATGTGTTCTCTTAAAAAAAATACATATTTACATAATATTGTGAAAGCTTTCGTGTTTTTAGAAATAAAGTATGTTTTCTTTCTTTTCTTCTTTCTTTCTATTCGTACGAAAAATAAAGTAAGTATAATAAGGTTAGCGAAATAATATGAACAGTATTTTAAAATTTTTGTTTTTTGGACGTCGTAAATACATATTTTTTTAAAGGTAATTATCTTTTTTTCGTTTAATTTATAGCTTCGAATACCAGTGGTCATGAAAACTGTATTTTGGAAACAAAAAAATAAACAAACTAAGAAAAGTATAATGCTGGTTTTAGTAGTATGCTTGGGAACCCTACGTGGGACTATTACAGCTGATAAAATATGGATATCGTACCTACACCTCTGCATACCCTTTGCGGAAATACATTCGTTAATCTATCTATATATAATAGAACTAGCAACTAAACCATAAAACTGATCTTAAAATCTATATTCCAACAAACACAAAGCAGTGTTGTGCACGATATTAACACAGATATCGATAAAAGCATTGCATCGATACTCGAAAATCGTAAATCGTGGCGATTCTGTCGAGATCAAAGCAGCGCGACGCACCGCCAGATGGCAGCACGATACGTTTATGTAACCCACATGATATGCAACAATATCTAGAACGATGTGCTCTTATTACGTTAGCGTCGTATAATATTGCACCAGCAGACAGTAAATGCAGACGAAACTATTTGAATTTAATTGTAATGGTCCTTTTTTTTTATACGACTAAGGTGGCAAACAAGCATACGGCCCACCTGATGGTAAGTGGTCACCGTAGCCTATGGACGCCTGCAACACCAGAGGCATCACTTGCGCGTTGCCGACCCTTTAGGAAAGGACGTGGGAAGGAAAGGGAGCGGGATGGGGGAAAGGGGGTGATTGGGCCTCCGGTACTCTCACTCACCGAACGAAACACAACAGTAGGACTACTGCTATTTCACGTCGATATTCTGTGAGAGGGTAGTCCTTCCCCGGTCGAGCCGGCCTATTCATGCTGAAATCAGCGAGGCTCTACTACTCAACAATTTTTGTATAGTACATACGTACTTGCCGCAATACCCTGAAGTTAGACCTTTGGGGTATGGGGGCAAGGATAACAATTCCTAAATCTATCCGTATGCTAAATTTCAACCAAATCCGTTTGAACAGGTAATTATGTAACTAATATCTAAAGACACTTCTCGCACTAAGCTTCAAATCCTAACTGGCGAGAGTAAAGGGAATTTACAAACACACATATAATTAGCTGACACAAAATACTGGACGTATTTTATGTCAAACAGAATAATTAGGGATTAAATATAATGATCAGCAAAAATACTAATTGGTCAGCAAATATTGCACAGCATAACGAGTATGTATACGCCTCAAATCACTCCATACCGTCTCGGAACTGTTAGGTTGTGTTAGGTTCCTTTTTTTAAACTTACCCAAAAATAGGAGCCCCGCTTAGCGGAGCTCCTATTTTTGGGTCATGGGCCATGAGTTGCTGATCAATTAGCTTTTTTTGCTGCGTAATTAGTATTTTTTAATTATTTAATTATTTACAGATTTATTTTTTCCCATGTAGGATTCGAATCTACTATACTCAGCGCGACGGCAGTGTCAAAGCGACTGCTTGTCCTCTGCACCCTCCGCGCGCAACTGTGGCATTGCTGTGATTAAAACTTGACCGGTCCAATACCACATTAAGAAGATTCTTCTCCTTTTGAAATATCGCATCAAACTATACTTTAATTATATTGTAGTACTATTACCTTTATCACTTTCTCTTTTCTTATCATTCTTTCTCTGTTTCACTCTCACTCCCCGTCTCTTTCTAACGCGCTCTCTAGTTCGCCCGTTTTCTCTTTGTTTTTTTTAGTAGTAGAGACGAGTAGAGATCTCAGATATAAAACTAAGTTGACAATCGACGTTGACAGTTGTTTTTTAAAAATAACTTTCTATGGGGCTTTTTTGAACGTTTTGTCAGGAATGTGTTGTAGCTCATATCAAACGACGTTTAATTTAAATATCAAACTACATAAACATCTTAGTTGTTTGTAAGCACTACTTATTTTTCAAAATACATCTCGTCGTGAGTTGTATTTAGAGAACCTAGAAATAATTCCCACATTACGACGCGACTTTATAAACACTGAAAAAAAAACGATCATAAAACACTCTCGAAACAACCAGTTGTTTTATTCACTTTATAAGAATTTGATTGCATCTCGTGCCGGACTTAGTCGAGTAAGATTTTATTTTAATACAAAGTGTATCATCTGTGATTCATTTCTTAAATAAATAATAATAAAATTGTCTAAACAAATTGATTTAAAAACTCGATAGATCTATTCAATCACTGAAGTTTCAAGACACGGCGTGGTACCGAATCCATCAATGCGTATGTATCAAAAAATTCTAGAATTCGCACACTCCAGCGCCATTTTATTTTTAGATAATCAATGACAGATGACGAAGGGGTAAGCGGGACAGAGAACGTTGCCGTCCTGCTCTATAATGGACGTAATTTATAATAACTTCATTTGCTATTTTGTGTATTGGCTCAGTACTCGGTTCACACAGAATTGTTTAGTAGAATAATATTAATATTATTAAGAGTACAAGACAGGCGCCACATCTAATATATGAGCGGACTCCGCTAACGATCGCAACTTAAACAATTTTGAGGTTACGGAGAAAAATGAGCGTGTTAAGCGGTACCGCTTGATTAGTCGGTACTTTCTAAGACACTGTATGCATTAACCTAATTATCATATTAGTAAAAGTAAAATATTTATCAAGAAAGTATTTTTTCATTTTTATATAGCTTCAATCCTGGGTCCTTTAAGCGGGGCGTGAAAAACCACCGTCTTAGGCTGTCAAAGTAGAGACCTCAACATCGCCTCGGTTGCTATGAGGGCGGATTGGAGGCCACTGCTCTTAGACCACACGACTGCTTACCATCAGGTGGAGTGTGGTCATTTCGACGAGCAAAATTAAAAAAATAATAAACAAAAAAACAGTTAAGGTAGGAAACAAGCATACGGCCACCTGATGGTAAGTGGTCACCGTAGCCTATGGACGCCTGCAACACCAGAGGCATCACTTGCGCGTTGCCGACCCTTTAGGAAAAAAAGGAAGTGTGAAGGAGAAGGAGCAGGATGGGGAAAGAAGGTGATTGAGCCTCCGGCACTCTCACTCACCGAACGAAACACAACAGTAGGAACACTGCTATTTCACGTCGAATTAGTGATGCGTATGCATTCGAATGATATACGAATACACACTTGTGTATAGTGTTGTCATTCGAATGCAATTGTACAACATCGATATAAAGCGGAACACCTTGGCAACGGTACTTTAACCAGATCGAATATATTGTTAAGAAAAGGCCAAACTAAACTGACGAGTGTCTCGTAAACTAAAACTTGATCGTATATTAAATCCTTAGTCTCTCCTTACAGGCGTGAATATGACATTAGTAATATTGAATCAATAAACCGCGAGAGTATACGCTAATAAATCGTCTGTAACCAATACGCATTGCATTGAAGGTGCAACATGCGCAAAAAATGTACTTTTTTGCCTCTGTTAGCACAGGGTATTAAAATTTCCCGTTTATGACAAAAAATGTTTTAGCAGAAATGGAAACAGCAGATAATATCTGTGAAGTTTTCAATGCATATGGACAGGGATTTTATAAATATTTAATTAACTTCACTGCTCCGTGGCACAGCAGTAGTCAATACATACTTCATGGACTTTGGTTTTCTGTTAAGAAAATTTCAGTAGCAGTTAAGATGCTGGAGCTATGTCCGGAAGACGGCACCAGGCTCCAATCACGTGGAGCACAAAACTAAAGGCGTTAGGCTATGTATGCTTGTATATTAATTTATTTTGACATGGGGTACCTTATGAAAAGCGTATATAAAAGACCCAAAACCAGTGATATAACTGGTGCATTACAATACAGTAGAAATATGTATAGCGAAGTGCCTCTTTAAATGCAACGAAATAAGAGATTCCCAAGCAGCTTATCTTTTTAAATAGCCTAGAAATAAATTCTTATCTGCACTATACTTGACGTGCTACAATCTGAGCAATAATTTAAAATTCGTTCTAAGATGTCCAGTAAATACAGAAAATAATGGAGAAGAAAATTAAATGTCATCATGTCATCTTAGAATTAGGATAACGCAGCAGTATTGAACGCGACTGCTATGCATGACACCTCGATGCTAATTCGCGGATTGTATATGCTATTATGCTTTAGTGTCACGTAATTTTCAATAGCATCATGGTATCCTAAGCTTTGTCCGGTTTACCAATAGGCCCGCGTCGCCCCTATTAGGTCTAACCTCACCTACCTAACCTAACCTATCAGAAAAAAGGCGTAAAATGTGTATGAATGAAGTAAAAATATAATTAATAACAACATACACAAATATTAAGCATTGATTCATCACTTGTAGGTCTAATATACTTCAAATGTAAACCAAGGTGATGACATGACAGCAATTAAGAACGAAGTAAATCTTCTTTATAGTACTAGTGGTAGATCTTAAACGGTCCTGTTGCCAAAAAACATGAACATTTGGGTGTCTTCACCAAATAGTAATGAGGTCAAGAAAAAAGAAGAAGTTACTAAACTGTAAACAGAAGAGCCACGACAATAATTTATCCCTGACATTGAGCTACAGCGCTATCTTTTTAAACGGTCATCATCATCATCCTCTTGCCCTGGTCCCAATTTATTTGGGGTCGACGCAGTATGACCTTCGCTTCCATATTTCTCTGTCACCCGTCATCTGATCATTTACCCCTTTCCCTTTCATATCCATCCTCACACAGTCTATCCATCTTTTCCTTGGCCTTCTTCTTCCTTTTCGTCTCTCTACCCTCATATTCATCACTTGCTTACCTACAAACGTATCATCTCTTCGCATAACATGTCCATACCAAGCCAAACGATGTCCTTTCACCTTCTCGTCTATGGGCACCACTTTTAGACTACCTCTTACGTGTTCATTCCTAATTCTGTCCATTCTCGTCACTCCACACATCCATTCTTTTAAACGGTCAATGACGTGCAAATTAGGCCATTATCTTTGTATAGGGCACACTCTATTCTTTCTTCATTCATCATTAGAAGAAAAAATAGGGTGAGGTATTTTTTAAATGATCTAATAGTGCAGCTGCTTTTGTGCCAAACAATATAAGGTTTTCATTAAAAGCGAGCTATATCAAGAAGATACCGTAACCCAAAGCTTTGATTCTGCGACCAATACATTGAAGGTTTGACCTCTTGTGACCGACCTGTAACCTACCAATTACGAATATTTAGCTCAGTTGGAGTGCTTAATACAAACACTATAAATAATAAACTTAGAACTCAATTACTAGAAAAATAAATTGTGTGGCGAAATAGTTTTAGTTGTCCATCAATAAAAGTTTAAATCGATCCTCATCTATATGTAAAAATACACACTCGCTTGACGATGATTCGGCTGTAGGCCATACCAGACAATTGCCATTAAAAAGGTATCAAAGCAGACTATATCGTACGTGCCAGCAATACGTTTATTTGACTTTGCCACATAACACAGGTAGTTTCAATTTCAGCTGAAGCACTTCAGACCTGAAATTGTGACAGTAACTAAAACAGAACGTATATTTTCTTAAATTATTCCTATAAAGCCTTTGACTGTTTGGCGTTAATAATATTTATGTATTGGAGTTACAATAAGCTCACAGTATGATCAACAAAACATACGTTTGTCTGCAGATATTAAAATAATCATTAATTTAATGACTACTTCTCACTGCTTCATTTAACTTTAAATACTTTCATCTGAACATTTCATTAACTTTGAATAAAGTCATTCATTGAAAGCGAATTGATCGCGATGAGGTCGCTCAAATCCAAAGCTTCTGTTTTATTTACTCATATTTTTAGACACTAAATTGGTTTCTAGACTCAAATTTGTATTCGTCGCTTACATTTTTCAAAGTCGTAATAACTAATCATTCGCTGACTAAAAATCTGCTATTACTGTCTATAAAACATTGCTGCAACCAAAATAAAATTCGTTCAATGAAAATCAAATAAAAACGTTCGCTATTGCTCATATCGACTTAAAAAATCAACACCACAGATTAAAAAAGCTATAAACGATGCATTAAAAACAAATAACAATTCTTAATACCTCATATTTTTGTCTGTAGCATTGAAACTAAATGCACAGTTTAAATATCGAATCTTTATAACGGTAATATTTTGTTTGTTATCAATAATAGTGTTCGGAATCGATTTATAAATCGATTTGAACTAAGGGATTAGATGGTCGTAAAAGACTTACTCATGGTATATCGTGGAGTAAATCACTCACTATCTCTTTGGATGCGAGGCTGTAAATCTTCATACGATTTTTTATCTCGAATCTTTTGATCCCGGGTTATGTTTAGTTGTTAAAAAACTGAACAAAGGCCTTCAAAGGCGGTTTGTGTTCGCACCTTGTTCAAAAGCTGTGTTTTTTTAAGAGTACGTTTGTTAATCTATGGTTGGTTCTGTTATTTAGTTGCAGTTACGTCGGTTTTGTATAATCAATTCTAAGAAATAAAATCTTTAATTAAACTGCGTGAAGGATTATCTTTACTGTTTATTTATTATCCCATATGTGCACTATATACGTAGTAAAAACAATATTGTAGAACATTCCTTTCGACTTATGCATCTGAAACGAAGGAGTGCAATTTTTTTTTATTTTTCACTTCTTAAAGAAATAGTAACATGAAAAAATATTATTATACTTAATAATATGTTCTCTAATAAAATAAATAGATTTTTCTGTTGTATTATAATTATGACACTACAATCTTTGAGTTGTGCATTTAAATTTAATTGCATCTCAGTGAGTTGCAAAACTAATAAAATTAAAAATAAATGTTATCTTAAGTCTTACGGTCTTTGCACCATCCGAGGTTATATTAGGGCTAACTTAGAACTAGACTTATAACTAACGCATTCCACACAAACATATCAAGACATTACCATGGCGTCCGTGCAAAATCTTCCGCGGATGTGGAAACCGGACACTCGTGAAAACAAATCGATCGTATCCAAGTCACACAACAGAATCGATAAATCGATTCCGCTCAAATTGCAATCACTATACAACACTGGTAGTTAATAAACACTCGATATTCCAAAATAACGCGAAAACAAACGAAGGCTCGAAATTTAAAAAAATTCAAATGTCATTCGCGGTCGCTTAGGCGGGAAAACTAGAGGGCGGTCCGGCCGGCGCACGCGCGCTTGCCACTGAAACTGGCGGTTACGTGCCAACTGATGGCACAGCTACGTCACGCCCAACATTTGGCAAACACGCCAACAAACCAATCCAACAATTTGAATACGCACACTTTGTTTACATAGAGCGTCGCGACACGGTGAAACTGAATTTTGCCGCATTGGTGTCACCAAGTTCGGCCAATGATGTTTTGGCTTGAATTAATGACACATAAAATCGTGTTATTTTGATGTTGGTCTTATAATACGGTTGATATCGATGCTAAACAAAGCTTATGAAGGTTCATACGGAATTGGAGTGTCCTCACTCGATGCGCCCGCGCAGACACCCGCCGTCGGTAGACTCTGCGACGTGTATATTTTTGTTGACACGTTTGTCGGCTGGTTTCATAGAAATTGACTCTAAAATAAGCTCAATTATCTGTCTGAGAGAGAGAATGGCTAATCACGTTGGAAGTAGATCAGAGATAAACCTAGTTTCGTGATGGACCGATGTGGTACAATTACTAAAAATATTTGTGCACATAAATTGTTTTAAGACATGTTTGTTGGATGTTGCCAATGTCAGAGCTATAGAACTGGTTACGCGGATTTCGTCGCGAATTTTCTTGTCTCTCCGAACTGTGGATGTTGAAAACTATACCAAATTAGTTTGTTCAATAATAATAATAATACTCTTTATTGTAGCCATCAATAACACTTTTACATAGAAGAACTGTCCCGTAAATTAAGTTATTAACCTGTATCTCAGGAAACAGTTCCTTCCCACATTACATGTTAACTTATAATGTTATATTTACAGATAAAGAAGATTACAAAGAGAAAGAAAAAAAAGATTAAAGAAAACAAAACAAAAAGGTTACCTACAAAGTTTTTAGTACAATCATAAATAAATTTTCTCTTTTGTTTATTTTGTTATGTTTTAAAAAAGACAAATCTCGCACTAGGAATACATCCTGTATCGTGGAGACATTCACAGACATTCAAGCAGCAGACACTAAAATCACTTACACTTGGAACAACTATTTGTGGGTCACTCGAATGTTTGACCCGTCTGGGGATCGAACCCACAGCACTCGTCGCAGTGACAATAGCGTATAACCACTTGTCGGCCATCTAATCTCTTTTAGTTCAAATCGATTTATAAATTGATTCCTTACTATTATCGGGAGGCTATTGAAATCAAAAAACATCCTTATTTCAATAGAGAAGATGGTTGGAATGTACCACCAGCTAGGGATCCAGTAATTCAAATAGTCAAAGCCAAGAAAAAGCAAAGCACAGCTAGACTTCATGATACTTTGAGCACATTCTGCGTAAATAGAAACACCAATGATTAAATTATGTTCGGGTACTTTGAAATAACTACACTGGAACATTGAGACAACAACCATCTTAGTCTCCCCGTGACCATGGCTGCTGAAAAGCAATCGAAACGTGTCAGGGAAAGTGTAAACATAAAAATATAAATAGTTTTATTAGTTGCAATAATTTAATTAGCTTAAACATTAGTAAAGTTTAATAGTAATATTAGTGTAACAGTTTCAAAATTATGTAATAAATTGTCAAATAAACAACGCGATAAAATCCGTATATAGTAGGTTAATTTCAATCCTTACTATTATTGAAAAAGAGAAATGTGACCATTATAATCATACATAAGTAAGTAAAAAGAAACATCGTGACAAAACCTAAGGGTTTGTCTAAGGGTTCTCCATAATATTCGTGACAATGTGTGAAGTTTAGGTGCCGGTTTGTAATGGGCCGGGATGCTAGACTGCGTAAACCTTATCATACTGAAAAGAAGCCCTTGCTCAGCAGCTATAAGCAGGGCTGATATTGATATGCTTAGATCAAACGCCATCTTACCTTCACCTAAGGCCGTTTTCTGTATTGTCCAAATGTGTCGGATCAATCTCAAGAATTCGTATCGTAACAAAGATTTTATGTCCGCTGTTTGTTTTATTGGAGAAGCCCTTTGAAGTGTAGTTGTGTAGTATGTATGTAGTGTAGTATTTACTGCGTCATTCGTGTAAATGTTAGTACTTGCGCAACTGACGAAGGTTTTCAGTTCGATGCCCGGACAAAGTATTATTGGATGTTTTATTAGGAAATACTCTGTAGACGCACAGAGTAGGTAGCAATAAGCACGTTGGAGATGTGGAACCTAAACATGTATATAGTTGGTCAATGTATTTTTTAAGATATAGATAAGTCTTTCGCTACAGTAGCTAGCCCCTATGTCGCGGAGGACTTCACAAACGTACAATTAACACAAAATACTCTTAACTACGACTTAGAATCAGTACAAAAAGTTTGTGTACAAATAATAATTTTATGTCCGATTTATAATATAATATATTCTATCACATACACACAACACCATTTAGCCTAAACTAAGCAGAGCTTGTCCTATGGGTACTAGACAATGAATAAACATACATATATACTTTTTTTTTGTAAATACATACATATTATACATAGAAACACCCAGACCAAGACAAACATCCATGTTCATGCATACAAATGTTTGTCTTGCGCGGGAATCGAACCCACAACACTTGACGCGGCAGTGGCAAGGCGACTGTTTGCCTTCTACGACCCTAAAAGCACCCTGCTCATGAGCGCTGGCAGCAGGGTGCAAGGGGGTACACTCGCACCCCCCTGTCAGGAAAAGAAATACATAATAGGACGTTTTCATTTTCGATGTGCGAAATGCATTCAATAATAATATACCCGCATTTGAATTTAACATTACATTTCGCACTCTTAATACAACAGAGGCCTATCTGAGATTTTCTGATTAAACAAATGTAAACTCTGTTGCAATTACTTAACACAAATATAATATTAGAATTATAGTCACGCATTAGAGTTCAAATTGCCTTTCTTCCAAATTTTGAGTTAAGTTAGTGTTTTATTAAGAGTGCGATTTATCTACATAATATACATGTATAATTCTATATTTTATATCAGTTAATAGTGTAATGTTTAGATGCAGATGTACCTCCCTGAAAGTAATTCTGGCGGCGCCCATGACCCTGCTACCTCTTTGACGATATACAATCGTCTGTCTACTATATATTGCAGTAGCTGACCTTCATGGCATCATTGAAATGATAGTATGTTGATCGTATCGATATAAATAGAAACAACAGTAAACTACGAGGAAGCAAAAGAGAAAAATCGTATGTGTCAGCCGTGTAATCTGTGTGAATCAACGGTAAAGTATTTGAGAGAGTAGGCGTGATGATAAAGCAATATTACCTGGATTAAATATAAGAATACTCACATACATAGACTAATGAATAATAATAATAATATTTTATCACATACACACAACACTATCTTGCCCAAACTAAGCAGAGCTTGTACTATAGGTACGAGACAATGGATAAACATACATATATACTTTTTTTCTAATAAATACATACATATCATGCACACAAATGTTTGACTTGTGCGGGAATCGAACCCGCGACCTCAGGCGTGGCAGTCAGTTACACTAACCACTATGCCATCAAGGCCGATATGATGCTATTACATTGTTTTAATGCATGCCATAGACAAGAAGGGACTCTTCTAACACAGGTTTCTTAACTTAACAGAAGAGTTCCCAAACCCTATTAATATTACCTTGTAATAGTTGAAAAAAAGAATTTTTGTTTTTTTATATATTTTTTTAAATGATGACTGCACAGATGGCGTAGTGGTTTAATGGTCGTCTCGCCACTGCCATTGCGCCAAGTGTTGTGGGTTCGATACCCACACGGGACAAAAATTTGTGTGATCTACAAATTTTTGGTTTGGTTCTGAGTCTAGGTGTTCTTTGTGTCCGTTGTTTGTATGTTTGTAAAGATCTCCACGACGCTGGATTTCTTCCTAGAGCGGGAGTTATCTTTTAAAAAACGAAAGCAAAAGAAAATATCTTCATAAACGTAAGGGGCCAGATTTACACCAGCTATAGCTTTGGAAAAGAAAGTTTATTAATTTCGCCCCAATTAATAAACTTAAGACCTAAAAATATAGCTAGAGATATTTAGATGTTACATATACCTAACTCTTGAGGGTGATTTGAGGCAAGCCTAGGACAAGAGCAGCGATAGCTCAGTGGGGAGACCAAGAGACTGCAATGCAGAGGGTCTCGGGTTCGAACCCACGTTGCGCACATCTGACTTACGGAAGTTATATGACTTTTCGAAATTATGTGCGTGTATTACAATTATCGACTGATCCGTGCCTCGGAGAGCATGTTAAGCCGTTGGTCCCGGCTGCCATGAATATCTATGGCAGTCGTTATTGGGAGAGTGTCGGCACAAAAGATCCCACTGGGTCGAAGTGTCGCCGGTCTGCAGTGTCTGCACTGACTGGCCCCCACATAAGATAAGATAAGATAAGATGGTTGTCTACAGCACATTATCAGCCTCCGTGTTGCTAGTGACGAATTGCTTACAGAAAACACCAATAACACTTTTCTGACACGGAAATCGAACCCGCAAAAATAATATATCAGTCTGCAATATGGTCTCGTGTTGTTTTTATTATTTGTACACATGGATGCTACTATTATAATATAAATTACTATTAGAGGCTCATTTTGAAATATTACTACTTATTGCTTGAGTGTTTTATGAGTGGTAAATGGTTTAATGGTTATTTTTTTTTTTTTTTGCTCGTTAAAATAACCACACTCCACCTGATGGTAAGCAGTCGTGTGGTCTAAGAGCAGTGACCTCCACATCGCCCCCACAGTAGCCGAGGCGATGTTGAGGTCTCTACTTTGACGGCCTGAGAAGATGCTTTTTCACGCCCCGCTTAAAGAACCCAGGATTGAAGGAAGAAGGAAACACGTGCCTTGGCAGAGAATTCCATGCCTTGGTCGTTCGGCAGAGATATGAGGTTGCAGCTCCTTACAGAAAATAATTGTTAGTTAAACTTCGCAATTAAAAAGAGTGGCCGTGAGTTTCTTGCCAGTTCTTCTCCAGTTCTTCTACACGCTTGCTTTGCTGAACCTCGCAACAGGTAAATGAAAATAGAAAATTCACATTAATAAACGTAACTTTGTGACCTACATAAATAAATATATATTTTTTTATTTAACATATGTGCGAACGTGTGAAATAGGAGCAGAAAGGCAATGACTACATTCAAAAGCGGGATAATACAAGGTTATTCTTAGTAAAGTGAAAACCTCTCAGGGGGTGATTATACTTGTTATTATGAACAACTTTTGTTCTAGGACATTGCCGAAATCGCGGGAAAAACAGCTGTTCCATACAAAATTGGACTTTGACCTCGACAAAATGAATGGAACAGCTGACTTTTTTTTCGCAATTTCGGCAATGTATGTACTATCGGCTCCAGCGACGGATGACCATTTCAGAAAAATTTTCGCTTGCACATGTTGACTAGTTGAGTTCGTATCGCCTTAGAATCAGTAAACAAATGTAAAGTGTAAAAAAACTCAAACAAAGAAAGGGGCGTGTCACGGGTACGGGTACCAAGTGTTGGCCTGCTATGCGATTTTAACCTTACGAGTGGTCATCCGTCGCTGGAGTCGATAGTACATCTATTTGTACTAGACTTTGCCCGCGGCTTAGGTTAATTCGCGGTTAATTTATATTTGGCCTAGAAATTTCTATGCCTTGGTAATCATTATAGAACTCTGGATGAAAGGTACCCTTTGTTCTTTTCTGAGCCCCTGACAACGTGTATGTATGACAAATTTCATAACGTTCGGTCGAGTAGTTCAGGGGTGAAACAAACAAACAATTTCACATACGCAATTATAATATTAGTTATGATTAAAAGGTTTAATTAATACACAGGTATTATGCAACGTTTATTTATGAACAGGAAAAAGAAACAATCCACACAAGTTGACCCCACATAAAGAGAAGCAATCTAAATGAAAATTTTCTCTAAAACATGACACAGAAATGTTCAAGGGAATTGAACTTTTGAATATTGTGTTCCGTTTTCATTTTAATATATTTTTACAACTTATTTCCTCGAACGTCGCTTACGTAACCGTGTTCCTGAAACGACGTGACTTCAGCGCTTTGTCCCGAATGCCAAGAATAAGCTATTTATCACCTCAACAATCTTATTCGGGATGATTTAGGAACGTCACTATTCGTTTTCAAAAGTGTAGTCACGCGTACTATGACAGCGACGCGCGATGTATTCGAAGATCGCTTGCGCTTCTGCTGTGTTCGCGAAGAATACACGTGCGGTAATAGAGATGTAGTGGAAACGATTTTTTGGAGTGAATAAATGACAAGCATCAGGAATAACTTTTTTATGCTACAATATGAGTGGTACCGTAGAACATCCATATCCATCCTGAAGTTGCATGAATATATAAGCTACAGCTATATACCTGTTTAACATCACAGTACTATAGCTAATTAACTAAGAAGAGTAAAGCTTCACGAAATAGCTTTTTTATTAGCGATTTTAATAATATTTATGAAATATGTTTGGATCCTGGTTAATGGAAACCTGTTTTCTCTGGCTACCCCTCCTGAAATGCAATGCAATGAGGTTGACAAACGGAAACCTAAGAGGTCTCGTCGTCATCGAGGTAAGGACATGTTTTAAGAGGGTAGTAGACCAAAGCTGGAGACAGAGACCTATGGAAAAGTCTGAGGGTGAAATACGCCCAACATTAGTACAAGAAACAAACAAGCATGCGGCACGCCTGGCCACCGATTAATGCTTGATTTGTTAGTAAAATCATTATAATATAAATAATATAATATACTAGCGACCCGCCCCGGCTTCGCACGGGAAGTACAAAATTTAAAAAAATTATACATCTAAACCTTCCTCATGAATCACTCTGTCTATTGGTGAAATCCGCATGAAAATCCGTTCAGTAGTTTTTGAGTTAATCGCGAACAGACACGGCAGGGAATTTTGTTTTATAATATGTAAAAAAAATACATATTGATGCAACGTTTTAGTCGAACTTATTTTAGCCTCCAAGCGGCTACTGGAAGTTTTCTAAAATTAAAATAATTGCTTTAGCTCAACTTATACAAAGGGACCAACGAAGCAGACTTAACAATTTTCTAGTCTTAACGGTCTACGAGATTTGGAAAAAGTAAACCACAAAGCCGACCGACCAGTTACACAAGAGACTAGAGAAAGGTGGCTGGGATGCACATGCTGCGGAAGGCGAAAGACCCTGGTCAGCATTCCGCACTGTGTAGCAAACTGTGGAGTGGCTTATATCAAGCAGTGGATTACGAAAAGCTGATTGAGTTAGCGGGCTACAACCACAAATTACAATCTATACTTATTTTGTTAGCCTACATTTCCGTCCATCGACCCTTTGTTGAGTCAGCTTTTTGTCTTTAAAGAAGGTAGTAGATGAGTGTTCTCAAAAGAAACATTTCTTAGAACAAAGTGATACAAAGCAGATTGCGTTGTTCGAAGAAAACTGCTTCTTATTGCGAATATTTCTAACGAAAATTGTATTACGAGTCTGAAACTGATTTAACAACGCTTAAACTTACTAATTCGAATTTTCAGATTGCAGCTAGGGAAGCACATCTAACTTACACTCGATCGTAACCACACATACTTGTGTATTCTGCGGCACGGTAATACTATTATATTATGTACTGTGTCTGCGAGCAGTACAGATGCCAAGCTCCTTAACACATTAAATGCTATATCGCAAACACAATAGAAAATGTAATGTTCGCGGTCATTTATGACCGACATTGAGTTGTGTTATGTTAAAGGGTTTGTCCACAACACCGCGTCACGATGTCGGTAACGTGGATCGATGCGGTGTCGCGGCGCGGGACGTTGATGTGACGTGCTAGGGCACGGTATGGCAATGTCGCCGCGGAACGACGCGTCGGACGGTGCGGTGTCGGAAGCGGCACGTGGCTACTATGCAAAAGATATGTATTATAGAAATCATTGATTCGGGTTTATTGATATCACTTGTTGAGGAACGTCCAGTGCTCTAAGACAGGACAATAGATTATTTCAAGGAAAAGCACTTGAAAACCGAAGGCTGGAAGGATGTTTGTCGAAACATTTGTAACGTTGCGTCATCGTGACGTGTGTTTTTATGACATAGTAATGTAAATTTTGCACGTCACGTCAACGTGTCGCGCCGCGGCACCGCACCATACAACGTTAACGACATCGTGACGCAGTGTTGTGGACAAGCCCAAAGGGGTCCTTTGTTGTCAGGAGGGGACCAATAATTTTTGTCCATCCTGCTGAACATTGCAGCACTGCGGCTCTTATGTTGTAGGGCCGGCAACTTACAGGTTATACCCTTTACGTTACAAGCATACAAGCTATGGTAAAAACCTACTTCCACGATCCGATTTCTGCTTCCTACTTTCTTGGTCTGTTACCACTGTATGCTAGAGTTTGTGTGAGTGCCCCTGTTTTCACGTAGTTTTGTTTGAACAGGTCTTCGTTCTGTGGCTGTGTATTTTATGCTTTTAGCGTTATAAACGTCCATTGGCTACAATAACAGGTTAAGTTTAGTCAAGCTGTTAACTTCTTATATAATTCATCACTCTATGGAACAATGCTAACGATGAAACATACATACATACATAGATTCACGCCTGTTTCTCAGATGGGTAGGCAGAGACTATGGATTTCCATTTGCTATGATCCTGACACACTTTTCGGGCTTCATTGCTTCATACGATGAAACAATACACTATAAATCAATATGATTGTCACCTACCGACCATTCGTATTATTTTTGCATCGTTTTCCTTTCCAAGTCTATAAATATAAGCTGGCAACACGGCATTTACTTTCTTGCAAGAGTGACTACGGGCTTCTGGTCTTCCAATCATCTCTAGGCCACGGTAGATATGCTTACCACCCAATTTGTATAATAAAATCATGCTGTCCTAACTAATATTATCAATGCGAATGTAAGTTTAATATTCTATATAATAATAATATTCCATCACATACACACAACACCATCTAGCCCAAACTAAGCAGAGCTTGTACTATGGGTACTAGACAATGGATAAACATACATATATATATTTTTGTAAATATATACATATTATACATAGAAACACCCAGACCAAGACAAACATCCATGTTCACGCAAACAAATGTTTGACTTGTGCGGGAATCGAACCCGCCACCTCAGACGTAGCAGTCGGTTACACTAACCACTACGCCATCGAGGCGGTTGTTTGTTTGTTACGCTTCACGCCTAACTAAGTTGACCGATCATTATGAAATTTCGCATACACAGAAAAGGACGTAGGGTATCTTTTATCCAGGAAAAAGTACTGTTACTGATCTAATCTAACCGAACCTACATTTACGCGAGCGAAGCCGCGGGTGAAATCTAGCATATTTGTACTAGCGATCCGCCCTGGCTTCGCACGGATAGTACAACCTTAACAAATTATACACTTGAACCTTCCTCATAAATCACTCTGTCTATTGATGAAATCCGCATGAAAATTCATTCAGTAGTTTTCGAGTTTATCGCGAACAGACAGACAGACGCGGCTGGGGACTTTGTTTAATAATATGTAGTGATAGATATAATAACATGTTAAATGATTGCAGACGAATTTACAAAATTATCAGGTTTTGAAGATCAAATCATTGAGTCCAAGTATTGGGATTGGATTCCTGTATTTATTTTCGTTTTTATTTATACTACTGTTAGTTGCAGAATGCGACGTAAACAAGTAACGTCACGAATCATGCGATCGATCGTGCTATAAAAGCGCGCTCGGCGCGCAATGACTCACTTTGACATCGAGCGGCGGACGGAACGGACGTGCTGTGTGATCGCTGTTGGGTGAAATCAATTATTGCTTACTTTATTTGTTAATAAGTTTTCTTGAATAAGTCAATGATTATTTAAAGGTTAAAGTGCGTCTGTTATTTTTTTAAGCTGTTTCACATCTGATTCCTAACACTACATAAATGGCAAACAAGAGGCGCCTACCTGATGATAAGCTTCTTCTCCCTAGCCTTTATTATTCCCAAGTCACTTGGGGTCGGCTTTCTAGTCTAACCGGATTTGACTGGATATCAGTTTTTACACGGAGCGACTGCCATCTGACTTCCGCAACCCGAAGGCTAACGATACCCTAAGGTTAGACCAGTGTCAGGATATTAGAGGGCACTGACTTCCTAATAACGACTGCCATAGATGTTCATGGCAGCCGGAACCGACGGCTTAACGTGCTCTCCGAGGCACGCAGCAAGCGATAATTTTCAATCAATACGCACATCATTTCGAAAATATATATAACTTCCGAAAGTCAGATGTGCACGATGTGGGTTCGAACCCGAGACTCTTTGCTTTGCAGTCTGTTGGTCTCCGCACTGAGCTATCGCTGTCTGATGATAAGCAATAAACATAATTATGTATGCTTGCAACAAGAGGGTCAATGTGAAGATGAATCATCTAAGCTAAGGGAGTTATCAGGCCTCCAGCGCTCTCACTCATTAAAACGCAATAGTATGGATACTGCATACGTACTTGACATCGACATCATGTCATATAAGATGAGATTCAGAGATTAGTTGTACGTACCCGATCGAGCCAATCCATGTATGCTAGCATTGCATTTTGTGTGTAAAGATCTGGTACTAAGGAAAATATAACTATTTAAACTTGATTTAGCTGAATATCAGGTTAGGTATAGGTTTTCCTCAGAGTACCTGACCGCCGCAATTCAGAAGAAAAACGATATAGAGTGTAACCTCGATATTACGAAACTGAAGGGAATTAGAATATATTCGTTATACCAAGTAATTCGCTACAATGAGGTTTGTTATATAGAGGTTAGGTTCGACTACGATTCGTTTTAACAAGGTAAGAAAACTTGTTTATTAACCTCAACATTACGTAGATACTCATCTGCTTACCCTGTTAAAGCGAACGATTTCAACTAATAAATGAAACACATTTTAATGAAAACACTGTGTCTGAACCTGTCGAGACATGAATTATTGTGGAATTGAGAGAGAGATAGGATACGTTATGTAAAGGTTATAAGTTGACAAAATTCGTTAGAGGTAAATAATACTTTCTATATATATTCTGCAATGATTGGCAATTCGTTATTAAGAGGCTTTTGGATAATATTCGTAATGTAGAGGTATATTTTGCATTAGCTCGTATGGGCAGTTCTAGGGGATTTCGGAAAATTAGTTAAATCGAGGAAATCGTTATATTGAGGGTCGTTATATTAAGGTTACACTGTATTTGAGGTTAGACAAGATATAACTAAATAACACAGTTTTATCATTTTATTATTATTATCAAATGTTCCAGTAGCTAGTACGCCGGCAAAGTTTATATTTAATTTATTATTCAATTCTACTTACATCGAATATTGTGACGAAACTTGGACGCTCATTGGGGAAAATACAAACAAAATACAGACCAAGGACAATTATATCATACATACATAGAATTGCGTACAATCCGTCTGGGAAACAGGCGTGAATCTATGTATGTATGTATCTTTTTATATATTATATCTACATTTATTGTATTTATATTATAATGTTAAGCATTTGCCTCCGTACGTGCACCACGGTATCGGGTGACCAACTGAAAGCCAGCGCTGGTGCACTCAATTTGGGTGCCCAGCTAATGCTGAGGTGGTGACCCTTTTCGACGAGGCATACACATTTTTTGTTTTAACTAATTGTGTGTGCTCCGTACAAAATAAACATGGTTTCTTTCTTCCTTCTTTTTTGTTATACAATTAAGGTGGCAAACAAGCATACGGCCCATCTGATGGTAAGTGGTCATCGTAGCCTATGGACACCTGCGACACCAGAGGCATCACTTGCACGTTGCCGACCCTTTAGGAAAGGAAGTGGGAAGGAGAAGGAGCGGGGTGGGGGAAAGACAACAGTAGGAATACTGGTATTTGACGTCGATATTCTGTGAGAGGGCAGTCCTTCCCCGAGCCGGCCCATTCATGCTGAAATCAGCGAGGCTCTACTATTTACAAGAAGAGGTGTTTATGCTAATAACAGTACTTTTTTAAAATAAAATATATCCTATGTTACTCGGAGATAATCTAGATTTCCAATGGTGAAAAAAATTTTAAAATCGGTAGAGTAGTTTTTGAATTAAATCCTTACAAACTAACAAACAAAAATTTAATCTTTCCTCTTTATAATATTAGTGTAAATGTGACAATTTATGAAATTTTTTGTTGTTTTTAAATATACTACCCGCATTAGTCATTGATCCTGTGTCCCCTGGACTTACGAGTTCGTTTTCATCGTATCCCTTTTCCAATGCATTTATTTACATTCACATTAATGCACTTCTCTTCCGTTAAAAGCAATAAACCACATCAAAACAACTTTAATGATCCATCCATCTTTGAACTTTTTATTCAGACATTAAAAATAATGACGACTTTTGGTATTGAAATCTCAATTTCTGATTACGTTTGCTGAATTGTTTGATTTCTTTAAAAAAAAAATTTAATACTATAAAAGTGTTCTTGTAAACATTAATTTATTGCGTTTGGAATTTGTACTATACATGTGTATATAAATTGCATGTATTTTTAAATCTTTTACAGACCGCCTCAGTGACGCCGCCGTAGTGATGCGACTACGGTATATGAGGCCTGGGGTATTTCAATCAAAAGAAGAAGAAGCACTTATAAGCTTCGAAGCAGCTGGCCATAGTTCTAGACTCCGTGTCCAGAACTATGGCCGGTAAACAATAATAGGCTATGAACTGGGACCTTAAATATATGTAACTAACTGTCCCGACAGACGTTGTCCTGTATACACGAGAAAAAAATGATAAGAAACCAAATCTAAACCATTCTCAAATCTACTTGAACACACACAAAAATTTTCATCAAAATCGGTTCAGCCGTTTAGGAGGAGTTTAATTACAAACACAAGCACAGAAGATTTATATATATAAAGATTGGCGAAATGTGGCTTTTATACTCCTCTGCTTATCTCTGCGTGAATAGAGGCGTGAGACTAGGTACAATACGTATATACCTAATACACAATGGAATATTAAATAAATAATTAGCTTATCAAATATGAGAAGGGTCAGGCCATATCCCACCACGCTGGCTCATTGCGGTTTGACTGACGTCACATAACATTAAGATAGAAAACTCTCAGGTTTCCACGCGATGTTTTCGTCGATAGTTAAAGCGGTAATAAACTATTTCATACGCTGACTTTGAAAACTGTGAGGGTTCTTTGGTTTCGAAATCGAGACTTCTGCGTGACAGGTCAGCCTACGAGTAATGGGGGCTATCGTTTTTGTGCTCACCAGGCGGCGCCACTAGCGAGTAAGGTCCTGTCAACACTGTCACAGCTGCTGTCAAAAGCCGTATTTCGTCGTAATAATTGACGGTTTCTATGGTTACTGTTGAAGTGACTATAAAGTGACGTCTAGACCTTACCATCCACTAGCACCTCTTGTGGTGAATCCAAGCGCGATAACCCTCATTGCTGCTTTTCAAATGTTATTTCTATAAATTCGTAGTAAACGAAGATTGTACACGAATCCGCGAATGAAATCATGGTCACATTCTAACATTAACAACTGCAAATCCTAATTCAAACCAACTTTATATTTTAGCACGACCACAGCTCACATATACTATAAATAGAGACTTAACCCCAACAGACAAGACTGACTCAAGCTCTATATAAAACGGGACGAAAAGACCAAAAAGCGACGAGCTAGGCCAATGACAGATAACAAAAAGAAAACAAATGTTACTGGCTACCCAGACAGGCGACTTTTAGTTGATAGAGCAACAATTAGTTGTTCTCAGTTGTTAATGTGTTGAGAATAGTAGAAAACAAAGCTATCTATGAGGTTTTTTATACATCAAAGATAGTGATAGCAAGTGGCAATATAGTGTAGGCAAGTGGAACATTGAATAAATACATAGGAGAAAGTTTTACTCTTGGTCTGCACTCTAGCCACAACCAATGCGCTATATTTTTGGGTTAAATTCACACTCAGTACAAATTATTGTATGAGCCTCAAATAATTGTTGTGTGAACACGCGGATCCCACTGTCGTTTAAATAAAAAACATATATCAGAAAAGATAAATAGAACATTAAGTTACTTTTTTAATAATTACCAGTCCATTGGATAGCAAAATAAATGCTAGTTTTAGCAGTAGGTTCTAGTCGTCGTGCACTGGTGGGTTTTTAAAGCACGGTCTCTTTCTCGATCGCTAGCCAAATGTCTTATCGATGGCCTACTGCGCTGTTATTGAGTAACTTGATAGAAAACGGCTTATATTTGTCAAAACCTATAATATAATAAAAATAGAACGTAGAAAAGGCTGAATATAATTTTAATAACGTGAAATTGCACCACGTAAACTAGGTGCTTACCTTCCAAAACATAACTGGTTGACATGTCCTTCAGGCAAAACATGTACCTACTTGTTGTAGTCTTGCATATAAAGTCATACAAATAATTTGTATATAAACAATTTTATTTTTACGTTTAGAATTAACGCTATAGTTGTTATAATTTATTTTCCTCCGTCAGTCGTATTCCTCGTGTCCGAGGGTCGTGACCTCCTCCATCCATTAATCCTAATATCACGATGTTACGCCATCTTGATCTATCTCCGGCCACTGGGAGAGCATCGTAGACAGTGGAGTCGAGTGTGGTGCGAATTTGGCCGGACCAACGCATCGGGCTGCGGCTCCTCGCTCTTTTTCCTTCCACTTTGTCAGTGACCACTAGTTTTTTGAGATTGTCTCCGTCTTTTCTGGCAATGTGTCCGAGGTACTCAAAAATACGCTTGAGGCAGATGGTTGAGAGCCTTGTTTTAATTTTGAGCTTGGCAATAATTATAATAATTTATTTTAAACAATTTCTTTTTGTTTATACAAAAAATATAACAAGCAGATTACCTTCATCCATTACTAAAACCTATTAACATTGCCCCTGACTTTTAATCGCCTTTAAAGTTGCTAGTCAGCAAAGATCCTAAGATGAAATGAGTCGCCGTCGTCACACACGAAAGCCGACAATGGAAGTGCATTTGGCGCTCTTCCAGAAAAATTAGCTCAGCTCCGTAGACTAAGAGATGTAGGAAGGGTGCAGATGATCAAAGGGGATCTCAGACGTAATGGCTTTGAACAGGCCATTCTGTTGTTCGGAACAAAATATTTCAGTACCATTAAGACATATATTCATTTGATGGAGTTCTGTTTACATACATACATAGTATCTGTATATTATGTGTATATTCTAGAAGGGGTAAGCAGAGGTTAAATAAATCGACATTCCGCTAGATATATTTTAGGTCGAATTTCTATTTCCAGATACCTAGTGTCTAATTGAAATCCGAAATTCCGATAACATTTTCTCTGATCCGGTAACCAAAGTCATGTTTTCACAATCGACTACATTTCTGTACATTATAAAGAAACATTTTATTTTAGAAATTTGCTAGTCTGAGTTAGAAGACAGGTAACAGTAGGTCCGGAAATAGATGCCTGGATGGTTCTGACCTAATTTATTTAGTGGGTTAATTTAACTCTAGGCAATATAACCGTTAAACTGTGAGGTGTGACTTGAATATGGGTAAAAAGAGAAAGAGCGGCCAGGGCATTATCGGCTCTTAAGCCTAAAACTAGGTTACCACTGAATCTGGACTCAGTAGTACCCCTTTTGCTAGCAGTCGTTAATTTTTTGCAGTAACTGCATCACGAGATATCTTCGGTGTTTCATAGAGATCATCTAGATCTCGACATATTCCACGACAAACCGTATCAAGTATACACGCCATGCTGAATCATAAAATCAGTATAATCTATTCTAATATTATAAAGCTGAAGAGATTGTTTGTTTGTTTGTTTGAATGCACTAATCTCAGGAACTACAGGTTCAAATTGAAAAATTATTTTAGTGTTGCATAGCCTATTTGTCGAGGAAGGCTATAGGCTATATAACATCACGCTACGACCCACGGGAGTGGCGCAGTAACTATAAACGCGGGTGAAACCGCGGGCACATCTAGTATAGTAAATAGGTTACATTGTCGGCCTCGATGGCGTAGTGGTTAGTGTAACCGACTGCCACGCCTGAGGTCGCGGGTTCAATTCCCGCACAAGTCAAACATTTGTGTGCATTAACATGGATGTTTGTCTTGGTCTGGGTGTTTCTATGTATAATATGTATGTATTTACAAAAAAAAAGAAAACAGTATATATATATGTATGTTTATCCATTGTCTAGTACCCATAGTACAAGCTCTGCTTAGTTTGGGCTAGATGGTGTTGTTCGTATGTGATAGAATATTATATTATTATAAAGTCGTAAAAACTTGTGGACGACCTTATTGGCATAAATAAAAAAAACTTCTATTTCAATTTTGAGTGTAAGATCCCACCCGGAAACCGGAAACCGGCGATTAGGTTATAGAACAGTATTACTGCATTTCGTCTAGTGAATAAGAGATCCATAGGCTAACATACTTACCTCTCCCAATTCTTTGTATTTGACACATCTTTTTCTCCCTAGCCTTTATTATTCCCAAGTCGCTTGTGATTGGCTAATCTAATCGGATTTGACTGGATATCAGTTTTTACACGGAACGACTGCCATCTGACCTCCGCAACCCGAAGGCTAACGATACCCTAAGGCTAGACCAGTGTCAGGATATTAGAGGGCACTGACTTCCCAATAACGACTGTCATAGATGTTCATGGTAGCCGGGACCGATGGCTTAACGCGCTCTCCGAGGCACGGAGCAGGCGATAATTGTCAATCAATCCTTGGTATTCAACACATATTTAATTCTATGTCGCTAGGATCAACAATACGCAAGTGATACTACCATGGGTATTGTTAGCGACCATAACTCCAGCGAAATGGAATTATATTATAAGCTACAATGACAGTTTATGACCAGGGGCCAAGTCTGCTACTACAGTCGTGTCAGAATGGTCTAACATTGATTATAATATTCTACCACATACACACAACACCATCTAGCCCAAACTAACCAGAGCTTGTACTATGGGTACTAGACAATGGATAAACATACATATATACTTACTGTTTTTGTTTGTAAATACATACATATTATACATAGAAACACCCAGACCAAGACAAACATACATGTCCATGCACACAAATGTTTGACTTGTGCGGGAATCGAACCCGCGACCTCAGGCGTGGCAATCGGTTACACTAACTATTACGCTATCGAAGCCGATTTGATAATTTTGACAAGTTTGGTAATCTACTACCAAGTAATATAATGGCGTCATTTTGACTTGCCGATGGTCAACAACAAAGATATAGGTCAACAACTGACCCTCCATTGAAAAATGGCATAGAATGGTAATCTCGTACAAAATGACAAATGAATGACTGACGTATGCGGTAATCTGCTATTTTGATAGTACCTTTGATCAAATTGCTTTTAACACTAATAAATAATATGTAAGTATATATATACTTAAACGAAATCTGGCATGAATAAATGTTCAAATTTAGTAGTCGTTTTTCAAAAATCACTCCATCTAACAGGTTTTATAATAATGGCAAAACAACATGTCATTCTACCACATTCCTATTACGAGACCATTGACCGACCAATGATCGACCATTATGAATTTAGCAGATTACGAACTTTTAGCAAAATTACAATGGAATTGCAGTTACGTCGTGTCGGAATGACGAATTTATAAAAAAGCAGACTTGGGCCCCTGGCAGAACGTATGCTTATTTGCCTTTGTGATAGTATTGAAAAATATCCATCTCAATCACGCAAAATTGACGATAGTTTCTTCACAAACAAAGCACGCAATGTCTTTGTTCCTTCCTCATCACAAAGCTTGCAGATGTCGGACAATATTGTCTTTTCTCCAAACTCGTAACCGACCGTTTATTGTTCAAAGCGTTGAGTGATTGATTACATATTCTCAGTAAATAATATTATTTTGTACAAAAACTTGTGTTGGACAGACAGTACTTAAGTGTTCTCTTGATGTCAAGTCGTTAACATTTACTTTGGTGAAGTAATAAAATTGTTCGCAGAGAACTAAGAAGTTGATGAAATCTATTTTATAATTGCATAGTACTTAAACAGATACAACATTGAATACAATCTGTGGTAGATATTAAGAATAGAAACCACAGTTTATGGTCACTCGTGAATTACTTTTTTAAGAGTGCTTTTGTCCCTTTAAACCTTTCATCTGTGATTTCCATTCCGTTCTCAATATTTACCTACTCATTTTTTATTAAATGATGAGGAAGGAGGATACGCATATTTCACTACCTACGGTTTAGAGTAAGTAAGTAATTATTTTTCAAAATATAGGTACCTACACGTTCTTATACAGATATTATAATACAGAAAACATACATACGTAAGATATACCTATATCAGTTATAATTGATGAGCATATATAATTAATATATAAAAATATAAATTAAAATAGGTATAACCTAATAACCTAACTTAATATTATAAAAGCGAAAATGAGTTTGTTTGTTTGTTACCTTTTCACGCCTAAACCACTGAACCGATCATCCTGAAATTTTGCATATATGTTGTCAGGTGTACAGAAACGGACATAGGCTACCTCTCATCCCGAAAAAAATTACTGTTCCCGAGGAAAACAATAATAACTTTCTTATGATAATAGATGGCGCCACGTGTCTTTCGAATCATGATTGAATTATATTATTACAAGCAGAGTACAACCCGAATTGATTGTCAAATTCTAAATAAACGCGAGCGAAGCTGCGGGCAAAAACTAGTAATAAATAAATTGGCGCAATAGCATGATGTATATAAGTGTAATATTCAATAATAATAACCTACTAACAGTTGCCATTTACGGTTTAGCGATCCGTACTATTACCGTATTATTTCTACTTAATAGCCAAGCTGATGAGAATTTCTTGCCAAGAAAACCTACCATCACTTTTCTCCACCGGGAATGGAAGCCAAGACTATATTGACTACCACTGCGCCAATTCTTTATTTGTCTTTGTTATTTTTTTAGGTTAGGTACCTACTCTTGTTTCTGTAACACTATAATATAAAGAAAATTCAAAATGGCGGTGATGAAAACTCTTACAACTGCTTATTTATTAATATACAACTTTATATTAAAGATATTTTTTAATATGAAGAATATTAAAACGACATCTGTCTTCAACGATATTATTAATGTTAATAAAAGCAATATAATGCACAGAACACAAGTTAATTTCGTTCAAACAAAACAAACGGCTAAGTCCCACATCCGGTTGCGTACGAGTTGTTGTGTTTATTCAACATAAGATGTACTCTTTGTTAAAGACTACGGCTTGTAATTCAGGACTAGCTGGCCCACGCAACTTCGTCTGCTTCACATAAGAGATTTTTTTCCGTTTTTACAATATTTTTCATTGATGCTCTGCTACTATTGGTCGCAGCGTTATATTATATAGCCTATAGCCTTCCTCGATAAATGAGCTATCCAACACTGAAATAATTATTCAATTCGAACCAGTAGTGCCTGAGATTAGCGCGTTTGACCAAACAAACAAATAAACAAATTCTTCAGCTTTATAATATTAGTAGGTATAGATATATCAATAGGAAACTTTTTACACTTTTTTAATCTTATTGGGCGCACGGAGGATTGACCTTAGGCATAGTTAACAAAGTTAACTTGAAGTTTAAATTAACACGCTACGACCCACGGGGGCGGCGCAGTACCGTAATAACGCAGTTGAAACCGCGGGAAAATCTAGTCTTATATGAAGCAGACGAAGTACTAAGTAAGAAATTCGTCTGCTTCATATATTCATTTCAATTCAATATATTCATATATATTGAATACTAATTCTATGTATGCAATAGAAGCAGGTCTCTTCTGCTAAAGAAAGTCCAGTCAGTCTTCGCCATATCTTTACATTCACCCCTCTAAACCATAAAAATAAAAATTCGCAATTAAAAACTCATCATTGCAAATCGACAACACTACATAATCACAAGACCACTTACACCCAACGAGTAGCTGCGCGTCTCTATCGGGAGATAGTTCATAAAACTGAAGACAGTTTATGAAACGAGAAGAGCAGCGATAGCTCAGTGGGGAGACCAACAGACTGCAATGCAGAGGGTCTCGGGTTCGAACCCACGTCGCGCACCTCTGACTTTCGGAAGTTATATGACTTTTCGAAATTATGTGCGTATTGATTGACCTGCTCCGTGCCTCGGAAAGCACGTTAAGCCGTTGGTCCCGGCTGCCATGAACATCTATGGCAGTCGTTATTGGTAGAGTGTCGACACAAAAGATCCCACTGGGTCGAAGTGTCGCCGTTCTGCACTGACTGGCCCCCACATAAGATAAGATAAGATACACCCAACGAGTAGCTGCGCGTCTCTATCGGGAGATAGTTTATAAAACTGAAAATAAACTCGACGTTAAGTAAGTTGTATAAAATGTGTGAATCGCATGTTCTTCGCAAAATCACTATATAAAGACGGGATTAATTTGAAAACAATTTGTAAACAGTTAACTGTTTCAATCATCACACGCCGATTGGCGCACGACTCGGTGTTCCCTTTACAGGTCACGATACGATTATTTACATAAAACTGTATATTGAAACAACGTGACCCCAGTAAATCATCATCATCAGGCTACAATAGTCCACTGCTGGACATAGCCCTCCCCCAAAGAGCGCCATAGCGCCCTGTCTTCAGCTTGCCGCATCCAGCATCTGCCTGCAGTCTTTCGCAGATCGTCATCCCACCTGGTCGGAGGGCGTCCTATCGCGCGAAGAACCGACAACCGCTGGGGTAACCGCGTGTTCTTGAGTGGAGACCGCGACTCGGCAAACGTAGTGTAGGACGTAGTAAAACATGAATACTTCAATATGTTTAATAATATGTGGTGGATTCCATGTATACATAGAAATTATATACAACAACAAGAAATAGCGCTGCGCTTAATATATTTCATAATAATAATAATAATATAATATGATATGATGGCCAGATAGACCGATGACCTGAAAAAGGTGGCTGGATGGCGAAAACGAGAAATCGGGCCTTGTGGCGCATCCTGGGGGAGGCTTATGTCCAGCAGTGGACTGCAATAGGCTGAAATGATGATGATGATGATGAATATAATATTCTACCACATACACACAACACCATCTAGCCCAAACTAACCAGAGCTTGTACTATGGGTACTAGACAATGGATAAACATACATATAAACGTTTTTTTTGTAAATACCTACATACTCGAGGTGAGCCAGTTTCGTTGAGCTGGTCTAATTTGACGATCAATCAGATGTACTTGTACTCGAAAGAGTAATAGGTAATATGAACGTTGAAGCACTAATACACTCAGATACATATTATACATAGAAACACCCAAAGCAAGACAAACATCAATGTTCATGCACACAAATGTTTGATTTGTGCGGGTATCGAACCTGCGACCTCAGGCGCGGCAATTGGTTACACCAATCACTACGCTATCGAGGCCGATATTATTGTACTAACGCCTGAATAGTTAGTTTGAAATGCGTTATGTTTTAGAGGTCTAGTGCCTTTATATTTTTAGGATTATTAAAATAAACAACGAGCCTATTCGACTATTATCGCCTCGAAAATTTTTCGTTATATCTACCGTACACGTTTTCAGGCGCCGTCATCAAGAACTTCTTAAAAGACAACTACGATAACACTGTCTGAGTGGGGTATGGAATTAAGGTACAAATAAATGCTGCGAGTTCTCGTAATTATCCATAAAACATATTATACTTAAATAGGAATATAATCGCCCTCTGTATATAAGTAGGCGACAACGTATGCTAACAATAAAGGTATAATTATAAAAGAACAATGGCTAGTTTGCCATTTAAATTATTTTTTTTATACTGCTAAAGTGGCAGACAAGCATACGGTCCACCTGATGGTAAGTGGTCACCGCAGCCTATGGACGCCTACAACACTAGAGGCATCACTTGCGCGTTGCCGACCCATAAGGAAAAGAAGTGGGAAGGAGAAGGAGCGGGAAAGGGGGAGATTGGGCCTCCGGCACCCTCACTCACCAAACGAAACACAACAGTAGGAATACTACTATTTCTTGATGATATTCTGTGAGAGGGTAGTCCTTCCCTGGTCGAGCCGGCCCATTCATGCTGAAATCAGCGAGGCTCTATTACTAACAAAACACATAAAAAATAAACAAATATCAAAATAGAATGATTTCAATAAACACAAATGCCAATTTAACAGCTCATATATGAAATAGGCCGCAATTATTACAAAAAAAAACAATCTACAAAGACCCTTCAAATGTTTCAAATCTATGACAGGGTAGAGAAGTCCTTTATACAATAACAATATATTAATAAAAACATACCAAAAAGAAATATATCGTGTCGTTGTCGTATCGTCTACTAGGAAAAGTCGTATCACTAGTAGCGTATCTCTCTCATCAGCAACTGTTTCCCAAGAACGTACTCGTAATATAATTTATAATGTACGTGATAAGAGTATTTTTGTAAAATGTGTATATACATTCCATTATAATTTACTGCGATAAAGTATCTGAATTGTTATCATGCGTGGAATTCTTCGCTAAAATGTTTTGGTTATATTTATCTCAAAATATACAAAACTTGTAACCGAAATAGCGCAATACTGATAATAGTTTGTTTAATATCAATAACACATTCTATGTATGTTTTGCAAACATGTTACTTAAAAAAAACATGTTGCTTACACACTTGCTCTCACGTCTATACCCTGATATGAAATTAGCGCGTTCAAACAAACAAACTCTTCAGCTTTATTATATTAGTAAGTATAGATTACACAACAAAACCTTTTAGAATTATTCCCTTATAAGTTTTATGAACAGAGCCCCAAGTTTTTAGGACCCTTTAATTCTCAGTAACAGAATATTTCTCGAATCTGTTTTATACTGAGAATTTCAAGATAAACAAACCCAACACTTTGCCCATATCGGGTATCGAAACTACGATCGCACACAAACAAGTGCAAATAAACAACGGCACAGACCAAACAGTTTATTAAAAATGTATTTGCCGAAACATACTACTTACACAATGACATGTTTTATGCTGAGTACAAGATCATGTTCTTGCAATATAAGTATAAGTCAACGATATCATTTTTGTGCGAGCCGAAAATATGGATAAGTTTATTTAATCATTTTTGAAGTGAAAACTTCTTTACGCGCGTTGGGCACTTCTTGGGTGAACAAAAATCATAGAACTCGTGTCATCGTCACGCTTCCACGCTTTCCATTTGTTAATTATTTTAGAATATTAACAATATCTCAGAAATGGTGCGTCCTACGCAGAAAATAACGAAATTTTGACACCCTAAGAGAGTATAAGGAATCCGACCCATACCTTTTTTTTTATATAGGAATGTTTATGATCAAGTATTAAAGTTTGCACTTCTATCGGCAATCCCCAAAGACTGCCCCAATTTTTTTACCTAAAATGAATGATACTATGTTTTTAGTTCCTTAGCTAGAAAAATGATAACTATTTCTACAAAATAATTATTTAATATCGTCAACATTTTGGCTTGGCTACTTGTAACAAAACTTATAAAATGATCGTAAACGGTCATACATGACATAAAATAACAAAAACAAAATTACTTATATGTACATATAAATGTATACATATAAAAACACAAATCCTTTTCACAAACCATAAATCTGTGTCTAATTTGATATCATCATGATAAAATTGTTTTTCAAATAAAATAATCGAAATGATGCTCTCAATTCAAATCTAAGCGACCATTTACTCAAACTGATTTTGTACAAGATGTGGCTTGTTCACATACAGCCAATATAAAAATGATTTGACTTTTAATAATTTATGGAGCTTTGGGCTTTTCATACTTTAAAAAATTCGTCAAAATTATGTTTTCTTACTTTGATTAAACAATACATTTTAAAACAGTCTTTCTCCATCGAAAGGCACTATATCCAACTCCGGCTGTCTCTCTCCTTCTGGGGGTAATCCCCACCTGGGTCTGCATCCATTGTGTGCGTAGTAGCGGGGCATGCGGTCATCTCTGACCATCTCGTAAGCCAGACGAGCTATGCCATCCTGGTAGTCTGACAAGCCAGTGTGCCAACGTTTGGGCCTGACGTAGCCGAGAACTGTAGAAAAGAGTTACAGTTAGTGAGTGCTAAGTATGGATACGGTACATCTGACGGTAAGCGGTTATCGTAGCCTATAAAGAATTGCGCGTTCCTAACAATAATAAGTGATTTGTTCCGCTGTCGTTGCTTTTGAGCACTGTCGCTGGCGGCTACTCCGCATGGTGATAGTGCTCGAAAAGATTACTCTGGAATTGCTGAGCAGCATTCTTCTTGTCTGGAAGCCATGAAATCTAACTCAGTATTCGCACTACATACTCACAGGGATTTTGACTCGCCTTAGACGAGATGACTGCTGCTCTGACAACCTTGTGTCATGGCTGGTGTTCTTGGACAGAATAAGGTTATCGAACTGTTTTGCCAGCCGAAAATATGCATAAGTACATACTCGTACATAGTTTATTTAATTCTGTAGAGAATTAGTAATTTCTCAGTCGACCTTATCCAATTTAAGCGAAATCTCACGATTAGATAAATGTTCTTAGCGCTGTAGCTCTTTAGAAAGTAACTAATTGTTAGGTTTTATGCTTCAATGAGGCTTCGGGTTCGATACAGCGTCGAGCAAAGCTACATAAGGATGTTGCTGTCAGGGAATTCTTAGCAACATCACGTAGCTTTCTGGATTGGGCCTGGTGGATGTCCACCCTATTGCCTCCTCCTTCAGGTAAATAGCCATGTGACTATGCATGTTATACGTTGCCATGGCAACCACTTTTAATCCTCGGCTTACGTTTCCTAAACCTCTGTTTATCGAAGAAGACGCTCGCAACTGATCACAATGTATCACAAAGTGTATTATTATGGCGGCTCGCGTCTGACGTCCGAAGCCTGTTATTGTTCGGTACAACAAAACGTTGGATATTTTCGTTAGCTCGTGCACATGCCACTCACTCGGATGTGCTTCCTCTCAAATGTTTGTTTTATAATTATTTGATGTTTTCATTTTGTTTTGTAATTGCTTTGAAAGCTTAACTCTGTTGTTTCGATGTAAGTCAATTTGTCTGTTATGTTTACCATTTACTATTTTTCCTGGTGATCTCCTCCGTTGAAAATAAGTCTTGCCAGTGGTCCTGACATATAATCGTATAACCAGCTTGCCTACTAAAAGCTCGATACATGATACATAATCATTTAAGTCTTGCTCAACGGATGAGGTCTAAGGTTTAAGATTGAGAGATCGTGATCGTAACACTAACGACATGGACTCACTTCTAAGTTAAGCATTTTAGCTTGGCTGGAGTGGTTAAAAGTAGGCTTAGTAATTGCTTGTAACTTTCTTTATTAGAAAACAAATCTAGCTCTGGCATATTTTTAGCGCGCTTTGTTGAGCTTGAAGAAGAATTATTTTGTATGGATTTTGAAAACATTTTAACATATTATTAATATTGCGCGTCTGAAAGGGCTACCTTATTCAATACAAGTATTTTATGTTACCTTTAGCATCAAAAATATTTTTTTTTATTTCTATTTTTTATTTTTAAAAAGTGTTGATTTTATTCAATTAACTGTTGCCGCCTATTTTGGCACATTTCGCTCGGCGCAGTCTCTTAATATACAGTGTCTAACTTTCGGCTATCTTTCTTTTCGTACTCCATTACAACTCTACCAATACCATAAAGTGTAAAGTGTGAAGACTAACTGGCCCGAACAATGTTAGTGGTACAATTTATAACCAGTGATTTTTAATTTTCTCCTGCCATTGCAGATTTCCTAGTTTAGCCTGTCTGCTTAATCATATCGATACATAATGATAAATGGACGCTGGCTTCCGAACGACGATTAATAAGTTTAAAAAAATACAATCGGATTTCTAAACTTCACATCTGTGTAGCTAACGGTCTATTTACATCTATGTGAAAATGTGTCGGGAAAAATACCTCTGATTGACAGATAGACAGATAAACGGACAGAAAGACAAACACCGATACTAAACTGTAAGAGTTTCTTCTTTTATTTGAAGTACGGAAGACAAAAAAATAGGAGTTTCAGTCGTTTTTAATATAGAGGAATTAAAAAAGTAATACAGATCTAACTAACGCTTTTAATATAAAGAGAATTGCACTTACATATTATATATAAACAGTATTATGATTATAAACAATAAAGTCTAGTACAACAAATAAACGGAATATGATAAACAGTACTTAATCATAAAACAAACTACTATGTAATCTAAAAATACTATTCTACGGATTTATTGTTATATACATAACCAACAGACTGCAATGCAGAGGGTCTCGGGTTCGAACCCACGTCGCGCACCTCTGACTTCCAGAAGTTATATGAATTTTCGAAATTATGTGCGTATTGAATGACAATAAAATTATCGCCTGCTCCGTGCCTCGGAGAGCACGTTAAGCCGTCGGTCCCGGCTGCCATGAACATCTATGGCAGTCGTTATTGGGAAGTCAGTGCCCTCAAATATCCTGACACTGGTCTAGCCTTAGGGTATCGTTAGCCTTCGAGTTGCAGAGGTCAGATAGCAGTCGCTCCGTGTAAAAACTGATATCCAGTCAAATCCGGTTAGACTAGAAAGCCGACCCCAAGTGTCTTGGGAATAATAAAGGCTAGGGAGAAGAAGACATAATAATAATATCAGTATTATATATTTTGTATTAAACTGTCCCACTACTGGGCACGGGCCTCTTCTCAGTGGGAAAAGGGTTAGGCCATAGTCCACCACGCTGACCCAGTGCGGGTTGGCAGACTTCACATATCTTTGAAAACATTATTGACAACTCTTAGGCATGAAGGTTTTCTCACGATGTTTTCCTTCACCGTTAAACGAGCGATAATTGAGTAGTTTAGTTTCAAAATCCTCTAAAATACTTTATACAAAATAATGGTAAATCTCAAAAAACCATTTAAGACATAATATAAATGGACTATTTTAGCGGTATTTGCAACAAACTGCTACTTTTGTGAGCTGATTTAATAGAATTTGAGTGGGTTTTGTTGAAAACTATCAGTGCAATGGCGATAGAAGCAACGAAGGAGCTTCATATTCAATCGGAACATTATTTTTGTTCTGATATCGTTTTAGCGTGTTTTGAAACTATAATCCTCAGTTAACTATTTAATACGCATATAACTTCGACAAGTCAGAGATGCGCGCCTTGGGTTCGAACTCGAGACCTCTGCGTGGCAGTCCAACGGTTTCCCACTAGGCTATCGCTACTGTTTGTTTACATACAATGTATCTTTATTTTAAACCTGGAAAAGTATATCTGCAGAAGACTAGTTATTTAACTGTAAGCTATTAAGTGATAAGATAAGAGTTAGTACTCTAAGAATACGGATAATAATATATGTCGGCCTCGATGGCGTAGTGGTTAGTGTAACCGACTGCCACGCCTGAGGTCGCAGGTTCGATTCCCACACAAGTCAAAAATTTGTGTGCACGAACATTGATGTTTGTCTTGGTCTGGGTGTTTCTATGTATAATATGTATGTATTTACAAAAAAAAGTATATATGTAAGTTTATCCATTGTCTAGTACCCATAGTACAAGCTCTGCTTAGTTTGGGCTAGATGGTGTTGTGTATATGTGGTAGAATATTAGATATATATTATTATTAATAAGTATACTTGTTCAATCGAGTGATAAAGTTGACATTCCGCTCGGTAGATGGCGATGTGCCGTCCGGCTGAATCGCGGTGTTAAGATTCTCCGACGCATGTATATAAGGGCCCGAACAAAATTTTTTTTTTGTCTCGCATCAAACGGTTGTTTCATTCTAATTGATTCATTAGTCAAGTAAACCGAACCGTGCAGCTAAAAGCTCAAACAATACTTCTCTCTCTAATGATGCTTAACAACTACTTAACTTACTTAAATGATACCTATACCTATGTATATTTAAAATGACTTATCTACTTTTATTATCGTTAAGATGAATTAATTAGTTTCGATCATGTATTACAATAAAAGTTGATACAACGTTAATAATATAATATTCTACCACATACACACAACACTATCTAGCCCAAACTAAGCAGAGCTTGTACTACTACGGGTACTAGACAATGGATTAACATACATGTATACTGTTTTTTTTTTTGTAAATATGTACATATTATACATAGAAACACCCAGACCAAGACAAACATCCATGTTCATGCACACAAATGTTTGACTTGTGCGGGAATCGCACCCGCGACCTCAGGCGTGGCAGTCAATTACACTAACCACTACGCCATCGAGGCCGATAATAATCCGAAAGGATTCTCCTTATAATAGTATAAGGACAAGCGATCGGGGTTAATTCTCAAAAATACAAAAGCACATTGCTTTACCTGAGAAACAAACCAGAAACTTTACAATCGATAGAGAACATAATCGCAAATTTATGACAATAAACTAACAAGACAAACCGCTAAACCCTTCTTCTTCTTTAAGAGGATACACTGGAAAAATGCACTAACTTTCATCGAATAGTATAGGACTATGAGAAGACCAATTAATCTAGAATTTTGATATAGGTAAATTGATGTCTTTAATTAGAATTTCCTAGCTCAAAAACACGATATTGTGATTTTGGCTCGATCATAATTATTTTCGAAAACACCTTTGAAAATTACTATTTTTGAAATTACAAGGAAGTTACACTATCATATTATGCTTAGGAATTACTCAAATATATTCGTAACATCAATATTAGTAATTTGCTGGCTCATTATTTGCATAACTAAAACCAATCATTTCTAAATAATATTTTTAGATTTTAACAATTTCTAAGCGCTCTTGATCATTGCGGGTGCATCGCAATTTTAGACCTTATAACCGCTCTTACACAATGAGTGTCAATGAGTAGATACGGGCGATAATTTTCGCGGTGTCCCCTTAAGAGCTTTGCTCTTGTCGGTGGAGCATCCGCCATCTTCCTCGATTTTCGGCCAATACCTTGACTTCCTTATAAGACATGACCTTCGCCTTTTCTTTTAATTGATCTGTGAATGTCCTTCTAAGCAAACCTTTACATATAAAAAAAAATTAAATTGTTGATTATCATACGTTTGCCCATTTCAGACTCTGTTCCCGACTTATCTTTTATGCAGCGTCATCAACATTGTCTATACAATCACAATATAAACCATCAAACTAACTTCTAAAGTGCGTTTTTAAAGGCTTCAGCGTCGGTAGGCTCAGGTCCTGAAGATACAGTTCCTCGGCCACCTTCATCAACTCCGTGTCTTTGAGGGCCAGCTTCGGGATTTCAGGTGACGGAGGCGGTTCTTCTTCAGCCTTTTTCTCAAATAATTCTGAGCAGGGCTTCAGCTTTTTCACACGAGGTATGAATTCACGGACCTTGAATGCTGGAAGTAATCATTTTATATTATGAGTAATAATGTCCTCCAGACCGAATTTCGGTCACGGCGGCCAATCTTAACGGAGACTGGCCATCTGCGCAGGAGATATTATAGTGCACAAGCGTGTGCGCAAACACAAGTGCACTCTCTGTTCCCTAACCCTCATGATCCGATGGGACGGATAATCCGACACGACCGGAGAGAGATTAGGCGCAGGACCAACGGCTTTACGTGCTTTCTGAGGCACGGGGGTGTCATACACCGCCAACTTCTTAAATCCGGGCTGCTATTGAGATTTCTTAATATATAAACTCAATAACTTTTTGTCGGCCCGACCCGGGATTCGAACCCGAGACCTCATGCACAGCAGTCACGTTCACTACCACTGCGCCACGGAGGCAGTGGTAGTGAGAACATTGATATAGACGCTAGTGACGACCAACTAAATAATAATGAACGTAAAAATAAAATAAAAAAAAAAAATTCAGTAGCGGTACGGAGTCTTGCAATGTTCCCAGTAGAAAGCTTACCTTCTATTGCGAGGGATTTACAGACTATGGCTGGCAACAACAAAATGTGGGAATTTTAATAGGTACACCTCTCAAGCCTTTTCCCTTTAGAATTACGAGACGTGAGGTTATTTATGTATCAATCAATTAATAATAATTATATAATATTCTACCACATACACACAACACCGTCTAGCCTAAACTAAGCATCGCTTGTACTATGGGTACTAGACAATGGATAAACATACTTAAATACTTCTTTTTGTAAATACATACATATTATACATAGAAACACCCAGACCAAGACAAACATCAATGTTCATGCACACAAAATGTTTGACTTGTGCGGGAATCGAACCCGCGACCTCAGGCGTGACAGTCGGTTACACTAACCACTACACCATCGAGGCCGTCAATCAATCAGCACACCGCATTCCACTGCTTATTTATGTATGTAATGTATCAAATAGTAATTCGGCACAGCAGAAAAAGGTCAGGTCATATCAAGGGATAGTACAGTCATGGGCGCCAGGCAGATTGCAACTTACAGTATTATGCTTCAAATATAAAATATGCTTCAATACATATCTGCACCGCACGCATCCTTAAGATAGCTTAAAATAATTCAAGAACTATGTCATTTCTATTCCAATAGGTAGGTGAGCGGCATGAACAGATTCAAGGTAGTGTGAATCACACAATTTTTGCCAAAGTATCAAACTTAAAAGACTTGATGCAAGCAACTAATACGCCGCCACAGCCTCCGGTCTCCTTGCAGACAAATATGATCTCAGCACTGCTAAATTCACTCTTGTTGTTATCACAACGAAACAAATAATCTCAATAAGTACTACGTGAACATACTTTGGTCGAGGTGCGAGCAGTAGTCGTTGAAGTATGTGGACTGTCCGCGGAGACTCTTCATCGTCGCTTTGATGAACTGCTTGACCTCCTCGTCCGTCCACTCTTTCTATATCAAAGCAATATTAACAGTAATAGTATGAACAGCAAGAAACTACAAACATATTTTAATGATATGGAATCAGTTATATCATTAAAGGCTACGCGAGATCGTTCGATTGCTACGCAGAGGTCTCGAGTTTGATCCCAATGCGCGCATCTCTGACTTTTCAAAGTTATGTGCGAATTAAATAGTTAAATACCGTTCGCTTTAACGGTGTAGGAAAACATCGTGAGCTAACCTGCATGTCTGAGAGTTTATCACAACGTTCTCAAAGATATGTGAAGCCTGCCAACCCGCACTGGGCCAGCGTGGTGGAGGTTGGCCTTACCGTTCTCACACCGAGAAGAGGCCCGCGCCCAGCAGTGGGACAGTTTAATACAGGGCTGATATTATTATTATTTTTTATTTTATTTTTTTATTCTTTTATAGATAGGTACTTTTAATATGTGAAAATACACTGAACGTAAACCATGTCGTTAATATGCGCCGATTTGTATAGAAATAGAAGATTTTGTATCATTCAACAAATACTATAAAATGAAGCTTCATACATATGTATTAACGGATATGTAACAACTCAACTCAGACTTTAGAAGATAAACTTACATCTTGTTTTCCAACTTTTGGATCTAACCATTGTCCCTCCAATGCCGCCCATCGGTTTTCGGGGCGACACCTGTGAACAAGACACATTCATGAGATTAGGCGTGCTTATTAGTCTCTGCCTACCCTTCTGGGAAACAGGCGTGAATCTATGTATGTATTAACATGGTGACGTAGAACAAAGGTGCCTATAGGTGTATAGGCATCGATTACTTATAATTCGGTGGCACAGCGGTATTGAATAAGACTGAAGTGAAGTCTTGGTTCTCAGATCAGGCATTATTATTGAGTTTTACTGTTAAGAACTTCTTAATGGTAGCTACGATTCTGGACCGAATCCTAATAAAAGGCACGGCCCGCGTCTATAACTTACTTACTTCGCTGGCTCAGCGATCCAAAGTGGATCTTGGCCTGCGACATTAAAGTGCGCCATTCTTTCCTATTTTGTGCCAAGTCAGACCAATCGAGCACATTCATCTCTTTTTAATTTTTCATTTTGCTCGTCAAAATGACCACACTCCACCTGATGGTAAGCAGTCGTGTGGTCTAAGAACAGTGGCCTCCACACCGCCCTCATAGCAGCCGAGGCGATGTTGAGGTCTCTACTTTGACGGCCTGAGAAGGTGCCTTTTCACGCCCCGCTTAAAGGACCCAGGATTGAAGGAAGAAGGAAACACGTGCTTTGGCAGAGAATTCCATGCCTTGGTCGTTCGGCAGAGGTATGAGGACCCAAACTTGTTGGTACGCGCTCTAGTCGACTCTACTGTGTAAGGATGGCATCTGAGCCCAGCACGTCTTTCAGTCTTTAGCTAGTTCGTCTTTCCAGCAGTACCTTGGACGACCCACCGGACGGCGCTTGGTGGGTATGCTCTTTTGGCAGCTCGATCATCTCCCATTCGTTCCACATGTCCGAGCCAGCGAAGTCGGGTAGCTTTCCCCCATGATATTCGGCTCTGACACGGCGCCTATAACATGAGTCCTAAATCATAGTTGGCAATATGTACGCATGCCTCTGCATACCTCTTCAGGCGTGAGACTTGTGTATGTACTAACTTAATCAAAAGAGCAGCGATAGCTCAGTGGGCAGACCAACAGACTGCAATGCAGAGCACCTCTGACTTTCGGAAGTTATATGACTTTTCGAAATTATGTGCGTATTGATTGACAATTATCGCCTGCTCCGTGCCTCGGAGAGCACGTTAAGCCGTCGGTCCCGGCTGTCATGAACATCTGTGGCAGTCGTTATTGGGAGAGTGTCGACACAAAAGATCCCACTGGGTCGAAGTGTCGCCAGTCTGCACTGACTGGCCCCCAGATAAGATAAGATAAGATAACTTAATCAAAGGCACTTATTTTTATCAATGAGAAGAGTTAGCGACCTACTTATGTCACATAATTATGTCTTTAGGCTTGTAGTACAATACAAAGGAAAAAAAAATCCTTTTCTCCTTTTTTTTCTAGTTCACATAAAGATAAATAAATAAATAGTCTACCACACTCACATACCACTAAAGGATATTCAAATTGTGACAAACCTCAACATTTTCTTTTTTTTTATACTACTAAAGTAAAACAAGCATACGGCGTGGTCACCGTAGCCTTGTGACGCCTGCAACACCAGAGGCATCACTTACGCATTGCCGACCTTGTAAAAACCTTTTAACGCCCTTTTTGAAGAACCCCATACTGTAGTCTTGTGGGAAAACCTGGGCAGGGAGTTCATCCCACAACCTGAGCGTCCACGGAGAAAATTCCTTTGGAACCGCTTGGTGCGGCACCAATTAATTTGTAAGGTGTGAGAATGAAATCCGTGCCGATGGCAAGCGGTGAGTTGATAAAAACTGAGGTCATCATCTCAAACAACTCATGAGAACACAATCCATTATACAAGCATTAGAACACACCAAGGGAGGCAAAGTCAATTATAGTTTACCGTCGCTTAGCTGCTGAAATTCTGTAGAAACATCTTATTATATGTACTTACATGAATTTAATTCATATACACATGTATGTGGTGTGTGGAATGTATTATAGAAATGAACAATAAGCGTTAATAGTGGATGATAGACAATATGGACTAAAATTAGCTACGGCACTTATTACACGTAAAGATAGAACAGTGAAATATATCCAACTAGATTTAGCCCGCGGCTTCGCTCGCGTTAATTTAGAATTTGACAATCAATTCGGATTGTACTCTGCTTGTAATAATATAATTCATATAAGCTGGCTCCTACAGTAAAGGTAGACACACTGCTTACTGCGTATCACGGAATGGTGGCTTCCATTTTAAGATACGGAATAATTTTTTGGGGAAACTCAACTGACAAAACTTTAATATTTAAACTCCAAAAACGATGCCTCCGCGCTATGTTTGGTCTGAGTGTAATGGATAGTTGTCAACCGTATTTCCGAGGTAATAGCATTTTAACACTGCCTTCTTTGTATATTTTAGAAATATGTCTGTTTGTAAAAACGAATCCGACATTATTCCCACGACTATCCGACACTGTTCAACGCAACAGGCGAGACAATCGGCTACGTCTACACAGCGCCAAAACTGCTAAATTGGGTAATAGTGTATTTTGTATGGCACCTAAAATTTATAATAAGCTTCCAAAACACTATAAAGCTATAAATCTAAATCCTTTTAAAACTAAAGTTAAAGAAATGTTATCAAAAAATGTTATTACAATATTATCGACTACTTGAATGATACTTTTTAATAATAGAATTTTTATTTTATCTTTATTGCTATTATTATTTTTAAATCTTTCATTGACTTGTATTTTCTAATTTATTATTGACATTATATTTTATTCAGACATTATTATTACGACATTTCATTAACGGATATATCTACGCCAAAATATTGTTTTATAATTTCTAAATTAATAATTTTCTTATTGTGACTTAATTCTATTATTGTTTTATTATTGTATTGCATTTATTATTCTGTTTAGTCACATAATTTTAATATTTGTACGCCGGCCATGGCAAAACATGTTGATACATAACAATTACGTATAAGCACAACTAATGAGTCAACAGTCGTGTTTTGTTAATTTAAGCTAATGTATCAATTTGGATCTTTATTGTTGCGTGCTGTATAACGGCCAAATATGTGATACAAATAATTGTAATTAATACCTTTATACCATACCATATTTGACGCAATAAATTATATTATTATTATTCAATCATGATTCGAAAGACACGTGGCGCCATCTATTATCATAAGAACGTTATTATTGTTTTCCTCGGGAACAGTAACTTTTTTCAGGATGAAAGGTAGCCTATGTCCATTTCTGTACACCTGTCAACGTATATGCAAAATTTCAGGATGATCGGTTCAGTGGTTTAGACGTGAAAAGGTATCAAACAAACTCATTTTCGCTTTTATAATATTAGTTAGGATTAGGATTAGGATTGTACTGGCGATCTATCTACCTAATACTATAATATACTACCTACTAGCAGCCAGTGGCTTCTAAATGAAACTAGCCCAGTACATGACGGCCGGTAGTGGCGTAGCAGTAATGTATGCGATGCGATAGCTGTACATGAGGGTTCGATTCCTGGAGAAGACGTATTTGGATTTTCCTGTCAAAAAATCTCAGTAACTGCACGAAATCGCAAGCTGTGAATAACAGTGTGGGTTGCACATTAATCAAACTTTATTTAAAACAAGACTTTGCGCGCGGCTTCGCCCGCGTGGTACCTACATCAATAAAAAGTAGCCTATGTCCTTCCCCAAGTTTTAAACTATATATGTACCAAAGGTGATAGCCAATAAATGTATGAGGCTGATCCCCAGAATGTACAGCAATCAAATATATGATAATTGTCAGTTTTTATATAAAGAATTAAAAAGTTTCATCAAGCAAAGCAGATCTGGACAAAAGTTATGAAGGTTGAAAAAATAGATATTTTATCACTCCGATATCCTCATAATTCCATAATGTATTATAGCTATGCACCTTAATCAAAACATATAGATTATGTACCATTTTTGCTAAAAAAACATGACAAGACTAGCAGTTTTTTAGTTGGATAAAACAGAGCTATCCACGTTACCATAGTTTTGTTTTGTAGGGTTGGTGTTACAATAAAAATAAAACAAAGAACATTGTTTATAACTAGTGGAGCACTCGCGTGGGGCTAAGACACTATACAATAAAATAAAGGTGAAACAAAGTAATTGCACAAAAAAGCACGAAACAACAGCAACCAATAACCAGCGCGTGAGACGAGTTTTTGTCATTAATGTCAATTGACAATTTCTTAAGTATTGCCATTAATTAAAGCGAAATATGCCTAGGCGTTAATGTTCTTTATGATTTTGGTATAATTAATTAATTATCTAACACTGATTTCGTATAATGGATCGTATATTATAATTATTATTTGGTACTATAATTAAGAAATATTAATATGAAGTAAGTTAGTGATGCAATAAATGTTGGAGTAGAATACTGAATGCGCTTACTTATTTCATATTTTACCCTATTTTTAATTATTATTTATATACATGGCAATAAAATTCGTTTAAAGCGTATTCGAACTGTTGTCTTCGTTTAAGTCCTTTTTTTTGTGAACTTTTCTCCATATCTGCTAAGAATTTTAAGAAGATGTTCAATATTTATCATTTATTTTATGTATTTTAATTACAAATATTTTATCAATGTACAGCTTGGGGAACATATTGGCTAAGTCCTTTCATCTAAATCGGTTGTGTGGTTTAGCCGTGAAAAGGTAACAGACAGACAGATAGACAGACAGAGTTACTTTTGAATTTATAATATTACTAGTTTTCACCCGCGGCTTCGCTCGCGTAAATGTAGATTTTGGATGAAAACTACCCTATGTCATATTCTGTACCCCTGACAACGTGTATGCAAAATTTTATCTTGATCGGTTGAGTAGTTAAGGCGTGAAAGCGTAACAAACAAACAAACTCATTTTCGCATTTATAATATTAGTAAGGATAGTAAGGAAGTAAGGATGTATTAGAAATAAGGACATAATGTGTAACTATTTGTTATTCCAAACATATAAATAAAATAAAAATAAATTTAATACTGTGCTCGCTAAACGGTGATATGCTTGTCCGCAATTAAGTGAAACTTAAATCATAGCAGACAAATTAAATAGTTTCAACAGGCTTTCTGAAGAAGAATTTAAAGTAGAAAAATTAAACAATATTATTCTACTTTCATGTATATTTTACCATATTTGCACCACAATTCATATATTATCAGAGTAGAATGATTTTCTACCGATGCCGCGATGATATGAGATCCTACATCAAAATATATAAACGGCATTGTGAGCAGACTAAATGTAAACACAACACATAACAACAATATCCTCTACAAATAACATAAAACTTTGTTGCAAACTTACATTTTGGTCTTCCTCATGGGGTGCTGACGATATTCATCGAAATATTCCGTTAAGAACGACATGGTTCACGCTTTTTGAATTTATTTATATTGTATAATTTCGGCAAAATAATTTCAGCAAAATTTACTACAAAAATATATGTCAAAAGCACGTCATAACAACCTGAAATGAAAAAAAGATTTTCATAGATACCTTATTATATTATGCTAAAACCTTTTTATTTGATTTGTAGTGGTGATTAAAAAAGTATTAATACTACAGATTAAAGGTTCATAAATTCTTGAAAGTAATATCAAGAACAAAAAAATATATATTTTGTTCGACAAATTATTGTTTAGGCCTAAGCCGCACTACGGTTTTTTCCCGCAAGCGGTAAACCGCTAAACCTCGAAACCGCCCGAAACGCACACAAAATCAGTCGCGGGAAAAACCGCCGGTGCGACCGCATGCATTAGTTCCCTTGACTCACAAAATTACGTGGTTAAAAACCGCAGCGGTTTAGCCGTAGTGCGGCCTAGGCCTTATAGGCAATCATTTTAGTCAATGGTCAATTGAAGATTCATAATAAGTGAAGGTAATATTATTTTATCTTAGAACTTCATCCATCATATCGCTAGTAAAATTAAAGTCAAGTCAAAGGACTATTAATATGATATCCACAGCTGGTTGCTAGAAGAGAATAAGAAAGTTAATAGAGATTGCCGAAACACATAAAAGAATAACAGACAACGAGAACGGGATTAAACACAAAGGGCCTGAAGGTGGAAATTAAAGGCGCGATTGAACCGAAATTAATTAACTTATTGAAATTAAACTACTATATACGGATTTTATCACGTTGTTTATTTGACACTTTGTTACAACAGTTTGAAAACTATTATACTACTATTACTATTAGTATAATAGTATAGAATAGTTTCAATAATTTAATTAGCTTAAGTAGTGTAACAGTTTTCATAATTTTGTAATAAAGTGTCAAATAAACAACGCGATAAAAGCCGTATATACTAGTGTAAGAGCTAGTTAAGTACTTAGACTATATTGCTTGGTTGTTGCTTGTTAGAGTACACATGAAAACACTTCACCGTAATAGATAAAATAGTTTAATGTTACTAGTTTAAGTTATAGAAAATATATAAAATAGTGGCGAGTCTTTCACTAGTTGGCAGTAAACTGTGTACTGGCATAATAATCAAAAGTAATTAGTACTATATAGCAAGTACGCAATTCGCGTTGCCGCGTATGATGCTGACTCGCTAATATATATTATTATGTACGGTGGTGAGACCGTACAAGTAGTTTAATTTCAATGAATAACATTCGCGTAAACATAAGACAATATTAATTAGCTTACTTTAGTTTAACCGAAATATAGGTATAGGTAAGATTACCCTTTGAGGAATGGATAATTCGCTTACCTATAAGCTGCTCCGGTTGGATTTGCTATTCGTTGAACTTACACTAATCTTCACATTGATGTCAGACGATATTTTATGAGAAACGTTTACGCGGTTAAACATTGAAATTGAACTTTCTTTCACAATTTAATAATCTTTGCAAATTTATTTACAATTATATCGACGTTTCACATACTTATTTGGTGACTAACGAGGATACTCCCCATGATGATTGCCAAAAAGTAGATATTTAAACTGTCAAGCGAAAAAGAGTTGCAAACCAAGTTCACCACAATAAAAACCCTTTAAATTTTTATTTTTTATTATATTAAAGACAATTTTTGGAGCCCAACGTTGTTCCAGTAGGTGAACTAATCAACTGAGACACAAAATAAGCGAGTAATTTTTCTTTCCAATTTTCTTTCATAATAAGGTTGGAGTTATTGCGGTTTTGCATGTTCCCTTCGACTTTTTTATGGGCTCGACAACCGTTTAAGTTAATAAAAGTTTACAAATTATTGGATTGTTAAAGAATCAAGTTTTAATAGTTCGTTTTACGAGCTTTTGCGTAAACAATCTGGTTATTGAGGTAACGACTTTCGCCTGATTGTACCAAATTTCCTGATATAGATGACATGGCGTCATGTCTTTATATTCGTGAGAATATTAGCAGATATGTTTAGAAATCCAACCAAGGTATAGCTCAGTTTAATGTCTTTTGAAAGCAAGAGCAATACGACTATCCCTGACTTAGTAACTTACGAATACTTAACAGACACAGAGCACAGTGCTGAACCTCACAGTAAATGGCATTGTATTTTATCTATACTAATATTATAAAGCTGAAGTGTTTGTTTGTTGAACGCGCTAACTACTGGTTCGAATTGAAAAATTCTTATAGTGTTGGATAGCCTATTTATTGAGGAAGGCTATAGGCTATATCGACTGTGAACTGGCAACTGGTCCTATTTCAATTTTCTGAAGATTTCACTTTTTATACAATTTTATACTATATCATACTCCGCAGCGTTGCAAGCAATCTTATGTCAGATACGTTTAAATTTGTTTACTTTTAATAACTACTTATTTTTATTTAATAAATCAGGTGCTATAGAAATGACACAAACACGTTTTTCCTTCAGCCTGTAAAGTTGTCAAAATTGAGATAGTACCGGTTGCCAGTTTACAGTCGATATAACTTCACGCTACGACCCACGGGGGCGGCGCAGTAACGATAAACGCGGGTAAAACCGCGGCAACATCTAGTTGTTTATACATTAAAAATGACAAGCATACGGCCCGCCTGATGTTAAGCGGTCTAATGACTCAGCGACTCAGTAACTGTATAATGACTCAGTGGCGCAGCAGCAGTACATCCTGTGACCAGCCCCAAAATAGATCAGCAAATAGTTTTTTTTTACAAACCTCTCCACTTTAGAATGCGTACAAACTTCTCCAGTTCAGCTAAATGCTCACGTCAATAGTGCAATGGATGGCAAACGAACCAATTGCCCTAAACTAAACTCAAATTCACCCTATACAATAAATTGTTGTGCACCCCATCCCCACGACCTTTCATCGACTCACAATTTTTATGCTTGCGACCCGATGGCGTGACCGCTCCGCCTAAATCATGAGATCGCGGTATTTTTAGTGCTACACACCGTCGTAAAACTGTATCTGCATCCCGAAGGTCATCATCGTTCAAAATAATGTGTGTTATGTTCAATTTTGAGCCCCTGTCGTTGAAATTGTCGTGTACTTTGGTACATTACAGGTGTTTCGGTGAAAGTGTTGTGTGTGTAGCGATTCCATGGAACGTGATACATAGTTGACAATATCGAAGGTTTTCACGGTGTTATTGCCGCAGTTATGTTTAGGTCCCATGTAATATTGGGTATGCAATTCCTTTTATCATAGAGCGAGGCATTAATTCCTTTATACATGTCAAGAATTAAGAAACGTGTATATTAATAATCATCAATATCGGTTCATAAACGACGAAGTTATCCGCGAACACACATAAAAAAAATATATATATGTATACGGACGAATTGAGAAACCTCTTCCTTTTTTGAAGTCGGTTAAAAAAGGTCTGCATTAGTTACCTCCTCTGCCATCCGCTAACTATACAGCAGTTAAGCCATATGCGTCCTCATATCACTTAAAGGTTTTTTAGTTAATGAATAGTACTAACGCAGTAAGTCCATAAGCATCCATGGATTTTTGGTAAAGAATAAGCATAGACTTAGGGCCACATACACGACAACTCACAAAATACGTTTAGCACTAAATAGATTTAAAACATCATGCTGTCGTCAGTCATCCGTGTGAAGGTGACTGAGATGCCACGATATTTTAAATCTATTTAGTGCTAAACGTATTTTGTGAGTTGTCATGCAAATGGCCCTTAGAATATTTTCGCTACGAGAATAAGTGATTTAGAATGTAACCTTCTGTCAAAATAATCTTATAGTTTGACCGAAATCGCTGTATCGCGCCTTAGGAAAGCGCGTTGAGGTGGAGGCCGAGGAAAAAAGAGCATGAGTTCACATGAGATCGATATTGTCGGACAGATCATACGATATTGGTTTACGATATTTTAAAGCTACGACGAAAGCTTACGACTGGCGTGTATACCCAAAAATTATTAAAATTCCCTAATAATAATTTCAGGCTTTACACGCCAGTCGTATGTATTAAATTATTAAACAGGTTATGGAATTAATTAAATCAGTGTACCTAATATTTCATTTAATTAATTAACTATCTATAATATATTACAGTTACTTAATTAAATATAACCGAAAAAAATCTATATTTAATTAAAACAACAAGTAATTAATAAACACTAAATCTATAATTCAAATTCAAGTAGATTGTTTAATATTACAAATAAAAATATATTTACTAAATTAACTACAGTTATTCTGACATAGATTCTGACATATTCATCTTCCGTTTCGCCATCGGAACTTGAATCAGAGTCGTTCTGCAAATTTATTATTAATGGTTCGATAATATTATCAAATCAACTATCGCGATCCCAGTAATTGTTTTCATTTTTTTGGACATGATCGTCATATTTATGCCATTTTTCCACCGTGAGCTACGAAAAAAATTTATGCAATAAGTTTATCTTTTGATCTAGAGAAGAGTTAATATGGTTTTGGGCTATTTTGTTTTTAATACCAACCCAAACTAACTCTATGGATTTCAAATCTGGATGGTACGGCGGTAAACGTAGAACAGTGTGTCCATGGGCTTTCAGGAGTTCATCAATTCTGTACACGGGCTCTTTTTGTGTATTATCGATAAGAAGTTGCAGTTGAGCTTTTGTCATAGCTTCCGAAAATTCAACATTGTGGCGCCGTAACCAGTTCTGCATTTTAGTTACGAGGCTTGCTATTGTTGGCTTCTTGTCAACCTGAACGCTGTGGTAAAACGCGTTGTCCATGACAACTACACAATTCGGCAGCAACTTATCTTTTAACTTTTCATCTACCCACTTTTTTTATGTCTCCATGATAGTCGCCGGTCTTAGCATCTGATTTGAATATCGTCAATGCACCATCACCCAAGCCATTTCGACATCCAGCGTGAAGAATTACCAAACGCCATCCTTTTCCGATATCAGCGTGAATTCCAGGTTCGGACGATGATTGCCAACATTTGCTGACATGGTGACTCACGTTAATGTATGTTTCGTCAAGGAAATATATGTTGCGGTTTTGCGTTCTGTGATTTCTGATTTGTATCAAATATTTTTTCGTCCCACTGTAATATTAGGCTAATCTAAAAGAAGATGTCTCTTCGATTTGCATTTTTGGAAACGGTAACCTATTGTGTGTAAAAGGTTTCTTAGAAATTCTCGTCCACAATTTAATATGCCATCTTATTTCTTGATAGTAACTTATGAACGTTCACTGGGCACTCGTTTTTCAAATTCGTAAAACTGATGAATTTTTCTTCTGATAACTCCTAAATCAAAATCATCAACATGTTTTTTATTCATAACTTTTGGATTTCTTGGCGAAATTGTAAATATTTTTATTGTAAAAATTTTAATTTCAATCGGTCCAAATTTTCAATTGATGAATTGTCCGCTTTTATCACATTTCTTACAAACGGTTTTTTCGCAGTACCCCGTAGTTTCCGCCACGATTTTGGCAATATTCGCGTCACTTTTATATCCAAAGATTTCTCTGTCTGCTTTTCTTTTCTTAAAATTCGGCCACTTTAAAAATGATGGTCTTGACATCACGAGATAACGCACGACCCATTTTTGTATATTTATCTCATGCGCGTCTGACATAGACAGTCCAGTACAAACAACGCTAACTACGGCCGTGAGGGTTGACGGCAGACTGATGGAACGGAGTGGCCGATACTCCTCCTGTCTCGCCACGCGCATACCTAAGACGTGGTACAGCGGTTTCGGTCAAACTATAGTAGCAGCCCGGTGTTCGAAAGTTGGTGGTGCTTCATCCCCAAGGCAGGAAAAGCACGTTCACCTTTGGTGTCGGACTGCAATCTCATCGGGCTACGAGAGTGAAGAGATAGAGAGTACATTTGTGCATAATAATATCTTCTGCGTAGACTGCTAGTCTCTACCGCCGAGACCGAAATTCGGTCTGGACGACATTATTACTAAACAATTATAGTACAGATAGAAATCTTACCATTGTGTCCGTACCATATAACGGTGGAAATACGACTACTAGACTACCTAGCACGTGGTCTAAGAGTTGTTAATACGCCCACGGAGGCGTCATTCGCATGTTTCACGCATGATTTATTTGGTAGTCACGAATTATGATTGCACGTATGACGCAAATTAAGTGGTCGCATGCCATTGCACTGAATGTTAAGAAAATAACAACACAAAATATCCAAATTACAAGTATGAGTGATAAACCGTACCTACATTTCAACGGTGAAGGACTAGGCAGAGGGTATCCTCAATTCACTAGCTGGTCTCAGAAAAGAGAAAATAACAAACTACATAACAGAAAGCACAATAACACTGTCCGAACTAGCAATCGGACCAACAGTAAAAGTCTCGATTTCAACAAAACTCACGCTTGGAAATCCAGGAAGAGGTGGACAAAGCTGTGATGGTGGTTCCCACGTAAAAGAAGGTGAGCCTTCTCGTTTACCAACCATATTAACAGGATCTATGCTGCTACTAAAAAATCCAATTACAAAATCCCAGTCAGACTTTGCCAGACCCAGGAATCGAACTAAGAACCTCACAACCGAACACGACAACAAACGAATGCCACGGCATAAATAAGACAGTTCAGTAAGTACTTAAAAAATGAAAACATCTGTTCTCGTTACTCGTTACACCAAGAAAACTTAACAAACAAAAGGAAAACAAAGCTGTACAGTAATTCCAATGTTTATTTCCATGATTGTGGTTCTGTCTTGTGGTGGTGGTGTTATCGTCGATGGAGCTTGTCGCGCATAATAATGGCGCCGAGCTTGGAGACGCCGTCTTGGTACTCCGTTTTTCCGAGAGGTGGCACTGCTGATGACGTTTCTGGAGAACAAATTTTTATATTAATATGTATATTGAGAAATAAGTATAAGGCCAGATTGACTTAAAGTTATTAAACCTGTCTCTTGAACGTTTTTAATTCAGCCCAAGAGCTGGCCTGTATCTTAGTCTCTCTTAGTAGCGGTCGGCCAGTGGTCGAAACTTTGTATTTTTTTTCTTTCTGCACTCTTTCTCCATTTACTTTAACTATGCCAAATTACACTTCTTTGTGCCCGCAACATGCTTAAGAAGAGGCACAATGTTTTTCTTGCTGTATTCATTAACAATAATAGATGCGATAGCTTAGTGGGAAACCGTTGGACTGCCACGCAGAGGTCTCGAGTTCGAACCCAAGGCGCGCCATCTCTGACTTTTCGAAGTTAAATGCGTATTAAATAGTTGATTATCGCTTGCTTTAGCGGTGAAGGAAAACATCGTGAGGAAACCTGCATGTCTGAGAGTTCTCCATAATGTTCTCGAAGATATGTGAAGTCTGCCAACCCGCACTGGGCCAGCGTGGTGGACTATGGCCTAACCCTTCTCATAGTGAGAAGAGGCCCGTGCCCAGCATTGGGACAGTTTAATAAAGGGCTGATATTATTATTATATATTATTATTAATTAACAATATGTTCATTAAGCATAAGTGTTCCCTTCTGATATAGATAAGATACTGACCGCATTTAGCTCTTGGATCTGCGGCGGCCCCACCACCGCCTTGCTTAGAGAAGGTTCTAGGAGCTGACTTCGCAGGTTTAGGTCCAACTCTGCATGGATCACCAGGCAACCGCATAGGTTGGGCACAAGGACCGGTACCACTCGAATCCGCTGCGCGTTGGAGACCCTCGAATTGGGCGCCAGGACCTGAACACATTGTTAACAATTATTAGTCATTGTTGCATTATTCTCCTGATCTGTATATTTAAGATATTAACATATACATACATCAGGTGTAAACAGGTACAGTTTACGTTAGTTAGGAGCAACGTGGAAGAGTGCAAGATACTATTTAGTTTTGAACGTGTACATCCGTATAGATTCGTAATAAGAGTATTCAAGTCGCTTAATTTTAAAAAAATCAGCTAACTTCTGGGGTATTTCGGTAAAATTAGTTGAAAGTATTTTTGTTAATATAACGCGACACCTAGCCGCAATATTCAACGGATGCATTGATGTAGGCATTTTTCCAAACTTAATGAAATGCAGTAATATAATACCTTTATTCAAAAATGGATGCAAAAGTGACCCCAGTAATTTTAAGCTGAATTCAATATTACCTGCTATTAGTAAAATATTTGAGAAGATTATATTATAGCAATTAGAGAGCCACTTCAGTGTAAACAATTTATTTCATGCAGATCAATATGGTTTGAGGGAGCTATATTACGCTTTTAAAACGCATATTCAGTGTCTGGGAAAATTCGCAAGATGTCATTGGCGTATTCTGTGATCTCTCTAAAGCCTTTGACTGCGTTTACCATCATACGCTGTTGCGAAAACTCAGGCATTATGGCTTCCGAGATACTGTAGACCGAAAAGCAACCAATTTAAGTGCTGTTAATGATTCACTCGCGCAAGTCCTGGACTGAATTACGACGAATAATTTACTACTAAACTCTAAAAAAACTAAATGTATCAAGTTTACATTGCCAAATATAAAGAGTCCTAACGTGAATATAAATTTAAATTATGAAATTATTACTTTAGTTCAATCTACAGTTTTTATAGAATTATCTTTAGATCATAAAGTTCAGTGGGGCGCTCAAATATCGTATCTTGCCGGAAAACTTAGCTCAGCCGCATACGCAATTCGGAAAGTAAGACAGCTTACTGATGTAGATACTGCAAGACTAGTATATTTCAGTTACTTTCATTCTTTCATTTAGTTAGTATCATGTCATCCTACGGTATATTATTGTAGGGCAAGACAGCTGATATTGAGACAATTTTTATTCTTCAAAAGCGTGCTGTATAATGATATATGCTGAATATGTGAATCAAATTGTAACGGGAAATTGTTTAGGTGAGGACCTTTCAAATGTGCTAAATAGAAAAATGATGCCCTTCGAGTAAAAATTAAAAAAATAAGTTTTTAAAAAGTACGACATATACCAAAATAATGCGGTGATTTCAAAATTAAGTAATTTAAAAAAAAAATCTTTTATAATTTGACAAATCAATCCTTCACAAATAATAATAGTGAAAAAGAAATGAAAATTAGCCATAAACGAAGCACATGTAGTTGAAAGTCTGGAAAAGTCGTACCTTTTTTAAAAACTTAGATTTTTTTATTTTTACGCAAAAGTCTTAATTTTTTTATTTATTTCATTTGAAAGGTTCTTACCTAAGGAATCTCGCGTTACAATTTGATTTACATATTCTGTGACACCCTGTAAATTTGGTAAATTATGTTTATTAAACATAATATTCACTTATACATATAATAAGAATAGTGATATCCATAATGTAAACACTAGAAATAAGCATAAGTTAGTAGGCCCATATCATCGTTTTACATAAAGTTCACAATACATTTGCAGGACTCGTTATTCGTTTTTTTAATAACCTACTGTAGCGGCGGTGGTAAAAGAAAGACGACGATGAAATCACTTATGATTTATTTTCTTAATAAAAGTACAATTGCAATGATGGTATGGTCCACAAATGTTCGCGAACAAAGCATTTATGTACGCACACCATCGCTTATTGTTCCTAAGTGTCAGTTGGTCCGGCTAGTTCCACTAGGTGCGGCAACTATGCCGTGCACAACGGACTGCGTTTATTATGCTGGCGCGAACGCCTTATATAGTGTCCTGGCGCGGTGGGGACGCTAACGGCAAGTGTGTGTGCGTTCGGCCGGGCTCGGTGACCGTCGTCAGCTCTGCATGTGTGCGTAGATGAAGCGCGGCGTATGGGTGTCCATTAGCGGTGTTACACTACTTATTAATATAATTAATTTACCATTGCTTAAATTTAAAGTCATTTTTCAATACTAAAGAATATAACCGGCTTCTTCAAAACTGACCTAGGTTCGGACCCTAGATCAACTTTTATTTATTTATATATTAATTATTTATATAACATAAGGCTTACCAACTAAACTACATACTAACCATTTACATGAAAACAATTATAAAAATATATCTGTGTATGCTTTAAAGTTAAGGGTGAGCACAGCGTTACCTACATCAAAAGTGTACATACGCACTCTTAATAAAACACTAACTTAACTCAAAATTTGGAAGAAAGGCAATTTGAACTGTAATGCGTGACTATAATTCTAATATTATATTTGTGTTAGGTACTTGCAACAGAGTTTAAATTTGTTTACTCCGAAAATCTCAGATAGGCCTCTGTTTTAATAAGAGTGCGAATATGAAAGGTTAAAATTTAATTTTAAGCTATACAAACTACACAAGTAAATTCAGGCTAGGTTAAAGACTAAATTAAAACTATACTATACTTACTAAACTAAATTATACTGTACAAGACTAAATATTGTTTTTTAAATGTACCTAACTATTTTCAGTCAGAGGAAGTTCGGTAAATGTCTAAACAAGTAATTCCCAAAGTGGTCCATGTGGACCTCCAGGGGTCCACGGGAGACTCGATGGGGTCCACGTTGGCGTGACAAGACAAAAAATGGGGGACCACAATTCGTAAGCGGCGACCCACGAAAATTTATTTGAACTGGTCTAAACTTTGTTAAGTTTTGAATTAAACCTTCTCAACCTTTAGATTCCTTAAACATGTGATTACAAATCTACAAACGCTTATGCAACCACTAACCTCTCTCGCAATAATCAACCTGGTATGTTGTCTTATTGCGATCCCTGTCAATCCGTTGCTTCAGTTCAGGAGAAGCGTCATTCTGCAAAATGCTGTACAGCATCGGGTATTTCGATTGCAGCTGTTTGGAAAATATATTAAATATACATTCCAAGTTTAATTTTCACATTTTCATCCTAAAGGATGTTTTCTATCGAGTCTGCCGAATGACGTATAAAGTTTATAGAAGAGTTTAAAACATTCGTGCAATTAAAAAAAGTTGCTTTTCAATAATGGTTAGCTTGTAAGTTATACCTACATAGCATTATTGACGTTAAGCAAAATTATTTATTTTCTTAAGATAAAAGATTGCTCCCATTGCCGAGAAGGTATAAGAACGACGCCTTCAATGGTATGGATATGTGCTCCGCCGTCCAGAAGACCATACGGTACGAGTGGCCCAACAACGAAGGGTCGCCGCGGAAGACCTCCTGCCACCTGGCTTTCATCAGTCCAAAAAGACCTAAAGGACATGAATGTTGATGCTGCGACCGCGCAAGATAGAATAATATGGAGAAGGCAGACAAGAAGAGCCGACCCCAGATTATGGGATGAGGCGAAGGAAAGAAGATTTATTTTGTTAAGAATTTAGGCTACCTGAAAGGCTAACAAGATTATTAGAAATATGCTGTTCTCCATTAGCGATTTTAAAAATTCTCTCGATTTACCTTATCCAGGAAGGCATTAGGTTGGTTGTAGCGTGACGTAGGCGTCTCAGGTGGCGCTGCGACCCGCACTGGATACAGCTTCGGGTCCAGCAGTGGCCCCATTATCTGGAATCAGTTTAATGTTTTCACACATGGACAAGCTTAGATGGCACGTTAGTCGTAAAAGGGGCGTTCATATTTTCAACTTGACCTTAAGGTGGCAAGAGTTCGCTCTACGTATCACACAATTTTTCGTCCGTGTTGGGATCGGACCCACAGCACCCGCTGCACTAGCAGTGGCGAGGCAAACACGTCATTAATTATGTCACTTTTTAATATGCTTGAGGTCATCAGTTTTAACCTCATTTCTGCTCCATCCGCCTTCCTTTCCTGGAGGCAGTTGAGGCATCTCCCCTCCGGAGTATTGAGGACACCGGCAGTCCGGCGGCCGCGAATGCTGCATGCATGCTTGATAGAAGGCTAGTTCTTGTCCTGTTAGTTTCGGAATTCTGAAACAAAAACATTTGTGTTAACAACTTATAACAAAGTGGACTGCTTACTTCAATAAAAGTATCGTATTAAGAGATGCATAACTGTTGCCCGCTCGAAGACTGACAAATAACCCAGTGTTGCATTCCTGTGATAAAAAATTTATGACTTAGATACGCCTGCTTATTTTCAATGGCGTTGGCTCACCTACACTTCACAAATTATATTTTAATTCCCACGTAATATAAAGGAAGCGAGCTTGCCATCTAACATTTCACGACTCCATGCTGCTGAGAACTTTTTAACAGGATCCCAATTACCTACGCTTCGTTTAATCCAAACGTCGAATCCGTGACATAACAATTAATGGCAAACATAAGCACAACCTTATACCATGGGACCAACGAGGCATACATTCCAAAGTGATTTGATAAAAGTGATCTATTAGTGCCCCGTGTGCCCCTGGAACTCTGCAACTCTTTTTTAGGTCTCAGAAGGTTCGGTAATAATTGCAACGGGTATACCTCCGTTGCCACAAGCATCTAAAGGTCACAGTAAACGAAATTATTATACGCGACATTACTGGAAGAACTCTTGACACCCCATGTATTCCAAATAAGTAATAGTTTTAAGATACATGGGCACTGATCAGTTTCTATAACGGAGAACATAATCAGCTTTATTGGACAAACATTAACCATGCAGAATTTGATTGCAGTCAGTATACTCAATAACTTACTCAGCAATCCCTGCACCCGCCCCGCCGGCGCCAGCACCGGCACCTCCAACGGCTGGCGCTGAACTGGATCCGGGCAAGTTGGGCCATAGGTAGTCCTTCCTGTATGTGGTCAGGTAATGATCCATCGCCTATTTCTCACTCTCATTTCATGTAACAATTTTGTGATTTATCCCAAACGTGCATTTTATATAAATTGTATAAAAGTATTTATTTTATATTTTCAACATGTATTGACAAGTCATTATTGACTTGATTCGTATTTAAGAGCATAATATTACATACGCTTTGTTTGTGAGTGTTGTAATTGCAGATAATAATCGCCTTATGGAAAAGGTTACACTAAAAAGATCGGTAGTCATTGTTTTTGGATTCAGTCTATCATGTTGCCGTTTTGCTTACTTACCTGCCTTGATTTTATTGATGATTAGCTGTTACCTGCGACTTCGTCCGCGTAGATTTTAACTAAAAAGTGTTTGTCACCGCGGAACCCTATTTTTTTTCTAAAAATAGGGTTCCGTAGCAGCAGCCTAAGTTACTCCTTATAACATCAGCTATCTGCCAGTGAAAGTCCCGTCAAAATCGGTTCAGCCGTTTCGGAGATTAGCCGGAACAAACAGACAGATAGACAGACAGACAGAAAGACAAAAATTTTAAAAATAGATGTTATTTTGACATTACAAACAGACACTTCAATTTTATTTATTTGTATAGAAGATGATAATATTAGCCCCGTTTTATGTAAGCTATCCTATTGCTGGTCTTGGAATTCTTCTTGTTACCAAAATACTTAGGGTACAGCTTACGAGACTTACAGACATATGAGAAGCAGTATAATCTATGTCTCATATGTCTATGATCGAAACCATCTTAAAAAATGGTAGGTATCTTTTTAGTATCTTACTCTTTTCTCTCGAAGTCTTCCTGCGCAACTAAACGGTACTTTATATAGATATCTATAAGGTACCGTTTAGCAACGCGATTAAGACCCCAAGTCTAATTTTGTATATGAGTTCATACGTAAATTAATTGCCAAATAAAATTATGAAAAATTAGAAAGTGCAAATTCAAAATTATCTAAACGGGCGTTTGGATATTTATTATTCAATCAGATAATTATGTACGTAAACCGTTGAATCAAAATGAATAAAACTTATGTTTACTGATAGACCATGTCCTGGATTATCACATAGGATACTTTTATCTAAGCATGTGTTCACTTAGGATTCTATCAGACGAAGCTGTGGGCAGAAACGTTATGCAAAATAAAACAAGAACTCAGAACTTGAATGTCTCAATTTATTTCACAAGAATCCTAAATCCTATAGGTATAATTGTATGGGTTGAGCCAACGTCCGTACTTAGGCTCCTTGCGCGGCTTGCCGAACGGGTTCTGCTCCAGCACAACCTTGGCCAAAAGACCATGGCATACATTGTACGTGGTGTCTCCAGTGTTCACGCGCAAAATGCGACGGAGTTCCTCTGGAAATTAAAGGCAGGATTAGAGTACTGTCTTTCTGGTCTTTATAAATTTAAATATCCTTTCCTTCTATATTATTCTGGGGCCCTCTTCTTTGAATTTTGGATTAATTAAACTCACAAATATATTACACAGTAATGCTGCGTAACTTAATGGTAAATTGGTTGGGTCCGAATGTTTGATCATATTTTTTGTAAAGTCAATTTGGGCACTAGGCATTTGTTTCCTTTGTTGGGTGTCACCCAGAAGTCGTCGTCTGTGTTGTGTTGGACACTGTTGGGTGGATCGCTGATGTAGTTTCAGTTCCAACGACCCACCCACCATTCAAGGAAGCGAGGTGGCACACCGTGATGGGTTTAGTCGGTAGTACCCGGGACGTTCCCATCTTTACCCGGGTGAGCCCGACATAACCTCTCCGCTCCCCTTTTCAGCGGAGCGGTATGAGTCAATGCATTCCCACACGATAAAAAAAAAGCCCTTCCAAAATCCAAAACATACTATTTCTGCATTACAACATTTTTGACCGCCTGGATATCGAACCCATCACACTCGGATCAGTGACAGTGTCAAGACGACCATTCTACGCCATCAACGCAATTGATAATCACAGTATAAAATCAAGTCTCTAAACATTACCTGCATTGTATGCACGATACCGAGACAAAGCTATACACTCGACGGGATCCCGATCTCGTAAATGTAAATGTTTTAAGAGATGTTGGTAACCTCTGGCCTGGCTCTTTGTGTTCTCCAAGTCTGCCTGTTCTATCAATGTTCATAAACTCAGAAGACATAACGTACTTGTAAGCGAATCATCGAACTTGGGTCGCATGCCCATGGCGGACGGTGGCTCAGCATACTTCTCAGGTCGAGGGTGGCGGTAGGAGCCGCGCTGGCTCGTGTCCGGGATGTCCACGTCGTCCGGCAGTCGTAGGGTCTGGAGAGCACGCGCTCGTCGAGCCAGGTTCACCGACATGAAGGGAAGCTCTGAAGGGATAAAAAACTGTATAGTGTTACCGCCTCCTTAGTATTGGAACTAGCACCTCAAGTTCAATATTACAGCCTCCTTAGTACAAGAACTACCACCTCAACTTCCGCTGCGTCATCGCGCTAACTGATTTTTATTTTATTACTAATGTTAGATTAATTAATTATTTTACGTACTAATAATTCATACTAGATTATTGTTAAGAATATAGGCGTGTTTAGTTTATTTTTATGTGTGAATGCTAATGATGTATTTGTTATATGTTGTTATATTGATCAAGCCGTTATCATTAAAAAAGAGGTGTCGGCCATTCTGGTGTTGGTGCGTTACGTTGAGTACGTTTGGTGTTTTTATTTCTGCCACAAACCTTTAATAATAATAGTTTAAAAACCCAAAAGTTGTACTGTTATTTGAAAGGTAGTGAGACACTCAGACTATACAAATAACGTCTACTTAACCTATTTTGACTGCCTCGATGGCGTAGTGGTTAGTGTAACCGACTGCCACGCCTGAGGTCTCGGGTTCGATTCTCGCACACGTCAAACATTTGTGTGCTTTCATGCACACAAATTTGACTTGTGCGGGAATCGAACCATTTGTGTGCATGAACATTGATGTTTGTCTTGGTCTGGGTGTTTCTATGTATAATATGTGTAAGTATTTACAAAAAAGAAATAGTATATATGTATCCATTGTCTAGTACCCATAGTACAAGCTCTGCTTAGTTTGGGCTAGAATTTAGATGGTGTCCTGTATATGTGGTAGAATATTATTATAAATTTTTGATTTAATGGAATATTGCTCCTTATGCGTAACGTTTTCTTAACTTGTCAGCCTAACCATATCGAGAGATAATAATATTGTGCCTAGATGGTGGCGGCAGCGTCATAACGATGGTCAGTCATATAGCTTAAATATTTAACGCCATACCAAATAAGTCTTTATGTCAAAAGCGTTCAGTTTAAAACTTACCTCGCAAATAATTTTCAATTTTATGGAGTAGTAGAGGCTCGCTGATTTCAGCATGAATGGGCCGGCTCGACCAGGGAAGGACTACCCTTTCACAGAATATCGACGTGAAATAGCAGTATTCCTACTGTTGTGTTTCGTTTGGTGAGTGAGAGTGCCGGAGGCCCAATCACCCCCTTTCCCCCTTCCCACTTCCTTTCCTTAAGGGCCGGCAACGCGCAAGTGATGCCTCTGGTTGCAGGCGTCCATAGGCTACGGTGACCACTTACCATCAGGTGGGCCGTATGCTTGTTTGCCACCTAAGTTGTATAAAAAAAAAGCAAGGCTTTGATCAACTATAGTGATGCTCAACGAAGAGTAACTTGTTCAATATTTCGGCAGCAATGGCTTTAGCTCCCACCGAACACTTTCCATTTTTGAATTATTTTTGGTTTATAAAGAAGTGTTTATGATCAAGGATTAAAGTTTTCACCTCTATCGGCAGTCCCCAAAGACTGCCCCAATTTTTTTTTTAATCCATACCTCGAGAACAGTACTTAGTCAAGTACTCGGTCCTTTTCAGGTCTTGTATCTCGTGTTCTATGGGTATAGGGTCGATATCTTTGGACATATACATCTTCGTTAACTCCGGATAATCATCTGCGAACTGCATATAAGATACATACATAGTCTCACCTTTATATCCCTGAAGTTGTAGACAGAGGTCACACCTACAGTGAGTCGTGTATGGGTTTTGGTCTCACGGGATTAAGGGTGAGTCTATTGAGTATTGACGACTGCCGGACATATTTCCAAAATCGCTTCTACTACTAAGAATCTCTTGATAGAAAGTCCAATATTATGTTGCGTAACCCAGGCATCGAAGCCGAAGTTTTATAGTTTTCACGGCATATCGCGCTGAACCGAAAAAGCAAACGTCCCATTTCGCATTTTAGTGTAAAATAAAAAAGGGACATAGTCCCTTGAGTCTCTTGTTATTTAAGGTTCTTGTTATAAGGGATAGCCCTTGACTGACCCAGGCATCGAGCCCAAGTTTAAGTATACATTTGATATCATGTCGCATTGAACCGAAAAGCAACCGTCCCTTTGTGCATTTTAGTGTAAAAGAACAAGAGACTATAGTCCCTTGACTCACTTTAGCGGATAAGTACGAATATAGAAAGAAGTCTACTGCCGTGTCAAGTAGTACTATGTGAGAAAGGTGAATTTGATACTGTAGGTGTAGAGAAACATGGTGTATTGTCCGTCCAACATAAGGGGATCCTCCGCCTAGACCGCACTTCGCTTCACGATTTAGGTTTAGGATATGGAAAAGTGTGTAATTGTGTGTAGCGCCATCTCTTATCGTGTGTCGAAACTTATTTGTCTGTGTGGCGCCACAGTACCATTTTAACAGTTCCATAAGGCACTCTTCGTGAAAGAGATGATATACCTAAAACTGTGTGAACTTAATCGACCAATCTGAAATAATACGTACCCTCTTTACAGCCTCCTTGTAAAACTCTTTTTTGATGGGACACAGTACATCTGGAACCCTTGATGGCATATCCTTCGCCTTCAGAGCGTCTCGGCTCGTTCCCACTATCAGACAGTCGTCATCGATTGCTTTGCGACGAGGACTTTTACTGGAGATGGAAACAAGTATGAATATTTACTGGCTGTGTGCAGCGATAGCCCAGTAAGAGATCGGTGGACTGCCATGCAGAAGTCTCGAGTTCCATCCAAAGGCACACACCTCTGACTGTTCAGAGTAATGTGCGTATAATATAGTTAATTATCGCTCACTTTAACGGTGAAGGGAGGGAACCTGCATACCTGAGAGTTATCTATAACGTTCTCGAAGATATGTAAAATCTGCCAAACCGCTCTAGGCCAGCAGGGTGAACTATGGCCTAGCCCCTCTGCTGGGCATGGGCTAAGAGTGTGTGTGTGAGAAAAGCTCACACTGAGAAGAGGGCCGTGCCCAGCAGCAGGGCAGTTTATATACAATGTTGATATTATATTTATACACATAGTCATCAGTTCATCAGATAGACGGTAGAAGTATACTTATAGACCTTCATTTCGAAAGCTATACATAATATGTATGTATTTGTGGCTGGCGACACGGCTGTGATAAGCTGGTATGCAGTATCCATAGATAATAACCATATAAATCAGGCGGACTTTAGCCTGTGGCGACTCCGCACAGACGAAGAAGTTTCGCCTACATCTAACAGAAGGCGCTACATACCTACAACAAGCGCTCAAATGACGTCATACTATTCTGCATCGCACAAGTGGAGTTTACACAGCGACTAAGTATATATACAAGCGCCCGACATCAACCGTCGGGCCACGGCCCGCCAATCACGAACAACCAGCCTGGTCGGAGGATCCTTTGTGTTGGAGGGACATCACAACCTGTTCCTCCACAAGCCTTATGCTAGTAAATCACAAGCATTCTGCACGTTTATTAATAAAAATATTTCTATGATGTCCAATATACTCACGGTTTAACCTTCTTTACAAAGTCCACCACAGTGACCGACCGAAAATCGATTTCGCCATCGAAAACGGACATTGTAAAATATATTTATTATAAGGAATAATTACAGTTACAAATTATTTTACGTTCCACAAAAGTCGCTGTTTTTAAATAAGCGCAGAGTACCTACTCTGATAATTATAATAAAGCACCTACTTTATTATATCAAAATGTTTTGGACGTAGATTATTAAATAAAAATAATTCGAAGTGCCACATAGATTGACACTTTTGAAAGACAAGCGTTTTCTTCTTATTGAATTCGATTGTCAATAATACGTAAGACAACAACCAAAGAGGTAAATCTATTATCGTGTTTATTCAGCGTGGCGAAAGAATATATAATGAGACAAACCCAATGATTTCAAAAGAAAGGATACGCCCATCTGAACAATTAACATAAATCTTTAAACAAGCAAAAAGTAGTGCCCTCTGCTGCGTTGCACAGGGTGACGACGTAACCTTGTACGTGCGTGATTTTTTATTACATTTTATCGGAAATAAGTCAGTTGCATGGCGATAATTATACGTAGGTTATTTACATAATTTTTTACTTGCAATTTAGAATGATCAGCGATCACTATCGCAATTATTAATTTAAAAAAATTATATTCTTTATTCATGTATATTTTTCAGGAAAGGTTTTAGTATATAATTTGGCTTGAAATAAGGCTATTTTCGTTATTTCCTTATAATGCGGCTCCAAATTTCTTCACGCGTTGTATCATTTGGAAATCTGTTAATAAAAATTGTCAGAATCGTAATTCGTGATTACATAATTGTATAAACATTGTTTATAAGTCTTCTCCTATATACTTTTACCAGAAGTTTGATGACGACAACAGTTCTGCACAGTTTGCATGAAGAAAAAAAAAGAATTTAGAAATATTTTTAAAAAAGTTAAAAAAAAATTAAAACAGATTTAATCTACTTTAAAGTTTATGCTAAAAAGGCCTTTTTGCCATCTGACGCAATCCACTGGCATTGCGTGAGATGGCGAAAAGTAATTATCTATTATTATTTTTTTATTATATTATTAGATAAAATTCAAAATTATTTACTCTAAAAAATTAAAATTAGTTCCAATGACAAAAATAAAACACAAATAAAAATGACGCCTGTACAAGGTTATTTTGTGATATTCGCGACATGTCCGCCATTGTCAACTTCGGTAATAAAATTATAGCTTTAGAAATGTGTTTAGTTTATAATTTTATTGCTACAAAATAATGTAAGGTTACTTACCGATGATACGATATCCCATGTTCCTTTTTAGCCTTTGTGTTATAATTTTTGCAGCCTTTTACTACGCAACTAGGCATTTTTTTGACAAGCATGTACCACTGACAGCGGACCGCGGTCGACTAGGTCACCGTTGGCCCTAAACAGACATTTTAGGGCCAGCGCACTGGTGCCATTTAATTTTATTCGCTCGGTTGGCCTGGTCCTTACGCTAGTAATATATAAGTCAATGCGCAAACCTTAAAATGGTACTCACCGCCGGCGCCGTCCACGCCAATGTCGCCATGCGGGATTATAGGAAGATATAAATATTGTACATTATAGGAAGACAACATTTTTTTTATCGCTTTAGTCCGCCGATTACACGTCAGCACAATGGGCCACGAAGACTTATCAGTCGTATGTTGACAGCATAGCCTCCTTAAGGAACTCGGAAACCTGACGTATCGCAGAAACATAGCACAAGTTTATTTGTCTTCGATCTCTCGATCGATACGACTGATGCATTTTGAATCGTCATATGCCTCTACTCTACATATCAACAAAAGTGTAGACTCATTTGTTGTCAAACCTGTCCTGGAGATGCCAGCGCTGAGTCGAAACATGGGTCGACGCATATTTTGTATTTGAAGGAGAATATTGTAAGTTAGAGTACTTATGTCCGAAGCCCTCGATGAGTATGTCTATCATTAGAGGAGTTCTGTCTTGTCTGACACAGAACTCCATTTCTTGAATAAGTCAAGATTATTTAAAGGTTAAAGTGCGTCTGTTATTTTTTAAGCTGTTTCACATCTGATTCCTAACACTACATAAATGGCAAACAAGATGCGCCTACCTGATGATAAGCTTCTTCTCCCTAGCCTTTATTATTCCCAAGTCACTTGGGGTCGGCTTTCTAGTCTAACCGGATTTGACTGGATATCAGTTTTTACACGGAGCGACTGCCATCTGACCTCCGCAACCCAAAGGCTAACGATACCCTAAGGCTAGACCAGGGCACTGACTTCCCAATAACGACTGCCATAGATGTTCATGGCAGCCGGGACCGACGGCTTAACGTGCTCTCCGACGCACGGAGCAGGCGATAATTTTCAATCAATACGCACATAATTTCGAAAAGTCATATAACTTCCGAAAGTCAGAGGTGCGCGACGTGGGTTCGGACCCGAGACCCTCTGCATTGGAGTCTTATTGGTCTCCCCACTGAGCTATCGCTGCTTATGATCGAGAATATATGCATAATATTGTCGTCGGAATTAAACTACTCTTAATACGGCTATGGTGCGTTGATGATTTTAAAAACACTTTTATTACGTAAATTTGAATAGGCTACCTAATAGTTTAAAATTATAAATCAAGAATAGATTATTCATGATGATTCAAGAATAGGTGCGTTCGAAATGTGGTACCGGCATAATACATAATGTTACCTACAATTCTTCAGGAGCAAAAACTCAAAATAGAAACACGCTTGTCTTCAGTATATTTGCAAAGGGCACATTCTTTCTTCGGGTACGTTGTCCGCCGGACCCTTAAAACCTTGAAAAACAAACTAGCGTGACACGTGGGAGGAAAAAGGAATAGAGGAAGAGCGCCCACCCGATGGATAGATGCTATCCTGTAGTTAAAATTGAAACACACAGACGGCTGGGTAGATAGTGCTAGGTGGATACCTAGTCCCATGCGGGAGCAGCTGGAGAGCCTCGCAACGCTCATTTTGGTAATCTCGACCTTCGGGCATGTTTCTACAGAATATACCACGGGGAGTGCTCTGAAGAGTTATTCCACCTTATCCCGCCCTCCCCTTTCCTATCCAGAACAACGCGTGCAAGGCTCAGATGCCATCCTTACACGGTGGAGTCGATTAGAGCGCGTACCAAAAAGTTTGGGTCCTCATATCTCTGCCGAACGACCAAGGCATGGAATTCTCTGCCAAGGCACGTGTTTTCTTCTTCCTTCAATCCTGGGTTCTTTAAGCGGGGCGTGAAAAAGCGTCTTCTCAGGCCGTCAAAGTAGAGACCTCAACATCGCCTCGGCTACTGTGGGTGCGATGTGGAGGCCACTGCTCTTAGACCACACGACTGCTTAACATCAGGTGGAGTGTGGTCATTTTGACGAGCAAAATAAAAAAATAAAAAAAAAATACGACGGAGAAAAGTATTGCCAACCTTTTTCTATTGTAATACTTGGGCTATCCAAGGCTATCCCGCCGACAAACTGTCACACAGTTTGGTGGGTATATTTATCTTGTGTAATGTATTATATTCAATAAATGTTTTAATTATTAAAAAAAAAAAAAAAAAAAAAAAAAAAAAAAAAAAAAAAAAAAAAAAAAGGATGCGTGGTGGGTTTCTATTTTCCCAATTATTATATTGCAATGGATTACAATAACGTAGTGTAGGACGCCCTCCGACCAGGGGGGATGACGATCTGCGAAAGACTGCAGGCAGATGCTGGATGCGGCAAGCTGAAGACAGGGCGCTATGGCGCTCTTTGGGGGAGGGCTATGTCCAGCAGTGGACTATTATAGCCTGATGATGATGATGATGATGATGATGAATGGATTACCGCCAAGTAACCTCTTATTCAATTTTAGATATCAAAAACCATTGCTGTAGGTACAGATAAAATATAAAAAAAAAACACAATATATTTAATAGAAATTTATAATCACTTTATACTATACATTAATGGTGTGCATAACAAATTAACGGGTATTCTATAATCAATAATATTTTTTATAAACTAATTACATACAGACTCCACCTCGCTATTTAGCGAGGCAGCTCTTTAATAAGGCCCGTGCGGTTTTTTGTTTTATTTAGGTATACCTATTTAACAGCGTATAATAATTATTATAAAACATAGCAGTGGCACAGAATACAAAGGTACACAAGGCCGTCAATACAATGCGTGGCCGTTGTCAATACAAACAATGGTGAGACCACAACATTGAGACATAAATTAAATAGATACAGATAGCCAACTTAATATAAAGCCAATAAAGACTTAGGTACCCACACTTACGCGTTTATCGATATCACATAAAATCGGCCAAATGTAGTAATTCTTGTTCAACTAATTTGATCTGCAACCGCTACGTATGTATCTGAGTGGGTATATAATTTTTCACTTTGTATTAATTCGGCCATCTATAAGTATCTAATTTATGACCTAATTGTGTTTTAGAGTTCGAAAAACTTTTATACAACAGCTTTGTCCGTCCGTCTGTCTGTTATACAACTTGCAACTCGAGAACCGTAAGAGCTAGAGACTCGCGGTCAGCGCCATTCAACTCAGCATAGTCGATATACCCCCGAAATTACTGTGACCTTTGACCTCTGACCTCAAGGTCACATGGTATCACGTGACCTTTGCATATTACTTGAACCATTTTTTCGAACTCTAAGATTTACGGCAATTAATTGCCGTTTCTCACTTGTTTCTTTTGCAAAATGTGTTGAGAGTTCAGCATTATTAACGGTCACTTTTACCGTAATTATAGCTTCCAGAACAGAAAAACAAATCGGTTCTATTTTGAAAAACACAGCAGGTTTGTTGTAATCAATATCAGAGTAATAAGTTATGTTTTTTATTATTAACAAGGCTGAAGTTTATTGCCATCGTAAGTTTTATATTAAGTATATTCCAGTTACAATATTTTACTCATCGTCACATTTTTAATGTTAAAAAACCGCACAGTCCCTACACAGATAAAGGTTGAGTCTCACTCACGCATATCAGCTACTGACCCGCGCAGCCAACGGAGATCCAACCTTTACATCGAAAACATAAAATATCAATTATAATTTATCTTAGCTATGAAAACGCAAGAATTATCGCGTCTATTTACAAAACATGTAAAAATGGCATCGTTGTAATATTAAACGAAGTAAGCTCTTTATGTAGCAAAGTTCTATATAATTATATACGAAGATATAGTGGAATAATACCTTTCAGTTCTAATTGAAGATAAAGATTTTTAAGTGTCCGCCTATTTCCAACAAGATACCAGCAATTACATAGGCTCAGATAGACAGCACAATACACAACATAAACAAACCGCACTCACACATCAGTGCAAGCGTATCGGGCGAATTAAGCCTATTGCAGTAATTAAGACTGCGCCGAGCGTTCGACGCACTTGGACTGAATGACAGAGCTCGATATTCAAATCGGCGCGCGGCCGCCATAATAAAATTGTATGCAGGATTTGAAGTGCTATTTTGATAAATATGTACCTTTATTGTCAAGCAATAACTTAAATATTTAGGACGGACAAATTGTAATATAACTATTTATGTTACGTTTAAGCTGTAAAATAGGAAAGACTTCTACTGGTATAATCTAAAAATCACTTAATACGAGCTTACGTTTTTGCATTTTTCGTGCAAATTTGCGTAATTTTGTAGGTGAAAATATTAATGATTTAAACTTTTCAACACGGACTAATTGTCAACACTTTCATTGTTATGATAAATGTATATTTTATATTTGTATTAAACAAAAAGTGTTGATTTTATCAACTTAACGGTGACCGCCTGTTTTGGCACATTTCGGTCGGCGCAGTCTTACTGTTTGGCCGTCTTGAAAACTTAACGCTGTACGCATGCGTCTGTGTGTGGGTATGCGAGTTTCGATCGTTAAATTGATCACGCCATTCTGTAACTATCTAGTTTGTGGAGTAACCAAATGTAGGTCACAAGACATATCGTTACAATATACTTTAAATTGTTGAATAAAAATTAAAGACATTTTTGATACAATATTAAATTATTATATTTGAAAACGTGATAGTAACGAAATAGTTTTCTAGGAGCAAACTTCTCCTAATCGGATAGTTACAGAACACCGTTTTTATCGTGTTGAGGTGAGCCAGCCATCTGTAGCTAAGTAATCTGTGATACAAATTTATTTGTTCAAGGTACTTACACTTTTTTACATAATGCACCGTACACTGAAAGATATTATTACACTTTCATATATAATTTTCTATAATATATTACAATAAAACTAACTATAGTCAGTCAGTCACCTTGTTATAATTTTATATTTTCAAATGTTCTTTTTTTTTTTAATATCTACACATGTTTCATTAATTTAACTGCAAATGTATAATTTTAATATTCAAAGTATATAGATTTAGTAGAACAGGAATATTAAGCTAACAGTCTACAACTTTTCAATATATTGACAAGGAGAGTATACAATTTTTCAGATATCAGAATAATTGTAAACAGCGTGCACTGATCATCGATCAATTTTATTTATATGGTTACTTCAATTGTATTTTATCGTAAAAGTTGTAAAACATGTGCTGTCTTGGTTCATAAATATTTCGATTAATTTTGTACTATAGGACTTTTTTTTATTTTCCAAAATGTTACAGCTTGGGGCTACACCAAAATATCTTATAGCAGTATTATTGCAATCTTACTTTACAAGGGAAAGAGACAGAGCAATGCAAATTATATTGCACCATCGTCTTATAATGACACTGCTTAAGGATACGCCCATCGGTGAGGCAAACAATACACGTTTCAATAAAATACCTCTTGAATTAATAATATTATACATTTGCAGTAAAATAAACTGAACTCTTTATTAATGAGACACATAAGAAGCCCGCTATACAACATTAGAAATCTGACAACAGATTTGTTAGGCTTACGAATTTTATTTACACAATTGCGATTAATCGCTGACATCTTATACAAATCGTTGCGTTTAGTCTGCGATCGAATTACGCCCTTCTTCGTATTAATATAATAATGGTAATTAGTCAATATTTTAGTTTAATTATGAATAAACTGAAAACTGACTTCAATGATAATACCGAGTGATAATTACCGAGAATTATTTCTGTTTTATAGTTTCGACTTGGTCGCATTTATCAAGTTACTTTTAATAGAATAGCCATTGTTGAAGTACCTAATATAGCTAAAAACGTTTTTTCGAAGTACCAGCTCATGTTTTTAAATATTTTTAGTAAGTATCGGTAATGTGAAAAAAATCAGGATAGTAGCAGGATAGTAATACTACGGGCAAAAAAAAATCCCCATGGTACTACCGGTAGTGCTACTGGTAGTACCACGGGGAATTTTTTTTGCCCGTAGTACTACTATCTTGTCTGGTAGTTCCACGGGAGATTTTACATAGTAGTACTACGGGCAAAAAAAATCCCCGTGGTACTACAAGTAGGACCACCGCGACCGGTAGTACCACGGGTAAGAAGTGAAAAATAATTACGTAATTATCTTTAGAGCCAATGTACAACGTCATCCTAAATTAAATAGGTATAGAGGCCATTACAACACAACGCAACGCATAAATATAAACGCACATATTATAGCAATTTGGTATTAATATGTAACATCCATTATGATGCAAGTATGCGACGCAAGCTAATTACACACAATAAAATCATAAGAGTTATTTCGTCGTTTACGCGACGCATATACCTCGCGAAAGTGCGTCGTCATCACTATTGCGACTTTCGTTAATTTTTTGTTGCGTTGTATTAATTCGGCCATCTGTATCCGTCTATTTTATGACGTCACGTTTGTAAGATAAAGTAGACTAAATGAAGTAAGAATATTAATTTAGAAGTAGAAAACTAAGGTCCTAGAATGTGAATTTTGAAAGAAATAAAGAAAAATATTATCGACTTGATTGTGAGCGTTGCCTATGTTTTCTTATTACTTATTGCGCTAGTGGCGCCTCTGGTGGTCGAAAATTGCATTAATTCTATTCGATGTTTAACCTTTTGACCGCCGCAGCATAAAAGTAGCGTCGTGCCCCCTACGCCAGGCGATGATTAATGTAGTTTTAAATAATAGGTAAAAGGAACACAATAAACATATTTTTTTATGTTTATTTTGAACTGTAAAATAGTCGTATTTTCGACGTGCCATGCCGTCGGGGGCGTTGTGAGCACGGTTTAATTTGACGTGAATGGAAGTCCGTGGCGGTCTAAAGGTTAACTTTGTTGGGTATTAGAGAGGCGAGAGACTAGGATTACATACTTATGTCGTATTTACTTGAAAAATGTAACTAAGTAGAATCTTCTAGATCTATTATTAGAGAAACAAACTTTGTGCTAAAACTGGTATAATATTACACCTGTTTTTGATACTTTAGATAATAATAGAGACCATACATAAAATATATAAGCACAGAAGCACTTTCTTACTCACATAAAGACATAAACTCGTGCGTACAACGATTTTATACGAATGCGTTAGTATTTCTCACGTTGTCGAGCTGTCATTCTGTATCTACCTAATTTATGCATTTGTAGTTCACAGCTTGAAAGTAGGAATAACTTATTTGTTGGAAAAATTGGGTAACTGTTCTTAATTATATTTCTCTCTTTACCTAAAGTTTCAATAAACCGATAGAATAATAATTACTTGAATTATTATAGAGCCTAGAAAAAGAAATACTGGTTACTATATAACTTAAACCTATTGGATATTTCCAATAAATGATATGAAAATGGTCCAATCCTGATTAAATTATTTTCTACATACTTTCTTTTCTTTCGAGAGATTCTACCTATCAGTGACTTTCAATAACAGTCCTGAAATTAAAACTTTCATTGTCTAAAGTGAATATAACATTTGAAGTTAATTAGTATGATCTTTGATAATAACCCCCAGGTCCATATAATTCATAATACGATCATAACATTTATTTAAATGTAATTCTTAAACATGAAACATTGACCTACAAAAATAATTTAAGAGGGGTTAAACAAACTATAAATATCAAATTATAAAATTGGCTACGTTAAAATTAAACATTTTAAATTGATAAAGCGAAATGTAGCCTCTTAGATAATAAATTAAACACTTTCGCGCTATTATATCTTTTTTAGGTTGGCAACATTAACAAATGTTGCCAACCTAAATAAAAAGATATTCCTATTAGGACTGGACTAAAAATGCTATCGCGACCAAATTTTTAATTGTAAAATAATTTTAAATGTCGAATCATATACGTTCCTCTCAAAATGTCTGCTCCAAAATAAAGAGAAACGCGGGCTGTTGTATAAGCAACATATTTTTTGTGTTACGCGTAACCAGCCTGACACTAGGTTACCATAGAGAGGTAACCTATGGACGCTTGCAAATCATGAGGGCATGAAATATAGGGTCTCCGCGTCAGCGCTGTCACCGTATCTTATCATATTTTATCTTATGTGGGGCCCAGTCAGTGCAGACCGGCGACACTTCGACCCAGTGGGATCTTTTGTATCGACACTCTCCCAATAACGACTGCCATAGATGATCATGGCAGCCGGGACCAACGGCTTAACGTGCTCTCCTAGGCACGGAGCAGGCGATAATCGTCAATCAATACGCACATAATTTCGAAAAGTCATATAACTTCCGAAAGTCAGAGATGCGCAACGTGGGTTCGAACCCGAGACCCTCTGCATCGCAGTCTGTTGGTCTCCCCACTAAGCTATCGCTGTTCCTGCTGCCACCGTAACGGACAATGAATAATGGCCTGATGTCTGGAAGTCTTAAGTTCTTCCCTTCTGCCCTTATTTGCCATATACCAATTTAGGATATATCTTTAATCGCTTTAAAAGTCCGAGTTCGAATTTTGAGATGATTTAAAATTGATTTAGAATATTGGATCTCGTATGCGACGCAGTTATTAAGCGCATGTTGGAGCATTTACGCGGATTGTATGTGTAATGTAAAATACCTGCGTGAGCTACTTGCATAAGTAAACGGTATGATTATCTAGCGCATGTATTCCACGCGAGTATCTTGCGCATATAGTCCATGCAAATATCTTGCGCATGTAGTTAGGACTACTTTAAGTATAAAATTCGCGCGAGTACCTTGCCTATGTGGCTCGCGTGAGAAGCTTGCCTACGTAGTCCAAGCAAGTATCTTGCGCATGGTAGTCCACACAACTATCTTGCGCATGTAGTCCGCAGTACTATTTTAGGCATATAGTCCACGCGAATTAAATTATTAACAGAAGTAACAGTTATTCGTGACTTAGGAGTATACTTGGATAGTAAACTTAATTTTATAAATCATATAGACCAAATGCTTAATTCAGCTTACCGAGCTCTTGGCTTTATCTTGAGATCTTCAAAAGAATTTAAAAAACCAATCACTACATTACTTTTATTCAACAGTTACGTACGAAGCCAACTTGAATATTGCAGCACGGTGTGGAATCCTTCGTACCAAGTCCACATAAGTCGCATTGAAAGGGTTCAAAAGAGACTTGTCCGTCATCTAGCGTTTAGGTTTAAAGTAAGAAATTGTAGATCTTACGAACACAGACTAAATCACTTCAAACTCAAAGATTTAAAATCTCGCCGCACTATCTCCGACATGTTGTTCCTGTATAAGTTATTCAATAATGGCATTGACTGTCCAGATCTTCTTAGCAAATTACGCATTAACGTCCCTTCTCGTATTCCTCGTTATCCCAGCCCTTTACTGAAAGCCCCTCAACACAGAACAAATCTAGGTAAACACTCGCCGATTGTTAGGATGACCAATCAATACAACTCACTGTCATGTTCTTCCGACGATATAGACATTTTCTCCAACAGCCTAAGTAAATTTAAGTTGCTGTTACACGCAAAACTTAATATTGAGTAAGTGTTGACCTACCTCCCCACTGTTCAACTCAATATATATAGTTTTTTTTTTTAAATTTTCATTTTTGTTATGTTTACTTTAAATTGTATACTTTATTTCCATATTAAAAATTGATTGTTTGATATCTTAATGCAAGCTGTGGTCTCCTATAATTGAAGATGCACAAGGATTTGTATCTATTTATGTTTTATTTTTAGCATGTAAGGTGTAATCTTTGTTGGAGATCCAAATAAATAAATAAATAAATACCTCGCGCATGTAACTCGCGTGTCAAACTTGCGCACGTAGTTCACGCAAGTATTTTGAGCATGTAACTTGCGTACTTGCGTCACTTGCGTCACTTGCGTCACCTTTAAATATAATATTATAGTAGTCAATGAACTGAAAAATGAAATTACTATTAAAATTATATCACCACGTACTCTCAGAATCCCTGGCATGATAGTTGATGAAGCCATGGCACTAATATACCCTTTACTAATTAAAAAAAATAATATTAACCAAAAAATGTAAATATTATCTATTTCTATATTAGTTAGCAGTTCTATATTGCAGTTATTCACAAACTTAGTATTGTTATTGAGCGAACATATCTCTAAAACGTCTTGACCAATGGTTATTCTTGCGTTTGAATTATTCTGGTCGCCTGAAAGTCTCTAAATTGGGTTAGTAACTGCCGTCTGAGGCCCAAAATAGTTAAAGTTAGGTACTTAACATGTCTCTATGTTTGTTATTCAATTACGCTCAAATCGCTGAAGGGATTTTGATGCAATTTGACATCAGATAGAATTCTGGATTAGCACATGAAATATTTTTATCTGGATGTGCGGTCTTGTGAGTCTATAGTTTGTTTTTAACGCGGTAGGTAGTCTCTGGCACTAACTGTTAGATTTGAAAATTATTTTTGCTTTGGTAGCTCATTTCTTGAGGAAGGTTATACGCTACTAGATGTGGCCGCGGTTTCACCCACGTTTATAATTACTGCGCCACTCCCGTGGGTTATAGCGTGATGCTATATAGCCTATAGCCTACCTCGATAAATGAGCTATCTAACACAAAAACAATTTTTCGATTCTGACCAGTAGTTCCTGAGATTAGCGCGTTCAAACAAAACTCTTCAGCTTTATCATCTTAATATATAAATTACGTGTGACGTTCTTTGTCCGCTATGGACTCCTAAACTACTGAACCGATTTTGATCAAACTTCGTAACCATCTGTAATTTGGTCCAACTTAAAAGACCGGATAGTTTTTTTTTGATCGGGCAAAAATTATCTATTGTGAAGCAGACGAAGTTGCGCGTGACAGCTAGTATTAGTATAGATTTAACATTACACTACTAGCCACTATAGAGGAACGTAATCATAAACATGGGTGAGACTGCGACGGATATCTAGGAATAACTAATCTTCTTAGAAATATGTTCGTTCAATAAAATAGCTATTTGTATCGATAGTACACTGCATACATATGTATATGAAACCTTATAATATCTAGCAGTTAAACTGCTTTATTGCGATGATAGCGGAATTAATTACACTCCTATAATCCATTTATCATGGCGTAACACTCATATCAATAATTACAATACTACAGCGAGTTTTAATCGCGTTGGTAAGTATATTGTTACACCCAGTGCCATCTCTCGGCATTGTGGGGAAGACTCGGCAGTTCCATCTAATAATTTATTACAGCGCCATCTATTGACATCTTACAGAATTTCGTACGAGAAAAGTAGAAAGAACGCTGGCACATTCTAGAATCTTCGTACTGTTTACATACCGGGTATGACGTTTTTAGAAAACTCTGGAAACGCTTTAACCGCGTATAAATAGAGCCCACGCGCACTGCCAAGGCAGTTTACAATCGTAAGCGATCAAGTATTCATCGAAGCGAACGGAAGCGAAAATACTACGGAGTTTGAAGCAGTTACAGTGGAAAAGTGTAGTATAGTGATTGTTGTGTTTTAAATTTAATTGTGTGCTAGAATAAAACTTGTTTTAGTCGGTAATATTGTTTACATTCTTATCCCTCGAACCCAGCACGTAACAATATAAACAGCTTCTTTATTATCCCGATGATTAGCCCAAGTTGACACCCGTGATCAAGATCAATGCAACTCGGTCGAAACGTCGGGAAATAAAAAATGTATACCTTTAAATACTTACCAACACGATTAAGACACATTAATATTGTAGTTACATACATACATACTTAGATTCACGCCTGTTCCCCAGAGGGGTAGGCAGAGACTACGGATTTCCATTTGCTACGATCCTGACACACTTCTCTGGCTTCATTCACTTTCATCACATTCCTCATACACGCCCGTCGGTTCAAGGTGCTTTTAACCTGGCCTTAATATTGTACTTATGTGTACCGATCGCGAAAGTCTAATAACATTTAACTCATATAAATCTTTTACTACACCCCAGTCTTCACATTTGACTTTAGGCCTATATCCAATTAGCAATATCCTTCGATTAATTAATTAATTAATTATATAATGGTTATTTTTAGGCTAGCATACGGCCTACCTGATGTTGAGCGGTTGTCGTAGCCTATTATCGTTGTTACTACCAGGAGTACTGCTAGCACGTTACTGACCCTACAGAAAGGATTCGCTGTATGACCAGGGTAAGGGTTTAAGACCACACTGGTTCTTTACTGACAAATATAATATTATAAACCGAATTGAGGTTAAAACGATTAGTTAATAGTGTCCATACTTCTTTGTCATGTTTGTACGGCTAAACTGTTGAGCCGATCTGGATGAAATATGGTATGGAGATAGCTTGAACTTAAGGCTACTTACAATGGCGGATGATGTAGCTAACAGCTAGAATTAAATAAAATTTTAAAAATGATGTTTCTATTAACTTTCTATTAATATCACTGTTCTGCGACCCAGTCTTCAAATCCTTTGGCTATTCTACCTATAAATACAAACACAACATTAATTCCGCCATTCACAATTGCTACTTAAATAATGCCGATCGGCATTCTCATTGCCAAGCCTGGCAAACTAAAAGCAATGGCAGAACGAGCCCATTGCCAATATATTTAGACAGACGCTGCGATATCTGACTGACACAGATTGTGATAATATATTATTTCTCTCTTTAAATCGTCAGTTAGGCTACATATAGTTTTACATTAGTCACCTGAGATATGACTATATTCCAAATTCAATATTAAAGTATTAACGGCAAAGTGACGTAAGCTCTTATCGGTGTTGCCATACGTGTATGATCAGTAAAATTATTCTAATTTTAAATATGTATATGACTCTTTTATTATATCATAGATAAAGGTTTCTTCAAAATTCGGATCTACCAAATTAAGCTGACATCTTAAGTAACAAACCAAGAAAATAAGTTTTAAATATGATAAAATGATATTAACTTGTGCAATCGATACTATCTATGATTCCGAAAGGAAAGTTATTCTGGTTCTTAAAAAGAATGTTGTTTACTTATTTGAAATAAGAAAAATAGTAAGACTATGTGTATTCAAATATGGATTTAAATCGAAACAAAAATATTTGAGCGAACGTTCCACGGTCAATTTTTATCATGATCCACGGTCGCGATATTCGTTTAGCATATAATACATATATCATGATTAGGGGTTCTAATCTTACACTAATTTTAATCCGGGCGAAATTCTGTCGGATCCGCCGAATTACCGAATTGCAATCCCTTATCGTGATACAAACCGTAAAGTTACTTTTGACTCCACTTGTATCCACAGATCGTGATTAACATATTGACCGTGAAGCATTCACCAAAAACGGCGTTTCATACACTTTGCCTTAAACCTGTCAGTAAATATATGTACGATATTAACTCAATTTTGTCTCAATTTCAGGCAACTACTTAAACGTAGCCACTATCAACCTTCCCCATAGCGACAAAAAACCAAAATGGCGGAACAGCCATTAATTCCGACCAGCTCCATAGTCCCGAACGGCATTATCCAACTAGCGTGCTATACTTAAGGTAGCGGTGGTCAGTAGAAGGGCCGGTCGTCCTCGCAGTACGAACTGGACCTCTGCTATGGGACCCTGAACGGTACCACCAAGTCCTCGTGATGTTCCACTCGGAGTTCCGAGATGGCAACCCACGCCTTTTTCACGGCATTCGTTATCTGCAAAATTTAAAGATTAATATCTTTTATTAGTCATATAGTAAAAATTATCAGACTTATTGATTTTTTTTTCTCTTTATTTATTTAGGGGCATATGTCTATCAATGATAGGTGAGCCCAGCGTTTCCTAAACTGTACATATACTACATACTACAATAATTTTTATTAAGTTATAAAGTTTAAGGGTTAAAAGCCTTATTCATAAAACATACAAAAAGCTTCTAACGTCGTCATTATAAGAAAATTTCTCAAAATTATTACTTACTAGCTATTATCCGCGGCTTCCCTCGCGTTAATTTAGAATTTGACAATAAATTCGAGTTGTACTCTGCTTGTAATAATATAATTCAATCATGATTCGAAAGACACGTGGCGCCATCTATTATCATAAGAACGTTATTGTTGTTTTCCTCGGGAACAGTAATTTTTTTCGGGTTGAAAAGTAGCCTATGTCCGTTTCTGTACACCTGACAACGGATGTGCAAAATTTCAGAATTATCGGTTCAGTGATTTAGTTGTGAAAAGGTAACAAACAAACAAACAAACAAACAAACTCATTTTCGCTTTTATAATCCTTATACTAATATTATAAATTCGAAGGTAACTCTGTCTGTCTATCTGTCTGTCTATCTGTCTGTTACCTTTTCACGGCTAAACCACTCAACCGATTTAGATGAAATTTGGTACAGATATAGTTTAAGACCTGGGGAAGGACATAGGCTACTTTTTATTGATGTAGGTACCACGCGGGCGGAGCCGCGCTCAAAAGCTAGTATTATATAAGTTAGGAAGTTAAGATTAAAGTGCTAACTTGCTTAATAATGATGGTGTAGATAACGAATGGCTTTACAGAACGCTTATGAATAACGATTTTTGCAGTACATTTATTAAACTTCGTTAAGTATTTTAACTCCTAAACATATTTGGCCTGTAGTAAGCATTTTTTTAAAAAGACCGTCCACGTTTCTGGGTTCGTCAGTTCAGTGACTTGATTGCGACATATTTGAATGGGATCTTGAAGTTTAAGGAACGATTCTCGGATATAAAGTAGTGATGCCTATTTACTAAGAGACAACAAATAAAAAACAGTTTGTTTTAAGTGTCAAGGTGCCAGTGAGTTGAGCATTGTGCTACGAGGGCAAAAGCAAAATATCACGCTCGCCTGTTGACAGAAGATCCTCTCCTAGGGCCCTATTAACCCTTGACACAGTAAGAACTCAACATTAGATTGCTTAGCGATTTACAGTCAGGAGATGCTTCGCCTGCCGAGATACCCCAATTTGAATAAAATCAAGGTGCGGGGACTACGCCCAAGTGGCGATACCGATACTCTTTCGTTAATTGGATTAAAAGGCTTATGTTTAACTTATCACCAAATATAGTAAATGATCACCAAATTGCACAACAAAATATATTTAAAGAGATCAAAATAAGTCGACGGACTCCTATTTGGGTGGGTTTAAGAAGAAACCTAACATAACCTAACCCTTCCGAGACGGAATGCAGTGATTTGAGGCGTATAGGTGCTCGTTATGATATATTTTAGTAAGCATATTTTGCTGCGCAATTGCTATATTTGGTGGTCATTATATTTAATCCCATATTAAAATAGGAAGTAAGCGTAGGATGTTATCGCGTTAAGTCTGACACCTTATTTTCTTTATTCGCGAATATTTAGTTACTAAGACGATATATCAACAGATAAGGTTTCTGTGTCTTAGCATGGCTTCTTAACGAAATGGCTAATTGTTAAATTAATTAATTACTTAACGCCGCGTATCATGTTGTATACGTATTGATAGTATAATCAATAAGACATTCAAGGTGAAAACTAAATATCTGTTGGTTCGTAGAGGATCTGATGATAAGTAGTTCAGTAATTGCTTACTAAGGATACTGGCAACATCAGTGGTATCACATGAGAATTGCTGGTCTGTCAAAACAGAAGTTGATCCTGCTGACTGTATAGGGCCTTCTTAAGGAGCCTGGTCACCCTATTTAGAGCTGAAAAAACGAACTTCTAGGAGGTAATTTCCCAGCAGAGCCAGCTCGCTTTAACTAATGTCTTCCAGACTGAATTTCGGCCTCGGGGGCCAGTATTAACGGAGACTTGCCAACTACGCCGGAGATAATATAGTGCACAAGTGTGTGCGCAAACACAAGTGCACTCTCTGTTCCCTAACTGATCCGATGGGACGGTAAACCGACACGACCGGAGAGAGATCAGGCGCAGGACCAACGGCTTTATGTGCTTTCCGAGGCACGGAGGTGTCTAACACCGCCAACTTCCTAACTCAGGGCTGCTATTGAGATTTCATAACAGAAAAACGCATTAACTTTTTCTTGGCCTGACCCGGGATTCGGACCCGAGACCACATGCACAGCAGTCGCATTCACTACCGCTGCACCACGAAGACAGCTAACCAACTGGCCGGCTAGTTAAAGCAAGGAGACGACTCCCGCACAAAGAATCAATCCATGTATCACGGAGGACATAACAAGCACAAGGTATACCTAGACTCAGAACAATCATTTATGGAACATCCAGCACACTTAAATCGGTGGCAACAGCGAGGCGACCACTTATCCGCTTCGACATCCGCGCAGTCAACATTTACATTAATATCAACTCACAAAGTGCTTGTCTTCTGCGGTGAGCGGCGGGCGTGCCAGCACGCTAGCGCGCTCGGCGTGCGGCAGGTCGGCCAGCAAGCGCGGCGGCGGCGCCGGAGTAGCGCCCAGCGCCGCCACGCGCGCGCTGTACATGCGCACGCGCTCACTGTACGCGCTCGCTTCTAGCGCGTATGGACCTAACGCGCCTACGTCGATCACGTTACTGAAACCATACAATACAACTCCTAAATCTTTTTTTTTGAGGCTACAGACAAGGGGCCAATCTTGGGGTTCGGATGATTTTTAAAAGGTTTACTATTCCTAATTATATACCTTGTTAGTCAATCCATACTCGGCAATTTCTCCAGGGAACAGCTGGCTGTTGTTTCTTCGGATAAATACTGACTACACACTCTCAGATGAAGCAGGCACGAGTTATAGAATAGTTAAAGCCATTCATATTTTAGCAGCAGTGGACGCCATTCTTCACAATAACGTACTCTTACTTGCTGGGTTCGACGGATAAGAATGTAAACAATATAACCGACTAAAACACGGTTTATTACTACACTTTCCCACTCTAGATAGAGTGATTGAAATGTAATAGTATTTTATTGCTACCTAATCGTACCTTGTCGGCCTCGTTGGCGTAGTGGTTAGTGTAACCGACTGCCACGCCTGAGGTCGCGGGTTCGATTCCCGCACAAGTCAAACATTTGTGTTCATTAACATGGATGTTTGTCTTGGTCTGTGGGTTTCTATGTATAATATGTATGTATTTACAAAAAAAAAAGTATATATGTATGTTTATCCATTGTCTAGTACCCATAGTACAAGCTCTGCTTAATTTGGGCTAGATGGTGTTGTGTGTATGTGATAGAATATTATATTATATTATATTAAATCACCTACATATAGAATTGAATCTATTAAAAATTAATAACGTAAAAAATCCGTCAAAAATGTAACGGATAGGGATACGGATCTTTTTTCTCCCGCGGATGGATATCCGCGGGAGAAAAAAGATCCGTATCCCTATCCGTTACATTTTTTGCGTGGATACGCATACGGATATCCGGAACATCACTAATTCAAATACAATTGCACATATCACTACTTGACAAATCAATTGATCTACTTTCACTTTACGTAGCCCTCACCACCTAATATTGTAAAGACTACCTAGTTTAGAATATTAGGTGGAGCCTCCTATAAGTTTTACAATACGGTCGGTCATACAATTCATGAGATATGGCCAGAATTCTTCAGGCAGATAACTCACGTGGCGGTCTCATGCAGTATCCTGTTAAGCGCGCTCTGTTCATCCGGCTTCCTCGGGGGTGTGGACGCCGATGCCGCCGGCACCGGCGTCTCCTGCTGTTGTTCCGTCACCTCGAGCAAGTGCGTCCGTTCGTTCACTACGTTCTCCTGGAATGGAGACCAGTATTATAATAATATTCAATAATAATAATACATGGGTATACATTTTTGTTATTAGTCTAAAATAATATTATACTACAATTCCTTAATTTGGTACATGTTTTACTTAGGTATACTTTAATCGGTTGACATTGTGCATTCTAATTTAATTTTTTGAGTTATCCTACCTCGGAAATAATGTCAGCATTTTACCGGCTAATACCGCGGACTCAGCATCGACTTCCTCAATAGCCTTTTTTTTAATTAGTTAAGTTCTTGTATATGTACAATGGGTTTGATATGTTTTTTTTTAAGAAATCTGTAAATAAAATTAAACTAAAAAAATAATTAAAGCTCTAGTTTTTATTAATTGATTGCCTGAACTAGGTTTAGACCTGTGTTTCAGGCTGAAACACAGTTTATACAATTATGAAGGAGAGTATACGACCAATATTGTGGAGATTAGAAAAAGTGAATTAAGTTATCCTGGCCTTTGTTCAGAAAGCTCTTATTTATGTATAAATGGCACGATAACTTACTTTACTTCTTCTTACTTAAAGAAAAGACAACTCTCGCACTAGGATTCATGTAAGGTCCCTCGCGACACAGGGATAATTCATAGTACGGCAGAAGCCTTAAGAAAAAGAAGAAATGGAGACTTAGAGTTCGTTACAAATATTCGAACAGCGGATACAAAAAGCACCCTCACTGGGAACAACTTTTTGTGGGTCACAGAAATGTTCGTTCCGTGTGGGGTTCGAACAACACTCGGTGCAGAGGTATTGTCGATGCGACCACTTAAACCACTATACTATTCGTAAACATTTTAAATAGAACCACTACAGACAGTGCTTAAGCGAATGGTTAAAAGTTAGGACCTATGATGAGGTAGAAGCCTTACTGCATATCTTTGCCTAATTATTATAAAACAGACATCCTTCCCTATACCCATATCCATGCACACCCTCACACACCCACACACAAACGCATATATATGCACACCCTCGCACACACACACACACACATACACACATATACTCACACACACACACATGACTTACTCAAACACCATATTGCCACAGCCACAAAATTTCATGTTTTCTTTCTTTATTTTAAACAGAAAAGTAAATAAGTAAATACACCTTTGTTATGTACCTATTACACACTTCTACATTTGAATGATTTGTGAAGAGCGGGGCCTCCTAGCACAAGTATTTAATATACTTAAAAGGAGACCCCTATGTAAGATAAATTGCAGTAATATAAGATACCGAAAAGAAAAAGACCTATACCTAATATTTACAACAATTACTAAGAAACAAATAGATTAGCGATTATAAATCTTTTCTCTTCCATCCGTCCACAAACAGATAAATAGTTGGATCTGAACCGATGAAAGAGCGTTTAGCGCGGCGAGTGTGCGTGGTAATATTTATGTAACTTAGAATATCCTAAACCGACAAGCGTCTCTACAGAATGTGATGAGAAAACGCAGCTAGAAAAATATGCAAGGATCGTAAGTAAGTGGTAATCCGTAGTGCCTGTCTGGGATAGACTGAAACTGTTTCATTTCAAGCGACCCACCCACCATTCAAGGCAGTGAGTTAGCACATCGTGGTAAGTTTAGTCGGCAGTACCCGGGACGTTCCATATTGCCCCGGGTGAGTCCAGCATAACTTCTTCGCTCCCCTTTTCCCGCGGCTGTGTTGCCAGTTGGGTAAATAAAAACTCGAGAACAGAATTATTAACAAACATAAGAAATCATGACAATGTGTTTCTAAAAAATAAATATCCAATCCTTACTTAATATTATAAAAGCGAAAATAAGTTTGTTTGTTTGTTACGCTTTCACACCTTAACTAATCAACCGATCAACATGAAATTTTGCATACACGTTGTCAGGGGTACAAAATAGGACATAGGGTACCTTTCATCCAGAAAAAAGAACTGTTGCTAACCTAACCTAAACTAACATACATTTACGCGAGCGAAGCCGCGGGTGAAAACTAGTTAACTTCATAAAGGTTTACATTCGAGGATTTGTAGTGGATTTTAACTGGTCTACGTAGGAACATTTCCCGGTTTTGCAGGCGTCTATAGGCACTGACTACTTACGACCATGCTTGTTTGCCAACGTAAAAGACACAAAATAAACAACACTACCCCGCGCGGGAATCAAACACCAGGACATCACAAACACAAGCTGCGCACGCGCATACTCGCGCCACCAGACTGTCAAAGCAAGAATGCATTTAATTAATGATGATGACATTAATTGCATTGAATCGTGACCAAGATTTAATCGCAATTCTGCACTGATTAATTTATACATCTATATAAATAAATAAATTTATAGTGTCTGTTTGTAATGACAAAATAGCAGCTTTTTATTAAATACATATGAAAGTATACGGTACCAATATATATTTTAAAATTTTCGTGTCTGCTTGTTCCGGCTAATCTCTAAAATGGCTTGACCGATTTTGACGGGACTTTCACTGGCAGATAGCTGATGTTACAGGGAGTAACTTAGGCTACTATTATTTTAGAAAAGGAGGTTCCGCAAAAAAATATATACCTAACATTTCTGGTAAATTCCACGCGGACGAAGTCGCGGTTAACAGCTAGTCAATTAATATGATTGGTATACATAATTGTATTTTTAATTACAATAATATCTTAACAACAAATCATAAATATAAATACGCTACGTAATGTTTTTTTAATATTGCCGGTCAAGTATTGTGTTATTTTAAAAACAACCTCGTTTATACAAACATTAGGTTTTGACCGCGATTTCGCTCGCTCGGACCAGTTTAATTTCTGGTTGAAAGGTACCCACCCTATGTCCTTTTCTGTAGCCGTGACAACAGACGAACTTTCATGATTATCAGTCTAGTAGTTAAGATGTGAAAGCGTAACAAACAAACTATCATTCGCATTTATATTATAATAATAAATAAATAAATAAATTACTTCTTCCCCCTAGCCTTTATTATTCCCAAGTCACTTGAGGTCGGCTTTCTAGTCTAACCGGATTTGACTGAATATCAGTTTTTACACAGAGCGACTGCCATCTGACCTCCGCAGCCCGAAGGCTAACGATACCCTAAAGCTAGACCAGTGTCAGGATATTAGAGGGCACTGACTTCCCAATAACGACTGCCATAGATGTTCATGGTAGCCGGGACCGACGGCTTAACGTGCTCTCCGAGGCACGGAGCAGGCGATCATTGTCAATCAATAATTCAATACGCACATAATTTCGAAAAGTCATATAACTTCCGAAAGTCAGAGGTGGGCGACGTAGGTTCGAACCCGAGACTCCCCACTGAGCTATCGCTACTATATAAATATAATAGTAATAATATCAGCCCTGTATTAAACTGTCCCACTGCTGGGCATGCGCCTCTTCTCACTATGAGAAGGGTTAGGCCATAGTCCACCACGCTGGCCTAGCGCGGGTTGGCAGCCTTCACATATCTTCGAGAACATTATGGAGAACTCTCAGACATGCAGGTTTCCTCACGATGTTTACCTTCACCTGCTATATAATATGTTTATAATATTACTTATAAGGTATTAATAACTAAACGAAAAATCGTAAACAAATAGACCTAACAATAGAAGATATGCCAGGATAGTCTTTAGTCTGTCTACCCTTACGAAAAACAAATGTAATGGCCACTCCTTAACAAGTAAAAGTTATCCGAAAGATGAATCACATGCTGTCTCACTCATGTTAGGTTAAAGAAGAGAGATGGCGAGACTTTTATCTATAATAATAATAATATCCTTCAGGCAGATTTCGGTCACGGCGTCCAGTCTTAACAGAGACTGGCCAACTACGCAGGAGATATAATAGTGCACATGTGTGTGCGTAAACACAAGTGCACTCTCTGTTCCCTAACTTTCAAGATCCGATGGGACGGTAATTCGACACGACCGGAGAGAGATCGGGCGCATGATCAATGGCTTTACGTGCTGTCCGAGGCACGGGGGTGTCTTACACCGCCAACTTCCTAACTCCGGGCTGCTATAGAGATTTCTTAACTGAAAAATCCAATAACTTTTTGTTGGCCCGACCCTAATACTATTATTATTATTACCGATACTAATATTATAAAGCTGAAGAGTTTGTTTGTTTGTTTGATCGTGCTAATCTCAGGAACTACTCGTTCGAATTGAAAAATTATTTTGCTGTTGGATAGCCTATCTATCAAGGAAGGCTATATAGGCTATATAACATCACGCTAAGACCCACGGGAACGGCGCAGTAACTATAAACGCGAGTGAAACCGCGGGCACATCTAGTCTTACAGATAAATGCTATCTGGAGGTGGTAGTACAAGCCCTTAATCTATGCATGTACAACAGATAAAACTAACATAAGCATTATTTCAAACAATAGATCCCGATGACGCAGCGGTAGCGAATCCGACTGCTACGATTATGATCTTGGTCGGTTATCGGATCGCTCAGTTGGTATTGGGGTTTCCTAGCAAGAAATTCTCAGTAGCAAGGGCCACAGCAGACATGCTACTTTTAGCATCGGCGATCGGCGATTTTGCGACTGTATCGTTGCTGCATCGCGTTTTGGCGATTCTCTGCGTTCGATCACAGTATCAAAATCGCGCGTTTTAGAGATTCTATCGATGCTGCATCGCGATTTCGCGACTTTCTGCGTTCGGATGCGGTATCGGGATCGCGCGTTTTGGCGACAGCTCCAATAGTCGATCGGGTCGACTGTAGTCTTGCCAGTCTATAGTCGACTATCGATAGTTTGCCGATTTGCAATGGTATTGTTTACAAATGATAAATTTCAAAATGATTTCTTTCTTTATTCTTTTAAAACTATAGTAGTAATAGTAACACAGATCGGCAGCAATATACAAAAAAATATACTGGTATAACTGAATGGTCTTCGTTTAAGTAGATGAAATTACAAATGTAGTGTACTTCTATCCAAAATGTTCAAAAATTTCTGATCGTCTCTTCGTAATATATGAAATAATGCATTATACTCGCCGAAAGTAAGACGTGAACTGGTTATTGAATGTAACCAATACCGCCTTCGGCGCGATTGATATTTTCGCTTTATCAATAAAGCAATCAGCAGTGCAGCTTCATTATAATCCATCGTAGGGTGTAGCTTCGTCAAAATCTAGTGCAACACTGAGTCGTGTTCCGCGATGCCAAATCGATGCGACCGGCTTACGAATGTGTAGTGTCGAGTGTAGCGGTCAGTCGCTGTGTCGATCTTCCGAAAGACGACTCAATCGCGATGTTTGGCGTCTTTAAGTGTGCGGTGTGGAATGTTTGGACACTGCAATTAGCTTCTAAAAAGCGATTAAGTCGCCGATCGCCGATGCTAAAAGTAGCATGTCTGCTGTTGTCCTAAGTACGGAGTCTAAAAGAGTGCCCGGTAGAGCGCAAAAATCTCAATTCGCAAAATGTAAGTGCGTGGTGGTGTATTGCACTTACATTTTACGATGTGAGATTTTATTTTATTTTATTTTGTTCTATTTGGGAAACTTACAGCTAGTAGATCAATATTAAAAATTCTTAACAACTTAAGGCCATTTACAAGTTTCCACCACTAAAAATAAATGTTTAACATATTACAAGGTCGGTTATACATAACATTACAAAATGGTATAAAAAACTAGGTATCAAAGAATTTTCTTGTTTTAAGTTGAGTAACACTGGTCCCAAACAAATCAAAATCTAATTCAACAGAAAGTTCGTTATAAGTCCTGCACGCTCGTATAGTAAAACAGTTCTGTCTGTAAGTGGTCCTGACTAGGGACGTAATAGGAGGCGAGCCTTTTGCACTCTGCCTATACCTTCAGCGATACGCCGATACTTACAACGTAATAATTCAATGAATCATCAAAACACATGAATACGTAGCTATCTATTCCAATAATGACAAAGCAATACAAAATTATACTCGATACTTGACACATGCGATATATCTATTATATAGCGTTTGTAAAACAATACGTTGGCTGTTACAACATGGCGTTTCAGTTATGTGCACTGCACAACTTTAGGTAGGTATACCAACTGGTTATTATAATTGATCGCTTTCTATACTATCAAGGTGGGAAACAAATATACGACCAGATTGTTGGGAAATGTGTTCGCAATACCAGGAGTTTCAATACCTTATTCGCGCAAAGTACTACATTCCAACAGGAAGAATTTACGCCATTCGGTAATCATTTCTTCCAGACCGAATTTTGGTCACGGCCAATATCACGGAGACTGGCCATCTGCGCAGGAGATATTATAGTGCACAAGACTGTGCGCAAAGACATTACATTCTCTGTTCTCTAGCTCTTATAATCCGATTGGACGGCAATCAGACAAGACTAAGAGAAAATAGGCCCAATAGCTTTACGTGCTTTCCGAGGCAGGAAGATGTGCAACACCACCAACTTCGAATCTCCAAGCTGCCATTGGGAATTTCTTGGAAATCAAACCCAAAAAACTTGTTGCTGGTTCGCCAAAATTATCAGATTCTACATTGCAAATAGATAATTATATGAGAACTCTACATGACCATGCTTGCAAGCAGAGAGGATGTTCGGGGATATCCCGAAAATTTTGTGAAATTATACCAGCGCAAGCATTGGAGGTAAGAGTTTTGGTTCCTCTTGCTGATAAGGGCGAGGGAGGGGTTAAGATTGTTTAAAACCCTGCTTAGGTAATATTTGAACGGCCATGACACATAAAGTGTATAATAATAAAAACTACTTCAGATGTTAAATGTTGGTGACATTTTATCAGTATTTTAAGGCCCATGCACTTTTCGACAATATCTATTATATCTTTCTAATAACCTCCTCTTTTTAGGACACCTAGCATCTGAAATTATCCTGGTGGTCCAAGTTATTTTTATGAGGCCAAGGTATAGCCAAAGGAATCAAACATCTAAGCCACTATCATTATCGATAGCATCATGCCATAACAACAAACAACCAAAACCCAACTTGTTGGAAAAGTACTAAATAAAAAATGGCCACAACCTCAATTCTGACCTCCCATGCCTTCAAGGATCATTTAAATCTTCTCTAAGACAGGTATTACTTTAATGCTAACTTTGACCAACATTACAGGTACATATTTGCCGTTTCTAAGAATTATTTTCATAAAATAATAAAAGCCCTGTTTATAAACTGTCTCACTGCTGGGCAAGCAATCCCTAATGCGATTCGCACCGGGTTAAAATAATCTATAATCTGTTGCCATCGACACAATAAGAAGAAGACTGCCAGGTATGGACATGTTCTTAGTATAAGAAGGGCAGGTCATAGACTACCGCATTGATCCAGTGCCAGATGGCATACTTCACACATCTTAAAGAACATAGGAAACCTGCATGTCTATGAGTTCTACACTTAGACATGGAGGTTTACTCAAAATGTTTTTTTTTTTCAACATTAAAGTAGGCGATATTTAACTTTAACATGCACATAACTTCATAAATTCAGAGGCCCACGCCTTGAGACCAATCTCGAGACCTTTGCATGGCAGTCCAGTGGTTTCCTCTCATCTTTCTAAGTCAATTCCTTGAACCATGAATCCTTATAATATAATTTATCACAATACAAGCTATTGAACATGTGCATTATTCATCAAAACATCAACATACTAGACAGACATAACATATACATTTTTATTCAACACAACCGTGGTGGGAGGATACATAAGATAAAAATGTACAGTATATAATATATTCAATCAAACAGTATAGTGATTAGAGGTCTACCAACTGCAGACTGTTTACATTTTAAGTTAACTGCTGGAGCACAATAGAAATAAAAAAAGATGCCTAGATCCACACATACCAGATGGATCTCATATATTCTAATCAACAATAAGGGTACACAGGAGCAGTGACTGATTAATAATTAAAATTTTTGAATACTTTTATATAGTACACACAAATCATTATTATTATTATCATTATAAGGCTATTGTGTCCCACTGCAGGCCAAATTCCCAAAATTATCCTTTCATCTTTTGCGACATAACCACAAAACAATATAAAAACAGTGAACAGAAACAAAGGAATGTTAACTGACAAATAACATTCTACAACTTTTAGATAAACATTTGTCACACAACTGCTACATTCAAACAAAAGATCCTATGCCACCTAGTAGATATAATAACAGGCCACCTCTCACTCAACAAACACCTTTTCAATACAGCCTCCTATGTAGAGGCTACATGGAGACTGAGAAGACACCTACTCACATGCAAAGCTTCTAAACAATCCAGACAAGGTGAACAAAGTACTTGCGTAATCTTAGTTCCCTAATATCTTTCTGGATAGAGCTCAGGTGGTATGACCTAACCAAACAACTCTTTGTGTCAATTCCTTATGCACAATAGCACAATAGAGAGGTTAAGTGCATATAACATCCTCCATCATCCATAAATAAACAGGAACATTGATATTACCATTAAGTCACCAAACCTAAACAGATGCAGTATGACAAAAATAAGTTTTATAAATGTTCACAAAACAAACAAAAACTTTATAAGTCCTTTGTTTTTAACAATGAGCAATAGATATATACAAAATACTATAATAATACACTATAGAACTGTAGATAATTAATTATTGGCGGTGAAGTGACTAGAAATAAAGCATGGTAACAGGAAAATAAATACCTCTGTTGTCACAGATTAAAAAAAAATAGGCATGATGAGTTTATATGACAAGAAGATAAGAAATGTGCTGAAAACATTGACACATTTTTAAATTATCTTTATCAATGTGACTATATTATTTCCCAACCCATATTGTTTATATAGCCAACCAGATATAATGTCAATCAACTAGGAAATAAATTACAATAATAACCAACAAGTATTCTATGTCAGTGTCAAACTCAACAAACGGGAAGTAGGGAATAACATTCAATACTCACCCATATTTCACGGATTAAATGTGCTACACAAGTATTATATGGTTTATTCGAAACACACACGCGATATAAAGTAATTTACATGTAAAATTAGCGTTTAATTTACCTGCGGATCGTTGTCTTTGTGACAAATACTATAGCAACACCCCATTACGGCGGTTTTTAACGAATCGAAGCATGAATGCAACGTAGTATCTTCGTCGTCGGACTGCATAAATGTTTGTATTCTCTCCCGATGCGGTTAAAAATAGAAAATTCCGTATTTCGCAGCGGGTGAAACTCAGCAAGCAAAAATGACAGAGATGACACACAAAACGTTAAATGTCAAATGACATCGTTTGACATTTAACGTTGGGTCTTGCTGTTCAGAAATAATTCATAGATGTTGTTTTCAGAACTCACATTACCTATATTATTATAATACTAGTTGTTACCAGCGATGAGTCAGTAAATCACTGTTTTATGTTGCGTATATAGTTATCCAGGCTTATACAGACATATTTAGAAAACAATTAATTAAGACAGATGCATAATATAATAATTGAAAACCGTTATAAACCCATTTTTGTTATCTGTACAATAGCGCTGTTGCTTTCAACTGAAACGTCAACAATTTGTCAAATACTAAAGTTGAGTGATCGTATAAAAAAATCTGATAAAAAGTCAAAAACACGTCGACTGTTAAGTTTCTCGTTTAAGTACTGAAACCAATTATTTTTTAATTAAAATGTTAAGATACAGGGGTAAAAAGAAAGTAATAGATAGAGTAAAAGAGCTCGATGCCTTCCCAAAAGTGCCAGAAGAATACGTGGACAGTACACCGGTAGGCGGCACATTTTCAGTGATAACTTTTTTTATTATTATGTGGCTGATATACAGTGAAGTTTCTTATTACTTAGATAGTAATTTAATATTCAAATTCATGCCCGATACTGACATGGATGAGAAACTACGTATAAACATAGATATGACCGTGGCGATGCCTTGTTCTAATATTGGTGCTGATATTCTCGACTCCACATCCCAGAGTGTCTTCGGTTTTGGCGAGTTGCAAGAGGAAGACACTTGGTTTGCGCTCACACAAGAACAACAAGATGCATTTGACGCTTTAAAATATATAAATTCGTATCTCAGTGAGGAATACCATTCAATATGGCAATTACTTTGGAAAAAAGGGCATGGATCTATTCGCGCCACTATACCGCCTAGAAAGACAAAGCCTAATACTCGCCCCGATGCATGTAGACTTCATGGAGTTCTAACACTCAACAAAGTTGCTGGAAACTTCCATGTTACAGCAGGCAAAAGTCTGCATTTGCCAAGAGGACACATACATTTAAATATGCTTTTTGATGACACCCCACAAAACTTCAGCCACAGAATACACCGCCTCAGCTTCGGTAGTCCAGCTAATGGGATAATATACCCTTTGGAAGGTGACCAGAAAATCACAAATGAGGAAAACATGCTATATCAATATTTCATAGAAGTTGTACCAACTGACGTTGACACCACATTTGAATCAATCAAAACTTTCCAGTATTCAGTAAAAGAACTAGAAAGGCCTATTAGTCATATGAAAGGATCTCATGGTGTTCCTGGAATTTTCTTCAAATACGATATGGCTGCATTAAAAATCAAAGTGCATCAAGAAAAGGAGAATCTAGTTAAATTTACTTTAAGACTATTCTCAATTATTGCTGGGATATATGTTATAGTCAGTTTTTTTAATACCATAGTTTTAACATTTAGAACGGCCCTTGTAAAGAAAACTGCTCCACATGTTTTAGCACAACAACAAACATATGAAACAAAGAGATATCCGCAAACAAACCCATTATTACTTACACCTGATTTAAGTGTTCCTGTAGAACTTAAGTTAAAAGAATGATAGCAAATGTTATTAGTTTTAAGAATGAACTATCTAATTTTGTATTGTATATACCTAGAAGATTTTATGAGTAATTTTATGCTCATAAATTTATTTAATATTATTATATTATTTTAATATTATTATATATTTCTTTATTTATACAAATTGTCTTTAATTATATTTAATCTTGATTGAGTTACTGATAAGGAGTGATAAATGAATCACTTGATTAATGCATTTCTATGCTTTATGATGTATGTTCGTTGAGATTGAAGTGTTAATTGAGTTGATTGTAAGCAGTCTTTTACATGGTTCTCTTTATATTTTGTATTTTAGTATTATTTATAACTGTATACATCATAACTATCTACTATAACATTATTATATTTTCCTGTATTTCACTTTTAACTTGCAATAAAAAATTAAAAGACTGAAATTTGTCATCCCACAAACAATAACTTTGTAAAAATAGTTCTTATGACGTCAATAGGACGATAACTAAGTCAATAAAATTACTTATTTGTATCAAAAATAATTATGCAAAAACAACTGGGTCGATATTGTTCAATAAAATATGTTGTACAGGCAGGTGTTTTTACTTCCCCTTAAATTTGGCATGCGGGGTTAGGGGGGTTGGTAAACGGTTCTATCTTTTGTCTCTTTCACGCCCGCATACTCGGTGTGTGCTCTGTCGCAGCGCACGCTCCGCTTCTCTCGACTCGTTTTATTCTCATCGCGCTGAGCCGAATCGGCCGCCATTCGCGCGGCGGCATCGCCCCACGACGAACGTTCTGCCACGTTCGATCAACGAAAACAGTCGAAAAGTTTCCCAACTTTTTTAAACGGGCCCATGATACAAGACTTTTTCTCCAGAATCAGCAGTGCGGTGAAATAAAAGTGGTCAATCTTGACGAGTGTTTGTGAAGTGCTTCTACGGTTTTTTTAATGCGATCGCAATTTACCGTTTCAATTGTACTTTACTGTTTTGTTCGATAAAAAGCGCGTAAGCAAAGTTTCAATATTCGCCAAGAGGGCCGTATATGGGATAGTTGAATCTTGGGGGCTGGCGTCGGTGAAAGTAGACCTTTGTTAAGTTCAAAAGGACACGGGCGCGTGCAACTGGCTCGAAACGACACGTTTCGCCTGCAGTTTGCGAGAAGGTGAGCGGCATGAATTACCTACTTAGTTACTCTTCAAACTACAGTTATCTCTACGAGAATAATTTTTTTTATAGTTGCATTCAAAATAGTATTTCTTTCACTTTAGAATTAGTTAGATAAGTGCCGTTATTTGCCTAGCTATCAGTTGGTTTACCTATTAATTAACGTAGTTATAATTTCATTAAACGATGTGTTATTAAATTTCTTCAAACTTCAAACCTCTGTTATCGCAACTGATTTTGTAAACATGAGACTCAACTTTAACCTTTTATCGAGAGGCAAAGGCAGTGAGCTATTATGCCTGACCTTTTGGTGCGTGTGTATTTACACACTTCTCCTTACTCACCTGTTTTGAAAAATCGATAGTTCATTAAGAGTGGCAGCCAGCTGAACGGCATCGATGCCATTCATGCTATGCACCGTCAACTGTAGGTCAGTGCCCTATACCCTACCTGTTGACTCGCGTTCCCCGTCGTCGAGCCGGTTCTCCTGCACCGACGGCTCACTGAAAAACGTCAGGTTTCAACTGACATTGAATAAATAAATCGATGGTTTTAAATGGTTACCAAACATTAGGTGTTAAGTAACAAATAATGTTATTATGATACATTAAAAACTTAATTAAACACTCCGTTTTAATACACCGAGACACTTAAGTAGGCTTATTAACTGTAGTTCGTAAAAGTTGCCCGAATCATAAAGGTATTGTACCTCAACAAAAATAGAAGATAGCAACGTAACAGTGATCTAAATCGGTTAAACGATTTCGAAGATTATATCCGACGAACAAGGTTACAAACTTTCTCTCGCAGATAGATATAAGCTAGCAAAATTGGCACCCTGCACCCTTTATTATTGAAGTCAATTACTGACACAGATAATAAATATAAGAGAGTTTAGAAGGTGGATTTAATAAACAACAAAGCGATTGATTTTGAGCGTCTTTGTAATACGAGTTCGTTTATCTTGATTTTAAAATCGTACGGTATAATACCAGTTTTATACGGCTCCTGTTACTTAATTGTCCTAAAAGACTGATTCATTGACCAAGTGGCACGATGTATCGTCGTTTATGATTTCAGATAGACTAGAATATTCCTTCCAATGTATAGACAGGATCGCTATAGACTATGTTTACATTACGACCGCACACGAGTATCCAATAACGTGGTAGGACTATACCACGTTACTACTGGACTATTATCGTTATAACATTTCGTTTTTAGTCTTGGAGTTCGTTCAATAACCAGCGTACTATAGGTACCTACTTACTAAAATTGTACTTTAATAGTGATTTAATAATTATTATTGGGATTGCGAGTTTTCCAGGCTTCCGGACATATCTATTTAATTTGAGTCTTATATTATGTCTACATGAACTGCCTCGGGTTCCTTGCCTGAGTGTTTAGTGTTATTGGGGATTTTTATTTATAAGATTTTATATACCTCCAAATTGCACATATTGTAAGTCTACAATCTGACATGGTATCTGCATACACTGTCTGCCTCTGCCTCATAGTAATAAGGCAAGCGTATTATTAAACATATGGAAAATGTAATTTAGGATACGATGAGGCTGGTATACCTTAGTTATAAGGTAAAAGCCTCTAAATAAAATAGAATAAAAAAAAGAAAAAGAAAGTCTACGGTCTAAGACGTGATGGGTGTCAGGCTTTCAGCTTCGGCTTCAACGAAACCTAGTCTACTGCAATGTAGAGAATATCCTTTTCTTTTTTAAATTCCCTCGTTTAACTGACAAGTCTGACGTTTAGTTATAGCACCAAAACAGTATGTAATAAACGTTTTACACTTGAGTAGGCAATATGATTGCACGGTGTCGTTTCGAAAGTGGTCTCTTCGTCAAGTAACAGTGCGTTAGCTACAATAGCTGTGCGGAACAGTTTGTGTGCTTAAATAGGTGTTTCGGTTCTTACTACATATGTATAATGCAATATCCAGAATGCTCCTAAATATGGGATAAGTGTTTTTTGCAATACGGTATGTGTTACAAAATCATTACTACATAGTGTTATACTTTACTAGATGTTCCCGCGGTTTCACCCGCGTTTATCGTTACTATAGCCTTCCTCGATAAATAGGCTATCCAACACTAAAATATTTTTTCAAATCGAACCAGTAGTTCCTGAGATTAGCGAGTTCAAAAAACTCTTCAGCTTTTTAATATTAGTATAGATGGGTATAGTTAGGAGGGATAAAATTCGCCAGCAATGAAAATATTGCTGATGAATTTTATCCCTAGGTTTTTGGTCCTACGTTTTAATGATCAAGCCTATTGTAATATACTGAATACCTACTAGACTCTGAAATTTCCATTTGGCAGGATAATCAGTAACACTTTGCTCTATATTTGAACATGAGATATCATCTATACTAATATTATAAAGCTGAAGAGTTTGTTTGAACGCGCTAATCTCAGGAATTAATAGTTCGAATTAAAAAAATATTTTAGTGTTGGATAGCCTATTTACCGAGGAAGGCTATAGGCTATATAACATCACGCTACGAGCGGCGCAGTAACTAGAAACGCGGGTGAAACCGAGGGCACATCTAGTCTACAGATATAGGGCAAATACATTACAGCAGTCGCATTCACGATCGCTGCGCCATCAAGACTAGATATTACATAATATTGTTGCTATATACAGGAATTTAAGTAACACTATACATGCCTGTATGTATATGTATATTTGAAGGTCCAGACAGAGGTTTATGTACACCCGCATTAAGTTATATGACTTGATGATGAATGATGAGTTTCACCTTCAAATAGACTGGCGACTTGATTGTTAACATTATTATGTAAATTTAGTTGCATACTAGTTTGGCAAGAGCACAGTTATTTTCACACTTGCTTGACCAGAAAGTTTTTTATTTTTAATTAAATTTAAGTGGCTTTGGTCCAGTAAGATACATTCGCGCTTTGGCTTACTGCGAACTTCGAAGTTTGGGATCAGGCAATGCAATCAGAAGTCATGGTAATAAGAATTTTCACACAGAACAGCCTACGGTACTCTTTTCTTTATGTAATTCGTCAACAATCATCCTTGTCTTTGCAGTGAAAATTTTGGGTTAGTCCCATTCGCCACCCCCAGCATTCTTTCTTCTGGTGGCGACCCAGCCAACCCAGTTGCCACCCCCGGTGGCGAATGGGATTTTTTTTTGCCAATGTCCAATTAGCCACCGGAGGGGGCAATGCTGGGGTGGCGAATGGGACTAACCAGATTAAACTCATCCCAGTTGCCACCGCGCGCCGGTGGCAAATGAGATTTTTTTTGGAAAATGTCCCATTCGCCATCGGAGGGGGCAATGCTGGGGGTGGCGAATGGGACTAACCCAAAATTTCTTACCATTCTAACAATTGTAGTGTTGACTAGGTTACTTACAATGTAATCAAAACCCATTTGTGTTTTTATTTTTGTCTCTAAAACTGGCTGATCGTAAGCAATTACTGAAGTCAGTCATGACAGTCATTATTTTGACTGCCTTAGAAGATACTATTTTATTTCCTAGGACATTACTTAATGTGGCAGTGATATCTCTGGCTAACCCAACATTACTCCAGGCATGATTATGACTATGTTATGTATAGAAATACTTATTTAGAATGACCACAGTTATTTTCACACTTGCTTGACCAGTGCTTTTTTATTTTACTTTTTAATTAGAGGTTGTAGTCCCCGTTAACACAGCGGAGTTCGCTCGATGCTAGAGCACGATACAATAAGATGAGCAATTACTTTTTAATAGCGCTCTCTTTAGTATTATTATAATCATTCATTTGGATTTACTATTGTAGTAATGATTAGCGAAGAAAGCTGTACTTAATATAGTTTTAGTCAGGGCTAGTAAAAGTTCGATATTTGTTTCCAGGGGTGTCGACTTTATAAAATATAGATGTTCCCGCGGTTTCACCCGCGTTTATCGTTACTGCGCCGCCCCCGTGGGTCGTAGCGTGATGTTATATAGCCTATAGCCTTCCGCAATAAATAGGCTATCCAACACTAAAATATTTTTTCAATTCGAACTACATAGTAGTTCCTGAGATTAGCGCGTTCAAACAAACAAACAAACTCTTCAGCTTTATAATATTAGTATTATATATCAATGATAGAAGAACTAAAATACTCTTATTTTATTATCTCGTGTAAAATAGACGTTATGATTCGGATATAAGGTTTGAATTTCAATAAAAACGGTTACCGTACATTAAGTTAAGTGGGGAATCCCCAAACTTCTTGATAAGATTTCCATTGCGGAAAATGATCTAAATTATATTTTTACGTAAGTGTTGCCAGTGTCAACATCAGTTTGTCTTTGCCTATGTTATAATATACTACTGTTTGGTAGCGAGAAAACATAACAACACACAAAGAGATAGGAAGTTATCTAAGACAATCAACAATAGGATTCGAGTGAATTATTGTTAAGATTCTTCTGAATAAAAATCTATTGTATTATGGCATCATCCCAAATTGACCGAAAACTATAATACATATATTAATGTTCCAAATCGAATTCCTTGCATAAATTCAAATATAATGAAAGCTCTGGCATAAAACGGTCACCTAATCTAAATAATTACCGTGATTATACCGCTTAATCTCGAGTTTTATAACCGCCTATATGCTTACATGTGTGGGCCATCACCACCCCTCTTATATGGGTATAGTTTACTCAGTTATTAAGTGGTTAAAACTTTTTAGTTCCCGAAAAATTCTTCAACTAATAGTTTTTGTTGATCTAAGCCACCTGCGGGACACACTACGTGTTGAGTTCGTTTTTTATTTCAACACGTGCAGAGAAAATAGAATTTATGAGTCGCTTTAAACATATTTTTACTTCTTCTCCCTAGCCTTTATTATTCCCAAGTCACTTGCGGTCGGCTTTCTAGTCTAACCGGATTTGACTGGACATCAGTTTTTACACGGAGCGACTGCCATCTGACCTCCGCAACCCGAAGGCTAACGATACCCTAAGGCTAGACCAGTGTCAGGATATTAGAGGGCACTGACTTCCCAATAACGACTGCCATAGATGTTCATGGCAGCCGAGACCGACGGCTTAACATGATCTCCGAGGTACGGAGCAGGCGATAATTGTCAACCAATACGCACATCATTTCGAAAAGTCATATTACTTCCGACAGAGGTGCGCGACGTGGGTTCGAACCCGAGACCCTCTGCATTGCAGTCTGTTGGTTTCCCCACTGAGCTATCGACATGTTTGAGTGACCATTCAAAATATGCCACCATGTGTGATGCGGTATTGTATCATTAATTTTGTACTCGCTCGTATCGTTGCAGTAAGGGCATGAGTCGTACTGTGAGTTATAGAACATACACTCTAATGTATGTTAAGATCCTTCGGATCGAATATAGCGACAATATCGAATATAGTGGATATAGTGACAAGAATAGAAAAGGGTATGTTAAGCTGGTTTGGACATGTAGAAATAATGGACGAGGAAAGACTGACTAAGAAAGTTTATAAGGCTAGTGTGAATGGAACAGTCGCAAGAGGAAAACCTACGTGAACGTTTCTCGATCAGATCGGAGGCGTTCTGGACAAAGGCCAGGTTAAGAGCTCCTTGAACCGACGGGCGTGTATGAGGAATGTGATGAAAGTGAATCCAGAGAAGTGTCAGGATCGTAGCAAATGGAAATCCGTAGTCTCTGCCTACTCCTCTGGGAAACAGGCGTGAATATATATATGTGTGTGTATATTAGTGTATGTAATAATCTATGTAGGTATGTATGTAGATCGATCACCCGCAGGATCAAGGGCTATAGCTACGTGCTATCCGAGGCACAGGAATTTTAATACGGCCAAAACCTAAACTTCTTAATCCTTTTTATCTATACATACTACCTTATATATTTATTTATATAATATTTATAATTATTGTATGTATCATATTGTTTTACAATACACACTCATTACATATTTACTGTTAATATGTATATTATTACAATACTTGAAACACTTGATTTTTATTTATAATTAATTTATGTATTATATATTTTTATTTCTTTTTACTTATAACTTTTTGTATTATGTAATTGTTTCGGGTTTTCACGATACAGGCTTGCCTAGTGTGAAAACCACAGAAGTATTTTTGTTTAATTTTGCCAGCGCTTGGCAAATTACTTTATTTATTTTATAAAGTGTTTTAAATTGATAAGTTTTCTAATTTGTTAAACGCTGTAAATAAACAATTTTTCATTTTCATTTTCATTTCATTCCATGCTTAACGCTTAATTACTAGAAATTTAAGGATGGTTCAGAAACAGTGATCAAACGGTTATGATTCCGTATAGAAATAGAGGTCAAACGGTAATGTCTTCATGCAAAAAGTTATATCATCCCATCTTGGAGATTAATATTAAAAACGTTTTTCATTGAACCAGGCGTATAATAGAAATAAAACTGTCTCTGAATAAAACTTTTCAATCAAACGCTAGATAATAAACTTTCCAAAGCAAGAAAGCTTTGTATAAATGACAAGGTACGTACATAATTTATGGCGGCAAAAGTTACATCGTTCAGGAACACGGAATAGTGAAGGCGAAGGAAATAGTAAATCGCTGCCGTAGAAGTGCCATATTAATAAACAGATGACCATAATCGACACAACCGAAATACAAGCTAATAGTATATCTATTGCATACTTAATAGAGTACAATTTTGAAAAACAGCATGATCCGGTATATTTATAACTCGAAAGTAAATTTGTTCAAAAGTATCATATTAGGTAACATGATGACAAGATGATAACGATAATTTAGATACTATCGACAACGTGTAGCTCCTATAAACTTTAATGATAATATCATAATAGTGTTATTAACTTTATACTTTTAAATTTAATTAATTTGGGTCTATAAAACAGATTAATTGATTTACTTACGGAATAGTCAGACTAAATTGATAGAAGTGACATTTATGTAATTTGTACGAAAACCCTTGAAATACAATGCACAATAGTGGAACAAAAATAGCTTTTTGTAACAAACATTTATCATACCTTAAACCTATTCATTCATTCACCTTAAATATATATCATTTCGCATGCCACATTGTGACTAAATGGAAGAGCTAAATGTATTAATTATACCACAACACCCTTAAATGTACTCAATTTTCTGTGAAATAAATATCATTTATCATTATTTTTTAGCTGCTTGTGTTTCTGAAATACATATTATGAAAATAAAACAGACTGCCTATAGCTACTAAACTCATATTACCTGCAGAAATTAGTTGACTGAATTAGGAACAGGCAATCAAACGACTTTTCATGTGTTTGATTTCGACACTTTGTTGATTAGCTGTTCAGAAACCGGGTGTGACTCGCTACTTCATGTTCGGGAACGCTCAATGTTTAGCGGAGAATACATGATATTCGATTTAGGAATATATTATGAACTAGTTTTCACCCGCGGCTTCGCTCGCGTAAATGTAGGTTAGGTTTGCAACAGTTATTTTTTCTAGATGAAAGGTACCTTATGTCCTATTCTGTAACCCTGACAACGTGTATGCAAAATTTCATGTTGATCGGTTGAGTAGTTAAGGCGTGAAAGCGTAACAAACAAACAAACTCATTTTCGCATTTTAATATTAGTTAGGATTATGAATGTCCGGTGGTATTATCGAGTAGGTAGGCCAAAATAATTAATTTTTCGTTTCTTGTAGGAAGTGTCATGCTATCCCTACTTTCACCAAGTTAGACAAATATACCAGGACATTGCTTTAAGAAAATTGCCTCGTAGAGTTGGTAGATAGTTTATAGAATATTCTTAGGTATTATAAGATAAATGGCTGCCGTCTAGGACTACGCTCTTGCGAACCTCTGTGTATAATATGAAATTAGATTAATTTTAAAATGTAATAAAATAAACAATGTAAAAAAATTGTTTATGCTTTATAATAATAATAATAATAATAATAATAATCTACCACATACACACAACACCATCTAGCCCAAACTAAGCAGAGCTTGTACTATGGGTACTAGACAATGGATAAACATACATATATACTTATTTTTTTGTAAATACATACATATTATACATAGAAACACCCAGACCAAGACAAACACCCATGTTCATGCACACAAATGTTTGACTTGTGCGGGAATCGAACTCGCGACCTCAGGCGTGGCAGTCGGTTACACTAACCACTACGCCATCGAGTCGCCATTGGTTATGTTACACAAATATTAGCGTTTTGGTTGAAGTGGTCACGTCGCCTAATAAATGTACCATGGGTCTAATGTAGCAAGGCTTCTTGATACCAAAAACATATACACCACAGCGTAAATACAAGTATCGATCAAAACATAATTTGGACATATTTTCTATAAATCAACCTATCCGTCGATCGGCTGTATTTTTGGGCAATAGGCTTGTCCTCTATTACGTAAGACCTTAGATCATATTATTATTGACGAAATGTGCTAGTAATATACGTCTATCTCTTCGTGGATATAGATGCGAGAATATGTGCATCTTTATATATATAATTCTTCTGTACGTGTGTTAACAGTGAACTCCTCCTAAACGGCTGGACCTATTTGAATGAAACTTTTTGTGCGTGTTCAAGTGGATTCGAGGATGGTTTAGATATGCTTTTTCTTTTTTTTTCTCTTTTGTACAGGTCAACGTCTGTCGGGACAGCTAGTGTAAGTATATATAAAAACAGCCTTCGTTCCTCACTCCCGCAGAAAAACAACATGATGATATCCCTTTCTATGTGCACAAACAAACATACTTTCTCATTTATATTAAATACTAGATATTTCCGCGGTTTCACCCGCGTTTATCGTTACTACACTGCCCTGTGGGTCGTAGCGTGATGTTATATAGCCTATAGCCTTCCTCGATAAATAGGCTATCTAACACTAAAATAATTTTTCAAATCGAACCAGTAGTTCCTGAGATTAGTGCGTACAAACAAACAAACTCTTCAGCTTTATAAATTATTAGTTAGGATTAGGATTGCGGTTAACTCACTCCGGTATGAGTAGAATTGTATTAAAACTTTCTATTCACAATGTTTAGGAACTCGTGTTTCAGAACGTGTATGAAATACGGCGACATTTTGAATTCGAACACGTCACTCAGTTTGCAAACTTGGTGACACGAATAATAATTAAGTAGGTATTGTGAATAAACTATACACACAGACTCTGCGGCCTCTGTGGTGCAGCGGTAGTGAATGCGACTGCTGTGCATGAGGTCTCGGGTTCGAATCCCGGGTCGGGCCAACAAAAAGTAACGAGTGGACACCGAACGACGAGGTGGTGTTGGTCGGGTGCCGGGCGGCTCTAATGAGCTATGACCTTAAGGCTGCCTGTCCATTGAAGCGGAGCAAGGCTGCGGAGCGAAGAAACGGAGAAATATTAACCAACTAGTTTTCACCCGCGGCTTCGCTCGCGTAAATGTAGGTTAGGTTAGGTTAGGTTTGCAACAGTTCTTTTTTCTGGATGAAAGGTACCTACCCTATGTCCTATTCTGTACCCCTGACAACATGTATGCAAAATTTCATGTTGATCGGTTGAGTAGTTAAGGCGTGAAAGCGTAACAAACAAATTTATTTTTGCATTTATAATATTAGTAAGGATTGCATACTGGAGCGGAGCGGAGATTTTATGCAATCCTATTGGTTAATATTTATCCGTTTCTGCGCTCCGCAGGCTCGCTCCGCTTCAATGGGCAAGCAGCCTCCAAGTCAAACAATCAAAGTCAAAGCAAGACAGCTACATTTTGGTAGTACGTTTTTAAGTCCCACGTAGGAAGAGCAATCAGGCACAGCTCCAGTCACGGTTCTGCTAACAATCTCACTTTCACTTTACTCCAAGATCAAATCCCGTACATGATTCTTGTTATCTACCACTGCACCACCGAAGCTCCTACAGGCACAAAAAAGGCTAACATCACATTCTTCGATTTCCAATTTCGACGTAGTCCACTTAGAGCACCCTTCCGAAAAGCACCTGCGCGAATATCACCTAGCCTAGTCCACGAAGGGCACCCATCAATATTTTTGGTAGGTGCTCTTCGTGGATTCAAATTTATTTAAGTATAAATTTTTGTGCAGGAAGAACACCGACGACTCAGCAGCGTAGTGCTGGGATGTATTTGTTTCACAGGACGTTATTAAATGAAAGATATCGATAAAAATCACTAGAACGTTTATTAATTACACATATTTACGTACATACTTCAACACTCTAAATTCTTTCACTTTACAAATTGTTTATCTTCTTCGACCTTGGCCCATCTCGTGTCTGTTTAGTTTAGAGCCCAGTGTTGACTAACAGAAGCACATGCGTTGCTTCTTATAAAGGGTGAACAAGAAATGTTTAAATATTTACTTAAACAAGATTTTTATTGCTCGAATATTGAAGATAATTGACTGCAGTGTAATTGAAATTTAGGCCATAAGCGGTTATTATAATGATAGCGTACTAGTTTCTGCCCATGACTTCGTTTACAAAAACATAGTCTACATGTGTGCCAAGTTTCGCTTCGTTTACACTTAATTGAGTACCAAACAATCAACACCTTCACCATTTTTATAATGCGTTGGTAAGTTTTAATCAAGGCGGTTTATAAACTACTAGCTGTGCCCGCGGCCTAACACACGTCAGTGGTATTTGTGGTTACTGCGGCGCTCCCGTTAGCCGTAGTGTGATGTTGTATAGCCTATGTGCTTCCCAGGTTCTTAGGCTATCTCCATTCCAAATTTCATCAAAATCGGTTCTGCGGTTTGAGCGTGAAAATGTAACAGACAGACAGACAGACCGACAAACAGACAGAGTTACTTTCGCATTTATAATATTAGTAAGGACTATTTTATTTTGATTTTGTTAATACATTTCTACCCCTCAGGAACAGTACTTTTTCCTGGATGAAAGGTACCCAATTCCCTTTTCTGTAACTCTGACAACGTGTATGCGAAATTTCATGGTGATCGGTCGAGGAGTTAAGGCGTGAAAGCGTAACAAATAAACTCACATTCGCATTTATAATACTAGCTTTTGCCCGCAGCTTCGCCCGCGTTAATGTAGATTTGCGTTAAGATAGTTTTTTTAGTAGCCTACATATTATTCTGATGATAAACAATAATACTGTAAAGTTTCATCAAAATCCGTTCAGTAGTTTTAGCGTGAAAGAGTAACATACATCCATTTATCCTCACAAACCTTCACATTTATAGATAATATTAGTTGGATTACTCAGTATCCTACAGCTGGGTTGTTATAATGAGAAGGATAAGGTCATAGGCCACGATAATGGCCAATGCGCATTGGCATATCTTCAAGATCATTATGGAGAACCTTCAGAGATGCATGTATTAAGAATACAGTACGTTGTTTTCCTTAATCGGTAAAGCCTGTGGTAATAAACTATTTATTCCGCACATATTAAGTCATATATCTCCGGAAACTCAAATACTGTACGGATAGCGTAACTCATAGCCAGTTGCACTCAATGATCGGTAAACGATTACCGAGGTTAAGCAACGTTGGGTGCGGTCAGTCTATAGATGGGTGACCGCTTAGTGGTATTTCATCTAAGAGTCTCCGTGCTTCGGAGCGCACGTAAAAAGTCGGTCCCGGTTGTTGTCAAATTGATAGCAGTCGTCAAGCCATGTCAGAGGCCTACGGGCGGCTTGAACCACTCTTGATAACAGGTTGACCACTAACCACACGAAAAAAGAATAGAAGAAAGAAACGTAGTAGTTTAAATGGTAGCCTTGCTACTGGCACTACGCCAAATGTTTGGGGTTTGGATCCCGCACACGACATTGATTGATGTGTGATTCACAGATGGTTGTCTCGAGTCTGGGTTTTCTTTGTATCCATTGCTTGAATGTTTCTAGTCCCTCGGGACCCAGTGCGAGAACGGTTTAAAAGAAGGAATTTTTATATGGGTGTTTCTATGTATAATATGTATGTATTTACAAAAAAAAAGTATATATTATGTATGTTTATCCATTGTCTAGTACCCATAGTACAAGCTTTGCTTAGTTTGGGCTAGATGGTGTTGTGTGTATGTGAAAGAATATTATTATATTATATTATATATCAATACTCTTTGTAAAACTACTGGCGAAATGGTAGTAACCTTTTTTAGAGTTCGAAAAAACTCTTATACAACAGCTTTGTCCGTCTGTCTGTTATACAACTTTCAACTCAAGAACCGTAAGAGCTAGAGACTCGCGGTCAATGCCATTCGACATAGCATAGTCGATATACCCTTGAAATTACTATGACCTTTGACCTCAGACGTCAAGGTGACGTGATACCATTTTTTCGAACTCTAAGATTTATGGCAATTCATTGCCTTTTGTCACTTGTTTTATTCTCACACACAATGTAATAGATAGCCAGCCTGTGCGGTCTACCAAGCACCAATCTCTACTTCGTGCTTGTACTGATATTAAGTACTAGATGGTTCCACTCGCGTTTATGGTTACTGCGCGGCCCCCGTTAGTCGTAGCGTGATGTTATAGCCTTCCTCGTTAAATTAAATAGGCTATCTAACACTAAAATAATTTTTCAATTCAAACCAGTAGTTCCTGAGATTAGCGCGTTCAAACAAACAAACTCTTCAGCTTTATAATATTAGTATACATTTGCTTTATGATGCCCAATAATCTCACAAGTATAAGTGCAGCAAAATACTATAGCAACCTTTTCCTTAAAAAATACATAATTTGAAGCAGACACGTGCAACCATAACCAAATTTTTTGTCGTCTAATTACATGTGAACTGCCGTTAACTTAATTATAACTCTAAATAGGTTTTAAGCCCATCACGAGTACCTACTTAATTACAGTAGAAGTCCCAAGTCAAAGGTCTCCCGAACACAGGATGCGGGTAAGGGTTTTAGTAATCCAATACGTATTACACATGGTTGCAGAGGCGTGTGATTTTTGTACCATAGTCAACCATCGAAAATGTGGAGCGTAGTAATATTGCTTAAGAGCAGCGATAGCTCAGTGGGAAGACCAACAGACTGCAATGCAGAGGGTCTCGGGTTCGAACCCACGTCGCGCACCTCTGACTTTCGGAAGTTATATGACTTCGAAATTATGTGCATATTGATTGACAATTATCGCCTGCTCCGTGCCTCGGAGAGCACGTTAAGCCGTCGGTCCCGGCTGCCATGAACATCTATGGCCGTCGTTATTGGGAAGTCAGTGCCTTCTAATATCCTGACACTGGTCTAGCCTTAGGGTATCGTTAGCATACGGGTTGCGGAGGTCAGATGGCAGTCGGTCCGTATAGAAACTGATATCCAGTCAAATCCGGTTAGACTAGAAATTCGACCCCAAGTGACTTGGGAATAATAAAGGCTAGGGAGAAGAAGAAGTAATATTGCTTAACCCCAACACTGATATTATGGTGCTGTAATTCATCTCGCTGTATTATCGTCAAGTGGCTTCGTACACCCTACGGAACAAATATTTGTGTTATCTAAGGATGGTTGTGTCGCGTTACGGTCTTCTTTGTATATCATAAGCAAGTGGCGAGATCATTAAGACAACAGAGGTCTCGAGTTTTCACGGCACGCATCTCCAGCAGAGTTGTGTTCGTATAGTAATTACTCGTTATCGCTCGCTATAAAGGTGAAGGAAATCATTGTGAAGAAATCTACATATATGGGAGTCCTCCATAATATTCTTAAAGATGGTTGAGTTCTTAGTTAATCCACCACCTTGACCTGAAGTCGGTGGCAGACTAACTCTTCTCGTACCGAGACCACGCCCGTCCGCAGTAGTGGGTCAGTTTATAAACAGCACTAATATTATAAAGTTTATAAACAGCACTGATATTATAAAGTTCCTCGCGTTACTATTGCATACTATGCTATGCTTTAAGTATATTCTGGAGTATTGAAAAGATAATCTTACAATATTAAAACGCTTTTGCAATTGAAGGGTGTTTTGGAAAATAACCAATGTTTTTCCTGTAAAATTAAATTGTACAGGAAATTAATAAAACTTTATAAAATGGAAATCTTGGAAAAATTACTACTTTTGAACTTTTACTTAATTAATTTAAGTAGGTACATGAAAATATATATTGTAGTCTAAATAATCTATAATGACAACTACTGTCAAGCGAGCTGCTATTTTTTTTTAAAACAGCCAATGTTCACGGACTATAGTTCTTTTTGCCAGAAACATTATGGACATTGGTTGTATTTCCAGATACACTCTAACTTTGGAGCTAAATTTTATATGAACTCTGGCTGTTTTTGCAATTTCTCTCAATGACAGATTATAGTACGCACCCTGAAGAATCCATAGAGCTAATAAACGATTTTTCAAAAAATGTGACATTGGTTGTTTTTCCAAAACACCCTTCAGTTGTTTAGATTTTATGTACTCATAAAATCTATACATCAGTTCCTATTCCCGTCACTATCTAAAATGCAAATCTACTTGTTAACAAGATTAACACATATTAAGCGTGCGACTAAATCGCCGATTTTTGAAGTAACTGCATTAATTCCAGATAATCGTGCAACGCGAAAGTTTAAAAGTTATAAATCAGTGCTAAGTATAGAAAATAACATGTTAACTAGTTATGGATAGATACGTGCCGATCGATAGATTGCTATTACCTACATACATGCACAGCGATATTCTGAAGGAGCTATTGAACACTTTCTTTGGACTAGATAACCAGCATATCTTATTTATTGTAGGTAACCGTACGTGAAGCGCAACGGTTTGGTTGATAATGTCCGTGCGCTGAATGTTGTTCGTCCGAATCTTAGACGGGACAATAATTTTTGTGATCCAGTTAATTGTTCCGAATCAGAGTGTACTTGTTGTCCGATTTTGAGAGGCGAGGGATGTGGTACTAACGTTATATCTAGAACCAAGTAGTATTTAAAATAAATTCAATTTAGGGGACGAAGTTTTCGAACCTTTTGAACTTTTTGATGCTTGCCCTAAAGACGAAAGAAGCTATGCTGTAAGTCGCCTTATACCTCTTTTGGACAGGCGTCATAGCGTAGCGTCATAAATGGCTATGAATAGTCGGGTAAGTTTCGAAATTACACGATTATACGGTTATTACTTGTGTGATCCACAAATTATTGTTTGAGTCCAGGTGTACTTTGTGTCCATTCTATATTTAAATTTACGTAAAGTACCCGGAGACGTATGGCTTGTGCCCTGTGTGTGTACCCTAGTGCGACAGTTGTCTTTTCACGAAAAAAAATCCATTGTATTGCAAACAAATAACAGCAACGTATAAATACAGTTACCGCTTAGGGTACTTAAGAGGAAACACTAAAGGCGGGAGAATTGAAAAATAGGTATTTGTAAAATCTATTGCTGTCGCGCAGTGCCATGTATAGTATCATGAGCGCGATAGAGACAACTACAGCTTGAACCGAAAATACCTATTAAATTTACACAAAATCAACGTTCCGTAGTCCCCTGATTCCTTCTCTAAAACTTGACTAATTTAACTACTTTTTTCATTAAAAATTAAAGAAAGGCTTTGGCCGTGTTCCTATGTTTTCCTTTTTTTATATAATCTAGTCAAATTTGTTTTCTAGATGTTTGAACACAGCGGCAAATCTGGCCAATTCTGGAGGCTTTTCAAGGCTCATGTCTCTTAATAATTAATTAATTTATGAAAAAAGGAAAACATGCCAATAGAGGCCATACATTTTTTGAAAAACATTTTGCTCTACTGGCATTCTCCAAGGCAGAAATAGGGGACTACGTTTGTATGAAAAAACTGCCCTTGTGTTTCCTCTTAACATCAGACGTGTATATTTCTGAACCAACTTACTTAAACAAAAAAAGAATCGGTTAACAGTCTAGACGCTTATGAAAAGGCATCGAACGATTATTAGCTCGTCTAACATTATAAAATACGTAGCTGAAAATGTTATCGATACTCATAAAGTTCGATTAAACGGTTTTTGCAAGATTTTTATTAGTTTTCGTCTGGTATTTACTCCAAAGATTAATGTTGTTCGATCCATTGTTGCATCAGTGTTGAATCACCGTGGGTTCGTTATTTCAATAGACTATAAAATGTTAGTGTTATTGTTTTTTATGCGATTTCTTTTGTATTATTCGCAACTGAAATATTTTTGTTTCGATTTATGTTAACTTTTTTGTTGGCTTGAAATAAATTATTCTTTTTATTGAAATTACGTATTAGCCATTTGTTCTTACTTCTTAGATAAAGCGTACTGAGAGCTAGAGAATACATAGCGACGAGACTTTATGTATTGCCTTTCTTGATTATCTTTAGTTATTCTTACAAGTTTAGCCTGAAAGCGGTGAATAATTTTATAATGAATTCTTTGTTTACAAAACAAGACTAGTAAGAGAAAATTGTCTATGCATAAGCAGACTCACGCTTTTATATGGAATCGAACTCAAGACTTCATGATTGAACTTTGATAATCATAAGTATTTGTTATGGGACCAATAAAACGAGATAAACATGTTAGTTTGACAGTTTTAGTTTTCATTCTATTATTATTCTTAAACCGTAATCCATTCTCGTTTAACAATAACTTATTTATAAAACAGTTCAGTTTTGGAATATAAATATGTGTGCAGCGGTGAAACTAATATGTACCTACACACGCATGTGTGTGCGTGGGTAGAATTTATAACAACATTTGAAATTCGAACGCAGTGATGTTTGAATTCATGCAACAGAACTACAATATAATTATAAAATATTACAATATTATTATTATTTTAATTTGAATGCAAACTTACATTTTTCGTACGCAGCATTCTATATTGTCTTTTTTTATTGATTAGGCGCTATGAAATCATACAGCTTGCCCAATGACTACTGGTTACTTTATCCCAAAAACGTTGCGTCACCGAACCAAAAAATTAAGTCTTTATGCTAGCGCAAGGGGCAGCGCTAATTGATACTGAGAGCGCAGCACCTTCTTATAAAAAAAATACCTTACCGCAGGAATACAACACAAGATGAATGACTGTGACCTTCTTCTATAGGGCAGACGTATTATCACAGTTGGCTAGTTTGTGGAATTTAGGTGGACTTTCCACTACTTCATAAATTGTTCTATTAAGGCTAGCGTATAAATTTCGATAACTTAGTGCATGTTTGTACTAAATGTTCCACAACAGCTGTTACGAACAATGGCGTAGTTCAAAGCCGGAACAACACGTCACAACATTCCACACACCATACAGTGTTTAATCAAACAAAGCTCCTTCGAACCACTCATTATAGTAATAATTGTAGGTACTTCTTATTTATTTAATTTATTGTATTATATTGCTTTTGTTCGGTTTATTAATCGATATTGCAGGTCTTCTAACATAAGTTTTTATTTTTAATTACGCTGCGTGTCGGTTCTAATGATCAGTCATTTGTTTCCTAGTTCGATTATCCCGGTTTAATTAGAGAGTTCCTAATAGGATGTTTTTTGTTTTTATAGAACAAAAGTGGCAAAGGCCGCCATTATGTGCCTAGGTGGCCATCATGAGCTCGGCTTAGGCGAAGTGTTCCTGATAAAATATAATGATATGTGTCTTAAAAAATATTTTTTACGATAAAGGTGGCAAAGGCACGCAAGCATACGGCCTGCCTAATGGTAAGCGGTTACCGTAGACCAGAGGTTCCCAGAGTTCTTTTCTCGAAGACCACTTTCAAAATGTAGCTGGCTACTTTTCTACATTTTCTACCATATTCTATAAAAATTTGATCAAATCTGTACGGGCTGACCTTTTTTTTATATCTGCCTACATTGATAGGTGAAGTCAAGCCATGTAACATTTTAGTTCTTCACTATCAAAAGCAATTAAATTTGCTCGTGGATCCCCATTTTTTGTCACGCCGGCGGCGACGTAGACCTCCGTCGACTCTCCCGTGGACCCGTAGGGGTCCACCTGGACCACTACGGGAACTAATGCAGTGTAGACTAATCGCTTACAATACTCGTGGTATCATTAGCCCATTGACGTCATTTTGTTGTAGGGCAGGTATTTCTTTTATCTCATTTTTATGCACATACCTATGTGTTTCTACGATGTTATAACTTACTAAGATGATAGTAGAGCCTCGCTGATTTCAGCATGAATGGGCCGGCTCGAGTGGGAAGGACTACCCTCTCATAGAATATCGACGTGAAATACCAGTATTCCCACGCACTGTTGTGTTTCGTTCGGTGAGTGAGTGCCGGAGGCCCAATCACCCTCTTTCCCACTTCCTTTCTTAAAGGGTCGGCAACGCGCAAGTGATGGCTCTGGTGTTGCAGGCGTCCATAGGCTACCATGACCACTTACCATCAGGTGGGCCGTATGCTTGTTTGCCAGCATAGTTGTATAAAAAAAACTGCTGTTTTGCGCCATTTTTCTGTACGAGTGTGGTACTTCTCTAGATGGGTTATTCTACTCGAAAATAATTCATTTCAATGGTTGTATAACTAGCCTTTGTTCGTTTATAAATGAATGTATTGAGAGTGATTCATTCGAGTAGAGGCTTAGAACGGTTGATAGTGTCTTCTATCGTTAGGTATAAGCAGATGTTCATTGTTATGATTTTAGTGCGTAGCTAGTATTTTGAATATTTACCAGCTGTAATTGTTAATGTAGATGTATTGCAGATGTAGATTTCATTGATAATTTAATTTGCAAATGTACAGAAGTTGGTTCTTAATATATGCGTTAATAATCTAATAATAATATTCTACCACATACACACAACACCATCTAGTCCAAACTAAGCAGAGCTTGTACTATGGGAACTAGACAATGAATCGTCGGCCGATGATGGTCGGCCTCGATGGCGTAGTGGTCAGTGTAACCGACTTCCACGCCTGAGGTCGTGGGTTACATTCCCGCACAAGTCAAACATTTATGTGCATGAACATGGATGTTTGTCTTGGTTTGGGTGTTCCTATGTATAATATGTAAGTATTTACAAAAAAAAGTATGTATGTATGTTTATCCATTGTCTAGTTCCCATAGTACAAGCTCTGCTTAGTTTGGGCTAGATGGTGTTGTGTGTATGTGATAGAATATATATACCCGAAGGCCAAGTAATGGATAATAAAAATAAAGTTCACCTAAAGGGGCAAGTAGGTTGCGGTCGATCGAGTGTCGACCGCTTGATATCATTAGTCGCCTCAAAATACAACCGATGACATTGGCGACGTTCGACCGATCGAAGCTCGATCGTACTACTCACGGGGAATACTCACCTCCGATGATAATCTGGGGAGCAATTCTTGTAATAAAACTTTAAAATAGGGTGCCGATCTAGTCTAATAAACGTCAAGTGTGAACTGAAATGCAGCTTATGTTCACATTTATTACTACACTAGATGCGCCCGCGGTTTCATCCGCGTTTATAGTTACTGCGCCGCCCCGTGGGTCATAGCATGATGTTATATAGCCTATAACTCGATAAATAGGCTATCCAACACTACAAGAATTTTTCAATTCGTACCAATAGTTCGAGATTAGCGCTTTCAACCAAACAAACAAATGGGCCGGCTCGACCGGGGAAGGACTGCCTTCTCACAGAATATCGACGTGAAATACCAGTATTCCTACTGTTATGTTTCGTTCGGTGAGTGAGAGTGCCGGAGGCCCAATCACCACCTTTCCCCCATCCCGCTCCTTCTTCCCACTTCCTTTCCTAAAGGGTCGGCAACGCGCAAATGATGCCTCTGGTGTCGCAGGCGTCCATAAGCTACGGTGACCACTTACCATCAGGTGGGCCGTATGCTTGTTTGCCACATTAGATGTATAAAAAAATAAAATAAAATAAACAAACAAACTCTTCAGCTTCATAATAATAGTATAGACTAGACTTTGCCCGGCTTCGCTAGCGTGAATGTACTATCGGCTCCAGCGACGGATGACCATTTCAGAAAAATTTTGGCTTGCACATGTTGACCAGTTGAGTTTGTATCGCCTTAGAATCAGTAAACAAATGTAAAGTGTAAAAAATCTCAAACAAAGAAAGGGGCGAGTCACGGGTACAAGTACCAAGTGTTGGCCTGCTATGCGATTTTAACCTTAGGAGTGGTCATCCGTCGCTGGAGACGATAGTACATTTTGACAAAAAAAATCTATACTGTATTTTTTCTGGATAAAAGGTACCCTATGTCCTATTCTGTACCCTTCCAACGTGTATAAAAAATTGCATGATGATCGGTACAGTGGTTAAGGCGTGAAAGGGTAGCAAACAAACAAACTCACATTCGCGTTTGTAATATTAGTTAATATATAATATCTATACTTAATATTATAAAGCTGAAGAGTTTGTTTGTTTGTTTGAACGCGCTAATCTCAGGAACTACTGGTTCGATTTGAAAAATTATTTTAGTGTTGGATAGCCTATTTATCGAGGAAGGCTATAGGCTATATAACATCACGCTACTACCCACGTGGGCGGCGCAGTAACGATAAACGCGAGTGAAACCGCGAGTACATCTAGTTGGATAATATTTATATTGACTAACAAAACTACTAAGTACGGATGGTGTGGCGCAGTGGTTTATGTTGGTTTAACCCCATAACAATTCTTTGTTCTATATTCTTTTGGTCCGAGTCTGTGGGTTCTTTGTGTACCTTGTTTGAATGTATTGTTATTCTCTGGGAAACAGGCGTGAACCTATGTATGTATGTTTGAATGTTTGTAAAGTCCCCCGCGACACAGAAACTATACGTAGTACCGGAGTTGTCTTCAAAAATATATAATATACTAGATGTACCCGCGGTTTCAACCGCGTTTATCGTTACTGCGCCGCCCCCGTGGGTCGTAGCGTGATATTATATAGCCTATAGCCTTCCTCGACAAATAGGCTATCCAACACTAAAAGAATTTTTCAAATCGAACTAGTAGTTCCTGAGATTAGCGCGTTCAAACTAACAAACAAACTCTTCAGCTTTATAATATTACTAGCTTTTGCGCGCGGTTCCGCCCGCGTGGTACCTACATTAATAAAAAGTAGCCTATGTCCTTCCCCAGGTTTTAAATTATATCTGTACATCATTTCATCTAAATCGTTTAGCCGTGAAAAGGTAACAGACAGACAGACAGACAGAGTTACTTTCGAATTTATAATATTATAGTAAGGATTTCGTCTGTTACTTCACAACTAGTTATAGAGCTAGAAACATAATACTCGTACTATGATGCATCGTACATATATAATATTGTTATGTACTAGGAAGCGACTTTAATTTGCGCTCGTGCATACGCTTAGCAAGTCATCTCGTATCACATAACTGTCTAGACGATTAGTTCCCAAAGTGGTCCAAGTGGACCCCCAGGGGTCCACAGAAGACTCGAAGTAGACCACGTTGACGTAACAAAAAAATGGGGTGCACATTTCGTAAGCGGGAGTCCATGAAAATTTATTTGGCGACTGTTACTTGTAAAGACATACATAATTATATCATATTCAGTACCAGTGTTATCTCGATTTTTGGATAGAAATAATAAAAAAAGAAATTTCAGCCCGCCTATTACCATGGTAGGTTCAGTTCCGAGAATTTCTGAAAGTATAGAAAAAAAAAAGGTCAGTCTCTATAGATTTGATCAAATTGTTTACTTGCATGAACTTGTTTAGCTGCAGGGAGTCCACCGGAACCAGCTAAATTTTGAAAGTGGTCTGATAAAAAAAGTCTGAGAGCCTCTGGTCTAGACGGTCTAGTGGCGTTAGCGCATGGTCATATGCCGATTGTAAGGAATCGAATTCAATATCCGTGTCGAACAGAATGTTGTTGGGTTTTTGTCTGAATATTCGCAGAGCAATAATTTCGGCCAACTGCCGCGCTTGGAGTTATTCTTGTACCACGGAGGATGACTTTACAAACATTCAAATAAAGAACACAGACTCGGAACAACTCTTGCTCCGAGTCTGTTTGTCCACAAATAGAGATTTGTTGACAAATAGTTGTTTCGAGTCCAGTTTTTGTACTATACGGCAATCAAACCCAAAATTCCCGTCGTAGTGGCGGAGGCGAGGCAACCACTTCCACTACACCAGCCGAGATCATACTATGTGGTAATCCGTAGTCTCTGCTTACCCCTCCTTGCAGCAGATGCGAGTAAAACATAAATAATTTGTTAGTACCAGGAAGAGACACGCGTGCAGTAATTCAACTGGCGTATCACATAACAAGATTCATTTAAACACATGCAGTAAATGAGTAGGTACCTATTATTATTACTACAAATGACTATGTAGATATATATGTATGGATAACAAAGCCGGTTATTTATTTATTTGCAAAATTTTCCGCAACGATGTATGTTATACCATGTTGCATGCTGAATGCTGAATATTTTATTTACTCAGCACATATGTACACTAGATGTTCCTGCGGTTTCACCCGCGTTTATCGTTACTGCGCCGGCCCCGTGAGTGGTAGTGTGCTGTTATATAGCCTATAGCATTCCTCGATAAATAGGTTATCCAACACTAAAAGAATTTTTCAAATCGAACCAGTAGTTCCTGAGATTAGTCGCGTTCAAACAAACAAACTCTTCAGTTTTATAATATTAGTATAGATACGCACAAGCCTCTATCACCGAAATGGCACACAAAGTTATGTTTCTGATATGTATTTACATTTCACCAACTACATTAATATCATTTTTACGAAAATTGCGCCGACGGAGGAGTATGAAATTTGGCACAGTTAAAGTTTATGTGGAGAAGGAGGGCGAATCCTAATATTTATATAAAATATGCATTAGAAATACATTAAATAAATGAAAAAACACTACACGCACATAACCATGCATTTGACACACGCAGTCGAAGCGCGTAACTATGGTTACATATATCAATATATAATGACATAATATATCAGCAATATCTAACAGGCAAACTTTGGTTGAATTTCAAGCACTAGGCGATCGGTAGCACATATAACTATGAGACCTAAACCGATTAAATTTAGTCTGTTCTTAATGAACTTAGTCCCAAAATCTTAGATCTATAGAACGTTTAACATCAAGGCCCGATCTCTTAATTTTGATTAAGAAACGAGTCATTTTACTTACGGACAGGTTACTTTTTGACACATAACTATGAAAAATATGTGATATTTCAACTGTTCGTAGCTACAACGACGATTTCTTAAATATAGGGAACAGGTCTATATTACTCGCGCATTGCAGAGCCTGGAGAAATCGAAATAAGGATAGGATGAAAGGAAAGGATTAGGAGAATCTGGTGTCTCTGAGAATCTTAGTCTCTAGAACTATATACCGGGGGAAAAACATTGTAAATGTGTCACTACTCTTACGCCGATTACCTGTGAAAGCGTATTACTCCTCCAAGCAACCAGCTCATTCCTACCATTAAATGAGAAGAAGAGTTTTTTTTTACTGGAGATGATTGCTGTTGTCAATTATATAATTGACAACAGCAATCATCTCCAGTCAAAAAAAACTCTTCTTCTCTCTAGCCTTTACTATTCCCACGTCACTTGGAGTCGACTTTCTAGTCTAACCGGATTTGACTGGATATCAGGTTTTACACGGAGCGGCTGCCATCTGACCTCCGCAATCCGAAGGCTAATGATACCCTAAGGCTAGACCAGTGTCAGGATATTAGAGCACTGACTTCCCAATAACGACTGCCATAGATGTCCATGGCAGCCGGGACCGACGCGCGACGGCTTAACGTGCTCTCCGAGGCACGGAGCAGGCGATAAATGTCAATCAATACGCACATAATTTCGAAATGTCATATAACTTCCGAAAGTCAGAGGTGCGCGACGTGGGTTCGAACCCGAGACTCTCTACATTGCAGTCTGTTGGTCTCTCCACTGACCTACCGCTGCTTAAAAAAAAACTCCATATCCACAAAATAACCCGTTTTAAATACCTACCATGTGGAGCTCACTGAGCACATTATATGTAATTTGTACATGTCAAGTTATGCGTGATTAAACTACACATGCAAATTTATAAGTATATCTCGCTGAATAGCAACACGTGTACAAAACGAAACGCACACACACAGCATGTGCTGAATCAATAAACACACTTCTGTGAACATTATTTCACGAGCCACTTTCTAAAAAATACGATAGTGCAAAGATTCTTATTATACGGAAAGTAATTATATAAATAGGTGTTGAAATAGATGTTATAAAATAACGTGAGGTAATCGCCAGTCTTCGTTATTGTATAGAAAACAATTAGATTAGAAAATACTGATCACGTTCGGGCGGTAGAGTAAGGGGAAATATAGATGCAGTGATGTTTTTATTGTTGTTGATGTTGATGGCAGACGTGCTGATTTACCATTAGGTAAGCACTAAGGGATTAAATATAATGACCACCAAAAATACTAATTGCACACCAAAATATGCTTACCAAAATATATCATAACAAGCACCTATACGTCTCAAATCGCTGCATTCCGTCTCGGAAGGGTTAGGTTATGTTAGGTTCCTTCTTAAACCCACCCAAAAATAGGAGCCGTCAACTTAGTTTGATCTCTTTAAATATATTTTGGTGTACAATTAGTATTTTTGGTAAGCATATTTTGCTGTGCAATTAGTATTTTTTTGCTGTGCAGTTAAATACTAGCCAAGCACTAATGGTACGTAGGCACTCCGTGGCCAGGAGCTATGCTTTGTAATCTAACCACCGCTAAAAGACATCGTTTTGTTTTCTTGACATCAAAGAAGCAACTTCAAGAAAACGTCCAAGCTGGTCTGCCTCCTCTAAACCACTTAGCTGGCACTGCCTCTTTGGCATTCATGTATGTTCAAAGATTTTACTTCTCAAATTAGACATAGTAACTTACATGAGAACAATAATAAAACATAACTGAACATTGATTAAAAACTCGCTTTGTACTTACATAAGTATTATATGTAAGTATAGGTATGCTCAATCAATGTATATAATATTTTTTGGCTTATGTTTAACTTATCACCAGATATAGTAAAATATAACAGTCAAAAATAGTAAATGATCACCAAATTGCACAGCAACATATATTTAAAGAGAGGGTGGGTTTGAGAAGGAACCTAACATAACCTAACCCTTCCGAGACGGAATGCAGTGATTTGAGGCGTATATGTGCTCGTTATGATATATTTTAGTAAGCATATTTTTGGTGGTCATTATATTTAAACCCATATTTTTTTGGTTTTATTTTTATACATATTGTGATAATTTTGTACTTTTATACAACTTGTATACGTTGAATGAGCTTACACTATTTATACTGGAGGGAAATTTATTGTAAAGTTCCTTCGAAGGTGATACTTCTTTTACCATAATTTGTTCGTACTCTCGGCAAAACAAGCAAACTAGCTCGTCGAGTACTGCGTTTAGTAATCTGACATGTGACATTAGTTGGCGTTTATTATTGCACTAGCTTTTGCCCGCGGCTTCGCTCGCGTTAATTTAGAATTTGACAATCAATTCGGGTTGTACCCTGCTTGTAATAATATAATTGAATCATGATTCGGAAGACACGTGGCGCCATCTATTATTATAAGAACGTTATTGTTGTTTTCCTCGGGAACAGTAATTTTTTTCGGGATTAGAGGTAGCCTATGTCCGTATCTGTACACCTGACAATGTATATGCAAAATTTCAGAATGATCGGTTCTGTGGTTTAGGCGTGAAAAGGTAACAAACAAACAAACTCATTTTCACTTTTATAATATTTTAGTTAGGATGAACAAAGCAATCTGTCAACAAAGCGAAAATATCTGCAGAGTGAACGTCACCAATTAAGCCGATACGGATTACAGCACGTTCTCTGACTTAATTTTGCGAATCAATTATTGATAATACGATTTTCAACGCCATATTATGACATAAGATATTAGTGTACATTCTCGTACTTATGTATACAAGGTCATTCTTAGTAAATCGAAAACCTCTCAGGGGGTGATTGTACTTGTTATTATAAAGAACTTTTGTTTTGGGACATTGCTGAAATTGCGAAAAAAAAAAATCAGCTGTTCCATACAAAATTGGACTTTGACCTCGGCAAAATGTATGGAACAGCAGATTTTTTTTCCGCGGTTTCGTCAATGTCGCAGAACAAAAGTTGTTCATAATAACAAGTATAATCACCCCCTAAGAGGTTTTCACTTTACTAAGAATAACCTTGTATATCTTAAAAGCATGAAAAGTACATTAATTGTTTGTACGATACCGTAAGTTCTTGCTATTATTTTCAAAATAAACAAGTAAGATTTAATTGTGAATTACTGAAATTATAATTGCATGGCGATTTAAAAGAGTAGCCGTGAGTTTCTTGCAGGTATCTTCTCATAGAAGAATAGCTTGGCCTGAACCTAGCAACCTGAATATAAATGCAGTAACTTCACTAATCTCACTAACTCATAATCTTGGACGTCTTACTTTATGATCTAAATCTATACTAATATTATAAAGCTGAAGAGTTTATTTGTTTGTTTGAACACGCTAATCTCAGGAATAAAAAAAATATTTTAGTATTAGATAGCTTATTTATCGAGGAAGACCCTCGTGGGTCGTAGCGTGATGTTATATAGCCTATACTATATAACATCACGCTACGACCTGCAGGGGTGGCACAGTAATCATAAACGCGGGTGAAACCGCGGGCACATCTATCACTAGGTACATATTATAAAACAAAGTCACCCGCCGCGTCTGTCTGTTCGCGATAAACTCAAAAACTGCTGAACGGATTTTCATGCGGTTTTCATTAATAGACAGAGTGATTTATGAGGAAGGTTTAAGTTCATTATTTGTTAAAGTTTTGTACTACCCATGCGCAGCCGGGGCGGGTCACTAGTGTATTAATAAATGTTGACTTTGACTTCTCATAAGCTCAACTTTTAGGATTAAATAATAATCATGGCAATCTCCAAACATCGTCATATACTTTCACATTTATAACATCAGTAGGATAGTATTAATATAAGTTTAATGTACCATCAAGCGGTTTACATAATACCTACTTATCTATTTCTCGTAGAATCACGAGTTATTACACAAGTGTTCCTGCAACGTCATTCTGATGTCATAAACCAATTATCGTCCAGTTAGCAACCTCGATTGGATCGCTTTACTGCTCCTGATCGATTGTGAAGCTGTGCGATGTGTTGAAACGAGAGCAAGCATCGTTGTTTCATCATTATATGGAGTTGGTTGCAAAATCTGTAGAATAAATACAGTTCTTTTTACATACATTCATACATTGTATATAGGTATTCTCTATAAGGCCCTGTATCCATCAAAGCAGAGAAGAGAAGAGACGAGAGGAGATGTGTTTTGAAAAAACCAATCAGATTTAATTATTACCACATCTCTCTGATTAGCTTCTGAAATAGATGAAGGGGAGGGAAGAGGAGATATCTCATTTCTCTATAGAATTTTATGCCGCGAGCGACCAAGCGGCACGGCAGAGCGGAGACGTGTGTTACGGGAAGCGGGAGGCGCCTGCTCTCGCGTTACGCATCTCCTCTCCGCTTTGGTCGCCAGCTTCGCAGCTCTTCTCCTCTCGTCTTTTCTCTGCTTTGGTGGATACCGGGCCTTAGTCCACGTAATGTGCACCAGGTTGCTTGCTGGTACTAAGAATGCTGTTGAGAAATTCTTGATAAAAACCTCACAACACTTTGACCGATCTAAACATCGAAACACACCTTATACACAGCAGTCGCATTTTGTTATATTTACAACATTTTGTTTAATCTTAAAAACATCGGGATACCCAACAACTTTATAAACTCACTAGATGTTCCCGCGGTTTCACCCGCGATTATCGTTACTGCGCCACCCCCGTGGGTCTATATTATATAGCCTATAGCCTTCCTCGATAAATAGGCTATCCAACACTGAAATAATTTTTCAAATCAAACCAGTAGTTCCTGAGATTAGCGCGTTCAAACAAACAAACTCTTCATCTTTATAATATTACTATAGATATGCCATTCAATCCGCCATTTGCAAAACAATATGCCTCACAGGATCACGCTCAAGTCCGCACGTAGAACAGAATACAGCTGTATTAACAATATCACACCTACATACTACATAGACGTACATAATGCTAAGATAACATAGCAACTCTTTGTCCTTAGATGACTCGATGCAGGCGTTACATAAAACATTATACCAACTACTAGATCTGCCCGCGGTTTCACCCGCGTTTATGAGTACTGCGACCCACGGGGCTAGGAAGGCAATTTTTTTTATTTTTTTGCTGTTGGAGGCAAACGAGCAGGCGTATCGCCTGATGGTAAGCGATTACCGCCGCCCATGGACACCCACAACACCAGAGGAGTCACAAGTGTGTTGCCAGCCTTTTAGCCCCTCTCCCAGGAGGGGAGAAGGTTGGGCCTCCGGTACCCTCACTCACTCGACGAAACACAACGCAAGCGCTATTTCACGCCGGTTTTCTGTGAGGCCGTGGTATCACTCCGGTCGAGCTGGCCCATTCGTGCCGAAGCGTGGCTCTCCCACGGTATGGCGTGATGATATATAGCCTATAGCCTTCCTCGATAAATGAGCTATCCAACACTAAAATAATTTTTCAATTCGGACTACAAGTTCCTGAGATTAGCGCGTTCAAACAAACAAACTCTTCAACTTTATAATATTAGTATAGATTAATATGGTCGACCATTTAGCACGATCATTTAGAATAACTATACTAATACATGTGAATGTAACTGTGTCTGTTTGTTTATGGGCAAATCGATACGTTGCGAGATTACCGTTGTGGTTTAAATGGTCGCATCGCCATTGCCTATGCGCTGAGTGTTGTCTGTTTGTTCCTACGTAGGAGACAATCTCGTATGTCGATGGATTTGTTTTCTGAGTGTTCCTTGTGTCTGCTAGTGGGTTTGATCCTAAACACGGGACTATATCGTTTGTCGATCGATCCTTTGTCTAGGTTTTCTGTAGGTATGTCTTTTGCCTTGCCGTCTTTCGGATATATTTCTAAACTCCGTGCGGCTTCCGGGAATTGAACCGTAAGATGAACCTAACCGGAAATTATACCTGAAATCTAACCTAGCAATGAAATCCAAGGCCTCTTTCTCAGCAGTCGCGTTAACGTCCACTGCGAAAGAGACGCAGGCGTCGTTTACAGCAAAATGATTAGTGCATATCACACATTTTTGTCCCGTGTAGAGATTAAACCAACCCTGGGGCCAGTTGCAGTGGTGAAGCGACTCCTAAAACCTCTCAACCATCCTGTTACAAGCACACCGGCTCACTCCACTAACACGTATTTAATTATTATTTATTTGTTTATTTAATTAACCTTGAGCTGATATCACTATACTATTAGGATATATTTTGGTTGTAATAGACTGTTATTTGATTCTTGTGACGTCATTACTAATATTTGTATAAAACGGAGTGTAACAGTCAAATCGGACTCACTTTTGTTATCGCTTGATTGCAATAAACACTATATCTAACTTACTTGAGTTTACACGTTAGTTTTGCCACCTGTTGTTTTGTTGTGCAACCCTACGTGTTTCAATCCGTGCAGTCTAATGATTATGTACTACCTCACTACCATCTATTCTAACCATTGAAACATGCATTCAAATATAATATAAGTTCTTTTCCGTATAACTTGTGTCTTCATTGTCGCCGCCACCCTGACTATCCACGTTTACACATCATCAGAATCTGTTTACGATAACGTCTGCGCCTCTGATCATTGCGTGGGTAAAACATATCTTATTGCTAACAATCACGGGATGTTTTGTCTTAACAACAGCCGTTACTTCTATCCGTTTACAAAGGAACCGTGGGTAATATTACTGAGTGTTTATTCATGTTGATATCATCACGACTGAACGCCCTCAGGATGGTACGCAGAGGTTAATCGTATTCGTCTTTAGACGCACCGTATATGCACTCACAGAGGTAGTAAATGCACAGCCGGGTAAAGTGGTATTACGTTTGTCTGTCGATAAATTTTCAATAGCAGAGGCTGGATCTATAGAAGGCATTAGGCTTGGCCTCTATTTGATGGGCCAATATTTTTATTTTTTATACAACTAAGGTGGCAAACAAGCATACGGCCCACCTGATGGTAAGTGGTCACCGTAGCCTATGGACGCCTGCGACACCAGAGGCATCACTTGCGCGTTGCCGACCCTTTAGGAAAGGAAGTGGGCAGGAGAAGGAGCGGGAATGGGGGAAAGGGGGTGATTGGGCCTCCGTGAAATTAATCCATTAAAATATATTGCTAGGTCAAGCAACTAAATGATGGTAGTGGAACTTATAATTCCCCAGAGCCCAGAAGACAGCAATACGAGTAGGCTCGTTCCCTATTAAAATGGACTCTAAATAAACATAGCTGACAAAAATGGACTGTGACAAAACTCTGCTCTCCCCTTCTTGGGATACACAGGCGTGCCACTCCGCAATCATTCACCGTGAATAGATGGTTCTAGATCGAAATAAATCTTGAGCCTAACCGCTATTAACATATAAATGTCTGCGACTCCTTTTATTTTCAAATAATTTATTGACTCAATTGTTATTTACAATTACCATAAACAATTTTGGAAATATATTGTACACGAAAACGCTTTTACAACAAATGTAAAGTGAAATAGATATGAGGTTCGTCAAAGTGTTTAGAGGTTTCTTACTTGTCGTTTAGGTGGAATAGCAGTAGTTCTACTGTTGTGTTTCGTTCGGTGAGTGAGAGTACCGGAGGCCCAATCACCCCCTTTCTCCCATCCCGCTCCCTTTCCTTCCCACGTCCTTTCCTAAAGGGTCGACAACGCGCTGGTGATGCCTCTGGTGTTGCAGGCGTCCATAGGCTACGGTGACCACTTGCCATCAGGTGGGCCGTATGCTTGTTTGCCACCTTAGTTGTATAAAAAAAAAAGGTAACGCAAGACGTTTTCCAGCTGACCGATATCTTCAAATTTGACTGTCAAGATGGCAAACAAACGCATGTCTTGCTTACTAAGCAGTTACTATAGTCAAATAAATAAATAAAATAAATAACATATATATATATATATAATAATAAATAAATAAAATAAATGATCGCCTGCAATACCAGGAGTACCTATCATTCATGCGTTCTTGAATCTAGGGGAATGGAATAAAAAATGGATGAATGGAAGGAGTGGCATAAGTATATGAATCTCCTGAACTTGATCCACCGGGCGAAACTCCGTTACAGTGTTAATACTACTCTTAGACTGATTGCTTGTAGTACTCTCGAGGAAGCTGGTTCATTCGTAACGACACAGAATAATTGCCAACACCGAGCTCTCTGCCCCGAAAATTAAGAACTTTTGTACAAAAGTTTAGCTTAAGCAACTGAATGATATTCTCAAATCTCAGAACACTTATTTAGTCGAGTTTTCTTCTAGCATACTTTAGTTTTTTCATTGCAATAATGAATAATTTATTAAATGCTCGAGTGTGTGAGGATAATTAATTAGCTAGAAATAAAGTGGAATACGGTGCGCTTGTCGAGTGTTTTTTGCTACACTAAGTAACTCGCATTCTTATTATCTTCGAGACTTTTCTAATAGTAATATGTTTTTGCGGTAAATATTGTTTTTACACGATATTTATGTGGCATATAAGCACACGGCTTGTTTGATGAAAGCGATTACGGTGGCGTAAAGATGCTTATCAACACTAAGGGTATAATTTACGCGTTGGTAATCTGCCGATGACAACCACGTGGACTGGTAACCTTAAAAAGGTGTGTGTAGTGAGAAATAGAAGAGGCTAATGTCCAGCTGTGGACTGTGATAGACTAATTGATTGATCTTCTAATACTAATACAAAATTAACGCAACCTGGGGCACCCTTTGCGTTGATTGCGGGTCAGGACAGGTATGTCATTTGTAGTCAGGTATGGACAGGTGTTGTCAGGGCACGGTTGCTTTGGCAAGTACCTGCACACGGTCGCTAGGAGGGAACCGAGTCCCATCTGCCACCACTGCGGGTGTGTTGAGTACACGGCGCAGCACACGCTCGAGGCATGTCCTGCTTGGGCGGTGCAGCGCTGTGAACTCATAGGCGTTGTGGGTGTCGACCTCTAGCTGCCGACCGTGATCAAAGCCGTGGTCGACAGCGAGAGGAACTGGATAGCGGTCGCATCCTTCTGCGAGGACGTCATCTCGCGGAAGGAGGCAGCGGACCGGATCCGTGAGGATCCACCCAGGAGTCGTCGTCCCCAGGCATTTCTTACCTGTGTTGGACACTGCTGGGTGGGTAGTTGATGTATTTTAGTTCCAGCGACCCACCCACCATTCAAGGCAGCGAGTTGGCACCCAGTAAAAAACAAGAAGAAAAGGTATGGTTCGTACAAACTAACTGCTTGATTAACTGGTACCTATAAAACTTATAAACGGCCGTTAACAGAATGTTAAGATAAGTTGGCTTCTAAACGCAGTTCTAGAAGCTGTGTTACTTGTTCTTCATATCAACCGTATTACATCCATGTGTATTGGATTCGACTTTTTAGTCTAAAAACCCAAATTGAGTTAAACTAGCCAAATGAATACTGGCCAGCTACGGCCAATGATATACGAAAACTTACAAAAGAAATGGATTAGATTCATATGCGTAGTTCCTCGCATACTGCTAACTTTTATATTTTACTAGCTTTTGCCCGCGGCTTCGCTCGCGTTAATTTAGAATTTGACAATAAATTTGGGTTGTACTCTGTTTGTAATAATATAATTCAATCATGATTCCAAAGAAACGTGGCGCTATCTATTATCATAAGAACGTTTTTGTTGTTTTCCTCGGGAACAGTAATTTTTCCCCCGAAAAAAATTTATACAGTTCTTTTCTGTACACCTGACAACGTAGGTATATGCAAAATTTCAGGATGATCGGTTCAGTGGTTTAGGCGTGAAAAGGTAACAAACAAACAAAATAATTTTCACTTTTATAATATTAGTTAGGATTAGGATGTCTAATCAAGGCCGTAAAATTTTGTAAGAAAGTTACTTTTGAAAAGTAATTTACAAATTAACATGTAGTCCCATTACAGACTTATTTAACACAGTACAAAAAGTCCTCCTTTCTTTAAAAGATGTTGAAAACTTGCTTTTCTTTAAATTCTCGCTGGGGTATAATATGTTTTGGAATACTTACGCCTTTGAGAGTAATTGTATATGGACCACCAGTCTTAAAAAAAGTCTCATCTCTTCAATTCGAGCTTCATTTTACTGTATAATTTTCAAGTTTATGTTGAGTACTAGGTGACCTTATTTGTTCGACGCAGATCTAAAAACAGAATATTTTCGTAATTCTGAGATTGCGGCGGACGAAAGTTTAAAGATTGAAGCGATTTTTTTATTTTTGCGTGCGGTCGTGCCTTTATTCGCGGTCGGACAGCGATTTCTGGAGTTTTTCTGATACAAAATTCTCAGTAGCGACACGGAGTCTGAAAAGTACCCTTTAGACGGCAATAGGCTCGTTCCTTTCGTGTGATACCTAAAGACATAGCTGACTAATTGTGGGCTTAATATACCCCTGCAGCCCTTTTAAGAATATGCGGACGTGTATCTCTGGTTCATATGCATCGAGAATCGATATTAATATGTGAAGAGAAACCTCTGTTCTTAGGATATTGCACAAGTATGAGATTTGTCACACTTAAAAATTATAGGGATTAAATATAATGACCACCAAAAATACTAATTGCGCAGCAAAATTTGCTTACTAAAATATGTCATAACGAGCACCTATACGCCTCAAATCACTGCATTCCGTCTCGGAAGGGTTAGGTTATGTTAGGTTCCTTCTTAAATCCATCCAAAAATAGGAGCTCCGCTTCGCGAGGCTCCATCGACTTAGTTTGATCTCTTTAAATATATTTTGGTGTGCAATTAGTATTTTTGGTAAGCATATTTTGCTGTGCAATTAGTATATTTTTGCTGTGCAGTTAAATACTACCTAAAATTATATATAGAAAAAAGAGTGCAGAAAGCAAAAAATTACAAATAAAAGAATAACGGCCGAATTACGACCGCTGCACGCTGGACTACCACTATTAGAGATAAGAAAAACAAGTAATCGTCACTTCTCAAACAGGTTTCCTCAACTCATAAATATACTTATAGCGATTTAATACCAGCCTATGTCTAGGTACAGCTTTGTGCTTTAAGCTTAAAGCGTCTATCCAAGTCGGCTTGGACGTATCTGTGCAGCAACTGCATGTAGCATAAGCTCCAGACACAGGATTAAACTAGCCAATCTGCAGGTATTAATATGCTACAAGTTGGCATGGTGAAGATTACAAAGTACTGGGTGTGGAGCATTAAGTTGGGTAGCAATTTGAGTTGCTTATCTAGGCTTAGTCAGGTCACATTTCCAATAGCTTGCGTTAGTTAAGGGTTAAGTTTAGATTCTTTGAGAAGCAGCTATTGCTTATTGGATATATCGTTGAATTTCGATACAGAGGTCTGGAGTGCGATTTTAAAGTAAAGAAAGAAAAGAAAGAAAAAATTAAAAAGCAAAACAATAAGAAAAACTAGAAAAATAAAAACAAATACTAACACCATAATTTATTTTCTGCTCACTGGCAATACCACACCTTCCGCTTAACTAAACGGAAACTGCCTCTATTCAAGTCAAGGCTAGAGTTGTCAGTGAGCCAGCACCTTGCTAAGGCGTTGTTTTGCGCCCCCATATACCCAGCTATATTTTTATTCTCACGTAAGAGGCACGAGCCTCTTGCCTTCTACCGCCATTGACAACTTCTTACCAGAAAGAGAAATCAACTTAATAACACTGTCCAATACAGGCATCGGACCTGGGACCTGACGACACAAACATACTTATTTTTTTTACCAAAATCATAATAACAGTTCCCCGATGTCTCTGTAATCGAATCTAAAATGTTACAATTGTTACAAAAATAAACTTACCAAACTATTTAATTCTATACTATAAGTACTTACCTTAATAAAGATTAATTATTATTGTGAATGAGTTGGCTAATGTAACCTTAAATGAATGCTTGTGTTATTGTTTATGGTTAACTGTTTCACAAGCAGAGAGTCAGAGACAATCTATTGTGTTCATCACGACCGTGTGATATTAACACTGGGTGTTTTTGACCGCACTATCTATAGGGTTGCCAACTTACAAAATTACAAAACAACGTTATCCGGAGCGCATAATTTTTTTTATTTTTCAATTAATTAAGAAAACATAAGACATAGAACGTAGTGTAGTGACATTTTATAACTGCCTCGTTGATCCTCTCGTATAATTCTGACTCTAATCAGTTTGTCGCAGATCTTCGATTGTCGGCTCGAGCAAAGTGTTATTGAGGTCTTCTGATACGAGATGCTCGAGGGCTACTAAAATGTGGTCAATACATGGTAAATATAAATATAATAATGGCTGATCCGTTATTTCATAGGACGAAATTAAAATAGAAAGGAATATGTAAATGTGATAAAAAGCCTGCCCTTACGATGATATAGAGGTGTAAGTCTATGTATCTTTATATTCGCCGATGTACTTAGTCCATACTAAAAGAGAATTAAAAAAGGTGATTAAAATCTGCATAGACTTTTTCGCTACGAAATCTGTAACTTGGCTGCCAATCGAATCCATTTTGGTTGCAAGCTGAATCGTTCGATAATTTAATTTCAAATGCATATTTTCATTTCGGTAAAAAATATTTTAGAATTATATTAACGTTATCGAAAAAAAAAAAATGAAATGAATCTTATACTTGATTGCTTAATAGCAATAATAGCTCAAAAACGTATTTATGTACGATATTATATTATCGTGTGATTACAGTTAGTTATCTTTTATTTTTTAAAGACTACTTCTGCACTAGGATTAATTTCGACTACAAACATTTAAACAAAGAACACCTAGACTCGGAGCAACCATTTGTGGATCACACAAAGTTTGTCCCGTGTGGGATTCGAACCCACAACACTTGGCGCAATAGCAGTGACGAGGCAACCACTTAAACCACTATGCCATGCGTGCAGTCGCACTATCTGAAACTTCGGTAGGTACTTTCCTAACGGTTGGGTTGCCAGCCCTACCGCCACTGGTGTTATATCGTAATTTATTATGAAATGACCCAGTTACTATGTTTTAATTAGCGTTAATTACCTTTTAAGCATGAAGGTCGTGCTGTCTGGCTTTTAAAAAGGTTCGGATTTTTTATTTTATGTGAGACCTGGGTTCGTGTAATAGTCAAAATTTTCGTTAAACTTATGTACTCGCTCGCGGTGCGAAAAGACTAAGTACCCCTTTTCTTCACCACAAGCCACTACACTGGTTTATTCTCGAAAACACTAACACGTATCAAGTTGTTTTTTTTTATTTAAGTTGCCAGAGAATTAATTTTTTGTTTGCCAGGTTCGTTATGACAATTTTAGGGATGAACTTTTTTTATATATCTTAGGTGGCAAACAAGCATACAGCCCACCTGATGGTAAGTGGTCACCGCAGCCTATGGACGCCTACAACACCAGAGGCATCACTTGCGCGTTGCCGGCACTTTAGGAAAGGAAGTGGGAAGGAGCGGGAAGGGGGAAGGAGGGTGATTGGGCCACCGGCACTCGCACTCGCCGAAAGAAAAACAACAGTGGAAATACTGCTATTTCACGTCGATATTCTGTGAGAGGGTAGTCCTTGCCCGGTCGAGCCAGCCCATTCATGCTGAAATTAGCGAGGCTCTAGTACTCTATCATAATTTTGGGTTTCAAATCTCAATAACTAAAAATTATAAATTTTATTTAAATGAAATTTATTTTAGCTAATGAAATAGTAGTCTTATTAATATCATGTAATTGTTATAATGTTTGTAAACAACAACCACTACAGAATTTTTCAGTAATTAAGAACTCCAAAGCTGCATATACCGTCTACCTCTCCCATACTTTTCCCTTTCAGCCCTTCTTTAATACTTTCTCCTAGGGTTGTCAACGTACGAGTGATACCTCTGGTATTGCAAGCGATCATAACCTTCGGTAACTAAAGGTCAATTCAGATCAGGCGGAAAAACGCTTCAAATAGTATGCAACTGTTTATTGGATAAGATTTTAATGTTGCATACTATTTTTAGGTAAGCATATCTAAATGGAATAAGGTTGATATTGAATTACCACTTAAAAGATGCTCCAGCATTTTACCGCCTGATCTGAACTGACCCTGACCATCAGGCAGGCAATATACCTCTTTGCCATCTTTGTTGTAAATAACAAAACCATAATTATGTACGTCAGTTGTTTCACACCCACCTTCACAAGTTATGTTTAGGCAATCCCACGTAGGCGATACTAAAGTACAATCAGGTATTATACAATACTAAAACGGTATTAATAGCACTATATATCTTAATGAACCGTGTCGTGTGAGAAGGATCACCATTGTTTGATAATTGTACAATCACTTCAGTCAATATGTCAGTGGCAATGGAAAACCGTAATGATCAAAACAACTTACGCTACAGTACATACGCTACCTATTTTGGATATTAAATTATACCAGTAGAAATCACGAAAATGTCTATCCGAAATTTCGGGCGAACGAATTTATTAAGAACTAGTTTTTGCGTGTAGCTCTGTCCAAGTAGTATCTAAATTAATAAATCATAAGTCATAAGTTATTTATTTCTTAACAATATACATTGTGTGGAAATATTTGATACAAGAAATAACAATAAAATTAATAATGATTACAAACTACACAAAATTCAATAATAAACCACAATTTCAATAATAATTTAAATTTCTATAACAATTCGCAATATACATTTTAATATAATTAATTAATTTAATGGACGATGTCATCAGGTTATTAAATAATGTTATTATCTCTACTGTTTGTCATTAATAAACTAAAAATAAAAAGTATGCCTATGTCGTTCCTCAGATTGTGAACTATCATTGTACCAAATTTCATTCACTTCGGTTGACTGGTTTAGCCGTGAAGAGGTAATAGACAGTCAGACTTTGACTTTGACTGGCCTTACCCAGGTTTTTACCCGACTAGCGCGAAGCCAAAAGGAAGGGTAATGATTTTGGCAGTCTGGGTATGTATGTTTGTATGTTCCACCGTATCGCCTAAACTACTGAACCGATTTTAATGAATGAGGTGTCAATAGATTCGTAATAATGGCCCGGGTGACATAGTCTATATACATTTTAAATTCGTCCTTTTCAGGCCCCTTTGTTTACGTAGTCGGGTTATAGTTTTTAAACTTTTATTAAGTAACTATATGATATATCTGTACCAAATTTTATCAAAATCGGTTGAGTAGTTTAGCCTTAAAGAGGTAATAGACAAACAAACGGACAGGGTTTGCCCCATGGTGTGAAACGGTGAATGTTTTTTTGTACTTCGTCGATTCGCACCATGGTGCGAATCACCCAAGAACTATTTTTGACTGGTTTTCTGACAAAAATCTAAGTACCTAGAACTTTACCCAGTAGAGGCAAAGATAAATACATACGGTGTATGACAATTATTTTGGCTTAGTAGTTGTTTGCACATATGTGCGAACTAATTCGTGCGAAACAAACGTTTTGAAACGGGAATGATTCGCACGAAAATATATTCCATGTGCGCGAAATGACAACAAAAAAAATATTATTTAAAAAAGTGTCTTTTCGCACGATTTTTGCAAACAAATTCGTGCGAAACGACTACTAAGCCGTTATTTTTGGTACTTTTGTTTAAAACCTACGTCTCTTTTATTTGTTTGTGTAAGTTGTTTTATTTTAATCGTTATTCAAACTTAATGAATATTAATTTATTAATTAACTTGTTCTAGCATAAAGTTGTTTCTAATTTGTGTAAATTATTAGCAAACTAGTTTAAATGTTACGGACGACAGCTTTCAGAAGTTATATTAATATTTAAGACTAGTTGTCCCCCGTGGTTTCACCTACGTTTATGATTACTGATTCGCTCCTGTGGATCGTACCGTTATGTTAGCCTATGTTAATAGATGAAGAAGCTTTCCAAAGCTAAAGGATTTTTGACATCGGTGCTATACTTTGAGTTTATTCGTTACAAAAAAACTTTTTTCTTTATAATCTATACTAATATTATAAAGCTAAAGAGTTTGTTTGTTTGGTTGAACGCGCTAATATCAGGAACTACTGGTTCGAATTGAAAAATTCTTTTAGTGTTGGATAGCCCATTTATCGAGGAAGGTTATAGGCTACATAACATCACGCTACGACCTATAGGAGCGGAGCAGCATTGAAAAATGTTGCAAAAACGGGGAAAATTCTCTTATGTGAAGCAGACGAAGTTGCGCGGGTCAGCTAGTATTCGTATAAATTAATTAGCGTTTTATATTTGTTGATGTTTCTTTTATCACTCAAATAATAGTCTCTAAAAGTGACCACTGCTTTAGTGCAGCAATAGTTGATGCGACTGCTGTGCATACTACCTCGGGTTTGATATCCGGATCAGATGCAATGCCATTGGTATCTTCTATCAAACAATTCTTGAAACATATAGAATAGCAGCGGTAGCCCAATAGCTGAAACATTAGACTTGCGATCTCAATCGCAGGTTCGAATCCAACCCATTACACTACCGACGTGCATCCACTCCTTACACAAGCATTCTACCTTAGCTGATTTACAAAAATACTAATTTGTAACCGAACTTGCTAGTAATGACTATTTAACAAGACAATTTTTATGATATTATCATAGATCCCAGGCCAGCCCACAATCGCTACAGTTCGTCCCAGTTTATCCATAAGTATCCGTAAGCGATTCACAAATCCCTTTTACTCGACAACAGCGTAAATCCCATTGAGTCTGCACAATCCCTTTCTATCAAGTTTCTATCCCTTTGATTTGAAACATATTGATACAAGTCAAAATATTGATTTCAAATTGTTTGTTATTCTGTTGATTTGGAGTTGTATATTATATTTAGATATTTGTATGTAAAGCTCTACATTTTTTTTTACAAATGATTAACGTATGTTTCTTATTTTCAGGTAACGAGGAGTTCATATGGGGCGAGCTATAAACTAGGTACTAGGTATAATTTTTCGCTGAATATTATTAATCTTGTTAGTTATTTAAGGTTATAAAGGTTAATAATATTAGTGTTAGAGTTTCAAAATTATGTAATAAAAGTATTTTAAAATAAACAACGTGACATTGATGGGGATACTCAATGGTGATATGTGGAATAGCCCGACAAAATCCGTATAAAGTAGTTTAATTCCAATAAATTTGTCGGTTCTTAAGAATTGTTAAATTTTAATCAATAATAATAATAAATAAAATGTCTTATTGTGTCGCAAAATACTTAACAACTTTCACAAACAATCGTGGATCTCACAAATAATACCAGCAAGAATTTACCTGTACAACGAATCGTGAAGCGCGAGCGCCTCGTTTGACCATTTGTCCATTTAAAACTCTGGACACTTTTCACTTGTGTTTAATGCAATTCGATTATCTTCACGACAATAAAACTAGTTGTCATGGCACAAGATACAGTGCACGGCGCCGGCGTTCCATCACGCCATCGCATCGTGGGGTAACTACGTGATCCTAACTCGATGTGTTATCGCTCGCAGATGTTACGCGAGAAGACACGTTTGGGATCTGAATTCGTGGTAATTTGTTTAGATATCAAAGGTTATTACGCATTAGCAACTTTGCTTTATGTACTAAAATGTGTGTGTTGTAGAAAATAAGTCATCATTTATCGTTGGTAACCGGTTGCAGTTTTATTTTTAACCGACTTTAAAAAAAGAACGAGGTTCTCAATTCGACTGTATCATTGATATATTTTATATATCAATAATAATAATAATAATACATTTTTATTCAATAAATAAATAAAAGTCTTTACAAAACACATTACAGGCTACTTTTTGTATTAAATTCACATTAAAACTATATTTAATCTAAAGGAAAACATTTTACAATTTAAAAATTGGACACAAAAAGTCTTGTTTATAGTTTGTTTTTACATTTTATTACCTGAACTAGGTCAGAGACCTGTGTTTCAGGCTGTTTCTAATATTATATTGTTATTCTATTGTTAATAAAGTAAGGGTCTACAAAAAACATTTAACATTTATACATGTACTGCAAACATATATAGGTAGTTAAGTATAGTCAATGGACTGTATGTTTCTTTTTGTATGTATATTACGTGATCATTCCGTAAATTTTTTGCTAGATCATACTTCAGAGGTGGTCCCATATAAATTTTATCGAAATTGATTTAGCGCTTTTTGAGGAAATCAACAAAAAACAATATATATACCCATCTACTTTTATCCAAACGGCGCGGCGCGGCGCTGGCGCTGTTATTTGAGTAGCGCTTTTAGTAGGCATACTCATATTATATATAAGGATATCAATAAATAATAAAAATACACTTACTTTCTATGAAAAATTTAAATTTTGGTGACGGTTTTTTTAAATTATTTTTATTAACAAATGCTTTCTATATACGTATTCTTACTTATAACTGTATTGTTTATCTAAGTCAATACTTACTAGACATTTTCCTGTATTTTTGGGGGACTTTTAAACAGTAATACAACGGACTCAAATGCACCCAGACTTAGAACAACTATTTAAAAACATCACAACATTTTGTCGAGTGCTGGAATCCAAAAAACTGTAGTTCACCACCAGGTTCGAAGCGACCATTACGCGCTATCCAAGCAGTCATTTAACAACCTAATAGTTTTAGACTGATCACTGTCAAACCGACTTTCAATACAATTCACTTGAGTTAAATCTTTATCAAGCCGTTCGATCTAGTATCGAATCAATAATAATAATAATTTATTGGCGTCAGAAAAAGTACAATGCGGTGTATTTTACACAGTCATTACATTTTTTTTTCTATTTTACATGGGGGAAATGAGGGAATCCTTTGACGCATACCCCTCCGCGGGTGCGGGCGGAGTGGTTATGGCCGCCGAGCTAGGAAAATATGTTAACAATTATTATGAACTAGGATTTATTAAGAGTTAAGGCTTACCTTAACTTTTAATAAATCCTAGTTCATAATGATAATGACCTACTTGCTTACAATAAAGGCATCGTACCTACTTACCTTAGTATGTACGATGCCTTTCATCGTACTTACTAATGTAAGTACGATGCCTTTATTATGAACAAATAAGTGAAATGGTAAAAAAAATGTAGTTTTTTTTGTGTTGTAGTTGTAGGCATCAGATGGCCTTCACCGGACTGTGGGTAAGCGCAGAAGGCTCCCAATCCGTTGAAACGTGTAGAGTAATCGTTTGTGGTTATATATGGATTGTGTGTGTGTTTGTGTCCGTGCGTGTGTGTGTGTGTGTGTGTGTGTGTGTGTGTGTGTGTGTGTGTGTGTGTGTGTGTGTGCGCGCGTGTGTATGTGTGTGTGTGTGTGTGTGTGAGGATGTGTGTATGTGTGTGTGTGTGATCCACAAATTATTGTTCCTAGTCTGAGTGTTAAAGTCCACACAGGAAATACTCCTAATGCGGAGGTAGTCTTTTGAAATAAAATCTACAAATTATCGAAAGACAGGACAGTCTTCGAGTTCCGAAACACTAGTATCTCCCTGGTCATTGATTCTGCCACGGTCGACTTCCATCAATGTTTCGCGACACATCATTGCCGGTGATAGCTGTTTTAATCTCAGATATCAAACCACTTCAGACGTGAAGGAATTCGTTTCCTTTTCTAGAAACAGTTGATATATGGTGCAGTCAGTGATTTGTTAATGATAGAGTATGTAAGACGGTTAATTCTAGTCATATGGGTGATTTTATTACCATAATTGCTGTGTCTGACACAGATTTACAATTGATCACCAATGCGTCAAGGGGAATTAAAACAGCAAGGAAGTGATAAGATTTCAACAAAGGCATTCGAGCAAATAACATACAGATGAATTGGTTTTGTATCGCTTTAAATATCGTAATCAGATGACTGATGTTATATTGACCTGTATCCGCTAATACGACTGCCTGGATAGTTCAATGTTTTATGTATACTGCTGGTCGTGAGATTTTGAGACTTGATGACAGAGCAAAACTTTTTATGTGAGGATATTCTTAGCAGCGGAACGGGATTTGCTAATACCCTGTAGACGCGTACAAAACGCCCTACCACTTTTTTATGATATTTAGTGCATAAATGCTGGGTAGCCCATAATTAGTCAATGTATCAGAAATTTCATTTTGTATCATGTATATTACTCCAGATTTTGACTGTTGGCAATTTAATTTTCATTTCTTTTTGACGAGCAAAATAAAAAAACCAATAAAATAAAATTACATTGTACTTAAAATATAGTTGGCGAAATTTGGTTGCACTTCACTTCTGCTTACCCCTTCAAATACAGACAGGCATGAGTTAGACGTACAAATATCCAATCTTTTTTTTCTTTTTGTGTGGTTAGTGGTCAACCTGTTATCAAGAGTTGTTCAAGCCGCCCGTGGGCCTCTGATATGGCTTAACGACTGCTATCAATTTGACAACAACCGGGACCGACTTTTTACATGACCTCCAAAGCACGGAGACACTCAGATGAAATACCACTAAGCGGTCACCCATCTATAGACTGACCGCATTCAACGTTGCTTAACCTCGCTAATCGTTTACCGATCAGTGAGTGCAACTGGCTATGAGCGCCTCGTCCATGATATCCAGTCAGCACAATATTTGTATCATGATTCACTCAACAATTCACCCCAATCTAGTTCGTAGAATTCTGCACATAGAGAAATAATTCAATCCCATATCATATTCCCGAGGATTTGCCGGGAACGCATGCGTCATCGGTTCCAAGAATACAACTCTGAGTCATATCGGTTTATGGTATGCTACTGGCAGCTATAGGATTACGGTTCAAGGGTATGAAGGCTGTAAAAACATTGAAATTAGAAACGTTATTGTGTTTTAAAACCGTGAACTTGGCAATGGAAATGAGGTACTCGCTAAATGGTCAACAATGCCAGAGTAATACATGGTAGCAGCCCAGCACCATTTAACACGTAGGCACAAATGGAGCAGTGCCTTCATTAAGGCCAAAGTCGGGCTGCCTTTTTAAAATGATATTGGTGCCAATTCTGTTGTCACAAAATTCTCTAAGCTTAACTAAAAATAACTAAAATTTAGTTTAGTCCTCTCTTTCGTATTCTGAAATCGTTACAAGTGACAGAACTAAAAAAAATTTTGTGATTTTTAGTTAAGTTTAGAGAATTTTGTGACAACAGAATTGGCACCATTATTTGGTGAACGTTGTATTTAATCTTATACGATTGCTGGACTTATAAGTGATGTTAGTTATGCGTATGAAATAGGTAATTATCGCTCCTTTAACGGTGAAGGAAAACATCGTAATCGAAACCTACAAGTCTGAGAGTTCTTCACTATGTTCTTCAAGATATTAAGATTTATGAGTAGTAGAGCCTCGCTGATTTCAGCATGAATGGGCCGGCTCGACCGGGGAAGGACTACCCTCTCACAAAATATCGACGTGAAATAGCAGCATTCCTACTGTTGTCTTTCGTTCGGTGAGTGAGAGTGGCGGAGGCCCAATCACCCTCTTTCCCTCTTCCCGCTCCTTCTCCTTCCCACTTCCTTTCCTAAAGGGTCGGCAACGCGCAAGTGATGCCTCTGGTGTTGCAGGCGTCTATAGGCTACGGTGACCACTTACCATCAGGTGGGCCGTATGCTTGTTTGCCACCTTAGGCGCATAAAAAAAATTAAAAAAAAAAAGTTATGTGAAGTCCGCATACCCGCTTAGCGTGGTGGACTATTAAGGGGTTATTAAGGAAGTCAAAATTTCGTTATTTTTTGTGTAGGACGCACCATTTCTGAGATATTGTTAATATTCTAAAAAAAAATAATAAAGCGTGGAAGCGTGACGATGACGCGATTCCATGATTTTTGTTCACCCAAGAAGTGCTCAACGCGCCTAAAGAAGTTTTTCACTTCAAAAACTCTAAGCGATGTAAACGAATAACATTAGCGCAAAGATCAGACAATATATTCCAACAAAGGTGTAATAAAACTTAAGAAAAGTCAGTCTATAAAAAGACAATAAAGCCGAATGTAATGTGAGCAGTACCGTTACACTGGTCACCGGGTGATAAATGTATGTGTGAGTAAGATAACGCCACATCTCTCACAAACATCGTCATCATTGCGACCTTGACATTATTATCATTGTAATGCTTAGGTACTTTTTATGCATTTTTTGACGCAATTTCATGTAAAATGTATGATAAACAGGCTGATTTTGAAATGGTGTAATTCCTTTTAACCACGCATTCTACTGGTGGTATAGAATAACCTGACCATATATTTTTTATTAGAATTATTTTTTGGAAAAATTAATGTACCGTTTTTTGTTTTGTGAAATGGTTTCAGATAGTCATATATTAACCACCCGAAGCAATTTTAATTTTTTACTTATTAAAAAAAATAACATCTATATACTTAATAATAAAACATTATAATAAAACTGTAGAGAGGTCAATTCTGTACATTGAATATATATTCAAAATTAATATTGGAGGATGAATGGTGATCGATACTGATGACAAAAATGCAATCAGTAAATTTTTTGTCTGTCTGTCTGTCTGTATTTGCACGCATGGGTCAAAAACTACTTAAGGAATTTTAACCAAACTTGGTACGATTGTAGTCCATACTTCTGGGCAGGTTATAGGCTATATAACATAACGCTAAGACACATAGGAGCTGAGCAGTGACGATAAATTTGAAGCAAGTCGGACGAAAATGCGCTTTCGAGCTCTTATCCTCGCATACGTTGATCATACACCAAAAGTATGTATTACAAAGATGATGGTCTTCAAAAGATCTACAAAAAAGTCCTTAATCTATATTATATCTATCTTTTATATTATATCTATCTTTTTAATATTATATCTATCTTTTATAAATTAGCCACAATAACGTGTTTAATCGTTAGGCATTTCTTCAAAGTGTATTAAAATACATAAATATATTGTATTTCACATAGATATATCTTTATCAAACTCCCATATTTAAAAAGTACACTTTAATATTTATATTATAAAAAAAAATATAGGAATCGGTTTATAAACACACAAGATATAGATGAAATAAAACTTCCAAATCTCGCCGCGCCGGTATGGGTACGGCTATACGGTTGATTGTTGTTTAACGCGCGAAACGGCCATCCGCTGCATTTATAAAAAGGCGGGGGCGCTCACGCGCCGACTTCACTCACATTTTGTTTGTTTGGTTGAACGCGGTAATCTAAGGAACTACGGGTAAAAATTAGAAAAATATTTCAGTGTTGGATAGCCCATTTATAGAGGAAGGCTATAGGCTATATAACATCACGCTACGACCAATAGGAGCGGAGCATAAATGAAAAATATTGCAAAAACTAGGAAAATTCTCTTATGTGAAGCAGACGAGTTGCGCGGGTCAGCTAGTCAATAATAAATGTTGTAAATAATAACGGGCAGTCCTTTTTATGGCCCCTTGTTATTTACGACATCAGTTATTGTTATGCTATTTTTTTGAAATTAGTAAAATATTAAGATTGTGTCTGGTGGTTAACATATGGCTATCTGAAACCATTTCACGAAAAAAATCGGTACATTAATTTCTCCAAAAATATAATTCTAATAAAACAAAATATGGCCAGGTTTATTCTATACCACCAGTAGAATGCGTGGTTAAAAGGAATTACACGATTTCAAAATCACGCTGTATAAAGAATTCTGCAAAGTCGCTATGATATATATTGCTGTGAGTTATGAATGGAACAGTTAACAGCAGTCCCAGCTGTTACGGTAAGACTTCGAAGCATCTTTAACCATATTAGATTAATATATTAAGAAAATATTAAGTCAGAATTACTAAACAAAAGATAGAGAAATATTCGTCTTCTTATTCGTCGAAAGCAAGCTTAGCATACGAAGTATTTTTAAATTTAAAGTTGTATTTTTATTTATTCATAAGGTTACAAAATAATAGTTATAAACAATGGTTATAAATCACAAACTTACATTACATATACAAGAATATGATACAGGCACTTTCCTTCACGCGTACTCGATGTACGTTCGCAATGTGGAAAGTTCCTGTATACTTAGAATAGTTTCTAGCTATCTCCATTGAAAATTGCACTAAATTCGGTTTAACAATTTAACTAAACAAAGTTGCAATTTGTAATATATACTAATTAAGAATCATAAGATATAGCTTGGCTCCTATGACAGATGTCATCCGTATCATGTCCATCAAATTCCGTATTTCATGACAGTAATAAAATGACAACAACAACATCATACATCTCGGACCAATTAATTATCACACAGTACTACTTGGTCCGAGTCATACATTATTGGTAAAAAAAAGGGGACGGGTCGGATGCTAGTTCCTGATACTCTCCTAACGGTTATTAATGGGGTCAAAATTTCGTTATTTTTTGCGTAGGACGCACGATTTCTGAGATATTGTTAATATTCTAAAAAAAAATAATAAAGCGTGACGATGACGCGAGTTCCATGATTTTTGTTGACCCAAGAAGTGCTTAACGCGCCTAAAGAAGTTTTCACTTCAAAAATGCACTGATTGTGAAGTTTATCCTTTTAATCAGGCTATATGTATAGTATCGAGCGTGCTAATATAATAAATCGACATTTACCTACATTAGATTATTAATAATAAAATAACAATACCGGCGAAAACAATTTGTAGTTGGAATTATTGTCAATTAAATGTATGGAAATACATATTATTCTAAAATAAATTTAATAACAATATATAATTTATAATTCCTCTTATTTGTTATTATAATATATTTATATTAATCAACCAGACCGTTGCAGGCCATTGCTGGACATAGTACTTTAATTACACAAACATCACTGAGAATAATAGCATTTATTGATAATAAACAACATACTCCCCGCCCTGGACATGTTACCCTGATAAGTGTCACAGCTCACCAGCTACATTATACAAACTATAATCAATGGCCAACAGTTCCCTGTGCCTACTGAATATAAAATCTCAATTATATCCTACTTATCTGTTATACACGCTCCAAGGCTCCAGAGATGTGAAACGGCCGTGACCTACTCTCAAGGACGGGCGTAACGAGATGTCCTTCTAGCGTCGACCCTGCCATACACACTCGTACTCGTTCAATAAATCTCCTTGTCTTTAAGCACACACTTCTCAATTTACGGATGGATTGGATGTAACGTTACGCTTGAATTTCCCAGAAGGGTTTGGCAGAAAATTTTCGATGGTCATAACAATATCAGCCCTGTATTAAACTGTCCCACTGCTGGGCACGGGCCTCTTCTCATTGTGAGAAGGGTTAGGCCATAGTCCACCACGCTGGCCCAGTGCGGGTAGACTTCACATATCTTCGAGAACATTATGGAGAACTCTCAGACATGCAGGTTTCCTCACGATGGTTTCCTTCACCGTTAAAGCAAGCGATAATTAATTATTTAAGACGCATATAACTTCGAAAAGTCAGAGATACGCGCCTTGGGATCGAACTCGGGACCTCTGCGTGGCAGTCCAACGGTTTCCCACTAGGCTATCGCTGTTCGATGGTGAACTATGCTTTTATTTCATGCTACAAGTCTACTTGCTATTACAACACTGCAGGCACAGACGCTTTGTTTCTTAACTCTACAAAAATGAATATTGACAGGGCAGTACGAGGTTGTTACCGATCTCATTTAGGGTGGAGGTACTTCTCCAGTCGGGCTGCCTCAGTTTGAACGAAATAAAAGGTTAAATTAACTGCATGGATGTCGTAGTGGTTTAAGTGGACGCCTCGCCTCTGTCGCCGCGCCGAGTGTTGTGGGTTCGATCCCCGCACGGGACAAGAATTTGTGGTATCCACAAATGGTTGCTCTGAGTCTGGGTGTATTTTTATCCATTATTTGAATGTTTGGAATGTCCCTCGCGACACAGGAATTATGCCTAGTGCGGAATTGTCTTTTTTATAAGAAAATATATAAATAAGTTTGGAGCCGCCGATGTGACCTACCCCCCCTTCAAACTAAAATGGTATCTGTGAAATTTGAAATACTTACTGAAAGTATATATCCTACACTTATTTGGTTGCAATATTGTATAAGGTGTATCTATTTCTTTGTGTGAGTATTCCATTGCCCTGCCTTGCTTGATTTTGAGAGACTTCATCATCATCATTATAAGTCAATTTTTAAATTGTAAAATGTTTTCCTTTAGATTAAATATAGTTTTAATGTGAATTTAATACAATAAGTAGCCTGTAATGTGTTTTGTAAAGACTTTTATTTATTTATTGAATAAAAATGTATTATTATTATTATTATCATAATAAGTCTGTGATAGTCCACTATTGGACGTGAACCTTTCCTAATAACACAATTGAGACTGATCGTCGTCTCTCCTCTTCTAACCACTACCTATCACTTTACTTGAAAGATATCCACATATACAACGGCCTCAATGGCGTAGTGGTTAGTGTAACCGACTGCCACGCCTGAGGTCGCGGGTTCGATTCCCGCACAAGTCAAACATTTTGTGTGCATGAACATGGATGTTTGTCTTGGTCTGGGTGTTTCTATGTATAATATGTATGTATTTACAAAAAAAAAGGTATATATGTATGTTTATCCATTGTCTAGTACCCATAGTACAAGCTCTGCTTAGTTTGGGCTAGATGGTGTTGTATGTATGTGATACAATATTATATTATTATTATACTTTTGAACATAGGACAGTTCTCACGATAATGCGATACCTTTTTTTTAATTCGGTCCGTACAGAGATTTCATCCTACTAATAGATTGGAAAGGTTTAGATCTAAGTAACAATGGCTGTATTTGCGGTGAATCCTTTTAATACGGTACGAACGAAAGGTTTTAAAAGATCCATTAGATGGTTTTAAATGAAGTACAACTTAGTAGTAAGGTGAAAAAGAAAAGTTATACAGAGTGTTAGGCACACGGTTGTCCAAATGAAATAGAGATCTGGTTTGGGCTATTGCCAACGTGTTGGACTCAGGCAAATTAAATTTTATTATTATTTTTTTTAATCATGCAAATTCAAACTTTTTCCTGTTTTTAGCTCTTTCCGAAACTTTGACAGCCTATTATAATTTTTTTACAAGGTGTCTATAGGAAATAATCATTTTAATGAAATGTAGCAATAGTTAACTAAAATAAAATATATAATTATGACAGCTAAACCTGTAAAATTCGTTTAACATTTTTACAGATTTAGTCCAAATTTCTGACCTTTAATATTACAAATAAAAAAAAAACATATCGCCAAAACTGTGAGACAAAATTTAATTTGCCTGAGTCCAACGCGTTCACAATAGCTCAAACGAGATCTGTATTTCATTTGGACAACCTTCGTGGACAACCGTGTGCCTAACATTCTGTATATTTCAAACTGTAAGGCGCTGTCTCCACAGACAAGGTGATATACTCGCCGTGTCATCAAATTCTACGATAACTATATGAATCAACCTCCACATGACGATATCATAGCGGTTTGTTATTTTTATGTTTTCTATAAGAATGTTTATTGCAATTATCGAATTTTTACGCCGTATGGTAAAACATGTAGAACTTACTCTAACTGACCACCTTGCATGCAAGCTAACGAAACTTGTATTGTATACTCATGTTTCACATGATCTTTATCTTAATCTTTAGGTATCTTGCTTTTATTAAAGGAATCGTCGTGGACTCGTTTGACTCGTCTTTACCTTCCTTCTAACAGCCCTTTTAACAGTGTACGCATGATTGGATAACCAATATCGAAATAGCTTAACACAATATTAGGTACTTTTATTTGTAATACCATCTTTTGCCCGCGGTTTCGCTCGGTTACAGCACCTACATTTTTCTGGGTGAAAGATGTACCTATGTCCTTTTCTGTACCCCTGACAAAGTGCATGCGAAATATCATGATGATCGCTCGAGTAGTTTACGCGTAAAAGTGTAACAAATAAACTCACATACGCATTTATAATATTAGTTGAGACTTTCGGACTATTAAGGTTAGCCGGAGGGGCTAAAGCGAAATTAGGCTTTTCTTTTTTTTTTACTCAATTAAGGTGGCAAACAAGCATACGGCCACCTGATGGTAAGTGGTCACCGTAGCCTATGGACGCCTGCAACACCAGAGGCATCACTTGCGCGTTGCCGACCCTTTAGGAAAAAAAGGAAGTGGGAAGGAGAAGGAGCGGGAAGGGGAAAAGAAGAGTGATGGGGCCTCCGGCACTCTCACTCACCAAATGAAACACAACAATAGGAACACTACTATTTCACGTCGATATTCTGTGAGAGGGTAGTATTTGCCCGCTCGAGCCGGGCCATTCATGCCGAAATCAGCGAGCTCCTCCGGCTAACCTTGTGTAGAGTGGTCACATGGGCAGTCCAGTGCATTCAGTGTCTTCTCCATTGGGCTACAGCCGCTTAAACATTTATAATGTTAGGGGAATCACGATGGCTTGATCACGGCGAGCTGGACTAAATTTACAGGTCATCTGACCAAGGTAATTATTACTTTAACCTTGAAATAACTGTGTAAATAACAGCCTTATAATTTATAATATTTACCAGCTCAAAGCTCTCATATAAGCGCTCTACACGTTGCCCTTTCGACATTTTATCGCCAAGATATAAATAAAGGAGGGACTAAAAAAATATTCAAGGACCGTAAATTGAAGCTCGCGTATTATTCATAAGGTTCAAATATATCGACGGTCCAGACCCTTGAACTTTGGACTTTTGGGTTATAACGAGTTTGGTGATTATGCCAGAGTCCATTAGGATGTTTCGTTTGGTAATTAATTTGTCTCGGTCTAATAAAGGAACTGGTACGAAGAATGCAAAAACGTAAGCTCGTGTTACGTGCTTTTTGAATTATAACAGTATAAATCTATCCTATTTTACAGCGTAAAATAGTTATATTACAATTTGTCCGTCCCAAATATTTAAGTTATTGGTTGACAATAAAGATACATATTTATCAAAAAAGCACTTCAAATCCTCCATACGATTTTACTATGGCGGCCGCGCGCTGATTTAAACATGCGCCGCACGAGCTCTGTCATTATCTGTCTTACGCTCGGCGCAGTCTTAACTGTACCTCAATTGTTTGCCTTTGTTCCACCAAAAATACAAATTGCACAGCAAAATATGCTTACTAAAATATTTTATAGATATCAAACTAAGTCGACGGTAGTCTCCTATTTTTGGGTGGGTTTAAGAAGGAACCTAACATAACCCAACCCTTCCGAGACGGAATGCAGTGATTTGAAGCTTATACGTGCTCGTTATCATATATTTTAGTAAGCAAATTTTGTTGCGCAATTACTATTTTTGGTGGTCATTATATTTAATCCCTTTACTATCGGCAATATATATACACTTCCGCTATAGAAATAAATCATGTGTCGCGACTGTCGCGCGGGACAAACATTATACATTGGAAACAAAGTACACCAATACTCGAAATAAATGTATGTAAACCATACAAATATTTGGCCTTTGTAGGGATTGAACCCACAACACCCAGCACGCCGAAACTATGCCATGCAATTACTATGTTCTAAGAGAAGGTGGAAAGGTCTAAACTAAAACTGTCCTTGAATCGTTAACCAACATTCCAATACAATTTTATCTAAAAGTATGGACATTCAGATAAAATTGTATTGGTATGTACCTAGATGCTATCTACCAAATTTTATCAAAATCGAATCAGCCGTTTAGCAGTCAAAACGTAACATACAAACAGGGCTGCTTTCGCATTCATAACAAATAATAATAATAATATTCTACCACATACACACAATACCATCTAGCCCAAACTAAGCAGAGCTTGTACTATGGGTACTAGACAATAAATAAAATAATAACATATAAATATATACAAACTCGTCGATTCCTAAAATTAGCTAAATATATAATATTGTCTTCTGTTTACGCGAATGTTATTCGTTCAAATTAAACTACTATATATCGAAGACTATATATAGACTGACTCCCCGTGACCATGGCTGCTGAAAAGCAACCGAAACGTCGGGGAAAGTGTAAACACAAATATAAATAGATTTAATAGTTTCAATAATTTAATTAGCTTCAGAACTAGTAAAGTTTAATAGTAATAGTAGTGTAACAGTTTCTAAATTATGTAATAAAATGTCAAATAAACAACGCGATAAAATCCGTATATAGCAGTTTAATTTCAATAGCTAAATATATATATTTGACATATTTATTCCGTGCACAACTAATGTTTATGTATAATGCTCAAACTGGGTAAGGAACTGGTTATCGGTCGGTCGCACAAACGTCACCGGTGACCGCTCGCTCGTAAGGTACATTTGTATTCATGGTCCAATACTTTCACTCCTTTAATATCTAGGTATATTTTGGGTGCGCGAAAGAAGGTTCTGATTTATGACTTACTAGCTTTTGCGCGCGGCTCCGCCCGCGTGGTACCTACATCAATAAAAAGTAGCCTATGTCCTTCCCCAGGTTTTAAACTATATTTGTACCAAATTTCATCTAAATCGGTTGAGTGGTTTAGCCGTGGAAAGGTAACAGACAGACAGACAGATAGACACAGAGTTACTTTCGAATTTATAATATTACTAGCTTTTGCGTGCGGCTCCGCCCGCGTGGTACCTATATCAATAAAGAGTAGCCTATGTCCTTCCCCAGGTTTTAAACTATATCTGTACCAAATTTCATCTAAATCTGTTGAGTGGTTTAGCCGTGAAAAGGTAACAGACAGACAGACAGGTAAGGATTAAGTAAGGATTAACTCATGCCTATATGGCTGAAGAGTAAGCAGAGTTGTGTTGAACGTAAATTTTTCCTACTGACAGTGAATGCGACTGCTTTTTGAGTTCTTGGCTTCGATTTCAGGGTCAGAATGAATCTTATTGGAATATTCTATCAAAAAAATGTTTGTAGCGGTAGCGGAGTCTGACGTTTTGTCTAGGCAGCAATAAGCTCGCTTACTATAACATGAGCCCTAAAAATAAAGCTGGTGAAATCTTCTCCCTAGCCTTTATTATTCGCAAGTCACTTGGGGTCGGCTTTCTAGTCTAACCGGATTTGACTGGATATCAGTTTTTACACGGAGCGACTGCCATCTGACCTCCGCAACCCGAAGGCTAACGATACCCTAAGGATAGACCAGTGTCAGGATATTAGAGGGCACTGTCTTCCCAATAACGACTGCCATAGATGTTCATGGCAGCCAGGACCGACGGCTTAACGTGCTCTCCGAGGCACGAAGCAGGCGTTAATTGTCAATATGATGGTGAAATATGGATGTAAAATATTTCTACCCATCCTTTCGAGGACGTAAGCGTGGGGCTATGAATGTTTTTTATTCATTTTTAATTAGAATGATGTGACTGACTGTCTTTGCCGCATACATTCTGGTTGCCTCGCGAGATCATTGGTATAAAGCACTTATGTTACCATACGATAGAGAGGTATCAAGTTTAATGCCCGTGTACGTGAAAGACCTAAAAGATATTTCTTCAAGAAAATTCTTTGCATCAGCACGGAGACCGGAAAAGTTATGCCAGCATGGCAGCTGAAAATATATTTTGTGAAATATAGGAATAATACAAGTCTGTCTACCCCCTTCGGAAATATAGGTACATAAGCCTATATAATGATGATGAAGATTATTTGTAGACATTAAAATAACTTACCAACTTGACCTTATAACCTTGCTGGTCGCTGTATTTACTTTAATCACACAAGAGCCATGGTATTTCTAACTAATTAACCCGAGGTTATCAGCAACCGAAGTCGTTAGGTTATCGATAAACCTTACAAGGTTGCTTGCAGTCGGTTGTGTTTCTAATTATCCGCAATTGGTCATTTATAAATTGAAGTTTACACGGGCTTAGGAGAAACCATCCAACTCCATCTATAATATTAACTGACTGGATTCTTTGAGACTAAAGTATTTAAATATGGTCCCGAGAAATATGGCTACTGAAGAGCAAACAAAACGTCGATATAACTAAAATTTTAAATAGTTTGACAGTTTTCAAAATAGATTAACCTTTTGACCGCCACAGCATAAAAGTAGCGTCGTGCCCCCTACGCCAGGCGATGATTAATGTAGTTTTAAATAATAGGTAAAAGGAACACAACAAGCATATTTTTTATGTTTATTTTGAACTGTAAAATAGTCGTATTTTCGACGTGCCATGCCGTCGGGGGCGTCGTGAGCACGGTTTCATTTGACGGGAATGGACGTCCGTGGCGGTCAAAAGGTTAAAGTAATGCTTTTTAAATAAAACGTGATAAAATCCGATAAATTTCAATGTATAAATTCAAGTAGACGTAAATAAAGGATATATGACTAAATCTATAAAAACGAACCTTTTTGCTTAACGTGGCTCTCGTCAGATATCTTCAAACCGCCTTCAGACTTCTGGCTTGTCTTTACATTACCAAAAGCTTCGAGCCACGAAGTGTAGTTACTACAATCTTCTCGGTCTGTTTCATATGAAAATTCTAAACAATTTCGCAATAATTTCAGATGGGACAAATGAAATACTATTTGTGAGTTATCAGAGCGAGAACACTGTTTAACTATACATTGTTGATGTATACATATATGAGCGATGTGCAATAGGCTCTTTAATTTATTTTTATTATTATAATCAATAAGTGACGTTTGCTCAACCAGCAAATCAAACCCGAGACCTCCAGCACAGGAATTGTATACACTAACTCTGCGTCACCAAGCCATTCTAATAAAGATATCTAAAGCATTTCTTTGAAATTAAATTGCCTTATACGGATTTTATCGCGTTGTTTATTAACACTTTATATAGAATTTATTTTTGAAGTGAAAACTTCTTAGGCGCGTTGAGCACTTCTTGGGTGAACAAAAATCATAGAACTCGCGTCATCGTCACGCTTCGTCATCGTCCCATTTTTTTATTATTTTAGAATATTAACAATATCTCAGAAATGGTGCGTCCTACGCAAAAAATAACGAAATTTTGACCCCTCTAATAACTCCAAAGAGAGTATCAGAAATCCGACCCGCTCCCCATTTTTTTGTTTTGCTTATAATTAAGTGGTTATGATCAAGGATTAAAGTTTTCACTTCTATCGGCATCAGTAGTCCCCAAAGAATGCCTTTTTTTAATTATCATGTCATTAAAATTTGAGAATATTTTGAGTATATGACACATATTCATTCTTACATGTTGTAATCCGAATTATGTAATATTTTTAATGCTGTTTTTATATAATATATGTATATTGTGGTGAGAAAATAAACGTTTATTATTTATTTATTAGTTATTTATATATAAAAGATTTGTAGACAACGCGAGAAAAGTTTTAATTTCGATGTGTAAAAACGTAAGAAAACATTATGTAAATAATTTCTTATAGACGCTCAATAATATGATATTTAAAATACATTATTTTTATCTTTCTATTTTACGGTACATAACATTTCGTTAACATTTAGCTTGTCTGTAAGTTTCGACAACACCCCATGTCATTATTGGCGGGGTCTCTAAATTTTTATTGTTAGACGATTAATACAACAATACTTAACACTTACGACCCCAACCCACGGTCCTGCAGTACCCTACTACAAACAACTGTAAACCACTCAAATAATAAAACCTTGATTCGTTCGGAAACAGACTCGTAAAATTGCAACCCTCCCGTGTTTCGCCACAAGCAATTTGAGTAATTTTCTCGACAGGCTGTCTGTAATCGCTGAATCAGTAATCAATCTAACGCAGATTGGAGATTATCGGTCTTATTATAGATAAACATAAGTATTTTTATTTTGTAAATACATAAATAAATACATACCTATTTAGGTATGTATTTACAAAAATAAGTATATACATACATATGTATGTATATCCATTGTCTAGTACCCATAGTACAAGCTCTACTTAGTTTGGGCTAGATGGTGTTGTGTGTATGTGATAGAATATTATATTATTATTAATAAGGTACTTTGGTTTAGTCTTAGCTAGGGTTCCCAACGTTTTGTACAAGAAATGAAGTATATTAAGATCGGAGAAATAAAATGAACAGTATTTTACAAAAGAAAACAGTATTTTATTTTTTTGACATTTTAAAACATATTTTTGGAGCTTTTTGCACAATTTACGTATGGCTCCGGATACCAGCGGACATAAAAACAGAATTTTGTATACTTTTTTTAAAAAGTATTAACGAAAAAAAGTATAATACTGTTTTTAACAGTATGGTTGCGAACCCTAGTCTTAGCCTTAAGATAATATTCTTTTTGTTCATGGAGCCGCAAAAATCTCATCATGAACAACGTCAAAAGTCTCGCAACTTATTAAGTAGAACCTGCAAAATATACGTATAGATATGTATAACTACTCATCGCTTTGGGAATAAGCTGTGAAGCTTAAGTGACTACGCTAAGAGCTAAAAGCTTCCTCAAAATGTAAATAAAATTGTTTGAACTGGCAACATTTAAATCAACAGATTTAATTCAGTCAACTTATTAGACCATAAACAATTCGAGTTCACAGCCGGCAACACATCATAACTCAATTGCCAAATGCTAATGCAAATCTGACCTTATTTCGTTGTGAACTCAATTTTAAGTCTTACTGCTTTGGTGACAAAGTTGATTATGATTTGTTGGTGTAACAAAGCAGACAATGGGTCCGAATTGAGAGTAACTGAGTAACTAAAGTGTTAGGATTCGGCGTTACGGTTGTGGCTGATTGTTATTAATTGTTTGTATCTAATGTCTTTGTCTATATCGATTTAGTGTAAATTTTTAACAAAATCGATTTTAAAAGATCTTTATAACATATTCTCTTTCCATTTATATTACGCTATTTTTTATATTTTTTATTGATTATTGAAATTAATTATTGAAACTATTAAAACTATTTATACTATTACTATACTATTTATATTTATGCTTACACTTTCCCCGACGTTTCGGTTGCTTTTCAGCAACCATCGTGACCATGGCTGCTGAAAAGCAACCGAAACGTCGGGGAAAGTGTATACATAAATATAAATAGTTTTAATAATTTAATTAGCTTAAAAATTAGTTAAGTTTAATAGTAATAGTAGTGTAACAGTTTCAAAATTTTGTAATAAAGTGTCAAATAAACAACGCGATAAAATCCGTATATAGTACCTAGTTTAATTTCAACGAAAAATTCGAGTAAAACCTACGCCCAGTATGAACATGGCCTATGTTAGTTAGTGAATTATGCGAGTGTCAGCGATTTAATTCGTCGTTCGTTACGAAACGCACGCGACACGATCATTTCGAGCTCAGATTTACGCTGCGATGTTGAAATACGTGTGGGATGTCGTTTAGTTATAAAATTCTATTGTAACCTGATGACAGCTAAGTAATCTGCTTACAACTTAATAGTTCTAGTCGATGTTTTGCTTCGTGACGTATTACGTCAGCTCATTTATATTTGTTTTAATTGTAACTTTACAAACATTTAAACAACGGACACAAAATCACCCATACAATACAACTCCCGTCCTAGGAAAAATCTTGCGGCGCGGGGAATTTACAAAAATTTAAAGAACGGCCACAAAGAAAATCCAGATACGAAACAACTTTTTTTGTTTAAAAACACATCACCCACACTAGGAATAAATCTTGTGTCGTAGAGGATTTAAAAACACAAATAACGGACACAAATAACACCCAGACTCGGAACAACTATTTATCCCTACACACAAATTTTTGTCCCGTGTGGGGATTGAATTCACAGCACTCAGTGCAATAACGAGGTGACCACTTGTACCACTGCGCCATCCGTGCCAGCGCCAGTCATCCATTGTTCCTAATATCGTTAGGATGTCCATGTCTAGACTCCGTACTGCCAATACTGCTAAATGGCAGCAAAATGGAGTCTGGCAATGTGCCCTGTAAACGATAGTCGGTTTACCACTTCTCATAGAGCTTTTTAACATGGCGAGTTCTTTTGTTTTCACCACAATTCCCTTGCTATACGCAATCCAGTATTTAATTGCTCTATATCAAAGCTCAAAAAAGGTGGTCGTAAATAATATCGGTAATCGTACACTAAAGTGACAATGAACTAATTTTAATTGAAAATATAAATTGTGTTATATTGTCTTCTGTTTACGCTAATGTTATTCATTGAAATTAAACTACTATATACGGATTTTATCGTGTTGTTTGTTTGACACTAAGGCGTCCCACACATTAGGCGTGCGCGTTCCTCGGGCGTGTGAGCGACGCGGGCAACGCGTGCGCGCCGCGAGCGCGCTTCGTAAGCGTCGCGTCTTGCCGTCGTGTGACGTGTGACGGGCGCGTGGCGCGCACGCGGCGCTCGCCTTGGCTGTGACTGATCAAAACAGTAGCGGGCGGCGGGCATAGCGGGCGAAGGGATAAGAACGCGACGCGAGCGCCGCGTGCACTCTCCACACACGCCGCAGGGCAGCAAAATGCGTCGCTCACGCAGCGCGCTCGCGGCACGCACGCGGCGCCCGCGCTACTCACACGCCCGAGGAACGCGCACGCCTAATACGGGGTCAGCCTTTATTACAAATCCGTATAAAGCAGTTTAATTTCAATGAATAACATTCGCGTAAACAGAAGACAATATTATCTTTCTTCTTGTTAAAAAATAAAACTCTCGTACTAGGTGTAATTTCTGTGTCGCAGGGAATTTACAAAGCTCAAACTCATTTGTTTTAATTATAACTTTACAAACATTTAAGCACCGGACACAAAGAGCACCCACACTGGAAACAAGTACTTGTGTATCATATAATTATTTGTCTTGTGAGAGATGTTGTTACCATTCGTTACTAACAAAGCATAGTCAAACCAATTCTCTCTATCGAATATACCAAAGATGTTCTAAAATAATCTATACTAATATTATTAAGCTGAAGAGTTTGTTTGTTTGTTTGAACGCGCTAATCGCAGGAACTACTGGTTCGAATTGAAAAATTCGCTTAGTGTTGGATAGCCCATTTATCGAGAAAGGCTATATAACATCACACTACGACCAATAGGAGCGGACCAGCAATGAAAAATTTTGCAAAAATGGGGAAAATTCTCTTATATGAAGCAGGCGAATTTGCGCGAGTCAGCTAGTACACAATAAAAAGTTCTATACCAGTGTGACCTATTTTTTATGCGAACAGACTCTAAAACGGAAAAGCAATCACCATACAATGGGATCCGTTGACGTCGAGCCAATACGAACTAAAAATAGAAACATTACTCATCGGCTATAGGTGGCTCTTGGAATCAAGAGCTGAAGCTATCGGTTTTAAATACTTGTGTCTGGACTTCGATCAAATATACCATAGATGCACATTCGCATACAAAAACCGCGTCAATATGTGACACTGACCAGTACTACTTACTTATAAGTGTCTGCATTTATTATGCAATCCAGGAAATAAACTGGAATAACCATTGAACGCCCACTAAGAAACGTTTTGTAATAGTTTAGTTAAAACGCGTCAATGTAAAGCGTCCTAAGTGTGTTACTCGCGATACGCAAGCGTACTAAGTATATGGTACGGTCTCCACCGTAGTAGTGGTGTCGATTCGCTCTCGCTTACAGGCAGCGCACGCAAGAGTGAGTGGGACAGGTGCATATTATAGCGCATACGACTGATTTATGCACAGTTTTGTTGGGGCCGTTTTTCGAGCGACGATCGTGCATCTATGGTATATTTGATCGATCTGTCTGGAGTATTTAAGTTCTATAAAAATACTAGTTGTTACCCGCGACTTCGTCCGCGAGAAATTCAACAAAACAGTTTTGATTTATTTTTCGCTAAACCCAGTTTTCTAAAATAAAAGCCTAAGTTACTCCTAATAACATCAGCTATTTGCTTGTGAAAGTCCCGTCAAAATTGGTCCAGTCGTTTCTGAGATTAGCCGAAACAAACAGACAAAGGGACAGCACCACAGGTGCTGTTTTGATGAACTAGTACACGATATACAAGTGAAACTAAAAAAGGAAGAACGAGCAAGATTAGTTTCAGTTAATTTACTTTTAAATAGCACATTATCGGACTTGAATAAATTTACACACTTTCGCATTTACCGTATTATTAAGCCGAGTCTTATAATGTACAGGGTGTGGCGTAAATAATGGATAACCCTGAAACTGTCGACTGGCCAGATTATTATCTATCATTTACCCCATTTATTATAGCTAGCTAGGTATATTATATACAGGATATATAATATACCTAACTAGCTGACCCGCGCAACTTTGTCTGCTTCACATAAGATAATTTTCCCCGTTATTACAACATTTTTCATTGATGCTCCGCTCCTATTGGTCGTAGCGTAATGTAATATAGCTTATAGCCTTCCTCAATAAATGGCTATCTAACACAAAAAAAAATTTCGAACCAGTAGTTCCTGAAATTAGCGCGTTCAACCAAACAAACAAACTCTTCAGCTTTATAATATTAGTATAGATGAATATAATCATTATTCATTAAAAATCTATTGTGTTTAGCCACCGGTGTGCCGTTGCGACTCAACAGTGATAATAGTAATAATTTATCGCTGCTGGGTAAATGAATTTCCTATTTAAAATACACATAATATAACAAGCCAAATATTTCATGATGATTACATTTAATGTATTTAGTGTTCATAACAAAGTATTTTACGATTTGTGAACAAGCCATTAACGTCATGTATTTTTATTATTTTTAGGTAACACGCAGTACACAGTATGGCAAGCTATAAACTATGATTTTTATCGCTGAATATCGAAAAACATTGTTAGATTTAAGGACTTGAATAACTCGGTTAACATATTTTCTGAAACGTGATATTTGTGTATTTGTATTATTTGTGATGTTTGGCAAGCCATGCTTGAAAAATGTGATGATTTATGGTATTGATACTAGAAATGTCTGACTGGTGACGAGTACGTCATAAATCGCGGCACAAAATAGTAAGACTAACAGATAGTATGTTTGATTATTATTATATTATCGACGTACGCACCAGCATACGTCGATGATAATCTCTTCGTCGATGATGATCTCTTATTTTCACAGAGAATATTTTTTAAGAAGTTATTTTGATAGCTATACCAATAGCTAAAAATAAGTGGTGGAAATTAATATGCACATAAGGGAACATTTATTAATCCTATATTATTGAAGTGACAGCTAAGTCGTCCTACCAAAGATATAATAAACTAGATGTCCCCGCGGTTGCATCCGCGTTTATCATTACTGCGCCGCCCCCGTGGGTCGTAGCGTGATGTTATATAGCCTATAGCCTTCCTCGATAAATAGGCTATCCAACACTAAAATATTTTTTCAAATCGAACGAGTAATTCCTGACATTAGCGCGTTCAAACAAACAAACATACAAACTCTTTAGCTTTATAATATTAGTATAGATTAGGTCCTGTTTATAAGCTGTCCCATAACTGGCGTATCCAATTAGAACTAGAAAAAGCTCGTATCTCTTCACAGAATGAGATTATTTAAAAGCATTAGTCGATCGGGTGGGTTGCAAGATTACATCTTCTAGCTCATTCCAACAACTCTCTACCAGTCTATCACTATTATTTGCACAATTCATTATTGTTTAACGAAATTGAATAATAGTGGATGAATATATAATGAGGTTACTTGTTAACACACGAAGAAGCACCTTAACAATGGTTTTGTAACTGAGGATGTAATTAAGTAAGTTCACGGTAGGATAGTCAGATCAGCGGATTGAACTATCTGCGATAGTCAAGCTATGTAATACTTGTGGTTATTGCATAGGTGCTTATAAAATATACATACACATTTGGTTTCTGCAAGCAATTTTTTACAAGACAGTAAGACGTATGTCAAGTCCTGTGATTGGCTGACCAATTTAGCAACAGCCAATAAAATAAGTTGGCATAAGCTTAATTTTGAGACATTGCTGATTTTGGAAACGTCTAAAAAGTCTTTTAAGAAGTATTTCAAAAATACTTTCTCACTTTTATTCTTTAGGTCTGCCTGTGCCGTTGTATTTTATTGGAATCATATATTTTACTAGATTTTGCCCGCGACTTCGCTCGGTTATAGTACATTTTGGTAATACATTTTATCCCTCGGGAACAGTACCTTTTTTCTGGATGAAATCCATCGGTATATCCTTCTCTGTCCTACTGACAAAGTGTATACTAATTTCATGGCGGCTGGTCAAGTAGTTAAGGCTTGAAAGAGTACAAACTCACATTCACATTTATAATATTAGTAAGATATTCGGTATTTCGGATTTCCAGGATCGTATTCCAAAGCCTGTTAATTGAGGAATGTAACTAAGTACCGGGATTGGTATTTATCGGATTTAGCTACGTAACAATTTATCAGACAAAGGCATAAAACAGATAGTTCTATTATATAATCAATTTAACTATGAACTGTACTCTTTTCTGTAGCATTCAAAAACTATATTCTTGTCTACGGATCTAAATATATTTAGAGGTTTACTCTTTGCGATGGCGAAAAAAAGTTATACTGACGGTGGCCATATTTATTTCTCCTAAACATAATCTTATATTATCTATATCGAAAGGGTCTGCCAGGGGATATCTTCGAACAGTGTTCTTCGAAGTCCAAGGGCGAGGCTTTTGTCTAGTAGTGAGACATAACAAAAGGCAAAGGTAAAATATCTCTATATCACTTTTGTTTTCGCGGTGTATTTAAAGACATCATATTTTTGAAAATCTATCTAGCTGGCTGCGTTCCAAACTAATATACAAATACTTTTTATGACGCCGATATCTATTGGGCTCCACTATTGCTTACCTTTAAGTGAAATATAAATATTTTGACACCAGTACAATAGCATAGCAGCCAACGCTGAAGTCATGAACGCAGTATCACGAGTCAAACTTTGTATTTATAAATTCAGCGTTTGCTGTCTTCTGGTTGATTTCTAGCTGACTTAACAAATTTTCTTGTCCTGGGCGTAAAAGTTCAGGTCCGTAATATAATATATAATAAATATTGTTTATATGCTGTCAGTCTGCTGGACACGAGCCTCTCCTCATTGAGATAAGGGTTTAGCCCTTATCTCACTGAGAAGAGGCTTGTTGCAAGAGGCCATCTCGCTGGCCTTGTTGATTGTGAAATGTGCTTGATGATGTATATATAAGTACTGCTTAATATTAAAATTAAGCATTCCGCATTGGCGGAATAGGAACATTTTGACAAGCGGGTACTTCAACTTAACTTGTTCTTGGTGTTGAATGGCTCCATCGAATAGGACCGCCAACGTCGTCGGGGCAGAAAGAGATAAAGTCAATGTTAAAAATCTTTATTTCCATAAAAATGTATAAACTATTCTTGGACACGTTAATTAACAGATATATATATTGAAACATATTAATAAAAATAAATAAAATAAAAGAAATTGCATTGAAAAAGCCTATTCGAGGAGTAAATGTGTCATGAGAAGAAGCAGGCAAGAAACTTAAGCCATTCTTTTCAATCGCCAAATGTTTATTAACAATACAATTCAATTTTATATTATCAAATAATCCTTATTCTTACTAATATTATAAATGCGAAAGTAACTCTGTCTGTCTGTCTGTCTGTTGCCTTTTCACGCTCAAACCGCTGAACCGATTTTGATTAAATTTGGAATGAAGATAGCCTGAGAACCTGGGAAGGACATAAGCTATACAACATCATGCTACGGCTAACGGGAGCGGCGCAGTAACCACAAATACCACTGACGCGGGTGCGACCGCGGGCACAGCTAGTAATAAATAAGTGGATTGATAATCGGGCAGTAAGCGAATTCAGTAGCATAACAGCCTACACTCAAGATATGAACCGAGGTTTGGCAACCGACAAGCTGTCATGTGTTTATACAACAGTCTGTCGGTTCTCAAACCTGTGTTGTATTCACGACCAAGACATACATTTGATGGGTTCAACGTTACCAAACAAGGTATGAAGCCCACACTCGCTTATCCATCACGTGGGAAGTAACGATCATCTCTGCACAGTTTACGAAATACATACATGCTTGGCTTGTTACTCGTCTTAATTAGATGTTGATGAAACGTTTCTGTGTATTGTTTTATGTTTGAGTTTAGTCACATCATATTATGTTATCAGGGTGTTGCAGAATATTCGTCACGTGTTTAGGTGCCGTAAAGTAAACATTTTGAGTTTTTTTTTTAAACTATTAGGTCGGGACAAGAGATACACCGTATATCGCGAAGGTTATAACAAACATTAAGACAACATTTAAATCTATACGAATATTATAAAGCTGAAGAGTTTGTTTGTTTGAACGCGCTAATCTCAGGAACTACTGGTTCGAATTGAAAAATTATTTTAGTGTTGGATAGCCTATTTATCGAGGAAGGCTATAGACTATATAACATCACGCTACGACCAATAGGAGCGGAGCAGCAATGAAAAATGTTGCAAAAATGGGGAAAATTCTCTTATATGAAGCAGACGAAGTTGCGCGGGTCAGCTAGATTAGTATATAAAATAACGCGTCATTCCCTAATCCAGTTGCGGTACTTTCCAAGCCTTATACTTTTATAAGTCAAACGTCTGACTGACCTTCTTAAAGTGCTTCATCCAATATAAATAATAGTTTACTGTACTCAATTAAGTACTAGCATGCTTCCAGTGAGTGCCATTGATCCATAACATCCAAATTAAATAAGAATAAAGAGTGCATAATGGACATCTCATCATTTTTCGTTTCATTATCATCATTACGTCGAGTGTTGTGGGTAAAATCCACGTAGGACAAAAAATGTTATGATCCGCAAATAATTTAAAAAAAAAACAGTCGGAGGATACAAAAGATTTCCATTGCCACACCCTTTGAGGTCCAGTAGAATAATCTGTATGATAATTTGTCGATGATTAAGCCAAGAAGGAACGCGAGGATGTGATATGGATTAGACAAGGCAATATTTTGTCCTGCGGGAGAATTGAAATGCATTGGTGAGGAAGGATCACTGACTATTTTTCCATCCGTGCCGCCATAATAGTGTAGCACATAGCTCATTCAATGTTATTAAGTTTTTTGTCAGCTGCATACCGGAACTATGTCCGGTAGATAGCAATACACCACTTTCGCATACAAACATACACACATACCTGTTGGCAGGTATATTTTAAAGTCAGACTTAATTTACAGAGCAAATTGCTAAACTCAGTTCTGTTACTGAAAGTTTCCCAACAAGACTTCGCTTAAATCGTTCCCAAACTTAACCCTGGTCACAGTGACTATCTACATAATATTTCAAAGATTGTCGTAATGTTATCAGCTGATGGCTTTCCATTTCTATCACTCACAAATCGATTAGTAACTGTTCTGTCAATCTATCGACACACCCGACCATCGTGCCTTGACGAATCCATATCACATCCTACATTCCTCCATGACATAACCACCGATGGTACTGAACAACTGGCAAGCGATTTCACGCCAGCTATTACCGATTCAGAAGACAATGCGGCGCTTGTGCAACCGTCTTGTCTTGCAATGGATTGATAATGGCCTATGACGTCATAGTCTAATGCTGAACCATTACGTAGTACGCATCTTGAAGTGAGAGTTACAATACGTTCGTCGTTATACCATGCCGTTTTGATATTTTAAAGAAGTATTGTAGTAAGCTCCCCACTGAGCAGCGATAGCTCAGTGGGGAGACCAACAGACTGCAATGCAGGGGGTCTCGGGTTAGAACCCACGTCGCGCACCCCTGACTTTCGGAACTAATATGACTTTTCGAAATTATGTGCGTATTGATTGACAATTAACGCCTGCTCCGTGCCTGGGAGAGCACGTTAAGCCGTCGGGCCCGGCTGCCATGAACATCTATGGCAGTTGTTATTGGAAATTCAGTGCCCTCTAATATCCTGACACTGGTCTAGCCGTAGACTATCGTTAGCCTTCGGGTTACGGAGGTCAGGTGGCAACCGCTCCGTGTAAAAACTGATATCCAGTCAAATCCGGATAGACTAGAAAGCCGACCCCAAGTGTGTTGGGAATAATAAAGGCTAGGGATAAGAAGAAGAAGAGTGTAGGAAGTTTTACGCTTTAAACTGAGATGACTAACTCCTCTAATGAGCGGGCTCATTAGGAGTCCGGCTGTAACATGTCCACCGCGGAGGTACACAGGAGATCGTAGCCAAACAACCTTGTAGTGTTTTTATCCGATAAAAAGGAATTTCAGGCTCCTTACGGAGATACAGTAATGTCGAAAACTGACTAGTATTAAATTTGTTCAACCTTGTGCTTGCAGCATAGCGACTCATGACTTGAAGTCCATTCTCAAGTCTGCAAGTGTAGCGTGTAAGTGATACCCATATATCATGATATCTACGGTAATTGTTTACCATCAGAAGTGGCTAGTGTCCGTTTGAGCTAAAAAAATTTGGGGACTGCCGATAGAAGTGAAAACTTTAATCCTTGATCCTAAATACTTTTTTATAAACAAAAAGTAAAAAAAAAAGCAGCCGGGTCGGATGCTACTTCCTGATACTCCTTTAAAGGTTATTAAGGGGTCAAAAGTTCGTTATTTTTTGCGTAAGACGCACCATTTCTGAGATATTGTTAATATTCTAAAAAAAATAATAATAAGGCGTGGAAGCATGACGATGATGCGAGTTCCATGATTTTTGTTCACCCAAGAAGTGCACAACGCGCCTAAAGAAGTTTTCACTTCAAAAATGTCTTGATTTCCGAGAAACATTTTTGAAGCATTGGTGTGATCTTCCCAAAAAATTATTACGAGCAGCGAAGTGTTAGGCTTTGTGCTACCCTGCCAACGATAGTCTTTACCCCTATTACGTGAAAACCGAATCCTGGAGCTCATAATCAGTCGCCAAACAATAACATTTAGTCCATGTTTTTAGTTACAACACGTTCTGTACAACATGTAGAACAGCTCTGTGGAAACGTTGTTAGAATGTCCAATACGTTAGCGTGTATTATGTGGGTAAAACAATTTGCAATAAATATGCACGGTTCGCTTAAGATGGGTTACACAAACGAAGATAGTGGATGCAACCGCGTGGAGTAATCTGCTCCCTGCAGGGCTAGCTCAACGTGAACATTGCTTGAAGAATAGGAAGTGGAAAATTTACAAGATTAAGTAGAAAGTGAACTCATAACAATGTATAATATTGTCTTACGTTACACATCTATACCTATATTAATACGTGAAGCAAAAATTTGTGCCCCTTTTTACGAAAATTGCGCGGACGGAGGAGTATGAAATTTGGCACAGTTAAAGTTTATATGGAGAAGGAGGGGCGAATCCTAATATTTTTATGAAATATGCATTAGTGATACATTAAATTAATAAAAAACACTACACGCACACAACCATGCATTTGACACACGCAGTCGAATCGCATTCGTAATATTTCGACATTGTTCGTCTGACGTCGTACAATTCTTTGTAACTATGGTTACCTATACCTTATATGTAATAGAGAAAAACACAAAACAAAGCAAGCCTAGGAATTATGGTCGAATTTTGACCACTAGGCAACCGCTAGTTAACATTAAACTACAAACAGACAAAATCAGACAAAATTTAAGCGGGGCGTGAAAAAGCATCTTCTCAGGCCGTCAAAGTAGAGACCTCAACATCGCCTCGGCTACTGTGGGGGCGATGTGGAGGCCACTGCTCTTAGACCACACAACTGCTTACCATCAGGTGGAGTGTGGTCATTTTGACGAGCAAAATAAAAAAAAAAAAAAAAACTGTATAATTTAATTTTGATTATATCAATATAAGTTAGGACTATAGTCATAAAATTCAACGTTTTGCCGGTTAAGATAAACATTGCACTGTGGGATCCCTGGCTGTACCTGAGATTTGGTTCTAACATAGCAGACCGACTATTGAAGTACTTTACAGAAGATTGCAGCCGAACCTTATGATATATTATTCTGGTAAGTAGAGTTGCCAGTGTCCTAGATGCGGGACATGCTGTGGGCAGGGGCTAATAACTTTTCCACGTGCAGGACAGCGCCTGTCTTCTTTAAGGGTTGGCAATGCGCGCGCGTGTTGTTAACAGCATAGACTTCGGTAACTGTTCACGATTAGGCTGGATAAATTAATCCTTACTAATATTATAAATTCGAGAGTAACTCTGTCTGCCTATCTGTCTGTCTGTCTGTCTGTTACCTTTTCACGGGTAAACCACTCAACCGATTTAGATGAAATTTGGTACAGATATAGTTTAAAACCTGGGGAAGGACATAGGCTACTTTTTATTGATGTAGGTACCACGCGGGCGGCGCCGCGCGCAAAAGCTAGTAATAAATAAAATAATCACTCAATAAACTTGTTGGTCAATTTAGTAATAAAAATCGTGGGTACAGTGGTCTTCTCATTTGAACCTAGAGTTATTCCCCTAGGAAAGCACCTTCACTCTTCAGAAGATTACACCTCAATAACCTTGTATCGTACTCTTGCGGCCAGAACGGTTTCGAGAGCTCTAAAATATAAGTATTGTAGTAAAATTATGAATTACACAGTCACTAAATGTCATCACTTACTAATTTGTAAATAGTTGAGTGCGAAATTTTAATTTAATTATCTACCATTATTATTGCTTCAGAAAAATATCATCACAATGCAATTTTTGTGTTGAAATATGATAATTTGCGTTCAGAACTAAATATTAACAAATTATAACGATTCGTTTTGTGTCAGATTACCTAGTTATCTATTTTAATACGTTTTTAAATGTTTATATTTCGTCAACGGTCGTTTACAAAGAGTAAAACGATGTTGAAGTTTTATGCTATAACAATTTTTTCGACATGGATTTTTTATTGCTCTTGGTAATAGACGAGCTAGCGGCCTACTTAGCGGCGATAGCTCAGTGGGGAGACCAACAGACTGCAATGCAGAGGGTCTCGGGTTCGAACCCACGTCGCGCACCTCTGACTTTCGGAAGTTATATGACTTTTCGATATTATGTGCGTATTGATTGACAATTTTATTATCGCCTGCTCCGTGCCTCGGAGAGCACGTTAAGCCGTTGATTACGACTGCCATGAACATCTATGGCAGTCGTTATTGGGAGAGTGTCGACACAAAAGATCCCGCTGGGTCGAAGTGTCGCCGGTCTGCACTGACTGGCCCCTACATAAGATAAGATAAGATAGCGGATTACTTAATAGTAATAATCGCACATAGACTTTAGTTACGTCAAGAGTAGGTACACACACACAGCCAAACCACTGCTTATCTTAATAATAATCCTTTTTTTATGATCGTGTTTAAGCAGAGTAGTGAAAGTGCTCCAGAAATACTGCGCTAGGAGTTTATTCCAGATCCTGCAAATAAGAGAAGCAATAGCTAAAATGTCAACAAATTTTGCAAATTTTCCACTTGGCTTGAGATTTTACTAACTCGGATCAAAAGAAAATTTCATGCAAATAGTTTGGCGTTTTTGCTGTAAGTTTTCAGACTTCTTAAGGAAGTTGCTGGTAGCGGAAGACGTTTCCTCTCATCCATAGGAAACTGATCGTTTAAAATTGGAATCGCTGAGCAACGAGAGCAAGAAATATAGGTACCATTAGGTGGATCGCAAACTTGTTGACCATATCAGTAGTGTAAAGTTACATGCTTATATTTGCATCTTAAGAGGAAACACAAGGGCCGTTTTTCCATACAAACGTAGTCCCCTGTTTCTTCCCTGGATAATGCCAGTAGAGCAACAATTTTTTTCCAAAAAATGCATGGACTCTATTGCCATGTCCCTATGTTTTTTTTTATTCATAAATAAATTATTAAAAGAGACATGAGCCTTCAAAAATCTCAAAAATTGACCAGATTTTGCGCTGTGTTCAAACATCCAGAAAACAAATTTGACTAGATTATATAAAAAAAGAAAACATAGGAACACGGCCAGTCTTTCTTTAATTTTTAATGGAAAAAATTGTTAAATCGGCCAATTTGGAGAAGGAATCAGGGGACTACGAAACGTTGATTTTGTGTACTTTTAATAGGTATTTTCGGTCCAAGCTGCATTCATGGTACTGCACGACAGCAATAGATTTTACAAATACCTATTTTCAATTTGCTCTCCCTTAGTGTTTCATCTTAATAAAAAGGTTAAATATCTTTGTTTGACACGTGTCAGCCCTAAGTTAAAAGCAACACGTATATTCGCGTTAAGGCGAGTGCATTCGCCCGATATTGCATTACGTCATCGGTTCGTTGCTCCGGGCATGCGTGATGTTTATTGTTTTGCGGATTAAGCAAATTTACTTTACGCACATAAATGTTTATCGGTTTAACTTTAGAATGTGTGATATAACTTGGAATTGAACAATCGCGTGACGAGTAATTAAAGCGATTTGATAACCCCGTTGATATTTTATTAGCTTTTTATATCATACGTGTGATGTTAGTTATCTTATACGTTGATATTATATCCTATCCTATCCTAATCCTAATTCTAACTTATATTATAAAAGCGAAAATGGGTTTGTTTGTTTGTTACCTTTTCACGCCTAAACTACTGAACCGATCATCCTGAAATTTCGCATATACGTTGTCAAATGTACAGAAACGGACATAGGCTATCGCCTATGTCCGTTTCTGGATGAATGGTATTTCATCCCGAAAAAAATTACTGTTCCCGAGGAAAACAAAAATAACGTTCTTATGAACATAGATGGCGCCACGTGTCTTTCGAATCATGATTGAATTATATTATTACAAGCAGAGTACAACCCGAATTGATTGTCAAATTCTAAATTAACGCGAGCGAAGCCGCGGGCAAAAGCTAGTATACAATAAAAGCGGCAATTGACTTGCCTGATGGTACCGTAGCGTGATATCACTCGGGTGTTGCTGACCATAGCAAAAATGTTATTTAATAACATTTTTGCTTTGAAGGGAAAATAGAAAAGGAATAGGCGGGATAGGTACCTATTTGTGCCTTGAACTCTTAAACTTAGCACGTCTATATATTCTGCAAGATTCAGACAGAATCTCTCAAGTTTCACGCATAAAATACCGAACTTATTACCGTTTTACTGAACATTTTGACTACATTTGCAGATATATAAGTTTAAGCATAGAGAAGGCATATCGATTTTAAAAGAACATCCATTTGAACTTACGGTTGTTATTTAAAAAATTGCAACGCCATTCTGTTCTTGTAATCGAACAAAAGACCTTGCCCCTGAAGGTAGCAGCTTTTTTATGAAGAATTAGTTACGCATAACTGAAGTCCTTGGTGTCACAGTACTCTATAGATTAAAATAGCCGTCCTCTAAAAAGTCATGATGGTGAAAAAATTAACTACCCACACATTTTTTACACAAGTGAAGTCACGGTTACAAGCTAGCATCTCCATTAAGCGCGTTATTGCTATTACGGACAATATAATCAACTCTTTATGCCACGTCGTTAGTGAATATTACGACTTTTTATGTTTCTGCACTGTACCACAAATTTATGGGACCAGATGGCCCGTATGATATGACGTATAAAAACTTGTACCATGAGACCATGAGGTAATCAAATTCTATCTGTTTAAACTAAAAGTCGACCCCAATACTCTGCAATACGATGAGATTATCCATATAAACCAAAAGACAGCCGTATCTCAAGATCCCTATTACCGATACCAACCACAATTCTACCCTTCAATCATCATCATCATGTCAGCCAAAAGACGTCCACTGCTGGACATGACCTCCCCCAAGGGTTTCCACACAGACCGGTCTTGGGCCACCCGCATCCAACCACTTCCCGCAACCATTACCAGGTCGTCAATACCCTTCAATAAAATAAGGAAATACCATTCAAACACCTCAGGAATCTTACTAATAAGAAAAGGAAGTTTCTGAAGATGTTTGAATGTTTGGCACTTAATTACGCGTGCTATTGAACGGATTTGGATGTAACTTAGCACACATATAGACCATATTTTTTTATGGTATTATGTTCCTGTAGGAACATTGGACCAATGAAACTAATACTAGTGGACGAAGTTAAAAATAGTTCTTTCATATTATATACTTTCGTGTTAATTAATGTAATATGTCAACAATTCTATAGACAGCAGGTATTTCACGATTTGTTTGAAATACTCTTCCGCTGTTTGAATAGTACTTGTATTTTGAGATACTTTATAAACATTAAAGAACAGAACTCGAAACAACTATTCATGTAAGAATCGAGCCTACAGCATATGGTGACAATTTCCATCTACTCTCTTTCTTCCCGTGACTTTTTTATATTTTTTTATACATCTAATGTGGCAAACAAGCATACGGCCCACCTGATGGTAAGTGGTCACCGTAGCCTATAGACGCCTGCAACACCAGAGGCATCACTTGCTCGTTGCCAACGCTTTAGGAAAGGAAGTGGGAAGGAGAAGGAGCGGGAAGGGGGAAAGAGGGTGATTGGGCCTCCAGCACTCTCACTCACCGAACGAAACACAACAGTAGGAATACTGCTATTTCACGTCGATATCCTGTGAGACGGTCCTTCCCCGGTCGAGCCGGCCCATTCATGCTGAAATCAGCGAGGCTCTACCACCTTCCAAAACTGACTGAATGAGTTGTATCAACTATACTATTTAGTCACGGAGCTAGCTTGAAATAAATGATATTTCTGGTTTTGCTCACCAGGTAATTGCTGGGCTTAGTGGTTTTGACAAGTTATTAGTTGTGTACCAACTATGTTCTTATATATATTACCGCGCGCGCTTATTGCCTTCTTCCGGGTACGTTATCAGACTCCGAAAAACCGTATAATACCTTACTCGACCTGAGTATCGACCCTTCGATCACACTTCAAACATTAGGTAATAACTTATGCCACAGCACAAACGATGCAGACTCAAAGTCTACTATAATTGGCCTGAGAATCAGCATAAGTTAACAAATAATATTTGTAAACAGCAATTTGTAAATTATTACGTTTGAAGAAGCATTGACGAAGAAAATCGGTTAGCAGAAAAATAAATTGTTTGCGAAAATTGGGTAAATTGAGCCCATTAGCCTGGCAATTATTGGTAATTTAGGACTCATGTTTCAACAAAACACTTTACAGTAGGTACTGTGGGAAACAAACCTTGGTCAAAGGATTGTTTATCGTGAAAAGGAAAATAGATTTGGACAGTAAACGGCTTGTAGTGTGACTATTGTTGATTACAGCTTCGTCTTATGTTTTTAACCGACTTCAAAAAAAGGAGAAGGTTCTCAATTAGACTGTATGTTTTTTTTGTGTTGTGTACGTCATAACTTTTTTCTAGGTGAACCAATTTTATAATGATTCTTTTTTTTATTTGGAAGCTGGTGCTTTCCGTTTGGTAAATTTTGATCAAAATCTGACCATTCGTTTTTGAGTTATCCGTAATAATACGTATTTGGTTGACTTCGGCTACATTGTTTTAATTTTTAGCAACAATAAAATAAACAACTGTGTAGGATGGTTTGGAAGCCTCTCGTAGTGTTTCGAGGTAACCCTATTATTTATAATTTGGTGATGTTCTGATAAAGATCTTCGGTTTTATACAACGGAGTTCTTTAATAAATGACTGCGAAGCTGCCGTGATTGCTACAATCACATACATATGTATATGTATTGTTATTGTTGTGTATATGCAACTATTAAACTCAACAAAGTAAACACAAAAAGCTAATAAAAAATTATTCCTATAATACAACTTTTAATATGGCGCTAAAGCCATTAGGCACTTACTATAGTATAATAATAATATTCTATCACATACACACAACACCATTTAGCCCAAACTAAGCAGAGCTTGTATTATGGGTACTAGACGATGGATAAACATACATATATATTTTTTTTGTAAATACATACATATTATACATAGAAACACCCAGACCAAGACAAACATCCATGTTCATGCACACAAATGTTTGACTTGTGCGGGAATCGAACCCGCGACCTCAGGCGTGGCAGACGGTTACACTAACCACTACGCCATCGAGGCCGTATGGCAAGTTTTAATAAAATATTAATTAAAATATCTTTATAATGAGATCAATTATGTTTATATCTTTGTAACATTTATTATAGAAAGTTATAAGATGACTTTTATAACAAAACTTAAATCTTAAGGTCACACGCACCGACACTGATTGAGTAAGAAGTTAAGATCCGTATCCGTATCCGCAGATCTTGACGCCAATGATCCGTATCCGTATCCGCGGATCTACATTTCTTATTATCCGGCACATCATTAATTACATTTATACGTGCCCAACCAGTACGTTCGTGGTATTGGACGCCGGTACCGCCGACTCCTCGCATGCCCACCATCATGGCGCTCTCCGCAAGCCGCTAAGGGCGCGTTCCCACTATGTCGTGACGATAGATTATCGTGTCGTTTAAAGCGTCGTGGCTTGTGTATTTAAATAAAGGTGTTCACATACAGGACGACACGATTAACTATCGTCCACGACTTTTTTTCGCAGTGACGACAGATTGTCAAGTCAATAGGAACTGCTAGCACGATAGTAGTAAAACTATAAAATAACGTCACGACTAATCATGACGGTAAATCGTGTGTCATTGTTGCAACTATCCATCGCAGCCACGATAAAAATGTCGTCTCGTCGTTTATACGTTCGACGATAAAATATTGCGACGACACAGTGACGATAAACAGTCGATATAATGAGAACAGCTAGAGAAACAAGTCGTCCAACGATAAATTAGTCGTCACGACATAGTGGGAACGCGCCCTAATAGTCCCACGGCTAGAGCGATTAACCTCATAAATAAATTTCTTAAAGATATTCCCGAAAAAGACATATTCTTCGATAGCCATAACGTAATAATTAAAAAGGGAATAAATATAATGACCACCAAAAATAGTAATTGCGCAGCAAAATATGCTTGCTAAAATATATCATAACGAGCACCTATACGTCTCAAATTACTGCATTCCGTCTCGAAAGGGTTAGGTTATGTTAGGTTCCATCTTAAACCCACCCAAAAATAGAAAACTACCGTCGACTTAGTTTGATCCCTTTAAAATATGTTAGTAACCATATTTTGCTGTACAATTAGTATTTTTGGTGGAACAAAGGCAAACGCTTCGCGGGGCTCCGTCGACTTATTTTGATCTCGTTAAATATATTTTGCTGTGCAATTTGGTGATCATTTACTATTTTTGGCAGTTATATTTTACTATATCTGGTGATAAGTTAAACATAAGCCAATTAAAAATATATATGTTCATTTAAATATTGTTAAATGATAAAGTAAATACTATCAGGCAGAATAAATTGTGTATGCATAAAAAGAATTTGTTATTTGTAGTTTAATTGTATAATTTTCCTTTGTGTTTCTGTTTTTTATATTGTTGTAAAGCTAGATTTTATTGTTGTATTTATTTTTAATAATATATGTAAATTTACACTAGCACATAAGCGATTTGGTGTGTACAGTACTGTAAGCTTATGCTGTTGAATAAATAAATAATAACACAAACATTCAAACAATGGACACAATGAACACCGAGACTAAACGACATTGCATAATTATTTGTTTCAAACTCACAAAACTCGGCGTAACGGCAGTGACGAAGCCGCCACTGAAATTACCACTGAACCAACCGTGCAGTCAAAATCTGTCAAATTCAAAGTCTTAAACGTGCTCGATAGAAACTCGCTATTTGTTACGTGAGATCTAAACACGGGTGTCTGTACCTAATACATCTCTGTCTAGCTTTTCGGGAATATAAGGGAGTGAGTTCATGTGTATGTATGTACGATCCATCGAAGCGAAATTACATGCAGGATTTTCGTCTCGATGTGTGCATATGTAAAGTATCTTCGACGCTCTTCCACCTGAATATTCGAAGCTGGACTGGATCGATCCAATATCGGCCCGGTGTGCATGGTACTGCTTCAGTCACGGCCGTCAGCCAGTCGATTCTATTTGATTCACGGATTATTCTTTCAAACATACAGAAGTCCGGCTGTTGACAAGTGTTGGACATGGACCTCTACTATTTTGATTTACAACACCCTGTTTCCCGCTTTTCACATCTAGTCAAAACCATATATACATTTTTGGATGTACTGAGAGAACATTTATATAAGTAAGATTTTCAGAACTTCTTCACAAGCCCAGTAAAATCCAGAAGTCCTTGTTCCTTACAATTTTAATGCAGAGTCTATTCCTTTTTAAAGATTCGATAATTAGTTGCAGGTGTCGATAGGTCAATATAATCGCTTATATTTGCGAGAACAGATTTGTATCAAACTAGCATGTCAATGTATTCTTTTAGACTATATAAATCACAAGTACTAACCAGCCTTGCTTCTATCATTACAAATTCCAAGAGTGATATCAATAAACTACATTTTATTTCTATAAAATTGTTCTTAGAAGCCAGTTTCTTGTCATTTCACTGTAGACCGGTTTAAAATATCATAGGAAATAGATGGCAGTTTCCAATCTCCTTCATAAATATACTTTAACTCGTTAGCGGGGCGAGTGACGTCACTCGAAGAGGCTCTTATACGCCTTGGATAATTTTATGCGAAACTGACACTGACAGTTTTGTTAGAGGCTCTTAGGACAGGAACATTTTAAGAAGTAGGCCATTGTGCTATTAGGAGCGAAATTTTGCTTTAATCATAATGAAAATGGGATACTTAGTGTTTAATTCTGAAAGGTTTAGTAAGAAAACGTATTTATACAGAGTCATACCTGATCCAGAAGACGACGGAGACTAAAAGTTTTCAATTGTTTGGTATTCTTTTACTTCACAAAAACAAATTTGGGGCAGTCTTTGGGGACTGCCGATAGAAGTGAAAACTTTAATCCTTGATCATAAACACTTCTTTATAAACAAAAAATAATTCAAAAATGGAAAGCGTTCGGTGACGATGACGCGAGTTCCTTGATTTTTGTTCACCGAAAAAGTGCTCGACGCGCCTAAAGAAGTTTTCACTTCAAAAATATTGTTGGAATATTTACCAGTATTAACAATGGTAATATAAAAAGGATACCGCAATAACAACGCTGATTTTAATTATCTTTAGCATCTGAATAACCTTGTGTTGTATTATTGCGAAGAAACTAAATTTTCAGTTGGAAAACTCCAGGGTTTACCTGCTATAAGTTTAACTTTTGTAGCAGAGATTTTAATGGCAGTAGTGGACTGGTGGTATTTTCCCTAGCCTTGTAGCGGCTTGTATGGTCCCAGGATTACAGGTGTTATAACTGCTTAGCATCTCTTTTTTCATTTAAAACTACTTCTCCTGTCTTATTTTTATATTTCTTTTTTTATACGACAGTTGATTTGTTTCACATCGATAGGCTACGATAACCACTTAGCATGTCTACTTTCATTTTGAGCAATCTCCATTCTTTTTGTCTTTTTACCTCGATACGGCCATCGATATACATATATATTTCGATTTGTGACATTCCCCTCGTCTCTACGTCTATTTCTCATTCCAGTATAAATAAACATTGTCTCTTGTCTTGTTATTTTAGTAGTGCAAAAAAGCAGACAATATTCGCAAGGATTTTATTATTTACACACGGTACACTTTTAAGTTAATGTACAACAAAAAATACAGTAATAACGTAGCAAAATATGATCTCAACAAACCTAACCTTACGCAAGAACAATATCATACAATGCATTATTATGAACGAGGAGCCATTACTGAGAAACTTAAAGATAACCATTGTCATATATATTTTCATTGTTCTTTTCTTAAAACACGTTACATATAAAACAAAGACGGGTATTTTGTTTATGAACGACACACGAATGAGCTGTTACAATTATGATGTATTTCTGAAATGTAGATGGTATAACATTATGGCGTCCTTCGTTTGCGCGGGAATGACCTTGAATGTTTTTGTGTTGTTTGTTTTTGCGCCAAGAATAATTTGGAGTTTTTGTTTTTGAGAGTTGTATATTTTAGCATAATAATATGATAACATTCGATGATAACATATTGAAGTATGCAGAGGTAAGGTTCTTTAAAAAAGAAAAGGGTAGCTTTATTTGGCTCTTTGGACATAATAGGAGGTGAGTATACCGCCGCCTGCCAAGCAGAGTTCTAAGCACCTGGCTGCACCTATTCAACACGGTACCTAATCGAACCCACGTTCTCAAACTTTCACAAGGACCATTGAACTAACTTGGCAAACCAACTCAGTTTTTTGCAATTACATCTATACGAATATTATAAAGCTGAAGAGTTTGTTTGTTTGAACGCGCTAATCTCAGGTACTACAGGTTTGTTTTGAAAAAATATTTTAGTGTTGGATAACCTATTTATCGAGGAAGGTTATAGGCTATAACATCACGCTACGACCCTCGGGAACATCTAGTAATTTATAAATGTATTTATGTTTTGCAGACATATTTTTTGTATTATTAATAAATGCGGTCGGTACGTGAACTGTTTTTATAAGAGCTATTGTAAGTTTTTTAGAATAGCAGCGATAATCTAGTGGAGATTATATATTGCCTATAAAGATAGGCAGATGAGTATTATCTAATATGAGACACCTCAGAATTTCTCCAAGTAGAAAAATAAGGTTAGCTTTCTGCCTGCACCCTGCATACTCCCTCGTCATGGAGAAACATGGAGGTTATGTCGGTCTCTCGCGGTCGAAGCCGGGTCTAGCAAATACAACTCCACGGAGAGCCTCCTCTTACTTTTGATATGGCTGGATCGCTGGAATTGTGCCTGCATCAGCAATCTACCCAGCAAAGCATAAAGCAAGGCCTACAACTACAATGCAATGCGCTATTACATCTTATTATCCGCGAAACCTAACCTGCCTTGCAAATTTATGGAGAAGCAAATTTAAATTAGATTTTAGCGCAGTTTATAGTATTATTTTACAATGAGATAATTGTAAATACTATTGAAGACTGCAGGCAGATGCTGGATGTGGCAAGCTGAAGACAAGGCGCTATGGCGCTCTTTGGGGGAGGGCTATGTCCAGCAGTGGACTATTATAGCCTGATGATGATGAATTGTAGTATTCCATTAACATGTAAACAAAACAACCGGCAATAAAACTTAAAATCAGATTACGCCTTCATATCACATATGGCACCCACATTTAAAAAGAGGTGACATTCGCCAAATTGTATATGTGACGTGCCTAAGATTTCTGAATAAGGAAATCTCGAAAATGACTTCTTAAGAAGAAAATAAGAGGAAACACTAAGGGCGAGAGAATTGAAAAATATGTGTTTGTAAAATCTATTGCTGTCGCGCAGTGCCATGTACAGTATCATGAGCGCGATAGAGACAACTGCAGCTTGGACCGAAAATACCTATTAAAAGTACACAAAATCAACGTTTCGTAGTCCCTGATTTCTTCTCCAAAACTTGATCGATTTAACTACTTTTTTCATTAAAAATAAAAAAAAAGGTTTGGCCGTGTTCCTATGTTTTCCTTTTTTTATATAATCTAGTCAAATTTGTTTTCTGGATGTTTGAACACAGCGGAAAATCTGGCCAATTTTTGAGGCTTTGAAGGCTCATGTCTCTTTTAATAATTAATTTATGAAAAGAAGGAAAACATAGGGCCATGACAATAGAGGCCATACATTTTTTGAAAAAAAATAAAAAAACAATTGCTCTACTGGCATTATCCAGGGAAGAAATAGGGGACTACGTTTGTATGGAAAAACGGCCCTTGTGATTCCTTTTAAGCCATATCGAAGAATTGCGTGTGGATGTAAGTGGTGGTCTTACCTCTGCCACTGCGCCGAGTGTATTGAAGAAGAAAGAAAGAAAGAAATCTTTATTGCTGATTTCGCCAACTATGGATTTAAACCCCACGTGATGAGCTGGTGTCTGGATCTGTGCTCGGCTGTCGGCAATAGGCTCTCAGCTACTTAGAATCTTTTGACAGAAAAATCCAATAACACTTTTGCCCACACAGCAGTCGCATCATTGCGCCACCTAACAATTAAATCTCAGGATTATGTCGATTTGAAGAATGTTGCTTAATGCAAAAACAGTCTGCAAATCGACATATTTGACTCAGTAGGGGTAAATGATTAGTCTTGTTGTGGATGTTCAAATAAAATGCGTCATTGTAGATATGGGTATACAATTATTCTCTGGTACCAGTTATATCCTAACTAATATTATAAAAGCGAAAATGAGTTTATTTGTTTGTTTGTTACCTTTTCAAGCTTAAGCCACTGAACCGATCATCCTAAAATTTAGGCTACCTTTCATCCTGAAAAAAATTACTGTTCCCGAGGAAAACAATAATAACGTTCTTATGATAATAGATGGCGCCACATGTCTTTCGAATCATAATTGAATTGTATTATTACAAACAGAGTACAACCCGAATTGATTGTCAAATTCTAAATTTGTTTCACATCGATAAAAAATAAACTACAAATAACACAACCTAACTGAGTGGTTGCGGGCAGACGACTGCTGCGCTGCGCACACACAATAGCGCGCCTATATAAAACTAACGCATGAGCAGTCTGTCTCTACACAATATGTGTCGCTACAATTCAGATGATTTCCAAAAACCCACAGTTTTAAATAATACGTATCACTTTCACTAATAATATTCATAAACATAATAACACTCGAGTACATGTAATTAGCAGCATATCTACATGATTGTATTAAGCCGATACGTGACTCGTGTGCAGTATTGGACACGACCATTCATATTAGAGACACGTACCCAACCGTATTGAGAATGTTTTGTGTGATAAGTACGATGTACATACAATGTGTCGTGTCATCCCTTTTTAAATGTGCGCCATATTCGATACGTAGGTGTCTATCATTTCACAATTTAATTGCTATTAAATGCTATTTAATTGTGTAAAAGCAGCGATAGGCTAGTAGGAGACACAAACAGACAACAGATCTAATCTATCTAATATTGTAATAATATGTAATATAATATTCTACCACATACACACAACACTATCTAGCCCAAACTAAGCAGAGCTTGTACTATGGGTATTAGACAATGGATAAACATACATATATACTTCTTTTTTGTAAATACATACATAATATATTATACATAGAAACACCCAGACCAAGACAAACATCCAAGTTCATGCATACAAATGTTTGACTTGTGCGGGAATCGAACCCGCGACCTCAGGCGTGGCAGTCGGTTACCCAAAACACTACGCAATCGAAAGTGAGTTTGTTACATTCGCATTTATAATAGGTATTAGTTTTTTTTTTATATACAACTAAGGTGGCAAACAAACATACGGCCCACCTGATGGTATGTGGTCACCGTAGCCTATGGACGCCTGCAACACCAGAGGCATCACTTGCGTGCTGCCGACCCTTTAGGAAAGGAAGTGGGAAGGAGAAGGAGCGGGAGGGGGGAAAGGGAGTGATTGGGCCTCCGGCACTCTCACTCATCGAACGAAACATAACAGTAGGAATACTGTTATTTCACGTCGATATTCTATGAGAGGGTAGTCCTTCTCCGGTCGAAGTAAGTCAAAGTCAAAGTCAAAAATCATTTATTCATTTAGGTCACAAAGTAACACTTATGAACGTCAAAGTATATAGGCTAGTGAGTTTACTAAGTTACTGAAGCTACATTTAGGTTAGTTGCTAGGTTCAGGCAAAGGGTAGAGCCTATCAGAAGAAACCTGCAAGAAACTCACGGTATCAGTAGAAGTAGTTACCCGTACATTAAGACATTTACAATCAAAATCTTTATATGATAGTTCCTGCACTAGAGATAAAACCATGTTTTCATACAAGTAATGCACATAAAGAATACCTAAACTCAGTGCAATCATTTGTGGATCGCAAAAATAACTGTACTGTTTGAGATTTGAACGCAAAAATGCGCAGTCGCAGCGGTGAGGCGACCACTTATGTATAACCAAAATATCCAAAAAGAAGACAATTGAGTAGTTTAGTTTCAAAATCCTCTAAAATACTTTTCACTAAATAATGGTAAATCTCCAAAAACCATTGAAATACATAATAAAATGCACCCTTTTAGCGGTGTTTGCAACAAACTGCTACTTTTGTGAGGTGATTTAATAGAATTTTAGTGGGTTTTGTTGAAAACTATCAGTGCAATGCGATAGAAGCAACGAAGGAGCTTCATATTCAATCGGAACATTATTTTTGTTCTGATATCGTTTTGGCGGATTTTGAAACTATGCTCCTCAATTAAGATCAAAAGTTATGAGCGGTCTTACGTTTTAACTCTGACTAAGAAAATAACTTCAGATAACTTGCATGTCTGAGAGTTCTCCATGATGTTCTCGAAGATACATATGTATGTGAAGTCTGTCAACGGGAAATGGGCCAGCGTAGTAGACTCTGGCCTAACCTTTCTCACACTGAGAAGTAGGCCGTGTCTATCCATAGGATAGTTTTTCAGAGCTGATATTATTATGTAGGTAACCCAAATCATTGATATTGTATAACTCATTATAATTAATGTCCGTTTTCAATATCCTATCTATCTCATCTATCTGTTACTAGGTATTTGACATTAGCTCCATACAAGATACGTTAAAAGTCTCTCTCCAATAAACATATCCACAGATAGATACGATATTCGGTGTGAGTAACTTTAGTTCGCAACATGCAAATTATCATAAAATAGCAAAAACTACCTAAATGGTCAGAACGACCTTGTTTTCCGTTCATATCTGGTCCGGCTGGACTGTGTCAGTTGAGTGACAATGCCGTCACAACGTGAGGTGGACAATGGCTAACAATTGATGGCAAGGTTAAGCATTGATTGCTCAGGCTTAGGGTCGGAGAGGACAACATGGATTATAAATAAATAGGTACATTTTATATGGTAATTTTTGGATAGTGAGTAATTTAGTATTTGATTTTACAAGCGGTCCGCTTAATCGCTTGTTTAGTCTACAATAAAGCACTGTTCGGATCGCGCAGAGTGCAAGTGGCGCCGATGAACGTGTTCGGTGTTATGGGTCCGAATCCCACATGAGACAATTAATTCTGCGTGAAAGTGATTGTATTTTGTGTCCATTAATTGTATGTTTATCAAGTCTTCCGCTATACAGTACTGATGACTAGATGAGTTCTAGATCGTTTTCATCTTCAATAAAAAAAAACCGAAGCTACGCTCCGGCTTACCTGGTGATAATCGGTTAACGCAGCCCATGATCGCTTCCAATCTCAGGAGGCGGTAACGATCCTAAGAAAAAGGAATTGAAGATGAGACAAAATTAAAGGAATGCGAAGGGTTTACCTCTGAAACTCATACTTAACGCAGTAAGTGGTAGTACTCTAACGCCGGCTACCACGATCAAGCTGGCACATTCGTCCCTCTTCTCCCTAGCCTTTATTATTCCCAAGTCTTCTTGGGGTCGGCTTTCTAGTCTAACCGAATTTAATTGGATATCAGTTTTTATACGGAGCGACTGCCATCTGACCTCCGCCAACCCGCAAACCGAAGGCTAACGATACCCTAAGCCTAGACTAGTGTCAGGATATTAGAGGACACTGACTTCCCAAAAACGACTGCCATAGATGTTCATGGCAGCCGGGACCGACGGCTTAACGTGCTCTCCGAGGCACGGAGCAGGCGATAATTGTCAATCAATACGCACATAATTTCGTAAAGTCATATAACTTCTGAAAATCAGAGATGCGCGACGTGGGTTCGAACCCGAGACCCTCTGCATTGCAGTCTGTTGGTCTCCCCACTGAGCTATCGCTGCTGTACATTCCTACCATTACTAAATAATGGAAAACGATCTGTAATAAATATAAATATTAAAGACTTACTATGAAGTAATAATCATTTAGTGACGACTGTTGCGCTCAAGATTGCAATAACATTACATCTCAATCACTAATAAAATATAACTGCTGTAATATAATTTAACGTAGTGTAACGCAATACGTAATGTATACGTATATAATACTAGATGTTCCCGCAGTTTCCCCGGCGTTTATCGTTACTGCGCGACCCCGTGGATTGTAGCGTGATGTTATCTAGCCTATAGCCTTTCTCGATAAATAGGCTATCCAACACTAAAATAATTTACTACGAAAGTGGCAAACAAGCATACGGCCCACGTGACGGTAAGTGGTCACCGTAGCTTACTGCTTATAGACGCATGCAACACCAGAAGCATCACTTGCGCGTTGCCGACCCTTTAGGAAAGGAAGTGGGAAGGAGAAGGAGCGGGAAGGGGGAAAAGGGTGATTGGGCGTCCGGCACTCTCACTCACCGAACGAAACACAACAGTAGGAACACTGCTATTTCACGTCGATATTCTGTGAGAGGGTAGTCCTTCCCCGGTCGAGCCGGTCCATTCAAGCTGAAATCAGCGAGGCTCTACTTACCTATAAAATATTAGTGTAGATAAAATTACCCATATTGCATACATAAACTATTCCTAAGCAAAAAATATGTCGATTCCTTGCTACAGGCAGAAAAGGCAAATCGACAAACATATTTTAGCATATAAATGCTAAAATATGTTTGTCGAATTACGATCTTCGGTTGGCAGACTTTAACTAGGTTATAATATTAGTATTTAAAAGCTAATAAGTTGACCTTAATGACTATATTATTACACCGTCAGCTTCTTAACGTGTTGTTATGCAACTAAGCACATTTTATGTCAGAATGTTATAAACTCATTCGTTAATTAGAAATACTAACTCCAAGATGATTGGTTATACTTGGTGACTTTGGCTTCTTGACATCCTAATCCTAACTAATAATAAAAAAGCGAAAATGAGTATGTTTGTTTGTTTGTTACCTTTTCACGCCTAAACCACTGAACCGATCATCCTGAAATTTTGCATATACGTTGTCAGGTATACAGAAACGGACATAATAATAATAATATTCTACCACATACACACAACACCATCTAGCCCAAACTAAGCAGAGCTTGTACTATGGGTACTAGACAATGGATAAACGTACATATATACTTATTTTTTTGTAAATACATACATATTATACATAGAAACACCCAGACCAAGACAAACACCCATGTTCATGCACACATAAGCTACCTTTCATTCCGAAAAAATTAATGTTCCCGAGGAAAACAACAATAACGTTCTTATGATAATAGATGGCGCCACGTGTCTTTTTCGAATCATGCTTGAATTATATTATTACAATAATAATAATAATAATATTTATTCATTCAAACATCAGTACAATACATATACACATATTACATCAGTACACTTGGGCACTAAAAGAAAAGCAATATATCTCTGGCCCCCACACTAGGATTCCCTGTGTCGTGGGGTCCAGTCCCTTCCGTTAGTTAAAAATAGATAAAAGAGAATGCATTTCTTGTGTATATTATTTTCTTGATGGCAAAAATTAAAACAAAAATATAATGAAAAAAAAAAAAAGAATTAAAAACCAAAAATAGAAGCTAGTGAGTGTGTGTGTGTGTGTGTGTGTGTGAGTGTGTGTGTGTGTGTGCGTGTGCGTGTGCGTGTGCGTGTGCGTGTGATATTAAAAACCAATGTTTAAGAGGTTCTCGGTAAGGGCATAGTCTTTGAGAATTAGCCATTTCTGGATGGTGGTTTTAAGGCGGAATGATGTTAGGTTTATTATTGTATTATTATTTTTGAAGAATTTGTTGTATAGATAGGGTCCCATAAAAGTGTAAGATTGACGAGCAAAAACAGAACGAACTCTCGGTATATCCCACTTAAGAGTTCTGTAAGAGGTTCGCGCTATGGTTTTCGCAATTTTATGAAAGCGGAGAAGTACCGAGTTAATATAAAGCTGTCTCACGCGAAGGAGGTTACATTCTGTGTATAGTGTATTAGTAGAATAGCGCCAAGGTTTTTGAAACGCTATTTTTAAAATAGCTCGCTGAGCTCGTTCTAGCTTGAGAAGATATGTTTTTTTCCCCGCACCCCAAGCAATGATACAATAACCCAAGACAGATTGACAGAGACAGAAATATACGGTTCGAATAAGTTGCGGTTCTGCTACAGTCCTAATTTTTTTAAATATGTGAGCTAACTTCCTTACACGTTTCGTAACTGCATCGATATGTGATTTCCACGAGAGATGTTCATCGATCATTATGCCTAAGTATTTTATGCACGAAACTTCTTCAATAGTTGGGCATTGGCATTGCAATGAAGTTGGTTGCTTGACAGACTGACATGTGTGCAGTTTGACTTTTAGAGCTTGCTTAGGAGCAGACCTTTTGGATATGCTTAAGGCTATGAGTTTTGTTTTACTTGCGTTAAGAGTTAGTAAATTGTTTTTCAGCCAGCTGGCAGTACTTTTAAGTCCCTCCTGGGCTACATCAACAACCTCTGTCCATGTCTTGGCATGGACAGCAGAGTACAACCCGAATTTATTGTCAAATTCTAAATTAACGCGAGCGAAGCCGCGGGCAAAAGCTATACATAAAGGCTTCTTTTTTTATATAGGGACGACGAATAATAATTTTATAATAGATATTAATATTGTACCACATTCACACAGCATCATCTACCCCAAACTAAGCAGAGCTCGTACTATAGGTACTAGACAATGGATAAACATACATATGTATATACTTTTTTTTGTAAATAGATACCTACATATTATACGTAGAAACACCTAGATCAAGACAAACACCCATGTTCAAGCACACATAAGCTACCTTTCATTCCGAAAAAATTTATGTTCCCGAGGAAAACAACAATAACGTTCTTATGATAATAGATGGCGCCACGTGTCTTTTTCGAATCATGATTGAATTATATTATTACAAGCAGAGTACAACCCGAATTTATTGTCAAATTCTAAATTAACGCGAGCGAAGCCGCGGGCAAAAGCTATACATAAAGGCTTCTTTTTTATATAGGGACGACGAATAATAATTTTATAATAGATATTAATATTGTACCACATTCACACAGCATCATCTACCCCAAACTAAGCAGAGCTTGTACTATAGGTACTAGACAATGGATAAACATACATATATACTTTTTTTTTGTAAATAGATACCTACATATTATACGTAGAAACACCTAGATCAAGACAAACATCCATGTTCATGCACACAAATGTTTGGCTTATGCGGGAATCGAACCCGCGACCTTAGGCGTGGCAGTCGGTTACACTAACCACTACGCCATCGAGGCCGAATGTATTTGGAAATATTTCTGTGTCACTAGGTTTTTAGGTTTGTTAAGTCTCCAGCGATATTAATTCAACGGACACGAGTAATACCCAGACTGGGTACAACTATAGGTGAATCACACAATTTTTGTTCTAGGTGGGGATCAAACCCACAACATTGTTTTGTACTTGTTTCGAGGATTCCGGCGACTGGGACCGCAATAACTCGGACCGCAGTCCCATTTGTCTATTTCCGTTGTTGCCGGATCCATTTCATTTTAATATTTTTCTTCCGGCAACTGGGACCACCCATAAATAAATACAAAAATCTATTGTTCAAGCCAAAAGCAGTACTGTCAAAAATCAAAAATATCATTAGCTTGAACAATAGATTTTTGTATTTATTTAGTCCCAGTTGCCGGAAGAAAAAAATTTAAATTAAATAGATCCGGCAACTGAGACCGCGGTCCGAGTTAATTGCGGTCCCAGTCGCCGGAATCCTCCTTGTTTCTAACAGAATGATCATACTCTGCCCGACGATAGATTCGAACTTTGTGATCGGGCGCAAACACCCGTAACCAACAAAACAGTAAGTCTTAGTCATATAGACATTTTATTTTTAAATCCACTCCCGCACTAGGAATAATAATTCTTGTGTCGCGGGGAACTTTACAAACATTCAAATAACGGACACAAATAACCCCCAGAGGATACACTGAAAAAATGCACTAACTTTCATCGAATAGTATAGGACTATGAGAAGACCAATTAATCTAGAATTTTGATATAGGTAAATTGATGTCTTTAATTAGAATTTCCTAGCTCAAAAACACGATATTGTGATTTTGGCTCAATCATAATTATTTTCGAAAACACCTCTGAAAAATAACTATTTTTGAAATTACACGGAAGTTAGACTCATTATGCTTAGGAATTACTCAAATATATTCGTAACATATATTTAAGTAATATTAGTAATTTGCTAGCTCATTATTTCCATAACTAAAAATCATCATTTTTAAATAATATTTTAAGATTTTAACAAACAATTTCTAAGCGCTCTCGATCATTGCGAGCGCATCGCAATTTTAGACCTTATGACCGCTCTTTAACAATTGATACACAATGAGTGTCAATGAGTACGGGCGTTACGCGGTGTCCCCTTAATCACACAAAGTTTGGCCCGTGTGGGATTCGAACCCACAACCCTCAGCGCAGTAGCAGGGACGAGGCGACCATTTAAACCACTACGTCATCCGTGCAGTAAAACAGATGTTATAAGCATCTAACTCAATATTCATTGTGGGGCAACGGCCATTAAGGTCAAACGACCCATTACTATCGATGCGAGTTTTTGCATCCAAATGCATATAATGCCATTTTACAACCAATTCTTAATCGATTTCTTCATTAAAATATCTAAATGCACATCCAAACTTGTTTTGTGAACTTGTCAGTTTTGACATTCGAATCTCAAAAGTGACTTTTTTATTCTTTAATGGCCATTTTGACAATGACATACTTTATTTGAATTTTGGATATTAGATTTTTTAAGTGAAATCTTCTTTAGGCGCGTTGAGCACTTGGATGAACAAAAATCATAGAACTCGCGCCATCATTACGCTTCGTCATCGTCACGCTTCCACGCTTTCAATTTTTGTATTATTTTAGAATACTAGCGGTCGCCTAGTGCTCGAAATTCGACCAATAATATTGCTGATATAATTATGTCATTATATTATATTGATATATGTAACAATAGTTACGCGCTTCGACTGCGTTTTTGAATTATCTTTGGTTTATAAACAAGTGTTTATGATCAAGGATTAAAGTTTTCACTTCTATCAGCAGTCCCCAAAGACTGCCCCAATTTTTTAAATTTTAATTGAGACTACTCCTATCCACCTGCAACTCTTGTTGGTTTCCTACGGAGACTTTCGTGTGTTAGTAACACGTAATAGGTACTCAGAACCAAAACAATTACAGTATAGACTGTTACTAAGTTTATGTATCTTATCTTAAGATAAGATAAGTTTATGTATATATTTACGTGTAATAATGAAGTCACAGTTTAATTGTTATCGGTATTTCTATTAGGAAATTCTCATTAGTAACTCGGAGTCAAGAAAACGTGGTCAAAAGACGGTACCTAACAGGATCGCTCACTATAACGTGCCATTCAAAAACATAGCTGGCAGCATGTATAACATCTCTACCTTCGGTGATATTCAGGCGACAGCGCATAATTTATAATCGCGGAAAAATAAATTTGTTGTCTGTAAAGTCGGTTTACGGAGGATAGTTTAATGTGACAACGTCATAACGTGCCTTTCGCTCGCTCGTGTAGCGCTCTCGCTTCGAGCGTAACGTTACAACGAGCGTAACGGGACAATGAGTCATCCTTTTTCGTGCGTGCAGCCGGCGTTCATCGATTTATTAGACATTGTCACGTCAGCTGTTCCATACAAAATTGGACTTTGACCTCGACAAAATGTATGGAACAGCTGTTCTTTTTTTTCGCGATTTCGGGAATGTCTCAGAACAAATGTTGTTCATAATAACAAGTATAATCACGCCCTGAGAGGTTTTCACTTTACTAAGGATAACCTTGTGTATGTATACACTTAATGCATTGGTAGCGAAACAACCACTACACCATCAAAGACGAAATAAATCGTAACTACAATTATAAATATTAAAATAATGCAAATGTGAGTTTCTTTGTTACGCTTTCACGCTACCCGACCGATATCATGTAATTTCGCATACACGTCCGTTGTCTCAAAAGGACATAGGGTACCTTTTATCCAGAAAAGTACCTACTTCTTTGATATTTAATTTTTTTGTTTTATTTTTTACTAACTTTTGCTCGCGGCTTCGCTTACGTTAATTTAGAATTTGACAATCAATTCGGGTTGTACTCTGTTTGTAATAATATAATTCAATCATGATTCGAAAGACACGTGGCGCCATCTATTATCATATGAACGTTATTGTTGTTTTCCTCGGGAACAGTAATTTTTTTCGGGATGAAAGGTAGCCTATGTCCGTTTTTGTACACCTGACAACGTACATGCAAAATTTCAGGATGATCGGTTTAGTGGTTTAGGCTTGAAAAGGTAACAAACAAACAAACAGACAAACTCATTTTCGCTTTTATAATATTAGTTATGGTTTTTTGCGTGGGTGAATGCATTGACGCATACCTCTGACCTAAGCTACATTTACACGAGCGACACCGCGGGCAATATACACGATATCTCTGACTTTTCCAAGTTATATGCGTATTAAATATTGATTATATTAATTAGTCGGCCTCGTTGGCGTTGTGGTTAGTGTAACCGACTGCCACGCCTGAGGTTGCGGGTTCGATTCCCGCACAAGTCAAACATTTGTGTGCATGAACATGGATGTTTGTCTTGGTCTGGGTGTTTCTATGTATAATATGTATGTATTTACAAAAAAAAAAGGTATATATGTATGTTTATCCATTGTCTAGTACCCATAGTACAAGCTCTGCTTAGTTTGGGCTAGATGGTGTTGTGTGTATGTGATAGGATATTATATTATTATATTATTATTATATATATTATTATCGCTTGCTTTAACGGTGAAGGAAAATATCGTAAGGAAACCTGCATGTCTGAGAGTTCTCCATAATGTTCTCGAAGATATGTGAAGTCTGCCAACCCGCACTGGGCCAGCGTGGTGGACTATAGCCTAACCCTTCTCACAGTGAGAAGAGGCCCGTGCCCAGCAGTGGGGCAGTTTAATATAGGGCTGATATTATTATTATTATTATATTTATTAGTCTCAAATGCTATTTAATATATGCATGGTGCATATCTAATTAACATTTAAAATAACATTTATGTAAGGCCATCGGAAATGTTACCAAAAACGGCTTAAAGGAATGATCGTCACATTTCGACGATTAACTAGTTCATGACAAACAGTAGACCGTGGTAATTTTATGGCTATACTAACTGTTATACATGGCTTTTGCTTACCATGGCCTTCCACAGAATTTAAGCTATCAATATATTAAAGCAGCTACCGACGTTATCGATTGCATCTCTTAAAGAATTCTGTTGTCTTACCTAAGGCTTCATCAGTTATTTCTATAACAAATTTTAATTTTATCGAAGTCAGTGTAGCTTTTTAGCGGGTTTACAGTTCGACACATTATTATAGTTCCGAAAAACGTTGTTTTTATTTTGAAAAGGCAAAAAAATATTTCGTTTTAATTCTTTACAAATATTCAAACAATAGATACAAAGAACATCCAGTCTTAAAATAACAATTACAGTATTACACAAATTTTTGCGCCATGTGGTGATTGAACCCACAACACTCGACGAAGCGACCACATAAACCACTACGCTATCACTAGATAGCCTAGTAGAATTCGGTACTTCTCATGGATCTAGATATACACTAAGGGCCACTTGCACGACAACTCACAAAATACGTTTAGCACTGAATAGATTTAAAACATCGTGCTGTCGCAATCATCCGTGTGAAGGTGACTGAGATGCCACGTTATTTTAAATCTATTTAGTGCTAAACGTATTTTGTGAGTTGTCGTGCAAGTGGCTCTAAGAATATAAAATTATACCTCTATGAAGTGGTGAAATTAAACTACTTCATACGGATTCTATCGCTTCGTTCATTTGGGTTTATTCCGCATTCGACCCTCATGTTTCGTCCCGAATGTAAAAATACGCATTCGCCCCAAAAGTTGTTCCACATTTATGCTCCGAAATTTAGATAAATATTAATTTCTTAACGTAATTCCTATTTCGTCCCAAATTATGTTCCTTTTTTGACCCTATTTTTTTTTGTATGGCAGATTTTATATAATATTTTAAAATACCTCCTTGATTTCTCGGCGAAACTTTGGGCTTATGATTGCATGACATCACGAGCCCGATATTGAAAAGACTTAAAATTTTGCTAACCATATGCTCTAAAATGTAGGACGAAAAAGGAATAATTAAAAAAGAGAGGCGAATGAGTAACATTTTGGAATGTGGGACGTAATGTAGGGGCGAATGTGGAACAAACCTTCATTTGAAAGTAGTTTAATTTCAATGTATAACATTCGCGGTATATTATGGTGAATTCACCTTTATTCAAATATTCACCTGAGTTATAAGTTTATCTCTCAGGTGACCTAAAGTTAAGTACGATCGATTTAAGTGCTTTAAAAGTTTGAAATAATGCGTGTTTACTGTTCTTCGCTGTCCTTGAGGCTTTCGGATGGATGTTGGCATTAGTTTTATCCCCAAGTGAACTTTGAATAATATATAAGATATAAAATATACTTCTTGGTAAGGCAAAGGCATAATAAATAAGGCAGTAGTTTGATAGGTCGGTCAGGTCGGGCACAGAGGTTTTCCTATTGAGAAATTCTCAATAGAGGCTCAGAGACGGACCACAATAGTCTAGCCTCCAATAACTTTAAACGACTACACCATCCATGCAGACAACAGTTTCCTAAAAGCATACTTTGCTGACGGCCGTTTCCCTATACCTACCGATCCCTCGAGGGTCACAAGCGTGATGTGTATGTGTGTTTACAAGAATACCTTGCAACAATAGTAAACACGATCCGATCTGGGTTCGCCTCGTTTATTGGAGCGGTAAATAGGTACAATTTAACGGCCCAGTACCCACGGCCACTATATATTGCTCCAAAATTAATTTATTGGACTTGTGCGCTGATGAAAATAGATCAGGGAGGCTTGTTTGCGATGGGCTCCATGATGTCTACAAGTATACAGCATTGATTGGTTTGCATGGTTAAATGGTTGTCTCGGCATTGCTTCTGCGTCAAGTGTTGTTAGTTCGAACAAGACACAACTAAACTGTATGTAACAATTAATTCTCAATTAAATTATTTTACCTTGGTTTAATATTAAATGTTTATTTTTATTTTTAATGGAGTTGTTATTGTAATTAATTTATTAATTTTATATGATTACTAGTAATGCACAATCAGTAAAGATACCTGTAAAATTGCATGCTTTCAGACGGATTATGGAGAGACGTTATCTGAATTACCCATTTCCGCAATAAATGAGTTTGAGTTTCAGTTAGTTAATTATTCAAGTATTTTGATGAGAACATCATTGATAGCTAATTACGCTAATTATAATATGCTTGCCAACTATATTGAATCTATACTAATATTATAAAGCTGAAGAGTTTGTTTGTTTGAACGCGCTAATCTCAGGAACTACTGGTTCGAATTGAAACATTATTTTAGTGTTGGATAGCCTATTTATCGAGGAAGGCTATAGGCTATATAACATCACGCTACGACCTACGGGAGCGGCGCAGTAACTATAAACGCAGGTGAAACCGCGGGCACATCTAGTTACTAATATTAGGGAAATAATAGGTGTAGGTGACGTAGAATGATTTTCGATTTGAGCAAAGTGTTTTTAATAGGCAATTCTTACATTACATTGAACTTAAAATACATACATATATGTTTATCCCTGCTAATTCCTTAGGAAGATATATTGTATTTATCTAAAAAGTAAACTCCTGCAATAGGAATGATGTACCGCGAGAGACTTTACAAGCTTTCTATCGTATCCTAGACGGAGGAACTATTTGTGGATAATACATGTTTTTGTCACGTCTGAGGATCAAACCCACAACACTAAATGCGCTGGCAGAGGCGAGACGATGACTTAAGCCATTTATACTCTGTGCTATGCATGTATATCTATACAAATAAATAAAATTGAAGTGTCCGTTTGTAATGTCAAAATAACAGCTTTTTATCTAATGCATATGAAAGTATATAAGGTACCTACACAAAAACATCTTTTTTTAAAAATTTTGTCTGTCTGTTTGTTCCGGCTAATCTCCGAAACGTCTGAACCGATTTTGACGGGACTTTCACTGGCAGATAGCTGATGTTATAAGGAGGAACTTAGGCTACTTTGAATTTAGAAAAAAATAGGGTTCCGCAGAGACAAACATTTTTAAGTTAAAATCTACGCGGACGAAGTCGCAGGTAACAGCTCGCAGGTAACAGCTAGTAAAGCAATAAATACGTTACTTTCATTAAATCACGTACCTTCCGCAATCAGTACCAACTTAACGCACCAACAGCCCAGTTTCCATAACAGACGTCTGGAAATACTCCAGCTATGTTTCAGCTAATGTTCATGTTTGTTCCTGTAACTGTTTAGAGCTAATGTTCGCGAGTGAACTCGGAAGTACTGTGGGCTAACTTTAGCCCACCACGAGTTCACACCTTTCGTTGTAGTAATATGTATTGTGTCTTAAGGTTGGTACATATTGGTGGGACGGCACGGCAAGAGTTGTTTTGCCTGATTATGATATGTTTTTTAATGAATGGAGTAAAGTTATGTGTGTTATTGTAACTATTATTAAACCAACGAAAGTTTCTCGATCAGATCGGAGGCGTTCTGGACAAAGACCAGGTTAATAGCTCCTTGAACCGACGAGCGTGTATTAGGAATGTGATGAAAGCGAATGAAGCCAGAGAAGTGTGTCAGGATCGTAGCAAATGGAAATCCGTAGTCTCTGCCTACCCCTCTGGGAAACAGGCGTGAATCTATGTATGTATGTATAAAACCACAATGGCATGCTATTATGTTATATTGTCGTATGGGTTTTTGTTCTACGTCTAATTTCGAAGCTTTTATACAAAATACAATGGTTATTTTTCAACTATATTTCGAGAATAGTTTATTTATATATAGTGTATATTATTTATATATAGTGTAGTGTATAGTTTATTTATATATATGTTGAGTGGTAGGGCCACGCTGGTTACAGCATGAATGGGCCGGCTCGACCGGGGAAGTACCACCCTCTCACAGAAGATTGACGTAAAGTATCAGTATCTGTGATGTTTCGTTCGGTGAGTGAGAGCGCCGGAGGCCCAATCACCCTTCCCTTCCCAAACCCCATCCTGCTCCATTTCCCTTTTCCTTCCGGTAGGCAGCGACTAAGTTGTGTTTTTTTTTGACATTGCTTCTGTAATGCTATGAAAACACAGCCATGTGTATGAGCCACGGTTCTCGCTTACCATCAGGTGGGCCGCTGGCTCGTCTGCCACCGATGAACGCAATAAAAAACTATATATTTGTTCTTCATTTATTTATTTATTTAAATAACATGGAAGACTTACAGCTAAACAATCAAAACAAAATAGTAGTAAGGTAATCAGTAAGCCAATTACAAGTCCTCGCATATAAAAGATTTCTTAAATATAAGAAGTGAACAAACTCATGACATTCTTCATACATACATACATAGATTCACGCCTGTTTCCCAGAGTAGTAGGCAGAGACTACGGATTTCTATATAGTTATTCGTTCGAATATTATGGGAATTTAATCATTCCCATTATATTCTAATAAATAAATATTTTTGCGCCTATCCCATAAGTACTATACCTAACTGTGAGACATTCTGGATAGTAGCGTAAAGATAGATTTAACTTGTGCTTGCAGTAAATCTAGTACGAACATACAAAGACTCACGATTGTTTATTCACGTAGAAATAGGCATATTTAACTTTTAATAAAACAGCGACTTAAATCGAATTTTGAAAGGAAGCCAATTTAAACTCTAATGTAGTGACTATAAATTCTAATATTATGTTTGTGTTAAGTAATTGCAACAGAGTTTAAATTTGTTTAATCCAAGATACTCTGTTTTATTAAGATTGCGACGTATACGCATATTCTGTCAATTCTATAGTACAATTTATCGCCGCCTATCGTGTACATCTAGGACCTTAAATATAATTTAGATGTTTCGACGGGCATAATATAAATGATAAACCTCCATAGTAGACCATGTCCTTGATTTACATATTAAGTACTTTTATACCTACACGTTCCCCTGGAATTTACGCGGACTGAGGCTAGAGTAATATATTGTCCTCCAGACCGAATTACGGCCACGGCGGCCAGTCTTAACGTAGACTGTCCAACTACGCAGGAGATATAATAGTGCACAAGTGTGTGCGCAAACACAAGTGCACTCTCTGTTCCCTAACTCTCATGATCCGATAGGACGGTAATCCGACACGACCGGAGAGAGATCAGACGCAGGACCAACGGCTTTACGTGCTTTCCGAGGCACGGGGGTGTCTTACACCGCCAACTTCCTAACTCCGGGCTGCTATTGAGATTTCTTAACTGAAAGACCCAATAACTTTTTGTTGGCTCGACCCGGGATTCGAACCCGAGACCTCATGCACAGCAGTCGTATTCACTACTGCTGCGCCACGGAGGCTAGAGTAACATATATATGTAATCTCATATGTATCTTAGTCACCATCAATCTTGTATCGCCAGCTGCCTCTACCCCACATTCAATTCTGTCTAATCAAGTAAGACCCAAGGGCGTAAGAGCCACATTTATCCTGACACTTACTCCAATAAATGTGGCCTTTACCGAATAAACCCTTAACTGCCGAGAAACGTCTACAAGTCGTAAATTGTTTAGTGTGGATTTATCTTAACCCTCCGCTGCGTGATTGTCAATGTGGCATGGTCTCGGGGACCCGTGAATGTGGGCTGGAGAAATATTGGGGAGGTAAGCAGAATAGATTGCTTAGGGGAAGTGACGATAAATGTGTTGGGTGTATGGTCAGGTTCAGTTATTTACTAGATTTTACCTGTAGCTTCGACCCATGACTCTGGAAAAACTATCTCATAGTAACTGTGCATTGTTTCTGGATATAAAATAACCTATGTTACTCTGCGGCCAATTCAATATTCATATGCAAAAAATGAGCCATGTTGATTTATCGTTTGTTGCTGCGTAAGTAAGATGCTGACAAACCAAAAAGCATACTTTTGCAGTTATAGTATTGAGGTTATCTTTACTAATAGTATAAATGCAAAGGAAAATATATTGGGACTGTAGAGAAATTTGTCGACGTTTGGACGCTGACTTCATGACACAATAATTTATTCATTCATGTAGACCATTAGTTCCCAAAGTAGTCCAGGTGGCCCCCAGGGGTCCACGGGAGACTTGACGGGGGTTTACGTCGGCGTGACAAAAAAATGGAGGTTCACAATTCGTAAAATTTATTTATAAAATGTTAGCTTGACTTCATATTGTAAAAACTTGCATATTCCATATTTAGTACCAGTTGTCTGAACCTAGCGATTTTTCGATAAAGAATTACTACAAAGGAACCTCTGATGTAGACACATGCTACCTAGACATACATATATGGTTATATTGATTCATTACTAAATACATAACAGATACCTGCGAAATCGTTAGTTTTTAAAATTTTATGTTTCTCTCCATTTCCTCAAACTACCCTTATACTACGTTTCACCAAAATTTTTATATACCTAAAAATACACAAACTTTTATACAATGCTATTCTTAAGACTCATCCAACGAAACTGACGCTTACACCCGTGACAACTAAGTCCGTACGTTAGATCTATTTATATTTAAAACTTCTAGCGGTATCCTTACGGCACGATGGCGACGGCTGAGAGATTTAACTCTAGATCGAGACAGTCCTTTATATCCTCGCCCGATATAGCGTGAGGTCGTTCACCCTGGTCTCAGAGACCATTAATTATGATTTTGGCGCCGCTATGATGCATCTGTCATCTAAGGGTTATTTTAGTGCATTGTTTTTAAATATTGACTGTATTGTTGATTTTGTGGTGAGTATGTGCATGCGCAGCTATTGATAGTACAGTCCCTGGTTTAATACTCGGCTCGGATAAAAGTATTAGTATTAGGTACTGTTGAGAATTTCTTTGTAGGGTCCTTCCGCTATGAATTTCTTGAAGATTTTTCAGGCGCTTTTGACTGAAGGTGTAACGTAACGTAACGACACAACACTTCAATTATCAATCGATTCACTGAAATCTGATATGAAGTAAACCTTAATTCTTGACTGTATCTAGAAAAGCGCGTTCTGCTAATAAAATTATTTGGAATTTGATTGTCACCTCGCTGTTAACCATAATAACTTACTGTTCGGAATCGGATCGTATGTTCGATAATTTCAGTATTTTACAACTCATTTATGTACCAGGTGTTGCAGTCATTATCGATTCAAGGTACCCGATATGAATACTAATGCGGTCCGTCTGTAGACCCGAAGTGGCATTAGATGTATCCTGTATCCACCAGGGACTCAAGGGTTCCGCTATTGAGACCACATAATATATTAAACCTCCTTAGAATTTGAAGGGTTAAGGGAAAAATATGTAATTTTCTAGTTAAGTATATACAAGGTCTGGTCATATTTTTGGCTTGGAAGGGTTATAAATATGGTCGTCTGTAAATATGGTTAATAGTTTATTTTTATGTATGTGCCTTACTACGTTTAAAATTCGATGTAATCTCACACACATAATTCTGAATTATAAATATAGTAATACTCGATTTTGCCTGCGGCTTCACTTGCGTAAATGTACTAGGTTAGGTTAGTAGATAATAGTACTTTTGCTGGATGAAAGGTATCCTATATCCTGTTCTGTTCCCTTGAACAGTATGCGAAATTTAATGATGATCGGTTTAGTAGCTAAGGCGTGAAAGCGTAAACAAACAAACAAACTCACATTCGAGTTTATGATATTAGTTTGGATTAGGATAACGCTCACTCATAACGAAAATTATACATTATCGCTCTCTATCATATAAATATACAGCGATAGCTGAGTGGGGAGATCAACAGACTGCAATGCAGAGGGTCTCGGATTCGAACCCACGTCGCGCACCTCTGACTTTCGAAAGTTATATGACTTTTCGAAATTATGTGCGTATTGATTGACAATTATCGCCTGCTCCGTGCCTCGGAGAGCACGTTAAGCCGTCGGTCCCGGCTGCCATGAACATCTATGGCAGTCGTTATTGGGAAGTCGGTGCCCTCTAATATCCTGACACTAGTCTAGCCTTAGGGTATCGTTAGCCTTCGGGTTGCGGACGTCCGATGGCAGTCGCTCCATGTAAAATCTGATATTCAGTCAAATCCAGTAGACTATAAAGCCGACCCCAAGTGACTTGGGAATAATAAATGCTAGGGAGAAGAAGAGTATGGATAGTTTAGTTATGGCATTCATTTAATATTATATTCATTTATTGCAATAAAATACAGTGATAAATATTTCCTCTTTATATGTATACATACACAAATAAAACTTAAGGCTGTGGATTCTGAAAATATGTGTATAACAAGCTGTTACCTGCGACTTCGTCCGCGTAGATTTTAACTAAAAAGTGTTTGTCTCCGCGGAAGCCTATTTTTTTCTAAAATCAAAGTAGCCTAAGTTACTCCTTATAACATCAGCTATCTGCCAGTGAAAGTCCCGTCAAAATCTGTTCAGCCGTTTCGTAGATTAGCCGGAACAAACAGACAGACAGACAAACATTTTAAAAATAGATGTTTTCGTATAGTTGCCTTATATACTTTTATATTATTATGCATTAGATAAAAAGCTGTTATTTTGACATTACAAACAGAAACTTCAATTTTATTTATTTGTATTGATCTGTCTCTTCCCATCCCTTATTATCAATTGATCAATTATAAATATGTTTTCTTTTTCTTTTGCAGGTAATTGCTAATTTAACAACAGAAACAACAATTGAAGAAGGATCGAGACCAGTTTTAAAGTACCAGTAAGAAAATATTAATTTTACTAGTTTATTTACAAATTTACACACATACACAATCACTCACACTCTGACACTCACACACACACACACACATTCAGACACACACACACACACACACTCATATTCAGTGTACTACTATTTATTATTTATTTCCATGTTTTTATAATAGTTAAATTCTAGGCGTAAGTCAATCGTATTCATTGGTAGCCACGACACAGGCTGCGCCTAGTGTGGCTATCATAGTAAATGTAACATCTGTGTAACCTTAACTGAAATAAGAATGCTTATTAAAAATGCTTATTATTATTATTATTTATTTATATCTAGTGCGATTATTGTTTATTAAAAGAAAAGTAGATAAAATACGTGAGCGCAGACGCGGGCGAAAACTAGTACCTATATTATATGTTTATTCAACTTAATACTGATAACTTCGTGAACCGATCTGCGCATGCGCCGTGTTTAATAAGCCATCCTCGTGCACTTACCATAAATGATAATCTGTTTACATAATATGGAAGGTGTTACCGTGTATGGTAGCTGACCATGTCATACATGACTTCGGAACATCTGTTTATAACGTGTGAGTAATGTAAGGACAGATACCATAATTAATACATCACGGGCTTGTGTTTCCGAAGGGGCAGACAGAGGTGTTAAACACTCTCTTTTCTTAGCTATTTTAGGTACGAGAGACTATTGCCGTCTACCAGATGTCGTTTTAAGTCTTTTTCATACAATGAAAGTGGCAAACACTCATACGGCCCACCTGATGGTAAGTGGTCACCGTAGCCTATGGACGCCTGCAACACCAGAAGCATCACTTGCGCGTTGCTGACCCTGCAAAACCCTTTAACAATCGTTTTGAAGAACCTCTTACAGTAGTCTTGTCGGAAAACCTGGGAAGGGAGTTCATTCCACAACCTGAGCGTCCGCGGGAGAAAATTCCTTTGGAACCGCTTGGTGCGGCACCAATTAGGTTGTAAAGTGTGAGATTCGATACGTTTGCTAAGAATTTCTTATAAAACGCCTTGCCTGATTCGGTAATCAAAATCAAGGCTTAACGATAGTCGTGGCGTCGTGTGCTGTTTTTTTAGTGGTTACATAAGTTTGTGTTTACTCTAAAGGTAGATTTAGAGCACGGAAGCGATAAAAGTTTCTGCCGTGATTTAGAGTGCCGGGTACCATTTACGAGTAGGGCATGGTGTCACGGGCCTTTTCTGAGTGTGAGAAGAGTAAGACCATAGTCGATAACGCGGATCCAGTACGGCTGACAGACTTGACATATCTTCGAGAACATTATGAAGAACTATCAGTCTTACTGCTTTCCCAAGAGCAGCGATAGCTCAGCGGGGAGACCAACAGACTGCAATGCAGAGGGTCTCGAGTTCGAACCCACGTCGCGCACCTCTGACTTTCGGAAGTTATATGACTTTTCGAAATTATGTGCGTATTGATTGACAATTATCGCCTGCTCCGTGCCTCGGAAAGCACGTTAAGCCGTTGGTCCCGGCTGCAATGAACATCTATGGCAGTCGTTATTGGGAGAGTGTCGACACAATAGATCCCACTGGGTCGAAGTGTCGCCGGTCTGCACTGAATAGCCCCCACATAAGATAAGATAAGATACTGATTTCCCCCGTTATTCTCCTTCGCCGCGTAACCATTTCATCATCATCATCATGATGATGAAATGGTGAATAAACCATTTAATACAGACATAACTTTGAAAAGTCAAAAGTGCCTTGGGATCGAATTCAAAACCTCGGCATAGCAGTCCAACGATCTCCCGAGTAAGATATTTATATACTTATTCATAACTTGATCGCAGCAACATAGCTTAACTCACACTAATAATAATATCCTCCAGACCGAATTTCGGCCACGGCGGCCAGTCTTAACGGAGACTAGCCATCTGCGAAGGAGATATTATAGTGCACAAGTGTGTGCGCAAACACAAGTGCACTCTCTGTTCCCTAACTCTCATGATCCGATGGGACGGTAATTCGACACGACCGGAGAAATATCGGGCGCAGGACCAACGGCTTTAGGTGCTTTCCGAGGCACGGGGGTGTCTAACATCGCTAACTTCCTAGCTCCGGGCTGCTATTGAGATTTCTTAACAGAAAAACCCAATAACTTTTTCTTGGCCCGACCCGGGATTCGAACCCGAGACCTCACGCACAGCAGTCGCATTCACTACCGCTGCGCCACGGAGGCAGTCACACTAATGTACGCAGAGAGACGTATGAAGACAAATAGACATATTACCAGTTAGGCTAACGATTCTTTACCTGTCAGAAACAATTCATTAAGCCTGTTGTCAATAAATGGATGGGCAGTGAGGTAAGTGGAGCGGCTGGTACATAACCGACCCGGATACTCATAACTAGTGCAGAATAGGGACGGCAGACATATATTATATACTAGCTGACCCGGCAAAAGTTGTTCTGCTGGATAAGGACACCCTAATCACCTAGCGGTGTGAAAGATTCTTTACAACCTATTCTCATACCTACCAAATACACATAAAAAACAACGGGTTGCACTCCAGGAGTGCCGGCAGAAGTGAAAACTTGAATATTAACGTTGTGCATTGTCGATATTTTGGAATGGTTAGGGAATAATTTTGCACGAATTGCTTTAATTATCAGTATAAAAGTACTATCATTTATGTGGTAAAATACAATATTCATTTATTGCGCTATCGTACACAAACATGACAATTCTCCCTCCGTCTTACGAATTTTCGATCAGGTCACGTGTCCTGACGCGAGTTTGACAATTCTCCCTCCGTCTTACGAATTTTCGATCAGGTCACGTGTCCTGACGCGAGTTTAACATTTTTTACCCATTACAAAAAAGTGCACAACGCCGCTAAAGAAGTTTTCACTTCAAAAATTTCATAAAAGTCGGTCGAGCCGTTTCGGAGGAGTTCGACCACAAACACCGTGACACGATATTTTTATTTATACATAAGTATGGATATAACATTGCCGCCAAAATCCTAACTAATATTATAAATGATCTAAGCTAGAATGCTTATGCAATGGCTGCGATTCGAACCCACGACCTCTCGATCGCAAGTCCAATGCCTTATCCAACATCCAAACTTGCCAAAAAAATATTAAAGTGGTGGTATCCGACTTCAAGTATTTTTTTGGCAAGTTTTACTTATATATTAGTTGTTCCCGCGGTTTCACCCATGTTTATCGTTACTGCGCCGTCCGCGTGGGTCGTAGCGTGATGTTATATAGCCTATAGCCAGACTAAATACTGCCTAATACTAATATTATAAAACTGAAGAGTTTGTTTGTTTGTTTGAACGCTTTAATCTCAGGAACTACGGGTTCGATTTGGAAATATTCTTTTAATGTTGGTTTGCCTATTTATCGAGGAAGGCTATATAACATCACGCTACGAACCACGAGGGCGGCGCAGTAACGATAAACGTGGGTGAAGCCGCGGGAACATCTAGTATTAGTATATATGAATGATTAGAAAATATAACAACATTTCGATATATCGTCAACCCTATAATAGCCGATATCGCAAGCACGTTGCGACATCGTCGGACACCCGCTAATGACCGAGTTGTGTGGCTCAACAACCCAAAAGCGTCGCATTAATAGTGCGAGAGACAAAGACGGGTCATTAGCGTGTGTCCGACGATATCGCAACCACGTTGCGACATCGTCGGACACACGCTAATGACCCGTCTTTGTCTCTCGCACTATTAATGCGACGCTTTTGGGTTGTTGAGCCACACAACTGATACATACGCCTAATGACTCTATTTTAACGTGTTGCGAAAATCTTAGACACACATACAAAAGATTAGTTTTGTACATTATCTTGACGAAATGTATTAGCATGTGTATGCTTCTTCTCCCTAGCCTTCATTATTCCCAAGTCACTTGGGATCGGCTTTCTAGTCTAACCGGATTTGACTGGATATCAATTTTTACACAGAGCGACTGCCACCTGACCTCCGCAACCCGAAGGCTAACGATACCCTAAGGCTAGATTAGTGTCAAGATATTAGAGGGAACTGAGTCCTCAATAACGACTGCCATATATGTTCATGGCAGCCGGGACCAACTGCTTAACGTGCTCTCCGAGGCACAGAGCAGGTGATAATTGTCAATCAATACGCACATAATTTCGAAAAGTCATATAACTTCCGAAAGTCAGAGGTGCGCGACGTGGGTTCGAACCCGAGACCCTCTGAATTGCAGTCAGTTGGTCTCCCCACTGAGCTATCGCTTAGCAAGTGTATGCTACGGGTCCAAATGCGCCTACAGGTAGAGGTTTAATTCCTATAGTCCACTAGACGTTATAAGGCAATAGTTGCACAGAATACGACAATGGGTTTGTTCCCTATTGCATGGATCCTATAACATTGCTGGTGGGATGTGCATATAATACTCCTCTGTCATCCCATTCGTGGATACAAAAGTGTGTTACTATCGAGAATTGAATCATCAGATGTCTATACTAATATGTATTATAAAGCTGAAGAGTTTGTTTGAATGCGCTAATCTCAGAAACTACTGGTTCGATTTGAAAAATTCTTTTAGTGTTGGATATCCTATTTATCGAGGAAGGCTATAGGCTATATAACATCACGCTACGACCCACGGGGGCAGCACAGTAACGATAAACGCGGGAGCAACCGCGTGAGCAACCGCGTGAGCAACCGCGTGAACATCTAGTCGTTAGATATTGAGGATAAAATGTTTTTTGGAAATTCTTAGTTATAGTACAGAGACGAGAATATACAGCAATAGACTTACTCTCCATGCGTGGGTCTTATTATATTGCTGTCAATATGTGAGAGTAATACTACATAAGAAACATTTCTATCTATTCTGGAACAAAAACTAACAATAAACAATAATAACTCTACCTATAAGTCTATCCCGGAACTCCACGTACTCGCTAACATTAAGACTTGGTAACAAGGAGTTTGTTTGTGAGTCTGTTTCCACCTAGGAAGGAAACCTTAATCCGTAGATATTTCTTCCAAATATTGTTCTTTCAATCCTTTATTTCTTTGTTACTAAAGTCTTTTGTGACGTATTTTATATTGTACTTAGTCGTTTTATTTTTGTATCAAAGAAGCTTAGCATGTGTGTGTTTATCTCAAAACTGCCTCAAAGGTCAAGTGGTGTAAAGGTGAGCATTTGTAATAATCATTAATTTTTATATTAAACTAGCTGTTACCTGCGACTTCGTCCGTGTAGATTTTAACTAAAAAGTGTTGGTCTCCGCGGAACCCTATTTTCTTTTCTAAAATCAAAGTAGCCTATGTTACTCCTTATAACATCAGCTATCTACCAGTGAAAGTCCCGTCAAAATTGGTTCAGCCGTTTCGGAGATTAGCCGGAACAGACAGACAGACAGACAAAAAATTTAAAAATATATGTTTACGTATAGATAGGTACCTACCTTATATACTTTCATATGCATTAGATAAAAAGCTGTTATTTATTTTGACATTACAAACAGACACTTCAGTTTTATTTATTTGTATAGATAAAACCTCGTTGGCGCAGCGGTAGTATATGCGACTGCTGTGCATCAAGTCTCGAGTTCGATTCTCGGGTCAGACAAAAATCTTATTGGACCTTTTTGTAAATGAATACTTTGTAGCTACTTGAAATCTAAAGCTGTGTTCAGTAATGGTATTACTGGACACAGTTTGTAGTCTCGCCTCCTTAATGTAGGCTTTTTAAGTGAATTGCTGGCAACAAAGGGAATGGAGCTCTACGCGCTTTTATGAACAGTCGAAATGTATCCGAAAAGGCACGTTTGGCTGTTAGTGCCCACACTTATGTATGGAAGTGAAAGTTGGGTATGGCAAAAGAAGCATGAGAGCAGGATAAACGCTGTAGAAATGAGAGCGCTGAGAAGCATATGTGGTGTGACTCTGAACGATAGAATAATGAATAGTGTGATTAGAGAGAGACAGACAGTGTGATGAAAGTGGATATAGTGACAAGAATAAATAAGCTGGTTCGGACATGTAGAAAGAATGGACGAGGAAATACCGACTAAGAAAGTTTATAAGGCTAGTGTGAATGGAACAGTCGCAAGAGGAAAACCTACGTGAACGTTTCTCGATCAGATCGGAGGCGTTCTGGACAAAGGCCAGGTTAAGAGCACCTTGAACCGACGGGCGTGTATGAGGAATGTGATGAAAGTGAAGCCAGAGAAGTGTCAGGATCGTAGCAAATGGAAATCCGTAGTCTCTGCCTACTCCTCTGGGAAACAGGCGTGAATATATGTATGTATGTAAAACTAAGTCTAGCGAAATGTGGGTGCAGGTAATACACCTCTGCTTAACCCTTCGAGGATAAAGACAAGTATGTACATATGTATGTAACGGATCTGTATATTATATGTACGGCCTCGATGGCGTAGTGGTTAATGTAACCTACTGCTACGCCTGAGGTCGCGGGTTCGATTCCTGCACAAGTCAAACATTTGTGTGCATGAACATGGATGTTGGTCTTGGTCTGGGTGTTTCTATGTATTATTTATTTATTTATTTATATAATAATATGAAAGGAGACCTTCCCTTATGTCTCAAACGTAAGCTCATGGATATGTGCATTCTTCCCATTCTTACGTATGGTGCACAAACATGGTCTTTGACTGGTCAGCAGAGGTCCGCGCTAGAGATTTGCCAGCGAGCCATGGAGCGTAGTATTCTAGGGGTACGGTTAACGGACCGCATTAAAAACTCTACACTACGCTCCAAAACACAAACTAAGCAAAGCCGCCAAACTGAAATGGGATTGGGCTGGACACGTTTGCCGTATGCCGCAGGAGCTTTGGGCTAAAATCAGCACAGATTGGATCCCAGACGGTGCTAAACGGCAACGTGGTAGACCAAAACGTCGATGGCAAGACGAATTAATTAACTACAGGAGGGACTGGTGCAAACTAGCGCATAATAGGGATATGTGGAAAAGCGAGAGGGAGGCCTTTGCCCTGCAGTGGGACAATACAGGCTGAAAATAAATAAATAATAATAATAAATAATATAATAATATGTATGTATTTACAAAACAAAAGTATATATGTATGTTTATCCATTGTCTAGTATCCATAGTACAAGCTCTGCTTAGTTTGGGCTAGATGGTGTTGTGTGTATGTGATGGAATATATTATATTATATTATATTATAGCTGACATTAACATATGTACGATACCTTCAAAATATATTTGACCCTAGTTCAACTACCTAATCATACAAAAATAGACATCACAAAAGAACAGATCATTCGAAACAGAATACAATAACTTCTCTCGATTTCAAGTAATACCCTTTTGTACGTATCTGAAAATGGAGTGAGAACGTTTTGTGAAGTTCCATCACGATCTCAGACGTTTTCATTTCGTCTGTACTTAGTCTCGACTCTCGATGCCGACTGTAAGCGTCTTACTCGTTTAATCCTTTCCCTTTGTTAATGAAACGACGGATTGTATCTTTTATTATCTTTTATAGAAGCTCTGATTTATTTTCATGGATTGAAAAAGAATAATTTTGTATTGTGTGTGGCAGTCGGGGTTTTTTGTTTTGGAATATAATTTTATGATATGGATTTGTGTCTATAAACACTGATTTACATACGACTATATCCTAACTAATACTATAAATGCGACAGTGAGTTTTTTGTTTGTTTATTTGTCACGCCTGCCTTAACTACTTGACCGATCATCATGCAATTTGGCACACACAGGAGACCAGAAAAGGACACAACTTTCATCCAGAAAAAGAGACTGTTATTTAACTAACCTAAACTTTCTTTTTACGTGGTGGAATGCATTGGCGCAAACCCCTCCGCGGGGGCGGGCGAAGGGGTTATGCCGGACTCAACCGGGAAAAGATGGAGATATCCCGGTAATACCGACTAAATCTACCACGGTGTTCCTTCACACAATCTATGGCCGGGGTGCAGGGATCACTCGCGCATTCATCCTGCAGTACCTAATCTAAAGGTGGGTCTACGCTAGAGGACCCGAGCACGAGCTGAGCACAGGCCGAGCCGCATACTCGCGGTGTCAAGTGTGGACGTACAACGAGCCTAGAACAATCATTGTTCTCGAACGTAGTAAGCGCGATGCAAATCCCTTTGTGTTCGTCAAAAAACCGACAGTAGGCGGAACACAGTCGAGCACGAACCAAACGCTTGAAGTGCGCTTGTTCGAGGCTTGTAAGTTAGTCCATACTACACGAATTTGTGCTCGGCTCGTGCTCGGTTCGTCTAGCGTAGACCCACCTTAACCTAACATACATTAACGCGAGCAAAGCCGCAGGCATAAACTAGATGAGATAGAAGTGTCTTGCACTCATATATGTATAGGTCCCATATTATAAAGAGTCATTGGCGTATACCTGACACAAATCTAGACATCTATGCAGCTACTGCGATCTTGAGGGAAATTCATCATTTGTATGACCCGGAAATCGATTCTAAATACCTCTACCCATTTACGCCACTGTACTACCTACCAAAGCACTATGGTTATAAAGACATTAAAATTTAACGCATTCCAATAACATATCCTCACGTTCCAACCTCTAAGTTACATTTTGATGGAATGTGTTAAAAATAACAGTAAAAGAGAATTTAGTTGTATAGATGTTGGTATAGTACAAAGTATACTCAGTAAACTTTGCCAATTGTCCACATTTGTAATATTAGTAAGTTAATGTATGTAGATGTAAGTGCTTAGTTTATATCTTTTATGTGATGCTGTAACCTGGTATTGTTATAATGGGACTGACATATAATTACTTTATATAAGTCCCCAAATAAAAAAATCCTTAAGTGTACTAAAAATTTTCTAAGCGAATAACACTTTACAGGACCCGAGAATTGGATCCCAATATAGTCTAAAAAGTAATACTTGCGTTTATCCATCTTAGACGCACATAAAATCAACACCAATACTATTTCAATACGGGCTCTAAGTACCCAACCAAGTCCCTCCTTTAATAAATCCACAAATTAACCTTAAAACCACCTCTATAAAACAGCAGTTGCATGTTCAATAATAGGCTCCCATCGTAAATGGTGACGTATGACACTGGTTGCCTCTGGCACGGTGACGTCATCAGCCTCCCGCTCACCGTTAGGCAACTTTTTTAGATATGTAATTGAGTTGCTGTCTCTGTGCTTCGTTAGTTGAGATATGTGTTGTATTGGTGAACGCCATATGGTGGATATTATCTACAACGCGTAAAAGTATAGATTTCTGAACACCCACTGTAACCCTGTTACTGTGTTTCCTTTTAATAAGAGAAAGTGCTGAAGATTCTGTCATTCTTTGATTTCATCCCATCTCTAAATCCTTTTCGTTGGGTACGGTGTCGCACGAGTCATACCAGATAAAAACACTTCCAACTATTTATGACTTATGACTGCGCCGAGCGTAAGACAGATAATGACAGAGCTCATGCGGCGCATATTAAAATCGGCGCGCAGCCTCCATAGTAAAATTGTATGGAGGATTTGAAGTGCTTTTTTGATAAATATGTATCTTTATTGTCAACCAATAACTTAAATATTTGGGACGGACAATTGTAATGTATTTATGTTTCGTTTAAGCTGTAAAATAGGATAGATTTCTACTGAATTTACGTAATTTTGTAGGCGAAAATATTGATTATTTTAAGTTTTTTACACGGAGTAATTGTAAACACATTCATTGTTATGGTAAATATATATTTTATATTTGTATTAAACAAAAAGTATTGATTTTATTCACTTAACTGTGACCGCCTGTTTTGGCACATTTCGCTCGGCGCAGTCTTAATAACAAACACTAGCAGCAAAACACAAATATACATACATATATACACATTACCAAATAAACATTTAACATACAAGTGCACAACAAAACAATACCACACTGCATAATCTAAACGTAGCTCTCAGTCAACAATCCAATAATTAAGTACACTTTCATAAAATGTTTACGTTCTGCGATCGGTATCTCCGTCACTCTCCCACATACGTCCAGCGCTATATTTGTCTCTTTCGCACGCACCGCCATCGCCTTGAACTCGCAACATTTTGTTGAGTGGAGCGAGACGTATGCATAGCATCACGCGAAGTGACGCTTCATTGAATATTAAGTTTTTTGATGTTTATCTCTTAGTGATAGTAAAAAATCTGTCTCAGAAAGCTTGACGGCTGATATTATGATTCTTGGACTAGAATGACTGTATGTCAGACAGTAGGTTAATTAGACGAAAGATGTTATGCTTTAACTAGTACGGCGTTTACATAGACTCACAGATTGCTGGCTATTTTTATGTCTCAGTCTATTGACAGCTACAGAAAAAAAAAGTCAATGTAATATTACTTTGCCTAACTCGAAAGTCGATCATGAGACCTTTCGAACATGCAATCGGAACTGCAAGCATACGATAAAACACAAAGTTGCTCCTAACTGTGTATTTGCCAATCTTTTTGCATTTCTGAATACTAATACAATTTATTACATTGTCAAAAGTCTAAATCAGAGATTCCCAGAATTTTTATCTCATAGACCACTTTCAAAATTTTGCTGGTTCTGGTGGACCCCTGCAGCTAAACAAGTTCATGCAAGTTTTTTTTTGTAGGATATCTCGGAACTAAACCAACCACCGTAGGCGGGCTGACCTTTTTTTATTAATTCTCTACTGAAAAATCGAAAAACATATAGTAACAGTCGCTGAGCTTGTTGAACAGTCAGTGAAGTCTGGCCAACATTTTAGTTCTTCACTATCGAAAACAATTAGATTTTCGTGGAGCCCCGCTTACGAATTGTGCACCTCCATTTTTTTGTCACGCCAGGGTAGACCACCGTCGTGTCTCCCGTGGACCCCTGGGGATCCACCTGGACCACTTTGGGAACTAATGGTCTAAATAAATAAACATTTTTTTATTAATGTCACCAATACACACTTATGAACGTCAAAGCTAACTAACCTCTCAGTAATAGTTTACCTATGTTAGTGTTCCATAAGGTATTTGTGCATGTAGCTTGCATTTTTAAGTAGAGAATGGAAGGTCAACAACTCCTGTATTGTACCAAAGTACTAGTAGGTTTTGCAGACGTCCTAAATTCAGATGTAAGGTTTTTCTGAATTTTATTTTATTTTATTTTTTATTTTACAATTTTAGGAAAACTTACAGCTAAATTAGTATCATAGACAGATTTGGTACGAAAAAGAAGGCCAATTAAAAGTTTTCACAGATAGCAGAATAAAGTGTAAATAATAGAAGAAGACATTTAAACAACAAAATAGAAGAAGAAATAGTCACAAACAAAAACATCACATCTGGTTTTTAGACATAAAGAAAGGGTTAAAAGAAAGTTTTTTTTGATTTGGCTATTACTATAAGTAAACAAGCCTATATCAATACTATTTGTCTTCGTGTCTGTTTGCTTGTTTGTACAAGCTTCAGAAGCCAATGAACTAAGTTTAGAAGCTGGGCGTTTATCTTAAAACCGTTTCATCTAAGAGCAAAGTTGCGAGCTTATCTAGAATTCCATAAATCTATACTAATATTATAAAGCTGAAGAGCTGTTTCTTTGTTTGTATATTAAAATTTCAGGATGATCGGTTTAGTGGTTTAGGCGTGAAAAGGTAACGACCTTTTCACGCCTAAACCACTAAACCGATCATCCTGAAATTTTGCATATACGTTGTCAGGTGTACAGAAACGGACATAAGCTACCTTTCATCCCGAAAAAAAATACTGTTCCCGAAGAAAACAATAATAACGTTCTTATGATAATAGATGGCGCCACGTGTCTTTCGAATCATGATTGAATTATATTATTACAAGCAGAGTACAACCCGAATTGATTGTCAAATTCTAAATTAACGCGAGCAAAGCCGCGGGCAAAAACTAGTTTTCATATAAATGGAATCTACATCGAGACTAATACACAATGCAATATCTTCCGCAGTGTAAGAATGTCAATGGCAGTAAGTACACGGTATAATGCATGAGTTGCGTCGCTCATACCGTGACGTCACACGAAGGTTGCATTGCCAGCCGGTTACGTCATCAGCCCTTCAGAGTACAATGTGGTTGTTTAGGCGGATACGGAAATCTCTTATAGGAACAACATGTTAGTTAGGAAAATGGATTGCAATTGGGTCTTGGTTAAAAAATTAAGTTATGACAACATATTTGTTCAGTTCACGAAAAATTTAATTGAACTCTTCTGTTCTGACAGATGGTATTAACGCAAGGTACTTCGTTACTTACAAAATATCCTATAACTCTTTAAAACTATTTTGTTGACACTTTTTAAAATAATAGTTTTAGGTGTAAAAACGCACAATCCGTTCGAACAGATTCGCGCGAAATGACTACCAAGCCACTTCTTCTTTTTTAATTAACCGAACCTCAAATAAAATTGATCACAATAATACAATATAGTAATAAATAATTACATATAATTATTTTTTATATCATAGAGCTTCTACCCGCGACTCCCCACGCTTAACATAGCACATTTTCAGTAGCTTCGTATTAATTAGTTTTCATTTTCCAAAGATTACTTCTTCTACCTAGCCTTTATTATTCTCAAGTCACTTAGGGTCGGCTTTCTAGTCTAACTGGATTTGACTGGGTATCAGTTTTTACACGGAGCGACTGCCATCTGACCTCCGCAACCCGAAGGCTAACGATACCCTACGCCAAACTAGTGTCAGGATATTAGAGGGCACTGACTTCCCAATAACGACTGCCATAGATGTTCATGGCAGCCGGGACCGATGGCTTAACGTGCTCTCCGAGGCACGGAGCAGGCGATAATTGTAAATCAATACGCACATAATTTCGAAAAGTCATATAACTTCCGAAAGTCAGAGGTGCGCGACGTAGGTTCGAACCCGAGACCCTCTGCATTGCAGTCAGTTGGTCTCCCCACTGAGCTATCGCTGCTTCAATTTTACAAAGATTACTGGCTCTTACAAACTACAAAATGCATACATCTGTATGACACTAGTAAATATAACTCAAACAAATAACATAATATGCATAAAAGACCTACATCATCATTAGACTGCGAAGGTCCATATTTTATACGCAAACATGTACATCAAAACATTTCTTACCACCAACACTCAAACAAGAAAAGTAGAAACCATTTTTAAACCGACATTACACAGAGCAAAGAACAACTTAACCCAATTTATCCATACAAAAATGTAACTCAATATTAACCCCGGCGATCCCAGTTTCCTGCATGCCCTAGACTTAAGAATTTTCCCCTTTTTAAGTCCCTAGCGACTGGCAGAGAGCAAAAAGGCTAGGCCACCTGTACCCAAGTGCACTTAACCTGAATTTCTTCCTGACTTTAACACAAACCAACTTAAACCTTATCTTAAAGTAGTTAAGTGTGAAAATTTGTTTATCAAGGGATGGGAAGCAAAGGGATTTTTTTTAAACGTTGAAGATTTTAAGATGGGAAGGAAATGTGACGACTGGTGTTGTGATTTTTCGAATGCGTTTTTCAATTTGTGATTGCTGCTTGGTGTAGCAGTATTTCTATCATCAATTCTACATAAGTGCATGCATATTATCACGCCTATCTCCGGGGTAGATAGGGATAATACAGACGCATTTCGCTGCTATGGTTTTATATCCTACTAGTTTTTGGCCGCGGCTTTGCTCGCTTTAATGTCGGTTAGGTTAGTAAAAGTACTTTTACCTGGATCAAAAGTACCCTATGTCCTTTTCTGTTCCACTGACAACGTGTATGCGATTTTTCGAGTAGTAGAGCCTCGCTGGTTTCAGCATGAATGGGCCGGCTCGACCGGGGAAGGACTACCCTCTCACAGAACATCGACGTGAAATACCAGTATACCTACTGTTGTGTTTCGTTCGGTGAGTGAGAGTGCCGGAGGCCTAATTACCACCTTTCCCCCATTCCCGCTCCTTCTCCTTTCTACTTTCTTTCCTAAAGGGTCGGCAACGCGCAAATGATGCCATTGGTGTTGCAGGCGTCCATAGGCTACGGTGACCACTTACCATCAGGTGGGCCGTATGCTTGTTGGCCACCTTAGGTGTACAAAAAAAAAGTTCCTGTATGAAGAACTCGGAATCAAACTTCATATACTTCAGAAACTGCACGGATGGTGAAGTGGTTTAAGTGGTCGCCTGCTAATACCTTTTTACGTGGGGAATTGCGCCTGAGGCATACCCTCTCGGCACAAGGGGAGACGAGACGGTTATGTCCGGCTCTCCCGTATTTCGGGCCTACGGACCAAAACCCCTCGGTGTGCCTACTCGCTGCCACAAGCGAACAAACATTTTGTGGATTTCACGAATGGTTGGGCTGAGTCTGGATGTTCTTTATGTTTGAATGTTTGTAAAGTCGCCCGCGATGTATGTAGGAACTTCGTCATTCTTATGTGAACGATGTCTTTAAAAATTAAAAAAATTCCTTCATGAGGACAACTTAAATGGATCACTATTATACTTTCACGTGATGAATCATGCATGGTTGATATAACAGAAAACGGGTATTAACGCGATCATGCTCGGTATTTACATACCTTTTTTAACAGCTTGACGTTTTGGCCAGGTGGCACTGGCCGTGGTCACAAGCAGTTTTCTATTATATAGATTTAACTCTAATTTAATCTACAGTTTTAAAAGCAGCCACGACAATAAAATGTCTTTTTAAAAGTTAATATAATTATATTCATGCACCTCTCTCAGTTAATTTTACTGATGTCTTAAGAGTTTCCTTTTAAAAGTATTAAAGAAGAAGAAATAAACGCCATCACATCTGGTTTTTAGACATAAAGAAAGGGTTACAAGAAAGTTTTTTTTGATTTGGCTATTACTATAAGTAAACAAGCCTATATCAATACTATTTGTCTTCGTGTCTGTTTGCTTGTTTGTACAAGCTTCAGAAGCCAATGAACTAAGTTTAGAAGCTGGGCGTTTATCTTAAAACCGTTTCATCTAAGAGCAAAGTTGCGAGCTTATCTAGAATTCCATAAATCTATACTAATATTATAAAGCTGAAGAGCTGTTTCTTTGTTTGTTCGTTACCTTTTCACGCCTAAACCACTAAACCGATCGTCCTGAAATTTTGCATATACGTTGTCAGGTGTACAGAAACGGACATAAGCTACCTTTCATCCCGAAAAAAAATACTGTTCCCGAAGAAAACAATAATAACGTTCTTATGATAATAGATGGCGCCACGTGTCTTTCGAATCATTATTACAAGCAGAGATCGTGATTGAATTATATTATTACAAGCAGAGTACAACCCGAATTGATTGTCAAATTCTAAATTAACGCGAGCAAAGCCGCGGGCAAAAACTAGTTTTCATATAAATGGAATCTACATCGAGACTAATACACACTGCAATATCTTCCGCAGTGTAAGAATGTCAATGGCAGTAAGTACACGGTATAATGCATGAGTTGCGTCGCTCATACCGTGACGTCACACGAAGGTTGCATTGCCAGCCGGTTACGTCATCAGCCCTTCAGAGTACAATGTGGTTGTTTAGGCGGATACGGAAATCTCTTATAGGAACAACATGTTAGTTAGGAAAATGGATTGCAATTGGGTCTTGGTTAAAAATTTAAGTTATGACAACATATTTGTTCAGTTCACGAAAAATTTAATTGAACTCTTCTGTTCTGACAGATGGTATTAACGCAAGGTACTTCGTTACTTACAAAATATCCTATAACTCTTTAAAACTATTTTGTTGACACTTTTTAAAATAATAGTTTTATGTGTAAAAACGCACAATCCGTTCGAACAGATTCGCGCGAAATGACCACCAAGCCACTTCTTCTTTTTTAATTAACCGAACCTCAAATAAAATTGATCACAATAATACAATATAGTAATAAATAATTACATATAATTATTTTTTATATCATAGAGCTTCTACCCGCGACTCCCCACGCTTAACATAGCACATTTTCAGTAGCTTCGTATTAGTTTTCATTTTCCAAAGATTACTTCTTCTACCTAGCCTTTATTATTCTCAAGTCACTTAGGGTCGGCTTTCTAGTCTAACTGGATTTGACTGGGTATCAGTTTTTACACGGAGCGACTGACATCTGACCTCCGCAACCCGAAGGCTAACGATACCCTAAGGCTAAACTAGTGTCAGGACATTAGAGGGCACTGACTTCCCAATAACGACTGCCATAGATGTTCATGGCAGCCGGGACCGATGGCTTAACGTGCTCTCCGAGGCACGGAGCAGGCGATAATTGTAAATCAATACGCACATAATTTCGAAAAGTCATATAACTTTCGAAAGTCAGAGGTGCGCGACGTAGGTTCGAACCCGAGACCCTCTGCATTGCAGTCTGTTGGTCTCCCCACTGAGCTATCTCTGCTTCAATTTTACAAAGATTACTGGCTCTTACAAACTATCAAATGCATACATCTGTATGACACTAGTAAATATAACTCAAACAAATAACATAATATGCATAAAAGACCTACATCATCATTAGACTGCGAAGGTCCATATTTTATACGCAAACATGTACATCAAAACATTTCTTACCACCAACACTCAAACAAGAAAAGTAGAAACCATTTTTAAACCGACATTACACAGAGCAAAGAACAACTTAACCCAATTTATCCCTACAAAAATGTAACTCAATATTTACCCCGGCGATCCCAGTTTCCTGCATGCCCTAGACTTAAGAATTTTCCCCTTTTTAAGTCCCTAGCGACTGGCAGAGAGCAAAAAGGCTAGGCCACCTGTACCCAAGTGCACTTAACCTGAATTTCTTCCTGACTTTAACACAAACCAACTTAAACCTTATCTTAAAGTAGTTAAGTGTGCAAATTTGTTTATCAAGAGATGGGAAGCAAAGGGATTTTTTTTAAACGTTGAAGATTTTAAGATGGGAAGGAAATGTGACGACTGGTGTTGTGATTTTTCGAATGCGTCTTTAATTTGTGATTGCTGCTTGGTGTAGCAGTATTTCTATCAACAATTCTACATAAGTGCATGCATATTATCACGCCTATCTCCGGGGTAGATAGGGATAATACAGACGCATTTCGCTGCTATGGTTTTATATCCTACTAGTTTTTGGCCGCGGCTTTGCTCGCTTTAATGTCGGTTAGGTTAGTAAAAATACTTTTACCTGGATCAAAAGTACCCTATGTCCTTTTCTGTTCCACTGACAACGTGTATGCGATTTTTCGAGTAGTAGAGCCTCGCTGATTTCAGCATGAATGGGTCGGCTCGACCGGGGAAGGACTACCCTCTCACAGAACATCGACGTGAAATACCAGTATACCTACTGTTGTGTTTCGTTCGGTGAGTGAGAGTGCCGGAGGCCTAATTACCACCTTTCCCCCATTCTCGCTCCTTCTCCTTTCTACTTCCTTTCCTAAAGGGTCGGCAACGCGCAAATGATGCCACTGGTGTTGCAGGCGTCCATAGGCTACGGTGACCACTTACCATCAGGTGGGCCGTATGCTTGTTGGCCACCTTAGGTGTACAAAAAAAAAGTTCCTGTATGAAGAACTCGGAATCAAACTTCATATACTTCAGAAACTGCACGGATGGTGAAGTGGTTTAAGTGGTCGCCTGCTAATACCTTTTTACGTGGGGAATTGCGCCTGAGGCATACCCTCTCGGCACAAGGGGAGACGAGACGGTTATGTCCGGCTCTCCCGTATTTCGGGCCTACGGACCAAAATCCCTCGGTGTGCCTACTCGCTGCCACAAGCGAACAAACATTTTGTGGATTCCACGAATGGTTGGGCTGAGTCTGGATGTTCTTTATGTTTGAATGTTTGTAAAGTCGCCCGCGATGTATGTAGGAACTTCGTCATTCTTATGCGAAAGATGTCTTTAAAAATAAAATAAAAATTCCTTCATGAGGACAACTTAAATGGATCACTATTATACTTTCACGTGATGAATCATGCATGGTTGATATAACAGAAAACGGGTATTAACGCGATCATGCTCGGTATTTACATACATTTTTTAACAGCTTGACGTTTTGGCAAGGTGGCACTGGCCGTGGTCACAAGCAGTTTTCTATTATATAGATTTAACTCTAATTTAATCTACAGTTTTAAAAGCAGCCACGACAATATAATGTCTTTTTAAAAGTTAATATAATTATATTCATGCACCTCTCTCAGTTAATTTTACTGATGTCTTAAGAATTTCCTTTTAAAAGTATTAAAGGATTTAAGATAATCTGATCTGGAGCGGAGTCGAGATAAGACGATTAAAAGCATCTCTGAGGTTTAACTCGATTCTAATTCAAGCGTTTTTGCCCACGGTAGGTATAAATTAATTTGAGTTAAAAGAATTTTATTTTTTTGTCGAGTTATGATACCATTTCTCAGTATTTATTTTTTATGTTAGGGTTAGACTCCACCAAAACTGAGGCGGTTAAAATTAGTTTCAGTAATAGCCTATTGTGACTAGTATTATAAATGCGATTGTGAGTTTGTTGGTTTGTTTGTTACGCTTTCACGCCTTAACTACTCGACCGATCATCGTGAAATTTCGCATGCATTATGTCTGGACGCAGAAAAGAAGATAAGGGGACATTCATCCAGGAAAAACTAGTCTTCCGGAGCGAGCGAAGGTGCGGACAAAAACTAGTAACAATATAAATGCGAATTTGAGTCTGTTTGTCTGTTATGCTATCTCGACTTAACTACAATTAGTTAAAACGTGAAAATGAATGCGAATGTGACTTTTTATGATGATTTGTTAATACAAATATCATCATAAAATTTCGCATACACGAATAAATTACTGTTCCCGTGGACTAAATCTAATCTAATAAATAAACAAATCTCTCATAGAAACACAAGTCGCTGTCTCATTAGACATTAGATAGAGTTACAGTCAGTCGAAATTTGGTCGAGTTTGCTTCTAACTCAATACTTGAGAGACTTGAGTGGCGTTCTTAGTTGAACGAGTCACTCATGTCGCCAAGCTTAGAGCTCAAGTTCAGACAACAAAGGCTATAACGAGACCACTTGGACATGTTTGTTTAACTTATTATTTTATTTTGTTAAAAGCTGCCAGTCAGCCATGTCGGTTTAATGGCATTAGTTTCTACTTACTTTTGGATGAGATCGAGGTTTGGTAGTGAGTTTAATGCTGAGTAGGACGATGGCGTTATTGGAATTTTTCATTAGGGAGTTCTTAAGAACTTCCTAACGGAAAATATACTAAGTACATGCCATTCTTAGGAGTAGCATTTTTTTTTATGCAACTAAGGTGGCAAACAAGCATACGGCCCACCTGATGGTAAGTGGTCACCGTAGCCTATGGACGCCTGCAACACCAGAGGCATCACTTACGCGTTGCCGACCCTTTAGGAAAGGACGTGGGAAGGAAAGGGAGCGGGATGGGGGAAAGGGTGTGATTGGGCCTCCGGTACTCTCACTCACCGAACGAAACACAACAGTAGGACTACTGCTATTCTACGTCGATATTCTGTGAGAGGGTAGTCCTTCCACGGTCGAGCTGGCCCATTCATACTGAAATCAGCGAGGCTCTACTACTTAATATACTTAGTAACTAATAACTACAATGAATTCTTTAATCATTAGTAATAAAGTGTATAGCATACAATTTAAGTTAGATTCAATTAAACTCCGAGTAATTAGAGGCAAAAGGCAGTCATAACCATGGAAGAAACAACACAATATATAGAACCGCTTCGAATGCGTTGTGCCCAATTCCCGAGTTGGAAAAGTATTCATCTGTTAGAAAATTATGAGTAGCAGCAATTTGTTGACTGGGGCCCCTGAACTTCCTGCCCGTTCTTCTCATTAGCTTTATACTTTTGCTTCGCTAAAGGTGGCGACAGGTAAATTTAAATTGTTTAGTTTAGTTAGTGCAAGTTCATAAGTGTTACTTTATGACCTAAATTAATAAAATTATTTTGGTATTTAATTAACACAAATCATTACGGCTTAACATCATATTATCCAGTTTTAACAAACATAATTTTACTGGACTGCCTACACCATGTGTAATGTGTAATAATTTGTGAATTATTAATTTTATATTTTATCTTTATGTTAAAGCTTAGCCATAAACGATATGTGGACATCAAGTCTGTAAGCTTTCATAATATAAATAAAATAAAACATAGCTGGTTAAATATTGGTTCATTGTGGATGATATAATTTTAAGCTAGAATAATGTGTGACCTACTGAGTCTTCTCCCAAGCCTTTATTATTCCCAAGTCACTTGGGGTCGGCTTTCTAGTCTAACCAGATTTGACTGGATATCAGTTTTTACACGGAGCGACTGCCATCTGACCTCCGCTACCCGAAGGCTAACGATTCCCTAAGGCTAGACCAGTGTCAGGATATTAGAGGGCACTGACTTCCCAATAAAGACTGCCATAGATGTTCATGGCAGCCGGGACCGACGGCTTAACGTGCTCTCCGAGGCACGGAGCAGGCGATAATTATCAATCAATACGCACATAATTTCGAAAAGTCATATAACTTTCGAAAGTCAGAGGTGCGCGACGTGGGTTCGAACCCGAGAACCTCTGCATTGCAGTCTGTTGGTCTCCCCACTGAGCTATCGCTGCTTACTACTGAATAACAGACGAAATCCAATTTTTCGACCAGCAATTTATTTATTGCTTACATGATTTTTTGGGATGGTTGTCAATCAACCCTTTTGGTAATATATATTTGAAGTTCATGTATAATAGGTATGTTGTTTTAAAACCCTGCAAGCACAGCACCCAAAACTAGCAATTACGACATAGTGCGGGTTTGCACCTTGTCATTAGTAGGTGCATGTTAGTGCCGGCTCTCAAATTAACGCTCCGCAAAACTTGCCCATTAGCGCAGCGGGTTCGCGGCGACTTGACGCAGTTTCATGTTTATGTAAATATATGTTGCGGAAATTTTTAACTATGTGTTTTGGTGGCGATGTAAGGAACGTTGCTACGAAAACATTTACTTATATATTGAATGGGATAGGTTTAAACGGGTCGAACCAACTGGCGAAGTACTATCCTCTTTCGGAATATCGACAGAAGTAGCAGTATTCGTGTTCTTGTGTTTCGGTGTGTGATTGCGAGTGTCTTAGGTCCAGGCGCCGCCTCGATACCCTTCCTTATCCTACGCCTACTCTTTTCCTTCTCTCCCCATCATCCTATGCTTGAGGGTAAGCAGTTACTGTAGCCTATGTGCAATTGTAATACTAGGCGCTATACTTGCGCGTGGTCAATCCTAGGTCAAATTGTAGATGCACATATTCTATAATATGGTATACCAGCATTTATAAGTAAGATGACTCCATGTGATAAAGTCAACTGCTCTTGTGCAATAGGGCAAAAAACCGTAACTAGCGTCCATTATTGTATAGTAAATGTTAGAGTATAAGTATTATTAAATATAGTAATAACTGTAAAATAGAATAAGAAAACATGTATGAAATTAATAAATAAATCCCTGAACCAAGAGATGTATGAGTGTGAAGAATGAAAAGGAGATATGAAAGGTCTCTGATCATGTCAGAGGTTGGGCTCAATACCCTGTGAAGACGGGTGCTATAAAAAAAAATCCTAGGTCAAAGGAATTGAGTTTCCAACCCTGTCCTCACATCTCTGGTTTCTATGACCCTTTCATCTCATCTTCAGTTATTTTGATGGGCGAGGTAGATCCATATGTGAGCATTCGGTCTTACTCTCCAGATGAAAGTAAGAACGGTGTTACTAATCTGTGAGTTTTCTGCAACAGGATGGTACTTTCCTAGGCAAGCCGGCTTATTCATACCATTTTTAACTTCCACACGTAAGCTTAGTAATGTCCTCTAACAAGATTTCTTGGCTTTGATATTCTATACAGAACTCGACGTAGTTTGAATTTAAAGCGACATCCATAGTTTAGATAAAGTTTTCTCTTATAAAAGTTGTTAACAATTTCCCTTTTTTGTTCCAGGTAATTCTTATAAGCAGTTAGTTCTTCACATCGATGGAATCAGTATTCTCAACTGCCGACTTACTTTTCTAGCAAATAGCAAAAACAGGTTCTAACATATATTTGATTTCAAAGTATGCGCAATCATTACTGCAGGTCCACACGGATAAAACCAAGAGCCATTACTACAGACATACTACTATCGCGATTTGTACTTATCTATACTAATATTATAAAGCTGAAGAGTTTGTTTGTTTGAACGCGCTAATCTCAGGAACAACTGGTTCGAATTACAAAATTTTTTGATGAAATTTAGTGTTGGGTAGCCTATTTATCGAGGAAGGCTATAGGCTATATAACATCACGCTACGACCCACGGGGGTGGCTCAGTAATCATAAATGCGGGTGAAACTGCGGGCACATCTAGTGCTTAATACAATGCTAGGTAACGGGTCTGACTCGCGATAAAGTATTTTAAAGGTAATAAATACCTATTGATTGCCCGAAGTTTCGATCGACTTGCATTGTGTTGTTTGTCGGAATATCGACAGTGCGAATATAAATAATAGTGACCACGTGAGGGTAGTTGCCGAAACCCGCACTTCACAAAGGCGCCGCCGCTGAGGTCCCACCAGTCAAACCGTGACCACGATCGATGCAAGTCGGCCGAAACGCCGGATAATTAATAGTTTTTTATTTATTACCTTTTAATACTTTCCATGGACTTATTATATTAGTACACATACTACTATTCATTAAAACATAATTTTCTATATCCAGATTGCACATACACACAGCCATTACCGAATGATTACGCGCAAATAGAATGTCAACTAGTTAATAAGGTTTCCAGCTGGGTTCGATCAAGCGCTGCGGAATGGGGCGTGAGGACGGCCTTCGTCCTTAATCCTTAATTACACACGCACTTACGTGTCGGAAAATTACGCTGTTTTGGTAAATATTTGTCGCTTAGCCGAACTAATTATTGAGTACATACTAATTATATATTTAGTAGATAAGAAGTGCTGCTGTATCTATACTATATCCTAACTTAATATTATAAAAGCGAAAATGAGTTTGTTTGTTTGTTATCTTTTCACGCCTAAACTACTGAATCGATCATTCTGAAATTTTGCATATACATACATAGTCAGGTGTACAGAAACGGACATAGGCTACCTTTCATTCCGAAAAAAATTACTGTTCCCGAGGAAAACAACAATAACGTTCTTATGATAATAGATGGCACCACGTGTCTTTCGAATCATGATTAAATTATATTATTACAAACAGAGTAGGTACGACCCGAATTGATTGTCAAATTCTAAATTAACGCGAGCGAAGCCGCGGGCAAAAGCTAGTAATATTATAAAGCCGAAGAGTTTGTTTGTTTGAATGCGCTAATCTCAGGAACTACTAGTTCGAATTGAAAAATTCTTTTAGTGTTGGATAGCCTGTTTGTTGAGGAAGGCTATAGGCTATATAACATCACGCTACGACCCACGGGTGCGACGCAGTAATCATAAGCGCGGGTGAAACCGCGGGCACATCTAGTTGTAGAGTAGTAGAGCCTCGCTGATTTGAAATTTGAATGAATGGGCCGGCTCGACCAGGGAAGGACTACTTCTCACAGAATATCGACGTGAAATACCAGTATTCCTACTGTTGTTCATTGAAATTAAACTACTATATACGGATTTTATCGCGTTGTTTATTTGACACTATTACAAAATTTTGAAAAACTGTACTATAATCACTATTAAACTTTACAAATTTTTAAGCTAATTAAATTATTGAAACTATTAAAACTATTTATACTATTAATATACTATTATACTATTTAGATTAATTTTTACACTTTCCCCGACGTTTCGGTTGCTTTTCAGCAGCCATGGTCACGGGGAGACTAAGATGGCAGTTGTCTCAATGTTCCAGTGTAGTTATTTCAAAGTACCCGAACATAATTTAATCATGGGTGTTTCTATTTACGCAGAATGAACTCAAAGTATCATGAAGTCTAGATGTGGTTTTCTTCTTCTTGGGTTTGACTAGTTGAATTACTGGATCCCAACCTGGTGGTACATTCCAAAATTCATTCGTATATAGTAGTTTAATTTCAATGAATAACATTCGCGTAAACAGAAGACAGTATTATATTCCTACTGTTGTGTTTCGTTCGGTGAGTGAGAGTACCGAAGGCCCAATCACCCCCTTACCCCTTCCCCCTCCTTCTCCTTCCCACTTCCTTTCCTAAAGGGTCGGAAACGTGCTAGTTATGCCTCTGGTGTCGCAGGCGTCCATAGGCTACGTGACCACTTACCATCAGGTGGGCCGTATGCGTGTTTGCCACCTTAAATGAATAAAAACAAAAAAGATTATTCTATAAACGGTTTAATCTTGAAAGCAAATGTTGTTTTGATAGTAACTATAGTGTTCTTTAATTTATTTTTCAAATGGTTTAGGGCTTGTACACAAAATTGCGATGCGACGTCGCATCGCAAAAATCTACGAACTCCCACGACGCATCGCAAGAACTTGCGAATTGATTCGCATCACGCATTCGAATTTTTTTCGAACCGTGGATGGGAGACGCCTTGCCGCACGAAATCGCATCGCAGCAATTCGTATCTCAGTTTTCTGCGTTGCGAATTCACATCGCGCCGATTCGCAGTTTTGTGTACAAGCTCTTACTCCCTAACTAGGGTTCTTGTTTTGTGTCGCTGGGGTCTTTATAAACTTACAATTAAAAGACGTAAAGTACACACGTAGACTCCGAACAGTCATTTGTGGACTACACAAATAATTGTGTGGGATTTAAATCCACAACAATCGGCAGCGCAAAGAATGATCTATGATCTAAGTTAAAGGTTCCCAGACTTTTTTCTCATAGACCACTTTCAAAATTTTGCTAGTTCCGGTGGACCCCATGCAGCTAATAAAGTTCATGCAATTAAAAAAAAATATCAAATCTCTACGGGCTGACCTTTTTTTAGTAATTCTCTACCGAATGATCAAAAAACCGCTGGTACTGAATATGGAATATGCAAGTTTTTACAAGTAACAGAAATACATTTTTGGGAACCCCGCTTACGAATTGTGAATCCCCATTTTTTTGTCACACTAACGTAGACCCCCGTCGGGTTTCTCGCGGATCCCTGGGGGTCCACCTAAACCACTTTGGGAACTAATGATCTAAGTGAAGGAGCACCACTGTATTTCCTAAACAAGTGTAAAGTTTAAATATTAGTTAGTTTATTTCAGTTTGTTTTTAGTCATTTCACAGATCATTTCAGTTTCAAGTTCGACATCTTCCATTATATTCGGAATAACAGATTACAACACTTCCTTTGTGTTAATCCAGAGTGCCAAGCTACATTCAATTCTATTGAACAGTTTACACGTCATAGAGTATTTACAAACATCATATCATCATCACAAACATCTGTGCTAATGCTAAAAGAATTTAACAGGGAGCCTGAAGTTCTAATCGATAAAAAAATTTATCGATCAGAACTTCAGGTTTAGCTGTGAACGTAAACGCAAAATTAGCCCACGCGACTAACGTTCAAACCCTCGCAAAATAATAAAAAAAAACAATAACACACTTTATTCATAATTTAAACACCAGACAACACTTTCACAAAGGTCCCTCTCAAAAACAACACAAATTTGAATTTGAATAAACAACAAAAACAAAATTCGACAATGCACTTTCCCTTTCATTCATAATTCAAAACTTTTATACAAACAAACGCCAAAAAATTTCCATCTACCCTACAGCAGAAACATTTTAAAACTCATTCAAAATTTGACACAGTGTTCATTAGTTGGAAAATTGATAAACACAGTGCTGTCCCCTTTGGTTTTTATCGGAGAATCGCTCGGAAGCAATTAAACTGAGATCAACTGGGTGTCAAGGCAACGACGTGTTGGGCCACGAAACTAGCGAGCGTTTATTGACTGTAATTATAGTAACTTGAGTGTAATTGAAATTGGATTGATAGGTCTAGTCGGGTAGTTGACATTTAGTTAATCGCGATTAAGGTTAATTGATTAATTGACGAGTTTAGTAAGATTGAGGACTAAATTTATCCTTTGGTTAAGTCGTATGCTTTTTTATATACGTACCAAGGTGACAAACAAACGGCTGGCTCATAGTAAGTGGTTGTCGTAGCCTATAATCGCTTATTACCAAAGTTCTCTCGCATGTTGCGAACATAGGCATATGGAATTAAAGATGGGAGATGAAAGGAGAACAATGTGAGAGTAAAGCATGTGAGTCTCCAGCACAGCCAGTAACAGTGGTCCCCGGTTGCCGGGTAAAGAGTGGTATTAACCCAGCAAACTAATTTGTTCTGTCGTCAAACAATAAGTAACGGCGAGCTCTACCACTAAAACTATTACCGTCTTACTTCTAAAAATATCGCTAACTAATACTTAGCATCTCTCAACTAAATAGCTCCCAAGTGCTTGATCAATGGTTGACTTTTGATCAACGCTGATTGACGTTTATAGGTGTGATTTTTTCTAAATGATCGCTAATTAATACTCACCTATTTCTTAGATATCTTAAACAGTGGTTAATAATATAAGTATAGCTGTGGGTACTTATATTACAAACTCCTCTTTCGTTTTTGAACTTATACATTACTCTTTTTCCTTTGAATTCGGTAAAATACGATATCATTTTAGTCATCCAAGAAGACCAAAGTTATCGTCGCGTTTACCTAAGGGAATACGCATGCATTAGTGTTTATATACCAAAGACTTAAAAAGTAATTTATGTGGTCAATAGCGAGAATGTTAATCAGCAGTAAAAAGTAGAAATCTTTCAATTGGATATCCGTAAGGGTCAAAATTTCTCGTCTTTTTAATGTTTGGTATATTTAATGACTTCCTTTTTCAATGTATATATACATACATACATACATACATTCACGCCTGATTCCCAAAGGGGTAGGCAGAGATTTCCATATATTTAATATATATATATATACATACATAAACCATTAAATCATGGCCCATCCGTATCTCCTATCCGTATTTGCCTGAGCTCGGCCGCGGTTTCGCTGGCTCCAAGCTGATCGGCTTACGTAGTGACATCGACTATCCCGGCTTACGTCAGCTTTGCGCCGTCCTGATACTGAAGCCGTAATCCGCCAACTATTACTTATAACTTTACAATATCTAAATATGTATAATATTTACAATATCTATAAACACTATCTAATAGGTTTTAGGATACTAGATGGTGTTTTAAGAAGAATACCTACGTATTCGTACGTCCTCTAACGCCTACAGCCTCCGAAGGGTTAGGTTATGTTCTATGGTTTAAAGTTCCCACGTAATAGGGTGTGAGTCTCCTGAGTTCTATCAATCATAGTTCCAGACAGCTGGTCTATTGTCTTAGTTTACGCGAAAGTTATAAATTAAAATAAACTACTTTATACGCAAGTTAAGATTTTACTGGCAGAACAAGAAACTCAATAACGTTTTGCCAGACCCGGGAATCGAACCTAAGACCATATGTTCTTATGCCGTATGGTCTTATTTCTGTGCATATGCTCAGCAGTCACATTCACTACTGTTGCGCCACGAGGCAGTCTTAGCGAGATCATAAATATAATATTGTCTTATGTTTACGCGAATGTTATACATATAAATTAACCAAACTTATGTAATAATAGTGTTTTATAAAAACTAAACAACGCGATAAAATAATAATAATAATAATAACCACCTTTGATTAAAACTCTCGAAGGGCCTCTTCACGTTGGACCCATGTCTCAGTGTAAGCCTCCCAAAGGGCCGGGTATTTTCCTAACGTATTAGGAACATACCCGTGAAAGAGAAACTAATAATAATAATATTCTATCACATACACACAACACCATCTAGCCCAAACTAAGCAGAGCTTATACTATGGGTACTAGACAATGGATAAACATACATATATATTTCTTTTTTGTAAATACATACATATTATACATAGAAACACCCAGACCAAGACAAACATGTTCATGCACACAAATGTTTGACTTGTGCGGGAATCGAACCCGCGACCTCAGGCGTGGCAGTCGGTTACACTTACCACTACGCCATCGAGGCCGAAAATCCGTATACAATTTGTTTAATTTCAATGAGACCATAAACACTTTAAAATATACCTATAACTCAAACTTGCAATTAAATTAACCGCTATAAAATCCATAGCTTAATTATACCTATCTCAGATCGTAAATATTAATTGCTAATCTACCGTACATAATTAACAATCAGCATTGTCTCCTAACGATCTACGACACCTATACATTTATGTTATCAGTCGCGCTCGTCCGTACGTGACTCACAAACACACAGTCAAGGCCGCTGACAGGAAGTTGCGCGGGCGCATGTATCATTTCTTTGCTTTATGACGTACACTGCCTTTATTGGTTTAGGTAGATACATCAGTAATAATGTATGGAGCTAAAGTATTTTTGTAATAAGAATATCCGTATCTGAAAGTTACCAACGGAACCTTATTATTAATCGGGTAGTATTTAACTGCACAGCAAAAAAATACTAATTGCGCAGCAAACTAAGTCGACGGAGCCCCGCTCCACGGTGCTCCTGTTTTTGGGTGGGTTTAAGAAGGAACCTAACATAACCTAACCCTTCCGAGACGGAATGCAGTGATTTGAGGCGTATAGGTGCTCGTAATGATATATTTTAGTAAGCATATTTTGCTGCGCAATTAGTATTTTTGCTGACCATTATATTTAATCCCTTATTAATCCTCTGCTGTCTGTCCGTCTGTCTGTCCATAAGCGGGCTGTAACTAAAGAACCATAATAGGTAGAGTTTAAATTTACACAGAGTGTGTATTTCTATTGCCGAAAGAAATGTTTGTTACGCTTTGTCAGTAAATGCAGGGATGCCATAGTGGTCTAAGTGTTCACCTCGACACTGCCACTGCGACGAATGTTGTAGGTTCGATACCCACACGGGACAAAAAAAAGAGATTTTTTTTTATTGCCATTGGTGGCAGACTAGCAAGTGGCCCACCTGATGGAAAGTGGTAACCGCTGCTCATGGACTTTAGCAATATCAGGACACAGCAAAGCCGCTGCCTACCGTGACAGAAGAACTCTCTTTAAACCTCGTTTGAAGAAGGACATATCATAGCGCTCGGGAAACACCGAAGCTGGCAGTTCATTCCAGAGCTTGCACGTACGTGGGAGAAATTATCGCTGAAAGCGTAGCGTCATCGAATTGAACGCTTTCAGAATATAGATTGATATTGATATGTGGATATAGGTGTTTCGAGTCTGGAAGTTATTTGTATCAGTTGTTTAAATGTAGGCATAGTTCTCCACGACACTAGAATTATACCTAATAAGAGATATACTGTTAAACATTTAAATTAGGATGGGAAGGTTAACATGATAGCCTTTATCAGGCGAAATGCAGTAACAGTAGTTTACTCTAACGCCTGCATTCAGGAGGTGCGTGTCCGTAGGATTGAACTTGAGACTTCAGCGTAGCAGCTCAACGCACCCTCCACCCGACTATCCACTTCTATATATTTACAACTAGCTTTTGCCCGCGGCTTCGCTCGCGTCAATTTAGAATTTGACAATCAATTCGGATTGCAGAGTACCTGCTTGTAATAATATAATTCAATCATGATTCGAAAGACACGTGGCGCCATCTATTATCATAAGAACGTTATTGTTGTTTTCCTCGGGAACAGTAATTTTTTTCGGGATGAAAGGCAGCTTATGTCCGTTTTTGTACACCTGACAACGTATCAAAATTTCAGGATGATCGGTTCAATGGTTTAGGCGTGAAAAGGTAACAAACAAACTAAACTCATTTTCGCTTTTATAATATTAGTTAGGATAGGATAGCTAAAAATAGAAAGAAAACACACTTTTCATTCTCCATATCTCTGATTATAATCAACTGATTTTCATGTTTGAAATAGATACAAAAACATATAATTAATTTTCTTTACATACCCACCTAGATCTGATCGTATTTTAATAGATTATAATTATGAGTATGTATGTAGTTTTACTTGTATACTTGGTGAAGAAAGCGTGAAAGTACTAGTTCCTTACGTTTCGTTAGTTGAGGTGATAAGCAACAATTTTGTTTTATTTTTGATAGCCGAAGTGGCAGACACGCTTACGGGACAATTGCAGCACTAGAAATAATGCCGGTGTTCTAGGAGACTTCAAACAATGGACACAATAATTAACCAAACTTAAATTGCTATTTATGGATAACACCTTTTCTTTTTTTTTTATACAACTAAGTAAGTGTAGTAAGTGGCAAACAAGCATACGGCCCACCTGATGGTAAGTGGTCACCGTAGCTTATATACGCCTGCAACACCAGAGGCATCAGTTGCGCGTTGCCGACCCTTTTGGAAAGGAAGTGGGAAGGAGAAGGAGCGGGATGTGGGAAAGAGGATGATTGGACCTCCGGCACTCTCACTCACCAAACGAAACACAACAATAGGAATACTGTTATTTCACGTCGATATTATTTGTCCCGTGTGCGGATTGAATCCACAACCCTCGGCGTGGCGACAGTGGAAGCAACTACTTAAACCATTACGGCAGCCACGTAGTCAAAAGCTAAGAAGAGTTCTATTTCACTCTTTGGCGCAGCGGTATCAAAGATGTCCATGAGGTCTCGGGTTGGTTGGTTGCGGGGTCTATCAAAGCGTTATTGAATTATAATAATATTAATAATAAGTTTATTTATCACCAAAAATTAACTGATAGGTACAGTACACAATTTAATTAGGCTTATGTTTAACTTATCACCAGATGTAGTAAAATATAACAGTCAAAAATAGTAAATGATCACTAAATTGCATAGCAAAATATATTTAAAGATACCAAAATAAGTCGACGACTCCCCTATTTTTGGGTGGGTTTAAGAAGGAACTTAACATAAGCTAACCCTTCCGAGACGGAATGCAGTGATTTGAGGCGTATAGGTGCTCGTTATGATATATTGTAAGCATATTTTGCTGCGCAATTACTATTTTTGGTGGTCATTATATTTAATCCCATTTAATTATTATAATAGCGTAACTATGTACAATTTTAGTAGGTACACTATTTGAGCCCTGTCTCTTAAACTAGGCAATAATACCTGTATCTTAAGAGACAGTGTTCGGTATGATAGGGATTCAAATTATACATAATTATTATGAGTGGATCGTGTGAGTATCATGTTAGTAGTGCTGGTTGGTGATGGTTATTTGAAGTGTGTGTGTATGTGTGTGTGTGTGTGTGTGTGTATTTGCGTGATAATTATTGTATGATGTATGTTAATAATGATTCAATTCCGTCATAGTTTTGGAGAACAAGCCATTATGTAAATTTTTGTTTTGTTTTGTCTTTGTGTGTGTTCAGGTAGAGCATGTTTAGCTGTCTACGTAGTTTTTTGTAAAGATATATACTTATAACTAGAGACCGGATTTTATGCAACATAAAAAGCTTGTTATATGCATGCAAATACGCATGAAAATGTTTGAAATATGCACGAAAATTGGCAGAATATACTAAATTAAATCATAAATTGTGATGATGATAAAGCTCTTCTAGTCTCTTTCTTTTTATTATCGTAACTGCCAAAACAAAAGACGCGCGCGGTTACTGACCCAGCGTTCCGAAATGCGATAAATGTGCACAACACAATTATTACTCAATATAATTATATTTTGTGACTATTAAATTTGGTCTCGCTCGGTCTTGCTCGGAATCCGAATCTGGAACTTTGCTCGGTAAACAGCAATAACTCGACGCTAAAAAAAATAGACTTCCTCGCTCGTTCTATTTATATAACGATAACAAATGTCAATTCTAATCCTATATTAGGACGACGAAACAACAAATTGAATTAAGCTAGCTTTATGCCGCGGGTTCTCTTAATAGGATTGTGTATTGTCGGATCATACTTATTAAATGCGTACGCAAGTCGAGCGGAGTTTTGTGCGAATTATGTAAAATTGGTTGTCAGTGGAACTCATTAAAATGTTTGAGAAATATAATTAGAGACAGCATTTGTATTATAGGATTGTTTTGTACCAATGCGACGTGGTTATACGACATTAAATTATACCGAAATTATGGAATACTAGTTTTTGCCCGCAGCTTCGATAGCGTTAATTTAGAATTTGACAATCAGTTCGGGTTGTACTCTGCTTGTAATAATATAATTCAATCATGTTTCGAAAGATACGTGACGCCATCTATTATCATAAGAACGTTATTATTGTTTTCCTCGGGAACAGTATTTTTTTCGGGATGAAAGGTAGCCTATGTCCGTTTCTGTACACCTGTCAACGTATATGCAAAATTTCAGAATGATCGGTTCAGTGGTTTAGGCGTGAAAAGGTAACAAACAAACAAACAAACTCATTTTCGCTTTTATAATATTAGTTAGGAAGTTAGGATATTTTGATATGCCTATATACAGGTACACGTACGGCACAGTAGTAGGGAATGCGACTAAGCATGAGGTCTCGCGTTTGTTTTCCGAGTTGGGTAAAGTGTAATGGAATTTTGCTGTGAAAAATTTTTGGTAGCAGCATAGAGCCAGAAACCTTCCCCAGTAGATATAAAGATATTAACTAAAACTTTACAAGATAAAACGGTTTTTTTTAAGACATTACCTGCAATATATGTCATTCCTGCGTCGCGAGGGACTCTATAATCATTCAAACAACGGACACAAATAACACCCAGACTCAGAACCGTCATTTTTGGATAACACAAATTGTTGTCCCATCTGGGAATCGAACCCACAACACTTGGCGTGGCGACAGTGGCGAGGCGACTAATTAAACCACTACGCCATCTCTTCTCCCTAGCCTTTATTATTCCCAAGTCACTTGGGGTCGGCTTTTCTAGTCTAACCGGATTTGACTGGATATCAGTTTTTATACGGAGCGACTGCCATCTGACCTCCGCAACCCGAAAGCTAACGATACCCTAAAGTTAGATCAGTCTCAGGATATTAGAGGGCACTGACTTCCCAATAACGACTGTCATAGATGTTCATGACAGCCGGGACCGACGGCTTAACGTGCTCTCCGAGGCACGGAGCAGGCGATAATTGTCAATCATTACGCACATAATTTCGAAAAGTCATATAACTTCCGAAAGTCAGAGGTACGCGACGTTGGTTCGAACCCGAGACCCTCTGCATTGCAGTCTGTTGGTCTCCCCACAGAACTTTCGCTGCTTAAACCGCTACGACATCCGTGCAGTCAAATGATCGAATTTTAGTTTAACTAGCTAAATTTGTAAATACTTCCCGTGTACAATATCTTCTGCTAATATTAACAATATTTTGCTAAATACGTAAGATTACACGGCAAATGCAACTGCAATACTTAAACATAATATCAAATGTCAAAACTATATGCGTCCGAACTGCTTTCACGTATTGCAAAACAAAAAACACATTTAAACGGATTGTGACGTAATAAGATGGCCGATAAGGACCATGAAGTACGAAGAAAATGACTTGATGGAGGTGATGTTAAAGTTATTAAGGGAATCAGTATGAAGTTTGTAATGTATAGAAAATGTATGCCAGAATAATAAACACAATAGTCTGTGTATCTTTCAGGTTTGAGGTTAAAGTGAACTAAATGCACGTTTCGCTAGCTACTTTTTTTTTACCACCAAATCACTTACAAGAGTTGCCTGATGCCAAATTGTAACCGTCGTTTATGATCGCGTGCAATAAAGGGCCATTCATTTATTACGTAAGATGATTTAGAGGGGGAGGGGGGTCGACCATGTCTAATTTTTCTTACAAGGGGTGGGAGGGAGTCTTGATAGTTTTTACGTAAGATCACAAATATACGCAATGTTAAGATTTGAAAAAGCGCGGGCAATCGCGCGATTATCGAGGTGCGCTCGGATGCTTATAGGTAAACTATTTCCATGGCAACGTACCCGCGCTACCCGCACTGCGCCTCCCGGGAACTCCCCGCTTGTGAACTAGACGTCACCTGTTTGCGTAAACGACACTCGTTATAGTCGTTATTGCGTTGATGATTTAATATTGCAGTTAAATAGTTGAATTATTAAATTGTGTGAACTTCTTTTATTGATGTGTGTTGAATAATGTCTTTATTGTGTTTTAATCATGACCTCCTTGTCGAACCCCGATTTATATAAAAGCTTAGGTATTTGACGCATACAATAAATGTTATTCGTATTCGGGACGATCCGACCAAAAAAGCCAACATGATTGTAAACGTTCCTAAAAATTGTTATTTTTAGAAATAAACATCAAAGCCAACCAAACGTATATTAATTTTTTCCTTTAGATTTTTACGTAATAAATATTAAACAGGGGAGGAGGGGTCGGCCTATACTTAATTTTTCTGATTTAGGGGGAGGGGAGGGGGTCAAAAACTAGTAAAAATCGTCTTACGTAATAAATGAATGGTACATTACGGTTTACTGTTCGTTACCTTACAGTAGACTATTTGTCAATTAAATTATAAATAAATATTCTTCTACCGCAGCATTAATCTTAGTTCGATTGTATCAGACCCATTAATGGTGGTCATCTATCCAGAATTCTGGCAAGGCCTACTGTCCTTAATAACACCACATCCATAGTCTTTTATATTCCGTGCATTAGCCCAGCACAGTTGGTGCAACACGTTAAAGATGTAGAATATCTGTAGCTGGCGATCTGCCAGCGACACGGATCAGTGGAAACACGGTTATCCGGTGCGAGACACGTGTCCAAATTCGATTCTTGCTAAGTAATCACTATAGCTTCGTGTTTGAGGCCAACGATCCGAGGTTTATTTTGTTAGAGGTGATGCTGGTCTTTTTACAACTTCTGTAAGGGCAGATACCAATAATATAATATTCTATCACATAGGTACACACAACACCATCTAGTCCAAACTAAGCAGAGCTTGTACTATGAGTACTAGACAATGGATAAACATACATATATATTATACATAGAAACACCCAGACCAAGACGAACATCCATGTTCATGCACATAAATGTTTGACTTGTGCGGGAATCGAACCCGCGACCTCAGGCGTGGAAGTCGGTTACACTAACCACTACGCCATCGATCTATACACCTTATGGGAATAAGTTCTACCCCGAATTGTGAAGATTGTGGCATTGTGGAGGATGTATACCACTTGTTAGTGGAATGTGTCAGAACTGGGGCTGTGAGACAAGAGGTAATGGAAAAAATTGGTTGTCTGTAAATTCGGTTTACGGACGATAGTTTAACGTGACAACGTCATAACAAAATTTCTTTCCCGTAACGTTACAATGAGCGTAACGGGACAATGAGCGTAACGTTACAATGAGCGTAACGGGACAATGAGTCATCCTTTTTCGTGCGTGCAGCCGGCGTTCATCGATATATTAGACGTTGCCTCCTCTAAGTGTGGGTACTAGACGCTTAGAATTCTAATTAAATTTGTTTTCAAGCTCTATATTGAATGCGTGGTAACTCAGCAGTATAGCGATGTATAGCTGTGTTTGAAGTTTACGGATCGATTTCCAAGTCTGGCGTAAATTTATTGGTTTTTTCAGGATATTCTAAGTAGCATAAACAAGTCTGGATCTGTGCCTACTAAAGGCAATAGGCTCGACCTCTTTTAGGTGGGATCTTAAATTGTGGGTGTGATACACCCAATGCCAGATTTAGAGATCTGGAGCCCTCGGAGCAACAAAGGAGTGGAGGCCCCCTGGCCCCAAATTATTTTCCAAATAAAATGGTCAATTTTTTTAGTCGAGTTTTCCAATAAATATTTTTTTGTGAAACCAAGTATATCAAGTATCAAAGGAAAAGTTGTTTACTAGTCAACATTTTTTTTTACGAAATCTCTTTTGTGGAGACCCCGTGGCTGTAGCCCCGGTTGCCTTCCCCTAAATCCGGCCCTAAATACACCTTTGTCTACTAGGAAATAAGAAAAAAAAATAGCAATAATGTGTTCCGAATTATGTGTTCGAGAGCTAAATTAAATAGGATAGGTGATAGAGCGTCTCCCTGTTTTAGTCCGGTAACAACTTCGAACTCAGTTAGTTTTCCTCCGACTCTGACTCGCATTTTGCTTATGCTTGTGGCGACTTTAATCATTCTCACAAGTTTTTCCGGTATTCGGAAAGATCTTATAATCCGGTAAAGTATTTCTCGGTCAATACTGTCGTATGCTTTAGTAAAGTCCACAAACAGACAATGAACGCTTTGGGCGAACTCCCACCGTTTCTCCATAATTTGTTTCAGCAGAAACATTTGGTCCACTGTACTACGATTTTTGCGAAAGCCCCACTGATAGTCGCCAAGTATTTCCTCTACGTAAGGTTCAAATAAGGTACACATAATTCGGAAAGTCTTGCTAATAGATGGGGGGATAGAACTTAATGGGAGACACAAAGTTATAGGGTATGCTGATGACCTTGCAATCCTAGGGCAGTGTGAGATGGAAGTAATGAGCATGGCAGAGATATTGGAAATGAAAGGCAAGCAAGTGGGTCTCAGAATCAGTCGCGAGAAGACTGAGTATCTCCATATGAAGAGATACAAAGATCACAGAGCAAATAGAAGAGATCTTATAGTCAGAGGCACAACCTATAGAGGCGTCAACAAATTTAAGTATCTCGGGTGCACGATCACGGATACAAATCAAAGGGAGGACGAAATAACCATCCGCATCGTCAACGCGCTAAGGTGTACTGCAGCTCTTCATAAAGTGTTAGTGTCTAAGTTGATAAGCAGAACTACAAAAATGCGCGTCTACAAAACAGTAATTAGGCCGATTTTAATGTACGGGTGCGAGACTTGGACATTGACACTGAAGGAAGAAAATAGACTATTAGTCACGGAGCGAAAGATATTCCGTAAGATTCTGGGACCGACAAGAGGAGAGAAGGGGGAGTGGCGACAAAGATTTAATAGCGAGATTGAAGTCTAGTGTCAGAGCCGAATATCATCGGGGAAATAAAAGCTACCCGACTTCGCTGGCTCGGACATGTGGAACGAATGGGAGAGGATCGAGCTGCCAAAAGAGCATATCTCGGGCGTCCCACCGAGCGTCGTCCGGTGGGTCGTCCAAGGTACCGCTGGAAAGACGAAATAGCTAAAGACTTGAAAGAGATAAATGTGCTCGATTGGTCTGACTTGGCACAAAATAGGATAGAATGGCGCACTTTAATGTCGGAGGCCAAGATCCACTTTGGATCGCTGAGCCAGCGAAGTAAGTAAGTAAGTAATAATGTGTTGCTTTCCAGACATTAATATAACGGTACAAAGAGGACTCGGACACAAATATCTGTGAACGTTTTTCTACCGTGTGTTGATCGAACCCAGACCTTTGCACGCGGTGTCTTGACTAGGTGACTAATAAAACCATTGCGCTATTAATTAAAATTCATTTATTTCAGGTTCATAACCCATATTATATAAGATATAATATGGGTTATGTATGTATATCATACATAAATACAACATCGACACACATATAAATAAGATAATCCACAATATTAATTCAAATTCATTCCCATAATCAATTAATTACAGTAGTCTCTTATCTACGTGCGACACTATATGTAACATGTCTGTCACAATCACAACAGTGCCGCATATAAGGATAGTCCAACCTATTTGCTAGTGTAGTGCAGTCAGATACTTATAAAATTAGTAAATGTTAGATTGTAACATAACATAATATATGCACAGACTAACACTCATTTCCACAGGGGTAGGCAGATACGTCTAATATAATATACTATACGAACCGTTACAAAGTGACAGATAATAAAATTAAACACCAGACGCCATTACGTAATAGAAGCTAATTAAAGCGGGCCATTCACGACACGCACAGACAATCGATACTGCGCGACCCTAAGTGATGAACTTGCATCGAACAAGTTCACCGAATGAATCATCGCGTCCGTAAGACAACAATAAACGAACGAGTGTGAAAAATCTGAACTATTTTTTTCTCGCTCTTCCTCTACATATATATCAAGAATTAGTATTTCGTGATAATGGTATATAAAAGAAAATATTGAGGGTCGATAAAAATATTGGTAAGGACATTGATGCATCTTGTTATCCTTGTGTCAACGTTAAAAATAAATGTTTACTTTTTATAGGGGTTAATTGAAGCGGGCTATTCACGATACGCACAGACAATCGATAAACTTGCATCGAGCGAATTCACTGAATGACTCATCGCACACGTACGACCTAAGGTGGATACAGACTTTGCGTGGCATGCGCCGCGAACGGCGCACACCGAATGCCTCGTAAGGTGTGTACCTTCATATTCGTGACGAGGCATGTGCTACGCACGTGTGCGAGGGCGAGCCAACGTATGTCGGCATTCGTTGTGCGCCGTGCGCGGCGCATGCCTCGAAAAGTCTGTATCCACCTTTACTCGCGCATTGTCAACAACAGCTAGGCTACAGTCAGAAATACTGTTGCTTGAGTGCGTAAACAACGCAGTGGTTTATATTGCTAACCTTACAGCGTATGTAACCAGGTGATAATACATATAATAATAATCTTCTTCTTTCTTCTTTTCGTGTGGTTAGTGGCCAACCTGTTGTCAAGAGTTGTTCAAGCCGCCCGTAGGCCTCTGACATGGCTTAACGACTGCTATCAATTTTGACTACAACCGTGACCGACTTTTTACGTGCCCTCCGAAGCACGGAGACGCTCAGATGAAATACCACTAAGCGGTCACCCATCTATAGACTGACCGCACCCAACGTTGCTTAACCTCGATAATCGCTTACCTATCAGTGAGTGCGTGAAAGAGTAACAAACATCCATACATCCATACAAACTTTCGCTTTTATAATATTAGTAAGGATTGTGACGTTATTAAACAACATACAATATAACATGCCATTCATTCTGTTCACGAGTACTGACGTCAACTCCAATGATTTAAAAAAAAAGTCTTATTGTCTGCGTTTGCCCTTATTTGTAGCAGCACATAAACACAATCAGTGAACTTGCACCGTACCAGTACGCAGCGATGACTCATCGCACTTGTGAGGCGTCCCATTCACTCGCGACATGATCGATTTGTACACAAATTAGACAAATGAGTCGCCAGATAAACGATTGTCGAGACCTCATTATGACAGGGTGAAGTCCAAGCTTGGTTACTGTGTTGTTGAATAAATAGTAATAGTCGGCCTCGATGGCGTAGTGGTTAGTGTAACCGACTGCCACGCCTGAGGTCGCAGGTTCGATTCCCGCACAAGTCAAACATTTGTGTGCATGAACATGGATGTTTGCCTTGGTCTGGGTGTTTCTATGTATAATATGTATGTATTTACACAAAAAAAAGTATATATTTATGTTTATCCATTCTTTTCTTCTTTCTTTTCGTGTGGTTAGTGGCCAACCTGTTATCAAGAGTTGTTCAAACCGCCCGTAGGCCTCTGACATGGCTTAACGACTGCTATCAATTTTGACTACAACCGGGACCTACTTTTTACGTGCCCTCCGAAGCACGGAGACGCTCAGATGAAATACCACTAAGCGGTCACCCATCTATAGACTGACCGCACCCAACGTTGCTTAATCTCGCTAATCGTTTACCGATCAGTGAGTGCAACTGGCTATGAGATATTCATTGTCTAGTACCCATAGTACAAGCTCTGCTTAGTTTGGGCTAGATGGTGTTGTGTGCATGTGGTAGAATATTATTATTATAGTTAGACGTTTAATTAGAACATATTATTTAGATTCACGCTTGTATACCCAAAGGGGTTGGCAGATGAGTATTGTCTTTACAATACTACATTTTGCCTGTTATATTTTTAGGTATACCATGTACCTAGATAATAGAGGTTTAGAGGAAAACGCACTCACTTAAGGCTAATTCTTAAAATTCATTCAGAATATCTAGGGATCTGATATTGTCTAGTAAACGTAATTTATGGACGCAATGTATTTTTACGTTTGACGTTTTTATTGATTTAGTTAAATGCATATTTGTGATAGATGTTCCCGCGGTTTCACCCGCATTTATCGTTACTGCGCCGTCCCCGTGGGTCGTAGCGTGATGTTATGCCTATAGCCTTCCTCGATAAATAGGCTATCCAACACTAAAATAATTTTTCCATTCGAATCAGTAGTTCCTGAGATTAGCGCGTTCAACCAAACAAACTCTTCAGTTTTGTAATATTAGTATAGGTAGATATGGCACTGAGACTCGAGACTGGAGTTTGAACAATTTTGTACTGATAATTGGCACCCAGGAAATCTGATCTCTGTTTCCAAGCTAAAATTTTTTTCATACCTCCGGTATAACTCGTAACATTAAAAAGTAACTGACTATCTCGTTACAACAGCGGTAGTTTTTTTTTTACTTTGTGAATGCTGTGGCTCATAGGGGAGGAGGTGCGGAGGGGTTATGTCAGTCTCACCCGGGGAAAGATAGAAGGTCCCGAGTCCTACCGACTAAACCTACCACGGTGTTCCTTCACAGGGGCCGGGGCGCAAGGAAGGCACTTCAACGTAACTCTCTTTCCTCAGTATAATCCTAACTAATATTATAAAAGCGAAAATGAGTTTGTTTGTTTGGTACCTTTTCACGCCTAAACCACTGAACCGATGATCCTGAAATTTTGCATATACGTTGCAGGTGTACAGAAACGAACATAGGCTACCTTTCATCCTGAAAAAAGTTACTGTTCCCGAGGAAAACAACAATAACGTTCTTATGATAATAGATGGCGCCACATGTCTTTTGAATCATGATTGTAAGCAGAGCACAACCCGAATTGATTGTCAAATTCTAAATTAACGCGAGCGAAGCCGCGAGCAAAATCTAGTTAGTAATATTACTAAAATTAATAAAGCATCACTATATTAAATTTGTTACTAAAGCATCCGTGAAGCGTGTACAATTAATTAATTATAATCTTGACACTTATATTTTCTTCTTCGAAATATTGTAATTAACTTTCCAAATTATCACACTTTCCTTTCTTTGTAAACGAGCGAGTAAGGTATTAAAACGCCATTTTGTATTAAATATACATACTTAAAAATTTAAGCAAGAAACAAGGTAGACTACATATTATGAATTTTATCATACTTATAATAATTATAATATACTATATGTGCCCGCGGTTTCACCTGCATTTATAGATACTGTGCCACTCCCGTGGGTCATAGCGTGATGTTATATAGCCTATAGCCTTCCTCGATAAATAGGCTATCCAACACTAAAATAATTTTTCAATTCGAACCAGTAGTGCCTGAGATTAGCGCGTTCAACCAAACAAACTCTTCAATCAATACGCACATAATTTCGAAAAGTCATATAACTTCCGAAAGTCAGAGGTGCGCGACGTGAGTTTGAATCCGAGACCCTCTGCATTGCAGTCTGTTGGTCTCCCCACTGAGCTATCACTGCTTATTATAAATTAACATTACGCTTACTTAATAATGTCTTACGTTTATGCAAATGTTACACATTGAGATAAAAAATATTTTATACGGATTTCATCGCATTTTAAAAACACTACACACAAGGTTTAGTTAGGTTTAGTAAATTATTATGCTCTAGTTCCTTAGATTGTTGTATATATATTTTTTTTGTTTTGTTTGTTTTGGAAGTTTTTTATAGATAATTTTGAAAATGTAAATGTACCCACGTTGTTTCAACATTATGTTATATACGTAATATGTCAGTTTTATAAATCTACTGTATCATTGGAAGGTTGCTGGTACTTATGGCACAGGTTTTACCTATTTTAAGTACAAGCCGCAAACAATTTGTACCTAAAGTGACTGATATGCTTACATTTAAAATTGTACCTTATGTATGTTATGATCAATGAAACAATAAATTCATTCATTCATTCATTCACTATTCGTAAATTTTACAATTTCATCGACATTTCGGCTACTATTCAGCAGACAAAGATGGTGGTCGTCACAATAACTTAATGAATAGTTTTGCCGCAATAAAATACGTTTATTACCTAAAAATCAAACCTGTTACCATGGCATGCTTCCATGTCTGCTAATTTAAAAGCAATAACCATAACCAAGACTCATATACACAATGCAGTCATAAAATAACCGCTAACATACTCTCAAGAAAGTAATTGATGAACTCGCTTTTAAACGTAACTTAAAGAAACATTTTGAAGATAAAAAGCTAAGATTAACCAAAAATACGTGCTAAGCCATTACTAAGGAGGAAATGCTTTATCATAACCGGTTCAGCAATTACTTACTCCTGTCGTCTGCGAATGGTCCGTCGACAACCAACGTGTATGTAAATGTATAGTAATATTATAAAGCTGAAGAGTTTGTTTGTTTGTTTGAACGCGTTAATCTCAGGCACTACTGGTTCGAATTGTAAAATTCTTTTAGTTTTGGATAGCCTATTTATCGAGGAAGGCTATAGGCTGTACAACATCACGCTACGACCCATGGGAGCGGCGCAGTAATCATTAACGCGGGCGAAACCGCGAGCACATCTAGTATTATATGGAGGAAAGATTTGTATGGTTGTAATTTTTCTTAAAATCAAATACTACTAGACCGATTTTAAAATTATTTCATCATTAGGAAGCTACTTTATCCAGAAGGGACATAGGCTATATGTATAACCATAATGCTTCGTGCCACGGTAAGCCACGTCTAAAACAACGTGTGTACATTTTGCTCAATTTTTGTAAAGAGCCTGCGAATAGAGTAATTTAAATAAAAACTTACTGATAATAATGAATACATTTGGTAAGAGCCTGACAAAGGAAGTAATTTTAAAAATCCTTATCGATAAAATTGAAAGGAAACTTTTCTCCAAAACAATACTACCATTATTATCAAAATAATAAACAAAGGGAATACAATGAACTCGTAGGTCGTGTGTGTGACGTCATCACATATTACGTAAGCAGCTGTGTGGCCGCACAGCGATGAACTGGATACAATTAGTGCGATTCTTGGAATACGCGCCGCCTTGTTCTAAGAGATGATTCATTGGAGCTAATCCACACAATACACAGACGCAGATGGCTGATAATAAAATGCGAGAACAGACATACTAATTTAGTAAATTACCAATGTTTTTATGTGAAAAAAGTAAGTTTATGTAAAGATACTACCTTTTGCCCGCGGTTTCGCTCGAGAACAGTACCTACTTTTTTCTGGATGATAGGTAGGAGATGATCATTTCGCTAGATATGTTTAGTCATATGTATTAAAGGACAAGCAAATTGCAGCCTTTTCAGCTAATTCCACTTTGACTGGGAATTTTTACCAAAAAAACTGATAGAACACATTGCCTGACCAGGTAAACGAACTCTTGACCTACACAAACGACAGGCCAGAATGCGATCGACGAGACAGAATACAAAGAATCGATATTCGTGATTTCTTTATGCATCCAGATCCAATGGAAGCATAGTTGATTTGATTTATTGTCAGTTTTTTATTAAATTAAATAATTTTATCATGTTTTAGTAAACATGTCAAAATTATTCAGTCTAACCGAAAAACCAAATAATCTGGCCCTTCAAGAATCAGATGACCCTTGGGCTTGGTGGTGCCTGGAGCCCTGTCCTTGGATCAAATTATAGCTAGCGTAGTTAGTGCTAGACTGGTACCTCGCTCGGAATCCAGGGGCTTAGCTCAAATTGGACAAAAATGTAGGTCTGAACCTGGATTGAATGGGGTAAAGTACCTCCACCATACAGAAGCCAACAACCTAATGTTATATTCCTTGTGATAGCATTGCTAAGATCCTTAGGGAGGTGCTGTGACATCAGCGAGGGTTCAATGATCTGACACAGGGTACCGCAATCGTCATGAAGCCATGCATGTTGCTGCACCATTAACAGGTTCATAGTTTTGTATGTAAGCAACAAGTAGGCGTGTACACTAAGCATATAATGACGTATATAAACATCGCCTCTGTGAACAGTAGGCCTTACTCCTGAAAAAGACACAGTCAAAAATATTCATTTAGGTCACAAAGTAATAATATCCTCCAGACCGATTTCGGCCACGGTGGCCAGTCTTAACGGAGACTGGCCAACTACGCAGGAGATATTATAGTGCACAAGTGTGTGCGAAAACACAAGTGCACTCTCTGTTCCTTAACTCTCATGATCCGATGGGACGATAATCCGACACGACCGGAGAGACATCGAGCGCAGAACCACCTGCTTTACGTGCTTACCGAGGCATGGGGGTGTCTTACACCGCCAACTTCCTAATTCCAGGCTGCTATTGAGATTTCTGAAAAACCCTATAAATGTTTGTTGGCCCGACCCGGGATTCGAACCCGAGATCTCATGCACAGCAGTCGCATTCACTACCGCTGCGCCACGGAGGCAGTTAAGGCAGGTCACAAAGTAACACATGAACGTATAGCATACATCGAGCTTACCTTGTTCTGGGAATCCAAACTAACTGGGTTAAGGTTACATCCATCCATATCCTTACCATCGACTAGGTCGTATGCTTGGTTATATAATTCACCACCAGCACCTACCACTACCACCTACCTTACCAATCTTGCTTGTATAAATCTCTATAAACTTGACCCCAGCACCAATGACACGTAATTTAAAATCTGAGAGCCTGTCTAACAGTCATAATGCTGTCGCTGAGCCGTGGTATTGTCACTCAGCCGTGAGCGAAAGCGACGGCTCTGCGGCCACGATTCGACGTGGTGTCCACCCGGTAACGACAGACTTGATTGGAATTAGATATGCATGACAATTATTTATAAAATTTTCGCCAAATTTGTTTGTTGGTTAATTAAATGTTTTTTATTAAGCGTGAAGCAGAAAGCTGTGTTGTGGTATTACTTTTTTATCTGCCTGTCTTACTTAAGGGCAAAGGCTCTGTCATGTGCTAATTTCGACCAGTCTCTCATATAGCTGTCCAATTCGTTCCGCTTATGCCTCAGTCTACCACGTTGCCGCTTAACACCATGTAGGGTCCAGGTTGCGCGGATTTTAGCCTAAAGCTACTTCGGCATGCGGAAAACCTGTTTGGCCGATCTGACATCTGCGATTTGTCTTTTTTGGAGCTTAGTGTGGTACTCCTAATTCGGTTTGTTAGCTTGGATACTGTCCACGACCCGCTGACTATCCTCACCTATGCTTATCAGTTAAAGACGTAGAATACATACGTGAAGTATTTTATTTTACTGTAGCAATTACATTTATGCCTATGTAATGGGCAGCCGGCAGTGATAGTAAAACCTAACAACACTGACCCGGGAATCGACCCGCAACACGCGATCAGTACTTTACTGAACCGCCGAACTGATTCATTTTCGTATTATATAAAACTAAATTAGTCGGTCGGATTATCTGTCTGTTTGTTCACGCTCCAACTTGCAAGATAATGTGAGATTTCGCTCAATATCGTGCGATGGGCCTCTAGGTGGATCACCACGCGTTTGTGGTTATATGGACTGGTCTTTTTCATTCAAGATAAACGAAAGTAAAATATATTAACGTGTTTTGTTTTTACTGAGTTGGTAAGCATACGTAAATCTTATCAGGGTGGAAATACTGTTTTAGTAGAATTGCTTCAAATTTGAATGGTGACTCTACCACAAATTGGATCGACAAATGTGGACGGGTCAATATCAATCGTCAATCTAACGAAACAAGTGTACATTTAGGAACTAGTTGGGATAACACATATTTTAGATTAGGTCTTCGTGTTCTAAAATTACTGGACGCTGAAGTCTATTAAATAAAAAGCTATAGCCTATAGGGAGACCCTTGGACTGCCACGCAGAAGTCTCAAGTTCGGTCTCAAAACACGCACTTCTGACTTGACGAAGTTATGTGCGTATTAAATAGTAAATAATACGCTTTAATGGTTAAGGAAAATATCATGAGGAAACGTCCTGTCTAAGTCTTGCATAATGTTCTCGAAGATATGCGAAGTCTACCAACCCATGATGGGTCAGCTTAGCAGACTCCTAAAACTTCTCACACTGAGATGAAGTCCGTGCCCAGCCGTGGCACTATTAAGACTGCGCCGAGCGAAATGTGCTAAAACAGGCCGTCACAGTTAAGTGAATAAAATCAACACTTTTTGTTTAATACAAATATAAAATATACATTTACCATAACAATGAATGTGTTTACAATTACTCCGGGTTAAAAACTTTAAATAATTAATATTTTCGCCTAAAACATACTCAAATTTGCACAAAAAATGCAAAAACGTAAGCTCGTATTAAGTGATTTTTTAGATTATAACACTAGAAATCTATCTTATTTTACAGCTTAAACGAAACATAAATAGTTATATTACAATTTGTCCGTCCCAAATATTTAAGTTATTGGTTAACAATAAAGATACATATTTATCAAAAAAGCACTTCAAACCCTCCATATAATTTTACTATGGCGGCCACGCGCCGATTTGAATATTGAGCTCTGTCATTTAGTCCAACCGCGTCTTGTTTGTGAATACATTATATATCATCTCTATATACATAAATGCAGAGAAATGAATGCCTACCCCTCTGGGAAACAGGCGTGAATCTATGTATGTATGTATACATAAATGCAACAGCTGTGCATGAAGTTCCAAGTTACATACACGTGCTTAGTTTCACTGGAATTTGTACACTAATTATATTTTAATTTTTTAGTAGAGCCGACTTTATTGCAAGTAGTTGGTCACCCTATCAGTAATATTCGTGGTAGGTGGTGCGTGAACCTAAGCTACGAGATGCGGTACATAGCTGGCTTGCCTCTTTTAGACTATATTGTACTTCACTTGGCACGAGAAGACCTTGGTCAACGATCTCTGTCCAAATCTGCTGTAAACCTATTCATATAAGTACCTACATAGATTCTCTTCTTTCTACCGAGCATACTCCCACGAGAGGTCAGCAAATGTATATTCGATCCCGATTTTGTCACCTAGATATAATATCAATCAGCAAATGGCGATCGCGAGATCGCGAGGTTTTGGGTTGAATGCAGAGGTCTAGAAAATTTTCATTAATAGAGCGTCTAGTAGTATGCCCGGTAAATAATAATAATAATATTCTACCACATACACACAACACTATCTAGCCCAAACTAAGCAGAGCTAGTACTATGGGTACTAGACAATGGATAAACATACATAAGTATATACCTTTTTTTGTAAATACTTACATATTATACACAGAAACACCCAGACCAAGATAAACATCCATGTTCTTGTACACAAATGTTTGACTTGTGCGGGAATCGAACCCGCAACCTCAGGCGTGGCAGTCGGTTACACTAACCGCTATGCCATTGAGGCCGCCAAATGGTAATGTCATGCCTTCTATTACGTAGGAACTAAAGTATAGCAGCCAAAATATGGTTGTAAAACCTCTGCTTACACTTACGAACACATACAGGTTGTCCGGTAATTAATGGATAACCTTGCAATGTCTTATAGTACAACTGTAGGTCGTTCAGAAAAAACAAAGAAATAATAGAAAAGTGCAATAGCTAGCCAGCAATCATACTTTTGACTGTCTATCTATTAGCATAATTAGTGTTTAATAATAAAACAATAAAAAACCGATGGAATTCATTCATTGATGGTCGTAGTGTACAAGAAAGTTAATTTTAACCTCGCGAGTTTGACAGTTCGTCTAAGACAGGACAAAGTCGGTCGGATCAGCTAGTTACAAATAAAAATCAACACACGCATTTTTTTGTACAATAGCAGGCATTTTGACCCAGTGAAATGTGTATGGCTCCTGAAAGCCATGCGTTCAGGAACCAAATAAGGTTACTAGCAAATTTGTTTTATATTATCTTCATTTTTTATAATTTCTCGTGTCATTTACGTGTAGCAAAGCAAGAATCAAAATATACAACTTAACCAATATAAACAAAACCAAACTATTTAAAGGTAAAATAAAAAGGAATGGCACAAAATATATTACAGCAAATTAAAAAAAAATATTACCAATTTGATTACAAATAGTCATTTGTAATCAAATAGGCAATATTTTTTTAAATTAGCATAGAATTATTGTCAACTTATTCTGCAAGATATTAAGAAGACTAATTGTGTTAGAGATGAGATTAACGTCATAAGTGAGATTAAAACTCACGACCTCTCGTTCGCACACTCAATGCCTCCAATTGCAATGCAATCCATTTCACTAATAAATCATCAAAACATTAATTAAGAAACAAAAAACGATAAATCATTCCATAATCCAATTAACGAACAATTTAATCCGCCGTTTCCTAGAATTTCAGTTAAATTAAATATCAATACAAGAACTATAATATTCGCGACAAAATTTCTTGCGATGCGACAAAAACTGTCACGTTTAGTCGCATGTCACGGTATCTTACCGATGTAATGAGTGCGGTGTATTGACCGAGAGAAACCGACGCACGAAACATGTGTAGAACGAGTGCGTTGCCACTGATATAATAGCTTGAAGATAACTATCTAATAATTAGTATAGAAACGAACAATGTTGTTTCATTTCCTTGGTTTACGTAATGTTTAGTTCATGTTTTGTTTTATTAATCCTAATCCTAATCCTAACTAATATTATAAAAGCGAAAATGAGTTTGTTTGTCTGTTACCTTTTCACGCCTAAACCACTGAACCGATCATCCTGAAATTTTGCATGTACGGTTACAGAAACGTACATAGGCTACCTTTCATCCCGAAAAAATTACTGTTCCCGAGGAAAACAGTAATAACGTTCTTATGATAATAGATGGCGCCACGTGTCTTTCGAATCATGATTGAATTCTATTATTACAAGCAGAGTACAACCCGAATTGATTGTCAAATTCTAAATTAACGCGATCGAAGCTGCGGGCAAAAGCTAGTATAATATAATAATCTATCACAAACACACAGCACCATCTAGCCCAAACTAAGCAGGGTGCACTGCACACCGACTGCAATTGGGCTGCGCGGTTGGTTTGCAGTTTTATTGCAGTCATACTTACTGCATTCAAACTGTACTTTTGCAGTCGGAGTGCACTTGAAATGCAGTCCGTATGTTTAGAGCCTAAAGCTTTTTTCAAGGAAACTTTAATTTAAATTCGCCTGGTAAGTCATAGTCAAAGTCATTCATTAATTTAGGTCACAAAGGAACACTTATGAATGTCAAAAGCCTTTGAAACTTCGCGATGGCTCCGGAAAGTTGAGGTCCTCTGTTTATCTTAGCTGTCCAAAGGTCTCATTTGAAACTTATTTGGTGCGTCATTAATATATTACTTTTAACTGGCTCGGTGGCGAAGTGATAGTGAAATCGACTGTCCATGATAAGGTCTCGAGATCGATTCCCGGATCGGCTTACCGGTCAGATAATATTGTATTCTATTTACGCGAATGTTATTAATTGAAATTAAACTACTTTCTACGGATTTTATCGCTTTGTATAATTAACACTATTACATAATTATTATGTCATCATAAGTCACGGGGAGACCATGACCATGTCTTTTCTTTCTTTTTTTTTAATTTTGCTCGTCAAAATGACCACACTCCACCTGATGGTAAGCAGTCGTGTGGTCTAACAGCAGTGGCCTCCACATCGCCCCCACAGTAGCCGAGGCCATGTTGAGGTCTCTACTTTGACGGCCTGAGAAGATGCTTTTTCACGCCCCGCTTAAAGAACCCAGGATTGAAGGAAGAAGGAAACACGTGCCTTGGCAGAGAATTCCATGCCTTGGTCGTTCGGCAGAGATATGAGGACCCAAACTTCTTGGTACGCGCTCTAATCGACTCTACCGTGTAAGGATGGCATCTGAGCCCAGCACGCGTTGTTCTGGATAGGAAAGGGGAGGGCGGGATAAGGTAGAATAACTCTTCAGAGCACTCCCCGTGGTATATTCTGTAGAAACATGCCAATGAGGCAATGTCTCTACGGAGTTGCAGAGGTTCCAGTGAACTCGTGACCTCTGGATCTCCGATGATACGGACAGCCCGCCGCTGTAACCGGTCGAGAGCGTCCAGCAAGTACTGCGCGGAGCCATCCCAAAGATGAGAACAGTACTCCACGCAAGGGCGCACTTGTGCCTTATACAATAGGCACAGTTGCCCAGGCGTGAAGAACCGCCTCACCCTGTTCAGAACTCCGAGTTTTCGCGAAGCTTGCTTAATGACGCTCTCGATATAGGTTTTCTGATTAAGGGAGCGGCAAAGATCCATACCTAAGATGGAGAGACTGTCACGTATCACCAGTGGAGTGTTCTTCAGAGAAGGGAGGGGAAGGAACGGAGACTTTTTTGTTGAGAACGCGCATGCCTGGGTCTTCTTGGCGTTGAACTCGACCAAGTTCTTGGCACCCCATTCATAGATGCGGTCCAAGGTCCGGTCAAGTTCAACGACAAGATTCTGCCTTTTCCCCTCAACCTCAGCCTGTTTGGCCCCAGGATGTCCGAGATATCGCCCATGCACGGTACTGTCGTCCGCATAACAATGTATGTTGCCGAGATTCAACATATCATTGATATGCAGAAGAAAGAGCGTAGGGGATAAGACAGAACCCTGAGGCACTCCTGCATTGACCTGCATAAATTTGGAAGCGCGACCGTCGCAAAGGACCCGAATACGACGCTTCTGCAGGAAACTTGCAATCCAGGTGCACAGTTGAGGGGGCAAGCCATAGGCCGGAAGCTTGGAAAGAAGAGACCGGTGCCAGACTCTGTCGAAAGCTTTAGCTATGTCAAGGCTGATAGCCAAAGACTCGCCGTGCTTGTCCATAGCCTCACCCCAGAGGTGCGTGACGAACGCTAGAAGATCACCCGTTGATCGTTTAGACCGAAAGCCGTATTGGCGATCATTGATCAACGATTGATCCTCCAGGTAGCGGACAATTTGGGTGTTTATAATCCGCTCGAACACCTTGGAAAGCACCGAGGTGATAGCTATGGGTCGATAGTTGCTTGGCTCGGAACGGTCCCCCTTTTTGGGAATCGGTTGAACGTTCGCTTCCTTCCAAGCCTCAGGCACAATGCCTGCGACGTAAGACGTCCGGTATAGGCGCGTAAGTGTGGGAGACAACTCCGCTGCACATTTTTTAAGAACCACAGCTGGGATGCCGTCAGGTCCACTGGCTTTCCGAACATCGAGAGACTGCAGTATCGCACGAACGGTTCGTTGCCTGATACATATATCAGGCATGGTGTAGCCGCAGTTGGCAATGTTAGGCGGCTGCGAACCGCAGTCATCGATTCGGGAGTTGGCCGCAAAGAGATTTGCAAGCAGATCTGCTTTCTCCTGCGGCCGATGAGCCAGTGATCCATTCGGATACCTCTGAGGGGGCAGCATGGTCTGGCAGAAGTTGGACTGCACGGCTTTGGCCAGGCGCCAATAGCTACGACTGCCCGTAGGATGCGCCATTAGTTCCTGGCCGAACCGTGCGACGCGCTGGGCATCCGCTCTTAAGTATGCCCTCTTGCAGACCTTTGTGGCTTGGTTGAACGCTGCCTTCAGGTGATCCACGTTAGGGTCGTTGAGAGTGCGAGCCCTGGTCCAAGCGCGATACGCTGTCTGTTTGCGTTCAACAGCATCGGCGCATTCACGCCCGAACCAGGGCCTTTTCCTGCCGCCGCTCGTGACATCACTGTATGGAATATAATATTCCATACCCAGGATGATTTCACCAGCGACAGCAGTAGCGCTCTCTGATGGATCCCTGTTCTCAAAGCAGCGTTGAGCCCAAGGGATGGATGCGAAGTATTCCCGCATTCCATCCCAGTCTGCTGACGAGTAGTGCCACAGTCGTCGTCTCGCCTCCTCGGGTCGTGGGGGCGTAACAACAACAGCTGTGGCACAAACCAGACAGTGGTCTGAGGTGCCCAAAGGAGCACGAATCGACACACTGTACCGGTTCGGGTTACTCGTCAGCAGCAGATCGAGCAGAGAGGGCGCCTGACCTGCAATATCTGGTATCCGGGTGGGCTGGAGTACCAGTTGAGACAGGTCATGCGTGAGAGCGAACGCATGGGCAGTTCGTCCCGCGTGGTCTGTTTTGGGAGAACCCAACCAGGTCTCATGGTGGGCATTGAAATCTCCCAAGAACACCAACTCAGCGTTCGGAAACCGCTCCTGCGCGTCGTCTGCCGCCTGACTCAGGTAATTGAAGAGTCGAGTTGTCTCAGCGTCTCCTGAATGGGATCGGTAGAGGCACATGTAGATTTGGCTGAAAGAGCCATGATCTACGTGTACCCAAAGGACAGAGAAGGAAGGGTCCTCTAGGCATTGTAGACGGCGACAGCAAATATCCGCCCTAACAAACAAGCATACCCCGGCTTTCGCGAGGAAACACTCCTCTAGCACGTAGCCGGGATATTGCAGGTAGTTCGTGTCTGCAGGACGGCGTATTTGTGTCTCCGTTAGAAAAAGCATTGCCGGCCGAGCCGTCTCCAGGTGGTGATGGACGGCATTAAGGTTAGCGTGGAGTCCTCTGATGTTAATAAACTCCACGACACAGGAAGCAGCAGTGGGGTTACGGCGATTGGCTGCTGTTGAACGACAATGCTTTGTTCGTACTGCCATAGAGTGAAAGGAAGGGGAAGCGCGAAAAAAAAAAAAGAGGCGGCTATTCTCGCAGCAAAGTGTCTGCTGAAAAGCAACCGAAACGTCGGGAAAAGTGTAAACTTAAATACAAATAGTTTTAATAATTTAATTAGCTTAAGAATTAGTAAAGTTTAATAGTAATAGCAGTAGTGTAACAGTTTTCAAAATAATAATATCCTTTTCTTTGTTTTACAGGTAATTAATAAGAAAAAGAAAACAGTACCTACATTCTGATGCAAGCTATTCCACGACTTTACAAAGATTATAAGTGATAGGGTGAGTGTGAAAGTCATCATACATATCACGCCTATATCCCTGAAGGTATCGCCAAGGGTGCATAGCACCCACTCTTCGCCATATCACTTTTAAGTTCCATGTAATAGGTTTACCCATTGTCATTTTTGAGTAGTAGAGCCTCGCTGATTTCAGCATGAATGGGCCGGCTCGACCGGGGAAGGACTACCCTCTCACAGAATATCGACGTGAAATAGCAGTATTTCTACTGTTGTGTTTCGTTCGGTGAGTGAGAGTGCCGGAGGCCCAATCACCTTCTTTCCTCCTTCCCACTTCCTTTTTATCTTCTTCCTTTCCTAAAGGGTCGGTAACGCGCAAGTGATGCCTCTGGTGTTGCAGGCGTCCCTACTCTACGGTGACCACTTACCATCAGGTGGGCCGTATGCTTGTTTGCCACCTTAGATGTATATAAAAAAAATTGTCATCCACCAGGCACAATTCCGGAATTCGTGCTACTAAGAATTTCTTTGAAATTAAACTACTATATACGGATTTTATCGCGTTGTTTATTTGACACTGTTACAAATTATTTTGAAAAACTGTTACACTACTATAATCACTATTAAACTTTACAAATTTTTAAGCTAATTAAATTATTGAAACTATTAAAACTATTTATACTATTACTATACTATTATACTATTTAGATTTATCTAAATAACTATTAAAACTATTTATACTATTACTATACTATTATACTATTTAGATTTATCTAAATATAGATAAATCTAAATAGTATAATAGTATAGTAATAGTATAAATAGTTTTAATAGTTTCAATAATTTAATTAGCTTAAAAAATTTGTAAAGTTTAATAGTGATTATAGTAGTGTAACAGTTTTTCAAAAAATTTTGTAACAGTGTCAAATAAACAACGCGATAAAATCCGTATATAGTAGTTTAATTTCAATGAAAAACATTCGCGTAAACAGAAGACAATATTATAAGAATTTCTTTCCAAAAAAGCTTAATAACATTTTTGCTCGAGTCAAGAATCGAACTTAAGACCTCATGTCACAGCAGTTGCGTCCTACCACCGCACGATCGAAGCAGTCAATAATAATAATAATATTCTATCACATACACACAACACCATCTAGCCCAAACTAAGTAGAGCTTGTACTATGGGTACTAGACAATGGATAAGCATACATATTATATACTTTTTTTTGGAAATACATACATATTATACATAGAAACAATGTCAATGTTGTTTATATGCAGACTTGATTGCGCAGTCCATATATAAACTTCGTATGATATTTTTACTAAAGAATTCCGATAGCGATCTTCGCTTGCAGAGAATTTAATTTTTCTATGCATTTTAAATATCTAATAAATATTTTCTTTGAGTTATTTGACTTGAAGACTTTTGAATATTATCTCGACTGGGTTTAAAAATAGTAGTCACACGCCTTTATTCTTGAAAAGGTAGAAATATGTGTATTTCGTCGAGTAAGGCTTTAAGTCTCAAATAAAAAAGCAAGCCTATTGCCGTCAGTTCTTATTCAGTGCTGCTACTAAAAATTCCGGAAAGAAGACCTTAGTACACTTTGCCCGACCATGGAAGCAATCCTTAGACCTTATGCACAGCGGTCGCGTACTGTTGCGCCACCGTTTTGTACGTGTTATATTGAATGTGAAACTAACTGTTATCTGTGACTTTGGTTGTTTTCTTTAATACGACAAAAGAAATGCGATGTCACCTTAAGGATTTGCAGTAATCTACATTGCAAAATAAAAAGCATAATTGTTTATAAGAAAACATGTTCTGCCAAAAAAATTACGTGTGCGATTTTATTGCACCCAAGTGTAACCACACTAGTAATTAATTACCTACTTACAAGACAAATTGAAAGTCTCTATTAATCTTCTCCCTAGCTTTATTATTCCTAAGTCACTTGGGGTCGGCTTTCTAGTCTAACCGGATTTGACTGGATATCAGTTTTTACACGGAGCGACTGCCATCTGACCTCCGCATCGCGAAGGCTAACGATACCCTAAGGTTAGACCAGTGTCAGGATATTAGAGGGCACTGACTTCCCAATAACGACTGCCATAGATGTCATTGACAGCCGGGACCGACGGCTTACCGTTGTCTCCGAGGCACGGAGCAGGCGATAATTGTCAATCAATACACACATAAATTCGAAAAGTCATATAATTTCCGAAAGTCAGAGGTGCTCGACGTGGGTTCGAACCCGAGACCCTCTGCATTGCAGTCTGTTGATCTCCCCACTGAGCTATCGCTGCTATGTGTATGTATAAAGTCTCTATTAATAATATAATTATAATATTGTATAGCAACTTTAAAGGGGCAATCGTCTTATTCCCTATGCTGTGAGCATTTCGAAAACTCCCTATACATTGTCTATATCATAAAGGAAACCTCTGTGCAAAATTTCAGCTTTGTAAGTCCATGGGCTAAGTGTTTATGAGTCAGACAGTCTGTGAGTCAGGACTCCTCCTTCTATATCTATTGATTAATATCAAAATAAACGCTCGAAAATACTCTCTGATATTACAAGCACTCTTAAACGGCATTTGATCATAAATACGATATGATTCCCGACATTATACGCTACTTCATCAGTACAAATCGCTCACTTTATCTCCATACGAAAGTTTATTTATAACAAGGACTACTGTTTGTCTGTTCAGTGGAATGCAGCTCGCATCTGCGCGTGAGTCACGTGCTTCACATTGTATTAAGACGCGTACAGATAATAGCGACACTGCATCAAGCGTTATATATGATGCAAGTAGTATTTACGGCAGCGGCAGCACAATGGGGCGAGATTGGACTTGTGATCGAAAATCGGTCCGACTTCAATCCATTGTATCCATTACCAACGTGAACCCACTCCTAATCCAAAAATTCTAGCCTAGCTAGAGGGCTTTAAATGATTATTAGTAATTTGTTAGCCAAATTGCTAGTATTTTTGAAGTGAAAACTTCTTTAGGCGCGTTGAGCACTTCTTTAGTGCACAAAAATCATAGAACTCCCGTTATCGTCACGCTTCGTCATCGTCACGCTTCCACGCTGTCCATTTTTGAATTATTTTAGAATATTAACAGAATCTCAGAAATGATGCGTCCTACACAAAAAATAACGAAATTTTGACCCCCTTAATAACCCCTAAGAGAGTATCAGGAATCCGATCCGCCTCTTTTTTGTTTTGTTTTTGTTTATAAAGAAGTGTTTATGATCAAGGATTAAAGTTTTCACTTCTATCGGTAGTCCCCAAAGACTGCTCCAATTTTTTATTTTTATAAAATCTTATAAACTTTTTTTTTTTGCCTAACCTAACCTAACCTAACTGTGCTGTAGGTTCAATGCCTGATACAAAAATGGTTTGGTTCACAGATATTCACAGAATTGTTTTTGTTTGTGTTTGTAAAGTCATCTGCAATCTGTGCTTGCAATAGAGAGATTTTAATAAAAGCCAAAATTGTCATCTTTAGAAAAGGAAGTTGGAGTATTTTCATGCAAAAGGAAAGGACGATGGAAGAAAACGAAGGACGCAAGTTTGTTTTCATGCAATTTTCTATTTGAATGTAATCTATTCTAGAATATCGCTAGACCGAACTATCGAAATGTAACATTACAAAGACGTGTTGCTAAAATCTGAACGAAGCTTTACTAATGCAGCTTATTTCTTGATGGGTTCGCAGTATATTGAGCACAGCCAGATGGTGGACAGTAATCGCGGTGCAAGGCACTTGTGTTCTGTATAGGTTAATAATGACTGACCCATTTAACCTGATCGGCAGTCGTAAATTACTGGAACCTCTTAAAAAAGACTTAGTGCTGGGACAGAGACTGACTGTAGCGAATCGTCTTCACAAAAAATTAATTTACTAGAACTAACACTATAATTGGCAAAATGTTAATGCATCTGTAATATTATGCTTGCCGATTTGAGAATATAAGCGTAATGCCTCTAAATCTAAAAGCTTTTAATTTTAATTACTTCAATTTTAGTTTTAGTTATCTTAAGCGATAGCGCAGTGGGAAACCGTTGGACTGCCACGCAGGGATCTCGAGTTCGAATCCAAGGCGCGCATCTCTGACTTTTCGAAGTTATATGCGTATTAAATAGTTAATTATCGCTTGCTTTAACGGTGAAGGAAAACATCGTCTGGAAACCTGCATGTCTGAGAGTTCTCCATAATGTTCTCGAAGATATGTGAAGTCTGCCAACCCGCACTAGGCCAGCGTGGTGGACTATGGCCTAACCCTTCTCATAGTGAGAAGAGGCCTGTGCCCAGCAGTGGGACAGTTTAATACAGGGCTGATATAATTATTATTATTAATTTAGTTTCAGTTGAATGTCATCATAATTTAGAATTCATACGTACTCATGCAAAAATATCTTCAAAAGTAGAGCCTGTCTGCTGGGTGGGTCGCTAATGTAGTCTCTTTTCCAGCAGCCCATCTACTATACAAGGCAGCGAGTAGCCACACCGTGGGGTTTTGGTCCGTAGGCCCGAAGCACGGGAGAGTTGGACATAACCCTCTCAACTCACCTTGTGGCAAGGGGGTATGCATCAGGCGCATTTTCCACGTAAAAAAAAAGAAAACCGCGTGATACACCCACATTTTGCTGGCGATGTTAAGTCTGTCTCATATAACACAGCTTGCCCTGTGTTATATGAGACTTAGACTTAAAATCGCCAGCAAAATGTCAGCAAAACTTAATTCGAGAACCGTGACTCATATTTAGGACCTTATGATCAGACGCAAACATAAACAATTACTTAACTAGCAATACATTTTATCAGAATCTGACACAAAATCTACATAATCAAACACCACCAACTATTGTAAAACATCTTCATCACTCTCAAAAGATTCAATCTGCATATTTCCAATAAGCTAATCCCATCTAATCCATTAACGGCTGCAGCGGGGTACTTACTTGATGAGCTCAGCAACATCGGCAATGTATAACGTACATATGGAATCTATACATCGTATGGTGGTTCTAAGTTTGGAGCTGGTACGTTGGTGGAAGGGATCCTGTCTATTTCTGGCGCTGTTTGGAATGCGACGGTGTTGTGCTATAGTTAGAAGAAATGCTGTCGGATGACATGTTTGTGTTTAATAAACCTGAAAGATAAAAGAGCTGTTTGGCTTTTGGTAATGACTGATTCATTTTACCTAACAGTTAATTAGCAGCGATGCCTAGTGCTAGCCTGGTGGGAAGCCGTTGCACTGTCACGCAGATGTCAAATTCAATCCCAAGGCACGCACCTCTGACATTTCGTAGTTATCCGCGTATTAAATAATTAATTATATTATTGGTCGCTTTAACGGTGAAGAAAAACATCGTGAGGAAACGAGCATATCTAAAAGTTCTTCATAATGTGTTCAAAGATATGTTAAGTTTGCCTGGACCAGCGTGGTGGATTATGGCCTAACCCTTCTCACTCTAAGAAGAGGCCCGTACCAAGCAGTGGGACAATTAATACATAGGGCTGATATTATATATTATGATTAATAGAGCCTTGCTGATTTCAACTTGAATGAGCCAACCGCGGATTCTGTGAGGCGACAGTACTTATTTCCTATATACTGTTGCGTATCGACCGGTGAAAGTGAGCGCCAGACGTTCAATCAATACTTCTTTTTCTTCTCCTATCCTCTTCCATTTCTTTCCTCTTACATAAGGTATGGTAACTGCTTACCTTCAGATAGATTTGTTTGCCATCTATGTACTTTATGGCAGGCAGCGACTTGGACAACCTATTATTTTTAATCGCTTCTGTAATGCCAAGAAAACGTTAACCGGCAAGAAGGCCGTTGGCACCAACAACAATAACAAAAATGTTAAGTACATCACGTAAGTACGACGTACAATAATAGTTGCATTGACATTGATCACATACCTAGATGCGTGCGCGTATTTACGGAATCTGTCTTCGTTTTCATAAACGTGTCCAATATTCCTAGGAGTTTCGTGAAGATTTATAATTGTGCTTTCGCCTCTTCTCCCTAGCCTTTATTATTCCCAACTTACTTGGGGTCGGCTTTTTAGTCTAACCGGATTTGACTAGATATCGGTGTTTACACGGAGCGACTGCCATCTGACCTCCGCAACCCGAAGGCTAACGATACCCTAAGGCTAGACCAGTGTTAGAATATTAGAAGGCACTGACTTCCCAATAACGACTGCCATAGATGTTCATGGCAGCCAGGACCGACGGCTTAACGTGCTCTCCGCGGCACGGAGCAGGCGATAATTGTCAATCAATACGCACATAATTTCGAAAAGTCATATAACTTCTGAAAGTCAGAGGTGCGCGACGTGAGTTCGAATCTGAGACCCTCTGCATTGCATTTTGTTCGTCTCCCCACTCAGCTATCGCTGATAGAATTATAATTGTGGTACTCCCTCTTAAATACCAAAAATCCGGTCCTACGTAATCCTTCTAGAATTTTCCAATTTTTCTGCGACATGTTTAAGTATTTGTTGTCATCCGACATCCACTAGTCCAAACATAAGTGCTATTTGTTATTGTGCAAGGCTCGCAATTTCCTGGGACTTCGTTTCCAATACATATTTCATTGATTTAATACTAGCGAATTGTAAGTTTTCATTCCGGAGAATTTATTGCTATTTCTTGATATATACTCAACTACAGTAACTCTGTTGTGGTCTGGTCTGGTTACTATAAGGAAATTAACCCGTCGTGCCACAGCGGTATGAATGAAGCCTCGCTGATTCCAGCATGAATGGGCCAGCTCGACTAGGGAAGGACTACCCTGTCACAGAATATCGACGTGAAATAGCAATATTTCTACTGTTGTGTTTATTTCGGTGAGTGAGAGTGCCGGAGGCCTAATCACCCTCTTTCCCCCTTCCCGCTCCTTCTCCTTCCCACTTCCTTTCCTACAGGTTCGGCAACGTGCAAGTGATGCCTCTGGCGTTGCAGACGTCCATATGCTACGGTCACCACTTACCATCAGGTGGGCCGTATGCTTGTTTGCCACCTTAATTGTATAAAAAAAAAATTATATCGAAATCCAGGATTGAACTAAGATTTCTTAGGATTTACTGTCATAAATCTCTCACACCCGCACTGGGCTAGCATGGTGGACTAATAAGGGCCTAACCCTTCTCTTACTGAGAAGAGACCCGTGTCCAGCAGGGGGACAGTTAATAAAGTCCTGATATCATTATTATATTATAGCTGCTACTGATTGACAATTATCGCCTGCTCCGTGCCTCGGAAAGCACGTTAAGCCGTTGGTCCCGGCTGCCATGAACATCTATGGCAGTCGTTATTAGGAAGTCAGTGCCCTCTAATATCCTGACACTGGTCTAGGCCTAGGGTATCGTTAGCCTTCGGGTTACGGAGGTCAGGTCGCAGCCGCTCCGTGTAAAAACTGATACCTATCCAGTCAAATACGGTTAGACTAGAAAGCCGTCCCCAAGTGACTTAGGAATAATAAAGGCTAGGGAGAACCGAGCTGCTACTGAGAAAATAAAAATAGGCTCTCTATCATTACGTGGGACCCAAAGCCACAGTTGGCATAATGTGACTTTAATACTACTTCGGGACTTAGACTCGAGTCTATACGTGTTTCGTACCAAAAAATCGAATATCAATTTTAAGTGCCCAACTTCGGGGATGTAGGCGTACGTCTTTACATCCTAACTAATATTATAAATTCGAATGTGAGTTTGTTGAGAAAGAAATCGACAGGAGAATCCAGTTGGGGTGGGCAGCGTTTCGTAAGCTTCGTCAGGTTTTCTCATCGCCTTTACCGCAATGCCTGAAGACCAAAGTCTTTGACCAGTGCGTCCTACCTGTTATGACTTACGGCGCCGAAACGTGGACACTCACGGTAGGGCTAGTCCAAAAATTTAAAGTCACCCAGCGGGCTATGGAGCGAGCTATGCTAGGAGTTTTTTTGAGGGATAAACTTAGAAATGAGGTTATCCGTCAAAGAACCAAGATTACCCACATAGCTCGCAGAATAAGCAAGCTGAAGTGGCAATGGGCTGGCCATATCTGTAGAAGGACCGATGGCCGTTGGAGCAAGCGAGTTCTAGAGTGGAGACCGCGACTTGGTAAACGTAAGGTAGGACGCCCCCCGGCCAGGTGGACCGATGACCTGAGAAAGGTAGCTGGGCCAGACTGGATGCGGAAGGCGGAAGACCGGATGTTGTGGCGTAAAATGGGAGAGGCCTATGTCCAGCAGTGGACTGCGGTGGGCTAATTGATTGATTGTTTGTTTATTACGCTTTCAAGCCTTAACTACTCGACCGATCATCATGAAATTGCACACATGTATTGTCAGGGGAACAGAACTTTTTTTGTTGCTCTGACAACGTGTATTCGAAATTTTAAAGGGACCCTATGTCCTTACATACGGTCCCTTTCATACAGGAAAAAGTACTGTTACGAACCTAACCTGACATTTACGCAAGTGAAGCCGCAGGCAAAATTTTGTATGTACCTAATAGTTTTCATCCCAAACAATGTAAAATCATTTCCAAATGGTTATATAATAATGGTAAGTATTACATATGTATGTATCTCGACTGAGGTGTTCACTAATATATTCGAGCATGGTTCACGGAGCATTGAGGAAATTGAATCGATCGATGGCGGATATTCGCTTCATATCTGTCTCGGAAAGGACTGATTGGACGAAGTGATTTTAGGAGTACGCGCGAATTGGACTGAAACTGGTTGTTATTGCTGTTGGGATTTGGTACATAGTGTAGGTAGGTAGAGATCTATTATAGTAATATTTCGTAATAGTAGAGCCTCGCTGATTTCAGCATGAATGGGCCTTGCCAGAAAACCCAGTAACTGTTTGCCTGACGCAGGAATTGGACCTGAGACCTCTTGCACACGCATAGACTATCGCCACACCACCAAGGCATTTATTTACCTTGCATTTTCATCATTCCTCATCGGTTAAAATAATGGTCAATGGTTTTATAATCGCAATTATAAAACAGATAAGTATAATCTCTGATACTCATTTCTTCTGCTTAGAATAATATCCATTATCTGGCGTCGTCATTCACGTCGCGATTCCATAATTTGCTTGTGAAATTGAACATAATGATGGCATTGAAGATAATCCTATAATTTTTCATTGCAATAGGTAGAAATATCAATAAACAGATGTTGTTTTGATTGGACAAATATGGTATACTAGCTTGACTGACGGTAACCGTTTAACGTTGCTTATAATTGCTAAGGAGGCAATAGGCATGCCCCTACTTCGTGAGAATGGGGATTTAATATAGGTCATCTTGATATGTAAATTATCTATTAGAGCCCACACTTATGTATGGAAGTGAAAGTTGGGTATGGCAAAAGAAGCATGAAAGTAGAATAAACGCTGTCGAAATGAGAGCGCTGAGAAGCATATGTGGTGTGACTCTGAAATATAGAATAAGGAATAGTGTGATTAGAGAGTGATGCGGCATGAAAGTGGATATAGTGACAAGAATAGAAAAGGGTATGTTAAGCTGGTTTGGGCATGTAGAAAGAATGGACAAGGAAAGACTGACTAAGAAAGTTTATAAGGCTAGAGTGAATGGAAACAGTCGCAAGAGGAAAACCTAGGCGAACTTTTCTCGATCAGATTGGAGGCGTTCTGGATAAAGGTCAGGCTAACAGCACCTTGAACCGACGGGCGTGTATGAGGAATGTGATGAAAGTGAATGAAGCCAGAGCAGTATGTCAGGATCGTAGCAAATGGAAATCCGTAGTCTCTGCCTACCCCTCCGGGAAACAGGCGTGAACCTATGTATGATATGTAAAACTGATTGCACGGATGGAGCAGTAGTTTTAGTGGTCTCTGGCACTGCACCAAGTGTAGTGCGTTTGATCGCCACGGAGTACAAAAAAATTGTGTCAAGCCAGATCTGGTTGTTCTGAGTCTGGTTGTGCTTTGTGTCTGTTGTTGGAATTTTTATAAAATCTTCCATGACACAGTCATTATTCATAATGCAGGTGTTGTCTTTACAAATAGCTACCAATATATCTTGAAATTAATCTACCTACCTGTTTTTTTTTTTTTGTTTGTTCTAATCTTCAATCAGTATTCTACTATAAGCAGATAGTTTGGGCGGCATTGTCAGGTCAAATGCATCCTTCAGCGAGGATAGCTACTCATTGCATTTGTATGATGAGATTTCACTACAGCACGTCTACTACCTATTTAAGGATTTTATCGAGTTTTATTTAAAAAATTACTTATTTCATAATTTTGAAACCATTAAACTATTTCTGCTAAACCTAGCTTGCCCAGTGGCTACTAAAAAGCAAACGAAACGTCAGAGAAAAGTGCAAGGAAGAAAGTAAAACCTAGATAGTAGTTTAATTTCAATGTATAACATTCGCGTAAACGGACAATATTATACTATTGTTGCTTAATGTCTACTTAGCGGTTCTACAACTAAACATGAAGATCCATCATCCACCAAAATGGCTATTTAAGTTCATATTTTGATAATACAAGAACATTATAGTGAAAGTGTGGCCTTTGTAGTATTTAATATAAAACTCATGCTTTGTGAGGTCAGCACAATTATGTATATCACAATAGATTGCGACAGCGCTATTACGTTGTTTAGTTAATTTTGGGAACTTAGCCTGGGAATGGGAGCAAGGTGCGGATCGATTAAAAACGGTATTTATCCTGTATGATATTATACTGATAGCTTAATGAGTTTGTGTAGCCCAAAGTGGTCCAGGTGGACCCTCAGGGATCCACAGGAGACTCGACGGGGGTCTACGTTGGCGTGACAACAAAATGGGGATTCACAATTCGTAAGCGGGGGTCCACGGAAATTTATTTTCTTTCGATAGTGAAGAACTAAAATGTTGGTTTGACTTCACCTATCAATGTAGGCAGATAATATTTTAAGAAAGCTTGCATATTCGATATTCAGTACCAGTGGTCTCGAACCTACCGATCTTTCGGTAGAAAATTACTAAAAAAAAATCCAAATCCTGCATTAGGTTCAGTCCCGAGAATTTAAAAAAATATGTAGGTCGTAACGGTTTGGTCAAATTTTTTTGATTCTTCACCAATTTAAATACGAATGTCAAGGAATATGGTACAAATGTAGCTGCAGGGGGTCCACCGGAACCAGCAAAATTTTGATTTTTATTAATTAAATGTTTTATTAATAAAAATTAATAACATCAATAATTAATGTCGTAAATAATAACGGGCGTTGTTTTTATTGGCCCTTATTATTTACGACATCAGTTATTTTTCTAAAACTGCCTTTTCTGACTTACTGCCTCTCGATTACGACGGCAGTAATTGCAAATATGCATACATATTATTGTCCCGTGCTTCATAATACTCAGTTAAAAAGTCTAATGTTTCGATGTTACCGATCACAAGTTCAATGCAAAACTGTCTTCAAACAAGAAATTAGATGTATATAGTCGGCCAGTGTATATTTTATACTAGATGTTCCCGCAGTTTCACCCGCGTTTACCGTTACTGCGCCGCCCCCGTTGGTCGTAGCGTGATGTTATATAACCTATAGCCTTCCTCGATAAATAGGCTATTAAACACTAAAAGAATTTTTCAAATCGAACCGGTAGTTCCTGAGATTAGCGCGTTCAAACAAACAAATAAACTCTTCAGCTTTATAATACTAGTATTAGTTTTATATAGGTACTGATGAGTGAAGAAACGTTTTTCTTCACAAAAACATCCAAAGATATTGTTTTCTTTTCCTTCCAAGGTTATCGTACTCAATTATTAACATCCACTTTACGGGTACACTTATTATTAAGGTACAATTTGTTTCTCCGTCTGTTTTTCCATTTGTGGTATATAAGTCATGCCCCGAGGGAATTAATAACGTGTGGTGGAAATTGCATGGCGTCTCAAGAGATGGCAAATGGATAATGTTGATGGTTACAGAGAAATAGAAACTGTAGGGATGGGACGACAGAGAGTTATATATATGTATATAGAGTATACTAGTTTTTGCCTGCAGCTTCTCTCGCTAAAGAACAGTATATTTTTCGGGATAAAAGATGCCCTGTATCCGTTTCTGTTCCCTTGACCACGTGTATGCAGACTCTCATGATGATCGTTCGAGTAGTTAAGGCGTGGAAACGTGAAACAAGCTCACACTCACATTTATAACATTAGTTAAGAGTTATATATTGGAATTAGCTCGTGTCTTCTACTGCTTGGACTTCTGGTGTATGCTACGCGCAAAATAATTTTTGAAGTGAAAACTTCTTTAGGCGCGTTGAGCACTTCTTGGGTGAACAAAAATCATAGAATCATCATCATCGTCAATCATCGTCATGCTTCCACGCTTTTCATTTTTTTATTATTTTAGAATATTACCAATATCTCAGAATGGTGCGGCCTACGCAAAAAATAACCAAATTTTGACCACCTTAATAACCAGTATCAGGAATCCGACACCTTTTTTTCTTTTTGTTTATAAAGAAGTGTTTATGGTCAAGGATTAAAGTTTTCACTTCTATCGGCAGTCATCAAAGACTGCCCCAATTTTTTTGTAATCCATCTTCTGCACTATTTGCCTGTCCCGTATCGCAGGGGACTTAGCAAACATTAAAACAATGGACCCGAACACGTAGTCTTAGAAGAACTATTTGTGAATCTCACAATTATTTGTCGCGCTGCCTATTGCCGTCTATTTAGCATATTGCCAGACTCCGTGACTCTACTGGGAATTGCCTAACAGAAGAATCCAGGAACAATTTGAATTTGATTCCCGGCTTGAGAATCAAATCAAAGTACTAAAATTATAAATGTAAAAAGAATTGATAAATGTGTGGATGTTTGTCTTTCTCAATCTTCAATTCTATCTATACAAATAAATAAAATTGAAGTGTCTGTTTGTAATATCGAAATAACAGCTTTTTATCTAATGCATATGAAAGTATATAAGGTACCTATAAGAAAACATCTATTTTTAAATTTTTTGTCTGTCTGTTTGTTCCGAATAATCTCCGAAACGGCTGAACCGATTTTGACGGGACTTTCACTGGCAGATAGCTGATATTATAAGGAACATAGGCTACTTTAATTTTAGAAAAAAAATAGGGTTCCGCGGAGACAAACATTTTTTAGTTAAAATCTACGCGGACGAAGTCGCAGGTGCCAGCTAGTATAATATGTATAATATATAAACTTATACAGATAAACTTGATACATAATATAATATTTATCCATAGTATGTTCAATAGAATTCACGCGTGTGAAGCCGTGAACGTAAACCAAAGTTAGTTATCAACAAGAAACAAACCAACTTTTATTACTTTAATAGATAACCAACTTCAAAACTGTCTAACAGACACCACGAGATATCGGAGCAAACTTCACAACATCAATATCAACCGGCACATCACTGCGGGTCGTTTTATTTTTATCTCGAGCTGTTCCTTTGGAAATATTAAACTGAAACTATTTTGAAACATGATAAATTCCGTATCGGCGAGATTTTATTGAGTTTGAGTACTTCAGTTGAGGTTAAGGTAAAGATAGCACTAAGGAGAACTGAGATCCTTATTATTTTACTAGCGGAATAAACAAGACATTTAAAAATAGATCTAGCTAGAGCCCTGTTACATCCTAGATTTTGTCCGCGGCTTCGCTCGCCTAAATGTAGGTTAGATAAGTAACAGTACTTTTTTTCTGGATGAAACGTATGTCGTTTTCTGTTTGCCTGACAATGTGTATGCGAAATTTCATCATGATCGGTCGAGTAGTTAAGGCGTGAAAGCGTAACAAACAAACTCATATTCGCATTTATAATATTAATTAGGATGGCAAGTAAACTGTGTGGCAAAGTTTGCGTCTGTATCACATACAGACAGACAGGAATTAATTCATACAAGTGGCATTCAGACCTGATGTAGCTATCTGTAGACCTCACAATTTTTTGTTCTTGTTTGCCACCTCAAAAACATCACCTCAGAACATCTTTCAACATTAACCTATTCAATGGCAGCGGCACACCGGCGGCCAGACACAATACATTTTCAATAATGTCTGGCATTACAACAATTGGCATAATTCAATAATTACATATAGTAGGTACTCATGAAAATCACCCCTGGAAGAAAATGTAAAGAAAGTTATTAAGTCAATTAAGAGTAGCAATAGCTCAGTGGGGAGACCAACAGACTGCAATGTAGAGGGTCTCGGGTTCGAACCCACGTCGCGCACCTCTGACTTTCGGAAGTTATATGACTTTTCGAAATTATGTGCGTATTGATTGACAATTATCGCCTGCTCCGTGCCTCGGAGAGCACGTTAAGCCGTTGGTCCCGGCTGCCATGAAAATCTATGGCAGTCGTTATTGGGAGAGTGTCGACACAAAAGATCCCACTGGGTCGAAGTGTCGCCGGTCTGCACTGACTGGCCCCCACATAAGATATTAAGTCAATTAATTTTTCAAATCGAACCAGTAGTAAACATGCCGCATTCGCCGTCAAACTTAACGTTTGGCGAGTATTATGTATAATGTTACTGAATTACCACTATATTGTATCTAAATAAAAAAAAATTAAAAAAATGCAGAATAAACCAGGAGAAACATCGTTTGTACTATGTCTGTAATGGGTAATTATTTTGCTGCGATGTTATTTTAAAACTGCGATATCTCCTAAGATATTCATTGAAATCGAATGATGTAAAGGGCAATTTTGTTTTAAATTAAATACTTGTGATGAATAACGTATTTATTTGGATAAGGATTAATATCATGTTTATAATAATACCTTCGCAAATAATGCATTATTTTAGAACAAATTTGGTTAGCATAAAAATGGTTATAGTGAGCCAACTTTAAAAGATAGACATATGCTGTCGCGGACTTTTTTTTAGAACTTTTAAAGGGGAACAATTTTGTCATACATGATTTTTGCGAAACTTTAACTGTTTACGCAGCGTACGCAGCGGAAGCTCTCAAAAGGAAAAATTACCCTCCGATTTTGAAACATACTTCATTGGTGCCCAGCTCCTATTGATCTTAGCGTGATGATATATAGCCTATAGCCTTCCTCGATAAATGGGCTATCTAACATTGAAAGAATTTTTCAAATCGGACCAGTAGTTCCTGAGATTAGCGCGTTCAAGCAAACAAACAAACAAACTCTTCAGCCTTATAATATTAGTATAGATTAGAAATATATTTTTTTCAAAAAGTTGAATAACAATTCTAAAGATGTAGTATTTTACCGCGTAATAATCAGCAAAAGTAAGAAAACACTTTCTTTGGTAATCAGTTAAATATTCTAATGGTGCTACAAGGATAGGAGTTATCGAACCTTTTCGTATGTGTAGCAGTAAGTCATCCAACTCAGCTCTATACGGTAGTCTTGTGAACTTTGGTAGTTTGTTAAATGACAGGGTAAATGTCAGACTACCTCCCTAACACATTCACGTAAATATGGCGCCATTTAAGTTTCAACATTCTATTGTTACCGTATCGTACATAAGTAATGCACATGGCAATGACAAACACAGGTTGGAGTGGATGGCCCTTAGGGGTCTGGAACACTCCAAGAAGTTCATTGCAAACGGAGCCACAGGCTTCACCCGGAAGTTCTGTGGATATAGCAAGAGCCAAATGCGCCTGCTTACAGGAGCGTTCACTGGCCATTTTGGCACCAACCACTTCCTGTGCAGATAGAGATTGGCACACAATTTGATCTGCAGAGCCTGTGGTGAACAGGACGAGTCCATATTGCACCTATTGTGTGAATGCGACGCGTTGGCTGGACTGAGGACGGGTCTGATGGGGGTGGCATATCCAAGCCCTGAAGACTTCAGGCTTCTACCTCTGAATTGTACACTGCGGCTTATGCAGTACATTCATAAGGAGATAGCTAAGGGTTAAATCTTGGGGCCGACACTAAAGATCTCACTGGGTCGAAGTGTCGCCAGTCTGCACTGACTGGCCCCCACACATAAGATAAGATAAGATCGTACATAAGTACGTATAGACAGCACAGATGTTGTAGTGGTTTAAGTGGTCGCCTCGTCGCTGCCTCTGCGCCGAGTGTTGTGGGTTCGAATCCCACAAAATGTGTGTGCTCCACAAATGGTTGTTCCGAGTCTGCGTGTTCTTTGTGTCCGTTGTTTGAATGTTTGTAAAGTTCCCCGCGACACAAGAATTACTTCTAGTGCGGGTGATGTCTTCTTTAAAAAATAAAAGTAAAATAAAATATATTCACGCATGTATCAAAGTTGTAGAGCCTCGCTGATTTCAGCATGAATGGGCCGGCTCGTCCTGAGAAGAACTACCCTCTCACAGAATATCGACGTGAAACAGCAGTATTCCTACTGTTGTGTTTCGTTCGGTGAGTGAGAGTGCCGGAGGCCCAATCACCCCTTGTCGCTTTCCCGCTCCTTCTCCTTCCCACTTCCTTTCCTAAAGGGTCGGCAACGCGCAAGTGATGCCTCTGGTGTTGCAGGCGTCTATAGGCTACGGTGACCACTTATCATCAGGTGGGCCGTATGCTTGTTTGCCAACCTAGTTGTATAAAAAAAAATGTATATCCTCGAAAGAGTAGACAGAGATCTATTACACCTACATTTCGCCAGTTATGTTTTCAGGTCCTGTAAAATAGATGGCTGTCTACTTGGTACACACGGCTACACATCAAGTTAGACACCCTTATATACGCATAACTACGCTACATACAAAATAGAGAATTGTCGGAAAGGGACAGTGCATAGTGGTGTCGATGTAATGGTAAGGATAGAGCGTCGCGTCTCGTTCAGCGTGAATGAGACAAAATAACAAAAATATAACGCACTCTCTCGCACGATTCGCAGCGTTCAACTTCTAATAGTTCAAAGTCCAAACAGTCTAGGTTAATGTGTCGCTGTGTGTTCATTGCCAGAGTCCGATGTGCTACTGAGAACCTGTAAAATAGATGGCTGTCTACTTGGTGCATTGTCAGACACCGAAGTGCTACTGAGTTAACTAAGAGAAAAACTTTGTTGTATTCTCATGTCTCGGTGGCGGAGTGATAGATAGATAATGCGACCGTCTTAAAGTCTCGGTTTCGATTTAAAAGTAGGGCAATGTCGAATGACCTATCTAAGAAAAAGCGTCATACAGAGCCTGGGACTATGCCTGGTAGACGGCAATACTCTCATCCTCTAGAAGTAAGCGTCATACATAGTCCGGAACTGTGCCCTGTAGTCGGCAATAGGCCCTCTCTTTTATATGACCTATGTCCATGGCTATCAAAATCTGGTTGTAATACATATCAGGCTTCTTTTGCCGTGATATAGGCTAACATTTTTTTTTTTATACGACGAATGTGGCAAACAAGCATACGGCCCACCTGATGGTAAGTGGGCACCGTAGCCTATAGACGCCTGCAAGACCAGAGGCATCACTTGCGCGTTGCCGACCCTTTAGGAAAGGAAGTGGGAAGGAGAAGGAGTGGGAAGAGGGAAAGGGGGTGATTGGACCTCCGGCACTCTCACTCACCGAACGAAACACAACAGCAGGAATACTGCTATTTCACGTCGATATTATATAACATAGGAGACTATCTTTTTTAAAATACATACATAGGAGACTATGTATACTATAAAAATGATCCGCAGATAGGATGGATACTAATTCCTGGGCAAATAAAACTAATCTAATATAGTGAGTAGGTAAATATCGCCAAACCAATTAAGATATTCCAACGTTATATTTTAACAGGTAGTAATTTGTTTAATGGAGGCCGTGTCTAATAATTGTACATGTTTAAGAAGACCGGTATGCATGTAGTTTGGTTATAAAGTTGTATAGCCGGTCACTGACCTTTGAAGGATAAGCAAATAGAACACAGCTAGATATAGACCCACTAGTGATCCGCCCCGGCTTTGCACGGGGATTATAAAACCTTAACAAAGTATACACCTCAACGTTCCTCATGAATCACTGTCTATTGGTGAAATAGCATGAAAATCCGTTCAATAGTTTATCGCGGACAGAAAGACACGACACTTTGCTTTATAAGTAACTAGATGTTCCCGCGGTTTCACCCGCATTTATCGTTACTGCGCCGCCTCTGTGGGTTGTAGCGTGATGTTATATAGCCTATAGCCTTCCTCGATAAACAGTCTATCCAACATTAAAATAATTTTTCAAATCGAACCAGTAGTTCCTAGGATTAGCGCGTTCAAACAAACAAACAAACTCTTCAGCTTTATAATATTAGTATAGACTAGCTGGTGCCCGCGACTTCGTTCGCGTGGACTTCATGAAACAGATCATAGGATATCTTTATACACATCATTGGTTGCTTTTCCTTCAGGAGCCAATACAAACAAACCCGCAGCGCTACTGACCCGCGAAAACGTACTACGTACAGTTGTCCGTGGGAAAAACAACCAGACCTCAAATCCATACCAATGGCTTTGAACGTCTGTCCCTGTGACTTATTTATCGTTATGGCGAAGCAAGTAGTCACAGGGAACTGTGTGCGTTTGTATTGAAACGGGAAATTGTTTGGAATAAGTGGTATACGCGGTAATAATACAATTTCACCCACAGCACAGCCAGTCAGAATCTCTGCTGCGATGATATTGCTCTGTAAAGCAGTAACCTTAAGCCGGGTCCCGTCGCATAACTTCGGTGGAGAAAGGTTTCTCATTAGCATTATGGGTACAGCGACTTTAAGGCTGATTCTGTGAGCTGGCAGACCACTTGCCGTAAGAGAGTTTAAAAATTCTATAGGGTAATCGGTGGCATCGTCTTGTTCAATTACGTTATTAAAAGAATTGTATACCACTTCATCCCCAACAAATTCCGCTAGAATTTTTTGATTAATTGCACCTGCTTGGTCCAATGACTCGCAATCGAGGCGTTAGTATCGCGCGCTCACATAACCAAACATTATCTTGGCTCGGTATGGAATTGAGGTGTTTGAATACTGACTGTATCAGTTCTGCCTCTGAAGCCACAACTTTACCCAGCACACCAGGAATAGCCACCCGACCATGATTTTCAGGGCGAGATCCTTCTCCAATTTGTAACAACATGCTGGAGAATTCTTGGGCATGTGAATCATGGCCAAGATGAACTCTCATATTTATATTTAGTCTCAGTTGTTGTACTTGTGGCCAGAGGTATGACTTTTTTATTGAGGCATTAATTTCGTCTGCCCATGTCCATTTATTTATCACGGGAAGAGTTTCCCGAAAGTCTCCGGAGAAAAGACAAGTGACGTGGCCCATTGGTCGATCATCCCGGCGAATATCTCGCAACGTTCTGTCCACGGCTTCGACGGCTTTTTTGTTGGCCATGGTACATTCATCCCAAACGATGAGACAGCAATCCTGTAACACTATCGCTTTATCGCAATTTCGCGTTATAGAACATGTGGGTGTTTCGGTTCTGTCTAAATCGATTGGGATTTGGAACATGGTGTGAGCCGTTTTACCGCCGGGAAGTAACGTTGCAGCAATTTCTGAAGATGCTCTGGACAACTTTTGATAAGATGTCACTCCTGTATATGTTATAGTGTAACTGGGCCCTTAAAGCTCCACATCAGATTTTCCAAAACTTAAATTTTTTTACATCAACAGGAAATGCTCACCAGAGAGAACAACTTTTGCTATGGCGTCATTTATGTATATGTTATAGTTAGGCTGGTCTGTTGCGTTTCTGCATCAGCTGTTCCAGTTTCCAAGATCAATTATAACCCAGATGTTGCTCAGACATCATAGCTATATAACAAAAAAGTTTTATTCAAATCCATCCAGTAGTTCCGGAGATTAGCGTGTACAAACAGACAAACAGACAAACTTTTTTTTCAGATTCTTGCTCTATTACGTTTTCTAAACCCCCCTTAATAATTTTTTTTTGTTAGTATCTTCAATGTACAGACACCCTTTTTTTACTCTTTTATTATATGTATTGATATGTAGTGATGATGACTCATATAAATTCGCCTTTTAAGAGAAAATTTGAACTCCAAGAAAAAGCCTGTCGCGGCTGACTTAACAAACAATAATACAACATACACAAAAACACCAAAATATTTGTGGATTATTTAAATATAGCTTGCTTTACATACATACCTACATAGATTCACGCCTGTTTCCCAGAGGGGTAGGCAGAAACTACGGATTTCCATTTGCTACGATCCTGACACACTTCTCTGGCTTCCTTCACTTTCATCACATTCCTCATACACACCCGGCTCAAAGAGCTTGCTTTAATGGTGAAGGAAAACATCGTGTGGAAACCTGCATGTCTGAGACTTCGCTGTAATGTTCTCGAAGATATGTGAAGTCTGCCAATCTGCACTAGGCCAGCGTGGTTGAATATGGTTTAAACCTTCTTATTCTTAGTAGAGGCTTTGGGGTTTCTTGTTGATTATCCTTGTCCAGTATCTTATCTTATCTTATGTGGGGGCCAGTCAGTGCAGACCAGCGATGCTTCGACCCAGTGGGATCTTTTGTGTCGACACTCTCCCAATAACGACTGCCATAGATGTTCATAGCAGCCGGGACCAACGGCTTAACGTGCTTTCCGAGGCACGGAGCAAGCGATGATTGTCAATCAATACGCACATAATTTCGAAAAATCATGTAACTTCCGAAAGTGGGTTTGAATCCGAGACCCTCTGCATTGCAGTCTGTTGGTCTCCCCACTGAGCTATCGCTGCTATTTTCCTCCTTATCCAGTAACAACTGTTCTTCTTTAAGCGCGTACTCAAAAGTGGGGTTATTTATATACATAGCTTATATTATGACTATTATTTGTGTGACGACGAACATACAATTTATACCTCGCGTAGAGATCGACCTAAAATACTCAGCACACTGTCATTGGCAAAGTGACTAGCAAAATCACTGCGCCATCCGTGTCTTAAAAACGAGGATAAGAACTCCAACCGCGAGATCTCAAATAACCCTACATCAGCACCACGAACAGTAATTATCCGGAAACAAGCCAGAACCTTGAACTTCAACGCGAAACAACTTCATAACATATCGACAATCATAACACAAACAAAAGTAAACCTTATCTCCTCCACTTAAGGTTTTTACTAAGTGTAAAATTGTTGTGGTAATAAGTTCATTGGCTTAAGAAAAAAAACTGGTATTGAGTAGATCGTGGGTTCCGCCACGCCAACTTAGTGCACCATTGTTTGTGTACTACAGTTTATTTATGGGCATTTCGATGTTTTTTGCGCACAGATTACTCGCTTCGGATCGATTTATTTGTATTCTGTTTAGAAATTTCAGTGGCGGACTAGATTTCGGTCTTAAATTGAGGTTGATAGTCTTTTACGAACAATTGAGTTGGTAAATGGCAGCGTACTGAACGGCTGATCGTAAGCGGTTGTTGTGGCCTATGATAGCAGAATGCAAAATCGAGGGCGGCCTCGATGGCGTAGTGGTTAGTGTAACCGACTGCCACGCCTGAGGTCGCGGGTTCGATTCCCGCACAAGTCAAACATTTGTGTCAACATTTTTGGTCGAGTAGATAAGGCGTGAAAGCGTAACAAACAAACAAAGTCACATTCGCATTTATAAAAGCCGAGGGAAAAAGCTAGTATTATCTATAGATAATACTAGCTTTTTCCCGCGGCTTTACTCGCGTTAATTTAGAATTTGACAATCAATTCGGGTTGTACTCAGCTTGTAATAATATAATTCAATCATTATTCGAAAGACACGTGGCGCCATCTATTATTATAACAACGTTATTGTAGTTTTCCTCGGGAACAGTAATTTTTTCGGGATGAAAGGTAGCCTATGTCCGTTTCTGTACACCTGACACCGTATATGCAAAATTTCAGGATGATCAGTTCAGTGGTTTAGGCGTGTAAAGGTAACAAACAAACAAACTCATTTTCACTTTTATAATATTAAGTTAGGATTAGGATAGACTGGATATTAGTTAGGATTTATTGATAATGTTAACAAACACAAAAAAGAAATATTTTCTTACTTAATTTACAAACAAAGCAAGCACAATGACATGTATATCGAGCAATATACACAAAATAGCGATCGACGCGACGATCCGAGCAAGATATTAATTCGTACACACATTCATTTTTCTGCCTAGTATTGTGATACGATCATAACAGGATTATTTCTTTTCATCTTCATTATTCCGTGACAATACCCTTCCCACAGACAAAGGTCATACCTCAATATAATATATTACCCAACAGGGATACCCTACAGAAGGTATATTAAAATGTTAAGCCTCAATTATGCGGAGCCCATTATGTATTAAGAAGTCGATAAATGACCTCTTAGGATTCGTCAACGACCTCTCAAATTGAAAAAGTTTTGTATTCAGATATAATTTAGTATTGTTTTGAGGATAAGTCAGTGAATATATTAAGAATGAATAATAAAAAGAATGAATGTAAATATATATATATTTTTAATAATAATAATATAAAATAATAATACGGACTGTTTGCTTGCTCGATATTTATATATAATCTAAGAGCGCTTAATATCAGTTGTTGTACTCCTGCCATGCTGACTTTTTAAAAAAGGAATCGCTGTGATGCCAGGTCCAAGTACAAAGATTACTGGGTATCAGGGCATCCTGATAACCAGTAGCCAATTGTCCGTACGGAGATGTGTGAGATTTGGCATAGTTATTTATATAAAGAAAATCAATTCTTCATCCTTACTAATATTATAAAAGCGAAAATGAGTTTGTTTGTTTGTTACCTTTTCACGCCTAAACCACTGAACCGATCATACTGAATTTTCGCATATACGTTGTCAGGTGTACAGAAACGAACATAGGCTACCTTTCATCCCGAAAAAAATACTGTTCCCGGGGAAAACAACAATAACGTTCTTATGATAATAGATGGCGCCACTTATCTTTCGAATCATGATTGAATTATATTATTACAAGCAGAGTACAACCCGAATTGATTGTCAAATTTTAAATTAACGCGAGCGAAACCGCGGGCAAAAGCTAGTAATATATGAAAGCTAAAATAAGTAAGAAGCAATTTTCATTTTATGAATTGTGGTCTTATTTCGTTTACTGAGCTACCACTGGTTTAATTGGCTTGCTGACGACTCGGAGATTAAGTTAGAACAAAAAATAAATGCCGTGCTTAGTTTTGGTATCACTTTATTTCCACATATTATATTTTAATACATTTTTATCTGACTGTACTGAATAGCTTTAATAATTTGATGGTGTCCGAATTGTCAGTTAAAAATGGGTAGTATTTAACTGCACAGCAAAAAAATACTAATTGCACACCAAAATATATTTAAAGAGATCAAACTAAGTCGACGGAGCCACAGAAATAAATAGTAGTACTACTATTTATTTCTGTGGACGGAGCCCTATTTTTGGGTGGGTTTAAGAAGGAACCTAACATAACCTAACCCTTCCGAGACGGAATGCAGTGATTTGAGGCATATAGGTGCTCGTTATGATATATTTTAGTAAGCATATTTTGCTGCGCAATTAGTATTTTGGTGGTCATTTTTAATCCCGTTAAAAATATGTTATAATTAAAATTTGCCAATTCAGACACTGTGTCCGAATTGACACATTTCAATATATTGTGTTCAAGTCGTCAGCAACTCGTTTAATTCACTCGTGCTTATCTTAGGAACTGGCAACTTAATACCACCACTATCCCATCTTTAATTTCGTTTTCCTGGTTTCAGAAACGTGCAAGCCAAAGTTGGTATTGCAAGCGATCATCGACCACGAAAGTCACCTATCATCAGGCGGACCGAATGCTTGTTTACCATCTCTATTGTATAAAAAAAGGCTTGGCAGAAGTGTCACATCGACGTTTCACCAAACTCTTACATAAGCAAACCAAAGAATATAATATTATATTATTATCATAATACCATATTGATTTGTCGAAAACAAATTATATTAACATAATAAACGGATAGAGTTGGCGAAAAGGATAGTAGATATTAAAATAAGCCTAGATTCTGTATACTACGTTCGTAACACTTTCTTAGTGTTTAATATTTATGAATTGTTTTATAACCGTCGCCGTTTATTCTATAGACTAATCGCTAGTTTATTTATGGTAAACTAGTTTTTGCGTCGGATCCGTCTAATTTAATGTCGGCTGTCGCGACAGAAACTATAACCGCTACTTCTAGAGAAACTTTTACGGCGATATATTATTAAAATCTCATCTACCAGTATATTACCCAGTAAAATAGGATTGCGTCTTGACTGTTTTGAAGTGATTGTGAAGCCACATCCATATTTCGCATATATCCATATTTATTTTAGGTCTCATCTACTAAAGGCGAGCATATTTACATCTACCGGAATAGATCCAGACTCCATGATGTTTCTGAGAGTTTATTTACAGAAAACCCAATAACACTGCCGAACTCAAGAGTCCGACAGGTCATGTATTGCATACGTATCCAATACCAGCCAAACCAGGCAAAATACGAGTGGTTAATAGGTCTTAAAACTAAGCAACTAAACTATAATTCGCGATGAAAAGTATAAGACGTATATAATAATAATAATCACGATCACAATCTGAAGAGGCTTGCGTTACACGGCTGGATTAAGTCTCTGATGCAGAAGGCCGTATTGCTTGACACGGCATGCATCGTGAGGAGGTTCCTCTCGCTGGAGCCCTAACCACCTAGCTTGGACCCAGTTTTCGATGCCGGTGGGTCTTCATAGATTTTATATTTTTAAATGTGTTTTTTTTATAAATTTAAAAATGTAATTATTATTGAAAAATTTATAAATAAAGAGAATAATATTAATATTCTATCACATACACACAACACCATCTAGCCCAAACTAAGCAGAGCTTGTACTATGGGTACTAGACAATGTATATGTTTATCTAAATCATATTCTACCCGCGTGCCAAACTTCTTTAGAAGCTTTTGTGTTTCGTTTGATAAAGAAACACCCAAATATTTATATACCAAATTAATAATATTATATTTACTACTATAAGTCTTTCAGAACCTAACAAAGAACAATTTTAGTTGTTGGTATAACATTCCCTTTGTCCATCCAACCATAAATTCGAGTCTATAAAAGTAACCAACACCACCATTTGCACCAAAGCTCGAATATCCTTTGGAAAATCAATAGTAATATATTACAACGTTGTTTACAGGTCTTGTTGGGGCCGGTTACCATGGCAATCGCTGCTGAAACAAACCCCTGAAACACCAGGTGAGTACGACCTACATACACTACTGAAACCCAACCGTAGCCGCCTCAGTGGTAACAAAGAAATAAATTATATTTTAATCGGTTGATCGCTTAATATTTTCGACGTGAATGATGAGTGGTCATGTTTTGGTGAAAATTTTCTTTAATTAATCAACGTAGCGTACGATAAACGGTTAATGTAGTCTGTGGACTTTTGCAATATCTTCCAGGACCATCACTCGTGCCGTGCTCGCCTTTAAAAAAGTTGCCAGAGCTACAGGCAAAGATAATCGGTGTTGATGCACGTCGTTACCTTTTTTTTATACATCTGAGGTGGTAATCAAGCATACCTGATAGTAAGTGGTCACCGTAGCCTATGGACGCCTGCGACACCAGAGGCATCACTTGCGCGTTGCCGAGCCTTTAGGAAAGGAAGTGGGAAGGAGAAGGAGCAGGATGGCGGAAAGTGGTTGATTGGGCCTCCGACACTCTCACTCACTGAATGAAACAACAGTAGGAATACTGCTATTTCACGTCAATATTCCTTCCTCGGTCGAGATGGATTTCATGCTGAAATCAGCGAGGCTCTACTACATACTTTGAATCTTATTTGTAGTAGGAACAGAGTATAAGGCTATTTGACTGTGTTCTGCTGTAAGGTGGATGCACTCATCCTTCGTCAATTAAAAAAGTATCTATTATAATAAAGCTACAGCTAGGTTTTTAAATTGCCATTTTAGAAATCTGTGCTATTTTCTAATAATATCAACTAGTTTTAGCCAGGGGCTTCGCTCGCTTTTTTCTGGATGAAAGATACCCTGTGTTCTTTTCTACATCCCTGACAACGCGTATGCAAAACATTTAATGATGATCGATCGAGTAGTTAAGGCGTGAAAGTATAACAAACTCACATTCGTATATATAATATTAGTTAAGACGTGTTTGTGGAAAACATTATCAAACCCTCAAAACATCCCTACATCCTCACGTCAATAAAACAAAATTTTAACAAAAAAGAAAACCGACTTCAAGTAAGAATATTCTAAAATTTAAAATGCACTAAAAAGTTAATAAATAATTGCATATTCTTGTGAATAATTAAATTATTGTTATTTTTGGAGTCGGTGTCAGCCGCCCGCGCCGCGTGCTGCGTCTATGTGTGTAATTGTGCATGCCAATGTTATGTTATGATTATAGTAAGACATCTCATGTTTAATTAGTTACAAACCTACCTTGGCTGACACCGACTCTAATAATAACAATAATTTAAGTATTCACAAGAATATGCAATTATTTATTATCTTTTTAGTGCATTTTAAGTTTTAGAATATTGTTATTTGAAGTCGATTTTCTTTTTGTTAAAATTTTGTTTATTTCTCGGATTTTAGTGAACCTTGCCAAATATGAGAACATCATCAATGTAGCCAAATACGCATTATTAAGTATAACTCGAAAACGAATGGTCAAATCTTGATCAAAATTAAATGGGACCGCACGGGAAGCACCAGCTTTCAAATAAAAAAAGAATCATCAAAATCGGTTCACCCAGTCGAAAGAAACGAGGTAACAAACATGAAAAAAAAAGATACAGACGAATTGAATACCTCCTCCTTTTTTTGAAGTCGGTAAAAAAGGATGTTGCATCTATACAAATAAATAAAATTGAAGTGTCTGTTTGTAATGTCAAAATAACAGCTCTTTATCTAATGCATATGAAAGTATATAAGGTACATATACAAAAACATCTATTTTTAAAATTTCTCTGTCTGTCTGTTTGTTCCGGCTAATCTCCGAAAAGGCTGAACAGATTTTGACGGGATTTTCACTGGCAGAGAGCTGATGTTATAAGGAGTAACTTAGCCTACTTTGATTTTAGAAAAAAAATAGGGTTCCGCGGAGACAAACACTTTTTAGTTAAAATCTACGCGGAGGAAGTCGCAGGTAACAGCTTGTCCTTAAATAAATTCTAAACGTTTGCCTTTAAATGTAGTTATCGCCAGTCTAGGAGTTAGGATTATCTGCACCCTACATCGTCTAGTCTAGTCTACTAAATAACTCCATGTCAGGCTAGGATGTAAAGCGGTATAAATTCTACCCACAAGACAAGTTGATGCACTCTCTGTTTAGCATTTTTATTAGACTTCAAATGCTGCTACTTATTTTAAGATTATGTTATATTTATCTTTGAGTTTCATGTTGGAACTATATGTATTTACTAAATGTGCCCGCGGTTTCACTCGCGTTTTTGGTTACTGCGCCGCTCCCGTGGGTCGTAGCGTGATGTTATATAGCCTATAACCTTCCTCGATAAATAGGCTATCCAATACCAAAAGAATTTTTCAATTCGAACCAGCAGTTCTTGAGAGTAGAGCGTTCAAATGAACAAACAAACTCTTCAGCTTTATAATATTAGTATAGATTTGTTATTAGATTTTATGCGGCTTCGCTTGAGTAAATGTAGGTTAGATTAGTACCAGTACTTTTTCTGGATGAAAGGTATCCTTTTCTGTTCCCCTGACACCGTGTATGCGAAATAAACACTTCTTTATAAACCAAAAATAAGTATTCAAAAATAACTATTCAAAAATGGAATGCCTTCGGTGACGATGACGCGAGTTCCATGATTTTTCGTTCACCCAAGAAGTGCTAAACGGGCCTAAAGAAGTTTTCACTTAAAAAAATAAATAAACAAACTAACTCACAATCGCATTTATAATATTAGTTAGGATTGCCGTGGCATAATTATGCGCTAATGTTTCCGAAAAATGTCAAAAGGAAGAAGAAAGTTTCATTTCCAAGTCAGATTAAGAGAATAAGAAATTCTCAGTCTGGGACAACTCGGGCATTTGGTAATTACAAAAATAATCTTGCTCTAGTTTGGTAGACTTGAACTTAGTAACTAAATGTTATGATCTGCCTACCACGAGAATATAAAGGCGATAATTTATATTACGTTATCGGCTGTATCTAGATAATCGTCTTCAGGAAACATGAGACAGCGTAAGCATAATAATCCCTCAACAATATTTCTAAATATTGATTACTAGATGTTCCCGCGGTTTCACCCGCGTTTATCGTTACTGCGCCGCCCCCGTGGGTCGTAGCGTCATGTTATATAGCCTATAGCCTACCTCGATAAACAGGCTATCCGACACTAAAAGAATTTTTCAATTCGGACCAGTAGTTCTTGAGATTAGCGGTTCAAACAAACAAACTCTTCAGCTTTATAATATTAGTATAGATGAAAACGACCACTCATCTAGTGGATCCTTCCTTCTATAGGCTATGTAGCCACCTTAGTTGTATAAAAAATGAAGCAAAGTGGGTATTTCTGACAAGTTTTTGTTTTACCTCATGGTTTCTGGAACTGTGCCTGATAGAAGTAGGCTCGCTCGTATAACTTGGGACATAAGACGGAGACTTGTAAAGTATGGTTGTAATTCATCTCTGCCTAACTCTTGAAGGATATAGACATGTATGTAAGACATTTATGATAAAGTGAATGTATAACGATCACTTAATATAATAGCTAATGGCTTTTATTCTTATTAATACTAAGTAATTTCAAATTTAACTTGATGTGGTATGCAACTTGCGTCGACACCCTTGCGCGATCACATCTTTCTAGCACAGCGGGTTGTGCTGGTGCTGCTGCTGCATCAGCGGAGACGCTCAAACGGCGCAAATATCAAAACCTTATTGGTGAGTACATATTTGAGCCGTTTGGTGTCGAAACGCGGGGCCATGGGGTCCAAGTGCTAGGTCTGTTTATAGAGACCTAGCTAAGCGGCTGATCGACGCTTCACGTGACCAGAGGGCTGGTATTTTCTTTGCGCAAAGAATAAGTATTTCCATTCAACGTGGCAATGCTGCCAGTCTTCTGGGCACTTTGCCAATTGACGACGATGCGGAGGAATATTATGACGCTTTTTAATTTTGTTGTTCTATTTCTGTCTTGTAAATAATTTGTGTATAATATATTATATTAATTATTTGTTTATTAAACTGCCGATTTACTAATTTAATAAAAAAAAGTAATTTCGATAGTTGGAGAAAACGTATATTTCATCGTTCATTTACATTTCAATATGGCGTCTAATATCGTAACAGAAGTAGACTTTACAAGCAGTTACGTTTGTTTATTCCTGTTATATTATGTTGTTATATCTTGTTGCTAGGCAAAGACACGGATAGTTCAGTGGTTTTAGTGGTCACCCCGGGTTTAGGTTTGTGGGTTCCATAGCCACGCGTCTTTAAAATTAATGTGTTGCCAGATATTATTGTTTTAAATCTAGGTAATCTAGTACAATTGTACGTGATATAGGGATTCGATCCCCATATAGGCTAAAAGTTGTGTGGTCCACAATTATTATGTTATACCGAGTCTATGTGCATTGTATTTATCGTTTCAATGCTAGCCTGTAGCCCTGTAATATAGGGATTCGATCCCTATATGGGTCAAAACATTGTTCGACTAAGTTTACATATCCTTTTTGATCACCATTTGAATATTTATAGGCTATCTATATAGCATACAAACAATCTAATCTCTGTGGATTCGATCCCCATGAGTTAAAACCATAGATATCTAAAAGTAGTTTTACACTCTGTCACTTAAACCCAATACGATCTAAAAAAAAATATCGGTATATATGACTTCTTTCTCTACCTGCGATACAGGGATCGGATATAATAAGGGGATCGAATCGCTTTTACTTTAACAAATATCTGGTCAAAATCTAGGTATTATTGTTTTCGCCATTTAAATTATAGTTCCACGTGGTTCTCGGGTTATCTCTGGCATGGAACTAGTTTTTCATTTACTACTCCAGATTTGACAAGATCTAGTGAGCCGTCCAGGACTTCAGTTCCGATTGCCAGTCTCACATCTGAGACTTGTCCCTCAGTATTCTTCATTCCGTCGTCTCCTCACGTACTCCTCGCTATATTCCAAATACATACAATTGACCAAGACCGGCACACTTGTACAAACACGCCACGTAAATATTTATTTTGTTTACCTGAAACGGGAACACGTCCTAGCAATGCCGTTGTAACAACTGAGTCAATAGACACATAATATACAAATGAATTGAGTAACTACTGTTTGTGTGGTGTAACTGTGTATTAGAGGTGTTCGGGCCGCTTGAAGATCTCTGACTTTGTATAGTTATTACCAGAGCAGCGATAGCTCAGTGGGGAGACCAACAGACTGCAATGCGGAGGGTTTCGGGTTCGAACCCACGTCGCGCACCTCTGACTTTCGGAAGTTATATGACTTTTCGAAATTATGTGCGTATTGATTGACAATTATCGCCTGCTCCGTGCCTCGGAAAGCACGTTAAGCCATGAACATCTATGGCAGTCGTTATTGGGAGAGTGTCGACGCAAAAGATCCCACTGGGTCGAAGTGTCGCCGGTCTGCACTGGCTGGCCCCCACATAAGATAAGATAAGATAGTTATTACCGCTTTATTTAATTTATTTAAGTAAACCAAGGAGCGGTATCCTAATGGGAGACTGTTGGACTGCCACGCAGAAGTCTCGAGTTCGAACCCACGGCGCGTAGCTACATACATATTAATCATATTATGTCTTTTCGAAGTTATGTGCGTATTAAATAGTTAATTGTCGTTCGCTTTAACGGTGAAGAATAACAGTACAAGGAAACCTCCATGTCTGAGACTTCTTCATAATGTTATTGTGAAGGGCAACGCGCAAGTGATGCCTCTGGTGTTGCAGGCGTCTATAGGCTACGGTGACCACTTACCATCAGGTACCGTATGCTTGTTTGCCACCTTAGTTGTATTAAAAAAAATCGAATGAGTATAGAGTACAATAAAATACAAAAAAAACTAATAAACTAATGTCATATAGAGGATAGTTTTGTTTGTTAACTCTAGAACTATTAAACCGATTTTGATATTTTTCAACGATTAGAAAGCTACGTTACCCAGAAGTAACATAGGCTATAACATCACGCTACGAGCCACAGACGCAGAGCAGTAATCATAAACATGCCTACAATGTAATGAGCTAACTATACTTAATATTATAAAGAGAATAGATTTTTTTTGCTATAGGTGCTAAAACTATTGACAGATTTTAATATTTTTATCATAAACGCGAGTGAAACCATAGGGGACAGCTAGTATACTAAATAATAAGCTCATGGATTTAATAAAAATATACATAAAAGTATATTCATGAGTATGCTCAACTTGCCCCGTGCTCTGTAACTAATTCTTTTTTCAATTTTGACAGTTGTCAGTCAACAACCCACCATTAAACGTCCTACTAAAAAGTAATAAAGATTAAAAGCAAATTTATTACAGGCTTTTTATTATCTGTACCCAAATATAGACTACCAAATTAAATTTAAGATAAATTGTATTTAATAAAGCTTTGGACAGAAACCAATTATGAGAAATTATTAGCTTTTTAAGTTATAACTGTTATAAATTTTGTTAAGATGTTAAATAGACTGTGCTATTAAATATTTTAGTGATGCATATAGTAATAATTGCATTCGAAATATATTCGAATGTAGTTATGTATAACGCGATAACTACTTTGTGTAGTCAAGAACGCAACACATCTATACTAATATTATAAAGCTGGACAGTCTGTTTGTTTGTTTGAACGCGCTAATCTCAGACACTACGGGATCGATTTAAAAAGTTATTTTAGTGTTGGATAGCCTATTTATCGAGGAAGGCTATAGGCTATATAACATCACGCTACGACACACAGGGGCGGCGCAGTAACGATAAACGCGGGTGAAATCGCAGGAACATCTAGTCGGCATATAAAGACGTCATATTCACAAGTACTGCAGTGCCGCATTTGGATAATGTAGATCCTGTAAATTACAAATAGACTCGTAGGTCCCGTAACACGAGTCTAGCGGTCAATTTGAAGATCCTTATAATGTGCTACATAGCCTTGAAAACACCTGTTCTGGGAACTAGATAACAGAATTATTTATCGCGCCCATCCTTGTAAGTTGATGCCAAAGCTTTTGTTGTCAGTGATTTTAATTTGGGCAGCGTTTTAACAAAGTTCGGCCGTTAATTCTTGATGAATAAATGGTAAAAATGTTTTTTTCTAGAACCATGTTTAGTGATCCCTGGGTCTGTCGAGAATAGCAACACACAGTCTGAAAATTTTATTACTTGGGACCTATATTGCTGGCGAAATTAAGCTGAGACACCTCTGTCTATTATTAAGAAAATACACAGGCGTGGAGTCACGTATTTAAAGAACTAATTAAGAAATAGTGTAATGAAATTGTGGTGGGAACTAACAGAAGATGTAAGAAAGAAAAAAAATAAAAAAAAATGGGTCAGTGTTTGGGGACTGCCGGTAAAAGTGAAAACTCTAGTTCTTGACTATAAACACTTCTTTAAAAACAAAACAAAAAAATAAACGGTGCTGGTCGAATTCCTGAATTCCTGATACTCTTTTAGGGGTTATCAAGGGGGTCAAAATTTCGTTATTTTTTGCGTAGGACGTACCATTTCTGACATATTGTTAGTATTCTAAAATAATCAAAAATGGAAAGCGTGGAAGCGTGACGATGACGAAGCGTGACGATGACGCGAGTTCTATGATTTTTGTTCACCCAAGAAGTGCTCAACGCGCCTAAAGAAGTTTTCATTTCAAAAAGGTAATCTGAGGTGATTTGGGCATGTAGAGAAAATCGGGAAATCTTTTCTATCCAAGCCAGATAAGTCATGATGACAGGCTATAACCCCAAAAAAAATTCTTGGAGGTTCATAAATGTTGCTTTGCGACCTAAATGAATAAAGGTTATTAATTGAATTGCCTAAGATCTAAGTAGAAGTGAAAAAGACTATGTAAGAAGTATACTTAGGCCTGTTTCCAAAAACAGTTGCGGTGTTCGTTACAAATAAACTAGTATTCTTATTAACCTCCTATAATCCGTGTATTTCATATTTAGAGAGCAGCGATAGCTCAGTGGGGAGACCAACAGACTGCAATGCAGAGGGTCTCCGGTTCGAACCCACGTCGCGCACCTCTGACTTTCGAAAGTTATATGACTTTTCGAAGTTATGTGCGTATTGATTGACAATTATCACCTGCTCCGTGCCTCGGAGAGCACGTTAAGCCGTCGGTCCCGGCTGCCATGAACATCTATGGCAATCGCTATTGGGAAGTCAGTGCCCTCTAATATCCTGACATTGGTTTAGCCTTAGGGTATCGTTAGCCTTCGGGTTGCGGAGGTCTGATGGCAGTCGCTCCGCGTAAAAACTGATATCCAGTCAAATCCGGTTAGACTAGAAAGCCGACCCCAAGTGACTTGGGAATAATAAAGCTAGGGGAAGAAGAAGAATTGAATTGCCTAAGATCTAAGTAGAAGTGAAAATTCTTGATGTAAGAAGTATACTTAGGCCTGTTTCCAAAAACAGTTGCGGTGTTCGTTACAAATAAACTAGTATTCTTATTAACCTCCTATAATGCTTGTGTTATGTGTGCAATGGTGATACATGGGTGGGATTCAAACTCACGATCGCAAGTCTGTATCCTTGTCTATTCGTCTACTGCCGCTCTAGGTAAGTGAACATTCACTGGCGGCGAAATATATCCTCTTCCCAAGACTGGCTGCAGGTACCCTATTGAAACACCTATTATCGCAAGCATCTACAGGCTTAGACCCTTCTCCATAATTACCATATTATACTTTATACTTAGGCATAAAGGATGTTGCATTAAATGGCAGCCTCGATGGCGTAGTGGTTAGTGTAACCGACTGCCACGCCTGAGGTCGCGGGTTCGATTTCCGCACAGTCAAACATTTGTATGCATGAACTTGGATGTTTGTCTTGGTCTGGATGTTTCTATATATAATATGTTAGTACATACAAAAAAAAATCAGTATATATGTATGTTTATCCATTGTCTAGTACCCATAGTACAAGCTCTGCTTAGTTTGGGCTAGATGGTGTTGTGTATATGTGATAGAATATTATTATGATAGAATATTATTATACCGTCCAGTATCTGATTGAAATGTTCACAACAGTAAAATTTAAATAAGTAAACATACAAAAATACACCTACATACACGTAACTTCTCATTAAAAACGAGTATTTTAACAATAAAACGAGCTGCTCATGACCACAGCTGTTGTGTCGCAATGGCCCAGTTCCCATGTGATGAGGCAATTACACTACAGCGAAACTTTCGGCTTTCAAGCCAAATGGATTCAAATTGTACGTACTGTATGTTGAGGCTTTATGAGGAGTGATGCAAACGCCACCAATGCACTAGGTTAAGCAATGTTGCCTGTATTATTTTATAGATGGGTGATCATTTTAGATGGCAGTACACTTTGAAATTAAACAAACTTTATACGGATTTTATCGCGTTGTTTGTTTTTTATAAAACACTATTATTACATACTTCAAACCATAGCTAGACTTCATGATACTTTGTTTCAAAATTATGTAATAATAGTGTTTTATAAAAAATAAACAACGCGATAAAATGCCGTATAAAGTTTGTTTATGTATAACGTTCGCTTAAACATAAGACAGTATTATGCCAGATTGCTCTTGGCAAAAGTTATATTCTGTTAAAATGGTTAAACTGATCCAATACGTTTTGTTTGCTTTTGTGCCCAATGGATAGATTTACAATATGTGAACCAAACACTTTCACATATTGTAAATCCTGTGTGAAATGTGATCCTTAAGGATAATAATATAATATTCAATCACATACACACAACACCATCTAGCCCAAACTAAGCAGAGCTTGTACCATGGGTACTAGACAATGGATAAACATACTTATATACTTTTATTTTTGTAAATACATACATATTATACATAGAAACACCCAGACCAAGACAAATATCAATGTTCATGCACACAAATGTTTGACTTGTGCGGGAATCGAACCCGCGACCTCAGGCGTGGCAGTCGGTTACACTAACCACTACGCCATCGAGGGGATAAGCAACGTTCCCACCATCATGTTTATTAATCGGTGACCATGTCAGATGGCACAGTACGCCTTTCATAGAATGTTCAGGTTAGACTATGAAGACGATTCAATAGTCTTGGAATAAGACTAAAAAGATGATGTATGAAGAAACTTATATCGGGAAGTATATTTGTAGCTAAACTTGCCGGATAAAGCAACATTTCAGTAAGATTTTTAGCTGGAATAACTTCAAGGTGTACGTTGACATGTCTCTTAGGCATCAACAGTCTCACAAGTTATATAAAGAGTCAAATTATTACGAAGAGCAGTCTAGCGCCAAAGCTAAAGGAACTAAACGCAAATGCGGAACATCATCGGTGCAATCACGAAATTGCACGACTTTAACCGCGACTAAACGCAGACATTGTCTGCGTTTAGTAGCCAATGCGTTGCAGCATAAATGCAACCGAATCGTCGCCAATTTCTGATGCAAAAAATTTGCTACTTTAACTAACTTATGTGCTACAAGATTTTGCCTAGATATCTCGATAAATTTCTATCCCTCCTTACTACTTTTTTCTGGATGAAAGATATCCTATGTCCTTTTCTATAACCTTGACAACGGATATGCAAAGTTTCATGTTGATCGGACAAGTAGTTGTGGCGTGAAAGCGTTACAAACAAATAAAAGCACTTTCATAATTATAATATTAGTAAGGATGGTTTCATAGCTATCAAAATTGTTGAGATTGGCCGTCGTGACCGAAATTCGGTCTTGAGGACCTTATTATAAGTGTTAATAGGCAATGGAAATCGTTCACCATCAGCGTACATGTGTTATCACCTCGGTACATCGATCAAATATACCATAGATGCACGATCGTCGCTCGAAAAACGGCCCTAACAAAACTGTGCATAAATCACTCGTATGCGCTATATTATGCACCTGTCCCACTCACTCTTGCGTGCGCTGCCCGTAAGCGAGAGCGAATCGACACCACTACTACGGTGGATACCGTACCATATACTTAGTATGCTTGCGTATCGCGAGTAACAGACTTAGGACGCTTTACATTGACGCGTTTTAACTAAACTATTACAAAATGTTTCTCAGTGGGCGTTCAATGGTTATTCCGGTTTATTTCCTGGATTGCATAATAAATGCAGACACTTATAAGTAAGTAGTACTGGTCAGTGCCACATTTTGACGCGGTTTTTGTATGAGAATGTGCATCTATGGTATATTTGATCGAAGCCTCGGTATTATAAAAACTCTCTTCTATCTAACTCTTTCGGACAATTCAAGCATGAAATTACACATGCTATATCAGGACAACGTTCTCCAATATCATATAACATATTCCGCAGCCCATTCAAACAAAAACACCCTAACACTCCACATATATCATATTCCACAAACATACGTGTTGGCTCATCAATCACTTGTTTTTATAACATGTCACACCGAGCTTAATAGATGACGGGCACATACCCTCGCACGACTTTCCAACTACTGACACCGTGTCGCACTGTGTCGTGTGATGATAAATAGCATGTGCTATAAAGCATATTAGTTTTACTGCTATATTAGGTGATAAGTTTATTTTACACTTTATATGCTTTATGTTTATATTATTTATAATAATGAATTAGGTACATGATATGAAATTGAAATATGCTAAACGGATTATATCGGATACTGATGATTTTTGAAGTGAAAACTTCTTTAGCGGCGTTGTGCACTTTTTTGTGATGGGTAAAAAATGTTAAACTCGCGTCAGGACACGTCACCTGATCGAAAATTCGTAAGACGGAGGGAGAATTGTCATGTTTGTGTACGATAGCGCAATAAATGAATATTGTATTATACAACATAAATGATAGTACTTTTATACTGATAATTAAAGCAATTCGTGCAAAATTATTTCCTAACCATTCCAAAATATCAAAAATGCCCAACGTTAATATTTAAGTTTTCACTTCTGCCGGCACTCCCGGAGTGCAACCCGTTGTTTTTTCAATTTTCTTTTTATTGCGTTCATCGGTGGCAGACGAGCCAGCGGCCCACCTGATGGTAAGCGAGAACCGTGGCTCATACACATGGCTGTGTTTTCATAGCATTACAGAAGCAATGTCAAAAAGACACGACCAAGTCGATGAATGTCTGTTTTAAAATCTGAGCTCTGTATAATTACTTTAGTTTTCTATCTCCCTGTTAGTATTAAACAATTAGGCTCGACTTTTAATAAGTTTAAAATCTTTTGATAGTTTGTTATTACTAGGAAAAGTTAATAAAGTGATAAGAATTGAGAAGCAGAGCTAGGCCGGTGGGCCGGTATACGAGCCACGGGGGCGGCGCAGTAACGATAAACGCGGGTGAAACCGCGGGCACATCTAGTCTTCTATAAAACCACCTAGAAACCCACCTCTTTATATTACACTAGCTTTTGCTCGCGGCTTCGCTCGCGTTTAAGTATGTGAGATTATGTTAGCAAAAGAACTTTTACAAATAAAATTTGAATAAAGAGTTACTCGCTGATAATATAGCTTGTTAATGGACAAAGACTTTTTAAAATCGGTTAAGTCGTTTTTAGGTTAAACCCTTAGAAACAAAAATTAAAAATCTTTATAATATTAGTACAGATAGATGTTCCTGCGGTTTCACCCGCGTTTATCGTTACTGCGCCGCCCTCGTGGGTCGTAGCGTGATGTTATATGGCCTGAGACACTATGTAGAAAAAGCATTCCCCTTTTATCCACATATTTATTTTGTTAAATAGTTTACGCGTATTTGAGTGACAAACATACAAACATTTCTACAAACATTCAAATTAATAACATTGGCAGAATTTAATACTAAGGAAAGATGTATTCATCTTCAATGCATAGTAAGCGACGGAAGCTCAATGGCTAAAGCATGGAATTTGCGGTAAAAAGATCGTTGGCGCGATCCTTATACATACACTAGATGTACCCGCGGTTTCACCCGCGTTTATCGTTACAGCGCCGCCCCCGTGGGTCGTAGCTTAATATATAGCCTATAACCTTCCTCGATAAATAGGCTATCCAACACTAAAAGAATTTTTCAAATCGAACCAGTAGTTCCTGAGATTAGCGCTTTCAAACAAATATACAAACTCTTTAGCTTTATAATATTGTATAGATACTCTATACCATTCAGTCAAACAAATCTTCTTTTCATATCCATTCAAAAACAAATATCACTCATCTCTTAAACCTTATCAATTTACACTTTTCAATCAATTTTCACTATTTTCTTCCTCGACACCTCATATCAAAACAACTATTGACCGATTCAAAACACCTAACATAAACATCCTTATACAAAACAGGCAAGAACTATCTCTCTATCTGCCACTACTATAAGCCTCTCTCTCACACTCGTGGGCTCTACATATCGGCGTTTTTCTCGCACAGCATCCATATCGATCGGCCCGGTACCCTTGACCTTCGGGAAGGCGACCTTGTACCATGGATGGGAGATGGGTGTTTAACGGATCGGCATTGCCTAGGCAACGGGCTGCTATTATACTTTGTATTTATAATGATATTGGAATTGATTAATTTATATATTAGAACAAGAAAAATATCTTTGTGGCCCTTTTTAAACATATTGCGCGTACGGAAGAGTATGCTATTCGGCATGGTTAAAGTTTGTATGAAGAAGGAGTGCAGAAGACTAAATTCTAGTAAGAAATATAATGTACTAGCTTTTGCCCACGGCTTCGCTCGCGTTAATTTAGAATTTGACAATCAATTCGGGTTATACTCTGCTTGTAATAATATAATTCAGTCATGATTCGAAAGACACGTGGCGCCATCTATTATCATAAGAACGTTATTATTGTTTTCCTCGGGAACAGTATTTTTTTCGGGATGAATGGTAGCCTATGTCCGTTTCTGTACACCCGACAACGTATATGCAAAATTTCAGGATGATCGGTTCAGCGGTATAGACGTGAAAAGATAACAAACAAACAAACTCATTTTTGCTTTTATAATATTAGTTAGGAAGTTAGGATTAGGATAGTTAGGATTAGGATTAGGATTATGATCAAATTTCGACCACTCATCGACCACTAGTAATAAAGAAATTACTTTTTACACAGATTTTCGATAGCTCATGTGCAGGTGTCGTAGTAAAAATGTCGCCGTATGTTTTTAGATCACAAACACTCTAAACAAAATAGCTGGGCATAAAATCCTGTAGGTATATACATATATAGTATTTATTGATATAGATTACTCACGATTTTATCACTGTAGGGGTAGGCTGCTATGATTTCCTTGACTGAATTACCAAATAACATTTTACAAGACCACATACAATAAGTTACTATCATTACCGCTGCGCCGTGCGCCAAGCTCATTTAATTGACTCTATTATTGTTGCCGACCGTTATGTTCGGTGTAACATCGTACATTAACTTTCCCTGTTAGTAATAATGGGGTAGGCAGTACCGTGACAGATTTAAGCGTGGCCATAATGCGTACTCTCTGAGCTTTTAAGCCTTAGAGAGAAAAGGAAATTGCTTGTTTCAATCGAGATGATATCAAAGACAAAATTGTTACGTAACTCAGATTTTGTAGTGTTGTTCAGTTGTACTTGTCTTCGGCTTCGCTCGTATTCACGAACGCATACCGAGGTAATTAAATCCTATGTGTCGCGAATATACTTAGGCTATTTGTGTGCTAAAGGGGAACGCCCATCTGAGGCCACGAGTGGACAAGAGGCTAGAGCAAAAAATACTTTCCAGTTGATTTTGTCGTAAAAATATGTATTTACTTTCATTCAAATTGTCGCCACTGCAATTTACAAAAAATAGTTAAAAAGAGTTTTTTTTATGGGGCAAGAAATGATTCCAATATGACATATATTGGACTCATTTCTCCTGCGCCTTTTCTAGATGATTTGTTAATAGTATATGACAATGAAGAGAATATAGACGTTTTAAATAACAAATGTGTTTTTTTCCCATACCCTATTGAGTATAACTAGATAAAAATATATATTACAAACAAACCTATCATAATTAAATAATAGAGCATTGAGAAAAAAGATGTTTTTGAATTATCTCACAGCCAGACACATTTTCGTATAGAAAAATAAACTCAATACATTTTGTTTTATAGTTATTTCTAAAATAGTGGCGCCAATTTAAATATATATTTTTAGATATATAATACTGTTAAGATCTTAAAACACTCAATTTTTATAGTAATTTTTGATGTCCATCTTTGGCCTGAGACATTATGGAGAAAAAGCATTCCCCTTTTATCCACATATTTATTCTGTTAAATAGTTTACGCGTATTTGAGTGACAAACATACAAACATTTCTACAAACATTAAAATTAATAACATTGGCAGAATTTAATACTAAGGAAAGATGTATTCATCTTCAATGCATAGTAAGCGGCGGAAGCTCAATGGCTAAAGCATGGAATTTGCGATTAAAAGGTCGTTGGCGCGATCCTTATACATACATTAGATGTACCCGCGGTTTCACCCGCGTTTATCGTTACAGCGCCGCCCCCGTGGGTCGTAGCGTGATGTTATATAGCCTATAACCTTCCTCGATGAATAGGCTATCCAACACTAAAAGAATTTTTCAAATCGATCCAGTAGTTCCTGAGATTAGCGCTTTCAAGCAAACAAACAAACTCTTTAGCCTTATAATATTAGTATTGATTGTATTATTGATTCAAATTCACTTCTATTTGAGAAGCATTTACCTTAACTGGACAGTTTAGGAACCATTAATCTAATGCATTATCGTAGACGGTAAACAAAATTAAATGACCTGATACCTAGATATTTTTGGTTTGTCACCCATGGTATGTGGGCAGAAAACATAGCTATCTGATAATATTGTCTTATTATGTTATACATTGAAATTAAACATATTGAAGTAGTAGAGCCTCGCTGATTTCAGCATGGATGGGCCGGCTCGACCGGGGAAGGACTACCCTCTTACAGAATATCGACGTGAAATAGCAGTATTCCTACTGTTGTGTTTGATTCGGTGAGTGAGAGTGCCGGAGGCCCAATCACCCTTTTTCCCCCTTCCCGCTGCTTCTCCTTCCCATTTCCTTCCCTAAAGGGTCGGCAATGGGCAAGTGATGCCTATGGTGTTGCAGGTGTCCATAGGCTACGGTGACCACTTATCATCAGGTGGGCCGTATGCTAGTTTGCCACCTTAGTTGTATAAAAAAAAAAGAAAAAATAACTTTATGCGGATTTTATCGCGTTGTTTATTTTTCATAAAACACTGTTATTATTTTATATTTTTTTATTGCCTTTGGTGGTAGACGAGCAAGTGGCCCACCTGATGGAAAGTGGTAATCGCTGCTCATGTCTTGCTTCAACAATGTCGAGACACAGCAAAGCCGCTGCCTACCGCGAAGGAAGAAGAGTGCTCTTTTTTAACTTCGTTTGAAGGACATATTAGCGCTCGGGAAACGCGGAAGCAGGCAGTTCATTCCAGAGCTATTACATAATTTTGAAACCTTAAACTGCTGTTGTTAAACACTTTTACTAGTTACTGTTTACTTCTATTTAAATTATAAAAATTCTGATGTCCTTTCGTAGGCTACAAGGTCAAATCCAAACCGGGAACAAAATTGCAATTTATTATGAAATTTCCAGTGCCTAGCTATACAGTCATGTACTGGAACGGAGATGCCAATAAGCTTGCTCCCTCTCACTTCCACCCCTGTAAAACCCATTAATGAGGTAATCAATTGTTTCATTGATGAACCCCTCTATTTACAATCCTTCCCTCTCTGGCCACGGATCTCTTCTTAGTATGAAATGGATTACCATTTATAGATCCGTGACCAACAGAAGAAAGGTCAAAAAGTCTATGTAAAGGTCAAAAAGTATATAAAGAATTGTCAGCCTCGATGGCGTAGTGGTTAGTGTAACCGACTGCCACGCGTGAGGTCGCGGGTTCGATTCCCGCACAAGTCAAACATTTGTGTGCATGAACATGGATGTTTGTCTTGGTCTGGGTGTTTCTATGTACAATATGTGTATATTTACAAAAAAAAAGTATATATGTATGTTTATCTATTGTCTAGTATCCATAGTACAAGCTCTGCTTAGTTTGGGCTAGATGGTGTTGTGGGTAAAAAAATAAAAATATAATGGCGTTACCTATTTCATAACGAGAAGAGGTCCGTAGTCCACCACATTAAAATTTGTCTAATGTGTGTTGGCAGACTATACATATATAAACGACAAGATTATAGAGTCCTCAGATATGCGGGTTTGCATATCTGAGGACTCTATAATCTTGTCGTTCGACAACAATAATAATCGTTCAATAATCGTAATTTTCGTAACAATAATCGTTCGACAACAATATTATTTTAGAGCTAGCCATTTTTTTATCGCTTATTCTTTTTTTTTTGTGTGGTTAGTGGCCAACCTTTTGTCAAGAGTTGTTCAAGCCGCCCGTAGGTCTCAGACATGGCTTAACGACTGCTGTCAATTTGACAACAACTGGGACCGACTTTTTACGTGCCCTCCGAAGCACGGAGATGCTCAGATAAAATACCACTAAGCAGTCACCCATCTATAGATTGACTGCATCCAACGTTGCTTAACCTCGCTAATTGTTTACCGATCAGTGAGTGCAACTGGCTATGAGCTAACTGACTAAATACGCAAGTAACTATAAAAATGCACAGGCCTTGGGATCAAACTTGAGACGCTTGGCAGTCCAACGTTCCGCCTTGGCTATCGCGGATATGGTATAATTACAAGATTTTAATGGCGTATCTAATGACGTAATTAAAGCTATATTTATAGATATGCCGTAACGTAACACATGGTGCGGTTGCCATAACAGATGGGTGGCCGAACGAAATGGTAACTTCCTTTCATATACTTCACACTGTTAACCGCGACTTGGTCCGCTTGGAATTTAACAAAAAAGTGTTCAGGCCGCAGAGATTATAGTCTCAAATAAAAGTAGGCTTAGATACTCCTTATAACATCAGCTATCTGCCAATGAAAGTCCCGTTAAAATCGTTCCAGCCGTTTCGGAGATTACCATTATTCATTACCACCAAAAAGTGTTTTTTATATAAGTACGGTATATATAAGTACTTTCATATGTATTTAGTAACAGGCTATTATTTTGACAAACAGACACTTCAATTTTAATTATTAACCTCTGAGTCTTCTTCAGAGGTTAATGAAAACACTATGTGGGTCTGTGTGTCTGTCTGTTAGTGACAGGCATAACTCAGCAACCACTGGACCGATTGACTTGTAACTTGGTGTGCAGACACCTTGGGGTCGATTAATTTTAGCATTAAGAAACCAAGGTATATGAGGTGGTTGGCTCTGTATTGTTTTATACCAAATTCCTTTAGTTTTAGAATTTTCATCAAAATGCTCTTTCCATAATATTGTCTTCTGTTTACGCGAATGTTATTCATTGAAATTAAACTACTATATAGTTTCAATAATTTAATTAGCTTAAAAATTTGTAAAGTTTAATAGTGATTATAGTAGTGTAACAGTTTTTCAAAAAATTTTGTAACAGTGTCAAATAAACAACGCGATAAAATCCGTATATAGTAGTTTAATTTCAATGCTCTTTCCACTTATTGTAACAAATATATTTAAATTTACGTAATATTTCCGAAAAATATGGTAAAATTTTTAAGCTTGCCAATTGTCCACATTAATTGTAATATTAATAAGTTAATGTATGTAGATGTAAGTATTTAGTTTATATCGTTTTTGTCATGCTGTAACCTGATAATGTTATAATGGGAGTGACATATAATTACTTTATATAAGTCCCCAAACAAATAAAGAAAAAAAAAACCTTTGGGTCATACCTCGGTCGAGTTTGAATATAGGCCCTGTGGATCAAAATACCCCCGAGATATAGGGGTCACAAGGTCACATGAAGACAAAGAAACTGTGTAAGCTACAAATAGTTGTTCCAGTCTGGGACTTCTTCGTGTCCGTCGTTTAAATGTTCGTCAATTCTCAGAATTATTCCTGGTGTATGAAATGTCTTAAATCAAATCAAATATTTATTTTTGCGGAACATGAGTAGGTGAAAGTTCTTACAACACTTATTTTATTAACATCATATTTATGTCATAGCAAAATTAATACATAATTTGGTTTCCTTAAAAAACATCTACTTACAGCTTCAGCCGACCGTACGTGCCGTACCTCTTTATGTATACACAGTGTGACTGGTTAAACATTGCACATACTTAAGTACATGATAATTATTTATGGTCAGACGTAACGTATAAAAAGAAATAAAAATAATACTGTATAACCTGCAAAGAAAACCTTTATGAAAATGTGTATGAAATATTAGTAAAATGTGGACACTGCGCACACAGCTGTCGAGGCTTGACCTTTGATAAGAAATGGACGGGCAGGGTGCAAATTCTTGAGAGCGCGGGGTGCGGTAGCTGGGGGTGGGGGCGGAGGTTATGTTTAGCTTTGGTATATATGCGCAAGAGTGTCCGCACATTGTTTTTATTGGATAACTAGGTCACATTTTAAGGACCTATTTTTTTTAGACATTCAGGTCCAGAATCGAGTACTGAATACCCTCCTTCAATATGTCCAGTCTTTTACCAATCAGTCTGTATATATTACTATGATACTATACTATTTTCTTGTGTGACTTCGGTTAGTTTTAAAAGTTAAAATTGACCTGCTGATCTGAGCAAATAGACAAGCCATTGGACTAGTGATCTAAAGGTTGTGGGTTCGAATCCTACCTATTGCATTACTGATATAATCCCACTCTTAACATAAACATTCTAGAGTTAATAAGAGTACTAGTAACTTCATCATCAACATCATCATCAGGCTATAATAGTCCACTGCTGGACATAGCCCTCCCCCAAAGAGCGCCATAGCGCCCTGTCTTCAGCTTGCCACATCCAGCATCTGCCTGCAGTCTTTCGCAGATCGTCATCCCACCTGGTCGGAGGGCGTCCTACACTACGTTTGCCGAGTCGCGGTCTCCACTCAAGAACACGCTTACCCCAGCGGTTGTCGGTTCTTCGCGCGATATGGCCAGCCCACTGCCACTTCAGCTTGCTAATTGCTAGTAACGTATCAATAAAATATCGCGAAATCTTTCGAAACATAAAAATATCACCAAGCTTATGTTTTTAATAGATATTTAGCCACCTACATAAATTTGTTAAGCTTCAATTGTAATTAGGTTTTGAATAAATAAATAAATGATGTCCGTAATTTTATCTGAGCCGTATTTTTGGACCCTGGATGACCTTTAAAAATTAGAAGCATTTATTTTAGAAGACCCTCAATTTACAATTTATTTTATTCATACCGTAATTATTCGACCAATCATCGTGAAATTTCGCAAACTGTCAGAGGTACAAAAAAGGGCTCCTTTTATCCAGGAAAAAGTACTGTTACTTACCTAACCTGACCTACATTTACGCGAGCGAAGCCGCGGGCATAATCTAGTAGGTTATAAAACGGCGATGAGAGCCGTGAGTAAAAAGTAGTGCAATAAAAATATGAGAACGGCTATCAGGGCCGCTGGTACTTCAACTAATAGTTCTTCAGGGAGTACTTTTGTATATCCGAGCGATATATCAAGCTAGATTTATTAAGGCGTAATGAAACTTTATAAGGCATTCCTGGAAGATATACGATAACAACCGTATACCGACTTATACATAATAATAATAATATTCTATCACTTGCACACAACACCATCTAGCTCAAACTAAGCAGAGCTTGTACTATGGGTACTAGACAATGGATAGACATCTATATTATATAGGCCCTTTTAACGTGGAATCTAAAACTGTAACTGACAAAATGTGCTTTTAGCACGTCTTTCAACCAATTTCAGGATATAAGCGTGACATTATGTATGTACCTATTCAGATATATAGACGTGAGACTACATGTATAACTATTCGAATATTAAGCTCGATAATTTGTATAGTATCACGAAACAGGAGGCATATTAACAAAATCTTCTCTATTATTCCTAAAAACCACAATAGCAAAACCGCGCTTAAAAGCCAGCGTAATATTACTAAACTTGAACCCAATTAGGTGTAATGAAATTCCTTAATGATTTAATTAAACGCTTAGCGGTGATCTCACTGATATCACAGATTCAGCAACAGATAAATTCTTGTTAAAATATAATTATACTAATCAGTGTATTAAGGAATCCCCCATCATATTTCATTAGCTGCGCCCCGCGGTTTCACCCTCGTAAGTCCCGTTGCAGTGGAAATATATAATAAAAAGTAGCCTACCTATGTATCAATCCAAGTCTCTAGCTGTCTACATACTGTTTTATCGCAATCGGTTCAGTAGTTTTTGTGTGAAAGAGTAAAAAATATCCATCTATCCATCCATCCTCACATACTTTCACATGTATACTAATATTATAGGTAAAGCTGAAGAGTTTGTTTGGTTGAACGCACTAATCTCAGGGCCTACTGGTTCGAATTGAAAATTTATTTAGCGTTGGATAGCCTATTTATCGGAAGGTTATAGGCTATATAACATCACGCTACGACCAACAGGAGCCGAGGATAAATTAAAAAATTGTTTGTGTGTAAAGTCGGTTTACGGACGATAGTTAACGTGACAACGTTATAACAAAATTTCTTTCCCGTTACGTTACAATGAGCGTAACGGGACAATTAACGTAACGGGACTATGAGCGTAACGGGACAATAAGTCATCCTTTTTCGTGCGTGCAGCCGGCGTTCATCGATTTATTAGACGTTGTCACGTCAAAATGTTGCAAAAACGGAGATATTTCTCTTATGTGAAGCAGACGACGTTGGCCGGGTCAGCTAGTTTATAATATTAGTAGGATTAATCTCGCTCAGATTAACGAACGGCGGCCATTATGCAATATTAATGTCAATGAGACAACAGAACAGCTTATTTACGAACAAACAAGTAATTCTTTTTCTCATTTATTTTTAAGGTATGTTAAGCTGGTTTGGACATGTAGAAAGAATGGACGAGGAAAGACTATAAATAATAAAGTTTATTGACATTAAAAGATACAGTCATTTGAACACATAAAAAATATACAAATAATTTTACAGTCCACTTGTTAAACTGACTGACTAAGAAAGTTTATAAGGCTAGTGTGATTGGAACAGTCGCAAGAGGAAAACCTAGGCGAACGTTTCTCGATCAGATCGGAGGCGTTCTGGACAAAGGTCAGGTTAAGAGCACCTTGAACCGACGGGCGTGTATGAGGAATGTGGTGAAAGTGAATGAAGCCAGAGAAGTGTGTCAGGATCGTAGCAAATAGAAAACCGTAGTCTCTGCCTACCCCTCTGGGAAACAGGCGTGAATCTATGTATGTATGTATTATTTTTAAACGTCGCGTCGTTCCGTTTTATTTTCTTACTGGAGTAGCCTTAGCTTAAAGGTGTTTTTAGTCTGTAGCTGATATAAACTAAGACTGTTGGGTTTTAAAAAGGAAATAATGAATCTTAGGTATTAACCCCTGAGTCTTCTTCAGAGTTCCGGGTCTGTGTGTCTGTCTGTTAGTGACAGGCATAACTCCGGAACCACTGGACCGATTGTCTTGTAACTTGGTGTGCAGATACCTTGGGGTCACACCTCGGTCGAGTTTGAATATAGGCCCTGTGGGTCAAGACCTCCGAGATATAGGGGTCACAAGGTCACATGAAGACGAAGAGGTTGAATCCTGGGGTTTTACACCCATCTCGTTAATGAGTGATATAAGTAGTCGCCTCGTTACTGCCAGTGCGCTGAGTGTTGTAGGTTCGATTCTACTTGGGACAATAATTTGTCTGGTTCACAAATAGTTGTTCCGAATGTTCCTTGTGTCCGATGCTGGCATGTTTGTTAAGTTGCGAGTCAGTAATTAATGTAATTACGCCTAATGCGGGAGATGACATTATTTAAAAATTTAATATTTGGTATTACCTATGAGTTTATTTTTGAGCAGCGATAGCTCAGTGGGGAGACCACCAGACTGCAATGCAGAGTGTCTCGGGTTCGAACCCACGTCGCGCACCTCTGACTTTCGGAAGTTATATGACTTTTCGAAATTATGTGCGTATTGATTGATAAATATCGCCTGCTCCGTGCCTCGGAGAGCACGTTAAGCCGTCGGTCCCGGCTGCCATGAACATCTATGGCAGTCGTTATTGGGAGAGTGTCGACACAAAAGATCCCACTGGGTCGAAGTGTCGCCGGTCTGCACTGACTGGCCCCCACATAAGATAAGATAAGATACCTATGAGTTTAACGCTCAGTAAAAAACATCCTTACTAATATTATAAATGCGAATGTGAGTTTGTTTGTTACGTTTTCACGCCGTAACTACTCGACCGATTAGAATGAAATTTCGCATCTACGTTTTCAGGGGTACAGAAAAGGATATAGAGTATCTTTCATCTACAAAAAAGTACTGTTTTTAACCTAACCTAACGCGAGAGAAGTCGCGGGCAAAAACTTTTTTCAAATACATTAAGCATCATGTATTACTACCTCTAGACCGAATTTCGGTCATAGCATCCAAATTTAACTCAGACCAGCCATCTTTGCAGGTGATATTATAATGCACAAATTCATAATTATATTCATCTCATCCGGATTTCAAAAACATACACAAAATATCAGTAGTTGTTGTTGATATTTACAGATGCAAGGTCACCTAAAATTAAAACAGTACCTTTCAAGTTTGTGTGTAGCTCTTGATTTTACAAGATCAGACTATGGTAATCTTCGACTGTAGCAAAAGGATTGATAGCATTGGTTGGTATATTTTTTTTAAGTGAAAACTTCGTTAGGCGCCTTGAGCACTTCTTGGGTGAACAAAAATCATAGAACTCGCGTCATCGTCACGCTTCCACGCTTTATTATTTTTTTTAGAATATTAACAATATCTCAGAAATGGTGCGTGAGCGGTTTTTTTTTGGTTTATAAAGAAGTGTTTATGATCAAGGATTAAAGTTTTCACTTCTGTCGGCAGTCCCCAAAGACTGCTCCAGTATTTTTTTTTATACGTATACGCTTGCGTTTGACCGCGATCTTAAGTGAAGATGCAGTCGACGATGGAGCACGCTTGCCTAGAAGATACCTATTCACTCGCGACTTGAATACACCCAGATTGTACTCATCGGGAAACACAGACTTAGGTAGCGAATTCCACTCCTTAGCGGTACGCATTATAAAAGTGGAAGCAAAGCGCTTCGTGCATAAATGTGGTATATCCACCATGTACCTGTGTCGCTGGTCTGATCGTCTGGTCGTTTGATCGTAGCTCAATAAATAAGGCATTGGATGGACTTGCGAGCGAAAGTTCGTGAGTTTGAATCCCAGTCATTGCACTGCCTATTTGGACTCGCTCCTAACACAAGTATATATGTCTAATAATTTGTAAACCAAATTGATAACAACCTTAAAAAAAATGTAGGCAACGCAGATATTTAATTATACTTATAACTGCAATATTTTTGCTGTCAACTTAAATATAAACCTCTGCAATTTGATTCAATGTTTATATTGTAGAATAATAAGTGTAATTGGCAATTTATATAACGGTTTTAATTGAATACATAAAAAAATATATACATCCTTATAATTATATTCCTAGCTCTTGTGATTCCAAGAAAAATTGTGAAGATCTTATCAATGATTGCGTCGATTCCATAATACATAGAAATCCGTAATTTGAGATAGTCGAATACAAAGTATATAGTGTAATATATATGTCGCAGGCAATTTGTATGATTCCGCGTTTTACAAACGGCGTCGTCCGTTTACAAACGCTCGCTGTTTTAAAATATGCCGAAGGCAAAATGTAAATTGTCTTGTCACTTTATAATATGCCACAACATTTGATAGATAATTCAACAGCATAACGAGCACCCATACGCCTCAAATCACTGCATTCCGTCTCGGAAGGGTTAGGTTATGTTAGGTTCCTTCTTAAACCCACCCAAAAGTGGAGCCGCGTTAAGCGGGGCTCCGTCGACGGTCACTCTACTATAACAACCAACGAGCGTTTTTAAACGGACGACGCCGTTTGTAAAACGCGGAATCATACAAATTGCTTGCGACATATACATAGTATTGCGGTGAGAATGGCCCATAAATCTTTGCCATAGAAACATGGCTGCTGAAAACCAACCGAACATCGGATAACAAATTATTTTATATTAAAATACTTTTATTATTTAACAATAAGGATTTTTATCTATTTAAATGTAGTGTAAGTTATAATGACTATTAATTACAGCTGTGGTATCGTTTCTTCTCAGAGGCGGGGTCGGATGTCGGGCGGTGGTGGCGCGGGCCTCATGTCGTGTGTGCGCGAGGGCTCGCTCGAGCCGCCGTACCGACCGCCGCACCACGACACACACAACCATGGTATGTAACCCTATATTATTACTACCTCGGAGACCATAGCGAATTTGAAAATAAAAAAATTATTTGCATTCACTTATCGGAGAAAGGTTCTAGAAAATTCTTATTTTGCAGGAGCTTTCTTCACAAGTGAGTGAAGAAGATTTTGCAGTAGCTTTTCAACACGGTTAGCCGTGTTGAAAAAGCTTCTGCAAAATCTGTGAGTGAAAATAATTATGTAGGACGACGTTTCTTCACAACTGAGTGGAGAATATTTCGAAGAATCTATGTTCAAACACCGCATAGTGAGTGGAGATAATTTTGCAGGACCAATTTACAAATCGGCTAAGTGAGTGAAGAAAATTTTACAGGACCTTCCTCCTATTCTGATAGGAAAATTTTAGAGAACGTTTTTCAACTCCGTTAATTGAGTAAACAAAATTGTACAGGATCTTTGTTCAGCCCGGTCATGTCAGTGACTGAAGAAAAGTAGTTACGCGATGATCAAAAAGAAAACAGATCGATGTTTTGTTTGATATCTAATCAAGATTTGTTTTTCAAGCATTTTCCATGCTAAATAAGGATGTCATTTAAATCTAAGTGAAGAAAATTTACCAAAAGGCACTCAAAAGTTAATTTATACGATCTGATATCAAATTACTATTTGACATTGAGGTGTTTATTTTTGTTGATATCAATGAATGCCCTTTTGCTTTTGAAAAGGGACCTGGACACGAATTCTTTGAACTATAGAAGAAGATTCAATTTAACACCTGGATCTTTAGCTACGAGTTTTGTGAACACCAAACTACACAGAGCTACTGCTTCTTATACTAGATATTATAGGTTCATTTTTAATACAATAGCCAGAACAAGCCAAATATTGTCTCGGATAAATGAACTTGGTATTACCTATACTTTTTAATTTCACAATTGGTGATTCCCTCGCTACTCACTGTCAATTCGCCGTGATATTGTTATTTGCAGGTTCAATGTTCATACGAGATATATTTACAGACTGCTATCTAATCACCTTATAAATAATTTAGAAACCATAATAATTTTCTTATAGGTGACCTCAATATATTCCTATCTTATCTCCTACTCTTGACTAATATTTAAATATGATATTCCAGGCGAAGGGCGCACAGGGCGTTTCCTCCGCGGCCTGCGGCGCATGTTCAAGCGTCGCGGCAGCGGCGCACGCGCAGACGCGTCACCCGACCCCAAGAGTAGCTCCACCAGCGAGCTACTGGATGCTGACCGCCATGCTCGGAGAAAGTTAGTATTGTCACTAACAATATATCGGTTAAAAGAGTTTGTTTAAAAAAAAAACATTAAATAGTTCACTTAAAATACGTTAAACTTAAGAAAAGAGAAACTTTAAACGATAATCGTATAAAGTTTTCATATTTTGCTAGCTATGTAATATTCTCTCAATATATGTACCAAGTACATTATAATAATAATATTCTATCACATACACACAACACGATCTAGCCCAAACTAAGCAGAGCTTGTACTATGGGCACTAGACAATGGATAAAAATACATATATACTTTTTTTTGTAAATACGTACATATTACATATAGAAACACCCAGACCAAGACAAACATCCATGTTCATGCACACAAATGTTTGATTTGTGCGGGAATCGAACCCGCGACCTCAGGCGTGGCAGTCGGTTACACTGACCACTACGCCATCGAGGCCGACAAACACATTATTAGATTAAAATTAAATTAAAGTAAGGATACATTTGTAAGATGTGTTTGTTGATGTTTCGTACGGGTGGCGCCATCTGTGATTTTGAAGTTGAACTACATAGGATTACTTGGTATGTTATATGGTTTTGTTTTATTAATTGAAAGATATAAAATCTTTCAAGATTTTTGGTGGCTTCGTCATCAGACTTATTTATGAACTACCAAAACTGAAAGTTCTAAGAAGGAAGATAAGAGGCATAGTTTTAATTGGGTTTATTTCGCAAAGCCACACATAGATGTCGCAGTTAGTAAACAAGAACACAGCTAAATCAGATGCTATTCAATAGCGGCCAGTATAGTGCAGTATTATTGCAATGTGTGCCTAGATCTAGATCCTAGGTCCTAAAAATAGAGACTATTGTGCCTAGACCTAGATCCTAGGTCCTAAAAATAGAGACTATTTAGAGAAATAGGAACTAAAATTACATATTTCAGATATTTTTTGTTAGCATCTACATGTAGACAGAAAAAGAATTTGCTTTACCCAGGCCTCGAACCCGAGTCAACTGTCAACATGATTTTTGGCTACTCAAAATTTCTCAACAGAAAACCGTAATAATGTTACTCTTCCCGGGCATCAAATCCGGGACCTATTTACCAAAAATCGTATGTAACTTTGCGCGGATTATGGGTGAGTGCTCCCAAGCCGTACCTGACACGGGCTACGAACTCTAGACCTAAACTTGACTAAACATGTGTGTTTGTTAATCAGGAAGAGCGATTTCTTAACAGAGAAACCTAATAACACTTTGCTCTTCCCGAGCATCAAACCCGTGAGCTAGAAACCAAAAAACGTGTTTTCATTTGTTTGTTAACGTTGTTACTACGAATTTCTTAACAAGAGCATCCTATAAGCTTGTGCCTGACTCGAGCATCGAACTCTAGACCTGTACACTAAAAAAGCTGTTTGTTCCCAGGGAGGGCGCGTACGGCAGCGGGCTGTCAGTGTCGCACGACTCCGTGTTCACGGGCGAGCGCTCCGGCGACGAGTCGAGCGACGAACGCGCGCCGCCCTCACACCTCTCGCACCTCGCCAACTCGCACCGGGTTAGTATTACATATATACATTATATATAGCATATACACGGGTAATATGTATAATACCTCAGGCCATTGTTATATATTATAACGTTATATAGCAGCACCACACAGATGAAGAAGTTTCGACAGTAGACAACAGATGGCGCTGTTCACAATAGGCGCTCGCCATACAATCCTGAATCTCGCAGGTTAAGTTTACATTGTGACTGAGTATTGTACAAGTTCCCGATATCAACAGTCGAGTCGCGGTCCGCCGGGCACGATCACCCAGCACGGTCGGAGGATCCTCGCTTCTTGTTGGAGGGACATCAGACCACGTTCCTTCACGTTTGTTAGAAAAATCAAAAATCTAGTTCAAAACGGGCATGCCGCCGCGTATGCCGCGCGGTGGCAGCACGGCTGCATCGCTGCCGCCACGCAGCCGTCACTAGTCTATCGATGAACTAATGCGTGACAGTAGCGCGGATACTATATACCTCTTATACTTATTCAAATTACAATAGTACCGTACTTAAACTTGTATACACAAATGATGTCAGAGAATGCCTTTCTCAATTATTGCAAAATGACATCAGTTTCTCATGATTTTGCTCAAAGATGATATTGTACTTTGAAAATACGCGTCGTTAGTTTCACCAAATCACAAACTTTTATGTACCATAACTATTCAAATAGAAAGTGTCTATAATACATTGTCATTCTGTTCGTTGCACAATTATTCCGAACTGAGTTTGTAGAAAATCCAACAACATTTTGCGTGACCTGGGATTCAAATCCGAGAGTGCAAACATAAGCGAATATTATTTTGTGCTTTTCTTATTGTTGAATAAACAAACTTTATCTATATACTAGATGTTCCCGCGGTTTCACCCGCGTTTATCGTTACTGCGCCGCCCCCGTGGGTCGTAGCGTGATGTTATATAGCCTATAGCCTTCCTCGATAAATAGGCTATCCAACACTTAAAGAATTTTTCAAATCGAACCAGTAGTAATCACGCAGAATAAACCAGGAGAAACATCGTTTGTACTATGTCTGTAATAGGTAATTATTTTGCTGCAATGTTATTTTAAAACTGCGATATCTCCTAAGATATTCATTGAAATCGAATCATGTAAAGGGCATTTTTGTTTTAAATTAAATACTTGTGATGAATAACGTATTTATTTGGATAAGGATTAATATCATGTTTATAATAATACCTTCGCAAATAATGCATTATTTTAGAACAAATTTAGTTAGCATAAAAATGGTTATAATGAGCCAACCTTAAAAGATAGACATATGCCGTCGCGGACTTTTTTTTTAGAACTTTTAAAGGGGAACAATTCTGTCATACATGATTTTTGCGAAACTTTAACTGTTTACGCAGCGCACGCAGCGGAAGCTCTCAAAAGGAAAAAACACCCGCCGATTTTGAAACATTCTTCATTGGTGCTCAGCTCCTATTGATCTTAGCGTGATGATATATAGTCTATAGCCTTCCTCGATAAATGGGCTATCTAACACTGAAAGAATTTTTCAAATCGGACCAGTAGTTCCTGAGATTAGCGCGTTCAAGCAAACAAACAAACAAACAAACTCTTCAGCTTTATAATATTAGTGTAGATGATATAAATAATAAAAAAATAATATTCTATCACATACACACAACACCATCTAGCCCAAACTAAGCAGAGCTTGTACTATGGGTACTAGACAATGGATAAATATTATATATGAATAAACATATATATATTATATAATATGTATGTTTATCCATTTTCTAGTACCCATAGTACAAGCTCTGCTTAGTTTGGGCTAGATGGTGTTGTGTGTATGTGATAGAATATTATATATACTTTTGTTTGTAAATACATACTTATTATACATAGAAACACCCAGACCAAGACAAACATCCATGTTCATGCACACAAATGTTTGACTTGTGCGGGAATCGATAATATCCCATATCATTGATAATAATCCCCGTGTCGCATTACAGACAAAAAGAACAACGTAATTCATAAAGACTTATCTTTAACTTTTTAAGCGCTTAGCTAAATATCGATAGCCCTAGCGCCCGGCTACAAATCGATAAAATAATACCTACAATAGTTATGGAGGTGCAGAAATACAGAATTTTAAGTAAATGTTGAAAGTCATATCTCAAATTCAAACCATTATTCAATAATGGTTTTAGTTGTACCACGCAGTTAATAGAACGAAAATAAAACAAAACTATCGTGCATGTTCTCTGTCACAGAAATACGACACGGGCGGTAGAGGCACGGACATATGTGTCGCATAAATATGACATAAGCGGTAAAAAGTTTAAAAAATGACAATTCCCGCACAAACATTCAAACAACTGATATCTACAAATAACACCCAGGTTCGGGACAACCATTTGTGGATCACACAAGTTCTTACCCCGTCTGGGTTATAAACCAACAACACTCTACGTTGTAGCAATGACGAGGCGACGACTTAAACCACTGCGCTATTCGTGCTAGGCTATGTTAAAGGAATATATTGAAATAGAAAGTACTAAAAATGTCTTGTCATTGTATTTATTGCTCGACTACAAAATGTATCGTCATCTAGTTGTCTATGGCACGAGGTGGTTTATTCGTTAAGTGAGAGGTCATATGCCTCGTTGATCTCGTGACGTAAGATTATATAGAAGTTCAATACCCAGGTTAGAGAGTATCTGACGCTTCTCTGCATAACAACTCTAGCTTTTGTCTGTGGCTCCGCTCGGAGGAGAGAAAGGCACATCCTATGTCCGTTTCTGTAGCCCTAACAAGTTGTAAGCATTTCATGATGATCGGTCGAGTAGTTCAGGCTTGAAAGCGTAACAAACAAAGAAACAAACTCACATTCACATTTTTAATATTAAGTTAAATTAATGAGACCTATAGGTAATGCCCCCAGCAACTTAAGTTATCATAAGTGTGTTAAAAACTGTATTGTGGGCTCGAATCCCACACGAGACAAAATTTTGTGTGATCCACAAATGGTTGTTCCGAGTATGGGTGTTCTTTGTGTCCGTTGTTAGAATTGTTGAATTCAAACAACGGACACAAACAACCAGACTTGAATGAAATGTTTGTAAAGTGCCCCGCGACACAGGAATTGTGTTAACGTAATGCGGACGTTGTCTTTTTTAAAAAATAAAGAGAAATAAAAAGAAAGCCATTTATGAAAGGAGTATTTACCTATCTTATCCATACCAATATTCTCAAGCTAAACAGATTATTTGTTTGAAGCCTCTTATCTCTAGAACAACTAGACAGATTTAAAATTAATTTAATTAGTTTGGTTAACCTACGGTGCCCAAACATGGTCCCTGACTGAGAATCAGAAGTCCAAATTAAAGATCTGCCAGAGGGCTATGGAGCGTAGCATTCTCGGAGTAAAAAGGATGGATCACGTCCGAAATACTACTCTGCGCTCCAAAACACGCATAGCTGATGTAGGTGTGAAATCCGCCAGGGTGAAGTGGGACTGGGCCGGACATGTCTGCCGCATGCACCCAGAGAGGTGGGCACCAATCGTCACCACTTGGGTGCCACAAGACAGTCGACGGCGACGGACAGACGTAAAGGGAGATGGCGGGACGACCTAGACGCATTTGATAGAGACTGGCAGGGGATATCCACCAACAGAGTGATTTGGCAGTCCAAGGGAGAGGCTTTTGGCCAGCAGTAGGACATTACAAAAGCTAATAAAAAAAAATTAAAAGAGAAGTTATGATAGAGCGCGCACAACATTTCGCGGGACATTCCACCGAGAATTAGTAGCATTTGCTAGGTACTGTGCACCGATAGAAACGTAATTTTCCTTCTTATTTTGCTTCTAGAAATCGTTTTTATTAGGGTGCCCTACCCAAAGGGTAAAACGGGACCGTATTACTAAGACTCCGCTGACAGTCCGTCATCAGGCCGTATCTCATGAACCGTTAGGCCCTTTGCACACAAGCCTATGCAAATCTTCGATACCCGACGATTTTTGTCTCTAAGCGACTACCGCAATACAAATTCATAGAGGTTCGTTTGTACACAGGCACGCGTCGCCGACATATGTACGAACCTCTATGAATTTGTATTGCGGTAGTCGCTTAGAGACCAAAATCGTCGGGTATCGAAGATTTGCGTAGGCTTGTGTACGAAGGGCCTTATAGTTAGTTGAAATTTTCACAGATGATGTATTTCTGTTGCCGCTATAACAACAAATACTAAAAAACAGAATAAAATAAATATTTAAGTGGGCTTCCATACAATAGACATGATTTTTTTGCCGTTTTTATAGATAATGGTACGGAACCCTTCGTGCGCGAGGCCGACTCGCACTTGGCCGGTTTTTCCTTTAATTGCTAGAACGCTAGGTGTATTCTAAAAACAATTGTGTCTGGACGCCAGACCGCATTATCACACTACATTGCGTTTTAGAACCCTTGTTTCTGAGACACAAACGGACGAATCACCTTGTGTGTTGGTTGGACACACACCTGCGCTTTTATTAGTCATTGATTTTGTAGGTTACTATACAACAACTAACGGGTTAATAAAGATGTAATTAGTATTCGCATAACAGACACAAATAATAATTTACTCGTAATAGCAATTTTTTTTGGCGGCCTCGATGGCGTAGTGGTTAGTGTAACCGACTACCACGCCTGAGGTCGCGGGTTCGATTCCCGCACAAGTCAAACAGTTGTGTGCATGAACATGGATGTTTGTCTTGGTCTGGGTGTTTCTATGTATAATATGTAAGTACGTATTTACAAAAAAAAGTTTATAAGTATGTTTATCCACTGTCTTTACCCCTATGGGCTCTGCTTGCTCTGCTTAGTTTGGGCTAGATGGTGTTGTGTGTATGTGATAGAATATTATATTATTATTATATAATATTTTGTAAATTTCACAAATTATCCCATATAGGAAATCGAATCTACACTAGACGCATTGGCAGTGGCGAGATGACTCCTACACCATCCTTGCAGTCTTTAGTTTCAGTCTATCTCATTACATTCTCTTAGCCGTTCACTAATCAGTATTTTTTTAATAAATATAAGTAGAGTAGAAATAAAGTTGGAAAGAAAAGTGAAAGTGAATAAAAATATATATCGCATCTCTAAATCTCAATGACGTAATAGTTTTAATAATTTTGGAAAGGAATATCTGTGCTTGATGACTTCGACTTGCCAGTCTAAATGTTTAGTGAGAACCAGACAACATAATATTAACAAAACATCGATATAAATAAAATTGCAAATCACTACATTCCTACCAAGTCAATAATAAGAGTTTAAGAGTAGTAGAGCCTCGCTGATTTCAGCATGAATGGCCGGCTCGACCGGGGAAGGACTACCCTCTCACAGAATATCGACGTGAAATACCAGTATTCGTACTGTTGCGTTTCGTTCGGTGAGTGAGAATGTCGGAGGCCCAATCACTCCCTTTCCCCCATTCCGCTCCTTCTCCTTCCCACTTCCTTTCCTAAAGGGTCGGCAACGCGCAAGTGATGCCTCTAGTGTTGCAGGCGTCCATAGGCTACGGTGACCACTTACCATCAGGTGGGCCGTATGCATGTTTGCCATATTAGTTGTATAAAAAAAATTGCTTATAATTTTACGAAGGATTGCTTTTAACCCCAGGATAATTTCTTATTTATATCACAAATATGGCTAACAAACACGCGGCCTGTGGCGTGATAAGCGATAACCATAATCGAGGACCGCTTGCAATATCAGGGATACCACAAACATATTGCCAAACCTAAAAAAGTTTAAAATAGAATAAATGAAAAGGAATTGAAACCTCTTCAATTCCTTTTCTTTCCGTTAGATATGAAAGCCTCCGACAAAACCAACGGCAAACTTGTTGCTTCTTTTACGGCTGCCTGTAAGGTGGTAGTATTTCCCAGGGGCGCTTATTCATCCATATCATGAGCAAATAACTAGATACGGCAGGCATTTCCAATCAAATCAATGGATAGCAGCTCATTTCGCACGCGACAGCTGGACCGTACAAGGTGTACTAACAGAAATCCTATACGCGCGGCTCGATCGGCCCCAGTGCCGTTGTTCTGTTATGCTCTCTTGCACATACATAGAACTCACTTGCAACGCGAGTTAAGACCCACACACACGGTATCGTTTGCAACACTGTGACGTCACAGAAGAACACGAAATTTTATAATTTTGACAGGAGCTGTCAATGACGTCACTCTTGCCAAAAAATGTAAATTTGGTGTTCTATTTTTGAAGTAATTAATAATAAGCGAAGAAATGCCGTGATTTTTTAACAGTTGAAGGGACAGAGTTTGTTTAGGTTGTTCTGCGTGTGCTGTGTTTTGGCCAAAAGGCATTATTCTGTAAAGCTCTCTTGCGCATATATTATACAGAGCTCACTTGCGACAAGTTAATGGCAAACATGATATCGTCTAGCAAGACTATGACGTCATTGCAGATAATTTATGATAAATAGCCGTGGAATAGTATAATTGATCGATGGATCCTTGCCAATGCACAAAATGTTACAGACCTAAACAATCGGTCTGTTAAACCTTAACCTGTTAAACGGCAACGGCCCGCCACTTCCGCAAATGACCAGACATAATTGGTTTTAGATTAAGCCTGACATTACAAAAATTTACAGTTTAAAAGGAGATGTTCCATGTGACTCTGACAATACCAAAGATATCTTTGGTATTTTCGAAGCCATCCGGCAGTTGGCAATTTCCATTGACTAGGTTATTAGCTCGACTGTCTCTAGAGCAATAAAAAAGCACTGTTATTAGATCTATAATTGTCTATGTTATGTGTAATCTGTTGCCGCGTTCAAAAATCTCCGAATGCTACAGCTAGTGCTAGACCTGTCTATAAAAAAAATATAACAGGATTGTGACGTAATTCCGTCGCTATGTTACGCTAATATTAAATCACTTCTTCCTAAATTTCAATCAATAGTTATTGCAGTCTCTACCAGGCACATTTTAAATCAAACTTGACTGTACTGATGGTGTAACGCAGTGTGCGTTGAGAGTTTGCAGGATGAATGCGCGAGCGATCCCTGCACCCCGGCCATAGACCATGTGAAGAAACACCGTGGTAGGTTTTAGTCGGTAGGACTCGGGACTTTCTATCTTTTCCCGGGTGAGCCCGACATAACAACTCCGCCCGCCCCCGCGGAGTGGTATGAGTCACAGCATTCCCGTAAGAAAAAAAAATAAGTGTGCGTTGAGAGGTGTGGGATTGATGCAAGCACGGGTCAAAAATTTGTACATCCCACAAATGGTGCATGTGTCAAGTCTGAATGTTCTTTGTGAGCGTTATTTCAATGTTTGTAAACTCCTCTACGACACAGGATTATTTCTAGTGTGGACTCATCCGTTTAAGAAGCTAAATACTACTTAACACTTCCTATCCCTTCCCCATTTACTCGACTATCGAACGCCTGAGTAATTAAATACGGTAGGTATATGTAGTGCTGCAATCGTTATGTTATAATGTAAACATATTCTAGGTTTAAAAAAGGATAACAGTACGGTTAAGGCTCGAATACAACTCACGTCTATTTCCCACAGGGTAAGGTCATAAACTATGTTTTTTACTTGCATGATAGCGCCTATGTTAATATGTAAAGAAAGAAAAATATTTATTTTGGCACACAAGGGTACACGCAAAACACGAAGAAATATTTAAAAAAATAAACAAAAAGTATACAAATTACAAAATAAAAAATAAAGTATATTATTTTCTTTACATCGTTCATATCTAGTATTCTCCAAAGTGAGATTAATAACATTTCAATTTTCCCATAACTCTATTCTTTTAAAAACAACTTAGAAAGTGGCCTTCATTTTCTTACCAGGCAGCGTTTAGGTCCAGTGCCTATATTCAAGGAATGATGAGCTTTACTTAGGCACAGTTAATTTCTGACACTTATTTTACTAAATATACTTATTATGTCAAAATTTAACTATCCGCAAAAAGCTAAAACTACTTGCTCCTTGTATAAAAGACTTGGGCCTTACTTGGTAAAGCCTCTTAAACATATTTCTTAATTTCAAAATGGGACTAATATTAAAAACTATACAAGTAAAATGATGACATCACAATAATATAAGTCTTATATTTTAGCGTGGTAGTTAAGCCTTACAACTAATATTAATTTAATATATTGATGAAGCTCGTGCCAAATCAATGTCACAATTCCATTCTACGATCACATTTTCATGAACCTGTTTAACAAAATCAACCAATAAGATGTTCGAAAGTCATCACATTTCAAATACTAATAAACTATAATGTTAGCGTGGAAACGTAAATAATATACAGTCAATATAATAACGTGTGACGCATAAGTCGTCGATATGAGACATCAATACGTTCGTGCAAAACAAGTATAGTGTATAGCAGGCTTTATTCAAGTTTTTTTTCTCTATCCGATAGGATGAATCACACACAGTCGGTATCGCGCGCGCGAACACGCCCGCCGTTCTAAAATTGAATTTTTGAATTTAAAAATCGAACTGTATTTGATATTGTGAAGTGAATAGTGTATTCATTTGTGATCTGTGCTCTACATCAAATTGTATATCTATGGAATGCGTTTATTTAAAAAAGTGCAAAGGTTATTTTTATTGAAATGTATTTATATTATTATTATGATTTATAAATCTAAGTCGTAACTTTAAAACCCGTTAAGTTATTCTTCTAACTTTAGCGAACACCGCAAATAAACTAAATCCGAGCTAAGTTAATTAAACTGTCCATATAGTACCTTTCGAGAACTAATTTTATAGTGTAAGTTTGCCAACTTGATTAGTGACAGAAGCTTATTTGGCACTAAAATAGATTTATCGGGCAATGACGTCATTGTGATGACGTAACAGCGTAACCTATCCCAAGAACGTAACATCAGACCATAACATTCGACCCTTGTTCTCCCTTTAAACCTACATCGTTTCTTTATTGACGTGCCTTAGCTAATTGAAATTAATATCTTTGAACATTTATAGTTTATAGTTTTACAAAATAAATTGCAAGTTTAAATAAATATAGTAATAAGGTAATGAATAAAATATAGATAAGTACTTATTGTGTTAAAAATATGGTGTGTACTTATTGTTAGTGAACAATTCATTTATTTATTTAATATTTATTAATAATAATAATTCTTTATTGTGGATCATAGGTACATAATACAGAAGTTATAGTTTACATCATTTAGTTCAGTTATGTCCCGCCCATTGGGCATACAAAAGTTATAATAATTGGAATAATTGAACATGCATTAAATAATAATATCAATTATGTCAATATGGATCACAATGTCATAGCAAATTATAAACAGGCAATAATAATGCAAAAGTAGAGATTACTGAACAGGTCATGATGGAGGTATAGACTAATGGAGCAGAGATTTATCACTCATGAAATCATTTACTGGATAATAAGATTTATTTATTAACAAGTCATGTAGTTTTTTTTAAACATAGTTATTTCTTTAACCATTCTGATCTCTCTCGGAATATTGTTGAATATGCGCGGTACTATTTATTATTTATTAATCGAGTTTTGCATATAATTTGAGATGAGCATTGGTATGTAGCCATTTCCTTGTATTTAAATTAAAGTTGACCTACCTATTCTCTGCTAATAAAAATTTGTCAACAATAAATTTGCTGATAGAGTGTTTTCAATATGGCTTCCGCGAATTTAACTATAGTAATATAAATATGACTTTTCCTCCGTGATTATGAATAAACAAATCAATTATGAAATTTGTTATTTAGGATTAGGTTTTATATACCTATGTTTGTCTTTCCGTCTATATGTCTGTCTAAGCGACAAACGATGATCTTGTTAAACTATTAAAATGTATTTCGAATGCATTTAAATAATATTGATCGTTATGATAATGATAATCGTAAATTTCGATTAGAATAAAGAATCGTGCGCTTATAGTTTGTCATTATAAAATTCAATTATGAGTCGAATCTATTCTAATATTATAAAGCTGAAGAGTTTGTTTGTTTGTTTGTTTGAACGCGCTAATCTCAGGCACTTCTGGTCCGAATTGAAAAAATATTTCTGTGTTGGATAGCTTATATATCTAGGAAGGCTCTAGGCTATATAACATCACGCTATGACCCACGGGGGCGGCGCAGTAACGATAAACGCAGGTGAAACCGCGGGCACATCTAGTAATATACCGACTAAATGTAGTCTACAAGCTATACTCGGCTTAAAATATTCCTTCATAGATTGGAATAAGTAATAAGTTAAATTAAATTGTTCGTTTGTTTTGGTCTGGGTCAGGATGACTGGACCAAGAGAGATTTTTGAAGTTTGAGCAATACCAAGTTTTAGTACCTATTTGGTACTATTTGGTACCAGACATCAAATAATTGGTACCTCGCTATAGAGGGAAAACTATTACGAGGAAAGTGGCCAGCCATTCTGACTTCAGAATGGCTGGACCAAGTCGGCTGCACCTAGTTGTAGGTGTTATAACTAGTTCATCTTTTCATTAAAATTTAGTACCTCATTGGTACCTCAACATATATTTTTCTTAAATTTTTTCGATAAGCCAAAAAAAAGTTACACCTAGAAAAATTTTGCATGTAATCTGGAGCACGTTGATTTCACCTAGTTGTAGGCGTTATAATTAGTTCATCTTTTCATTAAAATTTAGTACCTCATTGGAACCTCCACATGTTTTTCTTAGATTAAATATTACGTATATTTATTAATTGATTGACACATTAATATGTTTTTACATATAAATAACAGTGTGCATGCATTTTGTTTTTACTAATTGTGATTCTACTTGACATGTCGTCGTAACATTGCCATTTGGACCCTCTGCGGCAATGTGATTTGTAATGTCCCACGCCTTTTGGAGTCGGACTGAACAATTTTCTCCATGGGACCAACATCGTAATCGCGAAAAACCCTGTATATGCAAAACTTCTTGTAGGTGTAACTTATTTTTGGCTTATCGAAAAATTTTAAGAAAAACATATGTTGAGGTACCAATGAGGTACTAAATTTTAATGAAAAGATGAACTAGTTATAACACCTACAACTAGGTGCAGCCGACTTGGTCCAGCCATTCTGAAGTCAGAATGGCTGGCCACTTTCCTCGTAATAGTTTTCCCTCTATAGCGAGGTACCAATTATTTGATGTCTGGTACCAAATAGTATCAAATAGGTACTAAAACTTGGTATTACTCAAACTTCAAAAATCTCTCTTGGTCCAGTCATCCTGACCCAGACTTTGTTTTGTTTTGCTGGAACAAGTAAAACGATTGGTCGGTAAAGCCGATGAATATCGATAAAGTTCCGTCGTTTTAATGGATTTGTCGCTGTATCCGATGTTGTTATAGGCGATATGATTACTTAATTGAGGAGTATAGTTTCAAAATCCGCAAAAACGATATCAGAACAAAAATAATTTCCGATTGAATATAAAGCTCTTTCGTTGATTCTATAGCATTGCACTGATAGTTTTCAACAAAACCCACTAAAATTCTATTAAATCAGCTCACGAAAGTAGCAGTTTGTTGCAAAAACTGCTAAAATAGTCCATTTATATTATGTCTTTAAATGGTTTTTGAGATTTACCATTATTTGGTGGAAAGTATTTTAGAGGATTTTGAAACTAAACTACTCAATTGTTTATACATATAGGTTTCGGCCGGGACCTTGCCATTCGGTCGTAATAACCGATCCGTCGTTATAAACGATGTCGTTATATTCGGTTTCGATTGTAGTTTATTTAGGTTGTATTTGTTACTATATATATTTTTTTTATATACAACTAAGGTGGCAAACAAGCATACGGCCCACCTGATGGTAAGTGGTCACCGTAGACTATGGACGCCTGCAACACCACAGGCATCACTTGCGCGTTGCCGACCCTTTAGGAAAGGAAATGGGAAGAAGGAGTGTGAAGGGGGCAAGAGGGTGATTGGGATTCTGGCACTCTCACTCACCCAACAAAACACAACAGTATGAATACTGGTATTTCAAGTCGATATTCTGTGAGAGTGTAGTCCTTCCCCGGTCGAGCCAGCCCATTCATGCTGAAATCAGCGAGGCTCTACTACCTACCAAATCACATCTTTAATTCCTTTTCCCCATATAATACAAGTATTGTAAGTTATCATAGATCCGGCGTCAGCTTACCATAGGTCACATACTTCGCTGCCACCATTGTTGTGTAAAATCATTATTACCTATATAAATATTATTATAAATATATATTGATTATTAATTGTTATGTTCAAAGAAAAACAATGACATCATTTAAATTCTTACTTATTTATAACTAGCTTTTGCCCGCGGCTTCGCTCGCGTTAATTTAGAATTTGACAATCAATTCTGGTTGTACTCTGCTTGTAATAATATAATTCAACCATGATTCGAAAGACACGTGGCGCCATCTATTATCATAAGAACGTTATTATTATTTTCCTTGGCAACAGTAATTTTTGTCGGGATAAAAGGTAGCTTATGTCTGTTTCTGTACCCCTGACAACGTATATGCAAAATTTCAGCATGATCGGTTCAGTGGTTTAGGCGTGAAAAGGTAACAAACAACAAACTTTTAAGTTAGGAAGTTAGGATTAGCATTAAATCAAACATTGCCTGTTTCGTTGGTAGCGTAGACTTTCGTTTATGTTTGCTGTCAATGTAAGGTCTTGGCTTCGATCTCTGTGTCCGCCAAGAAGTTCTCAGAAATAGCACGCAGCAGCATAGAAGTATCACAAGTTACGTTTTAATGTCAAGTAATAGGGACAAGCCTATTACAGTCGATCGGGCACATTTTCAGAAGACACTTTGGTATCGAAAATTACTTAGAGTAAAAGCTCAGTAACACTTTGACTGTCAGAATTCGAATCCAGACGACATGATATTTTTGTTAAGAAGTTGTTTGCACTATAATATATAAATATACATCTATACTAATATTATAAAGCTGAAGAGTTTGTTTCTTTGAACGCGCTAATCTCAGGAACTACTGGTTTGATTGGAAAAATTCTTTTAGTGTTGGATAGCCTATTTATCGAGGAAGGCTATAGGGTATATAACATCACGCTATGACCCACGGGGTCGGCGCAGTAACGATAAACGCGGGTGAAACCGCGGGAACATCTAGTGTATAAATATACATCTGTACTAATATTATAAAGTTGAAGAGTTTGTTTGTTTGTTTGTTTGAACGCGCTAATCTCAGGAACTACTGCTTCGAATTGAAAAATTATTTTAGTGTTGGATAGCTTATTTATCGAGGAAGACTATAGGCTATATAACATCACGCTACGACCCACGGGGGTGGCGCAGTAACAATAAATGCGGGTGAAACCGCGGGAACATCTAGTAATAAAACAATCGTATAAAACAAGTATTAACTTAGCAATAAGTATATTACTCTTTCTGCTTACCCCATTACCGACTAACCTTGCATACTGTTAACATCATACCATAACTAGTCTTTAACACTAAGTTCTATAAATAGTGCCATTTAATTAAAAAGTTAATTAGTCAATCTATTTGGAGCCAGACTTTATGTGGGTTCGGTCCTGACTCACATGTTCGTGGAGGTTGGTCGATAACTTTGTACACAATGCACACATACACACACAAAACACACACACACATATCAGCGTAATCGATACGCGATTGTTATTATAAAATTATCGAATGATTTGAAAATTTGTATTTTCGCTTCCGTTCGCTTCGATGAATTCATCGAAGCGAACGGAAGCGAAAATACTACAGAGTTTGAAGCAGTTACAGTGGAAACGTGTAGTATAGTGTTTGTTGTGTTTTAAATTTAATTGTGTGCTAGAATAAAACGTGTTTTAGTCGGTAATATTGTTTACATTCTTATCCCTCGAACCCAGCAGGTAACAATATAAACAGCTTCTTTATTATCCCGACGTTTAGCCCAAGAGTCAACCCGTAATCAAGATCAATGCAACTCTGTCGAAACGTCGGGAAATAAAAAATGTATACCTTTAAATACTTACCGACACGATTAAGACACATTAATATTGTAGTTACATACATACATACATAGATTCACGCCTGTTTCCCAGAGGGGTAGGCAGAGACTACGGATTTCCATTTGCTACCATCCTGACACACTTATCTGGCTTCATTCACTGTCATAACATTCCTCATACACGCTCGCCGGTTTAAGGTGCTCTTAACCTGGCCTTTGTCCAGAATGTCCCCGATCTGATCAAGAAACGTTCGCCTAGGTTTTCTCCTTACGACTGTTCCATTCACACTAGCCTTAGGAACTTTCTTATTGTAGATACACTACGCAATAAGCCATTGTATAGTCGTATAGATACGCTACGCAAATTTAACGCAATACTCTTCTCCCTAGCCTTTATTATTCCCAAGTCACTTGGAGTCGGCTTTTCTGGTCTAACCGGATTTGACTGGATATCAGTTTTACATGGAGCGGCTGCCATCTGACCTCCGCAACCCGAAGGCTAATGATACCCTAAGGCTAGACCAGTGCCAGGATATTAGAGGGCACTGACTTCCAATAACGACTGCCATAGATGTTCATGGCAGCCGGGACCGACGGCTTAACGTGCTCTCCGAGGCACGGCGCAGACGATAATTGTCAATCAATACGCATATAATTTCGAAAAGTCATATAACTTCCGAAAGTCAGAGGTGCGCGACGTGGGTTCGAACCCGAGACCCTCTGCATTGCAGTCTGTGTGTCTCCCCACTGAGCTATTGCTACGCAATACACCATTTTAAATTAAACTCTAAAGCGAAAATTGTAAGGTTTATGGAAGTGAGTCAGACATATGAAATGCAGTGAGTAGGCGGCAAGTGGGCAGCAGTCTTATTACATATGTATAAATTTACTTGTTTTTGAAGGATTGTGCCGATAACATTCTACGTTTAACTAAACAAAGACTTCTCGGGAATATTATCTTTGAACATATCATTTTTGATGTGTTTATCATTGACTGTTAAGGCACAATGGGCTTAGGAAATACTATCTTTGTATCGGATGGTCATTTTTTGTTTAGCTTTTTAGTGTGTCTGTCGGCCTTTCAGGCGATTGCTCCGTGGGGAGAACAACAGACTGCAATGCAGAGGGTCTCGGGTTCGAACCCACGTCGCGCATATCTGACTTTCGGAAGTTATATGACTTTCCGAAATTATGTGTGTATTGATTGACAATTATCGACTGCTCGCACACACAACACCATCTAGCCCAAACTAAGCAGAGCTTGTACTATGGGTACTAGACAATGGATAAACATACCTACAGAATATAGGTATACTTACTTACTACTTTTTTTTGTAAATGCATACATATTATACATAGAAACACCCAGACCAAGACAAACATCAATGTTCATGCACATAAATGTTTGACTTGTGCGGGAATCGAACCTGCGACCTCAGATGTGGCATTCGGTTACACTAACCACTACGCCATCGAGGTCGTAAACAAGCAAACATTCACATTTATAATATTAGTCAAGAGTTAGAATTAGTTAGGATAAACGTAGAAAAAAAATCCATTAACCAGGACTAGAAACTGCGACCTCGACAAACCTCACTGTTATATGAGAAAAGCTTACATATAAAACTTAATCTATACTAATATTATAAAGCTGAAGAGTTTGTTTGTTTGATTGAACGTGCTAATCTCAGAAACTGGTTTAAATTGAAAATTTTTTTTAGTGTTGGATAGCCGATTTATCGAGGAAGGTTATAGGCTATATAACATCACGCTACGTCCAATAGGAGCGGAGCAGCAAAGAAAAAAGTTACAAAAACGGGTAAAATTCTCTTATAATAAAATAGATGACGTTGCGCGGGTCAGCTAGCTTACTAATATAATTAGAGACTGGTTTTAAGTCCATGACTTTATTATAATTTAGCGACATTATAATATAGAGAGACGGATAATATTAACATTTTATATCCGTCCTCGGAACGCCATTTTGTTTTATAATTAGATATCTACATATGCCAGTATATATTATATAAGTAGGTATATAGGACTGTTAAAATTGTTGGTGTGGCCTTTGAACTAATCCGAAATAAATTAGTTATATGCATATCTCATAATATATAAAAATCTCGTGTCACGATGTATGTTCTGGATAAATTCTGCAACTACTGAACCGATTTTGATCAAAATTCGTAACTATCTTGTATTTTATTAATTTAGATGCACAAGAATTTGGCAGAGTTCATAATCAGAGCAGACATTAATTCATCTATGTAGGCGCACAGGAAACGCTTCGATAAGACAAGAATTACCGGTTGTATAGTATTTAGCATTAAGGCACTCCACAGACGACGGACATCGACCGACCGGACAATTTTGACTGGAATTGTAGTAGAAGATCTTTGTGGTTTAAGTGAAGTGAGAAATGGTTTATTACTGCAAATGCAATGAGATTAGAAAAACTATAAAATTGAGCAAATAATTTAAATTAAACTAGATGTTCCTTGATGAACTTGATGTTAACTAGATTACTTAACTAAATTTGCACAAAAAATTCAAAATCGTAAGCTCGTGTTACGTGATTTTCAGATTATAACAGTAAAAATCTATCCTATTTTACAGCTTAAACTAAACATAAATAGTTATATTACAATTTGTCCGTCCCAAGTATTTAAGTTATTGGTTAACAATAAAGACCATATTTATCAAAAAAGCACTTCAAATCCTTCATACAATTTTACTATGGCGGCCGCGTGCCGATTTGAATATGCGCCGCACGAGCACTGTCATTATCTGTCTTACGCTCGACGCAGTCTTAAATGCTATAGACACTATCAATTAAAAGTTACCTATTTGATTTTGTTCACAAATCGCCATTTGAAATACCGGTATGGATTACATCCGTGGAGACACGCAATCAATTATCAAACTATTAGTTAATAAAAACTGCCTCGAAAATATCTCAAACACGAATTGATTCAATTGATCTGAAATCATCTATCAACAATTAAATTCTTCAGATTCCTGTCAATAAGAATAGTTTTTGTTATTCTTAGCTGTCTGATAGCCAGTCTACCGATCCACTGGTGATGGCGTGAATGTATGCTGAGCTGTGATTACTCAGGCGGACGACAGTAAGTTCGACTGCCACGCAGGAGACTCGAGTTCGGCTGACATAAATGTTCATAGCAATACGGAGTAGTGTGACTTAGTCATGATTTGCAGAAGTCTCGAGATCGATTGACATAAATATTCATAACTAGGTTTTTGCCCGCAGCTTCGCTCTCGTAGAAATTAGGTTATTAGTAACAGTCCTTTTTTTGTAGTTACTCGGTGATAATATAGCTTTCTAATGGTAAAAGATTTTTTTAAATGGGTTCTGTACTTTTGGTTTAAATACTTATAAACAAACAAAATATCAATTTTTCTTTTTTTAAATATTATTATAGACAATCGGGATAATTATGTCGTTTTCAATCGTAACCCATCTATGAACATGATAATTTGTAAACATTATCACTTTAACTTCGCGGATCCATTGTTCTGCGCGGTCGTAGATGTATGTTAAACCTCGTGGTTTAGAGGAGTTCTAGTAAGGTAGTCTAATATCTACACCACTTGATTATCTAAAATAGACTCCAAAAGCTTTTCTGTATTAGGAATGTTCGATATTCAGTTGGCTTATATTCGATTTTTAAAAAGTAGATCAATGTTTAAATTTATTTACAGCGGTCAATCGCATGTCACCTGCCGAAATTGTCTGACAGAATCAGCAACAGTCAATCAAATTACTTAAATTACTGGCTTTCAGACACCGGGTGTAAGTAAAAAGATTTAATTGTGTGATAAAAACGGAATTAAAAAATGTCGATAGCTCGCAATACAAATGTCAACACGTATAAGCAATGTTCACGCAAACATGTACACAAAAGCAGATAAGTTTCACTACAAACAATAGGTGGCCGAATGTATTGCAAAAAGTATAATATCATATTACAGGAAATACGTTAATTCGCTGTTGTGCACGCATCTTAAGCCGCCACACATTAATTTCAATCCTCCGTACCGTCGCGCTTGCTGCGTCTACTTTCCAAAATTCTCTTCGCATTGTAAAATACACGGCACACAATACCTACAGTGGTTTTGGTTCTCTCAATCGTGCAACACAGTCTTTATTTTATTTTTTAAATAAATGTGATTCTCTTTACTCTCTGGTGCGGAATTTCAAATTTCGAGTGACAGTTTCCATGCTCATTATTCTGAAATTGAATTTGGAATCGATGTTTATGAATTTCAAATATCGAGTGACATATTAAAACTCATTATTCCAAAATTTTAATAATTTGAATGTAGAGAATAGTTAAAAAATTGGAGTGTCGGTTGCTCATTATTCCAAAATTGAATAAATTTGTTTTTAGCATTAGCCGTTTTATTAAGTAGGAAGTTTAGTGTTTGGCTTACCGAACTGTGCTTAAAATTGAAGGTAAGGGTCAAAGGTGTGCAATGTCCTGACAAAATTGGCAACATGCTTTCTAAACTTAGCTGGTTGTGTTCAAAACATGATTAACTTGAAGTTTATGCTAAGTCATGTGCGCGAATGTAAGTGATGAGGCAATAATTTTTGTAAGTAAATTGAGCGAAAGGTTTTTGTACATCTCTTACTATCTATATTTAAAAAACGAATAGTTTTAGTTGTCAATAGTATTTAGTCGATTCCGTTTTAATTATTATAAATAGTTACGTCAATACTAATATTTAAATGCGAAACTATATTTGTCAGCCTTTCATAGGTAAATTCCTGAACCGATTCTGATCGTTTGACGTTTAAACAAATATTTATCTATAGTTCAGATAAGGCTATTGCGAATAAAGTAAACTGAAAATATGCCATATTAATTCGTCTGTAGATTTTGATAATTTTTGTACGTATAATAAAATCGATCACATTATTTATTTTTTATCTTATTTTATTCGAATAAAAATCAGCCTTACGTATTCACTGTTCACGACTAAAGCGCATTGTTTTTGTAATATATGAACCGTGCACATGAATTTATAAATTTCTCAATCACTTACGTACTTTCAAAACTCTTAAAATGGGTAATAGAAAAATGAGAATGGAAACTATCCTTATACTTTATCAAATTTCAGCAATCGAATGTTTTGTATAAAGAATTGAGTGAACATTTTGGAATTCCGCACATCTTTAAAAATGGTGACGTCACAAAAAACTAAAATGGCGCGCTCTCTGTCGGATGCTATACGAACTATTTGGAATATGGCGTGGCTGTTGGCTACTAAAGTGTTTTTGGTGACGTATTTAATGTTTTTCCTTATTACCTTTATTACTGCTTTTGTGATCTTATGTTATTATTACTTATTAGTGTATGCTTGTTGCAAAAACTTGTGTTTAAGTTATATAACGCAGTATTACGGCAATATACAGACAAAGGGGGTAGGCAAAAGTGTGTTACATCCAGGGAGTCGACTTCATAAAAATATTGAAGAGATTTAATATAAAATATAAGTTAGGTTGTTTTCTATAGAAAAATAAAAATGTTCAAATATGTCTTTCACTAATGTTAATGTTCAGTGGGGAGACCAACAGACTGCAATGCAGAGGGTCTCGGGTTCGAATCCATGTCACGCACCTCTGACTTTCGGAAATTATATGACGTTTCGAAATTATTTCATCCAACACTAAAATAATTTTTCAAATCGAACCAGTAGTTCCTGAGATTAGCGCGTTCAACCAAACAAACTCTTCAGCTTTATAATATTAGTATAGATTTATTTTAATAATACCTATTCGCTTTGAGAAGGCATACGTGAGATAATCGGTAGGAATGTCGAAGAGTTCTCCATAATATCCTTGAGGACATTTGAACCCGCACTGGGCCGGCACAATCTATGGCATTACTCTTCTTCTACATATTATAGAGACCCTTAACCAGCAGTGGGACTGTTTATAAGACTGCGCCTGCGCGAAATGTGCCAAAACAGGCGGTCGCAGTTAAGTGAATAAAATCAACACTTTTTGTTTAATACAAATATAAAATATACATTTTTTTATCTTATCTGGGGGCCAGTCAGTGCAGACCGGCGACACTTCGACCCAGTGGGATCTTTTGTGTCGACACTCTCCCAATAACGACTACCATAGAAAAAAAATATACATTTACCATAACAATGAATGTGTTTACAATTACTCCGTGTAAAAAACTTTAAATAATATGTTCGTTTACAAAATTACGTAAATTTGCACGAAAAATGCAAAAACGTAAGCTCGTGTCACGTGATTTTTAGATTATAACAGTAGAAATCTATCCTATTTACAGCTTAAACGAAACGGTATAATATTTTTTATAATAAATAGTTATATTACAATTTGTCCGACCCAAATATTTAAGTTATTGGCTGACAATAAAGATAGTTATATATTTATCAAAAAAGCACTTCAAATCCTCCATACAATTTTACTATGGCGGCCGCGTGCCGATTTGAATATGCGGCCGCACAAGCTCTGTCATTATCTGTCTTACGCTCGGCGTAGTCTTAATAACTAGACCTGGTATTAATAACTGAATGAGATCACCTCTAAATTATTTTTCCTGTAGTTGTTTATATAGGTACGGTGGATTTCCTGTATTAGGTACGATGAACCTACATACAGGAAATATGTAGGTACCCTTAACACTAACTAATTTAATTTCTACACTTCATAAAGGAATGGTTAAGTTAACAGTCAGTAAAACTATAGTTTATTTTATACTTAACGTGCTCGCGGTTTCACCCGCGTTAATGATTAATGCGCCGCCCGGTCGTAGCGTCGTAGATGAAGAGTTTGTTTGTTTGTTTGAACACGCTAATCTCAGGAACTACTGGTTCGATTCGAAAAATTCTTTTAGTGTTGGATAGCTCATTTATCGAGGAAGGCTTTAGGTTATAAAACATCACGCTACGAGCCACGGGGACGGTGCAGTAACGATAAATGCGGGTGAAATCGCGGCAACATCTAGTAATGAATAAGGAACAAGAATAGGCCTGGTAGAAATATGTCACATTCTTAAGCATTGAAGCCCTACCCCGTAGAAACATAATACAGTATTTTAGTTATTGTTTTATGTACAACTAGCTTTTGCGCGCGGCTCCGCCCGCGTGGTACCTACATCAATAAAAAGCAGTCTATGTCCTTCCCAAGGTTTTAACCTATATCTGTACCAAATTTCATCTAAATCGGTTGAGTGGTTTAGCCGTGAAAAGTTAACAGACAGTCAGACAGACAGACATTTACTTTGTAGAAGGTTTTTACAGAAAGACAAGTTAAGAAAATTGCGCAGGAAATTGGATAATTTCAGAAAACTTAACGACTACTTATTTTAAGCTCCCAAGTTCGACAGTTCAAAGGCCGGTCGGGTCAGCTAGCATATAAAACTGAAGAGATTGTTTGAACGTACTTATATCAGGAACTACGAATCCGATTTGAGAAATTATTTTTGTGTTTGGAAGCTTTTATATTGTTAAACGATATAAGATATAGAACATTACGCTGCAGGTCATGGGAGCGGAGTAGTAATGTAAACATGGGTGAACCGGACAACAAGTAAGATACTTCCGCAGTCAAATTCTTTGAGCTTTTCAAAGTTCAAATCAAAAGTCAAAGTCTAAAATCATTTATTAATTTAGGTCAGAAAGTAACACTTATGAACATCAAAATATATAGGCTTAGTGAGTTTACTAAGTTACTGAAGGTACATTTAGGTCACAAAGTAACACTTATGAACGTCAAAGTATATAGGTTAGTGAGTTTACTAAGTTACTGAAGCTACATTTAGGTCACAAAGTAATACTTATGAACGTCAAAATATATAGGCTAGTGAGTTTACTAAGTTACTGAAGCTACATTTAGGTCACAAAGTAACACTTGTGAACGTCAGAGTATATAGGTTAGTGAGTTTACTAAGTTACTGAAGCTACATTTAGGTCACAAAGTAATACTTATGAACGTCAAAATATATAGGCTAGTGAGTTTACTAAGTTACTGAAGCTACATTTAGGTCACAAAGTAATACTTATGAACGTCAAAATATATAGGCTAGTGAGTTTACTAAGTTACTGAAGCTACATTTAGGTCACAAAGTAACACTTATGAACGTCAAAGTATGTTAGTGAGTTTACTAAGTTACTGAAGCTGCATTTAGGTTAGTTGCTAAGATCAGACAAAGCGTTGAGCCTACCCGAAGAAACCTGCAAGAGACTGACGGTCTGAGATAATAATAATAATATCTTTATTGACATAATAATAATAATATCTTTATTGACATGGGTTTGTTTTACAATTATTTGAATCCCTGACCCCTGAGCTAGTTTAATACTGTATTACAGGAGTCAGTTTATTCCCCATAACACAGTGTACAATAATGTCAATATTGTATTAATGGACCATGCTAAAAACTTATAAATTAAAAAGGTAAAAGCAAAAACTAAAATATCAAAATTTGTATGTGAGTGTGTGTGTCTGTGAGTGTCTTTGAGATGAACTTTTGCTTTGCCTTTTTATTATAACAAATTTGGCATACAGACAGACGGTCGGCCCGTAGTACTCATAATATGCGTTCGTAATTTTAACGTGTTTCGACTTCGACATATTAACTACAGAAATTAAAAAGGTACTAACAATGAAAAAGCGAATTTTATGAAGTGTGAAATATAATTTTACTTAATTATTATTTTACATAACATAACTGTGAATAAACTTACTAACTTCCGCGATTTATATATATGAAAGTATGTTTGTTTGTGTATTTTTGTCGACTTGGAATTATTTAATTCTATCTTTTTCGCGTGTTCTTGAGTGGAGACCGCGACTCGGCAAACGTAGTGTAGGACGCCCTCCGACCAGGTGGGATGACGATCTGCGAAAGGCTGCAGGCAGATGCTGGATGTGGCAAGCTGAAGACAGGGCGCTATGGCGCTCTTTGGGGGAGGGCTATGTCCAGCAGTGGACTATTATAGCCTGATGATGATGTTGATGATCTATTTCTCGCAGTTTTACCCTTGAACACTGCTCCGCTCCTGTGGCTTCGCTACTTCTGGATTAAAAAACCTTCTAATGGCGAAAGAATTAATATTTACAAATCTTTCATCTTTATATTAGTACTAGATGTTCCCGCGGTTTTACTCGCGTTTATGGTTACTGCGCCGCCCCCGTGGGTCGTACCGTGATGTTATATAGCCTATAGCCTTCCTCGATAAATAGGCTATCCAACAACACTAAAAGAATTTTTCAAATTGAACCAGTAGTTCCTGAGATTAACGCTTTCAAACAAAATCTTCAGCTTTATAATATTAGTATAGATAAGTAGTGCGGGAATTTGTACAACTAAACGTTTTCGGAATTTTCTTACAACTCCCGCCAAATAATCCCGGAATCCCGGACCTTACAAACATTGACACAATGGACACCAATAAGACCCAGACTCGGAACAACCATTTGTGTCAAACACAAATATTTTAACCCATACTAAAGTTATTGTGGTTAATGTAACCGACTGCCACGCCTGAGGTCGCGGGTGCGATTCCCGCACAAGTCAAACATTTGTGTGCATGAACATGAATGTTTGTCTTGGTCTGGGTGATTATAATATTTATGAATTCAGAAAAAAAAAAGTATATATGTATGTTTATCCATTGTCTAGTACCCATAGTACAAGCTCTGCTTAATTTGGGCTAGATGGTGTTGTGTATATGTGATATTTTATTACATACTTAATTTCGTTGATCAAAATTAACTCAAACTGCATTCTTATTAACTCAAAATAATTAATTATGCTAATTAACAACACACATTATGAAACAAACGTCTTTAAATAGTTTACGAGTTTTGAAAAAGTTACAGCGTGTACACATTTCGTTTTATGATCACAATTTTAGAACCATAACTGTTTTAAATTATAAGTGAATGTAATGATAGCATCACGCATTTATGTATATCTGAAAGGGTAAGCAGAGGTGTACAACACTTTTATTTAAAACAAGACTCAGTAAACTTTTATGTTTGCTTGGTCTACAGGACGATCTGCAACGCCTTAACTCTAGTTTCACTTGATAGAATCAGATAAAATGAACCCAGCCTAAATTGCAATATAAACCCCACTCTACAAAATCTTTTGAAAATCGCATCGAAATCCGTTCAGTGGTTTTTGCGTAAAGCTTGAACAAACATAGAAAAAACTAAGTATCTGATTTTGAATTCCATAAGCAGTTAATTTGAGCTAGTATTTAATAAGCACATCTCTTTTAGAGTTCGAAAAAACTCTTAGGTATACAACAGCTTTGTCCGTCGGTCCGTCTGTCTGTTAAACCACTTTTAACTCAAGAACCGTAAGAGCTAGATACTCGCGGTCAACGCCATTCGACTCAGCATAGTTGATATACCCCGAAATGACTATGACCTTTGACCTCTGACCTCAAGGTCACGTGGTATCATGTGACCTTTGCATATTACTTGAACTATTTTTCGAACTCTAAGATTCACAACAATTCATTGCCGTTTCTCACTTGATTGAACCTGCCGCGGCGTCCCTTGTTTGAAATCTATGTATAATAAAACTGCCCGTGACGTCATGAACGAGGCAATACCTTAACAATGGGTATTGTTAAGGTATTGCCTCGTTCATGACGTCACGGGCAGTTTTATTACACACTGTGTTTATAACTAAATTTTTACTAATATTACGGTCACGTAAGGTCTCGTGACACCACGCCATCTTGAGTTCAGAGGTCAAAGGTTATAGTCATTTCGGGGTATACCTAAGTCGAACGGCGTTGACCACGAGTGTCTAGCTCTTACGGTTCTTGAGTTGAAAGTTGTATAACAGACAGACAGACGGACGGACAAAGCTGTTGTTTATGAGATTTTTCAAACTCTAAAAGTAACCGTAAGATTGACAGTTCTACTGAGGGGTTCTACGCCCCTGCTTTGCTTGAACATAGGAACAGGCTATAATTTAATGTTAATTTACGGATAAATTATTCGTAAGTGTAATTTTAACGTTCATAAATTTTCCTCTCTCTCTTAAGATTACACATAATGTCATAAACATTAATATATTACGCCAGATTTTAAGGTTTACGGTAGGCTCGTATAGCTCACTAACAAACATAAAAAAATAAAAAAATACAGACGAATTAAGTACCTCCTCCTTTTTTTGAAGTCGATAAAAAACTTACGGCCTTATACATAAAAAAATATCTTACAGAACGATGGGTAGTTTAAATATTCAGTATGTCAAATAAATGCATTGTAAAAAAACTTCAAGTGAAAATTTCTTGCGCGTTGAGCACTTGGGTGAACAAAAATCATAGAACTGTCGTCGTCGTCACGCTTCCACGCTTTATTATTTTTTTTTTAGAATATTACCAATATCTCAGAAATGGTGCGTCCTACGCAAAAAATAACGAAATTTTGACCAACTTAATAACCCCTAAGAGAGTACCTATTAGGAGCTGGAACCCGACATTTCTTTTTTGTTCTTTTTTCTTTTATTAAGAAGTGTTTATGATCAAGGATTAAAGTTTTCACTTCTAACCGCAGTCCTCAAAGACTGCCCCAATTTTTTTCATAGATTTTCTGTAAACCTTTATTAAATACAGCATCGTCATTAAAAAGGCTAGTATTCTAATGTAATATTATGAACAATCCTTTTTAGAATTATTACTTATAAAAGAAGTTATAACCCTCTTATACGGTTTATATAAAAAACTAGATGTTTCCGCAGTTTCACCCGCGTTTATCGTTACTGCGCCGTCCCCGTGAGACGTAGCGTGATGTTATATTATTATAGCCTATAGCCTTCCTCGATAAAAAGCCCATCCAATACTAAAAGGATTTTTCAAATCGAACCAGTAGTGCCTGAGATTAGCGCGTTTAAACAAACAAACTTCAGCTTTATAATATTAAGTGGGTATAGATTAAAGCTAAATTTTGCCAAGTCTATAAAATCTTTAGAACCTTACAATTAACCAAAGATAAAAAAAACCTCTCAAAAATGCAAATGTAGGTTCAACCTTGATGTTCATTAGTGTTACTTTGTTACCGAATTGAATAAAAAAAATCCGATTTTTAACAGTAACGTATGCGTCCACGTTTAGGCTGCCTGTCCATTGAAGCGGAGTGAGTCGGCGGGGCGAAGAAACGAAGAAATAGTAACCAATAGGCAGTCTTATACCACTATACTGAAAGATCACAGTTTACAATTTAGAAAAATAAAAATAAGATGTCAATAACAAAACTGGGTTTATTATCAATCCAATAAATACAATACAATACCAACAAAACGATTAGATTATTTAAATAAAACTAAATTTAAAACGATGAACTTCTTTATTGTCTATGGGCACGGCAGACATGTTTTTTGTTTCTTATAGCCGATGCCGTTTAATGTCGCACGCTCCAAAGCGTTTGTATTAAGAATAGAAAAGATAATAAACACTCTATGGTCACCCACGCATTACTAAATAATTTCAAATGGCGTCTTGGATTGGTACTTTTTCTTTTCTCAACGGCAAAGAGATAATATTATTGAATTGAAGTGAAAACTTCTTTAGGCGCGTTGAACACTTCTTGGGTGAACAAAAATTATAGAACTCGCGTCATCGTCACGCTTCCACGCTTTCCATTTTTGAATTATTTTAGAATATTAACAATATCTCAGAAATGGTGCGTCCTACGCAAAAAATAACGAAATTTTGATCCCCTAATAACTCTTAACAGATTATCAGGAATCCGACCCGCCCCTTTTTCTTTTTTGTTTTTTTTTTGTTTGTAAAGAAGTGTCTATTAATCAAGGATTAAAGTTTTCACTTCTATCGGCAGTCCCCAAAGACTCTCCCAATGTTTTTAAATGTTAAAGCGTTGTGCTATACTAAAACTAAGAGACACCTTTAAAAAAAATTGCTGGCAGTACGAGGAAGCTGGGCTGGTTGCCCCGGGGAAATATCACGTTTTTATTGATTATGATTATTAAAAATACAACAATTCACTCCGAATTCTGTGTCGCGAGAAACTTAACAAACATTTACCGACTCTTTCACGGGGAGTGCTCTGAAGAACTGTTTGATTTGGTACCAGCGGCCCCTTTCTATCGTCGTACCACTCGACCACGAAGCAGGGTTCATCCATATCACCTGGAAGCGTTCAAATCCAAGACGGTACGCTTTCAGCGATCATTTCTCCCACGTACGTGCAAGCTCTGGAATGAACTGCCTGCTTCGGTGTTTCCCGAGCGCTATGATATGTCCTTCTTCAAACGAGGTTTAAAGAGAGTACTTCTTTCACGATAGGCAGCGCCTTTGCTGTCCTGACACTGCTGAAATCCATGAGCAGCGGTTACCACTTTCCATCAGGTGGACCACTTGCTCGTCTGCCACCAATGGCAATAAAAAAATGCATTTGTGTACAATTATAGTATATTCTGCGGAAGTGGCTAGTCTCCGTTAATTTTGTCCGAAATTCGGTATAGAGGACATTATACAAGGCAGTCTGTATAATGGCATTGTAGAGCAAACTCTTCGCATTGTGACACAACACAAAGTAGCACAATGTCCTGCGCTAAGTATTGTGTTATTGTTTTATCATCACGAAAGTGAAATTCCACTCGCTTTTGCGATGTCGACGGTTTAAAGCAAAGAAAATAGCGGTTAGTTCAATGGTGTCCTAAAAGTGCTTTATAATTAAAATAGATTTTGCCCGCGGCTTATCTAGTTTATCTAGACTTTGTCAATAAATATATATTCCTTGGGAATAGTACTTTTTCTGGATGAAAGAGGACCTTCATCCAGAAAAAATTCTATGTGTCCTTTTCTGTACCCCTGACAACCTGTATGCGTAATTTCATAATGATCGATTGAGTAGTTAGGCGTGAAACGTTAACAAATAAACAGACTTATATTCGCATTTATAATATTAGTTAAGATAATTACTCATATTTCATCTAAATTGACATAACTACGTATCGTTTTATTAGATGCTCTCTTTTTTATTATTGTATCGAGGCGCTCATAGCCAGTTGCACTCACTGATCGGTAAACGATTTGCAAGGTTAAGCAACGTTGGGTGCGGTCAGTCTATAGATGGGTGACCGCTTAGTGGTATTTAATTTGAGCGTCTCCGAGCTTCGGAGGGCACGTAAAAAGTCGGTCCCGACTGTTTGTAAACTGTGATCTTTCGGTTGTTGTCAAATTGATAGCAGTCGTTAAACCATGTCGGAGGCCTACGGGCGGCTTGAACAACTCTTGATAACAGGTTTACCACTAACCACATGAAAAGAAAGAAGAAGAAGATTATTGTATCAATTCTAAACATTTTCTTTTTACTTTTTTTTTGATAACCATTTATGTAGAGACTGGTAAAATGTATACATTTAGCGAATAATAAGCAGTTTGGAATTTGCCTGCAAACAACAAGTTCACATTTTAACTACAAATAAATTAAAACGAGAAATAATAAATCCTAATACCATTAACATGTAAGTTTGTAAAGATGCATAAATGTTTATAACTCAAGCACGCGTAAACCATTGAACGGATTTGGATAAAACTTGGCACATAGATAGATCATGTCTTGGATTAATACATAGGATACCTACTATCCCGGTAAGCTTTCCCCTGGGATTCACACGGTCAAAACCGCGGACAGTACCTACTGTTAGATAAAAATTAAACCATGTTTTTAAACCAGATGATCTCTTATAACTTGTACCACGGCATAAGAGGATACGATCTGTGAACTAGCGCGTATTATTTTATACTTTTTGTTCATCGTTTTACGGACTTTTACGGTTTCGCAGCGATTTTGTAAGTTTTACGTATTTAAGATCATAAACATTAAATATTACGGTAACGTAATATAACCGTTAAATATATTTTACGGTATTTTTATATTAAACTAGATGTTCCCGCGGCTTCACCGGCGTTTATCGTTACTGCGCCATCCCCGTGGGTCGTAGCGTGATGTTATATAGCCTATAGTCTTCCTCGATAAATAGGCTATCCAACACTAACAGAATTTTTCAATTCGAACCAGTAGTTCCTTAAATTAGCGCGTTCAAACAAACAAACTCTTCAGCTTTATAATATTAGTGTAGATTATATTTTAATTAATATATCAATTAATCGACGTGTCCTAGAATTGTTTATGGAAATAAAGCTTTTTGAGTTTAACTTTGTCTTTGACATTGTGCCGATTGTTGCGGGTTCGAATCCCATACGTGTTACCCACAAACGGACCTGGCAACCATAACTATAAGTAAAAAAATATTTATTCATGGCCATGACCCGTTAGCTCATCGGTTGTCGTAACCAGGTTGTGTGCATACTGTTCGTTCAGGTTATAATAGCGGGTATCAGGTACATGGAGACCACAACCGCAGAGCAACCTTGCTGTTTAACTAGAACAGTTATACATGTGTCGCAGTAAAGTGCGGCCATGTTTTAGGAGCGTAAAATGGGTGTAGAATGTCTTAAATAGAAAAGCTGTCCAGTATCTGGTGAAGATACGAAACTGGTCGCTTAAGGAAGCAAAAAGTCATAAGATAATATATATCTATACTTATATTAGTTTCTTTGTTTGTTTGAATGCGTTAATCTCAGGAACGACTGGTTCAAATTGAAAAATTGTTTTAGTGTTGAATAGCCTATTTATCGAGGAAGGTTATAGGCTATATAACATCACGCTACGACCCACAGGGGCGGCGCAGTAATCATAAACGCGGGTGAAATCGCGAGCACATACTATAAAGCTAAAGAGTTTGTTTGTTTAGTTGAACGTGCTAATCTCAGGAACTACGGGTTCGAATTTAGCTTCTTTTAATGTTGGATAGCCTATGTATTGAGGACGGCTATAGGCTATATAACTTCACGCTACGAACAATAGGAGCGGAGCATAAATGGAAAATGTTGCAAAAACGGGAAAAATTGGAAATATGTGGAGCAGACGAAATTGCGCGGCTCAGCTAGTAATAATTTATGTACATATATGCTCTCCTAGGCCTAACTAACTAGGCTCAAAGAGTATGTAATGAGCCTTTGGCCCATAAAGCTAAGCCTTCTATTTGTTTTCTTTTGTTATTTGTTGACCTTATAGGACCTTCACTTTACGCGGACTATAGGTACGCGCAAAAGGCTCTCAACCCGTTACAAAGTATACTAGACAACGTTATACCCCGGCTAAGAGCTCATTTTAGTTTGCCCTATATGTCATTTAATGACCTGATTATTGACAAGCAATAACTTCGAAAGCCTTAATCTAATCAGAGTCAGACATTTTCAAACGGCTATAAAACTTCACACGGTCGCTATTATACAAGACAAAACGAAGTACCAGGGGCACATAAATGCTTAAGAGTCAATTATATAACAAGTTCGAGGCGCGAAGACAATGTGTTTCTCGAAATGTACACCGATTCGGAATGTGTCGTCGTTTCCGCCTACTCACTGAATAATATTAAAATTAATGTCATAATACTTAAACATTAACATGTTTGTGTTTTTGTGAATGTCGTTAGGTGAGGTAACAGTTCAGTGATGTAAAAGAACAAAAGGAATATAGCAAATAATTTTAGTTATAAGATTAGTAATTTGTAGCGCATATTCCTAGTGATCTTTAAAAAAGGGAAAATATATTCGGCACGTCTAATGGTGAGCTGTTACTTTGGCCTATGGGCGTTTGCTATTCCAGAAGAATTATTCGAGTGTCGCCGACTTTTACAAAAGCAAAGCAAGCAAGCAGCAAGTCGTCTTGTCTTGTTCTTGCCAATACAAAGATCAGTTTATTAGCCTGTCCTTGCTGTCAACATAGAGGCTATTTTACTTTTTTTATACAACTAAAATGACAAATAAACCTTTTTTTAAGGGTAATCGTTTACGAAGCCTAAGATTCCTTGCAATACCAGAGTTGGTCGTTGCCGATTATAGAAAATGCAATAAGGGCAGATTTTCTTTCATCTAATAAGTGCTACCAGAAATAAACCGCTTGCATGTATCTTATTCATTCGATATTGTGAGTCAACTGCCCTTTTAAAGATGTACCTAATGAAAAGGAATGGGTTGAGTGACGTTAAGGATCCCTACCCGCTGTAGAAACACCGTTCAGACTTGCTAGACAGAGATTTTTATGCTTTGACATATTTTTTTTTAAATGAGCATTCCCGCACTAAGAGTAGTTCCTGTGACGTGGGGCACTCTACAAACATTCAAACAACGGACCCAAAGAACACCCAGACTCGGAACAACCATTTGTGGATCACGCAAATTTTTGCCCCGTGTGGGATCCGAACCCACAACACTCGGCGCACTGGCAGTGGCAAGGCGACCACTATGCCAACCGTGCAGTTGATATAAACGCCATAGAGAATACTTACCCTCATAACCCACGAATAAACAAACGTCCAATACTTAAAAAAAAAATAAACTACATTAACTCCAAATTTAAAAACAAAGCGAAATCCGCTCATTTGAATGTAATGTGAGAGCTACTGACGATAAGATGTAGTGAACTCATCCATTGTTACGAGTTACGACAGAACATTTACAGTTTATGCAACCATTATCTCGATCTGATGACCTGGTACTCGCGAGCGCTCGTCACAGATACCGCTCCTAATTCCGGTCAAAAAACTATCACGCTTTATTCTGTAGCGTGACTGATAGTTGAAAGGCTAGATGACTAAGGCCCAGTTCCTACATATTATATACTAGCTTATGCGCGCGGCTCCGCCCGCGTGGTACTTACATAACGAAAAAGTAGCCTATGTCCTTCCCAGGTTTTAAACGATATCGGTAACAAATTGCATCTAAAACGGTTGAATGGTTTAGCCGTGAAAAGGTAACAGACAGACAGAGTTACTTTCAATTTATATTATTAGTAAGGAGTAAGGAAGTAAGGATGTTTTATAAAATAAAAAAGAATCTCTCTCACTAGGCCCAAATCCTATGTCGCGAGGGGCTTAACATTCAAACAAGGGACACAAAGAACATTCAGACCCGAGTCAAGAGGACACATTGACATGAACTCGGGCCTCACTTTATTTGACCCTTTGACTATCATCGCCGCTTGAATAGGCAAATAGTCTTTTTAGCTACGGACACTTAAATTCTGACATATCTATTTTTTAGTGTGGCAATAATAACTCTCCAACTCGTTTCTCAATATTTTATGTAGATACCATATATCACATATCATAAAATTTCGGCTAAACGCTGTCAGGAGTACAGAAAAGGACATAGTTTACTTTCATTCGGAAAAGGATTGTTCCCGAGCGAGCGCAGCCGCGGTCAAAACCTAGTCTATATAAATAAAAATCAATTGCCACATTTATGACGGAGTATCACTTAAGAACGGTTCGACCGATTTGGTATTTTTGTTGTGTTGATAATTGATAGGACAAGGTTTGTATGAATGAAAGTTTGCGAAAAATCCGCGGGAAATCTGGAAAATTAGAACGGCATTTTATATTTTTTTAAAATTGGGGTAGTCTTTGGGGACTGCTGATAGAAGTGAACTTTAATCCTTGATCATAAACACTTCTTTATAAACCACATTATAAACCAAAAATAATTCAAAAATGGAAAGCGTTCGGTAACGATGACGCGAGTTCCATGATTTTTGTTCACCCAAGAAGTGCTCAACGCGCCTAAAGAAGTTTTCACTTAAAAAAAAGGGGGTAAAAATTTCGTTATTTTTTGCGTAGGACGCACCATTTCTGAGATATTCTTAATATTCTAAAATGATTAAATAAATGGAAAGCGTGAAGCGTGACGATGACGCGAGTTCTATGATTTTTGTTAACCCAAGAAGTGCTCAACGCGCCTAAAGAAGTTTTCACTTCAAAAATTATTGACGTTTTGATATTGAATTGAATTACGTGAAATGTATTTTTTTGTATAGATTGACAGGACAATGACTGTTGGTTCAGTTAGTTTATTATAAAAGTAGGATTACGTCATAGTGATGAATATAATTAGTCATTATCTTAACAATATTGGCTGATTACGATGAACGTGTGATATTATAAAATCATAGCAGATATGGAGAATTTGAATCATATTTTAATCTTAATTTAAATGTAGATATGAGTAATATTTTATTTTATTATTTTTACTTTACATTTATGACTGCACGGATAGTGTAGTAGCATAAGAAGTCGCCTAGACAATGCCACAGCGCCGAATGCCGTAGGTTTGATCCCCATACGCAACAAAGATTTATGTGCTCCAAAAATATTTGTTTGTGTCCTTTGTGTCCGTTGTTTGAATGTCTGTAAAGTTCCTCGTGACACAAAAAAAGTAAGTGGTAAGCGGTTACCGCCTATGGACACTTGTAATACCAAAAATCATAGTAACGTGCTGGCGACCCTTTTAAATGGAATCGCTGGTTTGTTAGTGATTAAAACATAGCTGGAAATGTGGTTATTAGACCCAATACCTACACTAATACCTACCCCTTTGGACATTGGAAAACCCACCATGAATGGAACATCTTGTTTTTAACCTTGTAGTTTACCCTATATGAAACATCCTATAACAATAATAAATTTTATGTAAGTATATAATTTTATTTTCCTATTATAGGTACCTACAAGCTATGCCTATTTATTACCGAAGAAAATAATAGAAAATTTATAATAAACTAGCTGTTTCGACAGACGTTGTCCTGTACACACGAAAAAAAAAAGCCAAATCTAAACCATTCTCGAAAATCATCAAAATCGGTCCAGCCGTTTAGGAGGAGTTCAGTGACACACACGTACAGTAGAATTATATATATAAAGATAATCCAAAATAATCATATAGGTATATTCGAATGAATTTAAATCGCATTGGACGATTGTTCTCGCTGTCCAACATTCGAATAACATTCGATTATTTGAATCGACTGGCAGTCCAACTTAATTATTTTGCGGTCAAGGACAAACGAAACTTCAACACTACCATTTTTACATAAACTTTTTACCTAATATTAAAAGCAAAAAGCGTTTACGAAATATAACTTTTTTAACCCATTCAATGCGGCGGACGCCGATCGGCGTCTTATTTTTTCATACTCAGATTCGGAGGACGCCGGTCGGCGTCATGTATAGTTGTTTTATATTTTACCCAAATTTAAAGATATTATATTAATAAAACAACAAATGTGTTTGGAATTTACTAATGAAATGCCTGATATTAGTAGTTTTTAGATATATTGGTTTTTTATTTCATCAAGTGCGGCTGACGCAGATCGGCGTTTACGTTAAATATGAGCCGATTCTGGTTAGTGAAAGCAAAATTTGTTGCCGCATTGAATGGGTTAATATTAAAAGCAAAAAGCGTTTGCAAACTATAACCTTTTTAAAACCGTAAGAAATAAGAAGGCACTCATTTTCAAAATTCGAAAGGATGTTATTCAAAATAATTCGAATCCTCCGTCACAATAAAACCAAAAAAAATCGCATCGTACAATCGCCCCGCCTCTCATACCCTTTGAATGGGCGTATTCTTAAAACTAATAATAATAGCAACTACTAAAACAATAAATAAATCCTTGTTCTTCCCAAACCTGTTTAGAACACAATAACTAAGCTTATACAATAATGGTTTCGAGGTAAACATAATATTAATTCCCGTAATATTCCGTGTTATCTCTTTGTATTGTACGGTTTACAACTAAACGGATGACTAATGTGATTCATACTCATTTATTTTAGTAATACCAGCTAGTTGACCAATAGACTTCTACTGACAAATACGTGATTTACATACCCGTTAAATAAATTAGTGCAGTGTCAAATAAATAATTAATTAAAATCTGTGACATTTAAGAAAATAACTATATCATCTATATTTAAATAAAAAGCAAGTTCTGGAAACGTGCAAAAAAACAACTTCAAAAATAAATTAATGTCTTTCGAGGAATCGATCTAATGTCGTGTGAATCTTTTTAAAAAGGAACCTCAAATTTAAATGAAGAATACATTCGGATAAAAAAATAATACGTTTGAATGTAGAACGGCGCGTAATCAAAATATTATGAGGTTAATATAATACATTAAAAAATAACGCATTCCAATTAAAAATAATCACCTACTTTTTTAAAATAGAACGACAGATAATCAATGTGCCAAAATGTTTTCTTTTTTTTTATTGTGATCTAAGTGAAGTGTAGTGTAGTGCCGCCTATAATGTCAAAATAGTGTTGTGTTGATCTTATATTTCGACTAGTGTTGCACTCGGAATGAGTCAAGGATGGAAAAGAAGATTCCGCTGGATTAGAGAAGGAAAACTAGCGCAATTATGGGTTTGTTTGCATTATAACTTAATTATTATTATGTACTTGTTTACTTGTATTACATGGTTTAATCATCCATGGCGACATTGTACCTATGTTTTTGTTACCGTTTTCCTTAATGTTTGAGTAAACTACCTTGTAGGTATTACCGCCTGCATAACAGTCGTTTGTAGGGCCCAGGGTTTGAATCCCGGAGCTGTGTCCATCACAGCTATAAGCTCAGCTATGGCTTGGCGTCTGTTGTATGTGTCATGAACGAAGCTAAATTATTGCATTTATATTATATTTATGGTTAATAATGTACCAACTAATTAACGAACATCTTTAGGTCTCACGAACAATGGTTCCTGCTCCTTTGACCGTTTTATAGGTATAGAATCCAGGTATAAGAAGGAAGACTTTGACCATTTATGGGGTATAACTTCAGACTCTTTTCTTTCCCAACAAATATAAACTACTGGCGTTAAACTTGGTACGTAACAATCGACAGTTGCCGATGTAAACACTCACACGTGGTATCTAAAAGTCAGATCAAGACAAACATAACGAAGAACGCATGTCAATTTCTGTGATACAATTGCCAATCAAATTGACATGAGTTTAATCTTGACTCGTCGTTAATTAGTCTTTCATAAACCAGGTGTTGTCTTAACTAATATTATAAACGCGAATGTGAGTATGTTTGTTACGCCTTCACGCGTTAGCGACTCGACCGATCACGACGAAATCACGCATACATATGTCAGGGGTACAGAAGAGGACATAGGGTATCTTTCATCCTGAAAAAAGCACTGTGGTCAAATGAGCGAAGCCGCAGGCAAAATCTAGTTATTTAATATATCCGTTATTTGAATATTTTTTAATAAATTCGATCCTCCGCGATAGAGGAATTATCTCTAGTGCCAACTTTGTATATTGTATATTTTTTTAATAGTCGATTCTGTTGCACTTTTGTGGGGTATAACTAAATTAGTGCGAATATATAAAACAATGATATTCCGCAGAAATACTTTGAAGCTGTACAATTTGTGATAAATTGATAATACAAAGGATGTTGCGCGTGCGACGGTCTTATCGATGCACCCGCCATTGTTGTTTGACTAAATTCGGTCAGTTTACTTTGTAATTTGATAATGACATATTTTCTAATATGTTATCGTTCTTATTAAGTGAAAGGCAGTGGCCAAGTGACCGTTGGTCGAGACTATGCAGAGGTCTCGGGTTCGAACCTAAGGCACGCACTTTTGACTTCTTGAAATTAATGCGTATTAAATAGTTAAATATCTTTCCTTGATGAAAATGTTATGTCTTATCGTAAAGAAACCTATATGTCTGAGAAGTCTTTTAAAAGCTTTAGAGAGAAAGAGGAAAAGAAGACCCAAATAATTTCTTCAACAGAAAAATAAACTACTTCTTGAAGTACCTAATGATAGTAGATTCACCAGTAAAGCCACTTGTTATTCGTGACCCTCAAAGCTAAAATCTCTGAATCCTAATCCTAACTTCCTAACTAATATTATAAGAGCGAAAATGAGTTTGTTTGTTTGTTTGTTACCTTTTCACGCCTAAACCACTGAACCGATCATCCTGAAATTTTGCATATATGATGACAGGTGTATAGAAACGGACAAGGGCTACCTTTCATCCCGAAAAAAATTACTGTTCCCGAGGAAAACAACAATAACGTTCTTATGATAATAGATGGCGCCACGTGTCTTTCGAATCATGATTGATTTATATTATTACAAGCAGAGTACAACCCGAATTGACTGTCAAATTCTAAATTAACGCGAGCGAAAATAAATAAAAGAAAAGAAAATGGCGAAATGTGGTTATAACTTCTGCCTTTGCCTTTTGAGGATATGCAGTCGTGAATATATATACAAAAACAAATATAGTTACTTGGTATTTTATTCTTATTTACTTAGCTGCTATATTTACCTAATAAAGCAACTACAAACTACTAAATTGAAATATTTTCCTCAACAATAATTTAAGGCCTTATTTTACCTGTACTTGACAATCTTATTACCAATATATTGCTGTAAATAATAATATTCAAATGTTAATAATAAACAAAATAATGAGAGTGATTCCTAGGAATCGCTCTTATTATTGATGATGATCATATAGGATGTAATGCGCCCTACTAATTTTAAAAATATGATCATCTGGCTGGAACAGAACTTCTGAATCGTAAATAAGTAATATCTCTCGCTCATATTGAAAGTTGTAAATTATCTTTATCTATTTAATGTGTGAGCTCACTCTTCTCAGTATGGACACTTTTTCAAATATTCTGAGGACACATCTATGAGTTAAATCTATGGTGTGAATTATTTTAATCTTTATGCTTAACGGTTCCCTCTTTTGTCGCTAGGCGGAGCTAGTGGCGGCAGTAAGACGGCGGGGGCGCGGCGATGGTAGCGATGATGATGAAGATCTGGGTCTACCACGAAGCCCACCAGCGTCACCACCCACTGGCAAGGCTGATAAGGTAAGAAACTTGAAAGTTTAATTTAAGTTACGATGTTATAATTTTGGTATTAACGCTATCTATGAATATTATTTGTAACTACTAACTACTTATATTAAAATATATATGATAAGAAAACGGCAATCTATTTTAAATATAACTTTTTTATGCAATTTTTTGCACCTGTGACGTATATTCCTGAAAAAAGATGTATCACAATAATTATCTGATATAACTCTAAATTCATTATTATAAAAGTACATTACGCGTCATCTAGATGTTTTAATATGCATCGCGTATGAAATTACTCTGCACTTGTGGAATGTAATTTAAAAAAGCGCCATCTATGTACAGTTAATTACAACCGTGAGAATGTTGAAAAGTTTTAACTAAACTTGTATAGATGGCGCTGTTCCATTAAATTGTTCCTCCAGATAAACCTAAATAAAATTGGAAAACTGAAATACTTACCACGTAAGAAAATAATAAAATAAATCTGGAAAATATATACATCGATGTGTGATGTTAGAACTAAAACTAAATATTAATAGAAACATACTTAAAATTCTTAATTTGGAATCAAAAAGAAATAATCACCTTTTGTCCTAAAATAAATCGGTTTTTAGGTATTTTGGTAACTAATCCTTTTTAAGATTATGATAACAAATTTAACTTAATTTTATCTTTAACATAGGTGCCTATGTACCAAGGCTGCATAAATATCTGACATACCTAATTAAGTATTATTAAATTAGATTGGATTATTTCGTTAATGTATACTAATATTATAAAGCTGAAGAGTTTGTTTATTTGTTTGAACGCGCTAATCTCAGGAACTACTGGTTTGATTTGAAAAATTATTATAGTGTTGGATAGCCTATTTATCGAGGAAGGCTATAGGCTACATAACATGACGTTACAACCCACGGGGGCGGCGCAGTAACGATAAATGCGGGTGAAACCGCGGGAACATCTAGTAAGAAATAAAGTCTATTTTACGATCACATTGACCGTTGGCACATTGCTCAATATTTTCTTAGCCATTTGTTATGTCCTACTGCTGGGCAAAAGTCTCGCCCTTAGGCTGAGGCTACATTAGTCCGCGACACGACTTGCGATACGTAAGCGATAAAAACAAATAGTTCATATTCACGTTTATGGCTACACCGTACGCCATATATCGATCTATAAATCTTTGATTTGTTTATGCGATAGAAACAACATTAGTGTAATCACGGCATCGGCTACATCAACTTGTCAGCGAAATTGAAGCGAATTCATTAAAAAATTTTCGCTTATAATGTAGCCATTCCATGTTTATATCGTTTCGCTTTCAGTCGCATCGCTAATCGCTGCCTACTGTAGCCTCAGCCTTAGACTTACAAACCACTCTGTTCGTAGATAACTTGCTCTAATAAATTTTATTTATTAAATTGCTACCTTAGCACTTCAATACTTAGTTGTATTAATATAAGAGGGAAAGTTGTTTGTACGTAGGGTTCATTTGTAGTTACACTATTGACACATATTTTATTATTTTCTATATCAGATATGATATAATATATAATAACTCGATGATATTCTGTGAATATATTAGAAACATACAAAAATTGTGTATTCCAACTATATGTAGCTGATCGGAGTTTGGGTTTATATTTGTTGATGTTGGAATCTTTTTGATACAAACAAGTGAGAAACGGCAATGAATTGCCGTAAATCTTAGAGTTTGAAAAAATGGTTCAAGTAATATGCAAAGGTCACGTGATACCACGTGAACTTGAGGTCAGAGGTCAAAGGTCATAGTAATTTCGGGGGTATATCGACTATGCTGAGTCGAATGGCGTTGACCGCGAGTCTCTAGCTCTTACGGTTCTTGAGTTGAAAGTTGTATAACAGACAGACGGACGGACGGACAAAGCTGTTGTATTTTGACCTCTACAAAGCCTATTTCTTAAGCGGGAGTAGTTTTAGAAAAAATGGCTTTGTATCTTTCAGTGGTTTCCGTAACCTTTTGGTTACGGAATCCTAAAGGGCCCCATATACGGTACGATTCGTCTGTACGATCCGTCGCTTCAGACCGATCGAAACGACGAATCGGTAGTGTATGTCAAGATCGTTAACGGTTTACTTCATCGAAGACGATGTCGGAAATCGCAACGAAAACCCATGCAATCATGAATATCGTAACGATGAGTCGACAGTGTTCAAACAAGTTTCAAACAAGTAAATGATGGATCGTTACGACCAATCGTTTCGTGTAGGGGCGTCATTTTCGATTCGATTAATCGTCACGATTTTCATCAGATCAATCGTACAGACGAATCGTATATATGGGGCCCTTAAATGGCGTATAAGAACATTTGTTTTGCCAGTTGTCATAATTATATTCATAATTTACTTTATAGCCATAATAATAAGGCATAAACCATGATAAAAGATAACTATCAATACAGCGATATAAGTATTAACACTATCGTTCTATGACGTTTCAATATCGAAGTATACAGCTATTTAGGATTAATAGATTAGAACATCTAATATACGTGAGATAATAGTAATCTATACTAATATTATAAAGCTGAAGAGTTTGTTTGTTTGAACGAGCTAATCTCAGGAACTACTGGTTCGATTTGAAAAATTCTTTTAGCGCGTTTAAACAAACAAACAAACTCTTCAGCTTTATAATATTAGTATAGATTATTTCTAGTGCGGTAGTTGTCTCTATAAAGTGAAACGAAACCATTCTTGTAGTTTTATTTACATGTAACTAGCTTTAGCGCGTGGCTCCGCCCGCCTAGTAGGTAGTTACCTTTCTTTTTCTTTTTTTTTCTTTGGGAAATGCGCCTGATGCATACCCTCTCGCCACAAGGGGAGGTGAGAGGGTTATGTCCGGCTATCCCGTACTTTCTTCCCTAGGTTTTAAACTTTATCTGCACCAAATTTCATCTAAATTGGTTGAGCGGTTCAGCCGTAAAAAGGTAACAGAGAGACAGACAGAGTTACTTTCGAATCTATAATATTAGTATGCCGATCGCTATGATATGTTCTTCTTCAAACGAGGTTTAAAGAGAGTTCTTCTTTCACGGTAGGCAGCGGATTTGCTGTATCCTGACATTGCTGAAGACCATCAGCAGCGGTAACCACTTTCCGTCAAGTGGGCCTCTTGCTCGTCTGCCAACAAAGGCAACAAAAAAAAATTTTGGCCTTAGCGGGAATCAAAGTGACAACGCACCACGAATCGGCACTATTAGGAATCGTGTAGTTTTTTTACAGGTAATTACATGATTACAGGATATGGCGGTATAATCCATAAAACTTGGCCCGTTTTTTCAAGCGGCGTGAAATCAGAACGCTGAATAAATAATAGTGAACGTGTGGTTGATTGAACATTGCGCAGGCGCAACGATGAAAGTACGCTGGCGAGGTCGCCGCGGCTCCAACACGAAATGCACTGTGAAGTATTCAGTTCGGCTCTCGGAGGATTAACATTTGCGTCCTTAGGGACTGCCTGTAGGTCCAGTGGCGTAAGTGAGCATGCACCTCCCGGTCGTGAGGTCGCGGGTTTGGTTATGTGTTGTAAGGTTTTATTGTTGAGTCTGACTAGATGAATCTGTGATATTAGTTTATATAGGGTTTCAGTTTCGTTTTCTGTGTCGGCCAAAGCGTTGCAACTGAAAATTTTACAGCATTCTGTTTCAAAATGTTGCTGGTTTAAAAATTTTACAGCATTCTGTTTCAAAATGTTGCTGGTTTAAAAATTTTACAGCATTCGGTTTAAAAATTTTGCCATATCGTATATATTGTTATTATATTTTGCTATCAAGGTATTATAAGAAATAGCACGGAGTCTGGCAATGTACCTGATAGACCATTAGTTCCCAAAGTGGACCAGGTGGACTCCCAGGGGTCCACGGGAGAGTCGATGGGGCTACGTTGGCGTGACAAAAAATTGGGGTCCACAATTCGTAAGCGAGGGTCCACGAGAAAATTTATTTGCTTTCGATAGTGAAGAACTAAAATGTTGGCTGGCTTGACTTCATCTTAGCTATCAATGTAGGCAGATAATATTTTAGGAAGCTCAGGGATTGAGCAACTGTTACTTGTAAAACCTTGCATATGACATAATAGTATATATTATGCCATATTTTCTCTCGTGGCTATCTATTTATGTATTATTTATTTCTTTATTTTGAGTGCACTATTGGCGGACCAAACGTCAATAATTGTGGTATTCGCTGACAATCAGCGCTGTGTAGTGCTTGCAGCAATGCAAGTGCCACAGCATTATGCTGAAATCAGCGCTGTGTAGTGCTTGCAGCAATGCAAGTGCCACAGCATTATGCTGAGCGCATCACCGTTGTTTTTGTGCCGTCGGATGGGACGTGCATCCGCACATAAACATTTTACTTGTTTTTAAAATTTCTTTATACTTCCATATTTTTATTTACTTTGTGTTATACCCGCATTCTATAATAATTGATGATGCATGTCATGAGTTACAAAAATAAAAATCTTTTCATTTAATTTTCATTTATTTCATTTCACATTTCATATTCAGTACCAGTGGTCTCGAATTTCGATTTTTCGGTAGAGAATTAAAGGTTAGCCCGTAGAGATTTGATCAATGTTTTTAGAATATGGTAGAAATGTAGCTGCAGGGGGTTCACCGGAACCAGCTACATTTTGAAAGTGGTCTATGAGAAAAAAAGTTTGGTAATCTCTGTGATAGACGATGATAGGCTCACTCTATTACGTGCGACCTAAGCAGCTGCAGTATAATACATATCTCTACAGCGATACACAGCATGAATTTATGTATTTGACTAATCTATACTATCTATACTAATATTATAAAGCTGAAGAGTTTGTTTGTTTGTTTGAACGCGCTAATCTCAGGATTTACTGGTTCGAATTGAAAAATTCTTTCAGTGTTGGATAGCCCATTTATCGAGGAAGGCTATAGGCTATATAACATCACGCTACGACGCATGGGAGCGGCGCAATAATCATTAACGCGGGTAAAACCGCGAGCTTATCTAGTAATATTATAAAGCTGAAGAGTTTGTTTATTTGTTTTAACGCGCTAATCTCAGGAACTACTGGTTTGATTTGAAAAATTATTATAGTGTTGGATAGCCTATTTATCGAGGAAGGCTATAGGCTACATAACATGACGTTACAACCGCCATGGGGGCGGCGCAGTAACAATAAACGCGGGTGAAACCGTAGAACATGTAGTATTTCATAAGATTAAATTTAAAGTACTCAGTAAACTCAGTTTCGGACAAACTAATTGCTTTATTAGCGTAAACTTTCGAGGTTAACGCTTCGGATGTCCAAAGTTCGAATCCAAACTAAATTAAGATCGAGTTCCCAACTAACAGCTCGGAGCGTCCGAGCGCTAGATTAGAACTATAAGTTCTTAACTAATTGGGATTAAAACTAAATCCTCCAATTATTAATTAATTGTATTGCATGGATTTTACTGTATTTTATCTATGGGAATAGAATTTAGTTTTATATGGACAGTGACATATGGCATAATGACTACAACACCTGGTACATAAATGAGATGTAAAATACTGAAATTATAATTTGATGGTAATTTAAAAGAGTGGCGTTGAGTTACTTGCAGGTATCTTCTCATAGGCTCAACCTTTTGCCTGAACCTTGTAACTAACATAAATGTAAATTCAGTAAATGTAACAAACTCACTAACCCCTTTGACGTTCATAAGTGTTACTTTGTGACCTAAGTGAATAAATGATTTTTGACTTTGACTTTGGGAATTAGATTTTATGATCTTTTATTTTAAAGACAGCTTCCGTACTATTATTAATTCCTGTGTCGCGTGGGACTTTACAAACATTCAAACAACGGACACAAAGAACTTGAAACAACCATTTGTGGATCACACAAATTTTGGTCCCGTGTGGGATTCAAACCCACAACACTCGATACAGTTGCAGTGGCGAGGCGAGCACATAAACCACTTCGATATGATTTAACTTTCAAGCAAAATTAAAATGCGCCATCAAATTCAGATTAAAAGCTGAATGAGGACACGCACCTCTGGTTATCCCGTCGAGAAAAGAAACATAAATAATAGCTATGTTAGTCATTGTCGGTCATAAATCTAACTAATGAAAGGTTTCATATCAAAAAGTATTCATTAATTATTTCTAAATTTAAATAGACATCCGCACGCAAGCGGACGTTTCATCAAATTATTATTTATTGATTATAATTAATTCGTAATTACATTGTGTTTTTTACGTTACACGTTACACAGTGTATATAGCCTTTAAATAAATAACAGGCACAATTCTAGACAGTCTGTATCCGTCACATGCGTTGATTATGCAGGCGTTTTTAGGGATGTCTAGATATATAAAGTAAAACATCGATATTCTTATCGATATATTGTAACTTTATAACGATGTTTAACTTTACGTAGTAACTATTTAGTAATCTGTGGTTTAACGATGCGTGTGGTTGTAAACATCATTGTTTAACGATGCATCGAATAGTAAATTTCGATTGTTGTACATATCGAATACTTTTCGGCAAATGTTTAGTTAATATTTTGTGTTACATTAAGACATGATCATTGGAATAATTAAACATATCATATCGTTAACTGTTAGTATAATATTGAAGGGGTGATCAAAGGTTCTACTTGTTGGGCTCTTGTCATTTTAAGTTGGCATGCAATTGTGAGATCTCAGCTTCGATTTCCATGTCAGGCATATTACATTTTCTGTTAGGAAATTGTAAGTTGTATAAGTAATAAGTTTGCTCCTTAGAAGAAGAAGAAAGAAAGAAACATACTTTATTTCTAAAAACACGAAAGCTTTGACAATATCATGTAAATATGTACATTTTTTAAGAGAACACATAGATGCATATTTAATAAACATTAATTTAAAGTGACAGCCCTGCGCTACAAATGCCACGTTTCAAATCTGCCACCAGTAGATACATATTAATAAACTTTGGTCACCCGCTTACGCCACGAGATTGCCATGAAGGTATAGATATACATTGTTTATCTATACCTTCATGGAGACTGCACGTCACGCGCGATCGACTTTTAAGTTATTAATCTGTGCCTCAGACGTGGCAGGCAACGTGTACCTAGCTACGTCGCGTTCACCACTTGTCAACTGTCAAATGCATGGTTAGGCAGCAGATTATGTTCAAGACTTATTTATCCCAATATTATAAGAATAGTTACAATAATACTTAATATTTTTTTTTTTTTTTTTTTTTGCTCTTCAAAATGACCACACTCCACCTGATGGTAAGCAGTCGTGTGGCCTAAGAGCAGTGGCCTCCACATCGCCCCCACAGTAGCCGAGGCGATGTTGAGGTCTCTACTTTGACGGCCTGAGAAGATGCTTTTTCACGCCCCGCTTAAAGAACCCAGGATTGAAGGAAGAAGGAAACACGTGCCTTGGCAGAGAATTCCATGCCTTGGTCGTTCGGCATAGATATGAGGACCCAAACTTTTTGGTACGCGCTCTAATCGACTCTACCGTGTAAGGATGGCATCTGAGCCCAGCACGCGTTGTTCTGGATAGGAAAGGGGAGGGCGGGATAAGGTGGAATAACTCTTCAGAGCACTCCCCGTGGTATATTCTGTAGAAACATGCCAATGAGGCAATGTCTCTACGGAGTTGCAGAGGTTCCAGTGAACTCGTGACCTCTGGATCTCCGATGATACGGACAGCCCGCCGCTGTAACCGGTCGAGAGCGTCCAGCAAGTGCTGCGCGGAGCCATCCCAAAGATGAGAACAGTACTCCACGCAAGGGCGCACTTGTGCCTTATACAATAGGCACAGTTGCCCAGGCGTGAAGAACCGCCTCACCCTGTTCAGAACTCCGAGTTTTCGCGAAGCTTGCTTAATGACGCTCTCGATATAGGTTTTCTGATTAAGGGAGCGGCAAAGATCCATACCTAAGATGGAGAGACTGTCACGTATCACCAGTGGAGTGTTCTTCAGAGAAGGGAGGGGAAGGAACGGAGACTTTTTTGTAGAGAACGCGCATGCCTGGGTCTTCTTGGCGTTGAACTCGACCAAGTTCTTGGCACCCCATTCATAGATGCGGTCCAAGGTCCGGTCAAGTTCAACGACAAGATTCTGCCTTTTCCCCTCAACCTCAGCCTGTTTGGCCCCAGGATGTCCGAGATATCGCCCATGCACGGTACTGTCGTCCGCATAACAATGTATGTTGCCGAGATTCAACATATCATTGATATGCAGAAGAAAGAGCGTAGGGGATAAGACAGAACCCTGAGGCACTCCTGCATTGACCTGCATAAATTTGGAAGCGCGACCGTCGCAAAGGACCCGAATACGACGCTTCTGCAGGAAACTTGCAATCCAGGTGCACAGTTGAGGGGGCAAGCCATAGGCCGGAAGCTTGGAAAGAAGAGACCGGTGCCAGACTCTGTCGAAAGCTTTGGCTATGTCAAGGCTGATAGCCAAAGACTCGCCGTGCTTGTCCATAGCCTCACCCCAGAGGTGCGTGACGAACGCTAGAAGATCACCCGTTGATCGTTTAGACCGAAAGCCGTATTGGCGATCATTGATCAACGATTGATCCTCCAGGTAGCGGACAATTTGGGTGTTTATAATCCGCTCGAACACCTTGGAAAGCACCGAGGTGATAGCTATGGGTCGATAGTTGCTTGGCTCGGAACGGTCCCCCTTTTTGGGAATCGGTTGAACGTTCGCTTCCTTCCAAGCCTCAGGCACAATGCCTGCGACGTAAGACGTCCGGTATAGGCGCGTAAGTGTGGGAGACAACTCCGCTGCACATTTTTTAAGAACCACAGCTGGGATGCCGTCAGGTCCACTGGCTTTCCGAACATCGAGAGACTGCAGTATCGCACGAACGGTTCGTTGCCTGATACATATATCAGGCATGGTGTAGCCGCAGTTGGCAATGTTAGGCGGCTGCGAACCGCAGTCATCGATTCGGGAGTTGGCCGCAAAGAGATTTGCAAGCAGATCTGCTTTCTCCTGCGGCCGATGAGCCAGTGATCCATTCGGATACCTCAGAGGGGGCAGCATGGTCTGGCAGAAGTTGGACTGCACGGCTTTGGCCAGGCGTCAATAGCTACGACTGCCCGTAGGATGCGCCATTAGTTCCTGGCCGAACCGTGCGACGCGCTGGGCATCCGCTCTTAAGTATGCCCTCTTGCAGACCTTTGTGGCTTGGTTGAACGCTGCCTTCAGGTGATCCACGTTAGGGTCGTGGAGAGTGCGAGCCCTGGTCCAAGCGCGATACGCCGTCTGTTTGCGTTCAACAGCATCGGCGTATTCACGCCCGAACCAGGGCCTTTTCCTGCCGCCGCTCGTGACATCACTGTATGGAATATAATATTCCATACCCAGGATGATTTCACCAGCGACAGCAGTAGCGCTCTCTGATGGATCCCTGTTCTCAAAGCAGCGTTGAGCCCAAGGGATGGATGCGAAGTATTCCCGCATTCCATCCCAGTCTGCCGACGAGTAGTGCCACAGTCGTCGTCTTGCCTCCTCGGGTCGTGGGGGCGTAACAACAACAGCTGTGGCACAAACCAGACAGTGGTCTGAGGTGCCCAAAGGAGCACGAATCGACACACTGTACTGGTTCGGGTTACTCGTCAGCAGCAGATCGAGCAGAGAGGGCGCCTGACCTGCAATATCTGGTATCCGGGTGGGCTGGAGTACCAGTTGAGACAGGTCACGCGTGAGAGCGAACGCATGGGCAGTTCGTCCCGCGTGGTCTGTTTTGGGAGAACCCAACCAGGTCTCATGGTGGGCATTGAAATCTCCCAAGAACACCAACTCAGCGTTCGGAAACCGCTCCTGCGCGTCGTCTGCCGCCTGACAGGTAATTGAAGAGTCGAGTTGTCTCAGCGTCTCCTAAATGGGATCGGTAGAGGCACATGTAGATTTGGCTGAAAGAGCCATGATCTACGTGTACCCAAAGGACAGAGTAGGAAGGGTCCTCTAGTCATGGTAGACGGCGACAGCAAATATCCGCCCTAACAAACAAGCATACCCCGGCTTTCGCGAGGAAACACTCCTCTAGCACGTAGCCGGGATATTGCAGGTAGTTCGTGTCTGCAGGACGGCGTATTTGTGTCTCCGTTAGAAAAAGCATTGCCGGCCGAGCCGTCTCCAGGTGGTGATGGACGGCATTAAGGTTAGCGTGGAGTCCTCTGATGTTAATAAACTCCACGACACAGGAAGCAGCAGTGGGGTTACGGCGATTGGCTGCTGTTGAACGACAATGCTTTGTTCGTACTGCCATAGAGTGAAAGGAAGGGGAAGCGTGAAAAAAAAAGAGGCGGCTATTCTCGCAGCAAAGTGGGGCAAGGCGCAGAGCAAGTTTTGTCATATAACTGTATGGTATGGCGATAGCCGATCCGACGGACGGAAGGACCCCCGTACCCTCCCGAAAGTGGTCGCCGGGACCCACCCTCCGGTCACCATCCGGCACGACGAGCCACCTCGAGATTATGCGCGGCATGATAAGGCAGCCAACCTAGTTGGTTAGACTCGGTTGGGCCTCTGGACTATACCGCGGGCGGCCAGCAGAGCACCGTTTCTACGGCTCTCCCTGGCCGCCGGGTCGACTCGCGCCACCCACACAATGACTCTACGGATACTCTGCAGGTCCCTCATAAGCTGCGAGAATCGTCACCTCATGCTTAGGCCTCCGGCGCTCTCATTCACCGAACGAAACACAGCAGTGAAACACTGTTGTTTCACGTCGATTTTCTGTGAGAGGGTAGTACTTCCCCGGTCGAGCCGGCCCATTCCTGCTGTAACCAGCTTGGCTCTACTACCTATTAATCATCTCATAATCATTAATCAAAGTTATTAGCGAAAGATACGTCGTGGTTAAGAAATTATCTGGATGGACACTCAGCATACATTGAGTTGGGCATAACTCACCCCAGTACTGATTTACAGTTATGACGTAGAGCCTAAACACATAGCTTGGTATGTATGTAAATGTAATCAATCTCTGATTGTCCTTCGAAAAATACGGGCTATGAATATGTATTAATAACATACTACTTTTGTTTAGATATATTAAGGTATGGCTTAGGTTTAACTTATCACCAGATATAGTAAAATATAACAGTCAAAAATAGTAAATGATCACCAAATTGCACAGCGAAATATATTTAAAGAGATCAAAATAAGTTGCTATGCGGGACTCCTACTTTTGGGTGGGTTTAAGAAGGAACCTAACATAACCTAACCCTTCCGAGACGGAATGCAGTGATTTGAGGCGTATAGGTGCTCGTTATGATATATTTTAGTAAGCATATTTTGCTGCGCAATTAGTATTTTTGGTGGTCATTATATTTATTCCCTTTAGGTATTAAAGTAAAACTACTTTAAGTATGGATTTAATCGCGATTATTTTATCACTGCAATAATAAGTAGTAGTGCCGAGTAGTTTAATTGCAATGTGTAACAAACAGGTAAACATTTTTATGGTTTCAGATTATATAAGCTTTCTCATGGAGGCAAGCCATCTACCAGACACAGTTTGCACATTCATATGACATTACGTATGACAGTAACTAAAACATAATATTTCGCCAACTAGGATTTTAGGTCACACGTACGAATATTAGCCGGTGAGCCCATTGTAGTCTAATGGGCTCAGTACCAGTATCCATGCCGCTAATGAACATTTCTTTACAGAAAACACCAATAACATTTCTGACTTAAAATCAAACCCGAGAACTCTTGTCCAGCATTCGCATGTACTAACGCTGCGCCGTTCAGTATAATAAAACTCGATAATCGAATACTCGATGCAAGAATAAACATCGATAGTTTTTACTCGTTTACCCCATCCCTACTGCGTTTAAACACGACCTATTGTTCCCCATGGTCGGCCACGGTCCCGTTGCAACGGTTTTCTTTGTGACTTTATTGCTTTTAAACATATTTTACATGTCAATAAAGAATGCATTTTATGTAAACGTTGCTTTAATACATACTTGTTGTGTTGGGAGAGTTTCTTTGTTATGTATGGCTCTTGTACACGACGCGGGTAACATATGCAAGTTGCACTATGCAACGTGTAAACAACAGATGCAAGACAAGCAAGTAACCTGTACAATTAACCCACTCATATCGACCGTGCAAGTAGTTTCGTTTGACGATTTTCTTTTATTATTATTTACGGTTCTTGAACAGAATGTAAGTAGAGGTTCTTGGGCTTGGCTTGGCTTGGCTTTCTGTAAACTAAACACGAACCGAGCAAGCCAACTGCCTCGTTGATGAAATCATTATAATCTATTGAAAAATGCTATAAGCTGGTTCTGAAATAAACATTTTAGTAGAAAAACACTAAATGATTTTAGTCATGATTTATTGACCAAATTAATATCTTTTTAGTGTATAATATTTTATTTTGTTTATAGATGCATATGTAGCGTGCATACAACGCGAACACATGCATTAGTATTTAAATATTTCTTTTAACATTTTTTGACTGGCGAAGTTAGTCGAGTTTCAAGGAAAAGTACTACTAAAAAAATGATAAAACGGTTACAATAAACAATGAATTAATTTAGTAGGGCTACTCAATTTAAGCTGCATTACAATGCCGTTGTAGTTAGAGTAGTACCACGTTTATAAGGCCGCCGCATGCACCTGCACAGTAAACGTATTTTATAAGTGCAATGAAACTTTTGACTAATCAAAACTGGCTTACTTTTTGGCGCTGGAACTTGTACGTACTATTGGTCCATATAGCGTCATATGCACCAAATTTTTTACGTGTTGTAATGAGCCTTATACCTACTGCCCCTTCACAAGAAGAGATACGGAGTTTAGGTCGGCCTCTCCCGGGGTTTGAGCCTACCAACTAAAACCATAACGGTGTACGTATTCGCTATTTTTCTGGTGTTTAGATCGCTGGAAGTGTAAATACATCAATGATCTGCCCACCTGTGTCCAGCCTTATATCTTGTGAGGTTGTTTTATACATTTATGAGGGAGATAGAAAGTAAATAAGTTATAAAGTTTAACTTATAGCATATCAGAGGTATATTATTGATTATGAATATATCGCTATCGAAAACTTGTTTTTGCGTGAACAAAGTTTGACTACATACCATATATTCCTGGTCATTCTCCTTACCGTGGGAATTACGATCAATTTAATGTTAACATCTAGTAATATCACATTCCTAGCCATGTTTGGTATGATAACTGTGGCTAATTTAAGAACGTGTATGATTCGTTTTTGTATGGAACACAATCTATTATTGTCGAGAATGCTGCGCGACAAGATGTGCCGTTACGTTCCAATGAGGTCTGCTTATTGTTAATTATTTTTAACGATCATTCAATGCTATTTAGCCTTGGATTATCATGTATTAGTATCACGCCTACATACATACATATGTGCCCAGGAATAATCACCTAGCATAAAAGGGCTGATTTGCTTTAATATAAAAAAATGCATGCGTCCTATAATAATAGTGACCTTCATTATGTGAAGGTCACTATAGTACACTCATGCATTTTAATTTGTATTTTTTGATGAACTTCTGTATTGTGAATACAATTTGATAAACTATTTCGTCTTTAATGCGCAAGAGTGAAAGAACACAAGTTGTAATTATCATTGTATTGCATTATACTTTAAAATCATGTTTATCCAAATTGTTCTTGTTATATTCCCCAATCAACGCGACAACAATAAGCTATCTAAAACATTAGAACAAACAAACAAATTCTGAGACATTATCGAGAGTTGGTAGCTAACTTATAGTCAGATATTTCCGAATTGCCCATCGCGACTATGGGTAATCAACTAATCACAAAGATATTCTTTCTAACACATTCTTTCTTTTTCTTTAAAACGACAACGCCCGCACTAAGAGCAATTCCTGTGTCGCGGTGGACTTTACAAACATTCAAACAACGGACACAAAAATACCCAGATCCGGAACAACCATTTGTGGATCACACAATTTTTTGTCCGGTGTAGGTATCGAACCCACAACTTCGGCGCAGTGGCAGTGGCAATGCGACCGCTTTAACCACTGCGTCATCTGTGCAGACAACAGATTATAATGTCTTTGGGTAATCACTTGGCTAAAAGACATATTAAGGCAACCTCAGACGGAACTAATTTCTGCGTGGGCTTTATGACACACTAGATGTTCCCGCGGTTTCACCCGCGTTTATCGTTACTGCGCCGCTCCCGTGAGTCGTAGCGTGATGTTATATAGCCTATAGCCTTCCTCGATAAATAGGCTATCCAATAATAAAAGAATTTTTCAAATCGAACCAGTAGTTCCTGAGATTAGTGCGTTCAAACAAACAAACAAACTCTTCAGCTTTATAATATTAGAATAGATTCTTTCAAGCTCCATCTTTATACCGAGAATTACCTTAAAAAAACCGCTTATTCAACCTTGGAAATAATCCGAAGGATTAGCTTTTGCGTAAACAATGACTTTCACCAGTAGTCTAGTTAAATATAGCCTAAATAGAAAATAATCCGCGACAAAGTCTGTATTTTCATTACAATAGGAGGTATACAAGCGAGGTGTGAGTAAGTGGATTAAATAATCAATAGGACTTTGACATGAGGTGACGTAAGCAGGAACCCTGACCGCCAGGGTCGAGGGTGGTATTAAATATTCAGACTTGTATGGCTTTCACGCGTGTAGTTAAAGGACATTGACGACATGACTTCTAGCGTAGCTAGGGGGTTGTAGTATGATATAAGATTATATGGAGCGTTAGATACTTTTTACATACGATTTTGAAATATGGCAAGTCTTACCTTATTCTTCTTTTTTAAACAGACAACTCTCGCACTTGGTATAATTTCTGTATTGTGGGGGACTCCACAAACATTCAAAAAACGGACACGAAGACCACCCAGACTTAGAACATCTATGTGTGGGCTACACAAAGGGGAATACCCACTACCCATAGTGACTGGCCACGAATGCCCACATTTAAAACCATATTTTAATGATAGTATGCAAATGATTAATCATTAAAGGTATTTAATAATAATATTGCGTTCAATGAATATCATTGAATGTAATATGTCGATTAAGTTAGGCATGCCTAGTTTTTGGACTTATACAAAAGGTATTGCCATCACATTCCTCATACACGAATGAATAAAGCCAGAGAAGTGTGTCAGGATCGTAGCAAATGGAAATCCGTAGTCTCTGCCTACCCCTCTGGGAAATAGGCGTGAATCTATGTATGTATGTATATATTGCCAGTTACGCCTGCATACTCTAAAAGGAGTGGGCAGACATATATTTTACCTGCTAACTATGGGGGTTTCCTTCGGCAGAATAAAGTAATGGCCTAGGTTACCAGTTTCGACAACATTATTTGTTTTGTAAACAAAGTCAATGTATATTGTTTTAAATCATATAAAGTAAGTGTATCCCCGATTAATACTGAGCTCGTTTCGTTGCAGTTCGCTCAAACTGGGCTTGACTAAGGAAATATCTCATCGTAACAAATTATCTTAGCTCACCGACATTATATTGTGTTCTTACGGTTATTAGATTCCAATATCCTTTTAGACGGTTTGCTATCAGCAAGCAAGTAAATATGATCTTTGCCCCTTGCTCTGGAAAAATAGCGAATCCTTTTTTTAAGTGTTGGCAACACCTTTAATTTTGCAAGCGCCTATAAGCTATAGTAATTGCTTCTCGTCAACCGAGTCGTATACATGTTTGTTTGGTTGTAAAGTACTTTATTGATAGAATAAAAAATAAACTATACTCGTATTTTTAGTATGAAAAAGAAATCATAAATAACTCACTAAAACAAGAAACCTCGATCAACTGAAATGTTCAACGCAGAAAATTAATTACTGAACGTGTTGTAATATATAATTAAATAGTTCTACATCAATTATTAACTGCAAAAGTAATTTAAAAAAATATAATAACCAACAACGCATAACGCCGTCAACACTTTGCAGATTTTCTCCACTACAAAAAACTAGGGTCAACTACCCATCAAAATATTGACTCACACGCCTCTTTTAGGAGTTCTGCTCACCCACATTAACATATACATCATTGCCATGTAAGTAGTTTTAATACGAACTTATATCTCTCGACGTCACACGTTATGCCCATTTAAGGCTACCAATGTCTATCAACAAGCGATCCAGTCTCACGGCGACCTTAGCGTTGCGCGCGCGTGATAAAAAAGCAAAACAATTTAATCTGTATTTTTTGACGTTTGAATTTTCGCGCGTTTGGCTAAATAATTTTATAGACATTTTATAGTTTTGTGTGTGAAATATTACTGAATTATTTTTATGGTGAAGTTTAGTGTAATTCAATAATAAGTTTAGTGTTTTACTGTAATTGACTATTGGTGAGAATAAGTGTTATTGTAATTGGTACAATATTTTTCGGTAATACTATTTTTGTTGTGAGATTGAGAAAATTTTGATACAATATTTGATACAAATATTTTGAGTCGTTTCTGCCGGAACAAGACGTGTCTGAAACGTAACGATTTTTAAACTCGAAAAATAATTAGGAATGTTATCGTTCGCTCCAAGGGTAAAAAGTATGTAATAGATTATAACCCAAATAAAAAAATTGCTTGTGTATTTCTATAAGCACGGCGTAGTAGTTAAATAGATTATTGCATAGCGATCAGAGTTCGATTTTCATACAGCGCATAAACTAATGAAATCACGGCTATTTTTTGAGATTGGATATGTGGTCTGTCATATTTTATATTTTTGTTTATTTATATTCCTTATTGTTAAAAGTCAAAAATCATTTAGGTCACAAAATAACACTTATGAATGACAAAGGGGTTAGTGAGTTATTGGTAAGATGTATTTTCTCCTTATATTAAAAACTTTAAAGGAACGGACACAATACAAATCCTTACTAATATTATAAATTCGATAGTAACTCTGTCTGTTACTTTTCCACGGCTAAACCACACAACCGATTTAGATGAAATTTGGTACAGATATAGTTTAAAACTTGGGGAAGGACATAGGCTACTTTTTATTGATGTAGGTACCACGCGGGTAGAGCCGCGCGCAAAAGCTAGTGGTATATTAAAATTATATACCAAAAACGTATAATCCGACTAATTTTGTTTTTCAAAATGTTTACATTCGTACGATTTAACTTTACAAAAATAAATGTTAACATGTTAAATTTCACATACTCTGCTCATTGTATAGTTTCACACATGTACGCAGCAGTGCCACTATTCATACATTGTTTTACCTCTCATTGTGAAACTGCTTAAAAACATTGGAAAAATAACTATTCGCAATCGAAAGTAAAATACTTGAAAACGTATCCCTTTATTTTTTACTGAAGGCTGTGACTTGGTTCAAGTTATTTTTAAATAGTAGCGCACTCCTTTTTTGGGATAGGATAAAGATAAGCCTCCATCTTCCAAATTTGTTTAGACCTTAAGCTTGCAACAAACAGACAGTACAGATGGCTTAGTAGTTTAAGTAGTCGCATCGCCAATGCGCTGTTGTCTGTTTGATCCCCACATAGACAATATTTTGTGGATCACACATAAAATTTGTGTGATTTGGGTAGCACAAAAGTTGCCTGTTGATTCAATCCTGGCATATCTTTCTCGCTTCATTCTCTTTTTTCGTGTTGTGCATGCATGCTTGATTAGAATACTTTAAACCTGGCCATTAGCCAATATACCTTTGATTTCCTTTACAATTCTATGAAAATAATGGCACAACGAAAGCATATCAAGTATAAACTAAATTCTATTTAACCGCGGATTTGCCCGCGTTTATCGTACCGGAACACATCGAGATACATAGTATATGCTTCAATTCAGGTCATGGTCTATCTGTTTGCCAAATTTTATCCATATTCGTTCAACGGTTCACGAGTAATTGAGTTACAAACACCTTCACATAAAACAGAACATAGTCTAACTGGGCAGATTTCATTTTAATTAGTTCAACGGTTACACGTGAATGAGTAACAAACATACTAATATAATAATAATAATAATATTCTATCACATACACAAAACCATCTAGCCCAAACTTTTTTTTTATACTATTAATGTGGCAAACAAGCATACGGGCCACCTGATGGTAAGTAGTCACCGTAGACTATGGACGCCTGCAACACCAGAGGCATCACTAGCGCGTTGCCGACCTTGTAAAAACCTTTTAACGCCCTTTTTGAAGAACCCCATACTGTAGTCTTGTGGGAAAACCTGGGCAGGGAGTTCTTTCCACAACCTGAGCATCTGCGGGAGAAAAATCCTTTGGAACCGCTTGGTGCGGCACCAATTAGGTTGTTAGGTGTGAGAATGAAATCCGTGTCGATGGCGAGCGGTGCGATGATAAAACGAATATGGGTACAAGACAATGGATAAACATACATAAATATATTATATATTTTTAAATACATACCTACATTTTATTATATATTATATCTAACATCTATACTTCTATACTAATATTATAAAGCTGAAGAGTTTGTTTGTTTGAACGCGCTAATCTCAGGAACTACTGGTTCGATTTGAAAAATTATTTTAGTGTTGGATATCCCATTTATCGAGGAAGGCTATAGGCTATATAACATCACACTATGACCAATAGGAGCGGAGCTGCAATGAAAAATGTTACAAAAACGGGGCAAATTCTCTTATGTGACGCAGGCGAAGTAGCGCGCGTCAGCTGGTTTATAATATAAGTAAAATTAGGTCCAGATAGGCATTGCGGGATTCTCAAGTTCAATTTCCGAGATGTAGTTGTCGGGGAAATTGTTGTTGTTAGGATTTTACACAGTAGTGGTACTACGTCTATTGTTACCTATATATTGTCAACGTCTATAACGTGGGACCTAACCATATTTGGAGAAAGAGAGTGCTTAAGCCTCTGCTTAGTTTTTGCGGATTACACTCTCGTCTGGATATCTTTGATGAGGTGGGCAGAAATGTATGCCACTCATATTTCGGTAGCTTTAGTTTAGGTCAGCTGTGTATTTTTGTTTATACGGTGGAATATTTGTGGAAAACATATATAAATATTAAATTAAGTTTAAATGCGAAATATATAAACAAAAAATATATATTTAAACTTCTGTTCAAGCGCTAACCTATTTTAGTTCTGTCCACTTGATACGAATTCCTTTTTGTATTTTTTTCGTATTATTTTAGTTCTGTCCACTTGATACATTAGTATATTAGTATCCTTTTTGTATTATTTTACAACATAACATAAGGGCTGTATATCATGCGGTTCAGACTTTTGAGAGATTTTCGGATCGGAACAGCCTGGTCTCGATTGCTGAGATTTTGTGCATTCGTCTGCTGTGCATGAGAGGTCTCAGGTTCGTAAATAGTGTTTTCGGGTTGTTCTTTCAAGAAGTTCTTTGCTTGATAGACGGCAATAGGTTAATTACTAACTAGGTTCTAAAATCATAACTATTAAAATGTATACGTAATATACATCTTCCTACTCCTTTGGTAAATCCTTACTAATATTATAAATGCGAAAATGAGTTTGTTTGTTACGCTTTCACGCCTTAACTACTCAACCGATCAACATGAAATTTTGCATACACGTCAGGGGTACAGAATAGGACATAAGGGTTCCTTTCATCCAGACAAAAGAACTGTTGCAAACCTAACCTAACCTACATTTACGCGAGCGAAGCCGCGGGTGGAAACTGGTAGGTAATAAAGCTGATTTAAAATAAATCTATAAATATATGAAACAATCTGCGTAAATGCATTGTTGGTTTACCTTTTAATTAGTATGTTTTCCTGTGTCTATAAATATGTTAAAAACCCATCTCTGTCCTGTATTCAGCGCACACAGTATGCTATTATTTGTTTTGTTTTATAAAGTTTCTTTCGCACTTGGAAAACTTTACAAACATGTAAACAACGACGTCAAAGTCGAAGTCAAAAACTTGTGATCCTCAAATAGTTGTTTCGAGTCTAGGTGTTCTATGTGTCCGTTGTTTGAATGTTTGTAAAGTCCCCAGCGACACAGAAATTAGTAATAGTGCGGAAGCTGTCTTTAAAATAAAAGATCATAAAATCTAATTCCCAAAGTCAAAGTCAAAAATCATTTATTCACTTAGGTCACAAAGTAACACTTATGAACGTCTGAAGTGAACTTACATTTATGTTAGTTGCAAGGTTCAGGCAAAAGGTTGAGCCTATGAGAAGACACCTGTAAGAAATTCAAGGCCACTCTTTTAAACACGAACATTAATAACACCTAGATTCGGCACAACCATTTGTGAATAGCATACATTTATTTACTGTCTGGGATTCGAAGCAGTACTCGCTATAGTGGCAACGGCAAGGCGACCATTTAAACTACGCTATTGTTGCATACACGCCTGTTTAGCAGATATAATGTTTACTCACACCTTGTAAAAAGCGTCGTGTCGTCAACGTGGAACTCAAATTATTACGGCTACCCATCCACAAACTTAACCTAGCTTATTTTCTAACACTCATTATTGGTTAACTGAAATCATTCCAGCCACTCATCCAAAACTTAACTTCACCTACGCAGCTTAACATCGACAACCTACACAGATTCCAGTATGACCAATACACATCCACAATAATTACAAAAGAAATTCTTCTAAAAATATAATTAACGATTCCAAACTAAACACACAATCGTGTAATTGTCAGTTTAAGTATTGTTTTTTTCCTTCCGCCATATGCAAACATAAAAAAAATAAACGCATTCAAAAAAAGAAACATTTCGACAATAGAAAACGAGTTATCACTACTTTTCCCTGACACGACTAGGGTTGTCAAGTGTCGATTTATTAAAATATAATATTTTCTTTTTAAAAATGTACAAAGCGGCCTGTTTAGGAGTTGCCCTTGGCGTAAGTCTGCTCTTATGTATATAAGCTACCAAGCGGCTCCAGTTCGATTCCGTGGTTATGTAAAAAGTTATTGAGTGCCTAATATTTTTAGTAGGAGTGCTAAAATAGTAACAGACGGTAGATATCACTAGCATCCTCCCAGTTATGTGAGACCTAGAAACAAACCTGACGTAATGACTATCCCGTCCGGAATACTGCACGTTGAAGTGCGCCCGGATCATGACATGGTTGTCCTTATACAGAGTTAGTTTGGTATTGTATGGGCAATCCGAGAGTGCGTGGCGGATCCCTCTCTTCCCAAATTACAATGACTTTCCGCCAAGTAAGGCCTAATTCGATTCTATATAAAAATATTATATACATATAAAACATTTTTAATAATTAAATTAGATATTCATGATTATGAACAAATTATATAAAAATACTATTACCATTGCATAGTCTGACTGTTATTTATTTATCCATCTAACTAGCTTTTGCCCGCTGCTTCACTCGCGTTAATTTAGAATTTGACAATCAATTCGGGTTGTACTCTGCTTGTAATAATATGTATAATAATATAATTCAATCATGTTTCGAAAGACACGTGGCGCCATCTATTATCATAAGAACGTTATTATTGTTTTCCTCGGGAGCAGTAATTTTTTTCGGGATGAAAGGTAGCCTCTGTCCGTTTCTGTACACCTGACAACGTATATGCAAAATTTCAGGATGATCGGTTCAGTGGTTTAGGCGTGAAAACGTAACAAACAAACAAACAAACTCATTTTCGTTTTTATAATATTGGTTAGGATTAGGATAGGATTAGGATTTACGTACCACAGATCAGTTTCAAATGTTATGTCATCCATTTCTTTTACGTTTTAAATGTCAGATTCAAATGCTTTGTCGTAGCAACCCTAAACAGCACTGAACACAACACTGATTTGTATTCTGTATCTTGCGTTCTTAAATTGTCGTTTATTGCCGCTTGGTTATGTAACACCCATTACATACAGTTTTCCAATGCCGCAATGACATATGGCCGCAGTCACGCATATAGTTCATAATGACGCTATTATAATATTGTCTTACATTTATGCGAATAGCCAGCGATAGTCTAGTGGACCGTTGGACTGTCACGAAGAAGACTTGAGTTCGATGCCAATGCAAGCATTTTTGACTATTCGAAGTAATGTGCGTATTAAATAGTTAATTATCGATTGCTGTAACGGTAAAGGAAAACATCGCGAGGAAACCGGCATGTCATGTCTGAGATTTCCCCATAATGTTGATCATTTATAAACTATTAGCTTTTGCGCGCGGCTCCGCCCGCGTGGTACCTAAATAAATAAAAAGTACTCTATGTCCTTCCCCATCTTTTAAACTATATGTGTACTAAATTTCATCTCAGTCGGTTGAGTGGTTTAGCCGTGAAAAGGTAACAGACAGACAGACAGAGTTACTTTCGAATATATAATATTAAGTACGGATTCTAACAGGCAGGCTTGGCTCCTATCTTAGCTGTAAGAAGTTCTCCCAAAACACTTTCTTTGATAATACTGTAGGCAGCGAGCTATAGGGGTAGTAGCCTATTGCTGCCTATCACCAGATTACAAAACAACAGAAAACTTAGATAAACAAATACACCTGTAAATCGAGCACACGAGAGCCACTTATCGTGGCATTCCAGCGCTCGAAAATCCGAGGCATCGTGGCACATAGTTTAACCCAACTTAAGGCCTGTTCAAACCTAAGCGGTATTCGCTACCGTCTGCGGAAGAGAAAACCGTGTCGGTATGCGGTAATATTACTGTTCACACCAAAGCGGATTTCGCTATCCTTGTGGGTAGAGTTGATACTAAATACCTGAGCGAAACTCGCGCGGCAGACACTTCTACCCACAGCAGCAGCGAATACCGCTCAGGTCGCTCTAGCCGCGGAACTTGATACTAAATACCTGAGTGAAACCCGTGCGGTATATACCTCTACCCACAGTGACAGCGAATACCGCTCAGGTTTGAATAGGCCTCAAAAGACCAACGCGCCATTCAATAACAAATAGAAGCATACAATAAAAGAATCGATTGGAAACTAAACGATCGAGAATCGAGACAATGTATACAGTTACTCTGTCATGTTTCTCTGTTTAGAACGGGTATTGTGTGTAAAGGTGCATAACGTGTGGTCCCACGTTTTTGCGGCGCCGGCGCAGGCGCAAGCGTTACAGTCACGGGCGTACTGTCAAGTTTAGTGTTGCTGGTAACTGTTAACGTATGACTACGTAACGTTAAATTATGGGCGCTTGAGTAACTGTGCTGTTGAAACTAGTGAAATTGAAACACTTCAATACTTGTTATGGATGGAGGATTTGATTGATAGAGCTTCAGTTTTAAAATGTATTTATATACATGAAATAAAACGACTTGCGCCAATTACACTATTTAATAATATAATATATAAATTTAAAATTTAGTATTCATGCATTCTGCTCACAGTACCTCATACATTCTAATAATAATATTTTCCATTCATCCGCAAAAATATCAATTTCTGGGTTAAAGTCCAAGAGAGCATTAAGCTGGTTTAGTGACCGAGGTATGGGTGAGTTACGCTGGAACCGCCAGCAATCGGTGCTTTCTACCACGACAATAGTTGTTAGGCACAAACAGTCTGCAACATTTGTTGTGAAGAATCGGTGCTTCGATCATACCCTTTAAAATGCACAGTTCATTCTGAAGCAGCTTGACTGTGGAAACACTTGCAGATCAATATTCGAATACGGGGTCATATGATTTTGCAGATATGTTTTACATATTAAAATGATGGGTATGCTACATGGCTGTCTCCTAAAGTAATCATATAACCAGATTCGGTTACAGCTGCAATATTTTTAAACAATAGTTGGAAGAGTTAAGCTTATTCTTTATATCCAAACGGTGCCAAAGGGAGGCTTTTAGAATGCCCACTCTATTCTCTCTTGCTGACTGTCTTTCTATTCTATTTTTTTTTACTTTACACACTCCATCTTTTGAACCGTTTCAGGTAGTCGACTGAACTTTTTTCAGAATCTGTTATTATTCTATTGCTGTTATTATTTTATTTTGGTTGATTTTGTCCTATACTATGGAAGATTAAGAATATTTCCATGAGGATTTTCCTACTATGTTGTGTTGTTAATTACCATCAACTACTATCTTATAAAGAAAATGGACATTCCATAGACAGTTTCACTTAGTTTAAACTCCATACAAGTTTATATTGCACCTGTGCAGACGAAGACTTTGGCTGGCTGCCACAGTTGCCATGGTTTATAATATAATTATATTAGCGCGTTTATCATCATGGGTATTCACCAATTATTTTTTATAATAATTAATTTATTAATGTCTCTAGCAAATATATATGAACTTCACAGTTTAAAGTTTAGATACCAACAGTCTCACGCCCGTATCACTGAAGAGGTAGGCCTAAATGGATCACAATTACTCTTCGCCATTTATTTTAACTTGAAATCGATTCTATTGCACCCAATTCTATATTCTCCCCGTGACCATGGCTGCTGAAAAGCAACCGAAACGTCGAGGAAAGTGTAAACATAAATACAAATAGTATAGTAATAGTATAAATAGTTTTAATAGTTTCAATAATTTAATTAGCTTAAAAATTAGTAAAGTTTAATAGTAATTATAGTAGTGTAACAGTATTTCAAAATTTTGTAATAAAGTGTCAAATAAACAACGCGATAAAATCCGTATATAGTAGTTGAATTTCAATGAATAACATTCGCGTAAACAGAAGACAATATTATACAATTCTACATGTTTTAATGTGTTTCTATTTTATATTATCGTTCGCTTTAATAGTGAAGGAAAACATTGGAAGTAAACCTGCATGTTCTGCCATCATGTGCTCTAAGTTACGTGAAGTCTACCAGTCCGTATTGGACTACCATAGCCCATGACAGTCCAAAAGTATAACCATTGCAATGAGATAGTTTTTAAAGCAAAACGCCTATGGAAAAATACCTCGTTGGAGAATGTTTTAAAAGCCGTACACCTGCTGCAACAGTTTATTTAAATATTTATTCCACTAAGCGTTATTTTTCCTTCAAAGTAATTAGACCGTGAAGATATCCGAGCCACATAAACGGCTAATTAATGAATATTATCAAAAAATCTGTCCGACGACCTTGACCCAAGTTTTATTAACAAAAACAAATTAACAATTTCGAAACGAAATAGACTAATTGCTTAATGCCATTGTCTTAAACGATTAAGTGTTGCCAACGTGAATTACAATAGTACCTACACGGTTTATTTGAATGTGGGTTCCGTTTTAATTATTTCGAGTATTATTTATTAGTGAAGAGTGTTTCTTTAGTACTGTAGGTATAAAATTTTTATGTAATTTCAGACTGTCAAGTTTTAGGATCGATATTTGAAGGATTTTTGGGTTTTATTGTCTGATAAATCTAATTATTTATTAGCATAGAAGACACTTATGACCGCAGGAGCTAATAAATTAGTAAGAGCCCATTTAATTCATTCCACTCTCTTCTTTCCTGGCCAGAACAAAATCTGCTGAGATAAGATGTCACTCTTACATGGTAGAGCCGTTTAGTACGTACCAAGAAGTTTCTTGACTCGACCTCTTATTTGTGCCGAACTGTTAAAACTTGGCATTCTCTCCCGAGGCATGTCTTTCCCACTTCCTTTGATCGAGGGTCCTTCAAGCGGGGCGTGGAAAAGTACCTTTTTAGACCGCCAAAGTTCCTTCCTACCTTTTCCTACCTTCTAGACACCACTTCACGTGAGGACGTGGTGTGGACGGCTTTGCTCGTGGACTCCATAACTGCTTGCGATCAGCCGTAATTTTGACAGACAAAAATAAAAAATAAAGAAATGTATTTTGTAAGACATTTATACAACAAACTATATTTGCTATCTTTTAATCTTAATCGTATTGCACAAAATACACCAGTCATCGCTGTCGTCTGCTTACGTAAACTATATTTATATTCATTTGACGTTTCTCAGTTGCTTTGAATCTTATCAGTCATCTATATAGCATCTGTTTCATATCGATTTATTATCTATTATTGAGTTTTCAAACAATAGGTAGTATTGCCTTTGTTAGTTAGATCTAAAATTCGGTTCATTTGGCTGTAAAGCAATATATATCTAGGTCCAAAGTAATCTTATTCTAGATATAATTTACTAGGCAGCCGCAACTTTATTTCTCAATTTATTTGCTAGTTTCTGCTCTCGATTTGATCGTCATATATCCATGCTGGAATACAACATATGTTATGTCATGACATGGTCAATCGATGTGACAAGTTTCATCCAAATCCGGGCAACGGTTTACGCTTAATTGGCTAATATACATCTAAACATCTTCGCAAATTTTTACGTAATAATGACAAATAAGCCACTATGTTACGTCTAAATTACTAAAATATTTAATTGGTTACTTTGCACACTGCGTATATACACATTGTCTAATAAATTAGGTTTTAGTGGTCGTATCGCTACTACCATTACGTCGAGTGTTGTGTGTTTGATCGTCATAGCGAACAAAAATTTGTATGTTCCACTAATGATTGTCTCGAGTCTATCTACAGCCTACATTTAGTTACTGATATATTCCACTTTGAAAATAATAATTTAATAATACTTAAATTGTTTTAGAGGACCTGGTAATCTGTGTGTCAGGGTTTCCTAGTGCAGATACCAGTCTCCCGCAATGGTCTTTTGTTTTTTTTACTTTAAGTATTTTAATGATATTTTTAAGTTACCTTTGTGGAAGAGAAAAATAAATCATTATTATTATTATTATATCTGTTTTTCGTGTCCGTTGTTATAATATTAGTGTAGTCCCTAGCAATAGAGGACTTCTACCTACAGCGCCAACTCTTTTTTTATAAAAACAAAACGTAAAAGAATTTGCTCTTCTGTGATATACGGTTCTTCCTAGCTGTTCTGCCTGCAGATTTAACAAGGTTGCGATGAGCTCAAGTTTTTTCGAATCGCAACATCCTTTTTAACTCTGGATTACATTTTCGATAGCTTATTAATACTATGTGTTATAAGGAACCCTGACATAGATGGAGGTGTTACCCAATGCTCTATAGTGCTGCAGCACAATGCCGCACTCGTGTGCATGCGTTTGGTGGGTGGAGCGTTACTAATCGCCTTGTTCCTTCTGCGCTTGCGCCGATTTTGAACACGATACCATATCTACTAAATGATCTGTGCTAGGTTTTTATTGGAAACTAAATGATTTTTGATTAAAGTTTCTGTTTTTACATACGTAGTCTTATGCCTGTATCGTCGAAGAGGCAGGCAGAGTTGCTTTACAACCACATTTTATCAGCGAACATTTAAGTCCTACTTAATAGCAAACCTATCGCTGTCTACTGGGCACAGCACCAGGCTACATGCTGGTACTAAGAATTTGTTGATAGAAAAGTATATAATACTTTATCTTTCTTCTCCCTAGCCTTTATTATTCCCAAGTCACTTGGGGTCGGCTTTCTAGTCTAACCGGATTTGACTGGATATCAGTTTTTACACGGAGCGTCTGCCATCTGACCTCCGCAATCCGAAGGCTAACGCTATGCTAAGGCTAGACCAGTGTCAGGAAATTAGAGGGCACCGACTTTCCAATAACGATTGCCATAGATGTTCATGGCAGCCGGGACCGACGGCTTAACATGCACTCCGAGGCACAGAGCAGGCGATAATTGTCAATCAATACGCACATAATTTCGAAAAGTCATATAATTTCCGAATGTCAGAGGTGAGCGACGTGGGTTCAAACCCGAGACCCTCTGCATTGCAGTCTGTTGGTCTCCCCACTGAGCTACCGCTGCAAGTAAGTATATAATATTTTATCTGATGCAAAAAATAAACTCTGGTGACTAACTGTGTCTTCTTTAGGAGTTTCGACTCTATACTGTAACCGTTCTGAGTTCCACTGATTAAAAAAACATTTATAAACCCTCTACTGTAAACTTTACCCTACGCATACTGAAAAATTTGAAGCCTAAGGCTCTATTATTTATAGGGTTAGCAAAAGTGTTATCGACGTTTTTGTTACGTAGGTAACTTGGGGCTTTATCTGGTAGACAATCATTGGCATTTGGCAGACAAGCATTGTCACTGTCTACCAGACATTGCTATTACTGATAATTAACTGCCTATTAAACACGTAGCTTGGATCTATATAAGAATTAACTAGCTACTGTCGACCAAACAGTAACAGTAGTCGAGAGTAACAATAGTGACTGTTACTGAGACCGCCTATACTTAAAACTTGACTATATTTATATAATATCAGCCCTGTGCTAAACTGCCCCACTGCTGGGCACGGGCCTCTTCTCAGTGTAAGAAGAGTTAGGCCATAGTCCACCACGCTGGCCCAGTGCGGGTTGGCAGACTTCACATAAAGGTTTTTAGACTATCTCGATTTGCACACATATCACCTTTTAAATACTTCATCGCGAGTAAGACCCGTTGTCTAGCATTATTTTAAGACTTCACATATCTTCGAGAACATTGTTGGGTACTCTTAGACATGCAGGTTTCCTCACGATGTTTTCCTTCACCGTTAAAGCGAGTGATAATTAACTATCTAATACGCATATAACTTCGAAAAGTCAGAGCTCCGCGACTTGGGAGCGAACTCGATACCTCTGCGTGGCTGTCCAACGATTGCTACTAGGCTCTGCCTACCCTCTCGGCTACGTGCAAGCGTGACGCGTGTTATCTACAACAAAATATCAAGTCATTGACCCAGTTAACGGATCCATGTTGGCGCAGATCCGCATGCAGTAATCATGCGCCTACGCATCCTGCTGATAGCGGTATGGTAAATACCATATTATGACACTTGGGTCAAAAACGTAGTTTGGGTTTTACTGTAGGAAAACACAGGCCTAGATTTTATTAAGTCAGAAAAGAGCTTTGCTTTTAGTTTTAGTGTCAGTATCTTTAGGTATCTAGAGCCTCGCTGATTTCAGCATGAATGGGCCGGCTCGACCGGGGAGGGACTACCCTCTCACAGAATATCGACGTGAAATACCAGTATTCCTACTGTTGTGTTTGGTTCGGTGAGTGAGAGTGCCGGAGGCCCAATCACCCCCTTTCCCCCATCCCGCTCCTTCTCCTTCCCACGTCCTTTCCTAAAGGGTCGGCAACGCGCAAGTGATGCCTCTGGTGTCGCAGGCGTCCATAGGCTACGGTGACCACTTACCATCAGGTGGGCCGTATGCTTGATTGCCACCTAAATTGCATAAAAAAAGTGTAACCTTAATATAACGAGCCTCAATATAATGATTTCCTCGATTTAAAAATTTTTCGAAATCCCCTAGTTCTGCCCATAAGAGCTAATGCAAAATATACCTCTACATTACGAATACATTTATCCAAAAGCCTCTTAATAACGAATTGCCAATCATTGCAGAATATATATAGAAAGTATTATTTACCTCTAACGAATTTTGTCAACTTATAACCTTTACATAACGTATCCTATCTCCCTCTCTCAATTCCACAATAATTCATGTCTCGACAGGTTCAGACACAGTGTTTTCATGAAAATGTGTTTCATTTATTAGTTGAAATCGTTCGCTTTAACCCGTCAACTGTCAAGCGGTCATACGTTTGTCCGCTAAATGAGTCACTAAAAAAATAAACAAAAACAGACAAACGTATCTCCGCTCGACACTTGACTCGTTAATTACGACATACATAGCATAACATATGTTTGAGATCAGTTGACAGAGGCGTATAGAACCCAAATGATTAACAACTGTATTTTATTTCCCACAAACGCGTACACATTTCAAAACGCTTGCTAATAATCATTTCCAAAACCAAAATCTAATAACATTTTGATTGGCCAAGAATCGAACTTGAGACCTCGCAATCAATCACAGACGCATCGCTTGGTTAAACGAGGAATTCAAGTGTTAAAATATAACCGAAAATTTAACATATTAGTTACAACATTGGAAAGCGAATTACTTAAGTAGGAAACTAACATCCGGATTAGTACAGCCGTTCTGACTCTAAGCAGACAGACAAACGTACAAAGCGGAAACATTTGGTGTTACTTTTAGCAACTCAATGTTGAATAGTAACTTTCGTGAATTGTATTTAATTTAAGTGGTTGCCTAACATGTGCCATTGCACCGAGAGTTGTGGGTTCGATCCCAACACGGGACAAAATTTTGTGTGAACCACAAGTCTTGGAATTCTTTGTGTCCGTTGTTTGAATGTTTGTAAGGTCCCCCGCGACACAGGAATTATTCCTCGGACGGGAGTTCATTTTATTAAGAAAATAAAGAAAATATTGACTGGGGTTTCAGCTCACGGGTATCGCAGGTTCGATCATCCGACATAGATAAAAAATATTCTATTGATTTCTGGCTTAAACAGCCTCAGTGGCGCAGTGATAGTAATTGCGATCGTTGCGCATGAGGTCTTGCGTTCGTTTACAAATAATATTTATTTTTCGACCGATTTTAAAAATTCCTTCTTCATTAGGAAGCTATATTATCACTGAGGAACATAGGCTATATTTTATTAAAAAAATAAAGTACTGTTATTTTTCTTCTTCCTTTTCTCCCTAGCCTTTATTATTCCTAAGTCACTTGGGGTCGGCTTTCTAGTCTAACCGGATTTGACTGGATATCATTTTTTACATGGAGCGACTGCCATCTGACCTCCGCAACCCGAAGGCTAACGATACCCTAAGGCTAGACCAGTGTCAGGATATTAGAGGGCACTGACTGCCCAATAACAACTGCCATAGATGTTCATGGCAGCCGGGACCGACGGCTTAACGTGCTCTCCGAGGCACGGAGCAGGCGATAATGGTCAATCAATACGCACATAATTTCGAAAAGTCATATAATTTTCGAAAGTCAAAGGTGCGCGACGTGGGTTCGAACCCGAGACCCTCTGCATTGCAGTCTGTTGGTCTCCCTACTGAGCTATCGCTGCTTAAAAATAAAGTAGTGTTACTAATATAAGTATTTTTACGCGCGGAAATGTTGCATACCCCCTTGCCACAAGGGAAGGCGAGTTGGTTATGTCGGGCTCTCCCGAGACTTCACAGCCAGCTCGCTGCTTTGTACGGTGGTTGGGTCGCTGGAACTGAAACTACATCAGCGACCGTTATTAACATAACCTAACCGACTTTTATGCAAGCGAAGCCGCGGGCAAAAGCTACTACAGTATAAAAGATGATATAAAACATGACTGAACGTTTTGTTTTTCCTCGCAATTGCGCAGCTGATTGAAACTTGTTACTAGTATTGGCGATAAGGAAAACGTTTTTGTAGATGTTTTTAGATATTGTTGCCAATTATGTTTTAAAATAGACCTGATGGCGCAGTCGTTTAAGTGGCCGCCCTAATGCGTGGTGTATTGCGGGTTCGGGTTATCTTATCTTATGTTATGTGGGGGCCAGTCAGTGGGGAAACCAACAGACTGCAATGCTGAGGGTCTCGGGTTCGAACCCACGTCGCGCTCCTCTGACTTTCGGAAGTTATATGACTTTTCGAAATTATGTGCGTATTGATTGACAATTATCGCCTGCTCCGTGCCTCGGAGAGCACGTTAAGCCGTTGTTCCCGGCTGCCATGAACATCTATGGCAGTCGTTATTGGGAGAGTGTCGACATAAAAGATCCCACTGGGTCGAAGTGTCACCGGTCTGCAGTGACTGGCCCCCACATAAGATAAGATAACCACTATCTATAAATAATCGATTATTTCGGTTACTTCCAATTAGAATTTTTACATTGCAGATGTTTTTTAATTAAATGTCAACAGATTGTAGTTGGTAATTACTTTTTTTGTAAATTAATTTAGAAAGAAGGTGCTCAATCAATCAAATCGATTGGATTTTAACGCGTTTTTACTACGGTTGGTATTGTACAAATCTTAAAGTAGTTTCACCTTGTATTGTAATTAAAGATTCGTTTCTGAGATATATTAGACGAAATGCGTATAATGGACCAATGGCTCCGTAGTATAAGTTTACGGTTATGTTTGTGTAAGGTAGTAAAGTTTCACGTTTGATTTTCCGGGTGGTCGAACTGTTAATAGTTTCTTCTGCAGGAAATTTTTAGTGGCAGTTTGGAGTGTGGCATTCTGTCCAGTAGACAGCCGGCTATTACATGGTTCCTTAATCATAGCTGGATACACTTTGGTGTTATACGCCTGTGTGTACCTATCGGGGTCATAGCGAGATAAGGGTATAAAATACCACTTCTTGCCCTTGCCTGGATATGTCAGACTGGATATGCGGCCGTCAATTTATGTCAGGGAAAATAATATTATGCTATGCAGTAATAGTATAATGATTGGTAATAAGAACGATCATATTATTGTACTTTAAGATTTTTATAATTGACTGCACGGATGAAGTAGTGGTTTAAAAGGTCGCCTCACCATTGCTTCTACTCCGAGTGTTGTGAGACCCCCGCGAGACGGGATTAATTCCGGTTTGTTCCGCATTTGCCCCTACATTACGTACTACATTCCAAAACTTTCCTCAGTCGCCCCTCTTTTTAAATTATTCCTTTTTCGCCCTACATTTTTGTACATATGGTTAACAAAACAAAACATGGTTGAAAATTATTCTATTTCTAAATCTTTCGTTGTCAGCCTTGTGATGTCATGTAACCATAAGCCCAAAGTTTTAATGATAGATCAACGAGGTATTTTAAAATATTTTTCCGCTGACGATGCAATAAAAATTCCATACAAAAAATAAAAGTGACAAAATAGGAACATAATCTGGGACGAAAGAGGAATTACATTAATAAATTAATATATTTATTTAAATTTACGATGCCCCTTATTCCGCGCGTAAAAATATTTTGGGGCATGTTTTGGGACGAATGCGTATTTTTACGCTTGGGACAAAACATGAGGGACGAATGCGGAACATACCTTTATTCCTAGTTCGAGTTGTCTTTTTTAAGAAGGAGAAGTATAGATATTAATATCTGAGTAGTAGTATTCGTCCTGGGATCGGTTTAATTTTTCCAAATTATATTATGTAAAGACAGTATGTATCTACATGTAAGGAACAAGTCACTATGTCAAATAGCCTACAGTTACTAGCTAATATTTATCTACTAAGCATACATCACCATCGTTAAACATGACCACAACTTTCTGTTCAAGTTATGCAAGCTACGCTTATCTTGAATTTCCCTCGTTCTAAGCGGAAGCAATAAATTATTATAAAACAGCACAAATTACAACAATAATACTAAATGGCGTAATGTAACTAAACCAATGAGCCTTAGCGTAAAAAATCATCGGTTCATAACTTTGTGCTCTTAAAAAAACTATCCATTTAACATAGACCCCTTTATCAAAACATTCAGTTTGATATAATAACTCAACATAAACTGGACAACAAAGAAAATAATCCAATTTATTCAGACCCCTTTCACAAAACATTTGATTGAACCAAACAGCTCTAACTAAATTGGACGGTTCTGTCCAATTTATATAGACTCTTTATTTGGTATATAATGTTAGTAACTGGATGTCTTGTAATATTGGAACGATATAACATCTCTTGCACACGCTTTCTATGCACTTTCCACGGTTCAATTGTTTTCTCAGTTAAACTCACTTGGTGAGTATTTAGATCTAGCTAAGTTATATTTATTTTCAATTATAGCAGCACTGAGAACTATGGCCTAACCCTCCACACTGAGACCTCTAATCAGTGTGAGAAGGGCTAGGCCATAGTTCCCTACCCAGCAGTGGTACAGTTCTAATACAGGACTGATATTATAATGTATTATATTGATTGGGCATGCTTTATACTGCCTCGATGGCGTAGTGGTTAGTGTAACCGACTGCCACGCCTGAGGTCGCGGGTTCGATTCCCGCACAAGTCAAACATTTGTGTGCATGAACATGGATGTTTGTCTTGGTCTGGGTGTTAATATGTATAATATGTATGTATTTACAAAAAAAAAGTATATATGTATGTGTTTATCCATTGTCTAGTACCCATAGTACAAGCTCTGCTTAGTTTGGGCTAGATGGTGTTGTGTGTATGTGGTAGAATATTATTATTATTATTATTATTATTAAATCTAAGCACTCTTTGTTCATTCTATAATTAAAGCATTGGCTTGTTTTGAAATGAACAGATTTATTATTTTAGATAACATTTAATTAAGTGACATCAATTATGTTTACGTAAACACAATAATGCGTCGATTCGGCCTTGCTATCGATAATTTGCGCTCAACACGATTAGTTGTTGATTTGATTTGCTGATTGTGAGTGTGAGTAGAATATAAATAGGTTACTTATTAGAGAGCATCGAGAAATAGGCGTATATTTTACCAGCTTATGTCCACAATTTCGTACATGTGGAATTTGGAAGTAGGTATCTTTTTCTATATTTGTCGACTTCTACGTGGCGTATATAGTTCCAACGGCCTCGATGGCGTAGTGGTTAGTGTAACCAACTGTCGCGCCTGAGGTCGCGGGTTCGATTCCCGCACAATTTAAACATTTGTGTGCATGGACATGGATGTTTGTCTTGGTCTGGGTGTTTCTATGTATAATATGTATGTATTTACAAAAAAAAAGTATAGATGTATGTTTATCCATTTTCTAGTACCCATAGTACAAGCTCTGCTTAGTTTGGGCTGGATGGTGTTGTGTGTATGTGGTAGAATATTATTATATTATTATTATTATAACATCGGAGCATCAGATATTAAGTGTAACCTCGCGCAATACTACTTTGAAAACCGCAATCAATGGAATGCATTAGTTTTGCGTGATGCGCATACAAATATACAGAGCGACAAAAACATACTAAAATTATTGTTTTGGCTTCTATCACTCGTATAAAGGCCCCAAACAATAATTTTCCTAAGTATCTCCTACGTACAGAGCGACTAGTCACAACTTTATTAAACAAAGCCAGTAAACAAGCTTATGTTCGTCTGATGGCAAGGAGTAATAAAAAGTAACTCTATATAAGGCCAAAAGGCTGGCTTGCTGAACTAAAGTAACTTATTATACTAGTACCAGAGTGCCTGAAATGTGCTTGAGTGAGCTCATTCAAGACATGCAAGTGTGATTTTTGTATTTAGAAATTTAGCTTCTTTAATGTTATGTCGGCAAAACTCGCAAAGTAGTAAAACACTCTCATTTACTTTTCAAAAAACACTCTTATATGCGAGTTTCCATGATAACTTCGGCTTAAAAATATAGATTCATATATTTTTTAAGCCCAATTTACAACTGAAACTGGATATTAAGAATATAAGACTAAGGCCTAGGCCGCACTACGGCTAAACCGCCGCGGTTTTTTCCCGCGACTGATTTTGTGTGCGTTTCGGGCGGTTTACCGCTTGCGAAAAAAAACCGTAGTGCGGCCTAGGCCTAAGCCCACAGCAAAGTGTAAAGTGTGGTTGAGTGTATATAAAAAACACTATTATGTATTAAAACGCTATTATATAGGAATCTAACGATGTGTCAAAATTTGAAGTCGATCCATGTACTACTTTTCGTTTTGCAGACACAAACATACTGAAACCAAGTACGTAAACAAAGAATATTCGTCATGCCACAAATACTTAATTAGTTTCTAGAAGTCCTATTATCAATATATTCAAAACATCCTTGACTGCATACAATTTATGCAAATATGTATTTACAATTCGTTATCAAGTAATTATAACCGGTTTAGTGATAATCTCAATACGGGGTGATAATTAACGATTTATCGGTAAATATAGAGGTGTCGTGTGGATTGTCATGTAGGCTACTGAAAGTAGACATGCTGTCTGTATTGATGTAAAAGTAGGCTATCAGTGATCTCGTTATGACCGAATTGTTTGGCTTGTGTTTTGAGAGCACTTTGGTCATGCTTTCTTTTTAAAAATACTACTTCCGCGCTTGGTATAACTACTGTATCACAAGGGATCTTCTGAAATTTAGACGTACAGCGAGGATGTCTAGACTCTAAACGATGGTATGTAGATCATAACAATATTTTATCGTATAGAATTCGAACCCACACACGTGTGAGTCCATTTTTTCGTTCTTGTCTTATATATTTTGGGAAACAAGTTCTCGTACTATATTCGTTCATTAACAAATAGAGAGTTAAAAAAAAAGGCAATATTAAAAGACAGGTCTCTATAGTTTTTAGCTTACCAGTACGTCATAATTATGTATTAATTAAATAACACAAGGAAGAAAAATGGACGTCATATACTTAAAGGGTTCATAAAATTTCGGTTGACCACGACTGCGTAAAAAACCCGTTCCCTAATCATGGATATTTTCCATCACAACAAGTTACAAAAACACGCAAGCAAAATCGCAGATATCACTAGCTACAATATAAAAGAGAGATTTCATTCCAACAGTTCACCTGTTTCGTCACACAAACATACACACACATAGACAAACAGACAGATGACATCCTGTTCGATGCAGATACGGCGTCACCCCTCTTCCGCCTTCCATTGGTCATTGTATAAGCACTACCGGGGCACAATTAACTATATTGCCGCAATATTATGTGAATACATTGACAATGTAGGCTTTTTATTGTTTGTGGGTAGTTCGGCTTTGTTTTTGGTTGTATGGTGGCGACAATGGTGGCCATTCTGTTGTGGTGAATTTAATTAGCTGTCAACGGAAATCCATATACCATACCTACTAGTATAAATGAGTACGCCACTGCTTGTTTTTGCGGCTAAACTGTAAAGCGGAGTCAGATGATATTTGACATGGAGATAGTTCGAATATTAGAAAAGGACGTAGAGTGAAAACTTACTTTTAAAACACGAACAAAGTGGCGAGTGACAGCTAGTTTATTATAAAACTATAATTTCTATACACATACGCGTCAGGTGGAGATATAAGATAAGTTCTAATTTTAGTCCAAGTATCTTTATCTAGTTTCAATATTGATTACATTATCAACAAGTTCGGTCAGTATGTATTATTTCCTAGTATGTCCAAAATTATCAGTAACGGCACTTTGTCTGTAGACCTTTACCTTACATGGATGTTTATTTATTGTAGATACACTCATACATATATATACACTTCTATATCTCTAAAGAGATAGCCAGAGATACACGTACACACCAGCTAAGTTTCATAGTCCTACGTAATAGAGCGCTTGATGCCATCTAATCCGCGGTACCACTGATCATTTGCTAACAGCAAAATTTAATAACACTTCGTCTAAGAATTAATACAAAATTAATTTAAAATTAACAGTTTAAGTTAATGTAAACTTACACCTACTGTTACATCCCTATTTACCTTACATTTTTCGCTAATTGATGTCAATGCAATATTGAAAATTAGCAATAACTGCATTATAAGTACCCGTACTTTTTCTATACCGAAACGGTATAGAAAAAGTACGGGTATAAGTGAAAACTCTGTCTGTTTTATGTGTGAATAAATATAATATAGAAAATAAACAGTTCTGAGTTTTAGTACTGGTTTTTTAAATGCTGGGTTGGACAATCTAGCAGTATGTAATGTATAATACAAATGTTACTAAATGTCAGGTTTATTTATTGTGTACTATTAAGACCATTATTTGTATAGAAAACAAATCAATGCTAAATTGTTGTCTATATTTGTACCTACTGAATAAAATAGAATAAAATAAGCCAAGAATTGCACACCGGACTTCAAGAACGGCCACATACATGCCAACATTAAACAAATAACTAAATATACTCATAGTTTGTAATCGTCGTATTACCTAACGGTGGCTGCCAGCTCCTCATTACGATATCCTGTGTACACACCGTTTCCGTCACATACAAATACTTGTATCACCTTCAAATTAACTAACCAGTGAAAGTGTGATTAATTAGTTTTTTGAATATGGCAACATTTATAAATGTCCAAAGATAATGGCGGTTATTTTTAAATGCCTTCTGACATTTTAGTAATATTTTCTGTTTCGCGAGCGATATTGCCAACATTCAAACGGAAGTAAAGAACACGTATTATACCCGACACAGCTATTTCTGGATCACATAATTATTTTTCTCGTATGAGGATCGAACTGATCACTTGACGCTGTGACAGTGTCGATGCGATCACTTCAATCACTACGTCATCCGTGCAGTCAAATTTGACAATAATAATAATATTCTACCACACACACACAACACCATCTAGCCCAAACTAAGCAGAGCTTGTATTATGGGTACTAGACAATGGATTGACATACATATATACTTTTTTTTTAAATACATACATATTATACATAGAAACACCTAGACCAAGGCAAACATCCATGTCCATGCACACAAATGTTTGACTTGTGCCGGAATCGAATCCGTGACCTCAGGCGTGGCAGTCGGTTATACTAACCACTAGGCCATCGAGGCCGAGAAAAGTAAGAGATCAGAAGGCTCACATTCCTACCTCTACCTACAATTCCTTTCATGCCATCTTTAATAGCTTTTGTCCAGGGAAGGCAACGCGCGAGTGGTATGCTGGTATTGTAACCGATCATAGTCTGCAATAATAGCTTACCATAACGCAGGCCATATGCTCGTATGCCACATTTTTGTTCATTCAGATATTTATATATTCAGATTTTTCACGCTTTGTGACATGTTTAGAGTGCCAGCTTCGCAATTAAGTGTAAAATTTTGAGGTTTTTAAAAGTAAATAACTTAATTGTGATATTTTTTACGTTTGAAGACAGTAATATAAATAATAATAGGAATATTATATGCATTGTATGAATTACGTTTACTGCAGCCGAAGGTTCGAAAAAAAACCAAAGTTACTTATAAAATAACTAATTTATTATAAAAGAAATTACAATTAATTTATGTGAAACCTATTCGATGCTAGAATATGGAATGACAATTTATTAATATAAAATACATAAAATTGGTTCGCGGCGTAGGCAATAATGCAGGTGCAGTTTTGCTGAGTCGGCGATCGAAGTTTCTACGGCGTCGCGGCGCGGCCGCATGTTGGCTGCGTCGGCGTTTCCGTCCTGTCTTCTATATTTATTATAAAGTTCCAGTAATTGCTGCGTCGTCAATATCGGTTAGGGTTCCGTACTTAACACCTCCATCCGCAGAACAGCAACTATTTTGTCATATTAAGAGAAAATGTTGCTGGAGTCTCTTTACGCTTCTTGGTTATCTCGTCATATGTGTGGATCTTGAGAGTCTGCTGTTTCTCTTTGTTTTCTGAATTGAGATTCCAACATTTGTATTTGCGGATTATCAGGAATATGACAATGACGGCTGCACATACTACGATGGTATATAGTGGTATCGTGGTATGGTATAGGGCAGACGACTGAGTTTTCTCTATCTCTATCGGTTTTTCTAATGAGATTTTGTTCTGGATGCTGTGGAGTTCTTCTAAATTTACTGATCTGGATCCAATGTGAGCAAAGATTTCAGTTTTGTTCAAATTTTCAAAAGGAATCTTCGATAATTTTAATGGTTGACCCTTTATCTCATCCTCGTCGTTGATTATAGTGAACTCTGGTGTTTGGATGTAGCAGCCCATGGGAATAGTGGCGAGGTAACTTCCTCGTAGCGTATTGTAGTCTCTTCTGCCGCAAGTCAATTGTATCTTGGTAGGTCTCGGTAGGGAAAGTACGTAGTGTTGATCATCTAATTTCTCTATTGCTTCTTTAGACAGCGAAATCTTAGTCAATTGACAGGTGCTCTTCAGATTTTGGCGGGTGATCAGTTCTTGGATACAATCGGGCTCTGCTCGGACCTGGTGACTGATCTCCTTTTCGCAGAGATGTATGCTACTGTACTTCGGGCATTCAGCCTCTATGTACACGAATGATTTCTCGTTTGTTGCTATATAAGGAGTGGGAGGTATAAGGGCTAATTGGTGTTCATTAGGGACAATGGATAACTTATATAAATCGTATATCTCATGGGAAACTATAGGAAAATTGTAGACTATTACTATTCTTTTTTCAACAAAGTATGAACCTGGCCTAATCAGATCATAGTATTCTCTTAATTCTAAATTTACTATTTGATCTTGGTCATATAAGGATCTTAATTTATCTATCATAGATTTTAAAACTTCTACATCTATCATGGAGTGGTGCGTACTAGAAGCACGAATAAATGCTAAAATATTCTCTATTCTAATTATTTCTAAAAGTATATCCTCTACATTATTAGTTATTATACCTAAGATTTGAGAAAACTTAGTGAATCTCACGAGATTATAATCCTTGAGGGCATCCCTTTCTAAAAGTAATTCTAAAGATGCATTTATTTTTGCCTGGTTTGATGTTAATTGTTCTAGAACAGCATTATGTTTCGACATCCATTCTTTACACAAGCTTATATGATTATTGAATTCGGAAACTATCTTATTGTCATTACCCTGCAAGATTCTAATAGCTTCATTGTATTTTACGGCATCTTGATAATCTAAATTGCCAGTAACGCTTTTAATTACTGACCCTAAGCTATCTATCAGACCTCTTTTAACTCTTATAGGTTCTAGAGATTTTATTCGATTAAGAACCTTATTAAGTTTATTAGTAAGGTAATCAATTTGGTATTCATAAATGGTGTATGCTCCTTTACTAAGTTTAGTCTCGAACATTTTAAGTTGAGTTTGTACCGAATCTATCTTATCTTCAATGTCTGTTAGTTGTATAAATTGTATAAAGGAATGGTAATGTGTCGTTAGTCTGGTTGGTCCTAACTTGTACGGTAGCAATCCTGGTCCGTCAGCTAAAGTCTCAAGTCTTATGTCTTGAAGGTGTGTCGCCTGTATTACCGGAAGCATCAGAATCCTGTAACAATTGGTTTCCTTTAGGTACTCTCTTTAGTCGTGATTTAGCTACAGGGCCACGTTTCTTTGATGTGTAGATATGGATTGGTAAGTCAGCTAGAACTGTGTCTTGTGTATATCGTGGTGCGACTTTCTGGCGACTGGCGAGAGGATTTTTAATAAAGACTTGTTGTTGAGGTGTGTACTCTACTTCTGGTTCGCGTGATTTATTCCTATTTTCGATAAGAGCTGTTCGATTGGCAAGAGAGGATTCATTGATTAAATCATATACCTGTTTCATTTGCTGTCTATGATTCTGCGCGTATTGCTGTAAGATATGTTCAGTAAAGTCAATGTTAATTGGATCTCTGGGGTCAAAGTGTCCAGTCAATAGGTCAAATGGCCTACACTTGGTAAAGCTGTGGATTGAACTATTATATGCTATGATGGCGTATGGTACGAGATTAATTACTGGTTCATTTTTATGTTGTAACTTAAGAATTCTAATGTGTTCCAATAATGTCGAGTGAAAACGCTCTATATTGCCATTATCATTGGGACTATGGGGTAAAGTTTTATGATGGACGATTTTGTGAATACGCATGAATTCCGAAAACAATTGATTGGTGAATTCTGTGCCATTGTCAGTAATAATAGTCATAGGTAGTCCATGGTGAGTACAAAATTTTAATAGTGATTGGATTATACTTATAGCTGTACCATCACGTAAGTGGTATGCCTGACCATATTTCGTGAAAACGTCAATAAATGTTACGTATTTTTCTGATTCTACTGTGAATAAATCCATGTGAATAATCTCTAGTGGTTTCGTTGCTGGTGGTATTATATTAAGATATGGTCGGATTGGATTCCTATCGTATTTAGCTTGTCCACAGATAGTGCATTCGTTGATGAATTTAGCGATCTGCTCTTTCATTTTTGGCCAGTAATATTTTCGCGAAAGAGCTAAATAGCACTCGTTTATACCACGGTGGTTTGTCTTACCATCATGATAGTGCTTAATGATATCTTGTTGCCGCAGGTATTCTTTGACATTCTCTAATTCGACCTTAGTTAATACTAGTTTGAGAGAGGAGCTTTTGAATTTATCTTGTATGACAGGTATTATTGAGTACATAGCCAGAGGCGGATTTATTAGTATAGCTGTTTTGACCTTTGGATTGACATATTCTTTAATAGCGTTAATGACATCTGATTCTAAATTTGATTCTGAAATCTGAATTGCTGTTCTTGTATGACCTTCAAAAGGTTTAGTCACTGTCGGTCTTCGTTTTATGTCTCCGACTATTGTAAAGTGGATTTGTCTGTGGAATTTATTAAGAGGCTCATCTGTGATAGGTACTTCTAAAATAGGTTGTTCATGGCTAGTATGTACGGTGTCAGTCGAGGAATTAGTCTGGTTAGCTGGTACATTCAATTTATTGGAAACTTCTACTCTGGGTTGGTTTGTGTCAGTCAAAGAGTTAGGACGTTGGATTGGTGATTCTGAAGGGTTATTGATCATTGAGCTTAAGTCTTTTATGCTTTCAATTACGGAGTTAATCTCGTCAGTCTCGTTATTATGTATCTCAATGCGTGACAGGGCATCAGCATTGGTATTGAATTTTCCCTTTTTGTAAACTACCGTATAGTCGTATTCGCTGAGTTTAAGTCTCCATCGCGTCAGTCGTGAGTTTGGCTCTTTTAAATTCACCATCCATTGCAAGGGTTTGTGGTCAGTCAATATTTTAAACTTTCTTCCAAACAGATATGGCCTAAAATACTTGGTAGCCCATACTATAGCTAGCAATTCTTTTTCTATTGTGCTATAGTTTAGCTCGCTTTCATTGAGTGTACGAGAAGCGTAACACACTGGTTTATCAGACCCTATTGGTCCTTGGGATAACACCTCTCCAATAGCGACGTTTGAAGCGTCTGTTGTGAGATTGAATTCCCTATTGAAATCAGGATACTGTAAGATGGGGTCATTAGTTAGTAAGGTCTTACATTTATTAAAAGAGTTTACATATTCTGGGCTATGGACTACTTTGTTTCCTTTCTTGAGACAATTGGTAAGGGGCTTGGTAATGCGTGCGAAGTCCGGAATGAATTTTCGGTAATAACCGAGAAGGCCTAAAAATTGTTTTATTTCCTTAGGAGTGTTCGGTATGGGATACTTTTCTATGGCTGAAATTTTGTCGGGATTAGGCTTAATGCCGTCTCTACTAATTATATGCCCAAGATAGGCAGTTTCTAGCTTCAAAAACTCTGACTTGTCCATCTGAATTTTGAAGTTAGATTCTCTGAGTCTTTGGAAAACTTTTTTCCAGGTTTACTAGGTGTTCCTGGAGTGATGAACTGAACACAATTATATCATCTAAATAGACCAGACAGATGCTATTTTGAAGACCTCTAAGAACATTGTCCATTACTCTTTGAAAAGTAGATGGACTATTCTTCAATCCCATCGGCATTCGCAGAAACTCGAAATGCCCATGTTCTACGTTGAACGCGGTCTTGGGTATGTCCTGGAGATCCATCTCCACTTGGTAAAAACCACTTGCTAAATCTAAAGTCGTGAAGTACTGACATCTTCCTAACTTGTCTAGAACGTCGGTGATGTTTGGTATGGGGTATTTGTCATCTATTGTCTTGTCATTTAATTTACGGAAGTCGACCACGAGACGCCACTTTTGTTTTCCGGAAGCATCCATCTTTTTGGGTACAACCCAAATAGGTGAGCTCCATGCAGAGTCAGAAGGTCTAATTATACCCTGCTGCAACATTTTAGAAATTTGGTCCCTGACTTCTTGTCTATGAACGAAAGGATACCGATAACTTTTGGTGTACACAGGGACCTCGTCCGTTGTACGAATACTATGCTTAACCTTGTTTGTGAAAGTCAATGGCTCCCCATCGATATAAAAGACATCTGCGTAGCGACTACATAATGTTAAGAGATTAGCCTTTTCTTCTTCATTAAGATGGTCAGTACGTAACCGCGATAATACGTCATTTACACGGTTTGAGTTCTCAATTTGTGTGCATTTAATATTGAATATGTCTGCACAAGCCGGCTGATCTAGATAAAATATAATATCATTGGATGATGGGTTTTCTATTTCTACATAACCTCGGCCGTTAACTACGGTAGTAAGACATTCACGTAACAAACAACCACAGAAAATCTGTTCGTCAACTAAAACTTCGCCATCCGGGGCGTTAATAGGTATTTTAATTGTTTTACAACTTTTAGCTGGAATAATGTCTTCATATAGATTTATATTACGAGAGTTATATAACTTAATCGGGTTTATTGCATTTCTTGTTACTAATTTAAAATCCTTCAGGTTTATATTAGCTTCCCATTTAGACAGTATATCTAAACCTATTAAGCCATCAAAGTAATCATGGAACCGGTATACAAAGAGCTTAATACCACCTTTCTCGTTAAATTCGTTAAAACACGGTAACGTTATAGAATGGTCACTTCTGCTTACACCATGTATGTTTGCTACTTCGAAAGGGTCGTAATTTAATGGGTAATCAGAAAAGAAGTTTTGTACGGCCTCGGGGCATATAAATGACTGGTTAGCGCCAGTATCTATCAAAAATTTTAACGGGTGACAAGAGATTTCTATGTATGGTAATTGTCTTTGGGTTTGCAAATTAATATCTATCCTTGCTCGTTTGATATGTTGCCTGAGCGAAAATCCTGAGGTTGACCTGCATGGCTAGGACCTGGTTGTGGTTCTATCTCGTGTATAACTTGATTACTATAGGTTGTATCATTATAAGTCATGTTAGGGTCATAGTCATAGTCGTAGGAATTATTATAGTCGTTACAGTCTGTATAACATTCGTATTCAGGTTCACAGTAATATTCAGCAGGATAATAGACATCGTTGGGCAATGAAAATTCATTTACATTTAATTCACGTGTCTTAAAATAACTATTGGGTGGCGGATTACCTGATTTTTGCCAATTGTGACCTGTCATCATGGGCAACGGTTTAGGGGAAAAATGTTGAACACCACTCATGGGTTTCGCGCCGACATTTTGTGGTGCGTTATTCCTAGGTGGTAATCTAAACATATTACTCTGAGGGTGGTAATTATTAGGCTGTGCACGGAACATTTGCTGTGTTCGTGTAGGGAAACGATTCTGTTGTTGGTTATTCATATTGAATCTAAAAGGTTGGGTTGGAGGTTGATAAGGGCGCTGTGCCATAGGGGCTGGCCAATTAGGTACGGGATGTCGTGGAATAATTTGCGTATTTAACGGTATGTTAGATGGCATGGTAGGCTTAGGAGCACTATGAGCCTTTGGAACATCGTTACGTTGTTGTAAGTACATAATGTTCAGCTCTTCCTGCACATACTCTAGAGCTTTTTCTATTGAATCTGGACGCATGCATCGTATTCGCGATCCTAGTGGTTCTTTTAAACCTCGCACAAAAGCTTGCATCGCTACCTTCTTATATAATGTCCGTTTAGCGTCAATAGTCGTTCGTAAAGTCTCATGTAAAGTCACATACGTCATTATTGTACTAAACAAGGTTTGACATTGGTCATAAATTCCTGTGGGGATTTATTACCCTGTGTAGCTAAAGAGAGGTCGTTATATAACGCAGTTTCATCCCTTTGGTCTGAAAAATTGTTGATTAGACCTGTTCTAATCCCTTCCCAAGTATCTGGGATGCCGTTCGCATTGATAGTTGAAGCGGCAGACCCTGTGATTTTATTTAAAATGCCGTTCAGTAAACATAGATTACCTAGCTCGCTGCCCGGCTCGGCGCTAGCGTACTGAGTTACGATTTGGTCGCAAATGTTAATAAACCTTGTTAATACATTATGATTTCCATCAAATTCTGGCACAAGGCGTAATGCCTTATAGATTACATCGGGATCGTAAGGCATTTTTATTTCAAATAAACTACTCAAACTAGAATCTAATTCACTATCTAATTCTCTATAACTATCTACTATATGCCGGCGAGCCTGTCTCGATGCAGGGTCCCGGGAACACAATTTTTCGGGGCGAAAAATCTTGGAAATAAAATTAATTAGGATAAAGTAGGAAGCAACACGAGAAAGATTCAAGTGTACTTACATATAATATATCATCTCTGGTTCTTCTCCGTGAATCGATGTCTGGATTCCCCGCTCGGCGCTGCAGCCTCGTAGATTCAGGATACTCGTACCGTGGCTTGATAGCCGCCCGGGCGACTCGCGAACGCGAATATCGATGTGAGATGCTTCTAATGCTCGCGAACCGGCCCGCGAGTATCCTACCGACTGCGCCAATTACGTTTACTGCAGCCGAAGGTTCGAAAAAAAACCAAAGTTACTTATAAAATAACTAATTTATTATAAAAGAAATTACAATTAATTTATGTGAAACCTATTCGATGCTAGAATATGGAATGACAATTTATTAATATAAAATACATAAAATTGGTTCGCGGCGTAGGCAATAATGCAGGTGCAGTTTTGCTGAGTCGGCGATCGAAGTTTCTACGGCGTCGCGGCGCGGCCGCATGTTGGCTGCGTCGGCGTTTCCGTCCTGTCTTCTATATTTATTATAAAGTTCCAGTAATTGCTGCGTCGTCAATATCGGTTAGGGTTCCGTACTTAACATATGTGTAAATAATCCTAAAATATTAAAAGAGCTCTTTCATCACACAAGTACATCGAAGGTAATTAACCATTTCAAACTGCGCATTGCCACGCCATATAGGCCCTCATCCTGAATCATCATACTAAAGACCATAGCTGATGGAGTGTGGGTGTGCAACACCTCTGCCTACCTCTCTGATATATGGCCATGGGGACTATATATGTATGTATAATTTACTTTATAAGAGTCATTAATTATATTAGCATAATAATGTAAACACCGCAAACGGATATATTATTACCACTAATTGGTAACTTTTATGGATGCAATATTCATAAAATTTTATCGCCTTTCAATGCTTTGTTGCGCGTCAAAGATTTGCATAATACTGAACAGATAGGAACTGATAATATAACTACTTAAAATTAAAAGAATTAGGCTTAAAAGTATTATTTAAGATTACTAACTATTTTTCTTTGGCTTCTTTGGGTATGCATTGCCCAGCTGGACTTGAAATTCCAGAGTTTAATCAATCTAACAAGTAAATCAATGCATTTGCGATCGAGAGGTCGCGATTTTGAATCCCACCATTACACTACCAGTGTGAGCCCACTCCAAACACAAGCATTCCAGGTTAGCTGGAGGTATTAATAAGAATCTAGTATTGTTAGAAAACCAAACGGCTAGTAATCTTATAAAAGAGTAGCGATAGCTCAGTGGGGAGACCAACAGACTGCAATGCAGAGGGTCTCGGATTCGAACCCACGTTGCGCACCTCTGAATTTCGGAAGTTATATGACTTTTCGAAATTATGTGCGTATTGATTGACAATTATCGCCTGCTCCGTGCCTCGGGGAGCACGTTAAGCCGTCGGTCCCGGCTGCCATGAACATCTATGGCAGTCGTTATTGGGAAGTCAGTGCCCTCTAATATCCTGACACTGGTCTAGCCTTAGGATATCGTTAGCCTTCGGGTTGCGGAGGTCAGATGGCAGTCGCTTCGTGTAAAAACTGATATCCAGTCAAATCCGGTTAGACTAGAAAGCCGACCCCAAGTGACTTGGGAATAATAAAGGCTAGGGAGAAGAAGAGATGCGGGTGGCCCTAGACCGGTATGTGTGGAAAACCTTGGGGGAGGCCTATGTCCAGTAGTGGATGGCTGATATGATGATGATGCATAGAGGCATTTGCATGGACTTGTTGTATCTTATCTTATGTGGGGGCCAGTCAGTGCAGACCGGCGACACTTCGACCCAGTGGGATCTTTTGTGTCGCGCTGGACTTGTTGTAACATTCAATGTTACATTCAGTAACATGCGTTCTTAACGTGCAATATAACTCATACAAAACCGTTGCGTTCCGCACATGTATATCATACTTTAGTTACTTTCACACAAACCAGACACATTACCACTCTCTTTAATTATCACTTTGTGTAATTAATTACTCTGTTAATTAAATTAAAACCTCTATTACAAAGTGTCATCTATATTTAGTTATGTAACTTCACGTATATACGCGAAAGGTTTGGAAGTGGATTACACTCACGTTTTGCTAGCTATGTTTTGAGTCCCTACAGCCTTTTCATGTCTACAGGGTGATTTTGAAACCGTGTAATTCCTTGTAACCACGCATTCTACTGGTGATGTAGAATAACCTTGACCATATTTTTTTTATTAGAATTATGTTTATGGAGAGATTAATGTACAGATTTTTTTCGTGAAATGGTTTCAGATAGTCATATGTTAACCACTCGTCACACTCGTAATATTTTACTAATTAAAAAAAAATAACAACAATAACTGATGTCGTAAATAATAAGGGGCAATAAAAAGGACTGCATGTTATTATTTACGACATTAATTATTGCTATGTTATTCTTTTTTAATTAGCAAAAAGTGGTTAACATATAACTATCTGAAACCATTTCACGAAAAAAACGATAGGTACATTAATTTTTCTAAAAAAAAATCTAATAAAAAAAATATATTCTATACCACCAGTTGAATGCGTGGTTAAAAGGAATTACACGATTTCGAAATCACTCTGTATACAGACTGATTGGTTAAGCGAAGGACATTATTTAAGGGAAAAATTATAAGCAGCCAAGTGGGCGAACGTTGAATACCAAGGCAAACCATGCAATGGAAACGCACGTAAAACTTCGAAAAGTCAGATATCTCGAGTTCGATGTCAAGGCACGTACACACAGCGACACATCAACCTAGACTGTTTAGACTTTGAACTATTAGAAGTTGAACGCTGCGAATCGTGCGAGTGAGTGCGTTATATTTTTGTTACGTTCTATCCTTACCATTACATCGACACCACTATGCACTGTCCCTTTCCGATAACTCTCTATTTTGTATGTAGCGTAGTTATGCGTATATAGGATGTCTAACTTGATGTGTAGCCGTGTGTACCTCTGACTTTTCGAAGTTATGTGCGTCTAAAACAAAACCATAGGTACAGTGTAGTTATTGCTTGATGAGTGATGAAATCTCATTTTTTAATTCGCTGTATAGATCGCGCAATCTACGATGGCCGGACTGAACATAGCGTCTCCGAATTGTTGCGCATGTACAGTCGCTAAGACACGTAACGCCCCCGCCCCCTGTCACCAAAGAGACCTAAAACTTGTAACTGCGACGCCACTCGCGCAATGGTCAAACCGGTCATCATACAGTGCGCGATCTGTAGTATTTTTATTTACTGAAAATAAAACGGATCAAATTTCTGTATAAACAAAACGTTGCCTGCATTTCCTCTTGGCGAAAATTCATTGTAATAAAATTATTGGGAAGACAGGAATGTGCCACGCAATCTCAAATTGCACATACGACGCATATTTTGTGTTCGAAGCGGCATACTACAAGTTTGAGTACGCCCGCGTCCCACAACGTGGCTGTCCCTACCCAGAGGAATTCGCTATTGTCAACATTTCTCTATTGCAATAGTTGGGGTGGCCAATCTGAGGGTGCGTGACCGGTTCCTCCCTTCCCAATAATTCAATAAATAATTCAATTTTCAAGTAAACTTTTGAAGTGTAACTTCTTTAGGCGCGTTGAGCACTTCTTGGGTGAACAAAAATCATAGAACTCGCGTCATCGTCACGCTTCCACGCTTTCCATTTTTTAATTATTTTGGAATATTAACAATATCTCACAAATGGTGCGTTGTACGCAAAAAATACCGAAATTTTGACCCCTTAATAACGCCTAAGATAGTATCAGGAATCCGACCCGCCCCTTTCTTTTTTTTTGGCGTATAAAGAAGTGTTTATGAACAAGAATTAATGTTTTCACTTCTATCGGCAGTCGGCAAGAACTCCCCAATATTTTTTGGCGTTTTTTGTTGTTTTTTTAATGTTCCTATAAGTAGTTATTCAACTATTCCTATACTATGTTATACTTGTTCCAATCTTGATCTCGATTCGCTATGCTCAGTCATATAACCTTGGTTACGAAAGTCTTTAATATACACGCTACAAACGCTCACGCTTATTACCTCAAGGCGCTGATAACGCCAAATGATTCTCCACGCTAATATAACAGATTTTCCAGGAAATCGTTAGACAAAGGTGCATCACACCCAAAAGGAGAACGCGCTGGCTTGTATGGATTCGAGTATCGCTTTATATTGCTATAAATATATTTTGTGCCAAGATGAAAGTTATCTCATTGTATAGAGTATAATAAATACTTTAAAGAAAAATAAATATGATTTACGAAAAGCTCCGAGATTTTTAGAAAACTCTGAAGGGTTATACTACGATTGCCAATCACCCTCTTTCCCGCTTCCCGCTACTTCTTCTTCCCACTTCCTTTTTTTCCTAAAGGGTCGGCAACGCGCAAGTGATGCCTCTGGTGTCGCAGGCGTCCATAGGCTACGGTGACCACTTACCATCAGGTGGGCCGTATGCATGATAGCCACCTTAATAGTATAAAAAAAATGAAAGTAATTAATTCTACTAGACAAGATGGTCCTTTGTAACTGGAAAACCGCATAACTGTTCAACACGGGTATCGAACCGCGAATCCAAAAATTCTAACTGCCACGTGAACAACAAAGCAGTTCATGCTTTTATCATAAAACCGGTATCGAAACATATAAACCCGTTTATCCTGTATTCCTCCAATAAATAGTTCCGATAACTATTTATAATACCAAAATGTTTTATAACGCACTATTATCATGATTGATAACGTATGAAGTGCATGATCGATAATATAAGTATCACATGTAATGTTCATATCAATGCCAAAGTCATAGATAAGCTGTATCGGCGATATGTATATTAATTTTAAGCATACCACCACATTTACAAGATCTTTGATGTCCTTATAGATATGTATATGAGTTTTACTGCACACTATCTTTTTGATTGTGATATTTTTTGCTTCTGGCGAAAATGGCCCTCTTGTTTTACATTTATGCGAATGTTATTGAAATACATTGAAATTAGACTGCTTTATACGGATTTTATTGCCTTGTTCATTCTAAAACACTATTATTATTACATAATTTTAAATATATATTAATAGTATTTTAATTTAATTAAACTTCTTAATTTCCATGATAAGCAATTGTCGTGGTAAATGATCGCCTGCAATTCAAGCGGTAGCACTTACGCTTTGCCAACCTTTAAAAATGGAAATGCTGTACTGCCAACGTTCAGGCCGTCACATTGATTCCTTCAGCTAACTAGAGAGCGTTTTCTTAAGGAGTCTAGAAATCGTATTTCCGGTTAATAATAATAACCGGAAATAGGATATCCAGCATACAGCATAAGCTTCTTTGGCTTCGATTTTCTATAAGGAGACTACTCAATGGGAGTGAAACGTACGTAAACGGACGTATATTTCTTAAACATATTATGTACATTCACATCTACATATCTTTGAAGCGCTCATAGCCAGTTGCACTCACTGATTGGTAAACGATTAGCGAGGTTAAGCAACGTTGGGTGCGGTCAGTCTATAGATGGGTGACCGCTTAGTGGTATATCATCAGAGCGTCTCCGTGCTTCGGAGGTCACGTAAAAAGTCGGTCCCGGTTGTTGTCAAATTGACAGCAGTCGTTAAGCCATGTCAGAGGCCTACGGGCGGCTTGAACGACTCTTGACAACAGGTTGGCCACTAACCACACGAAAAGAAGAAGAAGAAAATCTTTGAAGGGTAGGTTACTTACCACACAGCTATCAGTTTTCTTGGAATCAGCGATAAATTCTAAAAGGTCACTTTGGTACTGATGGGTGTAATAGCCCTCTTGATATAGGTATCTCTCACTGGAGAAGCAGTAATATAATATAATATAATATTCTATCACATACACAACACCATCTAGCCCAAACTAAGCAGAGCTTATACTATGGGTACTAGACAATGGATAATCATACATATATACTTTTTTTTGTAAATGCATACATATTATACATAGAAACGCCCAGATCAAGACAAACATCCATGTTCATGCACACAAATGTTTGACTTGTGCGGGAATCGAACCCGCGACCTCAGACGTGGCAGTCGGTTACACTAACCACAACGCCATCGAGGCCGACTAATAATAAACATTGTTGAGTAAGCTATAGCTACCCTGGAGAGCAGTGCCATCATATCACAGACAGAATAATAGTATAATGATAAAATAGTTATACAGTGTGACTGGTTAAACATTGTACATACTTAAGGACATGATAATTTATTGTCAGACGTAACGTATAAAAAAGAAATAAAAATAAAATCTGTATAACCTGCAAAGAAAACCTTTATGAAAATTTGTATGAAATATCCATAAAATGTGGACGCAGTGTCCACATTTTAGCACACAGCTATCGAGGCTAATGACATTTGATAAGAAAAGGACGGGCGGGGGTGCAAATTCGGGAGAGTGCGGGGTACGGTAGCTGGGGGTGGGGGCGGAGGTTTTGTTTAGCTTTGGTATATGCGCAAGAGTGTCCGCACATTAAGTTTTTATTGGATAACTAGGTCACATTTAAGTACCTATTTTTTTAGATATTCGGTTCCAGAATCGAGTTCTGAATACCCTCCTTCAATATTATGTCTAATCTTTTACCAATCAGCCTGTATATTTTTCGGATAAACATACAAACAAACAATTTTTTAGTTCACGATAATTACTACTTACCATCGATCAAATATACCATAGATGCACGATCGTCGCTCGAAAAACGGCCCCAACAAAACTGTGCATAAATCAGTCGTATGCGCTATATTATGCACCTGTCCCACTCACTCTTGCGTGCGCTGCCCGTAAGCGAGAGCGAATCGACACCACTACTACGGTGGAGACTGTACCATATACTTAGTACGCTTGCGTATCGCGAGTAGCACACTTAGGACGCTTTACGTTGACGCGTTTTAACTAAACTATTACAAAATGTTTCTCAATAGGCGTTCAATGGTTATTCCGGTTTATTTCCTGGATTGCATAATAAATGCAGACAGTTATAAGTAAGTAGTACTGGTCAGTGCCACATATTGACGCGGTTTTTGTATGAGAATGTGCATCTATGGTATATTTGATCGAAGCTACTTACCTATAATTTACCACCCTAAGATGTTTTTACTTTTCGTTTTGTAGATAACTGTACCAACCGTGCATTCACAGCAATATAGATTAAGTTGCTAGTTAGTAATGTCCGCTTTATAACTAGAGGGTCTGATCTATTACATAATGGAAACCTGTAACAGTTGTACAAAAGGCATCATTTACGTCACGCCATAGAGAGCTCTTAAAAAGAACAGATAAGATACGATCGGACCAGATACTCGCTAATCTTTGCACTCAAAACTCTTCATAAAATTAGCGATGCATTCATGTTAGATATTAAATCTATATTATTACCTTCGCGAATGTTCTTTACCGGCTATTTAATGGTTTAGGAAAGAAAGATTTAAGTACAAATGTCGCAATTACATGATTAACATAACCTTTCACAGGTTTTGACTCAAGACGATGCCCGTAATCGTCAGTATCTCTTTCTATACAGTTTTAAAAGCGCCCTTTACGATTAACTAATCAAAATATGGTTTGAATAATCAAGACGGAATCGGATAAAACTTGACACATAGGCCATGTTAAGGATTAACACATTATATTGTCTTCTGTTTACGCGAATGTTATTCATTGAAATTAAACTACTATATACGGATTTTATCGCGTTGTTTATTTGACACTATTACAAAATTTTTAAAACTGTTACACTACTATTACTATTGAACTTTACTAATTTTTAAGTTAATTATATTATTATTGAAAGTATTAAAACTATTTCATCATCATCATCATCATCATCATCAGGCTATGATAGTCCACTGCTGGACATAGCCCTCCCCCAAAGGGCTAAAACTATTTATAATATTACTATACTATTATACGTTTTAACTTAAAAATTAGTAAAATTTAATAGTAATAGTAGTGTAACAGTTTTCATAATGTAATAGAGTGTCAATAAACAACGCGATTAAATAATATTCTACCATAATAATATTCTACCACATACACACAACACCATCTAGCCCAAACTAAGCAGAGCTTGTACTATGGGTTCTAGACAGTGGATAAACATACATATATACTTTTTTTTTGTAAATACATACATATTATACATAGAAACACCCAGACCAAAACAAACATCCATGTTTATGCACACAAATGTTTGACTTGTGCGGGAATCGAACCCGCGACCTCAGGTGTGGCAGTCGGTTACACTAACCACTACGCCATCGAGGCCGACAATATATCAATATCCGTATATAGTAGTTTAATTTCAATGATTAACACATTCTTCTTATTAGTCATACACTATTGACAGAGTGGTCGTGGTCATGGATCGTCTGATATGGTTGCGGCTATTGTAAGACTTTTCGGTTCAACAAAATATAATACTTTAATTCCTTGGTACGCGTACCTGTACACACGAGCAAGCTAGCAAGTGGAACCTAGTCTTTCTTATTAAATAATAAATAAGATCCTCAATCTCACAACACAAAAACAGTCGACTAATTCATCAACGTTTTCAGTGAACAATTTCCCTCATATAAAATAAACTAATTATTAAGTGTATAGTGCAAGTAAGTAATAGTGTTAAGTATGAATAAGTGATGAAACAAACAATGTGTGTGTGACAACAAGTGATAAACATAAAGATGATGCTCTACATGACTAAGGCGGAGGAGGTGCCGGTGAAAAGACCCCCAAGGAGAAGACATATCAGTGCCAACCTTAAGGTATCTATTTTATACACCCTGTTTCTAAAAGGCTAATCAACAACATGTCAAAATCACACTCATGTCACGTATTGGCTGTCACTAATTCAGTCAGCCAATCACAGCAGTTGACATGCGTTTGAACGATCAAACGCCTTTCTTCGACCAAAAACCAAGTAACAGAGGTCTGTCGACTGATATTTGTATTGATCCGATTTACAGAAACTCGATGTTGGTCTCATGCTTATATTGTCGCAGGAATGGACAGTAGACAGAGGTGTATGAAGCCACTTTTTGCCAGTTTTGGTTTTTTAAGTCTCTTTAAGAGATGGTTATTCTTTGCCGGCCTCGATGGCGTAGTGGTTAGTGTAACCGACTGCCACGCCTGAGGTCGCGGGTTCGATTCCCGCACAAGTCAAACATTTGTGTGCATGAACATGGATGTTTGTCTTGGTCTGGGTGTTTCTATGTATAATATGTATGTATTTACAAAAAAAAAAGTATATATGTATGTTTATCCATTGTCTAGTACCCATAGTACAAGCTCTGCTTAGTTTGAGCTAGATGGTGTTGTGTGTATGTGGTAGAATATTATAGAATATTATTATATTGCCTATTAAAATTTTCGACTCTGCGCTGCAATTGAGAAATATTATTTTGGCAGTTTATAAATTTTATTAATAATAAAAAATTTAATGCTTGTTCACTTGATATCTCTTACTAGATCTAAAGGATGGAAAATATGATTTACCTTCGATTCATTACAAAATTTCAAGTGCAGAAGAAAGTCGTACTAGAACTTCTTTTTTAAATGTCAGTTTGTTGTTATAATAATATTGTTACAAACTTGTGCATGTACTAGAAAATGTCTAATACAGTTTCAAGAAGGACTTTTATCCTTAATTATATAAAAGACAAGGCAAGCCCTGTGATATGATGAGTTTGCAATTATATGTTAGTTGTCTACATCAAGTGGATTTCTTGACAATTCTATTATCATTATCTATACGCGTGGCTCTTACTTTCAGGATATATGTCACCGCTTAAGCCTTATGTCAGAACTTAAGACTTACACGCAAAAGTACTTAACTTTCAAAAATACTAATCTATTTTGTGGCTCTTCCATTCTGGCAAAACTACGGACGCTTAAGAAACTTTTATTCAGACGAAATCTCTTACGGACTAATGCAAAAGCGCTCAGTGCGTTGCGTTTTCTCTTACATTTGTATCGGATGCTCGATGCTTAGTCTTGTTGTTTAGAAGACATTGGCGATAGTTTCACACTAGCCCAAATCCTGGTTTGCCTAACTTAAACCTTGATTCAGACATACATTTTTTTCTAAGTTGTTTCTCTTTAGCGTTAAAATAACAACAACGTTGAAGAACGTTGGAAAGTCAGAGATACATGTTGTAGGATCAATCTCAAATAAACCGGGACGGCCTGCAGAATTGGCCGCGGCGTACAGGCCCATTGTGCTGCTGGGCGAGGCGGGGAAGATGCTGGAGAAAATTCTCGCCACCCGCATCGTCCGGCACCTGAGCACAGTCAGTCCCGACCTATCGGACGCTCAGTTTAGATTTCAGGAAGGGCGTTCGACAGTCGGGGCCATTATGCGCCTGAAGGCCGCGGCCGCGGAGGCAGTGGCCGGTGGCGGAGTTCTGTTGGCGGTGTCTTTAGACATAAAAAAAAGGATCAATCTCAAAACACCGGTTTATCTAACTGTCTCTTATCGGCTTAGTGGTAGAAACATAGCTGACGTCAGGTTAACAACAGCCTACTTTAAAAACAAGATAAGCGTCGTCACAAAAAAGACATCCATAAGACTATACGCGTTGAATTACAGACCATCTCCTCGTCGGTTAAAAGCGCGAACAACGCCGCGGGCAGCAGCTAGTTCTACAATAAAATATTAGATCGTTTCCAATGACTGTTTTATAACAAAAGCTGTATTATTACGCGTTACGTTCCGCTAGAACAGTCAGTGTGAACAGTCGAGTATGTTAATGCCGCATACATCCGGCGTGTGATTTATTTCTAATGCGATTTTTAACGCTGATAACACCTTCCGAATGTTGGATGTCGGAAAATTATATATTATTTGGCTTAGTGCTGCCTTCGTTCGTAAACGATGAAACGCGTGTTGGTTATCTTTCGATATCGGTCGTCGATTGGATTATGTTAGGCGCAAGACACACAGAAAAGACGTAAGACGAGGACGCGTCGCAGACCCGGCGCCCCTTCGATGTATTTTCATACTAAATGTCTATAGATACATTTTGTATGAACATTGATTGAAGCGTCGTGTCCGCGTCTCGTCCGCGCCCAGTCTTTTTTGTTTGTTTTGTATCGCGACGCTTCTATTACATTTTGTATGAAAATTTATTGAAGGGGCGTCAGGGGTTCCTCTTGTAGACCCGTACAGGGACTCGGGGTAATAATAATAATAATAATAATACTTGGCCTAGACCCGTGGTTTTCATTAAATACCGAATTTTATTTCGAGAAAACACAAATTAAACCAACCAAAATAATAATAATACAGGCCAAATGAACCCCACTTGGCCTAGACCCGTGGTTTTCATTAAATACCGAATTTTATTTCGAGAAAAAACAAATTAAACCAACCAAAATAATAATATTCTATCACATACACACAACACCATCTAGCCCAAACTAAGCAGAGCTTATACTATGGGTACTAGACAATGGATAAACATGCATATTATATACTTTTTTGTAAATACATACATAGTATACATAGAAACACCCAGACCAAGACAAACATCCATGTTCATGCACACAAATGTTTGACTTGTACGAGAATCGAACCCGCGACCTCATGCGTGGCAGTCGGTTACACTAACCACTACGCCATCGAGATGACTGTCTTGGTGGTGGTCGTCGCCGCCTGCTAATACAGGCGTGTCACTGGGGTGGGCCTGTGCGGGCCCGTTGGTCAGTCCGGGTCGTCATAGCCGGTGAGTGGCGCAGCTAGCGAGGTCCAGCCCGCACGGGTGAGTCCCAGCGGGCGACCAGCGTGCCAGCAGCGCTCGGGTCGTGTCCGATGGGTCCCTCCTGCGCTTGGCGAGATCGAGCTCCTCGAGAAGAATTTCCCGGGGAGCGCCCGTCAGCCAGCGTCAGGGGGAGCGTTGATGTGGGTCCGGTGGGGGTTGCCACGGAGACGAGGTCTCGCGGGCAAGGCCATCCTGTCCGGCGGTCGCCGAAATTGAAGGGGCGCCGCGTCTGCGACGCGTCCTTGTCTTACGTCTTTTTTGTGTGTCTTGCGCCTTAGGTGGATGGACAGTTATCCTTTGTTGAATTGTATTTTTGTTGTTAATGATAATGATAAACAATACATAATCATTAATATATTATGTTGCTTATTATGATATACTAATTTTTGATGATTTAATGAGCTAATTGACTTTAGGTTTTTGTTTAATAAGACACCCTAAAACATTTCTCTTTCGATCTATACAAATAAATACAATTGAAGTGTCTGTTTGTAATGTCAAAATAACAGCTTTTTATCTAATGTATATGAAAGTATATAAGGCACCTATACGAAAACATCTATTTTTAAAATTTTTGTCTCTCTGTCTGTTTGTTCCGGCTAATCTCCGAAACGGCTGAACCGATTTTGACGGGACTTTCACTGACAGATAGCTGATGTTATATGGAGTAACTATTTTTTTTAAACCCAATTTTTTTTTAAAAAAAATTGGGTCCCGCGAAGACAAACACTTTTATGTTAAATACTACGCGGACGAAGTCGCAGGTAACAGCTAGTATTTAATAAAAAGCAAGTTATACTTACAATAAGAATTCGAAATACTGTTTATTAAAGTGCAATGTTCAACAAACCATGGACGTCTAACCTCAAAAACACTTTCTCCTGGACACCTAATTAATAATATATATTTGTTTGTCTGCAGCACCATGCGGGCATATCTCACTCGTCATGCAGCGACGGGTCCATGCTCAGCGTCGGCTCCTCGGAGATGGACGAGGACAGCTCCAGCGGACACCACCACTCCCACGACCACTCCAGGAGCGACCAGTTCGACCTATACAGTAAGTTCTATTGGGTTCAGCTATCAGCCTTTCTCTTTTTTATAGGCAAATAAGGGCAAGAAAGACTTTACTCGTGATGTGGGCTACAAAGGAAAATAAAGGAAGGGAAGACTTTACTCGTGATGTGGGCTACAAAGGAAAAGAAAGGAAGGGAAGACTTCTCGCGATGTGGGCTACAAAGGAAAAGAAAGAAAGGGAAGAGTTACCTCTTCTACCAGATTTGATACTTCTGTATCTTATTAATTTTTGAGTGCATTTGAAAATTCTTTGTGTTTTACAGTTTGGGTAATGTAAGTAACTATTTGGATTAAATAATAAAAAAAAATGTGTGGCTAATGGGTATTAGACACACATTATTTTATTATTTAAAATGTACTAGTAATAGGATTAATACTGGTACTTTTTAATGTAAAAAGTGGAACAAGCGCATCAGGAATAATACCTGTGTCGCGGGGGACATTACAAACATTCGTGGTTCTATAATGGAATAATACCAATTCAATTCAATTCAATTCAATATTAATCTGGGCATGTGTTAAATATTTGCGCAATATTATCACAGGCATTTTCTTCAATTGTGATTTTTAATTTTAAATAGATTGGAGTACTGATTATTTCGCTTAGATATATACATAATCACGTATAAATCCACTCCATAGGTATACACCTAAGAATAAGCCTTTTGCGATTGACCACAATTTCTAAAGGCTAATTTTATAATAGAAATCCTTTGCTGAATACTATGAATTTTTTTAATTAGCAGTCATAACTTAACTTGCTTAACGCGTTCGCATCTAAGGTAGCAACATGTACACAGGATTTTCAAAAGAATTGTGTCAGTAGCAACCCATCTAAACATATCACCTTTTAAATGTCTTTTAACTTATTTTATTATTATAATGTTCCAGGTACGTCAGAGCCGCCATCCGGCGTGGCGCCACTGTCGCACTCGGCCGCCAAACACAAAATGGCGGTGCGACCGCGGCGCACGCACGGAGCGCCCCGGCGGAAGAAAACCAATCCAGTTAGTATTAAACATTGAAGTAGGTACAGCACCTTCACTTAAACCGCTTCTGTAGCTCACTTCTTTGTATCAGCACCAGATCATTTTCCCTCTATACGTATGTACGTAGTTTACTTCAACTGTGATCAAATTACTCGCTAGATGGTGTGAAGTTCAATTTGGTTATGTTTCGTTTGTATAAAAATTTAAAAATTTAAAAAGGAATTATATCACAGACCACCGAACGTATCTTCAGACCGTTGTGAAAAGATACGTGGCACCTAGGTTCCATACTCAGGGGATGAAATTATAAAATAGATGAAATATTGGTAAATGATTTATTGCCGCATATTGAGTTTTAGTTGTATATACTTGATTGATTTTATCGCCATCTAGTGAGTAACCACAAATTATATTGTCTTCTGTTTATGCGGATGTTATACATTGAAATTAAACTACTATATACGGATATTAATACTATATACGATCAAATAAACAACGCGATAAAATCCGTATATATGTAGTAGTTTAATTTCAACCACAAATTACTTAAACTTCAAATGGCTAAGCTGAGCCCAAACCGAAACAATCATACTACGTTTATGAAGGCGATTAGATACACTAGATTATTCATTGTATTCTATAGAAGGATGGAAACAGGCGCTAATAACACGGGCTATCGATCGTCGTGAGCGTTTTAGTTTATGTTCAGCTTACCTTTTAATTATTAATAAGCTTTCTGTAAATATGGCTTTCGGCTATGTGGTTTTGTTGACTAAGGCGATCTCAACACTACAACACATAATAACATGAAAGAGTTTAATTAACGTTCGATATTTTACTAAAATTTCAGATTGCCGCATCAGCCTTGCCCATAACGCCCGAACTGAACGAAGAAATGATACGAAGCACTACTCCTGACGTCAGCCACAAAACCTCAGAAGTGGTTACTGGTAGGTATTCAAATATCAACCTTACTTGTCTTGTCATAAAGTTCAGATTCCTTTTACAATTATCACTAACAAGCTTTTCTCTCTTTAATTCCAGAATCATTCTCTTCATCGACCACTACGAAGCATCATATAATCGTCAAAGAACAGCAACAGCATGTAAACAGAGAGCTCCAAAGAGTTCTAGAGACTCCAAGCGATACCAAATTGAAGTCATCCTCTTTACCCCCAGGGTTGGCTCTTGGCCATCTCGTCGGTCAATCTCCTGCTAAACTTAGCATAGCAGAGTCAAACACACCGCGGTCGTCGATCAAAAGAAGCCAATCTAGCTCACAAGGCCAAGCCCTTAGGGAAAGCTCTTCAAGACGCGAGGAAACCATACAAACCTATCACTCAGAGGAGAGGATGACCAAGTATCGTATGGAGAAGAAAGCCGATGAATCTTGCCTCGAGAAGAAATCTAAGTCAGAAAAAAAGACAGAAAACGAAGCGATACGGTCGTCTAAGAAAGAGGAGTCGTTTTTCAGTAGACTACTACTTAGAAAGAGTGGTAAAAAATCCAAAAAAGACCAAACCGATGGGGATTGTCAACAGGAAGTCAAAAAGTCCAAAACAGAAAAAACGACGGCACAATACAAATCTGTTGATACAGAGAGGAATTTTCATGAAGGGTACAAGCCGGTACCCGCCGAGAGAACTCACAAGAGTGCTGGGCAGAAAGCATTCGCCAATCAAATGCACAAACGGTTGGACAACAAAGGTGCTTACGTCCAAGACAGCGCGTACAAAGATGTATACAGCGCTGCCAAAGTCCCCGGCGTCGAATACACTATAACTGATCTCAAAATCGCTGAAGAAACAGACAAAATGTTGAACTTAGAAATGAAGAGTCGATTTAGTAGACGCGATGAATTCTGTGAAAAGATCGAAAGAACAAAACGGTCGTCGTCAAAAGAAACAATTGATGATAAGAATGAATCGTTCAACCTGCACCATGATAAAACTAGGAGACCGGCGTCGGTCCAGCGATTGGTTGACCCGTTTTCCTCGAAAGCATTCATCAGCAATGAATTGTTAAACAAAACACATGAGGAGTCGCCGGCGATATCAGATGACGAGCCTCCAATCAGAGCGATGAGGATTAAGAACGTTCATAACGATTTCAACTTATTCAACAGCGGTAGCATGCCCAAAAACATACCCTACTTCAACGCAAGCATGTTGGCTTCTACGTCCCCACCGAAAACGATTAGACATCAGAGTTCAGACAACATAAAACACAGGTCGTCCGAGCACGTTTCCGATTTTACTGAGAAATTGATCGAATGCAAACGTGAAACCGCACGCCACTCGAGCAAAGCTGAGGAGTCTTACGTGACCTCGGGCATGAGGTCTTTGGGAGATGAGTATGTAGAGACTCGCAGCAGTATCGGCAAGTCTCACAGCTTCCGTTACGCTTCAGAAACTACGTCGATAAGCTCCCAGGAGAACCAGATGCCTAGTTTGCCAGCCATCGTTGGTATATCCGAGCCACTGCTCGAAAGCTGGGAAGTCAACTATAGGAGGAACTTGAGCGAACGAAACGATTTCTCCAAAAGAATTTCAGCAAGAAACTACAACATAATGCATGAAAATGCAGATAATAATTATGATAGCCTGCCGAGTACCGACAGCAGTTATATGGATAGCCTAAAAACTGACAATAATGAAGACAGGAAACTCTTCACCAATAGCATTCATATCACGATGGATAATAAACGCGATAGCGATATTTCTCAAATAGAGGCTAAAATCGATGATATTATTAGTTCGCCTAAGCCTATTATTGCCCCAATACTCAAGTCTAGTTCTTTAGATAGCATTAAGAGTAGCCCAGAGAAGCCTATGGATGATAGAAGAAAAACTATTTCTGTTGAGAGTGCTCTGAGCTCAAAGAGTAACATGCAAAGGGAATTGAAACAAGAAACTGAAAGTTTTATATCAGTGACTCATATAAATAAAGAACAAACTACTGTCAAAACTGTTGATGGAACAAAAAACAAAAGTGATGAGAAGGTTACAAAATCTGGATCTAAGCATGGTATCCCAGAATTCCTTAATATTCAGCTAAATAAGGTTGACGCGAAACCGGCTACGAACATTGTTTTAACAGCTAACGTAACGCCAAAGAAACTTGATAGTCCACAAGCTGAGAAGGAACTGGATGTAGAAAGTTTTCAAGTGACCGAAACCAGAAACGTTCCTGTAAGGAAGGAATCTATCAAAGTCAATAAAGTTGAGAATATAATCGACAACACTCAGAGTGATGATAAAAATTCGCCGTTGAACGGGCGAAAATCGGCCATACCATTCACTACGCCCCAGAGTCCGTCGACACCAAAAGCGTACTTCAAAAGGAAAGCCATGAGCGTCGAGCTTCCAGATAAACCAGAGAAACCACGGACAAACTCAATGAGTACTGATGGAAGCACTGAAAAGATATACGACAATATATCCATCGATCAGAAATCACATTCAAGTTTTGGAAGCAAGAGTTCCATACAAAGCACAGACAGCATTGACATCAGAACTCCTGACAGACATGAAGAAACTGTCATTTACCGTAAAAAACCTGTCATACTGTCAAAAGAACTTCGTGGTGACAGGAAAAATGATGATGAACCGGAATTGATGAAGGTTTTCGCTCGAAGATCTCTGAAGCTTAAGGATTCTGAAGCAGATAGTATTGCTCAGGACATTGCCGCTTCTAAAGAAGAAGGTGATGTGCCAACAAGGACAAGTAAAATACTGAAGAATGAATTCAACGCTTCTATTAAGTCGAGGGACAGTGATAAAGAAAACGAAGATATCGTCAAAGAAGAAGAGAAAAGATTGGTAGATATAGCAGCAAGAGTCAGTCAGTTCGGAGTCCCTCACTATCAGAGAAGTGTGAGCATCAACAGCGTCTCAAACCCTAAGAGAGACAGCGCACCAGTGTACAGGAACAGCGAAGTCAACAAATATAAAAAGGAAGTGTCAGATTCAACTCCCGAGAAGAGATTGAGAAATAGGACTTTCCCAGATCCCTCAAACGACAGAGAAGATATTAAGAACATCGCTAAAAGCGAGGCAATGGCTTACAAAGCTGATACTCTTACAAAAAGGCCGTGGCAGAAGGATGAGAAATTCCGATTGTCAGTTGAAAAGGAGAAGAGAGAAAGTGCTGTGATAGAAAAGGGTGGGGATATGGAGAAAGATGAAAGTGGGAAAGAGAAGGGGGATAGTGGGGAGGCTGATGCTTCTCCTCAGTTTAAGGGAATCCTTCAAATGCGTGCTGAATGGGAGCGAAGAGCAAAACAGGGCATGACCAAATAAATTCTGGTGCTAGGTACAAGGTACGATACTTTTGAATAGATAGTTTGTAGGGAACCGTAGGAATTTGCTAATTTATCAATCAAAGAATACTAAAGAAACCATTTTTCTATAGTGAAATGTTTATGACATGTTTATTGGTGTTAATGTATAGTTGTTTTACCGTACTTTGAAAGGACAAGCGTTGAATCGAATGAAATGTTTTAATAGATTGACAAGATAATTACACCACACATTTGTAGAAACAGATGGTCGATTACACAACGCGCCGAAGACGCACACACACATAGACACTTGCTTACAGCGATCTCGGATCTAATCCAGGTTATACTAGGCCGTATGTCCCGATATCGTTCCATGTACATCGATCTGTCTGTGCATCCGTTTTGGCGCGAGAACCGACCATATGTACCTATTTAATTTGTGCTCATACCATAGTTTAGTTACAGCTAATTCATACAATATACTAACGATCGGATTAAAGTGTGGGTTATGCGATAAGACGGATGAGAAAAGTACCAGCTTATGCCTCACTTAGTCGGTGCTTACGTCATCTGTTAACGATCCTTATCAAGCTGTATGGGTAAGCATTAGCTAAACTGTGCACTACTATAAAATGCAAGTGTCGATTGAACTGACAGATGCTATTGCTATTAACAAGATTGATAGAGATTATCAATCAATTTGTCATTGACAATAGGGTATTTGAATACTTATTTAAGACGTTAATATAAACAAGAATAAATAAAAAATAATTTGCTAAGTAAGAAACATTTAAATGATTAGACAAAGACGACAATACTGGTTTGTGACGTAACAAGTTATGCTAGTACTTTCACATATCATTTTGTTAGTGCAAATGGAATGGAACTTGTTATGTCTATATTTTTAAATTGCCCAAGGTGGTCAACGAACATATTATGGCTCATCTGATGGTAAACAGTTACCAAAGCCTATGACCATCATTCGCGCCTTACTGACCTTTGGAATAATGAGACCCTGTTTTGCTAGAAAGAAACAAGGGTACTTGTGACAGCTTCAGCTCCTTATATAGGTCAGGGTCTCTTATCGCACGGACTGAACTATTTGACTACACAGACGGGGTAGTGGTTTAAGCGCTCGCCTGCCACTGTAACTGTACCAAGTGGGTTCGATTCTCACACGGGACAAAAATTTGTGCTATTCACAAATAGATGTTCTTTATATCCCATGTTTGAATGTTTGTAAAATTCGCCGCGATACAGGTGTTATTCATAGTGTAAGAGTAGTCTTTTTAAAGAACAAATAAGGTTGCTTTGTCAGTCTTCTGTAGGGTGACAGTAACCAGAAGTTAAGTGGTTACTGGGAACCTTCTGTGAACCCCAGGTTTCGCCCCAACTAGCGCTGTAGTTCAAATTTAAAGCGGGGATATCTTTAAATAACTTTTATTTATATTTTTGACTATTCATGTCTTTATAAGTATCAAATACCCGATTGTAATGTACCATCGTGCTGTATTGTACGAGGTCTAATGGACATAACGCAAAACCTAGAACATGAACTAAAAGTCTTATAATAAAACGAAAACATAATTAAAGTATATCGACGTAAAATAGTATTCCTACTGCTGTGTTTCGTTCGGTGAGTGAGAGTGCCGGAGACCCAATCACCCTCGTTCCCACTTCGTGCTCCTTCTCCTTCCCACGTCCTTTCCTAAAGGGTCGGCATCGCGCAAGTGATGCCTGTGGTGTCGCAGGCGTCCATAGGCTACGGTGACCACTTACCATCAGGTGGACCGTATGCATATTTGCCACCTTAGTCGTATAAAAAAAAGTATAAAGTTTCATTGTTTTTTTTTTCCCTTTTATTAATAACATTTTCTGCGGTGTAGTAACTTTAAATGTTTTAGGCCCAAAAAGGCTCGATTTTTATATTAAGAAATAAGTCGTTTTATCAACAGAGAGTTATATTTTGAAGTGAAAACTTCTTTAGGCGCGTTGAGCACTTGGGTAAAAAAAATCATGGAACTCGCGTCATCGTACGCTTTCCATTTTTGAATTATTTTTGATTTATAAAGAAGTGTTTATGATCAAGGATTAAAGTTTTCACTTCTATCGGCAGTCCCCAAAAACTACCCCAAGTTTTTTTATAGAATATAATTATGTCAAAAATTAACTGTTTGTAGGTCAAACAACGCGTTTCTTGGTATAGAAACCAGTTCTATAGGTACTGGTAATAAATCATACGTCCCTTCTGATGGTAAGCGGGTTAGCTAAACCTATTTATTATTTAAAAAAAGATTTTCTTTGTGAATCGTAGATTTATTCAAATAGTAGATATGCATAATGTTTTGAATTAATTTTTGTAAAATATAGTTTTTGTACTATTACTAGATTGTATTATAAATATTGAACAAATTATTTTTAGACTGTCTTTGACTTATGCCTGAATGATTTGAGTATTGTAGGATCGAACCCAGCTCAAAGCAAAAAATATGTGGTCCATAGTCAGTTGTAACGGGGTGCAGTGTATTTTGTCTATTGCAATGTTTGCAAAGCCCTACAACACAGTCTATCTCTAGTGCATGTTTTTTGGTTTGCGTTATTTACGTTAGACATTGTATACACGACAATAGAATAGAATAGAGGGCTTATTTTATCAAATACCCTTACTTCTAACGCATTTAATAGTATTTCTAATGGAGAAATATTTTACAGGATGTTGGAGTTTGCTGTAAGAAATCGCGTAACGTAGATTTTATTATAAATACTTAGATATAAATATAATATAGCATAGAACATTCTATTCGGCAAATATCGAATGTTATTAAAAAGATATGTTAAGTTTATCCGATGTTAAGCCAATGTATTTTCGAAAGTTATTTCAATAATAATATAGCAAATAGTTTATATTTTATTAAACGAAACACAATTATTGTATTGTACCGGTCACTATTAATGTATTGAAGTGAAATACAAATTTTATTCATGTAGTTTTGATGTTGTTTTATTTTATATCCCACCTGCTTACAAGACTATGCCACCAAAAAATTACACGAAAATTATTCAGTTTGGCTGCACAGCGAAGTGGTGGAAGTGTTCGCCTTGACACTGACACTATACGCCAAGTGTTTTGGGTTCAAATCCCAGTGACCATCAGAATGGCTGGGTCACTACTCATATTTCAAATCGAAATAATTACCTAAAGAAAGTTGCTACCTAGTTGCTTCTAGTTTGCTACTAATCGTCATATAATTGCTACCTCCGTTTTTTTTAAAGTATACTTTTAAAGGTGACGGGCCATTCTGACATCAGGATGGCTGGTCACCTATCCAGTGAGAACCAACTGCGCAAATGAACCAATGTTCTTTTAACCAATAGTTGCTACAATCTTGGTACCTTTATATACATGGTTTTGGGACTCATAGCTTTTCAGGATAAAAAGTTATTATCAATTTACTATTTTGACGCCTTAAGCGCCTGTAGTATACTTTAAAAAAACAGATGTAGTAATTATATGACAATTAGTAGCAACTAGAAACAACTAGGTAGCAACTTTCTATAGGTAATTATTGCTACCTAAGCAACTTTCTATAATTATTTCGATGTAAAATATGGGTAGTGACCGGCCATTCTGATGGTCACAAATCCCACACGGGCCAGAAATTTGTTTAATCCACAAATGTTTCTCAGCCCGAGTGTTCTTGCGTGCCTTGTTTCAATGTTTGTAAAGTTCCTGCACGATACAGAAAATATTATATTTAAAGAGTTGTCTTGAAAATAATATAATATATTAAATAGATAACTTTTACTTGTAAAGGGCTATGTCCACCTTCCATACAAACTTCGGCCTAAAGTGAACATTCCTGCAATATACATAAAATCATAGTCTACTAAAGCACCAATTTAATAGACATACCAAAGGTTTAAAAAAAGTTAGGGATGTTAAGATATTTTTATTTTATTTTTATGTAAAATACATTAATTGTCCTCATGGCTATCCATGTCATAAACAATGAACACATGATCCAAAAATGTAGCAGGTGCACATATGTTGCTTTGGTGTCTAGCCCAACCTAAATATCATAAAATGGTCATGACATGGGAGCAACAACCCACTATCCGCCAGCCAGCAATGCAATTACAGCAATAGCTTACTATTACATTGCGTCCTGTTTCTTTATTATTTATCATTACATAAACCAAATATATCTTACGGCTAATGTGCCGACTTTATATTTTGGCCCTTACTAATGTGTCGTTATCTGCATTCGGCATCTTCTAGTAGGTTTTGCCCCTGTCTCTGCTTATCTCTATTGAATAGGTAACATTAAACCTTATATTATGTTCACCATAGTAGGAACGGGCTTATTTCAACTGATATGTTCCACAAACAATCAGGATAAGGGCATCATAGCTGAGATGGGGAATTGAGGAGTACTACTGTTTCCACTTATGTCCATGTTTCGGTTGCCAAAGTCGTCGTGAGAAGCGAAATCCGTGATCAAAGAGCCGCCGGAGTCGTCATGCAAAGCGGATGCGGAGTCCTTAACAAAGCTGGGGTTGTTATTTGAAGTGGGTTCGGGGTCCATTGGTAAGGCTTGTCGTTAGAAAAATTATTATCGCAAAGAAAGAAATCACCAAATACAGCGGCGCAAGCGTCGGTAGGTAGGTAATGACAGGATTGACAGGAAAACGAAAAATGTTGCCAGATTTTCGCCCTTTTATATCGAGACGAGTCTCGTTTAATCGATTAAGTAGATATATTTTAACGAACAAAATATTTTTGGTAACTCACACTGACATACGGACAAAAATAATAATAAATCACTGTTATAAATAGATATCTATAATGTACGTTTTACGTTTGCAATCTTATACTATAAACATCGTTTGAGTATTTGAACACACCTGATCATAATATTATAATAATAATAATAATGTCCTCCAGACCGAATTTCGGTCACCGCGGTCAGTCTTAACGGAGACTGGCCATCTGCGCAGGAGATATTATAGTGCACAAGTGTGTGCGCAAACACAAGTGCACTCTCTGTTCCCTAACTCTCATGATCCGATGGGACGGTAATACGATCAGGCGCAGGATCAACGGCTTTACGTGCTTTCCGAGACACGGGGGTGTCTTACACCGCCAACTTCCTAAATCCGAGCTGCTATTGAGATTTCTTAACAGAAAAACCCAATAACTTTTTGTTGGCCTGACCCGGGATTCGAACCCGAGACCTCATGCACAGCAGTCGCATTCACTATCGCTGCGCCACGGAGGCAGTCCATTACTATCCATTACTATTTTTGAAAATCATAATCGATTTAATAATTGAGTATGTGATTATTTAGTGGCAACCCTGTTCTTATATTCCCTTGTTATAAATGGCAGCACGGTTGTCGAAAATAATATAACTTCTTAGTATTCATTCTCATTACTCCGAACTTCAGATAGTTCAACATTGATATCAAAATTCGTATTGAAATCAAAGAAGAATTTTAATATTAATGGACATCTTGTCTTCTGCTGAGCCGCCGATGGACATATCCCTTTGATCCTAAGAAATCGGTATTAAGTAAGTAAGTAAGTATTTATTTAATTTCAAAACATAAGTAAGTACACATTATTACACGAATATTTTACAGTGCACAAAAAAAACAAAAGTAGGTACATAATTACCTAATGAAAATGAGGTTACCACTCAGGATAATTAGTAGTTAATTAGTCGACATTGATCACAAACCACTGTGCCAAGATGAGCGCTCATCTTGGCACAGCCACCAATATATCTTTTAAATGGGGGTTCGTACAATGCTGATATTTTGTGATCAATGTCGACTATCATCATCATCAACATCAGGCTATAATAGTCCACTGCTGGACATAGCCCTCCCCCAAAGAGCGCCATAGCGCCCTGTCTTCAGCTTGCCGCATCCATCCTTGTCGACTAATTAACGATTAATTATGGGTATAGTTAAATCTTTGTTCTGTGCTGTAGTTTTGGAAAAACAAGGTGTCTGTGCCAAGATGAGCGCTCATTCTGGCACAGCCTCCAATATACCCTTGTATCTTTTAAACGGCGGACCGACGAATTCTGCTAATTTGCGACCAAAGTCGACTAATTATCGACTACCTAATTCACTACGTAAACAGATTTCCAGTTTGCGATGGTGGCTGTGCCAAGATGAGCCATACCTTTAACCCTTTGACCGCGACGTCTAAAATGCAAAAGCGTGCTCTCGGTGCTAAGCTACGATTTCAACCTTTAATACTTACATAGGTTTTGTGATCTTATGCTAATACGGATGAAATCAATAGTAAGCAGTTCATATAATATAGATTGGGATGAGATGAGAGAAAAAAAATACTTTTTTATAAGATTTATTAACGTTTAAAAGTCTGTCATGTAGTCGTGACCGTGGCGTGCTGGACATATTTTGCTTTGTCATGTATACATGACAGTGGCGGTCAAAAGGTTAAGCACCGTAACTACACTAGTAACGGGTAAACTTTGTTACATTCGAATTTACATCCAAACTTATTAACCAGATACTTCCACCTTCTTACGTGGGAGGAAATACCTGGAAATAGGAGCCTGTTTTAAAAAATCTTTTTGCTTTGTATAGTCAATTAGTTATCGTGGAGAGCTAATATTAACGTGGATGCATCCGCAGAAGGAAAGCTAGTGCTGTACACACGTTTTACTATTTAAAGTTTAATTTAAGTATCAAGAAAGTACAAAATCTAGGTAATTCCTGTGCGATAGATATTTAAGACCAAGGCAGCCAGGCGTAGGTAAGATTCTACTTTTGATACTAGAAATAAAATATGGTTTAATTTGAGTATCAAGAAAGTCCAATATCTAGGTAAACTGAACCATAATTCCTATGCGATAGATATTTATCTAAGACCAAGGCAGCCAGCCATAGGCAACACCTAACTAACAATTCTCTATCTCCTTCACCTCGTTAGATTTCGCCTGCTTTTACTACCCTTATCAACATTCGATAACAATATTACCTAATGTAATAAACGGCCTCCTAGACCACTTCCAAGTAGCACAATCATCGACCTGTGAAATAGACGAGTGCTCGCAATTAATTCAGGATCCTCATTTGAGTCTGAAGGTTATCCATCAAAACATTCGCAGCGTAAACCGTAACATTACTAGCCTTTTAACACTCCTGGTAAGATCCAATATTGACTGGGATTTCATTGTGGTTACAGAGTGTTGGCTGCGTCACACTCACTGTATCCCGCAAATAGATGGTTATAACTCTATACAAAGCGAAAATAACCTTACACAAAATGAAGGAGTAATTATATACTACAAAAATTCAATACAAGTAACCGTACTAGAGGTCTCGATACAAGATGCTAATTGTATAATATTAAAGCTGGATTGTAGTACCACCCTCGTTGCAATATACAGACCACCCGGCTATAAAAACATTCAACCGTTTCTTCAATCACTCGATAAATTACTCAATAATTTACAATGCTCTAATATTATCATTATAGGTGACATAAACATAGACATTATGCCAAATAGTAAAGACCCCAATTCATCTACATACCTAAACCTACTGGCTTCACACAATATTTTACCTGCACATCAATTGCCAACACATAGCAAAACCTGTTTGGACCACGTTATGCTTAAGAGTACACTATCTGCTTTTTGTTACGTTGCGGAGACCTCAGTGACTGATCATGACTGTGTCATTATTGTACTTAAACGACCGGTACCAAGAAAAAAGTCTTACTCTATTAGGAAAATCGAATACAAAACACTTGATACTGATATGAATAACATGCGTTTTGATTCTATTTACAACACAACTGATGCCAATGTAGCTGCTTCACTACTTATATCTAATTTAAACTCTGCGATTGTGTCTAATACTCAATCTACTACTGTCTCTAATCGTAGGCGCATTAAAAAACCGTGGATAACGATTGGTCTACTAAAATGTATGAAAAACAGGGATAAACTACATATTAAATATAAAAAACATCCTGCTAATGAAACTATCAAAATTACTTACCTGAGATATAGAAATTTTTGCAATTGGCTACTAAGAAAAGTAAAGAGAGATTACGAAAGAAACTTATTAAACAAGGCAGCTAAAACAAATAATAAAACACTGTGGGATACAATTAGAAAGGTAACATACTCCAACAAAAATACGAACCCAGCAGCAGATCTTTTGACTTCTTCTAACCCCATTTCCTCGGTTAATAATATAAATAGCTTTTTCACATCTATTGGTAAAGACTTGGCTGATAACATTAACAAACATAACTTACCCAAAATTCCAAACATTGACTACTGCCCCTTTTCATTCGTTCTGGCCCCGACAACTGAATCTGAAGTTCGCAGTCATATATTGAGTATAAAAAAGGCCAATTCTACTGGACGTGACAACATCTCAGGCTATTTTTTAAAATGTTACCACCACATTTTAGTACCTCCACTTACATACATATTTAACCTTATGTTTACCTCCGGTGTCTACCCTAACGAATTTAAACTTGCTGAAGTTATTCCTATCCATAAGAGTGGTGACAGAGCCTGTGTCAATAACTATAGGCCTATCTCTATTTTGCCTACCATTTCTAAATTAGTAGAAAAATTATTAAATAAACGCTTGATTAACTATCTTGAAACTAAACACCTCCTATCAAAATCACAGTTTGGCTTTAGAGCTAACACCTCAACTAGTGATGCTGTTCACGAATTGACAGATCATATTGTACGCAAACTTGATGAAAAGAAAAAAGTAATCGCTATATTTTTGGACTTAGCTAAGGCATTTGACACGGTCTCTGTCCCACTCCTATTGGACAAGCTGGAAGGATTGGGTATCCGTGACACACAAAATAAATTATTCACAGACTATCTTACCGGCAGATACCAAAGGGTTAGGGTTGGTGATATCGTTAGTGACGACATGCCCATTGTCTTTGGTGTGCCACAGGGCAGTGTGTTAGGCCCGACACTCTTTCTTTGCTACATTAATGACCTGTGTAATCTAAAACTAAGGAATGGAAAAGTTGTAACCTTTGCCGATGACACCGCATTGATATTTCATGGTGATACCTGGGATGATACCCTTAACATTGCACAATCTGGCTTCAATGCGGTGTCCTCATGGCTAAGAAATAACGGATTGACACTTAATGTTGGTAAAACTAAATATGTACCCTTCTCAATAAAAACAATTCCGTCAAATACACTTGGTGATCGCGCTATTATAGCTCATACCTGTCTAACATATGATTCTTGTAACTGCAATAACCTTGAAGCTACTTCCAACATAAAATATCTTGGCGTAATAATAGATAGCACTCTAAGCTTCAATTACCATTTAGATCTACTGTCATCCAGAATTCGTAAACTACTATACGTCTTTAAAAATCTACGTCACATTGCTGATAAAAAGATAATCAAAATGGTTTATGTGTCTTTATGCCAGCCTATTTTGTCTTACTGCGTCACAGTGTGGGGTGGTGCCTGTAAAACTAGTTTAATTAAGGTGGAAAGAGCACAGAGAGCAGTTCTTAAGGTTAGCCTTTCACTCCCTTTCCTACATCCAACCAGTGATCTTTACCAACTCGCTGATGTCCTGACGGTGCGCCAACTATATATCTTAAATACCATTCTTAAACAGCATTCACTTCTCCCATACAATCCCTCGATTTCAAATAAACGACTAAAATATAAAGTTTGTCCTTTAACTGGGAATCGGTGGTCAACAATGTTCTCTGGCAAGTTTTTCGGCTTTCAGGGAAAATATCTATATAATAAAGTAAATGAAAAGTTACAAATTTACTCACGTACAAAATATGATTGTAAAAGAACAATCTGTTGCTGGTTAAAATCCCTCAGCTATGAGGAAACGGAAAATCTTCTATATATTCCCTCATAATTACTGTTTCCATAAGATATTTCCTACTCCACATTCATATCTGCTACACTGCTAACAGATCTGCAAGCCTGCTAGTAGAATCTGATCCCAAGATAACTTATTGTCGTAGGGTTAACGCATACAGACAATTACATGCATGTACTTAAACCCACACACTCATACACACGCCTTCACGCATACACACACACACACACACTCACACACACACACACACATACACACACACGCACACACACACACACACACACACACACACGCACACACACACAAGCACACACACACACACACACACACACGTCACACTCACACAAAATACATCATACGGTACTAATTTCCTAACCACACACACTAATATCACATAAGCACATACCAAAATCACCTACTTGAACTCTGGCTGTCCGGAGTTAGGAGAGGCTGGTAATCTGTCATACAGGTGCATCCTAGTACAGATACCAGTCTCTCACGCAGATTTCACTTTATAAGAAATGTTAATCTTAGCCTAAGATATATATACTTTTTTCTGTAAATTTCTGTGTGAGAGAGGAAAATAAATGCTTTATTATTATTATTATTATTAATTATTATGAACAGCCCATCATATTCTGTGGGAAAGTGAAACACTGCAGGCAAGTGGTCGCCTCCTGGCTACCTAAATCATGATTTAATATACCTAGGTACATTGTTTGTATGTATTAATATTTTCATTAAATATACCTATAGTAGTTTTTTGAAAACGGTTATCCTATTCTAATCCTAACTCCTAACTATAATATTATAAAAGCAAAAATGAGTTTGTTTGTTACCTTTTCACGCTTAAACCACTGAACCGATCATCCTGAAATTTTGCATATACGTTGTCAGGTGTACAGAAACGGACATAGGCTACCTTTCATCCCGAAAAAAATTACTGTTCCCGAGGCAAACAACAATAATGTTCTTATGATAATAGATGGCGCCACGTGTCTTTCAAATCATGATTGAATTATATTATTACAAGCAGAGTACAACTCGAATTTTTTGTCAAATTCTAAATTAACGCGAGCGAAGCCGCATGCAAAAGCTAATATAATATACAAGATTTTGGCCGCGGCTGCGCTCGCATTAATTAGGTTAAATTATTAACAGTACTTTTTCTTGATAAAAGGTACACTATGACCTTTTCTGTTCCTGACAATGTGTATGCAAAATTTCATGATAATCGGTCGAGTAGTTAAGGCGTGAAAACAAACAAATAAACTCACATTTGCATTTATAATATTAGTTAGGGTAACATCACGGTACTATATAAAGGAGCAGAGTGAACATATCTATACTAATATTATAAAGCTGAAGAGTTTGTTTGTTTGTTTGAACGCGCTAATCTCAGGCACTACTGGTTCGATTTGAAAAATTATTTGAGTGTTGCATAGCCTATTTATCGAGGAAGGCTAGGCTATATAACATCACGCTACGACCCACGAGGGCGGCGCAGTAACTATAAACGCGGGTGAAACCGCGGGAACATCTAGTATATATATAAAAATAAAGCCTCACTGTTTAATCAACCTTGTATAAGTTATAACCATGAAGCGAGGCGGCCGTCATATAAAAACGATTACTAATCCGCTGTAAGATTCGGTAAGCCATCCGAAGGCTGAGGCCTTCCTTCAACTTAACAAGTATTGGATATTTCCAATCTTGGCTAAGTATATTATTTTAAGACAAGGTCAAAGGGACAAGATCACGTGGCCCACGTGGTCTTAATTCAAAGTGAAGGTCCGAACAAATCATACTAAATACTTACACATATTTCTATAGTTTAGTGGCAAAGAAGCAGACGGTCGTGATGAGCGCTTATCGTAGCCACTGATTGCTGGCAATACCAGATGCATTGTCATGCACGCGTTGCCGACCATAGGTAAAAATAAAAATGGGATGAAAGAAAAGCGTGACTGGTATGTGGGCCTCCGGACATTTGCCCTCCTATTAGGTACCTACCGGGCGAAATACCAAATTAGTGTTGCACCGGCTTTTTGTAAGAGGGAAGTAATTATTAGGAGTGTTACGGCAAGCCGGCTTATTCGTACCGACATGCGTCACAGTGTTCCACTCAGCAGAATTTAAAATTAAGTGCGGTTTCATGTAGACAGATGGCGTTACCGGTTACATAAATTTTTAGACTATTTTGTTTCTCGATCAGATCGGAGGCGTTCTGGACAAAGGCCAGTTTAAGAGCTCCTTGAACGTGTATGAGGAATGTGATGAAAGTGAATGAATCCAGAGAAGTGTGTCAGGATCGTAGCAAATGGAAATATGTAGTCTCTGCCTACCCCTCTGGGAAACAGGCGTGAATCTATGTATGTATGTATGTTTACTGACAAGATAGGTAAGATTGGAAATATCCAATACTTGTAAAAAAGGATGTAATATGTATGTTTATCCATTGTCTAGTACCCATAGTACAAGCTCTGCTTAGTTTGGGCTAGATGGTGTTGTGTGTATGCGGTAGAATATTATTAATATTATTAGGTACTCTATTTTGTTATTTAATAATATTCGGCGTAGACGTTATACGTTAACCAGTTGTGGGTTCCATCACCAGACTGAACCAAAATCCTACGTTATAGGCAGCGAGCCTGTTGTCGTCTACCAACACACTGCCAAACTCCGTGTTGCTGAGCATTTCTTGACAGGACAATGCAATAATACTTTATCTGACATGGGACTCAAACATTAGACCTTGAGCACAGCAGTCGTATTCACTAGGTACCTTTAGATCACTGAGCCTAGTTGGCAACCGATGGACTGCTATTGAGAGCTCTCGAGTTCGAACCAAAGGCGTGCATCTCTGACTTTTCGAAGTTATGTGCGTATTAAATAGTTAATTATCGCTTGGTTTAACGGTGAAGGAAAACATCGTGAGGTAACCTGCATGTCTGAGAGTTCTCCATAATGTTCTTAAAGATATGTGAAGTCTGCCAACCCGCACTGGGCCAGCGTGGTGGACTATGGCCTAACCCTTCTCACAGTGACAAGAGGCCCGTGCCCAGCAGTGGGACAGTTTAATACAGGGCTGCTATTATAATAATATATATATCACTGAATCAGTCGAAATTATATATCTATACTAATATTATAAAGCTGAAGAGTTTGTTTGTTTGTTTGAACGCGCTAATCTCAGGAACTACTAGTCCGAATTGAAAAATCATTTTTGTGTTGGATAGCTCATTTATCGAGGAAGGCTATAGGCGATATAACATCACGCTACGACCCATGGGGGCATGGCATAGTAATCATAAACGCGGGTGAAAATGCGGGCACATTTAGTTATACATAATTTTGCCCGCAGCTTCGCGCGCGTAAATTTAGGTTAGGTTAGGTTAGTAATAGTACTTTTTTCTGGATGAAAGGTACCCTACTTCCTTTTCTATATCCCTGACAACGTGTATGCGCAATTTCATGATGATCGGTCGAGTAGTTAAGGCGTGAAAGCGTAACAAACAAACTCACATTCGCATTTATAATATACTAGCTTTTGCCCGCGGCTTCGCTCGCGTTAATTTAGAATTTGACAATCAATTCGGGTTGTACTCTGCTTGTAATAATATAATTCAATCATGATTCGAAAGACACGTGGCATTATCATAAAAACGTTATTATTGTTTTCCTCGAAAACAGTAATTTTTTTTGGCATGAAAGGTGGCCTATGTCCGTTTCTGTACACCTGACAACGTATATGCCAAATTTCAAAATGATAGGTTCAGTGGTTTAGGCGTGAAAAGGTAACAAACAAACAAACAAACTCATTTTCTCTTTTATAATATTAGTTAGGAGTTAGGATTAGGATAGGACTAGACTAGAAGTTCCCGCGGTTTCACCCGCGTTTATCGTAACTGCGCCGCCCCCGTGGGTCGTAGCGTGATGTTATATAGCCTATAGCTTTCCTCGATAAATAGGCTATCCAACACTAAAAGAATTTTTCAAATCGAACCGGTAGTTCCTGAGATTAGCGCGGTCAAACAAACAAACAAACTCTTCAGCTTTATAATATTAGTATAGATTATTATTAGTAGGGATTTTTTATTATTTTACTTTCGTGCCTATATTATTTTGCCTATCCCTAATCGAGAATTGCAAGCCTACTCGTTCTACAAGTATAGTACTTTTAAGCTGCTGATTACACAGAGGGCCATCACAAAAAGGTACGAGGTATATTAAAAAACGCTAAAGTATTACTGACGATAATCCTTGTCGAGGCGATGGTCGGAAAGCGCTTCATTATCTTTAAGTACTTGGGATTATAATATGACCATGAAATTAATACACGAGGCACAGTTTAAATCTCACTTGACAGTTTTATCTTTAGGACAGGTATGACTTTTATACTAATTAGTGATGATTGTCGATGACGGGACGAACAGCGTCCAGGTGAAAGTGACTGGCAGGGGATATCCACCAACAGAGAAATTTTGAAGCCCAAGGGATAGGCTTTTGCCTAGCAGTGGGACATATCAACAAGCTAATAAAAAGAAAGATGATAAGTGGTATATGGATATTTTCTAATCCCGGGTCGCGCAAACAAAATTTGATTTTTCTGTCAAGAAATTCTTAATAGTAGTCCGGGGTTAGGATGTTGACGGTCTTGTACACCTTCGTGCCTTTGAAAAGCACGGACAACCGGTGGTCCTGTGCCTGATCTCTCTTTCGTCGTGTTGGACTGCCATCCTATCTAGGGTTGCCACCGTTATTTCGAACAAATAGAGTATACTTACTTCCTGAGGTAACAGCGATAAAGTACAACATCGGAAAATAAAGTATTATTTATTTAATTTTCTATTTTGTTTTTACATTTTTGTTGCTTCTAGCAATATCTAACAAAAATGTATGTCCAAGGAATATTTTAACCGCATTTTTACAATGAAGGTCTATATCAAGATAGATCAATAATAGTAATAAAAGAAAAATCAATAATAGTGTTTATTAAATTTAGGGAAGCTCTATTGCATTGCTTCTTGTTTGTATAAGTACACAATATAAAACCTGTAAAAGTCGACATAGGTAAAATAAAGTATTAGCAAGTACTTTATTGTCCTCATAAAGTATAAAGTATGTTTGCCTGAAATAACGTACAATACTTTATTATAAAGTACGGGTGGCAACCCTTATCCTATCGGACTATAAGAGTGAGGGAATAGAGAATGCACTTGTATTTGCGCATACATTTATGCACTATAATATGTCCAGACGGCTATGCTCCATTTAGAATTGTCGCCATGACTGAATTTCGGCCTGAAAGAGCTTGTAAAGACATTCTCACTAACAGTTTGGAGTCCATAATCTATATTAGCATTCGATTATCAATAAGCAGGCCGTAAGATTATTCGTCACTGTAGTAAAATACAATACAATTTATTTTAAATTATTTCTTATTTCTATAGTGAGTCATTTTAAGGGTTTTTTTTTATACTTCTAAGGTGGCAAACAGACATACCTGATGGTAAGTGGTCATCGTAGCCTATGGGCGCATGCAACACCAGAGGCATCACTTGCGCGTTGCCGACCCTTTAGGAAAGGAAGTGGGAAGTAGAAGGAGCGGGAAGGGGAAACGAGAGTGATTGTGCCTCCGGTACTCTCACTCACCGAACGAAACACAACAGTAGGAATACTGCTATTTCACGTCGATATTATATGAGAGGGTAGTCCTTCCCCGTTCGAGCCGGCCCATTCATGCTGAAATCAGCGAGGCTCTACTACTCTGAAAAGGGTAGGTAACTCATTACATGAGCCTGCACTGAGTCTTAATCAAAGACTGCCTGAGTGACGCAGCTGAGGTTTTGACTGCCGAGTATGACGTCTCGGTTTCATACCCGGGTCGGGCAACGCGGTATTGGGTTTTTCGTTCCACAAAATTTTAGTAGCAGAACAGTATCTGGCATTGACGGCGATAATATTTTCTTTTCTCGGCCTCAATGGCAGTGGTTAGTGTAACCGACTGCCACGCCTGAGGTCGCGGGTTCGATTCCTACACAAGTCAAACATTTAATTTGTGTGCATGAACATGGATGTTTGTCTTGGTCTGGGTGTTTCTATGTAAAATATGTACGTATTTACAAAAAAAAAGTATATATGTATGTTTATTCATTGTCTAGTACAAGCTCTGCTTAGTTTGGGCTAGATGGTGTTGTGTGTATTTGGTAGAATATTATTTAGTTATTTCCTATTGCGTGCGACTTAAGCCATACCTAGCCAATTGTAAGTGTAATATATAGCTCAGTGGGGAGACCAACAGACTGCAATGCAGAGGGTCTCGGGTTCGAACCCACGTCGCGCACCTCTGACTTTCGGAAGTTATATGATTTTTCGAAATTATGTGCGTATTGATTGACAATTATCGCCTGATCCGTGCCTCGGAGAGCAGGTTAAGCCGTTGGTCCCGGCTGCCATGAACATCTATGGCAGTCGTTATTGGGAGAGTGTCGACACAAAAGATCCCACTGGGTCTAAGTGTCACCAGTCTGCACTGACTGGCCCCCACATAAGATAAGTGTAATATAACTTTTATACCCCTTTGGGCATACAGGCGTGACATTATGTATGTATGTATGCATAGGATTAAGTGTATTATATTTGTTTGTTATTTTTGTTAAGCTTCTATTAATTTCCCTAATGAATATAAATTTCTAAAACTGTGAAATTAAAAAAACTTTACATAGAGCCTCGCTGATTTCAGCATGAGTGGGCTGGCTCGACCGGGGAAGGACTACCCTGTCACAGAATATCGACGTGAAATAGCAGTATTCCTACTGTTGTGTTTCGTTCGGTGAGTGAGAGTGCCGGAGGCCCAATCACCCTCTTTCCCCCTTCCCGCTCCTTCTCCTTCCCACTTCCTTTCCTAAACGGTCGGCAACGCGCAAGTGATGCCTATGGTGTTGCAGGCGTCCATAGTCTACGGTGACCACCTACCATCAGGTGGGCCGTATGCTTGTTAGTCACCTTAGTAGGTGTATAAAAAAATAAATATTACAAATAGATTTTCTTTTTAGAAAATAAAAAGTAATTCACAAGACAGATAACAAAATTATTTTATCTTGTATCAAAACACCGCCCGCACATTACGTGTATTTCGGAACGCATCTTAATCAGGGCAAGGGGATGAGGGTAGCACACGCATGCGCAGTAAACCACCGACTAACTAACCCCAATACGACATAGCGTTCGCCTCCATTTTATTTCCATTTATTTCATATTTCGAAACAGAAAATACATTTATTAACGCGTGTAAATGAACTATAAATGCAATTGAATGAAGTGATATGTTCTAGAGTGCGATTCCAAATTCAAATTTGAACTAAAAGACAATTCGAACCAGCCAGTGCTTACGTAATATTTTTTTCTTTAATCAAGATTGTGTAAGTGTACGAATAAGGGAAAGAGGTGAGTGCTTTTAATACATTTATTTCTGTTAAATATTTAATCATTTGAAGGGGTTCAACATTTGCGTTAAAGGTATTCATTTAAATGGATTTTGGGGAAGGTATTGTGTAAGATAGAACTAAGATGACCTTTTTGTGTTAAGGTGAGTATTCGCGTCTTAAAGAGAGCTGTAATATGTTATTCATAATTAGGTTACATGAAAGCAGTATTCATTTCTCATATAGAACGCAGACCTTTTCATATAACGACGTGAGGTATTGTAAATACTCGATGGTATAAGAAAGCTTACGTTTAAATAGGTATCTAATGTAGACCAATAAGAAACGGTTCCCGAAGGAACGTGATCGAATTCCTAATAAGTTGGAGAATATTAAAATGTCCTTTATCATACCCGATGCTGTATCAATTTGCGTGTAATTACGAAATGTAGGACAAAACGAAACGTCTTTTAATACAATCAGTCGAGAAAATGGATTTTTGTTGAAGAAAATTGTTTTTCTTCATAAGACGAATGGGGTTCTCTAGTTCTCATTCTTATTTCTTAAGGTATTAGAATATATATAAATGATTTTCCAGCTCCCAATGCCATGTTTGTTTTCGTCAACGGTTTCATAACACATACCTAAGAGGTGCGTTTTCGTCAGTCTAGTATAACTTTACGACTGTTTTGCCCAAATGGCTAAGACAGTATTGTGTAATACTACGTACTGTTTCTTTATGTAGCAACGTTTTATTTGATATTGTAAGAAGATATTTATATAGATAAATTATAGGATATTTTGAACTGACTTCAAAACAGGAGGTGCTCAATTCGACCCGTTTTTCGTTGCGTTTTTAGTTATTTTTTTGTGACCTATCTTTATATGGATCGGTTTTTAAATACCTACATTTATTTATTGTTAATTGCAACAGACTTCGTCGACTACGACTTCGTCCGCGTAGATTTTAACTAAAAAGTGTTTGTCTCCACGGAACCCCATTTTTTTCTAAAATCAAAGTAGCCTAAGTTACTCCTTATAACATTAGCTTTATCTGCCAGTGAAAATCCCGTCAAAATCGGTTCAGCCGTTTCAGAGATTAGACAGAACAAACAGACAGACAGACATACAGACAAAAATTTTAAAAATAGATTTCTTTGTATAGGTACCTTATATACTTTCAGCTGTTATTTTGACATTACAAACAGACACTTCAATTTTATTTGTTTAGGTGAATAGATAGAAAAATAACATATTTCGTACCTTCTTATACGGATTAAATTGCGGCTTATATTTTAAATACTTTGTTTTTAACATTATTGTTTTACCATGAAGTATTTAAATATACTATTCAAATTCAATTCATAGCAATATTGTAAATAGGGATTTACAATATTGCTATTAACTGAATTATAAACAATTAAAGTCCCCCGCCGTGTCTGTCTGTTTGTTCGCGATAAACTCAAAAACTACTGAACGGATTTTCATGCGGTTTTCACTAATAGACATAGTGGTTCATGGGGAAGGTTTAGGTGTATTTTGTTAAGGTTTTAAAGTACCCGTGCAAAGCCGAAGCGGCTTGATATTGAGTCATAGCGGGACACCGGTGGCAAGATACAATAGATTTTTAATTATGTCTAGTATGCTAAGACTTATTACTTATACTTTAATATTATTATGCTAATACTTCACAAATTTAAAGATGAAACAAAAACACAATTACCTATACACAAAGTTTTTTATTCACGACGCTCCAGTTTAGAAAAATCTCAGTTTTAAAATGCAATTTTGCTGTACCCAATCGCGTAAAATTCCTATTTTCAGAATTTCACTTCTCTTTAGCCATAATATCGACTTTGATGCCATCTTTCAAGATTCTAGGTCAACGGGAAGTACCCTATATGGCTATACGGTTAGATGTAAGTACGTGTTTGAATACCAATATATTTTTATTGGATTGTATTAGAAGCATAGAATTTTATCTTAGTTTTCGGTTGTATTTCAGTTCAATATCTATTCGTGCAAATAACATTTTGTAAATATACATACACAGTCATACGCATATATTCTCAAGGGTATAGGCAGATGTCTATTAAGGCCCGATTCCATTAGGCAACTCTTGCATGCAAGTATGACGTCACATTTGCGTACAAGTTGTTTGAATTGGAAACATGTTTTTGAGAGTGTGCAAATTGAATGCAGGTTTCACTTGCATACAAGTGGAGATGTACAACAATGGAGTTAGCCATCATGGGTGGAAGACGTGCTCCTCAATAAAAATGATTATTTTCTCTTTGAAATGAAACTACTATATACGGATTTTATCGCGTTGTTTATTTGACACTGTTACAAAATTTTTTGAAAAACTGTTACACTACTATAATCGCTATTAAACTTTATAAATTTTTAAGCTAATTAAATTATTGAAACTATTAAAACTATTTATACTATTACTATACTATTATACTATTTAGATTTATTTTTACACTTTCCCCGACGTTTCGGTTGCTTTTCAGCAGCCATGGTCACGGGGAGACTAAGATGGTAGTTGTCTCAATGTTCCAGTGTAGTTATTTCAAAGTACCCGAACATAATTTAATCATGGGTGTTTCTATTTACGCAGAATGAGCTCAAAGTATCATGAAGTCTAGCTGTGGTTTGCTTCTTCTTGGGTTTGACTATTTGAATTACTGGATCCCAAGCTGGTGGTACACTACAACCATCTTCTCTATTGAAATTAGGATGTTTCTTGATTTCAATAGCCTCGCGAAGCATCCTTGGTAGGAATCGGTGTTCTTTAGCGAGCATCTGTGGTTTGTCAAATCTCAGGTAGTGGTTGGTCCCCTGTTGCACATGTTCACACACAGCAGACTTATTTTCTCGTGCGCCCACCTAGCAGACATTATGTTTCGATAATTTCTACAGCAATAATGCGCATCATATGATGTGTGTACACGTCGTTCGAAATTCGAAACGTGCAACGAACGTTTGCGCGTTCAATTTGCAGGTCACTTGAATAAAAATATGTAATCAAACTACCCCATACAAGTTCTAACTTGTACCTATGCAGGTTTGTACAAGTTGTATGCCATTTGCAACTTGCATGCAAGTAACTTGCCTAATGGAATCGCGCCTTTAAACATCAGCTATGTTTTTAGATCCCACGTAAGGGGCGAGTCTGCTGCCGTTTCCCAGGCACCAAATTAGCGGATACTTTAAAATCATTTAATAGGATTCTACTCCATTGACGTCTTTCACATGCTCTTCCAGTCTGTATAGAGAACTGATTGAAGTCCGGCCGTCAGCACAAGAAATAAAGACTGTCTGTTCGTCTCCTAAGAGGAAAGCGCTTTCTTAAGAAGCCGTAGAAGTCCTTTTCTCAGCAAGGCATATAGTCACATGGTTTAATTAGATGCTCGTGATATGGAACTCGTGCTAATTAAGAAATTCTTTACATTTGAATCCTATCTCACGTTGCTTAATCCGGCAATCGAAACTAAGATCTCATACACAGCAGTCGCACTACCGCTACGCCTTTTCAATTCTTTGCCAGACTCTGGGTATTTTTTGGATCCGATATTCCGCAAGTACCTACTTCAATTATTCGCAAATCTTACTATCAGCTCGACCACGAATTGAACCCGTGTCCATCGGATGCAAGCATAGGCGCAAACTTATATCACGGAATCAACGAAGCAGTGTTATACAAACAGCGTAAAAGCAACAAAAATAGGGTTACAAGTTAAATACGTGAAATAGCGCGCGTTGTGTTTCGTCGAGTGAGTGAGGATACCGGAGGCCCAACATCCGGGGGGAAGAGGATTAAATTTAAAAGGCTGGCAACGCACTTGTGACTCCTATGGTGTTGCGGGTGTCCATGGACGGCGGTAATCACTTACCATCAGGCAATCCGTCTGCCCGTTTGCCTCATATATCATAAAAAAAAAATAAAGGCTACAGAGGAAAAGTGCCCGCGCCGTTGCCATTGATCTTCTGGGCGTAGGTCCTTCTTTAATCATGCTACCCTACATTCAAGAGGCGATCCATTATATACAACTTCTCTCTAAATTAATGCTATCTCTCGGAAACAGTACTTTTTCTGGGTGACTGGTACCTTATGTTCTTTTCCGTACTTCTGACAACGTGTATACGAAATTGCATAATGATCGGTCAAGTATTCCAAGCGTAAAAGCGTAACAAACAAACAAAGTCACAGTCACGTTTATAACATTACTAGCTTTTACCTACGGTTTTGCTCCGTAATAGTATAGTCTTTTATGTGAAAGGTATCTTTTGCCCTTTTCTGCACTCCTGACAACGTGTATGCAAAATTTCATGATGATCGGTCGAGTAGTAACAGTAACAAACGTACTCACATTCACATTCATAATATAACTTAGGACAGTTAGGATAATCCGGTATTTTTTACGTATCGGCAAATAACATTAATAACAAAGACTTATGTGAAAACACCATCAAAATTGGGAGCTAAATTAGGAAGCAACTAATACTTAAAATTTTGGTATGAGGACATGTGGTGGCGTAGTGGAGATATCAAGCTATCTTGTTCACACGCGTGCATTTAAATAGCGATTACGTCACAATGTGTGTTGTGCATCCTTTTTCAGTCATTTAACATTTAGCTATACTGCCAGATTTGAAAAACTACTGTCTGAGTTATCATAGAGAATTTTGAAAAATATTTATATGTTTAGATATTGACGTTTTTAACTATTTACTTGAAATAATAAAAAATAATTTCAGCTATTCTAATGTCTTGAGAACATACATACATAGTCGTACGCCACATCCCCGAAGGGGTTGACAGAGGTGTATTGCAGCCACATTTCGACAAGTATTGATTTAGGTCCCATATAATAGGGGACAAACCTATTGTTGTCTACTGGACGCATTTCTAGTCTCCGTACGTAGCGTATACTAAGTGTGCTGTTGGGAGAGCGTAGGCTAAGGGTCAACGCCGACGGACGGAGTGGCGGCGAAGAGACTAATTCAGTAACAATTTAAATTTAACCTAAAGTGCTTCAAAATACGACTGTATTTGCTACAACGAAATAAAATGACCGCGCTTTGAGTCACTCGCCGTCATTTTATTTCGTTGTACCAAATACACTCGTATTCTGAAGCACTTTAGGTTGAATTTAAATTGTTACTGAATTAGTCTCTTCGCCGCCACTCCGTCCGTCGGCGCTGACCCTAAGTGTGTCGCTCATAAAGTCACCCCTGTGTTTTAGAATATAAGTTAGATCTTATGACCGTAAGCTAAGTAACTAGTGTGTTACAGAATAAACAGTGATACATTTATAACCAATCACTATATTACTTGGACACGGAGTGCCGTAACCCAAAGGTCTCCTACACTATGAATATCTTCACCGGAAATTTGATAACTGTCCGACCCGGGCATTGAATCCGAGACCCCATTCACAGTAGTTAAATTCACTATCACTTAAACTAAGTTCTTTTTTATATTTTCTTTTCTGTCATGATTTAAGTACGCCCTTTTGTGTGCCAAATAAATCGTTTCTTTCTTTCTCTCACTGTGCCCCAGATGCTCTAAAGCTTTAAATAGTGACCTTTTAATAAACCTATGTGTGTCGTAGGTGTTTTGATTTTAGCGCCGACCTTATATAACATTGTAAACAATATTTATATAAATAATTTGTTGACATTTATATTTATTAAGTAATACATCGTAGCGGCGTGCGTAGGGTTACAAAATAAGGCACGCCATATTACTTCACAATAAATTAAGGAAGATCCATCTTTTTCTTTTTAAACTTAAGACTTAATTGAAATTAAAAAATAATATTGTCTCACGTTTACGCAAATTTTATACATTGAAATTAAACAAATTTATACGGATTTTATCGCGTCGATTATTTTTTATAAAACACTATTATTACATAATTTTGAAACTTTAAACTATTATTGTTCAACACTTTTACTAGCTACTGTTTACTTCTCTTTACGCTATTTAAATTATAAAACTATTTACATTAAATTTTACACATTCTCCGACGTTTCGGTTGCTTTTCAGCAGCCATGTTCACGGGGAGACTTAATCCGTATATATGTGTTTCATTTCAATCAAACATTACTGCTGTCAAAACATAAGATCGATAGTTTTAATGATAGAAGAATTCAAAATCTTACAAATGTTCAGCGACTTATATCATTGGCTGTATGTCCGAATAAAGCAGTAGCTGCCAAAGTGGTCTAGGTGGACCCCCAAGGGTCCACGGGAGACTCAATGGTGGCCTACGTTGGCGTGACAAAAAAGAAATGGGGGTCCACAATTCGTAAGCGTGGGTCCACGAAGATAATATTTTAAGAAGCTAACTAAGCGACTAAACTTGCATATTATTCCATATTCAGTACCAGTGAAACTGCAACCTACCGATTTTTTCGGTAGAGGTCCAGCCCGTAGAGATTTAATCAATTTTTTTATTTGATTCTACTTGTTTGATTCTTCACCAATATAAATACGAATGCCAAGGAATATGGTAGAAATGTAGCTGCAGGGGGTCCGGCGGCACCAGCTAAATTTTGAAAGTGGTCTATGAGAAAAAAATATCTGGGAACTTCTGGAGTAAAGTAATAAATGAAGGAGCTACATGACTTATATTGACATTTAAATATAATAATCTGGGTTTAATACAGTAACAGTTTAGAAGTAAGAATCATTCTTCTCTCTCTTCATATTTAAAAGCTTTGCTCGTGTCGGTGGAGTATACGCCATCTTTCTTTTCGGCCATTATGGAAAAGAAATGTGTATCTTCGAACATGCAAGAAATATTGGTTCAACCAAAGCACATGAGTATTCACTCAAAGCCGGTCAAAAGTCGAAAATGTAAAGTATGATAAAACTTGTTGCAACTGTCTCTTTCTGACACCTAAATCACCGGTTTATGAAACTACTGACTGACTTGACTGTGACTTGTAATTTCTTATATCTTTTATTAAAAAAAATTGTTCCAACAATGTATCGTTGTTTATTTTTTATATCCACATGATATATTGCACAAAATGATGATGGCCAGGTATTTTGGGTAAATACTCGTATGTGCAACGGTACATTTCATCTACAATACTTTAAGACCATAAAATATGACCGCACTATTCTGTTACACTCTGTATACAATATATATTTGTGTCAGACCCTTAGCGTTAATCAGCGCGATGTTATATATAATTATGTCGCAGGCAATTTGTATGATGCCGCGTTTTACAAACGGCGTTTGTATGATTCTGCGTTTTACAAATGGCGTCGTCTGTTTAAAAACGGTCGTTGATTGTTATAGTAGGGTGACCGTCGACGGAGCCTCCTATTTTTGAGTGGGTGTAAGAAGGAACCTAACATAACCTAACCCTTCCGAGACGGAATGCAGTGATTTGAGGCGTATAGGTGCTGGTTATGCTGTTAAATTGTCTATCAAATGTTGTGGCATATTATAAAGTGACAAGGCAATTTACATTTTGCCTTCGGCATATTTTAAAGCAGCGAGCGTTTTTAAACGGACGACGCCGTCTGTAAAACGCGGAATCATACAAATTGCCTGCGACATATACATATATGTATATCTCTACAATCCATGTACTCGTCAATTTAATTAAATTCTTGTTCATATAGAATTTTCTCGGCGAAATCGATAAGGGTACTCCTACTTTGAAGTGTTCGGTGAGAACAGTTGCTCGCGCCGAATATGTAAATAATAATGAAACTAGTAACTATTTACTGACTGCACAAATAGGGACTTGACCCCACATCAAACATTTGTGAGATCCATAAGTAATTGTGCCGAATAATAATAATAATATTCTACCACACACGCACAACACCATCCAGCCCAAACTAAGCAGAGCTTGTACTATGGGTACTAGACAATGGATAAACATATATACCTATATACCTTTTTTTTTAATAATATTCTACCGCATACACACAACACCATCCAGCCCAAACTAAGCAGAGCTTGTACTATGGGTACTAGACAATGGATAAACATATATACCTATATACCTTTTTTTTTAATAATATTCTACCGCATACACACAACACCATCCAGCCCAAACTAAGCAGAGCTTGTACTATGGGTACTAGACAATGGATAAACATATATACCTATATACCTTTTTTTTTAATAATATTCTACCGCATACACACAACACCATCCAGCCCAAACTAAGCAGAGCTTGTACTATGGGTACTAGACAATGGATAAACATATATACCTATATACCTTTTTTTTTAATAATATTCTACCGCATACACACAACACCATCCAGCCCAAACTAAGCAGAGCTTGTACTATGGGTACTAGACAATGGATAAACATATATACCTATATACCTTTTTTTTTAATAATATTCTACCGCATACACACAACACCATCCAGCCCAAACTAAGCAGAGCTTGTACTATGGGTACTAGACAATGGATAAACATATATACCTATATACCTTTTTTTTAAATAATATTCTACCGCATACACACAACACCATCCAGCCCAAACTAAGCAGAGCTTGTACTATGGGTACTAGACAATGGATAAACATATATACCTATATACCTTTTTTTTTAATAATATTCTACCGCATACACACAACACCATCCAGCCCAAACTAAGCAGAGCTTGTACTATGGGTACTAGACAATGGATAAACATATATACCTATATACCTTTTTTTTTAATAATATTCTACCGCATACACACAACACCATCCAGCCCAAACTAAGCAGAGCTTGTACTATGGGTACTAGACAATGGATAAACATATATACCTATATACCTTTTTTTTTAATAATATTCTACCGCATACACACAACACCATCCAGCCCAAACTAAGCAGAGCTTGTACTATGGGTACTAGACAATGGATAAACATATATACCTATATACCTTTTTTTTTAATAATATTCTACCGCATACACACAACACCATCCAGCCCAAACTAAGCAGAGCTTGTACTATGGGTACTAGACAATGGATAAACATATATACCTATATACCTTTTTTTTTTGTAAATACATACATATTATAATAGAAACACCCAGACCAAGACAAACATCCATGTTCATGCACACAAATGTTTGACTTGTGCGGGAATCGAACCCGCGACCTCAGGCGTGGCAGTCGGTTACACTAACCACTACGCCATCGAGGCCGTGATATTTGTGTCCGTAGTTTGAATGTTTATAAGGTCCCCTGCGACACAAGAATTATTTTTTTATATTAAAGACCCAATCTATACCTGTACGTAAACAAAAAGCATCGTGCCCCTTTTAAAATATACTAACTTTAAAAGGGGCTTTGGCTGCCTCGATAGCGTAGTAGTTAGTGTAAGCAACTGTCACGGCTGAGGTCGCGGGTTCGATTCCCGCACAAGTCAAACATTTGTGTGCATGGACATGGATGTTTGTCTTGGTCTGGGTGTTTCTATGTACAATACGTACGTATATACAAAAAAAAAATACAAAAAAGGGTATAATATGTTTATCGATTCTCTAGTACCCACAGTACAAGCTCTACTTAGTTTGGGCTAGATGGTGTCGTGTGTATGTGGTAGAATATTATATTATTACTGACAGCAACAAGAGAATCGTGCTCCTGCCTGGAAACCGTCCTCAATGCAGGAGATTGAAATAACGAATAAAATGCACTTAGAATAGGAAAAAGTATTAAAAATATATTTTATGGTGATTGGATCGGCATCACTTGACCTATTAATAGTAGTAATGTATACGACTAAGGCTGATACTGAGAGAGTAGTTCATCAGTACAACCAAAACCTGGAATAACTCTAGTTTGCACGCACCCTTATTGTAATAAGACCTTTGTCGATACCTACATATTTGATTACATTCGTGTTTATAGTTATGTCAAACTTGTACAAAAGTTAATTAATCAAATTTGGTACAAGAGTTACTTATTTATAGTAAACTAAATGTTACCTGCGACTTCGTCCGCGTAGATTTTAACTAAAAAGTGTTTGTCTCCGCGGCTCCCTATTTTTTTTCTAAAATCAAAGTAGCCTAAATTACTCCTTATAACATCAGCTATCTGCCAGTGAAAGTCCCGTCAAAATCGGTTCAACCGTTTCGGAGATTAACCGGAACAAACAGACAGACAGACGGACAAAAAAATAGATGTTTTTGTGTAGGTACCTTATATACTTTCATATGCATTAGATAAAAAGCTGTTATTTTGACATTACAAACAGACACTTCAATTTTATTTATTTGTATAGGTGTATAGATACAAAACAGAAATTGGAATAGCTTCCTTGAGTGGCATTACATAAATAACTAGCTACAGCCCGCGGCATCACTCGCTTGGTATATCATTAAAACAAAACATGGCCTATTACAAAGGGATAATGCACCTTTCTATTAGAACAGAACTTTTAAAATCGGTTGAATAGTTTCAAAGTTCATCCCTTACGTGTAAACTAATACATTCCATCAGGAAAAAGCAAGTAGATAGATATATAAGGGATATTAGGGCCACTACTTACTGAATTATTTTTTTTTTATTTTTTTTATTTTGCTCGTCAAAATGACCACACTCCACCTGATGGTAAGCAGTCGTGTGGTCTAAGAGCAGTGGCTTCCACACCGCCCTCATAGCAGCCAAGGCGATGTTGAGGTCTCTACTTTGACGGCCTGAGAAGGTGCTTTTTCACGACCCGCTAAAGGACCCAGGATTGAAGGAAGAAGAAAAAGCCTCTTTACATGGACAAGTTATTCCAAATCTGGGTGTACCTTGTGTCCGTTGCTTGAATGTTGGTAAAGACACAGGAATAACTCTTAGAGACGGCGTACTCTTTAAAAAACAGAAGGTATTACCGATACCACTTGTTAAGAGACTCTATGGAGTTTAAGAAAGCACCAAGGCAAGGCACCAGCTCTATTCTATTGATACTTATAGATGCCGACTCTTTGCATGATTCGTGTTGATGAATTATATTCTCAGTAAGCAAAGCACAAGAATTCAGTACCACCTTACTCAACCTGGACAACGAACCTAGGAGCCCGCGATCGATCGTAAACTTATGTTAAGGACTAACAAGACAGTGATAGGTGCCATTCCTATCAAGTTATATTTTAGGCATTTGTCCTACTGGTCGGTTAAGAAAAGTACACACGATATAAGATTCCGTGTGAATAAGAGAGATAGATTTATGCAGAGATAGATAGATAATAGCTGACTAGTAACGTTTCTGCAAGTTCCGACTTTATTAGTTACAGTTACGACAGCTATCAAAGTAAATACCGAGAACGCAAATCGAGAAGCTTCGAGAAGCTTCTAGTAGCTTATTGCTTGCGATCTAGTTATTAGTTCAAGCTCAACTTGAACATGCATAGCTTCACGTCTTTCTCTGAAGAGATAGGCAGAAGTTCACATTTCACTAGCTGTAGTTTTAAATGCCACGCAATAAGGCAAACCTATCGCCATCTATCGGGCACCGTTTCAGAATCAGCTGATACTGATATTGTGCTGATCGAAAATCTCAGTCAAACTTTTCTTAACTTTGAAATCTGAGAGACGAGAGAGTAGCATTAAAGGAGCGAGCTAATTGCCGTCTATCCAGCCTAGTTCCAGACACTGCAGTGCTACTGAGAGTATTTCACTTTCCCAACCTGAGAATCAAAGCCCAAGACCTCAAGTACGGCAGTCACATTCACAACCGCTGTGCCACTTAGACAGTAAACTCGATTCGCTCACCACTTATCGGGCAATATAACCAATGCTTTACAAAAGTATAATTTGGTTGACATATTATCCAAAATTCAACATGGATATTCGAACATCCAATTATATACCATCAAAGAATCGATATCCTCAAGTAAATTAACTCTGACATACGTTGACCTATATCACAAACGGAGTATATAAGTACCTACATATGTGGATATATATGTTTTAGATTTATTTGTTTTCGTGTAGCCGTAGCCCTCGCTACGGCGTAGCACGGAGCTACGAAGGTTCCATGGGTTGTTAATTACTTTTATGGGTTTATGGATTGTCTGTACTTTTCCTTCTTTCGTGTTGATTGGTTAAAAGCAATGGATTGAGTGTCGTTTGTATATAGTTACAAATAGGTACCGTCGGCCAAAAATGTGGTCTACCATCCTACGGTTGAAGTTCATTTGAACGTCATGAAACAACAAGATCTATTTTCCCTAGCAATAATATTATGACAGTGATCATTGCTCTCTTTATGATGTATTATATTTACGTCATGCCATGTGTCAAGATTGAATTATCACAGCTAGCAACGACTCACCAGCTCCTCCAAAAGAAAAGTCAACTTTAGCGATGATTAGATCTCATAGAAACTTTTGTCATAACTGGTAAACCACTTTCTTGTCAGACTATTTGGATTAGAAAACTTGCGATATATAGTGTATGACATATTCGAGTCTCAGGTCAGGCAAAATATTATTGCGAGTAGTCTCAAGACGTTTTTAATGGCAACACGGTGTCTAGAACTTAAAGCGAGCGATAATTAACTATTTAATACGCACATAACTTCGAAATGTCAGAGATGCGTACCTTGGGATCGAATTCGAGACCCCTGCGTGGCAGTCTAACGGTTTCTCACTAGGCTATCGCTAGGTACCTATAACATAGGACTTAAAACCAAGCTGGTGAAATGTGAGTGTGATACACAGCCTAACCCTTCGAGAATATTAGCGTATGTGTATCTATGTTAACTGAGTGTACTCGTTAAAATCAGACTTCATCCTCTTGCCCTGGTCCCAATTTATTTGGGGTCGGCGCAGTATATCCTTCGCTTCCATACTTCTCTATCACCCGTCATCTGATCATTTACCCCTTTCCCTTTCATATCCATCCTCACACAGTCCATCCATCTTTTTCTTGGCCTTCCTCTCCCTTTTCATCCCTCTACCCTCATATTCATCACTTGCTTACCTACATACGTTTCATCTCTTCGCATAACATGTCCATACCAAGCCAAACGATTTTCTTTCATCTTCTCATCTATGGGCACCACTTCCAGACTACCTCTTACGTGTTTATTCCTAATTCTGTCCATTCTCGTCACTCCACACATCCATCGTAACATTCTCATCTCTGCTACATGCAATCGTTTCTCATCCATCTCCTTAGTAGTCCAACACTCAGTTAATAATCAGACTATTACACAAATATATGGCTGCTTCGTTGGTACCACGTCATAATTTTGCGCTTATGTTTGCCTACTATAATGAGCTCCGGGAATCGTTAATAGGTTTTTTGTAAAGGGATTTCAGTAGCAGCAGTCTGGCAATATGCCTAGTAGACAGAAATAGGGTCTCTATTGTGGATTCCAAAATATAGCATAGGCAATTTTTTTTCATTCGCATTATAAGTAATAAATGTTACAATAAAATTTTCTTTTTGTGATGCAAACACAAACTCGTTCGAGTTTTACCGTGCATCATCTCATCGACTGCGACATAACTACGTCAATTCATGCATAGTAAAATACCTTACAAACGTATAATCCAATGAACAAAAATTTTATACACTGCCTAATATTAGATTTTTACATATTGAAGGTAGATTAAAAAATACGAATATTGAACCAAGCATCGCTCACGTCACCGCATTGGCTGTCTTTTGTATGAAGCCAGTGTTCATATTACGTATATACAGAATGTTCCATAGTGATATATAAATAAGTTCAGTGCAACTCTAACTAAACATTCAGAGATATATAAACAAAATGCTATAATAATACAAAACTTTTAACTACAATTTCAATTATTTGTGTCATCTTTCGGGTCACTCAGACTTCCAGTCCTAAAACTTGGCACTTTTAAAGCGAAACTTTGTTAACTTGTTCATAAATTAAAACCGTCGTGTTGAGAGAGCCTCGTCCTACTTTGCATAACGGCTCCCATCAATAATCATTTTTGTCTTTATTCAAATTTATCGGAGTTCGTCGAAGGAATTTTGTTAAAAATTCAGGTGCGATGAGAGACTCTTAGAAGGAAGATGGAAAATCGATCAGAAGAAATCTTATTTGATTTAGACTTTATTTTATAATAAGAAAAAAAATGCGTTGTCGGTCCTATTGATTGCAAAATTTTTATTCGAATGATATTCGAGTACAATTGTATTAGAGTACGATAGACGCAACATATTCTATCAATCTACGTACGAATATATTCTCTGTAATTTTTTATACTACTAAAGCTATTTACTCAGATTACTTTAGGCATATTTTTAGATTATGTTTATTTTGTATATGGCAGCATTGCTAAGTTAAATGGCAATTTAACTTAGCAATGCTGCCATTTTTCTATTCAAAAATACTGACAAATGTCGCTATTCTTTTTATCGTTTTATTAAATTTTTAACCTTATATTTTTCTTCTCTTTCATTTCTTAATTTTAAATTTTAACAGTGTCAATGAGACCGATATAATATATTTTATTTATTTCTTTCTTTTATTTTATTTTGTTGTTATTTTGTTGTTATTTTGTTGTATTGTCGACCTCGATGGCGTAGTGGTTAGTGTAACCGACTGCCACGCCTGAGGTAGCGGGTTCGATTCCCGCACAAGTCAAACATTTGTGTTCATGAACATGGATGTTTGTCTTGGTCTGGGTGTTTCTATGTATAATATGCATGTATTTACAAAACAAAAGGTATATATGTATGTTTATCCATTGTCTAGTACCCATAGTACAAGCTCTGCTTAGTTTGGGCTAGATAGTGTTGTGTGTATGTGGTAGAATATTATATTATATTTTGGTCCGCAGTCGAAAAACTGGTCATGCACGTTGCTGTAGTCTGAGGCTTATGTGTACTTTGTTTATATATGTATAATACAAGATAACATGAACATCCAAATCATAGTTCAACTTTACCTTTTATAAACAAGTACCTATACCCTCGATGGGTATAAGTCTAGTACCCGTAACCGCATTGTTTGTCTGTGTGACGGATGCGTGGGGTAGCCGCAACAACCCTTGTTATGTGGGGTAGCGGCTGATGTTAGCCGCATGAGAAAATAGGTCATCGCTCTTCCGTAACATAAATACGATGAAGTAAAAGTTCAAAAAGTTTTTGTGGTAGTTTCCTTTTCTTTTAATTAGCAAAACTAGGGCATCTGTCTTAATTTCTAAAATTTCTTGGGATGAAAGTAGTTAAAGTAAATATATATACAAAAACAATTTAATATATCCTTACTAATATTTTTTTTTTTTTTTAATTCTTTTTTTGTTTCTTGGAACTTTTACGCACAGCGTATGTCAGTTCCATCATAGCCTAAACCTAATACTAACCTCATATTTAACTATTTTAATACATCCGACATGAATTTGAACAAAACTTTCGCGTGGTCGCTATTAGGTTCCGATAAAATTTTGTGTAACATCCCTATGTCAGCTCTATTCAAATTCAAGTCGGACACTAATCTATTTCTGCTAGACTCAAATCTGACACACTCCATCAACAAATGGTGTAAGTCCTCCACAACTTACTAATATTATAAATTCAAAAGTAACTCTGTCTGTCTGTTATCTATTCACGGCTAAACCACTCAACCGATTTGGATGAAATTTGATACAGAGGTAATTTAAAACCTAGGAAAGGACATAGGCTACTTTTTATTGATGTAGGTACCACACAGACGGAGTCGCGCGCAAAAGCTAGTTGTATATATTCTCGTTGCAAGGATGTCGCAATGGTTTACGTAGTAATTTCACAACTAAAGTGTAGTGGGTTCGATTTCACACAGGATAAATGTGCCATTAACAGATACTTGCATCAAAGTAGTTGAATTTTGAACTTTAATAAGAAACTAAAATATTAAAGAACAGTTTTAGTTGTTTGTAAAGCTCTCGCGTTACAAGAATCATTACTAGTGCAAGTTATTATAAAAATAGCTCAGTGGGGAGACCAACAGACTGCAATGCAGAGAGTCTCCGGTTCGAACCCACGTCGCGCACCTCTGACTTTCGGAAGTTATGACTTTTCGAAATTATGTGCGTATTGATTGACAATTATCGCCTGCTCCGTGCCTCGGAGAGCACGTTAAGCCGTCGGTCCCGGTTGCCATGAACATCTATAGCAGTCGTTATTGGGAGAGTGTCGACACAAAAGATCCCACTGGGTCGAAGTGTCGCCGGTCTGCATTGACTGGCCCCCACATAAGATACGATACGATACTATTATAAAAATAACTGTAGCCTATAGTTTTACATACAAAGAAAAATATAGCTTATACAAAATACTGTCTTATTTTCCGTATGTATCTCTATTGTTAGGCTTGCAGCATGCAAGTCACAATAGAAACTTGTGAAGGACGCGCCAATAATAAAGTTGATGAGCGGAGGGTATCTTGACAAGCGGAACTATGTTCCAAGGTCGGTTTCTTCTGCGATACAAAGTCAAAAGGAAAAATATATACGCTTGATAAAAACGTGCGGAAAACTGCGTTATAACGCAACGAAAAGGGGATGGATTTTACTTAAGAGTCGTGTTTTTGCCGCGGTAAATTGTTTCATCAACCAAGAACTTAATATATTTTCTTTACGTAGTTTCTTAGCTTTTTTCATTTTTTTTTTATGGGCTCATAGCCAATTGCTCTTACTGATCGGTAAACGATTAGCGAGGTTAAGCAACGTTGGGTGCGGTCAGTCTATAGATGGGTGATCGCTTAGTGGTATTTCATCTGAGCGTCTCCGTGCTTCGGAGGGCACGTAAAAAGTCGGTCCCGGTTGTTGTCAAACTGATAGCAGTCGTTAAGCCATGGCAGAGGCCTACGGGCGGCTTGAACAACACTTGACAACAAGTTGGCTACTAATCACACGAAAAGAAGAAGAAGAAGAAGAAGTAGATAGTTTCTCGCCTATATAACTGAATGGGTAGACATGATGTGTTGGTATTACACCCAACTTTTCACATTTCGTATAGATTTGAGGTCTTAATTAACAGGCGCCGCCGAATTATTACCGTAGCTCGTGCTAATTCGCCTTCTTCTCCTTGTGGACAAAATTTAGTTTGATAATAATATGTTTGCGGATGAATGGAAGAAGATTTTTTTTTATACGTCTAATGTGGCAAACAGGTATACGGCCCACCTAATGGTCAGTGGTCACCGTAGCCTATGGACACCTGCGACACCAGAGGCATCACTTGCGCGTTGCCGACCCTTTAGGAAAGGAAGTGGGAAGGCGAAGGAACGGGAAGGGGGAAAGAGGGTGATTGGGCCTCCGGCACTCTCACTCACTGAACGAAACACAACAGTAGAAGAATTTCTTGACAGAACTCTACTACTACTCACGTATAGCAGTCACATTCACTCCCACTACACCACAGAAGCTAATAATATTATCATGTATACTGACGTCGTTCATTCGTTTCACGCCTTTTATGCAGTGGTCTGACCGCCGGCGAGAAAACGACTAACTATCGGCGATTTTCTCTCTCAAGAAACGCACAAATAATATACATTCCGTGCAAACGAAAGAGATGCATATATTAAAAATTGCTCGCTGACTGTTCACACTGCCGGCGACGACTCGCTTTACTAGTTTTGTCGCTGAGCGACAAGAGCTTTCAAAAATAAACTCGCTCAGCGATGCTCGCTCGTCGCCGCGCGCAGGTTTGCACAGGACTGAGCGACCGCGGGCGAGTGGCGCGAGTAATCACTCGTCACACTTGCACACTCGCTTATAGACCGGCGACAAAACTATCGAAACTACACACTCGCTTCCAGTTATCGTCAACTCGTTTATAGTTTCTAGTTTTACTCGTTTCTCGTTCATCATTGGCGGTCGGACCACTGCCTTAAACCATATTTCTTCCCGAACGTAGCGAGCGACTGCAGTAACATAATCTAATAAAAATTGACACAATTTAAAGGCGCATTAAGATTTGTACGTAAAGGAAGAAACACAATAAGGGTGGAAACGATGGAATGTTTCACCCGTCATGCGTGACACGTGACGAGTCTACGTGACTCGAAACAACGGCGATTGGGTTTACGTCAAACACAATATTTTCTATATTCCCGACTTGCTAGAAAATAAATTGTAAATATCTCTTTGAGTTAGCTGTTCCTCGCAGTTGCACCCACGTAAAGGATTGTTGCTCTGCTCCTGTCGCTCGTAGCGTGATGATATATAGCTTATGGTACTTCTGGATAATATAGGTAGATTTCTAAAGGTAACGGTTCAGTAATTTACAGTTTATCGATTACAAACAAGCAAATCTTTCCTTTTTGTAATATCGGTAGGTATTGTAAATGGGTTACCAAGAGGACGTAACCTTTTTGTAATATCGGTAGGTATTGTAAATGGGTTACCAAGAGGACGTAACCTGTTTCTTCTTCTTTTCGTGTGGTTAGTGGCCAACTTGTTGTCAAGAGTTGTTCAAGCCGCCCGTAGGCCTCTGACATGGCTAAACGACTGCTGTCAATTTGACAACAACCGGGACCGACTTCTTACGTGCTCTCTGAAGCACGGAGACGCTCAGATGAAATACCACTAAGCGGTCACCCATCTATAGACTGACCGCACCTAACGTTACTTAACCTCGCTAATCGTTTACCGATCAGTGAGTGCAACTGCCTATGAGCGCCTATCCTTATTTGCCACATTTAATTATTATGGCAGCATAATAAACGCATAACGGCATTAAAGTGCGAGTTGATCTCTGCCTGATGGTAATCAGTTACAGTAGCCTGTGGGCTAAGCGCTTGTGATACCGTAGGTGCAACTAAAATGTTAAAATCAATTTAAATGATTTCCGACGCGAATAACATGCGGAAATTAAGGCAGTCACGCAGTTGTAAGCCTCGTGTAAACCATCAATAGGAGGCAATGCACACACGAAAGTAGCCTGTATGATTTACTCGCGCTTGTTAGCTTGTAGCTTACGCGAGTAGCTTGCGTATGCAGCATGCCCGAGTAGCTCGCGCGTGGAGCTCGTGCGAGTAGCTTGCGCATGTAGCCCTCGCCATCTACATGTTTTTGTACTAATATAATCAAATAGAAAGATCCACTTAACAGAAACTTCATTATTTAACTTGCCTAGTAAAATATGTTTAATTCTAAAACTTTAACCAGAAATCGAGGATTACTGTATTATTCAAAGTTTAGCGAAGGATCGCTCAAGCGCCGTTGTTTGAGTAGCAAGAACAAACACCGTCTTGAATTACTTGCAAGTTTATTGTTTTAACAATAGTGTGAAGAGCATTATGGTAAGACTAGCTGCTTACCACGGCTTCGTCGCAACTATGAACTAAGAAACCACACATTTTATATTTACATAATTACACTAGATGTGCCCGCGGTTTCACCCGCGTTTTTCGTTACTTCGTTGCCCCCGTGGGTCGTAGCGTGATGTTATATAGCCTATAGCCTTCTCGATAAATAGGCTATCCAACACTAAAATAATTTTTCAATTCGGACTAGTAGTTCCTGAGATTAGCGCGTTCAAACAAACAAACTCTTCAGCTTTATAATATTAGTATAGTTTTTTCTGTGTGTGAACATGTGCAACAGGAGACCAACCATTACCTACGATTTGACAAACCACAGGTATACGCTAAAGAACACCGATTCCTAGCAAGGATGCTTCAAGAGGCTATTGAAATCAAAAAACATTCTAATTTCAATAGAGAAGATGGTTGGAATGTACCACCAGCTTGGGATCCAGTAATTCAAATAGTCAAACCGAAGAAAAAGCAAAACACAGCTAGACTTCATGATACTTTGAGCTCTTCTTCTCCCTAGCCTTCATTATTCCCAAGTCACTTGGGGTCGGCTTTTCTAGTCTAACCGGATTTGACTGGATATCAGTTTTTACACGGACCGACTGCCATCTGACCTCCACAACCCGAAGGCTAACGATACCCTAAGGCTATAACTAATTAATACGCACATAAGTTCGAAAAGTCAGAGATGAGCACCTTGGGATCGAACTCGAGACCTCTGCGTAGCAGTCTAACGGTGTCCCACTAGGCTATCGCTGCTACCTCTTTTAGGATGCAAGCGTAATACTAGGTATGTGCGTTAATGCTTTTAATTATACGACACATATAATATCTAAGTGCCTTAAAACTCAAAGAACAATGGTCAAATCGTACCTGACGGCGACCCGACATGTATTGTATATTAAAATATCCGTTATTGTTTAAGATTTTAGGAAAGATAAGAAATATATGTTTATGAAGCCAGGGAAAAGATATAAATTTTTTTTGATATCGTATTTTCTTTAACTTTATATAATTTTAGGAACGCATCTTTTCATTTCACTTACGATGTGTTTCGTTTCTTTTCGCATACTAAAAGGTTCAGTACTCAATACTTGCAATTATTTTCATATTTTCGAAGAGTTATTAACAGTAGTACAAATAAATAAATACGTAGAGATCAAACCAGTTAGTATTATTTTTTATGCAATTGATATATGCGTATGATGTAGGTACAAAGTAGCACAGCGTTTTGTTCACGATATTAAAATATTTAGGCTTCTTACACATTATTTTCATACATGATGGTATTAAATACATGAAAATAAACCAATCCCACTCCAGTTTGTTTCTGGAGATAGCAAATAGAAATCAGGTACAGCTCCTATATAAATTTAGTCATTGTTCTTTGATAACTTAATAGAATATTAATTAACCTGTAACTTAAGGCAAAGAAAAATTTAATAAAGTCACTCAATATTCGCCGGGCGCTATCAGATATTTTTAATTTCCGACACTGGCGTCCCGTAATGAGGGGGAATCCTCGTTAATCTCATTACGTTAGCCTACCAGGCGAGGTCAATTAGTGGAGGTCTGCCAGTATTGGGAGGAAAACATAAAGAATTATCTCATACTGGATATTATGTTTACATAATATTATCTTATGTTTACGCGAATGTTATACATTGAAATAAAAACTACTTTATACGGATTTTGTCGCGTTGTTTATTTTAGTACATTTATATTACATAATTTTGAACTAAGCACTACTATTATTGAATTCCACTACAATTTAAGCTATTTAGATTAATTAAAACTATTTATATGTAAGTTTATAGTTTAGCAGCGATACCTCAGTGGGGAGACCAATAGACTGCAATGATGAAATTCGGAAGTTATATGACTTTTCGAAATTATGTGCGAATTGATTGACAATTATCGCCTGCTTCGTGCCTCGGGGAGCACGTTAAGCCGTCGGTCCCGGCTGCCATGAATATCTATGACAGTCGTTATTGGGAAGTCAGTGCCCTCTAATATCCTGACACTGGTGTAGACCAGTGTCAGGATATAATACCCGAAGGCTAACGATACCCTAAGGCTAGCCTTAGGGTATCGTTAGCCTTCGGGTTGCGGAGGTCAGATGGCAGCTGCTCCGTGTAAAAACTGATATCCAGTCAAATCCGGTTAGACTAGAAAGCCGACCCCAAGTGACTTGGGAATAATAAAGGCTAGGGAGAAAAAAACATATAAATGTGTTAGTTGTAAAATTAAAAGCATTTAGGCAAGCATGCGCTTACGATCGAATATCATGACATTTTGCATACACGTTGGTACATACCTTTAATCAGAAATACGACTCCCGCTCGAAGCCGCGGGCAAAAGCAAGATGTTCATAGAGCTGAAATTAACTTTAAAAAGACTAATATTGTTGCTCAATTTTACTTACGTATCGACAATCGAACGGATCTGTAAAACAGAAGTATCGTGCTATCACCGCGGACATAGCAGGCAAAGAATACTGAATAAACTAGGATAGTCACAACATCCCGGTACACAAGCCTGCCGTTTTCCTCTTTGTACTACACAAATATGTAAGTAAGTACGTAACTTCCAAAGGCGCCCTCAACTGACCTAGAAAGCCGAGTTCACATTCATTGTTGCGCCAACAAAGAGATCAACTCTACACACACTAATTAAGGCGCTTGACATATTGTATTGTGATCTCAAGCACAAAGAACTAAGTGTCTTGATCCTTATCTTCTGTTTGACACCTACTGCCTCAGTGGTGCAGGCGTTTTTGAGGTGATGGGTTACGTTCGCGAGTCGCGCATAGCGTTACTGCGTTTTTCTGTCAAGAAAATCTCAGTGGCAGCAGGGGGTCTGTACTATGCTCGGTAAACGGGCCTATGACGTGGGTACTTAAACCTTAAATAAATATGGGTATGATGTATTACTACTGGCTACCTATTCAGCGATATAGGTATAAGGATTTATTTTATTTTTGTATGTTTCTTTGTAATGCTAAAAATCTAAAGAACCGATTTAAAAAGTATTTCGCAATTGGTAAGCTACTTTCCACTCAAGAACACGCTTGCCCCAGCGGTTGTCGGCTCTTTTTTTATTTTTTTTTATTTTGCTCGTCAAAATGACCACACTCCACCTGATGGTAACCAGTCGTGTGGTCTAAGAGCAGTGGCCTCCACACCGCCCTCATAGCAGCCGAAGCGATGTTGAAGTCTCTACTTTGCTGAGAAGCCTGAGAAGATGCTTTTTCACGCCCCGCTTAAAGGACCCAGGATTGAAGGAAGAAGGAAACACGTGCCTTGGCAGAGAATTCCATACCTTGGTCGTTTGGCAGAGGTATGAGGACCCAAACTTTTTGGTACGCGCTCTAAACGACTCTACCATGTAAGGATGGCATCTGAGCCCAGCACGCGTTGTTCTGGATAGGAAAGGGGAGAATAACTCTTCAGAGCACTCCCCGTGGTATATTCTGTAGAAACATGCCAATGAGGCAATGTTCCTACGGAGTTGCAGAGGTTCCAGTGAACTCGTGACCTCTGGATCTCCGATGATACGGACAGCCCGCCGCTGTAACCGGTCGAGAGCGTCCAGCAAGTACTGCGCGGAGCCATCCCAAAGATAAGAACAGTACTCCACGCAAGGGCGCACTTGTGCCTTATACATTAGGCACAGTTGCCCAGGCGTGAAGAACCGCCTCACCCTGTTCAGAACTCCGAGTTTTCGCGAAGCTTGCTTAATAACGCTCTCGATGTAGGTTTTCTGATTAAGGGAGCGGCAAAGATCCATACCTAAGATGGAGAGGCTGTCACGTATCACCAGTGGAGTGTTCTTCAGAGAAGGGAGGGGAAGGAACGGAGACTTTTTGTTGAGAACGCGCATGCCTGGGTCTTCTTGGCGTTGAACTCGACCAAGTTCTTGGCACCCCATTCATAGATGCGGTCCAAGGTCTGGTCAAGTTCAACGACAAGATTCTGTCTTTTCCCCTCAACCTCAGCCTGTTTGGCCGCAGGATGTCGGAGATATCGCCCATGCACGGTACTGTCGTCCGCATAACAATGCATGTTGCCGAGATTCAACTTATCATTGATATGCAGAAGAAAGAGCGTAGGGGATAAGACAGACCCCTGAGGCACTCCTGCATTGACCTCCATAAATTTGGAAGCGCGACCGTCGCAAAGGACCCGAACACGACGCTTCTGCAGGAAACTTGCAATCCAGGTGCACAGTTGAGGGGGCAAGCCATAGGCCGGAAGCTTGGAAAGAAGAGACCGGTGCCAGATTCTGTCGAAAGCTTTGGCTATGTCAAGGCTGATAGCCAAAGACTCGCCGTGCTTGTCCATAGCCTCACCCCAGAGGTGCGTGACGAACGCTAGAAGATCACCCGTTGATCGTTTAGACCGAAAGCCGTATTGGCGATCATTGATCAACGATTGATCCTCCAGGTAGCGGACAATTTGGGTGTTTATAATCCGCTCGAACACCTTGGAGAGCACCGAGGTGATAGCTATGGGTCGATAGTTGCTTGGCTCGTAACGATCCCCCTTTTTGGGAATCGGTTGAACGTTCGCCTCCTTCCAAGCCTCAGGCACAATGCCTGCAGCGTAAGACGTCCGGTATAGGCGCGTAAGCGTGGGAGACAACTCCGCTGCACATTTTTTAAGGACCACAGCTGGCATATGGCCAGGTGATGATGAAGCTACTTTATTCAAAAGTAGCATGGGCTATATAAGCTCAACCTATGAACCATCGTCGCGCTGTGCGCACAATCATAAAGGGGTGGAATCTCGCGGGAAAATATTTGAGTTTTTGTGTGTTGTTTGTATTGATTTAACTCAAAAACAAATCAACCGATTTTAAAAATTCTTTCATTATTGGAAAGCTATACTATCACCGAGTAACATAGGCTATACTTTTTTAAGTACTGTTACTAACATAATCTAATCTTCTTTTATGCGAGCGAAGCCTAGCAAAAGATATATTGTATAAAAATAGTTAGATTTTTCTTTATAAAGCACAAGCTTTTGCCCGCGGTTTCGCTCGCGTTAATTTAGAATTTGACAATTCGGGTTGTACTCTGCTTGTAATAATATAATTCAATCATAATTCGAAATACACGTGGCGCCATCAATTATCATAAGAACGTTATTATTGTTTTCCTCGGGAACAGTAATTTTTTTCGGGATGAAAGGTAGCCTATGTCCGTTTTGTACACCTGACCACGTATATGCAAAATTTCAGGATGATCGGTTCAGTGGTTTAGGCGTGAAAAGGTAACGAACAAACGGACTCATTTTCGCTTTTATAATATTAGTTAGGATGGCAATTTAATAGGTAAAGACCTATATATTGTTTTATGATAGACTAGCTGACCCGCGCAACTGCTTCACATAAGAGAATTTTCCTAGTTTTTGCAATATTTTTCATTTATGCTCCGCTCCTATTGGTCGTAGCGTGATGTTATATAGCCTATAGCCTTCCTCTATAAATGGGCTATCCAACACTGAAATATTTTTCTAATTACCCGTAGTTCCTTAGATTACCGCGTTCAACCAAACAAACAAAATGTGAGTGAAGTCGGCGCGTGAGCGCCCCCGCCTTTTTATAAATGCAGCGGATGGCCGTTTCGCGCGTTAAACAACAATCAACCGTATAGCCGTACCCATACTGGCGCGGCGAGATTTGGAAGTTTTATTTCATCTATATCTTGTGTGTTTATAAACCGATTCCTATATATTTTTTGAATATGGGAGTTTGATAAAGATATATCTATGTGAAATACAATATATTTATGTATTTTAAAACACTTTGAAGAAATGCCTAACGATTAAACACGTTGTTGTGGCTAATTTATAAAAGATAGATATATACTATTAAGGACTTTTATGTAGATCTTTTGAAGACCATCATCTTTGTAATACATACTTTTGGTGTATGATCAACGTATGCGAGGATAAGAGCTCGAAAGCGCATTTTCGTCCGACTTGCTTCAAATTTATCGTCACTGCTCAGCTCCTATGTGTCTTAGCGTTATGTTATATAGCCTATAACCTGCCCAGGAGTATGGACTACAATCGTACCAAGTTTGGTTAAAATCCCTTCAGTAGTTTTTGACCCATGCGTGCATATACAGACAGACAGACAAAAAATTTACTGATTGCATTTTTGTCATCAGTATCGATCACCATTCATCCTCCAATATTAATTTTGAATATATATTCAATGTACAGAATTGACCTCTCTACAGTTTTATTATAAGTATAGATAATCTACAATTTATCGGTGTGTGCTATGTTATTATGGAATAGATTGGTTGCTATAGTGTCCCGGTCAAACAATGGCAGCCGCGGACAAACGATGTAATGATTGATGGCGTCGCTTCATGTGTACTGTTCGTATTGATTGGTTTTAAATGTTGTTTCATGCATCAATTAGTTGACTACCTAATTGATCTGGTGGATATTTTTTTTTATCGATTTATGGGCAAACGAGCAGACGGATCGCCTGATGGTAAGCGATTACCGCCACCCATGGACACCTGCAACACCAGAAGAGTTAAGAGAGAAATGAGCGTACTCCTTTTTAAAAGGCCGGCAACGCATTTGTAACTCCTCTGGTGTTGCGGGTGTCCATGGGCGGCGGTAATCGCTTACCATCAGGCGATCCGTCTGCTCGTTTGCCTCCTACCTCATAAAAAAAAATAAAAAGTATAGAAAGCTATATTTTACCAAGTAACATAGGCTAAAGCATTGTACGAAACACATTTAATGGAATATCAGTTCTTCGAAAAATAGGCACGTTTTAATCTACATGTATTTCTCTGACTGTGTTGGACGGAAGTTCTATCGGACTACGAGAGTAGGGGATAGACAGTATTCTAGTGTTTGCGCATGTGTGCGGTACAATATCTCCTGCGCAGAGGTATCCCAGATGGAAATTCGATCTGACATGACTTCGGTTTATTAACCTCTGAATCTTCTTCGAAGAGGTTAATGAAAACACTATGTGGGTCTGTGTGTCTGTCTGTTAGTGACAGATTGATATTAGTGACAGATTGATGTTAGTGACAGATTGATGTTAGTAACAGATTGATGTTAGTGAAAGATTGATGTTAGTAACAGGCATAACTCCGGAACCACTGGGCCGATTGATTTGTAACTTGGTGTGCAGACACCTTGGGGTCATACCTCGGTCGAATTTGAGTATGAGTCAAGAGACCCCCGAGATATAGGGGTCACAAGGTCATAAGGTCAGGGGATATCTACCAACAGAGTGATTTGGAAGTCCAAACGAGAGGCTTTTGCCCAGCAGTAGGACATTACAAAAAGCTGATGAAAAACAAAATAAAAAAAAACCTTCAAATGAAGACGAATGTTGAATCCTGGATTTTTAACCCATCTCGTTATACATATTATTAGGTATACTTGCCTCGTTAGTCCCGTGGTTTAAGTAAGCGTTTATATGAAGATCACGGTCACAAGTTCGAATTCAGTTGCTGTGTCGAAAACATGTTTATAACTTTTTCGTATGAAATCCTTAGTAACAGCATGTAGTCTGGAAGTGTGTCCAGTAAAGAAAGAAAGAAAGAAAAGTAATTTATTAGACACAGCAATCAAAACACAACATATTAACATGGTAACAGTACAAGTGTTTACTATTTCTAATAATTACTATAATTAAAACAAAAAGAAGAAAACCAAACAAGTAGTACAAGGCAAGGCAATCAGTTGGCATAACTGATTGCCTTACATTTTGTTCCTTTTTAGTCCAACACCTACATTTTGCCATGTTTGGGGTCCTATAATAGAGGCCCATTAAAGAGTTAATGGGCCTCTATTATTATAGGACCCAAAACATGGCAAAATGTAGGTGTGGGATACCTCTACTGATGTCTTCGCTAGTAATAAATCGTGATTTCATACATAATGTTATCGCTTTGTACATTTTACTATCAAAAACTATGACTACACGTTTCTACTACACGCTAGCGATGGGCTATGATCGATAAAAATAGAATTATTCGAATTGCCAAATAAATCGGAATATTCGAAACATTGACGAATATTCAAATTCTTTAAATTTTAATGTTGATTGATTTAGTAGCGTCAATAAAAATACGATATTCGACATAAAGTTTCAATATCCGACTCAATTATATGTATATAATATCAACTCAGTATTAAACTGTCCCACTGCTGGGCCTCTTCTCACTGTGAGAAGGGTTAGGCCATAGTCCACCACGCTGGCCTAGTGCGGGTTGGCAGACTTCGCATATCTTCGAGAACATTATGGAGAACTCTCAGACATGCAGGTTTCCTCACGATGTTTTTCTTCATCGTTAAAGCAAAAGATAATTCATTATTTAATACGCATATAACTTCGAAAAGTCAGTGATGCGCGCCTTGAGTTCGAACTCGAGACCTCTGCATGGCAGTCCTCTATCGATTTTCTTCTAGAGTAGCAATTGCATATCGCTACTCCATGCTAAAATAATATACAGAGTGTAACAAGGTGTCGTCATATTTAAAGGCCGTATTGTAAACTATACTAAAGCTGGCTAGCTAATGTAAAACACGACGCGCGTTGAAAAAGCTCCCGTGCGAATTAGGCCTAACACTCGATGAAGTCTGCTGTGTGTCAACACGTGCAACAGGGGACCAACAACTACATGAGATTTGACAAACCACAGATACTCGCAAAAGAACAAAATCCGTTTATACTAGTTTCATTTCAATAAAGTAAAGCTCACAACTTGGATAAAAAAATCGTATTATCATCCAAATATATATCATAAATAATTTAAGACCTCAAAACATAGCCACATATTTATATGAGCGATATAAACAGATAATCTGGTTGCAAAATCGTCGAAAAACGTAATTTTCTGTGTGCGTCCTTTGAGGGGATTTCGCTATTCAATCTTTTCATATCAGCCTCCAACTCGCTTTATATTATATAATAATCTTCTTTTAAACGGAAACATTTATTTTAAAATGGGTTCTTTCGTTCGCTTTATGAGATCATTCTTATAAAAAGAATTCATTTTTGGTTTTAAGTTAATATTTTGGTTTATTTTTCAAGTCCTCGTAACGATAATATTTATTGGCATTGTGTACTATTTATATTCGAATTATAGTCGATTGTGTTGATAGCACTATACGTACTTACGTGAGGTACTAATCACTACCTCTATCTATACTCATCATCCTTTTGCCCTGGTCTCAATTTATTTGGGGTCGGCGCAGTATGTCCTTCGCTTCCATACTTCTCTGTCATCTGATGATTTACCCCTTTCCCTTTCATATCCATCGACCATCCTCACACAGTCCGTCCATCGTTTCCTTGGCTTTCCTCTCCCTTTTCGTCCCTCTACCCTCATATTCATCACTTGCTTATTTACATACGTATCATCTCTTCGCATATCATGTCCATACCTAGCCAAACGATTTCCTTTCACCTTCTCGTCTATGGGCACCACTTTCAGAGTACCTCTTACATGTTCATTCCTAAATCTGTCCATTCTCGTCACTCCACACATCGTAACATTCTCATCTCTGCTACATGCAATCGTGTCTCATCCATCTGCTTAGTAGCCCAACACTCAGCTCCATACAGTACAACTGGCCTTATAACCGGCTTATACATGCGACCCTTTAATTCAAAAGGCAGTTTAATTATATTGTGCCCGAGATCTGTCGCCATTTCATCCATCCTGTGTTGATTCGTTGCCCAACATCCTGATCAATTTTGCCATCATCTGTGAACCAATCAGTGAACCAAGGTAGCGAAAGTCGGAGCATACTGGTAGAGGTATACCGCCGAGTGTAACCGGTATAGGACCGCCAAAGTCACAGAACATGTATGTATTCCGTTTTGGTTCTGCTTATTCTAAGGCCTACATTCTCCAGTCTCTGCCGCCACTCCTCCAGCTTGCTCTGCATCTCTTGTCCACTCTCTGCTACCAAAACGATGTCATCGGCAAATAGCATGCACCAGGGTGCTTTTTAAAAATGGACATCAGGTAACTTTTGCACCATTTCTCGGGTATTGTCTTCTCATGCAACAACCTATTGAAGAATAAAATCAGCCACATCCATCCATCCTCTCCTAACACCTTCCATGCTTCTACTGGTATTCCATCTGGTCCTAACGCTTTCCCATTCTCTCACCTCTACCTCTACTGTTACTCATTAAACTAACTCAGATCAAATGTTTGGGATTATTTTCAATTCGAGGCTATATTCTCCGAGTCTGAGAAAGTGCTTCGTGCCACCGCCACTTAATGCTATTTGATGTATTGAATCGCAGCGGCACACCAGCGATCAGACACAATAGCTTTTTAATTACGTCTGGAAATCCAAAACTTGACAGGTTCTAAATATACTGTTTGTTGTTCTGTCCAGCACGTGGGAGCCGGTGATGCACTGGAAGCGGCGCTAGGTGATGCTAAGCGGCGCGATCCTGAGTGCAGCGCCGGTGTCTCTGCGCGGGCTGGCGCCTGGGCTGCCCGCCGCGCGCCCCGCGCTCCTAGCCGCACTCGTCATGCACGCTCTGCACGACCATCGCGTCGATGATGACTCCAGCTTCGTAGGTACGTCCTCACTAACATTTACTTTCCAGAATACTCACGGATGTGGTTTGGATCACCATAAGCTTTTCAGGACGGCTCCGAATTACGGATAAAGATTGGTTGTAAATTATATGTGACGGAACAGACAGATGGTGTTTTGAGCGAACTAACCGATGGCAGAGTCAACTACTGATTCTAAACTATTCAGGGTCGTGTTCAAATATACTTACACAAAAAAATATTAAATATCGGGCCAGTCCGTTTAGAAACAGTTCAGTTATATTCACAGGTACAGAAGCAAAAGAATTAGATATATATAAAAATATTAAATGGACAGTCCATTAAGCAGGACTTGAATTTGCGGCCCAGATAAACCATTCCTCATCAGAAATCATTCATCGTTTATTAAGTGTCTAACTATTAATTAAGGTTTTGCTTAGAGAGGCAAGCGTCCATTGATATCCTATAGTTTTAAGTAAAACCGGCTAGATACTACCATGAGTTTTAATAAACTTGCGACGCACTTAGCTATGTATACCTACTCGTCGGCATCTTTTTATATAGATTTTGATTAGTTCATCGACATTTTTTGTCGGCCTCGATGGCGTAGTGGTTAGTGTAACCGACTGCCACGTGTGAGGTCGCGGGTTCGACTCCCGCACAAGTCAAACATTTGTGTGCATGAACATGGATGTTTGTCTTGGTCTGGATGTTTCTATGTATAATATGTATGTATTTACAAAAAAAGTATATATGTATGTTTATCCATTGTCTAGTACCCATAGTACAAGCTTTGCTTAGTTTGGGCTAGATGGTGTTGTGTGTATGTGGTAGAATATATTATATTATATTATTATTATTATTATATATTTCTGGTAGAGGCGCTTTTATAAAACGCTTGGATAGACACTTTGATGATCAAACATATCGATTTAAGAGATTTGAAAAATCTAAGTAAACCTTAAAATATCCTAATCCTAACTAAACCACTGAACCGATCATCCTGAAATTTTGCATACACTTTGTCAAGTGTACAGAAACGGATAGGCTACCTTTCATCCCGAAAAATTACTGTTCCCGAGGAAAACAACAAAAACGTTCTTATGATAATAGATGGCGCCACGTTTCTTTCGAATCATGATTGAATTATATTATTACAAGCAGAGTACAACCCGAATTGATTGTCAAATTCAAAATTAACGCGAGTAAAGCCGAGGGCAAAAGCTAGTAATACAATAATTTTGTGCAATGTGTTCTTTATGACATGACGTTTCATAATCTGATCATCCTCGTATTCTGCTTATACTTGGGCGAAAATTATAGATATAGCAACGAAGAGTGAAGACTTTTATCAAGAAGCTTTAGACTAGGCGAGCTTTAGAGATCAATAGTTTGTAAATCGGGATGGAGAGATGTGATTTATTTCGGTACAGGTTCCAGAAAATAATAGCATAACCCCGGGCATTACAGAAACACACCACAAAGAAAACAGACACAAAGACCACTCAAATCTACTATTTTCGGACTCACTCTACAGTGAAAAACCACTTTAAACCTGAGCAGACAAAATGGCAGCCAGCCTTGACCAGTAAAACAATTCGTCGTATCTATTTACCAGTTCATTTCATACTCAGATTTTTATCAGACCACATGGAAATACAAACTTCAATATAACTACATAATTTATGTCATGTGCTTTTCTTCGAACTCGTTGGTCACCTACCAACGAAAGGGTGCATGATAATAAACGACTAAACCCTCAATACGAAATGACATTCAGGGAAATTTGCAAACGTCAAAGCTGACTCACATTTTACAGAAGAAATACAAACGCACTCTAAGCAAACCTCGATATGAAATGACATTAAGGAAAAACTTTTGCAAGACTGCGCCGAGCGAAATGTGCCAAAACAGGCGGTCACAGTTAAGTGAATAAAATCAACACTTTTTGTTTAATACAAATATAAAATATACATTTACCATAACAATGAATGTGTTTACAATTACTCCGTGTAAAAAACTTAAAATAATTAATATTTTCGCCTACAAAATTACGTAAATTTGCACGAAAAATGCAAAAACGTAAGCTCGGGTTACGTGATTTCTAGATTATAAAAATCTATCCTGTTTTACAGCCTAAACGAAACATAAATAGTTATATTACAATTTGTCCATCCCAAATATTTAAGTTATTGGTTGACAATAAAGATACATATTTATCAAAAAGCACTTCAAATCCTCCATACAATTTTACTATGGCGGCCGCGCGCCGATTTGAATATGCGCCGCACGAGCTCTGTCATTGTGTCTTACGCTCGGCGCAGGCTTAAGCTAACTCACATTTTACAGAAGACATACAATCAATTTCGAAAGAAAATCAAAATTTTTTATTTTTTTTTTATTTTTATTTATTCATATATTAGTATCGTATAGACTGTCTTAGTGACGCAGAGGTAATGCTTGCGACTGCTGTGTATGTCAAGGGTTCCACTTCGATGTCTAAGTTAGGTTAACTGGGATCTAAAACTAAACTTGATGAACTGTGGGTTTATTAAACAACTGCGAACTCCTTAGGGTCCGTTCACACAGACCGGCTCGGAGAGCATCGGCCCGCTTTTTTCTTTTTACACAGACCGGATCGTATACGCTTGGAATTGGCCGGAGCGGAGCCGCCAACTATTTCACATAGAACACATCACTGGAAGAGATCTGAAAGCTGCGCGAGCGAGAAAGAGCACGTAATCGGAGCCGGTCGGCTCCTCTTATTATTTCACACCAAGCGCATTCAAGCATTCTTAATGACAAAAGAAGTGCACATGCAAAAATAACCCTTACTACAATTACTCAAAACTCTGTTTCCAACGTGATGAAAATCTGCTCTCCTCTCCGAGCCGGTATGTGTGAACGGACCCTTAGAGGACAGGCGTGAAATCATGTATGTATTATTTATTTATTTACTAGCTTTTACCCGCGGCTTCGCTCGCGTTAATTTAGAATTTGACAATCGATTCGGGTTGTACTCTGCTTGTAATAATATAATTCAATCATGATTCAAAGAACACGTGGCGCCATCTATTATCATAAGAACGTTATTGTTGTTTTCCTCAGAAACAGTATTTTTTTTCGGGATGAAAGGTAGCCTATGTCCGTATCTGTACACCCGACAACGTATATGCAAAATTTCAGGATGATCGGTTCAGTGGTTTAGACGTGAAAAGGTAACAAACAAACTCATTTTCGCTTTTATAATATTAGTTAGGATTTCAATTAAATAGAATGACTTGCGCCAATTATACTATTTAATCACACTTGAAAACCTAACTAATAATACAAATGTGAATGTGAGTTTGTTTGTTTATTTGTTACGCTTTTACACCGTAAATACTCAACCAGTCATCATGAAATTTCGCTTATACGTTGTCAGGAATACAGAAAAAGATATAGGGTACTTTTCATCTAGAAAAAGAGTACTACATTAGAACCTACTTTTGCGAAGCCGCTGGCAAAATCTACTATAGCATAAACTTAAAATCTTACATTACCTTTAATAGAAGTAGGTCTTTTTTGCCTAGTCTGAGCGCCGGAGAGAGTTCGGAACGGAGATCCTCCGGCGCTCCGTGATAGACGGGAAGAGCGCCGCAGTTAGGTTTAGTCGGTATTCCGTGGCCGACTATTACAGAGCCGCGGCGAGTCCGACACTACCCGCTGCTGCCAGTGCGGCTTTCCAATCCGCATCGACAGGGGCGGCTGTGCGTAAATGCATTCCCCTGGAAATCCAAAAAAAAAAAGTTATTTTTTGCCTACACCTGGAGTTTCCCTCGATTCATCGGGCTAAATGCAACTCGCGGCGGCCAAAAAATTACCTCAAAATTGTCCAGCACAGCAGATTGCACGCCTATTAGGACAAGTACGTTCATACGCGGAAGGAACGGTCATTTTACCGCAGCCGGCTTTTGCACCCGTCTAATTAACATACTGTCCACGTCCCCTAACATTCATTAGCTAACTCACGGTGTTAGATGGTATCACCGGACATTCGCGGAGGCCTATCGTTACCATCGCCGCGGTGTCAACGCACGGCACCCCTTCTGATGGTGTAAACAATGTTTTTTGTTGTGTAAGATGTTAATGACTTTGTGTAAATGCTCGTTAGTTGGTGCCGTGGATATGTTGACGCTTATGTTTTTGGCTGATTGTGAGAGTACTATTCCCAGGTCAGTAAAAAGAAATTTCAATTTAATTTCAACTTCAAACTGAATTGCATTCCATAATGTACGAAAGATCTTATAGTTAGATTTGGTTTCTACTTTATCTTTTTTTTAAAAGACAACTCTTGCACTAGAAACAATTCATGTATCGCAGGGGAATTTACATGCATTGAAACAACGGACATAAAAAATATCTAAACTCGAAACAATTATTTGTGGGTAACACACCTTTTTTATCCCTTGTGGGTTTAGAACCTTACAATGCTCGACGCTGTGGTATTGACAGATGGTAATCGCTCTCTAGATCCGGGGCTGCACTTTGTCCGACCCGAGAATTGAATCCGAGATATCACACTCACACACAGCAGTCGTTTTCACAATCGTTGCATCACTGATGTATATCACGGAGTGATAGCAGACATACTTGTTAAAATTGCCACCCTCAGTACACAAGACGGCCATTCAGTTGGAGTTTTTACGAAAACATAGTCTCCACCATGAGATGTCAACGCCCTCGAAATGACGAAGTCACTTTCTTTTTATGGTGTTCAAAATAACATGCGATGTTTAGTCGCAATTTCTGAATGAATTGAACTGGTTCAATTAAGTTAGCTGACTTAATGGCGTCTATTTTTGGTTTAAAGGGCTTCTAGAAATTTAAAAAGCAAGAAAAACGGATGATGCCATGGTTTAGGTGGTTACCTCGTCATTGCCAGTGTTCCGAGTGTTGTGGGTTCGATCCCCAGATTTGGTGTTCTTTGTGTCCATTACTTGAATTTTTATTAATTAATTGAGTAGTAGAGCCTCGCTCGCTGATTTCAGCATGAATGAGCCGGATCGACCGGGGAAGGACTACCCTCTCACAGAATATCGACGTGAAATACCAGTATTCCTACTGTTGTGTTTCGTCCGGCGAGTGAGAGTGCTGGAGGCCCAATCACCCTCTTTCCCCATTCCGGTTCCTTCTCTTTCTCACTTCCTCCTTTCCTAAAGGGTCGGCAACGCGCAAGTGATGGCTCTGGTGTTGCAGGCGTCCATAGGCTACGATGACCACTTACCATCAGGTGGGCCGTATGCATGTTTGCCACCTTAGTTGAATAAAAAAAAAATTCAAATAAAGGCCCCACGATACAGCATTTATTCCTAGTGCGGCAGTTGTCTGTTTATGAAAAGAGTTCTTACTTATCGCAGGGACGTTACAGTTTAACTACATACATAGATGGCGAGTGGTTGAAATGGTCACCTTGCCATTGCCCTTGTCTCGAGTGTTGTGGGATAAATGAATAAATCCACACTCCGGACAAACATTTCTTCTTATCCCTAGCCTTTATTATTTCCAAGTCACTTGGGGTCGGCTTTCTAGTCTAACCGGATTTGACTAGATATCAGTTTTTACATGGAGCGACTGCCATCAGACCTCCGCAACCCGAAGGCTAACGATACCCTAAGGCTAGACCAGTGTCAGGATAGTAGAGGGTACTGACTTCCCAATAACGACTGCCATAAATGTTCATGGCAGCCGGGACCGACGGCTTAACGTGCTCTCCGAGGCACGGAGCAGGCGATAATTGTCAATCAATCGCACATAATTTCGAAAAGTTATATAACTTTCGAAAGTTAGAAGTGCGCGACGTGGGTTCGAACCCGACACCCTCTGCATTGCAGTCTGTTGGTCTTTGTGTCCGTTATTTGAATGTTTGTTAAGTCCCCCACAACCCGGGCAATTTTCCTAGTGCGGCAGTTGACATAAAAAAATTAAGTCGTTGCTTCGATATCGTTGTACTAATATACGACTGCTGTATTTAAGGATAGCTCGACCCGGGATTCGAAAGTCATCATACAATCACACGCAAACATAAGCACGAACTTATGCCACGTGGCCAGTATAATACCAAGTAATAGAGCCGCCAGACCTACATCATTTTAGCTGACGTGGGCTAAGTTACTTTAGACGAAAGCCTGAAATTCATATATATTATTCAGGTGTCTATTTTAAGCCTGTTTGTAAGCGGGCAAATCGATTCGAAAGGCCTATCTGTTCCAAAAAGCAACAATCACTTTTAACTAGCAAATATTACACGTTATATACCTATTATTACAAATTCCTATAAAAAAATCAGCTTGCTAATACGACATTGGTCTGGCAACTCTGGGATGCCAGTATTGCCAGTCTAAAGTCAAATAAAACCATATTCTTTTAAAAAAGGCGATCGCCGCACAAATTATACAGCAGCAGGCGATTTTACGAAAATTCAGTTAGCAAACACAAAGTACACAGACACTCAAAACAATCATTGGGGGATTATATAAATTATCTAAAATGGGATTTGAACCCACAATACTTTACGAAATCAAAAAAGTCTTTTGGTTTCGGGTTCGTAACAATACATCCAGCTTTCATCACCTGTGGCGATGTCATATACAGCATTCGAGACATCACCATCTGTGCGCGCCACGAAAATAAAAACAACCCTTTTTTACAATATCAGTTTAATCAACTCAGCCTCCCTACCAAGATATAATCCATCAATGTATTGACAACCGTTCCCTAACAGTCCCTAAACGAGAACATTTAAATCCAATCTGTTTGTTCATCGAGTGTTTTCCCTATAGTAGGGAGTCAACGGTCGAGCCAATGTGTTGTTTTATTAGTCTACAGTTTGACGGCTCTCCAACAAATTGTGTCATGTCAAGAGTTTTAACAACATATGTAAGGAAAACTCTTTTGACCCATTTAATACCAAAAGCAACGTGGCACGCGTGCAGCTGAATCTTAAATTCTTCAAGTCTTAGTAATAAGCTAGTTCTTTACATTTCATATCTTAATTGACTCGTAAGTGTGCTGTTATATTGCTATCCGTGAGAACCTGTAATTGGCTTACTACTTCATATTTCAGTTACCTTTCTTTATTGTTATAGCTGTTGGTTTTCCAAATGATAAATAAATAAATAATGAATGACTTTGTTTCAGTACGAAATGGCCATATATTTATGTAAACAAATAATTAAATTGTCAATGGGTTTCATTTTCTTTATTCTACAAAGGCTAGTCCCGCAGTGAAGCATTTTCTGTGTCACTAAGGACTTAGCAAACATTCATACGACGGTCATAAATAACACCCAGACCCGGGACAACTTTTTTTGTTACACAAAGAACAATGGCCAAGTATCTATAGGAGTTGTACCTGACGTTTATTTTCCACTAGCTTTTGCCCGCGGCTTCGCATGCGTTAATTTAGAATTTGACAATCAATTCGGGTTGTACTCTGCTTGTAATAATATATAATAATATAATTCAACCATGACTCGAAAGACACGTGGCGCCATCTATTATCATAAGAACATTATTATTGTTTTCCTCGGGAACAGTATTTTTTTTCGGGATGAAAGGTAGCCTATGTCCGTTTCTGTACACCTGACAACGTATATGCAAAATTTCAGGATGATCGGTTCAGTGGTTTAGGCGTGAAAAGGTAACAAACAAACTCATTTTCGCTTTTATAATATTGATTAATAAATTAGGATGTCCATTAACAAACTATAATGAGATTTATTTGTATTTATGTATTAAACACTATTCCGTCAGAAAATGGCACGTAAAAAGCCTAAATAATTTAATAATAAAAAATACTTTGAAGGTAAATACTAGAATTTATGAGCTTATCAAACTAATTTAACGATCTTTTTAGATATCTAGTATATAATAAATATAATTTTAAATGTATTTTATTACAACAAATGCAATAACAACTATAGGCAAAACACAAAGTAATCGTACACTCAATTATAAAAAAATGAATCTAAAGACAATTTCTTACATCATTCAGCATCATTCACTTCTGCCTAACCCTTCGGAAATATAAGCGTAAGACTCACTTATGTTCACAAATCAAAGTCTTGGCCAAAAGTTTGTATAAAATAATAGATAATTGAGTCCATATTGTCTTAATAAAGTCCAAGTTATGGATTGAGTTACTCATGGCCGCCAAAGAATGTATGTCAGACTTTAATTGTAACCAATATATGAACCGATCTACTTATAACAAATGAAACCCTGACAAAATGGACCCGTGCTAGATTATTTTTTTTATTTCTTAGGCTATTTAGACGTTCAAGCCAATAGCTATGCCAAGAATTCGAGAATGTTACACGATTATACCGAATATTACTCAGAAACCATGTCATATAGTAGACATATACTACTGGGAGGTCTGTTTGACTGCCAAGTCTCAAGTTTGAATCCAGACCTTTCTAAGTTGTAAAGATTTGATTTATTTACCTATGCTGTTCATAGTGGAATAATGGACTTTTAAGTCAGAGGTTTCCAATTCGAATCCACGACGAGTATACCCATGAAAGTATACCTCAATCCTCATACTTACGTGAAGCCACGCCTGTATATCTTCTACTGAGTATGGAAATACAGTGTATGGAGGTACGGGGTATGGAGGTACGGGGTATGGAGGTACGGGGTATGGAGGTACGGGGTATGGAGGTACGGGGTCTGGAGGTACGGGGTATGGAGGTACGGGGTATTGAGGTACGGGGTATGGAGGTACGGGGTATGGAGGTACGGGGTATGGAGGTACGGGGTATGGAGGTACGGTGTACGGAGGTACGGGGTATGGAGGTACGAGGTATGGAGGTACGGGTATGGCAGTACGGGGTATGGAGGTACGGGGTATGAGCTGCGTATACCCTAAAAGTTAAACATCTCATTAAGTATCTCTGAAACCGTCAGTTATAGAGAGCACTTCTCTTTTTCCACAGTTAATATTATAGTTGAAATAAAAATAAAAGCAGCGATAGATCGGTGCGGAGACCAACAGACTGCAATGCAAAGGGTCTCGGGTTCGAACCCACGTCGCGCACCTCTGACTTTCGGAAGTTATATGACTTTTCGAAATTATATGCATATTTGACAATTATCGCCTACTCCGTGCCTCGGAGAGCACGTTATGCCATCGGTCCCGGCTGCCATGAACATCTATGGTAGTCGTTATTGGGCAGTCAGTGCCCTATAATATTCTGACACTGGTCTAGCCTTAGGGTATCGTTAGCCTTCGGGTTGCGGAGGTCAGGTGGCAACCGCTCCGTGTAAAAACTGATATCCAGTCAAATCCGGTTAGACCACAAAAGCCGACTCCAAGTGACAAAGGCTAGGGAGAAGAGTGCCGAAAGGAAATTCAGTTACACATGGAACTAACTGTGGCTGAAATATGGCGATATACTACCGCCTACTATAAACCTAGCCAGGGATGTGAACATGTAACACATTTGTAAAGCCGTTAGTTTATATAGCCTGTATATGGAATTTCAGTAATAGCGCGGAATTTAGAACTGTATGGCGATACCCTCAACCCCTATTACTTATTAAGAGACATTGTATTACGACTTAAACTCGGTGTTTTAAAATTCCTAATTTAATGTTATTCATGTATTATTTTATTAATTACTAGTTTTCACCCGCGGCTTCGCTCGCGTAAATGTAGGTTAGGTTAGGTTAGGTTTGCAACAGTTATTTTTTCTGGATGAAAGGTACCCTATGTCCTATTCTGTACCCCTGACAACGTGTATGCAAAATTTCATGTTCATCGGTTTAGTAGTTAAGGGCGTGAAAGCGTAACAAACAAACAAACTCATTTTCGCATTTATAATATTAGTTAGGATTTCTACTCAATTTAATTAATTCTGACATGTAAACGAAAACGAGAAGTCTTTAATTTGACATGTAATTTGATTAAAATAATATATTATTTTTTGAATGAATTTATATACAATAATTAATCTCAAATTCAATATTATCATGTACCTAATTTGGTTAATAAACATGTAATTAAGTAGCTTAATTGACATATATTTTTGCATACCTGTATTACAGGTGAAATGTGTATTGTTTTAATTTATATTCTGTAACATCTTTGAAGCAAAATAAATACATTATTATTAATAAGCGTAAACATAACTAGCAAAGTATGAGTGTGATTCACCATGCCGGGTAGTACTGTACACACAGGCGTAATGTCACCTTATGTTACAACATAGCACTGCCTATCACATTAAAATAAATAGATCGATTATAAATTATTCAACGACGGAATGTATACAATATCGATGTAGCTAAATACCAATAACTGGCGATGGCAGCCCTGTATGTACGTATTTCACCCGAAATAGTCCCACGGAGTCACGCGAGCCAGCCCTATCGGCAGACATCTTGGCGCCGAACCCCCTCCCACGCCTCCCCGCCTACTTACCCCCACACCTCACCCCCTCCGACGTCTGTCCTTGGTGCATTGTAGATTCATATTCCGAACGCCTACCAACTATGGACTCCTAGTAATTCGTAATTTTTTACTTAGTCATTGCGTATTGTTTTTGTCTCTCTCTTTCGCGATTACGTCACCGGTAGGTCAACAAAGGTCATGCTTTCGTTAGTTGTGACGGCTGTCTGGCTGGATAGATTTTATTTGGGTAAAGACTTTGTCTAAAGTCTCCATTTTTGTACGGTGCGGCGGCGTTATCTTTATACTTGGGCGTGGCGCCACTGTCTACGCCGTTAGCTGGCTAATGTTCAAGATTTGTTGTAGTTCCGTTAGTCTACTACGTTGATTATTTTACTGGTACGTAAGTTTCTATTTTGAAAACATTTTGTGTGACAAAGTTATCTTTATACTCGGGTGTGGCGCCACCGTCGGCGCCGTTAACTAGCTAATGTTTTAAATTGCGTGCTACCCGTCATGACCTACGGAGCCGAGACATGGACACTCACGGTAGGGTTGGTCCACCAGTTCAAAGTCGCTCAGCGAGCTATGGAGAGAGCTATGCTCGGAGTTTCTCTGAAGGATAGGATTCGTAACGAATACATCCGACAGAGAACCAAAGTCATCGACATAGCCCAGTGAATTAGCAAGCTGAAGTGGCAGTGGGCTGGCCATATCGCGCGAAGAACAGACAAGCGCTGGGGTAAGCGTGTTCTTGAGTGGAGACCGCGACTCGGCAAACGTAGTGTAGGACGCCCTCCGACCAGGTGGGATGACGATTTGCGAAAGACTGCAGGCAGATGCTGGATGCGGCAAGCTGAAGACAGGGCGCTATGGCGCTCTTTGGGGGAGGGCTATGTCCAGCAGTGGACTATCATAGCCTGATGATGATGATGATGATGATGATGATGATGATGATGTTTTAAATTTGTTGTAGTACCTAGTTTGTTTACTGAACTGGTATATTTGTGGATACATAAACAGGAAGTTACGGTTTTTAAATTATTGTAAAGAGAAGTATATTACCAGTATTTTTACAGCAGGACATAATTAGGTGTTATTTTTATTTAGCCTTGATTATAGTAATCTGAGGTTAATGTTTGCCAATATAAGTCGAGAGCTCCCCGATGCCATTTGATTATTTGATGACGTTATAAATGAGCCGACTTCCTTGAAAAAGTTCCCCCTTTTAAAGAAAGCCGATGTACGATTAGTTCCTACACCGTTTCTGTGATTTGCTTGTTTAGTAAGGGTTCCAAATCATCATCATCAAGGGTTCCAAAGACTTTATTTTCATCCCATTTTTTATTGCTTTTCATACGCGTAGACAACGCGCTAATACTATCCTTGGCAAGCGCTCATAAATTACAATAACCGCTTACCATCAGATGGACATTATATCTACTTATTTTCTTTTACTTATCTACCATTATGTTATTATCATATAAAATTTCAACTATAATATTCTTCTTCTCCCTAGCCTTGATTATTCCCAAATCACTTGTGGTCGGCTTTCTAGTCTAACCGGATTTGACTGGATATCAGTTTTTACACGGAGCGACTGCCATCTGACCTCCGCAACCCGAAGGCTAACGATACACTAAAGCTAGACCAGTGTCAAAATATTAGAGGGCACTGACTTCCCAATAACGACTGCCATAGATGTTCATGGCAGCCGGGACCGAGGGCTTAACGTGCTCGCCGAGGCACGGAGCAGGCGATAATTGTCAATCAATACGCACATAATTTCGAAAAGTCATATAACTTCCGAAAGTCAGAGGTGCGCGACGTGGGTTCGAACGCGAGACCCGCTGCATTGCAGTCTGTTGGTCTCCCCACTGAGCTATCGCTGCTATCTACCATTATGCTATTATCATATAAAATTTCAACTATAATATTAACTGCGGAAAAAGAGAAGTGTTCACTCTAACTGAGTGTCACATCACACTCAGCCCAAATAAAAGCTTGGATCTAGTAAGTTTGCCACAAGGTTTTCCTTAGGTACATAAGTAAAACCTTCAAACCTCTAAATGTATATTATGTTATATTGTATTAGAGGCTGTCTCCACTGGTTTTTTTATACATCTAAGGTGGTAAACAAGCATACGGCCCACCTGATGGTAAGTGGTCACCGTAGCCTATGAACGCCTGCGTCACCAAAGGCATCACTTGCGCGTTGCTCACCCTTTGGAAAGGAAGTGGGAAGGAGAAGGAGCGGGATGGGGGAAAATGAGTAATTGGGCCTCCGGCATTTCACTCACTGAACGAAACACAATAGTAGGAATACTGGTATTTCACGTCGATATTCTGTGAGAGGGTAGTCATTCCCCCGTCGAGCCGGCCCATTCATGCTGAAATCAGCGAGGCAAAAAAAGTTTCACATACATACATGATTACTGCTCCGCTCCGGGGCTCCTAGCGTAATGTTATGTACCCTATGCTACTTTTGGATAAAGTAGCGTTCTAATGGCTTTTTTGAGTTTATTCGTTACAAAGAGAAATACAATTTTTATTTATATACTAGATGTTCCCGCGGTTTCACCCGCGTTTATCGTTACTGCGCCGCCCCCGTGGGTCGTAGCGTGATGTTATATAGCCTATAGCCTTCCTCGATAAATAGGCTATCCAACACTAAAAATAATTTTTCAAATCGAACCAGTAGTTCCTGAGATTAGCGCGTTCAAACAAACAAACTCTTCAGCTTTATAATATTAGTATATATTATTAGGTAGATTACTATCTTCTTCAAATTTGGCCTGTAAGTAGATGTTTTTAAAAAGCTCTCGGGATAAAATGAAAAGCAATTAACAATTAAATTCTAAGCGGACGGCGTCGCTAACAAAAGCTAGTTATTTATAAAGGCACTCGCGCATAGTACGTACAGACTGCACGCACAGAGCAAACAGCACGCAATGCATTCTATAAATCCTTTATAATAATATGAAATTATACTCATTTTTGTGTTATAAGCGTCGCATTGCGGAATATACAAAAACCGGCAAAGTGCGAGTCGGACTCGCGCACGAAGGGATCCGTACCATTATCCCTTAAATATTTGTTTTATTTTATTTAAATTATTTATTTTTAAAATGAATATAACTAAATATTCTGTGAATATTTCAAGCGTCTACCTGTTGCCGTTATCAATATCGAGCAAAAATGAGCAAAAGAATCACGTTTGTTGTATGGGAGCTCCCTTAAATATTTATTTTATTCTGTTTTTTAGTATTTACTGTTATAGCGGCAACAGAAATACACCATCCGTAAAAATGTCAACTGTCTAACTATCACGGTTCATGAGATACAGCCTGGTGACAGACGGACAGCGAAGTCTTAGTAATAGGGTCCCGTTTTACCCTTTGGTTACGGAACCCTAAAAACGACATTGTTATTACACTAAACACATACAATGCGAGGTGGGTGATACGGCTAGGTGTCCTAACTTCGATCTGTCTTGCAGTTTGTGGTAGGCTAACGTCACTCCTAGACAAACATCACTCCTAGGCTAGCGTCACATGCAACGCGACGTTTTAATGCGTTTCATTAATATAAACTGTGTATAAAGGGGGGCAACATTAATGTGTGAATCAGTTTGCGACGTAACGAGACAAATGCAAACAAATTTAAATATGTTAACGATTTATTGTAAAATACATACTGAAATTATAATTTAATGACGATTTGAAAGAGTGTCAGTAAGTTTCTTGCAGGTATTTTCTCATAGGCTCACCCCTTAATATTATATTAATCTAGCAACAAAACAAAGTCACTAAATTATATACTTTGACGTTAGTAGTACTTTGTGACTTGTGACTTAAATGAACGAATGAGTTTTATTTTTGACTTTGATATCGGAACCTGTCTAAGGCGTTGATTATTGCTGGAAAAGCTTGGAAGAAAATCGTAGTCTAACTAGCTCGTGCTATATTTATCCTGTAAGTTACATGTTCAGAGATACTTATCTTATCTTATCTTATGTGGGGGCCAGTCAGTGCAGACCGGCGACACTTCGACCCAGTGGGATCTTTTGTGTCGACACTCTCCCAATAACGACTGCCATAGATATTCATGGCAGCCGGGACCAACGGCTTAACGTGCTTTCCGAGGCACGGAGCAGGCGATAATTGTCAATCAATACGCACATAATTTCGAAAAGTCATATAACTTCCGAAAGTCAGAGGTGCGCGACGTGGGTTCGAGCCCGAGACCCTCTGCATTGCAGTCTGTTGGTCTGCCCACTGAGCTATCGCTGCTTTTATTTTTATTTCAACTATAATATTAACTGTGGAAAAAGAGAAGTGCTGACTCTAACTGACTGTTTCAGAGATACTTAATGAGATGTTTAACTTTTAGGGCATACGCAGCTCAGTGTGAATTTTAGTAGTTTCGTGGCAGAACAGCAAAGCTATTTTTGAGGGGTTGGTAAAGCGTCTGTGGTACTGCGGGTGTTTCAAGCGTTTGTGAGCTATATAGCCGAAAAGCCTGGGTGTTTGCCAACTTAATGGTATAAAGGGCACTCTTAGTGTCAAATGGTAAGAGGTACGAATGGGCAATTTAATTTTAATGGAACAATTCAGTTTTGGACGAAACGATTTTTGACAGACGGGTCCATTTGATACATAGTCCTCAGAATCCGAGATCCGATCAAAATCAAACCATGATCAGTGATAGTATTGATATAGTCCTAGCAATTCACTAGCACGCATTATGAGTGCTTTATAAACATTGACATAAAGTTCAAATTTAAATGATTGCCGCGCGCTTGTGAAATGGAAAACCTATAGTGTGTATATAATACGTCATATCACATCACGTCGCGTTTTCACAAACACAATATCTAATTCTATCGCCCTTTAAAAAATTCATCAATGCATTCGGCACGTAATGTTCGGTGTGTGGAGATTGGACAAGAGCGCGTTCACCTTATAATGATCGTACTGATTTTATCGCTTGATAAAAGCCTATTAAAAATAAATAATTGTCTTGATTGTTATCCCGTGCCTATGGTAACGGTCAGTCATTACTGCCTTAGAAACATAAACTGATGAGTTTTTTGATCAGAATTTTAAAGTGTTAATGTTAGTTATGCGTGGGGTCGCTGCATTCAACTTTGAGATTAGGCCATTGTGCCTAAGAGACTGACGTGGACGTAGTCGGTTACTCATACCACGTCAGCTCTACTCAGAAAGATAGTAGAGGACCACTGTTGGGCCGTATTTCGTTAAAATTTTCCCGGTTGTTGTCAAATTGACAGCACTCGTTAAGCCATGTCAGAGGCCTATGGGCGGCTTGAACAACTCTTGACAACAGTTTGACCACTAACTATACGAGAAAAAAAGAAGGCTGTCAGAAAATTTGCAATAAATATAGTTGGCATAACTAGGTGTATATAACACGGTTGATGATAACAGGTTGTCACAACCAATGGTTGCTTTAATTGTCTGACAACCAATAAAACCTACAACACTTTACCCGACCCTGATCTCGAATCCAGTACATCACGATCGCCAGTTACACAACCTACACTACTGATCTAACGAGGTTGATGATTAAGTAGATCAGTGCGTAAGTTTGGCGGTTGAGTTGCGCGGGCGCAGGTCACGACTCGCAGCCATTACTGTTATACTTCATTTCGTTTTTTGTGTGTACGTGTGAACAATGTCCTCCTTGCCAACTCACAATTGAGTGGGGGAGAGGAGAGGGGTGGACGGTCAGTTTCTGTCATTGAAGCTAAAGTAATGTATGTTTTTTATCTCGTTTGACTTGTCATTTTTGTGTGTATTATGTACTTTTTATGTCCGTAAACTGCCTTGATGGCGCAGTGGGAATGAATGCCAATGTTTGTATGTGCTGTAAATGAGGTTTCGGTTTTTTCTGTTAAGAAATTCTGCTTAGCAGTTTACAGTGAGGAGTTAGGTGTTCGTGGTATAACATACCCTCATGATTGAAATTAAACTACTACATATATAAGGATTTTATCGTGTTGTTTATTTGACACTTTATTACAAAATTTAGAAACTGTTACACTACTATTATTATTAAACTTGACTAATTATTAAGCTAATTAAATTATTGAAACTATTAAAACTACTTACACTATTTATATTTATGTTTACACTTTCTCCGACGTTTCGGTTGCTTTTCAGCAGCCATAGTCACGGGGAGACTAATATGGTAGTTGTCTCAATGTTCCAGTGTAGTTATTTCAAAGTATCCGAACATAATTTAATCATGGGTGTTTCTATGAATGAGCTCAAAGTATCATGAAGTCATATCATACTATGATAGCTTGGGTCGCTAATGTAGTTTCAATTTCAGCGGCCCACCCACCATAGACAGCAGCGAGGTGCCACACAAAAATAGGCTAGATAGCCTGAAATAACGTAGACTGTCCTAGAAAAAGGAATGAAAGAAATGATGGCGTAGTGGTTAGTGTAACCGACTGCAACGCCTGAGGTCGCGGGTTAGATTCCCGCACAAGACAAACATTTGTGTGCATGAACATGGATGTTTGTCTTGGTCTGGGTGTTTCTATGTATAATAAGTAAGTAATTACAAAAAAAAACTACATATGTATGTTTATCCATTGTCTAGTAGCCATAGTACAAGCTCTGCTTAGTTTGGGCTAGATGGTGTTGTGTGTATGTGATAGAATATTATTAGAATAGAATATATTAAATGTGAGGTAAATAGGTAATTTCACTGCACACCATCTGTTGTAGGTACCTACAGAATGTGACCATGACATTGTTTGACAGAAAGTCCTACATTATTCAAGAACGGTACCTCAAAAAGGAGCATGCAATGTCAAGAAAGGCGAACGGTATTGTAAATAATAACAGAACTAGCTCATAACTGTGACTTCTTTTTTAAATTACATCATAAATATAATCAGTGATAAGTCCTGTATCGTGGAGAATAGACATTTTTAATAAAAAATAACAATTTGTTGATCGTTTTGTTTTCCCTTGGGATCGAGCTTACAATACTTGACATCCAGCAATGTTCAGATATTACGGAGTAATTTTGTCACTGAGTGATGGTCAAATATATACTTAATTAGTATTCTAGCTATCTTACTAACAAAAGCTATCAAAATCGGTTCAATGTTTCAGCTATGAAAACGTGCTATAGACATAAAGCATAGCTGGCCAAATGTGTGTCTATTACACCTTTGCCTTCTCTATCGAGACTATCATACCTGGATAAACGCCTGGATAGATACAAATGATCCAGATGTATTAATATAATAATACTTCTTAAGAACTAGGCCCAGAATTTCATTTATAATAATAATAATAATATTCTATCACATACACATAACACCATCTAGCCCAAACTAAGCAGAGCTTATACTATGGGTACTAGACAATGGATAAACATACATAATATATACTTTTTTTTTGTAAATATATACATATTATACATAGAAACACCCAGACCAAGGCAAACTTCAATGTTCATGCACACAAATGTTTGACTTGTGCGGGGATCGAACCTGCGGCCTCAGGCGCTGCAGTCGGTTACAGTAACCACTACGCCATCGAGGATGTATGTATGTAGATTACTCTGAGAGCGCATTTTTATTTAGCCGATCCCCTTACTTAGGACTCTAACTATCGTGGTGCCAAAACTCATCAAAATCAATTTAACATTTAAACTGTATAAACGTAACAAACAGACTTCTTTTCACATTTATATTATTATTATGAACAATACAATCGTGTTTACGTGACGCGTGCATTACGCAACATGGCCGCCAAAAATTACGCGTTGCCCCACATTGCGATCCGGTGCGATAATGTTCTTGTCTTGAATCATTAGTTAACCGTTCAATCTTGCATGGCATTGCATTCAGAGATGCATGCATGCACCGCCATACTAAATATGCCAGATTATACTTGCTTAGTTGGGATCGTAGCATAAGCTTTTAATTTTACAGGCAAACATAATCGAAGGCTGCGACAATGGCGTAGTGATCGTCTAGCCGCTGCCACTGTCCAAAGAGTTATGGGTTCGTTGCTCGCACGGGATAATTAATTCTATTATCCAAACCCAGTCTCGGACACTATAATTCCGAATCTGAGTTATCGAATTTTGGGTATACTACTGAAGTAGGTAAAAAGTAATAATAAGGAATCGCCTGAGCTTCTTTTGTAAATCATGGAACGTGTTATTAACTTCTGGGACTTCTTCGAAGAGGTTAATGAAAACACTTTGTGACGGTCTGTGTGTTAGTGACAGATTGATGTTAGTGACAGGCATAACTCCGGAACCACTAGACCGATTGACTTGTAACTTGGTGTGCAGACACCTTAAGGTCATACCTCGGTTGAGTTTGAATATGGGCCCTGTGGGTCAAAAGACCCACGAGATATAGTGGTCATTTCTTTTCATTACTTTTACATTTAAGATTTTACATTTAAGATACTTTTACACTAGGTTTGTACACCCATCTCGTTAGATTTATCTGTAAGATTTCTCAGTAGTAGGATTGAGCCTGGAAATTAACAAATAAATACTAAATATATTAATTCTTCCTAACTAATACTATAAAAGTGAAAATGAGTTTGTTTGTTTGTTTGTTACCTTTTCACGCCTAAACCACTGAACCAATCATCCTGAAATTTTGCATATACGTTGACAGGTGTACAGAAACGGACATAGGCTACCTTTCATTCCGAAAAAAATACTGTTCCCGAGGAAAACAATAATAACGTTTACGTTTTTATGATAATGCCACGTGTCTTTCGAATCATGATTGAATTATATTATAACAAGCAGAGTGCAACCCGAATTGATTGTCAAACTCTAAATTAACGCGAGCGAAGCTGCGGGCAAAAGCTAGTAAACAAATAAATACTAAATATAATAATATAATGTAAAAGATGATAAAAAGAAAGAATACAAAGAGATGGGTATTTAACTAATAATAATAATATTCTACCACATACACACAACACCATCTAGCCCAAACTAAGCAGAGCTTGTACTGTGTATTACTACTTATATATTGTCTCTAGATACGCCATATTAGCTTTTTTAAGAAGATTATAACAAAGAAAAATAATTATTTGAAATACTCTGAGGTTTTCTCTAAACTTTAATCAGTATCTGCCAGGCAGCTTGTTAACTCTAACGCTAGCTTGCACTTACACCAAAAACTTAAGCAGTTATAATAACCACTTTTTTCTTAGGTCTAAATTGAGTTCATGAGAAATTATCAACGCTGCTTTCAATCGTAACCACCCTAAAAAGGCGATCAACAAAAGGTTCCACCATAAACAAAAAAATGGTAAGAAACATCAAAACACGATTTCAAACAACCAAATACAGGTTACGTTTTATTCACCGTAACTGAAAAGGGCCTTAATGAAACCCCCATAACAAAAAATCACCATTTAAACCAACCCAGTGCCCATATTTTGTTATTCACACCTGATTAATAAGAAATGGATGGGTTACGGCGCCAACCCCCTCCCCTTTAAACCCTCCCCCCCTATGACTCCCAGCTTTTCAGCTATGAGTCATGCTACTACGGATTTTCCAACCCGTGTCCTCAATTCAAAACGTCGCAACTGCAGAAAACTTTTACACAAAATTCAACCTAATTGCTCTCGAGATAAAACGACAGTTTTTCTTAAATTCTCGTAGAATTTAAGGGTGATATTTGTTTGAATAGTTTACAGAGTTCATTCATGTTGGTTGGAGTGTGCGTGAGTGGTCGTTATTTTAGTTTTGTGATAAGTTTAATGTGTTAATTAGGAGCATGAGACTGTGATGTGTCGGTTTTTAATCTTCTCAGGGCTGTTCAGTTATGTTTTGAAGAAACCAGTTGTGAGAAGTAAGTAATTATTTTAACCATTTTCCAGAAGACAAGGCTCTATTCACACTTCTTGTTTGTTTTAAGTTATTGGTTAGTATCACCACTCGCTTTAATGGTGAATGAAAACATCGTGAAGAGACTGCATATCTGAGAATTTTCCATGTTGTTCTCGAAGACGTGTAAGGTCTGCCAACTTGTATTGAACGTTATCGACTATGGCCTTACCCTTTTCATGCTGTGGGGAGTCTCGTGCCCAGCAGTGAGACAGTTTCTATATAAGTCTTTTATCATTACTTATTTATTTATTTGGAAAAACAAACATATATATACAATTCTTAAATTAAACAATTTACAAAGAAGATGGTGGTAAGTATGTTATCCTCACAACGTTATCCACATGTCAATAAAATATTTGTTTTGAAAGTAATTGCATGCTAGCAAAACTTTAACAATGAAAATATTGTAAGTCAAATACAGTAGGTACATATAACTAATAGAAATTACAAAAAATCAATGTCAATAAAAAATAAAATAATAAAAATGGTATAAAATAAAGATATTGAATTAAAAAAAAATAATAATAATTAATTATGACATCTAAATAAATACAGAAATCTAAATAATTATAAACTAACAAATAAAGTAGATATAATTATTATTATAAGCAACATTCAATAATAATGAAACAAAAACTGTAAAATTTCAACTAATAATAATATTTAATAAAAAAATAATAATAATATTTCAATTACTCATCAATATAATGTGTGTGAAAATTAATGATAGATTTAGTATAGGATAAAATAATTGATATTAAATTAAAATAAAAAAAGTATTGCTGACCAAATGTGTGTGTATTAATAACAACTTTGCTTAGTTCTTCGAGGCTATCCAGGCTTATTATCTAAGTACTAGATGTGTCCGCGTTCATGACTACTGCGCCGCCCCCGTGGGTCGTAGCGTGATGTTATATAGCCTATAGCCTTCCTCGATAAATGAGCTATCCAACACTAAAATATTTTTTTCAAATCGAACCAGTAGTTCCTGAGATTAGTGCGTTCAAACAAACTCTTCAGCTTTATAGTATTAGTATATATTAATATAATAATATATACTCCTTAAAAACTATTCCTAGAATTTCAAGACTTGGAAACTTTAATTAGATTAATTTCCAAACTTACACTAAAGAGATGAATGGTCGAATTCTTGCTTCTTATTTAATTAAAACTAATTATGTAACTTCTAATAATAACAATGTCTGTGTCCTAGAGCTATACAAAAATTGATTCAGTATCCAAAAAAAGGAAGTCCCCAGTCGTGTCGAAAATAATGATTGAATAGACTTGGTTCTTATACTATAAGCACAGTCTAATAATTAGTCTTTATACTGTGCTATAAGGCTAGAAATATAATGATGATGATTTTTGTAGGGCCCATATAGGGTTACCAACCGTACTATAATATATAGTATTTTACTATATTTCGGGTCTGCGTACATATATACTGTCGAAGAAATATATAGTATGCTAAAATACTATATTTCAACAACGAAAAACAGCAAACCAAAACCTTTATTCAAAAAAACTATCGACGCTCCGTTACTACTGATGCGAAAGCATATATCCGTACATAATCCGTTTCGAACCTGTCCGTAATGTCAAATTAACAAGATCGAACATATTAAATTTTTTTTTCCATAAAATACTATATTTTTATAAATGTACTATATTTTGTTATAGCTTATTTTAAAAATACTATATTTCGTCGAAAATATGTTGGCAACCCTAGGCCCATAGTAGGTACACATAATAGATTTAACTGCGGCGATCGGCGATTTTGTAATAGCATAGATGTTTGATAACGATTTACTAAGGCCAGGTAACTATGTCAAGAAACTAGTCGCTTGATCTACGGATAATTAGTTTTTGACACATATTCTATTAAAAATATATATAGTAGCGATAGCTCAGTGGCGAGACCAACAGACTGCAATGCAGAGGGTCTCGGGTTCGAACCCACGTCGCGCACCTCTAACTTTCGGAAGTTATATGACTTTTCGAAATTATGTGCGTATTGATTGACAATTATCGCCTGCTCCGTGCCTCGGAGAGCACGTTAAGGCGTCCATACCGGCTGCCATGAACATCTATGGCAGTCGTTATTGGGAAGTCAGTGCCCTCTAATATCCTGACACTGGTCTAGCCTTAGGGTATCGTTAGCCTTCGGGTTGCGGAGGTCAGATGGCAGCCGCTCCGTGTAAAAACTGATATTCAGTCAAATCCGGTTAGACTAGAAAGCCAACCCCAAGTGACTTGGGAATAATAAAGGCTAAGTATAAAAGGAGAAGACATTCTATTAAAAATATCTCAAAATGTAACTGTCCGTCGATATAGTAACCGGGGATTGCTGTATATCTACGATTAGCATCCGTCAGTTGCATTTGGTCGTTTTATAGTCTTCCAAAGAGCGATTAACTCGCCAATCGTTGATGATAAAAGCAGCATGATAGCTGGAGCCCTTTTCAGTTTCTAGTAGGACAGAACTATACCAAAATTACAAAACTAAATAAGGTCTTAGGAAGGAATATATGTATATTTTTAACATTTTTTGTCTCAGCTGCCCATCAGTCGACTATTCAAATATACTAAAAGACTATCATACGAAAAGCAAGTCAATTAAAAATTAATTAAATACGTTTTATGTAGGCACCTACTTATATGAATACTAGCTTTTGCACGCGGCTCCGCCCGAGTGATACCTACATCAATAAAAGTAGCCTATGTCCTTCCCCAGGTTTTAAACTATATCTGCACCAAATTTCATCTAAATCGGTTGAGTGGTTTAGCCGTAAAAAGGTAACAGACAAACAGACAGACAGACAGAGTTACTTTCGAATTTATAATATAAGTAAGGATTTTTTTCAAGCCATTAATAAAATTTAATATTTTGCCATTTTTTTCTTAAAAATGGTAATCATCTTATAACATAAACATAGCCGAAATGTAGGTAAGCGTATTATGGTTCTATATACCTAACCGTAACCTGATGCATCATATTAAATCCTGAGTCACCGATCAGAAGCAATATTTCACATTATTGTTAAACACTTCTGAGTAGCGACAGTCGGCCATGAACTAAGTGAATAAGTAATGTAATATTGTACGCACATTATCAATACACGCGCCATTGATTTCACATTAGAGAGTGAAGCATTACTCATTGTTTTGGATGTTTGGAAGCTTGTATTATATTCTTCTTGGTTGTGAAGTAGGGATATATTATCTATACCAGAGGTTCCCGGACTATTTTTCTCATAGACCACTTTTAAAATTTAGCTGGTTCCGGTGGACCCTCTGCAACATTTTTTTTTTTTTTATTTATTTGGGGGCAAACGAGCAGACGGATCGCCTGATGGTAAGCGATCACCGCCACCCATGGACACCTGCAACACCAGAGGAGTCACAAGTGCGTTGCCGGCCTTTTAAAAAGGAGTACGCTCTTTTCTTGAAGTGTTGAAGGTCGTATTGGTCCGGAAATACCGTAGGTGACAGCTCATTTCACAGTTTTGTTGTGCGAGGCAGAACATTCCTGGAGAAACGCACAGTTGTAGACTGCCAACCATCTAAATGATGGGAGTGAAAATGCTTTACATTTCTACCATATTCCTTGGCATTCGTATTTATATAGATCAAGAATTTAAAAAAGTTTGATCATATCTCTACGGCCTGACCTCTGTTTTTTTTTGGAAATTCTCGTAACTGAACCTACTACGGTAGGCGGGCTTTTAATTCTTCACTATCGAAAGCAAATTAATTTTCGCGGATCCCCGCTTACGAATTGTGAACCCCCATTTTGTTGTCACGCCAACGTAGACCCCTGTCGAGTCTCCCGTGGAGCCCTGGGAGTCCATCTGGACCACTTTGGGAACTAAGGATCTATACTAATATTATAAAGAGGAAAGATTTGACTTTTTGTTTGTTTGTTTGTAAGGATTTAAATAAAACTTCAGACCGATTTTAACAATTCTTTCGCTATTAGCTATATTATCACCAAGTAACAGAGGCTTATTTTAAAAAGTTCTGTTATTAACAGACTCTAACGTACTTTTACGCGAGGGAAGCCGCGAGCAAATGTTAGTTAAGGATAAAGTTGAGCTATTGAGTATTCATAAAATAATAAGACAGTCCGCAGACAACTGTTCTTTTTCGGCCAGTGTCCAGCTCTGTTTATGACTTTTGTCCTTGTCTTCCGTATGCCTATTTAATATGTACTCCATATCTTTGTTGCACTCCATATCTATACTAATATTATAAAGCTGAAGAGTTTGTTTGTTTGAACGCGCTAATCTCATGAACTAATGTTATGGTTCGATTTTAAAAATTATTTGTGTTGTGTTGTGAAGCCTATTAGCCTTCATCGATAAATGAGCTATCCAACACTATAATAATGTTTCAATTCGGACCAGTAGTTCCTGAGATTAACGCGTTCAAACAAACAACCAAACAAACTCTTCAGCTTTATAATATTAGTATAGATTACTAATACTTTACGACCCTAAAATAAATATGAACACACCACATTACAGTTTGTATACATTAAACAATTTTATAAATAAACCTGCAAATTAGTTAAACCAAAGAGAATCCTTACACCAAGATTTCTTAAACATTACCGGTTTCTACATATATAACATTTATAACAAACGTCATAAAATACGTTACACACACGTACATATACCACATGTATGCATGCTTTGTTAGAAATAATTAAATTAAATTAAAATACGTAAACAAAACCATTGTTACAACCTTAGTTTATATTTACAATTTTTATCTTCTTCTTGTTTATTTTTTTTTCTTTTCTATCATTATCTTTGTTGATGTAATAAATAATATTGTCACTATACAAGGGGAAGACGCTGGCACCTGCAACACAGTGTTTACTAGCGCGGATGTTAGGGAATTCTGTTTTAAACTGTATCAAACATGTCAATAAAGATTATTATTATTATTTTAATTTACAATCGCATCACTACTCAAAATCACGCCGAGTTAGGTTTTACTGTCCCAAAATTGACCCATAAAAGCACTCGTCCCAGCGGGACCGAATGGACCAAACACTGTGCATTTATAAAAACACGTTCCGAAACTCAGTATCGTGATAATACCATGCATGTTTGTTGCAAGTGTTCTTTTGTTATTACGTAACGAGTGACGCTCTACTGGGCATCGGGTGGCGAATGCAACTGCCCTCAATATGCACTCGCCTGCATACGAGCGGTAGGACACAGTTTGAATGTGTTACATGTCTTTGTTGATTCGAAAGATGAATAAGGTTTTGGGCTCGTGGTTGAGTGGTCGTGGGATCGATTCCCAGCTGTTGTACTATCGATAAACGTACGTTCTTAACAGAAACGTTTAAGTTAGCTTGAGTTGTGAACAAGATTACTCGTTGGGGCGAAACCAAAATTACAAGTAAATAAAAAAAAATGTTCTGTAACTTAAATCTTTAAAGTGGTAGACAAAGACGTATTACACTCATATTTCGCTAGCTATGTCTTCAGGTGTCACTTGATAATGTCCAAACTTATCGCCAACCGGACAAATTTACAAACTCTAAGTGTTATTGAGTATTTTCTAACAGTAAAACCTTTTGACTGAACCTTGCAACTAATATAAATGTAAATTCAGTAAATGTAACAAACTCACTAACCCCTTTGACGTTCAAAAGTGTTACTTTGTGACATAAGTGAATAAACGATTTTTGATTTTGACTTTGACTTTAATGACATATTTTAGTCTGACCGGGACACGAACTCACGGTTGCTAGCTTACGCCAAGGCACTAAATGTGTTTGTATTGACTTGATATAAAGTAACGATAAATATAGACTACTTCGCTATGTATGTTTTGTTACCTTAATGCTATAAAAGCCATTGACGTATTATTTTATTCCTGCCTACCCCTCTGCGAAACAGGTGTGAATCTGTGTATGTATGTATGTTAAGCTGTTTTGGGCATGTAGAAAGAATGGACGAGAAAAGACTGACTAAGAAAGTTTAAAAGGCTAGTGTGAATGGAACAGTCCCAAGAGGAAAACCTAAGCGATCGTTTCTCGTTTAGATCGGACGCGTTCTGGATAAAGGCCAGGTTAAGAGCACCTTAAACCGGCGAGCGTGTATGAGGAATGTTATGAAAGCGAATGAAGCCAGAGAAGTGTGTCAGGATCGTAGCAAATAGAAATCCGTAGTCTCTGCCTACCCCTCTGGGAAACAGGCGTGAATCTATGTACATATGTATGTATGTATTGATTTTATACATAAATATACATACAGTCAGGTAATTCACAAACTACGGACACGACGGCTAGCATACATAGGTAATAGGGATACCGTGAGTGTAGTTTGTGACGGTACATGGACAAACAAAAATATGCCAAAAGTGAGGGTGAATCAAAATTCTTCTGCCTCAAAACGGAGACATGACATCGCAGCACCAGTCAGCTTGTGACCACGGCCGGTGTAACCTGGTCGAAACGTCAAGCCTATAAAAGGTAAACATTATGCATGATCGCGTTAATACCCGTTACATCCTAATATTATAAATGCGAAAATGAGTTTGTTTGTTTGTTACGCTTTCACGCCTTAACTACTCAACGGATCAACATGAAATTTTGCATACACGTCGTGAGGGGTACAGAATAGGACATGGGGTACCTTTCATCCAGAAACAATAACTTTTGAACCTAACCTACATTTACGCGAGCGAAGCCGCGGGTGAAAACTAGTATTATATATATATCATGCAACGAGAAAGTTTAAAAGTTATTAATATACCTTAAAACAAATACTAAATACCTCAACAAAGGAAAATAAGCCAAAGTAAACGCAATTGGTTAGTATTACATCATACTAACACGACAAACGCGTCGCATAACAAATGTACCAATTTTAACTTTCCCTAAATGACTAGTAAAATATATTTGTCTCATTTTAATACCATTACAATTCACGGCGCGAATCGACTTCAAACATTTCAATTTCTACTTATCTCTTGAAAATTAAAGGTCAAACGAATTATCATTATATTATTGAATATATCGTCATATTTTCAGTAACTAGATGTTTCCGCGGTTTCACCCGCGTTTATCGTTACTGCGCCGGCCCCGTGGGTCGTAGCGTGATGTTATATAGCCTATAGCCTTCCTCGATAAATAGACTATCCAACACTAAAATTATTTTTCAAATCGAACCAGTAGTTCCTGAGATTAGCGCGTTCAAACAAACAAACTCTTCAGCTTTATAATATTAGTATAGAGAACATAGCGCCTGCTTACCTCAAAAGGAAAGGCAGAGCATACGCCTATTCTTCTAAATGTGTAAAAGACTTCTTGAAAATCAATATGGTTATTTAAATACCGCTTCTCAGACACGTTTCTTGACTACATGGTGTTACTAAGACTGTTTTTACAACAATAAAATTCTATAACATTTGTTTGACACGGGAACTAATTCCTGGACCTCGTAATTGATAGTTCTGCAAATATTCCCAATGAACCAGTTAATATGTGGAACCCTTTAAAATCACAAAGGTCAAACGAATTATTTTTATTTTAGAAAGGTTAGCTACCTAAGGAATAAAACGCTTTAAGTGCTCCATATTATGTACTAGCGACTTAACCAAATATGTTGAATATAACCCGAATAAAACGCATGTATCGATACGAGAAAGCACCCAAGCAATATCGATAATCATTACGCAAATTAAACAATCGAATCCTTACAGCAGTAAAAATACAATATTCCTTCAATAGAATGTTTCTGTTCAATAACGGTCGTGTGTACACGGACTAAACAGTAGGGCGGGCGCCCCTCCACCTCAGTCTGCAACTAGCCGTAACCGAGGCTGAACGTACGCGGTTGCCTTAGCCTGTGATAAAAAAAAATAACAGTGAACAGTGTAGTGCCGAAGTGACTTGCGTCAAAAAAGTTACATTCTATTTTCAAAAGGTTTTTAGCGGGAATTTTATATAGGTACTACATTTTTGTAATGACTTATTATTACAAATAAAATTACTATTTCAATTGTAATGTTTAATAGCGTGCGTTGTGAGGATACATACATACAATATTCGTGCAGTTAATTTAACATGAGAGTTTATTAATGTCCTCTGCCATGCAAATAATTTATACGTAATTTTTCGATGGTAGATGGTATATTTGCGGTTGTGCATTTTACGGTATTATTATGTGACCAGTTTGCGTTAAATGCAGTTCGATTTATATAGTTTATGTAATAATTGTTATGATAGTAGCGCTTTGTGTTAATAATCGTCAATAAATGAATAATTCAGTGAATAATAGCATCTTTATTGAGGCGGATTAGATGAGTCGGTTCTCCTTGAAGAAATCAAAGTGTGTTTTCATTGTCTAATTTAATTAGAGGATTAGGTCTGTTCTAAGCATATTATGATCAATGCTAAGCTGTATTATCCAAAACGGTTCGCTGTAAAAATTACGTTTCAATTACCAAAATACGCGAAAAGCCATTCAATTCGCAGAACGACCTAAATGCTATTTTTTAAATATTTCATCAAAATCCAAAAAGCTATAAAAAGTAATCACTATGACGATGGTCCGTTGTGTTTGTTCCATTTTCGAAATATTTGAAGTAGCGTAATGATCTCTGATATTTATTGGCTGTAACTAAAGTCTGAGTCATAAAAAAAACAACTAACGAAATCAAGGTGAACTCTGTACTGTATTTGTTTGTTTTTTTCCTGCTTTTTAATTTTATGCATCTAGCGCACGTTAAATCGTTTTAAAGACTTATTTTTTTACTTTTATTTTTATGACCGCCACAGATCAACTTAGAAGTAACGTTTTGAATTGTTAATTATAAATTTTATAATACGGCGCTTAGATATTTTAATGTCTTGTTTATTATAATTTAATCAAAATTGCGGTTTGATTGAAATGTTATTTAATTCGATTTAGATTTAATATCTTGTCTTTTTGGAAAGTGACTACTGTCTTCAGAATAATATAAAATTCACACCTGCTAATTTATATGGTAAGTATGTTAATTGAGGTTATAATATTCTTTTTATTATATAAAATAACATAATCTTCGGCTTGCGTATTTTTTGCGGTCAATCGTAGGTTGCGAGTTGGATACCCTGACAAAGTGCAATTGTGTTTTTTTGTACTTAACGGTTTTTTACGTAGTCACGGAGCCTGACAATATTTTAGATAGACGAAAATAGACGAAGTATTCCGCTTTCGGCACCAATTTTTTCGGCACCTATGGTTTCGGCACTTATGCTATTCCACTTTTAGCACCAATAGGTATTTTTACTTGGTGCCGAATGTGGAATAAAATACCTATTGGTGCTGAAAGTGGAATAGCTTAGGTGCCGAAACCATAGGTGCCGAAAAAATTGGCGCCGAAAGCGGAATATTCCAAATAGACAGGCTAGTATGATGAGCTTTTTGTTATAGCTAGCGAAATGAGGTGCAATACACCTCGGAATTCCCATTCGGTAAATGTATCTATGTCAAAAGGCAATGTCCAGCAGTGGGCTATTATAGCCTGATGATGATGATGATGAAATGTATCTATGTCAAAATATTATAGTAATGATTGTGATGTTATGATAATAATCTATACAAATAAATAAAATTTAAGTGTCTGTTTGTAATGTCAAAATAACAGCTTTTTATCTAATACATATGAAAGTATATAAGGTACCTATAGGAAAACATCTATTTTTATATTTTTTGTCTGTCTGTCTGTTTGTTCCGGCTAATCTCCGAAACGGCTGAACTGATTTTGACGGTACTTTCACTGGCAGATAGCTGATGTTATAAGGAGTAACTTAGGCTACTTTGATTATAGAAAAAAATAGGGTTCCGCGGAGACAAACACTTGTTAGTTAAAATTTACGCGGACGAAGTCGCAGGTAACAGCTAGTTAATAATATAATCAATGTAAATCATCGAACTTATTTAAAATTAGCTTTTGCCCGCGGCTTTTCTCGGGAAAAGTACTTACTTTGTTTTGGGATGAAAGGTATGCTATGTCCTTTTATGTACTCCTGACAACGTGTATGCAATATCTATACTAATATTATAAAGCTGAAGAATTTGTATGTTTGTTTGGTTGAACGCGCTAATCTCTGGAACTACTGAATCGAATCGAAAAAATCATTTAGTGATGGATAGCACATTTATCGAGGTAGGCTATAGGCTATATAATATCACGCGACGATCAATAGGAGCGGAGCATCAATGTTGCAAAAACGGGCAAAATCTTTTATGTGAAGCAGACGAAGTAGCGCGCGGCAGCTAGTTATATTATAATCGGCCGAGCAGCTAGGTTGCTAATGCATTCAAGCGTTACAAACAAACAAACTCACATTGGCATTTGAATATTAGTTAGGATTCTATAAAGGGTAGCGATAGCTCAGTGGGGAGACCAACAGACTGCAATGCAGAGGGTCTCGGGTTCGAACCCACGTCGCGCACCTCTGACTTTAGGAAGTTATTTTATGTGACTTTTCGAAATTATCTGCGTATTGATTGACAATTATCACCTGCTCCGTGCCTCGGAAAGCACGTTAAGCCGTCGGTCCCGGTTACCATGAACATCTATGGCAGTCGTACTACTAAGCCAATGAGTCCGGATGTATTTTGTGTACATTAATTGTATGTTGCAAAAGTCTCCAACGACCGAGGACTTATAGGAGATAGTTTTCATAAGGAAAATTTTATTCGTTTTTAACATTTTCCCCAATGCTGGCAACAGAAATGTTTTACTTCTAGTGTTGCAAGCATTCAAAGGTTTCTATAATATCTTTTGTTGCACGCTTGTAAGGTTGCTAGTTATAAAAAATAAATTACTCTATTCTATATCTAGAAACAGAGCAAATAATTGCTATGGACAACCATGGCCACTCTATAACAATTATTGTCAATACATTTCAATGGCTATAGTGAACGCGTAATTATGTGACTTTACCGTTATTTACATGGCAGCCATTGTAATTAAATATCATAATTATTATAGGTTGTAGTTTTATTCGAGTAATGGAATTGTTGATAGTTAAAGACAATTAATCGACGGCGTTATACACAACTATATACGAGCTTATTACATAGTAATGTGTGCAATTCCATTCGATCAATATTCGAGAGATTTTGACAACACTATATGTCCTAACTAGACAATGCAGAGTAGGTATAGCGTTGTTCATATTAAATTTGTATTCGAATATAATTGGACACATCAATATAATTAACTGAATCTTGCCCGTGGTTTCGTTCGCGTATGTAGGTTATGTCAATATTCTAACATGGCAACATTACTTTTTCTAGATGAAACGTACTTTCTGTCTTTTCCTAGATCCCTCACAACGTGTATGAGAAATTTCATGACGATCAGTCGTGTAGTTAAGGCGTAAAAACGTAACAAACAAACTCACATGCGCATTTATAAATGTTTGTTTTTTCGTGTGGTTATAATTGTAAAAGTTGTTAAGTTAGGCTAAATGATAGAGTTTATGAAGTTTAAATTAATTTAATAACTGGACCATAGGTTAAACGATATAAAGGAGCGAGAGAGCATGCGCGATGACTGCTTATAGAGTACTGAATATCAATGAATATTAATCAGCAATGTTAGGTAAAACTGCTGATACGTTAGTATTGTAGTTGGTGTATGGTTTCACCGTACAATAATATTAGTTCGGATTTCATATGGGTTTGGTTTTGTATTAACTTGAGTGTTTATTCTGATATATATGCTACCATTAGTACCTAAAATATGGCAAGATTAAAATTAAATGTATTAACTTATAAATACAATAGGCATACATGTAGAACTTTTTGAGTAGTAGAGCCTCGCTGATTTCAGCATGAATGGGCCGGCTCGACCGGGGAAGGACTACCCTCTCACAGAATATTGACGTGGAATAGCAGTAGTGCTACTGTTGTGTTTCGTTCGGTGAGTGAGAGTACCGGAGGCCCAATCACCCCCTTTCCCCCATCCCGCTCCCTTTCCTTCCCACGTCCTTTCCTAAAGGGTCGGCAACGCGCAAGTGATGGCTCTGGTGTTGCAGGCGTCCATAGGCTACGGTGACCACTTACCATCAGGTGGGCGGCCGTATGCTTGTTTGCCACCTTAGATGTATAAAAAAATAAAAAAAAACTAATTCCAGAGGGAAATAGCAGCTCACATGTTTTTCTAAAGCAACTAGCTAAACCTACCTACGCTTAGATCAGGCTCAGTCTGACTGATATATTCAATTTACCTTCCCTGAGGGAATTTCGGGATAAAAAGTATACAAAAACGGTTTAATATAGAAATGTAACGCCGTACAAACATTTCAAATCATTTCATCGACTATTTTTTTTAAGGCTGCGGTCATAAACATAGCTAAACTTTTGTCATTGTAACGATTATTGTAACAATGTTTACTTAAAACACATATTATTATGTTGAATGTTATTTTATCTTTGTGAATTGTTGTTTGTAATTAGCAAAATATTAATAAAATTGACCTAAAAAGCTATGTTGCTACAACTGTCAAACAATAAACAAAACAAAAAATGTAATATTATGTCGGTTTTTGGACGATATCAATTCTATCAAATCTAATTTTGACAACTGTCAAAAATTAAATTTATTAAGTCTTAAATACCACAACAAAATTCATTAATGGATAGGTAAGCTAAGGTGTTGATGTAAAATCCATTAAGAACGTAGTCCCATAAGCTGTTCTCAAGTGTATTGCGGCCGGCCTCTCGTCTTGAAAAGTCGAATTAATATTTACTCTGTAGGTAATTACTTAGTACGACTATTTACCTTGAGCTGTTTAACTAAAATTAGCTACATCGAATAATACGATTTCAAAAGCTTGCATTATAGAAAAAAAATCTTTGATTACCTAAATTACCTTACCTTAATTTGTTTTTGGTTTCTTTAATAAACATCACTATGACCTAATCCTTCTCACACTGAGAAGAGGCCTGTCCCCAGCAGTGGGACAGCTTAATACAGGTCTGGTATTGTTATCTATACAAATAAATAAAATTGAAGTGTCTGTTTGTAATGTCAAAATAACAGCTTTTTATCTAATGCATATGAAAGTATATAAGGTAGCTATACGAAAACATTTTTTTTTTAATTTTTGTCTGTCTGTCTATTTGTGCCGACTAATCTCCGAAACGGCTGAACCGATTTTGACGGGACTTTCACTGGCAGATAGCTAATGTTATAAGGAGTAACATAGACTACTTCGATTTTAGAAAAAAAAATAGGGTTCCGCGGAGACAAACACTTTTTAGTTAAAATCTACGCAGACGAAGTCGCAGGTAACAGCTAGTTATTTAATAAACAACTCCGGCAATAAGAATAATCTGTGTATTGTGGAGGACTCTTCACACAATAAAGATATGTTGCAAACAAGGATTTTTATGTCGTATGTGTACCCACCCCATATTCAGATCTCATGAAAAATTGTCCACGCTAAAAAGAGTGAGCTTCGACATTAGGTAAAGAACAATAGATTTTTTAAGGCGTGGAAGCGTAACAAACAAACGAACTCACATTTACATTTATAATGTTTGGATACATAAAGAGTATGTATTTGTTCCGCTTTTTAAGCATATTGCGCGCATAGAGGAGCGTTAGATTTAGCATAGTTAAAGTTTGTATGAAGAAGGCTAAAAGCAAAAAGCCAAAATCATAAAAAAAGAAATGTATTACGGTCGAATTGCGGTCACTGGGCGCCTACCAGTTTACATAAATACAACAGAAAGGTTGGTCGCTGGAGGATTCTGATTTTAAACCTGGGATTTCGCTTATATTGGGGTAGTCTAGCTGAGGCAACTCCATCCTACTGAAGATTGACGACAAACAACTGTTTTTGGTTTATCTATGGTCAGTAAAATGACCAGGGTTTGTAAGGAGGTGTTGTGTTCTCAGCAAGGGACCAATGATATTTGCCCCTCCTACTAGCAATACTGGGACTCCTATTTAAAATGTGATGCAAGCTTTCATAGGCGTAACCATTTACCATCAAGTGGGTAGTACGCTTGTTAACAGTCTTAGTACAAAAGATAACATTCGAAATACAACTCAAAATCCGAACCAGGAAATACGAAAAGGAATATATAGTATTAGGATGTATATATTGAGTAAATATAATTTGTACATATTAAGTAAATTCTGCATCCATTGCATTAGGTTGTACTTGTAATGATGGCTGCATGTGGTATTAAAATAAAAAAATAAAAAAAAACAAAGTTAAATCTGACCACCAATACAAATGTCAAACTCGGACGTCGGCGTCTGATTTTGACATTTGCATTCATTGAGAGGTAGAGCTAATCAACAAAATATAAACAAAATCAGTTGACAAAGGAGAAAATGCTTCTGAACTTTTTTATTTTTGCCTATTCATTTTGGTATATATGTATTTATTAAACGTGACTAAATTCAAGCCTAAAATCTTTGTTTCAAAAACCTGTACCAACAATTTTGTTGATAAATAATTTGGAACACGTAGATACTAGGGTGACACTAAATCTAACCAATTATGAGCTCGGGTTAAACTGAGATTAAAAGGATGATGGCGTCCTCTTTTAAGGCGGGTAATACATGACCGTTTTACATGAGTACCTTTTATTATTTATTATATTATAAATACTCAGGATTATACTGAAATTATATAGGTATATTGTACCCGTATTTTGTTGGCTATGGTTAGATTTCATTAACAAAGTGGTGAGCTTTTTTTGGGATACAACAACTACTGGCTTGGACTTTAATAGCATTGAATCAATGGACACAAAGTACTCCCAGACTCGGAAGGCCGGCACAATTAGCATTAGTGTATCACACAAAAATCACAACACTGTGGTACAATTACAGCCTATCTTGTGTATCATGTTGATCCACTGGCATAGGTCACAATGCTGGGTTTATTATCAGTTATCAAGTCCTAAATTAGATTTTTAAGTAGCACAGGGTCTGATACCGCCCTGGTTTTAGGCCTACAATTTGAACCCCGTACAGTGCTGGCCATATCGCGCGAAGAACAGACAACCGCTGGGGTAAGCGTGTTCTTGAGTGGAGACCGCGACTCGGCAAACGTAGTGTAGGACGCCCTCCGACCAGGTGGGATGACGATTTGCGAAAGACTGCAGGCAGATGCTGGATGCGGCAAGCTGAAGACAGGGCGCTATGGCGCTCTTTGGGGGAGGGCTATGTCCAGCAGTGGACTATCATAGCCTGATGATGATGATGATGATGACAGTGCTAGCGAATTATAAGTAAAATACTCTACCGGACCCTTCGTGTTACGCGTAATATTATCTAACATTATGCGTATTAAATCTACCCTCATTTCTCAACAAATTATATTTTGACCAATTTCCCCAAGAAGCCAAATGATTGAATAAAGAAAACACAAAATGCCTACGTCATATTTACTTAACCCAAATCGAGAAGGGAAACAGAGTGATGGATCACAAACGTTTGTTGGAAGGAGGCGTTCATGATTGACCGCGCACCACCGACCTGGTTACGAGTAGTGCGTTGCCCCCGCTAAATGCGACCATTATAGAACTCGCACGCAATATGTTAGGTCCACGATTGGAAGCTCGCTTGGATTGTTTCTGTATATAGTTTGTGTATCTCCGAAGGCATAGGTAGAGATGTAAAACACGCATATAGAAGAAGTAGTAGGAGAGTAGTTACAAAGAGTTCTGGCTCCCTAGTTATAATGCTTGCGTCACGGGAAATATTACAAACATTTAAACAATTTTCACAGAGAACACCAACTCGGAACAACTATTGGTGGATATCACAAATATTTGTTCCAGGTGATCAAACCAACAATAATATTAATAACCATTTATTTCAGGCTGCATCCATAGATTAGACCTTAACCTAAATTTACATACTACTTGAGCAGCGATAGACACTTCGACCCAGTGGGTTCTTTTTTGTCGACACTCCCCCAATAACGACTGCCATAGATGTTCATGGCAGCCAGGACCGACGGCTTAACGTGCTCTCCGAGGCACGGAGCAGGCGATAATTGTCAATCAATACGCACATAATTTCGAAAAGTCATATAACTTCCGAAAGTCAGAGGTGCGCGACGTGGGTTCGAACCCGAGACCCTCTGCATTGCAGTCTGTTGGTCTCCCCACTAAGCTATCGCTGCTCAACTATGTAAGTAAAACTTCATTAGGTACTCGGCGCATTGACAGTTATGAGTAACCACTTATACCACTCCACTATGGACGTAGTTTAAGTGTAGATTGATCACATAGGTCAAAAATTATGTGATTCATGTATTGGTCCTGCGTGTGATCTCTCTCTGGTTGTATCAGATTGTCGTCCCGTGGACTATGAATCTCAGGGAATAAAGAGTGATCACTGAGTTGGAAGTCTTTCCTCCCTTGACTACTCTTTGATTCACCAAATTTGATTTGACAGCTTTGATCCGCCTTCAGTCATCAGTGGCATAAAAAGAAAAAGTTTCGTTTACTAAGCACAGCAGTTTATAAATATAAATACAAAAACGAATGCCATATAACCTTCATAGAGTCCATAAACGGACAAAGCCTTGACAAGTTCGGCATATTATCTCGATGACAGTTCCAATGCTCTGGTTTATTTCAGAACGTTAATTGCTTTTGTCAACGGCCTACATAAAAAAGTATCTCTCTCCCGCTGTAGGGGTTATGCCTGTTTGACCTGGATAATCCCCCAAGCTTTACAAATATAGGAGCAACGGGTACAGAATGTTATTTGACTGCACGGATGGTGTAGTGGTGTAGGTGGTCGCCTCGCCACTGTCATTGTGCCGAGTGTTGTGGTTTCGAATCCCACTCGGGACAAAACTTTGTGTGATGACTGCCTGGATGGCGTAACCACTACGCCGTCTAAAAAGCTTCATCATTATGCTTAAGATCTATCAATTGTGAATCTGATACCTTAACTACACTGTAAGATAGCCCAATATAATCCTGAATTAAAAAACAAATCAAATATCTATAAACCACATAAATTTTAGTCTTAGATAATCGAACTCTTAACGCATCATCGTTCAGACGACAAATTAAACGACTGCGCCATTGATGCAGTCGTCTCTATACTACTAAAAAATATCTAAAAGATGATTAACGCAGTTCCCAAGTAAGTGTATCGCGCGCTCCACAAAACTGCTCATAAAATAGTCCAAATAGGCCAGAGCTCGGAGGTCGTTGCCCTCGTGACTCAGCAAACACACACTATTGTATCGTTTCAATTTGGCTCCAACCCCTAAAGGGGTGCAATTTATATATCATAACAGCTTGGAGACTTGATATTGTATATTTTTCTTTTCATATGACTGTATTAAGTTCGCTTGCTGAAAGATCGTAGCCGAAGAACCGTATTTTGTGTTTCTGCGGTCAAAAAGCATGTAAACCCTTGCATGTTCTGGGTAGGGGTCAGTGTGATCTCTGGCTTGCTCTGACTAGACAGTGTATTGGTTTCCACTAGGTAAGATACGCACATACCCATCTCTCCAATTTCATGCATTTTATTGTTATTTTTCTGCCTACAATGGAAACACGTGCGTAAAACCTGAAGTATTGTAAGTAGCATACATATATGAGATGATAACTATGCTTGTTTGCAATCTTAGTTTTACATATCTTAGGTTAAGCAATTCCTTCTTATGCCGTACCTACCATACAACTTTGGAATGGTCTTCCGGCACATGTGTTCCCTCCCTTCTATGAGAATGGGTCCTTCAAACGTAGTGTGAAGAAGCATCTGGTCAGACCGGCTTGACACTGACGACGGCTAGAAGACATCTATCTTCTCCTCGTCGTCACTGTAATTGGGCTTTCCATCAGGTCCGTTACAATCACTTTGCCGTGTCACTATAAAAAAAAAAATATAAAAATGTAGGTCTGATATCCTCTGCCATATCCATAGAATTCGTATATACTCTGCTCTAAAATGAACTAATAAATGAAATGAAAAGATTTTTATTTTTGTACCATCATGACATGTATCATCAATTATTATAGAATGCGTGTATAACAAAAAGTAAATAAAAATATGGAAGTATAAACAAATTTTAAAAACAAATAAAATGTTTATGTGCAGATGCACGTCCCATCCGACGGCACAAAAACAACGGTGATGCGCTCAGCATAATGCTGTGGCACTTGCATTGCTGCAAGCACTACACAGCGCTGATTTTCAGCGAACACCACAATTATTGACGTTTGGTCCGCCAATAGTGAATTCAAAATAAAGAAATAAATAATACATAAATAGATAGCCACGAAAGAAAATATGGCATAATATATACTGTTTTATTAAAAGAATACATTGAAAAAGTAGGTAATAGGTAAGTATAAAGTAAATAAATATTAGTTATGAATATGTACTTATAAGTAATTGTTTTAAAAAAAAACGACGCTCATGACGTAATGAGTGTCATAAGATGGCCTCATGTCTGAAAATATGTTTCTGGCACTATATATTTATTTGTCTAAAATGCAGATACATCATACCCGTATATTATATTGTAGTCTTTGCATCATGCATAATTATATGATTAAGAGATCTGTGAAGTGTGTATTGTGACTACTAGCTGCTGTGTTCCAGATTTATATAGTCAGTAAATTGGCTGCAATATAAACACAGATATCAGTTCTAAAATACTTAAATTATAATTTCATGACGGTTTAATAGAGTGGTTGTGAGTTTCTTGCAGGTATCTTGTCATACGCTCAATCGATTGTCTAAACTTAGCAACTAACATAAATGTGAGTTGAACAATTTCAGTATAATAACTATAAATTACATACTACATTGTGGCAAAGCCATAAATAAAAATTTGAATTTGAATTTAAATTAGAAATTTAAAAACCCCAGACACAAAATAATAAAAATTGTAATCGGCCATTTTGCGGTGGTGGCCATCTTGGATTTGAAATGTATCATAGTGTATAGTATTCTACTAGTCAAGTCCTTTCATTTGATACCCATATTAAGGGGGTTGTGAAAAATATGTAATCCGCTATTTTGTGGCGGCGGCCATTTTAGACCGATTTTCATCAAACATAGCTAAGAACACTCCCGACTAATTCACATTTCAAACAAAAAAAAACTAAATCAAAATCGGTTCATCCGTTCGGAGGCTACGATACCAGAGATAGACACACACACACACACACACACACACACACACACACACACACACACACACACACACACACACACACAGACACGGCAAACTTATAACCCCTGTCGTTTTTGCGTCAGGGGTTAAAATCAGTAACTCATAATCTTTGACGTTCATAAGTGTAACTTTGTGACCTAAATAAACCCTTTGACTTTAACTATCACCAGTTACTATTAGCTAACCTGCTAGCTCGTGACTCATTTAAGACATAAAACCTTATGCCATGAGAAAAGAGGTTTAATATAAAGTAAACAATTCAACTTTTTAAATGCCTTATATGAAACACCCACATGAACTCTCTCTATATTATAATAAGGTTTGTTTAGCCAATATCTTTTTTGTGTACCTATAACTTTTTCGCAATTCGGAGTTTGCTTTTTAGCGTTCAGCAAAGATGAAACCTTATATTCATTTAAATTAAAACGATTTTGTGATATAGATATCATTTAATTTAATTAATGATAATATCTGGCCTATTCGTATACCATTCATCTGTTGAGCACAGGCCTATTGTTACTATGAAAAGGTTTAGGTTGTAGTCCACCAAGCCAACCCGGTGCGGGCTGGCAGACTTTTTACTTCAGGAATAGCCATTTCTTTTATAATTATAAATATATTTGCCTTATAAATATGAAAACTACGGAGTATATCGACGTGAAGTACCAGTATTCCTACTGTTGTGTTTCGTTCATTGAGTGAGAGTGCCGGAGGCCCAATCACCCTCTTTCCCCCATTCCCGCTCCTTCTTCCCGCTTCCTTTCCTAAAGGGTCGGCAATGCGCAAGTGATGCCTCTGGTGTTACAGGCGTCCATCGGCTACGGTGACCACTTATCATCAGGTGGGCCGTATGCTTGTTTGCCACTTTAGTAGTATAAAATAAAAAAAAGTTTGTCAAAAATTACCTGATTCCCAAATAGTGGTTCCGAGTCCACTGTTTGCAAAACTCCCATTTTTTTGTCTCTTGTGGGCATTGAACCCATAACACTTGGTGCACTCACATTGACCAAGTGACCTCGAAAACCACTACCCGTGTAGTCTATTTATTTAAGAATGGCTTTGTAATTAAAAACTTTAACTACATATGAAGTTTATATTATCACGAACATCACTTTCTTTTTAAGTAAATTAGTCATTAGCAAGTGCGCCGAGTTTATTTAGAGTTCACAATGGATAAACATACATAATTACATACTTACTTTTTTTGTAAATACATACATATTATAAATAGAAACACCAAGACCAAGACAAATATCCATGTCCATGCACACAAATGTTTGATTTGTGCGGGAATCGAACCCGCGACCTCAGGCGTGGCAGTCGGTTACACTAAGCACTACGCCATCGAGGCCAACAAGTCAGTGAACAATGAGTGCACTTGTGTCTACTATATTGCAATCATACTTAATGAAAGAGACAGTATTAAACACAACGTATAGCTCCATCTCATTCCCTCATAAGTAACATTATAATAATATTGCTAAAAGATAATCTCTCTCTCTGATATTGAAACACTATTCCAAGCACGTCTTAGTTAAAAATAAATTTAAAAAATGGGATTCGAATAGCAGTACTCTCTATGTGATGACTACTTATATCACTGCACTATCGTCATACGGAACCATTTAGATGTCCTACTAGAAATTAATATATTTTTTATTAACGTACGCAAATAGATGCGGATATAGTCATATAATTATTTTATCATGGGCCTAAACTCTTCTATACAGGATGTCCGGTAATTAATGGATAACCTTGAAATGTCTTATATGTAATACATAATAGTATAACTGAAGGACGGTCAAAAAAAATTAAAGAAATCTATCCTAACTATTACCTGAGATATGATTTTTTTTAAATTACCATATTTAACTTTCTTGTACACTACGACCATAAATTAATGAATTCCATCGGTTTTTTGTTGTTTTATTATTAAACACTAATTATGCTAATAGATAGACAGTCAAAAGTATGACTAGCTATTGCACTTTTTAATATTTTTTTGTTATATTTGTTATTTTTCTGAACGGCCATCAGTTCTACTATAAGACATTTCAAGGTTATCCACTAATTACCGGACGCCCTGCATATCAAGAAATCAGCCATTAAATGTATGTAAATTAACTTTAGTCAATAATTAATTGATTAGATCATATTTAAATCGTTAATGATGTAAAAGTTTGTGTTGAGAAAAGTTAAACCAGTCTCTTACTTAAGATATTACTATTACAACTAGTTCAGTGCGGTGAATGCGCCTGCTGTGCTTTAGGTCTGGGGTATGATTCCAGGTCAGGCAAAGTTTTATTCATTTTGATTTTATATCTTTTTTATTTTAATTAAAAAAATTTCGTCGATGGAATAATTTCTGTTTCGCGGGGGACTTAACAAACATTTAAACAACGGACACACAGGGCACCTAGTCTTAAAACAACCATTTGTAGATCACACAAAATTTAGTTCCGTCTGGGATTCAAACCCACAACACTTCGCGTAATGGCATTGGCGAGGCGACCAATTAAACCACTACGCCATGTCAGTCAGACTTCTTCTTCTTCTTTAATCTATACTAATAATATTATAAAGCTGAAGAGTTTGTTTATTTCTTTGGTTGAACGCGCTAATCTCAGGAACTACTGGTTCAATTTGAAAAATTATTTTAGTGTTGGATAGCCTATTTACCGAGGAAGGTTTATTTATTTATTTATTTATTTAGGGATAACAAACAACAGCGTATTAAACATTACTATGATAGTACATAGTAACTAAATGTACAAAATACGCCACCCACGGCATTATCCACAGATTACCATTGAGAAATGTTGTCTACTAATAAAGACAGCTTACATAGATAATACACTAATACCGGCAAACAGTTTAGACGCTTATGCTATACAATATTAATGCTAAACAGTGAACAAAATAATAATAATAACGGAGAAAACGAAATGTCAGAAGTTGTAGGATACATAACATCACGCTATGATCCACGGGGGCGGCGCAGTAACGATAAACGTGGGTGAAACCGCGGGCACGTCTAGTCTATACCTACTAATATTATAAAGCTGAAGAGTTTGTTTGGTTGAACGCGCTAATCCCAGGAACTACTGGTTCAATTTGAAAATTATTTTAGTGTTGGATAGCCTATTTACCGAGGAAGGTTATAGAATACATAACATTACGCTGTGACCCACAGGGGCGGCGCAGTAATCATAAACGCGGGTGAAACCGCGAGCACAGCTAGTACTACATAATTGTACATATTTAAAAATTCTAAACATACATATGACAATTAATATGACTACATACTTGTGTATATTGCTTATAACAACTATCGGACATAACGTCCGAAGGCCGAAGATATACGGTTCCTTCAATATATCCGGTTTTGACTGTAGTTTATTCATATACAAAGAACACCAAAAGAATGAGATTCGAACCTACACTCGGCGCAATGCAAGTGGCAACTATTTAAACGACTACACCATCCATGCAATCTAAGCTGTGTGTTTCGAATTACCGCTAACCTGCATGTCTGAGAGCTGGCTATAATATTCTCGAAGATATGTCGAGTCTGCCAACTAACACTGGACTAACGTGGTGGACTATGGCCTAACCGTTCTCACACTGAGAAGAGGCCCACGCCCAGCAGTGGGACAGCTTATAAAGAGGGCTGATATTATTATGAAACTATGCGCTATTCTCTTTAATCCCACAACCTATTGTGCAAGAAAATGAGGTTAATGTGTTCGTGTAATGTTATTTGACAAAGTGAAGTGGGTTATTTTGACTTAAACTATTGTAACATTGTGTTTAAATCGTGTTAATGTTTCTTTTGTGGTTTAAACAAAGAAAATTTAATGGAGTTGATGACTAATTGATTTTAAAATATGTTCGCTTGGAAGGTTATAGTTTTTTATTAATTGTAGTTCCTTTTAAACTGACTGCTCGGATTGCGTAGTGATTTAAGAGGTCGCCTCGCCGCTGCCACTGCGCCGAGTGTTATGGGTTCGAATCCCACACGGGACAAAAGATTGTGTGATTCACAAATGGTTGTTTGCAGTCTGCATGATCTTTGTGTCCGTTGTTCGAATGTTTGTAAAGTCCGACGCGACTCAGGCATTATTCCAAGTGCGGGAGTTCTTTAAAAAACCGCTTATGTTCATAGCCGTTCGTGAGGGCTCGGGTTTGGTTCCCGTTGTGTGTAAAGCGATATTTGATATTTCTGTTATTTATTTATTATTACACACTTACAGCTTTATAGGCCTAGTATCTCAATACAGTAATGTCGATTTTATTTTAATTTTACAATTTAAGTATTTAAGGGAGTCTGGAAATGTATTTGGTAGACTGCTGAGCCCTATTACGTGAAACCGTAATATAAGGCTGCCTATCCATTAAAGCGGAGCGAGGCTGCGGAGCGAAGAAAATATGGATAAATGCATAAAATCTCCGCTCGGCTCCAGTATGCAACCCTATTGGTTAGTATTTCTCCGTTTCTTTGCTCCGCGACCTCGCTCCGCTTCAATGGACAGGCAGCCTTAAGCTGCCAAAATCTGTGTGTCTCTCATCTCTGCCTATCTCTTTGAACATATAAACCCGTGAATCTATCTCTGTGTATAAAATCAATCAATACTTACTTTGATCGCTTGATTACGAAAGCGATAGTAACTCTGTATCTGTTTTTTATGTTTTACCACTAAAGCACTTAACCGACTTTGATGAAATTGGGTATGGAGATAGCTTAAAAACTAAGAAAAGATAGAAGCTATATAAAAGGCAGACAAGCAGAGTAGCGGATTTAAACTAGTATATATTCTCGAACAATCTACCATTCGAATACCTCCTTCTTTTTATTATTTAATCAATAAAACAGACTGAATATCAAGTTTCATTTAATTATGCATAACACGCGTCGCGGTCTAAATGTCATCATTCATCACCCGGGTCTCGAACACACGACCTCTGCATTAGTTATAGATGTACTGCAAAATGATGCGCTTCAAGGTTTCGCGCCGTATGGTAATGATGTTCAAATGTCAAAGGCCACGCCTTACAGCTATTAGTAGGGTCACAGATTAGAATACTGATGTCATAATATTTCGATGAGTAATTTTTTTTGACACTTGAGAAATAGGCAGAGTTTATTTCTTTACTTATTTTATATATGCGAATGTGAGTTTGTTTGTTTGTGGCGGTTTACTTGTCCTCAAAAGTATGACTAGCTATTGCCCCTCTTTTCCTCATTTTCATCAGTTCTAGTATAAGACATTTCAAGGTTATCTATTAATTACCGGACACCCTGTATATCGCTACGTCATCTGTTCAGCTTGTTGACAACGTGTTTGCGAAATTTCATAATGATCTGTCCAGTAGTTAAGGCGTGAAAGCGTAACAAACAAACTCCCATCCACATTTTTAATATTAGTCAGGATTTATAACGATAGCAACCCTTTAATACTTGTAGTAGAATGCTATAGGAATGCTGGCAACAGCAGTAATCTTTGAAATCAACCTCCTTATATTTTGCAAAACTGTATTATTAGTCTGTATCACCTTTAGCCATACAAGGTCATCATTAACATAGAGAATCTTTCATTTATATTAATTTGATTATATTAAAGGTTAGCACAATATATAAATTGATGTCTGGACACGGTAATAAAAGATCAAATCATATTTATAATTCTTATATGGACAGTTTTACAATGAGCAACAGAAAAGATCAATTTTGTTTTAAGACTTGTAAAAATATTATTAACTAGCTTTTGCCCGCGGCTTCGCTCGCGTTAATTTAGAATTTGACTATCAGTTCGGGTTGTACTCTGCTTGTAATAATATAATTCAATCATGATTCGAAAGACATCTGGCGCCATCTATTATCATAAGAACGTTATTGTTGTTTTCCCCGGCAACAGTAATTTTTTCGGGATGAAAGGTAGCCTGTGTCCGTTTCTGTGCACCTGACAACGTATATGCAAAATTTCAGGATGATCGGTTCAGTGGTTTAGGCGTGAAAAGGTAACAAACAAACAAACTCATTTTCGCTTTTATAGTATTAGTTAGGATTAGATGCCTTATAAACTTTCTTAGTCAGTCTTTCCTCGCCCAGTAATTATTTATCATTAATTTAAACCCTCGCTAGGCTATAACGGGCGACTTGAGAATTCTAGCTCCAATTAGTAACTATACAGGCTGATTTTGAAATCGTGTAATACATTTTAACTACGCATTCTACTGGTGATATAAAATAACCCTGACCATATTTTTTTTTATTAGAATTATGTTTATAGAGAAATTAATGTACCGATTTTTTTCGTGAAATGGTTTCAGATAGTCATATGTTAACCAACCGACACAATCTCAATATTCTATTAATTAAAAAAAAAATAACATAACAATAACTGATGTCGTAAATAATAAGGGGCAATAAAAAGGACCGCCCGTTATTATTTACGACATTAATTATTGAAAATTATCCTGTATAAATAATTAAGTTACTCGTTAATTAAATGCATTGTAGTATAATAATACCTGAAGGTCGATCAATTGGAAAATACCTTATCGATCGGGCGTTAGCAGAAAGCAAGTTCATTTCAATGTCAATACTTTTAACTATGCCGTTTTTTAGTTCATAATGTATTTAATATTATAAAGCTGATGAGTTTGCGTGTTTGTTTGGTTGAACGCGCTAATCTCGAGAACTATTGGTTTCAATTGAAAAACTATTTAAGTGTTGTATAGCCCATTTATCTAGGAAGGCTATAGGCTACATACCATCACGCTACGACCAATAGGAGGGGAGCATCAATGAAAAATGTTGCAAAAACGGGTAATTTTCTCTTATGTGAAGCAGACGAATATGCACGAATCAACTAGTTTTAAATATAATATAGCTTTACATACGTACGTATTTTTTATAGTATGAGTGGCGATAGCCTAGTGCGATACCGTTGGACTACCACGTACAGGTCTTGAGTTCGATCCCAAGGCGCGCATCTCTAACTTTTTTAAGTTATGTGTGTATTAAATAGTTAATTATCGCTCGCTTTTACGGTAAAGGAAAAAATCGTGAAACCTGCATGTCTGAGAGATCTCCATAATGTTCACGAAGATGTGTGAAGTCTGCCAACCCGCACTGGGGCGGCATGGTGGACTATGGCCTAACCCTTCCCACAGTGAGCAGAGGCCCGTGCCCAGCAGTAGGCCATTTTAATACAGGGCTGATATTATGATATTATTAAACGCAATAACACTTTGCCGGACCAAATCGAATCCTGCACCTCAGGTTGGGCACACAAGGCATTCATATTAAAAACCATTTTTAAAACAAAAACATATATTAGTTTATTTAAAACAGTAACATTTTTATTACACATTTAATAAAAAAGCTTTATAAGAGTAAAGTCTATTTTGTGGTTAAAATGTTTGCTACATATAAATTGACCCCGGCGTCACCTTGAGGTCAAACTTCGTGACCCTGCCGTCCTTACAGTAACCATTATAGACCTTTATTTACGCAGGTATATTGCAAGATACATGTTATGTAGCTTGACTGCTTAAAAGAGTTGTTGATTGCAATCAAAATGATAATGCCTTGTGCTACTACATAATGTTTTATCGTTTCGACTTTAGATGCTAAAATATATATAAATAAATAATCCTAATCCTATCCTAGTAGGAAATCGTTGGACTGTCACGCAGAGCTCTCGAGTTCGAACCCAAGTCGCGCATCTCTAACTTTTCAAAGTTATATGCGTATTAAATAGTTAATTATCGCTTGCTTTAACGGTGAAGGAAAACATCGTGAGGAAACCTGCATGTCTGAGAGTTCTCCATAATTTTCTCGAAGATATGTGAAGTCTGCCAACCCGCACTAGGCCAGCGTGGTGGACTATGGCCTAACCCTTCTCACAGTGAGAAGAGGCCTGTGCCCAGCAGTGGGACAGTTTAATACAGGGCTGATATTATTATTATTATTATCTTAATCCTAATCCTAACTAATATTATAAAAGCGAAAATGAGTTTGTTTGTTTGTTTGTTACCTTTTCACGCCTAAACCACTGAACCGATCATTCTGAAATTTTGCATATATGTTTTCAGGTGTACAGAAACGGACATGGGCTACCTTTGATCCCGAAAAAAATTACTGTTCTCGAAGAAAACAACAATAACGTTCTTATGATAATAGATGGCGCTACGTGTCTTTCGAATCATGATTGAATTATATTATTACAAGCAGAGTACAACCCGAATTGATTGTCAAATTCTAAATTAACACGAGCGAAGCCACGGGCAAAAGCTGGTATCTAATAAACTCATAAAGTTATCTAGTGGTTTGATATATCGTGTGTACTATCTATAGCAAACTTAACTACAACCGGGATACCGTTAACGACGAAATAACCCCAACAGTGAGTTTGCTTGTTTATTTGTTACGATATAACGCCATAACTACTCAACCGGTCGTAATGAAATTTTGCATACACCTTGTCAGGTATACAGAAAAGGACATAGGCTACCATTTATCCAGGGAATAAGTACTATTCACAAGAAATATAAATTTATTGACAGTAGGTATCTATAATGCGGACGAGTATAATCAGCCACGGACAAAATCTAGTTTTATTATAAACTAGCTATGCCCGCAGTTTCACTTGCGTTTATGGTTACTGCGACGCCCCCGTGGGTCGTAGTGTGATATTATCCAACACTAAAATAATTTTTCAATTCGAACCAGTAGATCCTGAGATTATCGCGTTCAAACAAACAAACAAACTTTAAAATCTATAGTAATATTATAAAGCTGAAGAGTTTGTTTGAACGCGCTAATCTCAAGAACTAATGGTTCGATTTGAAAAAATATTTTAGTGTTGGATAGCCTATTTATCGAGGAAGGCTATATGCTATATAATATCAAGCTACGACCCACGGGCCCGCGCAGTAACGATAAACGCGGATGAAACCGCGGGAATATCTAGTATTAGTATAGATTGGCAATAAAATGTCGTGGAATACCGTATTGCATTGGCAGAGGGCATTGTACTCGTACAATTACACTTTAAACTATTGTATACGATGCACATTTGACACGCGTGGTTGAGAAACACTTCGAATATGTGTACAGCTAGTCTAAAACGTGTAGCCTATGTTTACAGCCTCGGTAGCGCAGTGGATGTGAATGCGACTGCTATATAAGGTCTCGGGTTCGATAGGGGTGTAATTAGGGGGTTATTCCCAGTTGCCCCCACTATCAACGCCACCACTGGTGACAAATGGGATTTCTTTCCATAAAATGTTCCATAAAATCCCATTTGTCACCAGTGGTGGCGTTGATAGTGGGGGCAACTGGGAATAACCCTAATTAGGGTAGTTCGGGCAGCGTAATTGGGGTTTTCTGTCAAGAAATTCTTAAGCACGGAACAGCACGGAAATAAACGTTTGTAGACTCGCGATTTGTATACTATACCTAATATAATATAAGGCAATGAGTCTTATTAGGCAATAGGTAATTATTACCTTTAAATACTAAATCTGGAGTATGACCTATCGTCTAATACATTAGTTCCCAAATTGATCTAGGTGGACCCCCAGCGGTCCACGGGAGACTCGACGGGGGTCTACGTGGGCGTGACAAAAAAATGGAGGTTCACAATTCGTAAGCGGCGGTCCACAAAAATTTATTTGCTTGCGATAGTGAAGAACTAAAATGTTGGCTTGACTTCACCGACTGTTCGACAAACTCAGCGACTGCTACTTGTAAAAAATTGCATATTCCATATTTAGTACCAGTGATCTCGAACTTACCGACTTTTCGGTAGAGAATAAGGTACTAAAAAAAAAGGTCGTAGAGATTTGATCAAATTTTTTAATGGCATGATCTTGTTTAGAGCTGCAGGGGGTCCACCGGAACCAGCTAAATTTTCAATGTGGTCTATGAGAAAAAAGGTCTGGATCCTGGTACTGTGTGTTAACGACAAAAGGCTGGTCTCCTACTACGTGGGTCCAATAAAACAACGCTGGCGAAATGTGGGTGTGTAGTACTCCTATTCCTACCCCTTCGGGGATATCACTTCTATTTCCCAGGGGTAAAGCAGAGACTACGGATGTCATCTTGCTATGATCCTGGCATAACTCTTTTGTTTCAGTCACTTTAATGAAAGCTTGTTGATTTGAAATACACTAAACGTGGCCTTCTCCAGAATATCTCCGATGTGATCAAATACATTCTCTATCATCCTAACTAATGTTATAAATGCGAATGTGAGTTTGTTTGTTACGCTTTCACGCCTTAACTACTCGACCGATCTGCATGAAATATGCATACACATTGTCAGAGGTACAGAACTACATAGGCTGCCTTTTATCCAGGAAAATGTGCTGTTGTCAAAGGGATACAAATTTATTTACAAAATCTATGAAACGCAAGCAATGCCGCAAAACTAGTTTTATATAATGTTTAAATGGTATCATCTGGGAATTGAAGCTGGTTACTCGTGTGACTGCTACACAAAGCATAATCTAGTTTTTATAAAACTTGTGTATTGTGCAATTTGCGTTATATAATTACGTTAAAAGGAAGCAGAGCATTATGTATGGCGGTAACGCAAGGGAAAATGATTTGTTTGATCAAACGCAGTAACCTTGTGTTATGTTTTTCCTGTTACATTATAAATTATATTATTATCTACGGATTTTTAGTACATCATCTTCTTTTCCATAGTTCTAGCTATCCCTGTGCGTAATTTTAACGAAATTGGTTAAGTAGTTTTGCGTGAAAACGTAATAAGATAGACCTAAGACCTAACCGTACTAAGAGATATGCATATGCACTAGGTTTAATACATGTAAATCGGGGGAATTTACTAACACGTAAATAACGAATACAAATATATATATCAATATCACGCTAATTTTTTCCAAAGGAAATAAGCAGAGGTGTATAGCAACAATTTTAAGAGCAATGTTTAGGTCCCACACAGCTTACTAAAAGAGAAAATAAGAACGTTTCATACCCTTACCCAGTGCCGGATTAAGCAAGCGCGGGGCCCGTAGCAAACTCTTTCGGGTAAGAGTGCTTGCATACGTCAGACTTTTTGTAGAACTTGTGCGTTTACCGTATGAAATTCGGTGTTTTATTTACGCCAAGGAAATAGTCGGTTACCGATTGTCTGACGTGGATTGTCTTAATAGGAAAAGTTGTAACGTTTCACGTTTTTGTGACATCAAGTAAATTCAATATACCACATCTCAAGTAATAGTTTTAATTAAAAAAATTACGCTCAGGCAGAGATGAGTGGGTTTAAATATGCGGGGCCCCTTCCGCGCGGGGCCCGTAGCAATTGCTACTCTTGCTACGTGGTTAATCCGGCACTGCCCTTACCTACCCTAAACAGATACTCTTAGATAATAATATAGGTATGTTTTAATTGTAAATTTAGGTAGACTTGACTCAAAATTGCAATATATTTGACAAACTTTTCGCCCATTATGCGCTAGTTATTTATTTACGACTATCTGTGTACTTTAAAAACATTTTACAGTTTTAAGTTCAGTTACCTGTAAATAGGCAATCACAATTATTTTTAAACTAGTTTTCACCCGCAGCTTCGCTCGCGTAAATGTAGGTTAGATTAGGTTAGGTTTGCAACAGTTATTTTTTCTGGATGAAAGGTACCCTATGTCCTATTATGTACCCCTGACAACGTGTATGCAAAATTTCATGTTGATCGGTTGAGTAGTTAAGGCGTGAAAGCGTAACAAACAAACAAACTCATTTTCGCATTTATAATATTAGTTAGGATTAAGACCTTCATTTCAGTTTTTAAATATAATAATAATAGTAATAATAATATTCTACCACATACACACAACACCATCTAGCCCAAACTAAGCAGAGCTTGTACTATGGGTACTAGACAATGGATAAACATACATATATACTTTTTTTTTTGTAAATACATACATATTATACATAGAAACACCCAGACCAAGACAAACATCCATGTTCATGCACACAAATGTTTGACTTGTGCGGGAATCGAACCCGCGACTTCAGGCGTGGCAGTCGGTTACACTAACCACTACGCCATCGAGGCGTATGAGTATGAGTATTTCGTAATACTTTTAGTTCATTCTGCGTACCTAACTAGAAACATCAATAATTTAATCATGTTTGGGTACTTTAAATTAACTTCACTTTTGTACATTGAGATGCACGTCACCTTAGTCTCCTAGTGACCATAGCTGCCGAAAAATATCGAAATGTCTGGGAAAGTGTAAATAGAAATAGTTCACAATATTATAATAATTAAAATAAATCACGATAAAATGACTAATAATTAGTATAAACGAATTATATTGTATACTAGCTTTTGCCCGCGGCTTCGCTCGCGTTAATTTAGAATTTGACAATCAATTCAGGTTGTACTCTGCTTGTAATAATATAATTCAATCATGATACGAAATACACGTGGCGCCATCTATTATCATAAGATCGTTATTATTGTTTTCCTCGGGAACAGTAATTTTTTCGGGATGAAAGGTAGCCTATGTCCGTTTCTGTACATCTGTCAACGTATATGCAAAATTTCAGGATGATCGGTTCAGTGGTTTAGGCGTGAAAATGTAACAAACAAACAAACTCATTTTCGCTTTTATAATATTAGTTAGGAAGTTATGATTAGGATTAGGACTAGTTAGGATTAGGATTTAGTACAGATAGTTGTGATTTAAATACCTTACCTTTATTCCATAATAGATTTTTCCCGCGGCCTCACTGGCATAAATGTAGGTTAGGTTAGTAGTCTCTTTTCTGGATGAAAGGTACCCTATCCTTTTCTGTCTCCCTGACAACGTGTATGCGAAATTTCATGCAGATCGGTCGAGTAGTTAAGGCGTAAAAGCGTAACAAACAAACTCACATTCGCATTTATGGTATTAAATAAGGATTGATATGAAACCTTTAGGCATTAAAACTCACAAGTAGTCAGTTTCCTCAATTACATGTTTAGTTAATACATAAGTGTGAAATTTAAAAGTTATACACATTACGAGCGGTAGTAACAATCCATCGCGTGATTACCAAACCAATTAATAATCAATATTTCAATGTCATGCGTCATCAACAACGGATTGATGAAAATAAATGCCGTGTCACTCAGATATCAGTTTAATCCAATAGAGGAAGTTTTCTTTTTTGGTTTTTTGTGTGTTAAATAGTTGTTGGTCTCAGATGGCCTTGACAACTTTACGTGGACTATGGGTGAGCGCAGAAGCTCCCAAACCGTTAATAGAGTAAGCGTAAATCCTTGCTTTTTATTCTGCCGTCCACTGACTAAAATAACTTTAAGTGGTATGGAACGAATATGTATTAACGTCTTTTTAGTTTACAGACGGCGGTATACTAGTAGGGTTGTATAAGCATAGCATTCTTTCTTTCTTTCTTTCTATGGTTGCTTGCAACTAGCAATGAGCGAAATAGAATAGTTTTCTGATTGCTTTTGTTTCTGGAAAATTGCAATTTAGCAATAGCATTTAAGAGGTTTTTTTTGTGAAAGCAGCATCAAGTTTGATTGCTTGCAATTTGAAGGAGTGGTTAATATTTTAAATTTAGAAAAGTCGTTGGCGTTTATCGCTATTTCCCTCGCGCGCCTGTATTTAGACAGCGGTTACGTAACAAAATAGTATAATACTTCCTTTTTCTACTTTACCGTTATTTGACAATTACCCTTTCTACCAGATTTAAAATGTAGTTTACTTAAATTATAAGTATACCTTATAATTTAAGTAAACTACCTACTAATTCGAGTAGATTTAACAAAATCTTTGTGGTTCAGATTTTGGGTAACATAACATTTTTTTTATAGTAAAACGTAGGCCAAATCCCCTTTTAGAAGTGAGTTAAATAAATACATTGAAATATATGTAATTCGAATAAATATGAATATGAAATATTATATATGAATGTATAGACAAATATTTAAATGTTGTGCGTGCGTTGCATCTTACTATAAATAATCAAGGACGCAGCGATATTGCGTATTACAATTTTGCGCATAACTACTCACAACTATAACCGTAATTTTGCGCGTAATCTGCGCAAAAAAGTTGTTACTGCATTGTAAACGCAAGTAGGGTAATTTATTATGAATGCGCTTATGAGGAATGTGTTTATTGATATATTGCTCAGGTACCTACAAAAACATAATGTATATCTTTCACATATTTAGTTAATCTATACTAATATTAGTTTGTTTGTTTGTTTGAACGCGCTAATGTCAGGAACTACTAGCTCGATTTGAAAAATTCTTTTAGTGTTGGATAGCCTATTTATCGAGGAAGGCTATAGGCTATATAATATCACGCTACGACCTACAGGGGCGGCGCAGTAACGATAAACGCGGGTGAAACCGCGGGAACATCTAGTGTACTATAATACTAGAGAAGACAATTCAAACTTAGTTTTAGCACGCGTTACAATGCATGCTCTGTAAATCACTTTGTCTGACTCATGTGTTTACAGCTACGACACGTTCAAGTGCAAAATTCTATTATAAAATCCAATGTTTACATGAGACGTTAAGAGCAAATATCTACACTAGATTTTGTCCACGGATTCGCTCGTGTAAACGATATAGATTAGATTAAGAAGTTTATAAGGCTAGTGTGAATGGAACAGTCGCAAGAGGAAAACCTAGGCGAACGTTTCTCGATCAGATCGGAGGCGTTCTGGACAAAGGCCAGGTTAAGAGCTCCTTGAACCGACGGGCGTGTATGAGAAATGTTATGAAATTGAATGAAGCCAGAGAAGTGTGTCAAGATCGTAGCAAATGGAAATCCGTAGTCTCTGCTTATCCTTCAGGGAAACAGGCGTGAATCTATGTATGTATATATGTAATAACAGTACTTTTTCCTGGATGAAAGGTACCCTATGTCCTATTCTGTACCCCTGACAACATGTATACGAAATGTTATGTTGATCGGTTGAGTAGTTAAGGCGTGAAAGCGTAACAAACGAACAAAGTCACATTCGCATTATTATAATACTAGTTTTCACCCGCGGCTTCGCTCGCATAAATGTACGTTAGGTTAGGTTAGATTTGCAACAGTTATTTTTCTGGATGAAAGTTACCCTATATCCTATTCTGTACCCCTGACAACGTGTATGCAAAATTTCATGTTGATCGGTTGAGCAGTTAAGGCGTGAAAGCGTAACAAACAAACTCATTTTCGCATTTATAATATTAATAGTTAGAATTAGGATATTAGTTAGGATGTTCACCCATTGTTTTGAGGCAGAAATCTGTATCAAAGTCATTTATGTTAAAGTTATTCTTTTAAAAAGACGGACCGTTCCAGGCGTAATTCATGTCTCTTGAAAGACTTGCTAATCGTTCAAATAAAGAACATAAACACTCAGACTCGAAATAACTAAATTATGTCGATCACTTAAGTTTTTATCCCGCGTGGGGCTCGAACCCACAACACTCGGCGACGAGGCGACCATTATATTAGACTGCACGAATGACGTAGCGGTTTAAGTGGTCGCCACTGCTACTAAACCGTGTACTGTGGGTTCGATACCCACACGGGTCAAAAATTTGTGTGATCCACAAATGGTTGTTCCAAGTCTGTGTGTCCTTTGTGTCCGTGGTGTAACCTTTTGTAAAGTCTCACGCGACACAGGATATATTCCTAGTGCGGGAGATGTCTTTAAAAACAACTATCTCTGGAACCCACATCATTCAGCGCAGCACTTTAAAATTTACCATCTTATTTACATCTTATTAGTTTATCGGCCTCGATGGCGTAGTGGTTACTGTAACCGATTGCCACGCCTGAGATCACGGGTTCGATTCCCGCACAAGTCAAACATTTGTGTGCATGAACATGGATGTTTGTCTTGGTCTGGGTGTTTCTATGTATAATATGTACGTATTTACAAAAAAGAAGTATATATGTATGTTTATCCTTTGTCTACTACCCATTATTATTATTTATTTATTTACATCTAATAGAACGACTTGGGTCAATTACACTATTTAATAATATAATATATAAATTTAAAATTTAGCATTCATGCATTCTGCTCACAGTACCTCATACATTCTAATAATAATACTTTTCATTCATCCGCAAAAATATCAATTTCTGGGTTAAAGTCCAAGAGAGCGTTAAGCTGCTTTAGTGACCGAGGTATAGGTGAGTTACGCTGGAACCGCCAGCAATCGGTGCTTTCTACCACGACAATAGTTGTTAGGCACAAACGGTCTGCAACATTTGTCGTGAAGAATCGGTGCCTCGATCATAACCTTTAAAATTTTGCAGGTTCCAACCATCTGATCGTATGATCGCTTCGTCTCTAATGAGTTAAAATCTAAACAACCCAACAAAAATGTTGTAGGATACAAATAGGGGTAGAAACCATACAATTTCTAGCACACGCTCTGCTTAGTTTGGGCTAGATGGTGTTTTATGTATGTGATAGAATATTATTATTATTAGTATGAGAAAAGCATCGTCACTCGAAGAAAACAGTCACACACATAATTTGTGTAATCTTTGAATACAATTACAGTTAGTACGTGATCTTGTATAAATCGGTTTTGTCAGATGACTCGTGAATATTCTGTACGTAGAAAGCTTGAATAGTTTTCTAACTATTGCTTCAATGGAAACTGGAAAATTTTCTTTTTGCTAGGAAGTAATCGCGACATCGGAAAGGTATTTTTAATGGATGCAAGAGATTCAAAACGAGATGGTATTAAATAATAATCTATACATCTAATCAAATAATTTATTGCTACTTAGTTTACATGAATGATGTTTTAAAATAATGTAAGGCGTTTCTAAGACTTGGTATCTTTTTAATATTGCGTTATATAGTTGTCGTATCAAGTACACTCAAATAATAATATTCTATCACGTACACACAACACCATCTAGCCTAAACTAAGCAGAGCTTGTACTATGGGTACTAGACAATGGATAAACATACATACATACATCTGGGGGCACGGCAGTGCCCCCGCCAAGTCGAGCAAAAAAGCGGCACGGCCGTACCATCCTTTTCTCGAAACAGTTCAGGCCATTTTCGACCCCCTATAACTTATTAATCTATCGCGTAGGTATTATGCAATCAAGTAATAGCATTTTATATACTTACTAGCTGTCCTGACAGACGTTGTCTTGTACACAAGAGAAAAAAAACATATTTAAACCATTCTTGAATTCACTTGAACATACACAAAAAGTTTCATCAAAATCGGTCCAGTCGTTTAGGAGGAGTTCACTGTCAACACACGTACAGAAGAATTATATATATAAAGATATATCATACATAATAAATTAATGATACATACTTACACTTGTTATCCCTGTAAGCAGAGGTCTATGTGTGCTTACATATCTCGCAAACCATGTTTTAGGCCGTACGTAATAACAGGGTAGATACCTTATTACCGTCCATCAGCCACATTGCTGGACTCCATACCGCTAACGAGAATTTCCTAACAGAAGAACTTAATAACACGTTGACCGAACGGGCGTAGACACAAAATAATAGTATTTTTAGAGTTCAAAAAAACTCTTGTACAACAGCTTTGTCGGTCCGTCCGTCTGTCTCTCTGTTATACAACTTCCAACTCGAGAACCGTAAGACCTAGAGACTCGCGGTCAACGCCATTCGACAGCAAAGTCGATATACCCCCGAAATGACTATGACCTTTGACCTCTGACCTCAAGGTCACGTGACCTTTGCATATTACTAGAACCATTTTTTCGAACTCTAAGATTTACGGCAATTCATTGCCGTTTCTCACTTTTTTTAAACGATAACTCCCGCACTATGACTAATTCCTGTGTCCGCGACACTTTACAAACATACAAACAACAGACACAAAGAACACATAGACTCGGAACTACCATTTGTGAATCATACAAATTTTTATCCCGGGTGGGGATTGAACCCGCGCTGTGGCAGTGACGACACGATCACTTAAAGCATGACGCCATCCGTGCTGACAGAATTATGTCAAGAGTTCAACGATGTAGGATATAAAGTCAAGTTAATGAACTAAAGAATTAACCTACAAAAAGTAAAACATTTACACAGACTCACAGACAATCGAAAAGATAATTAGCAATAATTGTGTGAACATTTTCACGCGATTACTAATTACTAGCAATCGAAAGTTGAGGCGCTCATAGCCAGTTGCACTCACTGATCGGTAAACGATTAGCGAGGTTAAGCAACGTTGAGTGTGGTCAGTCTATAGATGGGCGCTTAGTGGTATTTCATCTGAGCGTCTCCGTGCTTCGGAGGGCACGTAAAAATGCGGTCTCAGTTGTTGTCAAATTGACAGCAGTCGATAAGCCATGTCAGAGGCCTACGGGCGGCTTGAACAACTCTTAACAACAGGTTGGCCACTAACCAAGCGAAACGAAGAAGAAAATCGAAAGTGGTTCGTTTATCGCGCGAAAACTGTGAATGGTGTGCACACCTTTAAGTGATGTTTTTACTCTGCATGCCAGTTAATAAATGTGTAATATTAATTATTTTGTAAAAATGTCGTTGGTGTACCTTAAATAAATAAATAAATAAAAGTGTGATGTGCTCACTTTCAATCCGCTATTTAGTACTCATTATAGCCTGGTGGGCATCGATCAATAGTGGGAGACCATTGGACTGTCACACAGAGAACTCGAGTTCAATCCCAAGGCGCGCATCTGAAATGAAAAGATATTTATTTTTGTACGATCATGACATGCATCATCAATTATTATTAAAATGTGGGTACAACAAAAAGTAATTAAATAAATAAAAATATGTAAGTATATAGAAACTTTAAAAACAATTAAAATGTTTATGTGCAGATGCACGTCCCACCTGACAGCACAAAAACAACGGTGATGCGCTCAGCATAATGCTGTGCATCTCTGACTTTTCGAAGTTATGTGCGTACTAAATAGTTACTTATCGCTCACTTTAAGGCAAATAAAAACTTCTTGAGGAAACCTGCATGTCTCAGAGTTCTGCAGAATGTTCTCGAAGATATATGTAGTCTGCTAACCCACACTAGGCGAACGTAGTGGAGTATGGCCTAACCCTTTTCATTCTGAGAAGAGGTACATGCCATGTAGTGGGACAGTTTATATACAGAGCTATAATTAATTATTATTATGTTTAGATCTGGATGTGTATGTAACACGTCCAGATCAAAATTGTACATCGTCACTACAAGATAACTTTTCTTCTCCCTAGCCTTAGTATTCCCAAGTCACTTAGGATCGGTTTTCTAGTCTAACCGGATTTGACTGGATATCAGTATTTAATCGCAAGAGGAAAACCTAGGCGAACGTTTCTCGATCAGATCGGAGGCGTTCTGGACAAAGGCCAGGTTAAGAGCTCCTTGAACCGACGGGTGTGTATGAGGAATGTGATGAAAGTGAATGAAGCCAGAGAAGTGTGTCAGGATGGTAGCAAATGGAAATCCGTAGTCTCTGCCTACCCCTCTGGGAAACAGGCGTGAATCTATGTATGTATGTATGTCAGTTTTTAAACGGAGTGACTGCCATCTGACCTCCGCAACCCGAAGGCTAACGATACCCTAAGGCTAGACCAGTGTCAGGTCAGGATATTAGAGGGCATTGACTTCCCAATAACGACTGCCAAAGATGTTCATGGTAGCCGAGACCAATGGCTTAACATGCTCGCCGAGGCATGGAGCAGGCGATAATTGTCAATCAATACGCAGATAATTTCGAAAAGTCATATAACTTCCGAAAGTCAGAGGTGCGCGACGTGGGTTCGAACCTGAGACCCTCAGAATTGCAGTCTGTTGGTCTCCCCACTGAGCTATCGCTGCACTACAAGATAACTACATAATCTGAATTTTATGAATATTGTTACTTAAAATCAGAATAAGAATCTGTTAAACAAAGGTGTAACATTCAGGATATAACATACAGGAAGTTACCGTTACATAATAGCTGAGATAACGCTACATTTTTTGTTTGTCCGTTCCTCTGTGAAACGTGGCGTTACGTTTAGGAAATGTGCTAAAATAGAAACGGTGCGATGAACGCACAAAACTGTTCTCATACTTTCATTGTTAGGCGGAGTGCACACGGTCGTGTCACAACCGACGTGACATTGTGTCACATTATTATGTCAGCTTATTATGTCACTTTAATTACATACTTATTGTTGTTAAGTTGATTTAATAATATGTTTTATTGCTGCTGTTAAAATATATTAGTGTATATTTCGTATTTAGTTATGAGGTTACGCGTAATAAGTAAAATCTATACTAATATTATAAAGCTAAAGAGTTTGTTTGTTTGTTTGCGTGATCGCGCTAATCTCAGGAACTACTGGTTTGAATTGAAAAATTATTTTAGTGTTGGGTAACCCATTTATCGAGGAAGGCTGTATAACATCAAGCTAAGACCAATAAGAGCGGTGCAGCAATGAAAAATGTTGCGAAAACGGGGAAAATTCTCCTATATGAAGTAGACGAAGTTGTGCGAGACAGCTAGTATGGTAATCATTTACCACGTAACATTTACGTATATACATAACTAGATGTGCCCGCGGTTTCACTCGCGTTTATGGTTACTGCGCGGTCCCCATGGGTCGTAGCGTGATGTTATATAGCCTATAGCTTTTCTCGATAAATAGGCTATCCAACACTAAATGAATTTTTCAATTCGAACCAGTAATTCCTGAGATTAGCGCGTTCAAACAAACAAACAAATTCTTCAGCTTTATAATATTATTATAGATATAATATGAAGTCATACTACTTTGTCAACAATCAAATATAAAACTAGCTCATGTCTAATCATGGTGTAATGGATGGTATGACGATCTACCCTCATACAGCGGTGACGTCAGAGAAAATAATGTCAGCTATTTTCATACCGAATGGATAGTTATTTTCTTTGTGTGATTGAGGAAAATATATGTAATTAATGGAGCTGCATGTCTATTTCTATGTCAATATAGGCTGATGGTTAGCTTTTTAAATATAGGTCATATTTAGGGTTGCCAACCGTACTTTATAATAAAGTATTGTACGTTTTTTCGGGTAAACGTACTTTATACTTTATGAGGACAAAAAATACGTGAAAATACTTTATTTTACCCATGTCAAAATTTACTGGATTTATTTAATTGTTTACTTAAAGCAATGTTATAGAGATTACCTAAATTGACTAAAAACAATTGTTTATCTATCTAAATATAGACATATATTGTAAAGATGCGGTTCAGACGTTCCTTGATAATAAATATTTGTTAGATATTGCTAGTATCAACAACAATATGTTAACAAAAAAGCAGGTTAAAGCCTAACTAATATTATAAAAGCGAAAATGAGTTTGTTTGTTTGTTACCTTTTCACGCCTAAACCACTGAACCGATCATTCTGAAATTTTGCATAAACATTGTCAGGTGTACAGAAACGGACATAGGCTACCTTTCATCCCGAGAAAATTACTGTTCCCGAGAAAAACAACAATAACGTTCTTATGATAATAGATGGCGCCATGTGTCTTTCGAATCATGATTGAATTATATTATTACAAGCAGAGTACAACCCGAATTGATTGTCAATTTCTAAATTAACGCGAGCGAATCCGCGGGCAAAAGCTAGTAAATAATACTTCATTTTCGGAGCTTGTACTTTATTTGTTTTACATCAGAAAGTAAATGTACTCCATTTGTTCAAAATAAAAGTGGCAACCCTAGTCATATTTAACTATCAGTCTGTTTTGTATTATAGTACCTACTGAAGAACTATGTGGTGACTTTGAGTAAAGTTAAAAAAGAGATAGAAAGTACATACATGGTCTCAGGTGAATATCTCCTAAGATGAAGTCAGAGGTGTATTACACCTACATTTAGGCTTTAGGTACTACCTTATAAGGATGAATCCTATTGCCGTTCCCCGGGTACATTCCCAGACTCGAGCTGCTACTAAAAATTACTTAAAACGATTACCTTATAACACTTTGCCCGACCCGGCTTCTCTAACATTATGTACGGTCAGCTACATAAGTCGCTGAACATTACAAAATTTTATAACAGTATTTTATGAATTAAAATCCACTTATTATTCTCCAATAGTAATAAATTGTGACTAAAATAACTATCCTTTAACTGTTAATGCTGTAAAAGATGATAAATTACCACTATTGTGAATGATAGACTACTTCATAATCTCGGGAGTGTTAATCGATTTATGAGGCTGACTGTACCTTGTAACAGTTTGTAGAATCCGGGTATCGAATCTGCGAACTTCAATTCTTCTTCTTTTCTTCTTTTCGTGTGATTAGTGGCCAAACTGTTGTCAAGAGTTGTTCAAGCCGCCCGTAGGCTTCTGACACGGCTTAACGACTACTGTAAATTTGACAACAACCGGGACCGACTTTTTACGTGCCCTCCGAAGCACGGAGATGCTCAGATGAAATACCACTAAGCGGTCACCCATCTATAAACTGAAACTGACCGCACCCAGTGTTGCTTAACCTCGCTAATCGTTTACCGATCAGTGAGTGCAACTGGCTATGAGCGCCTTCAATTGAATATGAATTTCAACTTATATGATACTTTCAAAGATCAGACGGAAGCATTGGGCTAGCGTGGTAGACTACGGACAAACCGTTCTTCTATTAAGAAGAGTTCCGTGCCTAGCAGTGAGACAATTTACATCTTCTTCTTCTTTTTCTCAAGTCGATCAGCAGTTGCGTCCATCAAGTCTTCCACGGTGCACCTACAGAGACAATTTAGGCATTTTAACAGATGTGACATGGTTTGATTGGGATCACCACATTCACACTGTGCTTTGTGAGGCTCCCTAATTCCCCATTTTACCAGGTTGCAACCACAGCGGCCGACTTGAGTACGAAGTCGATTTAGGGATTTCCATATTGACCATGGTAATTAAGATACAGGGATGATACTTATGGTCAGTTGAGCTTATGGCTTCTTTTGATTTAATTATCTATTTTGTTTATAAGGATTTAACTCAACCGATTTTAAAAATTATTTTACCACTATTTAGTCATATTATCACCGAGTCATATAATCTATATTTTATTTTAAAAATAAATTACTGTTACTAACATAACCTAACATACTTATAAGCGAGCGAAGCCGCAGGCAAAAACTAGTTTACAATAAAAGACGTATATTTAAAAATAAATCTTCAAATATACTCAACGCATGCTATTACATTACAAATACTGAACACAATTCACGTAATTTTACTTCAGTTAATACAAATTACGCAAATACAAACAACATTACGCGTAATTAATTCCTGTCGCGTAATTTTGTGTTGCGTAATTATTCATCCCGTGTGTCCGTAGCGCAACTCTCACTGGTGTACGTACATTGAATAGTGATGGATCGAAAGTGATGCGTTTGTGTTGAAATTCAATGTGATGTGTTCGTTCGTCTTGTAACAACTAACTCGGAAACATGGGACTGCATAAACGGGAAAGTGAGTATTGCATATTTATTTTTTGTTTATTTCAGCCTTTCTTTATATAGCATCACGCCTGTGTTTCCTAGAAGGACAAGGCAGAAGTATATTAAATCCGAATTACGTCATCTATGTTTAAGTCTACCGTAACCGTACAAGAAAATTATATTAGACTTCCTGACACCAATTAGAAATTCTTGAAGTCAAACCTAAAAACAAATGATATTGTCTTCTGTTTACGCGAATGTTATTCAATTAAAAACAAATGAACAAAATTTAAAAAAAATAATTCAATTAAAAATAATTTCAATTAAAAACAAATGATCTGAGGAATCAAATTCTGGACTTCGCGATAAGCAGTTGTGTAAGCAACACACATTGTGCCATCAAAGCTATAAACCAGAGGTTCCCAGACTTTTTTCTCATAGACCACTTTCAAAATTTTGCTGGTTCCGGTGGACTCCCGGCAGCTAAACAAGTTCATGCAAGTAAAAAATTTGATCAAATCTCTACGACAAGACATTTTTTTTAGAAATTCTTGGAACTGAACCAACCACGGTAGGCTAGCTAACATTTATTTTTAGTAATTCTCTACCGAAAAATCGAAAAACCACTGGTACTGAATATGGAATATGTTTTTACAAGTAACAGTCGCTGAGCTTGTCAACAGTCGGTGAAATCGCAAATAAATTTCCGTGGACCGCCGCTTACGAATTGTGAAATTCTTTTGTCACGCCAACGTAGACCTCCGTCGAGTCTCCCTTGGACCCCTGGGGGTCCACCTGGACCACTTTGAGAACTAATGCTATAAACAGTATTGTGTGTAAGCTAAGCAAATGATACAGAATATGTGTAAGTATAAAGATGGGACTCTACAGTTACTTAAACATTAATAATACGCAGTCGCATCTAGCAAGTGCGTAAAGTTGTACCTACATTTTAAAGACTACACTCACACCAAAATAATCGTTGGATTGCCTTTGCAAACTTTTAAGGACGGTTATTAAGAGCATCCAGACACAGAATAAATAATTGTAGTTCCCATTTTTAGGGTTCCGTACCCAAGGGATAAAACGGGACCCTATTACTAAGACTCCGCTGTCCGTCTGTCACCAGGCTGTATCTCATGAACCGTGATAGTTAGACAGTTGAAATTTTCACAGATGATGTATTTCTGTTGCCGCTATAACAACAAATACTAAAATACAGAATAAAATAAATATTTAAGAGGGCTCCCATACAACAAACGTGATTTTTTGCTCGTTTTGCTCGATATTCATAACGGCAACAGCTAGACGCTTGAAATATTCACAGAATATTTAGTTATATATTCACTTTTAAAATAAATAATTAAATTAAAATAAAACAAATATTTAAGGGGGCTCCCATACAACAGACATGAATTTTTGCCGTTTTTTACCGACTTCAAAAAAAGGAGGAGGTATTCAATTCGTCTGTATTTTTTTTTATGTTTGTTACCTCGTTTCTTTCGACTGGGTGAACCGATTTTGATGATTCTTTTTTTATTTGAAAGCTGGTGCTTCCCGTGCGGTCCCATTTAATTTTGATCAAGATTTGACCATTCGTTTTCGAGTTATACTTAATAATGCATATTTGGCTACATTGATGATGTTCTCATATTTGGCAAGGTTCACATAAAACCGAGAAATAAACAAAATTTTAACAAAAAAGAAAACCGACTTCAAATAAGAATTTCTAAAACTTAAAATGCACTAAAAAGTTAATAAATAATTGCATATTCTTGTGAATAATTAAATTATTGTTATTATTGGAGTCGGTGTCAGCCAAGGTAGGTTTGTAACTAATTAAACATGAGATGTCTTACTATAATCATAACATAACATTGGCATGCACAATTACACACATAGACGCAGCACGCGGCGCGGGCGGCTGACACCGACTCCAAAAATAACAATAATTTTATTATTCACAAGAATATGCAATTATTTATTAACTTTTTAGTGCATTTTAAGTTTTAGAATATTCTTATTTGAAGTCGGTTTTCTTTTTTGTTAAAATTTTGTTTATATAGATAATGGTACGGAACCCTTCGTGCGCGAGTCCGACTCGCACTTGGCCGGTTATTTTTTGTGCGGTGATTGAACCCGCAACATTCGGCGCTGTCACTGACAAAGTGACCACTGAAACCAATACGCCACTCGCTTAACCAGTATGTTTATGTGCGTGTCTGTGTGTGTGTGTGCCATGTTTCAATTATAAACACGTAAGATAATTTCCATTTAACATCTTCAGCCTTGGTATAACCGTGACAACTAATAAACAATATTGTCACTCCAAACGCGTGACATAGGCAACACAAGAGATTTGTCACGGACTTGTAAACCGAAGAATTTAACTAATTATCCGTAACAATATGCATACCGTAACAGAAAATAGGAAATATTCGTAACGCTTAACGCAAAAATGCGTAGTTTTAGTTTTCGTGTATGATATTTGTCAGTTCGGTGATGGCGCGAGAGTTGTCGGGATTTCTGAGTGTATTCCAATATGTAACGTGTCTGAAAAATCCAGTATTTAACGTTATACTTGTATAATAAGACAGGTCAGTGCCCCATGTTATACTATAGTATTTAGTAATTTCTACTATTATATATACTAGCTTTTGCCCGCGGCTTCGCTCGCGTTAATTTAGAAATTGACAATCAATTCGGGTTGTACTCTGCTTGTAATAATATAATTCAATCATGATTCGAAATACACGTGGCGCCATCTATTATCATAAGAACGTTATTGTTGTTTTCCTCGGGAACAGTAATTTTTTTCGGGATGAAAGGTAGCCGATGTCTGTTTCTGTATACCTGACAACGTATGTGCAAAATTTCAGGATGATCAGTTCAGTGGTTTAAGCATGAAAAGGTAACAAACAAACTCATTTTCGCTTTTATAATATTAATTAGGATTTAATTTGCAAAGATAATTGTTACTCAGCCGTTGAACGGATCTGGATGTCTGGATGCAACTCCATTTTTGACGCGCCCAAATGTTACTTTTTGACCTAAATGAATAAATGATTTTCACTTTAACTTTAAGGCAAGGCACAATAAGACCCCAAAAATTTTGCTGTAGCGTTCAACTGAGCATATACAGTCTAACAAATAAAAATATCGCAAACTAATATTAAACTAGGTACTCTCAAGTGTCAATAAGGATGAGCCGTTGAAATGTCTCACTCGTAACTATTATTCAACTAATACTCAATGTCTATGGGTGATTTTTCTTGATAATCCTGTGATTAATACTTAGTAATATTAATATAATATAATAATATTCTATCTATCACATACACACAACACCATCTAGCCCAAACTAAGCAGAGCTTGTACTATGGGTACTAGACAATAGATAAACATACATTTATATACTTTATTTTTGTAAATACATGTATATTATATATTGAAACATCCAGACCAAGACAAACATCCATGTTCATGCACACAAATGTTTGACTTGTGTGGGAATCGAACCCGCGACCTCAGGCGTGGAAGTCGGTTATACTAACCACTACGCCATCGAAGCCGACAAGTAATTTCTTAAATATTCGCGAGAAGCTTATAACTAAGACTGTGAGTTAAATTGTTTTAAATTGCTATTCGCATAACGTACACAATAATCATACTGTATAAGCCATTTTTAATATTATATCGATGCGGCGTCATTATGCACAATCGGCATATTTTGAATGTTCTACATTTTATGGTAATCTGTAATTAACAGTGCATTAAAGGCATTCGTTCCGTATTGACGTATTTTTACTAATCTTTTACATAGCTGTTCCTGTGACATAATACTATTGTTTCTGACATTTCTGATAACTAGGATGACATAACGGGCTCGTACACATACGCTATTTAAGACTATAATATAAAATATAATAACAGAAGCCGATATTTAATGACAAAAGCCGTCGGCCATTCAACGACATACATATTATTATTATGTATCATTTTGATCTAATAATAGTAATTTGGGTTACAAATAACCTGTTAAAAATTTGTTTCTGTGATCCGGGCATTGAACCCGGGACTATATTTACAGCGATCGTATTCAATCACTGCTATACGTATATTATGACGTGGTAATCTATTTATCGGCAACTGACCAATATCGAGCGAGAAAGTGAAACGCCCACGAGTGGTGTTTATTCAGACATGTATCTGCTAATGTGTTATATTCGAACTAGTGTTTACATAACGTCGGGATCAAGGTTCGAACAATAGAGCATGCTATTAACAAAAATATATACGAATACCAAATTTTGACCACGACATCGCTTGTGTTAAATAATTATTAAATTTCACAGTACTTTTTCTGCATTAAAGGTACCCGGTACCCTACGTATATATATTTTTTTATGCGACTGCGATTGCAAACAAACATACGGCCCACCTGATGGTAAGTGGTCACCGTAGCCTATGGACGCCTGCAACACCAGAGGTATCACTTGCGCGTTGCCGTCCCTTTAGGAAAGGAAGTGGGAAGGAGAAGGAGAGGGAAGAGGCAAAGAGGGTGATTAGGCCTCTGGCACTCTCACTCACCGAACGAAACACAACAGTAGGAATACTGGTATTTCACGTCGATATTCTGTGAGAGGGTAGTCCTTCCCCGGTCGAGCCGGCCCATTCATGCTGAAATCAGCGAGGCTCTTCTACCTATAATTTCTATTATAATTAGCTTTTACTTTTTACTTAACCCACAGCACTCAGTCTAGCATACAAGGTAACCACGTAAACCTCCAACCTCCAAACCATTTCAGTAAACAAAACATAAACCAATTTTAATACAACGTGCATCAATCAAGTTCGTTAGGAACAAATTGGAGTTATTCACGTTTGGTACGAGGGTTTCTGAACTGCGGATTATCTGTCAGAGTCATTATACGTGATTATAAGTTATTACGTTTTGCTATTGGGGTCATAGGATTGCTTTAATTCTAAATTGAAAATGGCGTTTACCCTTGAAATGTGTAATTTGTTGTTGAGTAGGAGATTGCTATTTAAACTAATATAAAAACACTAGCGGGTCGCTAGTACCTAATATAAAAATATTCACCTACAAACTATTTGTTCTCTAACCTAACATCAATAAGGTCATAAGTTAATAATTTTTCTCGTTATCTTACAGCATTTATTTGTCGCGAATGATTAACAAGTCATTCACTTTCACGCTGACACAGCTTCCAGTAATGACTTTTGCTTTCAGCGTACCGTAATATTCCGCCGCGTCATATACGCAAATGGTAAAAAGATAAGTAGATAATAGTAAAAAGATATTCCATTCCATAAGAAAAGATTTTATCTCATAACTAGCTTTTGCCCGCGGCTTCGCTCGCGTTAATTTAGAATTTGACAATCAATTCGGGTTGTACTCTGCTTGTAATAATATAATTCAATCATGATTCGAAAGACACGTGGCGTCATCTATTATCATAAGAACGTTATTGTTGTTTTCCTCGGGAACAGTAATTTTTTTCGGGATGAAAGGTAGCCTATGTCCGTTTCTGTATACCTGACAATGTATAATTATGCAAAATTTCAGAATGATCGGTTCAGTGGTTTAGGTGTGAAAAGGTTACAAACAAACAAACTCATTTTTGCTTTTATAATATTAGTTATGAAGTTAGGATTAGGATTAGGATGAGCAAGACTTGGCGTTTTGTTGATGGTATATATCTTCATAACGCTTTTAATAATGCTCTGCTCATTTAAATGAAACTAAAGTATTTAACATGAATTATATCGCCATTTTTATACTGCACTAGCGACTCGCCCTGGTTTCGCAAGGGTAATACGAGACCTCAACAAATGATACACGTAAACCTTCCTCATGAATCACTCTGTCTATCGGCGAAAACCGCATGAAAATCCGTTTAGTAGTTTGTGAGTTTATCGCGAACAGACAGACAGACGCAGCGAGGACTTTATTTTATAATAAGTTAGTGATGTTAGTGATATAATTACACTTCAAGACAATGAGTCCACCACCTTAGTCACCTTGTGAATATGGCTGCCATAAGGCACCCAAAAAGTTAGAAAAGTCTCAAATCGGGAACAACCCCTTGTCTCTGGTTCAATTCTTGGTTCGTGACTATTATGGCCAAGTGCTATCGGGCTTTCCCATGAAGTAGATACTATAGGTTGAAATGGCCAATGGATTCAATTGATCTTGAGCTGGCCGGGCTACAGTTGAAAACTATCAGCTACATATTGCAGTAATAAAATATTGTTCGTTGAGAAGCCCGTTTTACTTTGAGTATAAAATATTATTACTTCTTAAGCCAACTTCAATCATAGATTTTCTTCTCTGACTTAATTTATTTTCTCAACCCATCCCCTACATTTCAATTTGCAACTCCATTTGCAGAAATTATTCCTTTTCACTGAGCATATAAGTAATAATTTTACCTTACGTTCAAATTTCAATTTACCTTTCATTTTCTCTGAATTGAATATTTCTATAATATCTTATTTTACAATCATGTCGTCTACAATCTTTTTTGTCTGCACGGATGGCGTAGTGATTTAACTGGCCGCCTCGCCACTGCCGGTGCGCCGAGTGCTATGGGTTCGAATCCCACACGGGACAAAAACTTGTGTGATCCACAAATGGTTGTTTTGAGTCTGGGTGTTCTTTGTGTCCGTTGTCTGAATGTTTGTAAAGTCCCCGCGACACAGAATTTATTTATAAGCGGGAGTTTATTTAAAAAAATATATCTGCGTAAAGCACCTTAAACTGGCGAGTGTATATGAGGAATGTGATGAAAGTGAATGAAGCCAGAGAAGTGTGTCAGGATCGTAGCAAATGGAAATCCGTAGTCTCTGCCTACCCCTCTGGGAAACAGGCGTGAATCTATGTATGTATACATGTATCTTATTTTATAATTTCGTCTATAATCTATAATGTGTATAATTTGCAGATAGTAATTTGGCTCTTATTAGAGTAACTGAGCAATTTAGTTGATGTGTTTAAATTGACATTCAAATACATAATGGTTTATCAATTTGTAGAAAACATAAATACTGAATAATATTTTGTAAATATAAAACGAAGTAGTTACGTTGATTTTAACCTTGAAAGTAAATACAATAATAAGAAACAAAATAAATGATTTATTTGTCTTATAGTCTTTCTCTCTTTATTGTTTCGATCTTTTCATGTATGATCCCATGATAAACAATTTGCATTTATTGTAGTTGGTGATGTTTTGGCGTCGATTCCTCGACAGGACAATAACTTACTAGGTTTAAAAAAAGTCTTAGTAACAAAACGAAGCCTGCAAATGTAGATGACAATAGACAATACTCTATAAGACAGACATAAATTTGGCTAGACTAACATACATCTTACCCCATCCTTTTTTTAAATGTACAGGCATGATAATAAAGTATTACTTATAGAATTATTCGAATGTCCATGACATCCGTAAAGACAATTAAAAATGGAAGCGTATTTTTTCTACTTCTACAAAATATTCTATTCATTATAATTGTATACTATCTTATCTTATCTTATGTGGGGGGGGCAGTCAGTGCAGACCGGCGACACTTCGACCCAGTGGGATCTTTTGTGTCGACACTCACCCAATAACGACTGCCATAGATGTTCATGACAGCCGGGATCGACGGCTTAACGTGTTCTCCGAGGCACGGAGCAGGCGATAATTGTCAATCAATACGCACATAATTTCGAAAAGTCATAACTTCCGAAAGTCAGAGGTGGGCAACGTTGGTTCGAACTCGAGACCCTCTGCATTGCAGTCTGTTGCTCTCCCCACTGAGCTATCGCTGCTCTTAATTGTATACTAAAAAAAACATCTTGTATCCTTCCTCTTAAAATCTCCACATCACATGTAACCCTACACATGCTACATATGATTAGAAACAAAAGGCACAATTAAACAGAGGTAAAGTTTTAAAAGCGCACAGTTATTCGCGTCGCGTCTGAAGGTCGTACAAAATCGATATGGCGCGACTCACACCAAAGTATTACTTAGGCCCTTCGTACACAAGCCTACGCAAATCTTCGATACCCGACGATTTTGGTCTCTAAGCGAATTTGTATTGCGGTAGTCGCTTAGAGACCAAAATCGTCGGGTATCGAAGATTTGCGTAGGCTTGTGTACGAAGGGCCTTATAGTTACTACGACATTTTCTAACTGAACACATCGTGGAACAGTTAAGTGTGGTCGTGCTTAATGTACGTGAAATACCTTAAGGGTGCTGGCTCAGTGGTGAAGTGGTAGTGAAGGCGACTGCGGTGTACGTGTGTTGTTTCCGGGCTTAGCAGTGTTGTAGGGATTTGCTGTCATTGCTTTGATTTTTTTATAGATAACTTTTGCACTAGTTGCCGGCCTCGATGGCGTAGTGGTTAGTGTAACCGACTGCCAGGCCTGAGGTGGCGGGTTCGATTCCCGCACAAGTCAAACATTTGTGTGCATGAACATGGTTGTTTGTCTTGGTCTGGGTGTTTCTATGTATAATATGTATTTACAAAAAAGAAAGTATATACATATGTATGTTTATCCATGGTCTAGTACCCATAGTACAAGCTCTGCTTAGTTTGGGCTAGACGGTGCTGTGTGTATGTGGTAGAATATTATTATTATATGTAATTACGTTTGACGAACATTGAAACAACGGACATAAGAAACACCCAGTATCAATATTGCTTGCACTAAGCTTTCCTTTCGGTTTTGCCCGAGTATATCCACGTGTGATCTTATTCGCTAGGATAATTTTGAAAAGCTGACGCGATATTTCGAAATTTGATTGAAGTATTTATCACATATATTTCTAAGTTAAAAATAGCATAAGAAATATTTTTCCATACACCGCTTAGAAGCCGTAACAACTAAAATAGTTAGGGAACCGAAAAAAAGAAATAATACGTATATAATACTATTTTTTTAATTTTTTTTTATATATATTTTGCTCGTCAAAATGACCACACTCCACCTGATGGTAAGCAGTCGTGTGGTCTAAGAGTAGTGGCCTCCACACCGCCCTCATAGCAGTCGAGGCGATGTTGAGGTCTCTACTTTGACGGCCTGAGAAGGTACTTTTTCACGCCCCGCTTAAAGGGCCCAGGATTGAAGGAAGAAGGAAACACGTGCCTTGGCAGAGAATTCCATGCCTTGGTCGTTCGGCAGAGGTATGAGGATCCAAACTTTTTGGTACGCGTTCTAATCGACTCTACCGTCTAAGGATGGCATCTGAGCCCAGCACGCGTTGTTCTGGATAGGAAAGGGGAGGGCGGGATAAGGTGGAATAACTCTTCAGAGCACTCCCCGTGGTATATTCTGTAGAAACACAACTATATATAATATGTAACGGGTATTAACGCGATCATGCATAATGTTTACCTTTTATAGGCTTGACGTTTCGACCAGGTTACACCGGCCGTGGTCACAAGCTGACTATAATACAGATACCTTCTAAATTCCATGCGTACGAAGCCGCGGTCAAAAGCTAGTTATAGCTAGCTATTTACTACAATCATAACATAAGTGACAGAACAAGTTCAAAGCGTAGCCTTGCTCACTGAATGTCATGAGTAAAGACCATTGGCGAGCGCACTACTGATACTAATGGCTGCCTGCACGAACTATTGTGAGTAAGCAAAAACTGCATTCAATTATATACATGTTTTGCTTTATCCTAACTTCCTAACTAATATTATAAAAGCGAAAATGAGTTTGTTTGTTTGTTACCTTTTCACGCCTAAACCACTGAACCGATCATCCTAAAATTGTGCATATACGTTGACAGGTGTACAGAAACGGACATAGGCTACCTTATATCTCGAAAAAAATTACTGTTCTCGAGGAAAACAATAATAACGTTCGTATGATAATAGATGGCGCCGCGTGTCTTTCGAATCATGATTGAATTATATTATTACAAGCAGAGTACAACCCGAATTGATTGTCAAATTCTAAATTACCGCGAGCGAAGCCGCGGGCAAAAGCTAGTATATAATAAAGCATCTCGCTTGTATAGTACAGTTTTATTACATGTCTTATTTGGTAAACAAAGGGTCTATACATGTACAAGTTGTCGGATGTGCTTGGAGATATTTAAGAAAAATTATGTGATTGGCTTTTATAAGAACTATAGAGTAGAGGTTCAAAAATATTTCAGTATTTTTTTCCGTCTGTCTGTACGTTTGTACGCATATCGTTAGTTAGTTAGTTAGTTGGACATGTGTTATCCGCACTTAGCTCCACAATTGGGCCATTGTGCGTAAGTAGCCGACGCGAAATATTCTTCGGCTACTCATACCACCCCAGCTCTATCCAGAAAGACAGTAGGGGACCGATGTTGCGCAGTACCTCCTTCATCGTTTTTGGACTGTTTAGAAATTTCGCCCGTTGGTTGCTCACGCTTTTACAACGTAGGAGCACGTGAGCCGGTGTCTCCTCGGTCTCCATGCAGCCTCTACATAAAGGACTGTCAGTGATGCCGATGTTGAATAGGTGCCTGTTGAGTGAGCAGTGGCCTGTTATTATACCCACTAGGTGACGTAAGTTTTTTCTTGTGGAACGTAGCAGTTTGCGTGACAAATGTCTGTCTAAGCATGGAAGGGCTTCCTTCGTCTGTCTACATTCCTTTGTTTCTGTCCACTGTTTTTCGTGTAGTTCCGTGGTTTACGCATATCGTACAAAAACTATTGTATGACATTGAATGCGGTTTGCATTGTATTGCTTGAGGTGTTATTTCCAATTTGGTACATGTTTTATATTGGGACGTTGCCTAGCAGTCGAATGTTATATTTGTAGATCAGCTTCTGCTTACATGCAAAGAACTATGATTAGTAGTTTGTCGGCAGAGATTGTATGTGTGTAATGCAACTCTGCATAGCAATTCTACATGTGAATGCAACTCTGCATAGCAATTCTACGTTATGTGAATGCAACTCTGCATAGCAATTCTACGTTATGTGAATGCAACTCTGCATAGCAATTCTACGTCATGTGAATGCAACTCTGCATAGCAATTCTACGTTATATGAATGCAACTCTGCATAGCAATTCTACGTTATGTGAATGCAACCAACACTTCGTAGAGATTTTAGAAAATAAACAAAGTATCAACTATAATATGAATTATGAAATGTCGGCCTCGATGGCGTAGTAGTTAGTGTAACTGACTGCCACGCCTGAGGTCGCGGGTTCGATTCCCGCACGAGGCAAACATTTGTGTGCATGAACATGGATGTTTGTCTTGGTCTGGGTGTTTCTATGTATAATATGTATGTATTTGCAAAAAAAAGTATATATGTATGTTTATCCATTGTCTAGTACCCATAGTACAAGCTCTGCTTAGTTTGGGCTAGATGGTGTTGTGTGTATGTGGTAGAATAATAATTATTATTATAACAGACTATTCGGTAGCCCACGCCCCACATTTCGCTTTCATTCTTTCCCAAAGTATTCTACTTTTATTCCCACACGTTCACACACATTTAGAATCAACAATGTAAAGGTAGGGCTATATTACGGAAAACTATCAATTATTTAGTGGACGCTATTGTTGACGGGAAGTGAGACCGTTATCCGTTAGTGGACCCGCGCCTTTATTTTGTGGTTCAAGTGATAATATTTAGCGGATAACAGCATTAAAAAGACTATTATTCTAAAAAATATGTAGTCATACTGTTTCAGTTTAAATATAAACTATATAAAAATAAAATAAATAATAAATAATAATAATAATAATTAAAAATAATTATTAATTAATAAATAATAATAATTTAAATAAATAATAGTTTAAATATAACTATATCATAAACTGGACTAGTCGTAGAGGAAGGTGTGTGTGTGTTTCAGATTAAAATGAAATTAAAATCCTAATACAATTACTAATGTTTTATTCCGATATCATATACATTAGTAATTGTATCTTGGTATAGATGTATCCTTTTAAGTATAAAATGATACCTATGTTAGTCGACACTAAGTTTAAGTCGACATATAATTGAGTTTGGGTTTTCTTGTCTCCGTTGTACGAACTCCGCGACACAGAAAAAGTCTTATTGCGGGAGATCTCCTTAAAAACACATATTGAATAAGTACATAGTATGAAATTCTCTATCTTTTTTCCTTTGTGAGTCCCAGTGTGTTATATTGTGGCCAATTTCAGCTACGTCAGCGTTCATCAGGTTATAAAAAGTAACACTATTCTCAATTAAGAATAAATTCCTACCAATCGGTTTCAAAAATCTTATTACTTTACGGAAAGGTGTCATGACCACTTAACCATACCTTTCGGCTACACCAAGAGCCAAGTAAATAGAAAACCCGATATGCAAGGTGCACTTACTCGAAGGCTGGCAGTGACATACAAGTGGACCCTTCTGAAGTGACGATGAGGCCACTATTGTGAGGCCCACTTGTAACTCAAGTCTCGAAGCGAGTACGGAGCTTGCTTCGTAGAGTGTCTTTGGCATTTCTAAAAATCCCTTCATTGAGCATAATTTTAGCCACTTTATATATTTTTGCATCATGAATATTTAAACGAATAAATAGTCTCACACTTACAACCCAGAGAGGGCAGGCAGAGGTGTGGTACATCTGTATTTTGCCACCTAAGGTTTTAGTCTATACTAATATTATAAAGCTAAAGAGTTTGTTTGTTTGAACGCGCTAATCTCAGGAACTACTGATTCGATTTGAAAAATTATATTAGTGTTGAATAGCCTATTTATCCAGGAAGGCTATAGGCTATATAACATCACGCTACGACTCACGGGAGCGGCGCAGTAATGATAAACGCGGGTGTAACCGCAGGAACATCTAGTTATGTAATATGGCAAGCACGTTGTCTTCAAACGGCCATAGACTTCTGACCCAGAGTTGCTATTAAGAGTTATGTAATGTTTTTGTAGAACCATGGCGCATGGTTTTAAGAGATAGCCAATTACTATAGCCAATAGACACTTAAAACATCAGGCACCAATCTTGTAAAAAGAGGTCACTGTGCTACAAGAACAAAGGGCATAACATATATTACTAGATGTGCCCGCGGTATCACCCGCGTTTATGATTACTGAGCCGCCCCCGTGGGTCGTAGCGTGATATTATATAGCATATAGCCTTCCTCGATAAATGAGCTATCCAACACTAAAAGAATTTGTCAATTCGGACCGGTAGTTCCTGAGATTAGCGCGTTAAAAAAACAAACAAACAAACTCTTCAGCTTTATAATATTAGTATAGATTACTCGTCACCTGTTAGCAGTCTGCATTTGCATGGATACAACACAAGGTTGGTTGTTGGTAGTGGTCTTCTATAGGACAAAATTTACTTTTAAGGCCAGCTTGCGCCAATTTTAGCGACATTTCAGGCTTATCTAAATCATCTTTTAAGTCTGGATATTTGCTAAAACATATTTGGCAGGTATACTTGCTAAGTCGTTTAATGTGTTTTGGTTTTGCAAATCTTATATTTAATCGCAATAGATACAGCGTGCCATTTCAAAGTCCACAAATAAAAAAAATTAAATCATGGTACATTAATATTGCAAAAGTAATGCATGCTAAATCCTAATTAATATTATAAATGCGAAAATGAGTTTGTTTGTTTGTTTCGCAATCACGCCTTAACTACTCAACGGATCAACATGAAATTTTGCATACACGTTGTCAGGGGTACAGAATAGGACATAGGGTACCTTTCATCCAGAAAAAATAACTGTCGTAAACCTAACCTAACCTAACCTACATTTACGCGAGCGAAGCCGCGGGTGAAAACTAGTACTACATAATGTATTGCTTTATAAACAAAAGAAAAGACAATCTCTTAAGCACAACTTGATCCTACGACCTCGAAACCGTGTCGTCGCTTTACCAATTACGCTATTCTTCTTTTTCCTTTTTTATATTTTAATTATAGTATCTAATAATAATTCTATAATATTTTTAACTAGCTGTTACCTGCGACTTCGTCCGCGTAGATTTTAACTAAAAAGTGTTTGTCTCCGCGGAACCCTACTTTCTTTCTAAAATTAAAGTTACCTATGTTACTCCTTATAACATCAGCTATCTGCCAGTGAAAGTCCCGTCAAAATTGGTTCAGCCGTTTCGGAGATTACCCGGAACAAACAGACAGACAGACAGCAAACATTTTAAAATATATGTTTTCATATAGGTACCTTATATACTTTCATATGCATTAGATAAAAAGCTGTTATTTTGACATTACAAACAGACACTTCAATTTTGTTTATTTGTATAGAATAGATTATAGAGTTCTATAATATTATTAAATTATTATTTACAACAATCTTTATAATATTCTATGGTCCTACATTACGAACAGAAATTTGCTTCTCCATAAGTGTCTATAGCAATGCTATGCGTCATCTATCACGTAGTTATAGAAGTATAGTAGGTACATATAAAGGTTACACGAAAACCCACATCACGATACGAATCAAATTCTAACTCATTACATTGTTAACTCTTTAATTTAACTGCTTCTAAACACGCTTTTATTTACTTCACTTGTATATACATGTATGCGACTACATATGTATCAATGTAATGGAATCTTCCAATCCAATTTTCACTCACTTCCAGACCGCCGAATAATCAGTAAAGAAGCGATCCACTTACATTTTTCATGAACTTTCTTTTACGAATAGGTAGTGATATATAATTTAAGGCAACTGATATCAAACATGAAACATCACACGATATTTTTGCTTTAAATAAAGTTATATGTAACCTGTCAGTTATTGGAATGCCAGGCATAGTTGAAAACATATTGTGTCTGGCCGCTGGTGTGCTGCAAGTCAATAGGTTGAAGTCAGAGATTCCCAGACTGTTTTTTCTCATAGACCACTTTCAAAATTTAGCTGGTTCCGGTGGACTCCTTGCAGCTACATTTCTACCATAATATATTTCTACGGGCGAACCATTTTTTTTAATTATCCTGTTTGACCTTTTTTTAGAAATAATCTCTACCGAAAAATCAGTAGGTTCGAGATCACTGGTACTGAATATTGAATATGCAAGTTTTTACAACAGTCGCTGAGCTTCTTAAAATATTATCTGCCTACATTGATAGGTGAAGTCAAGCCAACATTTTAGTTCTTCACTATCGAAAACAAATAAATTTTCGTGGACCTCCGCTTACGACTTGTGAACCCCCATTTCCTTGTCACGCCAACGTATACCCCCGTCGAGTCTCGCATGGACCCCTATGGACCCCTAGGTGTCCACCTGGACCACTTTGGGAACTAAGGGGTTAAAGACTGGCTCGATTGCGTTCGATAATGACCTCTAGGTTCGATAGCTTTAATTTTATAATATTTAAATTTAGGTTAAGGTATATAAATATATAAGTGCTTTGATTTGATTTGATAAAATGATATAAAATGAGACATAGTTTAAATAAATGGTAATAATTGTAATGTTTAGTTATATTAGTATACTATAACATACGAAGGCCTATTTTTGAAGGAGAATGCAGAGGTGTTTTACACCCACAATGCACGAAATATGTTATTAGATCCCGCGTCACGGCGAAAGCATGCATGCCTTTTGCCAATGGCCGTCCATCAAGCAGAAACCTATAATCCGTGATGTCACAAAAAGCCAATGGAAAATATCCCAACACAGATGTGTTGCCAATCTCAGGAGCTACTGGTTCGAATTGAAAAATTATTTTAGTGTTGGATAGCCCATTTATCGAAGAAGGCTATAGGTTATATAACATCACGCTACGACCAATAGGTGCGGAGCAGCAATGAAAAATGTTGCAAAAACGGGGATAATTATCTTATATGAAGCAGACGAAACTGCGCGTGTCAGCTAGTTTTTATATAAAAATATACTTATTAAATAACAATAAAACCTTATAACCGCTTGTCACTCATAAGTGTTGTTATAAATTATATTTGACGTGGCAATTTCCAAACGAAACTTCTTATTATTTAATTTATATCCTTTAAGCTGTCATTTTACATAAAATAAAATTGAAAACTTGTACAATAAACCTCAATCATACTTAGTATCACGTAATACGTATACAAACTTGCATGTCCATCCGTATGTGCGTCAATAATGCGATTTAAACGGTTATATAATCATTTTTGTTTACTTGGAGGCTTCTGTACCCGATTCGATATTGTCGTAACAAATCATATAAAATTATTAGCTGTCTCCCTGGTTTCACCCACGTTTCTGATTACTGCTCCACCCCTGTAGCTCGTAGCGTAATATTATATAGCTTATGTTACTTCTGGATAGAAAACAATTATTATTATCGCCTGCTCCGTGCCTCGGAAAGCACGTTAAGCCGTCGGTCCCGGCTGCCATGAACATCTATGGCAGTCATTATTGGGAATTCAGTGCCCTCTAATATCCTGACACTGGTCTAGCCTTAGGGTATCGTTAGCCTTCGGGTTGTGGAGGTCAGATGGCAGTCGCTCCGTGTAAAAACTGATATACAGTCAAATCCGGGTAGACTAGAAAGCCTAGCTTGCCAAAGCTTTTGCCCGCGGCTTCGCTCGCGTTAATTTAGAATTTGACAATCAATTCGGGCTGTACTCTGCTTGTAATAATATAATTCAATCATGATTCGAAAGACACGTGGCGCCATCTATTATCATAAGAACGTTATTATTGTTTTCCTCGGGAACAGTAATTTTTGTCGAGATGAAAGGTAGCCTATGTCCATTTCTGTACATCTGTCAACGTATATGCAAAATTTCAGCATGATCGGTTCAATGGTTTAGGCGTGAAAACGTAACAAACAAACTCATTTTCGCTTTTATAATATTAGTTAGGATTGTGTTCTAGTTTATTGATGGCCGCGCACTTGGTTGGCATCTGGTAACCGAAGCTGAAGCCGTAATAGTTGCTGACCGACGCCGACGGGACGACACTAGCATAGGCTGTGTATACAGAGTGACTGGTTACACATTGTACATACTTAAGGACATGATTATTTATTGTCAGACGTAACGTATAAAAAAGAAATAAAAATAAAATCTGTATAACCTGCAAAGAAAACCTTTATGAAAATTTGTATGAAATATCCATAAAATGTGGACACTGCGCACACAGCTGTCGAAGCTAATGACCTTTGATAAGAAAAGGACGGGTGGGGGTGCAAATTCGGGAGAGTGCGGGGTGCGGTAGCTGGGGGCGGTGGCGGAGGTTTTGTTTAGCTTTGGTATATGCGCAACAGTGTCCGCACATTAAGTTTTTATTGGATAACCAAGTAGGTAAAATTTTAAATACCTATTTTTTTAGATATTCGGGTCCAGAATCGAGTACTGAATACCCTTCTTCAATATGTCCAGTCTTTTACCAATCAGCCTGTAGATACGCCGGATAAAAACCTCCTAAGCATTGACAATGTATACACAAGCTATCCCGCGCGATTTATAATAGCTGCTCCGCCCCCGTGGCTCGTAGCGTGATGTTATATAGCCTATGCTACTTCTGTATAAATTAGCTTTCCAATAGTCAAAAAAATATTATAATCGGGCTAATAGTTTAGAGTTTATTTATAACAAACAAATATACAAATCTTCTCTCTTTATAATATTAGGTCTTTACATATAATTTCGTTGTTTCTGTACAAAATGCAATGGTTATTTTAAAGATTAATTTATATTTCGAGAATAGACTTGTATATTATTAATAATAAATATCGAGAACCTTTTATACAATTTGTATTTTTTATATCACTCAATGTCTGACCGTATTCGTTGTTTCAATTCGCCTTTCACGATTTCATGATGATTTATGTTTTTGTTAAGACAAACCATAGAAGCAACTACACATAATTAAAACATATAATTCTAATTGACCATTAAAATATTAATAAAATAGTTAGTATGAAATGAAATAGTTATAGTATTAGTATTAGTATTTGGTTTATTTATTTTTTTAGTTAAGTACGTATTGGTCTGCTTTTTATTTTGTTTTTTATTTTATTTCTTTATGTTTTAGGTGTGCTCCTTTGTGTGCCAAAATAAAAAAACATTTCTATCTTCTTTCTTCTATGAATACCACAAAGTTTCCGATTTTCTTCATACAAAGCGGCAACTTCATATTATTTAAATCTAACCCTATTATTAGTATAGACCAACTTTTGCGCGCGGCTCTCCCCGCGTGGTACCTACATCAATAAAACGTATGTCTTTCCCCAGGTTTTAAACTATCTTTGTAATAAATTTCATTCAAATCGATTGAGTGGTTTAGCCGTGAAAAGGTAACAAACAGAGTTACTATCGAATTTTTTATATTACTGGTAAGGATAGCTAAGTGGGGAGACCAACAGACTACAATGCAGAGAGTCTCGGGTTTGAACCCACGTCGCGCACCTCTGACTTTCGGAAGTTATATGACTTTTCGAAATTATGTGCGTATTGATTGACAATTATCGCCTGCTCCGTGCCTCGGAGAGCACGTTAAGCCGTCGGTCCCGGCTGCCATGGACATCTATGGCAGTCGTTATTGGGAAGTCAGTGCCCTCTAATATCCTGACACTGGTCTAGCCTTAGGGTATCGTTAGCCTTCGGGTTGCGGAGGTCAGGTGGCAGCCGCTCCGTGTAAAAACTGTCTCCAGTCAAATCCGGTTAGACTAGAAAGCTGACCCCAAGTGCCTTGAGGATAATAAAGGCTAGGGAGAAGACTAGTAAGGATTGTATCGTTTACATCTTCTAAAATAATGTGTCTTTGTCCACAGAGAATGGTCTGCTCTCCTACGAGAATCCAAACTATCATTTGGATCCGTCCCGACTAGAGTCAGCGATATACAGCGACCTGTACGAGATGCATGACGACAAGAATACCCCCGACGAGTACGACACTTACCTCGACAACAGAAGGTAAGCAGACAACTCTCTTCTTAATCTTCTGCACGGATGGACTGCACGGATGGCATAGTGGTTTAAGTGGTTGCCTCGCGGCTTTCACTGCGCCGAGTGTTGTGGGTTCGAGTCCCACATGGGACCAAACTTTATGTGATTGTTCCGAGTCTGGGTTTACTTTGTGTCCGTTGTTTAAATGTTTGTAACTTTAATTTTAAAAAATCTTCTGGAATCAGGTGACCTTATACCAGAAGACTTACGGTCTAGGTACTGTCAGTAGTAATCTTTACAATGGCGTTAGAATTAAACACTGGTATATTCTTTAACAAAAATTAAATTATTGCAAATATGGGGAAGTCGGCTAGTTTAAAATTTGTTCAAAAAAAAAATTATAATAATAATGCCATCAGAAATGGTAGTATGCTCTAGCATGATGGCTAGATTTATTAGGTGCATTTTGAAATGGTTATGTTCACAAATCTGTTAAAATTATTACCCGATCATACTACACTACGATCGGCTGCAAACATAAGCGCCACGAAACCATCGAGGCAAACTACAATCCACTATTTATAAAAATACTAATAACTTAACGGTCAATAAAAAATACCTTTCACTTACGACGTGTGAAGGTCGCCCAGTATCCTTTATAATTAAATCCTTTTCTTAATAGTCTTGCAAGTAATTAACATATTAAAGTTTAAATACTTTTACATTTTATTTATAGTACCTACTAGATTCTGCCTGTGGCTTCGCCCGCATACCGAGATAAATAGTACCTCATAATATGTTAATCCTAAACATGGTCTATCTGTATGGCAAGTTTCATCGAAATTTGTTCAACGGTAATGTGTGATTGAGTAACAAACAAACAAACATCTCAAATTTTCAGTTTGATAATATCAGTAGGATTTTTATTACAAGCTACTACTACAGCTATTTACTACTACTACTACGTAGTAGGTATCCTAATTCCTTAACTTAGGGCCGATTATTCAATCTTCAGATAAATGTTATCTGAAGAATATGTTTGACGTTTTGACAGCTTCTGTATAGAAAATGTGTCAAACCGCCAAATTTATTCTTCAGATAAAAATTATCTGACGATTGAAAAATCGTCTCTTAGTATTATAAATGTGAATATGAGTTTGTTTGTTTGTTACCCTTGTACGCTATAACTACTTACTCGACCGATTATCATGCAATTTCGCACAAACGATGTGTCACGCCGTCACGCGGGCCGGTCGTGCACAGCAGCTGCGATCGCGCTGGAGTGGGAGCGCCTCTTCCTCCCTCCTCGCGGCCGATATATAAACCGACCGCGCCCTGGTGCCAGCCCGTTTCGCCTGCTGCAGCTACCAAGATAAGTGGTCCATAACTTTAGACCACGTAGTGAGCCTTACAAGAACCACGCCTGAGATTCTGTTCCATTTCGATATAATTATATTATTATGTTTTATAACACGGGTTATTTTTTTGTACAAGTTTATATCTAAAATATAAACCTTTTAATTGCGTAGTAAATATTTAATTTATCGCCGCTACATAACTATCCTGGTCAATCTAGTCCCTAAAGCTAGGTTGACTAAGTATAACGTGACAGATTTCAGGGGTTCATAAGAGGTTATCATAGGGTACAGTTAATCAAAAAAAGAAATTGCATGAAATTGAAGCCACACCACAGGCAAAAGCTAGTAACTAGATAAATCTATTTTCTGTTTAATCCAGCATAGTGGTATATTTATAATAACAAGAGGTAGCCCAGCTGTGGACATCTGTTTTAAAAATTAAGAATTTTGGCTTTGTGCAATAATTTTCCATATGATTCCTATTCCTAAGTTACTGAAGTTACATTTAGGTTAGTTGTTCGGTTCAGGCAAAGGGAACAGTTAGTGTAACTGACTGCCACGCCTGAGGTCGCGGGTTCGATTCCCGCACAAGTCAAACATTTGTGTGCATGAACATGGCTGTTTGTCTTGGTCTGAGTGTTTCTATATATAATATGTATGGATCTACAAAAAAAAACTATATATGTATGTTTATCCATTGCCTAGTACCCATAGCACAAGCTCTGCTTAGTTTGGGCTCGATGGTGTTGTGTGTGTGTCATAGAATATTATTATTGTTATTATTTCAATTTCAAACTTTATTGAACTCCAAAATGTATAAAAGATCTTATACCTAGTACGTACTTTAAGTTAGGTAAGTAACACTACTTTAAAAAATATATATATAGCCTATGTTACTCGGTGATAATATAGCTTTCTAATCGTGAAAGAATGTTTAAAAACGGGTGAGACGTTTTTAAGTTTAATCGTTACAAACAAACAAACCAAAAAAATTAATCTTCCCTCTTTATAATATTAGTATAGACAAAAGAGTATTACTTATAAATCCGATCTAAAAAACTCGTCTCATAATCCTTCCGGAAATTGAGAGCGGATCTATTTGAAGTTTACTCGTATTAAATTTAGTGCAACATTCGATGTTACGTCACTGGGCACGGTGGGTGCATCGACCCGGGCACCGCGCATGCGCCGTGCATCGATCCGGTGCATACACACCGAATACCTACTGTGCACACCAATGCGTTCTCTTTGATTTGATCTCTTTTTATTTGGATGTTGGTTTACGAACGATTCGAGTTGGTTTGATGTGATAGATGAATATCATGATTGTTAATTTTAGAAGATTAGGTAGAAGTATTAAGTACTTCTATATTCATCAGAGTTAGTCTATATTGCTGGAGATTATAAGGTACGAATCCCATATAGAACCAGCAAAAAAGGTAATCGAGTTTTTCCGTCAAGAAATTATCAGAAGAAACTCGGAGTAAAAGGTTGTCGATTTACCAGCTCGTTTCTCGAATTTATTTAGTCACTTTGTCTCAAACAGGAAACAAACCTGGGGTTTTAAAAACGTTAGCAATATAAACGCAATCTTGTAATACTGGATCAATGAGGCAGTTTTTGTTTAACATGAGCGGATCACACCCATATTTTTCTTATTCTGTTTAGGTCCTATGTTATAGGACCTTAATTTTAAACTTACCCTTTCCAATTTGTGTACTGACTGAAAATTTCTTGACAAAGAACGCTTAGTAACCCCTTACCCGAATATTACCAACGACATAAATATAGCAGACAAAATGTAAGTGCAATTCTCTTCCGTCCAACCCTTCGCGTGTACGCGTAAAGATTGTATGATTACTGCAAATATTGTACATTTTACCCCCAATAGCAATTAGCAATGTATGAAGTGGAGGGTTAAAGCTGTTGCATTATGCATTGAGGGGTTGGGTACTATTGCCCTTTTGCATAAATAAAACGAGAATCACCTTTTTCCTTATGGATTAATGCAATATGCTTTATATCAGCTAATTGCTTTACTTTCTTGCCCTGGTTGCCGTGGTTATACGGGTCATGAAGTTCCGTGTTCGATGCCTGAGCTGGATAAAGTAAATGGAATTTTCCGTCTGAAAATTTTAGCAGCACAGTCTGCTTTGCTCGGTTGAAAGAAATCGTTCTTATATGGGACCTTTAGAATCACCTTTGGGATCTTTATATGATTTGATATTTTTACGGTAGGTTAGTTTTTTATAATATTATACTTGGTACTGCCCGAATAACAAAAAAATCCCTAGCATCCGATCGTAGTGCCACCTATCGGGTCCAATTGTGAGTCTAAACCAGAGGTCCCCAGACTTTTTTCAAATAGACCACTTTCAAAATTTTGCTGGTTCAGGTGGACCCTCTGCATGTTGGTATTTATATAGGTGAAGAATCAAAAAAATCTACCACGGAAGGCGGGATGACCATGTTTCTTTTGTTTTTAGAAATTCTCTACTGAAAAAGCGGTAGGTTCGAGACCAGTGGTACTGACCAAGGAATAATGGAATAATTATACAAGTTTTAACAAGTAACAGTCGCTGAGCTTCTTAAAATATTATCAGCCTACATTGATAAGTGAAGTCAAGCCAACATTTTAGTTCTTCACTATCGAAAGCAAATAATTTTTCGTGAATTAACGCTTACGAATTGTGAACCCCCATTTTTTGTCACGCCAACGTAGACCCCCATCGAGTTTCCCGTTGACTCCTAGGGGTCCACCTGGACCACTTAGGGAACTAAGGGTCCAAACTATCCAAGAAACCTAGTCAATCATGCAAAAATTTAATTCGGTCTAATCGTTTTGGAAGATATAGGTACATCGTTAGGAATACAAAAAAGGACATAGGGTACATTTTGACCAGAAAAACAGAATAGTTCCCGAAGGGTAGAAATATAATTATACATAGACTAAATTTAAATAAACGCGGGCAAAGCTTCGTGTAAAAGCTAGTTAATATACAAAGATAAGATGGATTCACATAATTCTATATACATTTCAATACATCCAAGCATTGTTTGCTCCTTGTTTATGTAAGTTTTTTTAATAGTACCCTATATATTGTATATTTATTACCTTAGAAATAAATATAACTTAAAGATGTATACATTCGATTGAATGTGTTGAGTGAAGTGCTTCAATATCTAAGTGTGCACCTAGGATAATATTATAATTTGTTTGTGTCTAAACTTCCTAAGTGAATTTTTGTAAATTCTTATGAGAAATAAAGATATCTCTAACCTTAATATATACACATAAAAACAAAAGCTGTGAGAGCGATCGTGTCAGTCCAATGTCCTGAAGGCTTACGTACAAATCTAGGGCAGTCGATACCGGCTTACACGTGTTGCGCTCAAAGGGAACAGGCAATTGTTGTTTTACGTGTATGTTTGTTTGTTACCCTTTTCAGTCCTGAAATTGACTGCACGTATGGCGTAGTGGTTTAAGTGCTCGCCTCGCTACTGCCGCCGCGCCGAGTGTTGTGGGTTCGAATCCCACACGGGACAAAAATTTGTGTGATCCACAAATGGTTGTTCCGAGTCTGGGTATTCTTTGTGTCCGTTGTCTGAATGTTTGTAAAGTCCCCGCGACACATAGTCTAAGAGCCGTGGGAGATCGACCTTCACCGATCTGATAACCTGATGAGACATATTTTTTATCAAATATAATTTATAAACTAATATGCCTATAATAACTTGCCTATCGAAAAGTGTTCATAGCTATTTTTTATTTAATTTAATTTTAATCAATTTTCTTTCATCACCTTCACTCTTTTGGTAACCGAATGAGTTTCATCTCAACTGATAGTTTTTAACACACAGAATATGCCTAGGTAGGCTTGCCTACTTATCTCTGTGCATGGCTACCTGGCAAGCAGATGTGAATAGGTAAATCAATATAGGTAACTACATCGATCTGTTAACCAATCGAAATTGATATCATAGGTAAAAACTATCAGTTGAGATAAAACTCATTCGGTTACCAAAAGAGTGAAGGTGATGAAAGAAAATTGATTAAAATTAAATTAAATTAAAAATAGCTATGAACACTTTTCGATAGGCAAGTTATTATAGGCATATTGGTTTATAAATTATATTTGATAAAAAATATGTCTCATCGGGTTATCAGATCGGTGAAGGTCGATCTTCCACGTCTCCTCTACTAACAGGTATTATTCATTATTCCTAGTGCGGCAGTTGTCCTTTTTAAAACATGAAATATTTATTGCACATCAAATAAACAAATAATTAACATAATATATACACAAATTATTTACAAGACATGTTAACTAAAGAGAAAAATAAAACCAATAAAATTAAAAAGCGTCATAATATTCCTCCGCATCTTCCTCAATTGGTAACGTGCCCAGAAGACTGGCAGCATTGCCACGTTGAATGGCAATACTTATTCTTTGTGCAAAGAAAATACCGGCCCTCTGGTCACGTGAAGCGTCAATCAGCCGCTTAGCTAGGTCTCTATAAACAGACCTAGCACTTGGACCCCATGGCCCCAGCGTTTCGACACCAAACAGCTCAAGTATGTACTCACCAATAAGGTTTTGATATTTGCGCTGTTTGATCGTCTCCGCTGATACAGCACCAGCACCAGCACAACCCGCTGTGCTAGAAAGATGTGATGGCGCAAGGGTGTCGACACAAGTTGCATCCCACACCAAAGGCCTACCCATCTTCCATGGCAGTAAAGACATACCATCTGGTCTCTTGCCATCGTCGCGTACCAAGCCGTGTTTTATGAATTATGAATTTCATGTTTTATGAATTCTCAGTAGTAATACTGACACCAACGTCGTGTCTAAATCTAAATCTTGTCAAGTAATCTGATTGGCTGTTGCTGTTATAGTCAACCAATCACATCAGCTGATATGCATTTGACCGTGTGTTAAGTGACTAATTTTAATAATGATCTGGCTTTTAGAAACTGGGTGTAATTCTGGCTGTCTATCCGGTAGTAATAGTAATGTCCTTCAGACTGAATTTCGGTCACGGCCGCCAACCTTAACTGAGACTATCTGCGCAGGAAATATTATAGTGCACAAGCGTGTGCGCAAACACAAGTGCACTCTCTGTTCCCTAACTCTCATGACCCGATGGGACGGTACCGACACGACCGGAGGGAGATCAGGCGCAGGACCAACGGCTTTACGTGCTTTCCGAGGCACGGGGGTGTCTAACACCGCCAACTTCCTAACTCCGGGCTGCTATTGAGAATTCTTAACAGTAAACCCGATAACTTTTTGCTGGCCCTACCCGGGATTCGAACCCGAGACCTCATGCACAGCAGTCGCATTCACCACCGCTGCGCCACGGTGGCAGTTAGTCCGGTAGTACGATGAACCTAAACACTGCTGGCGAAACGTAGGTGCAATGCGCCTCTGCTTACCCCGTCAAGGAAGAAAGAAAGTCTGAAGACTTTGTTTGTTTGGTTGAACGCGCTAATCTCAGGAACTACTGGTTCGAGTTAAAAATTATTTTAGTGTTGGATAGCCCATTTATTGAGGAAGGCTATAGGCTATATAACATCACGCTATGATAAATAGGAACGGAGCATCAATGAAAAATGTTGCAAAAACGGGTTTAATTCTCTTATGTGAAGCGGACGAAGTTGCGCAGGCCAGCTAGTAAAGTATGAGGCAGCCATTTTAAACCGCTGTATAACACTGTTTTAACGATACTAGTCGTGAGCCATAAACTATAAAAACTGTTCTTTAATAGACTTGTAGTGTTGCCACGAAGTAACAAGGCATAGACTTGATGGAGGTGCGGTTAAATTTTATAATGTAAGTTCCAGTATCGCCAAAAATGATGAGATTAAACTGCTTTATTACTATTAGATTTTGCGCGCGGCTCCACCCGCGTGGTACCTACATCAATAAAAAGTAGCCTATGTCCTTTCCCAGGTTTTAAACTATATCTATTTCATCTAAATCGGTTGAGTGGTTTAGCCGCGAAAAGGTAACAGACAGACAGAATTACTTTCGAATTTATAATATTAGTAAGGATTAGATTTTGCCCGCGGTTTCGCTTGCGTAAATCCAGGTTAACTCAATTTTGTGTAGCGCGGGAACAGTACTTACTTTTTTGCAATGTTCTATGTTCTTTTCTGTAACCCTGACAACGTGCTTGCAAAAATTTATGAAGATCGGTCGAATACGTGAGGCGTAGGAAATAAACAAACTCACATTCGCATTTATAATAGTAATTTGAAACCCAAATTGCTAGTAACCTTAAAAAAAAGATATTATTTAGGATTGTATATCGTCGTCAATTATTTCTACATGCCTAAACTATTTTAGCGATCCTTCCTCAATTCTCGTTACTATATCTTCTTTTCCAACACAGCTCTCTTATTATTTATGGTTACTTGTACTTAAATAGAGAACATTCATTTCGCTTGTAAGCGCCATCTTTCATCAATATTCCGTGTTTTATAATTCTAGTTGTATACTTTAAATACAAAAACCGTTGTTAATACACCTCTAGTAAGTTACTAAAGAATAAATCTCTCAAGTTTTGTGATACAAATCTACTCTTTATGTAAGCCAATTAGAATTTTATTTCGTCCGTGCGATCAGAATCTTACGACTTAACAAGGTCTGCAAGCTAAATTATTATACTTTTAACTTTAAATTTGACTGCATAGATGAAGTCAGTGGCCTGGTCAAAATGGCTGCCTTACTAATTTCAACTTATCATGCCTTCATTGTGCTTTACTGGGCAGACTGGGCTACATGTGTGCGCTAGTAAAATTGAAGAATTCCCTCTCTCTATCTTTATATTTTAAAAAGACAACTCGCACAAGGAATAATCAATAAAAAAATTAAAAAAAAAAAATCTGTATCGCGGAGGACTGTACAAACATACAAACAACAGACAAAGGCAGACATCCAGACTCGGAACAACCATTTGTGGATCATACAAATTTTTGTCCGGTGTAGGTATCGAACCCACAACACTCGGCGCAGAAGTAATGGTGAGACGACCACTTTAACCATTATGCCATCCAAGCAGTCAAAAGATTGTCGGCATGGTACACCAGAAAGTTCTCAATAGCAGCAAGAAGTCTAGGGCATACCAGATAAATTCAAATATCGATAGCTAATTTCAGGTAGAACATAATAATATAAGCTTAGATTTCTGTAATTGTTATATAATACTTTATGTTTCCTATAGTTCAGTGTCAATGCCTTTAAAACGGAAATAAACAGACAGAGTTGCCTACGTAATTATAATATTAGTATGCTAGTATGAATTATTTTGGTTCTCGAATGTTAACTAGTATTTTTTTTTATACAACTAATGTGGCAAGCAAGCATACGGCCCACCTGATGGTAAGTGGTCACCGTAGCCTATGGACGCCTGCAACACCAGAGGCATCACTAGCGCGTTGCCTACCCTTTAGGAAAGGACGTGGGAAGGAAAGGGAGCGGGTTGGGGAAAGGGGGTGATTGGGCCTCTGGTACTCTCACTCACCAAACGAAACACAACAGTAGGACTACTGCTATTCCACGTCGATATTCTGTGAGAGGGTAGTCCTTCCCCGGTCGAGCCAGCCCATTCATGCTGAAATCAGCGAGGCTCTACTACTCAATAATGCGAATGTAATTTTGTTTGTTTCGCTTTCACGCCCCTCTCGACCAATCATCGTTAAATTTCGGATACACGACGTCAGGGGTACAAAAAGGTCATAGAGTACCTTTCATCTAGAAAAATATTGTTCCCGAAAGAAAATTTACTGTTATCAACATAATATTGGTGACATTGCGCTTAAGCTTGCCTTTGTCATTCGCTATAAGTATTAAAATAGACATATTCTATTTCAGCTTTAAAAAAAGCTAAATAGAATCGCTTGCTTTATGGCCAACACAGCTAACGCAGCGAATAGAACAACATCCGTTCTGAACTAGATAATACCGCTGCAGTGTGTGTGGTGCAAGTTAAGAACAGAGGTTCGAGTTTTAGATATATTAATACTTTTAAAATCCTATGAATTTTTAAAACGTTATTGGGATTGAGGTTTAATAATAATATTTATTAAGAAACGTTTGTTAAAAGGCACGATATTACTTAGTCCCATAATTGGCCAGGCCTGTGCCTTGGGCACCTATTCTATATATATATATATATATATACTAGCTGTTACATGCGACTTCGTCCGCGTAGATTTTAACTAAAAAGTGTTTGTCTCCGCGGAACCCTATTTCTTTTCTAAAATCAAAGTAGCCTAAGTTACTCCATATAACATCAGCTATCTGCCAGTGGAAGTCCCGTCAAAATCGGTTCAGCCGTTTCGGAGATCAGCCGGAACAAACATACAGACAGACAAAAATTTTAAAAATATATGTTTTCGTATAGGTACTTTATATACTTACATATGCATTAGATAAAAAGCTGTTATTTTGACATTACAAACAGACACTTCAATTTTATTTATTTGTATAGATATATATTATATATATATGTATATAAAGGCTTCAGCAATTAATACGCTGCAGCATGGTAATGCAATTTTCCTAGTTACTTAGCTTTTAGTATCAAATCCTAAGATTTTAGTTTCAATCAGCGTGGCTTACCACGCTTCGTCAGTTTATTGAGTAAAACTAGATTTATGACGCGCAGTGCGACTTACGTATACTATATTATACGTAAGTCGTAATACGTTTAATAACGTCGCAGGCAAGCTATATTTAATGCAAATAAAAACTATTTTTTACAGTAATTATGTAAATTACATATCAGGCACAGAGCACAACATTTTTTAAATGTCTGGAGCCAAAAGAAGGCTGTTCTGAGCCACTGATACTCACTGCAGGCGCTCTTGCCATTTGACAGCAATCTTTTGTAACATGAGTGAGTAGAGAGAGGCCTCTCTACTCACTCATGTTACAAATCACTTACTCATGTAGCGCAATGTTAGTTGCATCATAGTATAGTCAACACAGTGTTTTAACGAGTTTAATTTCACTGTTATTTAACTTTACGAACATGCGAAAAACTAATACAAAGACTCGGTTCAATATTTGTGGATTACACAATTTTTGTCCCAAAGGGTATCATTCCCATAAGTCATCCTCTTTATGGCAGTGCTATAGTCACTACTTGAACTACCACGTTATATGAGCAGTGAAAGAAATTAAATAAAGGCATACTTATTTTAGGACAAAACCTATATACCTGAAATTGTTATCTCTATACTGCAAAGCTGTCAGTTACAACGTTACTATAAGTGTAACCTTTACGCTTAAATTAAACGTTAAATCCATCGTACACTAAAGTCAGCTGCCGCAATCCGCTATAGTTATTGTACAAGTCAGCACGCTAGTTGCCTATAAAAGTCGCGTGTTTCATGGCCCTCGCATGCAACGTAGCGAAGAGAACGACGCGACGTCCGCTTGGAACGGAATAGGATTGATAATGACGTTGCAGTGTGTGTGGTTCAAGTTACAAGATACAAGCGAAATATCACGTTTAATACTACTAATACTTAACTGCACGGATGACGTAATGGTTTAAGAAGTTTTTTCGCCATTGTCATTACATACAAGATTGCCATTACGAATTCGAATCCTATACGGAAGTAAAAATGTGTGATTCACAAACAGCTGTCAGAGGTGTCGAGTCTCGCTGTTGTTTTTATTTGTGTTCGTTTTTTGTTTCCTCACGATACAGAAAATATTCCTAGTGCGTAGACGCCTTTAAAACAAACATTGCAAGTATGCCTCTTGAGTGCGACTGCTGTCCATTAGGTTTTGAGTTCGTATCCCGAATCAACAAAAAGTAATTGGGTTTTATAGACACATATACATAGCCAGAGAAGTGTGTCAGGATCGTAGCAAATGGAAAGTCAAAAGTCTCTGCCTACCCCTCTGGGAAACAGGCGTGAATCTATGTATGTATGTATAAACCCGAAAGGTTACATAGAGCTTTATAACACCAAAATTCGTTAGGAATACTTTGGTACCGCTTAATAGGTACAAGCAAATTGCCGTCTACTGAATCCTGTCCTAATCCTAACTTCCTAACTAATATTATAAAAGTGATAATGAGTTTGTTTGTTTGTTTGTATGTTTGTTACCTTTTCACGCCTAAACCACTGAACCGATCATCCTGAAATTTTGCATATACGTTGTCAGGTGTACAGAAACGGACATAGGCTACCTTTCATCCCGGAAAAAATTACTTTTCCCGAGGAAACAATAATAACGTTCGTAGATGGCGCCACGTTTCTTTCGAATCATGATTGAATTATATTATTATATATTATTACAAGCAGAGTACAACCCGAATTGATTGTCAAATTCTATATTAACGCGAGCGAAGCCGCGGGCAAAAGTTAGTACATTATAATTTTGTGTTGCTAATAAGGATTATCTTATAGAAAATTTTATTATCACTGCTTTACCTCTCAACTAATGCTAGGACGGCAACATCCAAGCTTAATCAGACTATTTAAAACGAAAATGTTCATATGATAGTCTTCTTTTGTTTGATTAGCTTTTCTGTATTTTCATATTTTTGATAACTGAATTGGTTGAGAGGTTAATAAACTTTTGCCACCAGATCTCGGAGTCAGTCCACAGATATTCACAACTAATTATGCATGTAATATACTACTGCCAAGTCCATTTAAAATAAAAGCGTAATCTTATTTCAAAGTTATTGTATAAACAATTCAGAATATTTAAACGAAAATAGATGTATGTAGCTAGGGCTGGACAGGACGTCCGCTTTGCACGTGGAAGCGATGAAATACACAACGACCGTAAGTCATAGATGGAGAGCGATTTTATCCATAAAACATTTGTAACTTTTTTTAAAGAATAACATCCTAATAATAGATGTTTGTTACTCAAACACTTCTAATCCGTACGGATTTTACTGAATCTTAGCACATATATAGACTATAGTTTTTACCCGCGGCTTCGTTCGCGATAATCTAGATTTTGTCAATAAATTTATATCCCTTGAAGACAGTACTTTTTCTTGATGAAGGCTACCGCATGTTCTTTTCTGTATCTCTGACAACTTGTATGCGCAATTTCATGATGATCGGTCGAGTAGTTAAGGCATGAAAGCGTAACAAACAAATAAACTCACATTCGCATTTATAATATTAGTTAGGACTAGATGTTTCCGCGGTTACACCCGCGTTTATCGTTACTGTGCCGCCCCCGTGGGTCGTAGCGTGATGTTATATAGCCTAAAGCCTTCCTCGATAAATAGTCTATCCAACACTAAAATAATTTTTCAAATCGAGGCAGTAGTTCCTGAGATTAGCGCGTTCAAGCAAACAAACAAACAAATTCTTCAGCTTTATAATATTAGTATAGATTTGCCTTTAAAACGTTGAGGTATTCCTTACAAAATTTAAAAAGTAATTGCAAGAAGTAACCAGGTACGAAAAACAGAATATTTCGCTTGCTTTAACGCAGTCGCGTAATAAATGTCGCCTGAAATGCATCCATAGAGCAGAGTTTTTAGTTTTACAGAGCTTTAATTCAAGCTTGCTCGAAAACAGGGCAGTCCGGACTTTTTAATACAATTTAACGCGAGTTGCGAATCCGGGACTTTGCGTCGTAAAACTCCTGTACCCTGCTCTAAAGTGTTGAAGTTTGACATGAAAATTGTGCAATTTGTGGGGAAAACAAATATTTTAGCTGTTCATTGCTTTCGTTTGGAATAAACTGCAGTGTTTTCGATGTCACGATATATTTATTATTTGAAATGGCAACTATTTCCGTGGCTCTATATACAAATAACGAAATTCTTTTATTCTGAACATTTTATATTTAAGTGTGGAGCTCGAATACGGTCATTTAAAGGGATGTTACTATACCGTATTTATTTATAAGTACTAATGTTAGCCCAGAGGTCGCAATTGCACCATGATCACTTTTGCAAATTTTAGGAAAATATACTCGTAAGGGCTCTTGTACACGCTAAGAAAAGTCGCCGGGCCTATGCAAGAATTTGTGTCGTTTCTACACACGAACTGTGCACACTGCTTCGGCGCTGACCAAGAAAAAAATCTTATCTACGCTAGACACGACGCGCGACGTTTTGCTGCGGTGCGGTGAGGGGCGGGGTAGGTGAGGTGGTTCAGGTAGTTTTTGTACTTTTATTTGCGTGGACGTCGTTAATATTTTCTTCACAAACAAACGAAAATTAATAACAGACTTGTCTAGGCTATCACACCCTACGCACGACTGCCCGAAAACCATCTTATCGTTTACACGTTCCTATTCGTCTTGTCTACAGTAGACACGATAAGTTTTCGTGCCTAGATCTGACAACATTCTTGTCGTGTACATGATGAATTGGTCCTATCTGTAGCAGACACGGTGAAATTTCTTAGCGTGTACAAGAGGCCATTTTACTTCTTCCAATGGATTAGGCGCATAATGCCTATTTTGAATGGCTTTTTGTGAGTCACAAGTAACATTTCGAGAATTAGACATTACGCGAAAATGGCATTTTGCTAACATGACGTTTTGCGGTATGGCGTTTTCAGAATGTGACAAATTGAGAATATGAAATTTTGCAATATTCCAATATGTCATTTTACGAATGTGGCATCGTGCGCCTAATCCCTTCCAACATAAAAATAAAAACAAAACAGGCGGGTATTACAAAACTTACAATGCAGGTAAAGCACACTGAAGAAATAATAGTTTCATATTAAATATAATACGTTATTTTGGTGAGGTGAGCCAGGCTTTTGATCTTAAATAAGGACACCGCCACAGCTTGCAACCTTTGTAAAAATAAAACAATAGTATCTTTGTTTAGTAAAAATGTTTTGTTTATTCATTATTTTACTAAAGATACGTTGACATAAGATTTACAAAAATGTTGCTATCGAATATTTAACTACCTCTCAATAGCTTTCAGGTCTTTTATTAAATATTATTTAACTAAACCTCATAGTTGAGTTATGTTCATAGGTGACTAGTTTCTGCCCGCGGCGTCGCTTGCTCGGGAACAGTACTTTTTACTGAACAAAAGGTAGCCTTTGACCTCCTCTGTAATACCTCTGACAACATGCATGCGAAATTTCATAATAATCGTTTGAAGAGTGCAGGCGTGAAAACTTAACAAAACTTAACAAAACAAACAAATCCACAAACTTTGTTAGAATTTTGCGCTTTTTTATACTTATGTGTCGCTCAGATTGGGTCAAAAGCTCTTTATATCTATCTAGCTAGATATAAATAGCACCTCTCAACATAGCTTTCAGGTCTTTTATTAAATATTATTTAAGTAAATCTCAAAGTTGAGTTATGTTCATAGGTGACTAGTTTTTGCCAGCGAATTCGCTTGCTTGGAAACAGTACTTTTTTGGATGAAATATATATCCTTTTATGTGCACCTGACAACTTGTACGCATAATTTAATGATGATCAGTCGAGTAGTTAAGGCGGGAAACCGTAACAAACAAACCCAGAATTTTTTGATTTGTCGCTTTTTAATACTTAGTTACTTTAAATATTTGAGATTGATTTATAAGCAAATCTTCTTATGCTTCGATATATAAGAAAACTGAAGCATAATATTCTATATTCTATCAGGCAGTCACCTCGACGCGTAGGTATATACGTCAGCAAAATAACGAACTCACGACGAAGCGATACGTCCTGCACCCATTCTGATTGTGATCACGTCTTGCAATATCTGACTGCGACGAATAAGCCACCTAAAGATAGAAATTGCATTCACCTTGCTATACAACAATCAACTTTAATGTTCTAGTAAATAGACTGGATTTCGTTTGACAACCTGTATAATGTTATTACGGCAATAAAATGATTATTATTGTTCTCGTGTGACTTCAAGTGTTTTTGTTTAGGTTAGCTTCATTATCCTTGTTGGTATCGTGAGGTTTGCGAGGAAGTGTAGTACTGGTTGGGCAGTTCTAGGTTCGGTTTTGAGGTCAGGCAGTTATTGGACCTTTGTTAAAAAAAACTGTAACTGCCCGGACTCTGAATATGTGTTCGGTAGACTGCAATAACCCGGTCCTTACTATATAAAACAAAACTATTAAAATCCTTATCTACATCAGTCAAATCCTTTGAGAATATGCAGGCTTTCTACCATATATCCATAGTCTTAAGCCTTTGTAAAACAGGATACATACAGATGTATTCAATTATTGTCGGCCCCGATGGCGTATTGTTTAGTGTAACCGACTGCCACGCCTGAGGTCGCGGGTTCGATTCCCGCACAAGTCAAACATTTGTGTGCATGAACATGGATGTTTGTCTTGGTCTGAGTGTTTCTATGTATAATATGTATGGATTTAAAAAAAAGGTATATATGTATGTTTATTCATTGCCTAGTACCCGTAGTACAAGCTCTGCTGAGTTTGGGCTAGATGGTGTTGTGTGTATGTGATAGAATATTATATTATTAGTTTAAGATTCTTCTCATGTAAGCCCTACTCCTCGAACAGGCTTTTTTCAATGCTAAATTCTTATATCCTTTTAATTATTTCTATTATTATATTTTAATTAATATATAAGTTCATTGACGTGTGCAAGAATTGTTTATACATTTTTATGGAAATAAAGATTGTTGACTTTGACTTTGACTATGTGACGACATACAGATGTCGCTGAAGTAGTCGCAGTGCCAGCGACCAGCACTCCATGCAAGGCAGCATACACCGTAGTAGGTTTAGTCAGTAGCACCCGCGACTTTCCATCTCTCCCCGGTTGAATCCGACATACGCTCCTCCTTGCACTCCTCCATCATTGATCAAATGTTAATAATTAATCAAGGACTACAAAGCTATTTAGTTGAGAGAGAGAGGATTAATAATTACCGATATTTTCATAAGTAAGGCTGCAAAATCCTAACTATAATATTATAATAGCGAAAATGAGTTTGTTTGTTTGTTTGTTACCTTTTCACACCTAAACCACTAAACCGATCATTCTGAAATTCTGCATATACGTTGTCAGGTGTACAGAAACGAAAATAGGGTACTTTTCATCCCGAAAAAAAAACTGTTCCCGAGGAAAACAACAATAACGTTCTTATGATAATAGATGGCGCCACGTGTCTTTCAAATCATGATTGAATTATATTATTACAAGCAGAGTACAAGCCGAATTGATTGTCAAATTCTAAATTAACGCGAGCGAAGCCGCGGGCAAAAGCTATTATTCCATAAAGGAACAAATTTAACAAAAGCCTTGCCAAACTATACATAGCTAAGTAGGTACTTAGCTACGATGTTAGTGCAAACATGCGATGTTACCGGATGTGACTTAACCTTGCATGAGTATTATAGTTCGAGCTACATTTTCTTATCAAATACTATATTTCATACTCCGCAGTTATTACTGACTGATGGTACCAAGGTGACTGGGGATATGGCTTCATTTTAGAAGGTTAAAGACAAGCTTGTCACTGAAATTTTCAGTAGCAACAGAGGGTCTTGAAATGTGTCAGACGGCAAACTAGGACTTATACTATCGATATGTAGGTCAAATTCTCGCTTTCCTGAAGGCTGGTGGAGCTATATTATAACCACTTTTCGATAGTTAAGGTTTAAGACCCTAATATAGGACTAGCCGTTGCTATCTATTGGGTACATTTTACACAAAATCCGTGTCGCTACTAAAACGTTCTTAACAGAAAAATCTACAGACTTCACGGTCGTACGCATTAGACTCGTATAAATCCAAATAAATATTAAAAATGCAAATGTGAGTTTGTTTGTATATTACACTTTCACGCATTAACGACCGATCAAAGGTACACTAAAAGAACATAAGATACCTTTTATCCAGAAAAAAGTCTGTGCCCGAGGAAAAGAAAATTTATATAAACTACACTTACGCGAGCGGAGCCGCGGGCAAAATTTACTAAACTCTATATTACAATTTCATTATTTTCTTACGTAATACAACACAATACAAAATTCTCGCGCAAAAAGTCAAGTTTTCACCCAAGCTATTGAGACTTTTGAACTAAGCATTGCACAAAAGCCTTTGTCCCGAACACTCGTTCGGATTACAGTCGTGTCGCCAGCCAAAAAGCCTTTTGTCTCCTACTCTTGGCATCCATATTTCAAGCTGGAATTGAAGTGAATCTTCGCATACTGCACTGCATTCGATGATATAAAATTTCAGTTTAGTTTAATACAGAAACACACTAATATTTTACATGTAGAAGTTTGTGAATATATTGGGATGTTTGGTATTCAATCGCGAGTCAACTGTTGAACGGATTTAGATAATAATAATAATAATAACTTTATTTACACAAAAAAATATTGTAGGGTTTTTACAATAGTATGTTACATCGATCGAATAATTTTGATCTACATTTTCGTGGGAGGAGTACTGTTCTCCTAGATAGGCTACAGGATAGCCTGTGTTTAGGAGACACAAATTCGATCCCCTAGTGGTAGATTTTAAATTGAAATACATACAACGTTTACATATATTTATGCTAAGTGCGTTAGTTTGTGTATGAAGATGAAACTTGGTAGAGAGATAGATTATGTCCTGGATAACAGATATGGATATGAGTTCTCATAGGTTGAAAATGGACAATGCTGCAGCCAAAATCTAGCAGTGGTCAAGATTTCGAAGTAAAGGACATTAAATTACATTATTGTACGTTGTTTCAATGCTTAAAGACCCTCGCGATACAGGAGTAATAACCAGTGCATGAATTGTCTTTTTCAAACATAAGAAAAGCATAATAAATCCTAAGTTTATCTCTTTTTTTATATTTGTTTTAGATTGTCAGTGTACATAACAAAATAAAATGTATTACTTTGTAAAAGGGCGGGGACCTGGTGTCCTGAAATAAAAGCCTGGAGCTTAATTAAGGCACCAGTCTCCAACAATATTCAAATATTGTCTGATTCTGATAATGTAATATGTATTTTGTTATATTGTGGTGAGAAATTAATATTATTATTATTATTATAAGCGAAGACTTGTAATTGGCTTTCTGTCACTATGCTACTGCAAATGTAGACTGTTCAACTTGAATTTGATCCAATTGCATCATTAAATCTTCAGTACCGATTATTCTTGCTTATCTGATAAAAATAGTGACACTTTTATAGCTATATGCCACATCTTCCGCTCTCTATTTCCTTGATAGCTTAGTACTGGAATTTCAGCTTCATTTTCTGATATGATTGCTCCTCTATAGAGTTTACAATAAGAGCTACATACAGAAGGCTAACTAACAGACCCCAGTTAGCTTCTTGTATGTAGCTCAAAAGAACCGTTTAAAATGTAATTTCGTGTCTAAAGTTCTAAAGTGAGGTCTCAAATGTCAAAGGAAATGTCTGGCCTTTGTAATTTGTTGTTTCCTGGCATTCCTTTGAAATTCTATCGCGATGTTCTTCTCAGTATTATTTATTTATTTGTACAGACAGTCTTGCGCCTATATAATAATAATATTCTACCACATACACAACGCCATCTAGCCCAAACTAAGCAGAGTTTGTAGGTACTATCTAGACAATGGATAAACATACTTATATATATTTTTTTATAAATCCATACATATTATACATAGAACACCCAGATTAAGACAAAGATCCATGTCCATGCACAGAAATGTTTGACTTGTGCGGGAATCGAACCCGCGACCTCAGGCGTGGCAGTCGGTTACAGTAACTACTATGCCATCGAGGCCGATAATCATGGCAGAATTAGGCAGAGGTATATTACATTATAAGGATGTTTCTAGTTTTTATTTTCTACTAGCTTTTGCCCGCGGCTTCGCTCGCGTTAATTTAGAATTTGATAATCAATTCGGGTTGTACTCTGCTCGTAATAAAATTATAATTCATTCATGATTCGAAAGACATCTGGCGCCATCTATTATCATAAGAACGTTATTATTATTTTCCTCGGAGACAGTAATTTTTTTCGGGATGAAAGGTAGCCTATGTCCGTTTCTATACGCCTGACAACGTATATACAAAATTTCAGGATGATCGGTTCAGTGGTTTAGGCGTGAAAAGGTAACAAACAAACAAACTCATTTTCGCTTTTATAATATTAGTTAGGAAGTTAGGATTTGTACAGACAGTCTTGCGGCTATATCACGGAAGAGTTAGGCAGTGGTGTATTTACATTATAAGGATGTTTCTAGTTTTTATTTTCTATTTATTTGGAAGGCCTATATATTTATCAGTTTCGAATTTAGGTCCCACGTCCAGAAATTGTGTTGCCACTATTATGCCGGCTTCTTGTAAGCAGTTGATATAGGCTTATGTTTAACTTATCACCCGATATAGTAAAATATAACAGTCAAAAATAGTAAATGATCACCAAATTGCACAGCAAAATATATTTAAAGAGATTTGATCTCTTTAGTCGACTATTTTTAGGTGGGTTTAAGAAGGAACCTAACATAACCTAACTCTTCCTAGACGGAATGCAGTGATTTGAGGCGTATAGGTGCTCGTTATGATATATTTTAGTAAGCATATTTTGGTGTGCAATTACTATTTTTGGTGGTCATTATATTTAATCCCGTTGATATACCGTCGGGCAAACATTAAATAATTGGCAACAACAGCCTCTTTCATTCAAAAAATCTTAATAAATCATTTAAATCTAGAGTTATTTTTATCTCGTCGTTGTCTCCCCTTCATTTCAACGCCTAATTAACATACACCTAGCTCGAAACTTGATGAATGTTCATAGAGCAAGTGTTGCAACTAATCACATCCATTGTCTTACCGTCAAGGGCGAAACAACAATACGAACGGATCATTTGTAACGAAGCCTGGAATGCTGCTGATACCCAATTAACGTATTCTTTATATAGCTTGCTATTATAGCGATGCTTTAGATAATTATAAGGAGATACGACTGCCTTGGTTGAGATGAGCAGTTGCGAAATATATCGCGAGGTCTTACGTCTAGTTTTTCTATCAGGAAATTATCAACAATCGCACGGTGTGTGGAAGGGTTTATTTAGCCTATGTCAAAGTCAAAGTCAAAAACAAAAAATAAAAAGAAACCGTTGAAAAAGCAAACATCGGAAAAAAATTGGGGCAGTCTTTGGGGACTGCCGATAGAAGTGAAAACTTTAATCCTTGATCATAAATACTTCTTTATAAATAAAACAAAAATAATTCAAAAATGGAAAGCGTTCGGTGACGCTGACGCAAGTTCCATGATTTTTGTTCACCCAAGAAGTGCTCAACGCGCGTAAAGAAGGTTTCACTTCAAAAATATAGAGTATCCTGAATATAAAGGAGGTTTTAGACTCGATTTTGTTCGTAATCTTAATAATAATATAAACTCTGCATAAATACTGAATGACTTTTTGTCGCGAGCGTCTTCTCAATGTAAGAAGGGTTAGGTTAGGTTAGGTTAGGTTGGCTATTTGAGAATGTTATAATATTTTTACATTAATTATTGTTTTTGGCATACTGTTTATTTTGACATAATAATTAGTGGCAACCCGACAAATAGGGCCTCTGGGCCACTCCAGGCACCTCGTGATAATATACAATAACGATTAGAGAAATTATGCTTAAAAAAATATGCGTAAGCTGTTATGCGAAAATAGTGTTATTCGTAAATATAATTCGGATAAAAAAAGTATGCCATGTTATATTATGTCTTAAAATTTTACACATATGGATAGGGAACCTATGAACAACAGTAGACGGCGAGTAATTGAAGCCACCATGTAATTATTTCAAAAGAATTAAATTTACAAAAACGTCAGGCAGGTATCTATTATATATCTAAACAGTTCAATTCCATTTAAAAAAGAGCACGCAAAATTATATGTACAAAGAGCAGTAGTTTGTATTTGTCGTTCAGGAATGTGCCAACTGTCTGAATACAAGATGGCTTCCACATTAAAATTCAAACGTCTGCGATGCAAGTTTGTTGTGTCTTGTAAACTACCACACTTGATGTCACGTTTTGTTTATTTAAATTAATATTTAAAAAAGTTACAATTTCTTAGCTTATAGTGTCTGAAACTACTAAACCAATTTTGAAATGTTATTCACTTATAGGATGTTATACTATCCCAAAGTTATAACTCTGGGTAATAATATTACTAGCTGAGCTGCGCAACTTCATCTGCTTTACATAAGAGAATATTTCCCGATTTTGCAACATTCTTCATTGATGCTCCGCTCCTATTGGCCGTGGCGTGATGTTATATAGCCTATAGCCTACCTCGATAAATGGGCTATCCAACACTAAAATATTTTTTCAATTCGAACCCGTAGTTCCTGAGATTAGCGCGTTCAACCAAACAAACAAATAAACAAACAAACTCTTCAGCTTTATAATATTAGTATAGATTATAGAGATGCTAGATTTTGCCCGCGACTTTGCCTGAGTTATTGCAGTTTATGTCTATAAATTTGTATCTCTCGAGAATAGTTTTTCTGGATGAAAGATATCCTGTATTCTTTTCTGTACCCTTGACTACATGTATGCGAAATTTCATGATGATTGGTAGAGTCGTTGCAGTGTGAAAGCGTAACAATGATATAAACAAACTCACATTTGTATTAATTATAATATTATAGGATCAGGATTTTTAAGGGACGACGATTGGTATATCACATAATGTTTTGTTTCGTGTGGGAATCGAATCCGCTGTACTCAGTGCAGTCATAATAACGAGGTATCCACTTAAACAATTATGCCATCCATCAGTACATCTATCCTCTATCCTATGTACTGAATATATAGGATAGATTGCTCGTAACCAGTAAATAATGAAAATAAAGATTGTATATCCAACATTCGTCGCCTTACCAATGGCGAAGTGACTGCTTCAATCACAGCGCCATAAACACAGTAAGATTGCTGAAATTGCAATCTGTCTGTCGCGTCTAAAATTTGCATAAACTAATGCCACAAATATATGCAGCCAGCGATAAAGATATGCTGCTTTTACGATTCACAACCGTCTGTTACATACAGATGTTTTTACATTAATAATGCATTTGTTACTTGTTTATTTTTATTGCGCAGTACAAGTTAGATCTGTATCTATTTAATGAAATGAGTTCATGAACTCTGTCACTCCAGTTTCGAAAGAGCATGTATTTTGAGAGTGACGGTTTTATTTTATTAAAAATTTACTCCCGCTTTGGCGGATAAAAACTGTGTCGTAAAATTGGTACAACGGGCACAAACAACTTGTAGACTCGGTACAACTAACTATTTATTGACCATATATTTTTTGGCGTTTCTGGCAATCGGCGTACTGGCAGTAGAGAGCGACCACTTAGTAACTTGTTGCTAAAAAAGACAACACCCGTACCTACTAGGAATAATTCCTGTGTCGCGGGGGACTTTGCTATGCTCGGAGTTTCTCTGAAGGATAGGATTCGTAACGAATACATCCGACAGAGAACCAAATCCATCGACATAGCCCAGAGAATTAGCAAGCTGAAGTGGCAGTGGGCTGGCCATATCGCGCGAAGAACAGACAACCGCTGGGGTAAGCGTGTTCTTGAGTGGAGACCGCGACTCGGCAAATGTAGTGTAGGACGCCCTCCGACCAGGTGGGATGACGATCTGCGAAAGACTGCAGGCAGATGCTGGATGCGGCAAGCTGAAGACAGGGCGCTATGGCGCTCTTTGGGGGAGGGCTATGTCCAGCAGTGGACTATTATAGCCTGATGATGATGATGATGATGATGGGGGACTTTACAAACATTCAAACAACGGACACAAAAAACACTCAGAATCGGAATAACTGTTTTTGGATCACACAATTGCTTTTGTCCCGTGTGGAGATCAAACCCTCATCACTAGCGCAGTGGTAATGGCGAGATGACCACTTGAACCACTGCGTCAACACTGCTAAGCGCCAGACTCCATGCTGCTACTAAGATAACAAGGAAAGAAAAATAAACTTCATCCACAACAGTCGCTGTCACTACAGCAGTGTCCTGGAGACATTCTAGTGTCACTTTCGGCGCAGAATTCCTCGCTCTACATAAAAAACTTATTCCAAACGGCAAAAAAAACCCAAACCGCTTAATTCCAATTCCATTTCAAAATTTTCCAATCGCAATCGTAAACTTAAACAAAATATACTTGGAAACTCGTCGTTATTGCTCAAACGTATTCCAAGTCTTCCAACTTGGTGAAACTTGGCTATTAGCACTCAATCGCACTCCCCCTCTTCTAAATTAGGTGGGTATCTGTATAATAGGCTATTCGGCACTCTAATGGCAGCAAGTTTGGTGCAAAATCTTTTTTTTACTTGTTTTCACGAGTATTTTTCGTGTAGGGAGTTTGGAGTTGCAGAAACATCCCTTGTGCATGTAATGCTGAGATTTTGGTTGTGTAGACATATGAGAATCGTGTGTCGAATTAAATTTTATTAGTTTTGATGAAAGCACCCTATTTACGTGTATGCCTCTATTCTCTAAGGGGTTTGTGTATCATACCCACATTCGCAGAACCCCCTACAAGGGTAGGGAGAATATGTGTATTTATCCTGCCGCTGTCCCGTGATAGACACAATAGAAAATCTATTCATCATCATCTCAGCCGAAAGACGTCCACTGCTGAACATAGGCCGGACTGAGGCTCTCCACACAGACCGGTCTTGACCCACCCGCATTTAACCGCTTCTCGCGACCCTTACCAGGTCGTCGTTCCACCTTGTGGAGGGCCTACCCCTACTGCGTCTTCCGGTGCGTGGCCGCCACTCCACAACCTTTCTGCCCCAACGGCCGTCGGTTCTGCGTGCTATGTGAAAATCTATTGTTATGTATAATGTGATTTATCGGACAGGACCTGTTTAAAACCACATTTAGCCAACTGTGATTTGTCCTAGATAATAAGGGTGAGCATATAGATTTTTTCTTTTTTTTTAAAGATTACTAGCTTTGGGCTTCAAATTACTAGTGTTCCTGTTAACCCCTTCAGCTAAGCTAGCATGCTTGTGTTAGGTGTGGGTTCACGTCAGTAGTGCAATGGGTGAGATTCGAACCCGTGACCTCTCGATTGCAAGTGCAATGCCTTATCCATTGGGCTACCGCCGCTTTACCTACCTACACAGAACTAGATTCCGTGATGCTATTGATAACTTGTTGACGGATAAATTCAATAACACGTCAGTTTTCCTTGGAATCTAACCCGAACTGAATTGGATTGATGTAAACATTTGGCGATTGAAAAGAGTGGCCATGAGTTTCTTGCCGGCTTCTTCTCATGAAAGTTCTACTCCTCGAACAGGGTTTTTTCAATGCAAAATTTTTATTTCCTTCTATTTATTGTTACAATTTTTTTTATTAATATAATAGTGGATTGACGTGTCCAAGAATTGTTTGCACATTTTTATGGAAATAAAGATTTTTGACTTTGAATTTGAACTCTAGAGCCCAGCAGTTATATTCCGCTGCAAAACCAACGCTTATTCTATGTTCTAAATAATATCGATTCTTAAAGAACTTATATGGATTCGTATACCTTCTGTATATTATACAATACTTTTAATGGTCTATTCCACTATGACCACCTAGGTGATATCACCTGGGTCATATCATTTCAAATTTTTAAAAGTTGCGTTAGTGATATTTATTTTAGAGTGATTTTAGGATACTAATATAATAATTTTATTGGGGTCGCCTATGAACACCCAGGTGATCATATTCGCGGGTGATCAAAGGACACTAAAGAGTCGCCTATGATGACCCAGGTGATATCACCTAGGTGATCATAGTGGAATAAACCCTTTTAAAACTGCGCTGAGCGAAATGTGCCAAAACAGGCGGTCACAGTTAAGTGAATAAAATCAACACTTTTTGTTTAATACAAATATAAAATATACATTTATCATAACAATGAATTACAATTACTCCGTGTAAAAAACTTAAAATAATTAATATTTTCGCCTTCAAAATTACGTAAATTTGCACGAAAAATGCAAAAACGTAAACTCGTGTTACGTGATTTTTAGATTGTAACAGTAGAACTCTATCCTATTTTACAGCTTAAACGAAACATAAATAGTTATATTACTATTTATCCGTCCCAAATATTTAAGTTATTGGTTTACAATAAATATACATATTTATCAAAAAAGCACTTCAAATCCTCCATACAATTTTACTTTGGCGCTAATTTGAAAATGCGCCGCACGAGCTCTGTCATTATCAGTCTTACGCTCGGCGCAGTCTTAATGTATTTGTATATAATAAACAAAATTGATCATGTTGATTTCTTTTTGTTCACAGAGTCGAAGATGAGGCGTCATCGCCAGTAAACAAAACAAGGTAACTAAAAACTTAAAGCTGTTTTTAAACATTAGGTATAGCAGATATTATTCTATTGTAAAGCGTGTGACATAAATGTGGTCATATTCGGGTCCTACAGCGCCTCTTTTTTAATATTTGTAAAGTTCCCTACGAGGTAGCGATTAATCATAGTGCGGGGGATGTCTTTTACAACTAATAAAATAAAATAAATAAATGCTTAGATCGCTTTGGTATAAAGCATAATCTTCTGGGTATTTTAAATTTAAGTCGAAAGAATATGGCTAATGGATTTGCGCTATATTCTTTTATAGAGTACTAGATGTGCCCGCGATTTGTCCCGTGTTTATCGTTACTGCGCCACCCCCGTGGGTCGTAGCGTGATGTTATATAGTCTATAGCCTTCCTCGATAAATAGGCTATCCAACACTAAAATAATTTCTCAATTCGAACCAGTAGTTCTTGAGATTAGCGCGTTCAAACAAACAAACTCTTCAGCTTTATAATATTGGTAGGTATAGATTAGATAAATGTAGTAGGAGTGCGTTTACTTCGTGGTTAGTGTTTGCACTATGGGTGCACATAATATTATTTGAATTTTGCTATATCTAACTTTACGTAAGTATAGACATAAGTGGCCTTGATTTGGAGACGAGCTGCTCAATATATATTTACCCAACCGGGGCATATAACTACACAGGATTGATGAGATTGCAGTGTAACAAAAAGTAGCTTTACCAACAAGCGAAGCAAAAACAAAAACTGTGTAGGAAATCGACGTATTGAAGTTCTGAATCTGAGTGTCCTTCGTGTTGTTTTAATGACTGTAGTACAACACAAGTTGTTTATTAAAAACAAGAACCACTGTGCTTTGTTCATCAAATTATAACTACCAACCTATAAAAAACAGGATAATAAGATTTTTTGTTGAAAGAATTACAACACTAATTATTTCGTAACAACAGAAACTTGATTATAATTAAATTATACGTTATTACGTGAGTTCGTGTCCAGTTGATGTTTTTAATTACAATGTTATTACTTAACGTAGCATGACGCTAAATTATTACAGACAACGCCATTTTGTAAATACAGAAACACCTTATTGTGATCAAGATTCAGAATTAATTTGTGTCACATAAAATAAAGTAAGTATAAATAAAAGTAACTTCAGAAACTGAAACCAGCTATTGAAAAATCAGTTTATAAAGTCTTATCCCTAGCCTTTATAATTTCCCAAGTCACTTGGGGTCGGCTTTCTAGTCTAACCGGATTTGACTGGATATCAGTTTTTACACGGAGCGGCTGCCACTTGACCTCCGCAACCCAAAGGCTAAAGATACCCTAAGGCTAGACCAGTGTCAGGATATTAGAGGGCACTGACTTCCCAATAACGACTGCCATAGATGTTCATGGCAGCCGGGACCGACGGCTTAACGTGCTCTCCGAGGCACGGAGCAGACGATAATTGTCAATCAATACGCACATAATTTCAAAAAGTCATAGTTATAACTTCCGAAAGTCAGAGGTGCGCGACGTGGGTTCGAACCCGAGATCCTCGGCATTGCAGTCTGTTGGTCTCCCCACTGAGCTATCGCTACTCTAAACTACGGCTATCCTCTGATATAAATAGTCTAAATATGTTACTTTGTTTACTTTACTAATGGATAGTATGTAAAAAGTAACATTAATGATCCAATAATAATAATAATAATTTATCATCGTTTTATCATCCATAGTTACCAATATACCAGTCCATCAAAAACCCATACCTATAGCCCATATATTAGAATCCATACGTAGCAATAGTCCTACGCCTGGCGGCTAGTGCCGCTGTAGGTGTACCATCCCACCTTTGACTAAAACTCTCGAAGGACCTCTTCACGTTGGACCCATGTCTCCGTGTAAGCCTCCCAAAGGGCTGGATATTTTCCTAACGTATTATTACAAATAATAATAATTAATAATAATAAATTCACAATAATAATTAAAAAAACAGATTACTCTGAATATTTGATGTCAACATAATTAGGTAGGTACATATTATTAGGTAATGAAAGTAGTCTCTTTCTGATTTTGTTAAATATTGCCGTGGTCGGCAGCTAATGGCATAGGGATTATCTCTGACATACATGCATACATAACCTCACACCTGTATTTACTTGATGTGATAAAAAGAGGTGTAGGTATTAGACCTACATTCCACCAGGTCTGTTTCAGGACCCAAAACGCCAAAACGAGGGCGAGCTTAATGACGTTCGACAATTTCCAGATTCCGTGATGCTTCTAACGATTGCCTACTAAATCCAATAACACTGCCTGACCCAGGAACCGAATCAAGGACAGACAGTTGCGCAAGCGCAGTTATGCCAGCAAAACAGCTGAATGTTTTTAATTGCTAATTCCGATATAAATGCTGTTTCAACGTTACTTTGAGTTTCATCATTAAGCTGATCACTTGTGTTTTTAATTTTAATCAAAGCAGTGTGAATATTTTATTGCAATTAATAAATTAATTCAATATAAGTTTATCATATTTGTGTGTTGCATTGTGTGATATGGATCTTTGACGTTTGTGATTCAACATGGCTGCTAGAAAAAGAAGATATTACTATATGTATACCGGGTTCGTTAATTTTACCTTCGACTTTTTTACAAACTAGATGTGCCCGTGGTTTCACCCACGTTTATGATTACTGCGCCGCCCCCGTGGGTCGTAGCGTGATGTTAAATAGCCTATAGCCTTCCTCGATAAATTATCTATGTAACACAAAAATAATTTTTCAATTCGGACCTGTAGTCCCTGAGATAAGCGCGTTCAAACTAAAAAACAAACAAAATCTTCAGCTTTATAATATTAGTATAGATGTGAATATTTTTGAGTAAGTAGTTTGGATGTTTGTTACTCAATCGCGTAAATCGTTGAACGGATTTGGATGAAACTTTGCATGTAGATAGAACATGTCCAGGATTAATATATCTAGTTTATATTGGAACCCGAAAAGGGTAATGCCTTGAAATCATATTAACCTCTACTTTTTTACGAGGATCAAATTATTCATTATCTCCGATTTTACTAGACTGATTGAAATGAAACGTAGCTTACTTCGATCAAATATACCATAGATGCACATTCTCATACAAAAACCGCGTCAATATGTGGCACTGACCAGTACTACTTACTTATAAGTGTCTGCATTTATTATGCAATCCAGGAAATAAGCCGGAATAACCATTGAACGCCCACTGAGAAACATTTTGTAATAGTTTAGTTAAAACGCGTCAATGTAAAGCGTCCTAAGTGTGTTACTCGTTATACGCTTGCGCGTAACGTACGCGCAAGCGTACTAAGTATATAGGTAGTACGGTCTCCACCGTAGTAGTGGTGTCGATTCGCTCTCGCTTACGGGCAGCGCACGCAAGAGTGAGTGGGACAGGTGCATAATATAGCGCATATGAGTGATTTATGCACAGTTTTATTGGGGCCGTTTTTCGAGCGACGATCGTGCATCTATGGTATATTTGATCGATGGTAGCTTATAATTATTTTAAGTACCAATCCAAGCTCTAGCAATGCTACAACTTCATAGAGACATTAAGTCCCTTAGCGTATTCTATCGCCTCTATCATGGCGAATGCTCCGATGAGTTATTTGACCTCATCCCACCTTCCCCCTTCATTTTGAGAACCATACGTGCCGGTCTTCGTAACCACGGATGGACGGTTAGCACAATCCCGTCTCGCACCAAAAGGTTCAGCAATTCCTTCTTATGCCGTACCATACAACTTTGGAATGGTCTTCCGGCACATGTGTTCCCTCCCTTCGATGACATTGGGTTCTTCAAACGTAGTGTGAAGAAGCATCTGGTCAGACCGGCTTGACACTGATGACGGCTAGAAGACATCTATCCTCTCCTCGTCGTCACTGTCTCTAGACTGTAATTGGGCTTTCCATCAGGTCCGTTACAAACACTTTGACGAGTCACTATAAAAAAAAGCAACCTTACAAAAATCTGTTAAGTAATTTTAATATTTTTATATCAGAAATAGACTAACAGGTATTCTAAAAAAATACTATTAGATTAAATAAATAGAATACTAGTATTTTTTTTTTATATTCAGATCAGTTTTAGTGCACATCAAATAAACAAATAATTAACATAATATATACGCAAATTATTTACAAGACATATTAACTAAAGTGAAAAATAAAACAACAAAATTAAAAAGCGTCATAATATTCCTCCGCATCGTCGTCAATTGGCAACGTGCCCAGAAGACTGATATTTAGTTAATTATCGCCGAATTTGATGTCATAAGTTTTTTATATTTTCAATTCATAACTATAGTATTGACAATTAATTTAAAACAAAACCATAATTATGAATGGATTCAATAATTGAATTACAAATCTATTGTGTAATATCTTCGAAAAGACGCAATTTATATTAGGTATATCAAAAAGTCCGATTGTTCTTAATTACCCTATTGATCCATCTTATTGGTTTTTATACAATAATAGTGACAAACAAACATACGAACAGCCTGATAGTAAACTGTAACTGATCTCTTGCAAAAACCTCAAAGATGGGGCAAAGAAATGGAAGAGTAAGGTATCAGAACGTCCAGCAGAGTGAATTTGCCAATCCTAACGGAGACTGGCCATCTGCGTAGGAGTTTAGTGCACAAACGTGTGCTCGCTTTGATCCCTAACTCTCATAGTGCGATGGGACGGCAATCTGACATGACTGGAGATAGATCAGACGCAGGACCAACTGCTTTAAGTGCCTAACACCGCCAACGTCAAAACTCCGGGCCACTATTTAAATGTTTTAGCAGGAAAACCAAAAACTTTTTGATGACCTGACCCGGTATTCGAACTCGAGATATCATTTTCACTGCCGCCGCGTCCCGTAGGCAGTCATCCTTACTAATCCTTATCTTTACTAATATACTAATATTATAAATTCGAAAGTAACTACAGAGTTTCGAAAGTAACAGACAGACAGCTGTCTGTCTGTCTGTTTGTTACCTTTTCACGGCTAAACCACTTAACCGATTTAGATGAAATTTGGTACAGATATAGTTTAAAATCTGGGGAAGGACATAGGCTACTTTTTATTGATGTAGGTACTACGCAGGCGGAGCCGCGCGCAAAAGCTAGGCAGCAATAAATGTTTCTATTCTTACGCTGGATTTGTTCTATAGGTTGGTGTCTCTCCCATCGCCCTTACTTCCTAACGTGGACTGTTAGTTACAGCCCAAACTACTGAACTATAAAAACTGCACTAAAATCTGTTCAGTAGTTTTTATATCAACAAACTTCCGATTTATACTATAAATATGAAAGTTAATAAATTTGTTTACACATAAACCGTTTAACGAATTTGGATGTAACTTAGACCGACTGTGAACCAATGACCTGAAACTTCTTCTTCTTTCTTCTTTTCGTGTGGTTAGTGGCCAACCTGTTGTCAAGAGTTGTTCAAGTCGCCCGTAGGCCTCTGACATGGCTTAACGACTGCTGTCAATATGGCAACAGCCGGGACCGACTTTTTACGTGCCCTCCGAAGCACGAAGAGGCTCAAATGAAATACCACTAAGCGGTCACCCATATATAGACTGACCGCACCCAACGTTGCTTGACCTCGCTAATCGTTTACCGATCAGCGAGTGCAACTGGCTATGGGCGCCTCGACCTGACAACAAATATCTGGAATAAACGATACTTTTATCCTGGTATGTGTTGGATAGGATAGGATTCTTACGGGCATACAACTTCTAGGTATTAGAAGGGCTAGGCTATAGTCCACCACGCCGGCCCTGTACCGGTTGGCAGACTTCACATATCTTTGAGAATAATATAGAGATAGTTGTCGGCCTTGATGGCGTAGTGGTTAGTCTAACCGACTGCCACACCTGAGGTCGCGGGTTCGATTTCCGCACAAGTCAAACATTTATGTGCATGAACATGGATGTTTGTCTTGGTCTGGGTGTTTCTATGTATAATATGTATGTATTTACAAAAAAAATATATAATATGTATGTTTATCCATTGTCTAGTACCCATAGTAGAAGCTCTGCTTAGTTTGGGCTAGGTGGTGTAGTGTGTATGTGATAGAATATTATTATTATTATTTGATTCACCATGTTTTCATTAACCGTTAAAACGAGCGATAATTACCTATTTTATACGCCCAAAATAACAACTTAGTCTTAGCATACGTGACGTGTTTTTTCTCGTGGCGGACGGAACGGGACGATTTCTTGACATCTTCGCATTTAAAAATATAGCAATAAAATACAACGTGACATCGTCGCATTTAAAAATATAGCAATAAAATACAACGTGTATTTTATTGCTATATTTTTAAATGCGACGATGTCAAGAAATCGTCCCGTTCCGTCTGCCACGAGAAAAACACGTCACGTATACTAAGACCTTAAATGCGACGATGTCAAGAAATCGTCCCGTTCCGTCCGCCACGAGAAAAAACACGTCACGTATGCTAAGACCTTTAAAATAATAAAAAGTGTGCGTGTTGCGTGCCGTGATCGAACTCGAGACCCCATCGTGGCATTCCAACGGTCTCCCAGTAGGCTGTCACTACGTCTTGTTACAGTTCTATACCTAATTAGTAGATACTTAGCAAAAACTAGTCGGTACGTGCTTGGCAGCTCTGCCTTCGTCTAAGTACAGACGGTTTTAAAGTTGCATGTAGTCAGCTATTGCGCCAGAAACAACAAAACTCATTTAAGTTAAACTCAGTCTGTAGTCAGTTGGATTCGATCGAGTAATTGTTCATGCTCGCGAGTCGAGAACGACCTTGTGATGGTGAGTTTATGTTGCGAGCGGAAGCGATAATCATGTAGCGTTTTTGGACTGTTGGATAATCGTACTGGTACCTTCATTTGATGCGGCAAGGTAGGTATTTACATGAACATAGATAGGTAGGTATACCTACCTATTAATACTGGTGAATTTTGACCAATAGTATACTGTTTATTATATCTAGCGCCAGCTGCATAGGGCTTGCTGCTACTGTTAAAGTCGAAGGCATGTTCATATTAATTTAGGTCACAAAGTAACATTTTATCGAAGTTTAACTGTTAATGATTTTGCTGGGGTAACTTTTAGGTTAGTTTAGGTTCAGCCAAGAAATTAAACCTATGACAAGATACCTTTAACATTTCGAAAAAAAAAATTTTCGCTTGCACATGTTGTCCAGTTGAGTTTGTATCGCTTTAGAATCAGTAAACAAATGTAAAGTGTAAAAAAACTCAAACAAAGAAAGGGGCGTGTCACGGGTACGGGTACCAAATGTTGGCCTGCTATGCGATTTTAACCTTAAGAGTGGTCATCCGTCGCTGGAGTCGATAGTATCTGAAGACCCCACAATACAAACGGCAATTTATAAAGTGCACGTACTTATATGTAGTTTATATGAAAAATATAAGTCGAGAAAACAAACGAATTAAAAATCCTTGACCACGGAAAGTCCATTTCGTTGTCGGCTATTTTACCTGCTAAAAATGCCTCCGCTTCCCGCTATTCTCCTCACTAAAACCGCGCCGTAAAACCGTGATTCATACAAATTGAGTGACGCACGCGGGCAGTCACGTAAGCGCGTTGTTTATTTTTATTTTATAACTCGTAAACCATGTACCACATACACTGTTAATATATCGTGTTTTAAAGTATATGACTCGTGAATTCAAGTTCAAGTTTTGGTACATGGCCGTTAGTCTTTAGTTTTAATCTGTTCTTTTACGCATCATAATCTTTTGTACAAAATAGTTTTGATGTTTCACATCTGCCAGGCGTCCCGTGACGGCTCATTTTATATTTGTTTGTCTTTCTCTTAAGTCTACTTCTTCTCTTATTATCAAATGTTCGGTAGATATAGGAGGCTACCTATTTGTCGTGTTCAGCAAAATAGATTTGTATATATATAATTTAATGCGTGTTAAGAAACAGTCTCAAAATTGTTAAAGTTTAACTTATCCATCGCGGGGAACGCATTAAAATTATTAAGAACACCTAAATTCAGTACCTATTACTATCTGTGAATCACAAAATATTTGCTCCATAACTAACTAACAATACTGTGTGTGTGTGCCTGCATGGCCGCAGTTTAAACCGCTGCACTGCACCACAAGACGATGATGATCTTATACACATTTCTTCTTCACAGTGACAAAACCGGCTTGATCACGCCACCTCAGGGCGGCGAGGAGTCGCCTCCGCCGGAGAAGGAGCGCGCTGATCGCGAGGACTCGGAGAAGAGTCACTCGGCGTCAGTGCCACACTCCGCTGAAGGGCCCAACGATGATCTATACGCCATACCCGTCAAACTCCGGCCAAAGAAAGAACCTCAGCTCCCGCCTGGGTGGGAGAAACATGAAGGTAATATATGAAACCTCACTACAAGTCCAAAAGCTTAGCTTTTCTTAATAATATTAGCCTGTATGTGTATAAACTGTTTTACTATTGGGCACGGGCTTCTTTCAGTTTGAGACTAAGGTGGTCTCCTAGGAGATGGGCTATGGGCTATCAACAGCTTCCTTCCTTTCAAATCCGCAGGGCTAGGCGGAATCTTCCTCGGCCTGAGATGGAGCGGCAATCGCCTAGCAGACCAGTTTGAGACTAAATACAAATTATTATTTGAGTCTATCGCTTAGACCACAATCCACCACGCTAGACAAATGCGGGTTAGCAGACTAAACACAGTATGGAGAACTCTCAGGCATGCAGGTTTTCTTACGATGCTTTCCTTCATCGTTAAAGCAAGCGATTGTTGTATATTTAATACTGTTCGAGGCAATACTTGCATCGAACACGAATTGCTGATCTAGCAAGCTAATACGGCCACGCCTAAATCGGACAGCAAACCGGGTGCAATTATTATTAGCAATTCTCTATCATTCATTAACCTAATCTATGCTATGCTAAATGCATAGCATAGATTAGGTCCTCTTTGAGCGGAATAAAACTTAAAGTAGTTTCCAATCAGTTTTTAATTTAACATCTCCTTAAGCATAGCTCCAGCGTAGTAATTAGGTAACGTACCGCACAAATACATAAAAACCTTTTAAAAAAATCATAGGTGTTTGCCTTGGGATCGTACTGGAAACGCCTGCGTGGCAACAGTCTCACACTAGACTATATATACTACTAGCAGCAGTCACCAATCACCATCAAGGGAGTATTCCGCTTTCACCACCAATTTTTTCGGCACCTAAGCTATTCCACTTTCAGCACCAATAGGTATTTTATTCCACATTCGGCACCAAGCAAAACTACCTATTGGTGCTGAAAGTGGAATAGCTTAGGTGCCGACACCATAGGTGCAGAAAAAATTGGTGCCGAAAGCGGAATACTCCCCATCAAGTGGATTGCTAGCTTGTGTGCTACCAATGACAGTATATATATTACCTGCCTTCGTTTGCGTGATCTAATTTGTATTTCCATACACAGACAACGATGGCCCGTACTACTGGCACATAAAAAGCGGCACCATCCAGAGAGAGATTCCCAAAATGCCGCCGGTCGAAGCCAAGGAGTCCCGCATTTCCATGGTGCGCGACTGCTCCAACCTCTCTGAGGTGTCTAAGTATGAGGGCAGCATGATGACCAGCTCCGTCACTAGGAGTACTACCAGCGGAGCCCTGGACCATGTGGATCAAGATGCCGAGAGGAAACGGAAAGAGGAGATGTCTTACAAGTGAGTACCTATATAAAAAGAATTACCTCATTCACGATTCTTGACGTAAGAGCACACCTCTTACGTCAACACGAAGGATCAGAGACTTCTCTTCGACATTTGATCGCCGGCATGCCTTTTAATCCCTTTTTTATAGCGCCATGGACAAAAATATGCTGAACTAACCGAGTGACAGAATGCTAACTAGTGATGTTCCGGATATCCGTATCCGCGGGAGAAAAAAGATCCGTGTCCGTATCCCTATCCGTTATATTTTTGACGGATCTTTCACCTTAAGTATTATTTTTTAATACATAGAATCAATTGTATATGGTGTAGGTAGTATTAAAATACTATTACATTTCAATCAAACTATTTTTTATTTCTAAAATCAAATATTTGGCATCAACATTTATCGTAGTGAGTTAACATACGATACAATACTGTATGTAGCTTAAAGGAACTAAATCAACTATCTAATATATATATAAACACTTACTATAGTATAGGAAGTTATTATAAAATATTAATTAAAATATCTTTATAATGAGATCAATTGAGTTTAAATCTTTGTAACATTTATTATAGAAAGTTATATGATCACTTTTATAACAAAATACAAATTTTAAGGTCACGCGCACCGACATCGATTGAGTAAGAAAGTTAAGATCCATATCCGTATCCGCGGATCTTGACGCTAATGATCTGTCTCCGGATCCGTATCTGCGGATCTACATTTTTATTATCCGGCACATCACTACTGCTAACCCAATGGATGGTTAATGTAGATGTGTTGTTTTACTAAAGTGTTACCGTACTAGCATTAGAACTTCATTGGAAACCCAGAATACACAATATTATAACAGCCGAGCCCATTAATAATTGGAAGTCTGATAATTACACGAAATATCAGGTGATTTTCCAAAGGACCTTCTTACTTATTAATCTCCATTCTCTTCTATTTTAAATCGCCGCCTTTTAGTACCAGCTTCGTAAACAATAATGTCAACAAAAGTGTACCTACGCTACGATACGATAACAGAGAAAAGATATAAAACAACAAGATCAAGGAAACACGGATCTCGAGACCAGCATGTGACCCTGAACTTTACAGCATATGAGCATACGTTAAATATAGGTAATATATACGTCAATAACTCACAACCGTAGGTCCACTCGGGGCACTCTCGAAGCGATCTGATCATATTTATACTAATACTAGATGTTTCCGCGGTCCCACCCACGTTTATCGGTACTGCGTTGCCCTCTTGGGTCGTAGCGTGATGTTATATAGCCTATAGCCTTCCTCGATAAATAGGCTATCCAACACTAAAATATTTTTTTAAATAGAACCAGTAGTTACCTACTGAGATTAGGGCGTTCAAACAAGCAAACAAACTCTTCAGCTTTATAATATTAGTATGGATTATAACGCTGAAGAGTTTGTTTGTTTGTTTGAACGCGCTAATCTCGGTAAATACTGGTTTGATTTGAAAAATTATTTTAGTGTTGAATAGCCATTTGAAAAGTTTACCAGGTTAAGTTGTTTTAGCCTTCCTTAGACCTCCTCTCCTTACACATAGATAACAAAATATAGTATACCTATTAGCCTAGCGTTAATATCAACACATTGGTGTGACTAGCAACCCGCCCTGGCGTCGCACGAGTAGTACAAAACTCTAGCAAATTATACACCCAAAACCTACCTCATGACTAATGTGACCATTTATTCTTTGACTCAAAACGGGACATTGGTTTATTTAGGTCAATTAACAGGTAGTCAATGAAAAAAAACACTTTTTTCAAGTTATTTACTTATTCAGAAAAAGTCAGTCTTTCTTTTCGTGTGGTTAGTGGTCAACCTGTTATCAAGAGTTGTTCAAGCCACCCGTCGGCCTCTGACATGGCTTAACGACTGCTATCAATTTGACAACAACCGGGACCGACTTTTTACGTGCCCACTAAAGCACGGAGATGCTCAGATGAAATACCACTAAGCGGTCACCCATCTATAGACTGACCGCACCCAACGTTGCTTAACCTCGCTAATCGTTTACCGATCAGTGAATGAAACTGGCTAAGAGCGCGAAAAAAAAATTAAGTTTGCTTAAAAGTTACGAATTAAAAAATATATATACCCGAAATGTTTAGTTATAAGTATTTATATTTATCAGAGGAACAATTTTGCTTTAATATAGCTGGTGATGATTTTAAGTAAGATTGAAACTCTTGGCACGTTTTTTTATATTCACCTTAATTATCAACAACACCTTTAGAACTGAAATCTGTAACTGGGTTTTCTTAGATGTTCATAATTTGTTCATCATAGAAAATAATCTTTCTACTGGAGCATTTGTAGCAGGCAAACATAAAATATATTCAATTAAAATAGAAATTCTCAAATTTTGCGCGGTTTCAGAAAACGGGACAATTTTGCGTCCCAGAGTTCATTTCGGGGACACCGGGACTCGTAATTATAAAAAGGGACAGTTCCATTCAAAACGGGACGTCTGGTCACGTTACTCATGACTCACTCTGTCTTGGTGAAAACCGTATAAAAATCCGTTCAGTACTTTTCGAGTTTATCCCGAACAGACAGACAGACGCGGCGGGGGTTCCGTTTTATAATATGTAGTGATAAGTACCTAACAGCCACTTTCAATATTTCGATGTGTAACAATGATCTTCGACCCATCACGTCAACATTGTTGACAACAAACAAATTGTAAATCTGGTTAGTTCTGCACGTACTAGAGACACGAAAGGTAAATTGTTACGAAAGTCGAAACGTAGGACATTACGTGAATATCAACTGAGAATCTACCTACTATTATTATAATACGTACCTACTATTATTATAACGCTTGTTTCCCAGAGGGGTAGGCAGAGACTACGGATTTCCATTTGCTACGATCCTGACACACTTCTCTGCCTTCATTCACTTTCATCACATTCCTCATTACGCCCGTCGGTTCAAGGAGCTCTTAACCTGACCTTCGTCCAGAACGCCTTCGATCTGATCGAGAAACGTTCGCTTAGGTTTTCCTTTTGGGACTGTTCCATTCACTAATGTGAGTTCGATGAAAGCAATGTTCAATTCAAATTTCATGCCAACGTTGAACCATGAAAATCAGTTTCTTTTTATAAGGCAGTAGATTTTCATGGTTCAACGTTTGCATGAAATTTGAATTGAACATTGCTTTCATCGAACGACATTTTGATGCGATTAAAGTCGCATAACACAACTTGTAACTTATAATTAATAAACTCCTAATGTAGATGTCCCTGCATCCTTTTAAGTTTGTGATTATAATATAAAATTATAAATCATAGCAGATGTCACAATACTATCAAGAACAGAACAGCAAATCACTCAAAGTGACTGATAATTCCAGGTCACACATTTTTGGCTTAGGTCGCACTACGGTTTTTCCCCGCAAGCGGTAAACCGCTAAACCAGAAACGCACACAAAATCAGTCGCGGCAAAAACCGCCGGTGCGGCCGCTTGCATTAGGTCCTTTGACTCACAAAATTACGCGGATAAAAACCGCGGCGGTTTAGCCGTAGTGCGGCCTAGGCCTTTCTTCGGGATTGAAACTGCTAAACGAGTCTAACCTCGGAACCGCATAAAACTATCTGCGATTCAGTCAAGAAAGATATTATGACCTAACATAATACTGTTTTCCCAGACGCCGCAGTTTCCCTGCCCGTCCTGAGCCAGATAATGGGCGTGCCGTCCGGTTCTTCGTCCGCTCTCTCGGCTGGGTCGAGATCTCGGAGTCGGACCTCACACCCGAGAGGTCCAGCCGCGCTGTCAACAAGTGCATCGTGGATCTCAGCCTCGGCCGTAACGACCTGCTCGATCAAGTCGGCCGTTGGGGTGACGTAAGTAACTATGCAAATGTTTGACGTACATGAGGTGATCGCTGAATTCCTCCCTATAAGCTGCTGCTAATGAGTTATAATGTTAGAACAGTAATGTAGTACCACAAAATGATTACAAAAGCCTTGTTTGATAAAAATATACTACAGGAACTATAATATTTGCGGTACGTCCAAATTTCTCTGTTCGGTGGGTACCCAGTTATTAAATTTTTCGACAATTTCAAAAGGAGGGTTAGCTATTAGGTATATCCCATTTCATTTGTGGATGTATCCAAAGATCATAACTTTTAACTTCTGACAGGGCAAAGATCTATTCATGGACTTGGATGACGGTGCACTCAAACTTATTGATCCGGAAAGCCTGAACACGTTGCACACACAGCCTATCCACACCATCCGCGTGTGGGGTGTCGGCAGGGACAACGGCCGGTAAGCACCCACTCTCATTCCTTCTCACACACACATTCGTAAAAACTCGACTAAAATATTTTGTTTTTCCATCTCGCTCTCTCGGAATAGTGAAAGGTATGAACGAAATTTTTTAGGTTATATCTTAGCAAAATTTATCACAGAATTCATATGGATTTTAGATCTGTAGATTCGGAGTCATGTGTTTAGTGCAATATCTTTAATTTTAGCGCGATTAGGTTTCGTTTTCTTTTTCAAATAGGACGTCTATGTGTTAGTGTTGTGTACAAAACTACATCTGCTTTTAGAACACATACAGTTTTGGCTTTACGTCACGCAATTAGTCGTGTTACGACATTCACTGAAATGCTGTTACATCACTATCCGCGATACATGCAAACTGATTATTCATTAGTCTCGGACATGAGCGTCATTATCTGCACGTAATTAACTCTTGTCCATACCTAGATGCCTTAAATAAGACTATCTGAAAACATAACACAAAGTAAATATGGACATCCTAAAACAGGTATTGTCCGTGAAAAGATTTGGAGCAAAGTCAAAGCTTTTAAACTCATCAAATTCCCAGACATTAGAATACAGATCCAGGAAAAAGATGACTCAAAAATGTTTCCTCTTTTTATGCGTTCTCTGATTTTGTTCCGTTGTATCCAGGGACTTCGCATATGTGGCTCGAGACCGCGCGACCCGCAAGCACATGTGCCACGTGTTCCGTTGCGAAGCACCTGCCCGGAGCATCGCTAACGCTCTGAGGGACATCTGCAAGCGCATCATGATCGAGAGGTCTCTCCAGCCTCCACCCAGGCCCACTGATCTACCAGCTACGAGGCGTCCTAGACCGCTTTCTGGTGAGATTGTAGCGTGTAGCTGCAGATCATTAGGTAGATATAATAGTCATTTTCACATCTTCTCGCTTCATTCTTTAAAATATTGTTTAACTAGCTTTGCTTTGGAAACAGGCTATTTTTAATGGTTTTTTAAATGGTGATTGCAAACTTAATGTATTCTTCTTAAGAGGAAGGGTGCTTATGACAATTCAAATTTAAATCATTTGCCAACTAAGTGTACCTACAATGATATGAGTGATGTTTATAACTAAGTGCATGTTTTAAGCATTTAAATATCGAGGGCAAATAATAAGAGCTAAAAATATACTATACTGAATAGCTGATTAATAAATGAGAATTAGTTAATGGATTAAGTCTCATTTAATAATATAGACTAGTCCATATTAGCAAATTGACACTGTCTGCATTACAATTTTATTTCTGTAGAAGCCTTCTCCGTACATATAAAGGCAGAATTCCCAAAACACATTTATGTTTTAGTTGGAGCCGCATTCCCTACCCCGATGGAGGAGCCACGCAAGACAGTCCGAGCGCTGTACTTGGGCAGCGCCGAAGTGCCGCGTGCGACAGGCATGCGCGTGCTAAACGACGCTCTGGACAGACTGGCTGCGGCCCGACCACCGTCCGCGTGGCGTCCCGTGGCAGTTGCTGTGGCTCCGTCTATGATCACAATTACTGATGAAGGGGTAAGGAGATGAGAGACATGAATATACTAATATACCTACATCCCACTGAACTACATTGCTACAACAAGCTCAGCGGCGTAAAATTAAATGCAAGGTTAGGTAAAGAAAGTTTAAAGCAAGTTGACCTTCTGTGCATTCCAAATCTAAAGATGACTAGTGGATTTATGCTTTACTACTTTTAAAAGTAATTTGAAGACCACAATCGTCGACTGCCAGGATATTTCAAATCGGCTAGACCCTTTGGCGCTGCGTAGAGATGTGGCCTCGCTGTGCATCTTCTATCGCTTTTACTATGGGGAGTGCTCCGATGAATTGTTCGGACTGACCCTTGCCGCCTCTTTTCGCCATCGTCCTACGCGACAGAATTTCCATCCCCATCATTTAGATAGTTGGCAGTCCACAACTGTGCGTTTTTCCAGAAATTTTCTGCCTCGCACGACTAAACTGTGGAATGAACTGTCGCCTGCGGCCTTTCCCGACCAATACGACCAACAAACCTTCAAGAAAAGAGTGTACTCCTTTTTAAAAGGCCGGCAACGCATTTGTAGCTCCTCTGGTGTTGCGGGTGTCCATGGGCAGCGGTAATCTAATAAAAAAAAAATGATATCCCGATGCCTCAATGGGCAAGACTTAGTAGTTACCATTTAACATAAATTTTCTATATTCATTATACTACCTTCTCTAAGAACGGAACACATACTTGCCTACTTATATTATAATGTCACTAATATTTTTACACAAATTGGAATTAGCGGAATCTACTTTACGTTACTAGTATAACTTTGCTTGTTTTAAAACCTCACGGATGTACGCATTCAAAATCTTTGACTTGTCGTAATTACGTTTCCAGGAGACTACCCCTATCGTGGAATGCCGTGTCCGATATCTGTCGTTCCTGGGCATCGGGCGCGATGTCCGCCGCTGCGCGTTCATCGTCCACACAGCTCAAGATCTGTTTGTGGCGCATGCCTTCCACGCCGAGCCATCGTCAGGAGCACTCTGCAAGACTATTGAGGCTGCTTGCAAGGTAAGCTAATGCATGATCATCCCTTTCCTGGACATGACTGGATATTCCTTCAGCGATGTAGAAGTTATTATGGTAATACTAAAATGCAACCATAAGGAGTTTTTGAATATTTTCAAATAGATTACTTTAAGGCAATTCATGTAGCAGATAAAAGTATTGAGTGCCTCTTGGGAAGCATTTGCCGTAATCTATTAATATCTGGCGTACCTATTACTTGCTCGTTGTTGATAATTAAGATGGTTGCTGTGCTGTTATCACAGGGAACAACTCCTAAATGTTCTTCTGCTGAAAAAGCTGTGATTTCTAAGACATCCTAGAAATACAGCAAGAGCTTACCAGGCTGCATTTGTTTAGCCTGTGAGCTACATTTCTACGCTCTACTTCGAATAAGACTTATCTCTACGTTTTGTGTTCCAGTTGCGTTACCAGAAGTGCCTGGACGCTCACGGCGGCACCTCGTTGTCTTCAGCCGGCAGCGCGGCGTGCGGCGACAGCGGCCGCGCTTCGCTCGGCGCGGCGCTCAAGTCGCTCGTGGGCTCACTGACTGGACGTAGAGGCTCCTGAACAGGACTGGCCGAGCCGCACACACCTGGTACTGTATTCCGTATTACTTCGTGTTACTCATGTATGTATATCTAACTCGTTACCTATATGTAGTACATTGATCAAGCATTTGACACAATAGATGATAAATTCATAGAGATAATTATCGCTCGGCTGTTGTGTTATTATAACATTTACTTATTTGTAGATGGGATATAATCCAAAATTGTAATTGTAGAGTTAAAAATATATTTGATCGTTATCGATTAATGCCAGGTTATTTTTCAAATCATTAGCAGGAATGCCACATTAGTTCCTATTTTATACAAATCTGTTAATGGCCAGAGTAATTGGAAATCATAGAAGGATTTAATAATATTTTTCGAGCAATGATAGCTAAAACTAATATTTATAAATATGTATAAGTTTTAATAAAATGTTATACTTACGATTCCAGATGGTCCCTCGACGTGTCAGACCGAGGAGTGCGGCCCGCCGCCGAACGGCGATTCGACAGACACACACACAGACTCACCGCAGTAACGCACCGCTTGCGCAACACGTGACGTCATCGCTTCTGTATCGTTCTAACAGTAATGGTGATTGGACTATCGATTTGTGAAGGATAGATTAGCCATGATATGCCATGTAGGTTTTAACTAAGGAGTGTTTCTTGTATTTATTTAAGCATTATATTTATATTATTATGTCCTAAATGTTCGAAACACTAATACACTTATTTTCTTTAACACTATTATATGAAAGCGATCTAATATATCATCAGATATTTATTGAGACAGTGCGTTGTCGTCGGATTGCCAAAAAAACGTTTCTTCAATTCAGAGCAGGCGACAAGATTTTAATAAAGCGTTTCTTTTATTAATCCCAAAATTGCGGCGCAGAAGGCAGAATGTGTATGTGTATTAAGAAAAAACTGATCTCAACAAACGTAATAAAGTGTAGAGTAAAATTACTTGTTAAAACGATACAAAACATGCAAGCTGACTGAGAAACCTAACTAGAAAACTAGAGCCATCATAGTTTTGCCGATCATGTGACATTCAATAACGCGATTGACAATCAAGTCATTGTCAAAGCTGTGGCAAATGATCAGGCCACAATTTGACAAACAAAGTCATAATTTGACAAACAAAGACTTGAATTTGACATTTCATAAATGACTCGACTGCATCAAACATATCTATTAGTTTTTTTACGCTAATAGGCTGACATATTTAGTGGAAATATAATGTCTTACGTGCAATATTGTAACCGGTACCATTTAATTTAAATATTTCACAAAAGTTTATTCTCATTGTTTTCAAGTGTAGTTAAACGCTTGCATTTGTAAATACAACTATGAAATGATCAGTACATTTGTTGTAGATAATATAAATTCCATATATAGACTACTAACATATAAACCTTTAAAATTGATTCTTATACTGGCATAGCGACAACATCTTTATAAATAAAAAACTAATAATATACTTAATCAAGTCGCGGTATTAAATATTAATTTAATTAATGTTAAAGTAGGTGTAAGTCTACCTTTTTAATTTAACAAGTGTCATATACCGCAAAATTAGGCAAGCTAGCTTTTCCATCTTTTTAAGCCATATTTTGTACAAAAATATGACCTATAATAGATTTGTCTGTATAAGGTGTGGAACCAGACTGTTTGACTAAAACATTAATTAAATTAAAATTATCACTGAAAAATCATATAGGTAACATGTTTATGCTAAAGCTAAAAATATCCTTCCTCTTGTTAACACGTGTATAACGCCCGTTGTAAAAAGCCTCTATATTATTTGATGTTAGCCATTGTAAACTTTTACTTGTATTAAAATTTACTTAATGTTTACAAAGCGAGATTTTAATATTCTATAAGTTTGCACTTCAAACTAAATAGAATATAATAACGATGTTTCTAAACATTAAATAAATCGATCTACCTAGTTATTAGATTAAATATTAGAATAGACGCTAATGATGTCCTAATATCGAAATATTAATTTAGGGCCAGTATTTGTAATTGTCAAATGTAAATGTCTATGTCAAATAGCGCTTGACAACTTTACAAATACATTTGACAGGTACAGTTAGAATTTACCAAATTCTTGGTCTCTTGAAGGTTACCTTATAAATTCCTAGTCCATAGAGTAGGTATGTTAAGCTTTTGTAAATTTAACGCTATTTATATTTTATCTGTGACACAATAATATCTCGTCACAGAACACTATTGATGTTAAAATAGATTTTTGTGTAAAATTATGTTTAAGACTCATAACTGGTTAGTTCGGGTTGGTGGGTGTACTTTGTAAATAATTGTAAACTTTATGGAATTAGTTATAAGGTAGATAATGGATTGATAGTTTTGGAAGTTTCCAGTTAGGGCTGGGGTTAAGCACGCTATGGATAGTCAACCGTATCGCAGATAGTTGTATAATGGCAATGTGTGTATGGAAAGTATTGGTGTTGAGCACGGTATGTACCTAGCGAGTAAGACAATCGTTGATTTCCAAAATAACTTGCGTTCGTAGTATAATTAAAACGAATATAGGACCCTATGAGTATAAAAAAGAGTTTATTTTTGCTTAAGCTTTAAGATATTGAGAATTTCGATTGCTAAAGATGAATATTTTTTGTATGATCACCTCATTGAGTATTATATAATATTTACATATAAGCTTTTTGGGCGTAAATTATGTATTTCGTTTGCCATTTTATTGACTAATATTTAAAGCCAACGTTTTGAAGTTAATTTCATGTCTAATTATTATTAACATTTTGTCAAAGTATCACAAAGTTGACTTTAAATATTAACAGTTGGCGTGTAGCCAACAGTACCATTAATATATTGTTTGATCCCATTCAAATCGCTAACCTCATTGTTACAAGGGTGTTCGAAACACATTGAGCTTTCAATAACTATATATTTATACGTAATATCCAAATCCGCTCGTATTAACTAGATTACATGAACAAATCCTAAATTCGGCCATTTTACATGCATAAAAATATAATGGCTGACGAGTTGCCGTTGGCAGCTTTATATAGGAATTAAAATTTTCATATGGAGAGCCGTAATGGAAAAAGGGAATTGGGACCCATGTAAAAGATTTTCGAATTAAATTTGACCTTACCATAGTTCAAAGTCGACACATTAGCAGTCAAAGTCAACACATGTGACTTCGAGATTTCTCGCAATTGAACTATGGAAGGTAAAATGAGTTCCAAAGTTAACTTGAAATGTATTATAATAATTAAGTGTTTTTGTGTCTGTAACACTGACAAATATAGGTATTAATAGTATAATGGCTGAGAAAATGACCTCCGAATTCTAGTGTTAACAGCAGTTCTGCATTTTCAATGTCATTAATGATTTTGAATGTACCGGACAAAACAACAAGCACGGTGATCTTTGCATAGTTCATTGCTGTTCCCTACGCTAAGAACTCGAAGGTTACACTCTTCCAAATTAGAATAAGGCATTCGAGTTAGAATATCACAAAATAGCTTCAAAGTACATATATTTCAAAATATTAGAAATCAGTGTCGCTTCACACTTATATAAATATAACGATACACTGAGCTGTTCTGTTATACGTAAAGATAGTGTTATTCACACTTTAATACTAAGTAATAAAAGTCATTATTTATACAAAAAATATATAAATATTTAAGAGTGGTAACACACGAGTGGTTGGTGTTGCCAGCGTCAAGTCGCTCGTGTGGGGCGCTCTTTAGGCGCAATAGACGTAACGACGCAAGCTTCGACTGCCTTTTATCGGATGAAGTATGTCAATATTTTCTATAAAGTAAACGTTTATGATGTAGTTTATTAGATAGCTTGTGAATTCCTGTTTTCTAGCTCACTGTTGAATATAAACAATGAGAAAATAATGTTATATACAGTCATCGCTTGACAGCTTAAAAGCCTTCAAACTGTGGCTTTTAATGAATACTTTTGTGAAATTAATAAAAAAATATTCATATACATGCGTTTTACTTTAAAATACTAACCTTATAATCTCGACTGCTTTAATTACCGCCTTGTGTTCACTGTTTTATATAACCAGACACAACGAAAAACCAAGACACCGAATGTTACGGTCCAAATTCACACTTCAATGAGTCATTATACTTATCAGTTTTATTTATATAACTAGCTGACCCACGCAACTTCGTGTGCTTCACATAAAAGAATTTTCCTAGTTTTTGCAATATTTTTCATTTATGCTCCGCTCCTATTGGTCGTAGCGTGATGTTATATAGCCTATAGCCTTCCTCTATAAATAGGCTATCCAACACTGAAATATTTTTCTAATTTTTATCCGTAGTTCCTTAGATTAGCGCGTTCAACCAAACAAACAAAATGTGAGTGAAGTCGGCTCGTGAGCGCCCCCGCCTTTTTATAAATGCAGCGGATGGCCGTTTCCCGCGTTAAACAAAAATCAACCGTATAGCCGTACCCATACTGGCGCGGCGAGATTTGGAAGTTTTATTTCATCTATATCTTGTGTGTTTATAAACCGATTCCTATAATTTTTTTTTATAAAATAAATATTAAAGTGTACTTTTTGAATATGGGAGTTTGATAAAGATATATCTATGTGAAATACAATATATTTATGTATTTAATACACTTTGAAGAAATGCCTAACGATTAAACACGTTATTGTGGCTAATTTATAAAAGATAGATAGAGTTTTGTGTAGATCTTTTGAAGACCATCATCTTTGTAATACATACTTTTGGTGTATGATCAACGTATGCGAGGATAAGAGCTCGAAAGCGCATTTTCGTCCGACTTGCTTCAAATTTATCGTCACTGCTCAGCTCCTATGTGTCTTAGCGTTATGTTATATAGCCTATAACCTGCCCAGGAGTATGGACTACAATCGTACCAAGTTTGGTTAAAATCCCTTCAGTAGTTTTTGACCCATGCGTGCATATACAGACAGACAGACAAAAAATTTACTGATTGCATTTTTGTCATCAGTATCTATCACCATTCATCCTCCAATATTAATTTTGAATATATATTCAATGTAAAGAATTGACCTCTCTACAGTTTTATTATAAGTATAGATACATACGTTTAACGACATACAAAGTACCTAATGATCTACTACATACAAGTCAACACATTTTGATATTGCGACCAAACGCAAAGAAAAGCAATTTCAGTCGCTAAATAGCGCGACATTTATGCATCGCTCAAACGCACAGAGCCTGACTATCGCGTTTGTCGGGTCACAAAATCGCCTGTTCGAAGTAGGATGCTTGCTTTGTTCCTATGTAGGTTCTTAGTGACCAACTATTCTCTATATTACCAAGCAAATTCTACAACTGCAGAGTCTAACAACTGTTAGGCTTCACACACAAGCACATTGCAAGCGGAAGTTGAGCATTTAATAAATATAGCCTAACAAACTCCGTCAAGCACGGCCTAATATTGATTGATGCTACTTCCAAGAAAATGTTTAGTATAGCGACATCTGTTGCAGAATCTAAGAAAACGGAGCTTCTTCGTTAACTACAGACAAAATAATATGATTATGCATCTAATTAGAAATGTTATTGATTTATTTTGGCCTTGGTATCCGATTTAGACGCGAATAAGCATGCTATTCGCATCCAAATAAGTACGTTGCATTTCGATAGTCATATAGGTAGGTAGGTACTAACCGACACAATTTAAGTAAAATGTTTTATGAGGTTTTATTTATTTATTTATTCTTAGGAACTCCAACAAAGGATACACAGTACATGCAATAATTACAAAAAGTGGTTCGATAATTTGTGCTCCTTCAATTACAGGAGAACACATCGTGAGTACATCATCATTTCACATCGTTTACAAAAAATGGTTTTTATATGAAGTTAAACAGTTTGGTAAATTTACATTAATGCAAATACAAATTCAACAAAACACAGTTAAATTAAAAAGGAACACTGATAAAAGTAATAATATAATAGAAATTTAACAAAAATAAATTGTAAATAAAAACAGAACATGAGGCAAAATATAGAAAATATAAACATATGTATGTCTAAGAACTAATCCTTAACTGATCATACAGTTTCTTTTTGAATTTCTCCAATCCATTGCCGAAGACGTCTATATCTGCCGAAATGCCCGATACACGATTATAAGTCGATGCGAGTCTGGCAATTGGAGCGTGTTTACCCAGATTGGTGCGATGTCTAGGGGTTACGAGTAGATCGCGACGATTGCGAGGAGGTCTTGAGGGAACATTAAGAGCCATTTCACAAAATTACACAAGTGAAGTTTAGGTAAATTCCGACTCGCCGAGCGATCGAGACAGTACGATGCGTCTAGGAGCGTCGTGGTATAGTACGACCGTGTCTACACTTACGTTTTGATACTTTTCTTGGTACCTATTGCTTGAATTGTATTAAACATACTTTTGCATTATGTAAATTTTCAAAACAAATAACGTATTTGTATTAATTATAGATAAATATTTTCTTTTTTTTTTAAATACAACTCCCGCGTTAGGACTAAATCCTGTGTCGCGGGGGACTTTACAAACATACAACTAACGGACATAATGAACACCCAGACACGTAACAACAATTTATGAATCAGACAAAGTGTTGTCTCGTGTGGGGATCGAACCCACAACACTCGGCGCAGTGTCAAGCGGCGAGGCGGCCGCTTAAACCACTACGCCAACAGTGCAGTCAATATAAATAAAAAGTCTAGATTATTTAATTTTAGTTTTATATTAAAACATAGTATAGGAGATATATATATAAGTTTATATCGTTATTTTTGTTTAGTGCAAATTTCTTACTGGGTGATTGTACTCATTTTTATAAACAACTAGACGTGGCCCGCGGCTCCACCCGCGTTCAATTATACATCTAAACCTTCCTCAGGAATCATACTATCTATTGGTGAAAACCGTACAAAAAAAATTACGGTTGCTTATTTCAATATATTAGATCGATCGAGTCGTTGCAGTCGTAGTATAATATTGCGTTCGCGGCTCGAAAGCACGTAAATCGGGATGCGCAAAAAAGTGACACAGGTCCTGCTTCGATGGGCGCTCGCGCCGTACTGAGGAATAAATACTCTCGCGCGCATAGTAATTTATCCTAATTTAGAGGGTTGGTAAATATTTTACTGTGACTAATTAAACGTACGGATTGTCAATACAATTATTGAACTAAATTCATGGATAAACAGAGCTTCTTTTGGTATATATAATATTACATTATTTATAATTTATTAAAACCAAAACGACGTGGTAAAACTGGGACAAAGCGTTAAAATTGCTCCAAGATTATCTTTTTTTTACAATTAACTTACTAATGAAATGGCTTTTCTACTCAATGCAGTCACAAGAAGGGTATAAGCCCTGACATTAAATATTATTTTTGTAGTAAATATATAAAAGTTAGTGATAGATTTCAGGTTTCAAAATTAGCTCTGCGCGATTTTTCGTAAAAACTAGTAGCGGGGAATCGGTAAATACTAAACATACAAGTTAGTATTTGTAAATATTAACAATCAATACACTAGATCAAGAGTTGATCTATTATTTACATGTGTTCACTGCCATCAATATATTATCTAAGGTTGTCAATTTAACGACTGAAATATTAGATTCTTGCCCAAAACTGTGAAATGGCTCTTAATGTTTATCTTTGCTAGTAGGTCCGGGCAGTCTATAAAGTTATTTAATAATTTGTATAGAAATATTAGATCTGCAATAGTTCGGCGAGATTCGAGTGAGATCATATTGAAGTGTCTATCATTATAAGAATTAACGGACCGTGATATTCTAGTTCTAAATGCTAGATTACGTAGTAGTGTCTGTATTCTTTCTAACCTATTTATATGTGTCTGGTAAGATGGGTTCCACACCGTACTACAATTCTCTAGCTTGCTGCGTACTAAACTATTGTATAGCAGGACTGTAGATGATGGCATTTTAATTCTTTAGAATTCCGTAATATAAATCCAAGAGACTTATTAGCTGTAGAGAGTATTTCATCCATGTATATAATGAAGCGTAGATCAGTGTCTATGTGGACTCCAAGATCACGAATGGCGGTGACTTCGGTGAGATTAACATCTTTTATGTTATAGGCTGAAGGAATTTTATTTTTCTTGCGCGTGACTTTAATGTGATTGCATTTGGCACAGTTACGGTGCATTTTATTTCTATCACACCATATACTCAATCTATCAATGTCTGACTGGAGTGCCTGCACGTCGGACTCATTGCGTATTATGCGACAAAGCTTCAGGTCATCAGCAAAGAGAAAAAGATTTGAGTTTATAGCGATATCAGATATATCGTTGATAAACAAATTAAAAATAAATGTCCTAAGATGGAGCCTTGAGGTACACCCGACGTTGCGAAAAACACCGACGACTCCGCTCCATCAACTACAACAGAAGACGGTCTTGTGTCTAGATATGACTTACACCAATTAAGAGTATTCTGAGTGATTCCAAAAGAATGCAATTTTCGTAAAATTATCTCATGGCTCACTTTGTCAAATGCGCATGTGAAGTCAGTATATATGGCATCGACCTGTAAGCCTGGTCAACTGCAGCTGATATATGACTTATATGAGATATAAAATTAACAAGGTTAGTGTTGGTGGATTTTTTAGCAACGAAACCATGTTGGTTAGCAGACAAGCAGTTCTTGACATGATTATAAAATATTTTGTACACTAGAGACTCAAAGACCTTAGAAAGAGTAGACAGAATTGATATTGGTCGGTAGTTAGATACTATATTATTGTCTTTAAGGTTAATCGTAAATGAAACAAATCAATCGTATTCATTATAAATATTTATTCATAATTGTTACATTGGGCATAATTTGGAATTTAAGATTTTAACTCACTCAATCACAAATGAACTTGTAAGTTCTATTTCCACGTAAATAAAATATCCACATCTCGGGGGTTTGTGAAAAAATATCTTACTGCTCCACAAAGCTATACATTAAAATAACATAATTATGTACTGCTATTCGACTAAAAATTATTGAGATTTGTTGTTGAAAAATAATTACAAATAATTTTAATTATTTATCAAAATCATGATTTACGTATTGCTTTTTGGCGCCATTTTCGTAGGCTTGGGTATTAACCACAGACAGCCTATCACAAAACATACTTTTTTTTTACAATTCTTCAAGCGTAACTTTCTTGCATCCAATTATATTTTTTGTATATTTCTATGGGTGACTCAGAAGCTGTTTGCAATGTCTTCTGCACAAAAAAATATCTATCCTTCTACATAATGTTGACTTGCAAACAACGCCTGACGGGTGGAGCAGCACTATTTGATGTTTAAAACGTTCTCGTAAAAACTAATAGCTTTATTATACAAAATACGTGTGTTTCTATACAAACATAGTGTATTGATAAAATGAAAAGTCTCTCAACACTGCCTAGCACGTCGGATCCATAGATAGTAAAACATTTTAAAATAAAGTCGATTTAGTGTCAATTCTTATATTATGAGCAACTATTAAAATAAGATCATTTAATTATACAACATTTTCTTTGTATTTTAGAACATCGTCGTGAATAATGCCTATTTTAAAAGTCTGACTTAGAAATAGTGACGTAAATTAGTCCATTAATAGCCATAAAGGTGGGCTATAGGGATGGGTGCTTTACTGACATGAGCAGAGCTCTTCTATTAACAGAAAAGTTACATATTGGCATGGCGCTAATTAGATAAGTCTTCCTAACATGAGTGATTACGGAATAGGTGCACATATTATTTTAGAGGATCTTTAGAAAGTCCACGGCATGTTCCCTGAATCGTGGCAGTCTCTATAAACATTAAAATAATTTATTAACATAAAGATTGTCTAAGAACAGCGTTTGAGGATCACATAATGTTTTGTCACGTAGCAGGATTAATAATTAATAAATCATCATCTGTCAATATTAATAATAAATCAGTTCATTATACAAATATGTGTTCAACAGCTTACTTCAATTGTTTTAAAAATAAATGTAGTAAGATTTAAATACATTACATAAGAATCGACAGTCGACACATACATATATTAAATATATTCTCACAAACACAAAATAATAGTAAATAATCTACTTTTTGGAGATAATAAACCCTCCCATAAAATAAAAATAACAAAAAAGCAAATTGATTTTATAACAACTAGGCCGATTTTTTAAAACATAAGATCACATTCGAACTATCTTTGGACCCGATTACAGTATCGATACACTTGTTTACGCTAAATATCGATAAGGCTATTTATCGATATCGGTGTAAACAAATTAACGTGCTAGGACATTCAAACGCAAAATTATCCAAGTCGATACATCACATTTTAAAACGAAATATTATACAAAAATCTCATGCATATTAAAAGAAATACATAAAACGAAACGAATGAATACAGTGAATGCTTGGCACTACTTTTATTTACATTGCAAGTGTTTAAAATCAGAAACTAATATCATAAATTGGAAACTCTTCACCAAAAATTAAAAACTATAGAGAATACTACATTACAACTACAGGAAGAGCCCTAACATTTTATTTTCTTCTTCTTTATCTCTTGCGGATCTCTAATTCGCACGTAGGCCAAGAGCTGTAGAACTAGTATAGGCTAGAGGAACCATCCATTTATCGATATCGATAAAACAAGTGGCAGTTACGGTAATCTCTTTTGACTCGTGTTGCAAGATTTGATAACAGTTACCTTGTTATATTACCCGATATACCGCGTATACCGGTGGCCAGTCACTATAGATTTTTAATTATGCCTCGGATTCTACGACTTGACAGACTAAAGACGGCATTAACGGCACGTGTAGTGGTAAGCTTTTCTTAACGGTCCAAACGGAACAAACTTTCAAAATGTTGGTTACAGAATAGCACCTCCTTAAGAAGCCTGATATATGACTTGGTCATAACATAGTTCACCTGTAATGCGTGTTGTTGGAGACACAGCATCACGACTATATCTGCCCCAGGCTAGGCAGAATTGGATCACAACCATATTTAAGGAAGCCCGTTATGATATTAAGTATACAGAAAACCTCAATAATACTTTTTCTGTGCCCAATCTTGAGCGCGTAATCTCAATTGGCAGTTGTATAAGTGCTTACATTTACGATACATCAACAATCAACAAGTTCATTCAAATCATCATGTCATGGTACAAATAATTTCCTTTTTGTTTTGGAACCGACAAGGTGAAAACCGCAATCTGACGTCCCTAAAATGTCACTTACGATTTATCGATAAATACTTGTCCCAGCTCTATTAATACTTGGCTCATGGCCAGCCGGCTCACATAGCAACGTGCTATCCACGTACACCTTCCTAACTTAGGCGCTCAACCCGACTACGTCTAGTTATACTGTAGTATGATGTATCGACTTAGATATCTGCTTGTACAGTCTGGTCTATCCGGGACATTGGTTGTGATATACTACCCTCATATTGAGACATCCTTGTGATTTCATGTTTGTGTGTGGTGGATCAACCTGGAATTGAAAATGTTATTAGTAAGGGGGAGTTATCTTTTTTGTCTGTCTATACCGACATTTTGGAGCTAGTGATATGCGTAATTACTTTCGAATGATATTCGAATACAGGTCTGGAAGTGATACCTAGTTTGTTGTGGTCAAAGATGCAGCGCACGCACTTATTTATTATGCAATTATGTACATCGCTACGACCGTGCCTATGAATGTATCAGTCAACGCTTTCTACTGTAAGATAAAATAATTGAATCCTTTCTTTTAATTTATTTTACAGTAGATGGTACTGTCGCTGAGCGAAAACTTAGTAACGCACACCAGCCAGCGGCTCATCTTATGTACACTCAGTGAAATAAGTAGCTAAACATTGAATCAATTCCTAACCATCCTTACTAATATTGTAAATTCTAAAGTAACTCTGTCTGTCTATCTGTGTGTCTGTTACCTTTTCACGGTTAAACCACTCAACCGATTTAGATGAAATTTGGTACAGATATAGTTTAAAACCTGGGGAAGGCCATAGGCTACTTTTTATTGATGTAGGTACCACGCGGGCGGAGCCGCGTGCAAAAGCTAGTAGTTTATAAATTCAACATATCTAATTATTTTAAAGTATTTGTTAACTATTATAAAAATAACTTTTGTTCAACTATTTATTTAATGATAATTCACTATTAGTCACGTGATATGTTGTTTTACTGTATGCATGTTTTTGAGTTGCAATTTAGATCTAAGCTAGCTATAAACTTTATATGTGTAATACTTTATAAGCTGTAACTTGTTTTGTGCATTGAATAAATAAATAAAATAAAGAACAAAGAATTCAATATCTTACAAATGTTCAGCGACTTATATCTGACTTGTAAATTTTAATTACATGATGTTGAGATATTTTAACATCCTCCTCCTGACGTCATAAAACACCTCAGCAGTAGGTGTGCCGCTGGCTCGTATGCAGTGAGTGCTGGCACCAGCAATAAAAATATGTTACCGGTACAGACAGTTACTGGTAAGTGACACACAATATTTATTTGGGTAGACATGGGTATAGACAGCTATTTACACATTTTGAATTGGCATAGAATTATTGAAGTGAAACCTTCTTTAGGCGCGTTGAGCACTTCTTGGGTAAACAAAAATCATGGAACTCGCGTCATCGTCACCGAACGCTTTCCATTTTTGAATTATTTTTGGTTTATAAAGAAGTGTTTATGATCAAAGATTAAAGTTTTCACTTCTATCGGCAGTCCCTAAAGACTGCCCCAATTTTTTATATGTTGTAGAACACTTTACAGGTGTATGTATTATGCAAAAAATTGCTTTGGTTGTATAATTTGGTATTAACTATGTATGAGTTACATATTTATGCAGTATATCAAATTCGTACTCCTTGTAGTGTTGCGGATGTAACGTACACCGTGTAAGGGTTTGACAACATTAAACGAAAATATAAAAAAAGCTCCATAAAAATATACAGATACCCTAAATTTGCGATGAACAAAAAAGCGGCGGCGCTCCCAAAGCTTGCATGAAATGTTACTAAACACATCTAAGAATGACGTATGGTGCTACATATGTAACTAGAAGGTGCGGTCATATAAGGCCATGAGTCACGTTAAAAATCAAAAATCAATAACAATTATTAGTTTTAAAATAAATACAGTATATATTTAGCTATAGAATGGAACTCCTGGAACGGTCCCGGCTGCCATGAACATCTATGGCAGTTGTTATTGGGAAGTCAGTGCCCTCTAATATCCTGACACTGGTCTAGCTTTAGGGTATTGTTAGCTTTCGGGTTGCGTAGATCAGATGGCAGTCGCTCCGTGTAAAAACTGATATCCAGTCAAATCCGGTTAGACTAGAAAGCCGACCCCAAGTGACTTGGGAATAATAAAGGCGACGCAGAAGATTTAGCTATAGAATGGAATTAGTGGTTTGTTACTCAGTTTTGTATGTAGTATGAATATCTACAGGATGAATAGTGCACATGAATTAACTAAGTTATATACAGCGTGTTATACGGATTTTCAAAGCCTGCCTGCTTCCTACAGCTATGACGGAGTCCACAAAACTATTTTCATGTTTAACTTGCACGCTCGATAATCTATAATAGGCTCCGAAATTCCCTTTGAATATAGCTGAGTTGACAATACGTTCACCAAGATCTTAATTCTAAGCTGGATTCCAGGATCATAATCCTGGCATAACTCTATTGCTTTATTTAAAACTACTAGGAATATTTTAGTGTATCACTCTTTGGCTATATCCCTAACATAATGGATTTCATGATACCTAATTTTGGAAAATAATTATAGACATTGATAAAAATATGATTTTAATTAACAATTTTACGGGTTGATAAAACGTATCACTTCAATACTATTTTTTGTTTATACTACTAAGGTGGCAAACAAGCATACGGCCCACCTGATGGTAAGTGGTCACCGTAGCCTATGGACGTATGCAACACCAGAGGCATCACTTGCGCGTTGCCGACCCTTTAGGAATAAAAGGAAGTGAGAAGGAGAAGGAACACGAAGGGGGAAAGAGGGTGATTGGGCCTCCGGCACTCTCACTCACCGAACGAAACACAACAGTAGGAATACTGGTATTTCACGTCGATATTCTGTGAGAGGGTAGTTCCTTCTCCGGTCGAGCCGGCCCATTCACGCTGAAATCAGCGAGGCTCTACTACTCTGATCCTACCCTGGTGGTCAAAAATTACCAAATAAATATTATTATTGTTTCACGGTAACACATGACCAGACCTTCTAATTACCGGATGTATATTAGTATAATATAATGATCAGCTACGACTTACTGTGCGCCTCCTCACCAGTGATGGCGTTACATCCATCCATTTTGTTCAAAGAAGTTCGTTCTGTACTGAAACAAACCGTTTTACTATAGACGACTGTACATGAACAATATGTATGGACCCCCTTTTAAACGTTATACATTGAAATGTTTTATTTGCTCTATAATATTATTTTAATTATCATATTTCTAACCTAACTAATATTACGAATGTGAGTCTGTTTATTTGTTACGCTTTTACGCCCTAACTATTCAATCGATCATTATAAAATTTCGCATACACGTCACGGGAACAGAAAAGGACATTGGGTACCTTTCATTCAGAAAAACCATTCTTACTAGCCTACCCTACATGTATTTAATTAAGCGAGCGAAGTAGCGAAAAAAATCTAGGATACTTAACCTATGACAAATGGTCTCTGAGATCCAGAATGCTTTACTGAAGACCTCAGTGTGACAATGGCAGCCTACGTCAGAAACAACACTGCGCTTTAAAACATGGATAGCAGATTAAATATCAGAGGTAGTTGAAATGGCGTTGGACTTAACGTGTCTGTCGTTTGTATCTAGAGATGGGCCAATACAGCTGCCAATTGTGCTTCAAGACAGACTATGCGAAAGAGGATTGGAAAGACGGAACAAATATTTGTTCCGTCTTTATATATAGCAAAGACTATGTTTTTTTTTTCTTTTTTATGTATTTGGGGGCAAACGAGCAGACGGATCGCCTGATGGTAAGCGATCACCGCCACCCATGGACACCTGCAACACCAGAGGAGCCACAAGTGCGTTGCCGGCCTTTTAAAAAGGAGTACGCTCTTTTCTTGAAGTGTTTAAGTCTTCTGTATTAGTCAACATGACAATTTATACCATCATACCAGACAACTCATCTTTCATTTGAAATGTCTACTCGCTTCAAAAATTCAAACTAAGCTAAAATAATAAACCTATAATATAACCAAAATAAAAAAACTAAATACGTCAGAAAACCCTCTTAATTTATCCATCCATCCATCAACAACTTACATTGTAGGCGCCTTCATATGACCATTCCGATGTAATAAAGTTTATTATATTACTAGATGTGCCCGCGGTTTCACCCGTGTTTATCGTTACTGCGCCGCCCCCTTGGGTCGTAGCGTGATGGTATATAGCCTATAACCTTCCTCGATAAATAGGCTATCCAACACTAAAATAATTTTTCAATTAGAACCAGTAGTTCCCGAGATTAGCGTGTTCAACCAAACAAACAAACTCTTCAGGTTTATAATATTAGTATAGATAGATAAAAATAAATTTATAAACAAAATATATACATACAAACGTGTGTTTCTTTCATTTCAATGTGTAACGTTTAGATGATATAGCAAAAACTAAAGATGATAACACATATTTACAGCAATATAAACGCTGTAAAATAATTTTGAACCACATAGTATTTCATTTTAGAAATACAGCTTTTGAGCCTATTTGAAATCCAGTCAAAACTCATATCCAGTCAAATCCGGTTAGACTAGAAAACCGACCCCAAGTGACTTGGGAATAATAAAGGCTAGGGAGAAGGTCCTAATCGAAATAATAATATTTCCCTATTCATAATCATCCCACTGCTGGGCACGGCGCTCTTACGACTTTTTCCAACGCCCAACCGGTTAATAACATATTCGTTATATTACCTATTATGTACAACAAAAAATAAATTATATACAAAGTGCAGCTTAATAACTAAAAGCGAACATTTACATGCCTGGCTTACAATGGCAAGGATTACATAGTGTAAATGAGTAACGAACTTATACAGATAAGTGCAATTTAAAGATGGCAGCTATATTGAAAATTCTTCCGAACATTGATAAATTCAAATTATTTATTTCACCAAAAAAATTACCTTATAAATCAAAATATAAAGATACAAATCGTGATTTATTTCCACACTTAACCACAAATGTGAAGCGATTTATAGCAATGCCATTCAATTGCTTCATAAAAATGGTTTTTTGTTAGATTAGGTTTCTTTTTAACAATAAAGTTCGGTACCTTCTGAACTAGTTGAAACTGTATCTCAGAAGGTAACTGTTCATCAGTGCTAATAATATACTAATTTACAAAAAAATATATGTGGAGTTGGTGTTTAGAAAATTAATGGATATTTACAATTTAAATAAAAGCATGCAAATGTATATCATTACTGAAGTACAATACATTTAAAAATTTGTTAAAATAGAACAAAGTATCCAGAAGGGATTCGTCAAAAGCACTGACTGTGATTAACGCTTGAACTAGTATTCTTTGGATACAATGTCAGAATGTTGTCTATAGAGTGTGTAAGAGTGTAAGTCTGTAACTCTTAGTGCATCTCAGCACGTTTAACCTTCTAACCGCCCCACTTCATAACAGTTGTCGTGGCCCCAGCGCCCGGCACAGTGAATCGAAAATAAATACTTACAAAAATAAATACTTATTTTAGGACTTCTAATTATGAGACTAAAATGTATTAAATTGTAAGTGATTACTTAATTATCCATTTACACAATATAAACATTTTTTGTGATAGAAAACACCGTTATTAAATAAAAAAGCAGATTAAACGAGCTGTGGTATCTGGTCGGAAATATACGACGCTGGCGAAATGGAGACGAAAATATTTGTCGGATTAATCCGACGTAAGCGGTTAAAAGGTTAATCATCGGTGTATTATTTGGAGAGGCTGGTAATCTGTCATACACGGCCTCCTAGTGCAGGTACTAGTCTCTCACACGGACTCACCTACTCGATCATGTAAAACTTAGTTTAAGACCAGATTTTTTGTTACCATTCTGTGCGAGAGAGAAATAAATAAATAATTATTATTCTCTTTATTACTTTTTTTTTCTAATACTTAATTACATTTTTAAATATAAATATAAAAACTATTATTATTATTATTTTTATAATTGCATAAATATTCTTACGCAGAGACACCGACTTTAATATTGAAGAGGGGCTTAGATCTTTGGACATTTACCAAATAATACATTAGACTGCTGGAGTAGACTTTAAAAACATACATACTTATATGAAAATTTATAAACAGTTAACATTTTTTTAATAATATTGGACATGATAACTGACTGATATATCTTTTAGCTACTGTTAACACAGTAAATATTAATTAACCAGAGACACAGGATAAATAATTGGGAAGTCTTAATCTCACAGACAATGTCTCACACCTGTTTCCTCAAAAGGGTAGGTCATTCACTAGTTCATGCTTAGCTATCTCTTACAAGAGAAATATTATTTACAAACGAGTAAAGTTATAGAAAAGATACATGAATCGAAGGACCGCATCAAGAGTTTCGAAAGAGATTGTAATGAGCGAATTTATTACGAACTAGCTGACCCGCGCAACTTCGTCTGCTTCACATAAGAGAATTTTCCTAGTTTTTGCAATATTTTTCATTTATGCTCTGCTCCTATTGGCCGTAGCGTTATGTTATATAGCGTATAGCCTTCCTCTATAAATGGGCTATCCAACACTGAAATATTTTTCTAATTTTTACCCGTAGTTCCTTAGATTACCGCGTTCAACCAAACAAACAAAATGTGAGTGAAGTCGGCGCGTGAGCGCCCCCGCCTTTTTATAAATGCAGCGGATGGCCGTTTCGCGCGTTAAACAACAATCAACCGTATAGCCGTACCCATACTGGCGCGGCGAGATTTGGAAGTTTTATTTCATCTATATCTTGTGTGTTTATAAACCGATTCCTATATTTTTTTTTATAATATAAATATTAAAGTGTACTTTTTGAATATGGGAGTTTGATAAAGATATATCTATGTGAAATACAATATATTTATATATTTTAATACACTTTGAAGAAATGCCTAACGATTAAACACGTTATTGTGGCTAATTTATAAAAGATAGATAGACTTTTTTGTAGATCTTTTGAAGACCATCATCTTTGTAATACATACTTTTGGTGTATGATCAACGTATGCGAGGATAAGAGCTCGAAAGCGCATTTTCGTCCGACTTGCTTCAAATTTATCGTCACTGCTCAGCTCCTATGTGTCTTAGCGTTATGTTATATAGCCTATAACCTGCCCAGGAGTATGGACTACAATCGTACCAAGTTTGGTTAAAATCCCTTCAGTAGTTTTTGACCCATGCGTGCACATACAGACAGACAGACAGACAAAAAATTTACTGATTGCATTTTTGTCATCAGTATCGATCACCATTCATCCTCCAATATTAATTTTGAATATATATTCAATGTACAGAATTGACCTCTCTACAGTTTTATTATAAGTATAGAAAGAGCTCGAAAGCGCATTTTCGTCCGACTTGCTTCAAATTTATCATCACTGCTCAGCTCCTATGTGTCTTAGCGTTATGTTATATAGCCTATAACCTGCCCAGGAGTATGGACTACAATCGTACCAAGTTTGGTTAAAATCCCTTCAGTAGTTTTTGACCCATGCGTGCACATACAGACAGACAGACAGACAAAAAATTTACTGATTGCATTTTTGTCATCAGTATCGATCACCATTCATCCTCCAATATTAATTTTGAATATATATTCAATGTAAAGAATTGACCTCTCTACAGTTTTATTATAAGTATAGATTTAAAATACACATTCATAAAAATTTTGGTAAAATTTAATTCGGAGATCACATATACTTGAATTGATTTATTACCTCGCAGTCAAAAATCAAGTATGAATGTCATCGTTAGACGCCTAAAGAAGCGCTAAGCAGATGTGAAGAGGAAAAACGCAAGACGCCAGACCAGTGTGTATGTGACATACATACACACTGGTCTGGCTCCTGAAGACAAAAAATATTGAGCAAATTTCGAAGATATGCAAGCCAATGGTTGTTAAAAGAAGGACGTCTTTCCCATGGGTTTAAAGTTATACAAGTAAATACTTCTTTTATATTATGCAAATCTTTATATAAGTAGGTATATAAATCATCTGTGCGTGTGTTTGTAATTAAACTCCTCCTAAACGGCTGGACCGATTTTGATGAAATTTTTTGTGTGTGTTCAGGTGGATTCGACAATGGTTTAGATATGTTTTTTTAAATTATTTTTTTCGTGTGTACAGGACAACGTCTGTCGGGAAAGCTAGTAAACTAAATAAAAAACTCTACACAAACATGTATGACATTTGTTATATGAATGACTAGCTTTTGCCCGCGGCTTCGTTCGCGTTATTTTAAAATTTGACAATTAATTCGGGTTGTATTCTGCTTGTAATAATATAATTCAATCATGATTTGAAAGACACGTGGCGCCATCTATTATCATAAGAACGTTATTGTTGTTTTCCTCGGGAACAGTAATTTTTTTGGTATGAAAGGTAGCCTATGTCCGTTTCTGTACACCTGACAACGTATATGCAAAATTTTAGAATGATCGGTTCAGTGGTTTAGGCGTGAAAAGGTAACAAACAAACAAACTCATTTTCGCTTTTATAATATTAGTTAGGATTAGGATTAGGATGTCCTATAATAGCAGAGAAAAATGCTTACATTACGACGGATAAAGCTTAGCACACTTTTGATAATGATGAAGCACAACATCTACTGCGGTATAAGAAACAAATTCACCTAAACCACAAAACAGATAGACAAAGATGTACATCTCATACGAGGCCGAGTATAAACAACTACATTTCTATTTGATCCGAAATCGAAATACGCTCGACTGTATACATGAGTTTATTGTGAAACGGCAATCTGTGTCTACGTAATCTGTGCATGAACCTTACATTAATGAATGGTTAATACATAGATATGTATGAGTGAAATGAAGCTCGATACAACCAAGCTAAAGCGAAATGTACAAGGCTCTCGCTGTCGTGATGTGCACTTACAGCTTGTCTTTGTCACGAGACTCGAACACCGCACCGCGCAACGATGATTGGCTGGAAGACTTCTCGTATTTTGCTATACGACACACAATTATATGTCAAAGTCTATATCATATCTATGTTTTGAATTAGTACCCTTATCATATGCAAGTATTCTTTTAAACTAGCGGTTTGTTGATTATCCCTGGCACGTGAATATTTACAGACATTGTAAAGAATTCAAAGAATATGCAGACTCGGGACAACTATTTGTGGGTTTTAACAAAAAAAAATCCTGGGGTATCGAACCTTAGCAGTAAAAAAATGGTAATGGCGAGGTGATTCTTATATAATTGTGCTATTTATTAAAAACATATGCGAGAGCGAAAAATCTTAAAAAATTGGTTGTCTGTAAAGTCGGTTTACGGACGATAGTTTAACGTGACAACGTCATAAAAGCCGATCCTGCCTTTCGCTCGCTCGTGTAGCGCTTTCGCTCCGATTGTAACGTTACAATGAGCGTAACGGGACAGTGAGCGCAACGGGACAATGAGCGTAACGGGACAATGAGTTATCCTTTTTCGTGCGTGCAGCCGGCGTTCATAGATTTATTAGACGTTGTCACGTCAAAAATTGATTGTCTGTAGTCGGTTTACGGACGATAGTTTAACGTGACAACGTCATAACGTGCCTTTCGCTCGCTCGTGTAGCGCTCTCGCTCCGATCGTAACGTTACAATGAGCGTAACGGGACAATGAGCGTAACGGGACAATGAGTCATCCTTTTGCGTGCGTGCAGCCGGCGTTCATCGATTTATTAGACGTTGTCACGTCAAAAGTCCTTAATGTTAACAAAATCGGCTACAAAATAAAAAGTAAACAATAATTGATCATTCGTTTTTTGCTATCTAACTAACAGTAAAGTATGATCATGTTGGTACTTTTATACGAAACACTATCATTTTTAAAATGCATCTCTGAACTTCAACAGTACGACTATCTAATACAATATTTGCTACTCTGAGAGTAAATATTAATTTGAAAAGTAATAAATAACGATAATTACCGCTTGTTATAACTCCTCCGAAAGAATTACTGTTGAACTTTGTAGGCTCTTGTGAATGCTGAAACACCAAGATTAAAATATGTTAATACTCAATACTTTATTGCATTGTATAATGTACTAGCGACTCGCCCCGGCTTCGCACGGGTGCAATGTAGATACTAATATGGGGCAGTGTGATAACACATATTTTTTTGTAATATGTATAAGATAAAAATAGTTACTGTGGGTTATCCTTAGGAGATAAATATATACCATCGGCCGGACTTTTTTATCGATCTTTTTATGATATACAATTCCGTAGTACATTAATTTGATCTATCTCGTAAGGTTTAGCCAGCGTTTGCGATTTAAGCGCACAAACATATGTTTGTTACGACATCGCATTACAAATCTTTGAATTTTTCGGCTTTTCTGTACTATAATATGTATGTATTATACTTATAAACCTTCCTCTTGAATCACTCTATCTATTACTGAAAACTGCATTAAAGTCCGTTGAGTAGTTTAAAATATCTAAGCGAACAGACAGCGGTAGCGACTTCATTTTATACTATGTAAAGATAAAGATACTTAGTTGGTAGTGCTTAGCTTAAATGAGATGATATATTATATTATACTAGTTTTCACCCGCGGCTTCGCTCGCGTAAATGTAGGTTAGGTAAGGTTAGGTTTGCAACAGTTATTTTTTCTGGATGAAAGGTACCCTATGTCCTATTCTGTACCCCTGACAACGTGTATGCAAAATTTCATGTTGATCGGTTGAGTAGTTAAGGCGTGAAAGCGTAACAAACAAACAAACTCATTTTCGCATTTATAATATTAGTTAGGATTCCACTTTAATATACAACATTTATAAAGTAGTTATGATAAAGTAATACATAAACAGAAAATAATCGCTATAGTGAGCTCGATGAGAGATGGCACATACATGTAGTGCAATAATATTTAATTGTATTGATCTTAAAATGTCCGCAATGTGCGCAATTTTCAAAAATAAGATTAGCTATGTAAGCCTCCTGCGAGCACAAGAACATCATTTTTCCAGCTTTATGTTAAAATACTACAAAATATCAAAACACCTTATATGCCCATAATTACGAATCGAATATAGTTTAAACGCATATCGTCTTGTGTCTTTATCCTTAAATGTATAAGTAGAGGTGTATTACACCTAGGTGTAGATGTCTACAGTTTACTGGGCACAGTTCTACGCTACTGAGACAGAAAATCCAGTACCCAGGCAGTACTAAAATTAAAAGTAATAAAATGACCTTACCTCCATTTCCCTAATATTCCTCATGAGTGTATCAATATCCTCATTAGTGGCGTCGTCACACTCACTCCTCCGCAGCTCCTTATCTTTCCTACACTTGTTATTCACTTTTTTATCCACATTCACATTAACACGGTCTTTAGAAGGCACTGTCTCGTTTTTATCACGTTTTGGTTCATTTTTATCAGTCCTATTGTCTTCTACTAGTTCCACATCACTACTGCTATCGTCAACAGCTAACGGTTCCTGCTGATCACTCAAAGGATCAACATCAGAGATGATCACAACATCTTTCTTTTTCTTCACCTCCGGTGGCCGTTTATCTGGTTTCGCGAACGTAGGAGAATGATGTACAGGAACTAAGGCCGGTCTAGGAATATTGTTCTCAGCGACTCTCATACTCTCTATCTGTTTCTGAGGGATTTCTTCTTTATGCTTCGGACTTGGATCTTTTTTACTCGGCTGGTAACTTGTATCTATATGCAAAGGTGATTGTACTCTCTTGTCTTTCGCTGGTTTTTCAGTTTTCTTTACTTTGTCTTTCTTCACCATTTCATTCAGAGCTGCCGGTGACTTGACTCTTATAAAGCCAGACTGCTTCTCAGACGGTATTACTGGTACATTATTGTTCAGTTTTTTCTCCGGTTTAGGGGGATTTGTTGGCACAGGAGTTATAGTTATACTGCCTATGTTGTTAGGGGGAATGTATAAATCTTCTTTCTTTTCGTGTGTGTCTTTTTTATCTGGTTTTTCTACGATAAGGTCTTTACTTAACGTAAACGCGTTTAGTATTGTACCGAACACTGAATTTGATTTATGGTACTTGTCTTCATTTCCCATAGCTGCTTCAAGTTTGTCCGGGGACTGTTTCATTGATGTGGTGGTTGTGACTGTTAGTGAACTCGGGAACTGGATGGGTTCCGTAAACTGCATTGGTTGTGGATTTGATGGTGGCAGTGACGCTGAGCCAAGCCGCTGCCGCTTCAGGTCTGATATTTTGATTTCCTTGCTGAGGCTGGAATTTGGAGAAAGATTTATTATATTATGAGTTATATATTTAAGGTTTAGACAACACCTTTACAGCAGTTTAAGAAGAATAGAGAATATAAGTTTTTAAGAAATAGATATATTTTACTTCTTGACATGCGCTTGTCACCCCGCCTCCTGTGGGTTGGTATCGAAATACTACTAATTCGATGCAATGTAGTTACGTGTCGCCTCGCCGCACCACGGGAACCGACGACGCTTCGAGTGATAAAATACTAGTATAGATGTGTACTTACTCGGCCTGCCGCAGCAGCGTGGGCATGCGGACGAAGCCGGGCGGGAACAGCGGCAGCGCGCGCGCGTGCAGAGTGCGCGCCGCGTCGTCGCGCGAGCCGGCGGCGCGCGCCAGTCGGCACACGAGCGCGCGCGAGCGTCCGCACCACGGGAACCGGCGCTTCGGCATTCGCTTCTCTATGGGCGGCGCACCCTCCGCCGTTGCGATCTGAATTTTTTTCCTACCAAACAAAATATATACGAATTTTAGTCGCCGTCAAAATACCTTCACTAACATAGATTTTCTACAGAGATCCGTCGTTCACGACGCTCCTCAAAAGAAACGAGTCCCAAATCGAATAACCGATGACTAAATTAATTGTCACAGCACTAGTTTGACAGTCCATTCACGATGCGACCAATCACAAACTAATTAGTAACAGGTTCACTAATCTGTTACTAATTAATTTCTGATTGGTTACTACTAATTACTTGACAACATTAGTAAATCGTAGAAATGGAATCGTAGATCACGCTCAAGCTCACGAGCGGTAGCAACCGAATGACGTCGGTATTGTAGTACTGCCAGTCATACTGCTACGTTGCTAAGAACGATAAATTGACGGACAAAGGGTTAAGTGTCGCTACTTTACAGTTATAATAGTCTATTAACAGAATAAAAAATGTGACTTATTCTTTGGCATTCGCATAGATTATGGTTTAAAAACCTTCCGTGCACCACGCGGGGTTTAATAAACCCCAGCACAATAAAAATTATCTGTAACTTTAACATTGGTGCACTTTCTCTGATACATAAAGCATCAGCTTTATATAGCTGGAGTTGCAACATTGCTAAACCACCTAGTGCAACAATTTAGTGGACAAGTCGTGGGCGCAACGTCCAAAGTGCTTCAGGGTCTCACAAACCCCCCACAGTTCTATCAAATATATACTATATAAAAACACCTCACCTCTCCTCTTGTACTCTCTCACACTCAGCATTGTAGTTCGCTATCATGGCCGGTTTCCGCTCTTCTATTAACACTTTTAACCTGAAACGAAAACATACAATAGTAGCGCGCCGCTTCGTTACTTTGAAATTTCGGACATGCGCAGTAGGTTCTGCCGCGCAAGGCCAATCAGACATTGGGAAAAGGTATCACCCCGCGCGATCGTCGAGTTTATCACAGTAGAGACATGTAGTACAATCTCTCTAAAGCTTTCCTAAGACAGTTTTGCTTAGAACATAAGTATATTTGAGTATCTAGTATCAATACCATTATCTATAAAAACGACAAAAAAATCATGTCTGTTGCATGGAAGCCCCCTTAAATATTCGTTTTATTTTAATTTAATTATTTATTTTTAAAGTGAATATATAACTAAATATTGTGTGAATATTTCAAGCGTCTATCTGTTGCCGTTGTTAATATCGAGCAAAACTACCAAAAATCACGTTTGTTGTATGGGAGCCCCCTTAAATATTTATTTTATTCTGTTTTTTAGTAAGTATTTATTGTTATAGCGGCAACAGAAATACCTACATCATCTGTGAAAATTTCAACTGTCCCTATCACGGTTCATGAGATACAGCCTGGTGACAGACGGACAGACAGACTGACGGACAGCTGAGTCTTAGTAATAGGGCCCCGATTCACCGTTTGGGTACAGAACCCTAATAAAAAACAATACACCTAACTTTAACACTCCATAGTAGGTGTAAGAAACAGCATACCGATAACTAAAATAGTAGATATAGACCTTCTTTCTGAGTTAAAAATCGTTGGAATTTTCTTCAGGAAAATCATAACTTTTCTGCTATTTTATCTTTTCTGACTGTGTATCATAACATAATGCATAAACCATCCATATTACGCCGTCCCTTAATAATGTCCTCCAGACCAAATTTCGGTCACGGTGGTCAATCTTTACGGAAACTGGCCATCTGCGCAGGAGATATTATAGTGCACAAGTGTGTGCGCAAACACAAGTGCACTCTCTGTTCTCTAACTCTCATGATCCGATGGGACGTTAATCCGACACGACTGGAGAGAGATCAGGCGAAGGACCAACGGCTTTACGTACTTTCCGAGTCACGGGGGTGTCTAACACCGCCAACTTCCTAACTCCGGGCTGCTATAATTGAAATTTCTAAACAGAAAAACCCAAAACTTTTTTTGTTGGCCCTACCCGGGATTCGAACCCGAGACCTCATGCACAGCAGTCGCATTCATTACCGCTGCGCCACGGAGGTAGTTACGCCGTCCCTTACACCCAATATTAATCAATAAAACTAATATATATGAAAATGACACTTCGGTTATACTTCACCTTTGCAGAGTATCGACGATAATAGCCTCTCTTTCCTCAGGAGTGAGTCGCTCAGGGTCAAAATCTTCCAAATCATCTTCTGATTTCCGTTTGTTGTTTGTTGTAGTCGTAGTAATTGTAGTAGTAGTAGTTGTTATTGTAGAAGTGGCAGTAGTTGATGAGACGGTCGTTGAGGTGGCAGTACTTGTCGCTAGCGTATTGGCAGTAGATTGAGCAATTGTTGTGGATGGCTCTGTGGAAGAAGGTTGATTTTACAGAATACATTTTATTTTAATTGTAATATAGGCAACGCCTGCACTAGAAATAATTTTTGTATCGTAGAGGACTTTTCAAATATTCAAAAAACGGACACAGAATATCTAGACTCGGAACAAATATATGGATCACACATCTCACTGATTTCGGCATGAAAGGGCCGGCTCGACCGGGGAAGGACTACCCTCTTACAGAATGTCGACGTGAAATAGCAGTATTCCTACTGTTGTGCTTCGTTCGGTAAGTGAGAGTGCCGGAGGCCCAATCAGCCTCTTGCCCCCTTCCTGCTCCTTCTCCTTTCCACTTCCTTTCCTAAAGGGTCGGCAACGCGCAAGTGATGCCTCTGGTGTTGCAGGCGTCCATAGACTACGGTGACCACTTACCATCAGGTGGGCCGTATGCTTGTTTGCCACCTGCATAGTATAAAAAAAACAATTAAAAAAATGTATCCCGTGTGGGATTCGAACCCACAACACTCGGCGCAATGTCAGTGGCGAGATGACCACTTAAACCACGACGCCATCCGTGCAGTAACAATTCGAGAAGAATGCACCCGTACTTACCTCTTTTTTTATACAACTAAGGTGGCAAATAAGCATACGGCCCACCTGATGGTAAGTGGTCACCGTAGCCTATGGACGCCTGCGACACCAGAGGCATCACCAGCGCGTTGTCGACCCTTTAGGAAAGGAAGTGGGAAGGAGAAAGAGCGGGATGGAAAGGGGGTGATTGGGCCTCCGGCACTCCCACTCACCGAACAAAACACAACAGTAGGAACACTGGTATTTCACGTCGATATTCTGTGAGAGGGTAGTCCTTCCCTGGTCGAGTCGACCCATTTATGCTGAAATCAGCGAGGCTCTACTACTACATTTCGCCAGCTATGTTAGTAGGTAGGTCGACAGCGATGACGTTAGCCTGAGTGATGTACTAGCGATACTCACGTGTGGTGTACTGGTAGGCGACGCGCAGTTTGGCGCGCTCAGTGCGTAGACTTGCGGCGGCGCGCGCCCACGCCACTCGCGTGGGCCGAGCCGCACAGCCCGACAGCGATAACGATAACCTACGGGGACAAACGTATACTCTATTAATCATACTCATACATTGGTGTCTCGACCATATGACCATTTTTTTGCGTGGGGAATACGAATAAGCTGACCACGGTGTTCCTTCTCACAATTTATGGCCGAGGCGCAAGAATCGCTTACGTATTCATCCTGTAGTAGACTATATGACTTACTAAATGTTCCTGCAGTTTCACCCGCGTTTATGGTTACTGCGCCGCCCCCGTGGTTCGTAGCGTGATGTTATATAGCCTATAGCCTTCTTCGATAAATAAGCTATCCAACAAAACTACTTTTTCAATTCGAACCAGTAGTTCCTTATAATATTAGTATAGATTACATTAAAGGACTTACGCCAATTATACAATTTAATCACACATAATATAGTATAAACCTAAAATATAGTATCCACACATTCTCCTCATTTAAAATTATTATTCGTGTAAAAACTAACTAGCAATAAACTATTTTAAAAGGTGAATTCGTGTACTTCTTAACTATCCAAACTTTATAACAACTAACTACATAATTATATGAACTATAAACTTTCCTAAATGTACTGAGTTAAACTAACCCGTACACCATACCTCATACATTCTAATAACAATACCTTCCATTTATCGGCAAAAATATCAACTTCCGGTTTTAGGTCCAAGAGAGTGTTCAGCTGATTTAGTGACCGAGGCATGGGTGAATTAAAGCGTTCTTGAAACCAAGTGAAATCCTCGATTTTTGCTAGAAAAATCCAAGAGCACCCGACCCGGGCAACTAAGACTTCGTTCAGGACAGTCAAGGTAATCAGAAATGCTTACCTCAAATGTATCTATACAATATTGTAAAATAAAGTCCCCCACTGCGTCTATCTGTCAGTTCGAGCTAAACTCAAAAACTACTTAACGGATTTGCATGCGGTTTTTACCAATAGACAGAGTGGTTCATGTGGAAGGTTTACGTATATAATTTGTTTAGGATTCGTACTATATATAACATTACCTGCTAATGTACTCATGATTCTTCGCTATCAGCTCCTTGCCGGAGACATTGGGCGTCTCCGCGAGTTGTCTGCCGACGGCTGCTTCTAACGCCTCCAGGGCCTGCGCCACTTGTGATGGTAGCTTCACCTCCACCTTCGCATCTACATCCCTAGAAACGACATGAGGTTGTTTAGTATAGTGTTAGCTGTATACTTTTTTACAGATCCCCCTAATTTACACATGTGAACATATTGCTTTTGGAAAAAATATTGGCTTGAGAGGACCCCACCACGTATTCGAACTATTGTCATACATGAGAGAGATCATCGTCAAGTATACCTCACTCAATTATATATAATAACTAGCTGTCCCGAAACACGTCCTATACACAGAAGAAAAATAAAAAAGTACAAACTAAATCTAAACCATTCTCAAATACACTTGAACACACAAAAAATTTCATCAAAATCGGTCCAGCCGTTTGGAAGGAGTATAATTAAACACGCACAGAAAATGTATAATATAAAGATAATATCACCCCTGTATACAAATTTTTCGAGGTAAGACCTGTTTCACTGCCAGGCATACTCATCATCTATCCTAATTTACTGTGATATAAATCCAATTTTGTATAAAAATAAAAAAGTAAATCATAGTCCACCATGCTGGCCCAGTGTGGATCGACAGACTTCATTTATCTCCGAGAACATTATGGAAAACTCTCAGACAGGTTTCCTTACGATGTTTTCCTTTGCCATTGAAGCGAGCGATAATCAACTATTTAACCAGTCAAGTCTTAGAATACCCAACATAATTGAAAATCTATTGTGTCTGGCCGCACCAGTGCAGCACTGACTCAATGGGTTAATACGCACATAACTTGGAAAAGTCAGACTTGCGTGCCTTAAAATCATGCTCGACACCTCGGCGTGGCAGTCCAAGAGTCTCTCGGATAGTCTCTAGGATATTGCTGCTTAAAAACTCAGACGTAGGCAAGGACTTCTACTTTTTGGCAGCTATTATGTAGGTATCTAGCACTTTCCTCTTTTCTTCCACCATTAAAATATAGTATAAATGTCTTACCTGGAGCTGTCAGAAGTGATGGCGTTCTCGGAGCTGGGCGCCGGCTTCGAAGTGAGCGAGTCGGACTGCGACGTGCGGGAGTCCGCGCTCTCGCCGTCACCGTGAGCGTTATCTAATAGACAAAACGATTCCTGTTATTATCACATTTATAAATTCGGGTTCTTTTTTTTTTTTGTGGTTAGTGGCCAACCTGTTGTCAAGAGTTGTTCAAGCCGCCCATAGACCTCTGACATGGCTTAACGACTGCTATCAATGTGGCAACATCCGGGACCGAATTTTTACGTGCCCTCCGAAGCACGGAGAGTCTCAGATGAAATACCACTAAGCGGTCACCCATCTATAGACTGACCGCACCCAACGTTGCTTAACCTCTCTAATCGTTTACCGATCAGTGAGTGCAACTGGCTATATATAATCGGATTGCGCAGGAGATATTATAGTGCACAAGTATGTGCGCAAAGACAGGTGCACTCTGTTCCTTATCTTTTATGATACGATGGGACGGTGGGACGGTATTCCGCAGAGGGATAAATCGGAACAACGGCTTTACGTGCTTTTCGAGGCACAGGGGTGTTTAACACTGCCTAACTTCGGGCTGGTATTGACTATATAACAATAAATAAAAATACGCAATAACTTTTTATTGGACTGATCCGGGTTTGGAACCCGAGACCTGATGTATAGCAGTCGCACTCATCACCATTACGCAACGGAATATTTAAACTCAGTTTATACGTACGTATCGTTTTGAAGGCTTGACGTTTCGGCCAGGTTGATTACAACCTCGCCGAAATGACCTGCTTTTTGCAAGTCTGCTTGTGATCATAGCCACTGGGCTACCAAGCTACCAGCCACTGAGATCACAAGCAGACTTGCAAAAAGGTATGTAAATACTAAGCATCATGGGTTATTATCCGTTTGCGTTATATAAGATTTTGTTATTGTTGGTTAACTATTTAGAAAGAAAGAAATAAAGAAAAATAATTTATTAGACACAAAAACACAACATACAAACAAGAAGGAAAATAAACAAAAATAAAGAAAATGTTGTGCAGTGTGTCGAAATAGTTCCAGCTCAGCCTTTGCTGCGGATGACCGCAGCGCTGTTTTTTAGCCGAAACTCAAGGGCTAGCACGGACGATTATTCGGCAAATTTATAAACATACTTATTAATAGATAGAGTAAATATAATATAACGTATAATAGACAGGCAATTACATATATGTGTAGAACAGAAGATAATATTTGAAAAAAAATGGATAAAAATTATATATAGATATACAATAAACATAAATATATCTAGAAACACAATTTACACAACTTGGTACGAAAGAGATTCTCTTTGATAGTGGTCATCAAAGCTACATCTATCCACATCGTAGTCATAGTCTATGATACAAATTCTATATCTATCTGTTTTTAAATAAAGTGTAATTATGGAAATATAATTGCGTCGTGATGTATATAAATATTTGCATTCTTGTCTGAAATATATTGTGGTCTTCTATCAACAATTAATTATACTAAATTTATTTTATTTAAATGAGAGTCTCAGCGTCAGGACGTAGTCGAATCTCGTACTATTAAGACTAGTTCTTATAAATACCACTATCTTTTTTGTGGCGTAAACATCAGCCATAGGCTTGGACAACTAAACCTATATATACTGTACTTTTCAAATAGAAAATTCTATACGTAATATTGTCCGCTTTGGGTTTAAATGTTCTTTGAAGACACACTTACGCTTGGCAACGCATATTATCCTTACTAATATTATAAATTCGAAAGTCACTCTGTCTGTCTGTCTGTTACCTTTTCACGGCTAAACCACTCAACAGAATCAGATGAAATTTATTACAGATATAGTTTAAAACCTGAAGAAGGACATAGGCTACTATTTATTGATGTAAGTACCACGAGGGCGGAACCGCACGCAAAAGCTAGTCCTTACTAATATTAAAAGTAATTCTGTCTGTCTGTTACCTATTCACGGTTAAACCACACAACCAGTTTGTATGAAATGTTATACAGAGGTCATTTAAAATCTGCGAGAGGACACGGGCTACTTTTTATTGATGTAGGTACCACGCGGGCGGAGCCGCACGCAAAAGCTAGTTAGTTATATTGTAAAATGCTCACCGTCTGACGTTTGCTTCCCAGAGGTGGCCGCTGATGAGTCAGTGCGACGAACCTTCTTAGCTTTCTTCTTATCAATCTTTTTATTTTTCTGAAACCAAATTACATATAATATGAAGATTATACTCTATTAAACATGAATGTTTTAGTAGTGTGGTATTCTTGTATATGTAGTCCAATCTTACACTGTGCGGTTGCTATGGAAAGATATATTTAGAGTAATAGAGCCTCGTTGATTTGGCTCGACCGGGGAAGGACTACCCTCTCACGGAATATCAACGTAAAATAGCAGTATTCATACTGTTGTGTTTTTTTTTTTTTTTTTTTTCATTCATAATGATGCCTCTGGTGTTGCAGGCGTCCATAGGCTACGGTGACCACTTACCATCAGGTGGGCCGTAAGCTTGTATGCCACCTTAGATGAATAAAAAAACATAGTCCACTGGACAAGGCATTTATTTTAAAGACAACTCCCGCACTAAGCATAATTCCTGTGTCGCGGGGACTTTACAAACATTCAAACAACCATTTGTGGATCACACAAAGTTATGTCTCGTGTGGGATTCGAACCCACAACACTCGGCGCAGTGGCAGTTGCGAGGCGACCACTTTAACCATTTTGCCATCTGTGACGCGACTTGCGATTGAAAAGTCACCAGATCGAATCCTACCCATTGAGCTGCTGACCTTAATTTACTCCTAACACAAGCAATCCAGCTTAGCTGAAGGGGTCCACAAGAATACTAGTCATTTGTAACCCGACTTGTGAGATATATTTTTTTAAAAGTTGTATGATGGTTGATAAATTGATTGCTACTGATTGTTATTTAAATTATAATCGGTGGGAATGCAACATTATTTAATTATGAAACATTGATAACTCGCTAATAGACCTTGCTAATGATCGTGCCAGGAGACGACAGTGAACTTTTTATAGGTTACCATTCATCAATGTTTTGCTTTGCTTTGAGTCGATCCCACGGTATAAATTTAAATCGACGTATTGTTGAATACATAATCAATTAATCATTATCAATGTTTCAATCATTTGAAATTTGAATCATTCACAGGGACATCGTTTCCATTTTTAAAGCATCCTAAGTTATTGGTTATCATACTAACTAATATCATAAATACAAATGTACGTTTGTTAAGCTTCACGCTTTAATAACTCGACCGATTATCATGGAATTTTATATATATACATACTAGATGTTCCCGCGGTTTCACCCGCGTGGGTCGTAGCGTGATGTTATATAGCCTTCCTCGATAAATAGGCTATTATGAGATTAGCGCGTTCAAACCAACAAACAAACAAACTCTTCAGCTTTATAATATTAGTATAGATAGCTGAACCGCGCAACTTCGTCTGCGTCACATGAGAGAGAGAGTGGGTCGTAGGCACCTATAATACAATTTTAAAGGAGCTGAAACTTTCTTTGTTAAACCCACGAACCACATAAGAATCATTGAACAACATTTTATAAATATACCTAGTGCTAATTTAAAATCACGCAGAATAAACCAGGAGAAACATTGTTTTGTATGTCTGTAATGGGTAATTACTTTGCTGCGATGTTATTTTAAAACTGCGATATCTCCTAAGATATTCATTGAAATCGAATGATGTAAAGGGCAATTTTGTTTTAAATTAAATACTTGTGATGAATAACGTATTTATTTGGATAAGAATTAAAATCATGTTTATAATAATACCTTCGCAAATAATGCATTATTTTAGAACAAAGTTGGTTAGCATAACAAAAGGTTATAGTGAGCCAACCTTAAAAGATAGACATATGCTGTCACGGACTTTTTTTAGAACTTTTAAAGGCGAACAATTCTTTCATACATGATTTTTAACTGTTTACGCAGCGCACGCAGCGGAAGCTCTCAAAAGGAAAAAAAGCCCTCCGATTTTGAAACATTCTTCATTGATGCTCCGCTCCTATTGAACTTAGAGTGATGATATATAGCCTATAGCCTTCCTCGATAAATGGGCTATCTAACACTGAAATAATTTTTCAAATCGGACTAGTAGTTCCTGAGATTAGCGCGTTCAAGCAAACAAACAAACAAACAAACTCTTCAGCTTTATAATATTAGTATAGATTGTCAGGGGTACAGAAAAGGACATAGGGACATTTGATCCAGAAAAAGTACAGGAACATTACTTTTTCTGGATAATTTTATTAGTTAGGATGATTACCAATAACTTGGGATATTTAAAAATGGAAACGATGTGCCTGTGAATGGCTTCATTGAGGTGAACGAAGCCGAGGACAAAATCTAGTAAGAAATATATGTGTGTACCTTCTTTCGGTGTTCAGTCTTATGAGAGTCGACATCCCCGTTGGCGATGGCTTTCGGATCCTTCTCGTCCTGGCTCTCTGACTCCGACGAGCTCTCTGATGACTCCTCCTCGCTACTGCTTGATGATATGCGCCTCTGTAACATTTAAGTATAACCATTAGTCTTCATGATTGCAGAAGTTGAGTATTATTCATATTCCTTTTAAAAAAGACAATTCCTGCACTAGGAATAATTATTGTGTCGCGGTGGACTTCACAAACATTCAAACAACGGACACAACGAATACCCAAACTTGGAACAACCATTTGTGGATCACAAAAATTTTTGTCCCGAGTCGGTATCGAACCCGCACACATTCGGCGCGGCGGCCGTGGTGAGGCGACCACTTGAAACCACTACGCCAACCGTGCAGAAAAAAATTTGTTTTTTTTTAAACCAATGTAACTATGCATATGGCCCGCTTCGTGAGTCCAGTTTAAGATTGCAATATCATGGGTATAACGGCTGCGTTGCTAATCTTTCAAAAGACTAGTCATTGTGTTGTCAAATGCAATTTCCCCACCGATATAAACGAAGTAGAAAAATTGATAAATTCACTGAATAATACCCCTTCAGTGGGCTACGACCAATTCCCCACAAAGTTGCTCAAAACGTGTAGTAATATCATTACACCAGTATTAGTATACATAATAAATTTATCTCTCTGCCAAGGCAAGTTTCCCAATAAGTTAAAAACAACCGTTATAAAGCCATTACACAAAAAAGGTGACAAAAACTTGATAAGTAATTATAGACCTATTGCCCTAATTCCTACTATAGCTAAATTGTTTGAAAAAATTATGTACAATAGACTAATATCGTTCCTGAATAAATTTGATATCCTGTGTCCAGAACAACATGGCTTTTTAAAAGGGAAATCAACTACTCTGGCAGCCTTCAAACTAGTTAACAGTATAATAAACCATATTAATGCCAAAACAAATATCACATCCATTTTCTTTGACATGAGCAAGGCATTTGATTTTGTCTCTCATCGTCTATTACTTTACAAATGCGAACTCTATGGCATACGTGGCGCTGCTCTGGACTGGTTGAAAAGTTACCTAATTGATAGAATACAGTATGTAGAAATTACAAATTTTAATGCAAAAGGCGAAGAAATAATTACCAAATCCAAACTAAGACATAATAAAGTCGGAGTACCCCAAGGCAGTATACTGGGCCCTCTTTTATTCATACTATACATAAATGACCTACCATCTGTGATACAACATCAATCCATTCTCTATGCAGATGATATATCTATAATAGTACCAAATAATTCGAAAAATAATTATAATGATATACTAAATAATACAATTTCTGATATAGTTACCTATTTGAATAATAATAACTTGAATGTAAATATTGATAAAACAAAATACGTACAATTTTATAATAGGTGTGGCAAGAAGCTTAATCTTACTTTAAATTACAAGGACCAGGAATTAACTGAGGCTTCAGACATTGTTTTTTTGGGTATAACTTTGGATGATAAATGTGATTGGAAACTACACGTAGATAAAATTTGTAATCGTATAAATAGATTTGCTTATGCTTTATGGAGACTCACCAAAATTACAAATAAACAGACTGCATTAAAAGCTTATCATGGTTTTGTTGTCGCTAATCTGAGATATGCTATTGTTCTTTGGGGCAATTCTGTAAATATTAACAGGGTATTTATAGCCCAAAAGCAATGTGTCAGAGGTATATGCAATAAGGCTCCATGGGAAAGCTGTAAACCTTTGTTTCGTGAACTGTCTTTGTTAACCGTCGCAAGTCTCTATATATTCGAAATGTGTGTATTTGTTAAGTCTAACTGTAACCTGTTTTCATTAAAAAAGGATAATTACCACTTCAACACCCGCTATCCAAATAGACTAATGCTTCCTCCCATAAGAACTGATGTATGTAATCGGAATAGCTACACAATGGCGGTGCGCATCTACAATCACTTGCCACAGGGTGTTTATGAGTGGCGTATAAATAAATTCAAAGCAGAATTATTTCGATGGCTCTGCAATAAATGTTTCTACACACTACAGGAATATTTTGCATGTAAGATACAGTGTGATAGTCTACATTTATTAAGTTAGAATTTAAATTAATTTAGTTATAAGTTTTTGTTTTTATTTTTGTGTATTTTATATTTGTATGTCATGAATATATGACTAATGTTGGAACTCTGTAAACTAAACCAAACATCTGTATACACCACATTAATACAAATAAAGATTGATTTGATTTGATTTGATTTGAAGGTTGAAATATTATAGGACATTTACTGACTGCGCTGTGCCACTTCTAACTGGGCTAAACCCAGTTTTAAGCAAATATCCCTTTTATTTAAAAATATATCTTCTTCAATTTAATAGCCAAGCTCTTGTCGGTGGAGTCTCTTCCATAATGTCCTATCTTCAGCCAGCGCTTTGACTTCTTGATACGACGTAACTTTTACCTTTTCTTTCACTTGATCTATGAACGTCCTCCTTGGCCTTCCTCTTCCCCTTCTGCCTTCTATTTTTCCTTCCAAGATGTTTCTTATAAAAGTGTCATTTCGTATCAAGTGAAAAAATATATAAATATATTTTGGAAGTAAAAATTAAGATGTGACAAGTATTGGCAATGATATACTAAGACTTTTAAATATGCGTAATCTACCATGAATGAACAGAGTGGTTCACCCAAAAATGACAAGCAACAAATGGTAAGTGACTAGATTAGGTTAATTATAAACCCACAAACAAATGCGACGCGTGTAAATTGAACAATTGGACGTACTTTCTGAAAAACGTTCCAACCCACACTCGGGTCAAAATTGAGTTTTTATTAGCAAATTAGTCACGGGGTTACTATTTACTAGCGGGAAAAATTTGGCATCTCTACTATCACTCTAAATATGAAATCATGACTTAGTAGCCCAACCCACATGTATGAAGAAGCAATACGGGATTGAACTTCAATCACGATTATCTCAAAATGTTAACTTTGTAGGTTGGAACGTTTTTCAGAAAGTACGTCCAATTGAGCACCATAACAAGTCGAAATATGTGGCCTCTATATGTCTGCCCTTATGTAAAATACATAGACCGTCTTTTTTAAATTGGGACTACTGCCGCCCACACTCTCAGTAATGTAACACCTGCTAAGCTAGGTTCAGCAGTGGTGACCATAGAAAACAGATGGTGTGCCATCGGGGACTAGGTCCCCCAATTGGGTGTGTAAAATTTTATAATTTTAAGAATTTTAAAAATTAATATTGTGTGTCTGTGAATTTGTCCTGTATGTGTGATGGTTGTGTGGGACCCCGCCACGTCCATCGGCGGGTCGAACCTTTGGGGGGGTCGCGATTTAAAGGCGAGAGCGATCCGCGCGGATAAAGGTGTGAGGAACACCGCGGTGGTTTTAGTCGGTTTAGCCCAAATTTCCATCTTAGGGGCTGGATCCCAACATATCCCCATCGCGCGCCCAAAACCGGCGATGGAGAATGTGATTGCACATTTCCCCGCGTCAACAAATATACAATTATATCGACGTGAAATAGCAGTGTTGTGTTTCGTTCGGTGAGTGAGAGTGCCGGAGGCCCAATCACCCTCTTTCCCCCTTCCCGCTCCTTCTCCTTCCCACTTCCTTTCCTAAAGGGTCGGCAACGCGCAAGTGATGCCTCTGGTGTTGCAGGCGTCCATAGGCTACGGTGACCACTTACCATTAGGTGGGCCGTATGCTTGTTTGCCACCTTAGTCGTATAAAAAAACAAAAAAAAAATGGTGTGCCATGAGTTTTTATAATGGCAGCCATAAGTCATAACGACTATTTCAAATTATTTTTTGATAAGAACTTCTATAAACATTTTTTATTCCATACATTTCGATTATCACAATGTATTCATTATAGAACTCATGATAATATGTCTACTTCACCGTTAATGTGCAAAAGACTAGCAGCAACAGCTTAATGGGAGACCGTTGGACTGTCACACAGAGCTCTCTAGTTTGATCCCAAGGCGCGCATCTCTGACTTTTTGAAGTTATGTGCGGATCAAATAGTTCATTATCGCTCGCTTTAACGGTGAAGGAAATCATCGTGAGGCAACCTGCATGTCTGAGATGTCGTTGTTGAATTATATACATTTATATATGCAAAAATTAATTATTATTATATTTAACTATTACACCATAGTAATTGTATAATTTAACATAATACAATATAAATAGTAGTCAAATACTTGACAGTTTGATTAGCTATAAAGGGCGTAGCAACATTGCTATCTGTCACTTGTTGTTGTGAGCTGTAAGCGAACGGACATATAAAACTTCCTTGTGATAAAGTTTAAAATAAATAGTTAAAGTGTTTGTACAGTGTGTTATTTAATCCTTAACCTCTAATAGTCATCATGATAATCTCGAAGATATGTGTAGTCTGTCAATCCGCACTAGGCAAGCGTGGTGGACCATGGCCTAACCTTTCTCATACTGAGAAGAGGTCCGTGCCCAGCAGTGGGACAGTTTAATACAGGACGGATATTATTAATGTCCAAAATAGTAACAGAGTCTACAAACCTTGTTCCGTCTGTTGCCGGGTTCCCCATCGGAGATGGCGAGCTGGTTCTCAGGCACATTCTTGAACTCGAGCGAGCCGCAGTTGATGTAAAACCCGCCGTACAAAGTATCGCATTCTGGCGGGATCATCTCGTCGTACTGGAACAACACATTTTTACATTAATCACCATGATTGATACATTTTTTACATACATACGTATAACTATCCCGACGTACCCTCGATTCCTGTATGGGATTACACCCCATTTTGTTAGCTATGTAGATCTCAGTGGCGGTACCTACATATAAAACTAATGGCTTGTCTTACAAAAATATCAGTCCTGAATACACAATATTAGTTTTTATATTCAATCTAACATTAAAGGCCAGGTCTACCCTAAACATTGACCCTAGACACGCAAAGTGTAACAAAGTGCATACATAACCGCAAACGCATGCCCTTAGGCCAACCTGACAGTAATGAATGCCAGAGTAGAAAACTAAGCGCAAGCATAAAGCTGCGTATACATTACGCGCGGCAGCCGCGCGAGCCTATGTTCGACTAGAGTAGACGTACATTTACCGTGCGAGCCAAAATAAAAATATGAATTTAAATAGATCGCGGCTGACGCGCGGCAAGCGATCCATCTCAAATATCCGCGGCAGATAGCCAGACCAGTTAGTTCCACAACAAATCATTGGCGCCATAAAATCGTATGAGTAGACGACACTTTTTGTTGTCCATTCTGCGTATTGGCGCGCGAGCCAATTTTAAAATCCACAACCGTCCCAACTGCGCGCAAGCAGGCAACTGAAGCTCCTTTGATGCGGCCTCAAAAACCGAAAATGATCGGTTCGCTACGCGGCACGTTCGAGCGCGGCAATATTCGAGCTGCCGCGCGCGGCGACCCCGTCTCCACAGCGCGCGGCCGCTGCGTGAGCCAATGTTCGAGGGTTTGCCGCGCATAATGTATACGCAGCTTAAGAATAGCTTATTTCCGTCACCTACTGTATAAAAGCTATTTCCAACACTGTAACCCTCATAGAGATTAGAATTTGCTTTTATGTTGTTATTTTAGTACACGCTAACATAGGTAAGTATAACTCATAACTGACCCGCGCGACGTCGTCTGCTTCATATAAGAGAATTTTGCCCGTTTTTGCAACATTTTTCATTGCTGCGCCGCTCCTATTGGTCGTAGCGTGATGTTATATAGCCTATACCCTTCCTCGATAAATGGGCTACCCAACACTAAAATAATTTTTCAATTCGAATCAGTAGTTCCTGAGATTAGGGCGTTAAAACAAACAAACTCTTCAGCTTTATAATATTAGTATATATATACATATAATTCTTCTGTACATGTGTTGACAGTGAACACCTCCTAAACGGCTGGACCGATTTGAATGAAACTTTTTGTGTGTGTTCAAGTGGATTCGAGGATGGTTTAGATATGCTTTTCTTTCTCTTTTATACAAGACAACGTCTGTCGGGACAGCTAGTATTAGTATATAGATTTGAATATGGGTTTTGCTTGCATCGTTCAGAGGTTTAGTAGGTACGTAAGGACGCCAATTATCACAATTTCAATATAGTAGCAGCTTAAAGTCCATTTAAAGGTTTTAACACTGAGAGGTGTATGATGTTCCTCAGAAGCTGGGTCAGTTTCTTCAGTTGATCTATTTACTGTAATAGGATCTATATATATATATAGAGAGTGAGTGATTTTTTCATTCCTGTACTTTGACAGCTTTGCATGCCGACATTTGGCACATAAGAACTTCGATCAAATATACCATAGATGCACATTCTCATACAAAAACCGCGTCAATATGTGGCACTGACTAGTACTACTTATAAGTGTCTGCATTTATTATGCAATCCAGGAAATAAACCGGAATAACCATTGAACGCCCACTGAGAAACATTTTGTAATAGTTTAGTTAAGACGCGTCAATGTAAAGCGTCCTAAGTGTGTTACTCGCGATAAGCAAGCGTACTAAGTATATGGTACGGTCTCCACCGTAGTAGTGGTGTCGATTCGCTCTCGCTTACGGGCAGCGCACGCAAGAGTGAGTGGGACAGGTGCAATAATATAGCGCATACAACTGATTTATGCACAGTTTTGTTGAGGCCGTTTTTCGAGCGACGATCGTGCATCTATGGTATATTTGATCGATGTATAAGAATTATCAATCAGCCTCTTGTAGTCCTCTGCTGGACATGGGTTTCTCCCATTTTCCGCCACACCATCCGGTCTTTCGCCTTCCGCATATAAGAATATGATCTGGTAATCGCAGTTTAGACATCGGGTCTGTTAAATAGCTCACTAAGCCGCTGGCTCAGTGGTTAGCAACAGATTGGCTGATTCTACACATCGCCGTGAATATTAAGGAAAACTAGAGAATTACTCATAACGTTTTATTTTACTGTAACTGAGCGATAAATAAATACTAGATTCAGTCTGCGGCTTCGTCCATGTGGTTCTCAAGGGAATACATCGAGATAAAAGGAATCCTACATCCTTTTTCTTACTAGGATACCCTGAGTAACGACGTAGGGTAAGATTGTCTTAAATTTATCTCCTTAAAAAATTTGTTCAAAATCGATCTAGTAGTTTTGCGGTTAACTCGTAACAACAGAGTATCCTTCGTGTTTATAATATTATAACGAGTATATAGTTATATACACATAACTTTAGCAAGTCAAAGATTGCACGGTTGGAGCGATGATTTAAGTGGTTTCCTCGCCATTGCGCGGCAGCGAGTATTGTGGTTTCAGCACTTTCGGTTTACTCAACGGGTCAAAAATGTTGTGTAATCTAGAAATTAGTACTAAGTCTTGGTCGTCTTTGTGATCGTTCTATATCGGTACAAGGATCACAGAAAATGGATATTTAGACGCTAGCGTGCCCTTAAAATCTTTTACTTAGAAATTCTAATTAATGGCTTTAGGTGAACTTAAATGCTTACCATTTTCCTCTCGATTGACAACACAAGAATGTCAAGCAATGGTTTTCTTTTTATTTTGTTTAATAATACATATTACTACCAATTAGGTTTACAAATTACTAGTATTCTTGTTAACCGCCCCAGCTAGAGCCTCGCTCATTTCAGCATGAATGGGCCGGCTCGACCGGGGAAGGTCTACCCTCTCACAGAATATCGACGTGAAATACCAGTATTCCTACTGTTGTGTTTCATTCGGTGAGTGAGAGTGCCGGAGGCCTAATCACCCCCTTTCCACCATCCGGCTCCTTCTCATATCCTTTCCTAAAGGGTCGGCAACGCGCAAGTGATGTCTCTAGTGTCGCAAGCGTCCATAGGCTACGGTGACCACTTACCATCAGGTGGGTCGTATGCTTGTTTGCCACCTTAGTTGTATAAAAAAAGCTAGAATGCTTGTGTTGGGAGTGGGTTCACATCAGGAGCGACGCGTGGGATTCTAACACACGACCTCTCCATCGCAAGCTTATTTCCTTATGTTTTAGGCTACCTTCGCTTCATTGCCGATTAATATAGACAGGAATAACCAAAAAATATTAGATGGATATTTTCAATAGATTGTAGTAGCAAATTCCCGATGTCTTTCTTTTGAGACGAAATAATTATAATAGACTGCGTTGTGATCGAATTCGAGACTTCTGAAAGACTAACGGTATCCCTACCAGGATTTCGCTACTAACATAAACAGCTACAAGACAGTAAGAAGAAACATCTGATTTACATATATCATTTACACGGACTATCGATCGGCATACGGCGCCATCGGGGCGTGAAGCAAGTCCACTGACCTGCTGTGTTTTAAATAGAACACAGCCTTGTTAACGTATTGCAATTTATTTTGTTGCTTCTTCGTTTCTTCTGACAACTACGACAACAACTGACTTGGACTGCACAGATGGCGTACCTAATGGTTTTTAAGTGGTCGCCTCGAAACTGCCATTGCAGTCTGTTGTGGGTTCGAATCCCACACGGGACAAAAATTTGTGTGATCCACAAATGGTTGTTCCAAGTCGTAGTATTCGTTGTTTGAATGTTTGTAGAGTCGCCTGCGACACAGGCATTATTCTTAGTGCGAGAGATGACTTTTTTAAACAAAAAAGCTCTTCTGATACCAGAGAAGGCTGCAAAGTGGCTGTTGCAGGCTTTTTTGTTTTCACTGTCAGTAAATTCAGCAGTCGATTTATTACTAGCTAATATTATTATTTGTTTCTCTTTCACGGGTATATACCTAATACGTTAGGAAAATACCCGGCCCTTTGGGAGGCTTACACGGAGACATGGGTCCAACGTAAAGAGGCCCTTCGAGAGTTTTAATCAAAGGTGGGATGGAACACCTACAGCGGCACTAGCCGCAGCAGGCGTAGGACTATTGCTACGTATAGATTATATATTAGATATGGGCTATGGGTAAGGGTGTTTGATGGACTGGTATAATGGTAACTATAAATGATAAAACGGCGTCTGCCCTGAATACTCTAATAGCAATATTATTATTATAAAAAAAAAAATTGGAATTTTCTATATAGATCCGGAAGTTATATTCAAGAAACGACTTGTTTTACCTAAAGACAGTTAATTTTTGAGACATATTTTATGACGCATGTTAACATACGATGTTAAAATTTTACTGTCCGTAGCTAAAACGCATGGCTGCTTATGATATGGAAATCTGGCCTAAGGGACTGTTGCCGTCTTTTTGTTTTCAGTATCAGTAAGTTTAGCAGGCGATTCGCTATAAGCTTATCTTGGAGATATTTTCTATGTAGACCAGGTTTTTATATTCAAGAAACGAGTCGTTGTGCCTACGAACAGTTAATTTTGACATGAAAAATATGTCAAGATTTTACTGTCTGTAAGATGACTTCTTTCTTAACTATGGGAACAGGCCTATATATAGGTAGGTACCAGGTGGCACTACAGTTTCTAAAATACGAGAAACATCACGACCGTATCCCAAAGCCTAAATCATTTTAATGGCAAGAGAAAAAAGGCGCCAGAAATCACTTAGCTTCTATTGGATCAGGGCAGATTTATGCCCTGATGAATTATTGGAATAAAAGACATAATTGAACCGAGGTTCCGTTGCGACTCAATAGGTGAACACATTGACTGCTATGTAGCAGACACAATAGAAAATATATTGTTAGCGGTCATTTATGACCGCTATGGCGTTCAGTATGTTTAAAGGCTACTTATACACGAGACATACACTTGTGGATCACTCAAATTTAATTCCCGTGTGGGATCGAACCTACAAACTCGGCGTACTGGCAGTTTGTAAAGCTGTAACTATGTATAGTTATTTTCTTACGTATCTATACTAATATTATAAAGCTGAAGAGTTTGTTTGTTTGAACGCGCTAATCTCAGGAACTACTGGTTCAAATTAAAAAATTATTTTAGTGTTGGACAGCTTATTTATCGAGGAAGGCTATATAACATCACGCTACTATCCACGGGGACGGCGCAGTAACGATAAACGCGGATGAAACCGCGGGCACATCTAGTCTTTTCATAAACAAGAAAAATTCGGTCAGGTGCGAGTCGCACTTGCTCACAAAGTGTTCAGAACCATCGTACAAGATATAACACTATGTAATTTTAAGTACTTTTGTGTTTATTATTTGTTATTATAACGGCAATTGAAATACACACTGTGAAAATTTCAACTCTCTACCTATTAAGTTTCATGAGATACAGCCCGCTAATAGACAGACAGACGGATGAACGGACATCGGAGGCTTTGTAATAGGATCCTGTTGACATTCTTAACGTATAAAACCCTAAAAAGTACTGAATGATTTTAAAATGAAACTGTTTGCATCCTAACATCCTGAATGTGAGTTTCTTAGTTTGTTTGTTATGCTTTCACATCTTAACTACTCAACCGATCATCATCAACGCATACACGTGTTGTTTAGGGAACAGAGAAGGGCATATCCTGTTCTGTTCCCTAAACAATGTGTACAGGAAACATATAAATATAACAAACAACTAAACAGGGAAAATATACTGTTATTAAACTAATCCTCATTAATGCAAGATTAAATAGTACCTACTGTTACTAACCTAGATTTACGCAAACGAAACTGCGGGTTCAATCTCGTAGCAAGTAAAAATAAGAAATAATGCACGTTATATTATTATCTAAGCAGCGATAGCTCAGTGGGGAGACCAACAGACTGCAATGCAGAGGGTCTCGGGTTCGAACCCACGTCGCGCACCTCTGACTTTCAGAAGTTTATATGACGAAATTATGTGCGTATTGATTGACAATATGAATTGAATGAAGCCAGAGAATTGTATTAGGATCGTAGCAAATGGAAATCCGTAGTCTCTGCCTACGCTTCTGGGAAACAGGCGTGAATCTATGTATGTATGTATAATTGACAATAAATTATCGCCTGCTCCGTGCCTCGGAGAGCACGTTAAGCCGTCGGTCCCGGCTGCCATGAACATCTATGGCAGTCGTTATTGGGAAGTCAGTGCCCTGTAATATCCTGACACTGGTCTAGCCTTAGGGTATCGTTAGCCTTCGGGTTGCGAAGGTCAGGTGGCAGCTGCTCCGTGTAAAAACTGATATCCAGTCAAATCCCGTTAGACTAGAAAGCCGACCCTATGTGACTTGGGAATAAAGGCTAGGGAGAAGAAGATATTATTATGTACTCACGCCATGCGTATTGTCGATGAATGAGTCGTTCTCATCGTAGCCGGCGCCGATATCCGCGAAGTCGTCGTGTTTCGACCTGCCCTTTCGACCATATGTACTCTTGCCACCCTGGAACACAACAAACAATGTATCAATCAACAATAATATCAGCAATGTATTAAACTGTCCCACTGTTGGCACGGGCCTGTTCTCAGTGTGAGAAGGGTTAGGCCATAGTCCACCACGCAAGCTCAGTGCGAGTTGGCTGACTTCACATGTCTTTAAAATCATTATGGAGGACTCTAAGACGCAAGTCTGAACGGTGAAGAAGAACATCGTAAGGAAACCAGCACAGGTTTCCTCACGATGTTCTTTTTTACCGTTCAACAATCAGGAAAAACAACCATAGAGTACTACGTTATCATGGCTCACTCATGTGCCAACAAAAGAACGTATCTATAAAGGGAAAATGTTATATACCTTTTTAGGAATATTGCGCGCACGGAGGGGTGACTGATTTAGCATAGGTAACGTTTATATGGAAAGAAAGTGAAAAGGCATCATTTTTAAAAATAAACAAGTTTTCTAAGTTTACGAATAACGGTAGAATTTCGGCCACTGGACGTCTAGTTAGATCTACTAAAAATGCTAATTAAGTGCGAATAGACAAATTTTACTGCGTCATTTAAAGTTCCCTTGCCGTGCCTTTCCGCCAATAGGCTCCGAGTTTAGGACTTCATCGAAATTTCATACCTTAAAAGTGAAGGTATAAAAGAAAATTAGTTAAATTCTTCTATGTAAGAACAATATATCCATGTACACAAAACATTGAACACCACTTGAGAAGATCGAATATCTAAGTGTGTAACTCGTCTGTGCCGATTTCCTCCTCCTAGCTAGTCTCTGTTCAAAGGATAGTTATTGTATTTAAACTATTATAGAAGTTAAGAGAAATCAGGTGTATTAAAATGTTTCCTTTTGCTACCTTTAGATGGCATTGAATATGGTTTAACATAAATTTAAACATTATTTTCATTTCCGCTCCCGTTTTTAAATTAAATTTTAATAATATAGTTTGAACATTTGCTCTAATACCTAAAAAGCTGTGATAGACGAAAAAACCTACTAGATTGATACGCAACCATAAAATATATAATATTCTAGATAGATAATCGACCTTACCTATAAATCAAACAATTAGTCATATTAATTAAACAAAAAATGCTGTTATAACGTATCTTAAACTATCAAACACCTAGCCCTGATTATTCAAGTTTATATGTAGCTAAAGTTTCCTACACCTGCCGCGTCTCGTGCCTCTATAAGTGTCCCATCCTACTCTAAAACACCTCTGGTCTCTGAACATTATACCCATGCCCGTGTAAGCGGGTATTTCCCTAACTAGGAAAATACCCGTAGATAAGATACTAATAATACATAGAAACATAGTCAAACACCTATTTCCACGAATCTGTAGGTAGGGGTGTGTAATTGAAAATTTATATATATATATATATATATATACAGGTCTGTATATACATATACAGGTCTTATATATGCACATATGTAGAGAGAAACAATTATGGACCCCGTAAGACACGGCAAAATTAGGAAAAAGACGAACATTCTACTACTAAGCTCTATAAATATACTGAAATATATTGAAATATATTTCAGTATATTTATAGAGCTTAGTAGATATTTATTTAATTATATAAAAAATATTATATTATAGTTTATTATTAATTTATTATAAGTATTAAACTTATTTTCTAAATAAACTTAAGTAATTTTTATTATTAAAATTTATCGTTTATCGTTCTTGATAGAAAAACCCAATAAAGTTGCCCGACGGATACGAATAATTAAAACAATACTATTTCATAATGACGATACTGATTATAATTATAATAGTTCTACGAATGATTAGTAAAATACCGACATTATTTATTTTCCTGCGCAGTTTCCCTCTTTTTTGTTATACATTATGCATTACAATATGTTAGTAACATATGACATTGAAATAAACAAGAATATTGGCAAAAAATATTGCATACTAGGTTTTATCCGCGATTTTCACATGTAATATTTCTATACTTCGTGGTAAGCGGCAGTAGCTCAATGGATAAATGTATTGGACTTGCATTTGAGTAATCAAATCCCATCAAAGAAATCAAATCATAGCATTACTGACGTTAACGAACTCCAAACTCAAATCTATACTAATATTATAAAGCTGAAGTTTGTTTGTTTAAATGAACGCGCTAATCTCAGGAACTACAGGTTCGAATTGAAAAATTCTTTTAATGTTGGATAGCCCATTTATCGAGGAAGGCTATAGGCTATATAACATCACGCTACGACCCACGGAGGGCGGCGCAGTAATCATAAAGGCGGGTGAAATCGCTGGCACATCTAGTATATTATATAGCTTAATTGGAGAGGTTAACAAGAATAATTTGCAAAAAAAAATTAATAAAAATCTACATTATATAGTAGGTACCTATGCCTGGATACAGTATAACAAACATCTTCACAAAAGTACCCATCTATACTTCTATACTAACTAGCGGTCGCCTAGTGCTCGAAATTCGACCAAAGTTTGCCTGTAAGACATTGCTGATATGTCATTATATATTGATATATGTAACCATAGTTACGCGATTCGACTGCGTGTGTCAAATGCATGGCTGTGTGCGTGTAGTGTTTTTTTCATTAATTTAATGTATTTCTAATGCATATTTTATAAAAATATTAGAATTCGCCCCTCCTTCTCCATATAAACTATAACTGTGCCATATTTCATTCTCCTCCGTCCGCGCAATTTTCGTAAAAAGGGGTACAAAGTTTTTGCTTCACGTATTAATATATAGATAAGTAAGTGGGTATTAATTTTAATAGTGTTGTCATTTATGTATATAATAAGACCTTAAAATTTGACACATTCATGCAAATTTATTTATTTACAATAGCACTCCACTGTCAAATTGTCGTATTAGGTGTATTGTATGAATATTATGATAAGACATTGATATGCTTTAAGTTTATCTAGATTACGTCATAACTCATAATCTATACTAATATTATAAAGCTGAAGAGTTTGTTTGTTTGTTTGAACGCGTTAATCTCAGGAACTACTGGTTCGATTTGAAAAATTATTTTATAATACGTATAGATTAGGTAGTTAATAAATCTTGTACCTATCTATTACCTATATTGTATGTGTCTCCTTTACACAAGTCAGTCTGCGAATATACGAGATTGAATAAACAGCGTTTAATTACTTCCGAAATATCACAAAAGCCTAACTACTATTGGTTTCGAAATCTAGAATTGTGCCCGGTAGATGGCAGACACCTTTGCTTATTGTAAAGTCTAACCTAACTGTAAAATGAACTGCTACTAACCCTTAAAAACACTGTATCTAACAAAACAAAACTATTCTGACGACACTGATTTCCGAGTATAAATCATTCGATGCCATTTCCATCGCGTCGATCTCACAATTCCGTGAACATTGCCTAGGACGCACAGTTTATTATAAAATGAAAGTTTATACAGAGGGGAGAGCCAGTACTAACGCTCTAGTCATCGCAATGCAATGGCATACATCTAAGATGTCTGTGCCGTAACAATAATAAAATACAAGAAGTAATCAAACCACTATCACTGATGGTAATGGTGATGACTTGATGAGATATCAAATTATTTACCAATTTTGTCACTTACAGGTTTACTATTAACCCAGTCTACCAGACTGCTAAAATAACTTAATGAACAATCACATCTAAAATCACACATGACAAAAGATATCTATTCTATTGTTTCTATCACGGAATAGCGAAAGGGCAAAGATTAAAAATTACTGACGATACAAGTATTTAGTTTAAAGTGTATTTTTCGATTAGTGATTATTTATTTCGATCGTATGACATATTTATACTGTATTTTATTTATTGTGAAGTAAGTATATAATATCCAGTTAAACACGTAATATGACAATTAATTGTTTTTACATATTTTATTACACAATGCCTTAGAAAAGGTTACGTAGAACTAGTGTGTATTTCGTAATTCTATGGCTCTCTATGTCCGGTTTTCTATGCCTCAGAGGCATGTAAATAGAGTGGTGTGACAGAGAAATTCTAATTAAAAATTATTAATATAATAACATCGTAGCTACGAAAATGTATCTTCTTAATTCTTTAGCACATTGTATGTAAAAAAAATGTAAAACTGGTAATAAAGATTATTATTATTAACAATTGAATCTAACGAATTTGAGTAAGTGTCAAACAAACAACTAACAGTAATAATAAATAAACAAATAAAATCAGAAAACCTTGTGCACTCACATATTTCTGTTCAAACTTCCTGGCAATGCGCTCCACGTCATCGTTGTTGTCGGAGTAAGGGTCCAGCCCTGACGTCTTGCCATTTTCTACTCTCTCGCGTTTCTTTCTCTGGAAAATATTAAAACAATCATTAATTATATTGCTAAATCTAAGAATCAAGGGAACATCATTACACACACAATAGTTCCCATTCTGCTTAACGTCATAAGATGATATGAGGCTTAAATTAGCTACTAGACTGTAAAAACCGCTTCATAAACGTTCAGGGATTTAATATGGTGCCGCACATCACGATACAGACAGATTCACAAACAGAGAAATTTCTTAAAACCATAATTCTGGATTTAACTTAAAATAAATTGTATTGATTGACAATTATCGCCTGCTCCGTGCCTCGGAGAGCACGTTAAGCCGTTCGTCCCGGCTGCCATGAACATCTACGGCAGTCTTTATTGGGAGTGTCGACACAAAAGATCCCACTGGGTCGAAGTGTCGCCGGTCTGCACTGACTGGCCCCCACATAAATTGGTTTGTAAATATATATTTTAAATCAATTCACGTACAGAAACCATTTTAAGATACTTAATATACTTATAGCATAGCGATGCAGTTCCCTTACCGGGCTACTCTGGATTAAGCAAAATTCCAGTTTTAATCCAGAATCCCACTGTGTACTACTGTTCTTAATGGTTACGTATAACATGTTTATTGATAGGGTATTCACTTAATATGGCTTCAAATATGTGCCTGGCTTACTATAAAATTGATTGCTCTGTTCACCCGAAAAGGCAATACCACTGCAAAACTTGAAATGATGTCAGATATGAGTAAGTCTGCACATGATTTATGATACCCTGTCAGTTTATTATAGCTTTACTAAGTGTATGTGACTGTATGAAATTAAGTGTACCACATGTTATAAATAAAATCTCTTAGGTAATGGTTTAAGATATATTTATTAAATACTGGACCCTGCATGCAAATTAGTAACATTTTGCATTATTTCATTTATTTTATTGTATTCTCAAATATCTCATGTGTGTAACAACATGCCAAAGCTTCATCACAATTGGATGAATGGTATGGAAACCAGACAAACTAACTTTAATTATTCAATAGTCTGCTGATGGGTCAACACGGGAATCATCCTGTGGTAATTAACACAGAATAGAGTTCACTTGCCACAATTAAAACAGCTGTGTTCAGATTGGTTTACTTTTATACTATTGTATTTGAGTAACTATAATATATTCTATTAGATATTACATATATTTCAAGAGACTTGGACAGAAAAATTACAGTAAAATTATAGCTCAGTCGTTTCCACAATTTATATGGATATCTGACAAACCTATAATAATGGGTGTGCACGAACAATATGGTAAGAATTAAGGAAGCAAGAGAAATATGCCAGGTTTGTAGTAAAATGAAAAACCATATTCATTAGTTACCTTGTTAGAAAAACAATAAATCTCACTAATAGGCTGGATGTTGGTATAATGCAAAGTATTTTGTCTATACCAACATCCAGTGAAGCTAAACTTATTTATGATCTAGCCTTGTACAAATATGATGGCTCTTAATTGTATGCAGTGTTTGAGTGTCTATTCCTGTTAATTTTATTTAGATATAAGTTATATGTGTATATTTAAGTTTAAGGCTTGATGGGACTGACATATCCTAAACAGATAAAAGTCCCGAAACAATAAAAGATTAAAAAAAAAAAAAAAAACTCACTATGCCACTATCCTAATTCATACAATGCTACATACATAATATTAAAATAATGTACTTATGCTGAAACAATTTATTCACCAAGGACATCAAGTGCATTCATGAAATATTGATTTGTGTTGCATTATAAAAAGAAAAAAATAATTTGTGTAATATCTCCAATTAATATTAGATTGACATTTTCCAATACAACCTTGATGGTCATTCTAGAACAATGGTAAAATGTAATAAAGTGAAATGTTTAAGAACTTCAACCATACAATTAAGTTTACTAGCAGCAGTGATAGGATCACCACTTATCATCAGTAATTTCTATTACAATTCTGAAATCTCAAAACTATAACTTATTTCCAATTCACTCATAATAACATGTATAATGGAACCATAGAAGCTAGCTTTGTCGCAATAAATACAATACACAAAACCTGTGCATTGTCTGCCACCGCAGTCTAAGATGACTCAAAGCACAGAATAAAGAAAGAAAGAAATTAAAGAAAGATATATTTTTTATTTTGGCACACAAGAACACACCCAAAACATGAATAAACAAAATAAATTAAAAAATACAAAAAATAAAACCTAACACTAACTATTTCATTGAATGTCATAGTATTGTGTATAATTCTGTGGTCACAAGTCATAGAAACATGAGTGGACCAAAGAATTATTCCTGCGCTTATGGCATCATATCTTTGAAAGTAATACTTTCACATAGTGCACACGGAAAGTAATTTGCGAAGAAGATTTATTCTAAAATGTCCTTCAGCTTGCAACTAATCTGCTCATACTCAACTGAGGAGGAAGGAAGAATAAAACTTATTTTAGAATGACATTGCAAAACAACTACCTAATGTAATTAGTTTGGTTATTTCCATCAGACAATCTGTTTCTTATAGGTTTATCTCATCTCATTGTCTCACTGACCTTGATAAATTTAACTACCTAACTTGTTTTATTTTTATATTAGGCAATTGGATACACTGATAACTTCAGTCCCATATTGTGAGTCATATAGGGATAGGGACATATCTGCACATGACATGACATATATATTTAATTACTTCAATGAAATCTCAGTAGTGATTCAGATGTCATTGAAGAAATGCAACAGAGCATATAAGATATACCTTTAGGTGCTTATTATTAACAAACATAGTATTGATCATCATGTGACATTTATATAAAATATATTATGTAAATGTTATAGGATTGTTAACTAAATTGAGCATGGTAATATATGAAATATGTCACATTAAGAAGCCATTACGACACTATATACAGGATGTCCGGTAATTAATGGATAATAACCTTGAAATGTCTTATAGTAGAACTGATGGCCGTTCAGAAAAAATATGAAAAAAGATCTATCCTAATTACTACCTGAGATAGGATTTTTTTTAATTACCATATTTAACATTCTTGTATACTATGACCATAAATTACTTAATGAATACTATCGGTTTTTTGTTGTTTTATTATTAATCACTAATTATGCTAATAGATAGACAGCCAAAAGTATGATTAGCTATTGCACTTTAAATTTTTTTTTATGAATGGTCATCGGTTCTACTATAAGACATTTCTAGATTATCCATTAATTAGCAGAGACACTATATAATTTATAAAAGACATTGAAAAAGTGTTGAACTTGCTTTTATTTTTGGAATGTGGCAAATAGATACCTATGTTGGATAAAATAGGTACTTAGTATTTGGACAGCCAGTGCACTACATGTAGTATATGATCCCTAGACAAAAAAAAGGTCCATAAATAGTTGCTATGAGTCAAAAGTGTACTTTGTATTCCTTGTTTGAATAATTTGCAAAATGTATGTGTGTGTGCAATGTTGTTTCTTTAATAGAAATATTATATCATAAGTTATTTTTAACTGCTTTTATCAGCAGGCGAAGTAATATAGAAGCTGTGCTAATAAATAATATGCATTTGTCATTACAATCAAAATTAAATTAATAAAATTATAAATATACTTGAATTGCACATATTAGGTACCCCGATTTGAAACAATGACTGCCTACATTTTCATATTAATGAGTCAATTAAACAGTAAACAGGCTCAATGAAAAATTATTGTGCATAGTATTTCAAGTCTTAGAACACCAGACATCATTAATTGAAATCTATTTCTCATTCTTGCCGCTGTCACTGCTGTGTCGCTGCAAATCAATTATTATTATATAGTATTAGCAATTGTGTACGAAAGTCCTTTAACCTTTTATTTGACCTTTGTATGATAAAATATACAAAGGTCAAATATATTTTACTACATACACATGACAAGTTCATGACTTACTCACGATCAACAATGAAAAAGTATGTTACATGCATTTAAACATCATACATAGAGCCATTACTCTCAAAACCAGCAATTCAATGCTGATTTTGATAATAATGGCTCTATAAATACATACATTTGAAGCGTAAGCATGAGTAAAATAGCTTATTTATTATCTACTAGCTTTTGCGCGTGGCTCCGCCCGCGTGGTACCTACATAAATAAAAAGTGGCCTATGTCCTTCCCCAGGTTTTAAACTATATCTGTACCAAATTTCATCTAAATCGGTTGAGTGGTTTAGCCGTGAAAAGGTAACAGACAAACAGACAGACAGATAGACAGACAGAGTTACTTTCGAATTTATAATATTAAGTAAGGAAGTAAGGATAGGTACTAATATTATAAAGCTGAAGAGTTTGTTTGTTTGTTTGAACGCGCTAATCTCAGAAACTACCGGCTCGATTTTTTTTTATTGTTGGATAGCTTATTTATCGAGGAAGGCTATAGGCTATATAACATCACGCTACGACCCACGGGGGCGGCGCAGTAACGATAAACGCGGGTGAAACCGCAGGAACATCTAATAAAAAAAAGTATTTATTATTCTCTGAACATTGTAGCTCATTGAAAGTTTGCTGAAGTTAATAAAGCTTTATACTTTAAATAGAAAGGACTATAATTAAGTCTAAAAATACAGAGGTCAATTATGTCCTATATTACGCTGGGGTTCCTTTTTGTTTGTAATTTTGGTTGTTGGCATTGAGTATTGTCACCATTCTCAAACGTATTGAGGTTGACCATTTATTAAAGAACTAGATTTTAATGTCATTTCACAGAGTGACAGAGGTCTGATGGCAGACCTCTAAAATCTAAAGGAATAATGGTAGTCTAAAGTTAGACCAGATGCAAGAACATTTATGGGTACAATTCCTGTCAATTGATCTTTAGACCTAAGGGTACGAAACCGCGAGTAAAAACTTGTATATATACATATATTAAAATTGTAACTGTTTGATGTCTGTATATCCTAATATTATAAATGCGAATGTGAGTTTGTTTGTTACGCTTTCACGCCTTAACTACTCGACCGATCATCATGAAACTTCGCAAGCATGTTGTTGAAAAGAAAATACATTTTATCCAGAAAAATGTATTGATACTAACCTAACCTACATTTACGCCAGCGAAGCTGTGGGCAAAAACTAGTTAGAAGAGAGAAAAATAAAATGTGGGCTTTATAAGACCTCTTTTTGGCAAAATATATTTATTTTAATTTTTCTATTTTCATCTGTCTGTATGTTTATACGCACATCACGGTAAAACTACAGCACGATATTAAATGCGGTTTGCAAAGTTGTATTGCTGGAGGTCTAATTTAAAATCTGGCATGTTTTATATTGAACGCTACCTAGAAGTCAAGTACTAAGAAATAAAAATACAGATAGGTAATTACCTCCAAATTCCACGCGCGTCGTGGACAAAAGCTAACTAGTATATAATTATCTAGTCTATGGTTAAAATCTTACAGAATCGTGTGCATAGTCTATTTAGTCTACTATATATACCGCATGTAATAATGGCGGCTTTGTAGGTCAAGAACCTCGTAATTTATGGTACCTACGGTAATAACATCGTTATACATAATTATGAATAATGTTGTCACATAATTTACTGGTTTCTTAATAAGATGGAGGACTTTTTATATAAATACAAAGCGCTGCTGTTAATTTTGTTTCTAGAATAACATCACGCCAGGTAGCGTAGGTAGGTAGCGTCTCCCGAAGGGTTAGGTAGTACAGCCAGCCAGCTGTGTTATTTATTATTGATAAAATTTTGTTTCTAGAATAACATCACGCCAGGTAGCGTAGGTAGGTAGCGTCTCCCGAAGGGTTAGGTAGTACAGCCAGCCAGCTGTGTTGTATTATTGATAAAATTTTGTTTTTAGAATAACATCACGCCAGGTAGCGTAGGTAGGTAGCGTCTCCCGAAGGGTTAGGTAGTACAGCCAGCCAGCTGTGTTGTTTATTATTGATAAAATTTTGTTTCTAGAATAACATCACGCCAGGTAGCGTAGGTAGGTAGCGTCTCCCGAAGGGTTAGGTAGTACAGCCAGCCAGCTGTGTTGTTTATTATTGTTAAAAATCGAATCATGATATTTTTCATGTGATTTGATATATTGATAATTATTCGTATGCATTCAAACATGATCTTAATTATTTTCATGCCTTTGTACAAACACGAATAGAATCGAAAGCACGGAATTAAATCAAGAAAATTGTCGGCGATATTCAGACGGAGAAGACTAAAGAAAATGTCATTATCTTCATCCGCGGGGCAATGACAAACTTATCGACACGAATAATCGAACAACGACGAATAGTTTATTATGATTCAAACAATAATCGATAACAACGGTTGATTATTTGGACATTTGCGATTAAGATGGATTATTAATTTTACCTACAAGTTTTCACAGTAGATACCAATAATAATCGCTCTATCTAAAGAAAACCTAAGTTTCATTACTAAAAACAGGAATTTGTCAGTCTGTAAGGAGCTCATATAACATTTATATCTATAGTATGAAAAACCACAAATATATATAGGTTAATGGGTACCATCGAATGTCGCACACGAAAAAGTGACTAAGCAACATACATTTGCCTTACGCGTGCCACACAGCATTCGATATGGTCAGCTATGGAAGTCATAAGTCAAAAATCATTTAGGTCACATACTAACACTTACGGAAGTCAAAGGCTATCAATTTGTGATTTAACTATTACTGAATTACTTACGTAAACTTCGTATGACATTCTACAAACAACTAGCACCTATTATAATTATCCTGAGATTTAGCTCCAACTGGAGCACCCTAGCTGGGTATCTGCCTCTCAGAACTAGCGTAGAACAATCTATCATCATTTTAATTATAAAACAAGCAAAGGAAAACTCCAGTAACGTTTATATTCATGGTTTTACTAGTTTGCCTAATTGTTTCTACAGCTGTGCAGTATAAAACTAGGTATATCTACGTGTAGTATTGTCATATACCTATGTTGCATCAGATATGATGAAGCATAAAATATGAAACTTGTATTTCTCGCCTTCTCAAGCTCCTACACTGACAGCTGCGTCGAGGGAACTAGATTTTCGCCACGTCCCGTTCCTACCTATTCTATTTGCAAATGATTCTTGCATAAAGTATTGCCGCGAACTTTAATTTTTGGCGCGCAATCTATTTTCAAATATTTGAAACAATACCAATCACACGACATGCGACCAATAACAATCGCGCTATTCTAGCGGAGGGACTCACGCGCGCTCTCATTGGTCAAAATTTGCATAACATTTCGCCTTGTTCTACATTCGAGAGTTAAGCCATAGATTATCGTCTACAACCATTATCATACACGTCATTCAATTTATTCATCAAAGTCCATAAAACCGGTATTATTCAATACGTTGAATCATTCTTATTTATCTTATTGTACTTTATATTAGTTACGACCAATATTTCCCTGTTGTTTTAGTGCTGTGAGAACGCATGTTTCGTATGAAACAGCTAAACGTATGGTGCCACATTTGAATTCTGAGAGTTAGAAAAATATACTACTAAGGGTTTTTGGCAGCATTTTCTAGGTAGGACAAAGACTGAAATTCTGTCATAAGAATAGTCTCACTATTGCCGATTGCAGAATTACCAATTCCTGCTCTCTCCTCGTAAATCTTCTATACCAGGTGCAATACATCTCTACTTTAGTCCGTCAGATAGCGGCAAATGAGGACGAAAGTTGCAAAAGAATATGCGATGCGCGGGTTAATAGGCTGACCAAAAATCCTGGCAAATAACGAATTCCTAACTTCACGTTACATGCAAATAGTGTATCTATGGGAAATTATATAAAGTTGGCAGGTATAATATATTTTAATGGCAGTTTAAACAGGTACAAGCTTAGTTCAAATTAAGATAGTGTACCTAGGATATGCTAATAAATGCATTAAAATATTTTCGATTCAATGTATGCAACCCTAGTTTTCGTACATGATTATGACTGTCTCTCCCATTGGTGTCATTTCACTACACCGTGGGCGGGATACTAATTTACATAATGTCATTACTAATAATTGTCAATCTGTAGCTACGCTGGTTACTATCTCGTTGGCATAGTGGCATGAGTTCGAGCTTATTTTAGGTTCGATCATGAGATCTCGAGTTTGAATTCCGGTCGGATAAAGTTTTATTAAATTATTCTGTGGGATAGTTCTCAGTATCAGTACGGAACAGAGAAATGTGCCCAGTAGACGACACTAGCCAAGCTCGCGCGCTTTTTCATAGTTTTTAAAAACAAACACCTTTAAACTTTCGCATATAGGTAATAATTATATTATTCGTAACGGGTATTGACGCGACGAAACGTAATGCATATTGTTTACCTATTTGATGCTTGTGTTATGACCAAGTTACAAAGGCCGTGGTCACAAGTTAAAAAGACAATTGACGAAATATGGAATATACATCTCAGCCTACCATACCAAGCGTCTAAGTATCCTTAAATGGATGATAATAAGCAGGGCTCAGTGATTGGTGAATTTATTTCATCACCTAACAATTTCATGAGTAATTTTAGTACGAGCTAAAGTATGCAGTTTTTACTTCTAGATAGCTCATCAGATAACCGTGTCAGAAGATGTAGGTCCAATCACCAATGTCCTTCATAAAATATAAATTGGATTATCTTTTATGGCGTTCACACGAGGCCGAGCCATTACTTATACAAATAGGTATAACCTTATCAAATATAATAGAAATATACCATCATACGTCTAATAAATATGCCCATCTGAAACGTATCTATACTAATATTATAAAGCTGAAGAGTTTGTTTGTTTGTTTGCTTGAACGTGCTAATCTCAGGAACTACTGGTCCGATTTGAAAAATTCTTTCAGTGTTAGATAGCCCATTTATCGAGGAAGGCTATAGGCTATATATCATCACGCTAAGATCAATAGGAGCTGAGCACCAATGAAGAATGTTTCAAAATCGGAGGGTATTTTTTCCTTTTGAGAGCTTACGCTGCGTGCGCTGCGTAAACAGTTAAAGTTTCGCAAAAATCATGTATGACAGAATTGTTCCCCTTAAAAAGTTCTAAAAAAACGTCCGCGACAGCATATGTCTATCTTTTAAGGTTGGTTAACTATAACCAATTTTATGCTAACCAAATTTGTTTTAAAATAATGCATTATTTGCGAAGGTATTATTATAAACATGATATTAATCCTTATCCAAATAAATACGTCAATCATCACAAGTATTTAATTTAAAACAAAATTGCCCTTTACATCATTCGATTTCAATGAATATCTTAGGAGATATCGCAGTTTTAAAATAACATTGCAGCAAAATAATTACCCATTACAGACAGTACAAACGATGTTTCTCCTGGTTTATTCTGCGTGATTACTACTGGTTCGATTTGAAAAATTATTTTAGTGTTGGATAGCCTATTTATCGAGGAAGGCTACAGGCTATATAACATCACGCTAAGACCACGCAGTAACGATAAACGCGGGTGAAACCGCGGGAACATCTAGTATATGTATATATGCGTTTCTATACTATTCATCCGAGTGTTATGAGAGTTGTGGGCATGCCCACAACAAGATTTCTTCTTAGTCTCACGCCTGCATCTCCGAAAGGGTAGGCCTGTATTTCGCCAGATCCCATATAAATAAACAAACGTACTTAATTAAGAGAACATAAACGTAATATTGACCAAAGACGGACATTAGCAAAAACTTTACTCTGTTTTTTGTATACCTACGTATTACTAGCCATCCACAGTTATGCTAAGTACCTAGCTTCCTTTCACAGTGGTTTCCATGGCGTATTTGTGCAAACATTTGCGCTGGTTGGCCAAAACAAATACCAACGTGTCCGTCGCGCCATATTGCAATCTTTAAGAAAATGCTTTATCCCCGTGTCGCCCTCTCTCTCTACATTCTCAATAAGCGAAAATGAGATGGATATATTCAACCCTGCTCAACCGTATACAAATAAATTTATTCCTTTTCGCGCTAATTTACTATGCACAATTTATTTTTGTTAGGCTTGTATCTTTTTTACACGGTCAAAACCACGCTCAAAACTATGACCTAATCGGATTACTCGTTGATTTCTTGCGTAACATTAACAATAAAAACGGAATCCATAAAATAACAGTATGTTGTTTGTTCTTTAAAGTCTGGTTTTCTCAATAACGGCAAGAGATATTTGGATTTTTAAATAAGCAGGTAGGAAGGTATTGAGGTAGGTATACAAGTTCACATTTCTTTATGTTAGTTTAATTCCATACAATACAAACTGCTACCTAAGCTACCTATATTGTTTGCCAAAGGAGCGCAACAGTTTTCGAATAAAAATAAATTATTCGAATAATTGTGATGTCTATTTATTCGTTGTCACCGATTGTTATTCGAACAACATCGAACATGTTAATTACACGATTCGGTAAACACATTGAGTAGACTGCGGGGTAGCGTCTAGGGTCCTCACACCTATTATATATATATATATATATATATATATATATATATATATATATATATATATATATATATATATATATATATATGTATATATATATATATATATATATATATATATATATATATATATATATATATATATATATATATATACCCGAAAAGGCAAGCAGAGCTGTATCACATCTACATTTTGCCGTAGGTTTTAGGTTAAACGTAATCGGGTGCGAGCCTATTGCCGTTTACCGGGCACTTTTCCAGACTCCTAACGGCTAATGAAAGAAAAAATACTAAAAAACCCTTGCTTTAACCGGGAATTGAACGACCTCATGCACAGCAGTCGCATCGAATACATAATGTCCTCCAGACCAAATTCGGTCACGGCGGCCAATCTTAACGGAGACTGGCCATCTGCGCAGGAGATATTATAGAGCACAAACACAAGTGCACTCTGTTCCCTAACTCTCATGATCCGATGGGACGGTAATCCGACACGACCGGAGAGAGATCAGGCGCAGGACCAACGGCTCTACGTGCTTTCCGAGGCACGGGGGTGTCCAACACCGCCAACTTCCTAACTCCGGGCTGTTATTGAAATTTCTTAACTGAAAACCCAATAACTTTTGTTGGCCCGACCCCGGGATTCGAACCCGAGACCTCATGCACAGCAGTCGCATTCACTACCGCTGCGCCACGGAAGACTAATACATACCGCCATACCAGCAGTCCTATAAGGTACATAGTTCATTTGTCATGATGGAATCCAAAAAAGAATGAATCATTTGAATTTATAATCTTCTCACAGTTGCCGTTTGGTGCACGAGCTCAGGGAGCTTAACGAGCATTTCCTTTCTGTTGTTGGAAGATTCAAATCGACATTCGACGGCACATTAATTTAAATATCGCTATAGTCTATTCAACAATGCATGAAACAAAAGATAAGCAAAGTAAAAAATGGCGACTCCTACCCGACAAAATACGAAAAGACATCGTCATCCTAAAATATGCAACTTCATTCAGTAGTATTATATTTTGACAATCACTACATTTTAGGTATCTTGACATGTAATTTATGAATGTGAATAATGAAACTTATACTTTTAACAAAATGTAATAACAGTAATTAAAAGCAACTATGTTTACGTATTTATATATTTTAATGAGAAGTCTATTATATTTTAGATCAGTAGTTCCCAAAGTGGTCTAGATGGACCCCCAGGGGTCCACGGGAGACTCGACGGGGGTTTATGTTGGCGTGACAAAAAAATGGGAGTTCACAATACGTAACCGGAGGTCCACGAAAATGTATTTGTTTTCGATAGTGAAGAACTAAAATATTGGCTTGACTTCACCTATCAATGTAGGCAGATAATATTATAAGAAGCTTAGCGACCGTTTCTTGTAAAAACTTACATATTCCATATTCAGTACCAGCAGCGGTCTCGAACCTACCGATTTTTCGGTAGTGAATTAAAAAAAAAAGGTCAGCGCGCCTACCATGGTAGGTTAAGTCCCGAGAATTTAAAAAAAAAGTTTAGCCCGTAGAGATGTGATAAAAATTTTTAATTGCATGAACTTGTTTGGTTCTTCACTAATATAAATAAATATGGTAGAAATGTAACTGCAGGGGGTCCACCGGAACCAGCTAAATTTTGAAAGTGGTCTATGAGAAAGAGTCTGGGAACCTCTGATTTAAAATGATGAAGTTCTAGATAGTTTGGAATGTGTATTATCACAGTACATATATTTATGTAGGTACTGTGGTATTATGTATGTGTATCTAGGTACGTCATACTGGTGGGCACGCCGCTGCTGCCGTCACACTAGGTATCGTGGCTTCGAATCTCACACGGGGCAATTTTTGATGTGATCCACAGAATAACGTTCTGTCTGCGGGTACTTTATGTCCCTTAATCGCATGTTATCTTATCTTAATCAGAGCCCAGTCAGCATAGACCGGCGACACTTGGACCCAGTGGGATCTTTTGTGTCAGCCCCGAGATCTATCCCTTAGCTATCTCTCTATGAATGTACTGCATCAGTCGCAGCGTAAACTTCAGAGGGAGAAGCCTGAAGTCTTCAGGGTTCGGATATGCTAATCCCATCAGACCCATCCTTACTCCAGCCAATGCATCACATTCACACATTAGGTGTGATATGGATATGGACTCGCCCTGTTCACCACAGGCTCTGTAGATCAAATTGCTAATCGCATGTTTGTAAAATCTTGTGCGACCAAAAATTTACCCACAGATCGCCATAAAAAACACTAAAGTAGCAGGTCACCTACATATTATATAGGTAAATCCAGTATTATCAAGATTAAAGTAAGTTAAGTTTCCACGATTAACCCGAGTTTAATTTATGTAATTTAGCGCTGGCATACATCTTTCCAGTTTCATACTCGATGAAAGACATAAACAAGGTTGCAAACCATACCTACATTACAAAGTTCGGAACCCCTGTATACTTAGGTACCTACCTACCTACATGTAAACCTACCCACATTTTGTAGGAGTATTCCGCTTTCGGCACCTAAGCTATTCCACTTTCAGCAACAATAGGTATTTTTGCTTGGTGCCGAATGTGGAATAAAATACCTATTGTTGCTGAAAGTGGAATAGCTTAGGTGCCGAAAGCGGAATAATCGATTTTGTAAGCTATCTTTTAAGTCCCAAATAGGAGGCTAACTTATTGCCATCAACCGAGTACTTTTCCAAACCAGTATTGTAATTAGAGTTAATTTAGCGACAATAATTTTACTATTTTTACTTTGCCCAACCCCATGCTACTGCGAGAATGACATAAAAGAAATAGCCAATATCACTTTGACCTACTCGGTAATCAAACCCGAGACGTCACGACCGGCCGCAAAATAAACGCTAGTTTATGGCACGAGACATACAAGGCTTCCACTACTTTATATTACTAATAATAATCCGGTTAAACCAGTGTCTGTGAACGCGCCCTCTTTAAAATGAATGACGAGCACATTTGCGCGGCAATCCCACATCCACGTCACGGACAGACGCCATAATTCAAAACATTGGTCATACAGATTTGAACCCATATTGGCCGCAATAGACCAAACAAATGAATTGCAGTGAGCAAAATTCGCGCCTTTTTTTGTTATGTTGGCATTGCTTCATATGTTCGCGTGAGGACGAGAGAAAGCGTGTAATTGTACAGTAACTTTACATAGATAAAAAATAACATTGTTGTACAAAATATGGAACAATGAACCTTATCGGTACAGTAATAAGAACAGCTCAAAAACAATTATAATTAACCAATGTTGACACACAATTAGCATTGAAATTAATTAAATGGATAAAATACTTAGTGATCGATAGTGGGAGGTCAATGACCTAGCTGATGGTAGCCAATCTGCCCATGACAATGACATGACACGATCGCGCTTAATCTTGATAAACTATTAAGCAACATAATGCTAAAGTCCTTGAAAAGAACTACCAAATGCATGTAATTTTCTCATAAATATTCATTAGCTATTGTAAAAATGAATTAATCATCAGATTACGTCATCGGTCATCGGGCTCGACTATCTTAGTTTCAGTTTAGATAAACGTTATCCTATCTCAAATGTTAACGAGTTAAAAACAAGTTATTTTTACTTTCTCATAAGTTATTTAGGTGGTGTAAATACTTACATAATTTAAAAGCATATAAATATAAGATCAATATACTAAATTTGTTTGTTAGATAAACTGTATAGCCGTTTAAAAATTACTCATGTTTACCAAACAAAATATAAAACATCTGTCAACATCACATTTTAATAATAGACCTTATTACGTCAGCATTAAACCTATAAAATCACCGCGCCATTGTCACAGGTGTGCGCAGTGCATTCTACAAATACTTAAAAAAAATACTCGGACTACTCAGTTCATTCCAATTTTAGCCCCGTTTCCGAAAGTGACATTTATATCGCATACTATAAATAACAATGCCGGCGAACATAAAAAAATAACCTGAAACTAAACTCTAAACATATATAAATACATAACCCGTGTCCCACACAAAGAAAATATCATAAAAAATATATTCTTCAAACTAATACACACACACATAGTAAAACAATCATGTTTACTCACGCACACATACGCGCCAACTTTATAGTACACACTCCGCAGTACATAACCTGCGCTCGTTATATACTTTTTAACTGCTATCGATTGCGAATAGAGGCATATGAAAACAAAAAAGCTCTCAGAGAAGCAAAGGTCGCGACACAATCTGCCAGCGGATGCATTTTGCAAGCGAAACCAACTTGGCAACATTGCAGATCAAGTTTGCAAACAAATACATAACCAAACATTCTATATGCGCGTACAGTACATAACAAATAATCCCTATCGGATAAAATAATGCCCATAATCCTTAAAATGTGTTAGAACGGCAAAACCTACCAAAATGTAGTGTGACTGTTACCTACGTGCAGCAGCTATCTCATTTTATAAGATAAACTATACGTACTTATACAACACATAAGTACGCGCAAAAAGCGAACATATGTTTTAACTTTCAATTACAATATAAAATAATTAAATCTCTTAAAATGTAACCTAAAAATTCTACCTTGCTTTTACCGGATACCGTACACAATTGGTAGGTTATCCTAGGTCATTGAAATCGAGACTTTCGTATGTAATATTGATATCATACGTAATAGAATATCGTCGACACTAATTATATATGTTATTTATGCAGTATAACAATGTAAAAAATATTCATCTTGGAGTAAAAACAACTTTAATCATAACGTGTTAGCGATCAAAACATTGCCCTCGTAAAATCATGTTCTAAGCCGACAACGAACTTCTATGATTGTTGCAAACATGGCGACCGCTATCTGAGCTTCTCGAGCAGCCCGTGGACGCAAATTCATGTCACAAACCTAATACAGAACCGTGTAACGTAAGCAAAAAATATCCTAAAACGATATCCACAGGGCCTCATAAAACTGACCGCGGCCACTTTCCTAGTTATCTTTTTGCCTCGAATTTTTTTTAGCAGATTCCCTGCACTACAAAGAGCTGGAAAACCAGTATGGTTGCGTAAATTGCTATGATTTTCTGTTATAACTTACCTCTTCTGCAATGACTAGTTCCTTGTAATTCAGCTCCGGATATTTACTTTCGTTGCTTTCATCCAAATTGATAGTTAATCTCACTGTTTTGTTCACATTATTCTTTGCACTTTTAGTAGCACCCACTGTTATAAGAGTAGCACGTTTAGGGTCCGACATTTTCCACCAAATTCGAGTATAAAATGATTTTTTTCAAAGCATGACACGACCTGCATTTTCAAACTGTGTAGCACATTGCCACCATGTTGGTATTCATTGTTTGGGTTGTGAGCGCCACGGAAGGAATGTGAACTATCATATTGTTGTTCACGTTTTACCACAGATGGCAGAAATTTTGTGCCTTTAACTCACAAGATGTCGCTTGAGGCATACGACAAATAATTTAAAACGTAAAAGAAACAATTCAATATTCATAAAATATTATAGCAATCCATGTAGTATTAATATTTCCGATGATTACATGCCCTAGATATAGCAAATAATGCAATAATATAAAACTACATGAACTCTTTTTCTGCTGCACCATCTAAAACACAAATATACTTACCCCACGCCGTAGTTCTCATTAAATATTGAAGATGTCGTTATTAACATCACCTGAGAAGCTGTTTTACCGACTTTCGCAGATTATACATAACAATAACGTGGCTTTTGAAAAATATAATTTTACTTTATAATGTTGTAAGGTAATTTATATAATAAGGTTATTTATAGTTTTGCCCAAATGTATATTATTAAAAGAAATACAATATTATTTAATAAGCTTGTGCTGCCATCTATACAACACTTACAAAAACAAAACAAATATGAGATAGATAAGTTCAAGTTGAGTCACAATCCGAAAGATGGTAGTAATATCAATCAAACAATTATTACAAAAATGATAATAATTATTGTTATTATTTATTAAAAATTTAGAATGTAATACCGTTTAAATAAAAACTAATATATTTTTATGAATAGTTGTAGAAAGTACGTTGCGTTAGTTTTTACAAACAAATTATTGCTTAAAAGGGGGTCCAAGACGATTATATGTAAACTCTTGTATGTGAAGATTTTTTTTCCAATTTTGTATAGGTACCTATTGGCGTTTATAAGCACGGTCGAAGTAAGTCGTGCCCAAACCATTATAATAGTACCTACTTATTATTATCAGCCCCAAACATATGATGCGCCGTCAATACTATGTCTTCTCTCCAGTTGCAACTGAACAGTTAAGGTTATGAGTTTGTACTTAGATAGGTAACTGAGTCTAGTCATTTAAGTATGTACTTAAATCCACTTTCATTGCCAATTATTAGATCGCCAAGACGAGCAAAGCGAAGCGCAAGGCACTATCTACCATTTCTCGAACCGCTTCGTCGTTTTTTGAACCCTTATAACTTGGGTTTGGATTTTACCAGATAAACGAAATTCTCGGGATATGTTGTCAATAGCGGACTTATTAAACATATTATAAAGTTTTAATTGCATAGCTCTTATACTAAAGATTTTATTGATATCTAAAAAACCCTGATTTCGTCACTGACTCACTGATGATCATCACAATTCGTAGGGTATTTCCTAATGTCCTAGAAAGCTGAAATTTGGTATGTATGCTAGTATTAGTACACAAACAACAAAAAAATTACAAAACTTGTAACTTTTATCCCCCAACCCCTTAAACTAGGGGATGGATGTTTGTATAAGACTTCCGCAATTTTGACGCTAGTGATCTAAAAATTAATATTGGGACTCCTTGTTATTATAAATAAAGAAATGAAATCCCACCAAAAACATTTTTATGTAAAATGTTGCCAAGACGAAACCATGTGACTCGCACTGTCAAAAAGTAATTAGATCTTATGTAGAGTCAAGTTAGGGTTGCCCCCCCCCCAGAGTACGAGGGGCTGACGAAGCCAGATGGCTCTGTGAGAGATTCTCCGGGCGCGGCGCGCCCGGTACCCTCCTGGGGTCGTTTTCCGTTTAATGCCGACATTCATAAGTTTTTGGGGTGGCCCTAATGACTGGGTTCCCCCCAGCCATACAGCCCCTCGCCGGGCCACAAAGCTTGAGCTTTGGGTTATTTTTATAGAGGTTTTAGCCCGAAGGCCCCCGGTCCTGTCAGTTCAGGATTACGGGTTGGGCCGGATGGGGGTCCATGCTGGACCGGACCACCCACCCCAAGACCACCCAACTGGGCAGGAAACCCATGCCTCCCACCCCGGCCTAACGGCCCCCCACTGGTGATTTTTTAGAGAGGTTGTCTTCCTCTATCGCCCCCGTATTGGGCCGGATGGGGGTCCATGCTGGACCGATCCACCCGTCCCAAAACCGCCCGACTGGGCAGGACGCCTACGCACCCCGCCCCGGCCTTACGGCCCCCACTGGTAATTTTTTAAAGAGGTTTTCTTCCTCTATCCCCCCGTCTCAAATCCACGTGTCCTCTGCTAATCAGAGGAACACGTGGAGACACCCCAAACGCGGCCCTCGCGGGCCGATAACCCCGAGACAAAATGCCTCGGGTTCCCTATGCGCGTGCCAGAGTATTAGCCACGAGTAATAATGCCCCCGAAAGGACATGATTACCCGTGTTGCCCGGGGTGTACCGGCCCAACGTCTGCCGTTCCCATCCACGAAAAATGTGGAAAGGACTAGCAACCGTCAGGCACACTAGGAGGTTCTCTCTGGCCACACACCCCAACTGTACACGCCCTAACTCTACAAGGCCTAACTTCACAAACTCTACACCTAAAGTCATAATTATTATGTGGCTTGGCCGTTTCGTTACTACAAGAATTATTGTATAACAGAAAATTTTATTTTGGATTTTTCCACCTTACTACGCTCATGACAGTGTGAAAGTAGCGAAACGGCCAAGCCACATAATATTTTGACTAAGGTGTAGAGTTTGTGAAGTGAGGCCTTGTAGAGTTTATTTCTATTTTTAAAATATTTAGACCGATTGGCGCGAAAATGAGAATGACAGAATCCAAATTCAAATGTAATATTATGTTTTTTTTAATTGTAATATATTTATGGCCAGACTAAGTATTATAAATAACATGTATTTTTAATAATAAATAACAATAACCTTTTATATATTTGTATATAAAGTTATATAGCTGAGTGTCGATTTGTTGTTTATATTCGCCGTAATTACTAAATGTTTTTGTTAATGTACCTAAGAAAAGCCACAGTGGCCTGAATACATAAAAAGAAATTGTCAATTGACTACCTATTCAAAAATATAAATATTCATAAAACACAACGTTATCGATTTTCTTCATACAAATCGGCAAATTCATATTTAAACCCCTATTATTTGTTAACTAGATTTTGCCCGCGGCTTCGATCTCGTCAATAAATTTTCATACCTCAGGTACAGTACTCTTTCTATATAAAATGTATCCTATATCCTTTTCTGTACTCCTGACACCGTGTTTGCAAGATTTCATGATGATCGGTCGAGTAGTTAAGGCGTGAAAGCGTAATAAACAAACTTACAATCGCATTTTTAATAGTCGTTAGTAGTTTCTAATCAACACAGTTTCAAGAAATCAGCGGTTACAAGCTAAGTCAATATGAGTTCTATGTGATGAATGACTTACTTACGTTTTCTTTCTAATTCTTTAAAAAATACGTATACGTATTTTTTATATGTTTCAGATAATACAATTCTATACTTATATGTATAATAACATTTATTTGGTTTGATAAATACGTTTTCTTTAATGATAAATTATGACTTTATATAATTATAAAATCAAACCATAAGATAAATGCATATATATACTACAGCACAACAAGGCAATCTCTAACAGCACCGAACAATTTATTTCTCCATCTTTCGTAAGAAAACCGACTAATTAAAACCCAAAAGGGGATTATTCAAAGTATTTAGGAACTAACTTCGCCAACACCCCATTTAACGATACCAGTTTAAAACGAAGTTATTAAAAAAATGAAAGAATCAGCAGAAACTGTCGCCTGGCCCTTAAGAAGGGTATTTTCGGAAAACGCTGATGACTTGGACATTATGAGGCCAAGATTCCTATTAAGATATGAGACATTAGTCTCACTTTAGACCTCTTTGGACGAGCTTAGTGCTCGTCCAATAAAAAATATTACTGGCAAGTTGGAAGAAAAGTATTTTTTTTGTAGCAAGAATTGCGCCATTTTCTGTCTATCGCAAAAGTAGGTTACTTTATTTATATTTTTTTATGTCAAATATAGAAAGGCGTTCAATTAAGATCGCGTTTATAACGCGTTCACAACGATAGCTAGAGACAATGCAGAGTTCCATTTCTATGTATTGTCTTGAATTTTGAAGCAGTAACTGAATAATTCTATAAGTTATTTTTTTGTCAAATAACACAAGTAACAAAAATCTTTTTTTTTTATACAGCTAAGGTGGCAAGGTGGTTAGTAGAAGTTGTAAACGGTAACCGGTTTCTGATTTGAAAATTACATACTGTTGAGAACAAATCACTGTATTTAAGTATTAGATAAAGTTTCCTTAAACTGTAATAAAATGTAACTAGATATTTGAACATCACATACTTAAGTGAATGCTTAGGTAGTTGATAGCAGTTTGATGAAATTCGATTCTGTTAGTATTTCACTTAGTTGATATTTGAGACTTTTCTTAATTCAGAAATCCGGGGTAAGACTATGTATGATGCATATTATTATGCACGGTATAAACTATAAAATATTGAATTATGTCAGCACCATCCAAAAATGGTAGTTTTGGCACCGATTCTCGGTAGGTTGTGATTTGTGTGCCGATCCTCTTTTGTAATTTGTGTGACTCATCTCTGCGTTCGAAACTGCGGCGTTTAGTGATTATGTGGCGTTTTAGTGAAACTATTTGATTTTAGTACAGAACTCTTAAAAACAAGTGTCACTAAACGTAGCTTTGAAGTTTTGCTGTTCTATATAACTTATACCATTAATTATGCCTCAAATGCCTGGGTATATATTTAACACATGTTTTTTATTTGATTGTAATAATAATTGTGACAAAAAAATGGGGGTCCACAATTCATAAGCGTGGGTCCACGAGAAAATTTATTTGCTTTCGATAGTGAAGAACTAAAATGTTGGCTTGACTTCACCTATCAATGTAGGCAGATAATATTTTAAGAAGCTCAGCGACTGTTACTTGTAAAACCTTGCATATTTCATATTCAGTATCAGTGGTCTCGAATCTAATTTTTCGGTAGACAATAATTACTAAAAAAATAGCTAATCCTCAGAGATTTTATTAATTTTTTTAGAATATGATACCAATTTAGCTGCGAATCTCTGTACTAAACCATCAAAGTTCTAAAGTAACTTACTCCTACATAGGTACCTGCTAACAGGCTTACTTATAAAAATATCGCTGACTAAAACTTAGTCACCTCCCAACTGAGTAGTTCTCAAGTCCTTGATTCACCTTTGGTCTACGACCAGACTCGTCGCTGATACGTAATTATTATCTAACTAAAACTCAACAATGAGTTGAGTTGTCTATGGATGAATATTTCTGATTAGACGCTATTTTTATTTTATGTCTTATAGAAAAGCTTTCTATATGTATATTTAAGTCGCAACAGTAGTTTAACTAAGTTGTATTCTTTTTGGTTTTTATAATTTTTTTGCTTTTAGTAGTTTTCTTTTTGTTTTATATTTTAATTTTGTGTAGAGTATCTGATTGATAGTGCAATCTCAATGCTTGTCGAGTTTGCCTATAATTGGATTTGCATCATGTTTAAGAATATATTTACATACCTATGTTAATTCATAAGTTTAAAATGTAAAATCGATTGGGGAACCGTACAATAAAATAAATAAATAAATAATCACTTAATTATTTGAGATTGCTTATATAGCAACTAAAACTTTACAGCGTTACTTATATAGTAACGCTGTAAAGTTTTAGTTGCTAACACGGCGTTAAACAAACAAGCTTTTGAATTTAAAAGTACAAATGAGGAAGGCCCACTGTACTAACCACTTGCTAATACCAAACGGAGCACGAAGTAGATATTATTTCTCGAATCCTGAGATATATGACCCCAGTGGGTAGATATTATTCATTAGAGAAAATGAAATTTTGACCTCACCCACTGTAGAGGTTTTAATGTCGAACCCAACCAATTGCAAAGCCACTTGTAACTGCTTTACCGACGTTCGTTTTACAGAGTGACCTATTAATTTGTGATTATATGAATTAATCCCTTTTAAGTTGGCCTTTTGGGTCTATTGAGAGATCCATTTGAGCGTATGAATATATTTTCGAGTGGAGTATAGCAACTCTTTGTATTTTTCGGGCAAAGGAATGTTTGACATTATGCCAAGGATTTGTGGCATTATTTATATAAGTACTTTGATCTTTTTCTATTCCTTATAGGTAAATACTGCGTATTTGTTTTAGTATCGTAAATTGCGGTACTGTTGACTCGGAACACAAGGGTTTGTTACCCGTGATGGAATAAGACAGTTGCAAGGAAATAGTTTAAAAAGACAGTTAATAATAAAATTATCCTGTATGACTCACGGGGGGAAATACTAGCATTTTAATTCAGAAATGATTTAAATGCTAGTCTTTCCTGGTTTTAGTAGGAAATGCGGGCAGTGTAATCGCTGCAGCGTAAATGCTAAAGAATACAAACGTTTTCCGCTGGAATAAATGAAAATGAGAACAAAAAGAAAATACTGAATCTGAATCTGCCACTGCTATGTTCCTATGTTCTGCTTTTTTCATAATTAAATTATTATAAAGTCTAGTAAAGTTGGGAATATATCCATACGTTAAAAAAAATTAGTTCCTTTTAAAGGACGAAACAACAATTTTGTAATTAGTTATTTCTTTCACACACAAAAATTTTTTATTCAGGGCTCAGCGCAATAATTCTACCTAGATCTGATAAAACCTTTAATAATATTTTGATGTCTGCATTTCCTCGTAATAAATAGGTATAGTTCTTGCAACTCACGAAGGCGAGCGGGCTTTACTTGTAGTTGGACGTGTACACACACAGTGCGGTAGTGTGCGTGTTTGACAGAGCGGTCAGTTGCGAGCGACACTTACACACACACATACATATACGCGTTTACCACAAATAAAGCCCGCTCGCCTTCGCGAGTTGCAAGAACTGTATCAGAAGTGTTTTACACTAGATTTTTCCCGCAGCTTGTCATGATATGTCAATTTTCTATCCCTCAAGAACAGTACTTTTCTCTGGATGAAATATACTCTATGTCCTTTTCTATATCCCTGACAACGTATATGCGAAATTTCATGATGATCGGTAGAGTAGTTAAGGCGTGAAAGCGTAACAAACAAACTCAAATTTCGCATTTATAATATTAGTTAGGATACATGTTAGCCCTACTTTAGTCTTGCAACAATTATTTGTTTCCAATTAGTTGCTTTCTACATATTAGCTGTTGTAAATTCATCAGGCGTTTTGTTTTATTTAATTTTCAAGTACCGGCTATTCGTTTATTGTAATTTTTATGCTTACTTATTCATATTTTATTTCATTACATTATCCTTGTACGCACAGCGACATATCAACCAAGACTGGACTTTGAACTATTAGAAGTTGAACGCTGCGAATCGTGTGAGAGAGTGCGTTATATTTTTGTTATTTTGTCTCACTCACGCTGAACTGGCCGCGACGCTCTATCCTTACCATTACATCGACACCACTATGCACTGTCCCTTTCCGACAATTCTCTATTTTGTATGTAGCGTAGTTATGCGTATATAGGATGTCTAACTTCATGTGTAGCCGTGCGTACTCTCGCTACGGAAACTGATTTTTATTTACACTCCTGAGATCGCACTTCTACAATACATCGTTATGTAAAGTACATAGAAGTAAAGTTCAAGTACGCTTGCACACAACGAAGTGACGATATTAATTTATGTTTGTTGTAAGTTTTAGGAAACAATAACAACTAACAATGCGGTCATGCTGGATGTGTTGCGGCTAACTTTGGCCCACTCTCGTGGACAAACAGTTTGTTAGTTCATTAGTAGATAAATATGTTCTATATTATAGTACATATATACCAGTTTATATATCAGATTAATATACCAGTTTAATATAATTTCGAAAGCCCTCAAGCTTTTGTAGTTAAATTATGTTAATTTAATAGACAATACAAATGTCTCTAAACGATACATTATCTAATACAAGTACTATAAAATTTGTGTCTAAAACAATTACTTAAACAGAACAGGTTAAAATACAATAACGATTAAAGTGGAATTTCAATGGCGTCTTTACGTGGAATAATGAAAAAGCAGAGTAGTAGAGCCTTGCCGATTTTAGTATGAATGGACCGGCTCGACCGGGGAAGGACTACCTTCTAGAATATCGACGTGAAATAGCAGTATTCCTACAGTTGTGTTTCGTTCAGTGAGTGAGAGTGCCGGAGCCCAATCACCCTTTTCCCCTTTCCCGCTTCTTCTCCTTCCCACTTCGTTTCCTAAAGGGTCGGCAACGCGCTAGTGATGCATCTGGTGTTGCAGGCGTACATAGGCTACGGTGACCATTTACCATCAGGTGGGCCGTATGCTTGTTTGCTACTCTAGCTGTATAAAAAAAAAGCCGTTTAAAATGGCGTTATTTCAGACGGGTGGTAGATTCGTCGAGTACTTTTGAACTGTTCGGTTGGCGTAGTGAGTTATGTGGGCGCTTCTTTACTACCATTTTGCCGAATACAACACTCGGTGCTCGAATCCCACATGAGACAAAACTTTGTGTAACTCACAAATGGTTTTTCTTTGAGTCTGGGTATTCTTTGTGTCCGTTGTTTGAATGTTTGTAAAGTCCCCCGCGACACAGGAATTATTCATAGTGCGGGAGTTAATTTTATAAAATATATATGTACCTGTATAAGAGTAGCGATAGCTCAGTGGGGAGACCAACAGACTGCAATGCAGAGGGTCTCGGGTTCGAACCCACGTCGCGCACCTCTGACTTTCGAAAGTTATATGACTTTTCGAAATTATGTGCGTATTGATTGACAATAATTATCGCCTGCTCCGTGCCTCGGAGAGCACGTTAAGCCGTCGCGTCGGTCCCGGCTGCCATGAACATCTATGGCAGTTGTTATTGGGAAGTCAGTGCCTTCTAATATCCTGACACTGGTCTAGCCTTAAAGTATCGTTTGCCTTCGGGTTGCGGAGGTCAGGTGGCAGCCGCTCCGTGTAAAAACTGATATCCAGTCAAATCCGGTTAGACTAGAAAGCCGACCCCAAGTGACTTGAGAATAATATCTAAAGGCTAGGGAGAATATACCTATATATTATTAGGATGGCTTAGGGGTGTAAGTAGTCGCGTCACTACTGCCGCTAAGTGTTATGGGTTCGAAATGTTCTATTCGAAATAGTTACTTCAAGTCTGGGTTTTCTTTATGGTCACATCTTAGTAAAAAACACCCAGAGAGCGAAAATCTCTCAATAGCAGCCTGTATTTTGTTTGCCCTGAGGAAAGAAACTCCTGGCTTTTATTGAAAGATATTTAACAGCTAAATCCAATGTATTTTGTACTGTTCCGGACCGAGAATGGAAACCAAATCATAATCACCGAAAACTTTTTTGTGAACTTAGTGTAAATTTTAATGTTGACAGAATACATCTTTAATTCATCTTTCATTAATTATAAAACAATTATGTTAATTTAGTAATATATTATTTATGATATTTATCATATAATTTACATATATACCTATATATGTATTTACACACAATATAGATACCTATATATATAAATATATTATTAGTTGTCAAGAAATTATTTTTATTTCGTTAAGATTTAATTTTTCATTTTCAAGTAGGTAAATTTTACGACCGAGCAAACATTTAAAAGCATTGTAAATCGTTAAAGGTACCCCCAGGCCCCACAGGCTTGCCTGTGAGGCCAAAAGATACTACATCAATGTATGTTTTATTCTGGTAATAAAAGTATTTTGATTTGATTTTGAATGCTCAGGAGTCGCATTCACTACTCATACACATTAGGTACTCGTAAATTATGATCAGTTGTACAGAATGATGTCACGTGTATTACAAATGTTAGCCATCTCCTTTATTTTATGTCTTTCATGTCCTGATCTCTTGTAAACTATGTCATTTGTAACCGAATAAGCTCTGTTCATTAATTATAAATGTGTTGCTTTTAATTGAATAATCGTGTTTCTATTGTAAATGTACGTACTATGATAGAATATTAGTATCTGCCCGCGGCCTTGCTCGCTCGGGAACAGCACTTTTTCTGGATGAAAGGTATATTTTATGATGATCGGTCGAGTAGTTAAGGTGTAAACGCGTAACAAACAATCTCACATTCGCATTTATAATATTATAGTTAGAATACTTTAATATTCACTGTAGTGAACTATATTCCTATGTGATGAAACACACATGTTAAATCTATACTAATATTATAAAGCTGAAGAGTTTGTTTGTTTGTTTGAACGCGCTAATCTCAGGAACTACTACATAGTTCGAATTAATTTTTTTTTGTTTTTGGATAGTTTTTTTATCGAGGAAGGCTATAGGCTATGTAACATCACGCTACGATCCACGGGGGCCGTGCAGTAACGATAAACGCGGGTGAAACCATCTAATTTGATATAACTGTATAATAATTGCTTAGGCGTCGCAGAGGTATTGAAAGCGACTGCTGTATTTGAAGTCCTGGGTTATGTTTTGAAGTCTGGTCGTTTCAATAAACAACGAAATTTCTTCTAAATTTCATTAGTGCAAACATGATAGGTACTGAGAATATTTTATAATATGTATGATATCATTATGGACGTTACTTATTTTATACTGCCTTTTTTGTGTTACTGTTATTATTCTTTATTTTTTAATTTAAAACTCAAAACGAAATTTTTGTTTTCATTTATTTATGAGAAAGTGTAGCCTCAATAATTTTAATATAAATAATTTAATGATCTGGGAGCTGCGTCTGCCAACAAACTGCATAGCAGTTTGTTGGCAGAAGTATTAGATGAATGAATTAACTGTAACATGTTAACTCTAGACAGCTAGTAAGCACACATAAAAATCAAAAATTAACATACATATTACAGCATCAAATTCCCAACTAAAATAAGATAACATTAACAAAGTCCTTAACTTTTATTAGTCTACATAATAAATTATTAGCCACTTTATTCATACACCTAAATTAAAAGGTCTATCCCAAATTAAAGCCTACAGAGGCCATATCCCTTCTGATTACCACGCACATTTGAGCCTCATAAAAAGCTAAGAATACATAGGAGGGGTGAATTTAAATAAATTTCAGTTCTAGTAGCAAAGGGTTGATTATAATATTTATGAGAAGTACGTAAGTTTAGTTCGCGCGTGACTCAAATTTCACCCTTTCTCTTCGTCCAGGGCGCTACTCGCCAATTACTGTGGATGTGCGAAGTATTACCGATGGAGATAAGGTATTATAGATATACATAGAATAGTAAGTTGTTTTTCGCATAAACCAATATTTATCAGAAGTAAACAGTAACTAGTGTCATGATTTCTTATTTTTGTAAATAATTATTTTCGGGAGTTTTTATTTATTCAATTGGCAACACAGCCAACTATCATTTTTAAATAGTGGGGTCATTGTGGAGGGAAAAAATAACTCGTTCTCTCGGCGAAAGATCGCTCGGCAGTAAGGAACTAGCATTCAACTGAGTAAGACGTTCTCAATAGTCCGTGTAATTGCTGTGAGTTTGGTAATATAGTCACATAATATTTTAGACGATTGAGTTTCATTATACTGGTAAAAGTATTTAACAATAATAATTTAAAGTTTCAAAATTATGTAATAATAGTCTTTATAAAAAAAAAAACAATGCTGTAAAAGCCGTATAAAGTTGTTTAATATTATAATAATAATTATTATTAAAAAAAATCCTTGTGATATAATATTTACAGATATACATTGTTAAATATTTCAAGAAAGTATCCTAACAAATATCATGAATGCGTATGTGAGTTTGTTTGTTACCCTTTCATGCCTTAACTACTCGACTGATCATCATGGAATCTCGCATACACATTTTTAGGGATACAGAAAATGAGATAGGGTAACTTTTATACAAAAAAGTACAGTTACTAATCAATTTACACAAGCCAAGCCGCAGGCAATATCTAGTACATGCATAAAAATAAAAAATAATGGGCCTCACATAATTTTTAGTTTCTATGTAATAAATAAAATAAATAATGATAATATACGCATGCAAAATTTCTCAGCATCGCTGTTCGCACTGGAAACATTTCCAGAAGTCTGACATCATTGCCATGTTGTATGTTACATTCAGCCAAATGCCAGGTTTCTGAAAGTTACTACTTTATATATAATACTACAATTGTGGAGTCTCGGCGCCTGTACTCGAGCGCCGAGACTCCACGATTGTAGTATTATAGAATTGTTCCTACAGGATGTCGGTACCCACGGCCAGTTCCCACTATGTCATCACTTACCACTAGCAGGGAGGTCACCCTCACATACTGAAGTGGTCGCGTACAGTTCGCTTTCAGAGGAATATTCTTCCGCGAACACTTCAATAGTGGAATGAGCTCTGCTGAGGTTTTCTCGAGCTACTACGGTATCTATGGAGTTCTTCAAAGGGGTTAACCTGTCAATTGTGGGAATGCCAGAAATAATTTAAAAAAAAAAAGCAATTGTGTCTAACCAGACACAATTGTTTTTTTTTTAACACCAGCATCATCATATGTTTATAATTGCCAACAAATAACCATGTGTTGGCAATTATACACATATGATGCTGATGGTGTTGCAAGCATCCATAGATTACGGTAACCGGTTACCATTAGGCGGGCTGTATGCTTGTTTGCTACCATAGTGCTATAAAAAGATATAGATGATATTCATAAAAGATATAGATGATATTCATAAAAGATATAGATGATATTCATAAAAGATATAGATGATATTCATAAAAGATATAGATGATATTCATAAAAGATATAGATGATATTCATAAAACCTCTATAGACCAGCAGTAGTGAATGCATAGCTATGCGCCAAATGTTGACTTTGTCGTTCACAATTAATGTTTTCAGATACCTAAATAAATAAATAAACTTTGACTACGGAAATTACGGTAACCGCTTAGTATTAACTTTAATCTGTCAAGTCTTAGAATACTAGACATAATCTATACTAATATTATAAAGCTGAAGAGTTTGTTTGTTTGCTTGAACGCGCTAATCTCAGGAACTACTGGTCCGATTTGAAAATTCTTGCAGTGTTAGATAGCCCATTTATTGAGGAAGGCTATAGGCTATATATCATCACGTGTTTGCTTGAACGCGCTAATCTCAGGAACTACTGGTCCGATTTGAAAATTCTTGCAGTGTTAGATAGCCCATTTATTGAGGAAGGCTATAGGCTATATATCATCACGCTAAGATCAATAGGAGCGGTGCACCAATGAAGATGTTTCAAAATCGGAGGCTTTTTTTTCCTTTTGAGAGCTTCCGCTGCGTGCGCTGCGTAAACAGTTAAAGTTTCGCAAAAATCATGTATGACAGAATTGTATTCCTTTAAAAGTTCTAAAAAAAAGTCCGAGACCGCATATGTCTATCTTTTAAGATTGGCTCACTATAACCTTTTTTATGCTAACCAAATTTGTTCTAAAATAATGCATTATTTGCGAAGGTATTATTATAAACATGATATTAATCCTTATCCAAATAAATACGTTATTCATCACAAGTATTTAATTTAAAACAAAATTGCCCTTTACATCATTCGATTTCAATGAATATCTTAGGTGATATCGTAGTTTTAAAATAACATCGCAGCAAAATAATTACCCATTACAGACATACAAACGATGTTTCTCCTGGTTTATTCTGCGTTATTTTAAATTAGCACTGTAGGTATATTTATAAAATTTTGTTTAATGGTTCTTATGTGGTTTGTGGATTTAACAAAGAAAGTTTCAGCTCCTTTAAAATTGTATTATAGGTGCCTACGACCCACTTTCTCTCTTATGTGACGCAGGCGAAGTTGCGCGCGTCAGCTATCTATACTAATATTATAAAGCTGAAGAGTTTGTTTGTGTGTGTGAACGCGCTAATCTTAGGAACTAATGGTTCGAATTGATAAATTATTTTAGTGTTGGGTAGCCCATTTATCGAGGAAGGGTATAGGCTATATAACATCACGCTACGACCCACGGGGGAGGCGCAGTAACGATAAACGCGGGTGAAACTGCGGGAACATCTAGTTTATAATATATTATGTTAGGCAATAGGTTAAATACGTATTCAATCATAATCATTTCTGATATAAATATTTTAACTCGGATAGCCAAAATTTCACTGGTTTAATTATCATTAATCTTAAAATACATACAATCGTTTCAACGTAATTTCATTTAGTCGAGACAATAGTTATATTAATTTTAAATTCAAACACAATGTAAGAATATTATTATAATCAGCACAATACACATAATATCATGTAAGGTTTTCTAGAAATTTCTATTTAAGCTTACATAGAATCGACATTCAATATTATCAGACACACGATAATATCAATTCAAACATCAACGCAACCTTTGCTAGATTTTATATAGAAAATGTATTAAAACGATACAATTTTGTTTATCCTAATCCTAACTAATATTATAAAAGCGAAAATGAGTTTGTTTGATTGTTACCTTTTCACTCCTAAACCACTGAACCGATCATCCTGAAATTTTACGTATACGTTGACAGGTGTACAGAAACGGACATAGGCTATCTTTCATCTCGAAAAAAACTACTATTCCCGAGGAAAACAATAATAACGTTCTTATGATAATAGATGGCGTCACGTGTCTTTCAAATCATGATTGAATTATATTATTACGAGCAGAGTACAACCCGAATTGATTGTCAAATTCAAAATTAACGCAAGCGAAGCCGCGGGCAAAAGATAGTTTAATAATAATTTACAGTTAAATTCAAGCTATTTACTTAAATATACCGCTCCAGCTAAGCTAGAATGCTTGTGTTAGGAATGGGTTCACGTTGGCTGTGCAATGTGTGGGATTCGAATCCGCTAACTCTCGATCGGAAGTCCTTTCCATTATGCTACCGCCGCTTTCATTCGTTATACTTATAACTTAAATAATTATATTCATCTTATTATTTTACTAGCTTTTGCCCGCGGCTTCGCCCGCGTTAATTTAGAATTTGAAAATCAATTCGGGTTGTACTCGGCTTGTATTAATATAATTCAATCATGATTCGAAAGACACGTGGCGCCATCTATTATCATAAGAATGTTATTGTTGTTTTCCTCGGGAGCAGTAACTTTTACAGAATGATAGGTTCAGTGGTTTAGGCGTGAAAAGGTAACAAACAAACAAACTCATTTTCACTTTTATAATATTAGGATTTTTATGAATATTTATAAAAAATCTTTTTTAAATGCAATATAAAAATAAAATACTTAGTAAGTCTAATAAATATATCGTATAGGTAATAATAGTTATAGGCCTTACATATTAGGCAAGTTTGCATTTAAATGCAATTTATAGAGAATGTGTTTTAGAAATTTTCTTATAAGAAGGTTACAAGCTTTTTGTAAGTTTTATAGTTAAGACTGACCTTGACACAAGTTCAATTGGTCGCAAGTTCAACTTTCGCATCTTTTTTCGCATGTTACCAACTTTGAAAAGTGTCTTGAAGAAAATGAAATATAGTGGCGGTGTGTGTAGGAGAATGGGCTAGGAGCAGAGTAAGATGGAAAGAAAGAGAAAATGAGGCACATAGTTTGTAGGAGTACAAGGTAGATGCATGCATGCTCAGAGCTTCCTCTATGTACCGGTATGTATTTTATTAGTATGGAAGTCCCTAAATAGACTTCGCAGTTAGGTTGGCTACTGTAGAACGTACTTGTGTAGGTGGGGCTTCAGGGACCCCGGCCTTGCTCGGCGTGACTGTGGTGAGCTGGAACAGACGTTGGCACATTTGTTGGTATGCCCTTCTTGCTCAATATCAGAGTTTTGTGCGGCCCCTCCTAACGCAATTAGAGTGGCCGAATATTATGCAAATAATATATACTAGTTTTCCTCCGCAGTTTCATCCGCGTAAGTCCCGTTCCCGTGGAAATATTGGGATAAAAAGTAGCCTGTGTGTGAATCCAGGTCTCCAGCTATCTACATGCCAAGTTTCATTGCAATCGGTTTAGTAGTTTTTGCGTGAAAGAGTAACAAACATCCATACATCCATACAAACTTTCGTGTTTATAATATTAGTAAGGATTTCTAACAAGACCATTGACACGAAGAAGAAGAAGTGGTTTGACGTACATTGGTAACTGTGGGAATCTTCCAGCAATGTGAAAAATGGAATGATTCATGACATTCTAATGAAAATGCATCAATAGTCGATATTAACTAAGCACCTATGTCGTATAAACGGTAGTCTTCCTCTATCTATATTAAATCTTATCCTATAGTAGTAGAGCCTCGCTGATTTCAGCATGAATGGGCCGGCTCGACCGGGGAAGGACTACCCTGTCACAGAATATCGACGTGAAATACCAGTATTCCTACTGTTGTGTTTCGTTCGGTGAGTGAGAGTGCCGGAGGCCCAATCACCCCCTTTCCCCCATCCTTCTTCCATCTCTATCCACCTTCTCCTTCCCACTTCCTTTCCTAAAGGGTAGGCAACGCGCAAGTGATGCCTCTGGTGTTGCAGGCGTCCATAGGCTACGGTGACCGCTTATCATCAGGTGGGCCGTATGCTTGTTTGCCATCTTAGTTGTATAAAAATGTATATACATATATATATATATCGATTTTTATGAGCGCAGATCTGTTTCATAATATGAAGTCAAAACATGAGCTACGAAAAATAAATTACGTTATCTTACACAAAAATCAAAAACAAACCCCAAATTCATCTGAAAGCTTCGTAACTTCTCAACATTGATACCACATCCATTCCTATTTGCGGAGAACACCGGGGTATATTGGCATTGGATATTTTCCAGTTCAATCTAGCCGGATTTAGCATATAGGTGTGCTCAGAGCTTCCTCTATGTACCGGTATGTATATTACAGTGCCTTATGGCTAGCTAGGTAGCGACTTATAGAAAATTTGCTATAGTACATATGGAATTCTTATTGAAACTATTATAGGATTCGAATGGATAAGGCATCGGAATGGCTATCGAGAGGTCGTGGTTTAATTATATTGATGTGAAACCATTCCTAATACAAGTTATTCCTAGTACAAGTATACAAACATATCTATATATTAATACGTGAAGCAAAAACTTTGTACCCCTTTCTACAAAAATAGCGCGGACGGAGAAGTATGAAATTCGGCACAGTTAAAGTTTATATGGAAGAGGAGTGGCGAATCCTAATATTTATATAAAATATGCATTAAAAATACATTAAATTCATGAAAAAACTCTACACGCACACAACCATGCAATTGACACACGCACTCGAATCGCGTTCGTAATATTTTGGCATGGGGCGGCTGATGTCGTATAATTCTTCGTAACTATGGTTACATTCGTTATGTACCTATTGAATTTCGCGGTATATAAAATAACGACCAAACTTAAAATTTAAATCAATTATGGTCGAATTTCGACCACTTGGCGACTGCTAGTTAACTTAATTGGATTAGTTAGACGGATTAACAAGTATACTTGTACTTACATATTACTTTGTTATATCTGTACTGTGTTATATTATTGTGAAAGAGAGAAATAAATACTTATTATTATACATACCAGCCCTACTAATATTACGGATGTGAAAGTTTGTGAGAATGGATGAGTAGATTTTTGTTACTCTTTGACGCAAAAACTACGCAACCGATTGCGATCAAATTTGGCACGTAGATAGCTAGAGACCTGGATTAACATATAGGCTACTTTTTATCCCGATACTCCCAGGGCATCGGCACTTACGCGGGTGAAACCGCGGTGCGCAGCTAGTAGTTTATAAAATGTCACGCAAGGTCAGTGTAAGACCCCAAGTTGGACTATCAGGTTGGACAGAGTGTTATTAGGTGTTTTTGCTTGAAAATTCTCATAAGCAGTATGAAGACTGGAAGACGACTTTGTATATTGTTATGGACTCTATGAACTGAGACTTGAAATATAGCTGGTGAAAAGTGGTATAGTGGTATATTATTACGGGATATATAGATGTGAATTTATGTATTCCAAGTTTCGCATAACATTTAATTCGAATGCTGTTATATTTTATGTTTGAAACCAGATCTTTATTCAAGAAAATGTTATTTCTACGGAGGGAAACAGTGAATGTGTATAGTGAGTATTAATCCGCTGGATTATGATTTATAGTCAGTTTTAGAGAATATGGATACTCTAAACGCCATGGTAATTTGGAGTCCCTAAAACAATCCATAATAATAGCAGTGAAGAACTTTCCCATGGAGAGAGTGCGTGTTTTTATTGATAACTGGCCTCAACGGCTAAAGGACTGTGTTAAAGTCAATGGAGATCATTTTGAATGAGATTCATATATTTTAATGTTATTCTATTAATGTATAACTTAGCACACATTACAGTAATAAACAGCTATATAATAGAAAAACAAAAAATTTTCTTGTAACAATGCTTAGCAAGACTAGGTATTGAGTAGTAGAGCCTCGCTGATTTCAACATGAATGGGCCGGCTCGACCGGGGAAGGACAACCCCCTCACACCCCCTCCCGAAATAGCAGTGTTACTACTGTTGTGTTTTGTTTGGTGAGTGAGAGTGCCGGAGGCCCAAATACCCTTTTTCCCCCTTCCCGCTCCTTCTCCTTCCCACTTCCTTTTTTTCCTAAAGGGTCAGCAACGCGCAGGTGATGCCTCTGGTGTTACAGGCGTCTATAGTCTACGGTGACCACTTACTATCAGGTGGCCCGTATGCTTGTTTGCCACCTTAGTTGTATAAAAAAAAAAGGTGTATAATTATTTTTAATGTCTTCTCTCGCACCGATTTATTTCCTGTGTCACGAGGTACTTTGCAAACATTTAAACACAAAGCACAACCCGACCTGAAACAATTATTTGCAGATGACATCAATTCTAGTCCCGTGTAATCGAATCTACGATATACTTCACAGTTACAGCGGCAAGCTTTCCACTTAAATTACTACGCTATCTATGCAGCCAAAATAAAACAGATAAAAGCTAATATGAAACTTCTTCAATGGCGATATCAAACTGATTATTAATAATAATAATCTCCTCCAGACCGATTTTCGGTCACGGCGGCCAATCTTAACGGAGACCGGCCATCTGCGCAGGAGATATTACAGTGCACAAGTATATGCGCAAGCACAAGTGCACTCTCTGTTCCCTAACCCTCATGATCTGATGGGACGGTAATCCGACACGACCGGAGAGAGATCAGCCGCAGGACCAACGGCTTTACGTGCTTTCCGAGGCACGTGGGTGTCTAATACCGCCAACTTCCTAACTCCGGGCTCGTGTTGAGATTTTTTAACAGGAAAACCCAATGCCTTTTTGTCGGCCCGACCCGGGATTCGAACCCGAGACCTCATGCACTGCAGTCGCATTCACTACTACTGCGCCACGGAGGCAGTTTAAACTGATTATTATTTAGCCCACGGCCCGGCTCGATTGAATTCACCCATATTTTTATTAAGGTGAGGTGCTGCGGAGAATCGTATGCTTATTCTCGATAGTCCCTATCACGTAGGCGAAGAGCACCTTACCTTTTTATATGCAGGGACTTTTAATATGTGAAAAATAAAATTACTATTTTTTGCCCGCGGATTCGGTCGCTTGAATACTGGGTGTAAGGGACGGCGTACCGAAAACTTTAGCAAGACGTCTTTCTATAAGTATTTATCACGACATAAACTTCAATTATAAAAAAAACGCAAGATTAAAATGTTATGTAGATTAACATTATTACGCGGTACGCAATGGATTGCTACCGATACAACGCACTCGACATACTGCGCGCATAAAAACAGCTGATCTATTTAAATCACGATCATTTAATTACATTGCTGTATTGTAGAAAAATGTGGCATTTTATTATGTTATGATGCAAAGTCAGAAAAATGAAAAATTGCAGAGAAGCAATTGTGATTGTTTAAAAAAATTCTAACGATTTTTAACTCAGAATGATGGTCTGAATCTACTATTTCAGTTTTCGGTACACCGTCCCTTACACCCAGTATAGGTTAGGATAGTAACAATACTTTAGGATGATAAGTACCCGTCCTTTTCTGTATCCCTGACAACGTGTATGCAAAATTTCACGATAATCGGTCGAGTAGTTAAGGTGTGAAAGCGTAACAAATAAACAAACTTACATTTGCGTTTTTGGCGTAGTGGTGTCAGTGGTCGTCTCGCCGCTGCCACTGCACCGAGTGTTGTAGGTTCGAATCCCACACGGGACAAAACTTTGTGTGATTCACAAATGGTTGTTCAGAAGCTTGGTGTTATAGATGTTCCTTGTTTGAATGTTAATAAAGTCTCCCGCGACAAAGTATTTATTCCTAGAACGGGGTAGAACGTAGTCAAGGTGTCTGGAATGCGTGGGATTCAAACCAATAATACTGAGTGTGATGGCAGTGGTGACGCGCCCAGTGGCTCAATGCGCCATCTGTGCAATATAATGTGTATATGCAATCCTTACTAATATTGTAAATGCGAAAATGAGTTTGTTTGTTTGTTACGCTTTCACGCCTTAACTACTCGACCGATCAACATGAAATTATGCATACACATTGTCAGGGGTACAGAATAGGACATAGGGTATCCAGAAGAGTTTCATCCAGAAAAAATAACTGTTGTAAACCTAACCTAACCTAACCTACATTTACGCGAGCGAAGCCGCGGGTGAAAGCTAGTATAATATAGATATTAGGATACAGTAACTTATTTCATGAAGCAGACTCATTGTAAACTGTAGTATATAATATCGTCTTCTGTTTACGCGAATGTTATTCATTGAAATAAAACTACTATATACGGATTTTATCGTAACAGTTTTTCAAAATTTTGTAATAAAGTGTCAAATAAACAACGCGATAAAATCCGTATATAGTAGTTTAATTTCAATGTAGTATATATTTTCTATTATTGAATTAATGCAGTTGTGGTTTTGCTGGTGAAATGGTAATAGTTTTTGCGGTATACGTTGTGGTATTATCCGCTGTTCGCTTAATGGAATCAATTTAAAATACAGGCTTATTTTATCTAGCATTTTTATAGCTACTGACCCTTTAAATAGCCAAGCTAAGGTCATCAAATGGGATAATATCAAAGCTATAACTACTTCTCATTCACACGCGAGTGGTGTCAGCCGATTGCCGGAGTACTGCCAGTTGTACTGCCAGTTGTACTGCTGCGTTTGTGTCGCTTGTTTTAGTATTATTTAATAGTTATTATTTTTTTTATAGTGACACGTCAAAGTGGTTGTAACGGATCTGATGGAAAGCCCAATTATTATTACAGTCCAGGGACAGTGACGACGAGAAGATAGATCTATGTCTTCTAGCCGTCGTCAGTGTCAAGCCGGTCTGACCAGATGCTTCTTCACACTACGTTTGAAGGACCTAATGTCATAGAAGGCATTATTAGCTTACCGATTGCAACGTTGCGACCTACGCGCACCTCGGTGGACTACCTCCACTTGAAATATAGGTACTATACTTTAAGGTCCCAGACAAGGTACAGCGATTTTGGGTGAGCTTGGATGAATGGTAATTTCTGTTTAGCTAAATAAATATACATGACTGCATTTTGGGTAGAATTCTACACAGTGCGCAACGGTGGAAGTAGGATTTGAAATATAGGTACTCTACTTTAAGTTCCCAGACAAGATACAGCGATTTTGGATAATGAATGGTCATTTCTGTTTAGCTGAATAATTCTGAAATCACGACACACACATGTGCGTAATACACCTCTGTTTACCCCATTGCGGATATATATAGGTCTTTGTCTATGTTATCTAATTAACCTGTTGAGACGCACTGCCGGCCAAAAACAATAGGTTTTCAATGATGTCTGGCATTCTAACAATGAGGTAGTTTTTTTAAATCTAATTATCACTTTACGAAAACTCTAAAATAAAAAGATTTTTTACTCCAATATAAATAAGATATAAACGTATAAATAAGATATAAACGTTTGAAATCTGGTAGTAGAGTTAAATGTCAAATGACAAAAAAAGGGATGTACGGTACAAGCTGTAACGTAACCGTTATTTAAACGCTGCTGTCAAAGAGAGATAGCGAGATACTCCACTACTGTCCCACTTTTTCTCCAAATTTAAAACGTTAATTACTCCCTTATTTTACAAACAATTTTGATACAGTTTGCACAAAAAGATTTCTTTTGATTGCTCTTGTGTGTGAAATAATGTATTCAAAATTTAAATTATTTATTTGCAAACTAAGCGTACATTATCTTAAATATTCTATAATAGTTGCTTAAAACTTAGCGGGGTTTTTACAACCATAACAAATTATACGGCACTGCAAAATATTATTTATTTATAGCTAGTTCACATATAACAGAAAGCATTCGAAACTAATCCATATGAACTTATAAAGCACTGTTTGTATTTTTGTAGATCGCCATATTAACTTATTTTTATTACACATCTGCATATCGAACATACGCAATTACTCTATTTACAGGTTAAATCCTGGACAAATATATTTTAAGTCGTTACTATGCACAAACATTTACAGCCAACGTTCCAAGACAAAGAAAACCGAAAAAATATTCGGTAAACAAGACTGAACATAAATTGTCTTTCAATTTGGCGTTTGCTTGAAGCATCCCATTTATTTCATGTGTCATTCTTGGATTGTTGTATGAAAACAATATGAAATGTGATTGGAAAAATCTTGTACCTTACTAGACACAGGCTGAAATAGGCAAGCTAGAATATATTTCGGGATGACGTATTCCTGAATAAATATGTTGAAGAAAAATGAAATTGAAAATGGCCGACGTATTTTGGTATTGCTAAGTGTTCGTTTATCGTTTTCTAAGCAGTCGTAGTTTTCAAATAACTCAATATATGGTCAGAAATGTATTGCATAGTTTAATTATCGCTCGCTTTAACGGTGAAGGAAAACATCGTGACGTAATCTGCATGTCTGATAGTTCTACATAATGCTTTCAAATATGTGTAAACTCTGCCAACATTTCGCATGAGAGCGAGATGTGTTCGACCCTTATTTATATGTAACACTTAAATTGTATACCATGTCTCAAACGAATAAAGTTTCTATTTTTATTTCAACCCATATGAGGCCAGCGTAGTTGATCTCTTAGTGGCAGAATTTTTAGTACCTATTGTTTCAGTAGTTTCAAAGATTTTGCTCAACATATTTGAGCTAAAAAATACTTCTATTTAATATTACATTCATAGAATCACGCCTATATCCCATCGTCTGTCATTTTATAGACACAATAAAAAATATATTGTTATGTATCTCCTGGAGATTGAGTAACGGTTAAGCTAATATTTCTTAAGACTGCGCCGAGCGAAATGTGCCAAAACAGGCGGTCACAGTTAAGTGAATAAAATCAACACTTTTTGTTTAATACAAATATAAATATACATTTACCATAACAATGAATGTATTTACAATTACTCTGTATAAAACCTTAAAATAATTAATATTTTTGCCTACAAAATTACGTAACTTTGCACGAAAAATGCAAAAACGTAAGCTCGCGTTACGTGATTTTTAGATTATAACAGCAGAATCCTATCCTATTTTACAGCTTAAACGAAACATAAAATAATTATAATATATTACAATTTGTCCATCCCAAATATTTATGTTATTGGTTGACAATAAAGATACATATTTATCAAAAAAGCACTTCAAATCCTCCATACAATGTTATTATGGTGGCCGCGCGACGATTTGAATATGCGCCGCACGAGCTCTGTCATTACCTGTCTTTCGCTCGGTGTAGTCTTAAGGAGTAGTCAAAGTTGGAAAACACACATATCGCCAGCTATGGCTTTAGGCCTTATTTAAGTAAGAGCGAGCTTATTAATGTTTACAGGGCATAATGCCCGATTCCGTGCAATCAAACCTAATAAAATTTGCCCAACATAGGGATCAAATCCGAAACCTCATGTTTAGCAGCCGCATGGACTATCACTGCGTCACGTGTCACTGTTAAGAAATTCTTGGCAGTAGGACGAAGTCAGGTAAGGTTCGGTACGTGGAACGTAAAACGTAGCATAGATGCTAAATGTGCATTTAATAAACCTCTGCTTACAACTTCGTATATTGTTACTAGCTGTCCCGACAGATGTTGTCCTGTACACACGAAAAAATAAAATAAAAAAACCCAAGTCTAAACCATTCTCGGATCCACTAGAACACACACAAAAAATTTCATCAAAATCGGTCCAGCCGTTTAGGAGGAGTTTAATTACAAACACACGCACAGAAGATTTATATATATATACTAGCTGTTTCGACAGACATCGTCCTGTACACACGAAAAAAAAAACAAATCTAAACCATTCTCGAATCCACTTGAACACACACAAAAAATTTCATCAAAATCGGTCCAGCCGTTTAGGAGGAGTTCAGTGACATACACACGTACAGTAGAATTATATATATATAAAGATATATGTATATATATAAATATTACATTAAAAAATCTATTTAAATAGTTTAATTTTGATATCTCTGTTCCCATTAGCTACTCTGTGGCGGGTTTCAGGTGCATATTGGTGCAAATTGAACATACCTGACTGGATTATATATTCCCGGGGTTGTGAACGTTACGGGCATACCGACATTGTTCACTCGAATGTATTTATTTCAATCGAATTAGAGATATAAATATGCTATACAGACTTAGCTGATCTGTTTTATAAAAGTTAGTAAACAAGCATACGTTCTACCTGGTATTCGAGGTTTTCTTTTGATGAAAGGAAGGACCAATCTCGCATTAGGAGTCATTCCTGTATCGTGGGGCACTTTACAAACATTCAAACAACGGACACAAGGAACATTCAGACAACCTGTGTGAGGATCGAATTACATGTACTTAAATACGTTTGCCCAATAAGCTGTAATAGATCTAAGTTACCATTGTAAATCCTAATCCTAACTAATATTATAAAAGCGAAAATGAGTTTGTTTGTTACCTTTTCACGCCTAAACCACTGAACCGATCATTCTGAAATTTTGCATATAAGTGTCAGGTGTACAAAAACGAACATGGTTACTTTTCATCCCTAAAAAAATTACTGTTCCCGAGGAAAACAAAAATAACGTTCTTATGATAATAGATGGCGCCACGTGTCTTTCGAATCATGATTGAATTATATTATTATAAGCAGAGTACAACCCGAATTGATAGTCAAATTCTAAATTAACGCGAGCGACGCCGCGGGCAAAAGCTAGTTTACTATATACTAGATGTGCCCGCGGTTTCACCCGCGTTTATGATTACTGTGCCACCCTCGTAAGTCGTAGCGTGTAGTTATATAGCCTATAGCCAACTATCTAACTATCTAACTATAAACTATCCAACAAAAAAAAAAATTTCCAATTCGAACCAGTAGTTCCTGAGATTAGCGCGTTCAAACAAACAAACAAATAAACTCTTCAGCTTTATAATATTAGTCTAGATATCAGCCCTGGTTATAAAGTTGTCCATTGCTGGGATCGGCACCCTTCTCAGTATGAGAAGCGTTAGTCCATACTCCACCACGCTGGCCTAGTGCGTGTCTTCGAATATACTTATACTAGCTTTTGCGCGCAGCTTCGCCCGCGTGGTACCTACATCAATAAAAAGTAACCTATGTCCTTCCCCAGGTTTTAAACTATATCTGTACAAAATTTCATCTAAATTGGCTGAGTGGTAAAAGGTAACAGACACACAGATAGATAGACAACTCTGTCTGTCTGTCTGTCTGTTACCTTTAGATGAAATTTTTGCTGTCGAATTTATAATATTAGTAAGGATTAGTAAGGATAATGTAGTACTTTCAAACATGTGGGTATCCTCACAATGTTTTCCGTCAGCGTTGAAGCAAGCGAAAATGTACTTAATAATACGCACGTAATTTCAAAATCTCAGAGGGTGCTTTAGGATGGAACTTGAAACCTCTACGTGGTAGCCCCACGGTTTCCTACTAGGTTACTGCTGCTGCATGTCAATTAAACGATAAAAAATATTTGATGCATTTTCAGTGGCGAGGCGACCACTTAAACCACTACGCCTTCTTTGCAGCCAAGCATGTGAGCGGGGTAGCGGTGCGGAGGCATGACTCCGGAGTACCCTTTAAACGAGAAGTAGTTATGCTGTCTGTAGTAGGAATATATTAAGCTATAGGCCTATCATGAAACGTTAATGCCGCCTAATCGTACCACGAACCACATTTATCGCGAAATTGTCTTAAGCCCTTTAATAAAGTAGTCCGAACAACGGAAAATGTCATCTTGAATGAACGAAATCCGAAGAAACTTTGTTTATTAATTTATTATTGTAAGTTTCGTTCGGCTCAAAGTTTCGGATATATATTTTTATGGTAGACCTGTTGGTCTCTTTGTAAAAGCTAATAGGCTTCTCCTTAAGGAGTCTGTAAATTCTACTTACCGCAGGATAACAACATGAGGTTGGATTGTCGCAGCCATTAAACGGTCTGTGCTTCTGAAATGTGGGTATGTATTGCCCAGCTGGGCTGAGTCAATTTGACCGCCCAGGAATGAAAGGCTATTCCTCTTTGCCCTATCTTGGTGAACTAATTGCCCTACGTTCACTGATATACCTAGTAATTTGCCTATTAAGTATGGCTTAACGGTCTTATAAACAAGGAGCAATTAAATCGATCCTTTGTCAAGTGTAAAATTGATACATAGAACTCAAATAATAATTTCACCCATTTTCTGCGAAATTATTAGAGTCTGGTATTTTTATTGTAAAATTAACGAAAAATCGCTCTACTGTCAAATCAGTTTTCTAGTAAAACAAAATATACTTAACCAGATTCTTGGAATACACATTTAACATTCAGAATTGCGACTGTATTTACAAAATATTTTTGAGAAAAGAAATGTATTTTTTTAGATAGAATCATAATTCTGAAAACTCATATTAGAACTACTAACGGTATCTAATTTTACGCACGATCGCCCTAATATTACTAACAAAAAATATATTCCTTTTTGGTCAAAGAAAAATACGATATCTCATAATATTTTGTGGCGATAGTCATATTGGTCAATAGTTTGTTGACCGAGGGCCTCGACCAACATCTACCTAGGGTCATTTTAAGTAAATGAAATAAGTCCTTGATATAGAAGACGTTACCGTTTGACTTAAAAAGATGGTAACAATGTCAGGATTTTTGTTTGTACATACACATTGTCAAACCTACATATTGTTACGTGCTGGGTTCGAGGGATAAGAATGTAAACAATATTACCGACTAAAACACGTTTTGTTCTAGCACACAATTAAATTTAAAACACAACAAACACTATACAGAGAACACCGACAGAGAACCAAAGTCATCGACATAGATCAGAGAATTAGCAAACTGAAGTGGCTGTGGGCTGGCCACATCGCGCGAAGAATCGACAACCGCTGGGGCAAGCGTGTTCTTGAGTGGAGACCGCGACTCTGCAAACGTAGTGTAGGACGCCCTCCGACCAGGTGGGAAGACGATCTGCGAAAGTCTGCAGGCAGATACTGGATGCGGCAAGCTGAAGGCAGGGCGCTATGGCGCTTTTTGGGGGAGGGCTATGTCCAGCAGTGGACTATTACAGCCTGATGATGATGATGAAACACTATACCTACTAGACTTTTCCACTATAACTGCTTCAAACTCCGTAGTATTTTCGCTTCCGTTCGCTTCGATAAATACTTGACCGCTTACGATTGTAAACTGACTTGGCGGTGCGCGTGCGTTCTATTTATACGCGGTTAAAGCGTTTCCGGAGTTTTCTAGCAACGTCATACCCGGTATATAAACAGTACGTAGATTCAAAAATGTGCCAGCGTTTTCTCTACTCTTCTCGTACGAAGTTCCGTAAGATGACAATAGATGGCGCTGTAATAAATTATTAGACGGAACTGCCGAGTCTTCCCCACAATGCCGAGAGATGGCACTGGGTGTAACAATATGTATAATTGTATATCCCCGAAGGAATACATAGCTCATCATCTACATTTCACTAGTTGTGTTTTAAGGACTCTCGTATTAAGGGGAGAGCGATGCTAGCCTATGCTCACCCCTATACCATCGTAGCCGACTAGATCGGACAAGGCTATAAGTGTGTAAGTCACCGGAGTTCTTATTTATCGAACAAACCGCAGTGTCAATGTCTTCTAACGTAAGTTTCCTAAGGTTCCTGTACTTTATTATTTTTAAGCAAGTCCATTACTCTATTTGAATAAATATGTCAAGCATAGCCCTGATGGTAAACGATTTCCATTGCTGATATATGATTACTTGTAATAATCCTAGGGTATCACTAGCGCATTACTGACCAGACCAGAAAGACGCTCTGAAACTTACTTGCAATAAATACCATTTTTTGACCGAGTCGATCCAAAGTCACTTTAAAGTGTCTTTTTATGTCCAGTCATTTCAAACCATATGTACGTAAATAAGCTATTAAAAAACTAAATACTGTCTCACTCCGAACACTGTTGGACCCGGAAAAAACAGCTGAACTAACACAAATCAAAAGAGCTCTATACTTGCACATATTTTATGAACTTCAGCAAACACATTATCTTATTTTTATCTCGTTCCCATAAAAGTTACTAAGAAAACAAGGATAAATACATAGTTTTATCGTTCATTAGATAGCATGTTAGGACTTGTTCTCGTTAAAATAATTGTTTGTTACGTATTGTTGAATGGTATTTGGCCGATTTGAGCCGAAATCACTACAGACGAAGGTGGCTGCCTACAATGACTTCTAAAATATAGATGCGCTTGAGCACATAAGCTGTGTATAAGTGCTATACATATTGTGTTATAGTAGCTAGTATCTGTGTATAGCACGTAATCGGTACTTATTTTTTTACTAGCGACCCGCGTCTGTCTGTCTGTCTGTTCGCGATAAACTCAAAAACTACTGAACGGATTTTCATGCGGTTTTCACCAATAGACAGAGTGACAATAGAAAGGTTAAGTGTATAATTTTTTAAGGTTTTGTAATACCCGTGCGAAGTCGGGCGCACGGGTAGTACAAAACCTTAGTTTATTTTATTAAACTAAAGTTAAGTTTTGTTAGTTTTTGAGTTTATCGCTAACAGATAGATAGACAGACGCGGCGGAGCACTATGTTTTATTAATATGAAGTGAAAGTCATCGTGATTGCTACTGTAACGTAAAAAGTATAAAAATGAATAAAAAGTACGCAGGCTGTGACTTTTTAGAGTTCGAAAAAATTCTTATACATCAGCTTTGTCCGTCTGTCTGTTATACAACTTTCAACTCAAGAACCGTAAGAGCTAGAGACTCGCGGTCCACGCCATTCGACTCAGCATAGTCTATATACCCTGAAATGACTATGACCTCTTACCTCAAGGTCACGTGATACCAATTTTCGAAATCTAAGATTTACGGCAATCCATTGCCGTTTCTCACTTGTTTGGTCATAATTATTCATCCAAATTGTTCCGACTTTATTATATGCAAGGTTCTATTTTATTTTCTAGCAGTGTATTGAGTTGGTTGCTTGTCTCGTATGTGTTTAGTGATTCTGTATCGAGTTCCCTTGTTCGCTTCAAATCAAACCATTGAAACCATTTGAATACCGTTTACGTACCTATGGATATGATGATGACTCGTGGAGTAGTTTTGCTTGTGCTTACAACAGATGATAGTGGTATTTCAAATATGTTCTCCGGGTCGCACAAAGCATTATTGCATTGTTTTGTTAAAGAGCTGTCTGTAGCAGTAGAAAATCTGGAAATGTTTGGCAGCGATACAGCGATTGTCCTTTATTACTTAGGACGTAAAACACAGTTGGCTAATTGTGGATATCATACTGTTCAGACTACACTTTTAAGGATATAGAAGTGTCAATCTTTGTTTAGTACCTATACACAAAACATTTTTTTTTATTCTTAATGTCATTATATAGTATCAGCCCTGTATTAAACTGTCCCACTGCTGGGCATGACCCTTTTCTCAATGTGAAAAGGGCTAGGCTCTAGTTCACCACGCTGGCCCAGTGCGGGTTGGCAGACTCCACATATCTTCGAGAACATTATGGAGAACTCTCAGATATGCAGGTTTCCTCACGATGGTTTCCTTCACCGTAATGTCATTAAGCCAAAGATAATACATTTGTAGCGACACTGCTGACGCTTTAGTTTAAATAGTCAGGCGTAAGTATACAGTAGCGCCGCGCGGCAGTCGTCTCCCCGCAACCACTCAGTTAGGCCGTAGCTCAATAAGTATTTATATCACTTACAGTTGTAAGTAATATAAATTATATATTAACTGGTACCAGTTGGTACCAGTGAATATATATCCATACAGTATATCATCAAAGCAGCGATAGCTCAGTGGGGAGACCAACAGACTGCAATGCAGAGGGTCTCGGGTTCTAACCCACGTCGCACACCTCTGACTTTCGGAAGTTATATGGATTTTTCAAAATGATGTGCGAATTGATTGACAATTATCGCTTGCTCAGTGCCTCGGAGAGTACGTTAAGCCGACGGTCCTGGCTGCCATGAATATCTATGGCAGTCGTTATTGGGAAGTCAGTGGCCTCTATTATTCTGACACTGATCTAGCCTTAGGGTAGATATCGTTAGCCTTCGGGTTGCGGAGGTCAGATGGCAGTCGCTCCGTGTAAAAACTGATATCCAGTTAGACTAGAAAGCCGACCCCAAGTGACTTGGGAATAATAAAGGGTAGGGAGAAGGAGAAGAAGACAATATATCATCAAGTTATTTTATTTGACTATCCAAAACGAGATTTTCACCTACACATTTGTTGCCAAAAAAAGCAGTCGGCTGCAAATATACCGCCACAAATAGTTTGCCTACTGGAACTGTATCCTTATTGGTACTGGGGTGGGTAGTGTGGAAATTTGCCATTGTTTCCGAAACATTAGGCGACCAATAACTTAGTAACTGCTAACGTATTGATCAAATTATACGCGGAGCGTTTACGTTCGTGCAATCTATTTGGAGTGTAATAGTTATGTCATACTGTTTATTATATTACGTTTGCACCAATTAAATTGGCATTTTGTGTAAATAAAATCGCGCATGATGCGTTTGGTATAACTAATCTAATCAACTTTGATTTTTCGACATTAGGGATAAAGTTACGGAAAAAGCCCTGTGACGCAGGGGATTTTACAAACATAAAATTAACAGACACAAATTGCTACTGGAATAAGAACAATTTTATTTATGGATCATAAAAGAAATTAAAAAAATAAATCTGGTAGGGGATTACGTTTTTGAGCGGTTTGGGGTTGAAACGCTAGGGTCATGGGGTCTCAGTGCTCGTGCGCTCTATAGAGACATAGCAAAAAGGTTAATCGACGCTTCCCGTGACCAGAGGGCTGGCCTTTGTATTGTAGAAAGAATAAGCATTGCCGTTCAACGTGGTAATGCTGCCAGTCTTCTGGGCACACTACCGGTCGACTGTGATGCGGAGGAATTTTATGACGCCTATTAGAAGGTTTTAGTTTTATTTTTATTTCTGTTTTATAATATTTTATGTATAAGTTAGATTTAAAGAATTGTGATTATATTTACATCCTAATCCTAATTAATATTATAAATGCGAAAATGAGTTTGTTTGTTACGCTTTCACGCCTTAACTACTCAACCGATCAACATGAAATTTTGCATACACGTTGTCAGGGGTACAGAATAGGACATAGTGCAGCTTTCATCCAGAAAAAATAACAGTTGCAAACCTAACCTAAGCTAACCTACATTTACGCGAGCGAAGCCGCGGGTGAAAACTAAATAATCCTCTAATAAAGATTATCACAGTAAAAAAAAAAATTGTCTTGTGTAAGATTAGCAGCCGCAACACTCGACGCGGCGTCATCCGTGAGGCGACCGATTGCTTGCTACGCAACCGTACATTTTTTTTATTGTTATGACACGTCCATATTATTTGACTTCACTACAAAGAATTTCTTGACAGAAAACCTCACTCACAAAGTATCCGATCCTATAGCGATATTTGCAGATGTTTAATTCATTACCGCCACCGAGAAAATATAATAAGTATAATAAATCAGTCCTGTTTATTAACTGTAGCATTCCTCAACACGGGCCATATCTATAGTAATATTATAAAGCTGAAGAGTTTGTTTGTTTGAACGCGCTAATCTCAAGAACTACTGGTTCGAATTGAAAAATCTTTTTTTGTTGCATAGTTTATCTATCGAGGAAGGCTATATGCTATATAACATCACGCTACGACCCACGGGGGCGGCGCAGTTATCATAAACGCTGGTGAAACCGCGTGCACATCCAGTTATAGAATAAGAAGTCTCAGGCCGTAGTCTTAGTTTCACCCCGTTAGAAAACAAGCATCTTATTATACTTACTATACTTTAAAATATTGCTGGCGAATTTGGCTGTGATACAGCTTTGCCTATATCTTCTGGATATATACGCGTGTCTCTGTACGTAGGCAGGCTTTGTGAAGGGAATTTCAGGCAGCCTGCAAAAATACAGCCAACAAATACTTGCAATACTTTACATGGTCGGCGCTCTTGTTTTCACGTCTCCCATTAATTTCGGCAGGACAAAGGAGCGCAGCGATTGGCAAAGTTTGTCTTTTGATGAAAGTTTTCATATTAATGCCCGAAACGAGTATTTGTCTCCTTATTATGAGCTAGTTTGTAATTAATACCCTCTGTTCGGTTTATTGGAATAATGTGTCTTTTGTTGTCTTTTGACATCTTGCTCTCGCCTGTGCAATTATTATTCCTATACAGTGAGAACGCATAGATGGTTTAAGTCATCAGTTCCTTAAATGGTCTAGGTAGACCCCAGTGGTCCACGGGAGACTCGACGGGGGTCTACAATTCGTAAGTCCACGACGTCATCTACTTTCAATGTAGGCAGATAATATTTTAAGAAGCTCAGCGACTGTTACTTGTAAAAACTTGCATATTCCATATTCAGTACCAGCCGTCTCGAACCTACCGATTTTTCGGTAGAGAATTACTAAAAAGAAAACAAAAAGGTCAGCCCGTAGAGATTTGATAAAAATTTTTAATTGCATGAACTTGTTCACCAATATGAACATATCACCGAATGCCAAGGAATATGGCCGAAATGTAGCTGCAGGGGGTCCACCGGCACCAGCTAAATTTTGAAAGTGGTCTATGAGAAAAAAGTCTGGGATCCTCTGGTTTAAGTGATCGTGTTGCCACTGCGCTGAGTATTGTTAGTTTGATCACCACACAGGAGAATTTTATATGATGCACAAATAGTTGTGCCAAGGCTGGATGTAGAGCCGCCTGCGATACAGGAACTGTACTTAGTTGTCTTCATTAGAAAGATTGAAGGTGTGCTTTTTAAATTGTTGATAGCGCGAAAGGTAGGTCTAGTCTTAGGTTATCGTTAGCCTTCGGGTTGCGGAGGTCAGATGGCAGTCGCTCTGTCGAAAAACTGATATCCAGTCAAATCCGGTTAGACTAGAAAGCCGACCCTAAGTGACTTGGGAATAATAAAGGCTAGGGAGAAGAGAAGAGCGCGAAAGGTAGGGCAGCGGTCACCGCAACAGAAACTGGTCTTGCAACCACATATACATACATTACCTGACATCTACATCCCCGAACGAGCAGGCAAAGGTGAATGACCTACATACAAATTTTGTCAGTCATGGTTTTAGATCACATGTATGGAGGCGAGCCTATTGTCGTTTACCGGGCACAATTCCTCACTCCGTGTTGTACTAAGAATTTCTGGACAGAAAATCTAATTACTCTTTCCTTGATTCGCAAATTGAGCTCGATACCTCAAGCATCGCAGTCAGCCTGCGCCAACGAGGCAGTCCAGCAAATTACTTGTGTTATTGTGAACTCCTTCAGCTAAGCTAATATGCTTGTATTAGGAGTGGGGTAACGTCGGTAGGTATTACGTGGGATTCGGTTCTACGACCAGTTCATTTGTAATTTTACAGTCGATTGATATTACTAATATTATAATACACATTCAGAACAAATATAAAACATCGTCGATTATGTGAGATTCGAATCCACGACCTCAATTTTGCTCTCAAGTAAATTCAATATTTTAAAGATTTCTTAAAAAGACAACTCGCGCACTAGGATGAAATCCTATTTCGTAGATGACTTTACAAACATTTAAACAACATCCAGACACAGAACAGCCAATAGTGGATCACACAAAATTTTGTCCCGTATGGGATTCGAACCCACAACGCTCGGCACAGTAACAGTGGCGAGGCGAACACTTAAAGCACAATCTGTTCAGTCATAAATTATGTTATTAATATTTATATAACAAACCAATGTGAACAAATAAAAATCGCGAATTATACTCTAACCAAAAGGGTTTTCTTTCGAAAAGAAGGTTTCTTCAAGTGTAACATCTTTACTGAAAGTGTTGTCTGGTAAAATTTAATTAAGTTAGCCGATCGGTACCGGAGGCTGGGTCGAAGGCTCGCGAGACAAAAGGCTTGCCGCAATGCGGGTGCCACCTGCCCCCGAACACGCTAACACGCTGGTACACCCTTAAGATGTATAAGTACATACGGAACAAAGTTACATTAAAATGGATACTGCCAATATTATATGTATATTAATTTTAATTTTTGGTCTCACACTGGCGGTACGATTAATTATATAAATTGCTTATTCTTGTTGTATATTTTTGTTTTTTTTGTTGTTATTTTTTTATTTGTTTTATGCCAGTGTAGAGGACAAAATAAACTGTTTTCTTTCTTTCTTCTTCTTTCTTTCTTTCTTATATATATATCAAAATGAAACCCTGTTACCCTTGGTCACGCCATAACATTGATAACGATGTTACTGATTTCATTATTTTTTAAGTTTTCTTATAGTTTGTAGGTTTTTACGGCAAGAAAAGTTAAGAAAATTGCGTAGAAAATTGGATAAATTCAGAAAACTTCATGATTATTTTAACTGGAACTGGAACGTCTGTCGGATCAGCTAGTATATAATAAAACATAATATTTACTGTAACATGTTAATTGCATACATCTGTTCCAAAACTTGGATGTTTCATAAGTTTGTATGCCCCTAAAAGTCCAAAATTTTGTATATAACTATTGTTTGATAACGAAGTGAATATGATAGCTAAGTTAGGTTTTGCCCGCGGTTTTGCTTGCTCAGAAATAGTAGTTTGAAATTATAAAAGTACTCTATGTCTCTTTCTGTACTCCTGACAACATGTATGCGAAGATTCATGATGATCGATGGATGGTCGCGGGTTCGATTCCCGCACAAGTCAAACATTTGTGTGCATGAACATGGGTGTTTGTCTAGTCTAGTGTCATCGTCTAGTACCCATAGTACAAGCTCTGCTTAGTTTGGGCTAGATGGTGTTGTGTGTATGTGGTAGAATATATTATTATTATATTATATTATTATTAGTTAAGACGTGAAAACGTAACAGACAAACAAACTCACATTCGCATTTATAATATTATTTCGCATATAAATATAATATAACATAACATCCATAACTTCGAAACAATTACTAATAATTATTGAATTTTAATTAAATCTCCTGTGAACTTGTAATAAGTCCCAAAAGTATTAGAACTTCTCTCAAAATATCAAGGTCTTAGGTCAGCTTTAAATTCAAGACGTTTTGAACAAAGCTTAGGACTTAACCGCAGAACCTTTGACCCCTGGTACCTTAAGAAAATTGCGGATGTTGGAACTCGTTTGCATCTATTATAAGCACCCCGGCAGTTAAGTAAATAGACCTTGAATTTATAAATGAAAATAGAAGCGAAGGTCTTTGTAATAATACAATCTATTTTTGACCACAATACGCGATGAGAAGATATTGTCAAAAGTTGTTTTAGAAAGTTAAGTGTATTTACTAGTCTTGTAGTGTAAATTACCATTTTGTGTTTTGTTTCACGTTTTGTGTTATAATTTATTTTTCTTGTGTTTAATTCTAATTGTACTTTGTTTTCATTTATGTCAAGCAGAATGCGTCCTTCTTTATATAACTACTCTAGAAACTTTCACATTTTATCTACATTATCCTAATCCTAATCCTATCCTAATCCTAACTTCCTAACTAATATTATAAAAGCGAAAATTAGTTTGTTTGTTTGTTACCTTTTCAGGCCTAAACCACTAAACCGATCATCCTGAAATTTTGCATATATGTTGTCAGGTGTACAGAAACGGGCATAGGCTACCTTTCATTCAAAAAAAATTGCTGTTCCCGAGGAAAATAATAATAACTTTCTGATGATTATAGATGGCGCCACGTGTCTTTCGAATCATGATTAAATTATATTATTACAAGCAGAGTACGACCCGAAGTGATTGTCAAATTCTAAATTAACGCGAGCGAAGCCGCGGGCAAAAGCTAGTAATTTATATTCTCGGTTCAAAACCGCTTTATGTAAAATTTACCTTTGGATAAATCGACCTTAACCCATTCTCTGTCCCGTGATAGACACAATAGAAAATCTATTGTTATGTATCATATGTGATTCGTCGGACAGGGAACCTGTTAACTTACGATTTTCCGCAGGACAAGCTTAGCCTAGCGCGGAGAATTATATCGATTCCAAATAATAATGGAAGACTAAAGCAAATTTCTGTTGTTGTAATGTTTTGTATTTTGTATTTGTAATTTCTTTTATGACAATAAATCTTATTATTATCATTTAAAAGGCATTAATCTTCAGGATTGACTGCAGTGATAGTAGATGCGACTGTTGTGCGTGACGCCTTGAGTTCAATTTTAGGGCCGGGCAAAGTGATATTAGGTTTTCCGTTAAAAGACTTTCAGTAGCACGGGATCAGAACTTTCCCGGATAGACGGCAATAGAACTATTTCGTGGGCGTTAGAATTATTGCTGTCAAAATTTACAATTTATTATATACTAGATGTGCCCGCGGTTTCCGCCGCGTTAATGATTATTGCGCCACCCCCGTGGGTCGTATCGTGATGTTATATAGCCTATAGCTTTCCTCGATAAATGAGCTATCCAACACTAAAAAAAATTTTCTATTCGAACCAGTAGTTTCTGAGATTAGCGCTTTCAAACAAACAAACAAACTGTTCAGCTTTATAATATTAGTACAGATTGACATAAGGCTATTTATATCTGATATTCAGGTCTGCAGAAGAATTTGTTTTAAGCAGAACTGTTATAAGACTACGATCATCCCTGTTTCATGGGTCCGAAATATAGATCTACTTTGGAACCCTAGAAGGACCAATTTGCACAATCTGTCAATGGGTATTGGATTGACTGCATATTGGAAGTGTGTATGAGAATATAATCGATTAATTTGGACTAAATTTTAATGCGAGCGACAAAGAGTTTGGATGTTGGTTAGATTTGTTAATATTAAAAATGCCCTCCCGAAACAGGATATATTTTTAGTGCGGGATAAGTCTATAAAAGGAAAAAGAAACAAGACGTAATGTGCACTATTATCTATTCTGTAGCATCAGATACATTTCAGCTTATTCCGTCGAGAATAACTGTGTGCTTCAGTGGTAAATGTTGTGTATACCTGTAATTGGCATATGTATCAGACCGTTTCCATGTACCTTTTTTATTTTAATTTTAAAATATGTATGCTATTGGTGTACCTAATTAAATAAATAAAAATAAATAATAAATAAAATAGAATATGAGGTGTGTAACTACACTATAAATAAAAAGAGTACATTTTATTTCTAATTTATATAACATTTCTAGAGTACAAAATCGTTGAAATTAATAACCAGATTAGAGATCTCATAATTAAATTTGGAAGAGACTTTCGGAATATCTTTAGAAATTTTCGGCGACATATTTAATTTAGAAATCTTTGCTTCGCTTAATCTGATGTAGTTCTTCGAGTTTGTGAAATTATATATTGAGCTTAGCCTAGACGTGCCGAGAGGTATTAATTCAATCTAGTAAATGACGAGAGCTATAATTTTTTACACAAATTCGTTTTCTTTTTTAGCGATCTATGCCTCAAAGAGAAAAGCGGGACCATCATATGATCACGTATCTGTTTATGTGTCCGTCTGTCATCCGGTTAATTTATCATTAAACTTAAGACCTGAAAGAAGTGTAAGCCAGTTATTATATCTTCGTCTTTGTCTTTGTACATTTTAAATTAAACATGATTAGTGGTCCCGTGTAAAATATACAATCGCAATCAACGCAAGCAAAATATGGGGCTATGTTTAAAAAGTCCTATAGGATAATACAATATATGTACATATGTCATTGTATAAAAAGAACACTAGGATACTTTCCGTTGTGTTTAAAAATTTTAACCACAATCATGAAAATTTGCAATAAGCGAGATTGTAGAGGAAAATATTCAAGTATTGCGAATATGTTACATGTTTTTATCATTACCAACTTACGTTTGAACTTGGAGAGTGCGGCTAAAAGTTTTTTTTAACTGCAAAGTTGAGATTGTTTTTAAATCCTATTTATACTTTTATTAGCGCTATGGCGATGATAGCGGACAGACTGGACTGTCCGTTTATTACACGTTGTAGTGACTTGCATGTCGTCTACATTAATAGTAAGTAACTATTATACATCTATACAAATAAATAAAATTGAAGTGTCTGTTTGTAATGTCAAAATAATAGCTTTTTATCTAATGCATATGAAAGTATATAAGGTACAGACATATGTATACGAAAACATCTATTTTAAAATTTTTGTCTGTCTGTGTGTCTGTTTGTTCCGGCTAATCTCCGAAACGGCTGAACCGATTTTGACGAGACTTTCACTGGCAGATAGCTGATGTTATAAGGAGTAACATAGGCTACTTTGATTTTAGAAAAATTAGGGATCCGCGGAGACAAACACTTTTTGTTAAAATCTACGCGGACGAAGTCGCAGGTAGGAGGTAACAGCTAGTCCTAACTAACATTATAAAAGCAAAAATGAGTTTGTTTGTTTGTTACCTTTTCACGCCTAAACCACTGAACCGATCATCCTGAAATTTTGCATATACGTTGACAGGTGTACAGAAACGGACAGTCTACCTTAAATCCCATAAAAATTACTGTTCCCGAGGAAAACAACAATAACGTTCTTATGATAATAGATGGCACCACGTGTCTTTCGAATCATGATTGAATTATATTATTACAAGCAGAGTACAACCCGAATTGATTGTCAAATTCTAAATTAACGCGAGCGGAGCCGCGGGCAAAAGTTAATTTAATAATATTTTTAGTATAAGTTTAATTTTAATTTAGTCTTTGTAACTTGTTTAGTCAATAAATAATTATTATTAAAGCAATGTTCGATGCTTACCTTACCTATAATATTACAAAGTACGGAACTATAGACAGTAAACAACTGGTAATGATCACCTTATCAGTATATCGATGTAGGTTCGATCTCACTTCGGATATAGCTAGTAAAAATAATAATGTCCTCCAGACCGAATTTCGGTCACAGCGGTCAATCTTAACGGAGACTGGCCATCAGCGCAAGAGATATTATAGTGCACAAGTGTGTGCGCAAACACAAGTGCACTCTCTGTTCCCTCACTCTCATGATCCGATGGGACGGTAATCCGACACAACCGGAGAGAGATCAGGCGCAGGACCAACGGCTTTACGTGCTTTCCGAGGCACGAGGGTGTCTAACACCGCCAACTTCCTAACTCTGGGCTCGTATAGAGATATCTTAACAGAAAAATCCAATAACTTTTTGTTGGGCCGACCCGGGACTCGAACCTGAGACCTCATGCACAGCAGTCGCATTCACTACCGCTGCGCCACGGAGGCAGTAAAGAAAAATAAAATGTATCCGACAAGACAATGTGGCGTGCCTTGGAATCGATCTTAAGACATGTGCATGGAATCTGGGTAGTAAAAAGTAGGTGTACTTCTTTTACCTTTTTGAAGATATATAATAATAATAATAATAATCATTATTATTATTATTATATAATCATTACTGACAGGACTTTTGTAGCCAATAGACCTGACATTGTGGTGGTGGACCGATTAGAGCGCCGTGCAAGGATCGTCGATATCACCATTCCTCATGACGGGAATCTCGTGAAAGCTGAGAAGGATAAATAATTTAAATATCTGGACCTGGCGCACGAGATTGTCGACGTCTGGGATGTGGATTCGGCGATCATTGTACCGATAGTCGTAACAGTCCATGGACTGATTGCCAAGAGTCTCGATCACAATCTGAAGAGGCTCGCGTTAGACGGCTGGATTAAGTCTCTGATGCAGAAGGCCGTATTGCTTGACACGGCACGCATTGTGAGGAGGTTCCTCTCGCTGGAGCCCTAACCACCGGTAGCTTGGACCTAGTTCCCGATGCCGGTGGGTATTCATAGTTTTTATATTTTTAAATGTGTTCTTTTTTTATATATTTAAAAATGTAATTACTATTGAAAAATGTGTAAATAAAGGGAATAATAATAATAATTTATTTTCAGAATAACATTCCATAGTAGGTTAGTAACAGTTGAACTTACATCTAGTGTTAGTAGTAGGTACATACATCTAATACCTGACCGACTGAGACTGTCCGATCCAAAGAAGCCATCTACTTGACTGCGTGCAGTCGTATCCAGCGTTCCAGGATCGGAGAGTCCCACCGGTCAGTCAGCGTTTTCAGGATGATGTTGGGGCATACGCGGCGCAGCAAAGAGGTACATCTCTTGCGCATGATGGCAGAAAAGCAATCGACGTTTGAATCCGCAAACATTCCAGACGCGCTGCAAAAATGCGGCAGCCCCACCAGCACCCGATTATACATTAGCGAAAACAGTATGTATAATTCGAACAATAGAGATTACTCGTAAGTAACTTCAACTATTCGAATGAAAACATTTCACCGAATCAAATCCACATTGCTATCGCTCGTATGCACCAAAATTTCAATCTTGCCTTAATATCTAGCTAATAATCTTGGAGCGAACACTATTTCACTCGAAGTAGGATATTATCCGGCCATGCAGATTTACGCCTTGGCTTATTCTACAGTGCACATATTGGGTCCTATTCAATTCTGCCGAGATATACGTTCTTACGTATAGAGGATTTGCGGCCTACTGTACTTCTTGGTGTTGAAAAGAAATTGGCCGGCTTTAAATTGAAATTTTTGGTTTTCAGGTAAAGGTGGAATTTGTTCTTCAGTTTATTATTTTGTAAGGATACTTTGTGTGATTTTTAGCATTAGTTACTGCTATTGTTGGAGGCTGATCACACGGTCCAGGGTATGATTGTTGGATAAGGCAAAGTGTTATTCTGTTGGGAAATTCTCGATCGTACGGACTCAAGAAATATGGTCAAAATACGATAACAAGCTTACGTCGTATAACGTAAGTCTTCGAAAGATACGTGCTGGAATACAGACGTTTAATACGCTTATCTATTCGAGTTCTTATTAAAGTGGCAGAATTTGGAAATATAATAAAATACAGTTTCCGATATTCATCGTTTTTGTGATATACTATAAGTGGTTAGTATAGGATCTCATGGTCGCGATTGCATGTGAAAGCGGCCGTATAAGGTTATGTCGAGGAATACGGTGGTAGGTTTAATCAGTATTACCGGGGCATCTTTCCCCCGGTGAGCCAGACATAACCGCTCCGTCACCCCGCGGAGAGGTAAGCGTCAAAGCGAAAATTTGAGTTTTTTTTTCTCATGGAATAAATTCTTGGTCGCGGCTGACTTTACAAACATTCAAAGAACGGACACATGCAGTCCAAACAAAATTGAGACACACCCTATTCATTTTAACGACTGTTAGCCAGACAACTATCTGGCCAGCCTTCTTCTAAAACTCTAGGCACATCATGAATAGCATTTTTATTCAGAATACTAATGCTATTCAAGAAAAATAGTCCTGATGTTATTCAAGAAATGTAAAAGATGAAACACAGGGTTGTGAGTGTAAAGCTAAATAATTAATTGAATCCTTCAAGTAGCACTGCTATTAATGAAAACAGGTGGATTTTCACATCAACTCGTGGAGTAATTAAGCTTCCTTTATGTTAGAACATTAAATATAAACATATGCTGTTGACGGTTATAATACTTTGTGAAAGGTATGGAGAAGTGCACGCAGTGAAAAGGGAGTATTTTAAGCTTTCTAATTACAGTTATACACTATTAAAGATCTGACTTATGATGCTTATACATGAAATATATTTTGACGTTCATAAGTGTTACTTTGTGACCTAAATCAATAAATTATTTTTGATTTTGAAATATCTCAATTTTATGAGTATATGAGCCCGCCTTTACAATGAACAATTGCAACGATAAAAGATATTCGAATATTTGAAATTTGAATTATAATAGAATATTCAAAATTTGATGTAATGATGAGTCTATCGATCGTGTTTCGATGTTTGTTGACAATGTTTCGTAAAGCATCGAATGCGAATTAACGTTTTTTGTCTTCATTCAATCATTTCCTCTAAAAGTTTAATGCATTGAGATAATCGAGATTTCGAGAAATTGAAGAAAGATTCGATTAGTTCGAAAATTTGAATTAATCGAATTAAATCAATAATTGCTCATCGCTTAATTGACTAAATATTTGTTAACGGTATGAATCAATCGACTCTCCCGGAAAAGCACTCTGTTAAAACTCGCACGTCTATTAAAAATCAAAGTGACTAGTTAACTAAAACTATTATTAATTCTCCTATAACAGCGATTAAAAAGGAAGTTGTCGAGAGTTTCTTTCAGGTATCTTCTCATATGCTCTACCCTTTGCTGTGTTAATCTAAAAGTAACTTTAGTAATTCAAGAAAACTCAGTTACTTCTTGGCGTTCGTAAGTGTTTCTTTCTGATTCAAATGAAAAATAAACATTTTTCTTTGACTTCAACTCTTCCTAAAACATGACCACAAGTTGCAGTTCAACACATTGTATCTCTACTGTCCCTACATTGAAAACGGTCGTAATAATACACATTGAACAAGCATTAGCATTCAGTGCTGTGTGCGAGGTCGTTCGTTAATGTACAGGCGCTATGACTGCAATGCAGCTGCATCTTGGTACATTAACTTAGTATTTATAGTATTCTGTTTACTGTAAAGACTGTAATTTCAGCGCATTCCACTGAAGCTCTAATGGTAGTTATGATGGGTGGGAGATGTCGTACTGATTTCAGTGAAACAGCTTATTGTTTTAGATTAACCTGTCAAGTTTTGAAATGCCACACATAATAAAATGCCTATTTATTTTGTATATGACTGCCGTTGCGACTTTACAGGTTAAAATTGTATCTGTATCTAGCTAACGTTGTGCCACTGCGTCTCAACGGGTTAAAGCATAGCTATTACAATCAGGTAATGTTAAGCGGAACAGATGTACGAACCGCATAATTTTTGATACATAAATATTATTCGTAATCTCTTTTCTTATTTAATTTAATTATAAGTTCGTAATTTGATAAGTCATAACTTGAAAAATTATCGTTAAGTGTAACATCGATATTTGTTTTCTAAGACGCTTTTGTATGCACGAGTTTCCTATTGTGTTTGTTACATTCGCAATAGCAAAATTTTTATCGATGAGAAAAATAAATAGTAAGAGTACTTTAGGAATAAACACTACACTTATTATAAAGATCATATATTTTTTTGTTGGATTGCACGCTTTCATGGCGTATCCTATCCTAACTAATATTATAAAAGCGAAAATGAGTTTGTTTGATTGTTTGTTACCTTTTCACGCCTAAACCACTGACCCGATCATCCTGAAATTTTGCATATACGTTGTCAGGAATACAGAAACGGACATAGGCTACCTTTCATCCCGAAAAAAATTACTGTTCCCGAAGAAAACAACAATAACGTTCTTATGATAATAGATGGCGCCACGTGTCTTTCGAATCATGATTGAATTATATTATTACAAGCAGAGTACAACCCGAATTGATTGTCAAATTCTAAATTAACGCGAGCGAAGCCGCGGGCAAAAGCTAGTTCATTTATAAAGTTGTATTTTATGTATATTACTCAAGTAATACAATGAACGGTTAAACACTATAATGTAAATTATAATAAAGTTTAATTGCGAACAGTACACCTAGTCCCTGGCGTTTTTATGCCATTCATTTCAACTTTATGTGTTATTTGCCCATTGTACTTTTATGTGAATATTTTACGTCGTCTGCAGCAGTTATAATTATTTATTAAAATATAAATGAAATGCAACTAACTTTTATGTTTTTGCTTTAATGATATTTTGATAGAAATTGTTCAAATGTTTTCTTAAATATAAAATGGAGATCTTTCCTTTTATTATTACGAATTTGAAAATAAGATAACCGTCGTATATAAAAGTGAGTTTTTAAGAGTAACTAGCGGTCGCCTTTGGTCAAAATTCGACCAAAATTCCTAAGCTTGCTACTCTGTTTTCTGTTTTTGTCTATTAGATATATATTAATAAGGTATAGGTAACCATAGTTACAAAGAATTGTACAACGTCAGATGGATAATGTCGAAATACTATGAACGCGATTCGACTGCGTGTGTCAAATGCATGGTTGTTTGCGTGTAGTGTTTTTTTATTAATTTAATGTATTACTAATGCATATTTTATAAAAATATTAGGATTCGCCCCTCCTTCTCCATATAAACTTTAACTGTGCCAAATTTCATACTCCTCCGTCCACACAATTTTCGTAAAAATGGGTACAAAGTTTTTGCTTCACGTATTAATATATAGATAAGGCAAAGCGCCTTCTCGTTGCTTAAAGTTGCTCGACTGGAAAATATATTAATATTCTACAGAAGCTTTCAGTTCAATAATCTTGTGTTGTGTTTTTGTGTTAAACACTTAAAGCTGCCAGCAAACAAAGTAATAGTTCCTTGCGTGATATGCAGCGTTTCTTTTTGGCAAGGCTGGGTGTTGCTAGCTTCTTTAGTAAGTAACAACCTACCGACTGTAAAGGCTTATTAGCAAATGAGCGGGGAGATCCATTACGCTACTTTTACAAGCCTAGAGAGCCAGGTCACACTTAAACCTTGAAAAAATTTAAAAATCATATTTACACTAATTACAGTAAGTAAAAATTTATAATATATTAGCTGTCCCGACAAACGTTCTCCTGTACAGACGAAAAAAGAAACTAATCTAAACCATTCTCGATACCATTTGAACACATAAAAAGATTTCATCAAAATCGGTCCAGCCGTTTAGGAGTTTTAAAAACACACGCACAGAAGATTTATATATATAAAGATTTCCACAACTAACCATTGTTGCACTAAGGTTACACGCCGACTTAATGCCCACTAAAACCTCGGTGTCTATTCCTGTTTTGGTATGTATTTCTGTTACTAGAAATTACGGTTCCGTACAAGGTAGTTTAATTTCAGTCTATAACATTCACGTGAATGTAAGACAATACCTATTATATTAATAGAATCAGTGATTTTTATACATAACTAGCTTTTGCCCGCGACTTTGTCCGCCTGGAATAGCTACTTTAGACAGCATTTTAAATTTTTTAAGAAATCTATATTGCAAACTCATTTATAAATGACTAGCTTTTACGCGCGGCTCCGCCCGCGTGGTACATACATCAATAAAATGTAGCCTATGTCCTTCCTCAGGTTTTAAACTAAATGTGTACCAAGTTTCATCTAAATCAGTTGAGTGGTTTAGCCGTGAAAAGGTAACAGACAGACGGACAGATAGACAGACAGAGTTACTTTCGAATTTATAATTTTAAGTAAGGATAATAGATGACGAGAATAACGCTATGGTTACCACGGTCTTTGCAACCTGGCTGATTTGTTAAGTGTTCTAGTGTGTACCTTTCATTTTTTTTGTGGAATGCTTTGACGCATACCTCTCTGCGGGGCGACGGAGAGGTTATGTCGGGCTCACCGGAGAAAAGATACCCCGGTAATACCGACTAAACCTACCACGGTGTTCCTCGACATAACCATAGACGGCGAGGCCGCGCGAATCGCTTTCATATAGAAAGAAAGAAAAGAAAGAAAAACCGTTTATTTGCCACAGATACAGTTCAAAAAGGAAATACATACTTACAATATAACTTAACATTAATTATTAGAAACGTGCAATCTGTGGACAGATTGGTACGCACTCAGCATTGTTGCTATATTGTGGTCCATAGGGGATCCACAATAGAGCGCTGATTTTCAGTGCGGACCTTTAGATGTCGCACGGACGTAAGTCAGCCTAATTATAATTCTATAATATCATATTATAATTTCATTAAATTGTGCACGCTATATATACCTACGCAACCTAGTTTATTTATATGCAATTAGTGTTTAAATACCTAGGTATTTACTTTTTAACCTTACTCCTATTATATAATACTTAAATTATGCAACGCAAGAGAATAAAAATATATCGTCGTTTTTTAATGATATCCTTGATATATAATTTTTCCTTTTTTTTTTGTAAATTCTGCACCATGGCAATCTGGCCTAAAACAATAAGCCACTGAGTTGTCTGACTTCAGTCTGATTTTTATGTTGTTTATTCTATGAGATATATAATGGTAAAATGAATATCATCCACAAATAATTCTTCTGTGTCTGGATATATTTTGTGCTATTAATTGTGTGTGAACTGCAACAAAAGGTTCGTACTAATGCGAGAGTTGACTTTTACAATTACGACAAGAAAATAACATTAACTGTAAGGCCTCTTGTACACGCTAAGAAATTTCACCGTGTCTGCTACAGATAGGACCAAGACAATTCATCATGTAAACGACAAGAATTTTGTCGGATCTAGGCACGAAAACTTATCGTGTCTACTGCAGTCAAGACGAATAGGAACGTGTAAACGATAACATTGTTGTCGGGCAGTCGTGCGTAGGGTGTGATAGACTAGACAAGTCTGTTATTAATTTTCGTTTGTTTGTGAAGAAAATGTTAACTACGTCCACGCAAATAAACGTAGAAAAACTATATCTGAACCACCTCACCTACCCCGCCCCTCACCGCACCGCAGCAAAACGTCGCGCGTCGTGTCTAGCGCAGATAAGATTTTTTTCTTGGTCAGCGCCGAAGCAGTGTACACAGTTCGTATGTAGAAACGACACGAATTCTTACATAAGCCTGGCGAGTTTTCTTAGCGTGTACAAGAGCCCTAATGAACTGAAATTTTACTTTTCACAAGCGCATAACAAAAAAGTTTTTAGTCTTTCCAGCCATCAATCGGTTCCGTCTCTACAGAGTGTTGTACCGTGCGCTATCCAAACACAATCGCGTATTCGACGCTCGCTAAAAAAACCTATGACATTGGCATTCTGGGTGTGTGTGCACGTGATTTGTGTACGCGACAACACCCGGGAGGCCGGGACACAGGCCTGAAACTTGTAGAAAAGAATAAAAAGTTCAGCTGAAAACGAAAAACGTTGGTTTACTGGACTGTGAATATGGAATTTGATTACGCGCTTTTTTAAATGCAGAGATGTATTACATGTCCCCAGCTATATTTTCAAGTTATTATGGATATTATCAAGGTCATGAATAAGTATATGGTCTATCTGATAGAAAGCGGTAATCTGAGTCCATGATTTTTTGCTAAAATGCTAAGGTTATCATTCGTGCGTTGCCGACTCTAGATAAAAGCAAATAAATAATATGTGGTATCTTTATATAGATACGTGAAGCAAAAACTTTGTACCCCTTTTTACGAAAATTGCGCGGACGGAGGAGTATGAAATTTGGCACAGTTAAAGTTTATATGGAGAAGGAGGGGTGAATCCTAATATTTTTATAAAATATGCATTATAAATACATTAAATTAATGAAAAAACAATACACGCACACATCCATGCATTTGACACACGCAGTCGAATCGCGTTCGTAGTATTTCGGCATTGTCGGCCTCGGTGGCGTAGTGGTTAGTGTAACCGACTGCCACACCTGAGGTCGCGGGTTCGATTCCCGCACAAGTCAAACATTTGTGTGCATGAACATGGATGTTTGTCTTGGTCTGGGTGTTTCTATGTATAATATGTATGTATGTATTTACAAAAAAAAAGTATATATGTATGTGCATAATACAAGTGTGTATGTGGTAGAATATTATTATTATTATTATTATTATTGTGCGTCGTATAATTCTTTGTAACTATGGTTATCTATACCTTATTGTAATAAAGAAAACAAAGTAGCAAGCTTAGGAATTTTGGTCGAATTTTGACCACTAGGTGATTACAACATATTTAATTCCTTTTCTAAGAGTAATAGTATTATTACATTTACACTAGTTTTTATAAGACGTCGGTCATCCTATGAGCAAGTCGGCTCATTAAAACTGGGATCTCGTAATAGACTGCAAATATCTCAGACATAGATTATATTGGCATTGATAACAAAGCACTTTTCTAATAAACCTGGAAGTTTAGCTGCCATTTTCTCTATAGTAAATATTTGTTCAATCTAATAATCATAATAATAACGAGATGGGTGTAAAAACCCAGGATTCAACCTCTTCGTCTTCATGTGACCTTGTGACCCCTATATCTCGGGGGTCTTTTGACCCACAGGGCTCATATTCAAACTCGACCGAGGTATGACCCCAAGGTGTCTGCACACCAAGTCAATCGCTCCAGTGGTGCCGGAGTTATGCCTGTCACTAACAGACAGACACACAGACCCACATAGTGTTTTCATTAACCTCTGAAAAAGAAAAAAGAGGTTAATAATTTCGTAATAGCATAGAAAAGCTAGAATAAGAAAATATCTAACTATTTCAGTTTGAATGAAGTTCCAGGTTTAAATGAGGATCCAGTTGCACCCACTTCCTTATTATTCATACATACGAGTACATAGTCTCTCCCACATCTCCGAAGGGATTGGCAGATGTATTTCACCCACATTTTACCAGTCAATTCAAAAGCCTACCTAATGGTAGGCGAGCTTATTGCCGTCTACAAATCACAGTGTCACACTTTGTGCTGTTACTGACAATTTGTAGTCAGAAAATTTCACCCAAAACAATGACTTCCCTCCCCTTTTCTCTTATTACATTAAATTAATAAAACAAGGTTATTCTCATGCACGTAAGTATATTTGAAATTTAATTAATGTATGTTCAAAAGGATTTCCGTACAAATTTTAATTTACATTTGAAACACACTTATTGTGGACTGTTTAACGTTTCATAGTTCCCTACATTTGCGCTTGTGAATAATTAAATATTTTCCCAGTTTATAGCACCTTTGTACGTTCGTAGTTAAAAGCACATTTTAAAATGTAGACTTATGTTACACAGTTAGAGGACGTGGTGTGGAAGGCTTTGATCGTGGACTACAGAATTGCTTACTATTAGGCGTAAATTCTTTTTATTGTTTTTTTGTCAAAGTTGTTGTTTTTGCCTTTGACAGAAAACAATCAAATAACCTGACAGAAATGGCCTTTTAAAGTTCATATAATCCAACACAATGACAACAGTTATCAATGTATATACATTTATTTGAAAAGGAGTCCTGATTCTCTGGCTGACTCATCAACGCCCAAACCCTTGGACCTGCAAATCTAAAATTTTGCACACATGTCACGCTCCTCTGACTTTCTTTTTTTTCAAATCATCATTTATTTGCGAATATGGGTACAATGGTCAATATGTTATATGACTTTTCGAAATTATGTGCGTATTGATTGACAATTATCGCCTACTCCGTGCCTCGGAGAGCACGTTAAGCCGTTGGTTCCGGCTGCCATGAACATCTATGGCAGTCGTTATTGGGAGAGTGTCGACACAAAAGATCCCACTGGGTCGAAGTGTCGCCGGTCTGCACTAACTGGCCCTCACATAAGATAAATAGGGAATGCGACAGCTGAATATGAGATTTCGGGTTCGATTGCCGGACCAAAGTGTTATTGCGTTCTTCTGTTAAGAAACATTCGGAAGCAGCACGGTATCTACTATGCCTGGTTAACGAACATTAGCCTGGATTACGTGGGACTTAAAATCATATCTGGCCTCTGCCTACCTAGCTGTAGGGAAATGAGACTATGTAACAATACTTTCGACCACAACTCATAAAACACGACAACACACGTAGTAGTAGAGCCTCGCTGATTTCAGCATGAATGGGGCCGGCTCAACCGGGGAAGGACTACCCTCTCACAGAATATCGACGTGAAATAGCAGTGTTCCTACTGTTGTGTTTCGTCCGGTGAGTGAGAGTGCCAGAGGCCCAATCACCCCTTTCCCCTTTCCCGTTCCCATCAGGTGGCCGCCACCTGATGGTACGTGGTCACAGTAGCCTATAGACGCCTGCAACACCAGAGTCATTCACTTGTGTGTTGCCGACCTTTTAAGAAAGGTAGCTGGAAGGAGAAGGAGCGGGAAGAGGGTGATTGGGCATCCGGCACTCTCACTCACCGAACGAAACACAATAGTAGGAATACTACTATTACACGTCGATATTCTGTGAGAGGGTAGTCCTTCCCCGGTCGAGTCGGCCCATTCATGCTAAAATCAGCGAGACTCTACTACTCATATGCCCGTATCGCGAGAGACGCTTTACTTGCGTATCTTGCGAGACAGTTCGCGTAAGACAATAAATACCACGGGTCATGGACCTCTTATGGCAAGATATTTATAAAAAAGTCTCAAGATTTACCCGTAATTTATATTAGATGTGAACAAGATATTGAAAACCTTCTATCTAAATGACTATTTGTGGTAATACTACTATTTTTAATCTACTTTATATTGTATATCATTTGTTATGTAAACACTATACGCCTACACAATTACCTTTTACATACCGCACATCTTAGTCAAAGATATATGTACATACTTGTTAACTAGCTGTAAGTTTTCTAAATTCGAAAATAAAATAAAATAAAATAAATCTTTTCTCAACACTATATACACACTTAACACTCTACTTGTACACTTTACAACAACACTATTACTATTCATATACCATACTTACTTGCCAAACCAAACATACACACTTAATGCTCAACTTACATATTTATTTAGTATTCCTTATAACTATCTCTGACCAATCGATTAGTCTATCTCTGCGCCTGCAATCATTGCTATACTATCCGAGAAATATTATCTTTTCCATACTGATATCACATAATTATACTAAACACTTACAAATTCGATAACATTAATTATATAAATGGTTTTACCTTGACCAGTTTAACATTGCTCAAGCAGCCACTTGCGAATTGGATAATTGTTCAAAGTTGTTGCAGGCACACAATCCATCGTTAAAAGTATTTCACCAAAATATACGCAGCATTAATCGCAATTTTTTTGGTCTGTTGGCTTTGCTGGAACGACCTGATACAGACTGGGACTTAATCGTTTTATCTGAATGTTGGCTACGCTGTGCTCCCTATATTCCATCAATGGACGGGTATAACTTTGTATGCAATGATAATAACTGCACTCAAAATGAAGGTGTTGTCGTCTATTATAAATGCTCAATACGTGTATCAATACTAGAGAATACCATGCAAGATGCGAACTGTTTGACTTTGCTAATAGACTGTAACACTACTCTAGTTGCAATATATAGACCGCCAGGCTACAAAAATGTTCAACCCTTCATAGAATCCCTAAATCTTCTACTTAGTAAAGTAAGCTCATCGAATGTAGTGATTATGGGGGACATTAATATTGATATCTCACCTAATAGCAAAGACAACAACTCCTCTATATATTTAAACCTTCTGGCAAGTCATGGCTTACCGCCTGCGCACCAGCTCCCTACGCACGGTGCAACCTGTCTGGATCATATCATGTTAAAAAGTAAATTGGCTGCCTTTTGCTATGTTGCGGCAACATCACTCACGGATCATGAAAGTGTATTCCTTGTACTGAACCGTTATACCCTACCTAAAAATTGTTACTCCATTAAAAAAGTTAACTATGGCGGATTAGATTCAGACATGGCGCATATGTGCTTCAGGTTTATATACGAGCAATCTGATGCTAATGAGGCAACCAGGCTACTTATACATAAAGTGACGTAAATAGAGGCCAATACCTCAACTATTGTTATGTCTAATCGCAAGCGTATTAAAAAACCCTGGCTAACTACTGGATTGTTAAGGTGCATAAGAAACCGCGACAAACTTCATATCAAATTAAAGAAATATCCTAACAAAACAAATAAACTAATATATGTAAGATATATAAATTATTGTAATTGGCTACTTAAAAAAAACAAAATGGAATACGAAAAGGACTTAATCAATAAAGCAACTAAAATTTGTAATAAAATGTTATGGGATATGATACGTAAAGTAACTCATTCCACTACGAAATCGAATCCAGCTACAGAGCTTCTATCACCTCATAATTCTCACACTTCAGTCAATAAAGTTAACAATTTCTTTGTGTCTATTGGTAAGAAACTTGCCAAACAGGCCCACAATCTTAACTCTCCAAATACTCATCATATCAACTCTCAACTTCATTCTTTTGCGCTCATTCCTACCTATGAAACCGAGGTCAGCAGTCTTATAATGAATCTGAAGAAGGTTAATACTGCTGGACGAGATAACATATCTGGTAGCTTCTTAAAACGTTATTGCCAATATCTTGTACCTCCTCTAACATACTTGTTTAATTTAATTTTTACATCTGGTGTCTTCCTTGACCAATTTAAACTTGCCGAAGTATTACCCATCTATAAGAGTGGTGACAGAGGCTGTGTTAACAACTACAGGCCCATCTCTATTCTGCCTACCCTATCTAAAATCTTGGAAAAGCTATTAAACAATCGTCTTACTAAGTTTTTAGAATCTAATAACATCTTGTCTAACTCCCAGTTCGGATTTAGTGTTGGGACTTGAACTAATAACGCTGTTCATGAACTGCTACATCCTGTAGTAAACAAATTGGATAAGCGGAAAAAAGTTATCATTATATTTATCGATCTGGCTAAGGCGTTCGACACAGTCTCTGCCCCTCTCCTACTAACTAAACTTGATAAGATGGGTATTTGCGATACCCAACTTAAGTTATTCAAAAGTTACCTCACAAATAGGCAGCAAAGGGTAATAATTGGCGAAGTGACTAGCGACGATCTGCAGGTTGACTGGGGCGTTCCCCAGGGCAGCGTGTTAGGTCCGACTCTTTTTCTAGTCTTTATTAAAGACCTGTGTAATCTCAATCTATCGAATGGCAAAATTGTTACCTTTGCGGATGATACCGCCTTGATTTTTCATGGTGACACTTGGGAGGAGACCTTCCATGAAGCTCAAACAAGTTTCAATGCGGTGTCTACATGGTTGAGAGAGAATGGACTAACCCTTAATGTCGACAAAACAAAATATGTAACTTTTTCTATGAAAACCATTCCAACTGGTACTCTAAATGGGTACTCTATTTTAGCCCATTCATGCTCTCTCAACAATGAATGCACATGCAGGCATCTGAGTTGTGTCACCAGTATTAAATATCTAGGTGTTGAACTGGATAGTACTCTGAGCTTTAACCGCCATACAGACTTACTCTCATCTAGGCTACGAAAATTGATATTCGTATTTAAAAACTTTCGACACGTTGCAGATAAAAACCTAATTAAGATGGTTTACTTATCTTTATGCCAGCCAATACTTGCGTACTGCATTACAGCATGGGGTGGTACCAGCAAAGCGGGTATGATTAAAGTAGAGAGAGCACAAAGAGCTGTCCTGAAGGTAGCCCACTTTTTACCTTTCCTCTACCCTACCAGAGATCTTTATCGGCTTGCTGATGTACTCACGGTTCGCCAGCTCTTTATTCTACAAGTTACTCTCAAACAGCATTCATCTCTTCAATTCGACACTTCCATTTTAAGCAAGAGAATAAAACACAAAGTCTGTCAGACTATTGGTAAGAAATGGTCGACAGCATTCTCAAGCAAATTCTTTGGGTTTCTGGGGGGATATTTGTATAATAAAATAAATGGAGAGATCTCAATATACCATCTTACCACGTCCAACTGTAAAAGAACTGTTACCTCGTGGTTAAAGACGCTTGCGTACGATGAAACTGAACAGCTATTATATATAGCCGCATAATTTCTCGTATCTCATGTAATACCATACCAGCTATACCTATAATCATACCATAATCACTTTATGCTCCTATCCACCACTTTCGTTATTAGATTTGTTATGATACAAATATTATTTTCTGGTCCCGAAGACCTGGCTTGTACGGTTATCAAATAATTTCACTCTCACACACTCACACACACACACACACATACACACCCTCACACACATACACTCACACACACACACACACACACACACACCCTCACACACAAACACTAACACACTCACATGGACACACACACTCATACGTTTACCCACTCACACATCTCCCAATATGACGTACATTCTCAACAAGAACATACTAGCCCCAATCATACACATTCCACCTATTCAGAGCACGGAGAGGCTGGTTATCTGTAATACAGGACCTCCTAGTACAGAGACCAGTCTCCCACACAGACTATACATTCACTGCTTTATTGTATGGACTGTTTGTTTAAGATGTCAAATATTATGTACTGTGTGAGAGAACAAATAAACAATTATTATTATTCAAACAATGGACCCAAGAATACCCAGACGTTGCACAACTATTTGTGTTTCACACAATGTGTGTATGTTTGTTTGCCACTCTAGTTATATAAAAAAAACACACTGGTTAGCCTTTATTTCCTTCAAGATAATGTTATATACCATTAATGCTATCAGCTATTATCTTAACCTTCTACTGCTTACAATACAAACCTATTCTCACGTTGACTACTCCATCATCCAACAATACTCATTGTAAATACGATGCACGATAGCTCACATAAACGGACCGAATACACGATAAATACAACTTAACCCGATTAACCGGACCATTAACGGGCGTTTAGACCGGTTATATTAGCGGTTGCACCCGGTTGAAACTGCTTTGAACCGGTTGTAACTATGTATTGACCGGTTCGGCTGCATATGTGACCGTGCGATCGTAATTGGATGTGTTGTGTTAATATAATTGGATTTGGTTAGGTAATTGTTTACTTGTCTGTTCAGAATGTGTTGTATACTAGTAATAATATTACGCATGTATGCAACCAAGGGGTTAGGCAGAACTGTGTAAGCTATTTAGAGGATTGGGTTAAAATTTAAAACCTGCTTCGATGGCGCTGCGTTAGTGAATCTAACTGCTGGAAATGAGATCTCGAGTTCAATTCCTGTGTTGTGTTTGTCTGTTGAGAAATTTTCATTAGCAGTAGATATGGATACTGTGCCTGGTATATATATTAATATAATAGATATAGGTTGTAGAATGGTACTTAAAATTACAGCTGGTGAAGTGTGGATATAATATACCTAATAGGCAGGCCTACCCATTATGCTGCTGAAAATATATAAAAAAAACAAATAACATTTTATTCTAACAAGCAATTGAATACAGAATCACCCATCCGCACACATAAGCACAGACTTGAACCAAACAACATCAAATTAGTCTATTAGGTCCAATTACATGACCACAGTTTATTGTTACACGTCATAAAACAAACACATTCCCTTTTATAATACTAGAAACTGAGAAAAGCTCATAATAGTTCTAAACAAACAAACAAACTCTCAACTTACAAAATGAGCTCCGACGCTCAAATCTTAAAGAGTCTGAAATTATATAAGATGGTGGCTATATGTTTTGCATGCGAGATGCATAATGTTGCATAATATGCCCATAAAGATCCCGGCGAGTGGCCTTTGCCGCCTCGAGGCGCGTATCACACCGTTCAGTAATATCATTAACGAGTTTTAAAACTTTTCGGCGGGTTCGTTTGTCTAGTTACGTTTGTGCTTATTGGGTATCCTTGTTTAAATCCTGAGTTTAGTTTATCTAAACTCACGTTTTAAGTGAGTCTATCGAGCAAGTATAACACATGATGACCTCGATGGCGTAGTGGTTAGTGTAACGGACTGTTCGATTCCCACACAAGTCAAACATTTGTGTGCTTGGACACGGATATTTGTCTTGGTCTAGGTGTTTCTAGTATGTATAATATGTATGAATTTACAAAAATAAAGTATATATGTATGTTTATCTATTGTCTAGTACTCATAGTACAAGCTCTGCTTAGTTTGGGCTAGATGGTGTTGTGTGTATGTGATGGAATATTATGATTATTGTTATAAGTTACTGATTCCCTAGACGATAGTTTGCCCTTGGATTGGCAAGGAGTGTTGGACTTGGCAACTCAGGATGGTTTTTAGTCTGATTTAATTTATATAAAACCGAGTTGGGTGTAAAAACCCAGGATTCAACCTCTTCGTCTTCATGTGACCTTGTGACCCCTATATTTCGGGGGTCTTTTGATCCTCAGGATTCATATTCAAACTCGACCGAGGAATGACCCCAAGGTGTATGCACACCAAGTTACAAGTCAATCGATTCAGTGGTTCCGGAGCTATGCCTGTCACTAACAGACAGGCACACAGACCCACAAAGTGTTTTCATTAACCTCTTCGAAGAAGACTCAGAGGTTAATAAATGTTTATATGCTAATGTGGCACATGCGTATTACTAACTAGACTTTATCCTAAAAATGTGATTTATCTAAGTACATGACTTATACGTTAAATTATGTACACTAGCGCTACAGATAGCACACTGCCTTTTTCAGCACAAAAGCAGTGTTTTTCTGGAAACCCTTCTTTCTGCTGGCATACAGGATGATTTGATGTTCTGCCAGGAGAAAGTACTTTTCTTATCGAGTCGGTCATGGTTTTACCAGGCGATTCCACAGTGATTCTACCCCTACTGTTAATTGCTCAAAGACAAATAAAATTATCGTTTTTACAGCCTCCTTTCTCTCATAGCATTATGTTATGTGCGTATTAATTACCGATCGCTCACTACATCTGCCTACACTATAGGAAGACGACAAAATCTCAAAATTCACGAAAACAAATTATATAAAGCTTTCGATCAACAATACAACTAGATGTCGGGTCACGTACAAAATCAAAGCTAAATGCTGTCCGCGTGACAATACGTATACACAGCTACATTTGTTTACTAAAAAACGAAGAAATTAAGTTCAACCTAATTACAACCATGGCACCTAATAATAAAGTCACAAATCCTCAAAATATTATCTAATACTTACGATCATTCGTCACATACAACAACATTTAGTGTGAAATCAACCTTAAGCGGCAACTAATAAAGTACTTTTTCCCATTATTGCCTTGAGAGCTGCAACGTTTTGCTTCGTTTATTTTTGTTATAAAAGTTTGTGCCTGTGTTGGCGAGCCTTGGTGAAACATTTCTAGCGGTGGTTTAAAATCGGCAATTTTGTTTAAAATTTAATATAATTTGTTAGTTTAAAGCTTAAAATATAATTTATTGTTCATGTATTTACCGAATGTAAGATAAACCGGCCGTTAAATTGCTATTTCGGGTATTATTATTGCAACTTTTGAATACACACTGCGGCATTATGAGACGTGTTTACATTGGCTGTGTTTTAAGTGAACTAAAAAAAATAAGAGCTCAAGTCCGCTGTTTTTTACCGAGACGTATTTTTTGCGCCGACCCGATATCTATTATATTGTTGATCGAAGTATAAAAAGAATATTTGCTTCAATTCTTCGATAATGTTGTTCTACTTCGGTGTAAGAGCTTACCAGTAGTGCCAGTTAAGAGCTGAGGAGCGGCGCGGCGGCCTAAATGTGTAGTGGCGCAAAACGGGAGGTAACGACTTCCCCAAATTATTTCCACCGCCATATTAATATTATGATGAGACTTTATGACTAAAATATGAATTAAGTAGCTATTTAACGGGCTCTTTGATATGTTTGGTCATTAAAGTGTTTTGGTGACGATGCTTTTGAATAATAATAGGTAATAATATAATATTATATAATATTCTATCACATACACACAACACCATCTAACCCAAACTAAGCAGAGCTTGTACTATGGGTACTAGACAAACATACATATATACTTTTTTTTGTAAATTCATACATATTATACATATAAACACCCAGACCAAGACAAAAATCCATGTTCACACACACAAATGTTTGAATTGTGCGGGAATCGAACCCGCGACCTCAGGCGTGGGAGTCTGTTACACTAACACTGTTGACTGTATAGTATGAGGGGCGAGATTAGTGTCGTACTTTTAAGAGAGGTAGAGCAAGGTGGAAATAGCGATAGCCTAGTGGATTGTCACGCTGAGGTCTCGAGCTTTATTTCCATGAATCCCCGCACTATTCAAAGTTACCTTAATTTAACGGTGATGGAAACCTGCTTGAGAAAGAGAGAGTGTTCTGCATAGTGTTCTACAAGACGTGTGAAGGCCAGCGTAGTGGACTATGGCCTAACCCTTCGTACTTTAAGTGGAGGCCTGTGCTCACCGATCAGATGATAAACAGAGCTTTTATTATCATAAAACTAGGAGTATCCCGGTTAGAGAAATACTTCAAATCTACAGGATATCCTTGTCTTGTGTTTTTGTGATGAGTTTGTTTTCCAAGCACCTTAACGAGGTGTTTTGCTGTCAACAGGAGACCAGTTAAAATTGCGTGGTGGATTCTGCTTCGTAGATTTCCGCATCAGGCAAAAGTAAATGGGTTTCTTTCCTTTAAGTCTTCGTAAGGACGGATTTTGGTAATGTACGCATGGACTCGTCTCCCATTTCGTAGGTCTAAAACTTTCTGGCGATATCTGGACCTATTCACCTTTTTTCACACCTAACCTAAACAACTAACCTTAAACAAGAGACCATCTCCGAACCAGTTAAAGAATACTTTGACAACTTAGGATATTATAACTAAAATTTCTTCTCGGATTTATACACTTTTGAATTATAGTTCAAACAAGAAACGACTTTACTTCTTTTAAAACAGTTTAGTAATGTACTCGTGCATATGTTTCTTTGATAGAAAATTGTGTGTTCTTAACAAATCGTATATACAAAGAAAATTCTTGTATCGTTGAAAGTAAGAGTTTTCTGCCATTTTGAACGAAATCAAAGGTATTTTGTTCTGCGCTGTTGAGTTCAACTTGAGTGCATTTCAAGTAGAGTATGAAAAGTTAGACTTTAGTTCGTTTATTCTCAACAAACAATTTGTAACAATGCAAAGTATGGACATATTCGGTCGTGTAGTGGTGGAGACGTAAAGAATTCTGAAATATTTAAAATTTCGTGTGTTTTTAACACATAAAATACATAAATAAAAAATAATAATATTTTTTTTATACCACTTACATAATGATGCTGTTTTAAATTAGAACTGACTCGGGCTCATTAGTGCTATACCAAGAATTCGCTACTTACCATATTTCAAATTGTAGGTTTTATATTTTGTTTGAAATGTTACTGGATCGTTCTGTAAGGAGATTCTCACTTAATTTGAAAATTTGACTGGAAGACGGTTAACAATTCGCTGTCTTTAGGAAAACATAAACACAGCTAGTGATAGCTAAATCAGAATGTAATATATATCTACCTATCTCTTAAATAATATGCTTAAGATAATACGACGAAATCTGTAAAAAATATACCCTATGAACCTTATGAATCAACCAGGCCTTCAAATTTAATATTCAAACATTTATCACACACAATACAACATATTATCAAATTAAAACAAAATATACTTTCAAATAAATGTTTAAAAGATTTCAGTACGAGTGTTGTTTCCTGAAAGCGTTCTGAACAGCTAGTTGAAGGGTACTCAGACTGACGATGTGCTATGAATACGAATGCATCTGGCCACCAAGTGTTACGCTTTAAATTTTATTAATACGTGATACTTTGAATAGCCAGTCGGTTTTGATATGAAAAAGTCAGACGCTTTACGTTGTTGAGAATGCCAGAGTTTACGTGAAGAGCTCGTAAAATATAGTAAAGAATTTCTACTTTTTGATGTTCTGTATGGCTTTGTATAAACTCGTTTTTAAACTTGAACCTTTTGGTAACTACGTAACACTGCCCCTTTAAATCCATTTACCAGTTTAAGCTGTGTATTGTTGAAATGCCAGACATTATTAAAAAACTATTGTCTAGCCGCCGGTGTGCTACTGCGACCCAATAGGTTAAGCGTGATTGAGTGACAAATATTTAAATATCTCTACGACTTCTACATTCATAATATTAGTCATAGGAAGAATCTCTTTTGGAAAAACTTTAGAAATTTATTATCAAAATTGCATTTTATAGAAATCTCTCCGAATTAAATTTCTCATGCGACACACAGGGATTCTTCCAGCATCTATTACTACACATAAAAACATATCTTTTAATACAAATCCACTGCAGTATCACTGGCTCCAGAAAGAGCTGCTGACATCAGACGAACGATCTCCTGTGAAGTAGATTGAAACAAATGGGGCTTGCACTGCGGCTCGCTGTAGACAACGTGCGAGTCGGTGGTGAGATGTTCCAATTTATTCTGCTAAGGTTACAGACTCTTCCGCCACTGCGAGATAGCGCTCCAGCCACGAATATCGGAGAAGGCATAACTTAAAATAACGAACGTTATAAAGACAGATGTCATATTATTCGTTCTTTATTATATAAGGAGTTCTAGAGTATTTAAAGTTAATGTTGGACGTAGAAATTGCGCGTTTTCGACTCAGTAAAGATACCACTGATCGCTTTTTTAACAGTACTTGTTTTAAGAAACTTTAGAAAACCCTACTTATTACTGGAATACATCTCAGGATATTTCACCTGAACGAAAGTCCTGCAAGATACGAGGGATTTTTAGTATGAAACTCGCTCGTAGTAGATTTTTACACAAAAAGGACATTTTTAGTAGCACGGTTTCTGCTTTTATCTGATATGGAGCTATATTTCTTAACTGCTTGTCTATTCTTGAGCTCATTTGTTTAACAATTTGCCTTCTCTAGCACATCTTTACCATCGTACCTCCTTGTATTCGTGCATTGAAGAAGTTGAAACTACAGTTCGTTTGTCCGCTTGCGTGCACCGAGTGTTTTACGTCGACTCGTCACGATGAATGTGTAGAATTGAAAACTGACAACTCAAATAGCTTTCTTATTTAATGTTGTTTTACATTGAAAGGACGAGGTGGAACTTATGTAAGGATAAGAATGGAGCTAGTTTTAAAAGCTTAAACTTTATATATCAATTTTCGTGACTTTAAAAGCAGATGTATGAAACTTCTGATATGGCATTTGGGAGCAGAGTTGGATTTAATTTCTTGGAGGTTGTACAAGGAAATTCCTCTTATTTAGGAGGCTTACATTTTTTAACCCGATAGTAAATATAACCTTTGCAGCCGTATTTTTTGTGGTGGCCTGGAATTGTAGCCGAGGTCAATCGCCTCTAATTGCGGCCCTATTTATTTCATTTTTGGGTTTTAGTTATTAGAAGAATATTTAGACTAGTAAGCCTTTCGGTTTTAGCATGAATAGGCCAGCTTGATCGGGAATGTTCTACTCTTTTACAATATCGCCCTAAAGGAACAGTATTGTCATACGTATGTCAGAGAATACGGATTTCCGCGAGAACTCCGATCCTGCCACATCTTGTTTGGTTCATTTTTTCGGAACATTCTTCATTATCGTTAGTTTATGCTAAAAATTAACCTAGATGTTTTCGAGAACGTCTCTGATCTGTAGAACGAATCAGAATGATCTCGTTAACTGGAGACGATTTTGATATCGTTGTCTTAAGTAGATACCGCGTACCGCTTTTGCACTAAATGTCCTACTGAGATCTGATCCTGACTATGACTTACGGATGGATGGCAAGATACATTATTAAAATGCTTGCTTTTCTTTAAGATAGATGGATCAAACTAAACGTGATACGTTTAGTTTGATTGTTATCATTGTTGAAGTTGGTATTTTAGTTTCAATTTTTAAGCTGTTTTTATTTTAAATAAATAAATAAACCAAGGTATTTTCAAAGATTTCAGGTGAGATTCGGTTTGATTATTTAAGGAAGTTCATATCAGATAATGTCAAATTGACTGTAAATAGTAGATAATGTTTTTATGCCAAGCAATCTTCCAATTTCAAAGGCCCAACCACCCCTTTCCCCTTTCCTTCTCCTTCCCACTTCCTTTCCTAAAGGGTCGGCAACGCGCAAGTGATGCCTCTGGTGTTGCAGGCGTCTATAGGCTACGGTGACCACTTACCACCAGGTAATGTATGCTTGTTTGCCACTCTAGTTCTATAAAAAACATGCATGCAAGAAGTAAGAGGTGTATTACACGCAAATTTCTCCAGCAAAAATTTAGGTCTAACGTAATAGGGATTGAGCCTAATGCCGTAGATATCGATACATTATATTATTATAACCATTTTACTTAACTCGTAGTTACCCGAGATCTTAAAAGAACCATATTTTCCATTGACACACTAGGTCTATTCAGAGAGCCTATACACTAACAATTTACCCCACTAATACGTAACTAGAGTGTAATATAACTTGGGATACAAGTGGGTAATGAAATACCCTTGTGCTATAAGTGTACAAGCCACCAACTTTCGCGAATACAAGTGCGTGGGTTTGAAATGGTAAAGCCTTATTGACAAGAGGGAGCGAGTGCGATTTTCTGCTCTTTAATTTACAATAAAATTTAGTAGTCCTTACTCTTCTAAGGACCATTATACGGCAGATTCGCTTGGTATAGTCAGCCTATGTATTTTTTACAGTGTAAAGGTTAATGAAATAAAGAACAATAATTATTTTAATGCCAAAATTAAAGCTATATTTACTGCTCTCTTGAACTCAATTTTACCACAATAATCATCAATGTCAATACTACTATTACAGTTAGTCATATGAATCCTACTAACTGTAATAGTAGTATTGAGCGAAATTTCACTGGTTTTATGAATGTTAACAATCTTGCTCAATTTAATAATATTGTCAACCATAACACTAAGATCTTGGACTTAGTACTAAGCAATGTTCCTGACGGCTGTGTGACTCAACCTACCGATTATTTAAGTAAAGAAGACCCCACCATCCACCTATTACTATTTAACAGATTATACTATATAGATTATATACTGTTTAACAGATTCTATAAAGTTACCTAAATTGCCTAAAAATGGTGTTGTTGTACTAAATTATTTTAAAGCCGATTACCAATCTATCTCAAGTGAGTTGAAGAGCATCGACTGGTAGTCGCAATTCTCAGAATGTAACACCCTTGATGGCATGGTGTTTGTGTTTTATCAGGTATTAAATGTAATAATAAAACAATATGTGCCTAAAATTAAAAAAAGGTGCAAGAAACATCCAGTGTGGTTTTCACGTTCATTAATTCGTTTACTCGCAGAGAAAGACAAAACCAGACGTAGGTACCGAGCTTTCAAGAATCCTCGCGACAAATTAGAGTTCAATATCTTGCGTGACAGGGCAAAATATTGCTTAAACAAATGCTATAGAAGGTATGTGACTAGAATAGAAGATGCAATAACTGATAATTCTAAGGTATTTTGGAAATTTATTAACAACAAACGTAACAGTGAAACTGAGCTTCCTCCTGAAATGAGCCTGGGTAATCTAACGGCTGATTGTGGCCCTGACATAGCTAATCTATTTGCTTCACATTTTTCTTCTGTATACACTAGCGTTACATCTATTTCAAGCATTGTGCCCCTAAATCCGTATGGCTGCTCTGATAACTTGTCACATATTTGCCTTCAGGAATCTGACGTACTATCCAAACTGAAAGTACTCGATACTAATAAAGGGCCAGGTCCTGATGGGATACATCCAGTATTTTTTAGGCGGAATGCTCTTACTCTGGCGTTGCCATTAACAATCATATTCAACCGATCTTTACGCGACGGTATTTTCCCTCAACACTGGAAAACAGCAAATATTACACCGATATTCAAGAAAGGGGATAAATCGGATGTTAAAAATTATAGACCAATTGCTATTTTATCTTGTGTACCGAAACTGTTTGAGTTACTTGTTTATCCTACCATCAGTTGTTACCTCGACAAGTATATTACACACCATCAACACGGTTTTAGAAAAAGTCGCTCTGTTCAAACCAATCTCGTCACCTTCGTATCGAGCGTATCGCGTGCTGTGGACCAAGGTTATCAAATTGATACTGTCTACACTGACTTTACCAGCGCTTTTGACAAACTCAGTCATAATTTGCTCTTGAATAAGCTGGAATGCTTTGGTGTTCACGGACCAATGCTAGCATGGTTTCTATCGTACCTAGTGGGCCGGACACAATCTGTTGTGGTTAAGGGATATGCTTCTGATGCCTTTTCTGTCGATTCTGGAGTGCCACAAGGTTCCCATTTGGGACCATTAATGTTCATTGTATATATTAATGATATAACTAACTATATTAAACATTGTAATTATGAATTGTTTGCAGACGACTTAAAAGTTTATAGAAAAGTTGCTTCCTCTGAAGATGTTTCCCTCATTCAGACTGATTTAAATAGCATCCAGGCTTGGTATCGTTCTAACTGTATGACATTGAACCACAGCAAGTGTTCATTCATACGTTATACCAGAAAAACCTGTCCTGTTTCATCTTCGTACAATATTGATGGCAACGCATTGCAGGAGGTAAAGGAAGTCAAAGATTTGGGTGTACTCATTGACAGTAAGCTTAAATTTACTCCACATAGAGATCAAATAGTAAATAAGTCGTCTCGTATGCTAGGCTTCGTTTTAAGGAACTCGAAACATTTTAAAGAAACAACCAGAATACTATTATTCAATGCGCTAGTCCGAAGCCAATTGGAGTTTTGCAGTGTTGTGTGGAATCCTCAATACGCCGTACATTCCCAACGTCTTGAAGGCATTCAAAGGAGTTTTACCAGGCGAATTGCCTTCACTTCTTACGGTATATCCCACAGATGCCCATATAGTCAACGATTGCATGCAGTCACTACGCGATCGCCGTACGATGCGCGATTTGTTACTACTTCATAAATGTATAAACGGCTCGGTTCAATGTGAAGCCATACTGGAATGTTTATGTTTGACTGTACCATATCAATATCCAAGACAACGTATTGGCAAAATTTTCCATGTACCACCCTGTAAAACTAACCTGGGCCGACATTCACCGATTTCCAGAATATGCTCTGAATATAATGAAATTAGCATATTATACCCAGACCTTGATGTGTTTTCCGACCCGCTCGCTAAATACAGACGTGTAATATTGTCCAAAACAGATTCGTCTTTACAGAATTAAGTTTTAAACAATTTTTATATAATTTTGTTATTGTTTCGTTTTTTATTTTTATATTTTAGAAGTTTTTATCTTATCTAAATTTGTAATATCATAATAACTGTGTGCTTCAGTGGTAAATGTTGTGTATACCTGTAATTGGCATATGTATTAGACCGTTTCCATGAACCATTTTTATTTTAATTTTAAAATATGTATGCTGTTGGTGTACCTAATTAAATAAATAAATAAATAAAATAAATGTCTGGCAACAATTAGTAGGTACCTAAATGTTTATATTTTTTGAACTATAGAAGCAACGCAAAAACTTCTTCAAATTTTGACAGCCTCCGGGGTGCAGCGGTACGAATGCGACTTCTGTGCATGTGGTTTCTGGTTTGATGACCAGATCAGACAAAATATTATGGGGTTTCTTGAACTGTGCCCGGTGGACGCCAATAGGCTCACCCTCTTTTACTTGGAACCTAGAACCATAGCTGAATGTTGGTGTAATGCTTTTCTGCCTAGGTCAGAGGTTCGTCAGACCTTTTTCTCATAGACCACTTTCAAAATTTAGCTGGTTGTGTGCAGCAAAATTTTTTTTGTTTAGAAATTTTTGGAATTTAACATACCACGGTAGGCGGGCTGGCCTATTTTTTTTTTAGTAATTCTCTACCGATAAATCGAAAAACCACTGGTACTGAATATGGAATATGCAAGTTTTTACAAGTACCAGTCGCTAAGTTTCTTAAAATATTATCTGATCTGCCTACATTGATAGGTGAAGTCAAGCCTACATTTTTCGTTCTTCACTATCGAAAGCAAATAAATTTTCGTGGACCCCCGCTTGCGAATTCTGCTTGTGCACCCCAATTTCATGCCAACGTAGATTCCCGTCGAGTCTCCCGTGGACCCCTGAGGGTCCACCTGCGCCACTTTGGGAACTAATGGCCTAGGTAGACAGACGAGCATTACTTTAATGATGTAGGTAGGTGTATGATCAAGTATATATGTAACTCACAATATATCTTTTTCTGAGGTACGGAACCCTCGGTGGCCGAGCCCGACACGCTTGTGATCAGTATTTTCTTAGAGCTCTCTATGTATAAAAAGAAACGCTCACGCTCCGCTTATGGACACAACAGTAGCTTAACAATCCGCGACCGAATAGAGTACGAATTCAATCAAAATGGATATTTCTTGTTTCAAAATAGTTACACATTATTGAGTTTGCGAGCTCTAACATTTCTGTGATAAAACTATTTAATCAAATTCGTTCAGTTTTGATTAAGTGTATCTTATCTTATCTTATGTGGGCGTCAGTCAGTTCAGACCAGCGACACTTCGATCTTTTGTGTCGATACTCTCCCAATAACGACTGCCATAGATGTTCACAGCAGCCGGGACCAACGGCTTAACGTAACATAATTTCAAAAAGTCATATAACTTCCGAAATTCAGAGGTGCGCGACGTAAGTTCGAACCCGAGACCCTCTGCATTGCAGTCTGTTGGTCTCCCTACTGAGCTATCGCTGCTCAAGTGTAACTTTATTTATTAATATAATTTAATAATTTTGCCTTTGTTCGAATATGATTATACGGTCTCGGGTTCGTTTAATGGGTCGAACAATGTGGTTCTAGGTTTTGAGTGTAATACGGTTCTGCACAATAAAATAATTAGGAAGAGAGATAAACTCATTCGTTGCCAAATCGTCTTGAAGATGCCTCGCGGTGAGGTGAAATACCTATCGACGCATATTTTGTTTTCGAACCGGCATACTGCAAGTTCAAGTACGCCCGAATATAATAATAATAATATTCTATCACATACACACAACACCATCTAGCCCAAACTTAGCAGAGCTTGTACTATGGGTACTAGACAATGGATAAACATACATATACTTTTTTTTTGTAAATACATACATATTATACATAGATACACCCAGACCAAGACAAACATCCATGTTCATGCACACAAATGTTTGACTTGTGTGGGAATCGAACCCGCGTCCTCAGGCGTGGCAGTCGGTTAGACTAACCACTACGCCATCGCGGCTCTCTCAAACCAGAGCAGTTCGGTATTGTCAACCTTTTTCTATTGCAATAGTTGGTGGGCAATCTAAGGTTATGTGGTAGTTTCCTCTCTTCCCAATTATTTTATTACTATGGATTTACATACATACATAGATTCAAGCCTGTTTCCCAGAGGGGTAGGCAGAGACTACGGATTTCCATTTGCTTCGATCCTGACACACTTCTCTGGCTTCATTCACTTTCATCACATTCCTCATACACGCCCGTCGGTTCAAGGTGCTCTTAACCTGGCCTGTGTCAAGTACGCCTCCGATCTGATAGAGAAACGTTCGCCTAGGTTTTCCTCTTGCGACTGTTCCATTCACAATAGCCTTATAAACTTTCTTAGTCAGTCTTTCCTCGTCCATTCTTTCTATATGCCAAAACCAGCTTAACATACCCTTTTATATTCTTCTCACTATATCCACTTTCATGCCGCATCTCTCTCTAATCACACTATTCCTTATTCTATCTTTCAGAGTCACACCACATATGTTTCTCAGCGCTCTCACTATGGATTTCACATTTAATATAACAGTTATGTCTATCGTAACTACAAAAACTTAATAACACTTTGCTCTATCGAACTCAAGACCTCATCCACAGCGGTCACATTAACGTCCACTGTTCCACTGATCCTCAACCCGTAACTTAAATCATTGAATACCCTCAAAGACGAATGATCCGTTTTGTTACAAACAAACTTAGGATTGTTTCACACTGTCGTCATCGCCAGTTAATTATGTAAAACAAAAAGTTAGTATCGCCAGCTGCAAACAGATTCGTTACAAGAAGTCCGTTCGGAGTTTCTAACAGTCACCGTGGAACAAAATTAAAATGTAAATTTCTTTTCGTCTGTATACAGAGAGTGTTGTGGGGCACGCGAGTTGGTGAGACCGTGTCATGTGAGTAATGTGAGGGGTGCATCGACATCTGTAACGCGTGACACTTATGAATTGTAAATTGTTATAAGGACAGTTTTTTTTAGTTTTAGTACATACATTTTGCATAAAGGATCATTATGATGCTTAACAAACACTTAGGTCTGGTAGACGGGAATACAAACTAAGTCAGCAGGTATATGAAAGTATTTATTTGGTAAGCGTCCTCTATAGTCTACTGCGCCGTAGTTAAACACCAGTGTACTTTATATGCAATACTTTATTGTCGCAAAGTTGACACATGACTCAAAATACAGTGTGAGAGGGAAACTTTAAAAATACTTGCCTTCATGTGTATATTGTGCAATATTTCAACATAAATGCATGTTAAATCGGCCAAAATCGATAGACGGACTGGCTCATGAACAAAATTGTGTATTGACTAAAACCAAGCGTTTCAAAAAGCGGTATCCCCAATTTTCGTACCGCATCGCACTTAATTCAACTCGCGAAATTGCAGAGTCAACGCTTTTTATCAAAAAACAAACCTAAAGGATAACTGATTGCTTTATTTTGTCCACCCACCTTCCCTGCTTACCCCACTGTCCCTGTTTTCGTAAACAAAACTTTTTTTACCTAAACTTTGAGAAACGAGGTTGATTGTTGTTCTTTTTCGCTTCTCAAAGTTTCGGAACTTAGATAAATATGTTTCTTGACGACGTGATATGATGGGGTGCGATAGAATGTAGGTTTACTGGTAGATAACATCCACGCCTGATTTCCAGGGTAGGCAGAAACCACAGGTTTCCACTTGCTACGATCATGGTATATTTCCGTTGCTTCATTTGCTCTTATTTTATTCTTCTTGAATGTCCGTCGGTATAGGTTACAGTTAATCTGAAATTTTGCCAGAACACTTTCTTTGGTTGGAGAAAAAGAACGCTTAAGTCTGCTTCAAATTTTCATTCTCTTACCTCAAAAAATACTGCCAAATAGAAAATAGCTATCCACGTAAGTGTGTAGAAAGTCTGAGCAAAAATATGCCGGTGGATATATCATTTCCGATTCTTCTTCTCCCTAGCCTTTATTATTCCTAAGTCACTTGGGACAAGGCTTTCTAGTCTAACCGGATTTGACTGGATATCAGTTTTTACACCGAGCGACTGCCATCTGATCTCCGCGACCCGAAGGCTAACGATACCCTAAGGCTAGACCAGTGTCAGGATATTAGAGCACTGACTTCCTAATAACGACTACCATAGATGTTCATGGCAGCCGGGACCGACGGCTTAAAGTACTCTCTGAGGCACGGCGCAGGCGATAATTGACAATCAATACGCACATAATTTCGAAAAGTCATAGAACTTCCGAAAGTCAGAGGTGCGCAACGTGGGTTCAAAGCCGAGACCCTCTGCATTGCAATCTGTTGGTCTCCCCACTGAGCTATCGCTGATATAATTTCCGATTATTTGCACATAAATAACAGTTAGTTACATACTGAGCCTCATGCCTATATCTTTGACGAGCTACCTCTTTGGGGATATAGTGTGAGACTAGAAGGAGCTGGCGAAATGTAGGTGCAATGCACCTTTACAATTCACCACCTTAAGCTCTAGGTTCCACGTTATATAGTATAGTAGTCTTAATGACTTAAGATTGCGCCGAGCGTAAGACAGATACAGAGCTCGTACGGCGCATATTGAAATCGGCGCGCGGCCGCCATAGTAAAATTGTATGGAGGATTTGAAGTGCTTTTTTGATAAATATGTATCTTTATTGTCAACCAATAAATTAAATATTTGGGACGGACAAATTGTAATATAACTATTTTTGTTTCGTTTCAGCTGTAAAATAGGATAGATTCTACTGTTATAATCTAAAAATCATGTAACACGAGCTTACGTTTTTGCATTTTTCGTGCAAATTTACGTAATTTTGTAGGCGAAAATATTAATTATTATATGTTTTTTACACGGAGTAATTGTAAATACATTCATTGTTATGGTAAATGTATATGTTATATTTGTATTATACAAAAAATCTTGATTTTATTCAATTTACTGTGACCGCCTGTTTTGGCACAGTCTTAATAGTAAGTTATTCTCAATATCATTTTGGTAAGTTTTCTTGGCAATTTTCTTCTTCATTCAAATCTCACAGGTAAACAAAACTAAGTGTGGATTACATTAACAAGATGAAACTAGATCACTTTTAAAATTTCAGCCAAGCGAAGTGGACTAGAGTTATTCAAAGCGACGACGAAACTAAAATCGTAAAAATAAAAAAGAAAGGCTTTGAAGGAGGTTCCGGCTTATCGTTCGTTCAGTGAGTTTGCAAAGAGAGAATTTAGACGAAAAATAAATCATTTATTTATTTTGCTCTTCAATTCTCTTGATGTTCCTTGCTGTTGTTGATTGAATTGAATTGAAGGGACTTTGTTGTTTAAAGGACTACGGTCTCTTATGGATGTGATTGTGTTTGGTGCTGTGATGGAAGTATGCACTTATGAGTGTTATCCTTAGACATACGACATCCAAACTTCGCCTAACTAGGAATTAAGCCCGGGCCTGACAAATTACTTAGTGGTTCTTATCCATAACGTATTTTTACCCGTGATTGTCTATCAAAAATGTTTCTCCTCGATTACGAAATTTATTTGACTGCATCGTTAATATCATTATTAAAAACTGGCCGAGTGTGAGTCAGGCACCAAGGCTGCCATTACGCATACTAATATTAAAAAAATATATATATTTGAAGGTATTTTTGTTGGTGTGTTTGTTACCTTGACTAACCGGCTAAATGTATTTTTTATAAAATTTAGCAAGAAGATGTAGTGTCCTTGCCAGGGACAGCTAATAAGGTGTCCCTGGCAAGGACACATACGACTTTTTAACACGGAATTCACGCGTATGAAGTCACAGGCAAGACCTTTTACTACATATTTCGACTATACATTAAGAACATAACAAATACCTAATCATTTTCTTAGCGAGAAACAATTGGAACTCACTATGAGTTTCATAATAAGTTCCAATTGTTTTAGTACTAAATTCCTTGTTGTTGCTAAGGTACATACTCCTGCAGCATATTTTATCAAAACCACTTCAGAAGACACACACACGCACACATACAATCATACTTCCACGCAGAACATAATGTTAAATGAGTAATCTCATATTTTATACGTAAAATACGAAGGTAATACATACATACATATATTCACGCCTGTTTCCCAGAGGGGTAGGCAGAGACTACGGATTTCCATTTGCTACGATCCTGACACACTTCTCTGGCTTCATTCACTTTCATCACATTCCTCATACACGCCCGTCGGTTCAAGGAGCTCTTAACCTGGCCTTTGTCCAGGACGCCTCCGATCTGGTCGAGAAACGTTCGCCTAGGTTTTCCTCTTGCGACTGTTCCATTCACACTAGCCTTATAAACTTTCTTAGTCAGTCTTTCCTCGAAGGTAATAATAAGGTAATACCGCCGAAAAAACATCCAATTTCCCGCCTACAAACGCAAAGAGATATCTCGTACGATTCATCAAGTATTTCTGGCAACACCCCAAAACATTACACCTTCTGAAAATTTACCCTAATAACAAAACTACGTAGTTAGATTTATCTGCTGGCAACACTTACAAGTAAGAATTATAGCGACACATACAGTGAGAATGTTGCGTCGTCAATTTTAAGCCGGCACAGTTTATTTGCATCTCTCTAGTGTTGTAAACAGAGTCTTACATGTTGTTTTAGATGCTTATAACGTGGATAAGGATTCTTAATCCGTTTATAAAAAGATTATTAAGATCTCAACTCAGAGTCCATGCGCAAGTCTTAAGATCGATTCCAAGGCACGCATCTTTGTCTTGTCGGATACATTTTATTTTTGTTTACTGCCTTCGTGGCGCAGCGGTATTGAATGCGACTGTTGTGCATGAGGTCTCGGGTTCGAATCCCGGGTCGCGCCAACAAGAAGTTATTGGGTTTACTGTTAGGAAATCTCAATAGCAGCCCGGAGTTAGGAAGTTGGCGGTGTTAGACACCCCCGTGCCTCTGAAAGCACGTAAAGCCGTAGGTCTTGCCCCTGATCTCTCTCCGGTCGTGTCGGATTACCGTCCCATCGGATCATGACAGTTAGTGTACAGAGAGTGCACTTGTGTTTGCGCACACACTTGTGCACAATAATATCTCCTGCGCAGATGGCCAGTCTCCGTTAAGACTGGCCGCCGTGACCGAAATTCGGAATGGAGGACATTATTATTACTACATATAATAAATAATCCTTCCAAGAAAATCATATTGTAATAGACTGGATCTCTAAGGTTAGGATGGAGAGTCGAGATTTGGGGACAAGATATATAACGGCCTCGATGGCGTAGTGATGAGTATAACCGACTGCCACGCCTGAGAATGTATAAACATACATAATTATATACTTTTTTTTCGTAAATACATACATTATTCATTTTTTTTGTAAGTACTAGACAATGGATAAACATACATATATACTTTTTTTTTGTAAATACCTACATATTATACATAGAAACACCCAGACCAAGCAAAACATTCGCATTCGCGGGTTCGATTTGGTTTGGGTGTTTCTATGTATAATATGTAGGTATTTATCAAAAAAATGTTTATCCATTGTCTAGTATCCATAGTACAAGCTCTGCTTAGTTTGGGATAGATGGTGTTGTGTGTATGTGATAGAATATTATTATTATAACCATTGCCAGTGTTATAAGCGACCAAAAGCTACTTTAAATAAGGCGTGCTATATGCCATATCGCCTGAACTAAGATGTATAAAAAAAATTACATCAAAAGTTGTTATGGATAAAAAGACAATTATCTGACGAGCAAGGGAGTGCCCGAGTGGAGGCTATGATGGATCGGCAAGCGCAGATGGCAACTTTGGATAATGTAGACTCGTTATTTTACGCAATTTGTTAATGCATATTTTTTATGCAACAATTTATTTAATTAAGTATTCTAACATTTAATAAATGAATAGCTTTAATAGCAATAAGAATCATATACAGAGATTACTTATTTCACAAATTTAACAGCGATAGCCGTGTTTCTGATTACAATACGAACAAGACAGACAAAATCCTCAGGCTAGACCTACTTTGATATAACTGAAGCTCAAAGGCAGAACAGAAGCTTTTAGCAGAGAAAGCTTAATAGCCATTTGCAAATGGCTTCGGACACTACGTAGTCCATCCATCAATTTGAAGGTAGAATACGTCGTGCGACGAATAGACGCCTTTGAAAGCTCTTACTATCCAAATTACATGACATGTAACATTTTATAAATTGCGTAATAAGGCTGAATACTTATGTATATATATACTAACTAGATGTTCCCGCGATTTCACCCGCGTTTGTCGTTACTGCGCCGCCCCCGTGTGTCGTAGCGTGATGTTATATAGCCTATAGCCTTCCTCGATAAATAGGCTATTCGACACCAAATTAATTTTTCAAATCGAACGGGTAGTTCCTGAGATTAGCGCGTACAAACAAACAAAAAACTCTTCAGCTTTATAATATTAGTATAGATAATAGGGTTTTAAATACGAAGTTGTCGCTTTGTATGAAGAAAATGTGTTGGTAACGTGGTTTTCATATTATTTCATAAAAATTTTTTAAAGGCCGATTCGAATTCTATACTTTTTTCATGTATAGTTGCTTGGATTTAGGCTACTACTCTTTCTCTTAAATTAACAAAAACAGCAACCGTTATGTAATTATGGCGAATGGAAACAGCGGGCAGACTAAGCGATATAACTTAAAATAAATTGTATTAAAATGAAATTAAATGAAAATTTATTTATTACCAAAGAAAACAACATAATATTAAGTTAAATTTTATAATTTGCTTTTTTTTTAAAGAAATATTCCTCATAAATGGTGCATCCAGAGGCGGGGAATTAAAAAAAACTAAATCAATAAAAAAAAGAAAAATATCAAAGAACACCCAGATTCGGAACAACTATTTGTGAATCACACAAATTTTTGTGCCGCGTGGGAATCGAACCTGTAACACTCGGCGCAGCGGCGACCACTTAAACCACTACGCTATCCGTGCAGTCAAACTAATATTAAGTTATATTATTATCCGTCAACTAAACGTTCCTTAATGCCGTCCCACTAGTGGGATCTGGGCTTAAGATCCTCCTTATCCATCCCCCACAACTCCAAGTACGACGCGACAAGAATCTTCAATTTAAACGCACGCCATTGTTTATACGTGTTTGTACGAACATTTGATCACCTGTGTGTTTGTTTGTATGTCACAATTTACTCAGTACTCCATCTTTTATCTCCGCCACTTAAATACTCGTTGTGAAGTTTTGTTTTATGTACTTGCGTAAGTTCGTTAAATGGTATCAGTGTCGGTATCTGCTCTACATATATACAAAGGTTTGTGAATCAAGGAGTGATTGCATTAGCGAGCAGGTGGTCGCCTGGCTATTGCCACTACGTCGGGTGTTGTAGGTTCGAATCCCATACAGGATAAATAATTGTGTGGTCAAAAACTTCGATCAATAATACACTAGATGTCCGGAAAGCGCTTCAAAAACGAGCCGAAAAATAAGAGCACAAATACGATTGTGGTCTTATTTCAAACTAGTATGATCCAATCATAGCCAACATTAAGATGTCAAAATGCCGCAGTGTGTGTTCAAAAATTGTGCAAATAACCACCGTAACACCGAGATTTTGGAAGGAATATCTTTTTTCGGTAAGTTAATATCATTAACTATTTTTCATAAAGTAAAAATCTAATTAAATAGTAAATATGAATCAATTACCAAATATTATGATTGTTTGACCAACGTTTGCGACAACGCGCCAACTATTGTAAATTTTTATTACTATTTTTGGCACTTTGTAATTTAGACTTTAAAACATGCGTATAACATTAAAATTGTTTTGATGTGATTTGAGCAGCGAACAAAGGTCGTAAAAATTAATTGCTTTTTGTACATAGCTTTGTGAATGCAACTTTAAGTATTGGATTTAAGGTTGAATTTGCATTAATGTATATTTATTTCAACTAGAATTCTTAGAATTACCTACACTCACAATTGGCGACAGTTTTAAAGAGGACTTTTGTATGGGATTGTGTATCTAGTCTATTATTGATCAAAGGTCAAAAATTATTGTTTTGAGATTGCGTGTACTCCGTGTCCGATATTTGTATGTTTGTAACGTCACCTGCGGCACAGAACTTTAAATATAGTTATAAAAAAGTGAAAGTAAAGTAAGACTAATAATATTATGAAGAAGAAAATTTTACATTATATAGACTGGAAAATTATAGTTTTTGAAGTCAGACGCGTTGTTTGCCAATATTGTTGTAGAAAAATATAACCTTCACAGCTGTCGTCACTTAGTTAGAGATGCCACAAACGTCTCTGTATTACTTCTTAAGCCTAATACATGTTGGCCAAGCGTAAGCCAACGCGAACGAAGACAAACTGATACAAGGCAGATACTATCTTCTACACGTTCGGCAAGTTTGAAAAAAACCAATTCAAACGGCCAATGTAGATGAGTTTTGTGGAGCTATCCACACGTTGGGCGCCGTCAGTCATTATTGAGCATTGAAACGATGTGGTCGTTGTAAAAGTTATTGCAGACTTATTCACGATTAATGACCGCATATAATTATTATACCGTAATAGACTTGTGAAAATAATACATTTTATACGTATAACGCACATGTGTGCCAAGCACTAAATGGCAGCTGGACCAACATGTGGACGCTATTGGCTGAGCGCAGACCAACGCCTTTGATTTGTGAAGAAAAACCCACACCGCTCCGAAGTGAGACGAGTCACGGTAATACTATCTAACAGTATTGTAACTCGGTCGTATTTTTGAAATAAATGCCTACAGCCGCGCGGTACGTAAACATGCGATAGGGCTGCCCACCTACAGCATTTTAATTAAACCTGCCTACTTTGAGTTTCTATCTATTTTTGTGATTGTAAATATTTTTTATTTTATTTAAACAAATAAAATACTTTGTGAATGGAACAGGAAGTGTTCAATAAAAATGCATGTTGTTTTTTGATTGGTAGATTAAAAGTGAATGACTTCTGTACGTATTTCTTTTGTGCCTCGAGGTTTTAATACAAGCGTACCTACCGTATCATGATTCATGAACCGCCTATAACTACCTAGTTCATTCGTGTCAATCACTTTTCTTTACTTATTCACTTTATTTATTAGTCCAGGCATTTCTTTTTCGGGAGGAAAAAATTCTTTGAAAAGACTTAAATTACGTACCTACCTACTAGTAAGTATAATCATTTTATAGTCTTACCTTTCGGAGTTTCCAGGTAATCTAAAAAAGTTATCTCTGGGTGCGTTATTGAGGAATTCATGCAACCAAAAACAGCAAAATATATTCTACTTGTCATATTAAATAGGCTATACTTCTACTTATTTTTGGTAAAAAAAAATCGCGCGGTTACTGTTTAAAAAACAACACACCGTCCGTTCGTCACTGCGGCGCATTCGCGACTGGTTGCGTGCCGAGTGCATGCCGACGCCGAGGCGCGTAGGTATGACTCGAGTTTCGACCATTTGTATGAAGATAAGTTACTGTATATTTATGTACTGTGGACGAGTGGTCGCGAGCGACTGCGAGTTGTTACAAGCTACGCAAATTAAGCTCTATACGCGTTGGCGCTTGCCTTCACTCGGCCAACTAGGCGAGTGATACCAAGCACTGGCAAGCTAAACCAAATACACCGTCTATATGTTGGTATTGGCTGTCACTCGGCAACGTTGGGCCAACATGTATTGCCGGCTTTATATGACTGCTTCGATGACGCATTAGTAGGGAATACGACTGCTGTGAATACGATTCCGGTCAGATGGTCACTGAGATTTTCTGTCAGAATCTCTAAATAGCAGCATGAATTTTGGAACTGTGCTTGGTGGATCCAATACGGTTACTGTTTTTGGGGTTCCTAGAACCAGTGCCGGCGAATTGCGGCTGTAAGACACCTCTGTCTATCCCCTCAGGATAAAAAGGTGAAATTATGAAAATATATGCAATGTTGATAAACTCACTAATTACATCCGTCGCACAAAAGCTTCCAGAACTTTACACCGTTAGATATTCGGAGTAGATTATGGTAATGCGAAAGTTAAAAGCACATTAACGACTTAAAACGAAGATTACCAACTGTATTTGGTTCGGAAGTGAATTATTAATTGATTGTTTTCACTGGATTACTTAACTTTACAATGTATTTTAAGAGGCTGCCTTGGTTGCGCCGTAGTAAATCGCAGGTGCATGTCTCAAGACATCATGCCTCAGGTTCAATTGCTGGAAAGTGCAAAGTATAATCAGCAACATAAGTCGATACACACATGCGAGGTTTCAATTGCTTTTATCTTTCAAAATCATAACAATTATTAGTTTTTAATAGCAGTAACAGTTAAAAGATAGTTGTTGATATAATCACAGTTACAGAAAAAAATTGTGAGCCGTCACGGGACGCCTGGCAGATGTGAAACATCGAAATTATTTTGTACAAGTAATATGCATAAAAGGACAGATTACGACAGGAACTAATATGGCATAATGTAAAATACTAACTTAAAACGTGGCGACGCGTCGCCACGGCATGCGGCATGCGTCACCACGCCAGCAATCGGTTTTACGTGCGGCTATAGATGTTTCACATCAATAATAACTCGAATATTTAAATCATACAATACTATTACAAATTGTATGTATGATTATCTTAAAACATTGAAACTTCAAGTGTTATTTTCGGCCCACTGCCTATCCTTCACCGCCCGCTCTTCTCGTTGGTTCTACGCCCTTGCTTTGCTCAACGTGGCAACAGGTAAATGCGAATGTACTCGTAAATTCATATTATAGTTTAGTTAGTGTAACCTTGACGTTCATAAGTATTACTTTTATTTAAAAAAATCAAATCAAAATATCTTTATTCATTTAGGTCACAAATTAATAAAGATATTTTGATTTGATTTTTTTATGGTATAGGACGTAAACGAGAAGTCGGATTGCCTGATGGTAAGCGATTATCGCTGCCCATGGACACCCGCAACACCAGAGGAGTCACAAGTGCGTTGCGTTCCGTGGGGGACGATTGGGCCTCCGGTACCCTCACTCACTCGACGAAATACAACGCAAACGCATTTTACGCGGGTTTTCTGTGAGGCCGTGGTATCACTCCGGTCCCGGCCCATATTTTGTGCCTAAGCGTGGTATCATCTGTGGACCATATCCAACGAGGCGAAATATTCGTTGTGAAGTTATATTACGAAGTAGATTATATATTATCCGTAGTAAATTACGGTAATACAAAAGTAAGAAGCACATTAAAGACTTAAACTCCAGCTTACCAAGTGTACTTAAATCGGCATTGAATAATTAAATAATTGTTTTCACCAAATTATTTCAATTCCAATACTGTAGGTACCTGTATTTAAGCTGAGCTTCACGGGCTTTCGAGCATTATATTTACACAATCCTTATTGTAGTATTTCTCAGCTATTTAATACTGCCGAATACGGTGATGAAAACCAAAATATCGTGTTCGCATACTCTAGGTAAGTGCGGCATAGAAAAAGTAATATATTATACTAGTAATTGCGCGCGGCTTTGCCCGCGTAAATGTATGCTGGTAACAGTACTTTTCTGGATGAAAGGTATCCTTTTCTGTTCGTTGTTAGGTGTAGGCAAAGAGCAGCGATAGCTCAGTGGGGAGACCAACAGACTGCAATGCAGAGGGTCTTGGGTTCGAACCCACGTGGCGCACCTATGACTTTCGGAAGTTATATGACTTTTCGAAATTATGTGTGTATTGATTGACAATTATCGCCTGCTCCGTGCCTCGGAGACCACGTTAAGCCGTTGGTCCCGGCTGCCATGAACATCTATGGCAGTCGTTATTGGGAGAGTGTCGACACAAAAGATCGCACTGGGTCGAAACGTCGCCGGTCTGCACTGACTGGCCTCCACATAAGATAAGATAAGATAGGTATAAGTATGACTAATCACACATAGCTAGCAAAATCAATCACTTTGCCGTGTCAATATAAAAAAAAATACTGTTTAATATACTCCAGTCTACCCTTTCGGGGACAACGAAACTCAATATCAACCCGACCAGTCTATAAACTACACTGCATTATTCATCAATCTCTGTTCTTTTCTCCTCTTAGCTCACTCGACAAGAGAAAACAGAAATAACTTCTGTCCCATTACACACAAAGCTCCCTCCACTGTCGATTGAGCAGGCATTTGTCAAACGATCCTATAAAAACTCAAATGAACAAAATTTACTTGAAAAAGACAACGGGAAATGTACAAAAATGTTCGTAAATGTACGAAAATGAATAATTCCCCGTAGCCAAGTCGATCGGACATAATATTACAAAACGTCAATGGGGGACATAAAAAATATGGCATCCAATCTGTTAGAATATAAATCATTCGACATCTGTGATATTTCTGTTGCCAGTCGAACCTTATAATATATAGCAGACAGTTTTGTAGTTTTTTCGGTTTTTGTTTATCTCTTTGTTGTTTCCTCTGGTCGTTATTTGGGGATGTTTTATATTAGTTGTTACTAAGTTATATATAGACTACATTCACATATATATTTGCTGAAACATGCAACCATTTTATGATATACTAGCGACCCACCCCGGCTTCGCACGGGTGCAATGCTGATACTAAATATACAACAGAATGTCTTTATATACAACGTGCACAGCTTTTTTGTCATTAGACAATACAAACATGTTTTCTTAGGCACGCGCCGCCGGTCCCCCGGTCAGTACCGCCGCAACCGCTATGTTCCTGCATTTTAAATCTGTAATATCTTCGAAAATATTCATTTAAATTACATACTTTTCAAGGCCATATTGATCTATATTAATTGCACAATGTATTTCAGGTACTTAGTTGGATAAGGATTAATGCTGTATTGCTTAAATCGCTTCGTAAATAAGCCATTATTTCTCGTAAAAAGTAAAGGATAAAAAATGGTTGTTGTGGGTTATCCCTAAGAGATAGACATATACCATCCCGGACTTTTTTGTAGAACTTTTTAAGGTGTACAATACTGTAGTACATTATTTTGATCTATCTCGTAGGGTTCAGCCAGTGTTTGCAATGTAAGCGCCAAAAAATTTGTTTTGATTTACGATATCACATTAGAAACCTCTAAAATTATCAGTGTTTCTCTACTATATTATGCATGTATTATACATATAAACCTTCCTCTTGAATCACTATATCTATTAAAAAGTACCGCATCAAAATCAGTTGCGTAGTTTTAAAGATCTAAGCATACATAGGGACAGACAGACAGCGGGAAGCGACTTTGTTTTATACTATGTAGTGATAACAAAGTAGGGGCGAACGTTTTGCCGTCTTTTGGATGGACATTCAGACTCCATGTAGCTAAAAAGGATTTGCTAATAGAAACTCATAATAACGCTATGCTTGTCCCAGAAACTGAACTCAGGGCCACATCGTCTACAAATATGAAAGAAAACCTACGCCGATAAAGAGACTGTAAACTTTAAGCGCCATTGCGGTCATTTACTGTAATGCTTGCTGCACGGTATTTTTAAAGGCAACACACAGTTTAATCCAACAAAGTTATATATATATATATATATATATGTAAGCATATTTATACACGACGTAGATTTGTATCCTAAACTTAGTAGTGCTATCATCTTTGTTGTCCTACAATGTAGATTAATATAAATTAATTCCTAGACTAGGGGTAGCCCTCTATCGGAAAGAACTTTTCAAACATTCAAGAAACTGATTCAAGGAACAACCGAGCTCGAAACAACAAGGACCAAAGAATGTGTGATGAAATATCACACATTCTGTTGCCCTGTCCGGAGGTTGAACCTACGACATTGGAAGCCTTGGCAGTGACCACATCAACCACCGTGCAATACATAAAGTCAAATTATATACCATAGGTTCTTACCCGAAAAAATCATGGTAATGCAAACATCAAGTGAGTTTGGTCATTGACCTTAAGAATTCTAGACATACCTCAATATTCCACTTACGTCATCTTTAAGTTATATTAAAATATATGTAAGTAAAACCGTCCGCAAGCAAGCTCCAATATCTCTAACAGTATACGTAAACAGTCTTTCTGCAACGTCGAAGAAAAGGGTAAAAACGTTACATGTGAAGTTCTAAAATGGTCAAAACAACAAATTGCTGGTCAAGAGATAAATTAATATTGTAGCTTATTTAAGGCTTTTCAAGGTTTTTGTTGCTTAGCAACTGATTGTAGTATCTGACTAAAGCGAAAAATTACTTTTTCAGATTTTCATTGCCCTGAACAAACAAACTAATCTAATGGCTGGAGCTCCTTACAGAACTGATTTGTAAAATAATTAATATTCTAAACTTGGCGATTAAAAAGAGTGTCTTTGAGTTTCTTACTAGTTCTTTTCGTTGGTTCTATGCACTTACTTTGCTGAATATGGTTACAGGTGTAAATGTAAATTCACATTAATAAGTGTAACTTTGATGATCTAGGATCGTCGTTATCGTTACTTTGTGACCTATGAATAAACATATTTTTGAATTGATTTGAAAATTCTAATAACTATCGTTTTGGTTTTGCAAATCACTCAAAATTGTGGAGTCTATGTAGTTTAAATAAAAATATCCAATTAGTTTATGCCTGCGGTATCCCGCGTAAATACTACGGGAACGTATGGGATAAAAGTAATCTGTGCTAAGATAAAAATTTCCAAAGTTACGGGACTTTGTTTACCTTTGTGGAAAATTTTATCTATATCCTTTCAATAGCTACCTTTATAGTTTTATTACCAAAAGACATTTACAATATATTATAAACTAGCTTTTGCCCGCGGCTTCGCTCGCGTTAATTTAGAATTTGACAGTATATTCGGGTTGTACTCTGCTTGTAATAATATAATTAAATCATGATTCGAAAGACATGTGGCGCCATCTATTATCATAAGAACGTTATTATTGTTTTCCTCGGGAAAAGTAATTTTTTTCGGGATGCAAGGTAGCCTATGTCCGTTTCTGTACACCTGTCAACGTATATACAAAATTTCAGGTTGATCGGTTCAGTGGTTTAGGCGTGAAAAGGTAACAAACAAACAAACTCATTTTCGCTTTTATAATATTAGTTAGGATTAGGATTAGGATAACACTAATTAATTAACTTGCAATTAAGTATTATCCTAACCTCCAAAACTTTCGCAAGCCTTCCCATTTCAGACACAGCTTCGGTTTAATTTCATAATAGTATAGTCTGAACCAACTTGGCAGTTGGAATGGATATCATAAGTCAAAATTAATTCTGTCGTATTTACCACTTTGTCTACAGCATATACATTATTTTTAATGGCCGCCGGGATACATAATAAAATCGATATTGACTATAAAACACGTTATGTGTTCATTAAAATGTACCGGAGTGTACGTTATACTTTACGATGGTGTTCGAATACGTTTCATTATGCCAATTTATACAAGTTTTATTTATGTTTTGTTTCAGCAAATATTGCTTTTTTATGTTTACGGTTAGTGCAAAGAAAAGCTGGCTTGTATTTCGTATTGCGATTCTTAAATTAATATTTGTGTTCTGATTTTAAATTGTTTTATTTGTTTATGGATGTAGTGTTTAGTTAATTTCGTAGGATGTGTTTGCGCATACACTTATTATTATATATTATAACTAGGGGATGCCCGCATCTTCGCCCACACATTTTTTTTTATTTATCCATTTCTTCCCATTCCCGTGGAGATTTCGGGAAATCCCTTCTTAGTTCACCAGTTCAGGTAACCGCTGCTCAGAATTCAGCAATGTCAGGACACAGCAAAGCCGCTGCCTACCGTGAAAGAAGAACTCTCTTTGAAAACGAGGTTTTCGTTTGAAGAATGACATATCATAGCGCTCGGGCAACACCGAAGCTGGCAGTTCATTCCAGAGCTTGCACGTACGTGGGAGAAATGATCGCTGAAATCTTTCTATAAAAATAAATAAAAATGAAAGCGTAAGACTACACTATGTATATTTACGCGCTACATTTATGCGAATATTGCACATTGAAATTAAATTACTATAATTGAAGTTAGGTATTGAAATAAATCGCAAACAATCAGTATTACTTATTTTAATATTAACTATACAGAAAATTTTATGAAAGCGAGTCTTGCATTTAAAAAAATATCTTTTTTATTTATCTTCTCTGTGTACATTACAAACTCATTTAAAATACAAATACCCATCCAACTTCACAAAGATAAACAAAATTACCCCTCTATTTTCTTCAGTATAAGTTATGCATATGTTTACTATATAAACTTTTACACACGACAAACATACATCATGAGATCGTAAGGTGAATGCACTGTCACACGAAATTTATTTAGCATGGAAATGAAAATAATAATTAAAGTTAACTGGATACATTGATGTTATGTTACAAGATAAGCTATTAGCTAATTTACAACAAGGTAATTAGCTATGAAATATATCATAGCAAGAAAAATATACCTAGTATATTTTTAAAAAGGCTACTTATTAAGTCTTTTAAAGCGGGAGACATTACAAACATATAATGTAGGTAATTGTGTGTGCACACACACATTTGTAGATCCACACAATCCTGTTACACTTCATTTGTCGGCCTCGATGGCGTAGTGGTTAGTGTAACCGACTGCCAAGCCTGAGGTCGCGGGTTCGATTCCCGCACAAATCAAACATTTGTGTGCATGAACATGGATGTTTGTCTTGGTCTGGGTGTTTCTATGTATAATAAGTATGTATTTAAATTTAAAAAAAAAGTATAAGTATATGTATGTTTATCCATTATCTAGTATCCATAGTACAAGCTCTGCTTAGTTTGGGCTAGATGGTGTTATGTGTATGTGATAGAATATTATATTATTAATATTATTATTTATACAGGGTGTAAGTGACGGTTCACCGAAAACTGAAATACTAGCTTCGGACCATCATTCTGAGTTGGAAAACGTAGGAATTTTCCACCGGAAAATTATAGAATTTTCTTTCAAAATTTCACATTTTTCTAACTGATTATGATTACATAATGAGTATACGACCCATTATACTAGATAATATCAATAAAAACTACATAATACCGAAAAACAGCTATGTAATCCAAACATACAAAATAAACACAGTTGAACCAATCAGCTGATCTTGCGCGGACAAGGCAATGACCAACGCAAAAAAGTTTTTTTACGCACCGGCAATAGTGTGCTGTGTAAAAACCCGCCCGCATCGTACCTACTACCACTGAACTAGGGAAGATCTATGATCAATGATCGATATCGAAAAAAGTGTATTAAACAAAGCGGGATAGGTTAATAAATAAAATAGTTGTTTTCCTTTTAAAAGTAAAGGTTACATGAACGTGTTAGCACTATTTATTATTAAATTAGTCACGTAGATTGAAAAGATTGTAATGATTAAAGTAGCCTGTAATTAAATGTTATACTACTATCACTTTACAATACCCATTTGCATTTTAAATGTAAAAAAATATTAATTGTTTTGATATTTCGTATCGTAAATGTACATGTATGAGTTTATTTAATCACTTTTAATAATAATTAATGTAAAAGACCATCTAATTGTTTTAAAACAAAGCTTTTGTACACAGCGATTCATACAATGTAATGTAATCTAGTAAATCTTTACTTAACTGTTAAAATACAAAACTGTAACAAAAATTTGTTAATAAAATTAGCCATAAACAGTTTATTACTATGTATAAGTATAAAATTAATCGATAGCCGATAACTCTCATAAAAATATTTTATGAGAGTTATCGACTATGGATTTATTTAATTAGATAGATGTATCTCTTCCCTATCTAATATGACTACAACTGCAAAAGAAATTTATTTTTGAATTCTTTAGTTCGGTCGCGCTACTGTCAGGAATCGGAAGTACTTGACGTAATCTCTCGTATTCGCGAGTGTTTACTATTTTCGTTGCATTTTGTTAAGTTTTTTATTTTGTTTATAACTATTTTGTGTACTAAATTGTGTTTATTTACTGTGTTCATAACATTTTGTTAACGTTTTTGTTTTGTTTATAACTTTTTTGTGTAACTACAAAGTTGTGTTTGTACCTAATAAATAATGAGTCAGCCATTTAGTGCACGTGAATATGGACAAATGCTCATGGCATATGGGGAGGCACGAGGCAATGCTTCGTTGGCGCTTCGCATTTACATCCAGCGGTATCCTGACGCTCGTCACCCTATGGACAGTCGTGTGATTTCTCGTACGTATCAACGAGTACTGGATAATTTACCCATAGTACCGCATCAGGAGGGTTCCAGCAGGCCGATTAGAGTTTCCACTGAGCGGAGAATTCTCGATGCCGTTCACCGTAATCCACACCTTGGTACGCGAACCACCGCTAAACTTCTGCGCCGTAACCACGGAACTCGCCTATCGCACTGGACTGTGCATAAAATTTTACGGAGAGATCGACAACGGCCGTACCGTATTCATAAAGTGCAAGCTCTCGTGCCTGGCGATCAAGTTCGGCGTATTGCATACTGCAGGTGGTTGATGAATCAGCAGCGGCAACATCCAAATTTTGTATCCCACATAATCAGGACTGACGAATCCACGTTTACTCGGAATGGCATGTGGAATCGACGTAACTCGCACGTTTGGGCGCGAAGTAATCCACATGCATCCCAACAAACGGGTCACCAAACGCGTTGGTCAGTAAACGTATTGTATGGTAACTATAACAACAAAATTTTAGGGCCTTACTTTTTACCGGAGCGCTTGAATGGACCCCGATACTTGGATTTTCTACAGCAAGACCTGACTGTTCTGGATGAGTTACGTTCCGACCTTGCCGTAGAATGGGATCAAATGGAAGATTTGCCGCGTGCTCAATTACCTCAAATTTAGTTTCAACACGACGGTGCGCCACCGCATGTCGTGCTCAGAGTGCGCCAATATCTTGACGACACATTTCCTCGGAGATGGATTGGGCGATTCGGGCCTCACTCGTGGCCAGCCCGCTCACCGGATTTAACACCGCTGGTTTTTTTTTTGTGGGGCTATATCAAGGAAAAGGTGTTCGTCAGTGAGTGCACTACTGCGGACGAAATGCGGAATCGTATAACGGCAGCATTTGTAAAGTTAGAAGCTGACATTATCGCAGACCCCTCCATGATGCCTCGCCTTCACGCCGAAACAATCAATCGTGCGCAAGTTTGTGAACAAGTTGGAGGCAGCCATTTTGAACCATATCTTATAAGACCCGCGAGATCTTAAGGTAAGGTTTAATTACTTTTACAATTTACTGTTAATTCAAAGAATTTATCGTAAATCACCCTACCTTTTTATTTTATAAACACATTTGGCTTTCTGTTTTTACCTACACAAACATTAACGAAATGTGCGTATAAGATTAATTTTATAAGACGTTATTCAATTTATTCAATTTTTTTGTAAGTACAATAATAAAATTGTACAATCCGATTATTAGTCACAACGTTTAAATTATTATTGTAGTAGATCACTAAAATAGGTGATCCGGGCTCCGTCAGATAATGTGAGCGCGCGTAGCGTTGGTGCGCGGGAAGCGCGATACGATAGCGCGGGCGGACACATTGCATTGGTAGCGATACATTGCGTAGTGTAAATTACAATATACTAGCATAAAACTTTAATCGTACGTTTCATTTTTGAATTGACATTTCCATTCAGTTGTGTACTTATGGACAAACGATTGTGCAACGTTTTCGGTACACCGTCCCTTACACCCTGTATATCGGTCGCAAAAATAATTGAACCTTGCAGGATTCGAGCGCACAACACTCGGCGCTGTGGCAGGAGTGATCGGCCAATCTACGATATTATATTTCTATAGTGCCTCGGTGGTGCAACAGTGAATGCGACTGCTGTTCGTGAGGTTTCAGGTTCAAATCCCGGTTGGGGCTAAATGCTAATCTGTCAAAAATTCTCAGTAGCAGTACGGAGGCTGGGAATGTGGCTGGTAAGCAATACGCTCACCTCGTTTTAAATGGGAAAAAGTGCTTCGCTTATTATTTTAGATATGTAAACAGAGTATGTATGAAAATACTTTTCATAATATTGTCTTCTGTTTACGCGAATGTTATTCATTGAAATTAAACTACTATATACGGATTTTATCGCGTTGTTTATTTGACACTTTATTACAAAATTTTGAAAACTGTTACATTACTATTACTATTAAACTTTACTAATTTTTAAGCTAATTAAATTATTGAAACTATTAAAACTATTTATACTATTATACTATTTATATTTATGTTTAAACTTTCCCCGACGTTTCGGTTGCTTTTCAGCAGCCATGGTCAGTCTCCCCGTGACCAACCGCGATAAAATCCGTATATGGTAGTTTAATTTAAAAAAATACTTTTCCTCAACCTGGAATTAAACGCACACACTATGACGCTTTTACAACTGGTCTAACCAGACAGCATGTAACCTCATCTTTTCCATATAGGTACAATTGGCCCATACGTATAATCTAACGTTTCCCCATTTCAACTCTTAAAAGCCTATAAAAGTGATGTTCAAGTTTCATGTTGCTACAAGAACAATGTTCCGCCGTCCTTCAGGCGTGTGAAGAGAGGCAGTGGGACATAACGGGAAAAAGCGGGATAAAGGTACGTCCTTTGCGACACACTTCCGACTTGCATATTTTTAAGAGCTTGTCCTGTATAAACACCATGATTGGATACATTTTTGGGACAAAACTTTGTAAAATTTTTTGACGTGACAACGTCTAATAAATCGATGAAAGCCGGCTGCACGCACGAAAAAGGATGACTCATTGTCCCGTTACGCTCATTGTCCCATTACGCTCATTGTAACGTTACGGGAAAAAAAATTTGTTATGACGTTGTCACGTTAAACTATCGTCCGTAAACCGACTTTACAGACAACTAATTTTTTACTAGTTTTTGCCCACGGCTTGGCTTACGTTAATGTAGATTTTGTCAATAAATTTCTATACCACAGTATTTTTTTCTGGATCAAAAGATACCCTATGTCATTTTATGTACGCCTGACAATGTGTATGCGAAGTTGTATGATGATAGGTCGTAGATGAAGGCGTGAAAGCGTAACAGAGAAACAAACTCATATTCACATTTATGATACTAGTAAGGATTAGGTATGTTGAAGCGACGGTATTCCATATTCCAATGGATTGAGCAGACTTTATACATATCTGAGAATTATAAAGAATGCATAATATTTCGTCATCTTAAGAGTGCGCCGAGCGAAATGTACCAAAACAGACGGTCACAGATAAGTGAATAAAACCAACACTTTTTGTTTAATACAAATATAAAATATACATTTACCATAACAATGAGTGTGTTTAAAATTACTCCGTGTAAAAACCTTAAAATAATTAATATTTTCACCTACAAAATTACGTTTGCACGGAAAATGCAAAAACGTAAGCTCGTGTTATGTGATTTTTAGATTATAACAATAGAAATCTATCCTATTTTACAGCTTAAACGAAACATAAATAGTTATATTACAATTTGTCTGTCTCAAATATTTAAGTTATTGGTTGACAATAAAGATACATATTTATCAATACAGCACTTCAAATCCTCCATACAATTTTATTATGGTGGCCGCGTGCCGATTGGAATACGCGCCGCACGAGCTCAGTCATTATTTGTCTTACGCTCGTCGGAGTCTTAAAATCAAGAACTATTTTAATTTGAAATACCTATATACATAACTTGGCAAAGTCATAGGTTCCTTCGAAATTATCGAGGCTTGCAGCGGATTCTTCTACGGATTACTTTAACTTTGATTCAACTGTGCTGATTTCTTTCCACTTTCGAACCTGCCTGCTAAACACATAATAATAACTGTCCGAAATATTTCTTCCATAAACAAAGGTCCTTAATTTAGTATATTAAATATGCTCACCCTTGATCCTTGAAACAAACCATGACTACCCTAAGTGTCGGGACCCTCTGTCGCTCCGCAAGTGCCCTGTTAGCCCGCTAACGACCACTCCCCACAATGTACCCACGGCGGTCAGGAGTCAATTGTCACGTTCAATCGAATCCATCTAAACTTCTTGCAAGAAACCGGCGTAAGTGACTGTTACTGTGGTACACCCGGTAGGACTTCTACAGACTGCAAGGCGTAGTGGTTTATCGCCATTGCGCAGAGTGCTATGGCTTCGATTGGTATATCTCAGCAGAATAACTGCACGTATATTTTTATTTTTTTATTTAGATACAATATAGTGGTAATTCAGTAACATTATACATAATACTCGCCAAACGTTAAGTTTGACGGCGAGACACGCTCTTAAATTCTAGTACAAATTATCACCATACATTAAAAAATAGCTCAGCTCACAATAGTTTTAAAAAAAGGAAACAATATTTAAAGTTAAAAACAAAATAACATATGACATACATTACATACAATTTATATATTTTTATATATACTGACTGAAAGTTGCACTGCTAGACGACACATACACCATCCAGCAATACATCCATCAGTCTTTTCTTGAGAGTATTAATACTTATTTTAGGTGTTTTTCTTAATTCATCTATATCATTAAAAATCTTGGGAACTAAATACCTATTTGTTCTTTGACCGTAGTAGTTCTTTACTTTTGGTTGAATTAGCTTTTGTTCTCTAACCCTTCTAGTGTTGTATATATTATCTATAGCGTATTTGTAATCATCTTCGTAGTAGTATTGTAATCCTATTAAATATAATTTTTTTTCTTTGGTTTAAGCGTTGAAGGCGCTGCTCCACAAATAGTAGTGCTAAGTCTGGGTGTTCTCTGTGTCCGTTGTTTGAATGTTTGTAAGCAGGGGGATTCGGAGTTATCTTTGAAATTAAACAAACTTTATACGGATTTTATCGCGTTATCTTTAAAACTAAATGTTCTCGCGGTTTCACCCGCGTTCATCGTTACTGCGCCGCCCCCGTGGGTCGTAGCGTGATGTTATATAGCCTTCCTCGATAAATAGGCTATCCAACACGAAAATATTTTTTTAAATCGAACCAGTAGTGCCTGAGATTAGCGCGTTCAAACAAAGAAACAAACTCTTCAGCTTTATTATATTAGTATAGATAAAAGAAAATACAAAAATAAGCGCTTTAAAAATAGGAAATACGCACATATGAATTATAGAGTAACTGTGATCTTTAGCTATCATATTGCCATTCTATATATCTAATCATATATTTTAATACTGTTATTATAGACAGCTCTAATTTTTACAGAAGACCTCGTAGTGTGTTTAGCAGTGAGATATAAGAGAATAGCATATTTGTGGTATGCTGTGAACCCCTTTACCTTACTCATCTTCGAGTCTTCAGTGAAAAGGTTTTCTATAGTAAGTATATTCCATACTCAACTGTATTGCCACTGAAAATAGAGGCAAAGTGACAATATAGTCTGAGATTACTTTTTACAAGAGATTTTCTGGTGAAAGGTTAGGTACCCTAAATCGACCAGCGTAGATAAGGAACGATGAAGACATATGAAACTAGTGAAAAGCCAGGTAAAGAGTACCCCGTACCGACTAACATAGATAAATATACTATAGTCACTCCAGATACGATCATAGCAGATAATAAAAATTCGTAATATCTGTCTCTGCAAAACAATAGAGTGAGTGTTCATATTATCAAACCAATCTATCGAGTAAAGACCGTGTCATATCTACAAATATTGAGCTCCACGGAGCCGCATCTAGTCTTTTAAATCTGTAGCACAATGACAAAGCTGTGTACACACTATACAGCCCGCCGCAGCGCAAACAGTGAGTACACGGCTCAATTTCATAGTTCAAACATCGTGCGAGCGTCGTGCACTTACTATTATTGCTAAAATGCACCTACATATTTGCATAGTAAAGTATTAAAGGGAAATATTGTCGAAAATGCGACGATTTTTCTGTTTAGTATTCGATAAAGAGTAAGTGTTTTTTTTGTCTTTGTTTAATCTGTGAAATATTGAAGTGTCAGATATAAATTCTGACATGTTTTGATGCACAGATGGTGTAAAGGTTTAAGTGTTCGTATTGGTATGAAGAGGATTGTGGGTCTGAATACTACAAGGGACAAGATGTATGATTCTAAATAGTTAATTTATGTGGTAAAATACAATATTCATTTATTGCGTTATCGTACACAAACATGACAATTCTCCCTCCGTCTTACGAATTTTCGATCAGGTCACGTGTCCTGACGCGAGTTTAACATTTTTTACCCATCACAAAAAAGTGCACAACGGCACTAAAGAAGTTTTCACTTCAAAAATTGCTTCTTTCCCCGCCCCAGGTATGAACCATTGAACAAATACATTCATAGACTTTGTAGTATTATAAATTTATGAAATACGTTGCACTCTAACGCGCTTAGCCAGGTGCGAGTCACACGCCTTGAAAATCGATTTAAACTGCAAATATTACTTTTTAAAGTATTTTCTGTAGCGTGCTTCAATCTAAGTATGCAGCTTCAACGCTTATAGCTTATAGCGTGATATTGAATACTTGTAGTAGATAACGCTTCAGAAAGCTTATAAATTTCTATGGTAGTGCTTATGAGATGTGTAGAAGCGTTACCTTGTATGTATTTTCATTCAGGATAAGCTAAACTGCTTTTATTTATTTATTTATTTATTTATTTAGGGATAACAAACATCAGCGATAGTGAACGCGAGAGCTGTTGTGCATGAGGTTATAGGTTTACTTCTAGGGTCATGCAAATATATACTCTGAATAGCTGTACCGACAGACGTAGTCCTGTACACACGGGATAAAAAAATGGGTAAAACTATCCTATCTTTTAAGTTGGACCAAATTACAGATAATTACGAAGTTTGATCAAAATCGGTTCAGTAGTTTCAGAGATTATCCCGAACATACATCGTGATACGAGATTTTTATGTGCTCTGATTAGGAATAGTCCACTGCTGGACATAGCTCTCCCCCAAAGAGCGCCATAGCGCCCTGTTTTCAGCTTGCCGCATCCAGCAACTGTCTGCAGTCTTTCGCAGATCGCCATCCCACCTGGTGGGAGGGCGTCCTACACTGCAGTGGACTATTATAGCTTGATGATGATGATGATGATTAGTCATTGTCAGAAGCAGCACGTAGTTTAAAAATATGCATGGTAGAGGTAATTATTATACTCGCTACTCATCAAGGTGGCCTACAAGATTATTATCCTATAAAATAAGGGTGTAATATACCTTTGCTCATTCCTTATACAGAGTATTAGTGTAATGCTTGTATACAATGAAGGTAATATGTTGTTAAAAATATATAATAACAGCCTTGTATTAAACTGTCCCATTGTTGAGCATAAGCCTCTTCTCAGTATGAGAAGGGTTAGACCATCTTATCTTATGTGGGAGCCAGTCAGTGCAGAGCGGCGATACTTCGACCCAGTGGGATCTGTTGTGTCAGGGTTAGACCATAGTCTGCCACGCTGGCCCAGTGCGGGTTGGCAAACTTCACATATGTTCAAGAACATTATGGAGAACTTTCAGACATGCAAGCACGATGATTTTCTTCACCATTAAAGCAAGCGATAATAAAGTATTTAATAGGCACATCGCTTCCAAAAGGCAGAGATGCGTGTCCTGGGATCAACCTCGAAACCTCCGCGTGGCATTTGCTAAAAATATGTTATTAAAATCTGACCCACATAATTTTTTCCCACGAACTCACACCGTGTTAAGTTACGTTCATAAAACTTGACCTAATTTGGTGGGATTGAATAAAGCACGTACTCTGCTGACCCCAGAATGTTCTTAGCGTGAAGATAAATAAACCAGAAGCCAAAACTGCGATCTTCGCAGGCCGTTTCGTCCCACGCTAAGCTGATGGGCCTGTTCTACTGGAAATTTAGTTAAGCCGGTACTATGGCGCGCATCTTGGTTTGTATTCATAGTCCAGTGCTTTCAAGATTATTTTAGAACTTGCTTATGTCCGTGGCTACTTTTTGTCCTGGCAAATGGAAAATTCCTATGACCACTCTCTGGCGCATAATATTGAGGTCTTCTGTCAAGAAATTGTCTGTCATTTTGGCAGCACGTTAGTATGAAACTGCACGCACATGCAGTAACAGTTTATAACATTACTAGCTTTTGCCCGTGGCTTCGCTCGCGTTAATTTAGAATTTGACAATCAATTCGAGTTGTACTCTGCTTGTAATAATATAATTCAATCATGATTCGAAAGACACATGGCGCCATCTATTATCATAAGAACGTTATTGTTGTTTTCCTCGGGAACAGTAATTTTTTTCGGGATGAAAGTTAGCCTATGTCCGTTTCTGTACACCTGATAACGTATATGCAAAATTTCACGATGATCGGTTCAGTGGTTTAGGCGTGAAAAGGTAACAAACAAACAAACTCATTTTCGCTTTTATAATATTAGTTGGGAAGTTGGGATTCCTGTGTTGGTTTTCTATATTAGGAAAATCTCAGTAGTAGTATTTAAAATTGCCTAGTAGACGGAAATAGAGGGAGCGACCTTTGTCATAGGCGCCCTAAAAATAAACTAACGAAGTATGTATTTATATTAAAACACTTCTAACTAACCCTTTACAGATAAAATGGCGTGAATATACAATGCAAAGCTTAACAAATGACTAACTACAGATAGGGGCGTGAACGTCGTGTATTTATCCATGGCGCAGCGAGGAATTAATTAATCCGAGACCAGAATCACCTTCATTGTCTCGAATGCGTAACTATTTGAGTCTCGGTCTCGCCGAGACAAGTTTACACATTCGAGAGAAATTTGCCACTCGCCCGCACTAGCTGTACGGCGTTGTAATGGCGTAGGAATGGGACAGTGTTGATATAAATGATTTTATTATCCCTATCGATTCGCAGCTACACACCGGTGGTCAGACACAATTAGTTTTAATTATATCTGGGATTTTAACAATTGACGGGTTAATACAGAATGTTTTTATTAAAAATGATGATGAGCTAATGTGATGAAGTAGAGAATTACGAACTATATTTTACAGATTAGATTTATAGCCATAATGAAATCATATTTTAAGTCCGCACATATTCAAGGTATAACAGTAATTAGTTGTCATTTAGCAAAATAGATGAAAATACATTTTCGTAAAAATATCTAATTTTGACTTCAACATACCGACAACAGATATCGATAAATTGACTTTAATCCTCTGGTTCAATAATTTCTGTTACTATTGGTCTCTCTTCCTACAGTTAATCCAATACAGCTATTTTATGACAAATTCGCCGTAACGGCTTACTTTAGGTTATTGCATATAAAAATACGCATCAAAATTTGTTAGGAGGAAATACAAGGGCCGTTTTTCCATACAAACGTAGTCCCCCGTTTCTTCCCTGGATAATACCAGTAGAACAATAATTTTTCCAAAAAATGTATGGCCTCTATTGGCATGTCGCTATGTTTTCCTTTTTTTCATAAATTAATTATTAAAAGAGACATGAGCCGTCGAAAACTTCAAAAATTGGCCAGATTTTCCGCTGTGTTCAAACATCCAGAAAGCTGCAGTTGTCTCTATCACGCTCATGATACTATACATAGCACTGCGCGACAGCAATAGATTTTACAAATACCTATTTTTCAATTCTCTCGCCCTTAGTGTTTCCTCTTAAGGGGCTTTTACGTTATACCGGAACAAAAATACATACCAACATAATTTCTATACCTAATTAACCGTTGATAACTTTTCGAAATGATGTACGTATTGATTGAAAATTATCGCCTGCTCCGTGCCTCGGAGAGCACGTTAAGCCGTCGGTCCCGGCTGCCATGATCATCAATGGTAGTCGTTATTGGAAAGTCAGTGAATAAGAGTAATTTTGGTCACAAACACTGCCTACACTTATGAACATGTTGGAATTACACAATCTAAGCTATACTGTGAATTTACATTTACCTGATACCACATTCTAAAAAAGAAATTGGAGACCTTCTCGAGAAATATTACCCAAAACTGATGAACGTGAATGAATATTATAAAATTGAAACAACCAAGATGGAACGAATAGTAGGTCGTAGTGTGGAAGTCCGTAATGTTTGCATGCATGAGAAATTACAATAGTTAAAATGTACAGCGGTAACCTAGTTATCCTAACTAATATTATAAAAGCGAAAATGAGTTTGTTTGTTTGTTTGTTTGTTACCTTTTTACGCCTAAACCACTGAACCAATCATCCTGAAATTTTGCATATACGTTGTCACGTGTACAGAAAAGGACATAGGCTACCTTTCATCCCGAAAAAATTGCTGTTCCCGAGAAAAACAACAATAACGTTCTTATCGTTTATATGATAATAGATGGCGCCACGTATCTTTCGAATCATGAGTAAATTATATTATTACAAGCAGAGTACAACCAGAATTGATTCTCAAATTCAAAATTAACGCGAGCGAAGCCGTGGGCAAAAGCTAGTAATTATATAAAAGCATCGATAAATATAGACCATCCAGATGAAAGCACAACACTATTGCATATATTGCAGGTAAACTAGTCTAAGCGTTCGAGTTTGCTTTATGCCTCTCGCATAGATATTATTAGATGGTTCCTAAGATTTGTGAACAGATGTATGTAACTGCGTATCTGCTGCGATACTCGGATGTCTCAATATACGTGTCGTAAGACAGTAGATAATTTTGATGGTTCCGCGGTACTCTTGATAGTATAAGTTGTAACGACTTCGATATAACTTGTGCTACGATTCAACCATAAGAAGCAGTAGTTTGTGATGCTATATTCCGAGTTACAAACATATCTGCTCACACTCGATTTATTACATAATATACTAGCTTTTGCCCGCGGCGTCTATTGGGAAATGTACTTTTTTTTGGATGAAAGGTCTTTACTGTCTATGATTCTGCACTTTATATAATTATAGAAAACTACATTTTACCCACGGCTTCGCCCGCATAAATGAACGCACTTTTCGGTACCATTGATAAACGTGTATGCGAAATTGCATGATGATCAGTCGAGTAGTTAAGGCGTGAATGCGTAACAAACAAACTCACATTCGCATTTATAATATTAGTTAGGATTTTGATAGTGAATGCGAGTGTGTGGGAAAAGTATTATTGCGTTTTTCTTCTAAGAAATAATAATAATAATAATAAAGAGTTTATTATTTTCTCTCACATAGAAACATACATATAGTGGTAAATATATAACAGATGATGCAAACATGTAGTAAGACAATCGGGGACCGCCCTACAATCCCCAACAGGCCCCAGGTAGACGACCCCAGTGCACTCCCACCGTTCGCAGAATATGCGAACGGAGAGAGAACCAGCGATCTAGTCCCCAAAACCCGTTTGGAGATTGCAAGACGTGCCCTTACACTGTGTACAATACATGAGATTAAGTCTATGTGAGAGACTGGTTTCTGTACTAGGAGACCTGTATGACAGATAACCAGCCTCTCCTGACTCCGGAAATGGACAACGGTAAGTACATCAGGTAAGTACAACATTAGTTAGGAAAAGCATTATGTAAATGGAATTGGTTGGGTGTATTGCGACTGTTATAAGGTTTATAATTAGGGGTGTGAGGATCTGTGTGTGGTGTATGTGTGTGTGTGTGTGTGTGTGTGTGAGTGTGAGGGTGAGGGTGAGGGTGTGTGTGATTGTGTGTGTGTGAGTATGTGTGTGTGTGCGTGTGTGTGTGTGAATGTGTGTGTGTGTGTGTGTGTGTGTGTGTGTGTGTGTGTGTGTGTGCGTGCGTGTGTGCATGAAGGTGTATGTGAATGTATGCGCCTACGCATATGAGTGTGAATGTACGTGCTTGAGTGTATATGTCTGCTAATTAGGAAAGGACCTTAAATAGATTCTCGGTGTCCTCATAATTCAGGGATTTTAGCCAGGACGTTATTACCCGTTTGCAACTAGCTTTTGTAAGGGGGTAGACTGTTAGCTTCTCATTTATCTTATTATACAAGTAGTAACCTAGAAATTCAAAGAATTTGCGTGAGAAGGCTGTATTTCTTTTAACAAGTGGTTGGCATACTCTGTGTTTACTTCTTTTGTTGACATTTAGTGATGGATCATACCCTATTAATGAATGTTGCCTTAGAGCTGTGCCCAGAATGTATAGTTGGCGTACTGTCAACACGTCCGAGAGCGAATAGAGATCTTTAGTAGAAAAGAAAAATGGTAACGATAGGCTTACTTTTAAAACCGCTCTTTGGGCTCTTTCTAGCTTTATCATGCTAGTCTTACAAGTGCCACCCCATACGGTGATGCAATAGCTGAGTATAGATTGGCACAAGGCCATGTATACCATTTTAATAACATTTTTGTCAGCTATATGGCGTAGGTTATTAAAAATGTAGATTAGCTTCCGAGTTCTGGAGGATAATAAGTCTAGGTGTTGGTTAAAGCTTAGTGAGCTATCAATCATGACTCCAAGATATTTTATGCTGGAAGCTAGTTCTAAATGGTTACAGGAACAGACAGGATCGGATGAACAATAATGTGCTTTTATGGAATAATTTTTGTGTAATGATGTTGAAATGTTTTTGATGGAGAACGGTATATATTTAGTTTTGTTAACATTGAGTGTGAGGCCATTGTTGTTGAGCCATGAGATTACTGTATTGAATCCTGTTTGTGCAAAGCCGTAAACATCATCCCAGGTGTCACCATGGAAGACTAGAGCCGTGTCATCCGCAAATGTTACGATTTTCCCATTTATTAGAAGAAGGTTACACAGGTCGTTGATGAAGATGAGGAAAAGAGTAGGGCCCATTACGCTGCCCTGTGGGACACCGTAGGATATAGGTAAATCATCGCTAGTAGTTTCGCCAACTCTCACTCTCTGTTGTCTATCGGAAAGATATTCTTTAAACAGTTTGAGCTGTACATCGCGAATCCCCATGTTGTGTAGTTTGGTTAGTAGGAGTGGGACAGAGACTGTGTCAAATGCCTTTGCTAAGTCCAGGAATATCGCTATAACCTTTTTTTTAGTGTCTAGTTTGTTAACAATGTAGTCAGTCAATTCATGAACAGCATCATTTGTCGAGATTCCAGTTTTTTCAGTAGTAACGCGTAGTATAGAACTGGGCTCGGTAAACAACAAAAAAATTCATGTAAATGTTTTGTTTTAGATTTGATTATCTAGATATCATATAAGATCTCGAAGTAGCCATAAAAAATTAATATGATGAAAATCACAACGTTGCACTAGCACACGTTGCGTAGCTTGTATGCGAAATTTCATGATGATCTGTCGCGTAGTAAAGGCCAGTAAAATCACCATAACAAACCAACAGTCTCACATTCGCATTTATTAGGTAGAAATGTATCCACAGCTTAAGACATAGTATAAAAAAAGTAAATAAGTAAGTATTGACCGATTGCCAAACAAACGGTCACACGTTTTGTCCATTTCCTTTAACTGATATTTGCACAGTTGTCTAAATGTGGACCCATCCGTGATTTATTGTCACGATAAAGTCAATATCTTATAGACTACTATAGAATTGTATTTATCTATATTACTAGGTTAGCTTCAGTCTGGATGGACACACAGCCTGGTGATGAAAAATAGTTATTGTATCCTTTGAACTCTTGAACCACCAGAGATTTTCGAAATTTATTTGGTTTTCTCAGATTGAGCGCCGAGTGTTGTACGCTAAATCCCTACACAGTACAAAAAATTGTGTAAACCGCAAATAAATGTTTTCAGTTATTCAAAACAATTAGGTATTTGTGGTTTTCTTTAGGTGTTCTTCGTTTCAATTGCTTCAATGTTTGTAAATTTTCATGCGACACAAGGGTTACTCCTATTGCGGGAGTAGATTTTAAAACGCATACACAAAACACAAATGTCTTGAACTCTTGACCCACCAGAGATACAAAGTATTTATAAATACTTTGCTATTTCGGATAGTATTATTAGTTTAATGTCAAAAGGCGCACTAGCAAGTACGAATGTCAATCGAAAGATTCTATTTCAAGGTAAAAAGAAGGCATTTTGATTGCGTATAATCTTAGTCCCGCCTATATTTATTTAATAATGCACACAAAACAAAACATAGTGCATACAGTATAAAACTCATAAATTATTCTCTTCTCCCTAGCCTTTATTATTCCCAAGTCACTTGGGGTCGGCTTTTCTAGTCTAACCGGATTTGACTGGATATCAGTTTTTATACGGAGCGACTGCCATCTGACCTCCGCAACCCGAAGGCTAACGATACCCTAAGGCTAGACCAGTGTGAGAATATTAGAGAGTACTGACTTCCCAATAACGACAGCCATAGATGTTCATGGCAGCCGGGACGGACGGATTAACGTGCTCTCCGAGGCACGGAGCAGGCGATAATTGTCAATCAATACGCACATAATTTCGAAAAGTCATATAACTTCCGATAGTCAGATAATATGCGCGACGTGGATTCGAACCCGAGACCCACTGCATTGCAGTCTGTTGGTCTCACCACTGAACTATCGCTACCTTGTAAACTATTAAACAATATTCATGTGGTTATGGCACCAACAGGAAAAAAATATTATCCCTTCAAAGAGGCTTTGCTCTAAAAATCATTAAAGGGTTCCGCACAGTTAACACTGTCAACGCAATCGCAATATCAACACTCACTCCACTCGACATTCAAGTAAAAGAGTGCGCCACCGCGGAACTGGCTCGTATCACTGGCTCCACCGATCTCCTCCCCGACGACATGACACTCGACCGACCTACACATCCTGCACACCTCCTACACCCTGCACACCGCATTCCACATCAATACCACACAACAGACACACAGGACAAACTCGATAACCTACTCACAAACCATTTACACGCTCATCACATTTACACTGATGGAAGCAAACACGACGGTCAGGTGGGAGCCGCCTTCATTGTACACACCCCACAAAATACAATCATCACCGAGCATCACAGACTACACCCATTATGTACTGTGTTTCAAGGCGAACTCGTCGCAATCAATCAGGCATGCAAATGGGCCGCCACGCAAACCCCTCCCATCGCAGCAGCCGTCATCATGTCCGACTCAAGATCTGCCTTGGAAGACATTCAAAACACTAACAGTACACATCAAATAACCACTAACATCCACAAATTTTTACACTCTACTCATATACATATCACATTCGTCTGGGTCAAGGCACACACAAATATATATGGCAATGAACTAGCAGATATCGCTGCTAAAGACGCCGCAATAAAAGACATACCGCTCACTTTCTCACACGTCCCATTGGGCTACGTCAAACGCCTAGCCAAACTAAAAAGCTCCACACTCGCCGCGGAGGCATATACCAACAACCCCAAAGGCGTTATCATTAAAACTTGGTGCCCCACACTCACCCATTTACACAAACTCATTAATACCACAGGACACACATTTGCACTCACACAGTTACTCACTGGACACGGATATCACAAACAGTATTTACACCGCTTCCACATAACTGACAACGATACATGTCCCTGCGACAATACTACTACCCAAACATTCATACATCTGTTGACACAATGCCCAAAATACACACTCACACGACTACACTATGAACAATACTGTCACTTCAAGCAGCTTATACCATATGACCTAGACTCCATACTCACAGATGTAACTGCCACCGACACCTTCAGGACACACCTAACGCACATAGTCGACACACTCAAAATCTTCAACAATACATAACCACGCACACAAACACAAGCAATAACACTGACGATCACTTTATTTTTTTTTATCTCTCTCTTTAATAATGTATTTTTAAATGTTAATTTTACTTTTCTGTATCAAATAGCAGAAATTTCGCGCACTATGTCGCAATAAACTCCTCTCAGGGGCGGACTTAACCCCTGTGAGATTCTCAAAAAAAAAAAAAAAAAGCCGAGACTTCATTTACGACAGTTGCATTTACTACTGCTGTTCCACTGAGACAGTATCTCTATACATCTATACAAATAAATAAAACTGAAGTGTCTGTTTGTAATGTCAAAATAACAACTTTTTATCTAATGCATATGAAAGTATATAAGGTACATATAAGAAAACAGCCATTTTAAATTTTTTGTCTGTCTGTCTGTTTGTTCCGGCTAATCTCCAAAACGGCTGAACCGATTTTGACGGGACTGGCAGATAGCTGATGTTATAAGGAGTAATATAGGCTACTTTGATTTTAGAAAAAAATAGGGGTCCGCGGAGACAAACACTTTTTAATTAAAATCTACGCGGACGAAGTCGCAGGTAACAGCTAGTACCTAATAAGATAGGATACTTCCTACTAGTTAAACTGATTAGGAATAAGAACCATTCCTATACCCATAAGATATTTGAAACAAACCTTTTATTATTAGAACACTGGGGTATTGCAGGCATGTGGGCCGATACTATACTCGCATTTATTGGCTCACAATCCATTGCCGATTGCTCTGTCATATAACTGATGGATGGTGTTTGTGTAAAACGTCTTAGATTAGCGCTTTCGACGCACTGGGGTGGATAAACGCAACGGTTATTGTATAACATATAATGCCCTTCAGATCGCATTTCGGTCGTGGTGATCAATTTTGAGAAGACCGATAGGTCTTGCCAAATTATTTTTTTGAACTGCTTTACGTACTTTTACAAGGCATCGGATAAAACATAAGCGATTTCCTAAAGGGAATACTTACTTTCGGCTTTGCGTGGACAAATTTCTCAGTTTAAAATCTATTTACAAATAAATTATAAGTAAATAATTAAAAAATATTAAACAATACCTCGTTGCAGGAAATATTTCGGTAAAAAAGAACGCATACATAAATATTTAAAATGATAACAATCATAGGCACCGCCATTTTTCTTCTTTTGCGCTCCATTCTGGGTTACCATATAAATAAACGTACATTTTTAATAAGATACTTGTTACATAAATAAGATATCATTTTATAATAAATATAGATATTATTCAATCAATGAAATGCTCATTTTCAGTCAATTATAAGTGATAATATTGCAATATTATGTATATAAAGAAAAGGCATATTTTCACAACTTGCTGCAGCTTTATTATCATATTTAGTTTGTTTTGGGTATTAGATATTAAAAAAGCAATCCATTTAATACTATAATTAATGTCCACACCAAGCCGAAGCACCCTAACAAACTGAGCAATTCCCTTTGGACCTCAATTGAGAATTACTTGAAAGATAACTTTAAATAATGCGTGGACGGTTCAGTAGTTTAAATGGTCACGTCATCTATGACAAAGCATCGAAGTTCTGAATTCGATTTTCACAAATATTAGTGTTTTGGTTATGTAATTATTGTGTTATCGACAACCTGTTTACCTATAGTTAATTCTTACTATATTAATTATTATGAATTCGAAAATGACACTGTCTGTCTGCAACCTATTCACGGCTAAACCACTCAACCGATTCAGTAGAAATTTGATATGGAGGTTTAATTTGATGTTTACACCCGGGGAAAGGACATAGGCTACTTTTTATGTAGGTACCACGCGGGCGGAACCGCGCGCTAAAGCTAGTATTACATAAGATTTTAATGATAATTTCTTTAAGTTTTTCATATACCTACTTATAGTCTCACGTATTTTTTCACAAAGAGATAGGCAGAGGAACTAAGTAGCTGAAAAAAATATTGGTGTAATACTCACAAATTTTTTTTTCAGCTACTTAGTTTTCAGCTTCTATGTTCTTACGTAAGTAGGAGACGGTTAAAGGCGTACTCCCTATTGGGAGTACATCTATTACCGTCTACCGATTACCGATCTCAGCTACCGTACTATTATTAAAAATTTCTAGGTAAAGTGGATAAACAAATTTGCCGATCTAATCTAACTTGATACATTAACCCATTCGCTGTCCCGTGACAGACACAATAGAAAATCTATTGTTATGTATCATATATGATTCATCGGACAGGGAACCTGTTAAGCACAGCAGTCCATTTCACTACTGTGCAGCTATGGCACCAACAAGACGGTCGTAAGTATTCATAACTTCCTAAACTTCCTAACTAATATTATAAAAGCGAAAATGAGTTTATTTGTTTGTTACCTTTTCACGCCTAAACCACTGAACCGATCATTCTGAAATTTTGCATATACGTTATCAGGTGTACAGAAACGGACATAGGCTACCTTTCATCCCGAAAAAAATTACTGTTCCCGAGGAAAAAAGAATAATGTTCTTAGGAAATAGATGCTACGCCACGTGTCTTTCGAATCATGATTGAATTATATTATTACAAGCTGAGTACAACCTGAAGTGATTGTTAAATTCTAAATTAACGCGAGCGAAGCCGCGGGCAAAAGCTAGTAAGAAATATTTACACTCTGGTCTAAGTATCGCCGAATTTTTGTTAATATTTTTTTTCTGTTCTTGCCTTGTTTTCCTTTCTCTATGGTTTTAATTAATTTAAAGCGGCTTTATGTATTAATTATGTTTTTAATGATGTTTTGTAATTGTTCGTATTTAACTTCACAAACGTAATTTATTCCTTTTATGTACAAAATTAGAAAAAGTTTATAAATATCTTATTAGCGCCTCATATATAATTAAATGAATGAGAAATATTATACTATATATTGTATTACAGTAGGTATATACTATATTTTGTATTACGTCAGACTTTACAAAAGGACACAAAGAACACCTAGACTCGAAGCGACTGTTTGTGGTTCACACATTTTTTGTCTCGGTCTAGGATTGATCGACAATTATGGCCTGCTCCGTGCCTCGAAGAGCACGTTAAGCCGTTGGCCCCGGCTGCCGTGAACATCTATGGCAGTCGTTACTGGGAAGTCAGTGCCCTCTAATATCCTGACACTGGTCTAGCCTTAGGGTATCGTTAGCCTTCGGGTTGCGGAGGTCAGATGGCAGTCGCTCTGTGTAAAACTGATATCCAGTCAAATCCGGTTACACTAGAAAGCCGATCCCAAGTGACTTGGGAATAATAAAGACTAGGGAGAAAACAATCACTAAACTAGAAAGAAACTCAAATAGGTAGACAAAATTAAAATACTGTAGGTGGGCAGCCCTAACGCGTGTCTACAATACTGTATAGATATCATTACCGTGACGCAGCTATCTCAATGCGTCAAATGCGCAGGGTATGACGCATAAACGGACCGATTCCTTTAATTCTAAAGCCAACAACTTTCCAGCCAGCCAGTAAGATCATCAATAAACAATCCTATTTAGCCTAAACCCCAAACGGATAACTAACGAGCTAACCTTGAAACATCAATAAGCCTACAAGAAGCGAGCAAATTGTCTTTCAAGTCTCTAATTTCAATCTTCGAAAACAAAACGGTACTGAAAGCTGAAGGTAAATTGTACCTATTTAGCGATGCGAGAAGGGTTTACTAAATACTCTGCTTACATTCATTCTGTATTTACAGAGCGTTGATTGGCACGTATTTTGATTCGTACTGGAATACAATTGACTAATCAGGACAGGCTCTATCGCAATAATCAGGGGAACTGCGGCTCAAATTGTGGTGAATTCTAAATGCAGTGTGGTTCTCTTCGTTATAGTAACGTGTGTGAATATGTTTTCATGGACGTGGTTTGGTTTTCAATGTTTTGTAGGCCCTTACTGAGTGCAGAACAGCAATCTTCAAATTGCAATTCTGCAATTGCAAATTGTAGAATTCTGGAGGTTATATTATATCTACTTAACATTATTGTGGGCCTAGATGGCGTTAGCGGTAGTGGATGTTTGTCTTGGTCTGGGTGTTTCTATGTATAATATGTATGTATTTACAAAAAAAATGTATATATGTATGTTTATCCATTGTCTAGAACCCATAGTACAAGCTCTGCTTAGTTTGGGCTAGATGGTGTTGTGTGTACGTGGTAGAATATTATTATTATATTATTATTATTATAAGGGTGGCCATGAGTTTCTTACAGGTATCTTTTCATAAGCTCAAACCTTCGCTTGAATTTAAGCACAGCAACTAACCTAAATGTGAGTTCAGTAATTACACTAAACTCAGCGACACATAAACTTTAACGTTCATTAGTGTTGTGTGTGTAGCAGCGATAGATCCAGTGGGGAGTCCAACAGACTGCAATGCAGAGGGTCTCGGGTTCGAACCCACGTCGCGCACCTCTGACTTTCGGAAGTTATATGACTTTTCGAAATTATGTGCGTATTGGTTGACAATTATCGCCTGCTCCGTGCCTCGGAGAGCACGATAAGCCGTCGGTCCCGGCTGCCATGAACATCTATGGCAGTCGTTATTGGGAAGTCAGTCACTGGTCTAGCCTTAGGGTATCATTAGCCTTCGGGTTGCGGAGATCAGAAAACAGTCGCTCCGTGTAAAAACTAATATCCAGTCAAATCCGGTTAGATTAGAAAGCTGACTCCAAATGACTTGGGAATAATAAAGGCTAGGGAGAAGACTGAATGATTTACTCTTAAGCTGTTGACTCTGTTTCATTAAATTTGCCGTGTGGATGGCTTGAAAGCGAGCTAAGTATATTAGGTATTTTAAAAGTGAACGAAGCCTCAACTATCAGCTAGTGCAGAATCCTTCTTCTGAAGTAGCTGTTAGTCACGGCTTCATTCACTTTGATCCCTTTATCATTCGGAAATTCTATACTATCTAAATACTGTCATCTACATGATATCAGGGATCGTATAAAACTTTATACCGTCGCCGGATTTTCGAGTATTACGACACACTAGAAAGTCGGAGATAGAATACATTACAAGCGGTTCTAGTAAAAATATAGTGTGTAATAAGAACCTTATAACACCTATATAGTAACTGCAAATAAGTCTAGTAGTCTGCCTGTATACCATTTACATACATAGCAAGACGATATCTTTATACAGATGATTTTGGAATCGTGTAATTCCTTCTAACCATGCATTCTACTGATGATATAGAATAACCCTGACCATATTTGTTTTTTATTAGAATTATGTTTTTGGAGAAATTAATGTACCGATTTTTTTCGTGAAATGGTTTCAGATAGCCATATGTTAACGACCCGACATATGCGTGCCCTGTGTGGCATCGTTCGGCCCATGCCAAAAAAGTGGATACAGCTCTCAACGAAACGTGCCGGAAAATAACAGGATGTTTGAAGCCGACTCCGGTAAAGATGTTGTATCCATTAGCAGGTATTGCCCCTCCAGCTGTCCGCAGAGAAGTAGCCACTGCAATCGAAAAATGGAAACAGGAAACTGATCGAAGACACCCAGTATATGGCCAAATTCCACCTGCCAAACGGCTAAAAAGCCGTAACAGTTTCCTCCACACCGTACCTGCAAGTGCCAATGATGCTCCTGAGGCCAGAGTAAACCTGTGGTGCGAAAAATTCTTACTGCCTGCTTTTATCACACCGGCAGAAAAGTTACCTCCGGGAGCCAAACTGCCTTGGCCAACCTGGAAGGCACTCAACAGGTTGCGCACCCAGGTTGGCCGATGTAAAGACAATCTGTCCAAGGTGGGGATATATAGACACAGGTACGAATGTATGTGACTGCGGCGTATCACCACAGACAATGAGGCATCTGTTGTTGTGCCCCATGAGCCCAGAATCGTGCACACTGGATGACCTGTACCAGGCTAAACCAAATGCAGTCCGCGTTGCCGAAAAATGGTCGAAAATTATATAAAATGTGTTGCCATCGACACGATAAGTAAGTAACGACCCGACAGTGCCCGAAACAATCTTAATATTTTACTAATAAAAAAAAAATAACATAACATTATCGCAGCATCCTACAAACCTAGTGCGTGAAACACACGATTTGTCTTGCTCACTTGGATGAGACGTCGGGCATCGCAAACAATAATAACTATAAATAAATATTAGCCGCTTATTGAAACTCTTATCGTTTCTCTTATTAGATTCACTATGCTTTCTTTTGATTAAGGTTTTCTTGTAGACACATAGAGATATGCAACTTAGCACCATCTTAATACCTCAGAATAGTTTGCAGTTCAGTTTTCGAACGGTGGGCGTACGTTTGGCTTAAGAGGAAAGGCTAAGGGCGAGAGAATTGAAAAATAGGTATTTGTAAAATATATTGCTGTCGCGCAGTGCCATGTATAGTATCATGAGCGCGATAGAGACAACTGCAGCTTGGACCGAAAATACCTATTAAAGTACACAAAATCAACGTCTCGTTCTCCCCTGATTCCTTCTCCAAAACTTGACGGATTTCATACTTTTTCATTAAAAATTAAAGAAAGACTTTGGCCGTGTTCCTATGTTTTCCTTTTTTTATATAATCTAGTCAAATTTGTTTTCTGGATGTTTGAACACTGCGGAAAATCTGGTAAATTTTTGAGGTTTTTGAAGGCTCATGTCTCTTTTAATAATTAATTTATGAAAAAAAGGATAACATAGGGACATGCCAATAGAGCCCATACATTTTTTGGAAAAAAATATTGCTCTATTGGCATTATTCAGGGAAGAAACAGGGGACTACGTTTATATGGAAAAACGGCCCTTGTGTTGCCTCTTAAAACGTTTTTTTTCCATTTGCTGTGCATAATATTCTAATTCAGTCAGGACCTATTCTATTCTAAATAGAGGTTAATTTTAAAAGTAGGTTTTATTGTAAATAAACTTTATTTAGGGATAGATAATTTATCAGTATTTTTTATTCAGAACCGTCGTTGATTTAAATGAACTATTTATCGCGGTGTAGCTCGATTACCGTAGGTAGTTATAATAGCTAAAATATTATTCTCGTTGTCAACCTTTAAAACACGAGTGGCTGTGTTGCCAGCGTAAGGAATCAAGATCACACTAAAAAACTAATTCACAAATAGTTGTTTTAAATCTGGATGTTCTTTGTGTAGGTTACTTTAGGTTTCTTCAAGGTTTGTTAATTCCGATCATAACAGCGGTTGTCCATTGAAGGTGCATTTTTGTGATGCGACAACAATATGTCAAGACTAATTATCCTAGGCATTATAAAACTTACGATTGACCAATAGCAAGTGCAAATTACTCACGATACCAACGTACTAATTATAAAAATAAGTAGCGAGATATTAAATATGCGACACACGACAATGGCGTCAAATATGCAATCACATGCATTTAAATTGCGCGGAATTATATCGTCGGCCATCATCATTTCGTTGATCGAGCGTTTATTGCGCGAATGTTCATTTCGCATTAATTTTCGACGATAAGAATTGTGTACAGCAAATCGTTTTTTTAATTTAAATGTTATGATATTTAATTACAAAGAGAATTACTACGTTTGCCTCGCTACTGCCAGTATGTCAAGTGTTTTGGGTGTGAGTCTCACGTGGTATAAAAATATTGTGTGATACACAAATAGTTGTGCCTCGTCTGGATATTCTTGGGTCCATTGTTTGAATGTTTGTAAAGCGTCCCTCACGACATAGGCATATGAGTAGTAATGCCTCGCTGATTTCAGCATGAATGGGGCTCGATCGGGGAAGGACTACCCTCTTACAGAATATCGACGTAAAATAACTGCTATTTTCCTTCCTAATGTTGTGTTTCGTTCGGTGAATGAGAGTGCCGGAGGCCTAATCACTCCCTTCCCACTTCCTTTCCTAAAGGGTCGGCAACGCGCAAGTGATGCCTCTGGTGTTGCAGGCGTCCATAGGCTACGGTGACCACTTACCATCAGGCTATACTTGTTTGCCACCTAAGTTGTATCCTAATCCTAATCCTAACTTCCTAACTAATATTATATAAGCGAAAATGAGTTTGTTTGTTACCTTTTCACACATAAACCACTGAACCGATCATTCTGAAATTTTGCATAATTATACATTGTCAGGTGTACAGAAACGGACATAGGCTACCTTTCATCCCGAAAAAAATTACTGTTCCCGAGGAAAACAACAATAACGTTCTTATGATAATATATGGCGCCACGTGTCTTTCGAATCATGATCGAATTATATTATTACAAGCAGAGTACAATCAAAATTGATTGTCAAATTCTAAATTAACGCGAGCAAAGCCACGGGCAAAAGATATTAAAAAAAAAAACCAGCTGAGTTCACATCACAGATGGAGAATTGGTCTAAGTAGTCCCTTTGCTACTGGTGCCGTAATGAGTTTTGTGGGTTCGATCTTCATACGAGACCAAAATTGGTGATCCACAGGTAGTTGTAGCTAAAGACAGGGCGCTATGGCGCTCTTTGGGGGAGGGCTATGTCCAGCAGTGGACTATCATAGCCTGATGATGATGATGATGATGAGGTAGTTGTACCGAGTCTGGGTGTTCTTTGTACCTGGTCTTTGAATAATAATAATAATAATCATTTATTTATATTTAGTAAAATTCTCAATTTACGATTGCATCTTTGCGATGTCTTTTGTGAAGTCTCCAACGATACTCGATACACGACTACGATAAAAAAAACTCAGTAGCAGCTTGCAGTTTGGACCAGTAGACCATAGCAGGATCTTCCCTTATTAAATAGAACCCAAAACCATATAGGCATGAAACTATGTAAATGAAATGAAATGAAATGATTATTTATTTGCATGAAACATGGTAGTAGGTTGTTCAAATGTACATAATAAAAAATGTTCACATATTTCGCCGGTTTACCCGACATGCAAGAATTTATAATAATTAAGTAGCCTCAAACTTTAAAAATCAATAAAGGTCTTAATATTAAGTACACATTTTAAGATCATGTCAAAATAAAATTAGAAAGTAATGTAGATAATTCATTTAAATACAATCAAAATAAAAACTAAAATTATGTAATGTCAAGTAAAATATCAAATTACGATTTGTAACAATTCATCTATCTTATAGAAACATTTCTGTAATAACCAATCATTTAGTGATTTCTTGAATTTCCCATTTGGCAATTCTCTTATATGTATGTAAAAGTCTGTAAATGCGTCAGTTAACAGCTTATAAATCCACCCACCCACCTCATCTTATCTTATATGGGGGCCAGTCAGTGCAAACCGGCGACACTTCGACCCAGTGGGATCTTTTGTGTCGACACTCTCCCAATAACGATTGCCATAGATTTTCATGGCAGCTGGGACCGACGGCTTAACGTGCTCTACGAGGCACGGGGCAGGCGATAATTGTCACTCAATGCGCACATAATTTCGGAAAGTCATATAACTTTCGAAAGTCAGAGGTGCGCGACGTGGGTTCGAACCCGAGACCCTCTGCATTGCAGTCTGTTGGTCTCCCCATTGAGCTATCGCTGCTCACCCACCCACCTTTCTTCACTTTTAAGGAAAACGTATCATGTCAAGTTGTACATTAATAACTTAATGTAACATGTTTCCCGACACCTCCAACAGGTGGCGCCGGTATCTCCTCGAGCTCCAAATACGTTCTCAATGATACGCAGTATCTGTGGTGTAAATCGATTTATTGTAATCTGTGGAGTGTCAAAACCGTTTTGTGCGGTTTTCATCTTGTCATATTAATGTATATGTCATGAGTTCGCTGCTTTATTTTTGGATTCATAACTTCATAATTTATAAATATTGCTTTTTTTTTTTCTTGATACTCGTAAATAGTTTATTTAACCCTAGAGTAGGCGCGTCTTTCCGCGAAACGTCAGTGGGCGCGTGGGGAGCATTTTGCCGCCCCTTTTCATTGACCATTTTAAGTAGGATAACTGCTTTTGATTTGATTTATTTTCGCAACATTCAAGTAAAACACAAATAAGTGATGACAAATCAATATATTTATCCCGTGCCTCGGAAAGCACGTAAAAGCCGTTAGTCCTGCGCCTGATCTCTCCTTATCACTGTTTCTTTTCCTACCGACGCGACGAGTCTCATTTACGTACTTGAGCTTCTTTTTTTCTTAGTAATCTATTTTAGCTTTTAGTTCAACAATTTAGTTATATCAAGTATGTACCTAGTACATGTTAACTCCATGTATATAGGTAAGTACATGTTATATAAATTTTGACATTTTTGTTGTCTATACCAATAAATAAAATTGAAGTGTCTGTTTGTAATGTCAAAATAACAGCTTTTTATCTAATGCATATGAACGTATATAAGATACCTACACAAAAAAAAACTATTTTAAAATTTTTGTCTGTCTGTCTGTTTGTTCCGGCTAATCTCCGAAACGGCTGAACCGATTTTGACGGGACTTTTACTAGCAGATAGCTGATGTTATAAGGAGTAACTTAGGCTACTTTGATTTTACAAAAATATAGGGTTCCGCGGAGACAAACACGTTTTAGTTAAAATCTACGCGGATGAAGTCGCAGGTAACAGCTAGTTTCTAATAAAATGTTATTTAAGACTGAAAGTGGCTATCAATTTGGCTGTTTATGTGATTCAAATGTATTTGAAACATAAATAATTAATCTCCGATCTATGTATGTATTACGTAGGCAGCAACACGGAAAGCGGAAAATGTATTGCGCTCTTATCAATGTGCCATCAAATCGTGTTCCGGATGAATTAACATTTGAATTCGGGATCGATCGTTTTTCATTTCATATGTGTAGCTTTTGCACTTGCACGTAATCCAGTTTGCAATGGTGTTAACGAAATTTTACTACTATTTAAGTAATTTAAATTATTATCTAAACCAGAGGATCCCAGATTTTTTATCATAGACCACTTTCAAAATTTAGCTGGTTCCAGTGGACCTCCTGCAGCTAAACAAGTTTATGCAAGTAATTTTTTTTAGAAATGCTGAGGACTGAACCTACCACGGTAGGTGGATTGAGCTTTTTTTTTAGTTCTTCACTATCGAAAGCAAATAAATTTTCGCTTACGAATTGTGCACTCCCATTTGTTTGTCACGCCAACGTAGACCACCGTCGAGTCTCCTGTGGACCCCTGGGGGTCCACCTGAACCACTTTGGTAACTAATGATCTAAACTATTTAGATTTAAGTTTACACTTTTCCCGATATTTCGGTTGCTTTCAGCAGCTGTGGTCATGGGATGGAGATGGTATTCGTCTCAATGACTATAGTTATATATAGTAGGTATAAGAGATGCTTAACTTAAATAGAAATAGTTTAACAGTAGTAGCTTATTAGTTACAAAGTTTTTAAAATAAACAACGCGATAAAATCCTTGAATAGTAGTTTAATTGCAACTTAACAGGTTCCCTGTCCGTTGAATCACATATGATACATAACAATAGATTTTCTATTGTGTCTATCACGAGACAGCGAATGGGTTAAGTATAATTGATTTCTTAGAATTTAATTAGAAATATTATGATTAACTTTAAAGAGTTTATAAAATAGTCAATTCAATGAGAAGCGAAGTTATTTATTTTTAAGTAACTTTTCATATTAAAGTTTCAAAATTATGTATTAATAGTGTTTTATACAAAATAAACAACGCGATAAAATCCGTATAAAGTTAGTTTAATTTCAAAATATGTATATAATTATAAAATATTTGTTTAATGTTCATAACACTATGTCACCGTTTTATTTCTATTTATTTGATAAGTTTATTTCGTTAATAAAAAAAGATACAAGTATAATACAAAATAAAACAAAATTAGATGTGACACTGGATCCCCCAATACCCTAGTGTGTTGCGGGATCCAGTCTCTTTCGACTGATATTCTCACAGTAATTGCATCAAAGAGAAACAGTTATTATATTAATGCTACTTATATAAATTATTTTTCTTATTTTTTATTTTTATTTTACATAGGTAATAAAAGTAACAATTAAATTATCTTTTTGTGATGCAAACACAAACTCGTTCGAGTTTTACCGTGCATCATCTCATCGACTTCGACATAACTACGTCAATTCATGCATAGTAAAATACCTTACAAACTTATAATTCAATGAACAAAAATTTTATACACTGCGTAATATTAGATTTTTACATATTGAAGGTAGATTAAAAAATACGAATGTTAAACCAAGCATCGCTCACGTCACCGCATTGGCTGTCTTTTGTATGAATTCAGTGTTCATATTACGCATATACAGAATGTTCCATAGTGAGACTGTTACATTTTACTTAAAAATAATATATACAGTAATGTTATTATTTTTTAATATATTATGCCAATTAATAATAACTATATATTAAGACTATACAATATGTAGATGATGATAATTATGTGTTCTGTATGCTAGTACGTGTTTGCAAGTGTATTTGTGTTTGTGAGTGTATGTGTGTGGATGAATGTTTGTGTCTGAGGGTGTTTATGAGTGTAGGTGTGTTGGTTTGGGTGAGAGCGTGAGGTTATGTGAGTGTGTATAATAAAGAGCGCGTGTTAGTGTTTCAATTTTGAGTAATAAAGTTTACTGTCTCATGGTACCTTTTACCCAATAGCCAGTCATACACATGTTTTTTACAAACAGATTTCGTCATCAAGATAATGTTTAAATGTTTATTTAGTTTATTATACAGTGTTGGTCCCATATAACTAAAAGATTTGTTACCAAATTTTAATTTGCACCGAATTTTGGTTTTCTGCGCGTACGCTCGTCGATCACTGCAGTGGTAATTGCATTTTTATGGAACTTAAGAATAACTGAGATAATATAAAGTTAGCACTTTAGTCTCGCGGTAAAGTAGATTTGTTGGATGTCGAATTCCTAGCTTATGTGAGACTTTTAATATTGCTGTCTGGGCACGTTCCACGGCTATAAGAGAGGATTGGATATGGTTATCTACCACGCGTAAATATTCCTAATAAAATAATTAATTAACTAAAATTAATTACATTATATTTTCTTACGTGTACGCGAATACATTGAAATTAACGAACACTACTTTTATTCAACTTTACTACAGTTTAAACTATTTAAATTTATACTAATATTATAAAGCTGACGAGTTTGTTTGTTTGAACGCGCTAATCTCAGGAACTACTGGTTCGAATTGAAAAAATATTTTAGTGTTGGATAGCCTGTTTATCGAGGAAGGCTATAAGCTATATAACATCACGCTACGATCCACGGGAGCGACGCAGTAACCATAAACGCGAGTGAAACCGCGGGCACATCTAGTTAATAATAAACGGGGAGACTCCTCGTGAACATGGCTGCTGTAAAGCAACCAAAACGTCAGGGAAAAGTGTAAACTTAATAATAAATAGTTAAATTTAATTAATTTGGAGTAGTAGACCCTCGCAGATTTCAGCATGAATGGGCCGGCTCGACCGGGGAAGAACTACCCTCTCACAGAATATCGACGTGAAATAGCAGTTTTCTTACTGTTGTGTTTCGTTCGGTGAGTGAGAGCGCCGGAAGCCCAATCACCCTCTTTCCCCCTTCCCGCTCCTTCTCCTTCCCACGTCCTTTCCTAAAGGGTCGGCAACGCGCAAGTGATGCCTCTGGTGTCGCAGACGTCCATAGGCTACGGTGATCACTTACCATCAGGTAGACCGTATGGTTGTCTGCCACATAGTCAAATAAAAAAAATATTTATGTACCTTAAATTGTAGTAAAGTTCAATAATAGTAGTGTTCTAGTTCTAAATTATGGAATAAAAGTGTTTTAAAATAAACAACGCGACAAAATCCGTATAAAGTAACAACACTCTTGCTTCTTAGGTCCATATCTGTACAAAAAATTGACAAATCTATCCGAATACAGAGATTACATAAACATGAATGCAAAGATAAAGTATTTGACTATATTCATAAATTAACATACGATGAAACCGAAGACTTATTAAGTTTAACACAGTGATAGTAATTTTCACTCTCATCCTCCACACACACACACTCATATCCTCACTCCACACACCGGAGGACATTTTTACATTTTATATTGTAGGTATTTTATATCAAATTTTTCTTTTGTATTCTTATTGTGATTTATTAATGTTATTATTTATTAATGTTATTATCTTTTGTATTCTTATTGTGATTTATTAATGTTATTATTTTTTATTTTGAATCATGTTATTATTGTTCTATTTGTCTTAAATGTATCATTTCCAGGGAGAGCGCTGTTGTCCGAAATACAGATAATAATTTATCTAGTTCAGACACAGATGCCATAAAGATATCTGAGATTATGTATAAAATTGAAAATGTAAACTTGTTTAATCATGTACTTCTGCTTTTTATGAAATAAATTATTATTATTATTAAAAAAAAAATGGAATAAAATTGTTTTAAAATAAACAACGCGACAAAATCCGTATAAAATAATTTAATGTCAATCTAAAATTAATTAATAAACGTGCAAAGTACATTGTTACCAGAATCAATTAATTATTCCAAGGACGCGTAACTGAATGTACCCCATCGTTGTTTAATCCAACCTTAACTTTTTAACCGACCAAATTAATCTTGCCTTTACTTAATTCTGTAAAGTGAGTACTTATAATCACGTGAAATGCTTTACGTAAACAAATAAACAAAAGTTTTATTGCGAACGCGATTAATTCACAAGTTTTTGGCCCGGTGATTGATGAACCAGTCTTATGTTTTAATTTGGGATTTATCTTAAAAGTGACTGTAGCGATGTCTGATGACTTGGTTATAATGGTTAAAAGTTTGGCAATTAAGAAATATGTATAAAATACACAGCCACACAGCCCAAATTCGCTCTCGTAGTTATATAGACAAATAATAAAATTATAGAAACAGTGTTTCTTCATGGGATTAAATATATTGACCACAAAAAATAGTAATTGCACACCAAAATATGCTTACTAAAATATATCATAACGAGCACCGTTACTCCTCAAATCACTGCATTCCGTTTCGAAAGGGTTAGGTTATGTTAGGTTCTTTCTTAAACCTACCCAAAAACAGGAGCCCCGCGCAGCGGGGCTCCGTCGACTTATTTGATCTCTTTGCTGTGCAATTAATATTTAAGGTATTAAAATGCGGTTTTAATTTTGGTGATCATTTACTATTTTTGACTGTTATATTTTACTATATCTGGTGATAAGTTAAACATAAGCCTTTTTTATTAGATAGAACGCAGCTTATATAACATGCCTGCTCACCGCCGAACTATCTAACATAATTTCTAGCAAAATGTAGCGATTGCGAGTAGCTTGAGTATAATATATCGCACAGTAGTAGCTTGTGCATACATGTGCTAATCTTTTTTTATTTTTTTTATTGCCATTGGTGGCAGACAAGTAAGTGGCCCACCTGATGGAAAGTGGTAACCGCTGCTCATGGACTTCAGCAATGTCAGGGCACAGCAAAGCCGCTGCCTACCGTGAACAACGAACTCTCTTTAAACCTCGTTTGAAGAAAGACATATCATAGCGCTCGGGAAACACCGAAGCAGGCATTTCATCTCAATTCATCATCAGTGCTCTAGTTAGCGCATATAGCCCGCGCGAGTAGCTTAAGCAGGTAGCCTGTCTAAGTAGCTTAAGAATGAGCAGCTTGTGTATGTAGCCCGTGCGAGTAAGTTGTGCTAATAGCAGTTTGTGTATAGCCCACTTGAGCTAGGCTAAGCTGTAATATTATTACATATTTTTAAATTAATGGCAATGTAATAATTTCCTTATAACCACTTAATCCATTGCGCAACGTATATACGTGTTTAATAAACAACATTTAACCCTGTTCCAAAAAGTATTTCGTAATCCCCGATCTAACTTTACCTTTAACCGTTATACGATACAATGTAAACAACGTAAACAACCTTCGACACAATGTAAACAATCTTTTACAACTTAACAATTAGAATTTAATTCCAATTCAACCGATGTGATCAGAATTGTTACCAACACGGAGTCGTAAAGATGTTAGATGCGGCAAATAGCTGCCGTGCGTAATTTTATATGCAGATGGTACTTTGGTATAATTTATTAATATGGATTAGCGATGGGTGATTATAAAATAAATACAGTCGGAGCGTCAAGAAAATAATCATTGGAATATAATTTATTTCTGTAATTGGAGTTAAATAAAGCGCCATCTATTGGTTTGTTTCGGAACGTCAAGCGTAAGCTTGAGTAAGGTCGCCATACAGCCAATGTGTCAGGTGGAGTGACAGTTGCCGGAGGCTCGTGCGCGGACACATTCGGCGGACGAACTCGCTGCGTTACGGATCAAATCAGAGATAATCACAGTCAACCTTTATTGTTTTATTTCTCTTGTATTTGCCTATCATTAGCATACGTACGAAGTATAATACCACGCCTATATTTTGTTGCTTCATCATGTCACAAGCGAGTTACCGTCCTACTCTCCGACATTTATATAATAATATTAACCCTGTATTAAACTGTCTCACTGTTGGGCACAGGCCTCATTTCAGTGTGAGTATGGTTAGGCCATAATCCACCACGCTGGCCCAGTGCGGGTTGGCAAACTACACATATCTTCGAGAACATTATGGAAAACTCTTAGACATGTAAGTTTCCTCACGATGTTTTCGTTCACTTTTAGGGCGAGCGAAAATTAACTTTTTAATACGCACCTGACTTAGCAAAGGTTACACAAGGTTAGCAAAGACAGAGATGCGCGCCTTGGGATCGAACTCGAGACCTCTGCATGGAAGTCCATCGGTCCAAATTACTCAAGTCTTCAAACAAATCGAAATATTCCACTTCCAACTTTGATATTAATAGATTATTTATTTATTTGATAACGTATTAGTCCTAAAGTCAATATGAATGCGATACTGCCCACGCCTTTCTACTGTCCACCTGCCGTAGGGCATGGAGCTTGTTTTTTTTGGAGGATGATAGTAAAAAAGGTTTGATATCGTCGGCGGCATGTACTATTGTCCGGTGTAGGATTCGAACACATAACTCTGCGAGTGGCAACAGCGGCGAGGCTACCGCCATACACATATAGTATTTAATCCGATGCAATAAAGTTTAATATCAACTCCAGGATTTTTCACAACTCCATGACAACCAAAGTGAAGTTTTCAGTTTCAGTCGTTCAAACCGTATTGAATAAGTTTCGAGTTACGTTAACAAGCTCTGCTCGTACGTAGCTGTATAATTAGGTGGAACATATCTGGGGTTACATCTACAGTCAGTTTTGAACGTAAAAGTTTCAACACCAAGTTAATAGCAGCCAATCTTCTTTACCTTATAATTCCGAAGGCTATTGGCTTCTTACTGCAGATATCCTTGTTGATGTTACTGATTTTTGTTTTAGTTTATCTTTATAGTCAATAATAATATTATTATTGTATACGAGTATAAACCGTTCCATTGCTGAGCATGGTCATTTTGCCAGTATGAGAAGAGTTAGTCCACCACGATGTTTGTCATTGCTGTTGAGGCGAGCGACAATTAACAATATCATGAGCAGATAACCTTGGAATGGCGAAAATTATGTGAACCTTGGTATGGAACTCAAGAACTCCTAAGATAGTCTGGTTTCGACATTAGGCTGTAGCTGTGTAAATAAATTCAATCCTAATCCTATCCTTCCTAATCCTAACTAATATTATAAAAGCGAAAATGAGTTTGTTTGTTTGTTTGTTACCTTTTCACGCCTAAACCACTGACCCGATCATCCTGAAATTTTGCATATACGTTGTCAAGTGTACAGAAACGGACATAGGCTACCTTTCATCCCGGAAAAATTACTGTTCCTGAGGAAAACAACAATAACGTTCTTATGATAATAGATGGCGCCACGTGTCTTTCGAATCAGGATTGAATTATATTATTACAAGCAGAGTACAACCCGAATTGATTGTCAAATTCTAAATTAACGCGAGTGAAGCCGCGGGCAAAAGCTAGTATTTAAATAAATGGAATAGATCGGATACATCTGACGTATACAGTGTGAGCAATGTCCCCCGAGCTAGGAAATCCCTGTGTTATGGGGGACATCCCTCCATCCTGTGTAATGTCATGGAAATACAAAAATAATTTTGATTATATACAGAGTTGTTGGTGCAAATACAAGTACGATGCTGTGCTTAGTAAAGTGATTTCCAAACAAAATTCAAGTATACTAATTTAGGAAAACTGAAAGTATGAAATGGCAGATATGTGTACCTTGGTATGGAACTCAAAAACGCCCAAGATAGTCTGGTGTCGACATTAGGCTGTAGCTGCGTATATAAATTCAATAAGGAATAAATAAAAACCTATTTACCACATTTAACAGGAGTTACACAGCCAGGAGGCTGTTCTCAGAGCTATTAATATTAAAATTACTATTTAACGTAAACGAATGAAAGAATTAAATAGTTATTATTTACGAGTAATCTAAACGTAGCCATAACAAAAGTTCTAGGCTCCCAGTATAGGTGATCATGGAGTAGCCGAAGATGTTGGCTTGTATCTTAAAGAAACATTTTAGAGTACCATGCTTTATGATAAATTGGTTTCTTGAATTTGTTACTCATATCGCGTAAACCATTAAATTGATTTGGATGAAAATTGGCACACAAATACACTATATTCAGAATTAACATAATTAGGATAATTATATACACAGCAGCGATATCTGAGTGGGGAGACCAACAGACCGCAATGCATAGTGCTTCGGGTTCAAACCCACGTCGCGCACCTCTGACTTTCGGAAGTTATATGACTTCTCGAAATTATGTGCGTATTGATTGACAATTATCGCCTGCTCCGTGCCTCGGTAGCACGTTAAGCTGTCGGTTCCGGCTGCCATGAACATATATGGCAGTCGTTATTGGGAAGTCAGTGCCTTCTAATATCCTGACGCTGGTCTAGCCTTAGGGTATCGTTAGCCTTCGGGTTGCGGAGGTCAGATGGCAGTCGCTCTGTGTAAAATCTGATATCCAGTCAAATCCGGTTAGACTAGAAAGTCGACCCCAAGTGACTTGGGAATAATAAAGGCTAGGAAGAAGAGGATAATTATTATCTTGGTATTCGTTTCCAACCAGTAACTTATAATATATATGGTGAAATGTATATTTTCTTTGTAATCCTTATAGAAAAATATGGTCGCAGATATCATAAAACATGTTAGCATTTTATAAGGACAAAGTGATTTTATAAAAATCTGTATCAACTTTCAAACTGGTCACAAAGTTAATAGAATCCTGACATTTCACTCTCTTACCAAACCCGCAGCGGAATAGACTCAACACAGTACTATCATACATCACATGACCCAAGGTAGCGCAGGTTTCACCATAAACTCGGTTGTAAAACTTAATGCGTAAAGTTTGGGGCTGTGTTGACTGCTGTACATAACTTGCTTAATGACGAGGCTTGGAGGCTCAGAATTCCTACAACGCAGATAAACGTTGATTGTAAGTCATATCTGAAGAGATTCACGTAAAATTGTTACGTTATGGCATGGCCGTTGTTTTCATATAAGCGTTTGTGTTGGGTTACTTGCTTAAAATGTTTGTTTTACAAGTAAGTGAGGCTTAGAAGCTGAAAATTCTGGACAGGAAAATAGAAAATATTTTCCTTTTTTTTAGTTACTGTGTTGTCTGGTACCGCAAGTTTGCAACACTTATAACTGGCGAACTGATTGTGTAATAATGCAACATAAGTTTTACAACGATAGGTAGTTTATAACCTCACCATTAAGGGTCGTTAAATAATTGTCAGGCAAAAATAGTTTTAGTATTATAGTTTTATTGATCTATCTGATCAAAATTTGCAACTGCAAACATTTGCAAATGTTACATCCACATTCTAGGGATTTATAAATCCCTAGAATATGCTTATCAGTAGTTCTATATAAACATCTATATATTAATACGTGAAGCAAAAACTTTGTACCCCTTTTTACGAAAATTGCGCGGACGGAGGAGAATGAAATTTGGCACAGTTAAAGTTTATATAGAGAAGGAGGGGCGAATCCTAATATTTATATAAAATATGCATAAGAAATACATTAAATTAATGAAAAACACTACACGCACACAACCATGCATTTGACACACGCGGTCAAAGCGCGTAACCATGGTTACATATATCAATATATAATGACATAATATATCAGCAATATCTTACAGGCAAACTTTGGTCGAATTTCGAGCACTAGGCGACCGCTAGTTATATGAATTTGACATAGCTAATATACGAAGTGCGTTTGCAAGCTGGCTAGAAACTCCGATTTTAGCCAGTTTACCTGACGTTTAATCTCAACTTATCCGATTATAAGGAGTTTTTAGACTTCGGCTATTCACGGCTACATATGCACGGACGATGTAGCGCGCTAGCAGTCACTTACTTGCTACGGCTGCGTCGAGTGTTGCAGATTCAAATCCTATATGGGAAAAATATTGTGTGATCCACAAATAATTAATAACTGGACTCGTGCAGTAGTAGCATTACTACCAATTGCAATTGCAATTGGCAGTATGTATACTGTTTAAGTTATGAATGAGTGTGTGTGTGTGAGCGAGGGTGTGTGTATCTAAGAATTATTCTGAATTGGCTTGAAATGGTATCCGTTAATTGTATGTTTGTAAAGTGAGAAGTCCACGGCACAGGGTTCGATTCCTAACGCTGGCGTTATAAGGTATGTGCAAAATGTAAAACGTTATATAATTTTAGGGATTTACTTCATCTACGTACAATCAAAAAGTGTATAATAGAAGCAGGCGTAAATAAATATATACGATTTAAGCCCTAGTCGTCATACAGGTGTGATGTTCAAACAAACATACACATACTAAAGCCAACTACAATTTACGGATGCAACATAATGTAGCTATAAATGATGAGTCTGTTAGATACCTAGTATAGGATTAGACCGGACATCTCTATTACATGTAACAAGGCAAGTAAACATATGTTTGTACATACACACTGACTACGTTATAGAGCAGTAACGACATGGAAGAACTAAGTATATTTTGTGTTAGTGAAATAGTATAGAACTTCGTTTTGTCAAGCGATAGTTTACTTGCAGTCACAAAGTATAAAACAGTAATGAATAATCATACAAAAATACACAGGATTTATACCAATTGCTAAACACTATTTAATAATAATAACGGTTTACGCTTGACCATTTCGTGCAGGTGTTGATGACGTCATTATAGGTAATAGACGAGTCGAAAGAATGTGCGGGCGCCACGTTACTTTTACTCAGGTGTCGGGCACGTCATTGTAGACAGTAGATGAGTCGAACGAATGTGCGGGCGCCACGTTACTTTCGCGCAAGTGTTCATTACGTCGTTGTAGACAATAGATGAGTCATTGATTCATTACGTCGTTGCAGACGATAGATGAGTCATTGAGTCGTGCGAGTGAATTGGCCTATTCGCTACACTAGCACTAAAATCGTAGTACCTACTGTGTGTTCCAGTTATTGTGTGCAGGAGATGAATGAAAGGTCCACGAAATATAAAATATATTTTGTCTGAGAAATTACAATGGTCACGTCTTTAGGCGCATATAGTGGCGATAGGCTAGTGGGAGACTGTTGGACTGCCACGCAGAGGTCTTTTCGAAGTTATGTGCGTATTAAACAGTTAATTATCACTCGCTTTAACGGCGAAGGAAAACATAGTGAGGAAACCTGCATGTCTGAGAGTTCTCCATAATGTTCTCGAAGATATGTGAAGTCTAACAAATTGCACTAGGCCTGCTTGGTGGACTATGACCTAGACCTTCTCACACTGAGAAGAGGCCCGTGCCCAGCAGTGGGACAGTTTAATACAGGGCTGATATTATACGTCTTTATGTAACAAGATCTATACAACGACTGCCTTGTACATGACTGTAGCGTGAGAATCAACGCAAAGCGACGTAGTACTTAGAGTTCTGTGTCGACTTTGCCACTACATATAGATTATTTATCTGCGTTCTTGGAAGGTTCTAGAATTGTTCCTGAAATACAATTTTATGAACTTAATGAAATCAGTTTTTATTTGAATGGTTTGGAAAAGAAATGTGCTCGCTTGATGGGAAGCAGTTGCATATGAACGCTTGCAACGCCAGGTGTCACAACATTCGGCCAAGAGTAGTAATACCAGAGATATCACACCGACATACAGGTCTTGTGATAACAACATAACTCCTATTTACGAAACCTTAAAATTAATATCATCTCGCCATAAGAACACCTTGCTTGGCCTTTTACTGAAGCTGCAGTTTAAACAAAATTAAAATTTATCTGAGATCTCGCTATATCTGCCTCATAAGAAATTTAGTTACAAGGTGCCTGTTACGGGCGCTATTTTATTATGTAACTTTTTAAGTGACACAATGTGTGCGATTAATTGACTTTTGAATGTATGTTAACTAATAAAAAAATACAATAAAAGCAATACATATATAAAAATCATCAATAATAGAGTCAGGTTACTAAAATACTGTAATTAAAAAGATAAGTTAACGCAAAATTAGGATAAGAATAACAATCAATGCTACTGAAGTATAAGGCGCCTCATGACCGCTCCATCACTCTAAGAGTTTTTACATCACAGTTCTCTCCTAAAACTGCAAACACAAGGCGCAATTATTAATTCCAAAGACTCCGCAACAAGTCAAATAGAATTCCACAAAGTGTAGTAAGTAGTTACCGAAAACTTGTGGGGCGCGACGAAAATTGCAAGTGTTAACTTTCTGCATCTACCCTCGGATGACGGAGAAGAATGCTTAAAAAGCCTCTAGGAAAACTTTAACTGTTCAAACTAACAACGCACTTGTCCTACTAGATGGTGTAAGAGGATATTTTTAGTTGTTTGGCTAAGGATGCCCATTCTTCTGGCAAATTTTTCCACTGACTTTTCTTTCCTTTGACCTGCGAATCCTACATAAAAGAATCCAATTAATTCATGCAGAAGATCGTCTTCAGAAATCTTCTACCTTTCGAGGCTAAGGTAAGCATTACTAAATAAGAGGTATGTATTTCATGAAGTGGTTACCTCGCTATGATTAATCAGCTGGTGCATGTTTTATTATTGCATAGGAATATTACATACAGAGACTTGTATATCAAGACATACTTCCTAAAATTTCATCAACTATTTTGGAATTCCCGCATTATATAGGGCTAGCTTATAGTTATTCACCAGGTATATTCTCAGATTGCATGCTGCTTCTAAGAATATCTAGAGCCAAAGCCAGTAACATTTTGACGATCTGGCAACCGAAAATGACCAAAAACATAAGCGTAAACATTTTCCACCGTATCAGCAACCGAGGCAGCGAAGCATTGAACCTGCCGCAAACCTACTTAAAGTAATTAGGTAGTAAGAGGGTGTCTGCTACAGTATTTTCGCCTCCCCTTCCCATAATGATGCCTACCGGAAAACCGAGCACTTCAAACGTTTTAACTGCAAAAGAATTACAGAAAATTGAAATAATTTCTTTCATCTTTTCCTTCAAGATCAATTCCATTTTTTCCTCTGCACGTTCCAGTACACCCCACATCTGTTAACAAAGCGTAATAATAACGTTTTTTACCCATTTTCAGTCTCTTTATGTCGCTGCGCGTTGTTGCTCGGCATTTTAAATAGTCCAGCTAATTTCTCCTTTCTTCTGAGATATTTTAAAACTGTTCTTTATAACAATCGACCTTTGTTAGTGTACCGAGGGCTCATTAAACGTCATGCTTGCTTTACAGGTTGCTGGTAATTTATTGCAAAGTGTTTTTTATCTGTAATTGCTGTTCCGTAAACGAGGTTTTGTTTGCAACATTTTAAATTTATTGTGTTTTTGTCTTGTATGTTTCGTAACTAATGTTAAGTTAGGTTGTTATGGGATCGCACCGTCTCCTTTGAGGCGGCGTGCGTTTTGGCGGCATCGCCGCCCTGGGATTTGGAGGCGGAGGTCCAAGCGTCAGTGTATTACTGGCGCGCTGACCTCCGGCTCCAGGGTGAGGAACCCACGCACAGGGCGGTGGAGACGCGAAGGTCCCAGGCTCGACTGGTCCTCGAGGCGAAGTGGGAAGAAAGACTGACCCAGCCCCGCTATGGGGTGAGGACCGTCGAGGCTGTCCGTCCGGCACTAAGACAGTGGACGGACAGATGGCGCGGACCGCTCACCTACCGGCTTACTCAGGTGCTCTCCGGACACGGCTGTTTCGGAGAGTACCTCTGCAAGATAGCCGGTAGGGAGCCGACAACCAGGTGTCACCATTGTGAGGAGTGTGACCGGGACACGGCGCAGCACACGCTGGAGGAGTGCCCGGCGTGGGCCGCGGAGCGCTGTGCCCTGGTCGCTGTGATTGGCCCCGACCTCTCCTTGCCGACCGTCATATCCAAGATGGTCGGCGACGACAGGTGCTGGGGTGCAATGAGGTCCTTCTGCGAGTCTGTCATCTCGCAGAAGGAGGCGGCGGAGCGGGGGCGTGAGGACGATCCTTACGCCCCGGAAGTCCGCCGCCGGAGGAGGGGGCGCAGGAGACGCGCTTATGTCGCTCTCCTGCCCCCCTCTTAAGGGTTCCGGGTGGCAAGGCCTCAGGGGGGCCTGCCACCCGTAAACTAAGAACCCCGAGAGGGCGCGCGCGGTGGCGGTGTTCCCGCGCGCCTTACAACGTCGATAGGGGAGAGTGGTGAAGCTCTCCCCTGGGGACAAGAGGGGGTCGGGTCCTAAAAAAAAAATGACCCGGCCCGCACCCACACGGGGGGCCTGCTATGGATGACTCAATTCTTTTAAGAGCCCGGCGATCAAGCATTTTTCCGGGGTACCAAAAAAAAAAAAAAAAGAAAAGGTTGTTATAGGATACAGATTTTAAGGAAGTTTTATTAAGTGCAATCTGTTTTTTTATTTTATTTTATTTATGTATTCAAGGTAACAAACAGTAGTACAATATTATTGAAAATTACATATTATCATTAAATATAAATGTGCTAATTATACTACCAACAGCATTATCCACTTATTACTACATAATATTATATAAAAATGGAGCATGCTACATGCTATGAAAAACAAAGAATCATAATTATATATGGATGGATTCAATACATTAGTTATAAATAAATAAATAAATTAATATACATTTACAATGAATAATCATTTATTTATATCGTACGTGCATGTCTAACGTAAGATGTATATCGTCGGTATAATGGAAGAACTGAATAATTCAACATTTCAAGTTTCGAGATAATCGCGATTTATTATTATTTTGGTGACAAGTTTGAAGTTGAAAGACCGTTGAAATGAAAGCACTATTAATGCCTCACGTCCGATGTGATAGAGATTCATACGCATCGTGTCGTCGGCTAAGTGCTAGGTTATATTCCTGATTTTGCGAATGATCATAATCATCATACTAGTAACCGCTTGCCATTTTGTAGGCTAGAGTACACCTGTAGTACTATATTTTAGCCAAAATGTAGTATGTAGCAACCATGTCTTTTTCAAATTAGTGGAACAGTCGCAAGAGGAAAACCTAGGCGAACGTTTCTCGATCAGATCGGAGGCGTTCTGCACAAAGGCCAGGTTAAGAGCTTCTTGAACCGACGGGCGTGTATGAGGAATGTGATGAAAGTGAATGAAGCCAGAGAAGTGTGTCAGGATCGTAGGAAATGGAAATCCGTAGTCTCTGCCTACCCCTCTGGGAAACAGGCGTGAATATATGTATGTACTATGTATGTAATTTATACCAATAACTAAATAACACTAATTCAGTAAGTAGTTCATACATACTGAAATCAATGCAAGATAGAACTTTACTCGTAATCCGAGGACCGTGAGTATATAACACCACCAAAATTCTAACTTTTGTTTGACATTGAAAATTTCTTATCTATAAGATAAGAAATTTCTTATCTTATAAACTTATCTCAAAATTTCTTGTTGGCCTGACTAGGCCTGAGACCTGATGTACAGCGGTCACATTCACTAGCGCTGCGCTTGGTCAAGTGCAGCAAATTATACCACCTAAATAAACGAAGAGCTGCTACTTTCCTCGTCAATATTTATAGCATCGATTGCAATCATGTGTGCTTTCTAACTAATATTATAAATGCAAATGTGAGTGTTTGTTTGTTACGCATTTACGCTCAAACTGCTTGACCGATCACCATAAAATTTAAAAAGAAAATAGTACTGTCCGCCAGGGATAGAATTTTTTTGATAAAATCTAAATAAACGCAAGCGAAGCCGCGGGTAAAATCTAGTACAATATAAGTCAGCTAAGCTGTATCTTCAAAACACATATATCACCTAGGATAATACTAAATGTTCGAAAACCAATCTATTCAGAGAAAACTCTGCTCAGAAACTGCTACACTCCAATTAATTCTTAATCCAAGTCTTAACCCGGAAGGCTTTGATCATAATAGAACATATTTTAATGGCCCAATTTGTCAGATGCCGTGCTCAATTCAACGGTGGCTATTTCAATCAAATGGGAGACATTTGTCTCAAGTTTGGCACAATTGTTGAAAGTTTTTAATAAATTGGCCTTATTTGTAAGGCCATCAGTGGGTAGATAGGTAGTAAAAACGAAATTGATGAGCTTCAATAAAAACCGTTTTGATGGATACTCTTGTGATGATTATTCTCGTTATTTTTGATGAAGATTGTTTATCGTCATAAAATTTTTAGTTAAATTAATTTTTGCTTTTTATTTTCTTGATATTCACAAATAAAAGGTAAAAAAACTGGCAAAAAGAGGGACATATTCACAACATGTTTTTATCGGCCATTTTGCCTTGCCTCTAATACGCCAGTAGGTTTTCACCGGGCAATAATATGTGCGAGTAAATAAATAGGTTCTTTTTCAATTGCCTAACAATACTAGTCCGAATCTTGAATTAGAAAGTATTGTATTATCAATTAAATGTTGCTTGTATTTGGGTACTGAACAGAGAATGCTCTGAAATGTGGCATCAAAATAATACACGTCTGTCTACTCTATAAAAGAGTAAGCGAGGCATGGCGTAAGAGTAAGCGAGGCATGGCGTAAGAGACTTAAATAAACATATAAAAAAATATTAGGTGTAATTTATATATGGCATGGTGAAAAGATTGTGACAAATGTGTGACACTCAAAAAAAATTCCATGTTTTCTATGTCTGCTGCTTCAATACTTAGAAAGTTGAAGATGACGAAGCGTGACGATGACGCGAGTTCTATGATATTTGTTCACCCAAGAAGTGCTCAATGCGCCCAAAGAAGATTTCACTTCAAAAATTATTTAGTTTCACCGGATGCACCAGATTTATCAGAAATAGAAGATGACTACAGTTCTATCCTTGCTACACCAATAATTACAACAGCTAAATCTGACCAAGATTACTGTTCCATTCTACACACGTCTACCCAATCCATTCTCAAGCAGCTAATCCAGACCACTTCATTTGACACTTACACTTATCTTAACATACGTAGATAGGTATGCAGATGCATACACATGCAGTAACAGCCGGTGGCACGTGCGAACATCGCCGGCCCTTGTACACGCGTAATATGTAGCTGTGTCGTAAGTAACTGCTACATAGCGCGTATACGTAATATGTAGCTGTGTCGTAAGTAACTGCTACATAGCGCGTATACGTAATATGTAGCTGTGTCGTAAGTAACTGCTACATAGCGCGTATACGTAATATGTAGCTGTGTCGTAAGTAACTGCTACATAGCGCGTATACGTAATATGTAGCTGTGTCGTAAGTAACTGCTACATAGCGCGTATACGTAATATGTAGCTGTGTCGTAAGTAACTGCTACATAGCGCGTATACGTAATATGTAGCTGTGTCGTAAGTAACTGCTACATAGCGCGTATACGCTTCTGGCTCGTAAAGACGTTAGTGGGTTTAAGTGCATAGTGTATAATACTTGTAGTAGCAGTGTCCTCTCGAGTTTGGTGTGTAAGATATATTGTTGTAGATCATTCGATGGCCTCGATGGCGTAGTGGTTAGTGTAACCGACTGCCACGCCTGAGGTCGCGGGTTCGATTCCCGCACAAGTCAAACATTTGTGTGCATGAATATGGATGTTTGTTTTGGTCTGGGTGTTTCTATGTATAATATGTATGTATTTACAAAAAAAAGGTATATAGGTATGTTTATCCATTGTCTAGTACCCATATTACAAGCTCCGCTTAGTTTGGGCTAGATGGTGTTGTGAGTATGTGGTAGAATATTAATATTAGAATATTATATTATTATGTCATATTTACATATATAGCCTATCTTATCTTATTCGGGGGCCAGTCAGTGTAGACCGGCGACACTTCGACCCAGTGGGATCTTTTGTGTCGACCCCAAGATCTATCCCCTAGCTATCTCCTTATGAATCTACTGCATCAGCCGCAGCGTACACTTCAGAGGGAGAAGCCTGAAGTCTTCAGGGTTCGGATATGCCAATCCCATCAGGCCCATCCTTAGTCCAGCTAACGCGTCACATTCACACAGTAGGTGTGATATGGTCTCGTCCTGCTCACCACAGGCTCTGCAGATTAAATTGTTTGCCATACATAGCCTAAGTGGAGGTGTACTGAAACCATTTTTCGCCTGCTGATTTCAGGGTACGTAATAAGGGGCGAGCCTATTGTCGTCAACCAGATGTAGATCAAACCTCCTAACAGCTACTCAGAATTTCTATATGAAAACAAAATATCAATTTGCTCGATGGGAATCGAACCCTAGACCTTATGTTTAGCGGTAGCACTTGCTACTACAATTTTTTCACTGAGGCAGTTTGGTAATATTAAATTTTGAGAGTAATGTCAATGTAATAAATATATCATTATTTTTATACTATGGAGTTTGTTAAGAGTCTTGTCACGCGGACTGCTCGCGCCATGGCGGCTGCGCGCGAGTCGAACTGGTGGGTGGCGCCCCTCTTCCCCTCCTGCCCGGCGGTAGCCGATATATAAACGCGACCACGCCTGGTTCCAGCCCCATAAACTACACTCAATCTAGGATATCCAAAATTAGGAGACCTAGGCTCATATTAGACGAACCAGATGATAGCATCACACTCGCACAAGACAAAGCATACACGGCTCGCGAAGCCATACAAAGTCGTCCGCGGTTCGGCCCTCGCCGCAGAGGCCGGAATACGCGTCGTGCTAATGTTAATTTCGTGGATCACCTTAGATCCACGTTGCCGACAACGCCCCAAGCCCAGGTCCGTGGTAGTCCACCCTTGGGGACCAACGTTGTCTAGTTTATTTTATAACGGGTTGGGAGCCTTCTGCGCTCACCCACAGTCCGCGTAAAGTTGTAAAGGCCATCTGAGGCCAACAACTAGCACACACAAAAAAAAAAAAAAAACGTTTCCAGCCCCCAACGGGTTGGGAGCCTTCTGCCCTCACCCACAGTCCGCGTAAAGTTGTGCAGGCCATCTGTGGCCAACAACTAAAGCACACAAAAAAAAAGGTTCCAGCCCGCTTCTTCTGCCGCAACCTATTAAGTTAAGTGGTCCATATTGCTGAACCACGTAGCGAGCCTTCTAGAACCACGCGCTGTTTCTTTTGTTAACCCATTGTGATATTTACTGCTATTACTAAAAATACTGTTTGTTTGTATACTAAGTTGTTTATCTGAAATACAACCTTTTAATTGTGTAGTATAATTAATTATCTCCACTAAAAAGATTCCTAGGTCAACCACGTCTCTAAGCGTGATTGACTAAGTATAACATTACAGTCTTACACTCATCATCGCGCGCTTGCTATACCAAATATCACTCATGCTGTAAAAATAAAAATATGCGTTATGCTGTCAGCGCAAGGGACCAACATCATGTGCCTACACATATTATGCACTTGTATGTGTCATAATTGATTGCACAATAATGAAGGCACCATTCCATTCCCCTAATGAATATCTACTATTATGCTTAAGTTTTAGTCACGCTTCATGCTATGTCGGTTACAATTGTGTACTCTATCAATCACTCAGAAAATACATACATTGTTAATCAGTGTTTCCGTATTTCAATTATTATCCGACTAGATGTTCCCGCGGTTTCACCCGCGTTTATCGTTACTGCGCCGCCCCCGTGGGTCGTAGCGTGATGTTATATAGCCTATAGCCTTCCTCGATAAATAATATAATAATAATAATAATAATATTCTACCACATTCACACAACACCATCTAGCCCAAACTAAGCAGAGCTTGTACTATGGGTACTAGACAATGGATAAACATACATATATTACTTTTTTTTTGTAAATACATACATATTATACATAGAAACACCCAGACCAAGACAAACATCCATGTTCATGCACACAAATGTTTGACTTGTGCGGGAATCGAACCCGCGACCTCAGGCGTGGCAGTCGGTTACACTAACCACTACGCCATCGAGGCCGACTAGGCTATCCCACACTAAAAGAATTTTTCAAATCGAACCAGTAGTAATCACGCAGAATAAACCAGGAGAAACATCGTTTGTACTATGTCTGTAATGGGTAATTATTTTGCTGCGATGTTATTTTAAAACTGCTATATCTCCTAAGATATTCATTGAAATCGAATGATGTAAAGGGAAATTTTGTTTTAAATTAAATACTTGTGATGAATAACGTATTTATTTGGATAAGGATTAATATCATGTTTATAAAAATACCTTCGCAAATAATGCATTATTTTAGAACAAATTTCGTTAGCATAAAAATGGTTATAGTGAGCCAACCTATGGAGCCAACCTTAAAAGATAGACATATGCTGTCGCAAACTTTTAGAACTTTTAAAGGGGAACAATTCTGTCATACTTGAATTTTGCGAAACTTTAACTGTTTACGCAGCGCACGCAGCGGAAGCTCTCAAAAGGAAAAAATACTCCCCGATTTTGAAACATTCTTCATTGGTGCTCCGCTCCTATTGATCTTAGCGTGATGATATATAGCCTATAGCCTTCCTCGATAAATGGGCTATCTAATACTGAAAGAATTTTTCAAATCGGGCCAGTAGTTCCTGAGATTAGCGCGTTCAAGTAAACAAACAAACAAACTCTTCAGCTTTATAATATTAGTATAGATAATATTTGAGTAGTAGAGTTTGCTGATTTCAGCATGAATGAGCCGGCTCGACCGGGGAAGGACTACCCTCTCACAGAATATCGATGTTAGATGGCAGTATTCCTACTGTTGTGTTTCGTTCGGTGAGTGAGAGCGACGAAGGCCCAATCACCCCTTTCCCTTTTCCCGTTCCTTCTCCTTCCCAATTTCTTTCCTAAAGGGTCGGCAACGCGCAAGTGATGTCTCTGGTGTTGCAGGCTACGGTGACCACTTACCATGAGGTGGACCGTATGCTAGTTTGCCACTCTAGTTGTATAATAAAAATAATATATAGCAGGCTGAAATCAGTGACATTAACAAGCAGTTTTATTTCAATAACAATTTGATAACGGGACTATAATAATCAAAATATTATAACATAGCAAACTATCATTACAAATACCTTACCTAACCACCAAGTTACCCATCCCATACAATCATGGTACAAATTCGTCTCTCAAACCGCGTTCATACGTCACCACTAATGTGTGACGTCATTAATCAGAGGCTAAGTGCGAACGTCTCGCGTTATAATTGCTAATATCATTACAGCTCGCTTTGATTATGGGGGTAATTGATGGTAGAAATTACTGGGAACGCGAGCGATGAGCCATTAATTAATGTGGGTTTTAAAATTACAGGGTAATGTTCTACTCGTGTGTTAAGTATGGGTGTTGTATCAAATTGAATTCTAACTAATATTATAAGCGAAAATGAGTTTGTTTGTTTGTTTGTTACCTTTTCACGCCTAAACCACTGAACCGATCATTCTGAAATTCTGCATATACGTTGACAGGTGTACAGAAACGGACATAGGCTACCTTTCATCTCGAAAAAAATTACTGATCCCGAGGAAAACAATAATAACGTTCTTATGATAATAGATGCGCCACGTGTCTTTTCGAATCATGATTGAATTATGTTATTACAAGCAGAGTACAACCCGAATTGATTGTCAAATTCTAAATTAATGCGAGCGAAGCCGCGGGCAAAAGCTAGTATGCTATAAAATTAATTGTAATCAGCTACCTTAGATGTAGTCTGTAAGAAGTGGATTGATTGAAATGACAGGTCGCAAAAGTAACGGGGACGTAATCTTGTAAAGGCGTATTTCTTTTTCTATATTTTTCAATCATCATCATCATCTCAACCGAAAGACGTCCACTATTGGACATAGGCCTCAAAGGTTTTCCACACAGACCTGAATACTTAAATTGTTTAATACAAGCAAATTTACTCAGCCACGCCAAAAGAAATATAATCCTATTTTCATTATCCTATTTTTTGGACCTAAGTCCAATATAAAATATTTTGATAAGGCCTATTTTCCAACCGTCAGATAAATCAGTTCCAAATAAAAACGTTTTATAAGTTGGTAATGCTACTTTTGTAAAATATAAAATCGCCTAACCTCTTTAATGGAATTAATCTCGTAAATAAATATTGTTATATGGAATTAAACCTGAAATATTACAGTTGCGTAACGGAAACAACAAGCCAGTACATTACCAAATCAAAAACATAACCTTGTGTTGTCACAATTTAATCAACATAACACCTTTCTGCTTACCCCAGGGATACGACGGCAGCTATATTAATTAGTAAACTCTCCCCATCAATGTTTTATTCACAATGTTTTTAATTTAAAACTTAATCATATGTTATCAAGGGACCGAGGTGCAATTTTGCGCGGCCCTGTCATTTATTTATAATGGAGCGAAGCGATTACCTCTGAATACACATACCTATGCCATTTACATTAATTATATGGGTACATAAAAAATATTAACACTTTAAACGCAAACAACATATACAATAGAAATGAATTGTTTGTAAACGTGGTGACCGTCAGCGTCTTCAAGTACGGAATAGTTACTTATTTCATTTTAATCTCGGTATTATTAAAAAAAGTTTAACTTAGTTCGCGGTACCGGCAATTGTTTTCATAAATCTATTCCCAAGATCTTTTTTATGTAACTGACTAGTTAAACCCGGCCACGATTCACTTCTACTTTGTTTGTTTTTTCTTTTTATAAAAGGAAAGCTCGCTCTAGAAGTAAGGCCGGGACTCTACCAAAGCGGAGATGTGTGCGGTGTGCTCTGTGCTGTGCGAGAAGACATATTTTTCAGCTCGGGGGACTCCACCAAAGCGGAGATGTGTGCGGTGTGCTGCGTGCTGTGCGAGAAGAGATGTTTTTCAGCTCGGGTGCGAGGCGTTGAGTGACATCGCTCACTGCACGCCGCTCACATCTCCGCTTCCATCGCGCCATACAAATATTACACATCTCCGCACAGCGAACTCCACTGAAGCTGAGCGGAGAGGAGATGTGTCAATAACACAATTCTATTGGTTGTTTAAAAAACATCTCCTCTCCGCTCGTCTCGTCTCCGCTTTAGTGGAGTCCCGACCTAAATCCTGCGTCGCAGGAAAATGCAATCATTGAAACAACAGCCATAAAGATTACACACATTTTGTCCATTGTGGTCGATTAGTATATTCACACCAGCGATAAAGTCTCAAGCGTCCAAAAACCAAAGTAACCGCTATTTGTCAGACGGCATGTGTGTTTGCATTCTCTGTATAAAATAATACACTAAAGCCTGCTGATATAACACGAATTCATACTTGAAACGGCTATTCAAAACACGTAGCTATCTAATAGGTCCATAAAATATCGAAAAATAATCTCCAAAATAAATTATATCAATCAACATTCGTCTGTGACGTTCGGTCTAGTGAAATATTGCAGAGCACTTATAGCCTTACGTGCGCGACTCTTCGTACGTTCTAACTAATATATTTGCTATATTGAATAAGTCTAGTACGATGATATATAAAAATAATATTGTAAATGATTGCTTAGTATTTTTTATTTTCGTTGGTTCTTAGCTCTTAAATAGTAAAATCCCATGAGATAAAGATTGGCTCTAAAGCGTCAGTTGTCTCTTAAAAAGTTCGTATCATCAGAATCCATTTGCAAAATAAGGTAGTAAATAATATTTTAAATATGGATATAAGGAAAAGAGCATCATAGTCTCAGTATCTCCCTCGCACAGGTGCATTTAAATAGCTGTTACGTCATAGTTTGTGTCATGCATCGCATAGATTTGAAATGCTTATAACTTATTTATGTTTTAGTAGATTTTAAAAATCTCTATATTCAAGAGTTTTGGTAATGTAAATATTTGTATCAAATAATTAATTTTAAATTTTCTTTTTTGAGCTTTGTTCTCTAAGTGGATGCTGTGGTCTTGTATAACTGAACGAGTAAACTAGACGAAAAGCTATATTCATACGGTTGTACAATTTTGTCAGAGATCCCTAATAATTGAAAACTTAATTCGTTTTATAACTTATTAGATGTACCCGCGGTTTCACTCGCGTTTATGGTTACTGCGCCCCTCCCGTGGGTCGTAGTGTGATGTTATATAGCCTATAGCCTTCCTCTATAAATAGGCTATCTAATACTAAAATAATTTTTCAATTCGAACCAGTAGTTCCTAAGATTAGCGCGTTCAAACAAACAAACAAACGAACTCTTCAGCTTTATAATATTGGTATAGATTATTATGTCGGCCTCGATGGCGTAGTGGTTAGTGTAACCGACTGCCACGCCTGAGGTCGCGGGTTCGATTCCCGCACAAGTCAAACATTTGTGTGCATGAACATGGATGTTTGTCTTGGTCTGGGTGTTTCTATGTATAATATGTATGTATTTACAAAAAAAAAAAACGTAGTATATGTATGTTTATCCATTGTCTAGTACCAATAGTACAAGCTCTGCTTAGTTTGGGCTAGATGGTGTTGTGTGAATGTGGTAGAATATTATTATTATTATATTATTATTATTATTATATTATTATACTTAGCCTGTACTTGGCTACCGGAAATATACATCTGCAACCCACAGATTTGAAACATTAATTAGTAACAATTCACAACAGATTCACCCCAAATACAACAAAAAAATACATCCTCTCCAATGTGTACTAAGCTTTGCCCGGATCAACAAAAGTACCCTTTCAGTTTATATCAAAGACGCCCACAGAAAAACCACCGCGATTACAAGCCATTAATATTCTTGTAAAAGTTGACAGCACGTCAAATATCCTATGATTAACGACACAGTATTGTTTGGTACCTTATTGTCCTTCTCCACAAAGGTTTACACTAAAAAGTGGCGAACAAGGGGACGGCCTGGTACTTTTTTAATATCTCCCTTGAAATGCTGTCTAGTGTCACTTTTATGTTGGCAGCTAAATGGGAAAGATATAAGCAAATATTTGTGCTCATTTTTCAGTTTGTGGCCATTACAGCGACGACTGCTTGTATAAATTAGAACGATTTTAAACATTTGAATTTTAAGACAATGGATTCTAATCGCGTTAATAAGTACCTATTTAAAGGTATAAATAAATACCTACTTATTTGAATTGACTCTTAATTAATCAGCGTGGTTGCAATCAGGTATTTATTTATTTATATATCCACATTATTTCTACATAACGAAATACATATATAGTGACATTAATAATAAATTTTTTAAATTCAATTTGAATTGAATTTAATTTAAATGGTGATTGAAATACTTGCACGAATGAAATAATGTTTCTCGCGTCCGCTATTTTCCTGGACGATCGCGGTCAGGCTGACGTTAAAAGCTATCCTGTTCCTGGCGCAAAATAGCAGCTAAAGCTAATACTACATCGCACCTTATCTATCTTTGCACAAGTTTATCTTCATCAAAATTTAACACGTGATGGCAAATTGAAAATTATATTTCGCTTGTGGTGTGTTTTTAAATGTTTCAAATAGATTTTTATTTGTTACATAAACAATGTTTATATTCGCATTTATGGCAGAGATTAGTTAGGTAAGGCATACAGTCTGCTAACCAATATTGACATGTAGGTACCGGCTAATTAAGCGATTAGTTGGTACTTACCGCTCGCATCTTGCAACCCAACGCATGATTGCTTTAGTTTGTCGTTAGCAGATAACAAGGATTGCGTTTATGGTCATACTAGCTTTTGCCCGCGGCTTCGTTCGCGTTAATTTAGAATTTGACAATAAATTCGGGTTGTACTGTGCTTGTAATAATACAATTCAATCATGATTCGAAAGACACGTGGCGCCATCGATGATCATAAGAACGTTATTAATGTTTTCCTCGGGAACAGTAATTTTTTTCAGGATAAAAGTTAGCTTATGTCCGTTTCTGTACACCTGTCAACGTTTATGCAAAATTTTAGGATGATTGGTTTAGTGGTTTAGGCGTGAAAAGGTAACAAAAAACAGACAAATAAACTCAGTTTCGCTTTTATAATATTAGTTAGGATTATTGAACACAAAAGAAAGCTTCCTTACACTTAACAAGGTGTAAGGAAGCTTTCTCAGCTTATATTATTACTGAAAGCATTTATTATATGCGTAGATTCACGCTCGGTTGCTAGGCCCTAAATATCCCTCCAAGCAAAGATAACTACGCATTTCCACCTGATCTCGGAATAATTAAGTCTCTCACTTAATTTTCTATCAGCATACAGAAAAAGGACTAGAGATTTTTCTTGTTAGATTAGAGAAAATGGTTACTTAATGGCTCTCTATGCGTGCCTTTGTGCCGTGTGAGCGCCTTTAATGACCATTTTCCAGAACATCCCTAATCTGGCAAGAAAAATTCTCTGGTTCTTTTTCTGATGACTTTTCCATGCGCATGTTCCTATAAAGTTTTTTTGGTTAATTATCATATTGTTCCTATAAATGAAACCCTCCTAATCGCGTGACATAATATTCCAGTTACCAAATCGTGTATGAACATCTGCAAATACAGACTTTCAAATACGTTCAAAGGTAAACCAGTCGCCATTACAGCAAGGAACTATTACAGGTTGTTAACGAAATTGCATTAGCTCGCAGGCTGGGTAACTCTCAAACTATGTAGGACACTTGACGCTTTGACACGCTACCACTATCAAAGGGCACAGAACAAGCGCGTACAAATTTGGCTCAACTAGTTTGAACAGTCTTGCAAGTAGCAACTACCAGCTCGTAACATTCAGGTAAAATATGAGAGTGATGCCAGCCTACATGGATGTAGAGAGAAGGGATAAGCCATGGATTATGTATACCAAAAATGGAGCAAACGTTTAAGGATTTATCTTACCGAAGCAGCAGCATCCAGGGTTTCAACGCAAAAGGAAAAAACAATTAAGTTATTTTCTAAATGTCCCAGGTCTGGGTGCTCTTGTATCAAAATATTTTTTCTGCTGAATATAATATTATCGAACACTAGATGTTGGATTTGACTGCCTCATTTATCTAGCAGTAGTAAGTGTTAATACTTGCAAATCTGCTGAATATGAGGTCTTTATGGATTATATTCGATAAATGATCATATCAACGTTTTTACTTTTTCTGTCAGTACTCGTGAAAAACGTTGACTCTCTTATAGGAAAAAACATAACGTTTCCGTAGATACTGGCGGATTATACAGATTTAGTATAAGTCGGAAGGATTTTTCTTGGTGACTGAAATATCTAGAATTCAGAAAGTTAAATTTAACGTCTTTTGTCAGGACTCGCGGCCAGGCACAATTGATTTTCAATTATATCTAGCATTCTAGCAATTAGCAGGTTATAAATAATAAAGCAAGAAAATTTAAAGCTCTTCCAGTAAAACCCATATCCACGAATGACCGAACAAGTTTGCATACTTAGCTTGCAGATTTCACGCTCAACCGACGAAACGAACGCTAACCGCTGTACTTTGCACTATGCCGTCGTGCCGAGGTCATAGATATTGTCTTGCAACTTAGGACCAAGTTGTTCTGCGTGTGTGGAATATTCTGGAACTGGATTTGGTGGTTAGTAGATTTTGAGGCTTAAAGCTAGAATTCGATATTCAAGTCAAATTAAGCGTTTTTATATCCGCGTGTTTACTGAGGAGAGAGACGTCACTATGGAAAAACTTATATTTGTTCACATTTTCTCTTCTTTTCATTCTCATTTTTTTCCTTTTATATTATTACTATAAAATGTTTGCTATTATTAATGAAACGAAATATATTCTTAATTGAATCATATGTGTGTAGAATATTTTCATCGTAAGTAAAGGACCACATCGGTCTTTGTAATCGTTCAAATTTTGAAATATTTTTGTATTGAATATGTTATATCTTCAATTGCAACCAATACACGCAAATAATTATAATAATTTATAAAGTTTAACAGTATGTATATTTTGATCGCGCTAATCTAGGAACCTGCCAGTCTGAGTTGGAAAATTATTTTTGCGTTAAATAGACTGTTTATTTAGGAAGTATATACTTTTTTCTCATCCCGTCAACTGTCGAGCGGTCATACGTTTGTACGCAAAAAATGAGTCACAAAAAAAAAAACAGACAACCGTATGTCCGTTTGTGTATTGTTTGCACAATTATTTTTTTATTTTCTTTCCGTATTTCCCCTTGACGCTCAAAAAGTTAGTTTATGAAACCTTTAGCCCGTGGTGGTATTTATCTTGGTTAGTCTGTATCTCATTACGTTGCAACCCAAACTTACAGTAATATAAACGCTACATATTAACAATGTAAGCAAAACAACGGGGCAAGACAGTATATTATGCCGCATATTTGTGTACTAGGGTGTCAAACCCAGATCACAATTTGACTACAAACTTAGTTCCGAAGTTACTGACAATGTGATATCAAAGTTTTGCAGCTAAGTTATACAGTCCATAGGTTTCGGAAAGCGCTTACCACTAGCTGAACTCTATTATTGTATGTAGCCAAATAAGTTTTTATTCAGTATCTATAACACGATCAATGACATGATTAAGGTATTAGAACAAGTCAAGACCAATATATAAACACTAAATGAAGTTAGGTCCAATTGTTTTTTCTATATCAATTGGATTGGATTCTTAAATGTCATTTGCATGTTGTGTATGAGATCAAAGAACGCTCTAGGTGTGATTGTTGGATTGGATTAACTAAATAATAATGCCACGTCAGTCTCGCAAACTACTCGTATTAAATAGTTTAGATTTGACAGTTTTTTAATGTTCATTACGTTTACATTAAAACTAATTGTAAGTGAATGTAGTCTATACTAATACATATAATAAAGCTACGGAGTTTTTTTTTTGTTTGAACGCGCTATACTTTGGCTATATTTGAAAATCTTTACATTTGATATTTCTTTAAGAAATTGTATAGGTACTCTACGAGCTACGGGACCGGTACAGTAATCATAAACTGAAGGAGAAAAAGAGAAGTCGCTGGGGACGGTTAGTGTAACAATTTTTGTATTACTGAGACAATTTTAATTAATTTTTAACATTATTTGAAATTTATTCGAGGTTGGATATCTACCTATTTATATCTTAGTTTGATGTGTTATGTTGCTTTATCAATGTGATAACTGCTAAGGCTTTTAGAAACTAATAGTGCAGTCGAGTCATTCGATTGTTTTACCACCGCTTAAAGCATCCGTTGACTACGGATGCTAAGAGGCGTTTTTGAGTACCGGAGGCCCAATCACCCCCTTACCTCCTTCCCGCTCCTTCTCCTTCCCACTTCCTTTCCTAAAGGGTTGGCAACGCGCTAGTGATGCCTCTGGTGTTGCAGGCGTCCATAGGCTACGGTGACCATTTACCATCAGGTTGGCCGTATGCTTGTTTGACACCTTAGTTGTATAAACAAAGTGAGTTGCTGCTCTGCCAGCTTAAAGACCACTAATATAATATGGCACAACAACATCCGTTATCAGCCATTCGTAATTATATCATCACGATTCAAACTCCATAGCGTTGACAAACAACGTATGGGTACAAAGTGAACAAACCCTCAGTTCGACGAAATGGAAAACTTGACGGTATTCCGAATTAAATTACAGTCTCAACGGAGCGGTGCGGGACGCCAGATAATATGTTACCCACGACCTTTTTTTTTAATTTAAAAAGTTCATTAGGACTACCGATACTTTGGTATAGGTTGGATGGATGTGGCACTTCTATTTAATCGTTTTTCAAAGGTCCCACCGTACTAGGAGTATCTCTTTCATGGACATTGGCGAAATTTACAAAAATTTAGTACCTAATCTGAATAGTTGTAAAGTTTCAAAGAACACCCAGATATGGAATGACAGCTATTTGTAGAGCACATAATTTTTGTCCCGCTGCGGACTTACAAGAATCACTATACGTGTAGCAAAGTCAAGTGCAATAATAACATGTACAGTTGTAATAATCCCTGTTTCACAGGGTGGCATCCTGCGGCCATTTTGTTTATGAATAGTGCTCCTTTGATTCTCAACTGATCAACCACGAATTATTGTCGGGACGCAGGCACAGGGATATTACTAAAGCACTTCATAAATTACTTTTGTTCTGTTTTCAATACGTACCTACATGGATCAAATAATGTGTCATTAATAGGAAATTGCGTCGAATATGTTTTAAAATGATCCGTCTCGGAAAATAAAATCTAAATGCATATTTTTTGTTACTATTTGTCATAACAATGAAAAATGCTCTTAGTACCGGGGTCTTTATAGATTTACCCGTAGGTAGGTCTAAAATGTAAAGGAACAACGTAAGATAAGATGACATCAAAATGCACGAAATCGCCTCTTACTCGCTGGGAAAAACGCTGAAGCAAAGTCACTACTCGTTAGTTAGTTTTCTGCTAGAGGTTTGGTATTTTACCGGACCACCTGACTCATTTGTATGTTACCAAATAACAGATAAAGGTAGGCTCTAAATTACACATATATTTTGTGCTTGATGAGTTATTGCTGAGGATTTAACTAGGTACATATATACGTTGCGGTTCTAATTAGGTTAGTAATTGGTTTTGGGGAAATTATAATTAGCCATAAGCATTGTAGTTGAATACTGTATGTTTTGCCAACAAGCCTACAGGATTAAAAGATCGTAAGAAGTATTTACGGTTTCCAGACTTGTGCGAAGTCTCTTAGCAATTATGAAGTCGTCGCAATTCTGATGATTATGGCAGCATCCCTTTGTCCTCATCCTATTGAAGAAGTTATAAACGCTATCTTTGTTAGATTATATTAATTAATTGGCTGACAATTAAGCGAATTACTGATTCGAAGTCAGATTTCGAAACAAATTAAACATCCCATGGAATTGCGTCAATTTTCACATTGTGTATTCTGAATTTAGATTTGTCTGGGGAAACCACGTAGGCTTGGAATTCTGAAAAGTTAAGTTTCATTGTAAGCTACGGTTAAGTTATTTATAGATAAATACTAGCTTTTGCGCGTGGCTCCGCCAGCGTGGTACCTGCATCAATAAAAAGTAGCCTATGTCCTTCCCCAGGTTTTAAACTATATCTGTACCAAATGTCATCTAAATCGGTTGACTGGTTTAGCCGTGAAAAGGTAACAGACAGACAGACAGACAGATAGACAGACAGAGTTACTTTCGAATTTATAATATTAAGTAAAGATTTAGAATATCGTGCCTTGAACACTATAGGACTTTCTCCCCTACTTTTGACTTGAGTTGAAATTGTATTTCGAAGCGGACCATGACTTTAACCAAATGAGTTTAATAAAATCAAAATATAGTCTACCCCTTTTGTTCTCGTCAATCTCTATGCTTATCGTTGGTTTTCTTTATCCTCTCCCATATTCTAAACCTTACTACTATGTATATATTACTAATATTAGTGTTGTTTTTGTTGTAGCCCAAAGAAGAACCATCGCTCTAATTACCGGTCAATGGTCACATTACTGACTACTTATCAAACCACTTATTTATTTATTTTTATTATCTTTTTCCACCCTGACGTTGGCAGAATCATCGATACCAATTCGATGGAACCATTCGACACTGAGAAAAGTTGAAGTTGAACCAAATGTGTCAACCATGTGGCGAGCTTATATGAATATGCCGCAGTATAAGCACGCACTGGTTGAAGTAGCTTTTCTTAAGACAACATGCTCGTCTGTTGGTAATGGGCCTCTTCTCAGTATGAGAAAGATAACTCTCAGTATGAAACAATGCCCTATCCATTTTTAAGGACTTAATGGTGATACCCCTCCATCAATTTATGCGGTACACATTTGGTTGATTTCTGTGGCCGAGGAAAATTTTTGTTTATACCTGTACCCCATATTATTGCACCTCGTTATACCGAGCTAAGCGAGTTTTATTATATTTAAGGCCTTGTTTATTCCCTTTCGGATGCTGGGCACATCTTGATTAATGTGCAACATTAATGTACGTGGGCGGTCAAGGTGGAGCTGTTTGGTACCAAAGGTAATATGTCAGCTATTATTAGATTTCTGTTGACTATAAGGCAAGTAGTAAGGGAGTATTTCGCTTTCGGCACCAATTTTTTCGTCACCTATGGTTTCGGCACCTAAGCTATTCCACTTTCAGCACCAATAGGTGTTTTTCCTTGGTGTCGAATGTGGAATAAAATACCTATTGGTGCTGAAAGTGGAATAGCTTAGGTGCCGAAACCATAGGTGCCGAAACCGGAATACTCCGTAGTAAGGATAGAATCGGAGTTAGGATTAAGGTGTTGACATAAATAGTCTCACGCTTATATCCCTGAAGGGGTAAGCAGAGGTGCATTACACCTACGTTTTGTCAGCTTAGATTTTAGATCGCATGTAATAGGCGTTAAGACTATTGCTGTTTACCGGTCACACTCCCAGACTCGTACTGCTACTGAGCATTTCTTGATAAAAAATGTAATAAAGATTTGCCTGACCTGGGAATGGAAGCCTCATGTAGCAGTCGCAGACACTTCCAATGCACCACCAAGGCAGTATTAGATGCAAAATGAAGAATTAACACATAGTCTCCCTAGCCTTTATTATTCCCAAGTCACTTGGGGGCTTTCTAGTCTAACCGGATTTGACTGGATATCAGTTTTTACACGGAGCGACTGCCATCTGACCTCCGCAACCCGAAGGCTAACGATACCCTAAGGCTAGACTAATGTCAGGATATTAGAGGGCACTGACCACAGAAATAAATAGTAGTAGAATGGTGAATGTCACGTCTTCGCGTACATTTCGCGCGTGCCACATTTCGGCAAGCCCCGCCTACAGTGACGTATAAATAGTGAGGGGACACTATGGAATTATTATCGATATGTTGAGAGCTGTGGAAGATGAAATTATGTTAATGTTTTTATGTAAAATGTTTTATTACGAATAGTGATGATAACATATTAGGTACTATGTAAACTTTGATTAAAGTATAATGTTATTTAAATAAAACTTATTTATTTAGTTAAAAATCTGTATTGAAACCTTACAAAACTTTTGACTATATTATAGAATATACTTTATATAATGTATATTATTATATCAAAATAAATTTATTCAAGTTAGGTTACAAGGTAACACTTATGAATGTCAAAGTTACACTAAATTCTGTCTGTGAATTTACATTTACTGCCACGTTCAGCAAAGCAAGGGTGTAGGGTACTAACAAACATTCGTTTAAATAAATTGTTAATTATGAAAAAATTCTTAACAACATTATTCTGCCTGACTTAATCAGCAATTGTATACACACTACCATTAGACTAAACCTACAGATCAAAGAAACAGTTGATTAATATTAACAAACGTATTGATATCGACATAATAATTAATTCAAGAGTGTCCTTCGAATTAATATTCATTTTATTTATCGATAAATTTAAGACGTCACCATAAACCGAACGTCAATCACTAGCGCAATCGCTGACCAATCACAACTATTTATTTGAATTATTTGACCCGACGCCCCTGATTTGTTATTGTTTTTGGCTTCTTGTGAATATCGCTTATCTCGACGTACATTGCGTGTGGGTTTCATATTTATGTGAACAAGTATCGCATAATTCAAGCAATGGATATTTAACATAACGAAGAAATGAACGATGATGTTCTTATTAGACAAACATGGTAAAAGTAGAACACTTATTTTGAATCTCAATAATCTTAACTTTTACTCAATTTAAATACTTACTGGTGATATGAAATGCCTCCTTTTTCCATATTTATTGCATCACTTTTATTTTTACAATTGGAAACTGCACAATATGCCATATTTGTAACGAATTTAATGTTTTTTTACCTCCGGAGCGCGCGAACGCGAGACGCGTTGCGTAATGCGAATGCGTTTAGAAGCATATGCACTATAGTGCAATAGCTTGGCACGCGCGCCACGCCCTCTTCACCATTCTACTACTATTTATTTCTGTGGCACTGACTTCCCAATAACGACTGCCGTAGATGTTCATGGCAGCCGGGACCGACGGCTTAATGTGCTCTCCGAGGCACGAAGCAGGCGATGAATGTCAATCAATACGCACATAATTTCGAAAACTTCCGAAGTTCAGAGGTGCGCGACGTGGGTTCGAACCCGGGACCCTCTGCATTGCAGTCTGTTGGTCTCCCCACTGAGCTATCGCTGCTTCTAAAGAATTAACACACTTAAGCTTTAATCACTGAAAAATATCATAAGGTTATTGGTTACAATTATCTGTAGGACCGAGATTCTTTCCCAGGCATACAGTCGTAATTTGAGAGGAAGCCAGTTTTTAAATGAGAACTTGAGAGTTGACACTACAAGGATAGCGTAGCGGGCAGGTCAACTTGCTGTTGCCGTCACGCCGAGTGTTGCAGATTCGAATTCTACGCTGGACAATTATTTGTGCGATCCACAAATAATTGAGTGTGAGTGTATTTTGTGTCCGTTAGTGATATGTTTATAAAGTCTCCTGCGAGATAGGAATCAAATTCAATTTCAAATATTTTATTTCAATAAAATTAATTTCATGTAATAATTGAACACGCCAAAATTTTCAAAAATCTAGTATCACTAAACTGGAAATAACATGAGAAGATAGAAAATAAAGTGGGCGTTCTTGAGAGTCTTTTTAGAAATAAAAGTTACACTATGCCCTCTCTAGAATTTGTTTTAATTTTCAAATATTATAATAATTTAGATTAACATAGTTTATTTAGCTGACCTTGACCTTTAAACAACCCTTATAATATGTGTAATCAAACAGTACTAAAGTTCAGTGCGTTATAAAACTTTGTTAGCCGGCCACTACTTTGTTATTCCATTAAAAGTTTCGCGTAAAAACGCGTAATTTACAAGCTTTGTTTACGCATTATGGTGGCTTGTTAACGATTATATAAATTTTTAGAGGCTCATCCGATGGTAGGTTTGGGAAGGTAGTTTTGGTATACTGTATTATTTATAGGTTTAATTATTGGCATAGTAACAGCTTTGTTTGGTAAAAGTTTGCCCGAAAACTTCTGGGTTTGATTTTCGGCTCGGAGAATGTGTTATTGGGATGTATGAGAGGATTTTGCCAGTAGCAGTATTCTGAAAATATGCTGAATAGAATATTATGGCACTTACAGCATAGTATATTACACCCGCATTTGCAATGCTCATGTTAGGAATTGGTTCAATAGCCCGTCCATTGCACTACCCACGTAAACCATTTGAGCCCACGACCACGATTGCAATGCCAATCCAATGGGTTACCACGGCCTTTATTCATTATCCAATATATTATATATTATATAATAATATATAATAAAAACATTTATTTCGGACATAGTTCATATGAGTTAGTAACAATTTTCTTACAGACTATGTTAGTAAAAAGAAATAATGAAATAAATTAAGTACATATACATTACAGTTTTCGCGTAACGATGCCCACCCAGTGTGCCTGTATGGGACAATCATTACGGGAAGCAATCATTTGCAGAATGCTGTTGGTGCTTATCTTATCTTATCTTATGTGGGGGCCAGTCAGTGCAGACCGGCGACACTTCGACCCAGTGGGATCTTTTGTGTCGACACTCTCCCAATAACGACTGCTATAGATGTTCATGGCAGCCGGGACCAACGGCTTAACGTGCTCTCCGAGACATGGAGCAGGCGATGCTGTTGGTGCTACTACGCAATCTTTGAAAAAGTGACGCCGCTTTTTTCCACATTATAGCGTGAAAGCCGTCAACGCGCGCAACTGCAAACATCAGCGACGCACTACAATGACGCGGGAGCCCCAACAACATTCTGAAAGCGTTATTGTATTGTATACGCAGGACGTTGTAGGCTCGTTGTGTATACCGAACCCACAGGTCTATATTATTGTCTAATTATAAAATATAAATACTTAATGTATCTATACTAATATTATAAAGCTGAAGAGTTTGTTTGTTTGTTTGAACGCGCTAATCTCAGGAACTACTGGTTCGAATTGAAAAATTATTTTTGTGTTGGATAGCCTATTTATTGAGGAAGGCTATAGACTATACAACATCACGCTACGACCCTTGGGGGTGGCGCAATAACGGTAATTGCGGGTGAATCCGCGGGAACATCTTGTAATAAATATAATGGAACAATTCACATGCCGTAGTACTATTTAAAATAGTGATTTATGATAAACACTAAGTTAAGTTACGCTCGAGATAAAAGCATATCTGTTCAATATTCATTTTTAAAATCTACGTGGTTTAGTTACTTAATTGAACCATATAACAATTTTATATGAAAATGATAATATATGTATGTGTTTATATATAGCGTATTTCCACGAACTTTTGAACAAACATTTACCGTTTGAATTATGAACTCTAGTTACTATGAAAGAAAAAGAGGCTAACGTCATCGTAGGATCCTTGTCTAAACCTAGCATTTCGGTCAAACTGTGGAATGAACACAGGCAAATGTTGTGTCGCGTTCCAGTAGTGAGTAACCTCATAAAGAGACACTGTGCCGGAACTGGAAAAGTGACGGCCTTGAAGATTAGCAACGCGCGAGTGATATTCCAGGAGTTATAAACTTATGAACGTAAGTCTATAAGGTACGACGTTTACGGCATTCGAATATTTATCAAATCGGTGTGACTGGTTTATTTACCACTGATAATAGCTCGAATCATAATCAATTTATTTTATATTGTTTTTTAAGACATCTCCCGCACTACGAATTTTAAGTTAGGCGCGAGGATTTCAAACAATGGACACAAGGAGTATCTAGACTCGGCACAGCCGTTTGTGGATCACACAAATTTTTATACCGTGGGGGATTCGAACCCGACACTCGACGTAGTGGCGACTTCTTAAACCACTACGCCATCCGTGCAGCGTAATTAGATAGTTCGAGTGTTTCAGACGATGTTTCGTATAGTTTCGTCTTTGGTTGTATTAAAAAGACTACACGTTCTCTAGTTAGTAAGCTTTTACGTGGAAAGTATTAAGACTGCGCCGAGCGAAATATGCCAAAACAGGCGGTCACAGTAAAGTGAATAAAATCAAAACTTTTTGTTTAATACAATTATAAAATATACATTTATTATAACAATGAATATGTTTACAATTACTTTGTGTAAAAAACTTAAAATAATTAATAATTTCGCCTACAAAATTACGTAAATTTGCACAAAAAATGCAAAAACGTAAGCTCGTGTTACGTGATTTTTAGATTATAACAGTAGAAATCTATCCTATTTTACAGCTTAAACGAAACATAAATAGTTGTATTACAATTTGTCCGTCCCAAATATTTAAGTTATTGGTTGACAATAAAGATACATATTTATCAAAAAAGCATTTCAAATCCTCTATACAATTTTACTATGTCGGCCGCGCGCCGTCGCATGAGCTCTGTAATTATCTGTCTTACGCTCGGCACAGTCTTATGTGGAAAGTCTTTAAGTTATATCGGTAAATATATATTCTTATCTCGTATATTCCAATACTTATTTTGTTTAACATTAAAATGGAAACCAATGACATTTCAAAATGAAATAAAGTGCCGCGATTAACTTCACAGGAAAGGCTTGCCTAGGATCTCGAGAGCTTCGTATCTTAGTGACAAGGGAAAATATATTTTATCACAAGAAAATAGAGTTCGATTGTGCTTGGCAAATTTATCCTCGGAAATAGCTTTCACCTTGGCGAAGTGCATTTGCTAAGAAGTTGAAATATCTTATTTAAATCTGGGTATTAAAGCAATGGCAGTATATTTTATTGATATAGTACAGTGTATAATTTTAAGATAACTGAATTATAAAGTCGTTTAAATGGCATTAAATGACTTTTGAAATAGGAAGGATTATAATCAGGTCTTGGCTGATACGGGTTGACAGACTTTTAGACTGATCCTGATGTCGCAAGATCTTACGTCATTTTAGCAAACAAAGATTTAAATCAGAAATGTGCCCTCACCGTACGCAGTGACCACAGTAAGAGCGTGAATGAGCGCATTCATTAGGTACAGAACAATAGTGTGCAATTTTGTATAAGGGTCCGGTAATAAGATTATATTTATAATTCGGATGTCATGTTGGCGTTGTGCGTTCGATGACAATTAAACGTTCTGAAGGTGACCATATTCAAACGAGATTCAAATAGAGATGTTGATGATTTTTAACAGTAAATGCGTAATATGTAGAAAAATAACGCACTTTTATTTGTTAGTTTAAAGGGAGACCATTTTGAATTTATTTGTTTTATGTCATACGTTGTTGCGTTCCTTATTTACTGTAAAAAAATTAGCTCTGTTAAAATGATATTAGGTTTGGCTCATCTGGGATTTTGTTTCATACATTTATTTTCAAGTATAGTATGAAGAATTCTCAGGCAACTCAAAGTGACAATGTGTTGTTAGGAAAATGTGAAATAAGTTATTATGTTATATGGTAGAATTTGTTCCAATTACATAGTTTAAATGTAGGTATACAAAGAAATCCTTGCGATGAGACTACCTACCTTGTCATTTAATAACCTAGTAAATTTTTCAAAAAACTCTTCTCGATAAATACAGATGATACTATACCTACCACATTTTTTAAGAGATGGCATGGAGAGAAAGTGACGTAGTAGTAGAAGTGAAAAATTTTGCTTCTTGATCTCATTAACCATAAACAGCATAACATTAATAAATAAAAAAAAATTGTATTAGAGACGTAATTAAAGCGAAGGAATTTACGTACTTTTTGTAAGTCCTTGACTTTTTGGTGACTGTCGTTTGCTTGGTGATTACAGCTAGGGCAACTTGGACCAAACGTACATGCCTTCAAAGACGTCAAGCGTTTCAAAAAGATATGTTAGTATGTACCAAATACTACACGTTAATATTGTTATTATATTATAATTATAAAGACTGACTAAGAAAGTTTATAAGGCTAGTGTGCATGGAACAGTCGCAAGAGAAAAACCTAGGCGAACGTTTCTCGATCAGATCGGAGGCGTTCTGGAGAAAGGCCAGGTTAAGAGCTCCTTGAACCGACGGGCGTGTATGAGGAATGTGATGAAAGTGAATGAAGCCAGAGAAGTGTGTCATGATCGTAATAAGTGGAAATCCGTAGTCTCTGCCTACCCCTCTGGGAAACAGGCGTGAATCTATGTAAGTATGTATATTATAAATCTTACAGCATCAAAGTTTAAAAGTGACTACATGTATGGCGTAGCTGGTAAGCAATCGCCACGCCACTGACGCCGGGCCTGGTGTCGTGGGTTGAAATACCTTTGTGGTTAAACATTTTTGACATCTATAAGAGCTTGTCCTGAATCTAGGTGTACTATGTGTACGTTAATTTTTTAAATATTTTTTTTATATATTATATTCTATCACATACACACAACACCATCTAGCTCAAACTAAGCTTGTACTATGGGATAAACATACATATATACTTTTTTTTTGTAAATATATACATATTATACGTAGAAACACCCAGACCAAGACAAACAGCCATGTTTACGCATACAAACGTTTGACTTGTGCGGGAATCGAACCCGCGACCTCAGGCGTGGCAGTCCGTTACACAAACCACTACGCCATCGACACTTGCGACACCAGGTCTAATCGTTAATACAGGAGTTCTATTTTTTATAAAAGATAAAATATAAGGTAAATCACTTTTGAGTTTGCATTACTTGTATTATAATGTAAATAAACATATAAATACTTAAATATTTCGTACGACAGTAGGCTCGTCTCCTACGTCGTACTTCAAAGATAGCTGGTGAAATGTGGGCCTGTAATATGACTGTACCATCCCTTGGGGCATACTGGTGTAAAACTATGTACGTATATCCGAAGAGAGAGGCTACCTGCAATCATATTCAGCCATTAATCCACGTTAATGTGTATTAAACGTCACACGAGAGCTTAAATGTGGATTGATGCTGCACTGACACCAATTAAAAAGTCGATTACTCCAATCAGACCACCATCGTCGTAATTGATCTGAGCAATTATGTACATTGACTTGTGGATCATCGGTCAACCGAATCTGCTATTAATATTGTTGTTGAAGCACACCTGTGTATTTTTTATTTATTCTTGTCGGGGTTAGTGATGTGCGATTTATCGATTGAAGTATCGCGTTTTTCGATTTTTATTGAGCCGAATGGATTCGAATAACGTTGACCATTATCAAAATGCTTTTATTGTTGCCTCGTTGGCGCAGCGGTGGTGAATTCGACTGCTGTGCATGAGGTTTCAGGTTCGATTCCCTTGGTTTGTGTATAGAAAATGTATTCTATTTCACGATTCCAAATAATACATGATTTTGTACGATCAGTATAGTATAGTAAGATAATTGGAGTAAAAAACTTAATACGCCTTTTTTAGGTCACCAAACTTGCAGTAATTTATCGCGGAGATTTTCAAAATATTCAAACAAAGAATACAGGACCATTTGTGGATCACACAAATCCCGTGTAGGATTCGAATCCACAATTCTCGTCGTAGTAACAGTAGCCTGGCAACCGCATAAACCGTTACGCCAGTCATGTTATTAACAATTGGCAACAAAAAATATTATGAACCCTATTGCCGAAATAATTTTATGACAGAAAACCTAGTAACACTTTTCCCAACCTGAGAAGCCAATCAGATACCCCACGATTTGCAAACTGAACCCAAATATCAACAAATTAAATTAAAAACGCAACAAAATTAAATGAGTAGTATAATAATTAGCTGCAACTGGTGAACTTTAACAAGACAGATGAGTTATTTTTCTTAAGTTTTCAAAGAAACTGTTTCTTGCAGTATCGAAGTAATTAGCAGGTAAAAGCATAGAGTGCAGCAAAGAAGCACAAAAGGAGACCGAGTTAAAATTAAATTTACGCGAGGAATGAAGTGAGGTTGAGAAGCAATTTTCCCTGCGAGATCTCTGTAATGGGCACTTTTATGTACTAGACCAGACATGGAGTTATGAAAATGAAGGTAGTGCCGTACCGCTGCGGTATGTGTCGCTATTCTGGATATATGTGCAACATTGGTAAAACTACATGCAAATGTAAGTTGTCACGGGGACCGCTCGCGCCATGACGGCTGCGCGCGTGTCGATGTGGTGGTGGCGCCCCTCTTCACCCTCCTGCCGGCGGTGGCTCCTATATAAGCGAGATCGCGCCCAGATGCTGGCTCCTTCCGCTGCGCTGCGCTGACTAAGTTAAGTGGGCCTTACAGCTATCCAGACCACGTAGTGAGGTTTACACGAACCACGCCCTGATTACTACTTAATATCTAGTCGTTTGTTATCCTATCCTAATCCTAACTAATATTATAAAAGCAAAAATGAGTTTGTTTGTTTGTTACCTTTTCACGCCTAAACCACTGAACCGATAATCCTGAAATTTTGCATATAACTTGTCAGGTGTACAGAAACGGACATAGGCTACCTTTCATCCCGAAAAAATGACTGTTCCCGAGGAAAACAACTTATGATAATAGATGGCGCCACATTTCTTTCGAATCATGATTGGATTTTATTATTACAAACTTACAAACGGAATACAACCTGAATTGATTGTCAAATTCGAAATTAACGCGAGCGAAGCCGCGGGCAAAAGCTAGTATTGTACAATTCGGGTTATTTTTATTGTACAAGTTTTTTTTTTTTTTTTTAAACTGAACAATTGTACATTTGTTAAGAGGTTGCCGTTGACGACCGTGCTAATATTAAATTGTATTACAGTCGTCAGCGTCTTCCACCCGGAAATAGCATTATGTAATGCAAAACAATGAACAGCGACAAATAAACTGTTTAGATTGTAAAAATACTAATCAAATATAAATAATCTACTATATAAAAATAAGTCGGGTTTTCCTTCCTGACGCTATAACTCCAGAACGCACGAACCGATTTCCACGGTTTTGCATTCGTTGGAAAGGTCTCGGGCTCCGTGAGGTTTATAGCTAAGAAAATTCAGGAAAAATTTCAACAGAAAAGCGGGAAAATCTTTTTCACATACAGCGCCATCTCTGATACATAGCATGTACTACAAACCAATATTTTAAGTAGATGGCGCCGGTGCGTGATACATTGTTTGACAGCTACTCATTGTTCTCTGCTCAGTTAATTTCATGTGACAAACCGGTATTGTGTTCACTGTGAAATTGTATAAAAAAAGTAAAAAAAAATAGTTATTCGTTTCCTAACATTTACCATCAAATCAATCACGTGTATTGTGCAAATTTTTATTCAATTTCAACAGCAGGCATTTGTCTTTAATGTGGTAAGTTGAACTGTGTAAATTATGTGGATCGTGCATTTGAGGTTAAATTCACTACTCTGTCCATAGTCCAAAATGCCTAGAGGACGACGTGCGAACATCGGCCGCCGCACAAGACATGCAAGCCAGCAACAAGTGTATTCACAGAGCTTAAGCGAAGAAAGACAAAATATAATAAGAGAAAATGCCCGATTGAGACAACGCGTGAGCACACGAAGATCATTGGCATCATACAATCGCTTGGCATTCCAATATGATCCCACTGCGAACTACAGTGATGATGAAAATTTAGATATTGGACCAATGACGACTATATGCCGATATTGCAATGCGTTAAAGTTCAAAAGAGAAACGGCTGGGTTGTGCTGCGCAAGTGGAAAAGTCAAACTGGATCCATTACTTACACCACCACAGCCACTGAAACCATTGTTCGATGGAAGTGATCCCGATTCCAGCCATTTTCTTCAACACATCCTTGAATACAATAACTGCTTTCGCATGACTTCCTTTGGAGCTAATATCATTCGAGAAGGCGGCTTCATGCCGACTTGCAAGGTAAAAGATACAACATACATAACTAATCACTCACACCAACACAATGAATTGCAACACATAACATCTACATATACACCACACACTACACCATCACACGATCAGAAGTTACACCGTATTCTTCAACAAATGATTGTTTGCAATTACAGATACAAGGACAAATATATCATTTGCATGGTTCAATGGTGCCAACACCAGATGAACCGCATCAATTTCTGCAAATATATTTCATTTCGTCGATGGTGGATCAGCTGAATGTGCGGTGCAATATACAGGGAACACAACAGTTAAAGAGACGAATTATTGAACAGTTGCAAGCATTTTTTCACGCTAATAATGTTGTGGTTAATATGTTCAAAACAGCATTGGAACGAATGCCATCGGATACGCACAAATTTGTCATAAGAGCTGATTGTACCCCAACAGGTGAACATGTGCGAAGATTCAATGCACCCACCGTTAATGATGTTGCTGCAATTATTGTTGGCGATCCAACAAAATCGCGAGACATTGTCGTTCAGCGAAGAAGCAATATCATGCATCGTGTAAACGAGACACATCGTTTGTACGATGCGTTACAATATCCAATCATTTATTGGCAAGGGCAAGACGGATACGACATCACGTTGAAGATGGTCGATCCAATTACAGGTACAATATTCACACACTAATTATTGCTATTATTGCTATTATTGGTTTCCATTAACACTTCATTTAATTTTGCATTTTCAGGCATATCAACGAATAAAAATCTAAGCGCAATGAATTACTATGCGTATCGTATGATGATTTGTACACATGAGAAGAATGTCATTCTGAAGTGCCGTCGGCTATTCCAGCAATTCGCTGTCGACATGTATGTCAAAGTCGAGACCGAACGTTTAGCGTTCATCCGATTCAATCAGGCAAAGCTACGATCTGAGGACTATATACACTTGCGTGATGCTATTCATTCAGATAGTGATGTTCAGAATATTGGACGTCTGACGATTCTCCCATCATCTTATATCGGAAGCCCACGCCACATGCACGAATACGCTCAAGACGCTATGACGTACGTGCGAAATTATGGAACTCCGGATTTATTTATTACGTTCACATGCAATCCGAAGTGGACGGAAATTGAACGTGAGTTGGAACCACGCCAAAAGCCGCAAGATCGCCATGACATAATCGCCAGAGTATTTCAGCAAAAACTCAAGGTTATGATGGATGTGCTTACTAAGTATCGAGTTTTTGGTGACACACGTTGTTATATGTACTCGGTGGAATGGCAGAAGCGTGGACTACCGCATGCCCATATCCTAATTTGGTTGCTGAACAAATTACATTCAAATGAAGTGGATGGCATCATATCAGCTGAAATTCCTGATCCAGTCACTGGTCCCCATCTACACGACATTGTGACGACACAGATGGTGCATGGGCCGTGCGGTGCATTAAATCCATTATCGCCTTGCATGGCTGATGGAAAGTGCACAAAACGATATCCGCGACCGTTAGTTGCTGAAACAGTCACAGGGAACGATGGATATCCAGTTTATCGTCGGCGTTCAAAAGAAGATAATGGTCGAACTATCAAAGTTAAAGTTCAAAATCAAGAGATTGAGATCGGAAATGAATTCATTGTACCATATTGCCCGCTGCTATCACGAATTTTCGAAACACATGCAAACGTTGAGAGTTGTCATTCGGCCAAATCAATCAAATATTTGTGCAAGTACGTCACAAAAGGCAGCGACATGGCTGTGTTTGGTATTGCGTCGGAAAATGCGAATGACGAAATCAGCAACTTCCAAATGGGCAGATACGTCAGTACTAATAATAATAATAATAATAATATTCTATCACATACACACAACACTATCTAGCCCAAACTAAGCAGAGCTTGTACTATGGGTACTAGACAATGGATAAACATACCTACATATATACTTTTTTTTGTAAATACATACATATTATACATAGAAACACCCAGACCAAGGCAAACATCCATGTCCATGCACACAAATGTTTGACTTGTGCGGGAATCGAACCCGCGACCTCAGGCGTGGCAGTCGGTTACACTAACCACATCGCCGTCTAATGAAGCACTGTGGCGATTATTGTCATTTCAAATTCATGAAAGATATCCCACAGTTGTACATTTAGCAGTGCATTTGGAAAATGCCCAAAGAGTTTACTTCACTGAGGCTAATGCGGCACAACGAGCTGAGAGACCACCATCGACAACATTGACTAGCTTCTTTGCAATGTGTGAAGCAGATCCATTTGCAGCGACGCTAATGTACGTTGAAATGCTCAAGTATTACACTTGGAATCAATCAACAAAGAAATTCCAACGTCGCAAACAAGGAACCCTAGTTCCAGATTGGCCACAGGTGTTTTCCACTGATGCACTAGGTCGCATGTATACTGTTCATCCTAGAAATGATGAATGTTTTTATTTGCGACTGCTGTTGGTAAATGTACGTGGACCAAAATCATTTGCGCATTTGAAAACTGTGAATGGCCACCAATGCCAAACATATCGAGAAGCATGTCAACTATTGGGTTTGCTGGAGAACGATTCTCATTGGGATTTAACACTTGCGGATTCAGTTGTTTCATCAAATGCGTACCAAATACGAACGCTGTTCGCAATTATCATCACCACATGTTTTCCTTCACAACCAATTCAGTTATGGAACAAATACAAAGACGACATATGTGAAGATATCTTGCATCGCTTGCGCATTCAAACGAATAATCCTGACATCCAAATAACCGATGAAATCTACAATGAAGGATTGATTCTGATTGAGGATCAATGCTTGACTATTGCAAACAAGCTACTAATTGAAGTAGGAATGATTGCGCCAAATCGATCGATGCACGATGCATTCAACCAAGAATTAAATAGAGAGCTGCAATACAATGTTGATACATTGCAGGAATTCGTTCGAAATAATGTGCCGTTTCTGAATGAACAGCAAAAAAAAGGATACGAAACATTAATGCAAGCGGTGGACAATAATACTGGTGGTCTATTCTTCCTGGACCCACCTGAAGGAACAGGGAAAACATTTGACATTTCATTGATTTTGGCCACTATTCGATCAAGATGTGACATAGCTTTGGCGTTAGCATCATCTGGAATTGCGGCGACTCTTCTAGATGGCGGTCGTACTGCACATTCTGCGCTTAATTTGCCACTCAATTTAAACACAATTGATACTCCAACATGCAATATTTCCCGATCCAGTGCAATGGGAAAATTGTTGATGCAATGCAAGCTCATTGTTTGGGATGAGTGCACAATGGCACATAAGAAATCACTTGAAGCACTTAACTTCACACTGAAGGATCTTCGGCGAAATAACAACATCTTTGGCGGCTTGATGATATTGTTGGCACGCGATTTCAGGCAGACGTTGCCAGTAATTCCCCGTGGAACGCCTGCAGATGAATTGAATGCTTGCCTGAAGGCATCACCTTTATGGAATAACGTAAAAAAATCATCGCTAACCACTAATATGAGAGTTCAACTTCAAAATGATCAAAGTGCTGCACAATTTTCCAAACAATTGTTAGCTGTTGGAAATGGAAAAGTCCCAGTTGATGCGACATCTGGATTAATTACTCTTACCAACGACTTTTGCCGATTTGTAGACACTCAATTAGCTCTTATTGAAAATGTTTTCCCAAACATTAGTGAGAATTATCAGAATTATGCTTGGTTAAGTCAACGAGCAATTCTTGCCGCAAAGAATAATGATGTACACGCACTGAATTTCACCATTCAATCAAAAATTGCTGGCGATTTGGTGACATACAAATCCGTTGATTCCATAACAAATCCCGATGATGTAGTAAATTATCCAACGGAGTTTTTGAACTCTCTGGAGTTACCAGGATTTCCACCACATAACTTGCAACTCAAAGTTGGTACAGTTATTATGATGTTGCGTAATTTGAATCCACCGCGACTTTGCAACGGTACTCGACTTTCGGTAAAAAGACTTATGCCGAATTTGATTGAGGCAACCATTATTAACGGAAAGTACGCATGTGAAAATGTATGTATTCCTCGAATACCAATGATTCCGACTGATCTTCCGTTTGAATTCAAACGATTGCAATTTCCAGTTCGCCTTGCGTTCGCAAGGACAATTAACAAGTCGCAAGGCCAATCGCTTAGTGTTTGCGGGATAAATTTAGAAAATCATTGTTTTTCACATGGGCAGTTATACGTTGCGTGTTCACGAGTTGGGAAACCATCCGCTTTGTTTGTGTTAACGTCAGACCAAAAAACAAAAAATGTGGTTTACCAAAGAGCACTTCAATGAAACGGATAATTTGCGGACACGTATAACGCTTCGATTCAGTATTTACTTTGGATTCACTTTCATTTACTTAGAGAAGTTCAACTAAATAACACTTCATTTTTGTAATCGAAATGAATTCATTACTGTTGTGAAATGAAATAAAATTTTTCCTTTTCAAATATAAAACAAAAATAAAATTTTTCTTCATCTTTTAATCACCAAACGAAATGTTACATAAAACGAAGCCATCTGGTGGCGAAACGGAGTTCGCCGGGTTTGCTAGTAATATAATAAAAAATATAAAAAAATAAAATAAAACAATATGTCTATTTACCACGTGTGAGAATGATATCATTGGATTGTATACATGTATATATTTGAGTGTGTGTGTGAGTGTGTCTCTGTGTGTTTGTGTGTGTCCGTGCGAGGGTGTGTGTGTGTGTGTGTGTGTGTGTGTGTAGAATTGTTTAAAATCTTTGCTTATATACAAGTTCTTCTGTTTTATCGTAGTTAAGCGTTTTGAGCCAGTGTATGATAACTGATTTGAATTTGTTGGTTGACAGTGGATATATGTTATTGTCAACATTAGCAGCATTGTATAGGTAATTACCTAGGACATAATAATGCCGACGTGCGAGGTCTGTTCTATGTGGAGTTCCAGAAAAAAATTTGGTTTTATTACGTTTTAAAATTGTCTGAAAATTGGTGCTCTTATGCTTCCGTATTAGTACGCATTTGATAAAGAGTTGCCTTACTGTAAGTACGGGGCACTCGCTATAGAGTAGGTCAGTGCTATACCTCCTTGGTTTCCCAAGTATGACCTTGAGTATACCTCTTTGCGCCCGTTCTAAAGGGAGTAGTGTCGTGCTCCCTGCTCCTCCCCATGTGATGTTGCAGTATTGTAGTATACTCTGGGCTAAAGCATAATATACACATAGTAAAGTATCTAGGTCTGCAGAACGCCTCAGTTTTCTGAATATAGGCACAAGCTTTCTTATGCGGGCTGTTAATTTGTTTACATGGGCCGACCAGTTTAAGTGTTTGTCTATGATGAGACCAAGATATTTTACCGTATCCGCACGTGTTAAGATAGGACAAACGCAGTTATTTAGTCGAAAACAGTTGTGCGCTTGAATACTGAAGTGTGGTGGGGGTTGGGTGTTTATTCGGTGAGAGAACGTTATGTAACTTGTTTTATTTATGTTAATCGTAAGGAGGTTCTTTTCAAGCCAGATCATCACTTCTCTAAGAGCATTCTCTGTATAGCGTTGAGTCTCTTCCCAAGAACATCCATGAACTATCAAAGCTGTGTCATCAGCGTAGGATATAATGCTGCAATTTGATAGGGATATAGTACATAGGCTATTTACATAAATGAGAAAAAGTGTAGGTGAGAGTACGCTACCTTGTGGTAAGCCAAAGCTAAGCGATAATTGGTCATTGATATGTGTGCCTACTTTAACACATTGAGTACGGTTTGTAAGATACGACCGAAATATGTCCAATACAACTCCTCGTATTCCAATATGCTCCATTTTATGTAGCAGTAAAGGCACAGAGACAGTATCGAACGCCTTAGAGAGATCCAGAAATACACCAAGGACTTTAGAGTCACTGTCTAGATTTCTTGCGACCATCTCCGTTAAATATAAAGTTGCATCCTCCGTAGACTTACCTTTTATAAAACCAAATTAGTTTGGGGCAATGAGATTGTTATATTGAAGATATTTCGTAAGTCTATTGTTCAAGAGTTTTTCAAGTATTTTGGATAACACAGTTAAAATGGATATCGGTCTATAATTTTCTATACTGTCTCTGTTGCCACTTTTATGAATAGGGTTCACCAGAGCCCTTTTTAGAATATGGGGAAAAGTACCTGTTCTGAGACATAAGTTATAGACGAATGTTAGTGGCGGTATTAAGCTATTTATTGAATCCCTAATCAATTTTCCCGGTATATTATCTATGCCTGTTGCACAGTCGATTTTTAAGCTTAATATGGTAGTCTCGATCTCGCAGCAATCCGTGTCAAATAACGCCATAGAGTCTCTGACTGAGTGAAACTCATTACTTAGATTTTTATTATTATGGAACCCCTCATACGAGTCGTGTCTGTCTATAATAGCGTTTGCCAAGGTAGAGCCAATATTGGCAAAATAACCGTTAACAGTATTAAGCGATTCACATGGATCCTGGCTTAGACATAGTAAAGAAGTAGGTGTGGGAGACGATTGTTTTAAATTGACAATTTTATTTATTGTATTCCACGTACCTTTGGGATTTTTCCTGTTTTTATTAAATTAATTTTTCTCGTATTCGATTTTTAATTTTTGTATTAAATTGTTGCAATAATTACGATATCTTGTGTAAGTAACATGGAGTATAGCGTTGTTAGAGTCTTGTTTAAATTGTTTATGTAGCTTATTCCTATGCCTTGTACATCTTAATAAACCTGGTGTCATCCATGGTTTTATAATGCGTTTGCGACTGGGGATCTTTATCTTTTTAGAATGATCTCTAATTGCTTCAGTAATACTGTTTGATAGGGCAGTGACTGCAAAATTCGCGTACACTGCTACAAGTGTAAATTGTGCTGAAATCCGTATTGGCTAGTTTTTTGACTAACGATGGATAATCTATTTTTAAGTAAGTTTTTTGAGGGACATTTCTTTTTATATTTAAATCTAAACTAAATACCATCGGGGCATGATCAGTCATAAAAGCATCAAGGATGCATGTTGACGCATATCTTTCTGATCTCAGCATAACATGATCAATACAACTATCATTACGAGTGGGGAGTTGGTGGGCGGGTAGGAAACTATGAAATGCCATTAGATCTAAATATTTAGAGCTATTAGCGTCACTATTGTTTGGGGATATATTTATATTAATGTCACCTATGATTGTTACTGATTTGATCGTATTTAAAGATATGAGGCAATGATCAAGGCTGTCGCAAAAACGATTGATATTTCTTTGTGATGGTGAGCGATTATCACATTCCAGGACTAGGCAGCTTGCGTCATTTATTAAGGGAATAGTTACTTTATGTTTTATGTCAGACCTGATATATAATAAGACGCCGTCGTTTTGGTTAGAGTAGTTGGAAGTATACGACGTATAGCCAGTAATTAACGAAGTAATAGAAGTTTTACTCAGCCAACATTCTGTAAGTACTAGAATGTCACTTTGGATACTAATACTATCTAGTAAAATCATCAAATCATCGAAGTTTCGGTTTATACTACGAATGTTAGTATGGAATATAGTTAGTGATGTATTCGTTATATAATTTGTTAAGTTTTGAGGGGAACAAATAATTGATTTTGATATTTGAATAGAATCAATGTCGGCAGCAATATCATCCAGCTGAATCATTTTCAATGAGAAAGCGTTCTATGGACCATCTTGTATTTACATACGAATGTTTAACATCCGTAGTTATAATTCTTATTAGTATTATGTATAGGTAAGTGAAAATCGTTTTAGTGATTTTAAGTCTACCGTTGGTATAAAGTCTTGCATATAAACGTATGTGTGAAAAATGTGTTATTTGTTGTAGTGTGTATTTACTAAAGTTATAATGTGGAGTAATGAACAGAGTGTTTATAAAGTATAAATAAGATTGAGTTTGTGGTAATAAGAGATACATATTTAATTTAATAATTACGAAAAACTGAAAACTAAAAGTGTTGTTAAGTGAAAAGAGCATGCACAAAATATAATGAAAAAGACATACAATATTTTCTAGTCATGGTTCAGGTTGTGTGTCCAGACGATCCAGGTCACTTGCCGAATAAAATTTAAAATATAAACCAATTATTTGTGTTGAATAATATTTTTATTGTCTCCACGTAGTTCATTCCTGGGTCAACCACGCCTCTAAAGCGGGTTAGACCAACTATAACGTGACAAAGTATCAGAAGTGAAAATAGAGTAAATGTTGGGATACTCGCATAAACAATTTGACTTCACAGATGACGTAATAGTTTAAGTGGTTGCCTCGACACTGCCATTCCACTGAGTGTTGTGGATTCGTTCTTCAAATGGAGCAACTATTTGTGTGATCCATAAATGTCTGTTATTTGAATGTTTAAAAAGTCCCTCGCGATTTAAGTATTAACAAAAGTGTGAGTTTTGGTCCTTTAGAATCACAAAAATAATCAATTTTAAGTAGTGGTAGAAAGCAAAAGAAAAGAACGTTAAATAGATAAATATCTATGTCTACGTTTCGTATTTCAAGAACGGGCTGGACTTCTCTCGGGTCAAAGAATCAGCATTGCCGTTTAGCCTAACAATGCTGGCAATCTTCTGGGAATACATATTTCCAGTCGACAGCAATGCTGAGGAATTTTACGACACTGACAAAATCAATGTATTATGATGTTTCTTGTGTCTTTCCTTTTTGTCTATCCTTCCTTATTATAAATGCGAATGTGAGTTTGTTTATTTGATTGTTACGCTTTCACATCTTTACTATTCGACCTGTCATTACGAAATTTCGCATAGACGTTGTCAGAGTAACGGAAAAGGACATAGGGTACCTTACATCCAGAAAAAGGACCGCTTCTAACCTAACCTACAATTACGCGAAGCCGCGGGCACAATTTAGTTTTACTATAAATATTACTTTCCTTAAATATTTGACACTGCATATATTATGTATGTCGGAGAGTAGGACGGCAACTCGCATTTGACATGATGAAGCAACAAAATATAGGCGTGGTATTATACTTCGTACGTATACTAAAGATAGGCAAATACAAGAGAAATAAAACAATGAAGGTTGACTGTGATTTTCTCTGATTTGATCCGTAACGCAGCGAGTTCGTTACCTGAATGTGTCCGCGCACGAGTCTCCGGCGCTTATATAACGTCAATATGAAACTGACAGTTATAACTGTCACTCCAACTGACACATTGGCTCTATGGTGACCTCACTCAAGCTTACGCTTGACGTTCCAAAACAAACCAATAAATTGCGATTTATTCAACTCCAATTACAGAAATCAATTACATTCCAATGATTATTTTCTTAACGCTCCTACATGTAAATATATTGGTTGTCTATTGTTTACCCGAAGATTATATACCATAATCATCATATTCCCGAATTTCATTTGCCCGAATGTTTTGTTTGCCCTAAAAGATATATGACATACTTTTAATTGCCCGAAACTTAGATACCATAAGATACGAGTGCCATACGTATTGTTTTTCATATTTTTAATTGCCGTAATAATTATTAGACATAATAACTTAACCTAACCTAACCAAACTACTTCAGGGTGGTTTATAAAAAAATAACCACGAAGGGGATGGCGGGGTCTATTCGCTCGCTTCGCTCGCTCAAACGACCCCGCCATCCCCTTCTAACCTAACCTATTCGAGTCGGGGTGCCCTAAAGTCCCGATTGCATCCAGTTTCTCCTGATATAACAACCGTTACACACCCAATGTCGATGGCAAATGATGTTATGGCATGTGATAATTAGGGTTTACAATGATTATGACAAATGAAGTTATGGTAAGTGACTTTATGGGAAACAAAGCTTCTAGCACGTCACTAATATAGCAAATAAGAGTAGGGCAAATGAATATTACGTCATACAATATTATGGGTGTTGACTATTATGGCAAATGATATTAGGGCAAATAAAATTCGGGCAAAGCAGCGTATACCAAATATATTATTATCAACTTTAAAGCAGTTTAGTTGTAAGCAAAAGAAATAACAATAGCATATATAAGTTTTTAAAAATGTACTCCGATTTCGACTCGATATAACACCAAAATTTGGATGTGGTATTTATTCAAAATAATAATATTACCTACACAGCAAACATGCATTTACTTTATTCCATACTATACGCTTTTCTTTCTCAGCCGTAACCCTGCGGTGAGTATTTGAAGTAGAAAATAACGTCGCCCTTCGTCCATGCATTTCCTTTCGCTGAAAAGTACTTTAAAGCTATATTTATTCTTGTATTACTTAATATTGGGGGTGAAACGAAAACTTGCTTTAAAATGCTTTTAGAGAATTGAGAAATATGACAAGCTAGCGTTTGACGTAAGCAAAAATATAAATTTCTATCTGGAATGCGAGAATCTATATTTATTAATACGTGAAGCAAAAACTTTGTACCCCTTTTTACGAAAATTGCGCGGACGGAGGAGGATGAAATTTGGCTCAGTTAAAGTTTATATGGAGAAAGAGTGACGAATTCTAATATTTTCATAAAATATGCATTAGAAATACATTACATTAATGAACAACCGTGCATTTGACACAACAGTCGAGTCGCGTTCGTAGTTGCACATATAATTAATTGCGAGAACGGTTATTTTGATTACAAATTCTTAGTAGCAATACGTAGTCTGGAACTGAGCCTGATAGGCCAATATTAAGTTGAAACTAAGACATGGCAGGTAAAATGTGTGCATAAAACACCCTGCCTCCATCGAAAAGAGGAGGCTTAAACTCTCAATAGACGTAATTCTCGGGTCGGACAAAGTATTATTGAATTTTTCTGTTGATAACTGTGTATACACCTGTAAAGATATTTTACTTTATACCATTCACTAACAAAATGCACTCAAGATATCAAAACCCGAATATCAATAACTAAACAAGCATTTAACAAAAAAAACAATCTTCTCAAATCTAAAATAGTTAAACACATTGCTCTATAGGGAAGTGAAACATGGACATGACCCAACAAGACCGGACACGACTGAAAGCATTTGAAATGTGGTGCTGGAGGCGCATGAACAGAATCAGCTGGACAGAAATAAAAATCAATGTGGAAGTACTGAACCTTGTCCAAGAAGAACGCAACATTTTAACGACAATTGAAAACAGAAGAGGAAAGATGTTTGACCACCTTATAAGACATGATAACTTCATAAGAAACATCATAGAAGGACAAGTGGAAGGAAAGAGAAGAAGGGGTAAACCCAGAACACATACCAAATAAAAGAAAAGGCGAAGGTCATGTCTTATAAGGAGGTCAAAGAATTGGTCGAAAATCGAGAAAGATGGCGTATACACTGACAAGAGTAAAGCTCTTAAATATGTGACGACGTGACATGTTGATGGTGTACATTAAATAAAAAAATAAATTAGATATATTCTAAATAGCAGCACTGAGGATGGAACTGAGTCTGATAAACAGGGATAAGCCACTATAATGAAGGACCTAAGACATAGCTGGTGAATAGTAGCCTTATTACAGCTGTGCGTACCTTTAATAGGGGAAGTTGAATATCTAAACTGATAATAATATAATATTATATTATATTCTAACACATACACACAACACCATCTAGCCCAAACTAATCAGAGTTTGTACTATGGGTACTAGACAATGGATAAACATACATATATACTTTTTTTTTGAAAATACATACTGATCACTGAACTACTTTTCACGCGAATAAAGCCGTGGCCAAAAGCTAGTTCTATCTAAAGTACTATATGTAAGCAACCTTGAAATGTACTTAATACTAAAAGCTTAATAAGTACCTAGTTCCTTGTCCCTGCTCAATGTTCGAGGTGAATTAAAACGGTGACATCGTTAACTGTAAATGGCCGACTCAGAACTACTTAGCACGAATTGTTAATTTCTCAGTCTCCTAGACTAGCGGTGGGCGATTATCGATAAATATCGAATTATTCCAATCATCAAACTAATCGATATATTCAATACTTTCAATAATAATAAAATGTTTTCAATTTCAATATTGATTGATTATTATTATTATTATTATTGATTATTAGCTTTACTGGCTCGAGAACAGTTCTTTTTTCTAGATAAAAGGAACCATATACTTTTTGTACCTACCACTGACAACGTGTATGCAAAATTTCATTATGATCAGTTGAGTAGTTAAAGCGTAATAATAAAAACAAATAAACCGGCCAAGTGCGAGTCGGACTCGCGCATGAAGGATTCCGTACCGTTATCTATAAAAACGGCAAAAAAATCACGTTTGTTGTATGGGAGCCCCCTTAAATATTTGTTTTATTTTAATTTAATTATTTATTTTTAAAGTGAATATATAAGTTAATATTCTGTAAATATTTCAGGCGTCTACTTGTTGCCGTTATCAATATGGAGCAAAAATGAGCCAAAAAAATCACGTTTGTTGTATGGGAGCCCCCTTAAATATTTATTTTATTCTGTTTTTTAGTATTTATTGTTATAGCAGCAACAGAAATACATCATCTGTGAAAATTTCAACTGTCTAACTTTTACCCTTTTGGTACGAAACCCTAAAAACCAAAGTCGCATTTATTTCACATTCATTTATAATATTTGTTAGGATTTGATTACATATTACATATTAGAACTACGCTAATACATCGTATTACAATACTAATACAACAACCTATCGAATTTTCGATTATGACTCATATTTAAAATCAGTTACTAATCGATCAACATTCGAATACACGGCTATACAATTTAAAATTATTCGAATATCATTTCTTTGCATTTGCCCATCGCTAGCTTAGACACGGTTAACTTATAAGAGAAAAGTGAAATGGATAGGCGTAATCATTGTAGTGGCATTCACAGTATGAAATTTCGTAACAGTAGTAAATATAACTGCTGAGCTGGCGTCTGAAGTCAGATTGCAAGGTCGGGAAAGGGTTACAGGGTAATTTTGTTAAATATTTTGAGCAGAAGCACGAGGCCTAGAACTTTGCCCGATAGACGGCAATACCCTCATTCTATATTACGTGTGACTCAAAATTAGTAATATATTTTTTTAAATTAATTTTGTTTGGTTTGTCAATAATAAATTTATAATACACTGGAGTACACACTCCTTTTCCTCAAAAAAAAAATTATATACATATATACTATAATAAAATCCTTTGCAAAAAAATGGGTGGTTTTGATTTTTCTAAATTATTGGTAATAATTTAATTCTAAAGAGGTTTTAATAGCCAAAGTATGTTACTGGCACTTAACAAAGAGTCTGGGTATGAAAAAAAGTTGAATCCAAATTCGAAACTTTTGTTTTTAAAAATATTAATAATCCGTTTTTCAGTTTGTGACTTTTTACTTATAGTCCATTGAAAAGTTATATTTAGAACACCGATTCCAGGATTTAAGTATTAAGAACTATAAAGCATTGATAATAAGAAATTTCTAGTCATATTTGCTAATGACATAATAAAAATATTAATATTATCCATAGAAAAACCAATTACTGTAAGGTGCCCGTTTTTTTGCAAAGGAGTGTATATAACACAAAATGAGTTTTAGATACATTTACCAGTTATAGCGGCATAAGTGGAATAGTAATAATTCGCTAAATGGTGTAAAATAAACTGTGTTTATCTATATGCATGAAACTAACTACTACTAACTAACTACAAGCCAAAACTTTTGTTTTAGGGAGAAGCCGATTAAAATTTTAACCCAATTACACCCCATCTAATTTGCTGTAGTTTCGTATAAAAATATCTTGGCAGTACATCCCTCTTTAATACCCGTTGTCACTGTTCGCGAGTAGAGGGTAGATAATACTATCTTTATCTTGGGGTTGATTTAAAGTTATCGACATGAGAGGATAGCAATCATAACTGAAGCTCAATTCAGCATAAAGTTCCCTCCCCCAAAAGATTTTAGACAAAAAGCTCACAAGTCAGAGTTTCGAATATCAGCAATTGCATTATCGATCTGATTGCAAACAGACGATAAAATCCTTTGCTGAACGGGCTAATAGAAACTAATAATTTAGAACTCAATATGCGAATGGGACAGCCAGATGCGCTAATGGCCGATCTTTTCTGATCACATCGGAGACATTTTGAAGAAAGGTCAAGTTAAAAGTAGATACCCTAAGCCATCGAGCGTGCATGAGGAATATGATAAAAGTAAATGAAGCAAGAGAGGTATACCAGGATAGTTAAGAATTCAGGTTCCAGGATTAATTACTAGTATCTCCCCTAACATACATCTTCGACCTAATGTTTCGCAGTGGTGTCTTCCCGAAAGAATTTAAACTTGCGGAAGTTATCCCAATATATAAAAGTGGTGACAGAGTCTGTGTCAATAACTACCGGCCTATCTCTATACTTCCTACAATATCCAAACTAGCGGAAAAACTTATTAACAAACGCCTCGTAAAATACCTTGAGACCAAGGCACTTTTGTCTAGATCCCAGTTTGGTTTTAGAACTGGAATCTCGACAAATGATGCTGTTCATGAATTGACTGACTACATTGTTAACAAAAAAAAAGGTTATAGCGATATTCCTGGACTTAGCAAAGGCATTTGACACAGTCTCTGTCCCACTCCTACTAACCAAACTACACAACATGGGGATTCGCGATGTACAGCTCAAACTGTTTAAAGAATATCTTTCCGATAGACAACAGAGAGTGAGAGTTGGCGAAACTACTAGCGATGATTTACCTATATCCTACGGTGTCCCACAGGGCAGCGTAATGGGCCCTACTCTTTTCCTCATCTTCATCAACGACCTGTGTAACCTTCTTCTAATAAATGGGAAAATCGTAACATTTGCGGATGACACGGCTCTAGTCTTCCATGGTGACACCTGGGATGATGTTTACGGCTTTGCACAAACAGGATTCAATACAGTAATCTCATGGCTCAACAACAATGGCCTCACACTCAATGTTAACAAAACTAAATATATACCGTTCTCCATCAAAAACATTTCAACATCATTACACAAAAATTATTCCATAAAAGCACATTATTGTTCATCCGATCCTGTCTGTTCCTGTAACCATTTAGAACTAGCTTCCAGCATAAAATATCTTGGAGTCATGATTGATAGCTCACTAAGCTTTAACCAACACCTAGACTTATTATCCTCCAGAACTCGGAAGCTAATCTACATTTTTAAAAACCTACGCCATATAGCTGACAAAAATGTTATTAAAATGGTATACATGGCCTTGTGCCAATCTATACTCAGCTATTGCATCACCGTATGGGGTGGCACTTGTAAGACTAGCATGATAAAGCTAGTAAGAGCCCAAAGAGCGGTTTTAAAAGTAAGCCTATCGTTACCATTTTTCTTTTCTACTAAAGATCTCTATTCGCTCTCGGACGTGTTGACAGTACGCCAACTATACATTCTGTGCACAGCTCTAAGGCAACATTCATTAATAGGGTATGATCCATCACTAAATGTCAACAAAAGAATTAAACACAGAGTATGCCAACCACTTGTTAAAAGAAATACAGCCTTCTCACGCAATTTTTTTGAATTTGTAGGTTACTACTTGTATAATAAGATAAATGAGAAGCTAACAGTCTACCCCCTTACAAAAGCTAGTTGCAAACGGGTAATAACGTCCTGGCTAAAATCCCTGAATTATGAGGAGACCGAGAATCTACTTAAGGTCCTTTCCTAATTAGCAGACATATACACTCAAGCACGTACATTCACACTCATATGCGTAGGCGCATCATTCACATACACCTTCATGCACACACGCACGCATACACACACACACACACACACACACACACACACACACACACACACACATTCACACACACACACGCACACACACACATACTCACACACACACAATCACACACACCCTCACCCTCACACTCACACGCACACACAGACACCACACACAGATCCTCACACCCCTAATTATAAGCCTTATAACAGTCGCAATACACCCAACCAATTCCATTTACATAATGCTTTTCCTAACTAATGTTGTACTTACCTGATGTACTTACCGTTGTCCATTTCCGGAGTCAGGAGAGGCTGGTTATCTGTCATACAGGTCTCCTAGTACAGAAACCAGTCTCTCACATAGACTTAATCTCATGTATTGTACACAGTGTAAGGGCACGTCTTGCAATCTCCAAACGGGTTTTGGGGACTAGATCGCTGGTTCTCTCTCCGTTCGCATATTCTGCGAACGGTGGGAGTGCACTGGGGTCGTCTACCTGGGGCCTGTTGGGGATTGTAGGGCGGTCCCCGATTGTCTTACTACATGTTTGCATCATCTGTTATATATTTACCACTATATGTATGTTTCTATGTGAGAGAAAATAATAAACTCTTTAATATTATATTATTATTATTATTATATAATTCTGTTCAGTAGAAACGAAAATACTACTTTAATAGTAATCCATATAAGCCTCCGTCACTATTCCATGCGCACGAAATCGCGAGCAAATTCTAAACAAACTATACCATAGAAGAAACTTACCGCATTATTAAACAACATCGTCTTATAACTTCTCAAAAAGAGTGCTTAACTAAACCAATATTACATCCACGTGCAGTAACGACGCTGCTTTACGCTGTAGTATATTGCAGTTAGCTGCAGTTATATAGCAAAGTGTTGTAACACGCCAACGAGCCTCATACACCGCTAAATACCTACGTTGCCTGGATTAAAAATTAAACCATTTGCTTACAGCTCAAAAGAACTTAAATGAAACGGAAACATTGCTATAGAAAATGAGTTTTAAATGAACATTGTTTCTTTTTCGTAGTGGCATGAAAGCAGTTTTATCTTATGGTGGGTACATACGTACGTACATGCTCATCGAGCAAGTCTCATTGAACAAAGCTGTTCTCCATGTCATGTTCCACCTTGCGTCTACACGTAAAAAGCTTGCTTGAAGAACATGTTTAATGTATGTTGAAACTCTTCGAGCAATGGACGATTCGTTGTTGTATTTGGTTGGTTTGCTTCGAACATCGAGCAAGAATTATGGACGTTTGAATCTTGTTCGAATCGAACATTTTGGTTGGCTTCGAGCATTTGTCTTGAGAGTTGCATGGTGTACACACGTTCGTACTTGCTCGAGATCGAGCAAATTTATCGAGCATGTGCGTACGTGTGTCCCCGCCATTATCGTACGGGTTGCTTGTACTGGTGGCTCGTGTCGGACGTTTATATGGTGCGTAAAACTGGTAGATGAGCTTGAACTTGCGCATGTTATCGTCATATAAACAACATTCCAATTAGAACAACTACAAAGAAAACGAACGATAGCGTAGCGGTAAATGCAAAGTGCATGAGGTCTCAAGTTCTATTCGGCTCGAGAAAGATGATATTGGATTTTCTGTCAAGGAATTAAATCAATTTCAAAAGATCGCCCACTATAATGCGGGACACAAAACCACAGCTGGCGAAATATAAATGTACTATCTCTGCCTATCCTTTCAGGGATTTAAAGATATGGTGCTATCTATACTAATATTATAAAGAGAAAAGATTTGTTTTTTGTAATCCATAAACTCTGATCGAATGATAATCGATGACTCTGAAACTACTGAACCTATTTGAATAATTCTTTTACCATTAAAAGCTACTTTCTCCAGAAATAACATTACATACCTAATAACCCACAGTAGCGGAGCAGTTATCATAAAAATGGGCAAAACCGCAGGGGATAGCTAGTCTTTATCCATACCTCAATACTCAATATTATAAAGAGGAAAGATCTGTATTTTTGTTTGTAATAAACTAACTCAAAAACTATTGGGCCGATTTTAATCATTATTTTACCTTTAGAAAGCTACTTTATCCACAAATAATATAGGCTATATAACATCAAGCTACGAGCCACACAAGCGGAGAAATAACCGCAAACGTAGGTAAAACCGCGGAGAACAGCTAACGTAAAACATTCTCGTCACTTAAAATAGAATCTCTTACAAATTAGTCGCCCTCAACACCTTTAACCAAAAATATGTCAAGCGTTTTCATCGAGCTGAGGCCGCGATCGCTAATGGGTAGCTTAACGTTGCATGAGGGCTGTACGAGAGGTGCACAAGAGTGCTAGAGTCCCTCGCACACCGGGGAGAGGACCGATAAAGCGATGCTTGGCGTCGTCAGCCTCTCGCCTCAATGGAGGGTCTTTGGTTATAACCGGAGCAAGAACGAGGGTAAAGCTTCCAATATTGTACTTTAATAGAATTTGTCAAGTACTTTGTTTATTTAAAACATATTTTACTATGCAACAAATATTATGATATTATTATAATAACTAGCGGTCGCCTAATGCTCGAAATTCGACCAAAGTTTGCCTGTAAGATATTGCTGATATATGTCATAATATATTGATATATGTAACCATATTTACGCGCTTCGACTGCGTGTGTCAAATGTATGGTTGTGTGCGTGTAGTGTTTTTTCATTCATTTAATGTACTTTTACGCATAATTTTAAAAAAATATTAGCATTCGTCACTTCTTCTCTGTATAAACTATAAGTGTGCGAATTTTCATACTCCTCCGTCCGCCCAGTTTTCGTAAAAAGGGGTACAAAGTTTTTGCATCACGTATTAATATATAGATATCAGCTCTGTATCAAAATTTACCTACTGCTGAATTGGGATTAGGCCATAGTGCTGGTAGACTTCACATATTTTCGAACATTATGTTGAACTCTCAGAGATGTAGGTAAACTCACGGTATTGTCCTTCAACGTTAAAGCGACTTATAATTAACTACTTAATACGCACGAAACTTCGAAAAGAATAAGGTGTGTACCTTGCGATCGAACTCGAGACTGCGATAGGATTTGCGAACATGTTTGTATAATCACGCATGAGCCATTAAATGGATTAAGGAAAGACTTAGCACACAGATTGACCATATCCTAGATAGTGTTATGTTAGGATACTGTTTATCCATTTGTTTCCGTAGGATTCACGCAGACGAAGCAGCGAGTAAAACATTATTTTAAATTTTAAAAATGTGATGGCACCTACCTCTTGTGCTTCGTGAAATAATTTTTCACATATAATTACGACTGATCAACTCGGATATTGAATCTAGGATGAATAGTAGATTTGAAGTCAAAAAATTATTAGTTGCAGCATGGAGACTGGAACTGTGTCTGCTTATATATGGGTGAAATACACTTCTGGCTACCTCTTCAGGGATATAGGCATAAGACTTTGCAAGTTAAATCAATTTTCGAATAATCTATTACGATTCCAATAATAGTTAGATCAACCAACGAATTTTAAAATAGTCGATTTTTTATTCGTAACTAGCTGTTACCTGCGACTTCGTCCGCGTAGATTTTAACTACAAAGTGTTTGTCTCCGCGGAACCCTATTTCTTTTTCTAAAATCAAAGTAGCCTAAGTGACTCCTTATAACATTAGCTATCTGCCAGTGAAAGTTCCGTCAAAATCGGTTCAGCCGTTTCGGAGATTAGCCGGAACAAACAGACAGACAGACAAAAATTTTAAAAATAGGTGTTTTCTTATACGTACCGTATGTACTTTGATATGCATTAGATAAAAAGCTGTTATTTTGACATTACAGACACTTCAATTTTATTCGATTCCCGCACAAGTCAAACATTTGTGTGCATGCACATGGATGTTTGTCTTGGTCTGGGTGTTTCTATGTATAATATGTATGTATATAAAAAAAAAAGTATATATGTATGTTTATCCATTGTCTAGTACCCATAGTACAAGCTCTGCTTAGTTTGGGCTAGATGGTGTTGTGTGTATGTGATAGAATATTATATTATTATTATTATTATATTATTTTTATTATATTATTTATTTGTATAGATGTATAGATAACTAGCTTTTGCCCGCGGCTTCGCTCGCGTTAATTTAGAATTTGACAATCAATTCGGGTTGTACTCTGCTTGTAATAATGTAATTCAATCATGATTCGAAAGAAACGTGGCGCCATCTATTATCATAAGAACGTTATTGTTGTTTTCCTCGGGAACAGTAATTTTTTTCGGGATGAAAGGTAGCCTATGTACGTTTCTGTACACCTGACAACGTATATGCAAAATTTCAGGATGATCGGTTCACTGGTTTAGGCATGAAAAGGTAACAAACAAACAAACTCATTTTCGCTTTTATAATATTAGTTAGGATTAGGATTGCACAACGCTTACATGTGTGAAGTACTGGGCTGACTCATTTTAGATTTCCATTCATACGACAAGAAGCAGTGATATCACACTGATGTGCAGTAAATGTTGTCGGCGTAAAATGTATTTAACTTTGACAGTTTGTCTTTCAAAGACCATTCAACCGACGATAATGAAACAGTTCATTGGCAAACATCCACATTGAATGAACAAAATGAAGATCAATGTAAACATTAAGTTATATTACATTTTAGATCTGGCATCTATACTAATATTATAAAAGAGCAAGATTAGATTTTTTTTGTTTGTAAGGTTTTAACTCAAAAACTACCTAATCGATTTAAAAAATTCTTTCACCATTAGAAAGCTATATTAACACCAAATAACATAGGCTATATTTTACGCGAGTAAAGCCGCGAGCAAAAACTAGCTCTTTATAAAAAAAGAAAACGTTTACATTATGGATCACACTTGGATCAAATTTAAAAACTTGGGCTGAAGAGTATGAAAAAGCTGTATAAGGCTGTGCAAACAGATTTTTGTGAATGGTCTCAAAACAACATAACTCAAAGATTAAGACTGCATAATTATGTAAATAACATGACATCAAATGTTTTATTAAATTCGGATACTTTAAAAAAATCTAATATTTTATTTATGTTTTGTTTTATATAAAATCTTATTGTATTTTGCTTTTCTTTATTTAAATTCAAATTATTTCTTAGACTTATGTTTATATTTTCTATATTTTGCCTCATGTTCTGTTTTTATTTAGAATTTATTTTTGTTAAATTTCCATTATATTATTTTTTTTTATCAGTGTTCCTTTTTAATTTAACTGTGTTTTGTTGAATTTGTATTTGCATTAATGTAAATTTACCAAACTGTTTAACTTCATATAAAAACCATTTTTTGTAAACGATGTGAAATGATGATGTACTCACGATGTGTTCTCCTGTAATTGAAGGAGCACAAATTATCGAACCACTTTTTGTAATTATTGCATGTACTGTGTATCCTTTGTTGGAGTTCCTAAGAATAAATAAATAAATAAATATTAAGATAAAACATTAATTCACTTCTATAGTGAACGTAGCAAAATCGGTCAAGTAGTTACGACGTGATAAACAAACAAACTCACATTCGCATTTATTTTATTAGTTAGGGTGTAAGTTCAAAGTTGACGCGCAGACAAATAATGTTATTATTAGTAATGTATTCCGTTGCGAGCCGTAACTTCACGCATCGCCGGCGCAAGGCTCGTCAGTCGGTAAACTTAGGGTCAGCGCCAACAGACGGAGTGGCGGCGAAGAGACTAATTCAGTAACAATTTAAATTCAACCTAAAGTGCTTCCAAATACGACTGTATTTGGTACAACGAAATAAAATGACGGCGAGCGACTCAAAGCGTGGTCATTTTATTTCGTTGTACCAAATACAGTCGTATTGTGAAGCACTTTAGGTTGAATTTAAATTATTACTGAATTAGTCTCTTTGCCGCCAATCCGTCCGTCGGCGCTGACCCTTACTCTAAACGCGACGCGACGCTTATACTTATTGTACTCCGCGCATATACAAGTACCCTCACTTTACAATAAATGTAATTGTGTAAACAGCTTAGCTGTTAAACTATCTATTATGTGTTTTCTGCTTTCTATTCTACCTTTGCTGACGGTGACTTTGTGTAATATATTTAAGACGGCCAGTTATTAACATTGCCAATGTAAAAGCTATGTTATCCTATCCTAATCCTAATCCTAACTAATATTATAAAAGCGAAAATGAGTTTGTTTGTCTGTTTGTTTGTTACATTTTTACGTCTAAACCAATGAACCGATCATTCTGAAATTTTGCATATACATTGTCAGGTGTACAGAAACGGACATAAGCTCCCTTTCATCCCGGAAAAAATTACTGTTCCCGCGGAGAACAACAATAACGTTCTTATGATAATAGATGTCGCCACGTGTCTTTCGAATCATGATTGAATTATATTATTACAAGCGGAGTACAACCCGAATTGATTGTCAAATTCTAAATTAATGCGAGTGACGCCGCGGGCAAAAGCTAGTTTATCATAATGTAGAAATATTTTCGTTATAATTTTTATTACTACGTAACTGTTGTTAATGTCGTATCACTTTATTGTTTGTTGTTAACTTTAGATATGACCACACATTTATGTTACACGATGTATATTTAAGCAACCTTAACTAGCATTATATAATAACAATCCATGAATCACCTCATGCGAAGTTTCATCAATGTTTAATTAAAGCTACCATCTTTGCCGCGATAAACCAAAATGGAGTCCAATAAATTTGCACATAAAAGCGTACAACTTCATATATTCCTCCATGCACGGAGTCGTGAAGACGAACGAGGTGGTATACCGGTACTAGGTGCGTGTCACAATCCTGAGCAGATGTTCAGAACTGTTGCTAGTGACGCATTTGTTCAGTCATTACATAAGGCGATATGCAGTTATGAAATTTTCAATTGCTTTATCATACACATTAATAGTAATTCCTACTATATTATATTGTTAAACAATTTAATATAATATAAGAATAATTAGACATTTAATTTTTTCATTCATAAGAAACAGCTAGAAATTTATAAATTGCATTGCTGCTCATGTCATTGACTGTACAATTGTACTACTGTAAACATTATGCTATGTTATTATGATATCTACTAGAAACTGAATTCTACTCATTTTGTATATCAGCATATTAGTCTCAATGCCTTTTAGTGGTGAGCGTAAGCATTGATAGAAAGAGATGTATAAAAATATCACTACGGGCGTCACTTTGGGTTACCATATAACATCAGGGTTGGTTTGAGGTATAAACCGCAAACCAACAATAAACCTGAGTAGTAACCTCGTTTTTTATTATATATGTACTTTTTTTTGCTGTGTTATAATATTTAACTGTATTTTGTGTACCTATATTTTGAAAAATAAAAATACTTACTTACTTACTTACTATGGTTCCTGAATATTATGAATAGTTACACCTTAAGGCCATTTATTTATTTATTCATAAAAAAATATAAGCTTACAGTATACACCAAATCGCTTATATCTATGCTTATAATATTACAACAAATTACTTACAATCTTAACAAAAACTTAGATTAACAAAAGAAATAACATAAAATAATATTTGTAACAACAATCAACAAAAACAACCTTGATGTAAGATGCGCGTGGCAAATGTGTTTATTTATAATAATAACAATAATTTTCTTTATTTAGGCAACGTAAACCCATACAAAAATGTTAATTACATTGATTCTTGTAGACTAATGCTAAAATACTTAAAACTAAAGAAAGTAAAGCGATCCATTAAACATTTTCTTGACTTCCAACATTTTGTCTTACCAGTTCTTATACAAGTGTGTACGGTGGGTGGTATTGTACTGGGAAAAGTGGTTTCTCATCGAATAAATGGATGGGCAGCAAGGTTCACGCCGTGTGTATGTAAAAACATAGAAAGTAAGCGAACATCAAGTGTGACAATGCTTTGAATGTGCAAGGTCATAGAGGGTGCCAAACATTTGTAGATATAACCGAGAGCATTTTAATTAAAAGTAAAAACGCGGAAACGTCACACCAAAAAACAAGTTGAAAGTGTATCGCATTGTCCGCAAATAAAGTAATCATTCATGCCGGTTTGTGCGTTGTCTCAATGTAAGCGAGTCACTATATCTATGTATACTAATATTATAAAGCTTAAGAGTTTGAACGCGCTAATCTCAGGAACTACTGGTTTGAATTGAAAAAATCTTTTTGTGGTTGATAGCCCATTTATCGAGGAAGGCCATAGGCTATATATTTTATGGGCTGACTCGACCGGGGAAGGACTACCCTCTCACAGAATATCGACGTGAAATAGCAGTATTCCTACAGTTGTGTTTCGTTCGGTGAGTAAGAGAGCCGGAGGCCCAATCAACCTCTTTCCCCCTTCCCGCTCCTTCTTCTTCCCACTCCCAATCCTAAAGGATTGGTAACGCGCAAGTGATGCCTCTGGTGTTGCTGGCGTCTATAGGCTACGGTGACCACTTACCACCAGGTGGGCCGCATGCTTGTTTGCCACCATAGACGTATAAAAAAAAACATCACGCTACGACCAACAGGACCGGAGCACCTATGAAAAATGTTGCCAAAACGGGGAATATTTTCATATTTGAAGCAGACGAAGTTGCGCGGGTCAGCTAGTGTTAGATATAACCTGATATCATACTTACACCGAGCGATACTGTTGTTGTAATAACACATCATTATTGTATAATTTGGCTTCACAATCTATACTAATATTATAAGAGGTTGGTTTTTTGTTTGTTTATGAAGATTTAACTCAAAAACAACATAACCGATTTTAATACTTATTTCAACATTAGAAAATTATATTATCACCGAGTAACATAGCGACGGTGTAGTATCAATATCTAATAACTAAAAAACCATGATGTTACCGAAGGCGGGAAAAAGGCTTATTTCTTTACTTTTTACTTCTATTAAAAACAAATTGTAGAAAGCGCTTGTGACGGTAATAATTATTGCAATCGAATATTTCAGGTCAGGGATATAAATTTAGACAAAATATGCAATAAAGTGAAAATCGCTAAAATGTAAGTTATCGATACTTCACCGACGATAGGCTACAACTTATTTTAAAAAAAGAACCTTTGCTAATATAACCTAACTTACTTTTACGCGAGCGAAGCTGCGGACAAAAGCTAGTATTTTAATATATTTAGCCGACACTGCTTTCCGTACTTACTTGAATTAAATGCCATTTCCATCGACACGTTTCCTTACGATTCCGTGTCGGCAGCGCGTTTCGAGAATATGTGATGGAAACATCATATTTGAGAGGCAGGGTATGTTTGTTATAATGTAAACAAAATTGTCGAACTACGATTTACATATTCGTACCTACATAAGTTTTACATTAGGGGAGAATGAAAATGGAATGTCGCAATGTAATTGTCGCTTTTGTCGTTCGTGAAGGAATATGGATGTTCCATTATGGTACACACAATTTGAGTTAAGGGGTTTCAAAACGCGCAATATCTACATGACGTATTTACAGCAATATTTTCATATCATATTATCATAATTATCATATCATATCATTATCATCCTATCCTAACTATCCTAATCCTAACTTCCTAACTAATATTATAAAAGCGAAAATGAGTTTATTTGTTTGTTTGTTACCATTTCACGCCTAAACCACTGAACCGCTCATCCTGAAATTTTGCTTATACGTTGTCAGGTGCACAGAAACGGACATAGGCTACCTTTCATCCCGAAAAAATATACGGTTCCCCAGGAAAACAATGATAACTTTCTTAGGATATATGGCGCCACGTGTCTTTCGAATCATGATTGAATTATATTATTACAAGCAGAGTACAACCCGAATTGATTGTCAAATTCTAAATTATATTATAAAACTGAAGAGTTTGTTTGTTTGAACGCGCTAATCTCAGGAACTACTCGTTCGATTTGAAAAATTATTTTAGTGTTGGATAGCCTATTTATCGAGGAAGGCTATAGGCTATATAACATCACGCTACGAACCACGAGGGCGGCGCAGTAACGATAAACGCGGGTGAACCCGCGGGAACATCTAGTTTTCATATATAACCCGGCCAGCTTAAGAACATTTACATGCAACGTGTATTCCTAACATAATTCAATTAGATTGCTTTATGGAATATGTCATTGTAAGGTCGATTGCACTGAAATTGTTAACAAACTGTGTTACGTAGTTCCTAGAGCAGTATATCGTCGTGAGCTGAGGGCAAGGACATTATTTGTAGTTGGAACTTGCAGCACTAACGCTGGCATATGCGCACTACTGCGTCAGTTAGTTTTTTATAAAATTATAATACCTACTTCACAGACATTGATATTATATTTTAACAGACAGGTGGTCGATTTAAAAATGGAGTTGTAGAAATGCTTGAGCATGAAAATGCTGATCCACCACAAAAGCATTTTTAACAACACCTCACCTAGCGACAATTACGTTTTTTTTACCTGGGTGAATGCATTGACGCATACACCTCCGCGCGGGCGGAGAGGTTATGTCGGATGAAAATGGACCTCCCGGAATACCGACTAAACCTACCATGGTGTTCCTCAACAAAACGGCTATCGGCGGGGCCGCGCGAATCACTTGCATATGCGGTCGCGACCCCGCCGAGGTTTTGGCCCGCTGTATGGAATGGCAGGTCACTACATGAAGAGACCTACCCAAAGGAACTCACTCAATATAAACCCTACTGTCTACCCCCTAGAGAGGAGATGGACTCGACACAGAGGCGCGCGTGGGTACACGCACGCCGCCTCTCGGACCTGGTGCTGATCGGATGACGGGCAGGCCCACGAAGCCCACCTCCCCCAGATCACACCTCAGGGTGGCTGGAATCCACCTTAACCTAACGCTGTGCCAATTTTTGGTCTGCAGTCGAAGACTAGTTTGCCTTCAGAGCCATTGATTCTTTGGAAATTAAGGCCAGCCTTTTATTACCTCTAGAGCTTGCTTATGATGCGAGTTGTATTGGCAGCTTTACTCCTTTGACGAGTAATTTTGTTTTTAAGTTTATTCCACAAATAAACCAAGCACAGCTGGTTATGTGACTTTCAATTTGTAGATTAACCATGAAGTAAAGATAAAGCAGAATAATTTTCTTTTACGTGGACGAATGCATTGACATGCATTCCCGCACGTAAAAAAAAAGCAAAAAAAAGGTAGATTGATAATAATAAATATAATATTTATTGACACAATTACATTCATACAAGGTAATGAATTCTCTGGATTTCGCACTAGTGAGAACTGTATTGCAGAAGCTAATGTTTACCCCATTTTATCGGTTACATTATATTAATGCCAAATAGACTAGATATGATGATCTGAAAGATGGCTATTTTGGTCTGGCTTCATAAACTTGGTTTGTCAATGGAGACTGGGTTTTGTCACGAGGCTTAAAAGAGATTTAGGTCCAGCAGTGGACTAAATTAGGTTGGTTGATTGAGTCATGATTTGTATGTGTATGATTTGGTTTGCAAATTAGCAGTTGTAGCTAGTATTCTTGTTAATCCCTCAAGCTTAGCTAATTGGTTATGTAAGGGTGGTACACAGTGGTTGTATATATTAAGGTTCCGCTATGTATGAATTATAATTGCCATTAATGGAATGTCGTAAATTTGGATTTTAACAGAACTATGTCAGCTCTTAAGTAATATTTTATAAGGTTCTACAAACATTTAATCAAACGGTTATGCAGTAATAGCTTTCTCACTTAAAACGAAGCTAGCTCAGTTGACGCAGTTTATCTGGTCACGTGCTTTTGATAAAGATTAAACATTTTTAAGTGTCTAATATGTTTTTTTAAGCTGCTCTGTTTTTTACTATTGTTATTGGGCACGAGGTAGCTCGCTTACGAGAACCGGATCTCTGAGGTTAGGATGGAGAGTCGAGATTTGGGGCAAGACCTGTCTATAACTGGTCCCGGAAGGTGCTCTCGGGCACTGGAAGGTACCTTTAAGGTTGGTGTAAGGGAACGCTATATCATAAACTGGACTAGTCGTAGAGAAAAGGGGGATGTATTGTTATCTAATAAATTATACTTAATCAGTTACTATATATTTACCAATTTTTTATATAAGTAAATATATCTGATTGCCAACTACATTAAAAATAAGCACTATTTATTTTAATGTAATTAAATTACTTATGTTATAATCTATTCCCGAGCGAAAAGGGTAGCCATAAGTATCTTGCTTATTTCTTCTCATAGGAGTTCTATTTCTCAATAATTCAAATTTGAATAGTCACATATATACGTAAGTCTTAACTCAAAATATGCCTGGGGTTCCAGAGCCACCAGATCTACGTCATTGTAGTATGTATGTATGTCAACCAGGTATGACTATAAATTAGTTTGAAAGTGAAACCGTTAACATTTATTTTTTGGTTCTATTGCCGTATTTCAATTTTTATTGCGTTTTTTGTCTAGAAATTCTCACTAACAGTACGGTGTATGGAACTGCACCCCGTAAGGCAATACCGTAGCCCCCTATTACGTGGGATCAACAATCATAGTTGACAAAAACTAGGTATAATACATCCGAGGTTGCAGTCGTGAAACTATGTATGACTATAACGTTTTAAAATCTGACACGCTGTAAAATCAACATGTACCGAAAACGTGTTTCTACAGCTCCCATTCAGAATACCCTGCATTCACAAACCGTATCATTACTTAGCATCCATGTTCCAACAATGCAGTGTCGACCACAAAACTATTACTGCAACCGAAACTGCTCTCATTATAGTATCCACAGTGCTCAAACAGCGCTCGAACGGCCATAACTGCCATTGCAATAGCACGTGCGTCTTGCTAATACTGCGCGACTGTATAATTGCGACATTCAGTATATTTACACTGGTGTCTATTCTGGTTATTCGCTAGTAATTTTAACTTATATTAAGCCTGTTTTAATTAAAGCCTATTTACTTTACATCCGTACCTACAAAGACTTAAGTTTTCGTCAGTTTACGGTCGGACACATTCTACAGAAAGGCTAAGTTAAGAGTACCCCACTTGGCCTGTCTGTAGGATGTGTATATGCGATATACACATCCTACAGACATTTGACTGCTTCCGTGGCGCAGCGGTCGTGAATGCGACTGCTGTGCATAAGGTCTCGGGTTCGAATCCCGAGTCGGGCCAACAAAAAGTTATTGGGTTTTCAGTTAATAAATATCAATAACAGTCCGGAGTTAGGAAGTTGGCGGTGTAAGACACCCCCGTGCCTTGGAAAGCACGTAAAATTGTTGGTCCTGCGCCTGATCTCTCTCCGGTCGTGTCGGATTACCGTCCCATTGAATCATGAGAGTTAGGGAATAGAGAGTGCACTTGTGTTTTCCGCACACACTTGTGCACTATAATATCTCGTATGTAGTTGGCCAGTCTCCGTTAAGACTGGGCGCCGTGGCCGAAATCGGTCTGGAGGATATTATTGTATGCGATATGGACAGTGGATGTTTCCATAGGCCTCCAGGTTGGATTGACTGCATGGTTGTTGTAGTGGTTTAAACGATCGCCTCGCCAATGTCACTGCACCGATGGTTGTGCGTCCGAACACGGGACAAAAATGTGTGTAATACACAAATTATGTATTTGTGTATCACACAAATTTTTGTTTGTTGTTCCGAGTCTATGGTGTCCGTCTTCTGAATGTTTGTAAAGTGTCTCGCAATACAGGAATTATTCCTAGTGTGGAAGAAAGGAAGAGGAAAGCTTTTGAGTGGTCCATTCATACTATATGTTATAAATCTTCCGATATTATATTTGGAATTACACCTGTATATTTCAGACGTCTACATTTCGCCATATAGAAATAGTGACAAGAATAGAAAAGAGTATGTTAAGCTGGTTTGGACATGTAGAAAGAATGGACGAGGAAAGATTGAATAAGAAAGTTTATAAGACTAGTGTGAATGGAAAATTCGCAAGAGGAAAACGTAGGCGAACGTTTCTCGATCAGATCGGCGGCGTTCTGGACAAAGGCTAGGTTAAGAGCACCTTGAATCGATGGGCGTGTATCAGGAATGTGATGAAATTGAATGATGCCAGAGAAGTGTGTCAGGATCGTAGCAAATGGAAATCCGTAGTCTCTGCCTACCCTTCTGGGAAACAGGCGTGAATCTATGTATGTATGTACATTTCGCCAGCTATATAAGTCCCAAGTTATGGAGGGCGAGCGTAATAACATGTATCGGCCATTGAAAGTTGTCGTGTTGCTGCTTAGAAAACCTGCTTTCCAACCCCGTAATCGAACGTGAATACCCAAGGTCGGTCGCAAACATAGACGCAAACTTATGCTAGGGAACTGTATCAGTACCATGTTGAATATAGTTTGAGATTTAAGCGATAGATGATGCTCAATATCGCATGAACCTTTAGTTAGAATTTTATACACTTAAGTTACAAGTTCGTTGTTCCCGCATCCATTCAATAAACCTGGATCTTCAGTTATAATATTAACTTTATTTCCTTTCCTTTGCTTTCATTTTATGTAGGGTGAGTACGCTTTTCACGTTACTAACAGATGCTTTGCTGTCAGCAGAGGAACAGGTATTTAGAGTCCGACAAGCGAGTCGTGTCCCTTGAAAAAGGCGGCAAATTTAAAAAATTGTGGTATAGTATCCCTTATAGTACTGTAAAAAAACTGTCTTGATACTACTAATATATATATTTTTATTTGTGAATTCAGTTCTAGTGTGAATTCTAGTATCAAGACGGTTTTTTTACAGTACTAACAGGGATACCATAACACGATTTTTTAAATTTGCTGCCTGTTTCAAGGGACACGACTCGCTTGACAGACTCTATCGCTTATTATAGCTAAGCAAATCTCTTTTTAAGAGTCAGCAACTCATTAGATATTTCTTGGTATTGCAAGTTAATACACTATTGTAATTTTTAAGATGAATATTACCGCAGTAAAAAGAAAAATAAAACAATCCTTAAGGTCTTGTCCTTAGTAAGAAACAGAGGAGGAAATTAAAGTAAGTTTACACCAACAGAATAGGGGCCGATGTCGTGCAAATTGTGTAACGGCTTCCTAACAATTGGCTGAACGATTGCGGCTAGCGTCAGCTGCACATTTACACTGCTGGCCTGAAAATAGACCTATTTTGGTTTTTCGTTTCAAATTTGTGTGTTCATTTTAGTTTTAAATGTTGACTGTTGGGGCTGTCCGTGCGGAATTACTTTTTGCATTTCGTTTTATTTTACGTACAAAATGCGGATTGCAGTTGTGTCTCAAAATTTTGCAGTTTTGTTATTATTCTGGATGCTTTCTAATGGCGTGTTTTGTATTTATAATATATGTAGAAATTATTCTCATAATGATGCGTTCCTTAAAATTGCTAGTCCAAAGGTGCCGAGTATCGATTTTCGAATCCAATAATTTTAGTAATTCGTGATAATTGGTATCAATTAATCGGAACATTTGATTGATATATAACCTTTTAAAGTGTCACATCATGCACCATTCAAATATAGGGACGGTAGCACTTAATACCTAAAACAAATTATTATTACATTATTCAAAACAAAAAATATAATCGTCGTGTACCAATATTGTACAGGCAATACATTTTAAGCTTAAGCTTTCATTGTATCAATATTCCATTATGATATTACCTTACATAAAGTAGTACTTAAACATGTTTCCATTATCCAATCATTGTCATAAACCCACTTTCCGAGAGTATTTTAACAGCTTAGATGTATGAAGACATGTTTACGACTAGATTCGCCTTGAGACTTTCATATTATGATATTAAATTATACATACATAGAATCACGGCTGTTTATTTTAGAAGAATAGTCAGAACCGTATTACTTCCAAAGGAGACCGTCCATATTCGACTTGCACGTGGACAATCTTCTTATAAACAAAGTAAAATATTAAAAGTTTTGTTTTAATCCTAATCCTATCCTAACTAATATTATAAAAGCGAAAATGAGTTTGTTTGTTACCTTTTCACGCCTAAACCACAGAACCGATCATCCTGAAATTTTTCATATATGTTGTCAGGTGTACAGAAACGGACATAGGCTTTCATCCCGAAAAATATTACTGTTCCCGAGAAAAATAATAATAACGTTCTTATGATAATAGATGGCGCCACGTGTCTTTCGAATCATGATTGAATTATATTATTACAAGCACAGTACAACCCGAATTGATTGGCAAATTCTAAATTAACGCGAGCGAAGCCGCGGGCAAAAGCTAGTATATAATAAATATTGGTTACCATCTAGTAGTATGAAATTGACGTATTTTATTTATATATTATATCAAAATAATACACACAGCCTGGAAGCAATAAGGCAGTATTACTGCAACTGCATAGTCGGCCGAAGGACTGTCGGTTGCTGTGCTCACATAATGTCTGTAATATAATATCATAATATGGTACCTAAGCTGGGCAAGATATGAAAATGTCACTCCACCGGCCCAGTTTTTGTAAAATATTCTAATAACTTATGAAGGTGATGGTGACACATGAAAATAAATATTTATTTTAAACAATGTGTTTTATTTTATTATTTAAAGAACTTGATACTAAACTTCAACGAATAATGTTTTCTACCTAGTTTAGGCTACTCAAAATTAATATTGTTATTACAATATAAAATTGTTCACGCCCAGGCCAGAGTCCCATACAAGGTGGTCAGTCTCCTTTCGTCAGTTACGCTTGAAATGCTTATAGGAAGATGAACCTAAGGTTACTGCATTTCGAGTAATGGGGTAGATGTCTATATTTGATTTTACACATAAAAGCAAATAACAATCAAAAGAAATCTGTTTTTGTGACAACTGTATTAAATTTAGTTGTAAAATAAGAATAAAAAGGTGTGGTGTGTAGTGGGGACATCTCGCTATCTCCTTCGAACAAATGCATTCAAATAGCGATTACGTCACAGTTTGTACCGTGCAGCCTTTTCTGTCATTAGACAATTACCTCTACTACCAGATTTGAAATGCTTGTATCTTATTTACTTCTGAGTAATTTGAAAAAATTATTTGCATTTCATAGTTTCAGTAATGTAACTATTTTACTATATTTGCGATATAAATAACAGTTATACAGATATTTATTAATGCATTACATTACTTCATAAACCTTTAGGATAGGAAAGGATATTTGAAAAAGACATGAAGCGACGATAAAAACCAGCCTTATACCCCAAAAAGAAAATGAGGCAGAGATCAAATAAGCGTTGAAGGGCAGCGTTTCTAGCCCTAAGCTTCTATTATTCAAGAATTGTTAGGAAGTGTTAGAAGCTATTAGGTAATCCCTACGATTCAGTATGCAAATTGATTCAAAATAAACATGACCCAGAGCGCATCGCAATCTTGGCTACCACACCATCAGCATCCCCTATTTGTGTCCGTCTTTCACGTACAATAAGTCTACAAACTTAATTTTAACATTCGCAAACTATATCAATATCTATTCTAAGCCTTACTGCTATTAAAATAGAGCATATCTAGTAACAAAACTATGGCAAACCGAATGGAAATTCCAATAGTTGTATTTACCATGACTTGTTAAGGTTTGCGTTTATTCAATAAGCATGTTGTTCCAATTTGTTTTCTATTTCAACGGCTTTAAGTGTCAACAATTTGAAGAAGATAGTTTTCGAATGTGAATTGTTGTTTGGTTGCCAAGGTCCAGGCTGCAGCCTGAATGAGAATTAAATACCTATTCAAGCCTCAGCTTCGTGCAATATTTATGTAAATGACTAGCTAAGGGGCTGATCCTGAAATTTTAGACTGTTGTATAAACGTTGTATCTTTAGTTATCAAGGTATTCTACTTTATTCAAGAGGTTTAGACAGAGACCGTTCCAATTTTCGAGTATTTACAGACGTTGAAGATTAAATGGAGTATTCGGTACAGTAAATGCACCAAAGAAAATGTAGGTGGATTTGTTTGTTTTGACAAATGTGTTTGTAAGCAGACCAGATCACTGGTACCAGTTATGGCATTTGGTGACAATATGTACGGGGCAGTACCACCCTGTTGCAAACACCGTAAAATAATGACACTGTTATTACTTAATATTGTCTTCTGTTTACGCGAATGTTATTACTTGAAATTAAACTACTATATACGGATTTTATCGCGTTGTTTATTTGACACTTTATTACAAAATTTTGAAAACTGTTACACTACTATTACTATTAAACTTTACAAATTTTTAAGTTAATTAAATTATTGATACTATTAAAACTATTTATACTATTACTATACTATTATACTATTTATATTTGTGTTTACACTTTCTCCGACGTTTCGGTTGCTTTTCAGCAGCCATGGTCACGGGGAGACTAAAATGGTAGTTGTCTCAATGTTCCAGTGTAGTTATTTCAAAGTACCCGAAACATAATTTAATCATAGGTGTTTCTATTTACGCAGAATGTATATTATTGTAATAAAGTGTCAAATAAACAACGCGATAAAATCCGTATATAGTAGTTTAATTTCAATGAATAATGACACTATTATTACGGTTTTTTAGGCAATACGTAATCCTACTTAGTATTGCGTTTCGCCTGGTTATGGAGGCTCACATACCTTTCGTATTCCTCTTTCACCTTATTGTTATTCCTTTAGCCTATCCTTAATAGTAGAACAATTACGCAAAAAGCTAACTATCAGGTAGGCCGTAAACACATTTGTCATTTCATTTCATTTCCATTTATTTATTCAATAACAATTTTAACATTGTGTGTGAATATACAATAATAATAAGTAGACAATCAATTTAATAAAAAACAACACTGCAAATAAGATAAAAAATTAAGTAAATCAAAACTAAAATAATAAATAAAAACAAATCAATAAGTAGTCATGTCAGAAAAAAATTATAATAAAATTTAAAAAAGAAAAATGACTAAAAAGGAATGTCAAAGGAAAATATTAATTTTTGAGTTACTTATGAAAAGTACTCATTATGGATACGCTGTCTGCGAACTTATGGGAATACATACATAGTCCCACGCTTATATCTCTGAATGGGTAGGTATACCATACCCACATTTCATCAGCTAAGGGTTTGGGTCCCGCGTAATAAGAGGCAAGCCTATTGGCGTTTACCGGGCATAGTTCCAGATTTCTCATTACCAGCACGGACATGAATCTCCAATAAGGTACCCGAAACCTCAAGCACAAGCACTCGCATACACCCAGTGTGCCACCTAAGCCAGATAGCATATCATCGTAAGAAGTAACTACATTGCCACATAGTATACGGTTATAGGCATCCATGGAAAAATGGTTGCAGCACTATACAGTTATGATTTGTAAACGAAATATTATTGTAAACTTGGCGATCAAAAAGAGTGGCCATGAGTTTCTTGCCCGTTCTTCTCATGAGCCCGATACCCTTGCTTTACTGAAAGTGGCAGTAAATGTAAATTTACATAAAAAATTTAGTGTAACTTTGACATTCATAAGACGTGTTACTTTGTAACCTAACTTGAATAAATTTATTTTTGATTTTTTATAGATTGCGAAAAACGTTTATTCATTAATTTATTTTATTTGTTTTAGGAAAGCTTACAAACTAATGATAATTTGCATATCTAAGTAGTTCTAACAAATTGCCAATAACAAGGTTCCAATTTACCAAGCTTTTTACTACTAAATAAGCCGTAGGTATTGCTACCTGTTTCCCACTGAAGTGTTTAAAGTCCCTGTCTAATTGCTTCAAAAACGCCACATCTTTCAAGAGTCAGTGCGAACAACTTTAATATAATAAAAATAGACATCAGAAAGTCTAGCAAAATAATTGCACAACGGATTTCAGTTTCACGGAGCTGAAAATCATAATTTCAAAGGATGCGCTTACCCGCGCAGACCGCAAAGATGGCGCGGAATTTTTAATATCTTTTACGTGAACAACTTGTGAGATGCAAAATATTAAAATGTCGCTGAAGTTATGCCTAGTTGTGTCGTCCACTGGGAGATATGCTACGGTATCGTATGTATTTATAACTAAGTTCTTACTTTGATCTACCTTTATAGTTTGTTTAGGTGTGAGATTGAATAAAGCGTTGCTTTTTTAGTCGCTACTACTTACACACACATACATTAGACTAGACTGACTATTTTAAGGCCCTATTTTTAAAGCTGTTTCGGGTTGGTTTATAAGTTTAACTGTGCAGTTAAATTTATAAACTAACCCGTCCTAACTAACGCATCCATGCGGATGCCGTAGTGGTTTAAGTGGTTGCCTCGCCACTGCTACGCCGAGTGTTGTGGGTTCGAGCCCCACACGGGACAAAAATGTGTGATACACAAATGGTTGTGCCGAGTCTGGAGGTTCTTTGTGTCCGTCGTTTGAATGTTTGTAAAGCCTCACCCCTCACCCTCACCCCCGCGTCACAGGATTTATTCCTAGTGCCAGAGTGGTATCTTTTGCAAAAAAATATAATCATCGTAGACTTTTACATATACATATTATGTAGGGACACATGTGGACGTTAGGTAATCATCAGACACAAAATGCCAACATGACATCTGAATTATAAATACTTACAGTAGATAGTATCACGCATTTTTTGTGTTACCCCTTGTTTGTGTAGAGAATGACATATTCGTTAGGGAATAAGCCCTAATAAAATTTTACGTATGAGTTATACATTGTGACGCCATGACATGTATAAGGAGGAATTATTTAGACTACCTCTTTGTAATTGGGGTAAAACTGCAACAGTATACGATACGTACTTTATGTATAACTAGACTTTGCCCGCGGCTTCGCTCGCGTAAATGTAAGTTAACTTAGGTTAGTAACAGTATTTTTGGATGAAAGTACCCTATATCGTTTTCAGTTCCCCTGACAACGTGTATGCGAAATTTCATAATGATCGGTCAAGTAGTTAAGGCAAACGTAACCAACAAACAAACTTACATACATTCATATTAATACTAGCTTTTGCCCGCGGCTTCGCTCACGTTATTTTAGAATTTGACAATAAATTCAGGTTGTACTCTGCTTGTAATAATATAATTCAATCATGATTCGAAAGACACGTGGCGCCATCTATTATCATAAAAACGTTGTTATTGTTTTCCTCGGGAACAGTATTTTTTTTGGGATGAAAGGTAGCCTATGTCCGTTTCTGTACACCTGACAACGTATATGCAAAATTTCAGGATGATCGGTTCAGTGGTTTAGGTGTGAAAAGGTAACAAACAAACTAACAAACTCATTTTCGCTTTTATAATATTAGTTAGGATTAATATTAGGATTTCCTTTTTGTTACATAATGTATGAAAACTTGAGACTTATATTTAGTACATTTTAGTGTGTGCGGCGCTTAGAGTTATGCAAAAAGATAATTTAATTGCTACAAACTTTATGCCTTTGTAACAAGTATGAGGAGCAAAGCTGCTTACTAATGCATATAAACGTATTTTATTCAAAAGAAGCTGTCTCGGAAAACTTTTCAGCACGTTCAGTTAGGTGACACACGATGATGGTGTATCATCAGTGCCTAAATATCATTATTTATCATGTTTTAACCTTTATTTTATGCAAATAATATATTTATTGGTTCTTGATATTTATGTAATATCTGTCTGTTTACTAAGTTTCATTAATCAGTAATGGAAAACGATGAATTGTGAAGAAACTTTATTATAAAGACAGGCCAAGCTATATCTTAGAATTATTTTTTATGAAATAAGGGTATTATTGTACTCTGAGATGTACATACATGTTTTCATGCCATTATCCGCAAACGGTGTGCTTCCCTGCTACGCAGAATGCGTGGTAGTTACACAGCTTGTTAAGCACATTGTGTGATCGGTGGGACAGTCCGATTATGGGACGCTGGATACGATTACACTTGTCGTAGACAGTGTCCAGAAACCGGGCCTGTCTCATAATATTACGTGTGAAATTGATATGTTACTAACACTAGGTTAAGGATTTTGTCTGTTACTAACACTTTATGGACCCTGGTCTGCAATAAATATTTATTATTATTATTCTCCTAACACTGAATGTCTAAACAGTCATAATCGAATTTTTTGCGATCGTGAGGTCGTGGATTCGAATTCTAATCATTGCACTACCGACGTGAGCCCAGGTCTAACATTAGCATTTTAGTTAAGCTGGTTAAAAAGAATAGTCGTAATTTGAGTATTTACCCCAAAAGTAAGAACTTACAATGTCAATAAATCACTACATAATATTATAAAACAAAGTCCCCCGTTGCGTCTGTCTGTCTGTTCGCAATAAACTCAAAAACGACTGAACGGATTTTCATGCGGTTTTCACCAATAGACAGAGTGATTCATCAGAAATGTTTAGGCGGATAGTTTGTTAGAGTTTTGTACTACCCGTGCGAAGCCGGGACGGATCGCTAGTTCTAATATATTTCGAATTCTATTGTTCCCACCGCTAAAAGAAAAACCGTAGGCAAGTTACAGCGACCAATTATTACTGTATAAACAAAGCATACCAACATCCATTGTACATCTAAGCACTCAACCAAAAACACCGTCAATGTCTTTATTTTCCCCATTTTACGAACAACAAAAAACATCACTCTTTTAAAACAACGACCCAAAAATATGCATAACAACTCACGCAGAAAGATAAGAACAAATAATTATTTTAATACAAAATGTTGGCCTGTGTCAACATCATTCTCAATGACCTCCAAAAAGATATCCAGCTCGCAAACTTAACTGAGCAACAAAACAAGCAAAAACCAACCTTATCTCAACTGTATAAGGTGGTGGTAAACTGAGTTATGTTTTTGTCATTTTTGACAATTACTTGGAACGTTCAAGTGAGGCGAACCCGTGTCTCGTGCACCTGTTAAGTTGCTAAAAGGATTCTGTCTAACGTCTAGGCTATCTAGCCTCGTTCAGACTTGACCTCGCTACCCTTGTCTCGTATTATATAACTGCTGTCAATTTTCAAAAGTTGTTGCTTTTGTTGGTTGAAGGCACAAACATGTATAAAAGGCGATATGGCGACGCCGACTTTTTGTAGTAAATTGTTTACAGAACCTCATGGGGTGCGCACTCGATATATATATATTTTTTTTGTATAAAGACAACTTCCTCACTAGGATTAATTTCTGTATCGCGGGGGAAATTACAAATATTCAAACAACGGACACAAATAACATCCAGATTCGGAACAACTATTTGTGGAGCACACAAATTTTTGTCCCGTGTGAGATTCGAACCTAAACTCGGAGCAGTGGCAGTGTCGAGGCGACCACTTAAACCACTACGCTATCCATGCACGTTGAGGTGCGGCAGTGACTACAGGCCTAACTGTCACAAACTTCGATCAAATATACCATAGATGCACATTCTCATACAAAAACCGCGTCAATATGTGGCACTGACCAGTACTACTTACTTATAAGTGTCTGCATTTATTATGCAATCCAGGCAATAAACCGGAATAACCATTGAACGCCCACTGAGAAACATTTTGTAATAGTTTAGTTAAAACGCGTCAATGTAAAGCGTCCTAAGTGTGTTACTCGCGATACGCAATCGTACTAAGTATATGGTACGGTCTCCACCGTAGTAGTGGTGTCGATTCGCTCTCGCTTACTGGCAGCGCACGCAAGAGTGAGTGGGTCAGGTGCATAATATATATATATACGACTGATTTATGCACAGTTTTGTTGGGGCCGTTTTTCGAGCGACGATCGTGCATCTATGGTATACTTGATCGATGGTCACAAACCTCTAACCCTAAAGGCGCGTCGCCCATGACTGGTAAGTCGAGGCACGGCACGGTCGCGGTGGCGTCGCGACACCAGGGTTGAGTTGCCAATTTTTTACTTGCATGAACTTGTTTAATCTTTAATGTTGGCATCGTATTATTGTCTGCGTATTATTGCCTCCCATTTATGCTACAAAATGTTGCCTACAATGTGAAATCATGTTATTATTTTCACTATATAAAAATCTCGTACGAGGCTGATAGTGTCCTCATACCTCGTATGGGATACCGCAAATCTCGTATTTGTACGAGGAACCTCGTATGGTTGGTAACCTTGCGCGGCACGGTCGAGGCGTGGCGTTTACGTAGAGTCGAGGCGAGGGCGGATAGAGATAGGAGAAAATTTTACTTAAACTTAAGAGAAAAAAATGACAAAATGGCGGTGGAGTCGCGGCGCGGTCGAGCACACCACCCCCGCCGCGCCGCCGCCCCGCGTTCGACTCGACACCACCTCGCCTGTGACGCGACTCTAGTGTGTGAGCGCACTGCCATTTATTCCTGAAGGAAAAATAGAAGTGGCGCGCCAATCGTGCGCCCGCGCTTCGATGCCACCTCGACTCCAGCTCATGTGGGCGACGGGCCTAACTGCCCCTAAACTTGATGTTCGCTCAGCACCCAGTTCCAGACATATTCTACGACAAGCCATATAAAATTTGCAAAATATGTGTACATTCTTTTCTGAATAACAATTATTTAAAACGTATGTCTTACTTTGACCATGTGCCGTGCGTAATTCAGATAAATAAATAAATGTGGTTTAAAGATCTAAATGGCTTAAGGTTGGAATTTATTAAACTTTTGGTTTTCATATCGCTGAAATTTATTGAATAAACCTATATCAACGCGAGTAAAACCGCGGGCATAATCTAATATCTATATATTAATACGGGAAGCAAAAATTTTGTACCCCTTTTTACGAAAATTGCGCGGACGGAGGAGTATGAAATTTGGCACAGTTAAAGTTTATATGGAGAAGGAGGGGCGAATTCTAATATTTTTATAAAATATGCATTAGAAAACACTACACGCACACAATCATGCATTTGACATACGCAGTCGAATCGCGTTCGTATTATTTTGACATTATTCGTCTGACGTCGTACAATTCTTTGTAACTATGGAAACCTATACCTTATTTATTTGTAATAGAGAAAAACAGGAAACAAAGTAGCAAGCTTAGGAATTTTGGTCGAATTTTGAACAGTAGGCGACCGCTAGTTTATATTAAACAACAATCAGAAGAAATGATACAATGTTCATACCATTTCTTGGTCAATAAATAACCCTTCTGATTCCACTAAATCGACCACGTCCGAACAAATTCGTGCCTACCTTCATTATTAGTAAGTGGGAGGGAGAGGTCCGAGTACCGCGCCAAATTTGTAACGTGAACAAATTGGACAGCAAACAGAAATTGGACCCTTAATAATAAGAATTATGAATTCAAGATCCGTTCGTTGTAACAAGTCGACAAATAACTTTTAGCATATATTGCCTTTGTATATGTACGTAATCTTGTTGCGAACTAGCATTTGTGTCTGACTTCGTTCATGTAACTTCGGGTAAGATTACTATGTACATTGCCTTTCACTGAATAGTCCGTAGAATTATTGAGAAGAGTACTACCGTCAAGTTACAATATTATATATGATTGAACTATATATTAGCTTTTGTAAGTAATAATGAAGATGATTTGTAAAGTTGACCCATTGAAATGATTACCTAAATACTAGAAAAAGAAAGAAAAAAATAATTTATTCTGAACACGCACAAGATAAACATAACAATAAAAATTGAAAACAATTACAATAAAACATAAAAAAAAAAGAAATGCTTAAGTGTGGCGTGTCAGAACAGGGCATAGTTCAGCATTTGTCAGGCAAGATGCCTGACGCTGATTTTCAACTATGCCCCCTTGAGTGACTCACGCAAACGTCAAACTACATATCACAACAGCAATGAAAGAAATCATAAAATGAATTATACTTATACTAAAAATATACTTACATAAATATCATGCATAAATATTTTAGGTAGGTATGTAAATAAATATAACATATACTACATATTATATATTATTATAAACGGTACGTATACATAGACAAAAACATACACAAAATAAACATATCGACAGGGAACCAAACCGCAGCTTGGCGGGGGCGCAGGCAACACAGGCCGCGGCTGCGCATCTCTCGCACAGTAAGTGAATCGGCATCGACGCGCCTACACGCTACGCTGCCGAGTGCACAGCGGGCGCATGCCCTGCGCCGCGTATTCCGATAACACGAAACACAAACAGTCGTATGGGACGAACATAAACACTTCGCTGCCATTATAACTATAACAACGACGTATTTACATTCGCCATACCTAGCTTACGCTGCGCGTCAATAAGATACTGCCATACATGTTTTCGGAAACTATTTACTGTTTTAAGTAATCTTAAAGGCGGTGGTAAATTATTCCATATCTTAGAGGCGGCGTAGCGGAAGCTGCCCCTAAAAGCATTTGTCTTGTGAGGCAGTATCGACAGCTGTAGAGAGCACTGCCTTCTCGCGTATTCACGGCCACTAGCCACCCAACTAAGTTTGTTGTACAAATAAATAGGCTCTTTAAAGTTAAGTACTGTAAACATAAGTGTGGCCAGATGTAACTTGCGTCTTGACTTCATCTTTAGGATGTAGCTTTTATTTAGGTATGGCGTAACGTGGCATCTACGTGCTATATTAAAACAGTACTAGGTTTTGGCCGCGATTACGGTCGCGTAAATGTAGGTAGTTAAGTTTTTTACACGGCGGGCCGAAACCATGGCGGGGTCGCGATTGAATGTGAAAGTGATTCGCGCAGCCTCGCCGTCTATGGTCATGTCGAGGAACACCGTGGTAGGTTTAGTCGGTATTACCGGGGTATCTTTTCCCCGGTGAGCCCGACATAACCTCTCCGTCGCCCCGCGGAGAGGTATGCGTCAAAGCATTCCCCATATAAAAAAATTAAAAATAAATTGTTATAGTACTTTTTACTGGATGAAAGGTAATCTATGTCATTTTCTGTTCCCCTGACCTCGTGTATGCGAAATTTCATGATGATCTGTCGAGTAGTTAAGGCGTGAAAGCGTAACAAACGAATAAATAAGCTAACATTGACATTTAAAATATTAGTTAGGGCCAGGCCACAACAGTGCGTTGCGGCGTCGCATCGCAAAAATCAACGACGCCGCACAACGCATCGTGGAAATTTCCGATGCGCTGCCGCAACGTACAAATCTGCGATGCGACAACGCTTTGCCGTTTAGTCGGTGTCCATACTTTGAACGACCTGCACGTGTTTTTTAAGCGATATGGCGCAGTACGATGTCGACCACCTGATATCTTTAATTTACGAACGTCCCGTCCTTTGGGACAAAACTATATCACAATTCAAAGACAAATTTTTAAAAACAGAAGCATGGAGGGAAGTGTGTACAAGTTTATATTCAAATTTTGAGGAGTTAAATAGTGTTGAAAAAACAAAACTCGGTAAGTACTTATAAACATTTATATTTTTGTTAACTGCCAACTAAGACCTCCAATGTTACTATTAAAATAATTACAAAATTCGTTTCTGATTATGTTAGCTCCTGTTCTACTTTCATGTGTTGTTTCGTGTAAAATTTGCAAAGAATCGTCAATAATCATTTCTTCAAACGTTTGTGCGCCATCTCGATTCAATACAAAGTTGTGTAATACACAGCATGCTTTTATAATGTCTATTGTGAAATCGTAAGAAACATTAATGGGTCGATGAAATATGCGCCATTTATTTGCGAGTATGCCAAAAGCGCTCTCAACATATCGTCTGGCTCGGCTCAAACGATAATTAAAAACTCGTTTTTCTATCGATAAAAACTTCCCAGAATATGGGCGCATTATATTATTTGTCAGTGGTAATCCTTCATCCGCCACGAAGACAAAAGGAATTTCTTTTTGAAAGCCAGGTAACGGTTTTGGCGGAGGTATAGATAATTGACCTTTTTTTAATAAGTCGTATAGATTTGAGTTCTGAAAAACAGTGGAGTCACATTCCTTACCATATGCACCTATATCGACATATATAAATTTGTAATTCGTATCAACAAGTGCTAATAGAACAATGGAATTATAATTTTTATAATTGAAAAATAGGGATCCACTGTGATCCGGGCTCAATATACGAATGTGTTTTCCATCTAGCGCTCCTATACAATTAGGAAAGTTGGTCTTTTTTTCATACTCTTGAGCAATTTGTTCCATCAGCTCTGTTGTAATTTTTGGTAATTCCAACCTTTTAAGAATGTTCCATACAATACGACAAACAAATTTTATTATTCCTGTTATTGTAGATTTTCCACGATAATATGTGAAATGCATATCTTTAAAAGTATTTCCCGTCGCCAGGTACCTGAAAGAAAACAAAATAAATCATTATTCGTCATATTTTTTTAGGTAACGATGTCATAAAGAAATGGAGAGGAATCAAGGATAATTTTACAAAATACGAAAAAAAATTAAACGAGCAATGTAAATCCGGAGCTGGGGCCAAAAAAATTAAACAATATCATCTATACGACCAGCTCCTATTTCTGAAAAAGAATTCTCAAAATAAAACAACATCAAGTCTTGACGATGAAGAAATAAGACCAAGCACCTCAACCCAACAAAGCCAGCAACCTGTCATGCCACGTTACCAGCCTGCATCGCGTAAAAGAAAAATTGACGAAGACGAATTTGAGAAGAATATTATAGCTGCTTTAAAAACACCTGAAAGTAGACATTTATCTTTTTTTAAAGGAATTTTGCCATCATTGGAAAAATTTAATGATAATCAAACAATAATTTTCCAAAGTCGTGTCCTACAGATATTAAGTGATTTACACCAACCATCATACTATCCCAGCCACTATCAAACTTCACAAACATCCGTCCAAGCAAACTATCAAACATCTCAAACAACTGTTCAGACTGGCTATCAAACAGCTCAAATGTCTATGCAGAGTGGCTACCAATCAGCTCAAATGCCTATGCAGAGTGGCTATCAAACATCCATTCAACGCAGTGCCTTCCAAAGCGGATGCGAAACATCACCGGCACCTATGCAATCGTCTCCACAAACGCCAAGGAATGATGATGTAAATGAGCCAGAACAAATTCATTTCGATGAGGAACTAACAAATTTGACGAATGACACACAATCGGAATACGAGTTTTGAATAACACTAAATTATGAAAATGATTAAACAGTATGATTATAGTAAAAATAGTTTATTTTTTTCTTACCTTACAGTTAATCCCAGCATCTCCAGAGGTTCGATGGGTTTTCTAAATATGTATTTCTTTTGTAAATGAGGCTTTATCAAACTAAGAAGTTCTTCAAAACTTACTACACTCATCCTAAAGTAATCGAAAAATTTAACCTCGTCCACTTTTAGCGCCTCATATTTCCTTTTGAAGTGGTTTCCATCTTTATTCATAATTGTCAGTAATGGGTGCACCCAGTACTTTCTTTTCTGTTTCTTTTTCTTAATACGCCTTAACGCAAGCAGAAGTAGAACACGCGCAGTGCGGTCCATGTCTCACTAGAAACTGAACTGACGGTTAGCGTCTTGTCGTACGATGTCGTATCCGATGAAATTTTTGCGTTGCGACATCGCATCGCATAGCTGTGCAATGTTGTTTTTGCGATGCGACGCCGCAACGCACTGTTGTGGCCTGGCCCTTAGGTAGCTAAAATTTGTATATGCTGGGCTACATTAGCGGGCTACGGCGAATATTCGTGCTAACGCGATGAGTGTGGCCTCGTTGCAACGCGTTGTATTAGGGCGAAGACGATGTATTATCGGGGCACTGTCGGTAAACTGGCGCGCATCAAAGGGATATTGTGCGCCAATATTCGCTTGGGTGGCTACACCTACGTCACTTCAGTGTCGTCCAGCGGGACGGACGTGATTTTGTTTTTTTGTCAACGCGACATGAATCTTCGCCAGCTTTGTAGACAAGAACATACGGGTATACGATGTTTTTAGCGCGCCAACGCGACACGAATCTTCGCCCGCTAATGTAGCCCCAGCATAATAGGTTTGACATATTGAGCTTAAAATATTTTATTACAACCAATTATACAACGTATGCTCTGAAAATAAATGTATTTTTTTATTATGATTTAGATCTGGCTAATGTACTAGGGTTGTTGCTTATATTTGGCATTGTACATTATTTACACACAAGACCTAACAACAATCGAAAGTAATATTTCTGTAAAGACAGTATCAAAATTAGCAATATGCAAAATAAGGGAGTAATTAATAATTTAAAAAAGATGTAAGAAAAAGAGGGGTGTGTTTCATATTTCATATTTATTTATTCAATAACAATTTTAAATTGTGTGTGAACATACAACAATAATTATAATACTAATATAATCAAATAATTATTTCAATAAAATTAACATTACATCAAATAACTAATTCAATTGTGATCAAAATTACATATTTATCTAATTAAAAATAAATTAATAAATTAATTGCCATGTCAAAATAAAATATAAATAAGAATGTCAGAATCAGTCCATAATATATCATGTCAAGTTAAAAATAAATTATAATTTTTACATGTCATTTATGGAGTAATAGCATTCTTTTAACAGGTGCCGCTTGAGCTCAGTTTCAAAGTCCCTTTTGTACAATAATGATTTTATATCGACAGGCAATTTATTAAAAAGCTTAACCGATCTATAAAAGGCGCTATGTTTCACAATATCAAGACTAGGTATATAGTTAGTTTGCAGGTCTTTCCTTCTTGTACTCTCCCTTATTTCTCCTTCTTCTCGACTTTCATGCTCATGAACATATTTTCTCAAATGAGTGAATAGTACTAGCATGTATAAACATGGAACTGTCAATATTCTAAGCTCTTTAAAATGTGGTCTGCATGATTCTAGTTGCTGAATCCTTACGATTGTTCTGATTGCTCTTTTTTGGGCAACAAACGCCTTATGAATATTGTACTCATAACTTCCTCCCCAAAAAAGTATGCTATATCTTAATTTGGACTCAATTAGCGCGAAGTATACCTTTTTTAAATGTTCTATACTAATTTCATTTCTAAGACTTCTGAGTACATAACAGGCTGAACTAATTGAATTTTCTATATGTGTTAATTCTGACTTCCAATTTAGTCTATCGTCTATGTATACTCCTAGAAACTTAACTACCGAGGTTTGGGTGACGCTTTCACCGTCAATTTTACTATTCAACCTTTCATTATTTTTGGCAGTTGAACGAAACAGTATTACGTTTGTTTTGCTAATATTAACTTTAAGGCTGTTCACAGTAAACCATTTGTAAAAAGTGTCTAATGTCTCATTAACCTTAACATTCAAAGTGTTTATGTCATCGGCGGATACTACTGCATTTGTGTCATCAGCAAACATAACCAACTGAGTAGAGTCGCCAATTATTTTAGTTACATATTGTATAAGATCATTAATGAATGTTAGAAAGAATATTGGTCCTAATATAGAACCTTGGGGTACACCGGCATTTATTTGAGATATGTGTGACTTATGTGTTTTCTCATAAAGTGCATTATCATGTGAAGAATCTGGTTCTTTAGTGCAAGATTTTATTTCTACAAACATTTTTCTATTTTTAAGATATGATGTCAGAAGTTCCAGAGACTTACCCTGTACTCCATAGTAGTCTAGTTTTTCTAATAGTAACGAATGGCTTACTGTGTCAAATGCTGAGCTTAAGTCCAAAAAGAGTGCTGCTACTTTCTTCTTATTGTTCATTCTACCCACGACATCCGTTATAAGTGTGTAAATTGCATCTTGTGTCCCTACAAACTTTTGGTACCCAAATTGTCTACTACTGAGTACTTTGTTTCGATTCAGATGCGTCAATAACCTGTCTTTAATTAGCTTCTCCAGAATTTTTGAAGTAGTAGTTAACAATGAGATAGGCGGCCTGTACATATTCGGATCAAGTCTCGATCCTGTGGAAGAGATATCTCACTATCTTCCTCGGAAAGTCGCTTTTTAATGGCGTTTGCGACGCAGTTTGTATAATGCATCCTTTTTCTGTCATTTTTCAATAAGTACAATTTAGGATTTCGGGCTACCGCTGCTCAAATAGATAGTATAGTAACACAGATCATAAACAATATCGACAGAATTATACAAAATTGCTCGGTCCATAGGCAACTCGCTGATACGCTAGCGGGACGAGCCTCTTAATAAGAAGATTTATTATGTTATAATAAATAATAAAAAATAAATAAATAAATAAAATTTTCTTTTTTGAAATACAGTTACTGTGAACGTTATACAGGATGCCGATATTTTCACCTGCATGATTATACTAGCATCTTGTATAACATCAAAGTAACTGACATGCCATTTTTGCAAAATCCATTAATTCTACATACCATATTGTTATTATGTGTAAGTAATTACTTGTAAAGAACACATAATTTGATGGATAACATATTCAAACCCTTATTGTGTGGCGAAAATTTACATTATAATGGGCAATGTATCATCGCAAGACTTTGAGTGACGGATGCGTGAAAATTTGGTTAAGGAGGCCGGATTATAATACCTACAACCGTCTTCCCGCGGCTTTTGTCGCGTGAATCCCACAGGAATGCATTTGTATATAATGTATCAAATATATGTATAGATAAAATGTACCAAGATATGGCTCGTCTGTGTGTAAGTCTTTATCTTAATCCTTTCGACGGTTTACGCGTGATTGTGTATAATGCACTAAATATCTATTGTATTCTATTCTATTCTATCACATACTCACAATACCATCTAGCCCAAACTAAGCAGAGCTTGTACTATGGGTACTAGACAATGGATAAACATACATATATACTTTTTTTTTGTAAATACATACATATTATACATAGAAACACCCAGACCAAGACAAACATCTATGTTCATGCACACAAATGTTTGACTTGTGCGGGAATCGAACCCGCGACCAGTCGTGCGTGGCAGTCAGTTACACTAACCACTACGCCATCGGGACCGATCTAAACATCTAACATCGTCGCCAATACCGTTACCTGATTGTGAGCCCTTCTTGACTTACTCTTATAATGCCTTCAGTCTAACCCTGACAGGATGGGCAGATATCTATTCCACCCACAGTTGAACCGACTCGGGAATTGAACCCGAGATCTTATGCTTAGTATGCATGAGATCCCGGGTTCGAGGTATTACAGCCACAGTTGGCTCGACGCGTGTATCTTACCCGGAAGTTCCGTCTACTAATTTATTACAGCGCCATCTATTGAAGTCCTACGGAACTATGTAGCTTGTCGATACGCGAAGAGTAGAGAGAACGCTGGCACATTCTCGAATCTTCGTACTGGTTACATACGGGTATAGCGGTTCTAGAAATCTCCAGAAACACTTTAACCACATAGAAAAGCCAAGGCCAGCGCTCACCGAGTCAGTTTACAATCGTAAGCGGTCAAGTATTCATCGAAGCGAACGGAAGCGAAAATACCACAGAGTTTGAAGCAGTTACAGTGGAAAAGTGTAGTATAGTGCTTGTTGTGTTTTAAATTTAATTGTGTGCTAGAATAAAACGTGTTTTAGTCGGTAATATTGTTTACATTCTTATCCGTCGAACCCAGCACGTAACGATATTAGTAAGGATATAGGCGTGAAACGATGTAAGTATTATTTGAAATGAAAACAGCCAAATATATAAAACTAGTTTTCACCCGCGGCTTCGCTCGCGTAAATGTAGTTTAGGTAAGGTTAGGTTTGTAACAGTTATTTTTTCTGGATGAATGGTACCCTATGTCCTATTCTGTACCCCTGACAACGTGTATGCAAAATTTCATGTTGATCCGTTGAGTAGTTAAGGCGTGAAAGCGTAACAAACAAACAAACTCATTTTCGCATTTATAATATTAGTTAGGATTAAAATATCACAAAGCAAAACAAAACTAGTATCTTACGAAACATGTTCCTTCATCTCTTGAGTAACAAATCAAAACGAGAGACTTTATCACGAATGATTTATGACGAAAGATGAAAGTTGAACCTCGGACCAGACAAAGGGCTAATTACTGCCCTTTGACCACTTTTACCAAGTTTTGTGGGCAATTTAAAACCGCCTTCATTCTTCCCACTTCCCATGAAACTTAATCCTTTGATTCCGATTTCTTTGAGAACTTTTTAAATTTAAAAACAAGTGGCAAGCTTGGCTGTTTCGGTTGGCACTGTAATTAGTTCATTAAATGCGAGTGATTTTTCAGTGAATATTTTTTGAGAAAAATTTAATGCTGTTCTTTTAAGCAGGAAATTATTCTGAATTTGTTTTTTAATTAATTATGGCGTTGTATATTTCAAGATTTTAGTTAACTAGCTATGTTCCGCGACTACACCAGCTTCGTGGTTCTTAGAATATTGATGGATAACGCAATAAATATGATACAATCTTTTTTCAATCAAACTGTACGTTCCAGGGATTAGCGCGTTTAAATAAAAATCAATATTTGTAGCTTTATAATATTAGTAAGTATTGATTATTTGCTACTAGATTTTGTCCGCGGCTTCACTCGCGTATTTGTTGATTAGTAACCGTATTTTTATCTCGATGAAAGTTATCCTATGTCCTTTTCTGTTGCCTTGACAACGTGTATGGGAACTTTCATGATGGTCGGTCGAGTAGTTAAGGCGTGAAGCGTAACAAACCAACTCACATTTGCATATATTAGTTTTGATTTAAAATATTTTTTGTTCAGTAATGATAGTGTTATTAATCGATTGGAATTGCCCTTATAATGTTGGCTCAATATGGGTTAGTACCATCAGTATTCCTATTTCAGTCACTAATCAAGGCGTTTTAACTAAAGTATGCTCCATTGTTATTGTTTTTTGGTACTAATATAAAGATTAGACAGCAATGTATCGTAGAGGATACAACATACAGACTTTAAGAAGCCTGTATGTTGTATCCTCCGCGATACAACTTACCATTAGATGAGCTGACAGATCGGCCCCATCTCACGCTATATAAAAAAAAAATCTTTGACGAATCCCAGCGCAGATCTTATACTGACTTTGAGCTTTGAAAGTACAAATGCACTACGTACACTTACATTATTATTGCATACACATGTCGTGCGATATATCTATAACTGGACAAAATATCACGACAATATTGACTGTCTCGTTTCGAACACACTCAGGTCACTATACCCGAGATTTGTTGTTCTTATTTAATACGTTAACTCCCACACTAAAGATAATACTTGTATCATAGGGGATATCAGAAAACTGAAATAACGAACACAAAGAACATGAAGATATCCTAATCCTTATCCTAACTTTTATTATACATGTCAATGTGAGTCTGTTTGTTTCTGTGTATGTTACGCATTCACGCCTTAACTACTCGACCTTAACTGCCTCCGTGGCGCAGCGGTAGTGCATGCGACTGCTATACATGAGATCTCGGGTTCGAATCCCGGATCGGGCCAACAAAAAGTTATTGGGTTTTTCTGTTAAGAAATCTCAATGGCAGCCCGGAGTTAGGAAGTTGGCGGTGTTAGTCACCCCCGTGCCTCGGAAAGCACGTAAAGCCGTTGGTCCTGCGCCTGATCACTCTCCGGCCGTGTAGGATTACTATCCCATCGGATTTTGAGAGTTAGGCAACAGAGAGTGCACTTGTGCAGGCTTGTGCACTAAAATATCTCCTGCGCAGATGGCTAGTCTCCGTTAAGATTGGCTGCCGTGACCGAAATACGGTCTAAAGGACATTATCTTTATTACTCGACCAAACGTCTTGAAATTGCGCATACTCGTTGCCAGGGATACAGAAAAGGACATAGGATACCTTTCATCCAGAAAAATGTAGGTACTGAACTGAATTATAGAAATTTATTGTCAAAATTCAAATTTACGCATGCGAAGCCGCGGACAAAACCTAGTGGCATAATAATTTGTGGATCGCATTTTATATGTTGTATGGGAATCGAGACTAATCCATCAGTGGAAACGTGAACCTAAGCTTAATAGATTGTATAAATTAGGTTTATCTAGACTAAATTATAATTAAATTTTTATCGCTCCTTTAGTTGTCTTCTTTCGACTAAATAATGTTAAATAGTATCTCTAAAGATTAGCATTCAGTTTAAACTAAACTAATAAATTAAAATAAGATCTAAGACATTAAAATTTCGCAATACTTTAATTACGTAAAAGAGTAACTACAGCTATTAGGATGCTGTATCTATTAAACTATACTCGAGAGCAAAAAATTTACTCACAGTATATTTTCCCACTGAAAGGGCTCATCTAGAACTAAAATTAAAACCTTCATTTCATGCTTTTTTTGCTCTCGAGTGTAGAATCTATAGGTAGGTTCTCTTTAAAGTGGCTAAAGCATTGCTGGCGAGATGAGGGTGTAATAACCCTCTGGCTACCCTTTCGGGGTTAAAGACTAATAATATAATAATAATAATAATATTCTATCACATACACACAACACCAGCCTCTAGCCCAAACTAAGCAGAGCTTGTACTATGGGCACTAGACAATGGATAAACATACATATATACTTTTTTTTTGTAACTAAATACATATTGTACATAGAAGCACCCAAACTAAGACAAACATCCATGTTCATGCACACAAATGTTTGACTTGTGCGGGAATCGAACCCGCGACCTTAGGCGTGGCAGTCGGTAACACTAACCACTACGCCATCGAGGCCGACAAATGTAGGTATGTCCTAAACTAGAAGTGTATGACACGTTTACTGAGTATTCCGTCCATCCCGAATTGATTGGCGCCAATGTGTGCACCCGATCCTGTGGACAAAGTGTTGTTGGGTTTTTAAAAGCTGATTGGTAACATCAATATTAAGTCTGGAAATGATGATGAATAACAGTAGTGTTTACTAAAATAATTAAAAAAAATTTGCATGTAGTAGAGTGTAGACCAACGAGTATACCCACACGTAAACTGTTGAATGGATTTATATGAACTATATATCTTCTACGCCGAGTGGGTTCAAATCTTACATAGGTTAAAAATTATCATCATTTCAGCCTATTGCAGTCCACTGCTGGACATAAGCCTCCTCCAGGGTGCGCCACAAGGCCCGATCTCCCGTTTTCGCCATCCAGTCACCTCCAGCCACCTTTTTCAGGTCATCGGTCCATCTGGCCGGAGGGCGTCCTACACTACGCTTGCCGAGTCTTTTAAAAATTATGTGATCCACAAATATATGTTCTTTGTGTCCGTTGTTTGAATGTTTGTGAAATTCGTGCACATTTATGGATGTTGTAATTTTAAAACTAAAACTCATTTAAAACTAAAATGATACTTAGTACATAGATAGACATGACCTGGATACTTTTATATCCCAATATGCGTTCCTATGGGATTCACGCAAACAAAACCACGGGCAGAATCGATGTAAAACAAAACAAAAAGTTCCAATTTTAAATTTGAAAATTTGTCGCGACTCATGTCAAAAATGGACAGAACATGACCCCTGTAAAACTTTTCAGCTTGAAACTTTTTAGGGGCCCGTTCATCTAAATGTGAACTCGCAGCCCAACACTTTGTAGCCAGGGGGCCAATTCTCGCAATAAAACTGTTCAAAATAGCGTACCGGTCTAGTCTCAATGAAATGAAGATCACAAATAAAATTGTGTTCTGCTTAAAAAAAAATTAAAAATATTAGCTCTGTATATTAACTGTCCCACTCCTGGGCCCGAGCCTTTCTTTAGTGAGAAAAGGGTTAGGCTTAGTGCAGGTTAGCAGACTTTACATCGGCCTCGATGGCGTAGTGGTTGGTGTAACCGACTGCCACGCATGAACATTTGTGTGCATGATGGATGTTTGTCTTGGTCTGGGTGTTTCTATGTATAATATGTATATATTTACAAAAAAAAAGTATATTATGTATGTTTATCCATTGTCTAGTACCTATAGTACAAGCTCTGCTTAGTTTAGGCTAGATGGTGTTGTGTGTATGTGATACAATATTATTTATTATTATATATCTTTGAGAACATTATGGACAACTCCCTGATATTTATTTCTTTATCGGAACAAACAAACAGTTATACAATATAAGTTTATATTAGTAGGTATTACAGCTACGGTCAACGAATGTACAACCAACGATGTTGTCCACATGTTCTCTACAGTTTTTCTTAATATGCAGGTTCCACAGGGTGTTTGTCTTTCCCTTTAAAGCGAGAGATAAATAATTATTTAATACGCACAGCACCGAAAAGTCAAAGGTGTGACTGAGAGCCTTGGAAACGAACTCAAAACCGCTGCGTGGTAGTTCCACGGTGTCCTCTTCCTCGTCCATTATCAGTATCAGAATTCTGATAATAATACTTTACAAATTACAAAGGTTTACGTACGGCAGTACCTATTTAGTTTTTGCGACATAGTTGGCAAGGAACCATACTTGCCATGGTAACCGGTTATCGTAGCCTTCGATAGCTTTCAAAGACTATCCATGAAGAAGGACTTGAAACTGTGATCTCGATTAATCGTGTCGTCGCTTAACTGTCTAAGCAATTCATGGTCCTGCGCTTGGGAAGGAAATCCTGCTTAATAAATTGTCTTTTTACTCTGTCATAATTTACATTCTACCCGAGCATGGGAAACCATAGCTAGACTTCATGATACTTTGAGCTCATTCTGCCTATATAGAAACACCAATGATTAAATTATTTTCGGGTACTTTGAAATAACTACACTGGAACATTGAGACAACTACCATCTTGGTCTCCCCGTGATCATGGCTGCTGAAAAGCAACCGAATAGTTTAATAGTACTAGTAGTAGTGTAACAGTTTCTAAATTATGTAATAAAGTGTCAAATAAACAACGCGATAAAATCCATATATAGTAGTTTAATTTCAATGGGAAAGCTTCTAAAAAATCTTAATAGACTAGTCAAAATCATGAAGCAACTGCTAGCCAATTTTATCGTATTGCTTAAACGTTGTCCCAAAACAAAACATTTTTAACAAAATGGCATCCAAAACAAACAGCCGTTTAATAAAAAAAGCAAACAAATTAGTAAGGCAAAATCGCTTAATTTAACGTAAAAATGTCGCCTTCAAAATCACGAGCTGTTAATAGACTACTTAAAATAGGGACCCCAACTAAAACTAATTAAAATAGGGAACCCAAGACCCTGTCAACTTATTTGATTCTAATATTAAAATTATAGGATCAAGTTAGTAGAATTTTAATGTATTTTGACAATTATCTGTAGTAACTTGTAGTAAAGTTGTAGATTTTTAATAGAAAGTATAAGGCAGGAATAGCATTTGCCAATTCTTGTAGTAAACCTGTTCAAAAAGAGTATCTATTCAGAGTCAGTGTCATAAATATCACAAATGGTATAATCAACAATTGTAAACGTAAATTGAATTTCGCTTCACATTTAACGTTTATCTATATATTAAAACGTGAAGCAAAAACTTTGTACCCCTTTTTACAAAAATTGCGGGGACGGATGAAATTTGGCACAGTTAAAGTTTATACGAAGAAGGAGTGACGAATCCTAATATTTTTATAAAATATGCATTAGAAATACATTAAATTAATGAAAAAGGACTACACGCACACAACCATGAATTTGACACACGCAGTCGAAACGCGTAACTATGGTTACATATATGAATATATAATGATATAATATATCAGTACCTGCAATATCTTACAGGAAAATTTCGAGCAATAGGCGACCGCTAGTTACATTAAAATGGCACAGTTAGAACAGTATATACTACGGAGTTTGGCCTTCAGATGTCTGACGCAGCGGTTTGCGACTGCTGTGCATGAGGTCTCGGTGTTTCGTTGCCCAGGTCAGCCAACATGCTATTAGGATTTTCATTCTAGAAAGTCTGGAACTATGATCGACAAACAGCAATTGGCCTCTATTACGTGGTACCTAAAAACTATAGCTGGCATAATCAGTTTGTAAAATCTCTTCGGAGATATATGGGATTATGAACGTATTACAAAAATCAGGTATAACTCACAAAACAAGACTTTCGACTCAGAAGTACGGGTGAGATTAGCCCCTAACACAATTAAGATACAAACGAATAAATGAAGCAGAATTTGAAATTGTGACCGCGAATAACTACGACGAGATTATAAGTTCAAGACATGTTTCATCATTAATTGTCATTTTATTAAAAATAATCTTAGTATAAGTAAGTATCAAGGTACTTCAAAACCTATGAATACTCACATAAGACCCTCTCGGCTCCGAACTCTAGACTTATCTAACAGAATCCAAACCCCATCAAATTTCGTGTTTCCTAAAACCCGTCATAAACTCGTGAAACGTCAAATATAAAAGTGCTTAAGGCAGTATTTAACGTCGCAGCAATAATTATGTGTTAGCACAGAACTGCACACAGTATTACTGTAGGTTTTGCATTTCCCGCTCTTAATTAAGGGGCCAGCGTCCTGCGGTTGCGTTAGAGCTTGTTTATATGCACCGATGTCGCTCGCGTTAAGGCCCAGAGCTTTCCTGAAGATCCTACTGATATTGCAAACGTGAGTTTCTGAAGATGGTATTCAATAATCTTTATCGGATTTGGCAATTATTAAATTATATTAATTTGATGAAACTTGGCAGATAGATAGACCTCATCTTGAATTGATACATAAAATACTTTTTACCCGGTTATAAGTATACCTAAAAAAATTCTAACCGATACTTCACTCCGAACGATAGAAATTTACGATGAAGGTTAATATGATTTCTTTTTTCCTCAGCGTTTTACTTGGTAACCCTGTACCCGAGTAAAACCCTAAGGAAAAAAAGGAATCCTATTAACCTTCATCGTAAGTTTCTTTCGTTCGGAGCGAAGTTTCGGTTAGAATTTTATTAGGTATACCTGTAACCGGGTAAATAGTATTTTATGTATCACTCCAAGATGAGGTCTATCTATCTGCCATGAAAATGTCTAACCGAAACTTTGAACGAAAGAAACGAACAATGACGTTTTTCCGGATTTCTGTTTTCAAAATGACATTACCTCGTTTTTCGGACTACTTTATGAAAGGGTTAAGGACAAGCAAGAGCAATCAGCATACAGGACGAATTTCGAAATAAATAAGTTTGACGGTACGAGCAGTAGGCCCGAAACTTCGGCATTAATTTATTATTAATCCTCAGAAGGATGTTAGGTAATGTTTATTTTGGATTGTTGACTGTACATTAAAATATACAGGCAATTTTAAGTGAAGGAGACGAAGGTAACGGAACTTGCAACTCAAAACTTTTACTATCGAATATCCATCAAATATTAGTATCTCAAGACCTATTTTTGTAATAAATTCTGTTCTAGGGTCTTAAAAATAACAAACATTGTTCTCCTAAGTTCAAATAAAGGTCTCATATGAACATTAATTGCAATTCAGTCTACATTTGAGTTTTATGAGACTAGATCGAAACTCTATATCAAACAATTATTTTACGAGAATTGGCATTTAAATATGATGACAGATTGACAACCTTTTACAGTTCGAAAAAACTCTTATAAAACAGCTTTGTCGGAATGTCTGTTATACAACTTTCAACTCAAGAACCGTAAGAGCTAGTGACTCGCGGTCAATGCCATTCGACTCAGCGTAGTCGATATACCCCCAAAATGACGATGACCTTTGACCTCTGACCTGGGTCACGTGGTCACGTGGTATCACGTAACCTTTGCATATTACTTGAACCATTTTTTCGAGCTCTAAGATTCTCACTTGTTTCTATTTAGTTGTGGCTGATCTTGTTGATGTCTGTTCTTATGTCACGTAGACATTACTTGCTTTTAGCTTGTTACACAAGTGCAAGTTTATTATTTACTATTAATTTTTACTTTCATGGTATAATGGCTGCAATACTTGCACATATCTATAATAATAATTATTATAATGAGAAAAGAATTGGTATTTATTTGTAAAGATTTACCTCAAAAACTACACAAACGATTTTAAAAATTCCTTCACCATTAGAAAGCAACCAATAGAACATAGGCTATAAATTATTTAAAAATTAAGTACTATTACTACCATAATCTAAGTCAATCTTCTTTTTCGCGAGCGAAGTCGCGGTGAAAATCTAGCGATTTATAACATTGGCGATAATAATGAATAGCCATGAGTTTTTTAGGTATCTTCTCTTAGGTCTAATTTACATCTAGCTACTAACATAAATGTAAATTTAGTAAACTCACTAACCTGTAACCTTAAATAAATCTTACTCTGTGATCTAAATGTATTAATGATTTTTGACTCAGAATTTGAATAAACAGAATATTTATTCGATAAACACACATCTCTAGCAACGAGCAACACTACATTTTTTTTCTGGCTAGCTCTTCTCCTTAACCAGATGAGTGGTGTGCAGTGCAATTAGGCGTCTAAATACAACCAGCACCGGAATTATTTACTTCTTTCATTATATTACGACCCAGCCTTTTGAGTGTCAACTTTATATATAGGAACCCATTTGAGACCTGTTAGTCTACCTTACACAGACTCCGGAGGATTAAACTGGCAACTTGCATTTTTAGTTTATTCGCCTGGTGTGTGAAACTAATTATATTTTATGTGGTATATTCTATTTTGTGTTGTTATAAATTATATTTTTACCGTGGGAGAGCCACGCTTCGACACGAATGAGCCGGCTCGACCGGAGTGATACCACGGCCTAACAAAAAACCAGCGTGAAATAACGCTTGCGTTGTGTTTCCTCGAGTGAGTGAGGATAATTTAAAAGGCCGGCAACGCATGTGTGACTCCTCTCGTGTTGCGGGTGTCCATGGGCGGCGGTAATCCTTAACCATCAGGCGATTCGTCTGCTAGTATGCTAACAAAACCGCAAAAAAAAAATCTATATTTTACTTATTATTGTCTTCTGTTAACGCGAATGTTATTCATTGAAATTAAACTACTATATACGGATTTTATCGCGTTGTTTATTTGACACTTTATTACAAAATGTTGAAAGTGTAAAAATAAATATAAATAGTGTAGTAATAGTATAAACAGTTTTAATAGTTTCAATAATTTAATTAGCTTAAAAATTAGTAAAGTTTAATAATAATAGTAGCGTAACAGTTTTCAAAATTTTGTAATAAAGTGTCAAATAAACAACGCAATAAAATCCGTATATAGTAGTTTAATTTCAAATAATCTATATTTTGTCAGTAAATTTCTTTTCTCTCCTGGAAAGTACCTTTTTCTGGATGAAATTTGTTCGGTCGAGTAGTTAAGTCATGAAACCATAACAAACAAACAAACGCACGTTTTTATTTATGATATTAGTAAGGCTGTAATTAAGGTACGGTTTGACGAATACAATTTTTTATTTGGATTTAATAAATTAAGGTGGTCTGGTGGTAAGCGGTCAACGTTGCAATTGATTGCCTGCAATACCATGAGTACCACTCATGTGTTGCTGACCCTAGGGAAGAGGAATTTATGATGGGATGAAAAGAAGGGAATGATAGAGGTATGTAGATACAAGACTCCGAGACTCTTACTTACCATGTGACGTGCAGTAACAGTACTACTACGTTACTTACGCCTGTTTTCTGTAACAGAGTGGTAATTTTCTAAGTATTATTACCAAATATTTGAGAACTTCCATTTATCTTTATTAAAAACATATTATTCTATCAAATACGTGGCGCAGCGGTAGTGAATGCGACTGCTGTACATGAAGTCTCGGGTTCGAATCCCGGGTCGGGCCAGCAAAAAGTTATTGAGTTTTTCTGTTAAGAAATCTCAATACGAGCCTGGAGTTAGGAAGTTGGTCATGTTAGACACCTCCGTGCCTCGGAAAGCACATAAAGCCGTTGGTCCTGCGCCTGATCTCTCTCCGGTCGTGTCGGATTATCCGTCCCATCGGATCATGAGAGTTAGGGAACAGAAAGTGCACTTGTGTTTACTCACACACTTGTGCACTATAATATCTTCTGCGCAGATGGCTAGTTTCAGTTAAGATTGGCCGCCGTGACCGAAATTCGGTCTGGAGGACATTATTACTATTTAGTGACTTCGCTCGCGTAAATGTAGTTTAGGTTAGGTTGTCAACAGTACGTTTTTCTTGATGAAAGGTATCGTATGTCCTTTTCCGTTCCCCAGACAACGTGTATACAACATTTTCATGATGTTTGGTCCAGTAGTTAAGGTGTGAAAGAGTAACTAACAAATAAACTCACATTCGCATTTATAATATTACTAGCTTTTGCCCGCGGCTTGGCTCGCGTTAATTTACAATTTGATAATCAATTCGGGTTGTACTCTGCTTGTAATAATATAATTCAATCATTATTCGAAAGACACGTAGCGCCATCTATTATCATAAGAACGCTATTGTTGTTTTCCTCGGGAACAATAATTTTTTTTCAGGATGAAAGGTGCCTATATCCGTTTCTGTATACCTGACAACGTATAAGCAAAATTTCAGGATGCTCGGTTCAATGGTTTAGACGTGAAAAGATAACAAACAAACAAACTCATTTTCGCTTTTATAATATTAGTGAAATTCTTCGTAGCACACGGATGCGTATAATAGGTCATACACATCCGTGTGCTGCTAAGAATTTCCTAAACCTAACTAATAAACCATTGCTGAAAAATGAGGCTTCAATACACTTCTACCTACCTTCGAGATAACCAAGTATAATACTACGTCTATAGTACAATTTAAACCTCTTTTCACAAGTATGCATTGTTAATTAAACACAACTGGTACTCCTCACCCGATAGCCATTCGAGTTTTATACATTTACGTTGCAGGTTAAAAATTCTTCACGTAGTTAATTACATTTTTATGAAGGTACTTTAAAATATCTGGGTTTACGAAATGTAAAGATTGGATTTAATCATTAATGTTGACCGCTTAGTAAAAAAACTAGTAAAAGAGTTCAAAAAAGGTACTTTAAAATACCCAGGTTTACGAAATGTAAAGATTGGATTTAATAATTAATGTTGACAGCCTAATAATTTTATTGTCTTCTATAAAAACTGCCTGCCGTGGTGGTGTTAAAGGCTGACTGCTGTATAATATGTATTTTATATTATAATTATACTAGTGACTCGGCCCGGTTTCGCACGGGTATGTTTCGTTATATCTCAAAGGGCGGCTTGACTTTTGCCGACATTTTCAACTATTACCGTCACATTTCAACCAATTTAAACAAAACCTTAACAAACTATACATCTAAATCTTTCTCATTAACCACCCTGTCTATTGGTCAAAACCGCATGAAAATCCGTTCAGTAGTTTTTGAGATTATCGCGAACAAATAGACAGACAGACGCGGCGGGGGACTTTGTTTTATATAATGTAGTGATATCTTAGGTTCGAGGTCCGGGTCGGGCAGTGTTACTGAGTTTTTTTGTTAGGAAATTGTCAGTACTCGCACCGAGTCTGGCAGTGCAGTGTACTCGTTCGGCAATAGGCTCGTATTATGTGATACATAAACCCTAGCTGACAAAATGTGAGTGAAATTACCTCTATCTGCTCTTTCGGGGATTAAATCTTGAACTTATAAAATAAGTAGGTACCTTATATTACCGTCGCATAATTACGCTTGCGGTAAATCTTGAGACTCTGGGTTCGAGGGCCGAGTCAGACTAAGTATTTACATGTTTAAGTTTCAGGACACTCACAGTAACATATGTAGAAGCTAGTAATGTGCGAGGTATTGGGAATTGTTGACCCAATACAGCTTCAATCTGAAAACATAGCATGCGAAATGTGAGTACATACAGCTCCGTTATCCGTTTGTGTACTTGTGTATACAAGTAAGTTGACACAAAAGATCCCACTGGGTCGAAGTGTCGCCGGTCTGCACTGACTGGCCCCCACATAAGATAAGATAAGGTTATACATACATGGGTGTCAATAATAATAAACGGGAAAAGCACGGCTAGTGCAGGAAACATGTGATGCTTTACACTAATTTCAACATCCCTAGTCCAAAAATGTATTTGTGTAACATTGTTTTATCTATAGTGAAAATATTTTAGACCGTATTTGTAGCGGAATAAGATTGTTCTTAAGCTACAACTAATTTAGAATGCTTGCGTTAGGAGTGATTTCAATTCACTATTGCCATAGGTGGAACTTGAACCCACGCCCTTTCCATCCTAAATCCAATGCCTTATCCATTAGTTGATATGATACGTACGTATGTCTGATTGGCACCAAAGCAGAATAAAAAATTGTGAATGAAAAAAAATATAATAAAACTGATGAGCGAAACAATGTCTGATAAAATATAAAACGATGCAATGAATCAAACGATTTACTAAAATAAAACGTATATCAAGTAAATCCACTTTTTATGACGTGTGCTTTACCTTAGACAGTAGGGTTACCATGATACATGCAATTATGTATTAGTTTATAAAAAAGTCAGGATTTGAACAACTGCAAAAATCTATTAAACACTGAAGTAAAGTATATAGATACAAAGACTAAAAGAAAACGAACACTACCCCGCTTGTTAATACGCTGCAGCAATGTTAATACTTTGACGCCAGTTTCCTAAAATGTTACCTACTTGATAAGTCGATTAATTTGTACCGTCACTAGAAAATTGGCAACGCCAAGAAGAAATTACGACACACTAGTAATGGCGCTGTACCCAATTACACACTTTGCCATAAAAGCGAAGCTTAAACTGCGAGTTACTATATATAAGTTTCTGACACTTACCGTCGGGCCGTGGCTCACCAAGCACGATCACTCAGCCTAGCCGGGAAACATCACGCCACTTTTCGCCATTCACTTTTTATAGATAGTAGGTATATTATCTAGTATTGTACAGGGAAATGGGCCTTGTAGTCTAATTTACCTATAGCACGATAATTAGCAATCGTGTTTCTTTTTATTCGACATAACGTTTGCGGTACTATGTACATAAATTGTAACGGGGATTAACACGACATCACGATCATACATATTGTTTATCTTCAGATACTTGAAATTGTAACCAAGTTACATCGGTCACCATTTGTGACCATTGTGATGAAACCTGGATTTTAAATATTATATCATGTAACGGATACTTCTGAAGTTTTTACCTGCTTAACTGATGGTCACCTTATCCATACTGACAGCTTTACATCGCAGACGTGTCTAGACGTTGTAAATTTGGTGATAGATTGAATTTAGTTGACATTCAGAACACGCGACGATGTTCGATGGATAAAATTATTAGTACCTATATAGGTAACTGTTTTTAGGCTAAGCATCTGCAGAAGGAATATTATACAGTGGAAATACGATAAATAATAAAAAGAAAAGATATAATACAATAAAAGGGGCAAAAAAACATACCACCCTCCTAATGGCAAGCAGTTACATTAGACTAAAATTAGTTGCAATACCAGACATAGCTGTGGCTGACGCGTTTTGACAACCGTAGGGAAAGAAAATGAAAATTAGGAAAAGTAGTTGTCAAGGTAAGTATGTGAAACTCTGGAATGATTACTTACCGCACTTACTGCATTACTGCAACAGAAGTATTACACTAGCAATGTACTGGGTGTCCCAGGAGATGTGAATCAAATTGTACCGGGAGATTCCTTAAGTAAGAACCTTTCAAATGTGCTAAATAAAAAAAAATATGTTGTGGTGTTGGTCAAACGTACAAGATTTTCTTTGGTGCAAAAAAAAATACACTAAAATAATGCTGCGATTTCAAAACTACGTCAGTTTTAAAAAAATCGTTTTTAATTTATCGAATCAATTCTTCACAAATAATAATAGAGAAAGAAAATGAAAATTAGCGTAACGTAAATGCGAAATCTCATGATGATCGATCGAGTAGTTAAGGCGTGATAGCGCTACAAAAAAAAAAAAACAAAATCCTGTTCCTATTTCCAATATTATTTAGGATTTTAAGCAACTCTGCTTGATTTGTCGGATACGTCACTGCGGATAGTGCGGAAACGTAATCGTTCTGTCGATGGCGTATCAATGCGGCTTTTGTTTACAACTATGTTGTTGTAAGCCGTTACACTTTCATATTCCGTAAAAATATCAGCATACCACGATTCGCGTTGGCTTCTATTTGTATCTACACTAGATGTTTCCGCGGTTTCACCCGCATTTATCATTACTGCGCCGCCCCCTTGGGTTGCAGCGTGACGTTATATAGCCTATACCCTTCCTCGATAAATAGGCTATCCAACACTAAAATAATTTTTCAAATCTAACCAGTAGTTCTTCTGAGATTAGCGCGTTCAAACAAACAAACAAACTCTTCAGGTTTATAATATTATTATAGATTTGTGCTTATGCATTGCTAGTATACATGAAACAGTCAGCTCTTCCATATATGCATACAAACTGATGCATGTTTCCCGCTGAGGAAAGAGGGTGACTACGAATTTGCACTTGATGCGATCCTTGCATACCTCTCTGTGGATGAATACCTATATGTATGCATGCATGCTTATCGATTTAGGGTACTTCTAACCTGGCGTTTAACCAGAATCTCTTTAATGTGGTCAAAGAACGTTCGCCGAAGAATGCTTTCGAATAACGATAAATAAGTCGGACATCCAACTAATTTGAAATTACCGTTAATCTTTATAAAAATTTAAGTCAACGAACCATTTGAATTCAAAATCTCAGTCAAGCTTGTCAAATAATTTCCTACTATATTAATTAATCTTCAGAAACTCTGCTACCTTCAATAGCATATATAAGCTCTCGAAAATTATCGATTGACATAATCCTTTACGTAATAGTTGTTTAAGGTAGTCGGCTAGTCAGGTTTCACCGCAAACCTAGCTAAGGTATTAACTGCGATCTGAAATCCGTCCAGGCACTGAAGATTAATTCAGAATTGTGAAGCAATTTATGTAATAGATTGGGTACGTATTACAATACCAAAATTTCATAATAACTATGACTGAAATACCAACGTCCAAAACAACGAAATTCAAAATACCGAAAGTTTTAAATGCCGATAGCCGTTATATCAAAACATGAAATACCGATGTCCAAATGCCCGAAAGGATATAACCCCGAATGGACGAAAGCCGGAATGGAACGAAATACCGAATGGACAGTTATTACACCTAAGTTTGATACACCAACATTTGAAATACCAAATGTTTAATCAACAGCCTAGCCTCTTTACTAAACAGCGCCGTTTAACTAGTGGCCTGAATGATATTCAACCGTAGCGTTAGTAACAACATTTAATAAACTGGCTGGCTAATGCTTAGGCCATCCGTACGATTCCGACTTGGAAGCGGTAGGTTGTGTTATGTTCTCTTTTGTAAACCCACCCAGAAATAGGAGCCGCGAAGCGGGGCTCCGTCCAATACTCCCGTTAGTTCTACCATAGAACTGTGGAATAGAACAAGTGGAAGTGGTGAACGTAGGTTATTTCACGTTAGTTCTTTTAATTTTAGATGTAGGCTTTGGGATGTAATTTCGGTATTTTGAACTTTGGGATATGGATCTTCGGGATTTTAACCTTCGGGATATGGATCTTCGGGATTTTTACCTTTTGGGCAAATGAACTTTCGGGATTTAAAACTTTCGGTCAAACAATCATTCGGCATTTAATTTTTCGGGATTTCTTCCATAGGTATTTTAAAATACGGTCTTTTAAATTTCGGTATTGCAATACGTACTCAATAGATTTGTGTGTGTTTTCTGCGATAATAGGGTAGCTGATTTCAATAAAAGTATATAAAGATATATAGGATAGCAGCGATAGCCTAGTCGAAAACCGTTAGAATGCCACGCAGAGGTCTGGAGTTCGATTCTAAGGCGCATATTACTGACTTTTCGAAGTCATGTGCGAATTAAATAGTCGCTCGCTTTAACGGTGAAAACATCGTGGGGAAATCTGCATGTCGAAGAACTCTCCATAATGTTCTCGAAGATATGCGAAGTCTGTTAGCACGCACTGAAGCAGCATGGTGGACTTTGACCTAATCCTTCTCACACTGAGAAGAAGCCCGTGCCCAGCAGTGGGATAGTTTAATATTTATTTATGTATTAGGATGACCAACAGCTTTGAAATACATAGTAGTGAAAATAAATATGCAACAGAGAGCCAATGATAGGTCTCCAGGACTAACTCTTAAATAACAATGCGTGGACAGCAATTATTTTATCACCTAAACATCTAACATATAACAAATAAAGTAAAATTAATCAGCATTAAACCTTGTAAAAAAATCAAGACTGAGCATGCGCTTCACTGCATCCGGTTGAGTATTAAAAACATCAATGTCGAACTTTCTTGCTTATTCGTTTAAAGTATCACCCGCTCGCCAGAGAAATGTATTCTGTCTGTAATTTGTGGATACTAAAGGCATGTGAATAGGCTTATATCGTCTCGTGCTTTTTGTAGGTACGTTAAAATTTATTTTGGTAAGTAAGCCTGGACAATCAATTTTGCCAGATAACAAATTCATTAGATACACGACATCTGCTATCATATATAGGGCCAATATTATTATTACATAAAGGTTGGTAGGTAGATTGTTAAAAATAGATTATAATAGCAACATGTCTGAATATCCTTCGCTGGGTAGACCAAAGTATATTATTATTATTATTATTATTTAAAATAAAACACATTTCGTCAGTCGTATTTCTGGGACCACATCAAGAAAGCGAGCCTATTGTCGACTAAGAGTTTCTCAACCTCAAAACATTAGTGCCAACGTACTTATGCTACTGAGCCAGCGAACCTTACAAAATCTTAAAAAGATTGCATTTGCGTCATTTTACCATTTATCTGTAGACAATTCGATACAAGGTTTACAAAGAACATTCAAAAGTAGACGTAACCACTGATTTGTCAAACGAAAATCAACTTTATGCAACTGAATGTTTTTTAAAAGAGTTTCAAATTTTGTATTAAATGTGTCTTGTACAATTTCTTACTAAATGTGTACTGGTGCAGCCCCGGGGGTATCAATCATGGAGGCTTCGAGCGTCGCTTTCAATTTGTTGCGGACGTTTGCACAGAATAAGCAACGTTTTTCGTTGTAACTGGCGCCGCGCCAACTACATTTGTGTTCCGAATATTGTGCAGCTACAAGGGTGCAGTGCTAAGTATTTTGTTTAAAAACTTTTCTATGCATTCGTGTTGTTTTTTTACAAGCTGACGTTTCTTGCTTTGAGGTCCTACTTTAAAAACGACGAATGGCAGATTCAGAGAGAGAAAATTCAGAAAGCGAATTCTCATAATTAAATCTGTTTAAAATAATGGCTGTCTTGACTAAGAAACTTCAAATGTGAACTCAAATGAAATAAGTGACGTTTATTTTAATTTAGGTAAATACCGTTTGTGATGTTTATGGTCTAGATCGGAACTTTCTGTCAGTTCTTTCTCCTTTTTTATTATGGCAATTGGTCCTCAGAATTAGTGAGTGAAATTAGTTTCGTATTTATATTACTAGGCTTTTGTCAGTGGAATAGCTTGCCCTTGGCAACCATTCGTTGATGATAAGCCGGCTTGGCTCTCTCTTTTATACAATTCTTGCATATATTTATATAATAACCATACTAATTGTATGTAACTTAGTTCCTAGTAGTATATTGTAAGTGTCCTTAACGCCTGTGGCACAGGTTTACCCTAGTACAGGTACCCATATTATATTACCTATATTTTAAGTACTTTATGGACTGTATTCATGTTTTACCACTGTAATCTTGGATCAATAATAGACTAGATACACAATTCCATACAAAAGTCCTCTTTAAAACTGTCGCCAATTGTGAGTGTAGGTAATTCTAAGAATTCTAGTTGAAATAAATATACATTAATGCAAATTCAACCTTAAATCCAATACTTAAAGTTGCATTCACAAAGCTATGTACAAAAAGCAATTAATTTTTACGACCTTTGTTCGCTGCTCAAAACACATCAAAACAATTTTAATCTTATACTCATGTTTTAAAGTCTAAATTACAAAGTGACAAAAATAGTAATAAAAATTTACAATAGTTGGCGCGTTGTCCCAAACGTTGGTCAAAAAAATATAATATTTGGTAATTGATTCATATTTACTATTTCACTAGGTTTTTACTTTATGAAGAATACTTAATGATATAAACTTACCGAAAAAAGATATTCCTTCCAAAATCTCGGTGTTACGGTGGTTATTTGCACAATTTTTGAACACACACTGCGGCATTTTGACATCTTAATGTTGGCTATGATTGGATCATACTAATTTGAAATAAGAGCACAACCGTATTTGTGCTCTTATTTTTCGGCTCGTTTCTGAAGCGCTTACCGGACATCTAGTGTATTATTGATCGAAGACTGTAATCAATAAATAAATTATTATATTATTAATTATTAAAGTGTTGTAACAATATTGATACTGGACTTTACAAACATTCAAACAAGGAACATTGAGACTCGCAACAACCACCAACCAAAATTTTGACATGTCTAGGATTTGAACTCGTTTTGGTACCTAGTGCGAATAAATAAGCGTTTATGTTTGCACGATTAGTACGATTTTGGGTCGGGGTATAGTAGGTGTCAGTAGTGGCACGGGAATGTGACAAGTGGACGACTATTACTCACCTGTACCACCTTTGTCACCTGTGTCACCTTTTGGAAAAGATACAGTTGCATAAAGTTGATATTCGTTTGACAATATGTGTAGCGGTGATATTCGCCCTTTAATAAGTGGCAAAAAATAGCTGGTGCAGTGTGCATGTATTACACATCCGTCAATCCTTTCAGGATATTAAGGGGTAAGTTAGTGTATGTATATACAGGGTGTTAGGCACACGGTTGTCCAGATGAAATAGAGATCTGGTTTTGGCTATTGCCAACGCGTTCGACTCGGCCAAATTACATTTTGTCTCACAGTTACGGCGATATGACTTTTTTAAATTTTAAAATAAATGGTTGGAAATTTGGACTAAAACTGTAAAAATGTTAAATGAATATGGGTTTAACTGTCATAATGATATTTTTTATTTTAGTTAACTATTGCTACATTTCATTAAAATTATTATTTCCTATAGACACCTTGTAAAAAAATTATAACAGGCTGTCAAAGTTTCGGAAAGAGCTAAAAACAGAACAAAGTTCGACTTTGCATAATTAAAAATAATAATAATAATATTTAATTTACCTGAGTCCAACGCGTTCGCAATAGCCCAAACCAGATCTCTATTTCATTTGGACAACCGTGTGCCTAACACTCTGTATATATAAATTCGTATTTTTGTCAACATTCTAAGCCAAAATCTACAAACAAAAAGTCGTCACGTAATTAAATTTAATATGCGTTTCATTATAAACCTTTCGGTTTACTTTAAACACCAGTCAAAGTCGGTAAACTAATTCTCAGAATATAGAAATATGGGTCATAGTATGTATGTTTGCTTTGTAATGAGCACAACGATGCTGGAAGAGACATTTTGTTAAAAAATGGAGAGTTACAACATAGTCATGCGTTTTCAAAGTCAAAGTCAAAAAACATTTATTTACTTAGGTCACAAAATAACACTTATGAACGTCAAAGGGGTTAGTGAGTTTGTTACATTTACTAAATTTACATTTATGTTAGTTCCAAGGTTCAGGCAAAAGGTTAGCCTATGAGAAGATACCTGGAAGAAACTCAAGGCCACTCTTTTAAATCACCATCAAATTACTGAATGGGCTGCTACGATTAAAACAAGATATTAAAATTATACAGGTTACGAACTTTACCTATTGAGTGACAGCGGCACACCAGGGGCCAACACAGTAGCTTTTTGATTTTGTCTAGCATTACTGCAATTGATATGTTTATAAACAAAAATAAAATATTTAAATCGTTACCATGATCGCTGCTCTAGTAATATAATCGCTTTAAACTTGAAAACAACAACAAAAAAAAAATATATTAAGCTGTTCTCAATTAAAAAACCTGTTTTACATAATATTGTATAACGTTTATGGGAATGTTAAAAATAAACAAATATAAAATTAGAAAGGTAGTAATAAAATTATGTCCTTTTTACTTTTCTAATTTTGCAGCTTATTTTGACGAAAATCTATACAATGTACTTTTGACTTTTTGATCTTTATAGTATTATTTTATATTTTTACATAATTGAATTACTATACTATTATTCATTCACTCATAGTGTCATTAAACAAATAAAACATAAAAGTAGTATCACTCTCAGGGCCACAAACTGTCTTTAAACAAAATCATGTCGTTACTCAGTTAGAATGCGACAGAATGAAAAGCCAACAAACACAATTTAGCATTATAATATTGGCAAAGATTTCAGAAGAGACTTCAGCTAACTTTTCAGATTCAAAATCTGACTCTTCCATTCCCCTAGCTCTGTGACCAGCGTCGCAGGTGCATCTGGTACCCTCGTCACAGCTCGTCGCTAATCCCGTCAAACTGGATCCCACTTAATTTCCTCGACGTTGAACAGACACGGCCATTACAGGACGTGACTTTAGATGACATTGTTGTTTTAGCTCGTTGTTCGGTGGTCAAGAAAAATTTACGTCTATTTAGAGGTCTACGGGTTTAATTTATCTCTGTTGATAGTTTTATAGGAGTCACCGTTAATTTCTTGTTGGTATGTTTTTACAAGAGTCGTAGATTGCTCTGTTTATAATTTTTTTTTATACAACTAAGGTGGCAAACAAGCATATTGATTGTAAGTGGTCACCGTAGCCTATGGACTCCTACAACACTAGAGGCATCACTTGCGCCTTGCCGACCCTTTAGGAAAGGAAGTGGGAAGAAGAAGAAGAAGTAGGAAGGGGGAAAGGGGGTGATTGGGCCTCCGGATAGATTGATTTGTCAAAACTTTAAACTTCTTAAAATAGTGTTGTGGACAGGAGCAGTGTAATCTTTGCCTCTTGCCCGCATCCTACAACGATTATTTTTTTGAAGTTAGCTACGCACAAGTTTTATTTAATGGTATAACACGCGGCCAAAAAATGTGGAATCAAGTCTGTTTCAATCGTGAAATTTACTTTAGAATTATTAGAAACTATTAAACTTTAACAGTGATATACAACTATAATTTTGAGCCTTAGTTAAATAAATTACCATAAAGTATTAAGTTAGGCATTATTTAGCACATATCTGCATTGGGCACTGCTAGATGGGTCGCTGGTGTAGTTTCAGTACCAGCGACCCTCACACCATACAAAGCAGCGACCTGGCACATCGTGGTGGTTTTAGTTGGTAGGCCCGAAGTCTCAGGAGAGCCCGACATAACCCTCTCGCCTCCCCTTGTAGCGAGGGGGTATGCATCAGGAGCATTTCCCCACGTAAAAAAGACATTATTTAGTAGATATATTATATAAGACAATTAAAGAAAATAAACTCCAATTTTTCAGATGAGCTTTGATCGCTGCCAAGCAAATGAGCTAATGCTTGTTGTGTAGCTTTTTCTATTGTCATAATTTGCTGATATTCGAAAGGGAATATGATAATATGATACAGCACTAAACATTTTTCTAGAATGTGTATGAAATGTCAATTAAATGACAAATCATATTTATAAAGGTAATGCGTACGTAATTCAGTTTTTTATTCGATAGTCGATTTGGGCATGGTGTTATTATATTTGTCAAAAAAATCTCAGTAACGGCATCGAATCTGGAATATGCTCGGTAGGCAGCAATAGGCTCGTCCTATATGGACATGGCATCTAACTATAGCTGGCTAAAACAATTGTTACATTGGTAAGAATTCTTTCCTACACACAAGAATTTCTTAGTTACTTTCTTACTTATATAATACTAATAATTGAATGATTATGGGCTTGTGGGCTTCCATCCATCATTTACTGTTGCTTAGTTGTACTAATAAAGTTACCCAAAATAAAGGTAAAATATCTTTTCTTGTAGCCCTTACCAAACCAAGTTACCTAGAAGTTGAAAACACAGTGGTGCAATTCCATACATTTTAAACTTATAACACATTTCTTCGAAGATCAGAAGCCTATCCAAAAATCTATTATTTTAAGTAAAATTTATTCGAAACTTCGAAAGATTTAATTAAGCAGTCAATTCTTTAAAACTAATTTATACCTAAAAAATTATATAACAGAAATAAAAAAGAAAAAGAAAACTAAAACCCTCTGATAGACGTGATAGAATTCCTCCGCATCACAGCCGACTGGTAGTTTTACTGGCAGAATTGCCACGTTAAATTGAAAAAGTTATATCAAAACCTGAATTAAACTATAAACTTTTATAACCGTTTTATAGTTTTAGCGTTCTGAAATTTTTAGAGAACTGTAATAAATTTATCAACTTCACGTGAAATGTAATATTAAATATGGAAACGTAGCATATATTTATATTACTTTATAATTCTAAGAATATTGAGAATAGTATTAAACGTGACAGTGTTGGAAATACGAGAATACTCCGTTAGCTCATGTGTAGCATCGCGAGATGACCTCCAGCCACCCTGAGGTTTGATCTGAGGGTGGTGGACTGCGTGGGCATGCTTGCTATCCGATCAGTACCAGGTCCAAGAGGCGGCGTGCAGGAGCTCACGCGCGCCTCTGAGTCGTGTTTTTGTCTCCCCACAAGGTTTAGTCAATATTACCAGGGTATCTTTCCCCCGGTGAGCCCGATATAACCTCTCCGTCGCCCCGCGGAGAGACATGCGCCAGGCATTCCAAACGTAACAAAAAAGTGTAGCATAGAAACGCCTCATGCCTTATTGGCAATGTAAAACCAGGCATTTTCATCTGCCGTTAAAGCGTCTATGATCTATGGTAAAGCCTGACATTGTGCCAGGATTTCAACTTGTAGTAGTCGCTCGCAGCTCTGGCTGGCTACCGCTGGATGATATACCGACATATTAGCGGTTCGAGTGATTCACCTAAAGTTCTGTACCAAATGTGGAATCAAGGTGCGTCATAGTCGGGTCTAGATAAATTCTGCCTTGGGAAGTTAATAATAATTTATTTATTTATTAAGGATCTCCAACAAAGAATATACACAAAATTGCACAGACAAATGGACATTAGTTTTGTATAGTGTACTCCTTAAGTTATAGGAGACCACAGCATGCACATACATATAACAACAAAGCATAAAATAGAAAAATTAAAATTAATTAATTAAAATAAGCTACACGTTAGGAATTAACTTAACAAAAGAAATAAACAATGTGAAACTTAATGAAAAACTTAAATAACCCGTTCTAAGTGTGTTTTATATTTTGGTAAGGGTTGACTAATATCAATATCGTGAGACTTTGATAAATAATATAATATAATATAATAATATTCTACCACATACACACAACACCATCTAGCCCAAACTAAGCAGAGCTTGTACTATGGGTACTAGACAATGGATGTTTATCCATTGTCTAGTACCCATAGTACAATATACATGCAATATACATACAGTCGAATATCACTTTTATACTGATCCTATAGTATGTAAGCACTTTGTCGCTCGGAACACAGGTTTATCCTAGTTCGGGCAAATATCTTATAAATGCACATTATTTTATTGTTAAGATGCAATTGTAAAACTAAGAATTTATACTAAAATAAATAAATTATTATATATTATATACTTTTGAACACAAACTGTCTCATTTATGCTGAGATATAGTATATGCGTTTATGCAACTGGAAATAGTGATATCTCGGGATTTAGGATTTCTCTGTTAGAAAATTCTACTAACGGCATAGTCTGGCAACTTCCTGTCCCTTACTGGGTCTTAAAGATAAATGGGATATCTAATACGCTGCGTTTAGATTACGGCAGTTATCTGTAAAGCCCATAAATTGTGCAGATCCACAAACCTGTCGAATTTTTAGGTCTTAAGAATAACTGTAAAATTTTGAGGATTCAGATAGCTCAGACAATCATAAGAAATCTTGAAGTACATTTCCACATTTATTAAAGTAAGTGTACTTTAAAAAAAAGATGTTAGTCTGATACAAATCATTAATCTACGAGGTCTGAGAACCCAAGTACCATAAATATAAATTAACTGATGACAAAATTAAACCAGCAGTGCTCTAAAACTTAGCCGTCCATTATTTAGCGCCACTTCGACGCTAAACACTACACAGCACCGGGACTGTGCAAACATTTACTACTTTTTCCACAGTCCGCCGTCCCATATCCGGTATCATCCGGTATAATCCGCTTTTGTCCGGTCCAGACCGGTTTTGAGTGCAGCGTACACTGATCTGAAATCCGGTTTACTTTTGGATCAATATACTGCGGATGTGACATATAGAACACTTTGATTTTAGTACTGATTGATTGTAGGTGTTTTGTCAACTGCACTAGAATGAGACAGCGTGTTTCAGTACATGGTTTTGCCTCGTTCTAATCAATTTAATAATGACAATACTTCAAGAGAAATATTTCTTGACATATTACAATGCTCAACTCTAGTTTTTTGCAAATAGTAATCCTAAGGTACAAAACTAACGCTAAAACACACTTTGCTTAGTAACAATGTTTCATTGAGAGGCGATCACAAATAGGTGTCAAGAACGTCTACGGGGGAGTCAAGAAAATACGTTGTGATTGGTCGCGAAAAAAAATACTAAAGATTTTTGACTCCCCCGTAGGGGTCAAGGAAGCGCAACGACGTCAACGTCTATGACTCCACCGTAGGAGTCATGGAAGTTTTAGAAGTTATTACTAAGAATGTAAAAAGTTTACTACACCACTGATAACAGCCTATGAATGATTACATTGCCACGGACAAGACTTGGGCGTCTGTAGACATTAAAAATAGGCTGAGCGTGCTGCCAGACCAAGACAGAAAGATCAGTCATCTGGTACTACAACAACGCCTTCTTAAGGAGCCTGTAAAACCTACTCACCGCAGAAACACACTCTTGAGATAAATATAGATTGTTTAGAGATAGATTAGATCTAGAAGTAGATTCTTTAGAGATACTTTCTTATCTTATCTTATGCGGGGGCCAGTCAGTGCAGACAGGCGACACTTCGACCCAGTGGGATCTTTTGTGTCGACACTCTCCCAATAACGATTGCCATAGATGTTCATGGCAGCCGGGACCAATGGATTAACGTGCTTTCCGAGGCACGAAGCAGGCGATAATTGTCAATCAATACGCACATAATTTCGAAAAGTCATATAACTTCCGAAAGTCAGAGGTGCGCGACGTGGGTTCGAACCCGAGACCCTCTGCATTGCAGTCTGTTGGTCTCCCCACTGAGCTATCGCTGCTCGAGATACTTTCTTAGTTAAGATGCTTTAGTGCAATGCTAAATATCTTAACCGTTAAAGGCAAAAGCAGGTTATTATATACTAGGTTCCTTTTAGAAAATCTCAATAACCCTGTCCGAGCCAGAAATCGAACTGACCTACTGACCTTTCTACCAACATTAAGCGTAACAGAAAACTTACTTACGAAGGCATTATTATTAATAATATCAAAACGGTATAAGACTTACAGTCTTGAACAAAGGTAATCAATAAACCTATTAAGTAAATATACCCAAATTAATTTAACCAAACAAATAGAGGAGTTGTGGAGTGATTGGTTCGATTAGCGGCTCCCTAATTTGGTATAACAAGTGGAACTCGGAGATAATAGTCGGGGAAATCGGTTTATTAGAGCTATCATCACGTACGAGTCGATGGGTGACAGATGGGATTGGTATACTTGGTCATATTGACTATGAAAAAAGCTTAGATAAGCTTAAAGCTCTAGAATATGTTAAAACAATCTATACTACGCTTTACGGTTACGGTTGAACGCGCTAATCTTAGGAACAGCTGGTTCGAATTGAAAATTCTTTTAGTGTTGGATAGCCCATTTATCGAGTAAGCTATATAACATCACGCTACGACCAATAGGAGCAGAGCATAAATGAAAAATGTTGCAAAAACGAGCAAAATTCTCTTACGTGAAGTAGACGAAGTTACATAGTTCAGCAAGTATAAAATATAAATTGGTGTTCAAATAGCCCAGTGTCTTATTTTCCTATATATAATAATACCAGCCCTGTATTAAACTGTCCCACTGCTGGGCACGGGCCTCTACTCACTGTGAGAAGGGTTAGGCCATAATCCACCACGCTGGCCTAGTGCGGGTTGGCAGACTTCACATATCTTCGAGAACATTATGGAGAACTCTCAGACATGCAGGTTTCCTCACGATGTTTTCCTTCACCGTTAAAGCAAGTGATAATTAACTATTTAATACGCATATAACTTCGAAAAGTCAGAGATTGCCTTGGATTCGAACTCGAGACCTCTGCGTGGTAGTCCAACGGTTTCCTACTAGGCTATCGCTGCTCATGCAATGACTAGTAGTATGTTCTTATACTATTAGTCATTGCTCGCAACTTTCTCTGCGTGAAATACAGTTCGTTCACAAGGCAGTAACGTCGTAACTATGCACCATAGTAACGCCTTGTTAACTTTGGCATGAGGTTCAGATTTTATCTTGTGAAACACGTATCAATCAAAATTCATTCAACAGTTTTTACATGTTGCCGAAATAAACAAACAGACCAAAAGACAAGCATTCAAAAATGTACTGCTGTGTTCAAACATCCTCTAAATAGACAATGGATCGATTAGAATGGCAAGTCATACGTGTTCTTATAGACGCTTACAAAATCAGGAATATGATCATCTTTATACATGTTATAAAACAAGGTCCCCCGCCGCTTCTGTCTGTCTGTTCGCGATAAACTCAAAATCTATTGAACGGATTTTCATGCGGTTTTCACTAATAGGTAGAGTGATTAATGAGGAAGGTTCAGGCTGGCCGCATACATTCGTTTTCCGTATTCGATTTCCTAACACGTAATTTCGATTCGGAATTCCGTGAGACTAGCGCACACTTTAGTTTTTATTCATTCGGAATGTATACTGTAATGAATGTACACACATTATAACTATCGTTTACGTACGTACGATGCGCGCGGCGCGGGCGCGGTACCGAATGAGAATTTCCGAACGTTTGCGCCGACACAAACAAAATGTATGCAAGGGCTGCATTCCGCATGACATTATTAGGTTTTTTCCGAATGGTTTCTCCGAACGCACGGGCTTACATTCGAAACGTACCTTACGGAAATTTTACCGTTCGGAAAAAAAGCGACCATGTGCGGCAGTTACTGTATTTTATATTGATTCCATGCATTCGGAGCTCCAAATATCGAAAACGAATTCGGAAATCGAATACGAGAATCGAATGTATGCGGCCAGCCTTAAGTGTATAATTTGTTTAGGTTTTGTACTACCGGTGCGAAGCCGGGGCGGGTGGCTAGTCCTTAAACAAAATAGAAAATATCCTAAACAGTTAATTAGGCACTACTGCTAGGCAGTAAATGCTTGCCTCTTTTACTCAGGGAAACACTACCCTCTGATGCTCTAAAACTAAACGCAGAGGATCAAAGGGTTATGTCAAACTTGTTTGTCGGCCTCGATGGCGTAGTGGTTAGTGTAACCGACTGTCACGCCTGAGATCGCGGGTTCGATTCCCGCACAAGTCAAACATTTGTGTGCATGAACATGGATGTTTGTCTTGGTGTAGGTGTTTCTATGTATAATATGTACGTATTTACAAAAAAAAGTATATTTGTATGTTTATACATATATACTTTCTTTTTTTGTAAATACGTACATATTACACATAGAAACACCCAGACCAAGACAAACATCCATGTTCATGCACACAAATGTTTGACTTGTGCGGGAATCGAACCCGCGATCTCAGGCGTGACAGTCGGTTACACTAACCACTACGCCATCGAGGCCGACAAACAAGTTTGACATAACCCTTTGATCCTCTGCGTTTAGTTTTAGAGCATCAGAGGGTAGTGTTTCCCTGAGTAAAAGAGGCAAGCATTTACTGCCTAGCAGTAGTGCCTAATTAACTGTTTAGGATATTTTCTATTTTGTTTAAGGACTAGCCACCCGCCCCGGCTTCGCACCGGTAGTACAAAACCTAAACAAATTATACACTTAAGGCTGGCCGCATACATTCGATTCTCGTATTCGATTTCCGAATTCGTTTTCGATATTTGGAGCTCCGAATGCATGGAATCAATATAAAATACAGTAACTGCCGCACATGGTCGCTTTTTTTCCGAACGGTAAAATTTCCGTAAGGTACGTTTCGAATGTAAGCCCGTGCGTTCGGAGAAACCATTCGGAAAAAACCTAATAATGTCATGCGGAATGCAGCCCTTGCATACATTTTGTTTGTGTCGGCGCAAACGTTCGGAAATTCTCATTCGGTACCGCGCCCGCGCCGCGCGCATCGTACGTACGTAAACGATAGTTATAATGTGTGTACATTCATTACAGTATACATTCCGAATGAATAAAAACTAAAGTGTGCGCTAGTCTCACGGAATTCCGAATCGAAATTACGTGTTAGGAAATCGAATACGGAAAACGAATGTATGCGGCCAGCCTGAACCTTCCTCATTAATCACTCTACCTATTAGTGAAAACCGCATGAAAATCCGTTCAATAGATTTTGAGTTTATCGCGAACAGACAGACAGAAGCGGCGGGGGACCTTGTTTTATAACATGTATAAAGATGATCATATTCCTGATTTTGTAAGCGTCTATAAGAACACGTATGACTTGCCATTCTAATCGATCCATTGTCTATTTAGAGGATGTTTGAACACAGCAGTACATTTTTGAATGCTTGTCTTTTGGTCTGTTTGTTTATTTCGGCAACATGTAAAAACTGTTGAATGAATTTTGATTGATACGTGTTTCACAAGATAAAATCTGAACCTCATGCCAAAGTTAACAAGGCGTTACTATGGTGCATAGTTACGACGTTACTGCCTTGTGAACGAACTGTATTTCACGCAGAGAAAGTTGCGAGCAATGACTAATAGTATAAGAACATACTACTAGTCATTGCATGAGCAGCGATAGCCTAGTAGGAAACCGTTGGACTGCCACGCAGAGGTCTCGAGTTCGAATCCAAGGCAATCTCTGACTTTTCGAAGTTATATGCGTATTAAATAGTTAATTATCACTTGCTTTAACGGTGAAGGAAAACATCGTGAGGAAACCTGCATGTCTGAGAGTTCTCCATAATGTTCTCGAAGATATGTGAAGTCTGCCAACCCGCACTAGGCCAGCGTGGTGGATTATGGCCTAACCCTTCTCACAGTGAGTAGAGGCCCGTGCCCAGCAGTGGGACAGTTTAATACAGGGCTGGTATTATTATATATAGGAAAATAAGACACTGGGCTATTTGAACACCAATTTATATTTTATACTTGCTGAACTATGTAACTTCGTCTACTTCACGTAAGAGAATTTTGCTCGTTTTTGCAACATTTTTCATTTATGCTCTGCTCCTATTGGTCGTAGCGTGATGTTATATAGCTTACTCGATAAATGGGCTATCCAACACTAAAAGAATTTTCAATTCGAACCAGCTGTTCCTAAGATTAGCGCGTTCAACCGTAACCGTAAAGCGTAGTATAGATTGTTTTAACATATTCTAGAGCTTTAAGCTTATCTAAGCTTTTTTCATAGTCAATATGACCAAGTATACCAATCCCATCTGTCACCCATCGACTCGTACGTGATGATAGCTCTAATAAACCGATTTCCCCGACTATTATCTCCGAGTTCCACTTGTTATACCAAATTAGGGAGCCGCTAATCGAACCAATCACTCCACAACTCCTCTATTTGTTTGGTTAAATTAATTTGGGTATATTTACTTAATAGGTTTATTGATTACCTTTGTTCAAGACTGTAAGTCTTATACCGTTTTGATATTATTAATAATAATGCCTTCGTAAGTAAGTTTTCTGTTACGCTTAATGTTGGTAGAAAGGTCAGTAGGTCAGTTCGATTTCTGGCTCGGACAGGGTTATTGAGATTTTCTAAAAGGAACCTAGTATATAATAACCTGCTTTTGCCTTTAACGGTTAAGATATTTTAGTGTGATGTTGATTTTCTCTGCGTTTTATATTTTCTTAATTTCAAAACAATGTTATCATAATATTACGTTGATGCGAACGTTGCTTTTTAGCAGCCATGGTCGCAGAGAAAGTGTAAAAGCAAGTGGATATGCTTTGCATCAAACAATCATGCTCCCTCATAAACACCTTATACAATGAAAACTGAGCATACGGTTAAGCCGAATATTCGGATAAATTCGAATATTCAGTGCCTCTCTTAAAACTAGCATGCAGTTCAGCCAAAGGCGTTAACAACACTACAGAAACAGAAATTGCTAATTTGAAACAGAAATTGCTAATTTGAAACAGAAATTGCTAAAAACCTTTCTGGAAAAGTTAATAAAATGAATTTTGGGAGATTTTGCCATACTTATGTTACGATCCTTTAATTCAACCTGCACGTTTCCACACTATAATTTCCCCTACTAGTCAACAAACTAGCAGTCCCCGTGTGCACTCAATTACTAAAACCAAATACGACTTTCGAAAGGCATTCCCGGACTATCGGACCATAAAACCAGAGACTAAATTCCCGACAATGGACGCACAAACAGACACATTGAGAGGTCATTCTCATGGAGCGAGTCGTTCTAACTAATTGTATGAAGTTAAGTGACTTTATACACGCTTTTTATATGTGCGGGGTGGGCAGTAAATATGGTATTCTATTGTTACCTTGAACTTTGTTATTTCAAAATTTATTTTTTTGCTTTCTTGGTTAGTTTGGTAACTAATCTAGTTACGTCTATATAATATACTAGCTGTTACCTGCGACTTCGTCCGCGTAGATTTTAACCGAGGAACCCTATTTTTTTTCTAAAATTAAAGTAGCCTACGTTACTCCTTATAACATCAGCTATCTGCAAGTGAAAGTCCCATCAAAATCGGTTCAGCTGTTTCGGAGATTAGCCGGAACAAACAGACAGACAGACAGACAAAAATTTAAAAATAGATGTTTTCGTATAGGTACCTTATATATACTTTCATATGCATTAGATAAAAAGCTGTTAATTTGACATTACAAACAGACACTTAAATTTTTATTATTTGTATTTGTATACCTATATAAAAGTCACAACCGTATTTCTCTGGCTATGTTTTTACGTCTCTCATTATCTCGTATGTGAGCATACTACCTCGTTTTATGTGGAAGTTATAACCGGTTGCAAGGTGGTCGATGTGGAATTATTGCCATTTACCAAGCACGTATATGAGCTGCGTGCTGTTAATGAGGGTTGTCTCACAGAAGACTACCGCAGCTGCAAACGTAACCGCAATCTTTCACTACAGCGCCAAATGAAGAATAAAAGATTAAAAAGATACCACGTAAAAGAGGGAGAATCTATTCCCAGTTCCGGACTGCTACTGAGAATTTTTTGACAGAAAACCACTTCTATCACTTCGCCAGACCCGGAAATTGAACCCATCACCAACATTTGTGTGCACGAACATGGATGTTTGTCTTGGTCTGGGTGTTTCTATGTGTAATATGTACGTATTTACAAAAAAAGAAAGTATATATGTATAAACATACAAATATACTTTTTTTTGTAAATACGTACATATTATACATAGAAACACCTACACCAAGACAAACATCCATGTTCATGCACACAAATGTTTGACTTGTGCGGGAATCGAACCCGCGATCTCAGGCGTGACAGTCGGTTACACTAACCACTACGCCATCGAGGCCGACAAACAAGTTTGACATAACCCTTTGATCCTCTGCGTTTAGTTTTAGAGCATCAGAGGGTAGTGTTTCCCTGAGTAAAAGAGGCAAGCATTTACTGCCTAGCAGTAGTGCCTAATTAACTGTTTAGGATATTTTCTATTTTGTTTAAGGACTAGCCACCCGCCCCGGCTTCGCACCGGTAGTACAAAACCTAAACAAATTATACACTTAAGGCTGGCCGCATACATTCGATTCTCGTATTCGATTTCCGAATTCGTTTTCGATATTTGGAGCTCCGAATGCATGGAATCAATATAAAATACAGTAACTGCCGCACATGGTCGCTTTTTTTCCGAACGGTAAAATTTCCGTAAGGTACGTTTCGAATGTAAGCCCGTGCGTTCGGAGAAACCATTCGGAAAAAACCTAATAATGTCATGCGGAATGCAGCCCTTGCATACATTTTGTTTGTGTCGGCGCAAACGTTCGGAAATTCTCATTCGGTACCGCGCCCGCGCCGCGCGCATCGTACGTACGTAAACGATAGTTATAATGTGTGTACATTCATTACAGTATACATTCCGAATGAATAAAAACTAAAGTGTGCGCTAGTCTCACGGAATTCCGAATCGAAATTACGTGTTAGGAAATCGAATACGGAAAACGAATGTATGCGGCCAGCCTGAACCTTCCTCATTAATCACTCTACCTATTAGTGAAAACCGCATGAAAATCCGTTCAATAGATTTTGAGTTTATCGCGAACAGACAGACAGAAGCGGCGGGGGACCTTGTTTTATAACATGTATAAAGATGATCATATTCCTGATTTTGTAAGCGTCTATAAGAACACGTATGACTTGCCATTCTAATCGATCCATTGTCTATTTAGAGGATGTTTGAACACAGCAGTACATTTTTGAATGCTTGTCTTTTGGTCTGTTTGTTTATTTCGGCAACATGTAAAAACTGTTGAATGAATTTTGATTGATACGTGTTTCACAAGATAAAATCTGAACCTCATGCAATGCTAAATATCTTAACCGTTAAAGGCAAAAGCAGGTTATTATATACTAGGTTCCTTTTAGAAAATCTCAATAACCCTGTCCGAGCCAGAAATCGAACTGACCTACTGACCTTTCTACCAACATTAAGCGTAACAGAAAACTTACTTACGAAGGCATTATTATTAATAATATCAAAACGGTATAAGACTTACAGTCTTGAACAAAGGTAATCAATAAACCTATTAAGTAAATATACCCAAATTAATTTAACCAAACAAATAGAGGAGTTGTGGAGTGATTGGTTCGATTAGCGGCTCCCTAATTTGGTATAACAAGTGGAACTCGGAGATAATAGTCGGGGAAATCGGTTTATTAGAGCTATCATCACGTACGAGTCGATGGGTGACAGATGGGATTGGTATACTTGGTCATATTGACTATGAAAAAAGCTTAGATAAGCTTAAAGCTCTAGAATATGTTAAAACAATCTATACTACGCTTTACGGTTACGGTTGAACGCGCTAATCTTAGGAACAGCTGGTTCGAATTGAAAATTCTTTTAGTGTTGGATAGCCCATTTATCGAGTAAGCTATATAACATCACGCTACGACCAATAGGAGCAGAGCATAAATGAAAAATGTTGCAAAAACGAGCAAAATTCTCTTACGTGAAGTAGACGAAGTTACATAGTTCAGCAAGTATAAAATATAAATTGGTGTTCAAATAGCCCAGTGTCTTATTTTCCTATATATAATAATACCAGCCCTGTATTAAACTGTCCCACTGCTGGGCACGGGCCTCTACTCACTGTGAGAAGGGTTAGGCCATAATCCACCACGCTGGCCTAGTGCGGGTTGGCAGACTTCACATATCTTCGAGAACATTATGGAGAACTCTCAGACATGCAGGTTTCCTCACGATGTTTTCCTTCACCGTTAAAGCAAGTGATAATTAACTATTTAATACGCATATAACTTCGAAAAGTCAGAGATTGCCTTGGATTCGAACTCGAGACCTCTGCGTGGCAGTCCAACGGTTTCCTACTAGGCTATCGCTGCTCATGCAATGACTAGTAGTATGTTCTTATACTATTAGTCATTGCTCGCAACTTTCTCTGCGTGAAATACAGTTCGTTCACAAGGCAGTAACGTCGTAACTATGCACCATAGTAACGCCTTGTTAACTTTGGCATGAGGTTCAGATTTTATCTTGTGAAACACGTATCAATCAAAATTCATTCAACAGTTTTTACATGTTGCCGAAATAAACAAACAGACCAAAAGACAAGCATTCAAAAATGTACTGCTGTGTTCAAACATCCTCTAAATAGACAATGGATCGATTAGAATGGCAAGTCATACGTGTTCTTATAGACGCTTACAAAATCAGGAATATGATCATCTTTATACATGTTATAAAACAAGGTCCCCCGCCGCTTCTGTCTGTCTGTTCGCGATAAACTCAAAATCTATTGAACGGATTTTCATGCGGTTTTCACTAATAGGTAGAGTGATTAATGAGGAAGGTTCAGGCTGGCCGCATACATTCGTTTTCCGTATTCGATTTCCTAACACGTAATTTCGATTCGGAATTCCGTGAGACTAGCGCACACTTTAGTTTTTATTCATTCGGAATGTATACTGTAATGAATGTACACACATTATAACTATCGTTTACGTACGTACGATGCGCGCGGCGCGGGCGCGGTACCGAATGAGAATTTCCGAACGTTTGCGCCGACACAAACAAAATGTATGCAAGGGCTGCATTCCGCATGACATTATTAGGTTTTTTCCGAATGGTTTCTCCGAACGCACGGGCTTACATTCGAAACGTACCTTACGGAAATTTTACCGTTCGGAAAAAAAGCGACCATGTGCGGCAGTTACTGTATTTTATATTGATTCCATGCATTCGGAGCTCCAAATATCGAAAACGAATTCGGAAATCGAATACGAGAATCGAATGTATGCGGCCAGCCTTAAGTGTATAATTTGTTTAGGTTTTGTACTACCGGTGCGAAGCCGGGGCGGGTGGCTAGTCCTTAAACAAAATAGAAAATATCCTAAACAGTTAATTAGGCACTACTGCTAGGCAGTAAATGCTTGCCTCTTTTACTCAGGGAAACACTACCCTCTGATGCTCTAAAACTAAACGCAGAGGATCAAAGGGTTATGTCAAACTTGTTTGTCGGCCTCGATGGCGTAGTGGTTAGTGTAACCGACTGTCACGCCTGAGATCGCGGGTTCGATTCCCGCACAAGTCAAACATTTGTGTGCATGAACATGGATGTTTGTCTTGGTGTAGGTGTTTCTATGTATAATATGTACGTATTTACAAAAAAAAGTATATTTGTATGTTTATACATATATACTTTCTTTTTTTGTAAATACGTACATATTACACATAGAAACACCCAGACCAAGACAAACATCCATGTTCGTGCACACAAATGTTGGTGATGGGTTCAATTTCCGGGTCTGGCGAAGTGATAGAAGTGGTTTTCTGTCAAAAAATTCTCAGTAGCAGTCCGGAACTGGGAATAGATTCTCCCTCTTTTACGTGGTATCTTTTTAATCTTTTATTCTTCATTTGGCGCTGTAGTGAAAGATTGCGGTTACGTTTGCAGCTGCGGTAGTCTTCTGTGAGACAACCCTCATTAACAGCACGCAGCTCATATACGTGCTTGGTAAATGGCAATAATTCCACATCGACCACCTTGCAACCGGTTATAACTTCCACATAAAACGAGGTAGTATGCTCACATACGAGATAATGAGAGACGTAAAAACATAGCCAGAGAAATACGGTTGTGACTTTTATATAGGTATACAAATACAAATAATAAAAATTTAAGTGTCTGTTTGTAATGTCAAATTAACAGCTTTTTATCTAATGCATATGAAAGTATATATAAGGTACCTATACGAAAACATCTATTTTTAAATTTTTGTCTGTCTGTCTGTCTGTTTGTTCCGGCTAATCTCCGAAACAGCTGAACCGATTTTGATGGGACTTTCACTTGCAGATAGCTGATGTTATAAGGAGTAACGTAGGCTACTTTAATTTTAGAAAAAAAATAGGGTTCCTCGGTTAAAATCTACGCGGACGAAGTCGCAGGTAACAGCTAGTATATTATATAGACGTAACTAGATTAGTTACCAAACTAACCAAGAAAGCAAAAAAATAAATTTTGAAATAACAAAGTTCAAGGTAACAATAGAATACCATATTTACTGCCCACCCCGCACATATAAAAAGCGTGTATAAAGTCACTTAACTTCATACAATTAGTTAGAACGACTCGCTCCATGAGAATGACCTCTCAATGTGTCTGTTTGTGCGTCCATTGTCGGGAATTTAGTCTCTGGTTTTATGGTCCGATAGTCCGGGAATGCCTTTCGAAAGTCGTATTTGGTTTTAGTAATTGAGTGCACACGGGGACTGCTAGTTTGTTGACTAGTAGGGGAAATTATAGTGTGGAAACGTGCAGGTTGAATTAAAGGATCGTAACATAAGTATGGCAAAATCTCCCAAAATTCATTTTATTAACTTTTCCAGAAAGGTTTTTAGCAATTTCTGTTTCAAATTAGCAATTTCTGTTTCAAATTAGCAATTTCTGTTTCTGTAGTGTTGTTAACGCCTTTGGCTGAACTGCATGCTAGTTTTAAGAGAGGCACTGAATATTCGAATTTATCCGAATATTCGGCTTAACCGTATGCTCAGTTTTCATTGTATAAGGTGTTTATGAGGGAGCATGATTGTTTGATGCAAAGCATATCCACTTGCTTTTACACTTTCTCTGCGACCATGGCTGCTAAAAAGCAACGTTCGCATCAACGTAATATTATGATAACATTGTTTTGAAATTAAGAAAATATAAAACGCAGAGAAAATCAACATCACACTAAACGTGTGCTTGCTCAAAAGTAACTCCATTTGTATTGCTGACATCGCCACCACTATGCTGGTTGATGATAAACTCCTTGGTCGTATACTCGGATTGAGCATTGCTTCCCCATTTTAATTTGATATAATCCTAACTTCCTAACTAACTATCCTAATCCTAACTAATATTATAAATGTGAAAATGAGTTTGTTTATTGGTTTGTTACGCTTTCACGCCTTAACTACTCAACGGATCAACATGAAATTTTGCATACACGTTGTCAGGGGCATAACAGAATAGGACATAGGGTACCTTTCATCCAGAAAAAATAACTGTTGCAAACCTAACCTAACCTAACCTACATTTACGCGAGCGAAGTCGCGGGTGAAAACTAGTAATATTATAAAAGTGAAAATGAGTTTGTTTGTCTGTTACCTTTTCACGCCTAAACCACTGAACCGATCATCCTGAAATTTTGCATATACGTTGACAGGTGTGCAGAAACGGACATAGGCTACCTATAATCCCGAAAAAGATTACTGTTCCCGAGGTAAACAATAATAACGTTCTTATGATAATAGATGGCGCTACGTGTCTTTCGAATCATGATTGAATTATATTATTACAAGCAGAGTACAATCCGAATTGATTGTCAAATTCTAAATTAACGCGAGCGAAGCCGCGGGTAAAAGCTAGTAATATATAACAGCGAAGATAATATTGAACTTGTGCGTACTGCAGTTGCAACGATTGTGTCTGTACATTCCACAGAAGCTAGAAGATTGAAGGAGGCGTGGTACGCGCGCGAACGATTATTTTATGATGTCCATAACCCCATAACATCTTCGACTACTTTTACTTATAATGTTACGTGGTACTTCGATTATTACGGTAGTTACAGTGGGCTAGGTTTCAAAAACGTTGACACGGAAATTTACAGAAGCAAAGAGACGCCTCATACACTACAATCCTAGTATGAACTGAATAGTTTTTAAATAACTTTACCTTCATGACTTTACCATGACCATAAATATACATTCATTTACCTATACCCCTCCAAAAGTGTAATAATAATATCAGCCCTGTAATCGACTGTCCCACTGATGGGCACGGATTTTTTGAGTGTGAGAAAGGTAACTAAGAGCTATACTTATATTTCAAGTTGTTAGAATCGGACCCATATTGCTGATTACCTGAAGTATTTAAGATTCCATGCTGCTACCAATAATTATTCAGTCATTCAGGAAACAAGCAAAAATACAGGCTTGTTCGTACAAGCCTGTATTTTTGCTTTAATCATAACATGTAGTCTTTGATGTCATTTAGCCAGAAAATGAAACATCCATGTATACAAGTAAAAAGCAACATAGGTTATGTCAGCATCAGTCGCTCAGCCTGTACCTCAAAGAACAGGACATTCGAAGAAAACATAAATTCAGATGAAGTACGTAGTCTTCCATTTAAGCATTGAATGCATAACTCTGATGTGCAAACCATGAGCTTACAGCGTTTAGTTTGACTCAGAGCCTAGTGAGAGATCATTGAACTGCCACGCAGAGGTCTCAAGTTCGAGGCACGTATCCCTGACTTTTTGAAGTTATGTTCATATTAGTTCATTATTGGTGACTTTAAAAGTGAAGGAATTCTGAGAGTTCTCAAAGATATGTGAAGTCTGCCAACCCGCACTATGCCAGTATGGTGGACTGTGGCCTTACCCTTCTTACACCGAGAAGAAGCCTGTGCCCAGCAGAAGGACAGTTCAATACAGGGCTGATATAGTTATTATTATTATTTAAAAGCATTTGTAACGAATAACTCGGCTCCTTGGCAAAGTACCATTCTTACAAAGCGACGCGCGACGTAATAATGACGCTGTGTCTGCATTATGCCCTCTAAATAAGTTGCCGAAGCTCATCTCGCCCATTGCTGTCTTTTAATCACATATTTAATTCCATTTCCCTAAGGTCGCTAACGTCAAAGTAAACGCTAAGAATCATTTATTCATTTCGGTCACAACGCAACACTATGTACGTCAAAGGTTATTGGTTAGTGAGTCTACATTTATGCTAATTAAACTGTTACTAAATTTACATTTATGTTAGCTACTAGATCCAGGAAAAGAGTTCAGTCTATAAGAAAATAAGTAGGAAGCAAGAAACTCGTAGTCACTCTTAAATCGCCATTTAATTATTATTTAAGTATTTCACAACGAATATGTACAAGATTTTGCAGCTTTTATAACATATATATATATATATAACTGACTATATAGATCTCAAAAATAAATATAAATCTAATATCTCCTGCGCTTCTCACTTTTTTTTTACCTTGGGAATGCTTTGACGCATACCCTTCCGCAAGGCCGGCGGAGAGGTTATATTGGGCTCACCCGGGAAAAGATGGCGAAATCCTGGTCCTACTGACTAAACCTACCAAGCTGTTCCTACTCGCAATATGTGGTCGAGGCGCAGGGATCACTCGCGCATTCCTCCTGCATCCCCGGCAGATTTGGGCCGTCACTTGGTCGTGGCGGTCTCGTCACATTTTTAGTAATACTTCATTTAGAGGCGCGCGCGAGCTAACCTACATTACAATTTGTCAAAATTCGGTGTGGTGATCATAATTCAAATATTTTATTTCCATACAAATGTGTACAAAATGATACAAGAAACATTCTAAAATAATTGTTTTTAGTTAGCCAAGAAATAATTGAATAAAAGCCAATTCAAGGAGTAGGGCTCTCACGAGAACATTATTATTATCACAGCCCGTCGTGGATCGACCATTTCAATCGCTTTCTCCAGCCTATTCAAATCCGCTATATTCTATCCCTTGTTCTTAAAAAATGTAATTTGAAATCGTTCTCGCAGCGATTGGGGTCGAACGATTGCTTTGTCTCGGCCGCATGTGTTCCCGCTATAAAACGTAAAGGCTCTTGTTGTAACTTTATAACGTCTGTACTTTGCATTCGCCGCTCTGTTTTAAGTTTTCTCCATTTCATATTTCTGTTTGCAGTTTTATTTGAGGGTTAAATTGAAATGCATGTTTTGCTTGCTAGTTTTAAAATGGAAAAGTTTATGCCAAAGGTTGTTTTTAAAGTCGTTTTGATATTAAATGTGTTTTTCAATGACAGCCATACCGTAATGGAGCACGGCTCTGTTATCTTTTATTTGAGCTAAATTATTTGCATCCTCAAAGTTCAAAGTACCTTTATATCAAATGTTGTTAAACTCGATTTCAATTCTAAGCTGCAGCGACAACGTAATATACAGACTACGTATTTTTAATATTTCAAAATTCTGTGACGAAATTTATGTATTTTTAATATTGTCACAGAATAATTTTGCCCCTATGTTTTCGGTTGAAGGTGACATAAATGCTAAAATTGATTTCTGGGTCGGGGAGCAAAAAACTTTCAATCTCAGTACATAGCTAGCGAAATGTAGTGAACGGACATAAGTATTTGTACATACCCCAAATATAATTGTATACCCAAAAAGCTATGCAGAAGTGAATTACACCCACGGTTACCGGTTACCCTACGATGTTGGGTACCACGTAATTGCCGCTTAATTGGGCAGTTTTTTTTTATACTACTAAAGTGGCAAACTAGCGTACGGCCCACCTGATGGCAAGCGGTCACCGTTGCCTATGGACGCCTGCAGCACCAGAGGCATCACTTGCGCGTTGCCGATCTTGTAAAAACCTTTTAACGCCCTTTTTGAAGAACCCAACACTGTAGTCTTGTGGGAAACCCTGAGCAGGGAGTTCATTCCACAACCTGAGCGTCCGCGGGAGAAAATTCCTTTGGAACCGCTTGGTGCGGCACCAAATAAGTTGTAAGGTGTGAGAATGAAATCCCTGCCGATGGCGAGCGGTGCGATGTTAAAAAGCAGCTGAGGGCATCATCTCAAATAACTCATCGGAACACAATCTATTATATAAGCGGTAGAACACACAAAGGGAGGCAAAATTCCGTCTGAGACTTAGTGGCTCAATACCGTCTGTGAGTTTGGGCTCATCGACAATTCTCAAGGCTCGTCTCTGTACCGCGTCAAAAGGATCTATCTGGTGTTCAAGTTCTAATCTACGTGCTGCTACTGATATATTTTTGACCTAATAACTCTGCGCTCGAAGCTTCATATACAGCATTACATACACTCCAACTGCATTACAAAGCAGTCAATTAAAATAAAATTGTACCAATAATAAAAAGTTAATAAACAGCTTGATAAACCACATCAAAACGCAAACAAAACCAGCGAACACTATTAAATCATTCACCCACTTCATTTTCCAGCCAGCAACCATAAAAATGAATTAACTCGCTAATTCAACATAATACTTCTAAACACCGAATATTTTTCAACACTAATATAATTTCGAGAATTTAATACCAGTTAATGCTGACATGTTTTATGGGTCCCATAAAAACACCTCGTCGGGACCTATGGCGCCAAGGCCAGAGGTTTAATTACCCTCAAAAGCACGCCTGCTAAAACTTAATAGTGAATTAAATTTATTTTTGCTACCATTTGCGGATTTGCTAACCGGTGTATAAGTAGACTTAGACGGTTGGGGCACTCGATGTTTTCATTTTGGTAGTGTAGCATTGCTTTTGTTTGCATATCCCTGAAAAGGAATACTGAATTATAAGCGTTTCTTGTATGTACATAGGTTATTATTTTGCCATTGCTGTCTTCTAGAAACGCATGGCAAAATATAGTTAGTTGCCTACTGGATAAATTCTGGCTTTACCTAGATACCTAGAACTAAGTCCATACATATTCTGAGAAAAGGTATGGTTTATAGTATCCTAAACTAATTAGCGTTACTGAAGAATGTTATAAGAGTTCATTAAGCAAGACATATGCCCGGATTGTAGCTGGTGAAAATCTGTAGTTTATGCCTACCGTTTACGGTTCCTTTAAATAGACATGAGTCTATTTTTATATGTATGTGTTCCAAACAGGGAGAGGGTATTAATGTTTGCTACATCTGACAAATATATACAAAGAAACTTAATAATTATCAGTTTATATAGTCTAATAACTGAGTTCAGAATCTCATGATGCTCTCTCTTACCAGGCAACGTGCTCAAAAGCAGCAAATATTTTCTTATTGAAATGTTAGTTTTGCAGACTACTGAATTCTAGTAGGTATGCTTGATAATCCCTGCAACTCAGCTATAAGTGTATTCTAAAAATAAAACGAATCTTTATTCCTATAATCCCATTTAAATTCTCCACAATCCAATCGCAAATCCGAAACCTCATCCAATTTATTAAGACAAATAAACATTAGAAAACATTTTTATGCTCCGCGCCTTCTTTAAAGTGGTCTCTTTATAATCCAGTACAGTCATCGCCTGAGCCACAACGTCTGCCTCTAATTGGTGTTATACCGCGAATTACTAATCTTGAGCCTCACACCGTAGTAAAAACACTGCCTTTTTGCCAGCCCGGTGCAATAAAAAGGCAATTTTGTTGTTTTTAATTGTTTTATTTTCTTGTCTGGCTTTCATGCGATTTGAGGCTATCCCATTGGTGTTAAAAGTATCAATAAACGGTTTATTATTTTTTCATGGTCTTCTAGCTTTGAGTTTAAGGTTTGAGTTACAAATTGATTAAAGCATACTTGTATTCAATTGCCAGTATCATAAATAAATTTTCAAATTAGTTTTTGTTTATAAAATTAAGGAAATACTAATGATTTAGATCCCGAAGTGTTTTAAGAACCAGATTGAACTTTTCAGTTACATATTTCTAAATTATGTACTGTGTTGGCAGAGGATTCAGACCTGTTGTGATTGGGTGGGACTATATCTACGAAATCTCATCGCAAGTTGTGTAATACCCGGGATTTATAAACAATCGTTCTTCTTATGGACAAGCGCTTTTTTACGAGACATGTCTTAAAACAGTTTCTACCTCAAGTAACCGTAAGTCTAGCTAAAATAAAGCAATATATGAACTCTTAATGCCTTCGCAAATTTTATTCCTTAACGACTAAGGTAAGATATTATAATGTTAGTTGCGGAATGCGACGTAAACAAGTAACGTCACGAATCATCCGATCGAGCGTGCTATAAAAGCGCGCTCGGCGCGCAATGACTCACTTTGACATCGAGCGGCGGACGGAACGGACGTGCTGTGTGATCGCTGTTGGGTGATATCAATTATTTCTTACTTTATTTGTTAATGCATTTCCTGAATAAATCAATGATGATTTAAAGGTTAAAGTGCGTCTGTTATTTTTTAAGCTGTTTCACATCCGAGTCCTAACAATAAAATCTCTTAATACGATGTTATTTGGACATAAGAAGTCACGTTGTTTGTGTAATATTTACAAACACAATCGTTTCGCTCCCCTTCCGAAACTCGACATAATTTATGCCATTACCTTTTACAATACTGTCTATAGCTTTATGGGGTTAATATGTCCCAAGACATGCACATGTTCTCTTAAACATATTGGGCAATAAAATGTTAACATAAGGAAAACAGAGCCACAAATAAGTGGCGAAATAAAAGTGCCGTTAGATAGGTCCCTGACAGACAATCTTAGAGATATATTTAGATATATTGTCTTCATATCTTTAAATATGTAGCACAGACAGCTACGCCTATTTATACAGTCGTTACATGAGATTAAATGTTATTAGTAAGATTTAGATAATAAAGTATAGACTAGTAAAGTTAGAAAGAAAGAAAGAAAACATTCTTTATTACCACAAAGACTAACTACATAATTTTTCTTATAAAAGTTGAGTAAGTTGAATTATCGATTAAATATTCGAATATTCAAGTGTTTTGAATAATCGGACTGCACGAATAGCGTAGTGGTTTAAGTGATCACCTCGCCACTGCCACTGCGTCGAGTATAGTGGGTTCGAACTCCACATGGAACGAAACTTTTCATGAGCCACAAATACTTGTTCCAAGCCTGGTTGTTTTTTTGTGTCCGTTGTATGAACGTTTGTAAAGTCTCCCGCGGCACAGGATTTATTCCTAGTGAGAGAGATGTCTTTCCTTCTAAAATAAAAAAAAAAAAAAAATTATTTGGTAATTGAATGTTCGATTTTTGGTTGATAGTACAATTTGTTAATCGACAATTAGCATCATGAAAAGTGATACATATAGCCGAATATAGGATTGTAAAGCAAGATGAAAAATATTATTATATTCGCGACGGGCATGTACGATCAGGCATATAAGCACCTGAATGTAGAACCTATTCTTCCTGAAATCGAAATTTTAATCTATTCTTCAGCCTTGGAATTATTTTAAAAGATTTAGCATATTTTCTTTCACTGTCTATATAGTTTTCAGGCCGTCAAAGTAGAGACCTCAACATCGCCTCGGCTGCTATAAAGGCGGTGTGAAGGCCACTGTTCTTAGAACACACGACTGCTTACCATCAGGTGGAGTGTGGTCATTTTGACGATCAAAATAAAAAAATGTCTAGATTTTATTAAACATCATTAGCACAGTCAACCAGAACGTCACACTACCCGAAACTTATCAATATATCAAGTTATGATTTATATGATATGAATATTATTTGCGTAAGTCAACATTTTCGTAACTCAAAATATGCATTGACAATAAAATGTCAACACATAATTTGACTAAAAATTGGTATAGAAATATATGAAAATTAGTATTTCAAATAAATTTTCAAATCATCCCATGTTTTGTGACAAACACGCAGTGCTTATATTATATCTTTATTTATTTGCTTCGCCACATTCTACATGCTCGTTAACTCATAATAGCAAAATCTTTTATTTTATTTCCCTTTTCGTTTTCATTTATTTTCCAAAAAAGTCAGTTGGTATTGGTTGGTTGGTATTCTATGACGCCTGTTTTAGTTTTCTTTTTCTTTTTTATTTCTGTTTTATAATATTTTTGGTATAAGTTAATTTTAAAGAATTGTGTTTATATCATAATTAATAATTTAAATAAACAGGTTGGTATCACTTTCAGTGCGGTGATATAGGTAAATCGCAGTAATTTACCGCAAGAATGTCATCGTTGCGGTAAATTATTGAGGGTTTGGTATTTAAGAGGTGGTCTTGTTTTAGAGTGCTTGTCTCAAGTTTTCAGTCAAGCACAGTTGTGATTATAGTTCAAATGTCTTGCTGAACAGGTAATTGATACAATTTCGTTGTTTGTTATTTTATTTTACTTTCAATTACTTTGTAAAAACATTGATTATAAACATTATATTAAATAACGATGGACCAGTAAAATTTATTTAGCATGTATTTTTTGTTTTCTTCAATAAAACTCAAGCACTAGGGATTATTTATTCGTCGCGGGGACTTTAATGCCATTCAAACAACGGACGCGAAGTACAACCAGACGCGGAAAAACTACTTGTTGATTACAAAAATATTTGTCCCGTGCCACAAATTTTCGTCGAACGGCACGGCGGCAGTGATGAGGCACTACTAAAAGCAACAACGTCATCTGTGCAGTCGGTCAATGGTATGATCCAATATCCCTGGTACTATATGTTTCCAAAATCGTTTTAAAAGAAGATCAACATGTTATATAAAAGCTAGTTAACCTACTTCCTCACGCCGAAAACATTTTCCATTTTGAGCAGTTATTTCTGAACATGGCGCGTAAGGCCTGCAGAAAATCTTAATTTTAATCAGGAAAAAATAATACGTCGGGAGAGGTCTTTTTACGCAATTACCTGCGTAATTACGGGCTTTGTAATTTCGTAGTTATTAAGGTTTTCTGCCCGTCCTCTAATTATAAAACCAGGTTTATAGTCATTGCACGTATGTAAGACAATTCTGTGGTCCAGGATTTAAAACAATTACGCAGATGACGTTTCGAATGGGGTTAGTTTCCGGGATTTGTTTTTAGGAGGAAAACAAAGCCTTAATTAAATTATAAATGCGAGAGTAAGCTGGCTGAATATGCGGTTTAAAAATGGTTGGACAGTCGTAGGTTAAATGGACAGTTTGGTCATCTCAGCTTTATAGCTTTAACATTTATAAACTCACTAGCCTATATTTTTTAATGTCATAAGTGTTACTTTGTGACCTAAATGAAAAAAAATTAATAAATGATTTTTGACTTTGACTTTGACATACATAAATAATATTGTCTTCTATTTACGTGAATGTTATTGATTGAAATGAAACTACTGTATACGGATTTTATCGCGTTGTTTATTTGACACTTTATTACATAATTTAGAAACTGTTACACTACTATTACTATTAAACTTTACTAATTTTTAAGCTAATTAAATTATTGAAACTATTAAAACCATTTATATTTATGTTTACACTTTCCCGAACATAATTTAATCATTGGTGTTTCTATTTACGCAGAATGAGCTCAAAGTATCATGAAGTCTAGCTGTGGTTTGCTTCTTCTTGGGTTTGACTATTTGAATTACTGGATCCCAAGCAGGTGGTATATAAATACGTAGTATCTTGCCTATATCCTCGAAGAGTTAGGTAGAGGTGTATTCATCGATATCTCACCAATTATAGTTTTAGGTTCACCAGTCAAATAACATTACTATAGGAAGTTTATACCGACCTATCACGTCGGTCGTGTAAGAACGATAAAGCGTGATGCGCGACTGTTCGATTGTCATTTAAGCTATCAAAACTGTCAAACAGAAGTAACAAGTGATGTCGTACATGTAAATAATCACATAAATTTATGTATCCTTCTTAGTAGTTCACTCTTGACAGAGTGCTCGTGGTTGATGACGCTGCATTTTCATTGGCTAAAACAGCCCCTGCGATGCGCCTCCACTTGTTGCGGTCTTCAACGTCTCTGGAACTTTGGACCATGGAGGTTTGTGTCGCAGCTTTGATAAGGTCTGTCCAACGCGTAGGTGATCGACCGCGTGACCGTTTGCCCTCCACCTGTCCCTGGACAACGAGTCGTTCCATGGAGTGTTCGTTTGAACAACGTGTCCAAAATAATTTATGTATAGCGTTTGCAAAAAATATGTCATTCATAGTATCTTGCTTTCACTAGGCTATAAAAAAAAACCTATACACGAAATTGTAACTAGCTAAAATCTCATTTTAACTCACAGTTGAATTTAAAAAATCCTTGTTACATTTATATTGACATAAATCAGATTTAGACATTAACGCTTTAACGATCACGCATGTGGTTTGCGTTTAGGTGAATGACGTTTCGACCAGATTACACAGGCCGTAGCCACAAGCTGATTAGTAAAACGGAAACAATATGCATGATTAAATACCCGTTAGTAATTATATATATTTATACTGTGCCTCGGAAAGCACGTAAAGCCGTTGGTCCTGCGCCTAGTCTCTCTCCGGTCGTCGTGTCGGATTACCGTCCCATCGGATCATGAGAGTGAGGGAGCAGAGAGTGTTTGAGCACACACTTGTGCACTATAATATCTCCTGGGCAGATGGCCAGTCTCCATTAAGATTGGCCGCTATGACCAAATGCGGTCTGGAGGACATTATTATATTTATTATTTTATATTATTATTATTTATAACGCGAAAGTTTAAAATTTATTATTAGTAAACGAGCTTTGGATATCCAAAATATTATTAGACTAGCTTTTGCTCACGGTTTCGCCCGCGTAAAAGTAGGTTAGGTTAGGTTATAAATTTATGATAGTAACAGTACTTTTTTAAAATAAAATATACCCAATGTTTCCCGGTAATTTCTTATACGGAAGGATTTTTTTAAATCAGATGTGTAGTTTTTGAATTAAACACTTACAAACAAACAAACAAGAAATCAAATCTTTCCTCTTTATAATATTAGTATAGATAACAGGTCAGAACAATCTCTCCAAACATATTTCCATCGCCACTTTTTCTGATCCTAAAGGCTCGTGACAAGCAATTTACTTCGTATACTCGCTCAAAACTCACTTACATACATCGCCGTGCAATATGCAAATGACATGTAAAGTACCTCCGAGTTAGGTTCACGTTAAAAAGGCTCCTAAATGCATGCGAGGCTGCCGAGTTGATATTACTTTTCGTGTCGAATTTACATGAAAATGGTAATATACGAATATACTGAAAATTCCAGCTACTTGCCATTTTTAAAGAGACGCAATGAATACTCTCTGTCACAACTTTATAAACATTGAAACATAAAGAACATCTACATTGACAGGTAGAATAGCATGTTCCTCTGGATGGTACTTCTACGAGAATCAAATAGTGATGAACTGTTGGTCTGCCATGAATAGATGAGTCTTGTGTTCGATCGCAACACACCTCTGATTTTTGATGTTATATGCGTATTCAAAGTTAATCGCTCACTTTACCAGTATAGGAAAACATCGTAAAAAACCTGCATGTGTAAGAGTTTTCCATAAAGTTCTCAACTGTAATTGAAGTCTGTCAACCTGCACTGGGCTAGAGTGGTAGAATGTAAATATTTTATTTCACTTTTGTAATTTAAAAAACGAGCATTAATAAATATTTTATGTAATTATTTTTCGTTAATGCATGCCGTGGCAGCCTGTAAGTAAGGCAGCACTGTATTATGTATCCGCATTTTTTTTGTTTTATAACGTAGTTTCAATTAGTGTATGCTTTGTTGGTTGTCCATAAATAAATAAATAAATAAATAAAATAAATATGGCCTTATCCTTCTCACACTGAGAAGAGGCCCGTGTTCAGTAGTGGGACAGTTTATTTACAATTCTGATATTATATGTCATTTAAAGCAGATGTAGGAAACAACATAGAGATAATTTAAGCTGAGGACAGAGTTCTGAGGAACTGCTCAGATCCCGACAAAAGATTATAGTCAAACAATCTAGTATAATGTAGGTACCTAAGGTGATTGGAGTAAAAAAATTACTCAAGAAGTTGTGTAGCCAATAACCTTTTTACAAACAGGATGCAATCAAAATAAGGCAATTAGGCTGTGTAGATTACTGGAGTGTTCTACCCTAGATTACTAGGTCTTCTTTATAAATTTAAAAAGTGAATCGATCATTTCTCCCACGTACGTGCAAGCTCTGGATTGAACTGCCTGCTTCGGTGTTTCCCGAGCGCTATGATATGTCCTTCTTTAAACGAGGTTTAAGAGAGTTCTTCTTTTACGGTAGGCAGCGGCTTTGCTGTGTCCTGACATTGCTGAAGTCCATGAGCAGCGGTTATCACTTTCCATCAGATAGGCCACTTGCTCGTTTGCGCACAATGGCAAAAAAATTTTTTTTTGACCCAATGTTTCGCTTTATAACTCTGATTCTTTCCTTTATTATCTTTAATATTAACTTCAAACATGGTAAAAGCCTCGATGAAAAAAAATTATAAAAAACTAAAAAAAAACTACAAAAATGGCGTATTGGTTTAATTCGTCTCCACGCCATTGCTAATACGTCGATTGTTGTGGTTTCAATCCTTACAAAATTTGTGTGATCCATTAATTCTTATTTCAAGTTTACATTCCTGTAACACAGTTTACAACTAGCACGGGAGTGTAAGGGGTTAGCTCTGATGGCTGTTGCAGTTAGACCTAGATTTAACTACTTAGTGTTATAAGTGGATTTATGTAACGATCGATTTGATTTTAGACAATAAAGACATTATTATTATTATAAAAAAAAAAAGTCTGGTTATTCTTTGTATCCGTTGTTTCAAGAACCTGGGATTGTTCTTCTAACGAAAAAAAGGCTTGTGAAAATGTGTAGTGATATTATTCACTATCGCTGGGAAAACTTAACATAAGTAAACACCCATGATTAAATTATGTCCGGGTACTTTGAAATAACTACACTGGAACATTGAGACAACTACCATCTTACTCCCCGTGACCATGGCTGCTGAAAAGCAACCGAAACGTCGGGGAAAGTGTAAACATAAATATAAATAGTATAATTGTATAGTAATAGTATAAATAGTTTTAATAGTTTCAATAATTTAATTAGCTTAAAAATTAGTAAAGTTTTATAGTAATAGAAGAGTAACAGTTTTCAAAATTTTGTAATAAGGTGTCAAATAAACAACGCGATAAAATCCGTATATAGTAGTTTAATTTCAATGAATAACATTCGCGTAAACAAAAGACAATATTATATTAACATAAGTAATTAACGAAACACCTCCTACTAAGTTTCAACTGAATAAACGCTTAAACAATGTTATTCACATTTATGAGCTTTCTAGAAAGAAAACTTTCGTAATGGAGGTGTCGCAAGTTTATTAAGTCATGCACTACTTCTCTCAAGGCAACTAGATCTTGTATATGATATATTTCTGCGGGTTGTTTCCGTTATAATATCTATATATATATATATCCGTTTTAATATCGTTATAATAATATTACATTGTATAATATCTGGGCTATGCGGACATTCAAATAGACACGGGCAAACATTTTCAACTTACGAGTAAAAAGTGGCGCTAGCCCATTAGATAAGACATTGCATCTGCGATCAACAAGTCATGGGTTCGAATTTATTTGCACTAACGTCATGAGACCAGTCCTCATCAAAGCATTCTAGCTTAGCTGGAGAGGTCAACATGAATACTAGTAACCATAAATAAAAATAAAAAAGACTGGATTACAGTCCAAATGCTATCTATAAAAAAACTAAATAAAAGGAAATTAGATACACCAATAAATTAAACTTTGACTTCTTCAACTTGTGGGAATCGAATTTCATCAGACGCTACGAATTTAGTTGAACACTTATGCTATTGCGTCATTTTAGCATCATCCATGCAGCCATTATTTATTTTTTAAATACAGCGTATTTAATTACTCTAAAGGTCAATTTCACAATATTTAAGTAACAGTACTCTTCAAGTTAAATATCATGCCGTCATTGTTATTTACTACTAGATTTTGCCTCCGGCTCTGCTCACGTGAATGTTGGTTAATATGTCAATTTTCTATCCTCGGGAACAGTATTCATTTTTCCAATGAAATCATTTCTGTACCCCTGATAAAGTGTATGCAAAATTTTACAATGATCGATTGTGTCGTTCAGGCATGAAAGCGTAACAAACAAACTCACATTTGCATTTATAATCCTATCCTATCTTAACTAATATTATAAAAGCGAAAATGAGTTTGTTTGTTTGCAAACCTTTTCACGCCTAAACCACTGAACCGATCATCCTGAAATTTTGCATATACGTTGTCAGGTGTACAGAAACGAACATAGGCTACTTTCATCCTGAAAAAAATAACTGTTCCCGAGGAAAACAACAATAACGTTCTTATGATAATAGATGGCGCCACGTGTCTTTCGAATCATGATTGAATTATATTATTACAAGCAGAGTACAACCCGAATTGATTATCAAATTCTAAATTAACGCGAGCGAAGCCGCGGGCAAAAGCTAGTATACCATAAATTAATTACTATAAAGGTCAGTTTCACAATCTCTGAGAAGTATTACGCTTCAGCGTGAATATCATGCTATGGCTTTTATTCACTTTAACAAGAAAAAGACAGCATACGATTAACGCTTTTCTTGGTCGTTTTGAAACCACAGGACTAAATCTTATTTACATACATACATACATAGATTCACGCCTGTTTTCCAGAGGGGTAGGCAGAGACTACGGATTTCCATTTTCTACGATCCTGACACACTTCTCTGGCTTCATTCATTTAAAATAAATCTTATTCGCGTTTGATAACTTCAGCATACTTTGTTGATGCCAACCTTTCATCGGAGCTATTATGATAATTTACTTTACATGTAAACAAAATTACTTAACACTGCAAACGCACAACATCCGCTATGTCCACGTAATGTGGGGTATAAAGTACCCAACACTAAAAACGGAACTACCACTGCCCACCTGTTTTCAATTACTCTAACCCTCCAATGACTGGGTCACATTGGGGTAACATTCCCGTTGTGATTACGGAATCTTGGGTCAAATGTACCCGGCATTGTTCGGGAATATTTTTACATGCGTTTAAGGTTTAATGATTCGTTCGGTATTACGGCTCGTTAATGTGAATGAGCAATCTCTTTTTATGTGTTCCTGGCTTTATTTAAAATGTTTTGTTAACAGTTTTAGACGTATTAAGGCCTTCACTTTGTTTATATTTAGACGTGTGATATATAACAGTATGTTTGGAGTACTACGAGAAGTCTATGCGTTCGAGGTGTAGATTTTTTGTAGCATATATCTAATATATTACGTATTAAAAAGAAAATTGTGACAGTCTTTGGGGACTGCCGATAGAAGTGAAAACTTTAATCCTTGATCATAAACACACCTTAATAAACAAATAAAAAAAAAGGGCGGGTCAGATTCCTGATACTCTCTTGAGGGTTGTTAAGGGGGTTAAAATTTCGTTATTTTTTGCGTAGGACGCACCATTACTGAGATATTGTTAATATTCTAAAATAATTTAAAAATGGAAACCGTGGAAGCGTGTCGATGACGAAGCGTGACGATGACGCGAGTTCTATGATTTTTGTTCACTCAAGAAGTGCTCAACACGCCTAAAGAAGTTTTCACTTCAAAAATTGTGTCTTAATTAGTGTAATGTGTAGTAATGAGGTGGCCTGCGGCCGTTCTGATTACGATCAAATAATTAAATGAATTATACATAAAATAAATAACGATGAATTTTTAGCATTTCCTATGCGATGGTAAAATGTAAATTATAAACGAGGAAAAAGTCAATCCTAAAAGCTGGACTTGAATATCCTCAACAAACGGTGTCGTTGCTTAACTAATTATACTATCATGGTTCTACGTTAGGTACCTATTTAATTTCCCATCTATACTTAGGGTCTAAGCCGATGTAAGGTGCCATATATGTACATTGCTTTTACAGTTCAGTTTTTTTTTATTCAACTAAGGTGGCAAACTAGCTTACTGCCCACCTGATGGTAAGTCACCGTAGCCTATGGACGCCTGCGACACCAGAGGCATCACTTGCGCGTTGCCGACCTTTTAGGAAAGGAAGTGGGAAGGAGAAGGAGTGGGATGGGGGAAAGGGGGTGATTGGGCCTCCGGCACTCTCACTCGCCGAATGAAACAACAGTAGGAATACTGGTATTTCACGTCGATATTCTGTGAGAGGGTAGTCCTTCCTCGGTCGAGCCGGCCCATTCATGCTGAAATCAGCGAGGCTCTACTCTTAAAACAACAATTAACAGCAATTGATGCGGGCCTTATTTTTAGCAGTTCCCATGCGAAGGTAGAATTAAAGTCAAAGTAACATTGAGGTTATTTGGTTGAAATGTACTGTGTGTATATCATAACATATTATTGTGTTCTCAATCTTCAATAATTCGATTTGCGCATAACAGAAAAATCATAAGACTTGAATACTTGGAAGTATCGTTGGAAGAGCACCATTAATGCTTTGTAAAAGTTTTACTTTTATAATTTTCTCTTGATTTTAGTTTAGTTGAGAAAGTTCTCTAGAGTCGAGAATAAGACTTGTAAGAAATAAGATGTGCTTTAAACAGATCGTTCTGTTGGATATAATTGAGTTTTTACTACATACCTAGAAGTCTGCCCATTTAGTTAATAATAGTTAATAAAAAGAAGCGACGGCCTAGTGGGAAGCCATTGGACAGTCATGAGGAGGTCCCGAATGTAAACTTAATTCACGGATTTCTGACTTTTCGAAGTTATTTACTAAGGGCGAGAGAATTGAAAAATAGGTATTTGTAAAATCGGGAAGACGGGCAATCGTGCAGATGACCCTTTGTACTCACACAACCATGCACGTGCACTTACATAGTATGTATGTGTGGGTGTCCCTACAATGAGAAATCCTACATGTCTGAGAGACCTCTATAATGTTCTCGAAAATATTTGAAGACTACCAACTCGCTTTGGACTAGCGTGATGGACAATGGCCAAACAATTCACACAATGAGAAGAGGCCGGTGCCCAACAGTGGGACAGTTAAACACAAAGCTAATATAAGTATTGTTATATATAGTCAATATTCTTTTGACTAAACTAGTGCGATAGCTCAGTGGGGAGACCCACAGACTGCAATGCAGAGTGTCTCGGGTTCGAACCCACGTCGCGCACCTCTGACTTTCGGAAGTTATATGACTTTTCTAAATTATGTGCGTATTGATTGACAATTATCGCCTGCTCCGTGCGTCGGAGAGCACGTTAAGCCGTTGGTCACGGCTGCCATGAACATCTATGGCAGTCGTTATTGGGAAGTCAGTGCCCTCTAATATCCTGACACTGGTCTAGCCTTAGGGTATCGTTAGCCTTTGGGTTGCGGAGGTCAGGTGGCAGCCGCTCCGTGTAAAAACTGATATCCAATCAAATCCGGTAAGACTAGAAAGCCGACCCCAAGTGACTTGGGAATAATAAAGGCTAGGGAGAAGATATATAGTCAATATTATTATTCTCCTGCATAACGTAATCTACGATCTGAGCTATTATAAGCTGCTTGGTAGTTATCAGCATGTATCCAAGCTATTGAATTCCTATATCGATTTCCACAGGTATTAACCAGTAGGCACTGACGTCTTTACGAGATCACTGAGGCCCGGGAAGGGAAGATCTTGTGCCTCGTCGCACTCAAGCAATCACAGCACGATATCTGTTAGGTTCTCTGAAAGGAAGGGTTCTGGCAGATATTAGGATATGATTGTATATACATATGTTAACAAACGAAAGACAATAATTATAATGCTATTAATAATATAGATGTGAAATTCAAAATGTTTGGATGTATGTTATTTAAGGGCTTATTCCCGCCCGCTCCGCTATATTGTTCCCCAGCGCTCCAAAACTAAAATTAAATATTATTGTTATTTTTTAAATCGTTCCCAAGGGCTCCAAAAACTTATGTTATTTTATTTATTTAAAACTTCTGATCTCCATACATTTATTCCCAAGAGCTCCAAATTATATTACAACATTAAATAAAGACCTACTTACTAGTGTGTTCCCGACAGCTCGTGGTAACGATTTTTATATTGAAGTATTGGCTTTTTCTTAGAGCTGCTGGGAATAAAATATCATAGTACCTAGATAGTGTTTTGGAGTTGTAGGGAACGAAATTGGTAAATGTGGCTTTATTAATTATTTGAATATAAAAATCCTTGGAGCTTCTGGTAATGAATGTATGGAAATGTGAAGTTTGGAGAACAATAGATTTGGAGCGCACGGGAATAAGCCCTTCACGTGTAAACTATAGAATTAATTATAATAAAACAATGCACACAAAATGCGTTCTTGTGACCTTCTCCGCATTCATGTAGGCAAAGCCGCAGACAGAAACTAGTCAATAGCATCACGTTGTAGCAAATATTAATTTTAATAACCCTGATTTTTTTATTATTATATTTGTACCAAAAACATACAACAACAGCCATACGCGTTAATATAGGTATACTTAGCTCCTAACACAGTTAAATGGAACATAATTATAATTATTTACTAAAATGGCAAATTCGTAGCTATATAATTATTATATACTAGCTGTATTAATTCATATACCTGTGTTACAGCTAGGGTTGCCAGATATAAACTTATCAAATCCGGGACAATTCTAGGACAACGGTGTCGGGTCGTGGCCATAGCAAAAAATATCTTGTGTTTTGTTTTCAATGGATTTATATTTGAAAAGGAAAATGCCATTTATTTTTAAATACATACTTTTATTAGATAGGTATATATGTACTTTGTAGGTAATTATAATTTTAAGATGAAGCTTAGACTTAAAACCTTGGTAGTAAATCAACACATTAAATATGAATATTGAGCACTAAGCTTATCAATAAATTTAAACTTAAATTAAATCGTAATAAACTGAAAAGCCAAGTAAACTATCGCACCCCTCTCCCGTGTCATTCGTTGTTAGTTTATTTATCCCAAAATTAGTAGGTTTTCGGAATCCGGGATAATAAGGTTTAATTACTGGACACGGGACAAGACGCAAAATTCCGGGACAATCCCGGATTTCCCGGCCATCTGACAAGACTAGTTACAGCTGCTGTGCCCTTCTTTCTTAGAAATCTATACTAATATTATAAAGCTGAAGAGTTTGTTTGTTTGTTTAAACGCGCTTATCTCAGGAACTACTGGTTCGATTTGAAAAATTCTTTTAGTGTTGGATAGCCTATTTATCGAGGAAGGCTATAGGCTATATAACATTACGCTACGACCCACGGGGGCGGCGCAGTAACGATAATATTTAAGTGATACTAATTTTTAATAAAACTAGATTCTGCCCGAGGACTTGCTCGCTTTTATCCTGGATGAAAGATACCCTATATCATTTTCTGTAACTCTAACAACGTATATGCAAAATTTAATAATAATCAGTCAAGTAGTTAAAGCGTGAAAACGAAACAAACAAACAAACTCACATTCGCATTTATAATAGGTATTAGTTAAGATTTATATTCAAGCATTATGCATAAGAATTTTGAATATCCCAAAAGGCAAATAAAGTACTTAATTAATGCAACTTAAAGTTTCTTGTATCTCCTTCGTATTTTGTCAAGTACAAATATAATGCACTCAAACTTTACACAAAGTGTCTGCAGTTGGGAATGGAGACAGGAATACCGAGCTTAGGTACGTGCTTAGAAGCTTGTATAACTGGAATAACATGGATTGATTACGATGAAATAAACTTAGTAACATTTATCTACTGGTTAATGTCACAGTAGTTTATTTGATAAACTTATACCTTCATGGCAACCTCGTAGCGTAAGCGGGTGACCAAAGTATATTAATATGTACTGGTGGCACATTTGAAACATGGCATTTGTGGCGTAGGGCTGTCACTTTTAATTAATGTTTATTAAATATGTATATATGTGTTCTCTTAAAAAATGTATATATTTACATAATATTATGAAAGCTTTCGTGTTTTTAGAAATAAAGTATGTTTTCTTTATTTTCTTTCTTCTTTCTTTCATATTACTGAACTCGATTTATAAACACAACTCTCATGCCATATAATGTAATTTTAATCTAATACAACTAATTTAGAGTTCCAAATTCCATCTAAGATTTATCCTTCGATAATAAAACTTCTTTTTAATAAAAATTATATGTGCGTGTAAATGAGGAATTATTAGATAAATAAATAAGTAAGTAGAAATCCTAATCCTAATCCTAACTAATATTATAAAAGCAAAAATGAGTTAGTTTGTTTGTTTGTTTGTTACCTTTTCACGCCTAAACCACTGAACCGATCATCCTGAAATTTTGCATATACGTTGTCAGGTGTACAGAAACGGACATAGGCTACCTTTTATCCCGAAAGAAATTACTGTTTCCGAGGAAAACAATTATAACGTCCTTATGATAATAGATGGCGCCACGTGTCTTCCGAATAATGATTGAATTATATTATTACAAGCAGAGTACAACCCGAATTGATTGTCAAATTCTAAATTAACGCGAGCGAAGCCGCGGGCAAAAGCTAGTATAAGTATAAATTAAAGAGTGTAATACACTCACGTTTCTCCAGCTATGTATAGGTTCCACAATATAGGGATCAATGTTACCTAGGCACACTTTCAAACTATTTCTTTATTTCTACTATTTTTATAAGTCATAGTATATGTCGTGTCGCCATTTTATGTCAGATGACAACTTAACATGCAGAAATGTTTTTATATTTTTATACGACTAAGGTGGCAAGCAAGCATACGGTCCACCTGATGGTTAGTGGTCACCGTAGCCTATGGACGTCTGCAATACCAGAGGCATCACTAGCGCGTTGCCGAGTCTTTAGGAAAGGACGTGGGAAGGAAAGGGAGCGGGATGGGGGAAAGGGAGTGATTGAGCCTCCGGTACTCTCACTCATCGAACGAAACACAACAGTAGGAATACTGCTATTTCACGTCGATATTCTGTGAGAGGGTAGTCTTTCCCCGGTCGAGCCGGCCCATTCATGCTGAAATCAGCGAGGCTCTACTACTAAAATGTAACCATATTTAATAGTAATAAACGCAAATATGTTTTAAATCTTTGCCTAAATCGATAGAATAGACCAACCAAATCAGTTCAAATTAATACATCGGCTAACATATCACACGTTCGCGTAAATCCATGGCTGATAGCGTCATTAGCTTGACAGACAGAATAAACGCTCTAAATTCAATATCCGAACTGTAATCGCAAACGGAATTAACTTCCGATACGAATTAACCTGCCTATAACACCTTCTGGATCATTTCTCAGTCGAGTGACCAGAGTGTGCGGTACATACCGGATTAAGGCCTGATGGACAGACGCGTCTGTGGTCAGATTGACCCATGCGCGCGGTGACAGGGTTAGCGGCTTGGATTTTCTTGGTATTGGCTTATTTAGTCGACACATCAAGTGCAGTTTTGAAGATATTTTCCATTACAAAATGTTTTTAAATGTCGTCTATCAATGTGTAGATATGGATATAACTTAACATATAAGTGAAAACTTTGGCGAAATGAAACTCCTTTATTTTCTTTTTAAAAAGACTACTGTAGCGCTAGGTATACTTATCTTAAATACGGTGGCCAGTCAGTGCAGACCGGCGACACTTTGACCCAGTGGGATCTTTTCAGTGTCGACCCCAAGATCTATCCTTTAGCTATCTCCTTATGAATGTACTGCATCAACCGCAGTGTACACTTCAGAGGAAGAAGCCTGAAGTCTTCGCGGTTTGGATATGCCAATCCCATCAGACCCATTCTCAATCCAGCCAACTCATATTCACACAGTAGGTACGATATGGCCTCGTCCTGTTCACCACAGGCTCAGCAGATCAAATTGTTTGCCAATTCCAATCTGCAAAGGAAGTCGTTTGTGCCAAAATGGCCAGTGAACACTCCTGTGAGCAGGCGTATTTGGCCTTTGTTGTACCCGCAGCGCTTCTGGGTGAAGCCCGTCGCTCTGTTTGCAATGAATTTGTCGGAGTGTTCCAGAACCCTGTGGGCCATCCACTCTAGCCTGTGTTTATCATTGCCATGTGCAGTCAAAGCTGCCTTGACGGTACTCTCAGAGAATCCTACAAATGGCTCGAAGCTCACAAACGGTTGCTCTGAGCGCTAGGTATAGCTCCAGTGTTGTGGGGAACTTTACAAATATTCAAACAACGGACACATAGAATACCTAGAGTCGGACCATTTGTGGATCACACAATTTGTATACCGTCTGATTTTATTACGCCTGAATATATTTGAAAACGTAGATAACGGTAACCTATTTATTACACTTAATTTACGCCGACTATATGTTTGAGGCACCACGTAGTTAAATGGTTAGCCTATACATCGAACGGACCTCATTTCAGATACTATGCTGTTGATACTGTTTTAAATTTTCAATGACGCTTTTCTCAATTAGAGAAATGAACCCACATCCTCGCGATCCGATATACATATACGTAAGCATAAACTTACAAGGCAGTATACGTATATTATTATATCTTTTTCTTGTACCTTTCATTGAAAACACATATTTTAGTGCCTTTTTACCAAGTAAGTAGATAAAATTCTCACCTTACAAGATAAAAGCATTGGAAAAATAACTTTACTATTTAATAAAAGCTTTCTTTCTTATAAAGTCTTTCCAAGGAAGCATTTTCTTTGTATTAATTAAAACTGATAACTTAATATAAAGACTTTTTAGTTACATATTTATTTTAAAAGAATGAAACAAGAAAAATGTCGTTATTAAAGGTCCCATAATCGGCTGAAAATTATATTTAAATGCTATGGTAGGCAATTATTACATGGACTTTATATAATACTAGCTGACCCGTGCAATTTTGTCTGCTTCACATAAGAGATTATTCCCGTTTCTGCAACATTTTTCATTAATGCTCCGCTTCTATTGGTTGTAGCGTGATTTTAGATGCCTATAGTCATTCCCGATAAATGGGCTATCCAACACTAAAATATTTTTCAATTCAAACCAGTAGTTCCTGAGATTAGCGCGTTCAACCAAATAAGCAAACAAACAAACAAACTTTTCAGCTTTATAATATTAGTATAGATTGACTGCAGATTCAAAAGTGAGTTTGCTAGTTAGATTTTAGAGAATTGCGCAGCTAGAGAAAATAAGCTTATATGCAGTATCATGCCAAACCGTAGACTTAAAGGATGAGAAGAGGTTGTCAAGAATAAAGTTAAAGAGAAGAGACAAGAAGATGAACAGCATTGCATCTAAGAAGAAAGATACTGGATGACTAAGCGTCATTTAGATAAGATTGAGATAAATTGGACTATAGGTCACCCCTGAAATAAAAGAGCTGGGATAGTCTAAATGTGGAAGATCTAAGACTTAATGCTATAACGAATTATGGACAAAATCTATGTCCAGAAAGGCTGATTAATTGATTTTTGATTGAAGTTGGTTCATGGCCTTGAGGATAACTTAGAGTCAGAAAACTTTGGATAAGTCTTAAGATAGCCTCAACAATTACAGATGTTACATCATGGCACCTAGGAAACTCTAAAAGAGGTAGGTTGGCTCACCAAGAAGCATATATTAGTTACTATTCAGTTAGAGAAGTATCATATAAGAACAAAACCAATGGAGAACTCCACTTAGAACTCTTTATACAAAATACAGGATTATTACATTTCATAATTGTTTCTGCTATCACCATGGCACGACCTAATGACTCGATTAATGCGGTTTCTAATTACGGGATACGTTCGTCACATTATCGAGAAACTGTTTGATGTGCTGAAATTTTCGTCATTTTCCATCTGTCAAGTCACGGAATTTCGATTATTCGATATTATGATTTATACTATTTTTGTAAGATCCCTCTTACAATAGCTGCCTGGCTATTGTAAGAGGGATCTTATTATATATTTTTATATGTACTATGCATGCATTAGTTGCTTCTTGAGGCTATAGAGAAGTAGAGAAGTAAGCAGGTTCCTTTCTTCCCAATCATTTTATTGTAATGGATTTTTTACTGGGTGTTTCTATGTATAATACGTACGTATTTGAAAAAAATATTATTTATTTATTTATTATAACTTTGAAGTACAGTCTTTTACAAATATATAATGTCCCACAAAACCGGTTTAGCGGTTTAACTGTGGGTGAGTTGCATTTTATATAACTAATTTTAGCCTATGTTATACGTATATATTAATACAATAATACTGTAGGTTTATATTAAATCCTTACAAACTAAGTTTCTAAAGACAACATATACTTATTAAGTTTCTTTTTAAACCTTAGTCTATCCGTTACATGCCTTAAGTCCGCCGGTAGACTGTTCAGCAATTATGGCACACGTTTCTTTAGAGTTCTATCACCAAAGTAATTACTGATTCTAGGAACATTAAATTTACCGGCGGTCATCGACCGAGTACTATGGCTATTGGTTACCAGGGATAAGTTATGCTCTTTTCTGCCATGTTGGTTTATTAAGAGAAGGTATTTGTGTTTTAAACTAACTGGTTGGATGTTACATATTTTAAATAATTTTCTATAGTCACCTTTAGAACTTGCTTTTGTCTTTTTTGTTACTAGCAGTTTGAGAAATCTTATTTGCAGTGTTTCTAATTTATCAATATTAGTTTTAAATGTAAGTCCATAACTATCGAGAGCATAACTTATTACTGATTCTACTAAAGTTAAATACAGACATCTTAATATATTAATTGGAACCTTGTAACTTAAATGATAGAATTTACTTAGTAATATCCTCAATTTACCACTAATATAATCAATGTGTTGAGACCAAAAGAAGCTTTCGTCTATTTTTACACCAAGATACATAACCGATTTTACAGTTTCGATAGATTTACAGTTACAATTTAATGTATTATCATGCAGACATGAGTATTCATGCGCAAACAAGTCCAGCGGTGAGATGGTAAGCTGTGAATAAGATGAACGAATAATTAACAGTTTGGTTTTTTCCGAATTAAGAGTTATTCCGTTATCGTGCGACCATTTAACAACTGCATCTATATCTTGCTGAACTAGCTGAAAAGTTTCATAGATGTCAGTGCCGGCGCGCAGCACACATAAGTCATCTGCGTACATGTGTGCCGAGCAATGACTCAAAACGCCGCATAGGCTGTTCACATGCATGAGGTAGCAGATAGGACCACAACCCGACCCCTGTGGCACCCCACTGCGCACCAGCATACTGTCACTGAGTGTATCTCCCACCTTAAGACGGCAGGAGCGACCCGTTAGGTAATCACGGAACCATTGGTTCAGTGGTTCTCCCACGCCACACTCCTCCATCGCATTAAGAAGGGTACTTTTTTGTAAAGTATCAAATGCTTTTTTATAATCAAAAAATATAGTTACTACAATTTTTTTATCGTCTAAATAATTATTAATTTCGTCGGTAAATTTTGATAATAATGTGCATGTACTTTTACCTTTTAAAAACCCGTTCAATAATGTTGTTTTGTTGTAAGTATTTGCTTAGTTGATTGACAATACATTTTTCCATAATTTTATCTACGCTTGAAAGTATAGCTATGGGTCTATAATTGGATGTATTCTTATGGTCTCCTTTTTTTGTGTATCGGGCGGACTATTACTTCCTTAAGTCTATCAGGGAATAAATGTTTACTAACCAACAGATTTACAAGTTTGGCTATCACCGGACTTATCCTGTCCACAACGAGTTTTAAATCTGTCATACGTACGAAATCAGAGCCCGGTGATTTGTTACTACTCATGTTTTTTATTATAAGTGTTATATCGCTCGGGGTGACGGGTTGCCATCTCATACACATGTCGGCAGGTTTTATATACTGTCTTCTGTCTAACCATGTTTCATTACATTGGTGCTTTATTTTTTCTATTTCTTCTGAAAATGTTTTCGCGAAATTACTACTGATTTCTTTCATAGTTCCTAATCCACCCATGTTTGCAATGATTAAACTATCTATAGACTGTTTTGCTTTTCCTATCAAACTGTGTATTTTGTCCCATAACTTCTTTATATTATTATTACATAGTACAAGCTCTGCTTAGTTTGGGCTAGATGGTGTTGTGTGTATGTGGTAGAATATATTATTCTTATTACATTCTAATATACTGTCTTTATCATATTTATTTTTAATTCTATTAATAGTTTTTTGACATTTATTTCTAAACCTAGTGTAGTTCAGTCTCTTCAACATATAGCCTCGATGGCGTAGTGGTTAGTATAACCGACTGTTACGCCTGAGGTCGCGGGTTCGATTCCCGCACAAGTCAAACATTTGTGTGCAAGAACATTGATGTTTGTCTTGGTCTGGGTGTTTCTATGTATAATATGTATGTATTTACAAAAAAAAATAATTATATAATATGTATGTTTATCCATTATCTAGTACCCATAGTACAAGCTCTGCTTAGTTTGGGCTAGATGGTGTTGTGTGTATGTAATAGAATATTATTATTATTATTATTATTATTATTATATTTTTTGGTTCATTATTCCAAACTTCAAATAATCTATCTCTTTCCGCTATCATAGCCCTGAAATTATTATTAATCCAATGTTTATTTCTTTCACTAATATTTATACGTATAGTTTTATAGCATTCATTATAAATGTTAATAAATATTTGACAAAAGGCAGTATACAACTCACGTGGACATTCTATTAATAACAAACTATCAAAATCAGTACTTAATAGTTTTTCTCTGACCATATAGTTGTCAAGCACTCGGTTACTAATAGGTGCACATGCACTGCGATATTCGCCACCACGCAACGAGCAATTCGACGGTGTGCGTTTCCATTCTACCACCGCTGACACAAGATAATGATCAGAAATTTTATGTTTGATTACGGCTGAATTAATACATAATATATTTTTCGCTCTAATGTATATGTGATCTATGCAAGAAAAAGTATATATGTATGTTTACTCATTGTCTAGTACCCATAATACAAGCTCTGCTTAGTTTCGGCTAGATGGTGTTGTGTGTATGTGGTAGAATATTACTAAAATTTTTTTTTCTATGCGTCTGAGGTGGCATGCAAGCACACGGCCCACCTGATGGTAAGTTGTCAGCGTAGCCTATAGCCTATGGACGCCTGCAACACCAGAGGCATCACTTGTGCGTTGCCGACCTTTTAGGAAAAGAAGTGGGAAGGAGGAGGAGCGGGTAGGGGGAAAGAGGGTGATTGGGCCTCCGGCACTCTCACTCACCGAACGAAACACAACAGTAGGAATACTGCTATTTCACTTTGATATTTTGTGAGAGGGTAGTCCTTCCCCGGTCGAGCCGGCTCATTCATGCTGAAATCAGCGAGGCTCTACTACTGCTTGCATTATCACTTGCGCATTGTCGATCCTAAGCAAAGGAAAGCTAGATCTTATGCAAATAAATACATAGGAAAGATAGTACGTTAGCCTCAAGAAACTTAATTAGCAGGCAAAACGTAGTGCAATATTGTAACTACTGTCACGGCGTTTTCTATTAGAAGGTGGGACTTCGCCAGGCATGCCATGCATTCGTACGGTCAATGGCATAACATCGAAATTGGCAACAGCTGGCTCTTATACTCTTACAAACTTTTTTAGCGTTTGCTAGGATAGGATCTATGATGTATAGCATTGAATGATGGTACAGAAACGTTGTTTATACAATAGATACGGCACAGTTTCTAATGATATTTTTCAAAATCCATACTAATTTTTATCATATTAACCATACGACAAAATAGTTATCCTAAGACATTCTAACTGCAATTATATTCGTTAGTCTTAGTTCATTTTAGATGCTTAAGAAACCTTTTCAAGCAGTCGTCCATTGCCTTATCTAACTATAACAACTGGGCCCGAAGGTTTTTAATGTCCTCCATAGGAGATAACACTCAAAATGATATGACCTGTATACGGCCAAATTAATATTCATAGCATACTCAACATTACGTCTATATTTCCGCTAAGGTTTCAGCTGAAGTGTAACATACATTTACATAAGACGCTACGCTATTACGTAATGATATAGCTTGCTAACTTTTTTATCAATTGATACTAGATAGATGCTCGGTGTAAATCAACAAAACGACAGACATTCATATACCGAATTATAATTGACGAAAGGAGTTCCCACAAACCAGTTAATCTAGATAATTAAATATTAAAAAAGAAATCGGCATAAAAATTTGAGTAAGAAATCCATAGATGAAAATTAATTTAAAGTAAACAAATGGGTATACCTATATACAATTAAAATAGTATTATATACTATATATATTAAGCACATAAAAGTACTTAGCGTGCCAACGCTATTGGTAGTTATATATTTATTTATTTTATTATGTTTTATGTGATATTTTTGATATGCTCGTATAAATACTAAATAAAAATTTTAAAACATAATTATTATTTTGACTGGAATTATGTTTTAGTATGACCTGGCGTTTTGTACCAATGTAATCTATGTCTGCGAAATACTTTCAGAACACGCCAGCTTGTATAAGCTTATACACAGGAATATTCCTGTAACAATTGGTGGTTTTAGGTTCGTAAAGAAAGATGCACTGTCAAAAGGGGCGCTTAGCGAATTTTCGCAGTCAGCAACGTGCATAAGATACTCCTGGTGCATCCAAAAGTTAGGGTAACCATTTACTTAAGCTTATTTACCATCTCATTTGTATAACACATCTATTAGCTTACGCTAAGCTACAAGCAACAACGTTTCAAAGTAAAACATATTCACAAACATTTCAGTATACAAATCCAGCAATAAACCCTACATCTAGAAGACAGCAGGCCATACTATATTTCTACACGAGTGCTCAGAGATATTAATTAGAGCGGCCAACGGTTATGCCGGCTTACACAACAAATTTATTTGACTGCTATTGCTACTGCGGTAGCAAGTGTTAATTAAAAACCAAGCTTTATGCTTTTATAACGGCTGGTATGTTGTTTGCGGACGGAAAAAACGTTTATAGAGGGTTGTAGGTATGGGATTAGTGTTAAAAAATATAGCTTAATAGCGCTGTTACTAAATATGTACGTAGTTGCTGTACTGATTGCTGGTTTTCTTTCTTTTTTGTGTGTCGAGTAGGTTCTTTTCGGCCTGTCTGATGGTAAGCAATGAATGAACTGAATTCACATGACACTGCAGAAAAATTGCAATAAGAACACAGCTTTCAATAGCTATCTTCTTGTCGTAAAAAATGAGCGCAGTTTGTTGATCTGATTAATAGGGCAGAGAAATGAAGTTTTCCCGTTGTGTTCTGCAAATCTGTATGGCAACTGAAAATACAAAATCATGGTGCTGACTCACAAATAATAATATTGTTTATTTTTTCTCAAAAAGGTATATTATACTTATATTCCATTAGTTTGTCACTATAATGAGTACAGGATATCGATCCGACAATCGCGTATATTTAAAACACTACGCCATTCGTCTCACCAAAAATATCCAACATTCTCGAAAGAAAAGTATTACTTAGCTCAGCAGAACATATTTCACAGTATGTACTGTGTTTTTAACTGTAGCTACGAAAGAAAGCGAGTGCTTGTAATACGTCGCATTCGAGCAATTTTCCTAATTAGCCGGTACAACGGTACAATTTCTTGGCTTTCAGCCTGAAGGTATCTTGGAACAATGTAACAAGACTTTTGAAACGTATTTTATACTTTTCTTTTTGTACGAGTTATTGTACTAATCATTTTTCTTCCTATACTGGCTAGTATAATTTCTTATTCTTGAAATAGATGGTGTGTTTGTAAAAGGCGCTTAGCTTAAATGTTGCAAACAGATTAGCGATGTGCACATTTTTATTCGAATTATATTTAATCTAGATTTTACCTGCAGCGTTGATTGCATGAATTTAGATTAGGGTAGGTTAGTGTCATTACTTTTTTACAACTTTTTCTGCTCACTTGACAACGTGAATGCGAAATTTCATTATGATCGGTCGAGTAATTAAGGCGTGAAAACGTAACGAACAAACAAATAACCTCACATTCGCATTTATAATAATAGTTAGGATTTTTTGGCGACACTATAGAGGTACAGTCACCCTCAATTAGATTTTAGTAAACATGAACAATAAATAATAAAAAAATGGACCTAATAAGTATTTGGCTCAAAATTTTCTATCAGAATTTTTATCTCATGATTTTCGGAAAGGAAATTTTCAGTATTAACGCGGGGTTTCTTATTAGGACCAATCACTATGGAGTCTGTTATTGTGGCCAGCAATAGATTCGCCTCCTACTACGTGCGACTTAAAGCTAAAGCTAGTGAATGTGGGTGTAATACACATCTCCTCACCTCTTCGGGATATCTATGCATGTGGTATTAAAGTTTCTTAACTTTCCTCTGTATCGCTAAAATTCCATAATACATAACATCACGCCGTCTCCTATCCGGCTAGGGGTCCCATCAAGACAAATAACAGCCATAACTTACGGGACCCATGCCGTTTTTATTGAAGCCGTTATGCAAGCAAAACCAGTAAGTCAGATTAGCTTGTGATGAATTTGTTTGAGTTGACATCCTTGTAATGTGGAAAAGGATTGATATAATATTCATGGATAACGTGTTGAATATAACCTGTATTATTTACAGCAATATAATATCATCACGCCTATATCGTCGAAGGGGTAAGCAGAGGTGTATGACACCCATATTTTCCATAGTATGGTTTTAGGTTATCTATATATTAATACGTGAAGCAAAAACTTTGTACACCTTTTTACGAAAATTGGGTGGACGGAAGAGTATGAAATTTGGCACAGTTAAAGTTTATATGGAGAAGGAGTGGTGAATCATAATATTTTTATAAAATATGTATTAGAAATACATTAAATTAATGAAAAAACACTACACGCACACATCCATGCATTTGACACAAGTAGTCGAATTGCGTTCGTAGTATTTCGGCATTGTTCGTCTGACGTTGCTCGTACAATTCTTCGTAACTATGGTTACCTATACCTTATTTATATGTAATAAAGAAAAAAAAAACAAACTAGCAAGCTTAGGAATTTTGGTCGAATTTTGACCACTAGGCGACCGTTCAAATAATATCAGCCCTACAGCCCACTGCTGGGCACGGGCCTCTCCTCAGTGTGAGAAGGCTTAGGCCATAGTCTACCACGCTCGCCCAGTGCGGGTTGGCAGACTTCACATATCTTCGAGAACAGGTTTTAGGTTACCTATTGCCACATAGCGAACGCATTTTCGAATTTCGCTTTTAGTATCTTCTCATAGACTCAGCCCTTTCCCTAGACCTAGCAAAAAAGTTTACATGTAACTTCATTATTTACTGGCTGAGGTCACAGAGTAACATTAATTAACTGTGTACAAAATCACTTTATTATTTATTAGGTATCATATATATGTCGGCGCAAGTCCATATAACCAATTATTTTAAAACATCAATTTACCGCTAATTGACTTATAATCAGGTCTCTATTTATTTACTAAGATTATTTAATGATTACCACATTGTTTATGCGATTTTTACCAATTATTGCTTAAAATAAGAGTTGTAATAGTTTGTTGTTGTTCGAGACGACAAACTATTACTCATTATAATTTAAACATTCATTTTGAGGTAATTAAGCAATTGCTAAATTCATAACTTGATTTTTAAGCAATAACGAATTGATTTTTAGATATTTTTGTTAAGTTCAAAGTAATTCGAATTACTTTTTAAAATTGAATTAATTATTTATTAGGTATCGTATATTTTATAATTTGTCGGTAATAGAAAATGCATAACTTTAGAATATAGTAATTACAAATTTTATAAGCTCCTGAAGCTATATTAACGCATACAAATTTTTATGAATACCAAATAAACACAAAGATAATGCGTTCATAAATTTTCTCGGTTTAATTTAAATTTTTAAACTTGCCGTACTGTTCTGAAAAACTGTGAGCTGCATTTCGGTAGAATTATACGAACGCCAATTTTGCTTGTTAAAATAATTATAGACTTGTTGGCAAAAGTATTTTATTTATGCATCGTTATATCCATTATTATCACAAATTAAAATAACTATCACCAAAACAATGAAAATATATATAAAATTTTATATTAATATTATTAATAAAATCTCCTTGAATTTTGGTCATAGTGAGAGTTAAACGTGGGCATCTGCACAGGAGATATTATAGTGCACAAATGTCTGCGCAAATACAAGTGCATTCTCTGTCTCTCTCCCTAACTCTCATAATCCGGGACGGCAATCCAAAAAGATCGGAGAGAGATCAAGCGCAGAACCAACAGCTTTCCGAGGTCTGTGGGTATCTAATACCACCAACTTCCTAATTCTGGACTGCTATTAAAATTTATTGGCAGAAAAACCCAATAACTGGGATTCGAACTCGAGAGCGCCTGCACAGCAGTAGCATATATGTATTTTTCTACACTTCATATGTGCTAGAAAAATATCACACTTCAATTTACAACAATCTAAGGAATCGTTGTAAAGTAAGCATCTTCTGTCGATACAGACTTGGAAGATTTAAATTGCTTCTATCTTTCAAATTTATAATTATTATTAGGTTTTTATATCAGTAAGAGTTAAAAAGGATAGTTGATATTATAGTTTTAAAATACAGAATAATAATTGAGATAGTATTATTTATTAATAAAATATTTATACAATATTTTTAAATTTTCATCTCCTTATATTGCCGACTGTGTAAACTCATGGAATGGCAGACATAATTAAAAACCTATTGTGTTGGCCGCCGGTGTGCCGTTGCGATTAAATAGGTTAAGAATAGGCTGCCAGCAGATTAAACAAATATGTTCTTTAAAGACAGATTACCGCACCAATTGTAACCTTGAAGTCACAATAGTCCTAAACTATACATACAAAAATACTTAACTTTGACCTTCTCCTCAAAATTCTCTTAACATATTAACTGTTAAACTCCGCATAATATTGTAAAGCCCCTCAAACTGAATTACTGTACTCCTTTCCTACATAATAACACGAAGTTCATTAGACGGCATTATCCCTTTTAATTCGTCGGTATAAAAGTTAACGATCCGGCCAATGTTCCAAACAATGCGATGATAAATCAATTATCATGATCACGCATGTCTTTATATTAAAGAGCCGCTTTAAATAATCTCTGCCCATAATAGCGAGGCTGTTATTAATTATTTTTTGGTGGAAACGGGATTATAGCCTCGTTTGCTTTATAGCAATAGGCTTAAAATGTTAAGGGATTTCTGGCCAAAATATTTTCGTTGAAACTAAACTGTAGATTGCTGTTGTTGATTGCCGCGAAATAGCTCGGATTAATTTTACGGCGAGTACGTGCGAGAGAAAATAAGGGGTTTAAAAATATAGAGTTTTCACTATAGATAAAAGAGTTGAAATACATACATTTGCATTTTAAACCTTTATATAAAGTTATAGTAATGAATGATATACATGAATAAATCACATACATACAACACCATCTAGGCCAAACTAAGCAGACCTTGTACAATGGATAAACATACATATATACTTTTTTTGTAAATACATACATATTATACATAGATACACCCAGACCAAGACAAACATCCATGTTCATCCACACAAATGTTTGACTTGTGCGGGAATCGAACCCGCGGCCTCAGGCGTGGCAGTAGGTTACACTAACCACTACGCCATCGAGGCCGCCACATTGAAGCGCAATTATTTCGAAAATGCAGAGGTACATTTGCATAGAAGACCAACGGTCGCTTACTAGACTATCGTTACTACCAAACTTACTAGGCTATCGTTACTACCAAAAAATGAGATACATAAAGGACATTATCCACTTTTGGCCATCCGTGGACACGATGTTATGAAAAAAATAAATTCATGAATATATAATTTATTTATTACTTTAAAAATCTTTGAGATATCTCAAAAAAAAACATAGTTGAAGAAACATACAAACAAAACGTAGTGGGCCGTAGAACAGTGGGTAGCTGCGCTCACACAATGACCATAATATGGTTTTTAGGCTGGGTAAGGTATCAAGGGTACTTTAATCTACCTGCCCCGTTTCTTGATCATACTACTTACATATGAGTCTGATTAATAAAATATTCATGAAAATATGTTGTTTTATTTGTTTAATTACCCTTTTCAATAACATAAAGAAACCTATAAAAATATATAGTCTGATACAAAAATAGGTTTATATTCTCCTTTTTACTGATATGAAGTATTTAATTGATATCATATTATTAGCTAAATGACCTGTCCACGATTGGCCAAAGTGTCTATAGAAAGTGGACAATCCCCTTTAACTACCATTCCGTGTCTTGTGAGTTAGGACTTCATAGACAGAAACTGCTGAATTATACTAGTGGTAAAATCGAGCAAAGTTTTGTTCTTTATCAAGGAATTGAAGCAGTCATACAATGCGTGTCTTTTTAGGTAGTTGTAAGACAACTATGGGCAAAATGACCTCTGTGGTTCATTCCACATATCGCCAATCTTGTGCTGCAAGTCGAATTGCTTTATTTGTTTATCTTTTTGGTTGTAAGAGATTATCATCATAGGGAATGGCGACTTCCATGATAATCATGAGGGGCTTTAATCGATTCATCTTTGCTGTTATTAGTCACAATGGGCCTCTATTAGTGATGGTAGATCGACCGCAGGCAAAATGGCACGGCCATTTTCAAGAACTGGGTTAGACCTATGTGTATTAGTGTCATTTTAGTCACAAGGATTGTACATCGTACAGGTTTACATGAAAAATTCTGTCTACTTGGGATTTATTCCGCATTCGACCCTCATGTTTCGTCCCGAATGTAAAAATCCGCATTCGCCCGAAAAATTGTTCCTCATATGCCCCGAAATTAAAATAAATATTAATTTCTTAATGTAATTCCTTTTTCGTCCTAAATTATGTTCCTTTTCTGCCCCTGTTTTTTTCTGTATAGAATTTTTGTTGTACCGTCTGGCGAAAAATATTTTACACTACCTCGTTGTTCTCGCGGCAAAACTTTGGGCTTATGATTGCATGACATCACGAACTCGACATTGAAAAGATTTAAAATAATTTTTAACATGTTTTGTTTTGCTAACCATATGCTCAAAAATGTAGGACGAAAAAGGAATAATTAAAAAAGAGGGGCGAATGCGGCACAAGTCCTACGTGGTTGAACAAATATTCGCATACTACATGTACATCTATTGTAGGAGCCAGTTAGTTTTCCTACACTCGAAGATATATGTAAGTTGTTGGAGTACACAGAAAGAACCACAAGTTAAGTTTAAAAGTTATATTGTTAAAAGTTAAAGTAAAATGTTTACAAGTTAATTAATTAGTGTGATCTTTCTCACGGCAAGTGTATAGTTTTATAGTTATAAATGTACTCTTATGTTGTTATGAATTACATCATTATATATCACAGCAATATGAGGTAAATTGCAACGCTCTTGTGTGCTCATTTTAGTATTGCTGCGTCGACAGAATAAGTATGTACGGTAACGAAACCGTACATCTATAGTCTAAGAAGTTACCAGTTGGGTGGCTTTGCAGATTTGGGACTGTGAAGTTTTTAGGTCACGTTTTAATCGTTTTTCTTTGTGAGACCAAAGTAGTAACTGGGTTCAATTTAACTCAAACAGAAATCAAACGTTACTTTTTTTTAGGATACATAAAGCATTTTCATTAAATTTTCTATGTCAAACGCAGTTCTAGTTCGTCTACTATTTAATTATTTTGATATGGCTGGTTGGCGTAGTGGTTTAAGCGGTTGCTGGAGCACTGGCAGTATTACTCCCGGGTGTGGGTTCGATCCTATCATGAGACAATTATTTTTCTTGTGTTGCACACATCCAGATTGGAGACATAGTACAGGATCTCGTATCGAAAAATGTCATTACAGAATATGATTAAATTGAATTTTTTTAGTCAACCCATTTGCAATATATTTATTGACATATTTAATTTGATATAAAATACTTTTCACCCATTAACCAGCTCGGTGAAGGTTGTTTTATACTGGGATCTTAGACTAACAACTTAAAATTTGAACAGGATATCTTATTATTCCTAGTGACCATATTGCATATGGTGTAATAATTCTTGTCTTGCACACCCCAGGCTTGTTTTTAAAACTACCGTAGTATCTTCTTTAAATAATACAATTTCATTCAACTGTAATATTATACGTACCACCTTTGAATTAAATTGTAAACATTTAAACGAGTCTTCGGTTTCGTTTGCATACAACAACACGCAAGGGGGGAATTGAACATAATACCTTATACCATAATACGATATATGAGATCAATCATGACATATATCAGTTTTATGAACAACAACATGCATATAAAGTATACCACTATGTATCGTTTATTGATTTGTTTTGCAGGTTGTAAATATGGGCAACGTAATAATACGGCCATGTACCTGTCTCGGGTATACTGGGACACACGGCCTGGCAGGCATGCGAGCTGTTGTTGGAAAACCGTTAAAAATAAAGGTATGTTTGCTTATTGTTTTCTAGTTACTGTTATTAACTTATTACTGGCTGGCAGCTATGTACTTAATAGCTATAAGATCAAGACAGTAAAACATTTTTCAAATGCATTTGTTGCTGTTTACTAAAATAACTGGGAAGAGAGTGACGCTCCACGCAGCCACAGATTGTCCTCCCAAACCATAGCAATAGAAACATGTTGACTATACCAAACGGTGAGAAATAGTGACGGGTTCCTCTCTTCTGATTTATTTTATTACAATGGATGTCCGCGAAGTATAAATGAGTTGTAAAATACTGAAATTATAATTTGATGGTGATTTAAAAGAGTGGCCTTGAGTTTCCGGCAGGTATCTTCTCATAGGCCCAACCTTTTGCCTGAACCTTGCAACTAACATAAATATAAATTCAGTAAATGTAACAAACTCACTAACCCCTTTGACGTACATAAGTGGTACTTTGTGACCTAAGACCTGATTTTTGACTTTGACTTGACTTTGACTAACGCCTAATTCGATTAAATGTAATCACTTTATTACTATTGATTTTTCTAATATCTCTTAATTATCGATACTGTACAAGTGTTCACCAATCAGGAGAGAACATATACTATTTGCTGCCTATAACAGCATGACAGTATATTCTAATATTTTAAAATAAGAGCTTCGGTCATGAGACTTCGGATTAATACCGGGGTTGTGTAAAATATACAAATATTTTATTCACTTTTATAAATATTACAAAATTTAAGACTGCGATTTTAAACCTGCGATTTTCGCGGTAAATATGTGTATTGACAAAAAAGATATTTCGTAAGACTATGAAAGAGAGCACTACTACTTGACTTACAAATTATTAGAAGTGATGTATTTCTTGATTGACTATAGGATTAAAATTACTGCTTATCAGAAATCATCATAATTTTTGTTACGAGGTGAAAATACCGAATGCCTTAAATTACTCGCCAACTTGCTGGGCTAAAAGCTGGTCGGTCTTAGGTGCCGTATAGCCCATCATATCACAGTCATAGGATTATTGTTTGTGACGTAGTGATCTCGGTATATTATTCGGATTTACGTGCCGCACCATTTTTATTGACGGCGTACGGAAATCCGCAACAGGGGATGTTTATATTGGTTACCTTGACAAATATTGTGATAGCTATGTTTTGTGTACGACAAATATTGGTTTTTTATTGTGGTTTTGATGGTTCCGGCAATGGTTGAGTGTGAGGGGACTGGTTATTGTGATTTTCTTTACTGTAGATGCAACAAGAAAATCAGTCAGTAGGTTATCCAGATTGTGAAGGTGTTTGGATGGATGTTTGTTTCTCAATAACATGCCCTTTTGATTCACTTTAAATACAACTATTAGTCAGTAGGGTAACCAGATTGTAATCATGAAGATGTTTTGATGTTTGTTACTGCAAACCCTTGGATAGCTTAAGATGAAACTTAGTACACATATAGACCATGTCCAGGTTAACAGGGTTAACATAATATATAATACGTTTTATCTTGATGTGTTTCCATAGGATACACCTAGGCGTAGACACGGGTAGGAACAAGTAAGTCGTATATTATAGCTGTGTTTTCAAATAGGTAAATGTAAAAGGGACACTGAAGAAGTTCTAAGATATAGCGAACAAATCGGTAGTCAACATTGTTAGTTAACAATATAAATATGCAACTTCTTCTCCCTAACCTTTATTATTCCCAAGTCACTTGAGGTCGGCTTTCTAGTCTAACCGGATTTGACTGGATATCAGTTTATACATGGAGCGACTGCCATCTGACCTCCGTAATCCGAAGGCTAACGATACCCTAAGGCTAGACCAGTGTCAGGATATTAGAGGGTACTGACTTCCCAATAACGACTGCCATAGATGTTCAGCCGGGACCGACGGCTTAACGTGCTCTCCGAGGCACGGAGCAGGCGATAATTGTCAATCAATACGCACATAATTTCGAGACATCGAAAAATTAAGAATATTATCTAATAGTGTGTAACCTACACATAAAAAGCCTTTTGGCCTTAGCCTAGCCTAAACACAAATTGATAATATTTTCAGTTATCTCGATCAATTAAAAGCATCACGTTTATTTCGTTCCATGTTTTCACGATCTTGTTCTCTTTACATATTTGCGATAAAAAAAAAGTTGACAAATAATCTGAGCAGAAAGTGATGGTGCTGTGGTCAATTTACGCCACCACCATCTAGCGACAAGGGCAGAATAATATCTCATAGGTTAGTTAGTAAATAGTAGACCTAGATCTCAAAATATCTACGTCATTTTAGCATAGCAAAATTGTTCATAGTATAAAGTGTGGATCTATAAAATTAAAATCGCTGATTTCAGCATGAATGGGCCGGCTCGACCGGGGAAGGACTACCCTCTCACAGAATATCGACGTGAAATAGCAGTGTTTCTACTGTTGTGTTTCGTTCGGTGAGTAATAGTGCCAGAGGCCCAATTACCCTCTTTCCCTCTTCCCGCTCTTTCTCCTTCCCACTTCGTTTCCTAAAGGGTCGGCAACGCGCAAGTGATGCCTCTGGTGTTGCAGGCGTCCATAGGCTACGGTGACCATTTACCATCAGGTGAGCTTTATGCTTGTTTGCCACCTCAGGCGCATAAAAAAAAATTATTATTATAATAATATTCTGTCACATACACACAACACCATCTAGCCCAAACTAAGCAGAGCTTGTATTATGGGTACTAGACAATGGGTAAACATACATATTATACTTTTATTTTTTAAATACATACGTATTATACATAGATACACCCAAACCAAGACAAACATCCAAATGAGGCATTACTGGCGGAAATCCATTACAATAGAATAATTGGGAAGAAAGGAACCTGCCACGCAGATTGTCCACCCCAACAATTGCAAGAGGAAAAGGTTCACAATATCGAACTCACCTTGGAATTCAGTGGTCCAACCAGTCCAATGCATATTAGTTAGATAGAAAGAGAATGAGCTTTTTAGGGTTCCGTACCCAAAGGGTAAAACGGGGTCCTATTACTAAGACTCCGCTGTCCGTCTGTCTGTCCATCTGTCACCAGACTGTATCTCATGAACCGTCATAGTTAGACAGTTGAAATTTTCACAGATGATGTATTTCTGTTGCTGCTATAACAACAAATACTAAAAAACAGAATAAAATAAATATTTAATGGGGCTCCCATACAACAAACGTGATTTTTTTGCTTGATATTGATAACGGCAACAGGTAGACGCTAGAAATATTTACAGAATGTTTAGTTATATATTCACTTTAAAATAAATAATTTAATAAAAATAAAACAAATATCTAAGTTATAAAAATCATGATTTTTTTGCCGTTTTTATAGATAATGGTACGGAACCCTTCGTGCGCGAGTCCGACTCGCACTTGGCCGGTTTTTTCATTATTTTTTTTAATAATATCAAGGTTTTTTATAATATCAAGACATTAGCTATGCTTAAATGACTTAGTTCTGGCTCTAAGATCTCGTAGTAAAATAAATCTATAGACCAAGTTTAAGTACATATTGACAAAAATAAGTTTGGCCGTCGATATTAATTATAAGATGTCTAGAAGGCTAGATTTTATATAAACAAGAACATTCAAACTCATCTAAGTTTCTTACAAATAATTTATTTTATTGATATACTTTAAATCATATACAAATATTAATATCAGCTCTTGATTAAACGTATACAAGTTTTTATTTTTAATTGCACCTATTTGTGACAATGTTGCTGCAACATGTCAAGCAGCATTGCCACCATCATGTTTAATGATGGGTGACCATTTATTAAAAGTAGTCTCTATTATTATTACGTTTATTTAAATTTTATTTATTTCTAAATATTAATCTATAATAACAGGTTCTTATCATTTCAAGATGCGTTATTTATATTGTTCTTTTCATTAAACTTCTTTCGCTTAACACTCTTGTTTCGCATGAGATTCGAATCCACAACACTCATCAATCATCGGCCTCGATGGCGTAGTGGTAAGTGTAACCGAGTGCCAAGCCTGAGGTCGCGGGTTCAATTCCCGCACAAGTCAAACATTTGTGTGCATGAACATGGATGTTTGTCTTGGTCTGGGTGTTTCTATGTATAATAATTATGTAGGTATTTACAAAAAAAAGTATGTATGTATGTTTATCCATTGTCTAGTACCCATAGTACAAGCTCTGCTTAGTTTGGGCTAGACGGTGTTGTGTGTATGTGATAGAATATTATCACTGCAGCGGCGAAGCGTCCGTTTTTCCACTAGAAGTCCTGAACCGGGCTGCAGCCACTTAAAATGATAACTTTTCTATTTGCGCGGAGTAGCTTGTTGGAGTGTTACGTTGAATAAAACATGACAAAGTAAGTGCGTTGCTCCACTTACACTATTTCATCCTGTGGGAATGCCGGATATACTTCTATGCATTCAGCGTCCAATATTTTTGTATTGCGTCTGACGTTTGTACCTGATTCAACTACGGTACCGCGGTAGTGTATGATGAATGCTGTGTGTGAGGTCACGAGTTTGATGCTCTGATCGAGTGAAGAGGTTTGGGGTTTACTGCCTAGAAATTGTCAGTAAGAGCATGGAGTCAGTGTTTATGTACGGTTGTACTACATAAACCTTGGTAAGGGTATTGATGTCTAAATGCGTTTAAATTGAGATGTGACTGGTCATTACTTCTGTTTATTTAGTATATTTTTATCCACTGTTCGCGATTTATTAATGTCCAGAAATGAATATATGTAGAACGATTCGAATATCAACTTTTGCGCTGACACTGATATTATTATTCAAATATCGATCAAGTAATCGAATTACGATTTTGATGACGCATTGATAAAATTTTTGGTTAATGTGCCGGCTAAATGGAGAAACCCTATGGTTTTGGAATGAAAGACTGTGGCAGGCGCCAAGAACTAAGGTATTTGAGGTACCTATGTACATCCCGCACTAATCTGCAGAAATTTGTTCCAACGCTGCAACGGTCAGACCCTTAAATATTCTAAATGAGGTTGCCCATCGTTGAGATATTTATGTTTGTCCTTTGGCGAAATTTGAGAAGGTTACACTGGATTATCTTAGCTATCTTTAGTAATAATATAATAATATATTCTACCACATACACACAACACCATCTAGCCCAAACTAAGCAGAGCTTGTACTATGGGTACTAGACAATGGATAAACATACATATATACCTTTTTTTTTTGTAAATGCATACATATTATACATAGAAACACCCAGACCAAGACAAACATCCATGTTCATGCGCACAAGTGTTTGACTTGTGCGGGAATCGAACCCGTGACCTCAGGCGTGGCAGACGGTTACACTCACCACTACGCCATCGAGGCCTTAGTATAATAATGATTGTTAGTTCATTGTTTTTTGTTGCTGTATTGCTGTATTGGATCTGTAACCTGTAATAACAATGTGTGCTGGGTATATCGTAACTTAATATTATAAAAGCGAAAATGAATTTGTTTGTTTGTTAACTTTTCACACCTAAACCACAGAACCGATCATCCTGAAATTTTGCATATACGTTGACAGGTGTACAGAAACGGACATAGGCTACATTTCATCCCGAAAAAAAAATCCCGAGGAAAACAATAATAACGTTCTTATGATAATAGATGGCGCTACGTGTCTTTCGAATCATGATTGAATTATATTATTACAAGCAGAGTACAACCCGAATTGATTGTCAAATTCTAAATTAACGCGAACGAAGCCGCGGGTAAAAGCTAGTAAATAATAAATAAATAACAAAAAATGTACTGATGACCGTGTCTTTAATTTTTTAGGTTTTTCACTCAATGACCGACTCAAATCCAGGAACGATACCATAATTTGAGCTCATTGACGGTATAATATTTTACGCATAGCTTTCCCGTTATCAATAAATAAATAAAAAGACGAACAATATTAATCGAATAAATTCAAATCACTTCAACACTCAACGTAATTCGAATGTTTTATCAAAAAGCGCACATCACTAAAATAGTTTGCGAGTGTTATGTTGAATAATACATAACAAGATAAGTGTGTTGCTTTACTGACACCATGTCGTCGTGAGGGAATACCGCAAATGCAGTCGAGATTCGATATTTTCGTATTACTTCTAACACCTCGATAGGTGATAGGTGATAGTGAATGTGGCTGCCATACATGAGATATCGGGTTCAGACAAAAAGTTATTGGGATTTTTATTTAGATATTCTCAGTCATCACAGAGTTTGCAACTGTATTTGGTAGACAACAATAAGCTCGCCCTCATGCTTACATGGTTACATGGTACAGACCGCGGCATTTTTCAAAATTAAAACATTATTATCTTTTTATTGTAGTCCTAGTTAAAAGATAGTTAAAGTAATCATAGTTCAAAAATACAGAATTATATTTAGGACTTTTAATTCATCTATACTAATATTATAAAGCTGAAGAGCTTGTTTGTTTGAACGCGCTAATCTCAAGAACTACTGGTTCGAATTGAAAAAATCTTTTAGTGTTGGGTAGCCCATTTATCGAGGAAGGCTATAGGCTATTTAGCATTACGCTACAACCAATAGAAGCGAAGCAGCAATGAAAAATGTTGCGAAATCGGGGAAAATTCTCCTATATGAAGTAGACGAAGTTGCGCGGGACTGCTAGTATAATATATTTTTAAATACGTTAAATGCTCAGCTACTTATGTTACTGACTGTAAAAATACCATATATAGCTAGTAGACCGTGAATGAAATAGATCTCTACCTATCCTATTAGGCGCAAGACAGAATATGTAAATCTACCTGTATTTTAAAAAGGGATTACATATAATGATCATCAAAAATACTACATAATTGGTGAGAAAATATTGCACAGCATAACGAGCATCTATACGTCTCAAATCACTGCATTCCGTTTTGTAAGTGTTAGGTTATGTTAGGTTCCTTTTTTTAAACCCAACCAAAAATAGGCTCCGTCGACTTAGTTTGATCTCTTTAAAGTTTGCTGGCCATGAGTTGCTGATCAATTAGCTATTTCTGCTCACAGATTATATTTTTCTGCTCACAAAAATAACAATACTATGCTAACCATTTAAATAACAACCTTTTAAAAACTGTTCCTTTGTTGATAATTCTTGTTTATGAAGCTATATTCGCAAAGTTGAAGAAGTACAGCTACGAAGAAATATCTTCTATAGAGTGAAGGTATTTAGGAAGGTAAGAAGAAAACTTACCTTATCCAAACCTTTCAGCCTCTCTAATAGTCAAACATGCTCAAATATAAAAAATCTATAAATATATAAAAAGGTCTTTCAGTAATAATCCATCCTTTAACATAGTTTATCTTTTTAGCTGACTTCCTCAATTTTACATACGACACAACCCTTTAGGCCAAGTAACAATACAGACAAGTTAATGACCTATAAAGACCTCCCTGATTCAATCCCTAATGTGTTTTTAATGGCTTACATTTTGCTATTGAACTGTCATTTAATATGGCTAACAAAATTTACGAGGACCAGCCAAGGCTTTGTTAATATTTGTGCCGAATATTTATGGTACACTTTTGGGTAATTATTGGATTTAAAAATGGTGGAGTTAATTTATTGTTGTGTGGGGATGATACCTTGGATATATTTGCTTGTGTGGCTCGTTTTATATTGTTAACTGAGGTGGTACAAATGTATAACATATAGGTTGGAGCTTTAAGGTCTGGTCATATAAATACCAGCATTTATGTAAATAGTATATGACAGCATTCCTCCTAGAGGAATGTGATGAAAGTGAATGAAGCCAGAGAAGTGTGTCAGGATCGTAGCAAATGGAAATCCGTAGTCTCTGCCTATCCCTCTGGGAAACAGGCGTGAATCTATATATAAAATTTTTTTCAAAGAAAAACATTTGTATTTATTTAGACTGAAAATTTACGATATTAGTTACGCTACGATAATTTTTACATATATATATAGCAACTTAATCAAATAAAAAAGCATTTAACTAAAGGATAACGTGTATGACTTGGGCTGAAAATTTAATTACGCTGTGATTTTTGCTATACAATTATCGGTAAGTAATAAACCACAAGGATGGCAGAAGGCTCTGCCAAGTCTATTGCTATACACTGGGTACATTTTTTGACTTATATCAGAGAAGCTAACTACAATCGACTGCACAGTTGGCGTAGTGCTTAAGGTGGTCTCGGCACTGCTGCCGCGCCGAGTGTTGTGGGTTCGATCCCCGCACGGACCAAAAATTGTGTGATCCACAAATAGTTGTTACAAGTCTGGGTGTTCTTTGTGTCCGTTGTTTGAATGTTTGTAAAGTCCCCTGCAATACACGAATTACCTAATCCTAGTGCAGGAGTTTTCTTTTTAAGACAAAAAAGACCATAAAAGGTTACATAATTGTAAACATTTTTTTTACGTTGGTGAATGCTTTGACGCATACCTCCCCGCGGGGCGACGCTGACGGAGAGGTAATGTCGGGCTCACCGGGGGCAAGATACCCCGGTAATACCGGCTAAACCAACCACGGTATTCCTGGACATAACCATAGACGGCGGGGCCGCGCGAATCGCTTTCACATGTAATCACGACCCCATCGTGTGTAACGGCAGGCCACTACATAAAACACTTCCTCTGTAACTGTCCCCTTGTGGGGGGACAAAAACACAATTCAGAGGCGCGCGTGGGAACACGCACGCCGCCTTTCGGACTTGGTGCTGATCGGGTGGCGAGCAGGCTCACGCAACCCACGACCCCCAGTTCAAACCACGGCCGGGAGCTAGAGGGCAACCATACCGGTCCTTTTTTTTACCGGTCCTAACTAACCTTACCTAACTGAAAATTTTATAGGTAATAAACAACTAAGTGTTTCCATTTTTACATTAACATATTTTATCCTACCCTATAAATACTTTCAGATAAAAATACTGTGCCCTAACTTATCCTAAAATACATTCCATTGAAGCTACAGTGAATTTCCATCTGACCTTTTGCCGTACTCATGTAACATTTCACAAAAATAAGTATTGCAATAACTGCCCATGACATCACAATATCATATTTAAACACGGTTATTACAAAAACAAACATATATTCGCAAGAAGGCCGACATTCGATCTTAAGCAGGCGTGTGCCATTGACACTTTCCTTTTTATTTTCCTTATGAAAATAGCCTCTTGTTATTCTTGTAAAAATATTCCGTGACATCGTCCCAAAACTGCCAATCAATGTATAAATAGAAAAAGAATTTGAAGATGATATATAAAACATCATACGAACTATTTTTTGCATATTGTTTTTGTTTGATAGTCTGATTTAGACAGGTGTTATAAGCGTATTATGTGTTAAGGCATTTATTTTATATTAGACTAGATGTTCCCGCGGTTTCACCCGCGTTTATCGTTACTGCGCCGCCCACGTGGTTGATAGCGTGATGTTATTTAGCCTATAGCCTTCTTCGATAAATAGGCTATCCAACACTAAAAGAATTTTTCAAATCGAACCAGTAGTTCCTGAGATTAGCGTGTTCAAACAAACAAACAAACTCTTTAGCTTTATAATATTAGTATAGATTTTTCCCGCGGTTTCGCTCGCATCTATCTAAATTTTGCCAATAAACTATGTCTCGAGAATAGTACTTTTTCTGGATGAAAGGGACTCTAGATACTTTTGTGTAACCCTAAAAATGTGTATACGAAATTTCGTGATGATCGGTCGAGTAGTTAAGGCGTGAAAGCGTAATAAACAAACAAACTCATATTCGCTATTAGTTAGAATTGACTTCTTAGACTCATATCTGTACATTCCCGAAGAGGTAGGTAAAAATTTATTGTATCTAAATCTCGGTAACTATGTATGTTTTCGGACATAACTATAGAGAGATCAGGCGCAAGACCAACGGCTTGCCGAGCTTTACGAACGCTGCCAATTTCCACATTTCAGGCTGACTGTTTTTTTTTTCTTGTTGTTTTTATTTTGATCGTCAGAATGTCACTCCCCCTGATGGTAAGCAGTCGTGTGGTCTAAAAGCAGTGGCGTCCACACCGCCCTCATAGCAGCCAAGGCGATGTTGAGGTCTCTACTTTGACGCCCTAAAAAGGTGCTTTAGCACGCCCCGCTTAAAGGACCCAGGATTGAAGGAAGAAGGAAACACGTGCCTTGGCAGAGAATTCCATGCCTTGGTCGTTCGGCAGAGGTATGAGGACCCAAACTTGTTGGTACGCGCTCTAATCGACTCTACCGTGTAAGGATGGCATCTGAGCCCAGCACGCGTTGTTCTGGATAGGAAAGGGGAGGGCGGGATAAGGTGGAATAACTCTTCAGAGCACTCCCCGTGGTATAATTTGTAGAAAATTGTCGATTGTGGGATGTGGGATGATTGAATTTTTTAACAGAGCACGTCTATAACTTTTTGTTTGTCCTATCCAGGATTCGAACTCGAGATCTCATGCACTGGAGTTGCGTTTATTACTGATGCCGTACCGCTGAGGCAGGGGCTGAGGTAAGTCTTCGTTCTTCTATGCTATACCTTATCCACGTCACAGAACAATTATGTTTTCTGTTACGTATAAGAGAACACCTTTCTCCAAAGAACTCAGTCTAGTAATTTATATCTAGAAACTAAGGTGGCATTACAAGTAGGTTTAAAATAAGTTCAGCCGTGAACGTAGAAAGGAGACGCTTTGTGCAAAAGCTAGTTACTCAGCCAACTGTATAAAGATTGGAATGGACATAAGTTTAAACCGAAACGCTGGGAGAAGAAATGTATAGATAATACTTTTTTGTTTCTTGTAGAAGATATCTGGATTTTGTTTAACAGGGTGACCGAAATTATATTCGAATTGCAATTTTGTGTACGTATATTTTGAAAAATAAAATTACTTACTTACTTACTTACTTACTTACTTACTTACAATTATCCTACTTGGTTGAAATTCGAAATTCGAATAAAATGGCGTTCAACTACCGCTTATGATTATTACATATTCTTTTGCTTTACAACTAATATTGTTTTGTTTAGTATGACGTCACGATAGGATGTGACGTCATAATCACAAATTTTATCGCTGTAGAACTGTTTACGGTACAGTGGTTTAAGTTGTCTGCTCACTATTGTCAATACGCCAAGCGCGATTTTGAATCAATTCGATTCCCAATTTGGACAAAACTTGTGTGAGCGGTATATCTTTACTTTTTGTAAATATGGGTGTTTATTGACAATGTTTTAAGACCGTGATACGGAGAATATTCTGGGATCGCGAATCGTTGTATGTTAAATAATTTTATTATTTTTATTTCATATGTGATCATGTTTATTAAAATAAACAAAGTTCGTCTCAAATACCTTCCTTATAGAATCACTTTGTAAGTCTGTCTATTTATCTAGATAGCAAAAAGCTAGATGTCTGACCGACAAAACCCTTTTTTGCTGATGATCTAAGGGTTGCCCGTTATTATCGACTATCAATCACCATCCAAACTTCATAACGTAGAGATTTTTCTTATAGAAAAACCTAACTAACCTACTTGTGTTAGAGTTTAAACCTTCATAATCGACAAACGATAAGGCAGTCTTCTTTTTGGATGTGTTAGTTCCCAAGGCTGTACATCTTCGACGGGTAGGCAGAAGTTTATACATCTTCTTCTCCCTAGCCTTCATTATTCCCAAGTCACTTGGGGTCGGCTTTCTAGTCTAACCGGTTTTGACTGGATATTAGTTTTTACACGGAGCGACTGCCATCTGACCTCCGCAACCCGAAGGCTAACGAAACCCTAAGGCTAGACCAGTGTCCAGGGTATAAGAGAGCACTGACTTCCCAATAACGACTGCCCTAGATGTTTATGGCAGCCGGGACCAACGACTTAACGTGCTCTCCGAGGCACGGAGCAGGCGATAATTGTCAATCAATACGTACATAATTTCGAAAAGTCATATAACTTCCGAAAGTCAGAGGTGCGCGACGTGGGTTCGAACCCGAGATCCTCTGCAATGCAGTCTGTTGGTCTCCCCACTGAGCTCTCGCGGCTCTCTTGCTGGAATTGATTTAGTAGCCGATTTTGAACAAACTACTGTCAGGATGTGCGTTTATTATGTTACATCTATACTAATATTATAAAGCTAAAGAGTTTGTTTGTTTGTGTGTTTGAACGCGCTAATCTCAGGAACTACTAGTTCGAATTGAAAAATTCTTGTAGTGTTGGATAGCCTATTTAACGAGGAAGTCTATAGGCTACATAACATCACGCTACGATCCACGGGGGCCGCGCAGTAACCATAAACGCGAGTGAAACTGCGGGCACATCTAGTGTTGTATAAAACCACTACATAGCCCTTCATTGGCTATGTTTTAGCTACTTTGTAATAGGCCTCCGTTTCGCAGTGGTATTGAATATGATTGCTGTGCATGAAGTCTCGGGTTCGAAAACCCGGATCAGGCCAACAAAAAGTTATTAGGTTTTGCTATTAAGAAATCTCGATACCAGCCCGGAGTTAGGAAGTTGGCGGTGTTAGACACTCCTTGTGCCTCGGCAAGCACGTAAAGCCGTTGGTCCTGCGCCTGATCTCTCTTCAATCATGTCAGATTGCCGTCCCATCGAATCTTGAGAGTTACGAAACCTACGGCCGCAAAAAATTCGCATTTCAATGCGCCGTACTGTCACTTAGAATTTTATTCATTCATTTATTCATTGTCATTCATCTGATCATGGTACTAATGAGCGGGCTCACACAAGAAAGTACCACTTTATTTCAAAAAAACCGGCGAGTAGTAAAAGCAGTAACGCACAATGTGTTTCGCTGATAGTAAGTGTTCTAAAGGCTAACGTACCTCTCTTTTCTTCTTGTCATTTCCTTTTTTCTTTCCTGAGGTCGTCATCAAGGGAGTCAAGATCGATTGAAATCAGGAAATTAAAAACTATACACAAGCAAATACAATAACTGCTTGATATCAGCCGGCCGAATGTTTATTTGCCACCTGTCTTCTCTTAAAAAAGATGGCAGTGTGCCAATAAATACATACAAATCACTATTTTCTGTAAATCCCCAAAAGGGCAAGCAGAAGGGTATTTCACACAATTCATTAGCTGACTTGTTTGCTTTCATGACAAGTGCTTGCTTTACAGACTTTTCATGCGAGCAGTATTCCACTTTACCACCACTATATGAAAATCAGCTACAAACACCTAAAACCGAACACCTGGAACTAAATTACATTTATGCTTAGACACTTTGAGAAACCACAACATACACTCCCCATATTATCACACTTAAGGCAAATCTTGCGAACACACAGGGTCATTTTCCCGAATGTAAATTCGCCCCTAGATATATTACTCCACGGAAACCGGCTAACAGGCCGTCGTGAGCCACTCCTGAATTACCAGGATAGTTATAAATCTTACGCTTGTTCTGCTAGTGAAAAGAAAAAGGGAAATAAATGAATGCACGAACGAGCTCGCGTTCTTGACGAGTTGTTGGTTTTGAATATGACTGAGGTAGACGAAATTAATCATGGCTGACTTTTGAAAACATTTTATACTTACAAAAGTCACCTGTGCGCGCTTCGTTGAATGTTAAAGCGGGTATTTTTAGACGTAACAAAATATATTTTTAAAAATGTCAAAAGAAATACATTGACTTGTGTTTGTATATAACTCAAAAGGTAGGCAGAGAGTATTACATCCATATTTACTCATTTATGATTTTTGTTTCCATATAATATAGTGACAATAGATTTGCCTCCCAAGGAAAGTCTATCGCTGTCTACAGGGCACATTGCCTGCCATAAAAAGTATACCCTATGTGTTATTCAAATTCAGGTCATGAACTACCTAAGTGCCAAATGTTATTCAAATCCAACGGTTTACGCGGGATTAAGTAATCAACATCGGAATATCCAATCAACTGCACAACCGTATAATACTAGTTTTTGCCCGCGGCTTCGCCCGGGAAGAGTACGGATGGGTTGTCAGAAATAGTAAGAAATTACACGATGATCGGTCAAGTAGTTAAGGCGTGAAAGCGTAACAAACAAACTCACATTTGCATTTATAAAATTAGTTAGGATTAGTAAGATAAATCTATATCAAATATCAAAATAAATATTAAATTTATTTTAGCTTCAGTTTATATTTGAACACAGATCTCTCACTTTTCGTTTGCAATCGGAACAGCATCGGGTAAAACATAACAAGCGTTTAATGACGGCCCAGCAGTGGGGTTGGGCATTGTATACTCGTTTGGCCTCCGAGAGCAAACCTAGTGTGGTCGTATTAATGATTTATATGTTTCGGGGTCGCGTTTTATATTTGTTGTGAGTGAATTTTGAGGCTGGTCGCTTGCTCTCGTGGGATAGGTTTTAACATAAGTATGTTTTGTGGCGTCCAGGTATCGGTTCCTGGGTACGGCATTGCTGTTGTTTTATGTTAGGAATTTTTTTATTAGAAAATGTGACCAGTAGAGGCAATAGGCTAGGGGTCTATATTACGTGGAACCTTCAACCAACTATGTTGTAATTGTACGTAACATTTCTCTAGCTGCCAGCAGAGCAGCAAATGATTCACAATATACAGAAATGAGGTTATGTATGTATGAATTTCATAATATATTGAGAGGAGAAAAGATTCTGTATCCGTATAATGTACCTGTCTTATAAAGATGTTATTTTACTAACAACCCACTTCAAATTACCTTAAGGCTGGATGTACTTTATGTCCGTTGTTTTTTCTAGTATAAGCCATTTTAAATTAGCACCTTTTCATTCTTTTCTCTCGACTTATTGCTTTATGAACGGCCTGAGTTTACACTACTAGTAAGAATTTCTTATTAGAAAAGAATATCACTTAAAATATTTACCAAATTCTACTCGCATTACGACGACCGCAGAAATTTTTCAAAATCTTATAAATCTTTTACAAATTTATAGCACTGGACCAAAGAAAAAGAAAACTCAAAGTAGTTCATCAATTTAGATCACAAAACAACACTTATGGATGCCAAATACGTAGCTATACTCCTCATATAATCCTCATATTGTGTGAGTCATAAAAATCTGCCTTATAAAGACAAAGAAAAATTTTAATCACTGCCAACAGAGATTTGGCCAAAGTTGTGACAGATATAACAACCGTGCAATATAGCGGTGTATCATCGCGTACCTAAATGACGGCCAGTTGAAGGCTGTGGATACAGACTAAGAGAGCAGGCAGCGGAGCGTTTTAACATCTTAAGGAGCTTCGATCAACAATAGCAACTAGACATCGGACAAGGCTAAATGCTGTCCGCGTGACAATACGTATACAGCTACATTTGTTTACTAACAAACGGAGAGAAAAGTTTTAAAACAGTTTTAAGTTCAACCTAATTACAATCATGGTACCTAGTAATAAAGTCACAAATCTTCAAAATATTATCTAATACTTACGATCGTTCGTCACATAAAACGAGCAAAGCAATAATATTTAGTGTGAACTCAACCTTAAGCAGCAACAAATAAAGTACTTTTTCCCGTTATTGCCTTGAGAACTACATCGTTTTGTTTCGTTTATTTTTGTTATAAAAGTTTGTGCTTGTGTTGGCGAGCCTTGGCCAAACATTTGTAGCTGTGGTTTAAAATCGGCAATTTTGCTCAAAATTTGATATTATTTGTTAGTTTAAAGTTTAAAATATAACTTATTCTTCATGTACTTACCGAAAGTAAGATACTCCGGCCGTTAAATTGCTTTTTAGATGCAAAAGTGTGACAATGCTCAGACTCTGTCATAATAATTTTAATTTAGTTGAACTTGGACATAGGATATATGGACATAATCTTCAAAAAATCGAAATATTCGATACTTTGACGAATATTTGAATGCATTTCAGTTTGACATTGACGACTTATTTAAGTATATTAATAGGACATTATTGTCCTCCGAGGCTATATTAAATACTGTCGCAAACACAATCGCATTATCAAATCAAGTTTTGATTATTCGATTAAGAATCGAAAAAATGAATTAACGAATTATTACATTCTGATTCGCGATCATAGAACTTTCGAATATTTTAAACTAGATATTCCTGCGGTTTCATCCGCGTTTATGGTTACTGTGTCGCCCCATTGGGTCATAGCGTGATGTTATATAGCCTATAGCCTTCCTCCATAAATAGGCTATCCAACAATAAAATAATTTTTCACATCGTACTAGTAGTTCCTGAGATTAGCGCGTTCAAACAAACAAACAAACTCTTCAGCTTTATAATATTAGTATAGATTAAATTGATTTTTTCGCTAGAATTAACCATCGCTAATATGCATTCCAGTGGCATACTTTGCGAAGCCGTTGATATAAACTAGGAGATTCTATAGAATCAAATAGCTTTAAACACAGGCCAAGTATTCAATTACAAGGTATAAATGGTGTAAGACACTTTAAGATGTAAATTTTGCACTTAAGCGTCGCTTTGAGCTTACATGGTCGCTGTAGGCATGCTTTCCCCTTTCATTTACATACGGGCCATCTCGGTCCGTGCTACTCAGTACACTGAAATTGAACTTAGACCGGCAGTGATGCTTCTTAATTATACAGAAGATTAAATAAGCTTTAATTGTAAATTTTATTTTATTTTTATTTATTTATTTATTCTCACATACAACTATTATCACAGGTCTTAACCTAATACAATAGCATAGTTCTAGTACTTGTATCTAGTTATATCTAATATAAATGCAATATTCTTATACTAATTAATACCTGTTATACAGACACTGTTATTAATTGTCGGCCTCGATGGCGTAGTGGTTAGTGTAACCGACTGCCACGCCTGAGGTCGCGGGTTCGATTCCCGCACAAGTCAAACATTTGTGTGCATGAACATAGATGTTTGTCTTGGTCTGGGTGTTTCTATGTACATATAATATGTATGTATTTACAAAAAAAAGTATATATGTATGTTTATCCATTGTCTACCCATAGTACAAGCTCTGCTTAGTGTGGGCTAGATGGTGTTGTGTGTATGTGATAGAATATTATTATTATTATTAAATATACAATAAGCGGTTCGTGTAAATTCACTCAGTGTGCAGCTAAATAAATCGACCTTTTGCGATATCGCATTGGTTGTTCGCTTTGATTGTGAAATAAATAAATAAAATAAAATAAAAATTTGTTTATTGCCAAGTAATTTTACAGTAATATGCGGTATGCAGTGGTCCCACACTAGGCAAAGCCTGTCCTGTGGGTACCTGCTTCGATTACAATTTAAGATTTACTGTTTGCTCGGTTGACATCATATACTTAAATAGGACAAAAATTTAACGTAATTACAATCACAAAATGAAAGTAAAAATAAAATCTGCATTAACCAATAACTTATATTATTACAAAACTAAAACTAAATACTTGTTAAATGTGTACCATTATATAAACTACTGAATTATCTGTACATATCGTTATTACTAAATGACCTCACTGCTGAGGTTTCCCGGGATGAGGTTCTTCAAATGGAGTAAATAGGTTTTTAAGGCATCAGTAACGTGCATATGATGCTCTTGGTGTTGCACTCATCTATAGGCTACGGTAACCACATACCATAATTGCCACACGCTCTGTTCTACCCGTGACATTGTTGGACTACTATTTGCTCTTCAAGCTCTTGTTCGTATTGCTCTTATTTAGAAACTAGCTGTTATCTGCGAGTTCGTCCGCGTAGATTTTAACTAAAAAGTGTTTGTCGCCGCGGAACCCAACTATATTTCTCTGCCCAAGTTACTTAAATGGCGTAGTTTTTATAGTGTAAAGCTAGATAATAGCATGGCTTACTCAAAAACAACATTTAAATATGTGTCGTTAGATTACACGCTGTCACAGAATGCGTAAGAAAAATAAAGATTCACAGCTCCTCCCCCGTAGGTGATAGCGTGATAATATGTAGCCTATATGTTGACCCGACCTGTTAGTAATATTCATGCAAAATTTGAAGTAAATCCATGCAGTACTTTTTGAGTTTAGCCCGGACATACATACAGACAAACAGATAAAAATTCTACAAACTATATTTTTGGCTTCGATATCGATTGTAGATCACGCCGATATTCTTTAAAAAAATATTTAATGTACAGTTTTGACTTTCCTACGATTTTATTATATGTATAGATATAACAATATAATTTAATATCCTTGAAGAGTAACTAACGCAATCCAACGATTAGGCAAGGATGTCTGGCGTGAGAATCTCAAGCTCTCCAGTCAGACACAAGCACTGCGGCCTAACTCGTTCGGAAACAGTACTTTTTCCTGGATGAATAAAAAACAAACTCACATTCGCATTTATAATATTACTACAATTTGCCCGCGGCTTCGCTTGCCCTAATCAAGATTTTAATAATAATAATAATATCAGCCCTGTATTAAACTGTCCCACTGCTGGGCACGGGCCTCTTCTCAATATGAGAAGGGTTAGGCTATAGTCCACCACGCTGGCCCAGTGCGGGTTGGCAAACTTCACATATCTTCGAGAATATTATGGAGATCTCTCAGACATGCAGGTTTCCACACGATGTTTTCCTTCACCGTTCATAAAGCAAGCGATAATTAACTATTAAATACGTATATAACTTCGAAAAGTCAGAGATGCGCGCCTTGGATTCGAACTTCAAACGAGTTCGAAATCAAGATTTTGTCGATAAATTTTTATCTCTCGGGAACAGTACTATTTTCTGAGTGAAATGTACCTTACCTTACTCTATCTTACCTTTCTGTGTTCTATCAACAAATATGCAAAATTTCATGATCGTTAAGGCGTGAAAGTGTAACAAACAAACAACCTCACATATTTACATTTTCATTAAAATATGTTGTCCTAGTTAAAAATCGCTACACTCTCCGCTCATCCTAGCCCACAGTCTAACTGGGCAGTGTATCATCGCGCTCATAGATGACAAAAGTTTTTCAGGCCGCAGCTCGTTTATACAGACATTAGGACAAATTGGAATTGTTTGTTGGCCAACGTAAGTCATAGGTGTAGATCTTATTGTGAGAAATTTGTTATCGGTGTTGTTTTGTTGTTCAAAGGATATATATCATTTGTCATATCTTAGTTCTGGTTGTTCTGGATAGTGTTCAGTGTGTCTGGAGCCTACTGTTTCCTGTTAATAGGTTATAAGTTTTGGTTGTGGAATGCGTGTAACATATTTTGCTTACTTTAATAATTTATGCCCGCATTGGGAATATTGGAAACGTTCGTCCTATAGGCCAAATTTTGGTCACGGTATAGGTACCGTGACCAAAATTCCTAATACCTGTATTAAAGTGCACAAGTGTGTGTAGAGAGACTGGCTATCTGCGCAAAATATATATTATTATAGTGAACAAGCGCAAAAACAAGTGCACTCTCTATTCCTTAATTTTCCCTGACTGATGGGATGGGAAGCCGGTACGACCGGAGAGAGATCAAGTACAGAACCAACGACTTCCGGAGCCCAGTATGCATGCCAGCTGTCTAAATTTAGGCTGCTACGGAGAATTCCTTAAAAACCTAATAACTTTTTGTTGGCGCGACTTGGGATTCTAACCGTTTCGGGTTAGAATCCCACTCATCCACAGCACTATCGTTTCACTAACGATCCAGTATCCTACAAACTTCAAAGATAATCGTGTATCAATCAAGACGGTACGACATTCGATTCCATCACGTGGTAGTCTAGTGTTGCGTCCAAAGCGACACGATGCGGTATTCAATATCGTGACGTATAATATGCACGGTATGGCGATCACCACAGTCACGTTACTAACTAAGCGATATAATTTAACTTCTGAAACGTCAATGACTCCTACGGTGGAGTCATGGAGGTTGACGTCGTTGCGCGTCCGTGACCTCTACGGGTCAGTCAAAAATATTTGGCATTTTTTGCGACCAATCACAACGAGTTTTCTTGACTCCCCCGTAGGGACCACGGACGTGCGACGGTAGCTTTCTTTTTTTATTAATCCTGGGACATTCCATGGGTTAAAGTGGAACTAGTAGTGACTTGACGTCACTAGGCCTATATATTGTAACAAGTTTTGCTTGCGGTTTTGTCCGCGAGTATCCTGCGACAACGCATATCCGGATAAAAGCTACATTTCTACCATATTAGCTTATGCAATTAAAAATTTGATGAAATCCCTACGGGCTGACCTTACTTTTTTTTAGTAATTCTCTACCAAAAAATAAGGTAGTAAAAGTCGCTGAGCTTCCTAGAATATTATCTGCCTACATTGATAGGTGAAGTCAAGGCAACATTTTATAAATACATTTTCGTGGACCTCCGCCTACGAATTATCACGCCAACGTAGACCCCTGGCGGTCCACCTGGACCACTTTGGAAACTAAGGATTTAAACAATGAACTTTGAAAAATCATTATAAAACACGTCTTTTTTTTGTTGCACGTCCGATTCATTTTATCAATCTGTACGTTTAGACATTTAGATATTTAAATTCACTACTCGATCACGCTCCAAATTGCGATGGAAATTGGCACGCGTTTCATGCCGGTAAATCCATTTCTAATCTATTTTAGCATTTCTAAATTTCTGTTTGTATTATGTTTTGGCATATAAAATGTATGGCGGTGTTATACTTTTTGTCACAATAATTTATATTCACTACAAAGGCTATATAGCAAAAAGAAAATTTATTTATTTATTAATTTACATCAAATAGAACGACTTGCGCCAATTACACTATTTAATAATATAATATAAATATAAATTTAATATTTAGCATTCATTCATTCAAAACAATCGCAATAAGCAAGTACTGAATTTATATTACTTTCGCAGATGATTCAGTGATGGAAATAGTCATTTCTGTACTGCAATCACTGTCAATGCTGCGATTTTTTACCTATAGATTGATATTAAACAAAAAAACCAGCAAATAAGACTTTTTAGCCTTCGATTTTCCACCTGGCTAGCAATCACAAGTATAGCTGTTGTCTGTTTAAAAAGGCAAGGAACTACAGCAGCCGTCTTTCACAAATAAAATATTAATATTTATTCAGGAACAGCCTGTAAGTACCTAACAACATTTACGTAATCTACATTCTCCATAACCGAAACCATGCCTTTGTTAAGTTTGGCAGTCTAACAAAATACGTTTCACCAAACTTAAAGCCTTATTTTCCCTACATGTTTCATCGCCATTATCCGCTAAAAGTACCGAACAACACACCCAAAATCTTATACCTACATAAAATTCTGCCCTTACCCCAAATGAACTGTTGAACTTAACAACAACGGATATTAGAACGTTTCACGGTGGGCGCTTACAGAGATCGGTCGGATAGCGGATGCCTTCATATGACGTCACGGAGGCTCTACAATCTACCCAGTCCTGAGGTGAGATCCTTTCGCTCATAAAAACCTATTTTGTGAAAGGAAATTTCGGTACAAACTTTTGTACGGACAAAATTGTATTGTAGGGTAGAAAATGGTGTGGTATTTTTATATTGACCGTTATTATAAGAGTTTTTAGTGTATTTGGGGTTTAAGATAGCGGATGGGTTGTGTATTTTTTATGTGTTATAGTTAAAAAATGAGTGCTACAAATTTGGTTTTTAAATTGTTGCGGGATGAATGAAACATCTTGTCTCGATTACTAATATTAGGATGTAATGCAGTGGTCCGACCGCCGGCGAGAAAACGACTAACTATCGGCGATTTTTTCTCTCAAGAAACGCACAATTAATAAACATTACGTGTAAACGAAAGAGATGCATATATTAAAAGTTGCTCTCTGACTGTTCACACTGCCGGCGACAACTCGCTTTACTAGTTTTGACGTTGAGCGACAAGAGCTTTCAAAAATAAACTCGCTCAGCGATACTCGTTCAGCGATGCTCGCTCGTCGCGCGCGCAGGTTTGCACAGGACTGAGCGACCGCGGGCGAGTGGCGCGAGTAATCGCTCGTCGCACTTGCACACTCGCTTATAGCGACAAAACTATCGAAACTACACACTCGCTTCCCGCTGATCGTCAACTCGTTTATAGTTTCTAGTTCTACTCGTTTCTCGTTCATCGTCGGCGGTCGGACCACTGCCTAAGAAAGGTGTCATTTATACGTTAGCAAGAAAACTCCTAAAAAGTACTTTGTAACCCAAATTGCAAATATTTCTTTAAGAGAGGAAAATGTATATACCACAAGTACAGATATCCTAGGCGTACGCTTGAGGCGCTCATAGCCAGTTGCACCCACTGATTGATTAGCGAGGTTAAGCAACGTTGAGTGCGTCAGTCTTTAGATGGGTGACCGCTTAGTGGTATTTCATCTGAGCGTCTCCGTGCTTCGGAGGGCACGTAAAAAGTCGGTCCCGGTTGTTGTCAAATTGACAGCAGTCGTTAAGCCATGTCAGAGGCCTACGGGCAGCTTGAACCACTCTTGACAACAGGCTGGCCACTAACCACACGAAAAGAAGAAAACAAGAAGAGACGTACGCTATAGGTAAGCCATGCGGATCCGCTATATTCGTCGTCCAGTTGTATTATCTCTTCAAAATGTCCACGGATTTAGAATTTAATATTAACTAGTTTTTGACGACGGCTTCGCTCGCGTTTACGTAAGTTTTGTGCATAATTGTTTATCCTTCGGGAACAGTAGTTTTACTGTTTAAAATAAACCCTAAGTCTATGTTTGTACCGCTGACATCGTGTTTGCAAAATTGAGTGATAATTGGTTAAGTAGTTAAGACGTGAAAGCATAACAAACAAACTTACATTCGCAATTATAATATTAGTTAGGATTAGGATAACGTTATATACGACAAATTGTATAATGTGTGAAAGAGCTTAGAATGCGGCATAACCGAAACTGAGACGGGTCGATTAGGTAGTGTGTGGATTTGTTAAAAATATAAGTTAAATGCTAAAACTGCTTAACAAAAGAAAATTTTGAAATAATTATTATTGGATAATTGGATAATTATAATAATATTCACTCAATACATTTTATAATCGTAATTCATAATAAATATTGTCCTATATAGAAAATAATTAAGGTTACGTAATTAGAACAATCTTTTACGTTTTATGATTAAAAAAAAAAAAACTGTTTTGGACGATATATAGACATACAGCTAAAAAGAACAGGAATTCAAAGAACATGATCACTTTGTCTGTGAACTCTCTCCGTCCATACTTCTTCAGAAGTTTGCCTGACTGTGAAATTGTGCTCGCTGTGTTTTGTAGCTTCGATTGTGTACCATGAACAGTAGAACTAGATGAGACCAGACTGTCAAGGGTATTTTGACTCCTCTGTGCCGTATCTAGCTATGCTAGCTGCCTGCTTATAGATAAAAGCTGATCTGTCACACCTGTGGACATTTTGAGCAAACCATCATAATAGGACATAATAATAGGACTATGATGTTTCCTGGCTGTTTCGTCCGTAACTAACTTATTTTCATTAAATTTTACCGTCTTATTCAATTTATCGGTCTCACAATTTATTGTCCTGTGTGGCAATCGAACCCCAAATATTTAGCGTAGCAACAACGGTGAGGCGACCACTTAAACCACTTCACCATTCGTGCTGGCTGTACATTAAATGTATATTTCATGTTTCAATTTATTTTATAATAATACTAGCTTTTGCCCGCGGCTTCGCTCGCGTTAATTAAGAATTTGACAATCAATTCGGGTTGTACTCTGCTCGTAATATATAATTCAATCATGATTCGAAAGACAGGTTGCGCCATCTATTATCATAAGAACTTTATTATTGTTTTCCTTGGAAACAAAAATTTTTTCGGGATGAAAGGTAGCCTATGTCCGTTTCTGTACACCTGTCAACGTATATGCAAAATTTCAGGATGATCGGTTCAGTGGTTTAGGCGTGAAAAGGTAACAAACAAACTCATTTTCGCTTTTATATTATTAGTTAGGATATTTATTCGACAGGCTTTCATACTCGCAAAACTTCTTCAAAACATTAACAAAATATCCTTGAAGTCAACTAAACCAACTAGAAAACAAGAGGTAGTTGTTACCTCCATTTCAATAAACCCAAGTTTATGAACAACAGACACAAAAAATCTGGTTACACCCCGCCCAACATATTTCGATAGCGCCATATAAGTAACTTTCAACAAAGCAGTTCACAACTTGTGTTCGCTGTTGTACGAGTACATTATAGTCATAATTCTCTGTGGGTCGAAGCACCTACCATGGGTGCTATAGTTAAATAAAGATCGTAACTATCGTAGTGTTACTACATGCATTCGTGCAATTCGATAAATCGTTAAGTAACAATTGATAAGATGTAGAAATTAAACTATTGTATAGGGATTTACTTCGCCGTTAAACACGACTCATAGATAATTTTAACTATAAAACGACTACTAGGTATTTAATAATTAAACCATTGGGTTTTTATACTTTTGCCCACGTGTCAGTTTCTTTTCAGCAGTCGTAGTCAGTCCGATACGCCACGAAAAGTGTAAATCTTAATAGTTATTAGATAAGATGTCTTTATTAAATTTTTTAAGTAGCTGGGTAGTTCTTTGCTTCTCTTTCTCTTTACTATTTACATAAAAGTAAAGAGAAAGAGTTGTACAAGAGTGGCCTGCTACTTGAAAAAAAATGAAATGGTCTTGAACTAACTACTATAGATACGAAATAGACTTGTATCTACCGCTTCGGGTGTGACGTAAAATAAAAGAAATCTCAGTTCAACTAGAACAATTTTTATGTTAGTTTATCGTTTAAATAGGAACTGTAGTAGTTTATTCATCGTAAAACCGATGGTAGAGTTACAAAGGGCGAACAATTTACCCCATCGAATAAAATATACAACTTACTTCGCGAGTTTTGTTAATGATTTGTTTTTTTTTGAGAGAACACAAGCTTTGTTCTTAGTTCTTGTTATAAATTAATGTTTAGTATTTTTAAGACTTCTTTCAGTTTTGCCCTGAAAATGTCTAAAGATGTATTTCTTTGTGCTTTAGTTCAAGTTTTTGACTGATAAGACTTGGGCGTATATTAAAGTAAAATAACGTAGTAATAGGTTCTTTTTTATTAAGATTTTGTTAATTGAATTATATGAATGGCGAATGGCGTTGTAGTTTGAGTGGTTGCGTCACCACCGCCACTATGTCGAGGGATGTGGGTTCGGTTCCCACACAGGACAAAAAATTGTGTAATCCACTTGTTCTAAGGTGTTCATTGCTGGTCCCCTGACATAACTGAGACTGTCAAACAAAACTCACACTTATTTAGCAAAATTTGACTGCACGGATGGCGTAGTGGTTTAAGTGGTGGCCTCACCACTGCCGCCGCACCAAGTGTTGTGGGTTCGACCCCACACGGGACAAACATTTTTGTGTTCCACAAATGGTTGTTCCCAATCTGGGTGCTCTTTGTGTCCGTTGTTTGAATGTTTGTAAAGTCCCCCGCGACACAGGAATTATTTTTAGAGCGGGAGTTGAAAAAAAAAAAACAAAAATAATGTTGGTCTGTTCTACTTCAACAATAGCCCACGCTCAAAGTCTTGTGGACGATAAAATTATTTAGTCATAAGTTATGAATACGTACAAGCGATACAGTTCGCGCAGAAAGGCAATGCCCCGTGAGAATAGCTTCATAACTCGAGCATTCAAATATCACTTTGCAAATTAATCTAGACGAGCTACAATGAAAAAGCAGCTTCACAAACTTCACAGAAGCTCAACACTACTGTACTCCTTTTAGCAAAATAGTTATTAATAAGTTTATTTCAGTACAAGCAAAGCATTTCAAAGATAGTGCACATCATAATACTAAACTCAGTACAAAATATAACTCGTATTTCGTTGCTTAATTTAAATTAAACAATTGCGAACCAGAATTTAAACTCCAGCGGACAGCTACTGAAAAGGGTCCAATTATTACCCTTATAGTTCTCCTAATATATGTGACAATTAGTAGTCGCAACAGTAATTGCACACAAGTTTGCGTTAGCTTCATTTTCATAGGACATTAACAGGCTAACTTTACGTAAACCGCTAACGTGTTTACGCTCGGTAATTGATTAGGGTGATTAGGAGTAATCAGTTATAGGCTATTTTATTGTGTTTTTGGACGTGCTTGTTAATCGAAAGTGCAATAAGACTATCTAAATAAAACCATTTTATTTGAGGCAACAGTCTGATAAAGAAATATGAATGTAAAGTAAAACTGAAAACGGAGTCGTTCTTTATGAAGGGCGTAAATCGAGATTGAGAGTTAAGGCTGTCTGTAATTAAAAAAAACAGTTATTTCTTTAAAAAGACCTTCACCATTTTTCTTTAAAAAGACCTTCACCATTTTTCTTTAAAAAGACCTTCACCATTTTTCTTTAAAAAGACCTTCACCATTTTTCTTTAAAAAGACCTTCACCATTTTTCTTTAAAAAGACCTTCACCATTTTTCTTTAAAAAGACCTTCACCATTTTTCTTTAAAAAGACCTTCACCATTTTTCTTTAAAAAGACCTTCACCATTTTTCTTTAAAAAGACCTTCACCATTTTTCATAAAAATTTTCTAAGAACTCTTTTGTATAATACTTCTCGGTGATTCAGTCAAAGTAAAAAGTCAGCAGCGTGAACTAATTTTATTCACGATTTTGCGTTACTCTATTTTCTATACTTAAGTAAACTTGATGAGTAACCATTACCCAGTGGATGAGCGTTGAACTGCCATGCAAAAGTTTCGAGTTCGATTCCAATATACGCACCTCTAACTGTCCGAGGGTATGTGCGTATTAAATAGTTAATTATTACTTGCTTAAACGATGAAAAAAGATCGTGAAGAAACCTGCATATGCATGTCCAAGTGCTCCAAAATTTTCATGAACATATTATTATTATGTGAAGTTTGCCTATCCGTAATGAGACTGCGTGGTAGGCAATGGGTTAGGCTAACCCTCTTCACACTTAAAAGAAGCCTGTGCCATATTGTTGGCTATCAAGTTTACTTATAATTTTTATTATATATTTACACTGCGTTATTAATTATCTTAAAAGAGATAAGTGCGCATTGCGCTTAATTCTTAGCTAGACCTTCATTCAACAAAGGATTGCTATCAAATAATCTGATGTCTCGTTCTTGCATTCTTATTTCTTCTTTTCGTGTGGTTAGTGGCCAACCTGTTGTCAAGAGTTGTTCAAGCCGCCTCTGACATGGCTCAACAACTGCTGTCAATTTGACAACAACCAGACCGACTTTTTACGTGCCCTCCGAAGCACGGAGACGCTCAGATGAAATACCACTAAGCGGTCACCCATTTATAGACTGACTGCACCCAACGTTGCTTAACCTCGCTAATCGTTTACCGATCAGTGAGTGCAACTGGCTATGAGCGCCTCGTTCTTGCATTAAATATGATCTACAGTGTCTACGCGAAAATTGCTCTTTCGAAATCTTTGTCTCTTTCGTTCGCAGCGTAGTGACTCGATGCTTAAAGAGTTGGCAATTCCGGACTATGCCCGTGGTACTCCTAGCATTGAAAGTGGTTATAATAGTTTATCATGGCAGGACAAAAGCTTGTTTTCTACCACAGTAGTATAAACACTATTATTATTATTATTGTTTTATATCGTCTGTTTTATTAGTTGTGTTAAGTTTATTAGGTATATTATTTACAAACATGGTCTGAGCGGCAGACCAGCGCTAGTTTATTCAAAACTAGCATTTTGCTGAGTTGCGACCAATTTGCAGTAAGATTTTTTTTTTGTAATTAACTGTGTCTGAAGTATGTAGTGCATAATCTGCTGCAAATAAATGTATTTTCTTTCTTTCTTTCTTTCTCTTTCTTTCTTATAAAATTAAGTGCACATAAACTTAAAAGAATTGACCTTTACTATTTGTTTTGTGGTCCTCCCAAAGATATCTAAGTGACACCAAAAGCTTCAAACTTTCTTAGCTTCAATTCTAAGTCAGTGTTTATGTAGTATTTCTGTAGATATAAGCACTGAAACTTATTCCACAGAACGGTAATTAAAACTTTAGATAGGCAGCCACTGTTTATGTTTCACGCCCTAAATTGCGGTGGAATGGAACGAGTGTTTTCTGTTCGGAATGGTACGCTTCGATATCTACGACATTTAATGTTTATTGTATAAAGTTCAGATGTCTACAATAATGGAGGTAAATATGAAGAAGAATTATTAAATAATGTGGAATCCATGTTATCAAGTGCATATAGATCGCATCGAATTTTTCGAATTTACCTCAATCGGAACTGCAATGTACACAAGAATTGAAGGAAATTTTTTGTTTTTATTTGTTCGCAAAACTGGATACAATCTAACGATAGTAAAAAGGTATTTATCATAATTATATATATAATATGTAACTGGTATTAACGCGATCATGCATAATGTTTACGTTTTTTAGGCTTGACGTTACGGCCAGGGCTATCAGTGGCACATTGTTGACTTGAGCCTAGAAAGATAAAGTAAAGAGAGAAAATCCGTATAACATTCACGTAAACATAAGACAATATTATAAAGAGAGAATTGTGTCAGGATCGTAGCAAATGGAAATCTGTAGTCTCTGCCTACCCCTCTGGGAAACAGGCGTGAATCTATGTATGTAAGTATAAAGAGAGAATGTGAAGAAATGGAGAAATAGGTTTTTGAGCACCGTACCATTCGCAGCTTATTCGTACCGTCACCTAATAATGACGAACGTGTCATTTTAACTCTTTTACATTTCTCTTTTAGTTTTATGCGCCTGTATTTTTCATATCACATCATAATTACTAACAGATTTATTTTATGCTGAATAACATAAATTGTAATAATAATAATAATATTCTACCACATACACATAACACCATCTAGCCCAAACTAAGCAGAGATTGTACTATGGGTACTAGACAATAGATAAACATACATATTATTATATACTTTTTTTTGTAAATATGTATATACATATTATACATAGAAACACCCAGACCAAGACAAACATCCATGTTCATGCACACAAATGTTCGACTTGTGAATCGAACCCGTGACCTCAGGCGCTGCAGTCGGTTACAGTAACTACTACGCCACCGAGTACATATTTTCTATTTCTTGAGCGTCGAATCAAAATTCAATTTATGAAGGTGGCGAAGTGTGTTTGTTCTACACCTGGCTTATCCAGATCCACAGGCACAAGTATGTACGTCGTTTTTTTTCATACTTATAACCTGTAAGATATGATTTCTACAGAAACTTCTGAACCAAACGTGTATAAAGCTAATATCTCGAGTAAGTTTTCACCACAAGTGACTTTAGCGATACTTTTAATTCACATTTTGTGTAAGATAAGTACTTTCGGTTCGAGTGTGAGTTAAGAGGCTGCGGTTTCGAACCTTAGACTTATCATTTCAAGACACAAACTTTGAAGAGTGTTTCGAAATGTTTCACAAGTGGTTCGCCACATTGAATTCGTGGATCTTTTTGTGGTTCAAGACGGTATTGATGGATTGTATGAATTCTGTGTGAAGTCAAGCGGTATCTGAGTGGCAATTGTGAAGATTATTCTTCATTTTATAACTGTTGTTTCAAGCTGATTCAAGTCATTGTATTATTTCAAAAAGATTTAAAATGAAGAGACAATCTTTATATTTGTGCATGATAGGCATGATAGGCTACAAGAGATTTCGGGTCCAATAACTGTTCGTGCCTATTCATGAGATTTCGGGTTCAAGTAAATAGTTTTGGTTTTCTCTATATTTTAAAGCTAGGCAAATCTTAAACAGTTGCCGCAGTGACTTATTAGCTTATTAAACTGTAATAAAGATTATGTCTAAATTATATTACACTAGATGTGCCCGCGGTTTCACCCGCGTTTATCGTTACTCCGCCGCCCCTGTGGGTCGTAGTGTGAAAAATATTAGCCTATTTATCGAGGAAGGCTATATAGCAATATAGCCTTCCTCGATAAATAGGCTATCCATCACTAAAATAATTTTTCAAATCGAACCAGTAGTTCCTAGATTAGCGCGTTCAAACAAACAAACAAACTCTTCAGTTTTATAATATTAGTATAGATAAAATAAAATATTTCTAATTCCATTATTTTCTAAACGATTGCTAATAAAAAATGTTAATGCAAATAACAACAAATAAAAACCAGCAGCAGGCCTTAAACTTTGTAAGGAGTATTACATAATATACGTATAGACATAAGTACTTAAAACATATTTCGCTAAATGTTAGTGTCATAAAGAGCAGCGATAGCTCAGTGGGGAGACCAACAGACTGTAATGCAGAGGCTCTCGGGTTCGAACCCACGTCGCGCACTTCTGACTTTCGGAATTATATGACTTTTCGAAATTATGTGCGTATTGATTGACAATTATCGCCTGCTCCGTGCCTCGGAAAGCACGTTAAGCCGTTGGTCCCGGCTGCCATGAACATCTATGGCAGTCGTTATTGGGAGAGTGTCGACACAAAAGATCCCACTGGGTCGAGGTGTCGCCGGGCTGCACTGACTGGCCCCCACATAAGATAAGATAAGATAGTGTCATAAATATCCTAATCATAACTATTACTTTCTTTAGAGACATAGCAAGTCAAAAAGTTTACGAAGTAACCAATTAAATGATAGAGCTCAGCGGAATCTTCCTTCAAGCCCAAATAACCTAAAGAAAACTTCATCCTATGTAACATAACAGCCAAATAACCTTGTATTGTGTTCCTGCGATAAATAGAGATTTCAAAGCTTCTATAGCGTTATGCTGTCATCAGTGGGATCAGTGCTCTATCCCCTGTAGCTCTCTTTCTTATCATCGCAGTGATCCTTTTTTTCTTTGTCAGCATTACACAATTGTTTACCTACCTTTACATGCCCTTATATGTTACTAGTTTTCACCCACGGCTTCGCTCGCGTAAATGTAGGTTAGGTTAGGTTTGCAACAGTTATTTTTTCTGGATGAAAGGTACCCTATGTCCGATTCTGTACCCCTGACAACGTGTATGCAAAATGTCATGTTGATCAGTTGAGTAGTTAAGGCGTGAAAGAGTAACAAACAAACAAACTCGTTTTCGCATTTATAATATTAGTTAGGATTGCTTGTACTACAAAATTCCAGAGCCAATAGAACTAAGCCATATTAGAAAAATTAAGATTTCAATAATATATTTTACAACATATTATGAATACATGCTTGTTTAAAAGTGATACCACCTTTTCGTTCTTTATTTTGGGGCTGATGAGGCTCTTCGAGTCGCCATAACCACTTACAAATTGTGTTAGAATTATCACTCAAATAATATATATGTATACAATTCAGTCGTACTACTAAAACTGGCGAACAAATCCGACTGGTATACGACTATGAAAATATACATGTTGCCGATTAAATCATCTGCAATATAAAATGCGTTAACTCAAACTATATTCTACTACTGATATCAGCAAAAAATTCCCTATTTTTTGTGTAAATAAATATCCATTAGTTTTCTAATACGAAGTTAATCTCAATAATTTGCAGGCGACAGCCCCCACCGATCATACAATAGGGTACCGTCGGGTAATGCATAAAGCAAGATGCATCGGGACTCAACAATTACGTACACAATTTTTTTGCATCAGTTTGTGATGAATCTATACTAATATTATAAAGCTGAAGAGTTTGTTTGTTTGTTTGAACGCGCTAATCTTAGGAACTACTGGTTCAATTTGAAAAATTCTTTTAGTGTTGGATAGCCTATTTATCGAGGAAGGCTATAGGCTATATAACATCACGCTACGACCCACGGGGGCGGCGCAGTAACGATAAACGCGGGTGAAATCGCGGGAACATCTATTACTTAATTGTTGTCTCGACATTTCTAAGCGAAAGATTTTTAAATATACTATTTAACCCGTACTATACCATAGAAAAGCATTGCAGGTAACTAAATCGGCACCGTATATACAAATAATTTAAAAATATTCTTCTTAGCTTAGAAGCTTAGATGGTGTAGATATTCATATAATCCTTCTACAAACATAATAATCACTCTGCGTAGTACTTCAATAATTACAAACAATTCTATAATAACGGGAAACAGTAGCACTAGTAATATCGAACAATTTACACACAACACTGAAGTGATACTCCACAGCGGATCAAATGCTTTGTTATAGAATTAATCTCACCAATTCGGAGCTCGGTAAAGTTACACTATCGCCCGTGTAAAGTCCCATAAAGACGCGGTCCAAGGCTTGAAATTACAGCTGAATTTGGAGTGCGAATGTATATAATTATTTTCATGTATAAATATATATATTTGCTCTCCTGTACTACCTACTGTATAGAAGTGCAAATGTACTACTACTAAGTAGTACTGGGAAATATGACGATCGCTATAAAATATTTATTTACCATAATCATTATTGAAAATTTAAGGAACCAATTATGTGAATTTATACATTTCTAACATAAAAAAGAACTAACTGTATCCGATTTTTATAGACAACAAAACAAAATAAAAGAAAATCGAGAGACAAGCAGAACAAAATAAAGGGGCTGAACTGTTTTGCCTTTGCCTATTTATATATAGACTAGCTTTTGCGCGCGGCTCCGCCGGCGTGGTACCTACGGTAATAAAAAGTAGCATATGTCCTTTTCCAGGGCTTAAACTATATCTGTACCAAATTTCATCTAAATCGGTTGAGTGGTTTAGCCGTGAAAAGGTAACAGACAGACAGACAGATAGACAGACAGAGTTACTTTCGAATTTATAATATTAGTAAGGATAGTAAGGAAGTAAGGATAAGGATTATTTAATTTAGTCTTCCCATTTGATTGACGAATAATAAGACAGTAAACATTTTTGAAAATTTAATAAATAACATTCGCGTTAACATAAGACAATATTATGTAATCCAGTAAACGTCTACTTAGGAAAAATAAAATTCTGCAGCTATCTTGGTACCTGTGGCGCGGATACCAGTATAATAATAATAATAATAGGTGCGATCAATTCGAGTATAATGGAAGCGTAGTCTGCGGTCAGGATGCTGCAAATGCTTTTGCAACCTATTTCCAATCGGTATTTTTAGTTGATGAACTAACATCTGACCCAGAAATCACACAGGACTCTGACGGAGGACGAAATCTCTGCTCGTCGAGAATTGCAATAGATTTTATCGATGAGTCTGATTTGTTATTAGCCGTCAAACAGTTAAAGACTAAATCATCTGTAGGACCTGACGGCATACCTGCTTTTATTATCAAGGACTGTATTAGAGTACTCCAGCAACCTCTTCTACATATATTAAATTTAGCTTTGAAATCTGCTACTTATCCAGCTAGGTGGAAGGTCTCACGCGTTACACCTGTACCCAAGGATGGCTCCAGGTATGAAGTTATAAACCATAGACCCATTGCGGTGTTGTCAGCGCTTGGCAAGGTATTTGAGCATATATTAAACAAACATATCACTAGACAGATTACATCGCAGCTAAGTGAATGTCAGCATGGTTTTAGTGCCGGTAAGTCAACAGCTACAAATTTAATTAACTTTGTTGACTACTGTGTAAGCGAAATGGATCAGAATAGGCAGGTGGATGCGACATATTTCGACTTCAAAAAAGCCTTTGATCGTGTCCACAATGGTATACTTCTGCAAAAATTCGCTGCATTTGGATTTACTCCTAATCTATTAAAATTATTTGCCAACTATTTTGCGAACCGCACACAGTATGTCCAGCTAGGTAATTACAAGTCTAGCGCATATGTCACCCGCTCTGGCGTGAGCCAAGGCAGCGTTTTAGGTCCGACGCAATTTTTAATAATGATCAATGACTTGCCAAGTGTTGTTAAAGCATCGCAATGCCTCATGTTTGCGGACGATTTGAAGCTGTTCTTGGGTATTAGTAACGTAACAGACTGTGAAATGCTTCAGCGTGACATCGATAGTGTTGTAGCCTGGGGTGTCCGAAACAGACTGGACTTTAATATAAACAAATGTAAAACCATAACTTTGACAAGATCTCGCTCGCCATATCATCATGTTTATAGCATATCAGATGTCTCGCTGGAGCGCGTCACACTTGTGCGTGACTTGGGTCTGACTGTGGATTCGGGCCTAACTTTTAACATGCACATCACAAGCATCTGCAGTCAAAGCTTGAAAGCATTGGGCTTTGTAATGAGGCAATCCGCACCATTTCAGAGCAGGAGTGCTGTCGTTGTGCTGTACTTTTCTTTTGTGCGGAGTATCTTAGAGTATAACTCAATAGTCTGGGACCCGCACGAGGCCAAGTACAGCATAATGATAGAACGCGTTCAGCGCAAATTCGCTCGTTATTTGTACAAGAAGCTTTATGGATTTTATCCTTATCTTTATCCGTCTCTTTTCGTATCTGGAATGGTAGGCATCGACACGCTTGAAACACGCCGCAAATGTGCATTAGTATTGCACTATTATTTACTGATGAACAATAAAATCGACAACTCGTGTTGTTTGTCTCGGTGCTCATTATCAGTGCCTAACCAGTATACGCGATTACGCTCGCGCCGTCTTCTGGCCGCACCGCCAGTACGAACGTGCACCGCCCAATATGCACCGACTAATCGAGCGATTGCACTGCTCAACGCCCTGATAGCTCAGTATCCGGTACTTGATCTGTTTTTTACAAAAAAAGCTACTATTACCAAAATTTGTGAATGTTTCTGTACAAATACATAATCAAACTGTGAGTGTAGTGAGTAATTGAATGTAAATAAATAAATAAATAAATAAATTATACCAGCCCACCAAACACCCATCCCTGTAGTCCAGATTAAATCTCCTACTCTTGCTGCGGCTACAGTGCCTCAGTAAGTGTCCCACCCATCTCACTCTAAAGTAAAACTCTCAAAAGCCATGTCCCCGTGGAAGCCTCCCAAAGGTCCAGGTTTTCCCTAACACATTAGGAAATATCCGTGAAAGAGAAACAAATAATAATAATAATATTCTATCACATACACACGACACCGTCTAGCCCAAACTAAGCAAAGCTTGTACTATGGGTACTAGACAATGGATAAACATACATATATACCTTTTTTTACCCGACTACGGCGAAGCCAAAAGGAAGGGTAAAGATTTTGGCAGTCTGGGTAATAAAGTATGTATGTTTGTATGTTCCACCGTAGCGCCTAAACTACTGAACCGATTTTAATAAATGAGGTGTCAATAGATTCGTAATAATAGCCCGGGTGATATGGGCTATACATTTTATTTATATAGCCATTAAAAAAGCTGCCGTTGGTGTTTAATGCCGGTTATGGTTATCTACTGCGTTGCTTTTTTGTTCTTACTTCAAAAACTACAATTTAAATTTGTAAAAAGACAATTCTTTCGCTTTCCGTTTGCGTTTGAATATGGGGGCTACCAGCTACAGTTTATTAACGTCATTAAAAAGGAGCATCATTAAAAGAAGGTTAGGCAGGAGCCTTCAATCTTCAACATAGCCAGATACCGTAAAGTAGTAAGATTCTATTCATTGAAAATATTCCATCTCAACATCTCATGACTTGCAGCAACCGCTAAGTTCCCACTTTACCGGCACGGAGTAGAAATTAATTAGAAGAGGTTGGCAAACTTGGCCGTACCGTCGCTTATTGAGCTGCCGGCAAAAATATGAGACAGCCGTAACGGCACGGCCTTTCGCTTACGTGCTTACGTATCTTTGCCCGCACATTTCTGACGCTTACCAGGTCAAGAGGGTGCGAATTTGTTTAGACAGATTTTCTGTTAACGTTAAGGAGATAGTACAAATTTATAAAATTTCGACTGCACTGATGCCGCAATGGTTTATGTACCTCACTGCTATGCTGCGCAGAGGGTTGTGGATTCAATAATCATGGACTAGATTTGTGTAATTCATAAATGTTTCTAGTAAGAGCTGGTTTTTATGGTTCTATGTTTATAAAGTCGCCCGCAATACAACTATTTCTGTCTAGAATGGAGGTAGTCTCTTTCAAATGAAGAATATAAATTTAAAATGGTGGTAGTCGAATAAACTTATATCGCTTGTAAACTTATCGGTTCCACCTGTGGTAAACTTAGTCATATAGCCAGCGAGGGTGAGGTCGACAGATTGTAGGTTGGATCCACCATTAATATAAACCATCCTAGCAGAAAATTAAAACAATAATTTGCCTAACTGGAAAATTGAACCTATAGGTACTTACATCATTTGACTAATGCGTCATAATTTGTATACTACTAAACACATAAACATCCAAAGATTTTGACGTCGATCGATGTTGTGCCACCTGCATACAAGGGCTCTACGTTACTGTGACTAGGTCGTCCATATTATGTGAGCGCTCTACGTTACGCTTCACATTAATTTAATTATGAAAGTAACCTTTAGTGCCGCTTTATACGTCGGGTACAATTTTGAGTTTACATTTTTACGTGACGTTCTAGACTCGATTTTTATACAATAGACAGTAGATAGACATGTCGTCTATCACAATTTGAGATCATAAACTAAAGATCAACGTTTTAAATGCTCGCCTGGCTACTGGCAGTGTGCTGAATAATATCGTTTCAATCCCCACACGTAACAAAAAATGTGTTTGATATCCGTTGTTTTAATGTTTGTAAAGTTCGCCATTATCCTAACTAAAATTTTGTGTAGTAGAGCCTCGCTGATTTCAGCATGAATGGGTCGGCTCGACCGGGGAAGGACTAGCCTCTCACAAAATATCAACGTGAAATATCAGTATTCCTACTGTTGTGTTTCGTTCGGTGAGTGAGAGTGCCGGAGCCCCAATTACCCTCTTTCCCCGCTCCTTCTCCTTCCCACTTCCTTTTTCTCCCAAAGGCTCGGCAACGCGCAAGTGATGCCTCTGGTGTTGCAAGCGTCCATAGGCTACGGTGACCATTTACCATCAGGTGGGCCGTATGCTTGTTTGTGCCACCTTAGTCGTATAAAAAAAAACTGATATTATCAATGTGAATGTGAGTTTGTTTATTTGTTACGTTTTCACTTTTTACTACTCGACCGATCATCATGAAATTTTGCTTAAACATTGTCAAGGGTACTGAAAAGCTTTTTAGCCTATACCTAACTCGTACCCACCGAAATAGATATGTTAATCGGTCTTCTATAATATCTAGTTATGCTAGAAAGTATAGAGGTAGTCATATCTACTAATTAATTACCTCAACAACGATATTAGGTGCCATTCTATTCTATCCTTTTTACAAAGTGCGTGGGAAGAAACATCTGAGGCTGTTAATTTACTATGTTTGCCCTGTTTTCCTTTTGCAACTTCAAAACATTTTATTTTTTAAAAAGCGCGGTAGATAGTCTTAAAATTATAATGCTGCTGTCCAACTTTGTGGGTGGCAGTGATAAAACTGTGAGCTCGAAACAACAACGTGGCAAATAATGTCTTAGTTTTTTTACAAGATTTCAGCAGATTTGAAATAAAAGCAACAAGCAGATAAAGCATCCTAGGAGAACGTTGTATTAATATATTCTCCATTTTATTATGGATTAGGGGGCCTGATGGTAAGCGATTACCGCCACCCATGGACACTCGCAACACCAGAGGATTCGCAAGTGCGTTGCCGGCCTTTTAAAAAGGACTACGCCCAGTTTTTGAAGTTTTGAAGGTCGAATTGGTCTGGAAATACCGCAGGCGACAGTTTATTCCACAGCTTTGTTGTGCGAAACAGAAAATTTCTGGAGAAACGCACAGTTGTGGACTACCAACCATGTAAATGATGGGGATGACAATGCTGTCGCGTAAGACGATGGCAAAAAGAGGCGGCAGGGATCAGTCCAAACACTTTTTGGAGCCACTCTCCATAATAAAAGCAATAGAAGATGCATAGCGACGCCAAAATGAAAGAGGCCTCCATGTACTAATGCAAAGGTTTTGTCATGTTGATTATGTTTGTCTTATAACAATTATCGCTCAAGTAATTATCGATCAAGGAAAGCATCGTGAGAAGATAAACATATCTGAGGGTTCTCCAAAATGTAATAAATACGTTCAAGATCACGCATAATTGAGTAAGAAGCATTACAAACGCAGAAACATGTAAAATGTTTGACATTTGCAATATAACTACGTCTAAAATTTAGAATTCTCAGAATCAAATCAGAATTGATAATAATGATGTACTATCGGTAAAAGCGATCTACGGTTCCAATGGTCGAGAAACACCCATTATTAAAGCTACCAATACGATCATAAGACTTGACTTTGAAGTTCAATTTGAAACATTGTTAATGCTTCAATACACTTAATATTACTCCCAGACTACAGACCCGTGTGATCGACACCCGAGGCCTATATAAAATCACTCACCAATAACCTTTGTTCAACTATAACTTCAACATTCAGTGAACAACATACAGACTAATTACGAAGACGCCAACAATATCTGTTCTATGTATGCCAATTAAAGACGTTTTGAATGGGTAGCATTATACATGACCAACCCAAGTTGAATCAGGTGCGAGGTAACAGTTCATTGCCCTGTTAAATCAATAATTAATTAATAGAGGGGGTACCGATTGGTCTCGTGCCAAACTTTTGCAGCTACGTGAGGCTTCGGATTCGATTCCCATTTCGAGCAAAACTAGGTTTTTTTAATAGGACATTTTTAGGGACAGATAAGAAATTATAAATGTATTAAATTGTAATCCCAGTAGACGGCAATAGACTCGTCCTCTATATTTGAGGTCTTAAACAAACTGACACATTGTACACCATAAGTAAGATTCTCTCTTTGACTAAATCAGGTATCGTACTCAAGATTTCACACTCACACGCAAATACGAGCATTTACTTATGTGTTATACAAAGCAGAGCATACGATACAAAAACCCAAAAATTACAGTGTCATTAGCTTTTGCCCGCAGCTTCTCTCAGAAACAGTAATTTTTTTCTGAATAAAAGGTGACACTGTGTCCTCTTCTATACAAGGTGACAACCTTTAGGCGAAATCTCATGATGATAAGTCGTGCAGTTAAGGCGTAAAAGCATAACAAACAAACTCACCTTCGCAATTAAAATATTATTTAGTATTGTTACACGCAATTTAATCACACACGTTCTGTAAGCTGGCAAAAGATAAGCCGCCAGCATACATTTTATTTTGCCCTTACGAAGAATCGAACCGGAGACTTAAGACTAGACGCTTACTTACAAGGCAGAGCATATACAAAAATCCATAAACTTAAATTGTCATTATTACACTCAATATAATCACAAATTCACTCACAGCTTCCACGAACTACCTACATGTAATCCATTAAATTACCTCACGTTCAACGTGAAATGTCCATCTAATTTTCTAAAACAAGTCAATGACACTACGAAATTTACAAAAAAATGTCAAGGACCTTGAAAATAGGTAAAAGGATTACGTTAAAACAGGCCAGTGAGAGTGGATGTTTGCGCCTATCTCGAAGGAACAGTCGCCATTAACTTGTTAGGGAGGGACCACGGTGACGGACGATTGAGATCTCCTTACTTAACGACGTGTTTACGTGTTCAAAACGTGCTAAGTGAGTTGTTTGTGGCTGACGTGTGGGTTTTCTTTGCAGAAAATTGCTACAATTTTGCAAAACCAATTAGATGCACGATGATGTAATCTATTAATGACATGTAATTAAGTAATAGCAGGGGTATTATTCAAAGAGTGTTTTTGAGAAAAGGAATGATAGATTTAGGTTTGGTAGCTCTTAGAACTTTTACTCATCGGATGAAATACTGGAACAGTGTTATAATTCTTTTGCGAGTTTTCTGTGTATAATAATAATAATAATATTAGCCCTGTATTAAACTGTCCCACTACTGGGCACGGACCTATTCTCAGTGTGAGAAGGGTTAGGTCATAGTCCACCACGCTGGCCCAGTGCGGATTGGCAGACTTCACATGTCTTCGAGAACATTATGGAAAACTCAGACATGTAGGTTTCCTCACAATATTTTCCTTTACCGTTAAAGCAAGCGATAATTAAATATTTAATACACACATAACTTCGAAAAGTTAGAGACGCGCGCCTTGCGGATTGAACTCGAGACCTCTGCGTGCCAGTCCATCGTTAAACTAGTACATTCGTATTAAATATTTAGCAATATTAGCTTCTACGCGCTTATAAATACTACAGACTTTTCTAAATATTTACGCAGTTATCGCAAATAAAAGTATGAATAGAACGAAACCTATATCAATTTAATATACCTACGCAAATCTATATATTAATACGTAAAGAAACATCTTTGTACATCTAAATAAATCTTGTTAAGCAGAGTACACGCGCAAGAAGTCTGTGATTTGCTTAAAGTTTATATGGAGGAGTGCAGAAAACTGATTGATACAAAAAACACCATAACTCGATGGTCCAAATTCGACCACTGGGCGATGATTAGTTTTTCGTCGTGCCAATTATGGACTTAAGAAAGTTAAAACAAAACGGGTAGTATTTACAGCAAAAAAATATTAATTGCACAGCAAAATATGTTTACCAAAAATAGTAATTACACAGCAAAATATATTTAAAGAGATCAAACTAAGACGACGGAGCCCCACTTGGCGGGGCTCCTATTTATGGGTGGGTTTAAGAAGGAACCTAACATAACCTAACATGCAGTGATTTGAGGCGTATAGATGCTCGTTATGCTGTGCAATATTTGCCGTGCAATTAGTATTTTTGATGGTCGTTATATTTAATCTAAAAAAAACCACTTATGAAAAAATATAAGTTACGGTTGAATTTTGGCAATTGGGCGACCGCTTCTATATATTAATGTGTACAAAATACAAATTACAAAAAGCCAGCGACAGAGCTTGCATTCCAAAATGGCAGAACTTTCCAGCAATTCACTTGAATTCGTAACTAACCATATTAGTAGTTACATACACAGTTCTGAATTACCTAACGCTTAGGAGCGAAAATACGTTGATTAGTATGCGGATGGTCGGTGCTATTTAACCTCACATCTCCTGGGCCAAAGCCAAATAGAAAATGTTCAGACTGCTCGCAGTAACATGTGTCATTTTTCTACAGAAATTTATGCCACGGTATTAGATAAATTCACTTTACGAAGTGCTTAATCCTTTAATCCTTTAGGGTATATTTTGAGCGTAAGAAAGAGCTATTATTCTTTTATTCTAAAGTGCGGTAGTGCGTAGAAGAACAAATTTGATATCATATCTAGTGATATAATATCAAATTTGTTCTTCTTCTTCTGTAATTTATAAGCGTAGCTCTTGTCGGTGGAACTATAGCTACATCTTTCTTACTTTAGATGTTAAACTCTTAATATGACTCGTTTCATTCTTCTTCACGTGTTGAAATAAGATCTTCTCTCCCGAAGTCAATAATGATTTCAACTTTGACTGACCTTGATCTTTAATCTTTATATATATAAATCTTCTGTGCGTGTGTTTTGTACCGATTTTTATGAAATTTCTTGTGTGTGTTCAAGTGGATTTGAGAATGGTTTAGATTTTTTTTTCGTGTGTACAGGACAACGTCTGTCGGGACAGCTAGTAGACTATAAAATTCCTTATAATTAAAGAAAACACAAGCTTGTTTTCAATCTGTAAACTCTACCTATTCAGTGTCAATAGAAAGTGGTTTCAATAATGTTTATCTAGCGTATACTTATTTATTACACTTGTTCTATTTTATAAAGTTTATAAGCCTCGCTAGTTGACCCGCTTCGCTCATGAACCTCCTTAGACCCTAACCACTGTCTCTGGGCGTAACCGCGGCGCAATGAACTAATGATGCTGACGCACGAGCCATTGCGACGCCATAACAGCTCAAGAATGCCCCATTGTACTGCCTGCGTAGAGAAAATATACTTCTAGATTTGGAAAAACTGTTAGGTTTTATTTAAATCAAGGACTACCTGTTTAATCGTTGTAAGTTGAACGCCTGTCTATTGCTGAATGCAGTGTAGCATACCTATAAATAGGTACCAACCACACGTAAAATATACCCATTATATGTATTTTACACCTCTTTAGGTATTTGGCTAAGTAATCCAGAGAACGTCACAGCAAAAGGCTAATTATAAGCATCATCACTTTTTACTTGGGTGTTAATAATACACCTCTCGCTAATATCGTGGACATACAGGCGTGAGTTTATGTATTAGCTATATCAATCACATCATAAATCATTTACTCATTTGTGTCATTACGAGTTATGAACGTCAGACTTTAGTAGGTAATAAGTCGGCCTCGGTGGCGTAGTGGTTAGTGTAAACGACTGCCACGCCTGAGGTCGCGGGTTCTATTCCCGCACAAGTCAAACATTTGTGTGCATGAACATGGATGTATGTCTTGGTCTGGGTGTTTCTATGTATAATATGTACGTATTTACAAAAAAAAAGTATATATGTATGTTTATCCATTGTCTAGTACCCATAGTACAAGCTCTGCTTAGTTTGGGCTAGATAGTGTTGTGTGTATGTAGTAGAATATTATTATTATTCTCTTTATTTATACGTTTTTAATAATTATTACATTTTTAAATATATAAAAAAACACATTTAAAAATATAAAACTATGAAGACCCACCGGCATCGGGAACTGGGTCCAAGCTACCGGTGGTTAGGGCTCCAGCGAGAGGAACCTCCTCACAATGCGTACCGTATCGAGGAGGACTGCCTTCTGCAACTGACCCTTGACCCAAGCACCTAACGCGAGCCTCTTCAGATGTTGGAGGCTCTTGGCTATTGGCCGTTCACTGTAACGAGTATCGGTACAACGATTGCCGACAATCTCGTGTGCTATTATTATTTCTGAAATTACATTTAGTTGTTAGATTCGGGCAAAGGGTTGAGCTATTGCCTATATAGCCTTAAATATTAGCATACCTTTATTATAATTATAAACTTTTTATTATTTATTATAATTATAAACTTTTTATTATTTGCCTTTTCTGAGAAGATATTTCTAGTAGCAGCACGAAGCCTTTTTTATCAAGACATCTTCAGTAGTAACACGAAGGCTTTTTATTTTGAGTAGTAGAACGAAGTCTGGGACTCTGCCTAGAAGACGTTAAAAGGCTGGCCTATTACATTGGACTCAAAATGTGCGTATGTACCTTTATAATACCTTCTTTATAGCTTCAAGGATATCATAAAAGTGAGAGACTATCTACGTAGCACACACAAGCAAAAACTTGAATAGCAAAAGTATACAGATTCTAAAGTGAAAATAACATCAGCCACAACTAGGATAACCATTACCATAGAATCTTTGTAGCACTATATGGCTCGTATCACGGCACCAGTGCACGATATTATCCTGTCAGGCGCAGACACTCGTCCTAGGCATCATTATGATAATTTTATCGGGAAATTTTCGCCTGCATCGCTTAGGTAGCTTCGTTGAGAAATACTGCCGAAATATGCAGCTAGCATTAGGATAGAGAAAGTACCCAGTATGAGTTTGTGAAGTTGTTTAGATTTTTGTTAGTCGACCACGCGACAATAGTTGATCGGATTAAAATGAAAGTAGGTACATATTCTGCATTAACATACTTTTTATCCGTTTGTGCATTCTCTTTATAAATACGAGATTTAGGTAGATGAGTTTTGTATAAAAGTTAGCTATTGTTGAACAAAGTCATATCGAGAGAATACAAAATCTTTCGAACTTGCTAGAAGAAGTAATTTTTTGAGTGGAGGAGCCTATTTGTACCATTTATTACGTGACAGTTTCAATGTGCCGACTCGAAATAAAAAGTACCACGGTATTAAAGACTGAAAGTGACCTAAGACTAAAGGCTTACTTATTTTTCTGAGTTGACATGTGAATGGTATAGCCAGCAAACATAGGCTAAAACTCAATAACTGCTCCATCCAGAAATTAACGAAAGACGGAAACAATGCGTGGACGAAAATCTCTTAATTTTCTTTGCTTGTGTAATCTCTAAGGCAACATTAGCGGTATGAAGGCCATGAAGAATAAACTTTGCCAAATGCTTAATATAAATTCATAACCACCATGAATATTTCACCAACACGGAGTATTAACTTTGAGAGATATATATTCATACTTTGACTTGATTCTAAATTAGATAAATTTTAATTACGATATATTACAATACGGAAAATATGAGCCATATGTGGGTGACAAAGATTTCGGTTTGGAACCATGAGTTATAATTCCAAAGTTAAATGGCGGTTTCAATTATTAAATATTTTGTTTGTGAACGACTGTGAGTTTGCTAAATATGTTGTGATATATTAAGATTAAGGAGTATTTTAGAAATTAACGGTTGTTTAATATATGTTTTAAAGCTGGGAGTAATATCGTTTGAAATTAATGTGTATGATTTATATCATAGTTGAGTGCGAGGATTTAATTTGGACTGCTGAGGTAGCAAACAAAAGGGTGAACCGCCTCTCATTATACTAATACTACGGATTTTATCATGGTACATTTCGCTGGTCCAATATTACAAGGTTCCATGTTACATTTTTGAAAAAAATGGGTTATAAATATTGCATGGCTCTATATGTCATTCCTTTTTGTTTAGACTAATATAGTAATAGATGGAAGCACTTACCACCTCACAATATTAAATTGCAAATAGTTCTAAGTTACTTTTTAAGTTATTTTTACTGATATGCAAATTTTAAACCTCATTTCCCCAAAGTTAAAAAAAATAACATGAAACCTTGTAATAGTGAGCCAGCGATTTGCCAGATAGATTACCCAACATGTGCCACAGCGATTTCATAATACTTATTAAACTTAAGTAATAGTTGCAAGCAGACATGTTTAGCAAGCAGCCTAGTAGGAGTCTCGTATGCAGAGGTTTTTATTTCAATCCGGTTGTGCGGCAATTGTGTGCGACATAAATAGTGAATTCTGGCCGGATTTAAGTTTAAAGAAAAATATCGTATCGTATCATATCTGTTAAGCTAGTTTTGGCATGTAGAAAGAATGGACGAGGAAAGACTGACTAAGAAAGTTTATAAGTCTAGTGTGAATGGAACAGTTGCAAGAGGAAAATCTAGGCGAACGTTTCTCGATCAGATCGTAGGCGTTCTGGACAAAGGCCAGGTTAAGAGCTCCTTGAACCGACAGACGTGTATGAGAAATGTGATGAAAGTGAATGAAGCCAGAGAAGCGTGTCAGGATCGTAGCAAATTGAAATCTGTAGTCTCTGCCTACCCCTCTGGGAAACAGGCGTGAAATTATGTATGTATGTATGTATCATATCTGTATGTCTGAAAGTACTAAATAATGTTCTTAAAGATATTTGAAGTCTGCTAACCGTAGTGTGCAAGCGTAGTTAAGTCCACGCTGGCCTAGTATGCATTAGTAGCCTCACTCTTTTTATACAAAGACGAGGCCCGTACCCAGCAGTGAGACAGTGTATAAGCATTGCTATTTTTTATTTACGCAAACTGACAAGTCAGCCAACAAGCTCGCCATTTTTAACCACACTACATCCACTATCGGATATTAATGCCCGTGATAGCTCTCTTAAGGTATATTGAAGAGCTCATTAATCGGGACATCTTGGCAAAACGCTGACCATGGAGCTTCCCAAGAGTGGGCGTGTGTTGTGGCCATAAAAACGGCTATTAATTTACGCTTAATACTGTAATAACGGGTTTGCTGGAATTAAGTTTTATTAGCGATTTCGTGGCTACAATTTATGACTTTGCGTGTGTTGGGCTTAATTTGACGATAGATGGCGTCTGTTTTAATAATATTAACAGTATTATTATAAATTTTATGTGTTTTGTGTTAGCATTGCTGCTGTGGTACAGTCAGCAACGTAAGTTGATACGCACTTGTTAGATATTTGATTTTAAAATAATAACATTATGTTACTTTTATAGCAATAATAGTTAAAAGGTAGTTGATATAATCACAGTTTTAAAATACAGAATAATTAGGATTTTTATTCTTAAAATACTATTAAATTTGTTAAATGATTTGTTTACTTATGTTGATGACTGTACTTAGCGAACTATGAACGGTAGTGACTACTCACCATTACCTGATTGACCCTGGTGCCCCTGGATGCTAACACCAACAGAAAACTACGCTATCTATACAAATCCGTCGGCCTCGATGGCGTAGTGGTCAGTGTAACCGACTGCCACGCCTGAGGTCACGGGTTCGATTCCCACAAAAGTCAAACTTTGTGTGCATAAACATGAATTTTTGTCTTGGTCTGGGTGTTTCTATGTATAATATGTATGTATTTACAAAAAAATAAAAGTATTTATGTAAGTATGTTTATCGAATATCTAGTACCCATACTACAAGCTCTGCTTAGTTTGGGCTATATGGTGTTGTGTGTACCTATGTGGTAGAATATTATATTATATTAAAAAAAATATATTAGAAAGAGGAATGGTTTGATTTTTTGTTTGTTTATTTGTAAGGGTTTAAATAAAAAACTACTCAACCGATTTCAAAAATTATTTTACCATTAGAGAACTACATAATATATTATCAGCGAGTAACATGGGCATAATTTTATTAGAAAACATATAACCTAAGCTACTTTTAAGCGTGCGAAGCCGCGAGCAAAATATAGTATGTTATAAAAAGAAAAGATTTAAATTTTTGTTTGTAATGAATGATATCTAAAACTACTAAACGGATTTTAATAATTCTTTCATATTTAAAAATCTGCTTTTATGAGAAGTAACTGAGCTTCAAAATATAACGCTACGAGCCACAGGGTAAAACCGCGGTGGCAGGCTAGTAAAAATAAACGTATTGAAATATCTCAATACTTTTGGTTGAGCGATCGGAATAGCCATCAACGCCATCTATCGTACAATTAAATATAAGTATTAAGTGTATTGTTTCGAGGTGATTACCGTTAGTTCTTATGTGAATTGTCATATGAAGGCGAACATTTGGCAGATAGCCAGCACTTTTGGCTATGTAAAAATAACATTATAAGGCAATTTGCTTGCTTGCAAAGTGTTATGGTAATTAGATTTTCAGGATAATTTGTTGTGTACTTACATTAGTATACGGCGCCCAGTTTGCCGCATCAGTTATTAACTACTCAAACGTCCATGACTCCTAAGGTGGAGTCATGGGCGTTGAGTTCGTTGCGCGTCCGTGACCCCTACGGGGGAGTCAAGAAAATTTTTGGTATTTTTTTCGCGGCCAATCGCAACAAGTTTTCTTGACCTCCTCGTAGGGGTCAGGACGCGCAACGGAAGCATTTTTTTTTGTATGTCTCTTAAAACATTCCAAAGGTTTAACGTATTAAAGCCTGACTACCTGACTGCCTCGATGGTTTAGTGGTTACTAGTGTATACGGCTGAAGATCATGAGGCATGAGGTCCAGAGCGAGAAAGGCAAGAAGTTGTTGGATTTCTGTTAAGAAATACGTGTTTCATCCTCGTGTCTCGGTGAGTAAAGCCCAGTAACGTCAGATGCAGGACCAATTCCTGCACCTGACCTTTTTACAGTTATATCGGATTACCGTCCCAGGGGAATAGTCCCCTAGGACGGCAACAAATAGGTGAATTAGTAAATTCGTAAATAGATACAGATAACAGCAGAAGGCCAGTCTCCGGTATGATTCGCTATTAAAATATTGGCCGCCGTCATTTGGCCTGAAGGATCTTACAGGTAGCGCAAATTAACCAAGTATTGTTAATTAATATGACACCTTACAGACATGATTTCCAGCATCGGTACCTAGTAAAAGCAAGAGTTATAGGAGAGCAAGATAGGATTGGTCCGTTTATTTTCATGATTGTAACGATATCTGTTTTTTGTGCAGCACCAAAACTGCCTAATTTTGAGCTGCTTATGGAAATTGATTGAGAAACTTCCAACTTTTTAACGGTCTGACCTTGGTTTCAAACCCAAGACCTCACAGCAGTCGCATAAAGAGCGTCAATCAAGCAACAATCTTAAGATAGATAAAAGATAGATTATAAAATATTGGACTTAAATTGCTCTTTTGTCAGCTCCAACACAAAGTCACCATATTGACAGCTTACGCAAAGATATCGGTGTACTGGTATTATTATGAAAGCTATGATTAGCATCGTATGGCAACATTTTCTTCCTCAGTAAAGATATTAAAAAATTTGAATAATATACGAGTAGGTTACTTTGGGCTGCCAATCAGTAGACATTTTTAAGATCCTTTAGATAATCTATAAAAATATACTAAAATCTAGATTAACTTCTGTAAAATTAACCAACAAATATATTTAAACTAGTTATATAAAGGTGCCCTCATACTAGCTACACACACTATAATACCGAGTGTAAGGAGTAGCGTATCAAAAAGTGACATAGTATATTCAGACTATTATCCTCTGTTAGAAATCGTTGGATTTTTTAAAAGAAAATACCTCACATATTTTGTACTTGTTAATTATATTTGGGCTATGTCCAGCAGTGGGCTATTATAGCCTGATGATGATGTTGATGATGAATTATTATCGAAATCAGCTGTACACTAGTGCCGTCCGTAAAGGTCATTTACCGTGCGGTCCAACATTTAAAAATTAAAGTTTGCTTCTAGATAAGTCAGACGCATTGTTATTTTTCCGGTACGCTGTCCCTTACACCCAGATATGTACCTATACTAAGTTGTAACCCATCTAATATTGTATTTAATATTCTTCTAATTAAAAGTTTCCTTGATTGAGACTTATCTTATCTCAACTTAATTACTTAACAAGTTTCCTAATTGTACATTGCGAAGTGCAATTAATTTGATTAGATTAAATGCTTTTGTAGTGGGTCACGTCGACAGTGATTATGTGTGGGAATCGCACACACAACCAATCAATTTCAAGTCCAATGTATCCTTTGGGCTACCGCCACTTTGAAGTAAGCAGATATATAAAACCTTATAATATCTTTAAATTATCTTTACTAAAAGTTTTCCATGACTTATCTTAATCAAACTATGACTCGATGGCGTAGTGGTTAGTGTAACCGACTGCCACGTCTGAGGTCGCGGGTTCGATTCCCGCACAAGTCAAACATTTGTATGTATGAACATGGATGTTTGTCTTGGTTTGGGTGTTTCCATGTATAATAAGTATGTATTTACAAAATAAAAGTATATATTATAAAAGTATATATATGATCATCTCGTGCATCAACATTGTACAGTCGGGAGAGGCTGGTCATCTGTCATACAGGTCTACCTAGTACAGAGACCAGTCTCTCGCACAGTTTTTACTGACTACTTGTTAAATAATTTACATTTAAGTCATCTGATTGTTGTAACAATTTCTGTGTGAGAGAGAAATAAATGATTATTATTATTATTATTATTATTATTATATATGTATGTTTATCCATCGTCTAGTACCCATAGTACAAGCACTGCTTAGTTTGGGCTAGATGGTGTTGTGTGTATGTGATAGAATATTATTATTATAAACTTCTTGTTAACCTAATGAGTCGCAGTAGCACAGCGGCGGCCAGACACTATAGTTTTTAATTATGTCTGGTATTCTAACACGACAGATTAATACTAATGGTATCAAACTTAAAATCATTGTAATACATATCTACTTTCCTCATCGAGCATATAGGCGTGACACCATGAACTTGTATGTCTGTGACCTGCTGCGTACCGACATACCCCTTTACCATCTACCGGATAAATATCCTGAGTCTATTCTACGTACTTGCCTGACGTGAAACAGAATAACGGAGGTGCTTCATTAGTCCGTTGCGTTGCGTCGTCGCAACGGAACAACGCAATGTATGCCACACCAGCGTGCGCCGTCGCATTGCTAAAGGCCTTCGACGGCCTTGATGGCGTAGTGGTTAGTGTATCCGACTACCACGCGCCGAGGTCGCGGGTTCGATTCCCGCGCAAGTCAAACATTTGTGTGTATGAACATGAATGTTTGTCTTGGTCTGGATGTTTCTATGTATACTATGTATAATATGTATAATATTTACAATAAAAAATGTATATATGTATGTTTATCCATTATCTAGTACCCATAGTACAAGCTCTGCTTAGTTTGGGCTAGATGGTGTTGTGTGTATGTGATAGAAGATTATTATATTATAAAAAGGGCAATGCACGCATGATTTCACTCTTCATTTCACAATGGATCGGAACACTGTCCGTCATTGCAACGGAGCTTCGACAGCGCACCGCATCACCCTTCCCACCGCTTCATCTCTCGTCCGTCGATCTGTTGAAATGTCGCGTGCGACGACGCAACGCATTAATTTGGCATGTCACAAAAATATATAGAAAATGATGCAGCGTCGATGCTGCGCCGACGCAACGCAACACTTTGCGCGATTCGGAAGTCAAACCCTAGCCTCTCATGATTACCAGTTCGCATAACCACCATTAGATCAACGAAGATACCAAAACCTCTTATTATTATATACCTATTATCCTTGTCTCAGTTCATAACTTTCATCAGAACAGCACATTGATTATAAACACCCTGAAGAATGGAAGCAACAAAAAACAAAATGGCTTCTTTATGATATTTGTTTAATGAAACAAAACAAGCCTGCCGTTTCCACAAGATTTACAACAACTGGTTTTTCCTTGTGTCTTTAATAATCTGGTGAATAGTCTTCATTTTCCTTATTGCCTGATTTACATGGCAACATTTAATAAATGGTACTTTTATTCTGTTTGTATGTTTTTAATATACCTCAAGCATAATAAGAACAAGCACGTAACCTCGGCTTTGCCCGAATAATATGGGATTAAAATGTGCTTGTTTCGAATATGGTCTTTTATCGTACCAAGTTTGATCCAAATTCGTTCGAAAGTTTGCGCGTGATTAATAAAAAACATGCAAACATCTAAATCCTTATTGAAATGAAATTACTATATACGGATTTTATCGCGTTGTTTATTTGACACTATTACAAAATTTTGAAAAACTGTTACACTACTATAATCACTATTAAACTTAACAAATTTTTTAAGTAATTAAATTATTTAAACTATTAAAACTATTTATAGTTTCAATAATTTAATTAGCTTAAAAAATTTGTAAAGTTTAATAGTGATTATAGTAGTGTAACAGTTTTTCAAAATTTTGTAATAGTGTCAAATAAACAACGCGATAAAATCCGTATATAGTAGTTTAATTTCAATGAATAACATTCGCGTAAACAGAAGACAATATTATCTAAATCCTTAATTCCCAAAGTGGTCCAGGTGGGTCCACGGGGTCCACGGGAGTCTCGACGGGCGTCTGACACGTTGGCGTAATAAAAAATGGGAGTCCACAATTCGTAAACGGAGGTCCACGAAAATTTATTTGCTTTCGATAGTGAAGAACTAAAATGGAGGCTTGGACATCATCGATCAAAAAAAAAATCTCGGGTCGTAGAGATGTGATAATTCTTTTTTATTTAAACCTAATTTAACTTTTTGGTTCGAATATACCGATTTTACTTGCCGGATTAAGTTTTTAGCTGCAGGGGGTCCACCGGAACCTGCTAGATTTTGAAAGTGGTCTATGAGAAAAGAAGTCTGGGAACCTCTGATCTAAAATCTATACATAATTTTGGTAAAATGAATTTATTATTTAGTGTCTGCTCAATAAAACATTAATGCTTAGAACCCTTTTTAATCTCTTTAAACGCTAAGATTAAAGAGGGGGTTTTGCAAACATTTAAACGACGAAAACAAAGAACCCTGGACTCGGAACAACTGTTTGTGAATTGCATATTACTGTCCATTGTGGGAATCCAACCCACAACACTCGTTACGGTTTTAAGGAACAGTGCGAAATAGCAGGCAGTAGTCCTAAAAAAACAGACATTTTAAAGTTATTTCTGTTCCTACTTTAAAAATACTATAGTTCCAAAACAGTTTGCCATGATATCACAAAACGCTAGTCAAAGCGTGATTTTTATGGAACGAATATATTTGATCTTTTCTCCCTTTACACACTGACGTTGACAGAATCATTAGTACCTATTCTATGAATTCAATTGACATTGAGAAAAGTAGAACTTACAATATCTGAGATAGTAAGATATGCAGGAAAATATTACAACTTGTGCATTGTCCTATCAATTACTTTAATATTCGTCTCATTAGCTATAATCCAGTGCGAGTAGGCATTCCTGTTGGAATTTCAGCTATATTTCAGCTTGAAGTGGTCGTTCAGTTTATAATGACGTCCAAGTGATGAGCTGAGAGGGGTATTGATTGAAGAGCATTTGCCCGACTTGCTTATCTATTTATATCTTTTAATTAAATAAAAATGATTAGAGACAAATTGGCTATTTTAATTTAGGAAGAATATGATTACTGAGCTAAATTCTCCGAAAAATGTATATTTTTAAAGGAACATTTGTTCATCATGGTCTAAAATATAATATTCAATCTTATTTTATAAGTATTATACAAAAAAATATTCAATGTTTAGAACGATTTCATTTTAATTATGAAAATAGGCACCTCAAACGGCTTTAATAGTGACCGTCTTTCTGAAGAGAGGTGCGCAAGAAAAACACTAATATGATTGAATTTGCATATAATATAGGATTTTTACGGCACCATCTATATGATGCAACCAAATATAAATCTGGATTTTATCATTGCATAGACCTGATACACAATGAGCTAATTAAGAAATAGGTCTATTACTTAACTGGCTCATTGTGTGTCAGGTCTAGGTCTATTATAATTATTATAAAGTATGAGCCACACATGCTTGTTGTAGCTCCCATCATCTGCTGCATCATACAAAGATTAGACCTTCGAACCATCGTGGGGATCCTAACAGGACACTGTCCCCTGAACAAACATCTGTACAACATCGGAGCAACAGACAGCCCACTCTGAAGGGGATGTCTAACCGAAGAAGAATCTGCTGCCCATGTAGTCCTGGAATGTGTGGGAGCACAGCACAACGTAAGGAAATCCTCAACAACCCAAGGTCACTCCAAAAAAGCCTGCGAAGACCCCAGGAAACTTGTGTGCTTCTGGGCGTAGTTGGGCTGGCTATCTCCATAACCGGCCGACTCTCACGCATAATGGACCAAGTTTGAGTTCAAATGCGGAAAAGGGAGTCCAATTATATTACATTACATTACATCTGCTGCATCAGCGTAGGCTTGACATCGCGGTAAAATTATGAAGACAACGTACAGACGTTTCGTAAGAACGAGTGTACATAAACGCTCTCACTTGTAATTTAACCCGCCGGCGTTCGTCACGCCCGCCTACTGTTTGAGGAGATAATTTTCTTCTTAATTAACCCTCCGCTGAATGGCGTATTTAATTGGGCCATCGGTACGTGTGAGAAGCCTTCTCGTATGGGATGTATGGGCATTTTTAATTGGAAATCCGATGGAGGAAGTTTCATTTAAAGAAAACTATATGAGGAAAGCGGCACTTTTAAATGTCACTAAAAAGAACATTTTCGTTTAGTGACGCTTTCTTCGTTGCATTGAATGTTCTCTGGATTATTTAAACAGTATCATTATTATTATCTCACGTTTAATCAAATGTTACACATTGAGTTGTATACTGATGTTATTGCAGTTTTATTTTTTGTACAGCTTGGTGGCGCTGCGGTATGAGACTGCTATGTGTAAGAATTTATCTCGAGACCTCATTCTCGTGATCAATTTTCAAGTCAGGCAAAGTTTTAGTGGTTATTGCCGCCTATCGGTCAAAATGCTAAATTCGGCAAGCCTATTAACACATAGCAATGTGTGGCAATGTGACACGGGAATAGATCGAGATCTCATGAAAAGCAGTTGCATCCACAGCCACTGTGCAATCGAGGCAGACAGTATTAACTAAGAACAAAACAAATATATAACTATTTTTGTTCCTATTATTGTAAATGTATTTCTTTTATTGTAAACTTTATTTAAACAGATAACTAACGTAATGTGAGCGATACTATAAAACACTCTTCTTTCTTTTTAACGAGGTACAATACAAGACTAAAATAAAACGTTTTAAACATTTCATTGAAAAACTTAATTAGTTCAGTATTGTATAGATTACAAAGCTAACTAAGAATAAAAATATTGCTGGAACAACCTTGGGGAAAAGTCCATTCCTCAAACAACGCGGGACTTCTAAGAAACTCTGTCAATTTACTCGATTACTTATTTACCTGATGGACTGCTCATACTGACAACTTTTTGTTGCCGAGTAGACACGAAAGGAGATTAAATGCTGTAGACATGTGGCAAGTCTTTACAGTATAATATAAGGAATAAAGACTTTTTGTAGCCCAATATACTTATACTGATTCCTAGAACTACTTAAATGGCGCTATAGCTATATAAATATAAACGTTTAAATTTTTCTTCTACTTTTTTATTAAAATCTGCAACTATTTTAGTATACCTTTCTTAACTTTGATCACTAGTACACAATATGTATTTTCTTCACACACTTCAAAATGCTCTGTAGTCCTGAAGAAACAATGTTGAATTTGACTGATTGTTAATACTATTATCACGAAACACAAAGTAATGTTTTGATAGTCTATATCTCTTACATAATGTGGTGTAAACAACAGAGTAAGGGCACTTTGTAACAAAGAGTGCCGAAGAAACTTCATAATATACTCTCAATATGTCATTCGTATCGAAGTTTCGGATAGACATTTTCATAATGGACATACATATTTATTTTTACTGATTTTATTCTACATTCATGTCTCTTTAACCGTACTAATCTATTAATTCTTAGCATGAATACAGTTTTGACAACATTTAATGCATAAAATTGTTTTTTTTTTGCCAGAGTATTATTTCTGGCGATCATAACCACAGACGAGCCGCAGCAAAATATTATTTAACCTAATGTCAAAAATTGCCACGGGCATCTTCTAATTTGTTTATTTTTCAATAGTCGTTAGATTATCTTACATTGTTTATTATATTACATTTCTATATAAACTATAACATATATTTATAAAAGGCTTACTTGTTACGAGAAAATGAAGACATCTAGGCAGAACCTGGTTTGCCTAACCTAAAAATCAAACCTGTATCTTCACGATCAGCAATTGCATAGGCGATCACATTTAAACTACTAATTGAAATACCCAAGCAGTTAAGTTGTATCTGCATTTGGCTACAAAAAGTTGCTCGTCTACGTAAATCTAAGTCAGGGAGTTTGTACTTTTTGTGTAAACAAAAATATTGGAGTTGTCTAATCCAGTTTATCCGGGCACGACCGGAAAACGGATAGCGGGAAAGATATTTTCACTTTGTTACAGAATAAAAATGTATTTCCTTTGTTTTTTTATATGTCATTATTAACTAAGATATTTTAGTGTATACTGCAACTAACGATAAACTAGTTCACCTCGCAGCTTTGCTTGTTTAAATCCTACAGGAACGTATAATGGGGTTAAAGGTCACCCTATGTAGGACTCCAGGATATGGTTTATCTGGAGGTCAAGTTTTACCCAGAGCCATTCGTTTCACAAAAATACTAGGGCTAATAGGTCTTACAGTAGTCCTGATAAGTCACCTTTCAACTCGGAAATAAGTACTGTGTTCCCGAGTGAAGCCACGGGAAAAAGCTAGTATTTTATAAAAACTAAAAGCTAATTCTCTAAATACCCAGCCAGCTCGGCTTCTATACAAATAAATCGGAAGTCTCAAGTCACAGCCTCGTTTAGACGCAGACCAAGTGAAGAGAGTAAATAAATATGTTTAGACTCGGCACTAGATCAATGGAGGAAAGCATCCGGAAGGGATGGAGTTCCTCTCTCGATAAAAATAAAGCGTTAAATCTCTTCCGCTTGATTTTTGTGTAGGGTGGCCATGGATGTTGATGGGATTGTATGTTGAGAAATGCGCGGCATTTATTAAGAGGGGTGCGGGAATGTTGCTTTGTGAGCTAGTACTTGTAGGTGCCCGGGTGGAACGATGCGAGGCATAACGCGGTGGGCTTTGTGAGGAGAAGCGCAACGTGTTTGATTTTCAGAGGCAATATATTAGGTATAGATCTTTATATAAGTACTAGATTTTACCCGCGGTTACAGTACTTTTTTCTGAATGAAAAGTACCCTATGTCCTTTTTTGTATCCCTGAAAACATGTTGAATGTCTATTGTATGATGATCAGTCGAGTACCTACATAAGGCGAAAACAGTAACAAACAAACTAACTCACATTGGCATTTATAAAATTAGTTAGGATAGGTCGTCGAAATCTGAAGAAAGTGAAGTTCAAATACTAAGGAAAATAAGAGTTGAGTGTCTGGCAAAAAAAAAGTGAAAGGAAAGTCCTTGACGCTTATGAACACTTAACACACATACTTAACAAACAGTCAACGGAGACAAAGTATGCACAGACTCAGAACAATTATTTATAGAGCACATAAATAATGACGTTCTGCATGGGATTCGAAACCACATGACTCGGTGTGGTAACACTAAGTGGAAATCTGAACTTTCTGCTTAGCCCTTAAGGAAACAGACGTTATCTTTGTACATATGTATGCTTCTACGCTGTATTCAGTACCTGGATCTCTCACGTAACAAATGATTTAGTTGGACCACAAATAACTTAATTGGTAGAGTGACGACACAGTTTATCGTTTAAGACAGGTAAAATTTACAACCTTCCTTTGCATGGGAAATACTTATAAAATAAATCCTAATAATATCCTAATCCTAACTAATATTATAAAAGCAAAGATGGGTTTGTTTGTTTGTTTGTTACCATCATCCTGAAATTTTACATATACGTTGACAGGTGTACAGAAACGGACATAGGCTACCTTACATCCCGAAAAAATTACTGTTCCCGAGGAAAACAATAATAACGTTCTTATGGTAATAGATGGCGCCACGTGTCTTTCGCATCATGATTGAATTATATTATTACAAGCAGAGTACAATCCGAAATGATTGTCAAATTCTAAATTAACGCGAGCCGAGCCGCGTGCAAAAGCTAGTACTAAATAATTTAGTATGCCAAAGAAATCCGGATCTAAAGAAACACATATTTATAAAGCGCCTGCGATATCGAACTATATTCTGCCCAAAAATCTACATAGCACCTGTTTTTTTATATATATACCATTACAGACACAGAATATAATAAATTACATTAATATATCTCATAAAAGTACATAACTAATAAACTTCAAACATAAAAAGATCATATAAAGTTTGTTTTCATGATGTTTCTCGTGATTTAGCCTTTTAACTTGTCAACCTGATATTTTGCCGTCATATCTTTAAAGAATACGATTAAACATTTTTTATGTTTGTCTGTGCCCTCTTGACTTCTAAATAAAATATAAAGATAGCGATTTTACTTTGAAAAATGGAAATCGTTTTCACGAACAAGGTGACGTGAGTAAATATTTATTGCAGAATGAGAACATTTACTCGTAATGTAGATTAGGTATAATTCATTTTTGAAATTAAAAAACCTTATATGCGTTGTTTATTTTCTTTTTTATAAAACACTGTTATAACATAATTATGAACTTTAAACTGCTATTGTTAAACACTTTTACTAGTTACCCTTTACTTCTATTTAAGCTATTTAAATTATAAAAGCGATCTAGATTTAATTTTACACTTTCTCCGATGTTTCGGTTGCTTTACAGTAGCCATGTTCACGGGGAGGCTAAGATGGTGGTTGTCTAAGTTCTAAGTGTAGTTAATTCAAAGTAAAAGTAAAATTTAATCTTCCAGTGAATATGGCTGCTGAAAAGCAACCGAAACATTGGGGAAAGTGTAAAATTAAATCTAGATCATTTTATAAATGGGAGTTATGAATTTTTCGCCATTTTCATCGACTGGGAAAGAGCCCAGAAATCTCAAATCATCAAAAATGGCAATGCTTATTCTTTTTGCGTAAGAAGGTCACTGTTCGTGTCAATCAGACTTTTCACTATATTTCTATATAATAGCACATTCATCTGGTTAAAATATGGGTACATCATTTTAGTAACAGCCGTATTTATTCATACAATTTTAATTTTACTGTTGTAGGTACTTTGTTTAATACCCATATTACGAACTATTATTTTTAGAGAGAAAATGAGAATAATGCTGCGCATGCGCGGTTCGGTGTCCTTTTTGCTCTTGTTATCCGATGCTAGACAGAGTATTTTTGATTTTGAATTTGGTGCGTGACTCGCGTTTTAATGTGTGTTATTTGTCAAGATAGGCAGAGGCGAAGTACACTAACATTTCGTCAGCTGTATTTAGGTTTCATGTTATTAATAGAAGTTAAGTCTATTGTTGTTTACTGGATATATTGCTAAAAGCTGTAGCTGCATTAGCTACCGAGTACTACCTGTCAGACAAGCGCTTTCTACCTGAACTGTAAAAAGCATGTGGCTGCTAGGATTTCCCTTAGACTTATCAGTGGGTTTTTTTGTACTATTTTATTAGTACTACATTAGTTCTTGGGGCAGACTTGTCACGGATTCCTAAATGGAGGACGTATAGGTTACACCTAGCGATAACAGATGGCGCTGTACTTAATTCCAAACTACCATATAGCTTGTACTAGACCCTAAATCGCGCTAAGTTTGCTGTACGAGTATGTAAACATTTAACACAATATGGGAAACGAATTTAATTACATTTATAATGGATTATAAATTACATGAATTTTACTATAGAACTAATTAACCATACCTCCATGTAACACGCGGTATGACAAAATAAAATTACGTCTTAATTATACGTCCAGGTCGAATCAAAACTAACTTTATTACTGAACTAAGAACCTAACAGAATTTCATACTAATTGCCTACGTAATTAGAACGAGAGGAAATTTATAATATAGATACCTTACTAATTACACTGTTTGATCAGTGCTTGTAATTGATAGGGAGATATCAAAAGAGTGCCAATTATACGGCAGAAATATGGTATGGTAAATAATAAATAATAAATTAAATCGTTTGTTTGTATATCTCTAGGTTTTAAATGAAGACAGAGTGGGAGAAAGTTTATATGAAAACGTGTTTAATTAAACTAAAGCATTAAGAAAAGCGCTAAACTGATGGTTAGACCGCTTAGCTTTCCAAGTATCAGGCTAATAAGTCTATTCGGCTAAATTGCAGGCGGCAATACTTGATCGTCACTGAAAATGATTCGATTATTTTAGGATCTCGCATTTTATTAATTCTCGGTCTGCAAAAGGTATTCGAATGCAATCGAATATTTCAATGACTATTTAAACACAATCGAATATTCGTTACCCCATGTGATTATCTTTCCTTGACATTTTTAAAATTTTTGCTTAGCAACAGAATTCAAATCAATATTAAACAGTAAATTAGTTTACGCATTGCTATGTATCAATCGAAAATAATTCTTGCATTCGTATAACAAACAATATAAATCGAATACATTACAGAGTTTCTAGAACATTCGAATTCGAAAATTTCATAGCGCTTGCTAGAGAACCATGACACTAGAGTATCCATTAAACGACGTGAAAAATATACAACCACAAAGCATCACTCCATCAAGCCAAAGGACTATGAACTTAAAAACTTAATTACACTCTAACCACACAAAAAACAAATAGTTAAATACACAGACATTTTCTTTTATACGAACACTACTGCAAAAATAAATAACCATTAAACTTAATGGCCTTTTAAATCAATTCCTCGGCTTAATGAAGTCTGGTCACCCTGTTAAACCTAACAATAGGAGACATAAATCCGATTAACGCTTTTGAAGCTCTACGTTGAGGCGGTCTGGTGAAAAACGTACACGATTTGACCCGTACGACGCAACGATCTTATAGCTTTATATTGAAAGATTATTAAATTGTAAGTTAGAAGACGTTTTATTGGGTTGCATCTCACTTATTTATTAAGCAGTCAAGGCTTCTTGGTCTTGCGGTAGACATAGAAATTACAAGAGCAATCAGAAATTTTTAATAGTGAATGTTGTTGAAACCTGAAACCCGGCAGTAGATCGCGACTGAGAAAGCATCCCTTCCTAATTTTCAATGTGTAGGATTTACACAATTCTTAAGCTCTTTATTTAGCTTGATAGCAGACTCAGTAGAAAAAGATTGTGCTTGTGGTACAAGCGTTGGCTAAAGGATTAAGAAGGTGCTTATACCGCTAGCAAGAGGTCTAGTTGTAGAGTTTACAGGTTTGACAATAGCTATGCGTAATTATCATTTAAATATTCGAATCACAGTTATTTTAGAAAATATATTTGGAATTTATTTTTATTATTTTAATCTAGTAGTGGTTGATTATCAGTGAACAAAGGTCGTCTTTGGGTTTGCAATGTGCAAGATCCCTTTGGTTTTGCAATTCTTCGTAACCGCTTATTACTAGGGTTCGGTTCCTATATTCAAGAAATAGTCGTTTTACCTGTGGGTAAATTGACACATATCTTATGAAAAATATGTCAAAATTAAACTGCCCGTAGCTATAACGACTAGCGTCTTGATAGGGTATGTGCTCTCTAGGCTAGCTTAACTTAAGTACTCAGAAAAATGTTATAGTATCAGTCTTGTATTAAATTGCTGAGCGCAGGTCTCTTTTCAGTGTGAGAAGGGTTAGGCCGTAGTCCACCAAGCTGGCCCAGTGCGAGTTGGCAAACTTCACATATCTTTGAGAACATTATGGAGAACTCTCAGACGTGCAAGTTTCTTCACGATGTTTTCATTCACCGTTAAAGCGTGAAAGAAAAATGTGACCATATATTATTATCTAGAGGTTCTGTCACGTTTATTTGATAAATTTAAAAGAGCTTATGCCACACAAAGGAACTGAGAGCGCATCGCAAATATTCTGAAAGGGTACCGTAAGCTTCTGTAAGTAAAGCTCGTCGGTAAGCGTACGTCGCGTCACTTATATTGTGCTGAACTTAACGTAATCCCGCAAAGGCCTTCCTTCTTTAAGGCCGCTGCCCGTCACTGTATATTACTTTGATGGCGAGATCTGCTGTACTGGGTAGAAACATAATATAAAACATCGCGCCTCTGTTTATTTATTTGTTTGTGTTAAGGCAAAATTTAACATTGTGGTAACTATGTGCTAAACATGAGTCTTATATATATATATGAGTAAAATATATTAATCTATATATTAATACGTGAAGCAAAAACTTTGTACCCCTTTTTACGAAAATTGCGCGGACGGAGGAGTATGAAATTTGGCACAGTTAAAGTTTATATGGAGGAGAAGGAGCTAATCCTAATATTTTTATAAAATATGCATTAGAAATACATTAAGTTAATGAAAAAACACGACATGCATACATCCATGCATTTGACACATGCAGTCGAATCGCGTTCGTAGTATTTCGGCATTGTTCGTCTGACGTCGTACAATTCTTTGTAACTATGGTTAATTATACCTTATTAATATGTAATAAAAAAAAGTAAACAAAGTAGCAAGCTTAGGAATTTTGGGCCGAATTTTGACCACTAGGCGACCGCTAGTATCACTAATTATTTTACTTGAAAGATACATAAACGTTAACTATGAAAACATGTTTTACAATGAATACAATTGAACAGTTTGACAGAGAAAACAGGACTATTATACACATTTCACCAACAGCATAATAATATATTTTTACTTAACTATTCAATTTATTTGACTGCACTGTTTAACGGTTTAAGTGGTTACCTCGCCATTGCTAGGTAGGTTCAAATCTCAAAAAGAGACAAATATTTCTGTGATATACAAATGGTTATCTAGTTATTCTTTGTCTGGAAATTTGTAAAGTCCACTTCGATTCGAAATTTATTCATCGTGCGGGAGAGGTTGTTGTATTTGAAGCGTGTTGATAACCAAATATTATTTTAATACACAAGTTTATTTTAACTATAAATTTATAATATAAATGACAAAGCTTTCTTCCCGCCACAATGTTCAAAAAATTATATTTATATTTATTTTTTTATGCGACTAATGTGGCGAACAAGCATACGGCCCACCTGATGGTAAGTGGTCACCGTAGCCTATGGACGCCTGCAACACCAGAGGCATCACCAGCGCGTTGCGGACCCTTTAGGAAAGGAAGTGGGAAGGAGAAGGAGTGGGAAGAGGGAAAGGGGGTGATTGGGCCTCCGGCACTCTCACTCACCGAACGAAACACAACAGTAGGAATACTGCTATTTCACGTCGATATTCTGTGAGAGGGTAGTCCTTCCCCGGTCGAGCCAGCCCATTCATGCTGAAATCAGCGAGGCTCCACTACTCTAAAATATATATTAATTTATTATAATATTTATACCTTCCGTCATTGAGTTAATATGTACTACATACCTACTTGGAGGAGGCCTTTGCCAACTGGCAAACGGACTTACAGAAAGTAAAGAAACACCAAATACGCGAATAATTTTAATTGTGTAAAATACATATATATCAGTGCAATAGTATAAGAAACAATTGTATATCTATTGTCCGAATAAAAGGCTTTATTATTATTTTTTATTATTACATACCTATTAAAAGAGACAACTCAACTGATTGCTTGTAAAACGCGTTGAAGTTCATGCTCTCTATCTTGAGCCAGACGCTCAGTGCAACGGCACGTTTGAGTGCAGTTATGAGGTTGATATCAATATGTTGAGAAGTAAACATTATTAATAACACTGGGGAATAGCCATTTTGCGACATGATAAGTTGAAGTCAATTTTGTGTAAGTTCAGTATGCTGAATACGAGAAAAATATCAGATTGGTAAATTGACTCTAGTTTATGAGATAAGACTAACTATATGACTGAAAGTAGCTCGAAATAAAAATACAATTACATATTAAATATATATTTTGGAAGTGGCTATATAATAACGACAAGAAAACTTAATACATAAGCTATTTACAAAAAATCACAAAAAAAATACTAGAAAACCTTTATCTGTAAGCTATTCTATTGAGTTTATGTTTCGGACAATCCCTTATTAAACTCAAACAATAGTCTGCCATCATAATATGGCTGTCCCATCGACCTTGGTATCTTTCTTTCATTGTTCTAATGACCTGATGGAACCGTTCTTTATGTTGAATATCTCAAGAACCAGAGTCAATCCATACAAAGTAAATACATTTCGGATATGACCGATGAAGCTGTTTATTAAAACCAGTAACAATATTAATGCCACAGAAAATATATATCTTTTGTTGCCCAGTGTAACTTATTTCACAAAAAATTTTTGCAGAATGTGAAAGGACGCCAATAACTGAATTTTTGTTTAAGTACCTAATGTATTTTATATCTTAGTATTACTTTGTTACATTAGGTTAGCCTGTTAAGAAATAAATAAATAAATAACTAGTATTTTTTTGACTGCCGATGGCGTGGAGTTTTAAGCGGTCGTCTCGCCGCTGCTTTGCCGAGTGTTGTGGGTTCGAATCCCAGACGGGATAAAAATTTGTGTGATCCACATATGGTTGTTCCAAGTCTGGGTGTTCTTTGTGTCCGTTGTTTGAATGTTTGTGAAGTCCCCCGCGAGTCGCGACACAGGAATTACATCTAGAGCGGGTGTTGGTTTTTTTAAATTAAAAAGCAATTCAAGAATTGTGGTATGCACATTTAAGTTGTATTCCATACACTATATATTCATCATTTCATCATGTGTGTACAGTCAACATCAATCTCAATTTTCTCATAACGTTGGCATTTAGCACCTAACTATAGGGGTTGTAACATTTAATATGAAAACGCGTTACCATGGCATTATAAGTATGGAAGTCGACACGCCCTGTAGTTTGAGAAATGATTTATGCCTGATACAAAGCCTCTGCTGCTTGTTATGTCCTTTATATTTTTGTATAAGTATATGCATACATACATATATTCACGCCTGTTTCCCAGAGGGGTAGGCAGAGATCAATCACAAGTACAATTCCTAATAATGGATAGGTATATAGTTAGAAGTATTACGCGACAGCCTAGTGGGAAACCGTTGGACTGCTATAAGGTCTCGAGTTCGATCACAAGGCGCACATCTATGACTTTTCGAAGTTATATGCGTATTAAATAGTTAACGATCGCTTGCTTAACAGAGAAGGAAAACATCGTGAGGAAACCTCCATGTCTAAGAGTTCTCCATAAAGTTCTCGAAGATATGTGAAGTCTGCCAAGCCGCATTGGGCCAGCGTGGTGGTACAACCTAACCTTTCTCACACTGAAAAGAGGCCCGCGCCTAGCAGTGGGACAGTTTAATACTGGGCTGATATTATATATTCACCGGTAAATAAATAATCATCGATACAACAGCGCTTTTATTATTTATTTTATTTTAATGTGGTCTTTTTTCGCTTGGTACTGTATGGTATTGAAATTAAACAAACTCTATACGGATTTTATCGAGTTGTTTATTTTTTATAAAACACTATTATTACATAATTTTGAAACTTTAAACTACCATTGTTAAACACTTTTACTACCTAGTTACTGTTTACTTCAATTTAAGCTATTTAAATGATATAACTATTTAGATTTAATTTTACACTTTCCCCGACGTTTCGCTTGCTTTTCAGCAGCCATGGTCACGGGGAGTAGTAAAAGTGTTTAAAAATAGTACTAACATACATAGTTTAAAAATTTTATAAAAAATAAACAACGATAAAATCCGTATAAAGTTTGTTTAATTTCAATGTATGACATTATTATATAGATATAGGCAATACTTTATGGTAATCAAATCAACACACAAAATTATACTATATGCACCTATTTAAGACTGCCGAGCGTAAGACGCGGTTGGACTGAATGACAGAGCTAACCAAATCGGCGCGCGGCTCCCATAGTAAAATTGTATGGAGGATTTGAAATGTTTTTTTTTATAAATATGTATCTTTATTGTCAACCAATAACTTAAATATTTAGAACGGACAAATTGTAATATCACATTTATGTTTCGTTTAAGCTGTAAAATAGGATAGATTTCTACTGTTATAATCTAAAAATCACGTAACACGAGCTTACGTTTTTGCATTTTTCGTGCAAATTTACGTAATTTTGTAGGCGAAAATATTGATTATTTTAAGTTTTTTACAGGGAGTAATTGTAAACACATTCACTGTTATGGTAAATGTATATTTTATATTTGTATTAAACGAATAGTATTGATTTTATTCACTTAACTATGACCGCCTGTTTTGGCATATTTCGCTCGGCGCAGTCTTAAGGATCACTAACATTCTTGTCTTGTGTAGAGACGACCCACAGCACTTTACATAGCTGTAGAGATTAGGCAACTTCGTTATCTTAGAAGCCTTATTTCTTATTAGGTATTCTAACTGATTCACAAACTAGGCTAGAAGCCTGTATCTTGGGAGACAGGCTTTAGTCTTGGAAATGGTGACATCAGAGTTTGTACATTATGTCGTTGTTTCTACTATTTGTTATGTTGCCTGTGTGTCCAATGTGTGTCAGTATGCGTATGTGATGATGTATGAGGTCAATGTATAATGGAATTATACTATACTACGATTTTGTTTGCGGCTTCGCTCGAGTAAATGTAGGTTATGTCAATTTTCTATCCCTCGGAAGCCGTACTTTTCTCTGGATGAAAGACCCGTATGTCATGTATTCTGTATCCCTGACGTGTATGCGAAATTTGATGATGATTGGTCGAGTAGTTAAGGCGTGAAAGCGTAACAAATTCACTGTCGCATTTTATAATATTAGTTAGGATATTATGAAACTTGAAGAATATTGGACTATGATATTTTATTCCTTAAATAAGTGCTTCTCAATCAACAAATACTAATAATGTATTAACAACAACTATTCTAAATTTAAAACCGAAATACTTAAAACTAGATTTTGCCCGCAGCTTCGTGATGGTGCAAATGTAGATTATTTGTAGTAATTTCCTATCTCTTGGAAATAGTCCTTTTTCTGGATAAAAGGAAACCTATATCCCTTTATGTACCGCTGACAAAGTGGATGCAAAAATTTTAAGATGATTCGTCGAGTAGTTAAGGCGTGAAACCGTAACAAACAAACAAACTCACAATCACATTTATAATATTAGTTAGGATTACATATGCAAAGATGCTGTCACTTAATAAAACCAGCATCTGACGTCAACGAATGTCAAAATTAAAAAATACTATCATATCAGCCTTGACACTTAATCGCAAGCAAAGACTCAAGACGCATACAAACTTAGTGAAGTTTTAAGCGGGCTGCTCGCCCAACGACTTGTACATGGAATAGTTCGTCGTACCTGGATGACAAGACAGCTGTCGTCTGTGGCATTAAAAAGTTTGTTCAAGTTCCAACACTGATCCTTAGTGTATTCGATGTAACCCTGTTTTGCTTTTGGTTTGATCGGTTGGCTTTCTAATAGTTTTGTAAGTTATTCAGCTTGTAGAAAAAGAAAACTTTAATCCTTTTATAAGAGACAGTACAATAATTTGGTAATGATACTAATAAGCTGGCTTGCCCGGGAAAGACCGTAGCTAATTATGAGCCACTTTATTCATTCAAGTCACAAAGTAACGTTTATTAAAATCAAAATATAAACGTTAGTTAGTACCTATACTAAGTTACTGAAGCTACATTTAGGTTAGTTGGTAGGTTCAGGCAAAGAGTTAAGCCTATGAGAAGATACCTGCAAGAAACTCACGGCCATATTATACTGTAGTAAATAACCTTTACAGTGAGTCCTGCAAGACTAGTTAGTTGTAAGCACGTATTTAACAATAGGTACCGCTTGCTGCGCAAACTGGAATTAAAAGTATTTTGTGTACCCTGGACCTCGTCAATCGGTGTGCCAATTTTTATCCAAATCCCTTAAACAGTTATGGCGTGATTGAGCAATAACATACATACATACACGCCTATAGATTCACTCCTGTTTGCCAGAGGGGTAGGCAGAGACTACGGATTTACAATTGCTACGATCCTGACACACTTCTTTGGCTTCAATCACTTTCATTATCTTCCAATAAATATCTTTAAAATGTTTTGCGTTTATAATATTAATTAAATATTATAATACATACCAATCATACATTTCTTCTTCTTCTGCTTAGCCTTTATTACTCCCAAGTCACTTGGGGTCGGCTTTCTAGTCTAACCGGATTTGACTGGATACCAGTTTTTACACGGAGCGACTGCCATCTGACATCCTCAACCCGAAGGCTGACGATACCCTAAAGCTAGACCAGTGTCAGGGGCACTGACTTCCCAATAACGACTGCCATAGATGTTCATGGCAGTCGGGACCGACGGCTTAACGTGCTCTCCGAGGCACGGAGCACGCGATAATTGTTACACATCATTTCTAAAAGTCATATAACTTCCGAAAGTCAGAGGTGCGCGACGTGGGTTCGAACCCGAGATCCTCTGCATTGCAGTCTGTTGGTTTCCTACTGAGCTATGGCTGCTGCCATTACCAATTATACAATTAATTCAACAAATATTGAATGGACTTAATTTTAAGAAATAAATTACTATTTGGACTATGACTAGTGCTCTTGTTAACTCCTACACCTAACCTGAATGCTTTTATTAACAATAGGTTGTAGGTATGTAGTGCAATGGACGTGATTTAAACTCATTGAACTATCTTGATTGAAGTTTCCCAGAAACTGGCGTTTCATCTCTCTGTAGATAGACATTATCCGTATTCAAACTGCCGATCTAAATGAGACCAGAAAACGCAGCATCCGAGCGAAATGGCATCTATCCGGTCAAAACACCATTAAAACAATTTTTATTGCACCATATAACGACCGACACCATGGGACGCCATGACCATTCCCATCGATTTGTACCATTATTGACACGAACAACCATACACATCCGGATTGTATAGCTTTATGGGTGATCTGGGATTGGCTTGTCCCTTTAAATGCTATGCAATAAAATAAAACCCGTTGTGTTTAAATAGATTATTGGGTATTTCTGGTCATACCTATTTATTTACTGTAGGCTCTCTTATCGGTGCCCTAGCATATGTTTAGTGACGATCATAATATCCGGGTTTGATTCCTGGGTGTTACAGTGTTGACGAGCTTTTTGGCTGAAATTGAGTTGTTTGGCTGAAATTCTAGGTAGCAAGTCAGCGTCTGGAGTTTTGTCTTGTACATAGATAGCAATTTCCATTCATATTACGTATGTTTAAAAAACATACATGGTTGGCGAAGTTTGGGTGTAACAGACTTTTTCTTATTTCTTTGGAGAGAAATAGGCGATTGTTGATAATTATATTTATATACTATACGATCGTGATGGTTTCAGTAGTAATGCTATCTACGCCAAAATAGAGGATTCGATCCCCACTCGGTAAAATCAAATGTTCGTTCTACATATTCTTGTTTTCGGTCTGGGTATTTCTTAATTTACGATGTTGGTCTTCTGTAATATAGGGATTTCTTTTGTGTGTTCTCTTCAAAATGAAATTAATATCGGACTGCTGTTCCGATATTTATACCTATTCTAATAATTGTCACGTCTAATTCTTGCCTGCAAAGGCATTGCTCAACCCAGGCACTAGACTGATCTACTAAACCTTCAACACCACAAACAAAAGAATGAATATACGTATTGCCATCTTTACAGAGCGTTCCCAAATTGGAGTGTATCAGAAATATGTCGCGGGTGACCCATTCGGTATCTTGTTGTCCATCAATCAAGAAAAGTGATGCTGGGCGCTGCGCCTCCGTTTTATGATCCGTCTGGGATGTAGCTTAGGGCTTCTATGTTTACGTACTTTACCTTTACTTAGTTAGAAAAATGCAACCTTAAATATTTGATATGTATATAATATTGGGGCACCCCAACAGTCGGACAGGTCTGATATTATGCCTCTTCTAAGTGTGAGAAAGGTATTAAATATTTAAGAGCTAGGCAAGTATTACAAGCTAATAATAAAAAAATATCACATATTAACATTCGGTACGTTGAGTGATAGTTGAATAAAAGTTAAGCAACAGCGGCGGACCGTTGATCAATGGTTAACTAAGTATTAATTAGCGATATTTTTATAAAAAATGAGTTTAGTTTATGGCTATTATAGAGAATTTAAGTAGTTGTTTTTTTGCGAGTATTATAGGACACATATATTCACGCATGCATATCCTAAAAAGGGTAGACAGAGAAAATTACACCATATTTTACCAGCTATGTTTTAGTTCAAACTTAATACGAGGTACGACTATTGTCATTTAGCATTTACTTTTCAAGGGTTTTAACTGTTACTAAGAAATTGTTTAAATAAAAGCCCAATTACATTTTACCCGAACTGAGATTGGCATCCAAGACCTGAAGACCCTCTAATTTTTTCGTGTCTAAAAACTATAAAAAACACTTTATGTCCGTTGTTTGAATGTTTGTACAGTGGACGACTTTACAGCGACACAGGATTACATCCCATGACGACAGTTGTTTTTTTTAATATGATGAAAAATGGTTCTGTAGCTCTGAAGATAAATGCATATTAGGAGTTTAAACTATAATATCTTAACAGACGCAAATGGCAATAGACACAAATATTTTGACGCGACAGTTTCTTATACAAAACATCTACCTCTTGAAGAGTTTAAGCCAAACAACCAAAGAGATTTAATCGCCGACAAAACCAGTAGGTCAAGAACCTTACAATGATAAACTTCCCAAACAGCTCCAACAATAGACAGATACACAACAATCTTCCAAAAATCGTGTCAAAGATCTTCAGATATTAAAGTGTATAGCAAATACTGGATGCAGAGTGTCAATCACAGAGAGTGTGCCTACAATACGCACTTGTGACTCAACCGAGATGAGTGCTCGACGTCGATTGCACTTGTGTCGAGAACGAAAACTTTGGAAATCATCGAATGTATGTCCGTAAAAGAAAATAAAGTAAACCTGGATATTGTTCCGTAAAATGTTAAGGAAGAATGGCTTGCGATGTGTCAAACGTAAAAGAAAGACAGTGGTTCGAATAGAGTGAATATTGGATAAGATTGGAAAAGATCATGAGGTAACGTTCATGTCTGAGAGTACAGCATAATGTTTTCAGAGATATGTGAAGATAGGTCCCACTGAGCAAGCGTGAAGAGTCCTTGCCCAGTAGTAATTACATACAAGGTTTTTATAATTATTTTTATAACATATAAAAAACATTATGTTGTTAATTATTTGAACACAATTATCCAATGAGGTATGCCCACATTCCATATAAACTTTGGCCTAAAGTAGACATTACAGCAATATAAATAAAATCGTATCCTATTATATCAACAAGATAAAAAAACAAAACTGTTAGTTTATAAGTTTTATACTGTATGCACTATGTTTTGTTTTGTGTGCCTTATTAAATAAATAAATAAATAGTTTTGTCAAAGATTAAAAATGTCCGGCATTTAAACAAATTCGCTTGCCATGGGCGAATCCACTTTTGTATCTTACATAGAGTGCATATCACGACTTTCTAAAGTATGTCCTCTTATTCGCGTGATGTCTTATCCACAACCACAAGCGGGTGCCCGGACCATTAGTGAGGCCTTTTGTCAGAAAATTATCTCAAAAGAAAGAAATCACCAAACACAGCAGCGTATGGTTCATCATCCTCTTGCCCTGATCCCAATTTATTTGGGGTCGGCGCAGTATGTCCTTCGCTTCCATACTTCTCTGTCACCCATCATCTGATTATTTACCCCTTTCCCTTTCATATCCATCCTCACATAGTCCATCCATCTTTTCCTTGGCAGCAGCGCATGGTTATGACATCAAAATAAAAGAAATGTCAAAACAGATAGATACGTACGATGGTTCCAGATATAAAACATCCCTTTAAATCGATTTTAATTATCGATTTAGTAGATATGATTACGAACAAAATATTTCTGTTAGTTCGTATTATGCGAGCTATTTTTTGTCCCACAATTTATGGGAGAGAATCAGTATCGAATAACATAATTATTACTTTATAAGATGTGTCCGCGGTTTCACATGCGTTCAATGGTTACTACGGTGTCTCTGATGTCATATCATAATGTTATTTTACCATAATTATTTTTCTGAAGAACAGACTTTAATAAATACAAATCATTGTTTTGAATATAATGTAACTTTTACGTTTGTAATCTTATACTATAGACATCGTTCGTATCGGCGGCCTCGATGGTGTAGTGGTTCGATTCCCGCACAAGTCAACCATTTGTGTGCATGGAAATTAATGTTTGTCTTGGTCTGGGTGTTTCTATGTATAATATTATGTATGTATTTACAAAAGTATATAAATGTTTATGAATTGTCTAGTACCCATAGTACAAGCTGTGCTTAGTTTGGGCTATATGGTGTTGTGTGTATGTATATCGTTTGAGTATTTGAACCATATCGGATATTATTTATCCAAAATTATAATCGGTACAATAATTTAGTGGCAACACTGTACTTGTATTGAATGGCTGCATTGGTGCCGAAACAATATAACTGCATAATATTCATTGTTATTTTTCTGAACCAAACATAGTTTAACGTCAATTCAAATTATAATTATTAAATCAAGGAGGAATTTTAATATTAATGAATAACTTGTGCATTGCTGAGCTACCGATGAACATACCCCTTTTGGTTATAGTTTATTCTTTACAAATTTAAAAAATATACCTATATTTAAGAAGTACTGAGTAAGTACATAAATAATGTAACTCGTCCCTATTTCTTAAAGTAACTGACTTTTTAAGATTATTTTCATAAAAAATACTAAGAAGCAGGCTACTTTTTTACGTTAGATTGACGTTTAGAAATAGGTTTTTAAATTATGCGCACACAATTTTAAAGTGCCTCGCATTTTATAGTACACGAAGTATAATAAATAAGTGTCCTCATATTTAAGAAGAAATATATTTTATTTTGTATTTCTTAGTCTTTACCACGAATTCAATGAGTTTATCTTTATTTTTATTGGTTTATCTAAGTACATTAATATGTAGACCTGGTTTGAGCATAGCGCAAAAACTCGTGGTATGGTGTGCGCTTATGTTGCGTACGGCCATGTGTCGATCCTGCGTCGTATAAAATCTTATTGGCTTTTCAGATTTTCTGCTAAAATATTCTTGGTAAAGCGGATGGTGGACTGAAAATATGGCTGGGCGATATAGCATGGTGTTCGCTTATGTTGCGTGCGATCGTCTCTCAATTCCTGAATTGTGTATAGTTGTATTTGCTTTTTCTGTCCAAAAAATCTTACTAAACCACAGTGGAGTCTAAAAATGTAGCCGAGAGATGGCAATAAGTATAGTTAAGGTAAAATGTAGGTATAATAAACTTTTACTTAATACTTTCGAAATATACAGAAGTGTGTCTAAGTTATGATTTCAGTATTTGTATGTACTTGCGTTCAGTAAAGATATCTGGGATTTGCTAGTTTACCAGCTGTACAAATTCTAAAATCCCGTAGACAGCAATAAGATCGTATCATATTATGGAGACGTAGGCGACACTGTATCAATCCATTAATAAATCCATACTAACGCTTACGTTCAGCAATATAAAGTTACCTCTATCTAGTTGAGGATAAACAAGCGAAATTCTATGCAAAATTCAGTTGATAAATGTTTCATGCACTCAAACCAACCGACACTTTTTCATTGTATGTTATTTTAATTTACACAGCGTAGTCCTTCAATGTCGCGGAGCGAATGTTCGCAATCACTCGAAAAGGATTGTGTCTGAATATTTGATTTCAATCCCACTGTGCAAGGTTGTCTGTACGTCATAACATAACTGATGAACAGATTTTGTACAGATTTGAGTGTTGAAGTACACTGTGCGTACGTTTGAATACATAGTAAACAAAAACAAAACTTAATTTGCGATATTGAGTATTGTGAAGTTTACTTGTTTTGAAACAAAAGCAGATGTAGATAATACTTATGTACTGTTTACTTATGTATAACTAGATTTTGCCCGCGGTTTCTCTTACGTTAATGTAGCTTCTGTCAATAAATTTCAATCGCTCGAGAACAGCACTTCTTCATTGCACTTCAGTGCTTATGCCTTATGTCTTTTTCTGTACCCCTGACAACGTGTATGCGACTGCAATTGGGCTGCGCGGTTGGTTTGCAGTTTTGTCGCAGTCGTGCTTAATGCATTCAATTCAATTCAATCGTTTTATTGCGAATATAGGTTACAATAGGTGTTTACATAACATTTGATATTAACAAACATTTCGCACAGCTATATTCCACCGTTTGGCATGCAATATATTTATAAGATTATTTTATAAATTAAATATTGTTGTCTGAGTGAATAAAAAGTAATAATAATAATAGAATTTACTTTCAAAATATATACAGTCAATTTTTAATTTTTTTTATGTCCTAACTTTATATCATTTATTAAATTTGTCATCAAAATATTCATTTATGCTATAGTATGCCTTATTAATAAGTAATTGCTTCAATTTAAGTTTTAACAAATCTATGTTGGAGCATTGTAATATGTTCAATGGTAAATGATTATGGATACGTGGTGCCATACAATATATGCTACTGTTTAATTGGGCTGTTCTATTAAACGGAAAATTTATTTTATGATTATGACGTTTGCTTTTCAAATGCTCAAACATTGAAATATGAGTGATTACAAAAATGGCTACCTCATAAATATAAATGCAAGGCAAAGTTAGTAGTCTGAAATTAATAAAAACATCTTTGCAACTGTCTGTTGGTTTCAAATTACAAATCGCCCTCACACATCTTTTCTGGGCTTTAAACACTAGCTGTTTGTCTACAGAATTGCCCCAAAAGATGACACCATATCTTAGCACTGAATCGACATAACCGTGATAAGCGGTGAGCACAGCAGATTGATTCACAATTTTACTAAGTCTATATAGCGCATAAGAAAACTGGTTCAACTTGGTACATATAGTTTGTAATTGCAATTTCCAATTTAAGTTTGAGTCAAGATTCAGTCCTAAAAATGTTGTATTCTCGACTTCATTAATTTTTTGCCCATTAAAACCAATGTCCAGATTTAATACCTTATTGTTTCTATTTCTAAATGTCATTATGTTAGTTTTATTTAAATTAATTAATAAATGATTGTCTAATGTCCAGTGAGTTATAATGTCAAGTGATTGATTTATATCTGCTACTAATTTATTTTTACAAGTGTTTGTGAATACTACAGTGCTATCGTCTGCAAATAACACCATGTTATGTTTTATAATATCGGGCAGATCATTTATATAAATTATAAATAATAGAGGTCCTAATATACTACCTTGAGGAACTCCTTCTTTTACTTCGCAGTACGAGGATGTGTGTACTCTATCTATATGCGTTTTAGTGCATAAGCGAGTAATTTGTGTACATTGTCGCCGGTTTCCAAGATATGACTTTAAAAGTTCTAAGGCATTTCCTCTAACGCCATATGATTCCAATTTATTTATCAAAATTTTATGATTTACGTAATCAAATGCCTTTGTAAAATCAATGTATAAGGCAGAAACTAAACGTTTATTATCAAGACCCGTCATCACAGTTTGTAGAAATTGGAATACAGCTAAGTTAATACACTTTTGCTTTCTGAATCCTAGTTGTTTCTCAGTAAAATACATATTTGTTTCAAAGAAATTATTAAGGTTCGTGCCTATAACCTTCTCAAAAATTTTTGAAAATGTCGGTATAAGTGCTATAGGTCTATAGTTAACAACGCTTCTTTTATCACCTTTTTTATATAGTGGTTTTATTATAGTTATTTTTAATCTATTTGGGAAAAAGCAATTTCTTTTTAAATGCATTCCGTTTGTCTGGAGCATTACCATTAGGCAAGCTGTGTGTTTATCACCTATGTGGTTTATGATAGGCAGCCGCTTGCATATAGAGATTTTAAGCTTTTTTTGTATTTGTATACATAATATGTACATACATTTTTCAACTTTTTGATAGACTTACATCGGCCGTGTATTTTTGTCGGTTGTACATTCGGTTTTCAGTTGTCAACAGACCGTATGGATTAGCGTCACTAAGATTATGATAATGTCATACATTTAGAGTAGTAAAGCCTCGCTGATTTCAGTATGAATGGGCCGGCTCGACCGGGAAGGACTACCCTCTCAGAAAATATCAACGTGAAATAGCAGTATTCCTACTGTTGTGTTTCGTTCGGTGAGTGAGAGTACAGGAGGCCCAATCACCCCCTTATCCCCTTCCCGCACCTTCTCCTTCCCACTTCCTCTTCTAAAGGGTCGGCAACGCGCAAGTGATACCTCTGGTGTTGCAGGCGTCTGTAGGCTACGGTGACCACTTACCATCAGGTGGGCCGTATGCTCGTTTGTCACCTTAGTTGTATAAAAGAAATAATAATAATCTCACTCCAATATTTCCAAAAAGGTATGGAAAAGTGTCTTACTCCCGTATTACGTACACTATAGTTTTAGGTATAACGTAATAGGGTTCGAGCCTAAAGCTGTTTGCCGGGCACAGTTCAAACACCGCGCTGCTACAGAAACGCTCAATAACACTTCGTCCGGCCGGAGCAACGAACCCGAGACCACATGCTCAACAGTCGCATTCACCACTGCTACGTCACTAAGACAGTCGCTAATAACCAAAATGTTATTATGTGAAATTACAAAATTCCATATTTTTCAGTAGAAAACTATGTTGTTTAAGTAAATTAAGGTTATTAAATCAAAAGTTACTTGCAGTCCGCAACGACGCCACTTACTTAATTTTATTTGCATCAAGTTATCTATATATTAATACGTGAAGCAAAAACTTTGTACCCCTTTTTACGAAAATTGCGCGGACGGAGAAGTATGAAATTTGGCACAGTTAAAGTTTATATGCAGAAGGAGGGGAGAATCCTAATATTTTTATAAAATATGCATTAGAAATACATTAAATTAATGAAAAACCACTACACACACAACCATGCATTTGACACACGCAGTCGAATCGCGTTCGTAGTATTTCGACATTGTTCGTCTGACGTCGTACAATTCTTTGTAATATGGTTACCTATACCTTATTTAAATGTAATAGCGAAAAACAGAAAACAAAGTAGCAAGCTTAGGAATTTTGGTCGAATATTGACCACTAGGCGACCGCTAGTATTATTTCAACTTTACTCTGACGTGATGAAGTAACAAATCTAAGAACATATTTTGTAATCCTTCCTTAAATATTGAATCTGTACGCGATAACATAATAGTTCAGAGTTTAGGAGGTCAGATAAGTAATACAAACAATGTGTAGAATGTTCGATTCTGAGCTAGGATAATGACATACACAAAGAACTTTCAGACTCGAAACCAATATGTGGATCCAAAAATCTTTTGTCCCATATGGACATCGAACCCACGGCACGCAGAGCAGTGGCGAGTCAACTTTAACTACTTTATTATGTACTGTCATTGAAAATATCTATAACAATGTCCGATTCGGGAATTTAACTTAAAACGTCACGGTAGGCCGCAATCATAAACGTAAACCAATGGGGATATCTAGAGCAACCATAGGTACCTAAAATAATTGTCTATACTAATATTATAAAGAGAAAAGATTTGATTTTTTGTTTATTTGTTAAGGTTTCATTCGAAAACTATTTAGCCGAATTTAAAAATTCTTGTATACATATATATATTATCGGCGAGTAACGTCCTAACTAATATTATAAAAGCGAAATGTGTTTGTTTGTTTGTTACCTTTTCACGCCTAAACTACTGAACCGATCATCCTGAAATTTTGCATATACGTTGACAGGTGTACAGAAACGGACATAGGCTACATTTCATCTCGAAAAAAATTACTGTTCCCGAGGAAAACAATAATAACGTTCTTATGATAACAGGTGGCGCCACGTGTCTTTCGAATCATGATTGAATTATATTATTACAAGCAGAGTACAACCCAAATTGATTGGCAAATTCTAAATTAACGCGAGCGAAGCCGCAGGAAAAAGCTAGTAGGCTATATTTATTTAAAAATAAGTACTTTTACACCGAACTTAAACTAACCTACTTTTAAGCGAGCAAAAGCTAGTATATCCTATACAACTTTTCGCTTGACATCAAGTCACGATATTGAATACCGTATCGTGTCACGTTGGACACGACACTAGTTTACCACGTGATAGAATCGAATATCGTACCGTCTTGATTGACACACGATTATCTTTGAAGTTCGTGTCGCGTAAATCTCGTATTACAAATAAATAAAGGGTATTTGAAGGACTTTAGGTTGTTGTTTCACAGTTTTAGGCGGTATTGCAAACTAGATTTTGCCCGCGGCTCCGATTGAGTTAATGTAGATTTTGTCAACAGTTTTTTTTTTTTTAAAAAGCATCTCCCGCTGTATGGAAAATTTTACAAACGTTACACCAAGGGACGCAAGGAACATCTAGACTCGGAATAACCTTTTGTGGGTCACGCAAAGTTTTGTCCCGTGTGGGATTCAAACCCACAGCACTCAGCGCAATGGCAGTGGCGAGGTGACCCAATAAACCACTACGCCATCCTTTCTGTCATGGATGTCTATCAATATCTATGTATGTGATTAAATTGACATAAAATATTTAAGATATTTTTACTTGTTATATGTTTTACCTTTCCAAAACTCTTAAAATACTGTTCCGTTTTCAGGTAGATCGGCGGTCTCCTTACGAAAGACAAGCAACAGACCCAGTTGATGGTAAGTGTTTACTATAGTTTATTATAAGAATATATATACGCAGTCAGATCACGAGCTATTAACTAATAAATAGCGTGCTAATAAAATTATAACGTATATGCGCTATAGCGCATGACGGTCATTGAGCTTTAAATATGACGATGGTACTTAATCTTCTCCCTAGCCTTTATTATTCCCAAGTCACTTGGGGTCGACTTTCTAGTCTAACCGGATTTGACTGGATATCAGTTTTTACACGGAGTGACTGCCATCTGACCTCCGCAACCCGAAGGCTAACGATACCCTAAGGCTAGACCAGTGCCAGGATATAAGAGGGCACTGAATTCCCAATAACGACTGCTATAGATGTTCATGGCAGCCGGGACCGACGCGGTGACGGCTTCACGTGCTCTCCGAGGCACGGAGCAGGCGATAATTGTCAATCAATACACACATAATTTCGAAAAGTCATATAACTTCCGAAAGTCAGAGGTGCGTGACGTGGGTTCGAACCCGAGACCTTCTGCATTGCAGTCTCTTGGTCTTTAGTAAAGATGTAATATAATAATTGTACACGACCTAGACTTCAATCTGTGAGAGATCTTGTCATGCAATTACACCAGTTTTACGTTTACGTTGATTTGGAATTTCAATAGTTCGCAAAAGTTGCTAGTATTCTTTGTTAATATTTATATCTACTAGCTAATAGTTTGTAGCTCGCTATCTGACTGTTTTCTAATGCTGGCGATATTTTACAAATTTTGAAAGCTACTGGCGCAGTATAGACTGCTAGTCTGCTAATTCCGTGTATACGAATAATATTTAGACATCCTCTCCTCCAGTGGTATCATGCGAGTTGTCTGCCTCTTTAAGAAGACCCTCTTCACGTCGGGGTCACCAATGTGAGGGTATTCTTATGTGTTGTTGTGGGTGTCCAAATAAAATAGCTTGATGGTAGATACGGATATATATTACTGGTACCAGTTATTATTATCTACTAATATAAATACATATTGGACTACGACCTAACTGAGTGTGGTTGCAGGGAGACGACTGCCGCGCGGCGCTACTGTATACTTACGCCTGACTACACAAAACTAACGCGTCAGCAGTGTCGCTACAAAGAGATCGCGTAAAGTACAGATTCTACTAATTTCTTGCTGATACCATCTACAGTGCTTCACACCCCTGCAGGGTGGTTTGCGCTATTCCAGTCTGACTGCTCCAGTCTGAGTTAATTATTACGGTTAAGCAATAATGATGCTGTCACCTACCTTAAAACAATCGAATAGATCAACATTCGAACGCGATATTACAAGATGTTCTTTGTTCGATTTTCGAATGAAAGCCATTCGAATTTTATTCAGTAAAATCAAGCATTGGCTGGTCCACGTAATATTAGTGTGGATGCGCTTATGACATTAAAAGGTCAGTCACCTGACAGCCTCAATGTCGACTTTCTAATTAACTCTCGCTGAAGCTCGCTTCAATTACTCTTATTCTATTTGTGTGAATATATTAAACTATGTTTAATTATATGAATTTGTTTTGATGTAGCTACGAACATACATATTTATGAAAGTAATTAAACTTCAAACAAATTTATTGCACCCATGGAACATTACTTGAGGGGGTAATTAAATGCAGGGTAGAAGAAAATGATAACCATAGGTGTTTGAATCTTTATTAGTCTTACGCGATGTAGTGCGATGTAGATATTTCGAGATGGAAATAAAAAATAAACCTACTCGTAACACGATCGATTGTTCGATCGGTTTAGCAACAATCTATCTATCAAACCTAGTTTCAAATATTCGTTAAGATTCGAATCGTAATTAGTGATGACAAATTGATCAACAGTCAGATGCGGGATTGTAGAAATTTTTAAATATGCGTATTTTATTTCTTCGTTGCAATTGCTGTAGTCTATTAAGTAATGTACGAAGAATCATAGCTCCTTAAAATTCTTGGATCCAATAGATGTTGTGAGGGTAGGTTTATAATTAGTAATTCTATGTATCGACCTCCTTTTTCGTGGAATAGAATTCAATTTTACCACGTGAATATACACCTTCGAGGATATTATGACTGTCTGCATACTAAGTATTCAGTGAAGGGTAATTATTAACCCTTAAAATATACGACGATTGAAATTTACCAACTATTTGAAATACAGAAACAAAATGAAACTGAATCTGATGACACGACATTCCCGCGTTTCTGCTGACGAAACATCGTTCCAAGAAAACTGTACAAATTCACATCGCTATGTCGCGCCCATTCGGCACTGTCGCGTCATCTATCAACAAAATATACGATCTAGCTCGTTTCCACGTTCCTATTTCAAACTGATCTGCATACACCAAAGCATTCAGGTCAGTGTGATAGATTATCTAAAGGAAAAATTCGTTCCAAATTTGGTACAAAAGAACCGAGGAGATTGTTAAAGAACAATCTCTTTTTAGGAGGAAAACTTCGCATCTCCCATGGTAAAAGGCGATCGGTGGCGGCAACAAAAGGAATGGAACAAAAAAAGAGGAAAATTTGTAGAAGATCGCGATAAAAGTCAGCGTTTGTGAATAGAGGTTGTTACGTTTTGATCGTGTGGTAATGTGACCGCCGGAATATTTATTGGTTGGGACTTCGGTTACGAGGCGAATTTTGAACAGGACTATGATTAATTAGTTTGTTTCTCGCTGTTGGATTAGGCGTCTGTTGTGATTGCAAATTTATTTTTAGTGAACGGTAAGGTAGGGTACCTGTATAAATTGATGACGGTTTTCCAGAAGGGTAGGCAAAGACTAAGCATTTTAACTTGATCCAATCCTGGCATTTCTCTCTGGCCTGCTTTATGTCAATGAATATCTTATGAAATTCTTTATGCACGATTATCGATGTAAGAACATAGAGCACGACAAGGTAAAGAGTTCTTAGCCTGGTTCCTCCGGGTCGTATGTAGTCTGGTCACAGAATGTTTGCCGAGACCCTGTCATTTACCACATATACTTCGTAGGTAAACTTTTGGTATTTTTCTTATTCGTCTTAAGCTTATCTCAATAATTAATAAAAATGTCTTAGCAATGTGGATTTATTCATCTGTTAATAGATGATTATAATAATAATAATATTCTATCACATACACACAACACCATCTAGCCCAAACTAAGCAGAACTTGTACTATGGATACTAGACAATGGATAAACATACATATATATGTTTCAATAAATTGGAGACCATATATTTTTATTATAATATCCAATAAGACTAGTATTTTATCTAATGTGTGGTTTCAGAATACGACAAACCGACCTAATATGTTTTCAGCAGTAAGTGTAGTGGAATCCATTTCGTATTATTTGATTTTACTTGCATTTTGGGAATGAGCTCATCAGAGCAGAATTAAAAGCGTGTTAATCCTGGATCGACTATAATAAACTATTATAATTTTAAATCGAAAAAATTTGTATATCAACATTAGCAACCAATGTTTTTGTACTTCTATACATATAACTGACTAACTTAAAATATTACTTTCTGACCCACCAAACCACTCCATATTTGACCAGATTGCATCCAAGTCCGCGTGTAAATAAATCCCGTTATTTACTAGGTCACGTCACGCAATATATCTTCGCTTAGACAATGACGGACATCTGTCTAGCTCCGGCACAAGAAACCTTAGTAGCTCACAGCACACACAATGAATGACGTAGTATTGTGCTGGTAAAAATGATTGGACCTGAACATTTTAAAGAATTTTATTGCACATTTTGACCTTATTTAAAAAAAAAGGTTTATTTACGTTAGGTATGAAAAAGTTGAAGTTAATTCGCTTGCGTTGTTAGACCCCTGGTATCAGTTTACACCTGAGTGTGCCTGAGATAATGAATTGCCCAGTTCAAATTCTAGATTGAGCAAAGTGTGATTGGATTCCTATGTTGATTTGGAAGAAGTCCGAGTCAGTACATTTCCAGAATCTATAGTAGGTACAGTATGTAATAACTTTTAAATTTTCGCGTTGCATGATATATACCTATATAATATGTAACGGGTATTAACGCGATCATGCATAATGTTTACCTTTTATAGGCTAGACGTTTCGACCAGGTTATACCGGCCGTGCCGTGTGTCAGCTTGTGACCACAGCCGGTGTAACCTGGTCGAAACGTCAAGCCTATAAAAGGTGAACATTATGCATGATCGCGTTAATACCCGTTACATATTATAGATACAGTAGGTATCTGTAGTATAATCAGCTCGTTCCCTGTTACGTGGGCTCTATATACATGGCTACGACACACAGATTTGAGTTTATGTATATATTCTGTGGCGAGGTGACTACGCAATCCATTGCGCCATCCGTGCTTATTCTGATATGACAATATATTATAACTATATTATGCCATATTTTATCCTCGTTTGATCCTCTAGCCGAAGGTACGGTTTGAAATATAGCCGGTTATCATGATTTATGTCAAAAATTGATAAATATATTGGGCGATATCGGAATAAAATCGTGGTAGGACAATGACCGCCATTTGGCTAGATTCATCACGTGCAAAACCGCAGTGCCTCGCACAGCTTTTGTCTGATACACACTGAAATATAAAACGGACAATATTATTAACTGACTGCATGGGCGCAGTGGTTTAAATGAGCGCTTCGCCACTGCCACTTCACTGAGTGTTGTGGGTTCGACTCTCACACGGGATAAAAAAGTGTGTTGTCTTCAAATAGTTGTTTCGAGTGTTCCTTGTGTCCGTTGTTTGAATGTTTTTTAAAAATCTCAACACAGGCATAACACCTAGTGCCCAACCTGCAGTTTAAAAAATTGTCCCACACGGTTTCACCCACGTTTATGATTACTGCTCCGCTTCTTCGCAGTGTGATGTTATATGAATTTTCTCAAGAATTGCGCTAGAAATAAAAATATTCTATCACATACACACAACACCATCTAGCTCAAACTAAGCAAAGCTTGTACTATGGGTACTAGACAATGGATAAACATACCTACATATATATTGTTTTATTTTGTAAATACGTATATATTATACATAGAAACACCCAGACCAAGACAAACCATGTCCATGCACACAAATGTTTGATTTGTGCGGGAATCGAAGCCGCGACCTCAGGCGTGGCAGTCGGTTACACTAACCACTACGCCATCGAGGCCGTATAATGTGTATAAATCCCAGCTTTATTACATTACTAGTTATTGCCCACGGCTTCGCTCGCGTTAATTTAGAATTTGACAATCAGTTCGGGTTGTACTCTGCTTGTAATAATATAATTCAATCATAATTCGAAAGACATGTGGCGCCATCTATTATCATAAGAACGTTATTGTTGTTTTTCTCGGGAACAGTAATATTTTTCGGGATGAAAAGTCCGTTTATGTATGTCCGTTTCTGTACACCTGACAACGTATATGCAAAATTTCAGGATGATCGGTTCAGTGGTTTAGGCGTGAAAAAGTAACAAACAAACAAACAAACAAACTCATTTTCGCTTTTATAATATTAGTTAGGATTAGGATACCATACTAATAACTAGCGATAGTCTAGTGGCCAGATAGTTAGACTGACACATAGACGTCTCGAGTTTGAGGGGCAAGGCACGCGTATCTGGCTAAAAAAAAGGTTACTGTCTTTGCTTTAACGGTGCAGAAAAACATTGCAACATAATTAACATGTCAGAAATTTCTTCAATAGTTTCTTACGTAAGTAAAGACCGATAATCCACACTGGATCAGCGTGATGGACTATGGCATAACCAGTTGGTAAGTTGGTGTAACCGACTGCCACGCCTGAGGTCGCGGGTTCGATTCCCGCTCAAGTCAAACATTTTTGTGCATGAACATGGATGTTTGTCTGGTCTATTTACAAAAAAAAGTATTTATGTATGTTTATCCACTGTCTGGTACCCATAGTACATAATACAAGCTCTGCTTAGTTTGGGCTAGATGGTGTTGTGTGTATGTGATAGAATATTATTATCCGACTTGCATCCGTCTTAGTTACGTGTTGACTTACTAAAGTCACAAAAGTTTAAATACTTATATTCATACCCTTCTCAAATTGAAACGAGATCCAAGCCCAAAAGTGGAACCGATAAACTGAATTGATTTTATTGTATGTTTTTGCTGGTGCCTATGATACAAGTGGTACTTACACTTGATCATAAGACCCTGCATGCACGAAAGAATATGCAGAGTTATGTTAGTAAGCCCTATCCGCCAGCTCTGTTTTAGGTTTTACTAAACATTATCTTTAGAAATCAAATCTATGAACAAGCCTTAATCGCTAAGTACCAACATATTATACCAAAAAACACACGAGGCCCTTATTAGTACAGTGTATGTAAATCACTATCCATTGCGAGGTATCAACTCACAATCAATTACATACTCACACCGCATACCCTGAAGGGTAAGCAGAGACTATTTCACTTCCTATCCTGGCATATCTCTCTTACTTCATGGTTTCTTGCTTTAACATCTAATTTACTGCATTATCCGTCTAGCCAGATTAACTTAAAGCCCGTGAATCACATGACCCGCTAACCTGGCACTGACTGTGATTGATGTCCATAGACCTACAACAGAGGGCAACTCTCATGGGATATTGTGACCATACACAGCCAATGAATCTTGGACATCGCGACTATTTTCATATGCACATAACACTGCTTGACATTCGTAGCTGTCCGCATATAATCGCACCGAATCGTGCCGTGACAAATGTGTGAGAGGATTTGACAGGGTGTTTCGTTTTGACAGGGGATTGGATGTTTTTGAAGGAAGGAAATATTTGTGTGAGTTAGGAGCAATGACGTAATAAAATGTTGTTTTGAATGAAATCTATACTAGTCCATTTCATTATTTTCTCACATACTCATACATATATGTAGGTATTTTACACACAGGGAGAAGTTAATTTTTTCAAACTGGTATTATTTAATAATGTCAGTATTTTACATAATTTAAGTTTATCTATGTTAGTTTTATGCTAAAATTACCGTGGGATGTGGTGACAGATATCAAAATACAGGTTCCACGTAGTTTGGCAACGGATAATATTTTATGTTTATTTTTTTACCAAAGTATTCTTAGAAATAAGTAATATTTGATTATCTGTAACATACAGATAAATATAAAAAAAATTAATTCTTTATCTCTGAAAGTACAAAATCGATTAAAAAATCATGCACAAGTAGAAAACTGCGGTATGCTTGACTTGTGTTGTAGTAGTGTTTAATGATATATCATGCGAGTAAAGCGGTAGGCGCAAGCTAGTATAAAAATGTAGTGTTGGTTCACCCACAATATATATCTAAATGACAATGACATGCTGTTATTAAGAATTTCCTACCACAATAAATCAATGAAACTTTTCTCGAGCCGAGAAGTAAATTACTATATACTTTATATACTTTACAATCTGCGACAAACTTATCCCATGAGAACAACGGAAGTCTAGAAAAATGTAGTCAAAATGTCTCCAAATTTAGTCAGATTTTATTAAAGATAAACTCAAAATGACTCATAACATTATTTTTTATCTAAATTTCTATCTCGGCACCGTTTTATGGTCTGCAAGTGAAATCTTTATATTACTTTGGAGACGGAACTGGGTTTTCCTCCTTAGGAATTTAGCTAGTAAAGTGGAGAATATATGATGTCTATGAAATAAAGGTATAAAGGTGAACGTTTATATCTTCGTAAATAAAGTTTTAAAGGATTTTTATGTAGAACTTGCATTTGTACGCATCTTCATTTACGTGAACTGCGGTTAAATAACGATTCCGTTTGCGCTATGCACGATATCTCCGGAACTCAGAACGGTAGAGGATTAAATTTGGCTTAGATTTTAATATCAAACTATTCATCGTAAATACATCCATACCAGGCCATTCAGAAATGTTTGCGTAAAAATGTTTTTATTTATGTAAGACTGGCCAGTTATAATCTATTTTGAAAATATGATTATTTATAAATAAAAATAGGTACGTTCCAATTTTAAAATTTCCTCTACGTTTTTTGCGAGCTAATTTAAATTATCCTGTCTCATTAAGAAAAAGGGATCTGCGATTTTCACGCTATGATTTTTTAGTCAAAGTCAAAAATCATTTATTCATTTAGGTCACAAAGTAACATTTATGAACGTTAAAGTATATAGGTTAGTGAGTTTACTAAGTTACTGAAGCTACATTTAGGTTAGTTGCTAGGTTCAGGCAAAGGGTAGAGCCTATGAGAAGAAACCTGCAAGAAACTCACGGCTACTCTTTTAAATCGCCAGTTAAATATAATTTCAGTATTTTACAACTCAGATTAACAAGGTGTTACAGCCATTATGCCATACTACTGACTATAAAAAACTAAAGATAATAACAATAATAACTTAATAATATTATAGAGAGGAAATAATTTGAGCTAAGATATATTATTTAATATAAATCTAAAATAGACAGTAGGATGGCATGATGGCGCATACACTTACACTTTGTGACTATGCAAAGGCTTAAATTGACTTATATGTAATACAGATCTTTGAATCCTGTATGCAACAAGCAACTAGCTCCACGAGATTTTGTCATTTAAGTAGTCGTTGACTGAATAATAACCCTTCCGAATAAGTTATTTTTTAACGGCGTTTTTAAATTTAAACAATGGTAAATTAATTATATTAATAGGTATTTTATTAGAAAAACGTATACCGAATCCCGCAAATGTATTGTGAACTTTATGTAAACGATGATATGGGCCTACTAACTTATGCTTATTTCTAGTGTTTACGTTATGGATATCACTATTCTTATTATATAAGTAAATATTATGTTTAATAAACATAATGTTAGCAAATATATATTGCGACGCAACAGTATGTAAGTATGCCTATTTCTTTAAATCGATCTTTCAGGGAAACCCGTGGTCCTAAATTATAAATGCTACGTACTGCACGCTTTTGAAGAATAAAAATTGTCTCAATATTAGCTGCCTTACCCCACAATAATATACCGTAGGACATGACACTATGAAAATAACTGAAATATACTAGTCTTGCAGTATCTATATCAGTAAGCTGTCTAACTTTCCGAATTGCGCATGCGGCTGAGCTAAGTTTCCCTGCAAGCCACGATATTTGAGCGGCCCACTGAACTTTATGATCTAAAGTTAATCCTAAAAGACTGTAGATTGAACTAAAGTAATTATTTCATCATTTAAAATTATATTCACGTTAGGACTCTTTACGTTTGGCAATGTAAACTTGATACATTTAGTTTTTGTAGAGTTTAGTAGTAAATTATTCGTCGTATAACCAGTCCAGGACTTCCGCGAGTGAATCATTAACAGCACGCATTTACTATTTCAAGTGTAGCCTGAAACCGAACGGATCGTACGATAGACTTCAAATGGCATTCATGGGTGAAGGCCCTCCCAAGGCAACCGTGTATCGTTGGTATAACGAATTCAACCGCGCTTGAATTCGTAGGCTAACTTTGGAGGATGAAGAAAGAAGTCGTCGCCTTTCGACGGCTGTTACGGAAGAAAACGTGGTAGTAGTTAAATTTTAATCCAAGACAATAGGCGAGTTACGTATCTGGAGATTCCGCACATACTGCAGATTGGGTCAGGAAGCCTTCATGAGATTGTACACCTACATTCGCGTGAGGAGGATAGTTTCACGTTGGGTACCGCAAAACCTTTGGGTGTTTCAAAACGAATCAACGCCTACCAAAGTCAAGCGATTTTGATCGCGAGCTTTTTCAATTTGACTGGCTACTTGGTGTCGTTTCCTTTAGGGAACTAAAGAAGCATCAACGCCGAATGGCAGAAGTTTTCTCTGTTGTGAGCAACAAGCGACCAAACACAGGGCTCCGCGGGCTACTGCTCCACCCCGACAACGCGGCCGCGCACACCGCGCTCAAAACGAGGGACTTCCTGGACAGCACGCCGGTCAAACTCCTGAGTCACCCTCCTTACAGCTCTGACCTAGCACCGTATGACTTCTTTTTATTCCGAAAATAAAAAATCTGCTCAAAGGGATACAATTTTCGTCGCCGACAGATGCGCTGTCAGTGTTCGAGCAGGCTGTAAACCAGGTGTCTGCGGTGGACTGAAAAAAGTGTTTCGAAAACTGGTTCAGACGCAACAAACTTTGTATAGAGGCTGATATTTTGAAAAGATTTAATACAAAAATATTTACCTTTATATAACTTTTTTATTTTCGCAAAACTTTTTGAGTGTTCCCCGTATAGGTATATAGCATCACACCTCTAAAGCGTAGACAGATGTGTATTTCGACAACTATATTTTAGGTCCCACGTGCCTATACAAGGCATTGTTCTAAACTCCGTGCTCCTACTTAGAATTTTGTTCCAAAACCTAATAGCACTTTTTCTTAGGGATTGAACCTGAGACCTCACACAGCAGTCTCATTCAGTTCTGCTGCACCATCGAGGTAGTCAACAACCTTTAAAAATACTCTACAACATAAAACAAGTATTTAATATCCGGTATACTTTGAACCGTCGATTTTACAGGCCTTATTGCGCCGTACTGCGGTCACATATAGTTGCGTAATGGCCAATCAATTTCGAGCAGGTGATTGATCGATTGTGGCCGCTGATATTATCGATGGAACATTAATGTGGGGTCATTTGCAATGTGTACTTCTTGTGTTACTTTTTATTATGTGATAAAGAAATATTGATGTGTTTTTTTTGTTAATTGGTTGGGTTAATTACATTTTACACGAGTTAGCAGACTACCTGATTTTTGATATCAGATATTATGCAGTTTTAACACAATCAAGTCACTGTCTACTGTAAACTATATAGATGACCAATATTATAAAGAAGAAAGATTTAATTTTTTGTTTGTAAGGATTTAACTAAAAATCCACTTAAACGATTTAAAAAATCTTTCATCATTAGAAAACTATATTATCACCGAGTAGGCTCACATAGGCTATATTTTATTTAAAATGAAACTACTGTTACTAACATAACCTTACCTAACTTACTTTTCCTTTACCGAAGCTGCGGGCGAAAGCTAGTAGATGGTAAAAAAGTCTCAGTTTACGTGAGTCTCAGTTACTACAGACTATATGCGCGGAAAGAGAACAGAGTAGAAGAAGGCAGTATGCGAAGATTCGCCGAACGCATTGCATAAGTACTTTTCGTCGAAATTCTGTGAGATATGAGTATAACCCCGGTCGAGCCGCACTTGTTAGACAAACATACATATAATACATAGTCTTATGCTTGAATCCCTAAAAGCTTCTTCGGTGATATACATTGGGTGTAATACACCCTTTACCTGCTCAGGCAGAGCTGTATTTCGCCAGCTATTTAAAGCCTTTGGAATGGTCTTCCGGCACATGTGTTCTCTCCCTTCTACGACATTGGGTCCTTCAAACGTAGTGTGAAGAAGCATCTGGTCAGACCGGCTTGACACTGACGACGGCTAGAAGACATCTATCTTCTCGTCGACACTGTCCCTGGACTGTAATTGAGCTTTCAAACAGGTCCGGTACAATCACTTTGCCGTGTCACTATATAAAAAAAAGCCTCAGGTATTAGGAGACGAGCCTATTGTCATATCGGGTACAGTTTCAAACTTCAAAACGCTACTGAGAATTCCTAGAAAAAAACTCCAATAAAAATTTGCCTGAACCGGTATTTTTGTAAGCACTGGGACATTTTAGTTACTTTTCAGCAGCCATATTTACGAGGTGACTAAGATGGGATTTGTGTGGTATTCATCACAATGTGTAGAAATATAATCACTTCAAAACATTAAGACGAACATCACTTTAGTATCCGTCTTAATATCTTAATAAATTAGTTTATTTCAAAGTATAACATTCGCATAAACTAAGACAATAGTATGAAACCTTAATCTTCTGTAACAGGAAACCCAGAGCTTTAACTTAGTATAACATTTTGTAAAATAAATCATTTGATATTACGTTAGCAAGTTAAATGTAGTTCTATTAATATAACTTAAGTTACACTTGAAGCACTGAGCATGTTTGTTACCGCGGAACTTGGTCTCCAAACTAATTCCCCTTTTCTTATAGCGAATCCAGCAATGTGGTTGATTGAAACGGGAAACTGAAACATCCGTAACATTTACCGAAGTTGAATTTTCTATTGAATAAAATAATCTGAAGGATTAATTAGCAAGAAGTTACAAATAAAGTGTTATAATAATAATAATAATGTGGGATGTGGATTGTTGTCGACATGTGGGATGTGGATTCGGCAATCATTGTGCCGATAGTCATATCTATCAATGGTCTAATAGCCAAGAGCCTCGATCACCATCTAAAGAGGCTCGCGTTAGGTGCTTTGATCAAATGTTTGATGCAGAAGGCAGTGCTATTAGATACGGCACGCATTATGAGGAGGTTCCTATCTCTGGAATCCTAACCACCGGCAGCTTGGACCCTGTTCCCGATTCCGGTGGGGTACCATATATTTTATATTTTAAATGTATTTTTTATATATGTATATTTAAAAATGAAAAATTTATTGAAAAGTTTTAAATAAAGAGTATATTAATAACATTCTACCACATACACACAACACCATCTAGCCCAAACTAAGCAGAGCTTGTACTATAGCTACTAGACAATGGATAAACATACATATATACTTTTTTTTGTTGTAAATACCTACAGTTTTTTATATTTTTTTTTTATTGTGCTCGTCAAAATGACCACACTCCACCTGATGGTAAGCAGTCGTGTGGTCTAAGAGCAGTGGCCTCCACACCGTCCTCATAGTAGCCGAGGCGATGTTGAGGTCTCAATTTTGACGGCCTGAGAATGTGCTTTTTCACGCCCCGCTTAAAGGACCCAGGATTGAAGGAAGAAGGAAACACGTGCCTTGGCAGAGAATTCCATGCCTTGGTCGTTTGGCAGAGGTATGAGGACCCAAGCTTGTTGGTACGCGCTCTAATCGACTCTACCGTGTAAGGAGCCTAGCACGCGTTGTTCTGGATAGGAAAGGGGAGGGCGGGATAAGGTGGAATAACTCTTCAGAGCACCCCCCGTGGTATATTCTGTAGAAACATGCCAATGAGGCAATGTCCCTACGGAGTTGCAGAGGTTTCAGTGAACTCGTGACGTCTGGATCTCCGATAATACGGACAGCCCGCCGCTGTAACCGGTCGCGAGCGTCCAGCAAGTACTGCGCGGAGCCATCCCAAAGATGAGAACAGTACTCCACGCAAGGGCGCACTTGTGCCTTATACAATAGGCACAGTTGCCCAGGCTTGAAGAACTGCCTCACCCTGTTCAGATCTCCGAGTTTTCGCGAAGCTTGCTTAATGACGCTCTCGATGTAAGTTTTGGGATTAAGAGAGCGGCAAAGATCCATACCTAAGATGGAGAGGCTGTCACGTATTACCAGTGGAGTGTTCTTCAGAGAAGGGAGTGGAAGGAACGGAGACTTTTTTGTTGAGAACGCGCATGCCTGGGTCTTCTCGGCGTTGAACTCCACTAAGTTCTTGGCACCCCATTCATAGATGCGGTCCAAGGTCTGGTCAACGACAAGTTTCATAGAAACATCCAGACCTAGACAAACATCCACGTTCATGCACAAAAATGTTTGACTTGTGCGGGAATCGAACCCGCGACCTCAGGTGTGGCAGTCGGTGACACTAACCACTACGCCATCGAGGCCGACTATATTGCCAAGTAGAAGAATAGACCTTAAGCCCTTGGCTTCTCTAACTTTAAGAAGTTATGTGTGTGTAGGGTTAAGATTAAATGCTAAGTGGTGTTTAAGATGTCAAATAAAATAAATCACTAGGAATAAATCCTGTGTCGCGAGGATCTTTACAAACATTCAAACAACAGCCGAAGAATACGGAACTCGGAATAACAAAAACCCACTACACGCGGCGTAATGGCGATAGCGAGGCGACCATTTAAACCGCTACCCCATCCGCCATCATTAGATATGTATTTACTGGTACCAGTTACAAATAAAATGTATGTTTTTTATTTATCTATTTACTACATTAGACATTTTTATAATTGGCTGCGGCTTCCGCACTAAGCTCGAGGCTTGTATCGCGGTAACCACACGTTATACATTAGTCGCTTAGCATCTAGATTATGCAGACATCGGTTTGAAAACAAATATAAAAATTGTTATGTTAATATAAAATCTAACAAAAATTTTACTTCTAACAAAAGAACGTTCGAACGAAGTGAACATACAACAATTTTGGAAATAAAAAGGAAAATACAGTTGTATGTGATGAAAATGTGTGTGTGTGTGTGTGTGTGTGTGTGTGTGTGTGTGTGTGTGTGCGTGCGTGCGTGCGTGCGTGCGTGCGTGCGTGCGTGCGTGTGTGCGTGCGTGCGTGCGTGCGTGCGTGCGTGCGTGCGTGCGTGCGTGTGTGTGTGTGTGTGTGTGTATACAGATACTAACAAAAAAATGCGTCAACAGTATCCCTACAGTGCGTATCTTTTATTTTAATTGAAAGAGACAACTTCAGCATTAGAAATAATTTCTGTGTTCGAGTATTTCAAGTATTTAAACAACGGACACAAATAACACCAACGCAACCAATCACTACAATTTGTAGATCACACAATTTTTTTATTACACATGACATAAGTAGTAGCCTCGCTGATTTCAGCATGAATGGGCCGGCTCGACCGGGGAAGGACTACCCTCTCACAGAATATCGACGTGAAATACCAGTATTCCTACGGTTGTGTTTCGTTCGGTGAGTGAGAATGCCGGAGGCCCAATCACCCTCTTTCCCTCTTCCCGCTCCTCCTCCTTCCCACTTCCTTTCCTAAAGGGTCGCCAACGCGCAAGTGATGCCTCTGGTGTTGCAGGCGTCCATAGGCTACGGTGACCACTTACCATCAGGTGGGCCGTATGCTTATTGGCCACCTTAGTCGCATAAAAAAAATGATACGAACGCACAACACAATCCGCCCGACAGCAAGGTGACTACCTCAACCTTCACGTCGTACGTGCAGCTCATCTAAATCCAACTTCCAATATACTAACTCCACGACTGCACTCACACCAAAGTCTAATCTTTTGTATTGGATTTTCAAATCAATAATATCTTACTTATTCCAAGTTCACAGTACTACCGCCCACTATCCCGCCTCCCTCGCTCCTCAACTACCCTTGTCACGAAGCGGTTAATATTTAAGAGTGCCAGTCTATTGTAAATCTTACTTATACCCTCGTCGAGCCGTGATTACGAAGAGAACTGTTGTAACTGCCTCCACTCCGATGTATTTTTTGTATAAAGGACTTACTTTTATTAAATGGTTTTAGAATATTGTCGTTAGGAGCATATATTTTTTTTATGGATTATTGATTCTATATTTTTGTTTATACGTAATAGAATCGAATAGAATAGAATATTTTAATTTGCATAAAATGTAGGTACATAAGTTGGAATATTATATAATTGGACCCATATACATTATATCTACATATGTACTTGAGTAATTTGAGAATAGTCATGACTCTATAGTCATGACTATTCTCAAATTACTCAAAAGGGTAGGCAGGTGCTTACCTATTCCTTACATAACTGATAAATCCTAACTTCCTAATTCTAACTAATATTATACATATAAATGTGAGTTAATTTGTTTGTTAAGCTTTCACGCCTTAACTGCTCAACCGATCATCATAGAATTTAGAACTACACTTTGTTAGGGATACGTAAAAAGAATAAAAGATACCTACCCTATTGTAAAAAGGTACTGTTCCATAGGGATAGATTCGATAGATTTATAAAATCTATATTAACGCGAGCGAAGCCGTGGGCAAAAATATGTTTGGCTAAAGATCTGTTTTACGTTATTTATATTTGCGAGCAAGCTTATTGTTATCTACTAGGCAAATTCCCAGACTTATTTATTAACTTAATTTGATTATAAATACTTCGTCTGACCCGGGCTTAAAATCGAAAAGCGTGAAAGGTATTTCGATTAATTGTAAACATAAAATAATATCCTTACGCATTCCAGAGGTATGGTTCACCACCAGTACGGGTGTTGTCTTTTTCCAAAGAAATTCCTGGAGCGTGCTATTTAAGCTGACTTCAAAACTCAAGTAAATAGGTTGTTTTTAAATATGCCTACTCAATAATTGATCACACGATTGAGTAACATTAACAGGGAAAGTAATTAAACACATACCATTAGAATAAATAAAAATTGGGGCAGTCTTTGGGGACTTTCGATAGAAGTGAAAACTTTAATCCTTGATCATAAACACTTCTTTATAAACCAAAAATAATTCAAAAATGGAAAGCGTTCGGTGACGATGACGCGAGTTCCATGATTTTTGTTCACCTAAGAAGTGCTCAACGCACCTAAAGAAGTTTTCACTTCAAAAAAGGAAACAATTGTTGAAAGCTGCGGTGCTCTAAGATCCGGCCTTGAGATCAAGAGGTCATGGGTTTGATACCTATTTACTACACTACCGACTTGAACCTGTTAATTACTAACAAGCATTTAGCTTAACTTCGTGGTTAAAAGTGCTATATGTATATAATTTGTAACCTAAACTACACGTAAATTAAAAAAAAACATAACGTACGGAAAATCATTGATATTGTAAACCAAGTTAGAGTCATAAATATTTTTTACAATAACCAAGAAGTATACACGACTTTTAATGCTTCCTTAATGTTATAACCGTGTAACATAATTTCCTCTCGGCTTAAGTATAAAACAGGGAAATATATCAACAATCATGAATTATGCTCAAACAATTTTGTTGGCGAATGAACTTTATGAAAACCAAGTTTTTTTATGAGGCCACTAGGATTAGGCGATGGCGTAAGGTTGTGGAGAGACTTTATGTTCCAATATGGTGTTTTGTTTATGTACTATATGTTGTAATGTAACTTTATGCCTGTAGCGTGATATTGAATGTTATTAGAAACTAGCCGTGCCTGAAATTTCATTCGCAAGGTTGTTTTTATAATATAAGTTGTTAGCAACAAGAGAACCTAACAATTAACTTAGCCTATGGGCACTTGCCATACTAAGGGCAAATAATAATAACGACTTACGCATGTAGCATTACAACTGGCAGTAAAGGTCCTCCAGACCGAATTTCGATCATGGCGGCCAATCTTAACGAATACTGGGAGGGAGTCTGGGAGATATTATAGTGCTCAAGTCAAAAATCATTTATTCACTTAGGTCACAAAGTAACACATAAGAACGTCAAAGGGGTTAGTGAGGCTCGAGTGCATGTGTGAACACAAGAGCACTCTCTGTTGATGTTCCTGTAGTCCTGTGATAACTAACGCTGCTGTTAATAGAGATGTCACAGGTTCGTTATCTGGGTGGAACATAAAAATAATGTTTGTCTGTAAGCAGCAGTACATAATCTTGATGCCGTAATGCTATAGAAGGCAAGCCTATGTTGTTGTTGTCTTCAGAGATGCTGACAGCTTCCCTATTTATTCGTGGTCCTACTTATGTTTTAAATATAATGTTTATTACTTAATCACATGTAATCCATTGAACAGATTTCAATTGGGAACAAAAGATTATAACCAGGATTAATAAATACTTTTTACTATTGGTTCTAATGAGATGACCATGGGTGAGACAATGCTAGCATAAAAGCATAAAAAATATCGCAAGGAAACTAGCATTGCTTACCATATTTTTAATCTTAACTAATAATATTAATGCGACTGTGAGTTTGTTACACTTTTACTTCTTAATTACTTGACCGATCATCATGAAATTTCTCACACACATTGTCACCTTAATACTGGAGGAAAATTATATAGATACAAATTTATTGACAAAACTTAGATAACGTGAGCGAAGCCGTTACCAAAATCTAGTATGTATATAAATTCGAAACATTAGAGGTGCATTATTTGGATATGTTTCCTTAAAAAAGCACATATCACTTAAAAGACAACAGCTGCTGACTCTCGCACAATAAATACAGACAAAAAAATACAAATACTATAGGTAAAATATTGCAGTTACCTTAGATAAAATAACGCACATGCTATAAGTAAAAAACGCACATGCTGTAGGCAAAATAACACACATGCTATAGGTAAAACACGCACATGCTGTAGGCAAAATAACACACATGTTATAGGCAAAAAATGCACATGCTGTAGGCAAAATAACACACATGTTATAGGCAAAACACGCACATGCTGTAGGCAAAAAATGCACATGCTGTAGGCAAAATAACACACATGTTCTAGGCAAAACACGCACATGCTGTAGGCAAAATAACACACATGTTATAGGCAAAAAATGCACATGCTATTCAAGTTAACTAGTTAACGTGCTTAAGTACCATAGCCCGTTATTATAATTTCTTACTTATTTTTTTCTCTTTTATTATGTCACTAAGTTAACCTTTGCTACTCTTAGTTAATTCGAAATGACAGCTATTGTCTGCTTACAGATTTGTAATCTGTGGAAAATGTAATGGGTAGTATATTTGTTAAGTTTAGTGTTAAGTACTCAATGTATCCTCCTAATATACTACTGTTTGTTTACCCATGTTCAATCCTAACTAATATTATAAAAGCGAAAATGAGTTTGTTTGTTTGTTACCTTTTCATGCCTAAACCACTGAACCGATCATCTTGAATTTTTGCATATACGTTGTCAGGTGTACAGAAACGGACATAGGCTACCTTTCATCCTGAAAAAAATTACTGTTCCCGAGGAAAACAACAAAAACGTTCTTATGATAATAGATGGCACCACGTGTCTTTCGAATCATGATTGAATTATATTCTTATACAAGCAGAGTACAACCCGAATTTATTGTCAAATTCTAAATTAACGCGAGCGAAGCCGCGGGCAAAAACTAGTAAATAAATAAATAAGTTTCTTGATATCAAACTGACCTTAATTAAAACTTATCTTACAGCCACCATTTCTCACAATATAATTTAATACATTTCAGTCTAAATTTCCATCAGAAAATCCTACCTAGATGAATTTACATGTATTTACATATTCTCGTATATTACAAGGCGACTAAGATTTAGTGTTTATTAATTGTAATTACGTTTTAGAATATTATGGAGTGTTGTAGCACTTTATTCGTTATGTAGGCTTAGATGAGTCGGGTTTAGTTACGTGAGACTAATTTTAAGTACCTATTTGCTTTAGTATCGTTGGATTATCATAAAATGCGTTAAACGTAGCGCCTATAAAAGCCTATAAGAGACTTGGAAGAAACTCAAGGCCATTCTTTTAAATTATCATCATATTATAATTTCAGTAATTTACAATTTTGACAGGAAAAAAACAAATAGGTAGATAAGTTAGTGAGATATCAACCCTACAGCTGCTACGAAAGTGCAAAAACGAGAGGTTTTATTGCGTCTGACTGTGATGCAATTGAAACAGACCTCAATCTTCCATCTTGATCGAGTTAGCGACCGAGATGGACTACAGGTGGTTCGCGCTTTATATCTATCCCTTTTTTATTTGATAAGTTACTATTTAGTATTACTATTAGTATTGCAACGTATGTTGTGCATTACACAGCGTAAGATGCAATGTAATTCAACAATTAAAAATTTAGTTTTATAATTTAGACCCTTAGTTCCCAAAGTGGTCCAGGTGGACCCCCAGAGGTCTACGGGAGACTCGACGGGGGTCTACGTTCACAATTCGTAAGCAGGGGTCCACGAAAATTTATTTGCTTTCGATAGTCAAGAACTAAAATATTGGCTTGACTTCACCTATCAATGTAGGCAGATAATATTTTAAGAAGCTCAGCGACTGTTACTTGTAAAAACTTGCATATTCAATATTCAGTACCAGTGGTCTCGAACCTACCGATTTTTCGGTAGAGAATTACTAATAATAATTAATGTCATCCCGCCTACCGTGGTAGGTTCAGTCCCGAGAATTTAAAAGAAAAAAAGCCCGTAGAGATTTGATCAAATATTTTAATTGCATGAACATGAACGAATATGGTAGAAATGTAGCTGCGGGGGGTCCACCGGAACCAGCTAAATTTTGAAAGTGATCTATGAGAAAAAAGTCTGAGAACCCCTGATTTAGACTATTGCGGTTTACTGAGTGACAACTTTAACTATTTTTATATTGTATGAATTATTTATATTTATACTTTCCCTGTTATTTTGTCTGATTTTCACCCGTGCACGGTGTGACTATTAATAGTTTAACACGTGGAATAGTAGTACCAGACACATTAGAAAATCTCTGCGGTCATTTACGACCGGCACTGCGCGGTGTTGAATGTGTTAAAACAATATAAATGTACATATTAAAACAGTTAGTATAATCGGTAATTAAAATAAACCGCAATAAAATCTGTATAAAGTACTTCAATTTCACTATCTTCTTCTTCCTAGCCTTTAATATTCCCAAGTAACTTGGGGTCGGCTTTCTAGTCTAACTGGATTTGACTGGATATCAGTTTTTACACGGAGCGACTGCCATCTGACCTCCACAATCCGAAGGCTAGACTAGTGTCAGGATATTAGAGGGCACTGACTTCCCAATAACGACTGCCATAGATGTTCATGGCAGCCAGGACAAACGGCTTAACGTGTTCTCCGAGGCACGGAGCAGACGATAATTGTCAATCAATTCGCACATAATTTCGAAAAGTCATATAACTTCCGAAAGTTAGAGGTGCGCGACGTGGGTTCGAACCCGAGACCCTCTGCATTGCAGTCTGTTGGTCTCCCCACTGAGCTATTAATTTAATTTCACTTTGAATCCATGTAAAAGTTATAAAATATTTTGCATGTTTTTAAACATACACTCAACAACGTCAAAGTGTCAAAGTTTGAAATGTAACAATACTCTTACGCTGGTTGCTTGTGAGGGGATTGCACCTCCCTGGGCAACCCAGTTCATACCGTAGAATAGAAAACCACTCAACACACGTTTGTAGCTAGTAAGAATTCTTTGTAGCATTTACCTGTACAATACAAGACTTGCGCTACAATAGGCGTCAATATATCGACACAGAGCCTTTATACCTACATAAGTAGGTATGAAGGCCTTGCTTGGATTCAATGGAACGCATAGAAAGCGCATTCTTTTGAACATAGGATTTTATTACAAGGTATCGTCTCGAGAAAGCTTAGTGTTTGCTTGTATGGATTTATTGTATGTGCAAAACGTTCTTGGATGTATTTCGATCACATAAATATTTTTGAATTTTGTTTGGTATTTATGCCCTCGGCTTCGCTTGCGTAAATGTAGATTATGTAAATTTTCTACCCCTCAGAAAAAGTACTTTATCTGGATAAAAGACGCCCTATGTATTTTTTATATTCCATACTTTTTTATACACCTAAGGTTGCAAACAAACATACGGCCCATTTGATGGTAAGTGGTCACCGTAGCCTATGGACGCCTGCAACACCAGATGCATCACTTGCGCATTGCCAATCCTTTAGGAAAAAAAAGAAGTGGGAAGAAGAAGGAGCGGGAAGGGAGAAAAAGGTATTTGGCCTCCGGCACTCAACTTCTACGAAATTTCATGTAGATCAGTCGCGTAGTTAAGGCGTGAAAACGTAACAAACTCACATTCGCATTTATAATATTAGATAGGATAAAAAATAAGTGCCTGGATTTTTAATAACATATATTTCACGCATACGCTTCGAACATAATTATATTTTGTGTTCGAAGCGGAATACTGCCAGTTGGAGTACGCCCGGATCGCACGAAGCGGCTGTCGTCCCTATCCAGAGGAGTTCGGTATTGTCAACCTTTTTAAATTGAAATAGTTGAGGTGGGCAATCCAAGGGTGCATGGCAAGTTCCTCTTTTCTCAATTATATATAACACTAGCTGTTACCTGTGACTTCGTCCGCGTAGATTTTAACTAAAAAGTGTTGGTCTCCGCGGAACCCTATATTTTTTTCTAAAATCAAAGTAGCCTATGTTACTCCTTATAACATCAGCTATCTGCCAGTGAAATTCCCGTCAAAATCGGTTCAGCCGTTTCGGAGATTAGCCGGAACAAACAGACAGACAGACAGACAAATATTTTAAAAATATATGTTTTCGTATAGGTACCTTATATACTGTCATATGCATTAGATAAAAAGCTGTTATTTTGACATTACAAACAGACACTTCAATTTTATTTAGGTATTTGTATAGATATGGAACCTGCAATATTTTAAAAGGTATGATCGAGGCACCGATTCTTCACGACGAATGTTGCAGATTGTTTGTGCCTAACAACTATTGTCGTGGTAGAAAGCACCGATTGCTGGCGGTTACAGCGTACCGTGCTGTGGCACGCTGTAACTCACCCATACCTCGGTCACTAAAGCAGCTTAACGCTCTCTTGGATTTTAACCCAGAAGTTGATATTTTTGCGAATGAATGGAAAGTATTATTATTAGAATGTATGAGGTACTGTGAGCAGAATGCATGAATGGTAAGTTTTAAATTTATATATTATATTATTAAATAGTGTAATTAGCGCAAGTCGTTCTATTTGATGTAAATAAATAAATAATATCCAACTGTGTTATATAGGTTATGTCTTAAGAAAAATTGGCAGCAGCAAAGAAACTAGAACATGTGGATAACGTGGAACTAAATATATAGAGTGTGTGCCCAGCTGGCAAAATATGGGTACCTCTGCTTACCCTTTAGGAGATTTAAGCGTGAGATTATGTATGTATTTTGTAATAACTAATTGCCCAATCCGCACAAGATGATTACCTAATAGTAGTTTTTAATTAGCCAATCAGAAATGCTTATTCTGAAAACTGAAACATCTATATCTATAGATACTAATATTATAATTTGTATTTTTGTTTGGGATGAATGAGCTCAAATTCTAAAAATAATTCTTTTATTGCTATTACCTAGAAGTTATACAGCCTTTATATCACCACGCTACGAGCCACAGGAGCGGAGCAGTAATAATAATCCTTGGTGAAACATCGTGGATCATCTAGTTTTATACATTAATATTCATGATAAATTTAAAACAAAGTGTATTATTTTGTACCGAATTATCTTTAGAAAATATAAACTCGAAGCAATTATACCAAAGACCTACTTAGATTAGGGTCCTGTTATAAAAAGGCCAGGCCAAAGAGTCAAATCTCCAAGTAAATTGGATGTGTCTCTCAACGTTTTTGATTTATAGGTGCCGGATCTTCTCCATAATTGACTTCCTCCCATTCATTCTAAATTAAAAAAACACAATTACTATACTCGAAAAACGCCTTAAAACTTAGTGTGAAGTCAAATTATCCTTAAAAAAGCTAAGTGATAAGAGATCTTTTTAAATTAACCAAGCGGCAAAATAATTTGGCTGCCCTTTTTGGAGCTTTTTTTATAAGCCATAATTCAGGCAGTAAATTAGAAGTGAGGTAACTAAGAGAAATTCTTAATTATAAAGCTTAAAAGGCTCTACGGGCACGCGAAATTTAATTTTTGCTGGCATGATGCTCTGAACGTGTTTCTGTAGCTAATGAATGGATGTGCATTTGGGCTATAAATCAGAGGTATTGGTGGGCGTATATTTTTACGGCTGAGGACGTTTCGCTGGTAGCCATGTGTGGATGAAATCGCTGTCTTTGTGAAATTAATTTGACTGGTATTTATAGTGTAGGTGGTTTTGTTTGAAATTAGAATAAAGTTTATTTTTATACTAAAAGAAGACAACGCCTAGACTATGTATAATTCCTGTGTCGCGGGGGACTACGACTACTACCGACTGCCACACCTGAGGCCACGGGTTCGATTCTTGCACAAGTTAAAAGTTTGTGTTCATGAACATGGATGTTTGTCTTGGTCTGGACGTTTCTATGTATAATATATTATGTACCTACGTATTTACAGAAAAAAGTATATATGTATGTTTATCCATTGTCTAGTAGCTATAGTACAAGCTCTGCTTAGTTTGGGCTAGATGGTGTTGTGTGTACGTGGTAGAATATTATTATTATTATATTATTAATCAACGGACACAACGAACACCCAGACTCGGAACAACTATTTGTGGATCACACAAATATTTGTACCGTGTGGGAATCGAACCCATAACGCTGCGGCGGCAATGGTGAAGTGACCACTTAAACCACTACGCCATCCGTGTAGTCAAATATAGTAAATAATGATGATTTTGCGCTTGATGGCTTTGCGTATCGTTTCAGACATATTACATACATATTTAGCCTCACGCCTAATTCCTCGAAGAGGTAGTCTGAATTGAATTATGATTACATTTCGCCAGCTTTAGTTTCGGACCCGTGGGCGTGTGTGAAAAGTGGGCGAGTCTTTTGCTATTTACCGAGCACAGCTCCAGACTTAGTGCTGTTAGGTACTGAGAAATACTATACCGAAAAATTAGTAAACAATCATACCTTGCCCAAGCAGGTTATCGACCCTAAGATCTCATGCACAGTAATTGCCTACTCTCCTGCTGCGCTACCTAGGCCGAAGTATATTATACAAGATTCTTATTTTTTAAATGATAACGGGTAAAGTCGCAAGTAGTAGAGCCTCGCTGATTTTAGCATGAATGGGCCGACTCGACCGGGGAAGGACTACCCTCTCACAGAATATCCACATGAAATAGCAGTATTCCTACTGCTGTGTTTCGTTTATGAGTGAGAGTGCTGGAGGCCCAATCACCCTCTCTCCTTCTCCTTCCCACTTCCTTTTTCTCTTCTTCATTTTCTAAAGGGTCGCAAATGCGCAAGTGATACCTCTGGGGTTGCAGGCGTCCATAGGCTAAGGTGAGCACTTACTACCAGATGGGCCGTATGCTTGTTTGTAAACTGAGATGTGTAAAAAAAATTTACTATATACTGCTAAACACACAAGCGACGTGCCTCTTGCGTTTGGGTCGCGCCTGCTAAAAGTGCAGCGCAAGCACCAATTAATAAAATTATCTTATTCAATACTAGCATCTACAGAGATTCAACAGGTATTATAATTTTGGGTTTTGGCATATATACATTTGGTATAGTTAAACAAGATATACGTTTTAGAGCATTTCTTACATGAAACAAGTCAGCGCTATGATGGTGGCACTTCCAATCTACGATTTAAATTAACCATTTTTGCGTTGCGAAATCGCATCTAATTACAATATGACATGATTCCTAGGATCTGACGTTGCTCTCGCGATGTGGTGTCACCCCACAGTGTTGTGTACGGGCTCTTAAATGGCATTATTTTACGGTATTGTTGCACGTGTTCAACTGAATACAAATGCAGTAAATTTGCCACTGTAGGCTCGTTTGTGACGTAATTAACCAGCGTAAACGATTATACGAGAATAGTTTACGTAATAACGTATTATTGATTGACAATTATCGCCTGCTCCGTGCCTTGGAGAGCACGTTAAGCCGTCGCTCCCGGCTGTCATGAACATCTATGGCAGTCGTTATTAGGAAGTCAGTGCCCTCTAATATCCTGACACTGGTCTAGCCTTAGGGTATCGTTAGCCTTCGGGTTGCGGAGGTCAGATGGCAGTCGCTCCGTGTAAAAACTGATATACAGTCAAATCCGATTAGACTAGAAAGCCGACCCCAAGTGACTTGGGAATAATAAAGGCTAGGGAGAAGAAGTTTAGGTAATTACGTACCAGAAAGAATGACCACTTTACGGGTAACTGAACGGCCTGTATCGTGAATGGGACGCCTAAAATAACGGTGGTGGATTTAAAACAAACACTTGAACTAAATAATAATTTTGGTGATCGTACCAAAATAAGTATCTACTTGTTATTTTCTTATGACGAGTAAAGTTTTGAGGCATCTTATGTTGATTTTACTTGATTTATTTTTACTTCTTGTTATGTAATGAAGAAGGAAATTTTCACTTTTACATCCAAGTCAATTCAGATACAATTATCTCTATTACAATTTACATTTTCTTTTGAATAAGTAAAGGTCAAGGATAGATAAACGCCTTCTATTAGATACAAGGCTTTTAACTGTCTAGTATTTTGACTGCGTTAGACGCATGCCGTAAGTTGACGCTTATTTTTGCGTGCGATCGTAACGGTCAGGTTTCATACGCATCTAGGACAAGTGTAATAACCGTTTTCTGTTGAAATTGTCAGTAGCAACATCTGCTAGACAGCAATAAGCTGACTTACTGCCATAAACAACTGTATAATAGACTTCTGCTTACCCTTTCTTTGATAAGGATGATGATAATTCATTTAAGAAACAAAATTTTAACAAAAAAGTAATCCGAGTTTAAATAAGAATATTCTAAAACTTAAAATGCACTAAAAAGTTAATAAATAATTGCATATTCTTGTAAATAATTAACTTATTGTTATTTTTGGAGTCGGTGTCGGTGGGACCAACGGTTTAACGTGCTCTCCGAGGCACGGAGCAGGCGATAATTGTCAATCAATATGCACATCATTTTGAAAAGTCATATAACTTCCTACAGTCAGAGCTGCGCGATGTGGGTTCGAACCCGAGACCTTTTGCATTGCAGTCTGTTGGTCTCCCCACTGAGCTATCGCTGCTCAAAATATTATAGGGCTAGTATTATGATATATTTTAAAAACATAGCTGCCGAGATGTGGACCTCTGCCTACTGCTATGCATATACTTTATTAACACCGTTTTTCTTTATAACACATATCTCAAGGTTTTGCCAGGATTCGTATACTATAGCTCAAAAAGGTCGCTGAAAAGTAGATGCTTAACTGCGTAAAATGACACCAAAATGAAAGAAAACAATTAAACATAAATACTTAAGTTAATTTTAATTATTAAACAAAATAGTTATTAATTGTCATAATTCTGGCAATTAATCTTTCAGTAGCGGGAACTAATTAATTAATTGTGAGTCCAAAAATAAAACAATTGTTATTTTGTATTAATGAACAAAGAGTAAAAATAACTATTTCACAGACAGGTCATTACAATTATTGTCATTTCGGTTTTTATTTGTTTCTACATAAACTTATGTACATAGGGCTAATGATCACTATATCAGAGATATTATCTCCTAAATAAATAAATCAGATATAATTAGTCTTATTATTGATGATGATTCATGTTTATCTATCTAGATGGTCCTTTGCCATATGCATGAGCGTATTGTCGGATCGTCGCCGATAATGGATGCGTATTATTCGCATCACAGAAGCAATTCCACGGAACCATGATGTTATCGACGGTAAACTACATGGGTGACAAAGAAGGTCACGTTCTGCACGATGGTTAGCAGTTACCTACACGTGAAAAGGACGGGTATAGAAGATGAAAGAGAAAACAGCACTAAAGTGAAAATTTGGGCCTCCGGCACCCACTATGCGGTTATCAAACGTGAGCTTACGTGATGAATCGAGAGTGCTACCCAGCTTCACCAGATTTTACTTCATACCAAAACAATTTGTGAAATATTTGATTAAAGCAAATAATAAAACGGTTAATAACACTGCCCGACATTGGAATCCAACTGAACACCTCACGCAGTCACATCGACAGCTCTGCTACCAAGACAATCTGTACTCTATACACTCCAATATTTATATCCCAGAATACAGACAACACAACACAAACAAGAATCACACCAAACATCGCACTCAAAGAAACAGCTCATCAAAAATCAAGGCATCCACGTTTTGTTTTTAATCCACAAATTTAGTAGGTACATTTATTTGGCATCCCTCGAGAAATAGTCGGGTGAAGTCCCTTCAGCAATTCGTCGGATTAGCTGTATTATGTACGCGAAGACAGATAGATAGACGGCAAATGGGTGTGTTTTTTCAAATATACACAGAATGGATTGCGCTTCGTTGAATCCGAGGAGATTTTGCTGATTTGCTCGAGTGTCGGGTTTTGATCTGAGGTTATTTTGTTATGGTCTGCGATTGTCTTCGTCTTTTCTGTTTATTTGTTTCTCTGTCCGTCTGCGTTGACCGTTTTATTTGGCTTTTATTACTTTCTTTACTTGGCAAAGATTTTGTTATATAAATTGGTTGACTTGAATTATGTTTAACTTAACGGGAATTATAGGACTCATGCTATATTTACGTACTTTTAAAATGTTGTACTGGCTGTGGTCTCTATGCAGTCTGCGTGTTAAATCTAAAATCGGCTAAATCTAGTATAATAATAAATTACAATTACTGTTAGTACTTATATAACTTGAAAACTATATTACCAATACTTCATTTGAATTGATTCACTTTGTGTTTTTGTAGCATGTGTCTACGAAAGCGTCGGAAAACCATAAAAGTCTTCTCTCACGCAACATATAGAAAGTACGTTAGGACTCCAACAATATTTTTTAAATACTACTCCCACTCTGGAACTCTTTTCTGAGATGGAAAGGACTTTAAAATCATTAAAACAACACAAAGAGTCAGTTCGACACTACTATTTATGGATCAAACATTTTTTTGTTCTGTGTGAGAAGGTTTTTTTTATTTGTTTTTTTCTTTTTATCGTTTTTGAAACCACACCACTCGGCGCAGTGGCAGAATACGTGAATACTTAAACCACTACGCCAGCAGTCAGTACAGCTAAAATGTTAAAGATTTATTATTTTCGTCGATGATTGATTCATCTTTTGTATAGAAAGTACACAGCAAACATTCCATTTCTTATCCTTTTAAAATAAAATACAGAACAAATAAACAAACACGCTTTCGCATTTATATCGTCAGTAAAAATTGAATCACTTATAAACAATTTACATTGCAATATGTATTTGAATTTTTATTACATTTGGTTGTACGAAAATGTTTCTGTAATCAGCATTGAAATCAATAATTCAATGTGAAAAAAGTTTTTATATTACCAAAATGATAAATTCAAGCTTAAGGCTTCCTTGATTGTAAGTGGTTACTGTGGTCTATGAATATTAATTAAGAATATTTTGATATTATATAGCAGCGATAGCCTAGTGGGAAACCGTTGGACTGCCACGCAGAGGTCTCGAGTTCGAACCCAAGGTCTTCGCCTGGTCTAGAGGACTTTTAGTATCTTAGACCGACGAAATTGTAGTAAGAATATAATGAAAGCGAATGATCTTAGCATGTGGAAATCCATAGTCTCTTCTGCCCCTCCCTCTCCGAGAAAAAGTCGTCAGTCTATGTATGTATATTTGAAATATACGTCGCATAGGAAACTGCTTTTTCTAATATCATTGTTTACAAAAACTTTGATAGAATTCAATTGGTGTGCTTACAATTTGATAGTGAAAATTTTCAAAGTAAAATTCTGATGTGCGAACACTGAGCCCTAGAATTTTAAATCCCACAACTATGCTGGTTTGCCAGCTTAGTATTCGTAGTGCGAACGTCCCAAGCTGCTTGACCAACTTTGTCAATTTTTATACTTCGCACGCGGACAGAATACTATTCGCAAAACTATTTATAAAATTGTAACCGCGCTCTCTGGTTTAAAGTACTCTTTGGCAAATTGGAAGAAAATCTACCTGGGAATAGTTGTATCTTGGATTAGCCTTTTGAATATATTTTTATATATAATTGTATCTTGTTTTACTTTTCAAATATATTTGTAATGTTATGCTACGTTATGCCTTTGGACTAGTTTACTTGGAAAGTTATTTGCATGGATCGCATTTAGCACTATATATTCGGTTATTTTAAAATAAAATGTTAAAAAGCTAGTGCTTATAAAAAAGTTTAAAAACTATAACCCGACTACGTAAAAAAGGGGTCTGAAAAGGACGAATTTAAAATTTATATAGCCTATGTCACACGGGCCATTATTACGAATCTATTGACAGCTCATTCATTAAAATCGGTTCAGTAGTTTAGGCGCTACGGTGGAACATACAAACATACATACCCAGACTACCAAACCTTTCCTTCTGGCTTCGCCGCGCAGCGTAGTCGGGTAAAAATAGATTTCAAGTTCAACCACAAGCAATCAGACTGAAAGTAAAAGCCATATAAAATTTGTTAACAAACAGTAATTTAGAAATTCGACAGTCATTGTTTTGGGTTAAGGCATCTCTTAATAGCCAATCCTAATTTGTATTGAAGCGAAACTTCTTTATCGACGTATGGGAGAAATTTTGTAGCAGTGTAAAAAAAAACGTCACGTTTTTCGGTTACGCGCCATGTTGCTTTTTTATCAAAGTTTAGTATAGTGACGTAAAGAATATAATGTAAAATATTTATAATAATAACAACAATATATTAGTTTTGAAGTTTGGTTTGAAATAAGAATAACAATATATCAATTTGAAAGTGATAAAATAAAAAGACTTATTCAAATTTAAGTGAATTTACAAGAAAAGTGAGAGTGATTATATATTTCGTTTTATAAATTCTACACGTATGAGCATAATTTTAATATTTATTTGAGGTTAACCTCACTTTTTGATTGTAAGTATCAGTGAAAGTATATAAATCTGTTAAAATTAGCAAGTATTAATAAATATGACTGTAAATCTAGTGAACATTATTAATTCTAAAAACAATAAAAAATATAAATTAAATAATAATTTAAAAATAAAACAAAACACGATTAGAAAATAAAAATATGTATACGTACATATTTTTTAATTATTCGTTTTCAATGATTTATTTATTCATTTTTAATTTTATAAAATCGTTGCATTTCTACAAGATTAACTGTCATCATATAATTGTATTACTTTGAAAAGATAACTCCAATTATTTATTCATAACTTGTGTAATTGATTAAGTCATTAAATATCTGCTTTGAATTATTTTTATTAAGTTATGAAATAAATATTAATATTAAAGTTAGTTAAATAATTTTTGTTAACTAATTAACTAATTAATGTCGTAAAGAAGTTTCACTTCTTACCTGTGTACTCTGGTACACACACACATTTTTTTTAAATATCTTCAATATTGTAGATGTCTATAAAGTAAAGATAGTGGTGCGAATTCTGTTGTCACAAAATTCTCTAAACTTAACTAAAAATCACTAAAATTTAGTTTAGTCCTGTCAAACGACATTTCGTATTCTGAAATCGTTAAAAGTGACAGGACTAAACAAAATTTTAGTGATTTTTAGTTAAGTTTAGAGAATTTTGTGACAACAGAATTGGCACCATTGTAAACGTAACAATACTGTGTAGCATTTTTAATGTTTTATACATAATATATATAAACTAATATTATAAAACTGAAGAGTTTGTTTGTTTATTTGAACGCCCTAATCGCAGGTGTTCATTCTAATTCTGAGAGCACCAAACTTAAAACATAAGACGTTCATTAGTATTACATTGTGACCTAAATGAACAAATATTTATTCGGTTTTGACTATTCTCAACCGCTTTGCAATATAGACTTTAACAAGACCTACATTCAGGAATTTAATTTCTTAGAATCTGCTCCGCAACTATCGAAGCATGGCGTAGATATTTGAGATATATACGCTATCTAGCTTTAACCTGTTTAGATCTACGCTTCGAAGGATCACAGCGAGCGGCACGGGCAACCAAATAAATGTCATTAGCGTCGGTTTCCCGCCTAACCTGATGCAGTTAATTACTTTCCACAAAGCAACTCCAATTTGACTTCAGCTACCCAACCATGGCTGCTCACAGGAGATTAGAATATATGCATAGGAGGCTAGAATGTATATAGAGTATATAGAGGCCTACACACTGTGAGTTTCGGATTAGATGGAAACTGAGATTTTCGTCAATTGATATGATACCATAATCTACAGCAAGCTGAACTAAATAAATTTAAAATTTTATCTGAAATTAAATTTAACACAAAAGAAGTTTAAAATATTCAAGATGACAATTTATAATAGAAGTAGATTTTGCCTTCGGCTTCGCTAGCGTTAACCTAGATTTTGTAAATAAATTTCTATTCCTGGGGAATAGAATTTTTTTTTGGATGAAAGGTACCCTGTGTCCTTTTTGTACCACTGACAAGGTGCATGCAAAATTTCATGATGATCGATTAAATAGTTAAAGCGTAACAAAAAAACAAACTCAAACAATTTATAATATTAATTAGGATGATATTAATTACGATATTGTCTTGTTATGTTGTTATTTATGTCATATTATATTTAAATTTCAGAGAAACCCGCTCACTAATTAGCATTTCAATTAAAGTAATCATGTTTTGAAACGGAGTAAGCAATCAACACTTCTGAATACTCACGTCAACAACGGCAGTAGTAATGTGCGTGTCGAGTTATTTGATTCGAGTAACTCGAATCAAACTGTAAACGAGTCAACTCGGGTCCAGTTTTTAACAACTCGAATCAACTCGGTCGATCGAACGCATATAGCACGGGCGGCGTGCGCGGAGCCTCACGAGTTGACGAGGCACACCGTGCGGCCCGCGCGCGACGTTCAATTTTGCATCATGCATTGCATCTTACTCAACTCGATGCGAGTTGAGTAAAATAAAACTCGAACTGCAGGCTGAGACGGGCTCGCTCGGCCAGGATCGGAAACGGAATTGCGTGAATGAAAAACCGCGATGATAGTTTATTTTGAATTTTTGATTGACATTTTGTTGTTTTATTAGTTGACCATTGGTAACCTGCGCGTGTACTGACCTTGTTGCCTTGTTAGTGACCTATTCTGTTATGTTTTGTTTATAATGGCACCAAATAAAATAAGTGTGGCGTGTGTTTCGGAATTCGAAGTTTCGAGTTACGAATCGACTCAAGTTGCCATATCACATCAACAATTCAACATCATTATTATTCCTACCTTTCAGCCTCGAGTCGAAGTGACTCGAGCTCACCAAGTTCCCTCTCTATCCCTACAGGAGACACTAATTCGAGTCAACTCGACTTGCGACTCGAGTAAGTAGCCATATCAACTCGAGTAACTCGAGTCAAAAAAATCCAACTCGTCCCATCACTAAACGGCAGCATATTTAAAATTAATAAACATTTTTTACGAGTATCTACAAAATACATAACATTGACTTTCATACCTGTCTCAGTGGCGTAGCTGTAGTAAATGCGACTTCTCTTGGATTTGATACCTGGATCCACCAAAATATTAAATATTTTATTTAATTTCAATTCTTCCCAGCTGCACGAAGTTTGAATCTATGTCCGATAAACGACAATAGGACAATACCTACTATTACGTAAGACCTAAATCATAATTATGGAAATGTGGTTGCAATAATAGACTTTCACATCGGAATTTTCACAGTATTCAACTAAATTCAAACAACATAGTTCAGCAAAAATAATAAAAGCGAAAGGTGAATCTTTAATTAACGTAGATGAGAACAAATTGTCAGTAAAATCTTTGAGCACCGCAGGTAAATTACTTTTTGAACGGAATGACAGCTCTGCAAAAACGTAATGACGTTTTTGTTCGCTGTCCCCCTCGGCCCGACCGATTTATGGGTGAGCTTCAATTTAATTAAATTCAATTAGTAGATACAAATCAAACGGGCCACTAGACAGCCGAATAATCCAGACAATATAACTGTTTATTTTAAATTGTTTATTTCCATTTATATACACTTGTACAAATTAAGTGCAGTTTATGTTGAAATAGTGCCATAGAACAGATAGATACAGAAGAACAGATTTACACAATTTAAGAAATAGACGTACTTAACGCACACACGCGAACGTATAGCGAGGTCGGATCGGGTTGCTCGGCTATCTATTTACTTCTGTATTGGCCCAGCCATAAATAAATGTTATAATGTGTTAATTGGCGCACTTGCTATATTAGCCCAAATTAAAATGAAAACACTACCTACGCTGTTATGACTAATAACTTATGAGTGAGTTGTACTTTTTTTTACAGGCCACTGCACAAATATATCTACCCTATTTAAATTTTATTTCCCTACAATCTCGTTGTGGGGGAGGAAGACAATACGACACAGAGGTGCGCGTAGGAACACGCACGCCGCCTCTTTGACCTGGTGCCGATCAGGTAGTGGGCAGGCCCACGAAGCCCACCACCTCCAGGTAAAATTTCAGGGTAACTGGGAGGTCATCTCGCGATGAGTGAGTTGTACTGAGCCGGCCAAATATAACTATCTAATTTATGACCAAACTTACTACGAGAAGTAATATATTTTATACGAAGCTCTTGGAAAATTTACAATATCTATAATTATAAATTCTGGCTACGAATAGACGTCGTTCGACGGCTATGAGCACTCATAATGCCAAGTAATTTTATTTATATCTTGCTTATATATATTGGCGATGGCGTAGCGATAGTGAAAGCGAATTCGAAATCCATGCAAAGTGATTGAGAATTTTGGTCCAGAATTTCTCAGTAAAAGCATATAATCAGAAATGTGCAATGGACGGTAATAAATCCTATTACCTTCCCCTTGATGTACCCTTAATCCGTGGGACCTAAAATGCTTAGCAAAATGTGCGCCTAATACATCTCTGTCAGTATTTAGGCGTGAGCCTCAAGAGAGAGTAAGAAGAAAATTACTATAATATGTATATAGGTATATTCTTTAGTATCCTATAATCATCTTAATTTGTAACAAGTTGGTAGGAATAAAAGCAATTAAACTAAACATCCAATGCATCCAATTTGTTTACCGTCGGACGCAACGAATGTACGTATTTTACATAAACCATTATAATGAATGACTGCAATAAATTATTTGAGGTAAACAGGATTAAAATTATCTATTCGTTGGTTGTAACTAACCGCACGTATTAATTCGTGGGGTTAAGTTACATTGACGCGGCTAAGTCATTAGATGGAGGACCATTTTCATAAATGTTAATTTTAATGTAATTATGTTTAGTAGTTAAGCCGTGTATTAAATAATATAAAAAACATACTTGTAATAATTCTAATACCTATTCCATTTATATTATAAATTGATGGAGGTTTAAGCGGTTAGTCTATCACGCGTAAACCATTAAACGGATTTGTAGAAACTTGGCCTTCGGGTACCTTCGGGTACCAGTATGCGCTCTCGTGGGATTATCGCGGGTAAAACCCCGGGCTTAAGCTAGTAGTATTATAAATGTGAAGGTATGTAAAGAAAGATGTTTGAATATTTGCCACTCAATCACGCGTAAAGTGTTCAACGGCTTTAAATGAAATTGCCACACGGATAGAACATCTCCTCGAACTCATTCAGTACCTTAATGGCGGAATGTGTTGCGTTGTGTAGCTATATTCGTCTATCGGGCACATTGTAAGCCTCCTTGCTATATAATTCTACCAAAATCTCCCTTACAAAAAACTGATTCGCACTTTGCCCGATCCAGGAACTGCGTACTTCACGGTACTTCACGCCCAGCAGTCAAAAATCTTTAATTTAATAAAATGTACAACCATTTCTTGGACACGTCAATGCACTTATGAATAACGTATATACGCAATAAAATGAAACAGTTATTTTTTTTTGTACTGAAATAATAGCCAGTTTGGAACGTTCATGATTCCTTTATAATGAGAAGAAGTAGGCACGAAACACATGACCTCTCTTTTCAATTGTCAATTGTTAGCCCAATAGCCCATGTATGCAAACTGTTCCACTGCGAGGCACGGGACTCTTCTCAGTGTGAGAAGGGTTAGCCTACAGCCCACTACGCAGCCCCAGTGTGGATTAGCAGACTTCACATATCTTCGAGAACATACTCTACATAAAACAAAAACCAATAAAATATAAACTAAATACATTTATAAAATATCTTCTTCCTAGCCTTTATTATTACCCAGTCACTGTATCTGGGAGTGTGTCTCTGAGTCCCTGCGGGATATTATAGGGCACTGACTTCCCAATAGCGACTGCCATAGATGTTCATGGCACGGCTTAACGTGCTCTTCGAGGCACGGAGCAGGCGATAATAATTATCAATTAATACGCACACAATTTGGAAAAGTCATATAACTTCCGAAAATTCAGAGGTGCGCGACGTGGGTTCGAACCCGAGACCCTCTGCATTGCATTTTGTTGGTCTCCCCACTGAGCTATCGTTGCTGCATACATATATAAAATATAAACTAACAATTCCTTAGAGACAATTTTAATAAAATATACCTATTATATATTATAATATATAATAACAAACCTACACTTCTAATTTCTTAACAACTTCAAAGTGCTTATATGAGCTAGCATGTGTAGTTAAAAGGTTAGTAACTTACAAGAATATTTAAATGTAAATATGTAGAAAATCATATCTTTAAAATAATTCTTAAAAACAAGTACCCTGCTGAGTCCAATAAACATGTAAATATGAGACTTCGTAAAATGTCTGGAGGTCAAATGTCAGTAACGCATCGTTTGCCTGACACGTCCAATTGTTCAGCACTGTTTGGATAGTAAGATCTTTTGATTTAGGCGTGATTAGAATACGCTGAGGAAAATTTGTAACTCAGTTATTGTAGAAATAGACTGAATACTTAAGTATGATGCCAAAAGATAGACTAGTGAGATTTTATTGCGTCTTCTATTCGGTCTAATATTCATTTCATGACTCGTTTTTGGGACTGTGTGGATGGAAAATAAGGTCTGCAAGGATGTGTTTGTGTTCAACACAACATTGTTGCTGAGCCAAACATTGAGGTATCCATTTTGATTTTGGACGTTTTTGTTTGTTTTAATGTTTGCAAAGTACCGTTCGATACATGTTTCGTATGCAGAAGTGTCGAGCAGAAGTTATCTTTAAGCTGTCAATTGTTAGAATGCTAGTCATAATTGAAAGCTTGAAGATTGTGTCTGGCCATCGGTGTGCCACTGTGACTCAATAAGTTAGAGAATAGCATAACAAGCTTATTGGCGTTGTCAACCTGTGTACAAGAGGAATCACTGCGCTACTAAAGAAAGAGATTAAGAGTGCTTAACTTTTTAATGATAGTACAAAGTCTTCTTTGTACTATCATTAAAAATCAAGCAAGTCTTGCCTAAAAGTAATAGTGAAACCCAACTAAACACAGAAATTAAATTAAATTATTTTATACTAGCTTTTGCCCGCGGCTTCGCTCGCGTTAATTTAGAATTTGACAATCAATTCGGGTTGTACTATGCTTGTAATAATATACATATAATAATTTAATTCAATCATGATTTGAAACACGTGGCACCATCTATTATCATAAGAACGTTATTATTGTTTTCCTCGGGAACAGTAATTTTTTTCGGGATTAAAGGTAGCCTATGTCTGTTTCTGTACACCTGACAACGTATATGCAAAATTTCAGGATGATCGGTTCAGTGGTTTAGGCGTGAAAAGGTAACAAACAAACAAACTCATTTTTGCTTATATAATATTAGTTAGGATAGGATTAGGAAGGATAGGATTAAGATTACCACTGGATCCGTGCCCACAAACCTAGTGTTCTAAATTTGAAGTCAATATGATGTATAACAGATTTCTTAATTCTTCAAGGTATGGAGTAAAGATGGAATCGATTTAAAATTGAGGTATGCCAGCAAGACTAGTTATAAAACCAAAAATGTATATTTAAAGCTGCAAAGACTTTTATATCCCATGCAGTTAACCATTAAGAAACACATCAAATTAAAGCAACCATCTTCCCAACCTCATACCTTCTCTGATCAGAACAACCAACTAAAACAACAATAATAAGTAAATACAAAGCCACCATGTTTGAATTTGCAATAGGCTGGTGGCACACTCGCGTTATGTTTATGCAAATACATTTGGAGTAGCAGGTGCCACCGCGTTCTAGTGTATAGCCGACCTAAAATCTGCATAAGTTTGTCCCCAGAATCGTATTATGATGTTGAATAGTGATTTAGTTGTTACATTAATTTAACACAAGTTTCGCGTTTCGATGAATATTTAGAAGGCAGCATTGTTGGTTGAGACTTACGTCTAATAAGCACGGTTTTATTAGCGTTGGATAGTATTCTTCCGGTGGTTGTGTTGATGATATTAACGAGATGGGTGTAAAAACCAAGTATTCAACCTCTTCGCCTTATATGTAAAAGTAATGAAAAGAAATGACCCCTATATCTCGGAGGTCTTTTGACTCACAGGGCCCATATTCAAACTCGATCGAGGTATGACCCCAAGGTGTCTGCACACCAAGTTACAAATCAATATTTTCCCATTAAAATACATGTGACTTTGTGACCTCTATATCTCGGGGGTCTTTTGGCCCACAGAGCCCATATTCAAACTTGACCGAGGTATGACCCCAAGGTGTCTGCACACCAAGTTACAAGTCAATCGGTCCAGTCCAATGGTTCCGGAGTTATGCCTGTCACTAACAGACAGACCATCACAAAGTGTTTTCATTTAAGCTCTTCGAAGAAGACTCAGAGGTTAATAATTCATCGTGATAGTGATTTTTAAATCTCTTTCACTCTTATAAATACGTCTGTGTATAGACGCCACGGTGGCGCAGCGGTAATGAGTCCGACTGCTAAGCATGACATCTTTGGTTAGAATACCAAGGTTTTATTGAGGATCTTGATGCAGCGATAGTGGGAGACCATTGGACTGTCACGCAGAGATCTCTAGTTCTAACCCAGAGCCTCCCACCTTCCAAAGTTATATGCACATTAAATAGTTAATTACTGTTCGCTTTAAATACGAAGGAAAACATCGTAAAGAAACCTGCATGTCTGAGAGTTAGATGTGTGAAGTCTGTCAACCTGCACTGGGCCAGCGCGGTAGACTATGATCTAACCGTTCTCACATTGAGAAGAGACCCGTGTCCAGCAGTGAGACAGTTAAATACAGGGCTGATATATTATTTTATATATCACTAGCTTTTGCTCGCGGCTGCGCTCGCGTTAAAGTACAGGTTATGCTAGTAACAATACTTTATTTAATAATTTTAAATTTAATATGTATAATATTAAAATTATAATTTACCTTTTCAAATTAAATGAAATTTATTATGACAAAATACTTGCAAAATTAGACGTCGCATAATTTTCGATTTGTCTAAGCTACTGGTGACTGTTGTGCTGTGGCCTCAGGTTCAATGCCCGGGCCGGACTAATAGTAGTAGTGTTTTTAAGAAGTTCTGAAAGCAGCACAGCATCTGGAGCTGTGCCTGGTAATTAACAATAAGGTCGCCTTTTACGTGGGACGTAATAATGTCCTCCAGACCGAATTTCGGCCACGGCGGCCAAACTTTTTTTTTTTTTTTTTTTTTATTGCTCGTCAAAATGACCACACTCCACCAGATGGTAAGCAGTCGTGTGGTCTTAACGGAGACTGGCCATCTGTGCAGGAGATATTATCACAAGTATGTGCGCAAACACAAGTACACTCTCCGTTCCCTAGATCCGATGGGACGGTAATCCGACACGACCGGAGAGAGATCAGGCGCAGGTCCAACGGCTTTACGTGCTTTCCGAGGCACGGGGGTGTCTAACACTGCCAACTTCCTAACTCCGGATTCGTATTGAGATTTGTAAACAGAAAAACTCAATATCTTTTTCTTGGCCCGACCCGGGATTCGAACCCGAGACCTCATGCACAGCAGTTGCATTCACTACCGCTGCGCCATGGAGGCAGTTAACGTGGGACGTAACACCATAGCTGGCGAAATGTTGGTGTAATTCATAAAATACCCCAGGAAGTTTTTTTTTATAGTAGTATTCTGCACATACACACTACACCATCTAGCCCAAACTAAGCAGAGCTTGTACTATGGTTACTAGACAATGGATAAACATACATAATAATATATACTATTTTTTTTTAGTAAATACATACCTATATTTACGAAAATATTCAAGACGAGAATACATAGTCTCTGTTTAAAAACATACAGCTTAAAAGACACAAACTACACACAGACTCAGAAGAATCATTTGTGAATCACACAAATTGAGTAACATGTGTTATAGAGTTGTCAGAAATATCTTACTATTGTCAAATTCCTATTACAACGATAGCAATACAATTATTATCAGAATTAGTACCAATTCTGTACATTGTATATTCACGTCGAAACGTAAAATTTTCTTCATGTAAGCTATAAAAACATAAAAAATAACCAGCATTACCTCCGGACGTGATAGCTAGTACGTACTGAGAACATATACACGTGCGTGCAAGTTAAGGTGGCCATAAAATAATTCAATTTCATGTAGGGGGTTTAAGGGGATTCCGAGAAAATTGTTAAGAAGGTAAGCGATGAATTTACGAGGGCCCAGCAATGTTATTTTGTCAGTATTAGATGGAAGTACAGTTATTTTTATGCTAGTGAAGTGGCAGAAGTACGGCCCGCTTGATGATTATTAGATATAGTTGTCTGAAGACGGTTGTCAAAACTAATGTTAATGTACTCATGTTAGCCAAGCCTTTTACTTTTGCTGACATTTAAAAGTTTATCTTTTATCGTTTTTAAAATAAAATGCATGCACTAATAATAATACCGGTGTCGCGGGAGTCTTTACAAATATTCAAAAAACGGACACAAAGAACATCCAGACCCTGAACAAATATTTATGAATCACACAAATTTATGTCCCGTGTGGGGATAAAATTTGTTTCGAGTAAAGTTCCCTGCGACACAGCAATTATTCCTAGTGCGCAGTTTTCTTTTTAAAAGGGCAATTTTAAAGTAAACACGCTGTATAAACAATGTTTCAAAAAGGTACACGCTGTATAGGTACAGTGTTCTCTAAGGTATAAACCAGCTAAGTACGTAGCGGTCACCTCCTCAAAGATAATTACTTTTTGTAATGACTTTTAAACGTTTTGAGTGTCTTATAAAGAAAATTTACTGCCTAATTACATTTATAATACTGTGAAAAGATTTCGTGCAATATAAAATGAAAACACGTTAACATTTTTCGAAGAAAGTAATAAGAATAAAACATTACATTCGTTATCTTTAGATGATAGAAAATAATGAACTCTATCAAAATATACTTATTCAGTGATATTTGATCAAATTTCTTAATCATCATAAAATAAGTAGTAGCTTTTGCTTAATGCTTCACCTACATAATTGGCAATAAACGCAATAAAGTATCCTCTTTTTTTCTAACGACACTTTAAATAGCAAACCAAGTCTAAAGTGAGTGATATTCATAGTTTTACAACAAAACTTTAACGATGTACAATTTCATAATAAAACGTAGTTACGCAATATGCTTATTCTAGTTTAACACCCAGTTTCTGAAATCGTAATGAACGTCGAGTCAAATTCAATCTTGTGTCAACTGATTTGATTGGCTGTTGCTAATACAGTCAGCCAATCAAAGCAGTTGTATGGGTTTTACTGTCCTTTAACAAATTGATCTGCCTTTCAAAAACCGAAGGTGAGATGGACTCTTTTTATATAATATCACATATTTGGTAGAATTCGACACGCTCGATAATAAAAGGCATCTTTTCTTATTGCTTAAAACTCTTTTGAACGTATATTTCAAATAATCCTTTATGTCTAACGAGAGTACTGAAATACGAAATCTGCTGAAAATATTCAAGAAAATTTTCTTCAGTAGAAATAACACAGCGATATTAGTTTGAGCTATTGTTATTGACAAGAACGTCAGTCAATCGAGAAATGTTAAGACGATTCTTTTCTATCTTGAATAATAATATCTTAGACTGATTCTAATATCTTTGCCCTTTACTTGCGTCAAGTCGAAAATAATATGCTTTTAAATCTATAGAGGTGGCATACCCATTACTCAAAATGTCGTGGGTTGCTGACCCGTAAAGATGGATTCGCCATGTTTTAATGCAAGGAGAAAGGTCATAGATCATCCTGCAATTAAAACAGAGCCTCTTTAATAAATTTAATGGCATAATGCAGACAGAATAGAAAATGTATTGCTCGCGGGTATTTGTAAGAGGTACGGCGTTGAAAGTGTTAAGAAGTTCAAATTACCTGCCTGTTTACTGTAAGACAAGGTTATTTGATCTTTAATAGAGTGAAAGTAGATGGCTCTCAGTGACGCCACCGGTAGTGAATGCGACTGTTGTGCATGAGATCATGGATTTTCTGTAAATAAATTTTCAGTAGCAGCACGAAGCCTTATACTACCTGGGGACTAGAGGGCTCGCTGTTAATACAATAATAAAGTAATACACCTTTACTTACCTTTTCGGGGATACAGGCGTGAGACTTGTACATATGGCGGCCTCGATGGCGTAGTGGTTTGTGTAACCGATTACCACGCCTGAGGTTGCGGGTTCGATTTCCGCACAAGTCAAACATTTGTGTGCATAAACATGAATGTTTGTCTTGGTCTGGGTGTTTCTATGTATAATCATGTATGTATTTACAAAAAAAAAGTATGCAATGTATATGTATATCTATTGTCTAGTACCCATAGTACAAGCTCTGCTGAGTTTGGGCTAGATGGTGTTATGTGTATGTGATAGAAAATAGAATGTGATAGAATAGAATACATATATATATACTTCCTCAGTGATGTTCATGTTGAGATATTTTGCTTACTAGTCGACGTCTGAAAAAGGAACTTTAAAAAAATTCGAAGTATTGTACTGTAATATAATGATGAAATTAATGTTAAATAATTTCTAAGTATATCACACAAAAAAAAAAATTTCGTAAAAAACTAACGTTAATTAAGTTCAGGTCCATTTATTTGTCCAGCAGTGTACGGCTCTCGATTCAGTCGGCTTAACATCGGCCAATTTTCATAAAGGGCATCGTAAGAAGGTCCTTATCTTAAATTAAGTCCGACATAACACCTGCACCTCTGTCTAGTACTAAATTTAGAATTTTTTGTATTAAAATATCCATTTTAGTTTATTCATTTTATAAATATTACGGCAAATTTTATTTTATTTTAATTTTTATTAAGTCTGAATTCGTAGATAAGCTTGCGTCTAAGTTTTCAGCTGATCATAATGTCAAAAGGTTACCAAGTTTTCTATGAGATTTTTTTAGTAATACCCCACATATACAAGGTTACTTGAAAAAGACTAATAATTTTTTCTTCGTTACTCATTTATATCTTACATAATGACTTTTGTGATACCACTCACCACATACATAATTCATTCTTTAATTTTTTTATACAAATATCCAAATATTGAAATTGGTTTCTCTAATTCGTTCGTAAAAGACATACCGCTGGGGTAGGGTGGTGGTGTTGTGGAGGCAGCAGGGTGCATTTTTAAACTTGGCATAATTTTTTTTAAAATAATTTTTGACTAATGCAAAACGCAATTATTTGAAACAACTTTTTCTGTGTAAAGGTAAGATTCTCTAGGCCAAATTTTGCTCACGGTGGTCAGTCTAAACGGATGCTTGCCCTCTGTTCAGAATATCTCATAGAACTAAGACAAGTGTACTCTATGTTCCCTCAATCGAATAGCCCGATGGAATGGCAATCCGATACAACCTATGAGAGTTCGGACGCAGGACCAACGACTTTACTTGCTTTCCGAGGCATAGAGGTGCGTAACAGCGCCATCTTCTTTATTATGAAGAATTTTTACAAAAATTCAGGAAGTGTTCTTCCTGAATGGAAATTTTGGAGAAAACCAAAAACAAGTTATTTCGCATTCAGTACCACTGCGCTGCCGAGGCAGTTACCAAGCTTAGTACGAAGCTTCATACAAATATAGTTGAGCACAAACGTTCAGCTGAAACGTGAAACATTCCAGCAAAAGATCGCTAAACTAATCTGAATATAAAAGCAAACAAACGCTTAATCGTATAGTTTCAAAGCAAAACGTCAATTTCCATGACATCTCCCATCCAATTTCAATTTTTATTTTATTGCCGAAACAAATATCAATGTTGCCTCCATATTTATGTTTTATCCCATGAATGCAAATAGCGGGCTCTACACCGTAGAACAGAAAAGGTAAATCGAAATCGATATAGTGCCAATCCTTTATCCGATATGCCAAAATCCGCATAAATATATACACAAAGATACATATAGTCTATTCCCCCGCCGTTTGTCCCGCATTTCTGATAGCTGTTCCACCCTCACGGCTTAAAAAAAGCTTACTAATGATTAAAACAATTTAAATTATACATAGTAATTATATACATTGTATAATGCACCTATTTTCAAAGAAGCAGGCAGAAAGTATATTACTCCCACGTTTTACTAGCTATAGTATTAGATCCCATGAAATAAGTGGCAAGCCTATACTATGCTTATAAGCCGTCTATCTTTTCAAACACCGTACTATTAATCACGCTTTCTTCAAAAAAATATCATATTCACCTCGCTTGACCCTGAAATTCAACTCATATCCTAACGATCCCAAACAAACTTAAAGTATATCACTAGTCTAACGGGGCAGTCCACTATCTATACAAATAAATAAAATTGAAGTGTCTGTTTGTAATGTCAAAATAACAGATTTTACTAAATGCATATGAAAGTATTTACGGCACCTACATCAAAAAATCAATAGTTAAAATTTTGGCTGTCTGTTTGTTTTGGCTAATCTCTGAAACGGATGGACCGATTTTGACAGGACTTTCACTGGCAGATAGCTAATGTTATAAGGAGTTACTACAGCTACTTTTATTTTAGAGAAAATTAGGGTTCCGCGAAATTAAAATATTACACGCCGACGAAGTCGCGGGTAACATCTAGTTTGTTTATAAAATATAAAACAGTGTTTGAGAAAATAAATCTGCAGAGGAATTCTGAAATTGGTCTTAATGTAATATGTAGATGGTGGCCTGAAATTGTTTTCAGGCAGATCCAGATACTAAATGTCATTAATTATTGAACAAGCGAAAAAAATATCACCTCAATCTCTAAGGCCCGGTTTCTAACTCAATAAATTAGTTTTAGTTATGGATATTTAATTTGTTTTGACATATTTTCTTAGAATATGTATTAAAATTAACTGTCCGTAGGTAAAACGACTCGTTTCTTAAATATAGGGCCGGGCCAAAGATGTCTGCTCACCATGAAAAGAAAGAAAGAAAGAAAACATACTTTATTTCTCAAAACACGAAAGCTTTCACAATATTATGTAAACATGTAATTTTTTTAAGAGAACACATAGATATATATTTAATAAACATTAATTAAAAGTGACAGCCCTGCGCCACAAATGCCACGTTTCAAATGTGCCACCAGTACATATTAATAAACTTTGGTCACCCGCTTACGCTACGAGATTGCTACGAAGGTATAGATAAAGATTGTTTATCTATACCTTCATGGAGACTGCACGTCACGCGCGATCGACTTTTAAGTTTTTAATCTGTGCCTCAGACGTGGCAGACAACGTGTACATAGCTACGTGGCGTTCACCACGTGTCAACTGTCCATACACCATCCATCCATCGACCACTTTGGTCAACTGTTATTGCCTTGGTACTGTAGAATATCTGAAATTTTAACAGCCGACTCCGATGTGAGTTCGCTAACAGAATTGCACAGCTTAGCTTAAACTATTACCAACAAACTCAATTTGTAGTTTTATTATACACAAACTAGTAATAGTAAAGTATTAGTAGTTAGGGAAAGTTATAATTAATATTTCCACATTGAAATTTAATCTATACTAATACTAGTTTTGACCCGCGGTTTCGCTCGCCTAAAATGTAGGTTAGGTTTGCATCAGTTATTTTTTCTGGATGAAAGGAAGCCTATGTCCTATTCTGTACCCCTGACAACGTGTATGCAAAATTTCATGTTGATCAGTTGAGTAGTTAAGGCGTGAAAGCGTAATAAACAAACAAACAAACTCATTTTCGCATTTATAATATTAGTTAGGATTAGGATTATAAAGCTGAAGAGTTTGTTTGTTTGTTTGATCGCGCAAATCTCAAGAACTACTGGTTCGATTTGAAAAATTATTTTAGTGTTCGATAGCCTATTTATCAAGGAAGGCTATAGGCTATATAAAATCACGCTACGACCCACGGGGGCGGTGCAGTAACGATAAACGCGGGTGAAACCGCGAGAACATCTAGTTTCATATAAAATAAATTTCAAAATGCATTAACATAATTATAACATTTATAAATTCAGATGTTTCAATTCTAGTTAAGTAGTAAAATTCTGTGGTTTAAATATTTATAATTTAGTTTTAGTTGCCCCTGGGTTTTATGGTTTAAAAGCGGGTTTAAATTAACAGTATTTGTACTATTTCTGTTTATTAACTGTCCCACGGCTGGGCACGGTTTAGCTTATATATTTACTGTGGCACCGGCCTCTTCTCAGTATAAGACAACGCGTTAGAACGCTAGCTGCGGTATATTTTACACTTCTACTCCGTATAATTTACGCTTGACAGATTTTACACTTCTTCAATATCTTGAAATAGCAGGCAAACGTGGCAATTTCAATACCTCTGTTTACTCTTTCAAGAAATTACAAGCGTTATATATAAGACTCAACCACGTGTACGATTTTATCAAACAAGGGAAAATAGTTTTCGCGGCAATTGTTCCATTCGATTTTATTACCGTTACACATGAAGATAAAACAGAAAAAAAAACAAGCCAGTATCTCCTCGCGTACGCATGCAGTGAATCCGGGGGAAAAGTATTTTCGTACGAATGACGCTATAAATATAAGCAACAATGCATGGCTTGTTTGATACAATCGAAAAATTTTGCACCACGGCTAAAGGTTCTTTTGTTTTATGGGAAATATTCTTTGTCATTTTTCGAAAATATTTACGGGTGATATTGTATTATAACTACACCAACAATAAAGTGGCAATGGGCGGGCCACATCGCTCGCTGTACAGATAAAAGGTGGACAAAAGAGACCACCAAATGGAAGGGACCGTCAGGCAAAAGAAAAGCAACGATGGGCAGACGATATCGTACAGGCGGTAGGGAGAGATTGGATTGACCAGGGCAAGGATAGGGAAAGGTGGAAAAGGTTGGGGGAGGCCTATACCCAAAATGGGATCCATATCCCAAACTAATTAGATTTCATTTAAGTATTCTTACTTTAACTAACACTAGATATTAAGTACATCTATAAAAATTACTAACAACATTTGAAATATAAAATTACGGGTTATGGAATAAATGGCTTTATTATTATTATTATATTGTATTATATTTGAAGGATTCGATTATGAAGTCCTGTTGCTGAACTGGCAAAGAGTTATGTTGTCTATCGGTTGGTAATGTCATGTGGACAGACGGATATGCAGTCGGACGTATGGTGGAACTGGTGTTCGAGTGATGGACGAACAGATGGGTGGATTTATAAAAGGAGAAAGGGCAAGAGGGAGATTTAGATAGATTTGTGTGTGTCTGTCTTGCACTATCTTACGCACACACTACTTAAAAAATACCCGCACTAAGAAGAACTACTGCGTCGCGGGCAAGTTTACACACATTCAAATACGGACACAAAGCGAAAACACCTAGACGCGGTATAACAATTTGGGGGTTACACAAATTTTGTCTCGTGTATCATGCCTCTTCTATTTTCATTTATCGATAATTTTAATCCAGTCGAAACGCTTAAAAATAGCGACAAATTGTCAGCATTCAATATAACATAACCGTACATACAGTATCACATATATTATGTTCAGTAAAACAAAATATTTTTCAGCAAATTATGTTTCACTCTCCCATGTATATCTGTGTGCTTTTATGATTTACCTGATCACGGACTTCGTTATAAATAACGCAGGAGAGCCAAGATCGTGTGGCAAAATTAAATTTGCATACTGCGCTAAGGGTTGGGTCTGATGTGGAGGAAATATATTTTGAAGATGTTTTGGAAGCAAAACGAATTTGTATTTGTTTATAACATACTAGCTTTTGTCCGCGGCTTTGCTCGCGCGGGCACACTAGAGTACATTTTTTGATAAAAGGTATTCTATTTGCTTATAGACTTACGCTTTATATAGTAAAATAAGTAGACAGATGTGTATTGTGCTAGTTTTTTTAAGCCTCAAATTAGTCCCATATCATAAGTGTGTATCTGATTCCAACGGAGAAATTCTTAGTTTTAATCAAGGTTCCTAAAACGCTATTAGAAACTAGCTGTTGAGAATTTTCTTAATGCATACTGTATCAAGAAAATTGACAGTAGCAGCGTGGAGTCCTCAAATGTGCCAGACTGACAGTTTCAATACATTTACTTCTGATTTGATTTCTAACGCAGTTTAACTTTTCCTGAAAATCTGTAACTACGAATTTCAAACCCAGTGATTTCCATAGTCAGCACTGCTGGTATTGATTAGTCCAATTAGTGTCTAAGGCTGAGGGAAGAAAAATTAAATGCAGTTAAAAAAAAGATATCTAGTTTAAACCATTTACGTACTTATAAATCTATAATTTCTTTTAATAATTCTTCTTAATTTCATATAACTATATCTTATATATGAAAACATGCCTTTATAAACGAATTTCCAAGCCTTTTTTACATATAAAGCCCGAAATATACAGGAAATCACGGCTTTGGTCCTTCACGATACAAAACGTTGCCGACACGACTCCGTCACGACTGAGCCACGCTTTACTTGGGCACTACAAAAGCAATAATTATTTTCGCGTTCTTTGTGAAATATCGTCCGTTGTAAGGTAAGTCGATCCTGTTGGTTCAATAGAATATCTTGAGCAAAATAAAAACAGATTTATACAATAAGGTCACGACTGAGTCGGTTGCAAAGCAGTAGTGAAAGCTGTGCATAAGGCTTGTCGTTGGGTTCGATTACCACGTCCAGGACAGTGTTATGGTTTTTCTTACAAGGTATTCTGAGTAGGAATAATTCCTGTATCACGAGGAACTTTATAAACATTCAAATAAAGGAGACAAACACCCAGACCCCAAACAATTATTTATGACTCATTCATATTTTGTCCCGTGTGAGGATCGAACCCACAACACTTACCGCTTTGGCAGAAGCAAAGCGAACACTTAAACCACTACGCCATCAGCACAGTCGTAAAAAATGTTGGTGTGTCGTTCTTTCAGGCATATACATGTGAAATTACCTGCAATATTTATATTTGTGCAGCGATAGCTCAGTGGGAAGACCAACAGACTGCAATGCAGAGAGTCTCGAGCTCGATCCCAAGGCACGCATCTCTGTCTTTTCTATCATGTGCGTATTAAATAGTTAATTATTGCTTACTTTAACGGTGAAGGAAAACATCGTGAGGAGACTTGCATGTCTGAGAGTTCTCCATAGTGTTCTCGAAGATATGTGAAGTCTGCCAACCCGCACTGGGCCAGCGTAGTGGACTATGGCCTAACCCTTCTCACACTGAAAACAGGCCCAAATCCAGCAGTGGGACAGTTTAATACAGGGGTGATGTTATTTTATATATATTACTTAAGTAACCGAAATATGGGTTGAATACTCTGGCTACCGCTTCGGAAATTCAGGTGAAGATTATGTAGGTATGTAGTGTAAATTATATCTTCATTTAAAGACCAATAATTTGTAAATTAAGATTAGGAATGGAACCGAAAGACAAAGTAAAATAACATAAGGGCATCATCTATTTATAACAGTAAATTGGGGGGAAAAATGAGGGTCCCAGTCTCGCTAAGGGCCCTGTTCTCGCCTCGAGACTTATTGACCGAATAAATTACCATTGTATTATGGCGACACCGATACTTTTGGACAAAATTCGCTTATTAATATAGAATTTATACACCGAATCAACAGTTTGAAGTACAATATGTATAAATGTTCAAATATATTTTGTTTGGACTTTATGCAAGAGCACAGAAGTACATATTGAGCCCAGACCAGTCCTAAGAAGTAAATAAGGAGTATTACCACCTAACAAAAGATAACAGTAAGTAAACTCGTGTTATGTTTCTGAATTGGAATTGATTGTTTCTTTACTTGAATTGACTTAAGACTGCCTTGATGACCTAGCGGTAGTGTATGCGACTGCTATACCTTAGATATCGGGTTCGATTCCCTGGTAGAGCGAAGTGTTATTAGATTCTATCAGGAATATTCTATAGTAGCAGAACGGCATCTGGACTATGCCTGGTAAAAGGTAACAGATTCGTCCTGTTACGCATCATCTAAAATCGTACCTAGCCGGCAAAATATGGATGTGATGCACGTCTCACTATGTGTATTTGTAGTTTTGTTATGCAGCTACAAAAACTCTATTAGATCGTCCTAAGGTTGCCAGTCTCTCGGTTTTCTATCGGATACATTTCGGAGAGTGTGCAGAGGAACTGCATAACTTGATTCCTCCTTCCCCATTCTACCATTAGACGACCAGACAATCAGGCCAACGGTACAGGTACATGGTGGATATACCACATTTACTCACGAAGCGGTTTGCTTCCACTTTTATAATGCGTATCGCTAAGGAGTAGAATTCGCTACATAAGTCTGTGTTTCCTGATGAGTACAATCTGGGTGTCTACAAGTCGCGAGTGAATAGGTATCGTCTAGATAAGCGTGCTCCATCGTCGACTGCATTTTCACTTAAGATCAGGTGAGATCGCGGTCAAACGCAAGCCAATAACAATATAAAAAAAAATATCCTTACTATACGAAATACTTTAAAGACATCCACAGATTAACGCTTGTTTATTCCAGAAGTGATACGCTCAGATATTTCGTTTAAGTATCATCTACCAGGCATGTTACCAGACTTCGCAGCTGCTTTTACTAATTTTCTAATATCAAGATCCAAAAACATTTTGCCCGACCTAATAGGTCGGGCAAAATGGAACCTGGACCTAATGACAAGCGCAAAGATATGTAACCATCAAGACAGTTAGGCGATTTTGAAGCAGTGATTTTGATTGATTTCGGAATTGGTTTTAAAAACATCTGCGAGTACAAAAAATAAATGAGCTTGAAACAATTGTCTATGTACTACACAAATGTTTCAATCGAGATCGAACCTACAACTCTCTTATATGTAGGTTTATAATGAGACAATTTAAAATCTCCTGCATTTAAATATAACATAATAAGCTTCACCTCATTAAAACACCGTTAATATTTCATACTTTAGCGAACATAAATATTTATAATTCTGAAAATAAATGAAAATCACAGTCAAGCCCGAGTGGGCGTCTCTTGTAAATAATAAAAAAAGTTGAAACTTAGTCTCTGACCGCTGAAACACATTAAATCTTAATTTTAATTTACAAACTTTACGAGAATTCAACAAACCGGTACTTGTTGATGCAAATTACTTTAACTTTTGGCGTTTTCATTAAGAGATTGTGGATAAATGTTGTATTAGTATAAGTTTTTCTTTGATTAGAATTGGGGGAAGTTTGGCCAAAGTTACGGCGTTCGTTCGTTTTTGCTCGACGCTGTGACTGGTAGTTTCTGAGTTCGCACACTAATTATTAATTATGTTTCACGAAACCTACACTTAGTTTGGGTTTTCTATAAATAGCTCTTCTGCGTGTAGGTGTAATGTATTGGATCTTCTTTGAATTCGGTATATTCTCCTTTTAATAATACAAGTAGAAGAAAAAAAAAGTCATATATGTGTACTAATATTATAAAGAAGAAAGATTCGAATGATTGAAAGATTTGTATTTTGTTTGTACTGAATAAACTCAAAAATTAGGTACTGAACCAATTTTAGCTATGCTTTTGCCATTAGAAAGCAACTTTATCCAGAAGCAACATAGGCTATATTATATCATGCTACGAGCTACGAGAGCAGACCAGTAATTATAAACGTGTAGTCTCTTCTTCTTCTTTTCGTGTGGTTAGTGGCCAACCTGTTATCAAGAGTTGTTCAAGCCGCCCGTAGGCCTCTGACATGGCTTATCTTATCTTATCTTATGAGGGGGCCAGTCAGTGCAGACCGGCGACACTTCGTCCCAGTGGGATCTTTTGTGTCGACACTCTCCCAATAACGACTACCATAGATGTTCATGGCAGCCGGGACCAACGGCTTAACGTGCTTTCCGAGGCACGGAGCAGGCGATAATTGTCAACCAATACGCACATAATTTCGAAAAGTCATATAACTTCCGAAAGTCAGAGGTGCGCGACGTGGGTTCGAACCCGCATTGCTGCTTGCTCCCCACTGAGCTATCGCTGCTCTGACATGGCTTAACGACGGCTATCAATTTAACAACAACCGGGACCGACTTTTTACGTGCAGAAGCACGGAGACGCTCAGATGAAATACCACTAAGCGGTCACCCATCTATAGACTGACCGCACCCAACGTTGCGTAACCTCGCTAATCGTTTACCGATCAACAACTTGGATTACTATAATTCGTTCATGCAGTTTAACATCGTTGGCTTAAGTTCAATACCTTGGTTAGTCTGGGTGTTATTAGGCATTTATATCAGCAAACGTTCAACAGCAAAATTGCATTCGAGACCAAAGGTTTTATGGCCTAGAGTCTATAAAACGGTTGATCCCGGATATCGTTATAGTTAATGTTATATCAGTATAGGGATCAATCGAAATACTTTTTTTTTATTGAGTATGGGTTTGCATTTTACCACAATCTCACCTGATGTTAAGGGACGACGTGACCGACGATTAAGCATGCTTGTCTAGTAGGTAAAATATTCCCTCGCGGCTTATAATGCCTAGATCGTTTACTTTAGAAGCACAGGAATGTGCAAAAAATATTCGACCCATTCGGTAGAGGAAAATTTTAAATATTGGTAAGAAAATATAAACTTTCGGTGCAAATCGAGAAGTACCCGTAAAAATACACAGTAAACTAATAAAAACATAAGCAACGTACAGTAATAAGGTTGCAAAGCACAAAAAAATAACTAGAAAATAGGACCTAGTTCAGCATGGTGTCAAACGAATGCGTAACGCTGGTTCTGAACTAGATAGGATCTTTTGTGAAAGGAATATAGGTTTTATGATATCTTATATGTGCGCATTTGTTTTGCTTCAGCTCAGTTCCAATATATATCTGATATAAGCCACCTGCAAATGCTATTATCTCAGTAACGACATTTCTCGCATTGCATATTCTATAAACTCATAAATCTTTGCTTTATATCTAAGCAAATTTAAGCCAAAACCGAATACATACGAAATCGCCTGAGCAATAAATTTATTCAGCATAAAACGGTGCAGTAGCTGAGCTTGCAAACCGCATGCAGCCGTGTGCAGTCCGCCTAACTACGTAATAAAATTCGTAGCCGTAGGCGGCTACGGAGACCGTAGCGGCGTAGCACCGTAGCAGTACTATACGTTTGTCAACTAAGCGAATTTCGAATAAAGTGAATTTGTATTGTTTTGTATTTTATGCGAATGTTGTAAGATGATGTACAACATTTGACAAATTCTGTCTGGCCTTTTAAATTTTAGATTACATTCGCTCTAGTTTCGAGTTTAGGTTAACTAACATAAATAGATAATCTTTACACACACAACACATATAATATAATTATTTTTTGAAAAACGAGTATAAATAAGGGGAAATTGGGTTCATAGTTCGGTCCTTAGTGACCTAGTTTAGCTACATGTGGTGGTGGCGGATCCAATTTCCTAGAACGCCTATTGGCGTTTACCGGCCGCTGTTCCACACCGTGTTGTAACAGAAAAATTGATAGAATTGACCACCATCACTTTTCCTGGACATCAAGCAGTTCGCAGCAGTTGCATTCAATGACAGTGCACTACCATATTCAAATATTCAGTACAAGGATCTGATTACTCAGATCCTTGTACTGAATATTTTAAATTAAGAATGTGTAGGGAGGGACACTGGAAACGCATTCGTCTTGTAATAGACAGGCGCAACTGTGCAATAGCGCCACGCGGTAATCGTCTCCCCGTAATCACACAGTTAGGTCATAGTTCAATATGTATTTGTCTTCTTTGTAACTGGTACTAGTCAATATATTATTATATCTATATGTATCAAGAACTATGGACTGCACGGATGGCGTATTGATTTAAGTGGTCGCCTTGCAAATGCCATTGCTTTAAGTGTTCTGGGTTCGAATTCCACACAAGACAAAAAATCGTGTGATCCGTATGGTTTTTACGAGTCAGGATGTTCTTTGTGTCCGTTGTAGCTCTCCTTTGCCAGCGGCTGGCATACGAGCCACCAAGTGCCACGCCACTTTAAACCTTATTTTATTAACCTTAACTCTTAAAACTGATTGTTTATTGGCTACGAATGGATTTTTTGGGTAAAGGACATATTGTAAAGTATTATGAAAATATAAACATACGATAGTTAAATGTTTATAAAGTACCCCGCGACAAGAGCGATGCGAGAGCGTAGTCTTTAAAAAAAAGAAAATATTTGTGTAACTATTTTATTTGACTACTGTAGTGAACACATAACATATCCTACAAATTAATTAATAATTATTCATTAATTTATAATGAATGAATTCACCAAAACTATTTTACTAAAGAAACACATAAATACATCGATTTCAGGATTTTCCCACCCATATAGTTCCTGCGATAAAATATGCACACATATTTTACTATCCAACTTACCATATTTGAAATTTTCTTATCAATAAAATTTTATATGATTGAAGTTATAAAACCCAGCCATAGCTACAGAGGAAATATGTTATCATAATATGTATATGAAAATGTGTGTATTATACAGTTATATGAATTTTATTATCAATAAAAATGCTTTATGAATATTCAGACTACGTTTAGGTTATTATAAAGGTAATAAAAATGGTTTTGAAAGTAGCTTGAATTACGGAAACTTAGCAAAATGATTTTGCGTTGTGTCCTTGCGATAAATTAAATATATTTAAGTGCCTGATGGAAATATGGTTAAAGTGATCTTCTGCATTGGTAATATTCACTGAATTGCGGGAAACTTGATAAATATTGGAACAACAGATACAAAGGATACCTAGACCCAGAGCAACTATTTTCAAATTAGATAAAGGTTTGTTTCAAGTAGTACTCGAGACCACAAAACTTGGTAAACAAGAAATCACTACAAACCACTGTGTCAAATGTGCAGTCTACCTTGTTGAACTTCTTGTATTACTACTTACTTATATCTATACTAATATTATAAAGAGGAAAGATTAGATTTTTGTTTGTTTGTAAGGATTTAACTCCAAAATAATCAGATTTGAAAAATTATTTCACCATTAAAAAGCTCTAATAACACCGAGTAACATAGGCTATATTTTATTTTTTTTAAATACTGTTACTAACGTAATCTAACCTCACCTACTTATACGCGAGTGAAGCCGCGGACAAAAAGCTAGTTTTATCAATATTATTATAACGACAATATTTTAACGGCCTCAATGGCGTAGTGGTTAATGTAACCGACTGCCACGCTTGAGGTCGCGGGTTCGATTCCCGCACAAGTCAAACATTTGTGTGCATGAACATGGATGTTTGTCTTGGTCTGAGTGTTTCTATGTATAATATGTAGGTATTTACAAAAAAAAAGTATATATGTATGTTTATCCATTGCCTAGTACCCATAGTACAAGCTTTGCTTAGTTTGGGCTAGATGGTGTTGTGTGTATGTGATACAATATTATTATAATTACAAACAACACAACTGCAGTACTGTACTGTATATCCTCTAAGTATCTGTCACAAGTTCGTGAAGACGTTAAGATAAAAAAGTAGGGTCACCTCTGTCATTGCCAAGTGTGAACCAAAATAAAGGGATACATGTTTGGAACGATAACGGTTCGGTACAATAGGCGCTACTATCGGTTCAATGACAATATCCCCGTTTTATTCGTCCAATAAAATACATTTTCTATTATGTTTACTGCCGATCAGCAGGTTTACTAATGATAATATTTATAGTTAACCGATTGCATTGCAGTTTATATATTTACAGGTATACTTATTGTATTAAATTTAACACAGCGAAGTCTCTCTTTAAGCGTTGTGCAATTATTTTCTTTCTTTCTTTCATATTTTATAAAAGGCAAGCTCCACACTATAAATCATTTTTGTGTCGCAAGAGACTTTACGAACGTTCAAACAACTTATACAAAGATCACTCAGAAGGAAAACAACTGTTTGTGGATCACAAAAATGTTTGTCCCGTGTGGGATTTTTAACCCACAACACGCGGCATCGTAGCAGTGGCGAGACGATCACTTGGCCAGTCGCGCAGTTATTTTTTACCTCCACTTCGTAATTGTTTGTTTATGTAGACTAGTAGAGCCTCGCTGATTTCAGTATGAATGGGCCAGCTCGACCGGGGAAGGACTACCATCTCACAGGATATCGACGTGAAATAGCAATATTCCTACTGTTGTGTTTCGTCCGGTGAGTGACAGTGCCGGAGGCCCAATCACCCCCTTCCCCCTTCCCGCTCCTTCTCCTTCCCACTTCGTTTCCTAAAAGGTCGGCAACACGCAAGTGATGCCTCTGGTGTTGCAGGCGTCCATAGGCTACGGTGACCACTTACCATCTGGTGGGCCGTACGCTTGTTTGCGACCTTAGTAGTATAAAAAAAAAAACCTTTTGCCTCAAGCCTTATTTGAATAGACTAGGTATATTAAACCATTTTTTAGAGTATCCATAGTAGCACGAAAGCCTTTACAGAATAACAGGAAACAGAATGACAGTTCTGTTGTGTTCTTCGTATCACAATACGTAAAAAGTGTTTAGAAATAAATAGTAGAGGTCCAAACTATGTACATTTGGCTGCAGATAAGCAAAACCGACCTTTATAAAGTAGCACCCTTCAAATTTCTTTCTTACTGCAGATTTATTCCCATAAGAGCTGTTTGCAAGGCCGTATCTATTAAAATGATTTATTGAAAGGCAGCTAGTAGTTATAGTTTTATTGCAAGAAAATATGATGTAACAGAAGCCTTGTTTACATTTTTATAGTATGCTAGTATTTGCCCGCGGCAGCGCTCGCGTAAATGTAGCTTAATTTAGTAACAGTACTTTTTTCTAGATACCCTATGTTGTTTTCTGTTCTGACAACATGTATCCGAAATTGCTTGATGATCGGTCCAGTAGTTGAGGCGTGAATGTGTAACAAATAAACTCAAATTCGCTTTGCATTAGTCCTTGGGGCAACTGCCTTTGTTCTAAATTGCTTTCGGAACATGTATTCTAAGGACTATTGCAAAGGCCATGACAACTGCATAGGTAATTGGTTTAATCAATGTATACATAATTCATTTTTGTATAATTATCTGAACAATAGATTATGGTGTAGGCTTAAAAATGAATTCTGAAAAGGCCGACATCTTTAGAATTCAAGACTGAAGAACGCTCCTTGTATACATTTTGTTTATGTTTAAGTAAATATCGGTGTAGCCGTTCCAAACTGTTCCCAACTGGTTTTGGGGCTGCACAGACGTACCGATAGGCAAAAAGTTTAAGTTTGTTTATGTATATTTTTGAAACAATCACAACCGTCTAATTTTATTAAAGGGCTTTCATCTCAATAGCTCTATGTTACATAATTTGATTTTAACAAGTTTTGTGTGGCTACGATACTTTATGCGCTGTGTAACCGGTGCAGGTTACATGCACTAGCTAGACGCACGGGTAACTCGCGAGCGTTATGTGCACAAGTTTCTCGCGTTAGATAGTTACGGGATCTACATATATACGCTAGTTAGTCGCACAGGCTACGTATACATATGCATACGTATGCCATTCACGTGAACTACATGCGCTAACCAGCAACTGCACAGTTAATAATGTTTGGCTTGCATGGGTGGGTCATAGTGGTCACCGGTTACACAACGCATAAAAATCACGCAAGGTGCTTGTGCATGTTATCGCATCGAATACAAGAGCCATTAATAAATTTTGAAGCCATGATTGTTTTGTATTCTGGAACAGCACAGGTGTTTCTTGTTGTTTGTTATTTTGTTTTAGAGAACGCAGTGCACTCACATTTCTCGAGAGGATAAAATAAATTGAATGTCAAGGATGTAGAGCGAGACTCACTTCGATATAAAGTGAAAATCGTGACAGTTGCAACGGTACACTTGTTAGTCAAGTAGTTGTAGATGCTGGTACACGTGTAACTGCCTCGATGCAGTGGTAGTTAATGCGACTGTTATAAAAGAGGTCTCTTGTTCAATTACGGTGTAAAACATTATGAGGTTCTTATCAAAAAGGTTTGCAATAAGGTCAGTAGATGACAAGAAGCTTGTCGTTTATTACGTCCAACTATCTACTACCAATATAATACGCGGGTTCCAAAATACAATTATTTTTGTTAGCTTGTCTAAAATGCTTATATTACAAGTGTGCTTACGTTGGTACCGTAATGGTTAAGATACAAACCTGATCGTAGATAAATACAATGTCTTGTTCATTGAGCCATCACCACTTTCAAAAGTACATCACAAGGAGCTGAAAGACTCTAGTCTTGCTGACAAGTATTTTTTGTCTCATGCTTTGGCTTTACAGCGACTATTTGAAAGATCAATATCATACAAGTTATGACCTTGAAGTTGCAAGTGATTATGAGCTACGGTAAATGTTCCTTACTATCATGATAATATAAAAACTGTTTGATTGCCTGCACTGCCTGTACTATTGGCGGCCTGCACTACACCTTAGTGGGTACTGTCGAAACAAAAATTAATTTTTTGTTTTTGTTTTTTGTTTGTTGTGCCGCATCTGAGATTTCTGCGTGGCCAATGTTTGCTAACGCCCAATATAATATTATGGCGGGAGATATCTTCTCTAGAAAAATCAATGTGGTTTACCCTTGTTCCAGTCCATAATATAACTCAAGGAATCACAACGACAGCGAAAAATAAATCCACGTAACAAGCATAGAGATTAATCTCATAACATAGTTTATATCCCATCCAATATTCTCTTAGCAGATTAACCGCTTCATTTAATAAATATTGGCTTCTAAATTATTCACTCAATAAAAATAGTAACCTCAACGAGATTACCGCATATATACGAGGTTTATTCAGACAAACTGAATTCATAATTCAGCATCCAACCTTATTAACTCGTCGTAATTTATTCAGAAATTATTTATTAAAGAATATTGAAATAGGATGGGTATAAAAATGGGAGAAAGCTAGAAGTTTATTTTATGAGAATCTGTGTGATGTTTGTAATGTAATATGTTTGTATACACTTTTATACCGATACTAGATGTTGCTCGTGGTTTCGCTCGCGTTAAAGAAGATTTGTAAATGTCTATCCCTCGGAAACAGTATTTTTTCTGGCCTAAAATACTACATGTCCTTTTCTGTACCCCTGAAAACGTGTATGTAATATTTTATAATGGTCTGTGGAGTAGTTCAGGCGTGAATGCGTAACAAACGAACAAACTTACATTCGCATTTATAATATTAGTAAGGATTATATAAAGACAAAATGAGTTCTTTTGTATGTAGTATTTCAAAGTGGAAGCCATGGATTGCCAATTTCGGTGAAGGTACGAAGGAGCAATATGACTGTGTTTCTTCCTATAACTAAAAGTTACGGAGGTTCAAATATCACTTCTTTCATTAATTTCCTTCCATCTCGTCTTTAATTACGATGATTGATTACTATCAGGGGCGTACGTTGTTGTTGCTTGCTACTTACTATCTTAGCAGTCGAAAAAAAGGTGTTGTTTTTATATTCAGCAATCTAAAATACACAATCTATAAGTTACATAGGCTATTTTAATGTAAACAAATCTGAGGGCAGAATCTTACATTATAATATTAACACCACCTTTCAGTTGGGGTAGATAAAATCTTCAGATTGCGTTTGCTTCGATCCTGGCGCAAGATTTGCCTAAACGCAATCTCATCAGATTTGTCAGTCCCAAAAAAAGAGAAAATCTCTAATGTTTTATCGGACTTGATAAATGGAGATGACGCGATACCAAAAACGACTTTACCTCCTGGTCTACTGACAGTAAACATTCTTGAGATGTCTCTAAAACCCAATTTTTTATTTGTATCCACCTCCTTAAATTTTATTTATTTGATGGTGACGTATTTTATTTTTTACCCCTGTTCTCGTATTTTTGAAATGTACCGAATTTATAAACATGTATGTATGTAGCAGAAGCACATTTATTGTATTTTGCTGTAATATTAAGCATTTGCCTCCGTCCGTGCACCACGGTATCGGGTGACCAACTGAAAACCAGCGCTGGTGCACTCAATTTGGGTGCCCAGCTAATGCTGAGGTGGTGACCCTTTTCGGCGAGGGCATACACATTTTGTTTTATAATATGTATAATATGTTTGTTTATTTTGTTTTAATTAATTGTGTGTGCTCTGTACGAAATAAACAAATTTCTTTCTTTCTTTCTTTCATTCTTATTTCTATAATCGGACTTTTCCAAGTTTAAACGGGTTATGGAAAAGGTATTCTTGTCCTAACTTTCGCAAAAACATGCAAGTGAACCCACGGACAACTAGTTAAGTTCCTCAGATTAAAGAGGCATTTCGAATGGCTTTTCATAAATTATGATTCATAAAATAGGGCTAATAAAAATCCGTAAAATCCATTAATTTATTAAAAAGAGCACGAATCAGATCAGTGAAGAATTTATTATGAATGAATGGCTGAACAGCTTTATGACTGGGAATGAATGAAGTATAATGTATGGCTGCATTAATTAGAATTGAGAGCAATAGTTCAATAGGGAAGTTATAGGCCTATTTGATTATAAGTGTTTTCATGATTGGAGGGGCAGATTTCATAATCTTTTTTACGGTGGTGATGATTGGTGGCAATTCTCGATTTTATATTCGATTATTCAAGTGATTTACATGTAGGTATTTTATTTACAATATTTATCGTGATTCGAATGCAAGTGGAATCTGTTTGCGGTCGTTTGTAAAATTTCGGTTTGGATTTGCGTATCGGGTTGTTTTTCTTGAGTTTATACTGGTAAAACGGGGTACGCTAAACTGCTCACATTCTGACATGTTGTGTTTAAAACAGCTGGTAAGAACTTCTTCGGGGATATACATTATAGAGACAAAGTTCTGTGTTGTTGAGGTTCATAAATTCTGACGACGCCCTATTTATATTGGTCCGACACAAAATAACACTCTGCGCTCGTCAGAATTAGGAAACCTTATAGTTCATAGAACCTACTTTCATTCGGGGAATTGTAGAGAGTGCTACAAGTCTGCATATCTTTTAGTAATTAACAGGCGTGATTCTGTGTGGTGTTTAAATGATGATTTACTTTTACTCACGGTTTCACTCCTATTGTTCTAAGGAAAATAAAGATTTTGTCGAGATAAAAAGCTTATGTTACGTTCGGGCCCATAAGCTCGCTCTTTGCGAAATATCGTCAATCTGTTGCTCACTTACTGCGTAAAAGAAAGGTAAGTATTTATTATCTATTTTTGATCGATTCGGTAATCAAAATATACGATTATTTTGAGTTAAAGAATTGTTGTTATAGATCAATCTGAAAGACTTCCTCGATGCAGGTAATTGATTTGAGTGACCCTCAAATCGTTATTACGTGAATCGGATTCACGCCGAAGCAGATCGATGTCAAATCTTGGTGCAAATAATAGTCCTCTTTATAAATTGCTCCACTGTTGGGCACCGGCTTCTTCTCAGAAGAGTAAGACTTCCAATGTGGTGGACTATACAAACACACTGGCTCAATGCGGTTTTACAGACTTCATACATCATGATGTAATAAACTATAACACGTTCACTGTGCATGCCCCATCGGTGGGGCATATCGAGTTGCTCATTGTACGTGCATGATCCACGGGTGGGGCATGAATTTACGAGAACATACGTGTATAAAATCTATATATTTTATATGAAAGGGATATAAAAAATGAAAAACAATGCTATAATAATATTATCTACAATTATCTACAATTTGCGTTTGCACTTATGGTTCTCATCATAGCTGCAAAGTGAACGTGATAAAATAAACTCTTTGATCTGTTTTTAGTTCCACATCTCGCTTTTTTATATACCCACTCAGCATCGATTAATCAATCGAATCGAATCAAATGGAATCTGATTAATCGAAGTTCTATACTGCCTTATTTAATCGAGAATGGAATTCCTTTGCTCTCGATAAGAATTAAAGCAAGGGCGGTTTTCCCAGAACGAATCAACACGCCTTAAATAAACCGTCAATCACAGCTATAATAAATTGGTATAGGGATTTATATCTCATAATTGAGATCTTTGTCCACAAGTTTACACATAATATTAATTATAATAATTTATTTTATGACACAGCTCCCGGATAACATAATACTTAATAAATATTAATTCATCACCTTCGCCATGATAATGAGAAAATTTAATTATTCCACGAGAAAATAAGCATACCGTTGTTAATTTTTTGAGTTAATTAACTAAAAGGACAGGGGACGGCATCAATCTTTGCTGTATTTTTTGTAATAATTGGTCCTTGAAGTTCTCATTTTGGGTAATCTCTGAACTTAAGGCAGTCTTTTTACCTACGTTGAATATAATATCGCCGAGTTTATAGGTAGAGTTTTATATTACAAAACTAGGCAATACTACTTTGAAAACTGTAGGTAAGCCTTTAGCAATTGTTTGGTACCTGTTAAGGATTAGGATCCTTCCTAACTAATATTATAAAAACGAAAATGAGTTTGTTTGTTTGTCACCTTTTCACGCCTAAACCACTGAACCGATCATCCTGAAATTTTGCATATACGTTGTCAGGTGTACAGAAACGGACGTAGTCTATCTTTCATCCCGAAAAAAATACTGTTCCCGAGGAAAACAACAATAACGTTCTTATGATAATAGATGGCGCCACGTGTCTTTCAAATCATGATTGAATTATATTATTACAAGCACAGTACAACCCGAATTGATTGTCAAATTCTAAAGTAATGCGAGCGAAGCCGCGGGCAATAGCTAGTAGTCAATATCATGAAAATCAATACCAAGACAATATGAAACAATATTGTACGCATAAAATAATAACAAATCTGGTAAACTGGTACAAATCCCATTCCGAATATTTAGAGCAATAATAATTCATAAAATTCAGATCCCATTTTGTAGCGGAATTATATAGATAAGCCATTATTACTATTCCGATATCCGGAATCGTATAGTTAATCCCTCCAGTCAATTATCGATGGTTGGGAGGGACGCAGAGGGATTTGGAGGGTACGAGGAAAGAGGTACAGGTTAAGAATGCTAGGGAAAAATGCGTCCGACGTCCCGAGAGTTATTTTCTGTTTATTATTGGGATTTTATTGTTTTATTTGTGTAAGCCTCTGTTTTATTGCTGTGTTTCTTGGTATAGGCGTTTTGTTTTTAATAAAGGTGAACAAACACTGTCCCTTCTATATTTTTTTCACCATAATTGTGCATGCTGTAACATCATCAAATATTGTTCATTTCTATGTATAATATGTATGTATTTACAAAAAAAAATGATATATGTATGTTTATCCATTGACTAGTACCCATAGTACAAGCTCTGCTTAGTTTGGGCTAGATGGTGTTGTGTGTATGTGGTAGAATATTATTATTATTATTATTTAATTAATATTTATGGTCTTATTTAGTTATGTAGAAATAACGTAACAATTCCTAAAATTCCAAATAAAAAAATTATATTCTAGCCTAGGAGAGCATCAATAGCCTAATAGGACATCGTTGGACTGACATGCAGAGGTTTTCTTTGGATTCGAAACCAGAGCAAGTCTTCTCCCTAGCCATTATTATTCCCAAGTCATTTGGTGTCAGCTTTCTAGTCTAATCGGATTTGACTGGATATCAGTTTTTACACGGAGCGACTGCCATCTGACCTCTGGCTAACGATACCCTAAGGCTAGACCAGTGTCAGGATATTAGAGGGCACTGACTTCCCAATAACGACTGCCATAGATGTTCATGGCAGCCGGGACCGATGGCTTAACGTGCTCTCCGAGGCACGGAGCAGGCGATAATTGTCAATTAATACGCACATAATTTCGAAAAGTCATATAACTTCCGAAAGTCAGAGGTACGCGACGTGGAGTCGAACCCAAGACCCTCTGCTTAGCAATCTGTTGGTCTCCCCACTGAGCTATCGCTGTTCATATCACTATTACATAGGTACCAAAACACAGACATATGGTTGTAATACACTGCCTAGCCTTATGTGTATGTATTAATAAAACGGGGACTACAAAGAAATTTTGCCCTGTTCTGCCGCAATGGTTTTCTACACTGCCAATGCGATTAGTGTAAGTTCAATTACACGCTAAAATTACTTCAATGCTTCGAGTCTAGGTATTTTTGTGTTCATCAATTTTCTTACGTTTATTTGAATGTTATACGATTAAATAATACTACTTTATACCAATTTTATCGCTGTCTATTCGAAAACACAAACTATAGGTAATTTTGGAACTATTAATGACCATGCTGTTGAAAAGCAACCCTAACCTGGTGGGAAGTGTTAATTTAAATACTTTATTAATTCAAATAGTTTCATAATTTAAATAGAAAGAAGAAAGAAAAGAAGAAAGAAAAATTTGGCACACAAAACACGAAGAAATAAAAAAACACAAAAGTATACAAATTACAAAATAAAAATAAAAACAGAACAATAATAAAACTAGAGTAATAAAACTAACACTATAATTTAATTTAATTTCTGCTCACTGGCTCTGCTCAACAGTTTAATAGCTTGATTTCAAATTTGAGTGTTCGAATTAACTGCGATAAAATTGGTATAAAGTAGTTAAATTTCAATAACATCAATTAAACGCGATGATCACGTACATAAAAATCCAATAACACTTTGCCCGACTCGAGTATCGAACCTGAAAACTGACCTAGGTAATCCCATACACTACCGCTGCGTTACAGATGCGTTCTTAGTAATCAATATAATGACATTTAAAAATCTAGTATATCTTTGCACTAGTTACAAATAACTTAAGTAACTAACGTATTACTAGAATTAACATTAATGTCCTCCAGACCGAATTTCGGTCACGGCGGCTAATCTGAGCGGAGACTGGCCATCTGCGCAGGAGATATTATAGTGCACAAGTATGTGCGCAAACACAAGTGCACTCTCTGTTCCCTAACCCTCAAGATACGATGGGACGGTAATCCGACACGACCGGAAAGAGATCAGGCGCAGGACCAACGGCTTTACGTGCTTGCTGAGGCACGGGAGAGTCTAACACCGCCAACTTCCTAGCTCCGGGCTGCTATTGAAATTTCTTAATATATAAATCAAATAACTTTTTGTTGGCCCGACCCGGGATTCAAAACTGAGACCTCATGCACAGCAATCACATTCATTACCACTGCGCCACGAAGGCAGAACATTAGTAAATCATTAAATGTGATTCAAACCCATCAACTTGCTATACGACACCATGAGCTGCTATCGCTTTATATTGTAAACGAGTTTTAAATTACTAATTAAACATTTTTGCTAATGAAAATAATACTTTGCCGTGTTTACAAGCACGCTGGCCCAGTTTAAGCAACAATTTGGAATATTTGTGACAGCAATTATCGCACGCAAAAGAGCAGTGAAACAAAATTATTCACAGGATAAAATTAACGTTATGTTAAAATAGTGCCTTTGTTTCTAAATATGACATTCAAACTTGAAGTTCCACTAAAATATTGTGAGGTATTGAAATAATTATTCTCATTATATTGACATAATTACGCTTCAATTATTCAACATGAACAGTTTTATATTAGCACTAGATTTTGCCCGCAGTTTTGCTCGCGTAATTTTATTTTAGGTTAGTAACATTATTTTTTTATGAATGAGGTATGTATTTATCTGTTCCCCTGACAACGTGTATGCGAAATTTCATGATAATTAGTCAGGTAATTAAAGTGTGAAAGCGTACCAAACAAACTCACATTCGCATTTTTAACATTATTTGAGTAAAATTGGGCATTTGTGATATTCTGTCTGTATATTCGTTATTACCTTTAAAGAAATAAATAGGCAGAAATTTATTTGCCTTTTGGAAATATACAGGCGTTTAGCGAAATATTACTACACCCACTTATTACTGTCACACAGTTTATTAATACTAGTTCAGACACCATCGTATACTCTATCTTTAAGTTGTGAATTAAATATTATGTACATTTTTTATTTGTTTGAGATAGATTAACTGTGCTATGTTTTATGTGCAAATATTTTTTTTATTATTATTATTATATCATTTATGTTTTTAGTATATTAGTAAGTAATAGATCTCATACTGCTACTATGAGACTCTTTACCAAAAGAATCATCATCCGGTAATCAAACCTAACATCTCATGATCAATAGTAAACGTAAGTATAAACTTATGTTACAAGACCAAGGTAGCAATGTTTTTTTTTATTTTTTTTAACGACAGCCCTCGCTCTTTTTTTATATACTGTGTCGCGGGCGTTTATAGGTACAAACATTCTAACAACGGACACAAAGAACACCCAGACTTCGAACGACCATTTGTGGATCACACAAAAGTTTTGTCCCGTGTGGGATTCGAATCCACAACGCTCAGCGTAGTGGCAGTGGCGAGGCGACCACTCAAACCACGACGCTATCCGTACATTCGCTATGAAAACAAAAAACAATCTGACTCCTAAGAACTATTTGTCCAACCGAACATCGAGTTTAAGACCTCACATTGGGTAGTTTGATACATCGAAACAGCCACAAGACAATCATAACGAATAAAACACATCAACACAAATTCAAATTATACTTCAAACATATAAAATTCTCATATAAAACGTAAGACCTACCAAACTCATTTACATACATCCGAAACAAATTACCAAAACTCGAAAACGCTTAATAACAATAATCAGATACCCGATCGTAAATATACCTTCGCGTACTTGACGATCTATTTCTACCCACCCCTCAAGGAAATAGCATCAAGATATGAATATATAACGCGAGAAGGCACCCACGCGGCGACTAATGGAAATACAGGCCGTTTTGCGACATTAAGAAGGGAGCACAAGGGGTCTAAATTATTTCCTTCTAACTCTCCTGTGAGGCAAAATAGTTTTCAGAGCGGTTGACACTGTGACACAGTTTTAGAATCATACATATTACTAGTTTTTGCTTGCGACTTTGTACGTATGGAATTACGGTAGGTACCTGATGATATTTTTTTTTATTTGCAGGTAAAATGCTCTACATACATAATATTCTACTTCTAGGCGGAGTATCAAGATGAAACATGCACCAAATTTTTAGTTAGAGTTTCCACAATACAACTGGTAATACCGTATTTAAGTTTAGGCAGTCCTTTTTGCGTAAAGCTCGTACAAACATTCAGACAGACAGACCAAAGTTCTAGATTAATTATTTCCGTTTCTATAGCTCTTATAAAAACCCTTATATTATTTTTCTTAAATTTCTCAAATATTGGCCAGTTACAATTTTATTACATGTATTAATAATAATCATTACATACGTACATATTCTCAAACCTCTATCCCTGAAGGAAATGGCTTAGGTGTAATACACACTTATATTTTGCCAGCCATGGTTTTTAGGTCCTACGTAATAGCAGTTCCAGATTCTTTGCTGCTGAGATTTTCTTGCTGGATGGATTAATAGTAATTTGTTACACAAATTGCAAGTAATCTTTATAAAATCTTATATGTCGTATCGAAAAATCTAGTATAGATTTCTTATTATTAGGTACATCAAAAATGGCGCTCCTTCAAACTGGCATAAGCTACATCTAAATACGAGATTGAAACACGAACATCCCTGCTCCCATAAATTCGACAACATCCCCCATACTTCAACCAAATTACGCCATAAGAAATCACAATTGCACAGCCCTAGCACTTACTTGTGTTATGTAATACATCCTTCGTAAATGGCACCCGAAAGTCGCTCAACTTAAGGACTCTGGCAATTAAGCTAATTGTCTTTATTACAAGCGTTCAACGCTTTTATCAAAATGCAAAATATTAACCTTAATAGCGACGAAGGCGAAATTGCGACGTCGTTTTTTGGGAAATAATGTTTGCTTGCTTGATATAGGGATTTCTTAAAAGTTCAAAGAATCCAATGAATTGTGTTATGTTTTCATCTTATATTCTACATCATTAAAATCTCCATTAGTATTTTCGTGTATAAAGGAAAGATAAGGCAATGGTTCGTTTTATTTTTAACGTGAATGCTATCTGATTTAATTCATGAGTTGCTATACTGGCTCCTTGCTGCGGTGACCGTGAGAGTTGGTATATAATTCCGGGCACTTTCGGGCAAGGCAAAGCGCTTATCCGATTTTCTGGTATTTCTCAAAAACAGCATCATGGTAAACAGCAATAGGAAGCGATTCTTATTACTTAGGACTTAAAACATAGCGGGAGAAAATCAGGTGCAATACAATTTGGTCAACCCCTTCTGAAATATATGAGTCTCACGCTATTCTATCCCCGAATCTATAAGGAATTATTACAATGTATATCTAAATTTTTAAAGAATGTAGCTCTTTCTAAGAATGTTAATTCAATTAAAAGGAACCTAATGACTGGGCTACCAGGAAATTTATTCGAAAGTCAGTTTAAGTTCATTTGGATTTTTTGTTTTGTTTATTTTTACAACTAAGGTGGCAAACAAGCATACGGCCCACCTGATGGTAAGTGGTCACCGTAGCCTATGGACGCCTGCGACACCAGAGGTATAAATTGCGCGTTATCGACCCTTTAGGCGATGGCCGTTGGGGCAAAAAGGTTCTAGAGTGGCGGCCACGCACCGGAACACGCAGCAGGGGTAGGCCTCCCACAAGGTGGACCGACGACCTGATAAAGGTCGCGGGAAGCGGTTGGATGCGGGTGGCCCAAGACCGGTCTGTGTGGAAAACCTTGGGGGAGGCCTATGTCCAGCAGTGGACGTCTTTTGGCTGACATGATGATGATGATGAAGATGACCCTTTAGGAAAGCAAGTAAGAAGGCGAAGGAGTAAGAATACTGCTATTTCACGTCGATATTCTGTGAGAGAGTAGACCTTCTCCGGTTGAGCCGGCCCATTCATGCTGACATCAGCGAGGCTCTACTACTTATAATTTATATATATATTAATACATGGCATTCATTAGTACAGTTAAAAAAGCTCATTGTCAAATGTGATTAATTGGGAGTATCGTTTTTGAAGTTGGTCAATTGAAGGCGCTGGTAGCACTGATGATAAATTAACGTTAATAAATAATATGCAGTAGTGAGTGTAGTATGATGAGCTTGTTAGCATGTGCTAGCCACTTTACTACGTAAGTTATCCGCACTTCCGTAAGCACAACTAGCTACAATTTATTGCAAGTTTAAGACTGCGCCGAGCGTAAGACAGATAATGACAGAGCTCGTGCAGCGCATATTCAAATCGGCGTGTGGCCGCCATAGTAAAATTGTATGGAGGATTTGAAGTGCTTTTTTTACAAATATGTATCTTTAATGTCAACCAATAACTTAAATATTTGGGACGGACAAATTATGTTTCGTACAAGCTGTAAAATAGGATAGATTTCTACTGTTATAATCTAAAAATCACGTAACACGAGCTTAAGTTTTTGCATTTTTCGTGCAAATTTACGTAATTTTGTAGGCGAAAATATTAATTATCTTAAGTTTTTTACACGGAGTAATTGTAAACACATTCATTGTTATGGTAAATGTATATTTTATATCTGTATTATTAAAAAAGTGTTGATTTTATTCACTTAACTGTGACCGCCTATTTTGGCACATTTCGTTCGGCGCATGAGTGTAGCATGATGAGCTTGTTAGCATGTGCTAACCACTTTACTACGTAAGTTATCCGCACCTCCGTAAGCACAATTTATTACAAGTTTAAGCAGCGTCGTTACTGCTCGTTGATACAACACTGTTTCAGTTAAAAGCTCTGTTTTTATAAGCGTTAACTAACTGAATCCACTTGTTGGAATTTCTCAATGCTTTATTAAAGGAGAATTACTTTGTACGATTTGAGTGCTATAAATGTTTTATTGAGATCTGAGTCGAGTTTATCAATACAGTCTAGAGTTAATTAAAAATGAGCAAGGTTGATCGTATAGATTCTAGAATGGTATTACAGATGGCCCTGAACAATAACGACTGCACGGATGGCGTAGTGGTTTAAGTGGTCGCACACTGCCACTGCCATTGCGCCGATTGTTGTGGGTTCAAATCCCGGGACAAAAATTTGTGTGATCCACAAAATTATTCCGAGTTCAGGTATTCTTTGTATCCATTTTTTTAATGTTTGTAGAGTCCCCCGTGACACATGAATTATTCCTAGTGGGGGAGTTGTCTTTGAAAAAAAAAGAACTTGCATTGTGATAGTGAAAATAAGCAACCGTTCTCATATTGACGGCCTCGATGGCGTAGTGGTAAGTGTAACTGACTGCCACGCCTGATGTCGCGGGTTCGATTCCCGCACAAGTCAAACATTTGTGTGCATGAACATTGATGTTTGTCTTGGTCTGGGTGTTTATATGTATAATATGTATGTATTTACAAAAAAAAAAGTATATATGTATGTTTATCCATTGTCTAGTACCCATAGTACAAGCTCTGCTTAGTTTGGGCTAGATGGTGTTGTGTGTATGTGGTAGAATATTATTATTATTATAATATGGAGTAAGTAAATCCGATTGATTCCTTGACCGTTTAATCTTAAACTCATTTTATTGAGTATGAACTTTGTCATTCATAAGTGTTACATTGTGACCTAAATGAATAAGCGTATTTCTTTGTTTTTATTTTGGTATCTTAGGGATAGGAGACGTATTGAAAAGCTATGTTGGTTCAAGATCAATTTAATATCTATGAATTATTTAAGTGCCAATAATTTATTTAATTGAACTGCACACAACAATGAAAATTTATAACCTACTAGATGTGCTCGCGGTTTCACCCGCATTTATGATTACTGCGTCGCCCCAATCGGTCGTAGCGTGATGTTATATAGCCTATAAATTTCATCGATAAATAAGCTATCCAATAATAAAATAATTTTTAAATTCGAACCAGTAGTTCCTGAGATTAGCGCGTTCAACGAAACAAACAAGCAAACAAACTCTTCAACTTTATAATCTTTATATATATAATTCTACTGTACGTATATATGTCACTGAACTCCTCCTAAACGGCTGGACCGATTTTGATGAAACTTTTTGTGTGTGTTCAAGTGGATTTGAGAATGGTTCAGATATGTTTTTTTTTCTCTTGTGTACAGGTCAGTGTCTATCGGGACAGCTAGTATTAGTATAGATTGTTGTATACTAAAGTACAATAAACAAGTACAATAAAAGCTACGCAGTCGCCAATTACCTAAAAATATGGTTTGAAAATATTCTGATAGCCGAAATAAAAAATCCGACTCAACTAGCCATAAAACCGAACCTATTTAGAATCTCCCTATTTCTATGGTAAGCAACCGCGTCAGCAACCGTTAAAATTAAAATCGTGCAATTACTTGCGGTCGCAACTTACGTAATCAGACTTTACGAGTGCGGCCGTCAAATGGGGGCGCTCCGTCAAAATGGTGGTGCGTCGTAAAAAATGTAAAAGGACAAGTGCGAGCATGACCCTTGTAATGGGTTTCGTTGAACATGTATGGAGTCTGTATGTAGGATATGCTTAAGAGCATCATTATGTCTGAATATTTTTCATTTCCATGGACCTTTCCTTGTGATGAATTTTTAGCATGTTCATTTTTATGCAGAATATTTTTTTTGTTTTCTTCCTGGTTTAAATTATTTATTAATTTAAGTAATTAAGTTGCGATCATTAATGTTTCGAGTTACAATTATTATGGTGTAAATATGAGGGCTTTCTTAGCTCTCTTGACATGATAATCTTTTTTTCGAACAGCTGCGTTGCTACCGTTTGTGAATATATTCCTTTAGGTTCGTATTTTGATTTGACCAAAATGATATCACAGAATTTTGTATCAATCTTAAGAAATGCGCACTAGATGGCAATCGTATTTTATAATATAGAACTTTATTACATAAATACCGAAAAATGGGTCTATTCCTCCTTTACTTAACTCTGCAAGCTCTCTTTTTTTAATTAAGTACATACAGTGGTAATCCAGTAACATTATACATAATACTCGCCAAACGTTAAGTTTAACGGCGAGACATGCTCTTAAATTCTAGTGCAAATGATCACTCACCATACATTAAAAAAAAAGTTTAGATCACAATAGTTTAAAACAATATTTAAAGTTAAAAAACAAAATAAAATATGACAGACTTTACATATAATTTATATAGTTTGTACTTATACTGACTGAAAGTTGCACTGCTAGACGACACATACACCATCCAGCAATACATCCATCAGTCTTTTCTTAAGAGTATTAATACTTATTTTAGGTGTTTTCTTAATTCATCTATATCATTAAAAATGTTGGGAACTAAATACCTATTTGTTCTTTGACCGTAGTAGTTCTTTACTTTTGGTTGAATTAAGTTTTGTTCTCTAACCCTTCTAGTGTTGCATAATTATCTATAGCATATTTGTAATCATCTTCGTAGTAGTATTGTAAACCTATTAAATATAATTTTTTTTTCCTTACTGGCAAAATTTTACACATAGGAAACAATTTATCATATTCTTTATTATATTCATATTTCTCTTTATTGCTAATTAAGTATTTTAACAGTCTTATTTGTAAGTTTTCAATGTCATTTAAATATTGTAGCAAAAGTACACAATTAATCCATAGTTTATTATTAACCCGGCGGTACTCGCTACTGGTTAAAAATACAATAGAGTACTAAAAATTGGTTGTATTTTTTTTTCTACGCATTCTGGCAACCCAAGATTCTAAGTACCTTCGAGCCGATAGTTTCCACGCCCTCACTCCGCGGGGCAGCCAGTTTGCGCGCTGCGCTTGTTAATGGCGAACGTGTAAAGTGAGTATGGGTAAAAAATACCCGGTAGCGACGATCTTTGTTACATTATTTTTATTTATTTATTTATTCTTTCGATCTTACAAGCTAACAGATGTAACACCCAAAACGCTTACAAGATAACATTCCAAGAAATTAAATTATAACTAAACATGCTCGTCATACCTATACATATTTATAAAATAGCAAAATGTCATAGATTATAAATAATAATAACAATAAATTACAATAATGAATTGAAATGTAATAAAATAAATTAGTGTATGTCATTTAAAATTATACGAAATTTTTTATACAAATGTTCTAATCCATCGGCAAATAGGTCCAGTTCGTAGTGCTGGGCGAGTATGTCTCCAATAGTGCGGAGTGCGCGATTGGTAGGCGCGTGTCGCCCGCGCTCGGTTCGCGCGGCGGGCGGCTCTGGCAGTCGTGGGCGGCGGCGCGGCGCTACCTGACCCTTCGAGTCCGTTGATATGTTCACGGGGACTAAAATACGGACTCGCTCTAGTATTCGGGGACTATCGATTTTGTTACGAATTATTGACAGGTATTGTGCAACTTGAGATATAGCCCTTCTAAATTTCAACGTTTCCATGTCTACCATACCTGAGACGAATAAAGAAGGGTATAGGTAGGGATAGTATCCGTACTGTTTCCCGTATATCCATCGAGCAAATTTACGCTGTATTTTTTCGATCATTAGAGTATATTTTTCCTCATAAGGTTCCCAAATAACAGCACCATACTCGAGTTTACTGCGCACATAAGCATTGTATAACACTTTTGCAACCCCTATGTTATCGAACTGTGATGCAGTCCTTATTACAAAACCTAACGTTTTGTGTGCTGACTTGCAAATTTTGGTAATATGCATGTGGAAGTCTAATTTCCCATCTAATACTAATCCTAAATTCCTAATCTCATAATTTCTATCCAAAGGAGCGTCTGTCAAATTATAATTAATAATAATGGACTGTAATTTTCATGAAAATGTTATTATTTTACATTTGAGATTATTGAACGGAAGGTGGTTGTTTTGGCTTCATATGGATACCGCATCAATATCTCTCTGTAATGCCACTGCGTCAGCCTCGTTTTGAACACCCAAACTAAGCTTTAGAACATCCGCAAATAGGAGACACTCGGAGGTCGAGACAACTTCCGGTAAATCATTTATAAATATCACGAATAGCAAAGGTCCAAAGGTCCTGTTAGTAACCCTGACTTACTCCTGACCTTGTAAAGTAGTCTTCAGAATTGTATCCGCTTAGCCGCACATATTGACGGCGATTATTTAGATAACAGGAAAAAAAATTGAGGAGCTTTGGCGTGAATCCAATCATCGCCAACTTTTCCAACAGTATATAATTGTCCACTAAGTCAAAGGCTTTTTTAAAGTCAAAGTAAGCCGCATCGACCTGCTTACGCTTATCCATTTGCGGGCAGACATAGTCTACATGCGCGACTAAGTTGGTGATGGTGGAGCAAGCGCTGCGAAACCCATGCTGACTGTTATGTAATTGGTGACAGATTTGGCTATTAATGCGATCACTTAGAATTGCCTCAAATATCTTAGCAAAAACGGATAGGACTGCAATAGGTCTATAAGAAGAAACATTTGTGCCTTCCTCTCCTTTAGGAACGGGAGTGACTGGATAACTTCCAGCTTTTGGGATATCTTGACTGATATAATGAAAGATTGTAGAGATACAATAGAGGCCCTCCAAGAACTGATATACAATCCTTAGCTAAAAATACAGGAATGCCATCAGGTCCACCAGATGATCGCGGCTTGAGGCGCCTGACTGCCTTTCTTAGATCAATCTCATCAACTGCTACGATCATAACGGATGCTACATCTCGATAATTATATGCAGTTTTAGCAGCCATATCCGGGTTCAGCACAGGTTTATCTGCATGGAAAACGGATGCAAAATATCTGGCAAATGCGTTGGCTGCCGCTTGGTCATTCAATCAATTTTTCACTTTGTCTCTATAATATACAAAGATTGCCTTGTTGAATTCTTTACCCTCTTTTTTAAATCTCTTGTGATGGAAGTGTTTATTTTGTATATTTTTTATTATTTCTGCGTTGTAACATTTCGGATATATGTATCGCCGACTATATGCTTTTTGCTTTTTAATGGGTACAAACAGACTTATGCTATCATATAACTTATCGTAGAACAACTGAACAGCACTGTTGATATCGCTGATTGTTGACAAGTCAGACCAGTCTATTTCAAGCAATGTTTTATACAAGCCCTGAAAATCTGCCTTGCGCCAGTTCCAATCTGGACTGGGTTCCGAGCGAGGTGTCACTTTCGGCGATGAAGCCATCGATGATATCCCGATGCATGGAAACGTTATAATTATATCGAGCATAGGATGGTACTGGTCAATATTTACCAGAGGATCTTCACCAAGGGATACCGCTATCTGAATGGGTTCAAAATTGCCCAGCACGAGATCTAGCATACCACCGCGGTTATTTAAAACTGTGTTATATTACTTTAGCGAGCAAAAGTCACAAAAAAAATCAAAGTTAGTTCTTACATTGGCACTGCAGGAGTTTAAATTAAAGTCACCTAGGATTAGAACATTCATGTCAGAGTAAGTACAAATCACATTTTCTATACATGTCAAGACATTCAAATATTGCTCATACTTATAGTTAGGAGGCAAATATACTACACAACATAACATTTTTATATGTCAAAATGGTGAATATTAATTCTTTATCGTCAGTCATACTTACAATGTCCGTAACTATTTTTATATTATAATAATCACGAAACGCGAGCAGAACACCTCCCCATCCACAGTCACCTACTCTATCTTTACGTACCACATGAAAGCCCGGTGGGAAAAGTTCACTGTCTGAGACGGAGCTCGTAAGAAAGGTCTCTGTTAATGCTATTATATCATATTCACTTTGCGTAACATTATTAAGGAAGGTATTACTCTTCGTCCTTAGGCCACGAACATTTTGATAGCACATTTTCATTTCATGTAATCGCGGACGATACTTGATAGTCTTTAGCGCTTTTCTATATGTTTAGGATTATATTTTTTGTTTTAGAGCTATAACAAGATGAATATTCCTTTACAAGATAGTACAATAAAAGCGCTGCTTCAAGAAGAAGACGGCGGAGAAGAAAATGTGTCAGAAATAGAAGATTCACGAAAGTAAAACTGAGCAGGAAGCTGATAGTTCAGGCGCGGCCTCAGATTCAGAAAATGTTTTTGCCCATCTACCTTCAGATTCAGAAGTTGAAGAATATGAAGAACTGCGTCCAATAGATGAGGAATATTTGGAAGGTGTGCCATTTTGATTGCCAAGTACCTGAGGCGCGGCAAGTTTATTGGAAAAGATAGAACTACTCAGTGGCAAGTTCTGGCGCCAACGCAAGAAGTCCGCACAAGATCCCATAATTTGTTTATCATTTACCAGGACCTATTGGCGAAGGAAGATCTTGTTCATCGATTCGTAAAAATATTATTGTTGATTTGTAAGATTACTAAGAGCAAAAAGTAATTTTTGTTAATTTTTTGGGATAAGCTCTCAGTACAAATAAATAAACATTAAAACTTGCATTTGTCGTTTTATTTATGGACACGAATAACACAAATTCATTGTCAAACATTAAAACTCAAACGTCTTTTCGAAAATAACGGCAATTAAAGTCTGTGATATTTATTACCCGGTAGCGAGTGTTCATGTTCGTAAGTACCTAGCGAGTACCGCCGGGTTAATGCGTCTGCAAGAGCGAAGTAGACAATTTTCATAGTATATAGTCGTGTTATATTATCAAAATGCAACTGACAAGTAGTAGAAAACTATATTTATAAATATGTTTTCAGTAAACAGCATCGCCGGTCCCGCGGCTAAAGTTTGCGTTTATGTTTGCAAAGAGTTGTAAGGCTTCGTTCTCGGGTCGGAAAATATTTATTGAGTTTTCTATTAGGCAATTTTCACTAGTAACACGGTTTCTGGAAGTGTACAGCAATAAGATCGTCTCTCTCATAAGAGAAAATATTATAGTTGACGAAATGTGAAATCTTTTAATATACCCTTGCATCCCTGTTTGAAGATATGGTCTATAAATATATATAGAACTAGACTTTCCCCGTGGCTTCATTCGCTTTAATCTAGGTGATTTCAGCATGAATGGGCCGGCTCGACCGGGGAAGGACTACCCCACAGAATATCGACGTGAAATAGCAGTATTCCTACTGTTGTGTTTCGTTCGCTGAGTGAGAGTTCGCTCCTTCGCCTTCCCATTTCCTTTCCTAAAGGTTCGGCAACGCGCAAATGATACCTCTGGTGTTGCAGGCGTCCATAGTCTACGGTGACAACTTACCGTCAGGTGGGCCCCGTATACTTGTTTGCGACCTTAGTAGTATAAAAAAAAACCTTTTGTCTCAAGCCTTATTTGAATAGACTTAATGACTGAATTTAAGAATGAAACAAAGATTATTTATTACCCGTCGGGATCAATACTTTTTTTCTGGATGAAAGGTAATCTATGTCCTTCATTAGACCTTTGACAACATGTACGCAAATTTTATGATAATCGGTTGAGTAGTTAAGGCATGAAAGTGTAACAAACAAATAAACTCACATTCGCATTAATAATATAAGTTACTTATGAAAATAAATTCAGAAGAAAATATAAAATAAACTATGTAAATAATGAATTGTTTACATAGATTTCTTCAAAATTTAATTTCGGGGAACCCTAAATCCTTTTAATACAGTTGCCCTAAGTCGGTTCGTAACAGCCCTACGGTAAAATCCTTAAGGCAGGCGTTGCTTCAGATTCAGTCTACAATTGATTTAATTTTGCATTTCTTAGCCAGGTGGGCAAAGGGTTCGTACCTACGAATATATTTTAGTAATTTAGAGTAAGCGTTTTATAATAAATCAACGTTCTAGTGCAATTATACTCAATTGCAGTTTGAAAAGAGCCAACCGTCCAAAATGTTTCTCCATTTTAGTTAATGGTTATGGAAATTCTGACAAGAAATTCTGTAATTTCTGATTACGTGTTACGTTTCTGGTTAAAATTGCACACCCTAATTCTAAAGGGTTGTGATACTGCACATATTAATTTAATTATTAATATTTATTTAAACTCCGGCGATGTATTACACATTTCATATTCTTTGTTTTTGATTCCATATAAGATGATAGACTTTCAAAGTTCACACTACTACTGAAAATTTAATTACCGAAAAATCTAATATCACTTCCCCTGTCTGAACTTAAGACATCGAGATAACAATGCGTGAGGGTCGTTGAGTTCTTAATAGAGCTGTTTAGCATGTACCAAGTCTAACTATGAACTGCCTACTATTATATGACAAAGGTTATAACAAAATCATATCAAGCCAATCTATAAATTGCGCTCTACTATATGGTAAAGACTACGTTAGGACAGAGCCTATCATGCTAGCATAGTGCATACTGGCAGACTTCACACATCTACAAGAACATTTTATAAAACTTTGCTACTTTTAATAAATCGATACTTTTTCTACCTTGGCTCACCATATGTTCTTTGCAACGAAACTATTAATCCATTCCAGCAATGCCACAAGTTACAAGAGCCAGACTTCATCAACTCAATTACAATCAAATTTTCACGAACAAAATGAATTATTACTTTCATTCCTAGCTCCAAGTTCTTGGATATTCCATTCTTATACCAAGTTTTTACATTAGAATTTCAGATCGAAGAGATTTCTGTTTACTTTAACTTGAATACAGATCTGTAATCGAGAAATGGTTTTAAATTGTACTTGAATTAATAGTTGTTGTAGAAGAAAGTTGTCTATTGTGATTTTGATTAATACTTCAAGTTTTAATGCCTTCGAATTACTATTGGTTCAAGAGTTTTTAGTCTTAGAAATGTTTGTATAAGAAGTAACGCGACCACAGGCCTTAAAATAAAGCGCATCGTACCGAGAAACATAAGTTAGGCCTAATATCCACGGATACGTACATAGCTTCAAAATACGTCGTACATACGGCGTACTAAGTTATGACCAGGCAACAACGTATTGCAAGCGTACGTTTTCCGTCGTTTGTGACATTATCGTTCAATGAGAAAGATAAACCCATTTGATGGAAATAAACATGTGCAGATCCACTTGATGTTTCCCAGCGTACAATACGAGGTACACCAGACGTCATAAAGCATGTTGCAACGCGACGTTTTGCTCTGTTGACAGACATCCATAGTTTTGGCTGAAAACAGTAAGCAGGCGTACACCAAGCATGTAATGATATATATATATATATATATATATATATATATATATATATATAAGGAATATATAATATATAAATATACGGAAGTGCCGTGATGACAGCAGGCCTTTGAATATATTAGTGCAGAGTGGCGAAGAGAGTCGATCACAGGTAACCATCAGATCGATAATATAAGTGACATATTTGTATCATCTATCTAGTTGTCACTAACACGCATGATAGACTATGTTAAGGCTGGCTATCCATTGAAGCGGAGCGAGGCTGCGGAGCGGAGAAACGGAGAAATATTGAAGTAGTATAGAACTCCGTTTTGTCAAGCTTAATATACTACTTGCAAAGTTCATAAGTATAGCTACGTAGGTATAACCATAGCGGAGCGTAGATAAGTATGTAGGCAGCAGGCAATCAAATAAAATTCAGAGCGAGAAGCGATAGTTTACTTGCAGTCACAAAGTATAAAACAGTAATGAATAATCATACAAAAATACACAGGTATTTATATCAATTGCTAAACACCATTTAATACAACCAAACTGTACAACTACGAATAATTATGTTACTAGGCTAGTCAATAGGGACACAGTTATTACTAGCACCTTGTCCATAGCAAATGCATTCAACGACTATTTTATCTCTAGTACCAACCAAATGAACCATGAGATTCGTAACATAAATTTGCAAAGTAGGTCTTCCAACTCCATTTTTTTGTCTCCTGTAGATGAGCTCTACACATACAAGTTGATAATGTCTCTGACAAACACCAAATCTGAAGGCTATGATTCAATTTGTACCAGAATCATAAAATGTTGTAGTAGTCAGTTGACTCCCATTATCACTTCTCTTGTAAATCTATCATTACAAACAGGCATGTTTCCAAGTAAGCTAAACTTTTCAGTAGTTAAGCCATTACATAAAAAAGGTGAAAAGATTGATATAGGCAATTATAGGCCGATTACTATTTTGCCAATATTTTCTAAATTATTTGAAAAAGTCATGCATGATAAAATAACATCTTTCTTCAGCAGGCATGAAATAATAGACAATAATCAGTTCAGCTTCCAAAAAAATAAATCAACCACGGATGCAATGTTTCTCTTGGTAAATGATATTCTGTAAAAAGTAAATGACAAAGTATATACAACAGTTATGTTCCTGGATATGTCAAAAGCTTTTGATTTTGTCCCATATAAACTGCTTTTGACAAAACTTGAACAGTATGGTATAAGAGGACCAGCACTTAACTGGCTAAAAACTTATCTAGAAGACAGATTTCAAAGTGTAGATATCTCTCAGTTGAATCCTAACGATTACATTCAAACATACAGGTCAGATTACAAAAATAACGAATTTGGAGTTCTCCAGGAAAGCGTATTGGAACCTTTGCTTTTCCTGGCGTATATCAACGATCTACCTGAAGTTATAGAACACAAAACTATACTGTTCGCAGATGACGTATCGATTATAGTGACTACTAATAAAAAAATGACTATTAAACAACATGAACATGACATTTATAATACATTGACATCAATTATTAATTGGTTGAATAATAATAATCTTAAAATAAATATATCAAAGACAAATATCATTAACTTTAATAATTTTAAAAATAATAATATAATTATCAATTATCATGGACATACATTATCGAATGCAAATTATGTTACATTTCTGGGAATTATAATAAATTCAAAATTTGATTGGAAAGAACAAATAGATAAAGTATGTAACAAAATAAATTGTTTCTCATACGCACTTTATAAATTGACAAAAGTTGCCAACCAAAATACTGCAGGTACAGCTTATTTTGCATACGTAGAATCTGTCCTTAGGTATGGGTTATTGATATGGGGCAATAGCTCACACATACAAAAAGCATTTATGGCCCAAAAACGGTGCATAAGGTCAATTTGTAACATTGCTCCTGACATTTCTTGTAGACCTTTTTTCAAATCATTGAAAATACTCCCGTTGGCTTGCCTCTATATATTAGAAATGGGAAAATTTATTGAACATCATCCAGACTTGTTTAGTCAGGCAAAAGATGTCATTAATATAAGAAATCCGGACAGGCTTGTTCTAAACGTGTTACCCAGAAGTAGCCGGCTTCAAAACAATTCGTACGCCATGTGTATTAAAATATATAATAAATTACCAAATTTTATGAAAACTCTCCCTATAAATAAATTTATAACAGTTCTACGTGGTTGGCTCATGCAGAAAAACTTTTACTCTGTTAAACAATTTATGGAACATACGGCGTGATGAGTACCAAATTGACCTATTAATCAAATAGGAATTATGACATTGTTAATTTAAAATTTGTTATGATTGTTTGAAGAGACATACTTTGTTAACTCCATAACATGTACCTATATTTGCAAGCTATTTGTAACGGCTAAACAGGCTTGTGCTAATTTATTATAGTATGACATCAATGTAATGTACCTTGTTTAAAGCAAATAAAGATATTCTATTCTATTCTATTCTAAATAATAATAACGGTTTACGCTTGACCGTTATATGCAGGTGTTGATGACGTCATTGTAAGTAATAGACGAGTCGAACGAATGTGCGGGCGCCACGTTACTTTCACGCATGTGTTGGCCACGTCATTGTAGACAGTGGATGAGTCGTACGAATGTGCGGGTGCCACGTCATTTTCGCGCAGGTATTGATTACGTCATTGTAGACGATAGATGAGTCATTGAGCCGTAGGAGTGAACTGGCCTACTCGCTACAATATTAACCAATAGCTTTGCATACTGGAACGAAGCGGGGATTTTATGCAATCCTATTGATTAATAATTCTCCGTTTATTCGCTCCGCAGCCTCGCGCCGCTTCAATGGACAGACACCCTTATTAGGTCATATTTAGTAGCAAGCTAGCGCATTCTGTGTTCGGTATATATTAATCACGAATATGAATTGGGCTGCCTGTAAACACACGCCATTGTTTCTCGTAAGAAAATAAATAGATTACTAGGCTCTATCGTACCTATATTAGTTTTAGGTGTGTTAACGCAGTACACAATCTTGAACCCGGAATTTTGCTAACATTTTACAAATTAAGGGCCTTCTCTTGCAGCATAGTGACTCACTTCGGGGTGGAATCAAACTTTGGTACCATAACTGTTCAGAGGCTAATGTAGACAATACCGATTCACTCACAGTGATATAAAAAATGGCTTAGAGGGACGTGGATTTTAATTTTGATCTCCACATTGAAACGAATGTGTATCTACACAATTCGTCCCCTATTCAAAACCTTATCCATTCTGCCATTACCGATTGACATCAAAATTATATCCAACATTCCAGCAAAATTCTGTATTTTCTAAATATTTAAACAAAAAAAGACACGATACACACCAAAAAGCCTTTAAAAAATCCTCACTGATGTACAAAAGCTACATTGCCACATTATTACGAGTGGTAAGCCTCACAGTGCTAAATTAGACGGAAAGCTAATAAAGATAACCTTGACACCGCACGTTTAGAAGAGCGGGACGTCAAGCGGAGCGATAATACTCGCTGCGCTATAATGACAGTAGGTGGTGCGAGTATAATTTGATGAGTAAATGAACTTACCAAGTGAAGTTCTATAATAATTATACGAAGCACCACGTCCGAAGAGATAAGTACCTATTACCCTCCAAAACCCCCATTACGTATATTGCCTGTATAAAAAATCGGTTATATCACATTCAAGCTAACTCTAAACTATATGACGATTGGTGCAGACAGCGGAGTGAGCGAAGGAATGCCGGGGTTACCAGTGCAAGATAAAACATTTCCTTAAAATAAAAATAAAAAAAGTAATCTTTCATCTATAATGTATAAACGGTAGCACTTAGAGCGTTTCTATGAAATCTTAAAAACTAGACATAACTAAAATTCTATTGTGTTTGGCCGCCAGTGTGCCGCTGCGTCAATAGGTTAAGAACGGTCATTCTCGCCTGCTTCTTTGACCATGTCCCTTTGCGGGTCTGTCAGCTTGTTATAAGGACAGATCGAACTAATTATTTCCATAGATATGTAGTAGGACAGATTGGAAAGTTTACGGCGGGGGACAGATATGAAATAATCAGTTTGATCTGTCCCCTTGTAGATAATAGACAGACAGATCGAACATATATCCTGCTTTTGTTTTTTTTCTTGTGGTTAGTGGCCTGCCTTTTGTCAAGAGTTGTTCAAGCCGCCCATAGGCCTCTCACATGGCTTAACGACTGTTGTCAATTTGACAATAACCGGGACTGACTGTTTACGTGCTTTCCGAAGCATATATCCTGTTTGTCCCCATAAAGGGGACAGGTAGAAATGATCCCTTAAAAATGTATGTAATGGACAGATGACGATGTGGCGCTGACGATCGACATAAACGATAGCTGTATCCGCACTAAATCTAGATGGATATTTTACTTCCATTTCCGTTTTAAGCTTCCATTGTTTATCACTTGGATTCAAGTCCATAACACGCATAGTAAAATGATTACTGCATTCGAATAACTTGCAATATTATGTGAATATAAATCTAATTCGAATAAATTAAACATTCGATATTTGCAGACCGCTGGTTTTAATGAAACCTCGTCCTTATACCGCTGCCTGTGGGGTAAAAATACAATCCCTTTGAAATGGTGGACGATAGAAAATTGAAATTCAAGTAATATTGGAAACGCGGGACTGTAAATAACGACTCAGTATGTATTGTTTATTTAATGCGTATCATTTGTGTTCGTTTTTTTGTTTCTCGTTGAACAAAAAGCTTCATACATGCAAACGGTTCATCAAAGGATTTTATTTAAAGCAGTTATTTGTGCGAACTTATTTATTCAATTTCGGTTATATGCTGTTGTAAAATTTTTGGTAATCGACTTCGAATAATAGCAAAACTCAAAAGTCGTTCATTAAATTCATTTGGGTTAATATTAAATGGTTAATGAGTTTACTGAAGTTATGTATAGATTAAAGGTGCAAAGTTCAGCCAAAATATCGAGCCTATGAGAACATGGCCGTATGTGTGCAGGAAATACTTATACGCATTCGGTCGTTTACAATGATTGGTTATTAGTTTTTTCTGATGACCTTTGGAATGTTCTATGACTCATACAAAAAAAAAATGTTTCCGTTGCGCGTCCTGACCCTTACGGAGGAGTAAAGAAAACTCGTTGTGATTGGTCGCGAAAAAAATACCAAAGATTTTCTTGTCTTCCCCCGTAGGGGTCACGGACGCGCTACAAACTCAACGTCCATGACTCTACCGTAGAAGTCATGGACGTTTGAGAGGTTAACTGCATAGATAGTGCTATAATTTCAATGAGTACACTGCCAGTACCACAAATTCCTTCCTCATATAAAAAAAACTATGTAATCAACAATCAGTTATTCTGATTTTAGGTATTATTGTGTGGTACGCTTCACTGTTTGTAAATTCCCCTGTGATATAGGAATTACTTCTAATGTGGGAATTGACTTTAAAAGATGATACATACATAGCCTAACACCTATTTCGGTGTAAAACTATGTATTTTGGTTAATGACGTATACCTCTGCAAAGCCTTTCAAAGTCTCTCTTTCGCCAGCTATGGCGTAAACGTCCAATGTAATTGGGAGCGAGCCTATTGACTTATATCGTGTACAGTTCTAGACTGACCAACTCAAAAAATACATTTGTGTCATAATTATCTTTCTATTCTTCAAATATTTAAAAGTGCAAAATGTACTCATAGAATTGGCTATTTTTGTCACCAATCTTAAAATTTTCCGGTGTCATTTGAATACTACCTTAGCCATTACACTCAAAAGCAATAGTTTATAGTTTAAAAATCACAACTAACAGCAACATACTCATCTCATGTATATTTTATTAACTCCTGCATTCAAAGCACCATTTTCACCACTGCTTGTGGAGGAAGCCCCTAACAGCTAATTCCATTTTCATTTGCAGCCTTCACGAAGCACTTTGGTACGTTTGGTCGTCAGTATATTATTACTTGCATTTTTTTTAAATGGCTCCGTTATAGACGTTTTGCACCAAATAAAATGGAACTAGTATGGAAACCTACTCCTACACAAATAAAAGCATCGAAGTGCGTCGAGAGGTACGAAATCTCATGGCATAACCGAAACACCAAAACATGCCAATACGTAAACAAATAACTCCAGCACACGTGAAATCCTAATAACATTAACCTTTTTACTGCTAACACATAAACATCCCTTTAGCACCATGATCTAAATCCCCTTACTAAAGATTCACCGTACACCAAACTTTGTCACTTAAGACGTACAATGTTCCTTGTCGCAATAAGCAGAACTCATTTCGTCACAGGAATAAAGAAAGCAGTTTTTTCGAATACAATAGGTAGACTTTCGATCCTGATAACGAATATATGCAAGCGAAGCCACGAGACAAGGCAAATCCGTTATGACGACGAGTAAGGCTGTCATTGGGTTAGGGTGCGAGCGCATTGAAGCGTAACTGATTATGGGAAGGGAGGTGATTGGGTAGTTTTAGTTAAATTTCGATAAAGCGTAGAAATATTTTGGAAAAATGGTTGACGTTTGATTTACTTGTGTTAGAACAACCATTATCTATCTGAAGAGAAATTAGTGGAGTGTAATGAAAATACGTATAAATTTCAAGAGATCAAAAAAATGTACGCACTAATACTTAAAGGCTGTTCAGTCCAATAATATCAGGCATCGAAGTTTTATAACATTCACAGACTCACGGTTGTTTAAATCAAAAGGCATAGGTAGAAATGCAATACATCTGCAATAGGTACACAAATAAAAGTGCTAGCTTATGCTACGTGCCTTACAGGCCAAAAAGCATAATGTTGTATAAGATAACAACATTATGTTTTTTGACACTATTTATTTTAGTATATTGTTGGTAGAAGTCATATTCTCCTAACTTGACCATTTCACTTATCTGGAGGAATTTTCCAGAATTTTTACCAAATATACTATTAAACTATTTAAATAAAAGCTACATTTTAAAGCTTTTTATAAAAGAAATAGCTGACTATGAATTGCTGGTCTAAATATAAAATTATTCATTTGAATTTTACTTTCACTATAGTGTACACAAATCTTATGAAAGCGAAAGATCACGTCTGCTAGTTGAATACGAACCTTTATTATGGCCGCCCGCAGAGCGAAGCTTTGTGCGAGAATGTTTAAATAAAACACCTACAATACTGACAGGCTTTGGAAAAAATACTTGCAAATTCATAAGCTTCGGTTTTGCGGGAAACGGGCGCTGTCACTTTTGTAATTTTATAAGAAAATGTTGAACAATGAATTTGCTTAGGAAGATTTTATCCTCAAGTAAAGGATCTGTTGTGTTAGTAGCTACCACGAGATAGCCTTGGTGGCTCAGCAGTAGTGGAAACGTTTGTTGTTGGGAAAAGAAAGGGTTCATCGTTAAGGCATTCTCAGAAGCAGCATAAAACTGTGCCCAACATACGGCAAAAGGCTCGGTCTCTTTCGGTCTCGGTTACGTGGAACCTGAAACCGTAGCATATGGATGTAACATACATGTTATATTTACAGTACATTAGCTATAATATATGTCCCTAATCATATAATTGTAACTCGGCAACTTTCCAAAATCCATTCTGCGAATTTTCTAGCAGACATACAAAATAACACTTTCACTCTACCCGAAAATCAAATCCAGGACAGGACGGGCAAATTTATGCTGTGATACCCATAAGGCAGTCAATATACTAAGCAAATTATTAAAAACTAGGTGTGGCGTGCGGTTTTGCTCGCGTAATTATTATTATAATAAGTATTTATTGTAGGTTAGGTTAGCAACAGTAGTGTTTTCTGGATGAAAGATATGTCCTTTTCTGTTTTCCTGACAATGTGTATGCGAAATTTCATGATGATTGGTCGAGTTGTTAAGGCGTGAAAGCGTAACAAACAAACAAACTTACATTCGCATTTATAATACTAGCTTCTGCGCGCGGCTCCGCCCGCGTAGTACCTGCATCAATAAAAAGTTGCCTGTCCTTTCCTGGCTTTTATTGAGTGATTTAGCCGTGAAAAGGTAACAGACAAACAGACGGATAAACAGACTGAGTTACTTTCGAATTTATAACATTATTAAGTTAGGATTAGTTAGGATTATATATAGAAGTAGCCTCATTATCTGATATAAATTCCTAGAATAGCTGATCAACTCGGCCGGTGTGTAAATATCCAACGCAACTAATAACTAGGCAAATACTTTCAGTTCGTTCTGCAGTTTCAATTTTTTCCATACGCGAAGTTTACACAGCGAGTTTGTATGCAGATTCCAATATTCTTGGAAAACCAATTTTCTATTGAACGAGTTGTTTTGTATACCCAACATGTATCGCTGATCTGCCCGAGAAAATAAAAGAATGCATATAAATGAATGTTTGGACGGGTTAACTTGGAGCTAGCCAATTTATTTACTTCGTACCGTTTATTAATTTTTTGGTGCGATTCTTCTAGTCGTGTTATGTTTATAGAAACAAAACTCCACCTAATACTTTGATATCGGGGAATTTTCGCATGCAAGCACGGAGATGAATTTGTGCATTGTCATAGTCACTGTGTATATAATAATTGAGGAATTCTTATTATAAACGTAAATGACCGGATTTTTGGCATCGAAGACAATATTTTGCGATCATATATTTATTTATTTTAACGATTTTCAATTATTCTATATGTTATTGAATTTTGTCGTGTCCAAAAATTGTTTGTAACAATTTTATGGAAATATATATCTTAAATGTTAAAGGGCTATTTGGCGACGAATATCATACGACATAATATGTACATATAGGATGTCCCAGAAGTCGACGTCAAGCCAGAATCAGGTAACATGCTGAATTGTAATAGCTATCAGAAAAATATAAAAAAATCTAAGTTATATATTTTAAAAGTTATAGGCATTTTAAAAAACATCAAAAAAATATACACTCTGTGACGGTCTTTTCACTCCTGCTACTACAGATATTTAGTTCTGAATTTTTTTTGTTATGTTTAATGTCGAATAATGCTTCTGTAAGTTTTCGATTTTTTCGATTATTCGACAACAATCTGTATAATATGCATAATATGTAGGCATAGGTATGTATATTGCACCTACATTTCTCCATATATTATGTTGTTTTCAAACTCACATTATAGAGACAAGCATATTTGTTAACATACACACATTTCACGAACGTGCAATATTTTCACGTGGTAAAATAACTTGAATCTCAAAATATCCCTTTTGGTTTCTCTCAAAATATCCCTTTTGGTTTCTTAAAACAACATTTTCGTTAGACACCGACCTGAGGCGACCAAAACTCAATACAGAATCTTTTGAACGTGGATATTATTTCATCGTACCCCAAAATTCTTAATTCCCAGAACTTTAATTAGATGTAACAAAAAATACAATTTCCATCCATAATATTGTACATTTCTATCTAATCAATTTTATACGTTGAACTCTTAAAATTATAAAATTAGTTTTGCCACTTGGATTATTATTATTCATCTCAACCCCTGTCAGGTTTACATATAAATATGAGACATGGATGGTTTTTACTCAGTTGTGAATACAAATATTAATGTAGGATCTGTATTGAAAGCAGAAATTTCATTTTCACCTGTTCTGGAATTATATAGGCAATTCATATAACTTATGAAAATGTGAGCGAAAATTTGATTATGAATTTTAAGACCTATTGACCTCATAATATTGTCTTACATTTACACGAATGATATACATTGAAATTAAACAACTTTATATGGATTTTGTGGCGTTGTTTATTTTTTATAAAACACTATTATTACATAATTTTGAAACTTTAAACTGCTATTGTTGAACACTTTTACTAGTTACTGTTTACTTCTATTTACGCTATTTAAATTATACAAAATATTTACCTTAACTTCCCTGAAGTTTCTGTTGCTTTTCAGGAAAAATCTAAATAGTTTGTATAATTTAAATAGCTTAAATAGAAGTAAACTAGTTAAAGTATTGAACAATTATCGTTTAAAGTTTTAATATTATGTCACAATAGTGTTATTTAAAAATAAATAACACTTAGCGATAGCTCAGTGGGGAGACCAACAGACTGCAATGCAGAGGTACTCGGGTCGTATTGATTGACAATTATCGCCTGCTCCGTGCCTCGGAGAACACGTTAAGCCGTCCGCGTCGGTCCCGGCTGCCATGAACATCTATGGCAGTCGTTATTGGGAAGCCCTTGCCATGTAATATCCTGACACTAGTCTAGCCTTAGGCCGCCTTAGGGGTATCGATAGCCTTCGGGTTGCGGAGGTCAGGTGGCAGTTGCTCCATGTAAAAACTGATATCCAGTCTCCGTCTATCAAAGACGACTCCAAGTGACTTGGGAATAATAAAAGGCTAGGGAGAAGAAGTGTTATTTAAAAATAAACGACGCGGTAAAATCCGTATAAAGTTGGTTAATTTCAACATATTATATTGCTCTCTTTTATTTAAACTCAGCACTTTTGATCTGAGCGTAATACAGATGTGGTTCAAGTGGTTGCCTCGTGACTAGCACTACGCCGAGTGTTGTGCGCTCATGCCCCGGTATCTCCCAGTACACGGTAAAGAATTGTGTGGTCCTCAATGTGTTTTAAGCTTCCCGCGATACAGGAATTATTTCTAGCTAGAACAGTTATTTTTTAAGAAAATAAGAAATAAACACACTGATTTACAGATTGTCAATTATTGGTTAAAAATGGAATTTGCCTTACCTAATATGCCTTTAAGCGATCTTTTTTTTAAAGTCGGACTGCACTTCAAATCTTCTTAGCGTCATCTAACACAAAATATGAATTAATACAATTGACTTAAAATTCTTGCTTATTTCTTATTCTGCTGTAGACCACTACAGCAGAATAAGAAATAAGCAAGAATTTTAGGCAGGCCGTACTTATGCTTAATACCAATTAAGCATAAGTACGGCCTGCCTGATGATAACTGTTAACTGTATTCAATGATCGCGATACCAGTACTACCAATCGCGCTTTTCCAGCTCTAGTAAAAGAGAATTCAAGTAAAATGCAGTAACAGTGTAACAATTCTACAAGCCGGTTTACCGTAAGATGGTGGTATTTCCCAAGCAATCCGGCTTATTCGAACTACCGTACACCATGACACTAAACTTGCTGACGCCATGCGGGATTATCTAGTCGATACCTGTACTTATTAATATATACAACTGATTTAAAAGATTCTTCAAAGTCAAATATTATTTGATTTAGCAGTACGATCACGTAAAGTACTAAATTAAATACTGCCTTTACAGTATTTTCCACTTACCGGTTCCCCGCCTCCCGATATCTCAGAGAAAATGATTATGCCTAAAGTTATTTTGTTCGAAATTCTCTTTAAATACGTAACAGGTACAGAACTTTTATTATTATCGATTGTACTAAGAAAGGGTTAATGAGCTGGTAATGAGTTTGTTATTCTTAAAAGAGGAAATTGTTTTAGATAATATCGGATATTGTATATTGCAAATTTTAGCGTCTGTCATTTAATTTTTAAATGACAAAAGGTAGCAAACTTTATTAGCGTATGGTCTGCCTGATAAGTGGGTAACATGCGTACGCTGCTGACTCTTGGGAAAGTGAATTCAATACGATCTGAAACGAAAGTAATGATTGAGGCAAATATGAGCGGTATCAAACACCGCTGACCGAACCTATACAACAATTGAAGATGGTATAAAAGAATACCGTGGAATGGACAACTTCTAAACGTAGGACTAGTAAACCGTACCACTACATTTATAGGACTATGTGGCCATTTGCTTGTATAAATATTTATTAAGCTGCATACAAAAAATCAGCTTGTTATCAATAATGTTGATGACCTCGTTATTTGGACATATTCGGAGTGTAGGTCGCTCCAGTCAAACCATCTATTCTGTAGGACAATTGTTTTTCCGAATTTATCGTCCAATTACCTCAGTATTTGAAAAAAGATCTTACTGTTATTCAGACAATTTCGACACCCCACCAAATTGACATGTTTTATACCTGCGCACTACATTAACTACCACTATCGAAATTTTTTCAAAGGAAAAGCTTGGGCGTCTCGTCGAACCGAACCTGCTCATAAAGATTCAGCCTGTTATTACTCACTAAAAAAAACAGGCGGTGGCTGCTGGACTACCACCTATAACGGGAATACAGGACATGATTATTTTAATAAATATCTGCTATAAGCTGAATAATATTTTATACATAATTTATCTCGTATTAAATGGAATATTTTTACAATAACATTATTGTGGTTACAATATAATGGATAAAACTTCTTTTATACCAGCTAAGTTTACTTGTATTGGCAAATAAATGGATTTGTATTAGTATAAGACTTGCTTTTCTTACAGACCTCTTAGGTTTGACCCTTTCCCTAAAGCTAGCAGCTTACTTAAATGTTTCTACAGTAAACTCAATAACCACAAAACTAAAACATCTATTACGTATTTGTGACCTAAATATATAAATTGATATTGTCTTGACTTTGACTTGACTTGAACTGCAAGAGAGCAATATCTTACATGAAAACTTACAAAGGCGATACTGATTTCTTTTTATATGAAACAAAAGGTGTATTACACAAGAATGTAATACAACTCGCTGTCGGGGAGATAAGAAACGTGCCGTTATGTTACATCAAAGATACAGATTTATCACACATTTAATACAGCCGCGAGCGCTAATAATGCGAGTTCCTAGAAAATACGACGAAAACATGTTTGCACCGATTTCGATATAACCAAACACGTGTACAAATTTTATTATTGAGCGATATGAAGAGGAACATTATACCTCTTTTCAATTATTTATGATTTCGAGAATGCCTCGGTGGCAGCTTATAACTGCTCTGCAGGAAATTTTGTGTTCGATTCGTTGATCGGTGAAATAGTTGGTGGGATTTTCTGCTTAGAATTTCTCAATAGCACGAAGTCTGAAACAGTGTCCCGTAAACGAGAATATGCTCACTATTACGTGCGATTTTAAAACATAGTTGGCAATATTTGGGTACAATACCTACTACTCTGCTTACCCCTTAGGGGATGTAGACGTGAGACTACGTATGTATATATGTGTGTATGATTCCCATAACAATAGGACTAGCATTTGCACGTGATTTCATCTGCATGAGCTAAAGGTCGTCTGTAATGTCCTTTAGGTACATTACACTATTCTCTATGTTTTTTTTTTTTTTAATAATATTCTACCACATACACACAACACCATCTAGCCCAAACTAAGCAGAGCTTGTACTATGGGTACTAGACAATGGATAAACATACATATATACTTTTTTTTTTTGTAAATACGTACATATTATACATAGAAACACCCAGACCAAGACAAACATCCATGTTCATGCACACAAATGTTTGACTTGTGCGGGAATCGAACCCGCGACCTCAGGCGTGGCAGGCGGTTACACTAACCACTACGCCACCGAGGCCGACCAATATATCTCTGTTACTACTAAATCTGAGCCTCGCTGATTTCAGCATGAATGGGACGGCTCGACCGGGAAAGGACTACCCTCTCACAGAATATCGTCGTGAAATAGCAGTATACCTACTGTTGTGTTTCGTTCGGGGAGTGAGAGTGCCAGAGGCCCAATCATCCCCTTTCCCCCATCCCGCTCCTTCTCCTTCCCTCTTCCTTTCCTAAAGGGTCGGCAACACGCAAGTGATGCCTCTGGTGTCATAGGCGTTCATAGGCTACGGTGACCACTTACCATCAGGTGGGCCGTATGCTTGTTTGCCACCTTAGTTGTATAAAAAAAAGATTAAACAGCTGAGATTGTAGGTTGAATTCTATGCAAGCCTAGGCTGACAAACTGTAAATAAAAATCCGTTCAGTAGACTTTACTTGAAGATAGAATAAAAAACAGATACACAACAGGGCATTGTCTAAGGAGCGTGGAAACAACACTCTACAGAAACACAACACGAACAAAAAATAATACTGTGTCTAGAAGTGGCATCCACTCACGCAGCAGTACGCCTGGCAGTACTGCAGTGCCAGCGTCATTCGGTTGCTGCCGACGAGAACTAATATGTTACTTCCATAGCGTTGCCGTTGTTCTTGTCACACTTGATAAGCTTAGCCCTACGATGATTAGCCCAATGCTGTCGTAATCAAGTTTCGCGGGGTTTGACATAAGATTGCTGCGGTTACGATCATCTAAGCAGTAAAAGTGCTTTTCCAGCCGGGTTGCTCCAGTTTAAGCGAGCTCCCAGCTTTAAGCAAGGTCCCTTGTGTCTTACCTATGTAAAAATGAATGATATAATAATTGGCTCCGTTCAATTGTCTTGTAGTGTCGATAGGTTGAACAAACGGCCCTAATTTCCCGCGGGAATGCGGAGGCCTAAATACGTAATATGCAAATTATTTATCTTATTATTAATTAAGGCACTGAATACCAGAGACCTTGGACTTTGGTTATATTTCCTGGTACTGCTGCCGCTGTAGTGCTGCCGTACGTAAGAGTCTAGAAAATAGTTGCAGTAACATAGTCAAAGTTAAAAGCCATTTATTCATTTAGGTCACAATATAATGCTTACGAACGTAAGTTTATGAGTTAGTGAATTTAGTGAAGTTATTGAATTCACAACATATTATATGATAGAAGTTAATAACAGTAACCAGGTAAAAACCAATACAACAACGTATTTTAATAAAAGTGTGTTTGGTATGGCACCCAGAATATATAACCATTTACCAAAACCAATACTAAATGAACACAATGTTAAAATATTTAAAAATAAGTTAAAAAAGCTATTGCTAGAAAAATGTTATTACACTGTAGGTGAATATTTATGTGATAAACTATAATTATAATTTAGAATAGGTTATTTAATAAAGTACAGTTTGTTTGTTATTATTAGATTAATTAGTTTTAAGTATTATGTCTAATTGCATGCCGCAAGGCAAAATACAGTGTTGCCTAACTATTAAGTACATAATAACCCATGTACCTTTATTTGCAATTGGAATAATAAATAAATAAATAAAAATAGCATGACTGATTTGTTACGATAACATTCGAATTTAGCATAAATATTCTTCTTTCATTTTTATTTTTACTTTTTGTTCAAATTTTTTGTCACTACCTTTTGTTTATATAATATAATTTAGGTAGAATAAAGTAAATGTCATAAAACAGTACATGTAAATTTTAATAAACAGTCCATTGAAATGTTACAATTTAAGGACCTAATATTGCAATTTTAGAGGACGCAATTTTATTTTTGGGAGATGTGTGGGGGGACAGACTGATCTGAGGTATTTTTTTTTGTAAAATGTAGAAAAAAAGTTATAGATTTATAATTTTCTCACTTGTTTGCTTATAACTTCCTTAATTTTAAATTTAGGGCAAAAAGTTATATGAACATATATGTAGGCAAAGCGATTTGCTACAAATTATGTTACGATTTTTTTGTAGGTCGCATAGTTTCCGAGAAATCGCGAAAAAGGTGTTTGCACCCCTTTATCCAAGATGGTGGCCGGGGGACAAGGGCGGCAACCCCACAAACTTGGGGTTAAGCTTCTATTGACTCACATATGTCCCAAAACTAAAATTGTAAAGCTCATGTAACATTTCAATGGACTAAAAATAATGTCAATCGAGCAATGTAATCGTTTCTTTTGCTGCTGTGTCGGTGGTGCGACTATTCTTGCAGGCCGATTGTGAAATCTCTGGTTCGATTCCCTGATCAGGTAGTGTTATTGTTATATTCCAGTATCGGGCTGTGAGGGATTTACTAAATTAATTAAATAAGGCATTGGTGAAAATAATTTCGATAAATCAATCAATTATAAAAGTTATCCGAGTGCAAATATTGAAGTGCAAACCCAATTTTGTGCATTTTGGTTGAAGATTCGGTTTCCAGGTCATAAAGTTTTCCTGGCAGTAAAATTCATAATTTAATTAGAAGCCTGAAACTGAGCCAAATAGAGAAAAGGTAAGTATGATCCCTATGACGTGAAACCTAAATGTAACTAAGAGATAAGTTGAACAACCAGGGCTAATTTCCCGCGGGAAACCGGAGGACTAAAACGTAATATGCAAATTATTCATACCATAATATTGTTAAGTTAATCATTCGTATTTTGAATAAATGAAATATTTTTTGCTAAATGGAATAATTATTTCTAGTAAGGCTCTCTTGTCATTTACAATTGTAACAACCACACGCTGCAGCTCATATAAAAAAAAAGTTAATAAATAGATTTTATATCATTAGAAATTTATTGTAAAGTAGTTTTCACCCGCGGCTTCGCTCGCATAAATGTACGTTAGGTTAGGTTAGGATGACTCAATTCTTTTAAGAGCTCCCAACAGGCCCCTCCTTTGGGTGAGAGAGGGAACACCCGAGTACCAGCACCCGTATACCAGCGCTCTTCATGCTGGGGAGTCCCACACGCCCCGCCGGTGCCATCCCCTAGCCGGCGGATAGTACATCAAACATTTTTCTTGGGTACCAAAAAAAAAAAAAATATTTTGCAACAGTTATTTTTCTGGATGAAAGGTACCCTATGTCCTATTCTGTACCCCTGACAACGTGTATGCAAAATTTCATGTTGATCGGTTGAGTAGTTAAGGCGTGAAAGCGTAACAAACAAACAAACAAACAAACTCATTTTCGCATTTATAATATTAGTTAGGATATCTGGCAATTGAAGTCTATGACTCTTTCCTGCTTCTTCTCATGAGAGCTCTATTCTCGAACAGGCTTATTACAATGCATTTTTTTATTTTCTTATATTAATATATTATTTAATTTACGTGTCCAAAAAGTGTTTACACATTTTTATGACATATACATATTAAAGGTTTTTGACTTTGACTTTATATCTCTACTAGCTAAACCTGGCCATAAAGTTTTTAATTCGAGAATCTACTTACTCATATTAAACTAAACTTATAACTTCATCTTTTTACACCATCCGCTTTAGGGTTAAATCATTTTGCAATTTAATTATTTCACCTACATAGATATCCTAGTCTATCCATGGGTATCCTAGTAGGAGTAACTAGAGGTGTAATTCAACTTCCTTTTGGCATCTAAATTTAGGTCCCAAGCAACGTAACGTAATGTCCTCCAGACCGATTTCGGTCACGGCAGCCAATCTTAACGGAGACTGGCCATCTGCGCAGGATGCGTGCGAAGCGTGTGCGCAAACACAAGTGCACTCTCGGTTCCCTAACTCTCGTGACACGGGGGTGTCCAACACCGCCAACTTTCTAACTCCGGGCTGCTATTGAGATGTCTTAACAGAAAACCCAATAATTTTTTGTTGGCCCGACCCGGGATTCGAACCTGAGACCTCAAGCACAGCAGTCGCATTCACTACCGCTTCGCCACGAAGGCAGTTACCCAGGTCCAGGTCAGGTTAAGGCAGGTCCCAAGCAATAGAGGGGCGAAACTATTGCTTTCCACAGATCCACTACAAAATACCAGTCATTCTGCTACTAAGAATCAATTAATTATCCCATGTATGTAACATGGACGAAATGGAAAACATGAATGGACGAGGAAAGACTGACTAAGAAAGTTTATAAGGCTAGTGTGAATGGAACAGTCGCAAGAGGAAAACCTAGGCGAACGTTTCTCGATCAGATCGGAGGCGTTCTGCACAAAGGCCAGGTTAAGAGCACCTTGAACCGACGGGCGTGTATGAGAAATGTGATGAAAGTGAAAGAAGCCAGAGAAGTGTGTCAGGATCGAAGCAAATGGAAATCCGTAGTCTCTGCATACCCCTCCGGGAAACAGGCGTGAATCTATGTATGTATGTATGTAACATGCATAGCATAGCTAACTGTTAAATATATCCGGTCAGGAATACCCCCAGTTTCTGAAAGGCAGATCAACTCAAAAATCAATTAACAGACTGTCAAACGCATGTCAACTGCTGTGACCGATAGGCTAAATTAACAACTGCCAATCAAATCATTTGACATGAGTTGATTTTGACACGTTGTTGATTAGCCTTTCGAAATCGGTAATAATGATTGATTACCTCAAAACTTAACTAAGAGTCTGCCTTTACTAATAAACCTAACTAACCGTCTCCTCTAGAGAAGATACCAGAAGGCCAGTAACACTGTTTCTGCGTTTCGCCTGGATTACAAGAGTTTTTTTTTTTTTTTTTTTTTTTTTTTTTTATTTTGCTCGTCAAAATGACCACACTCCACCTGATGGTAAGCAGTCGTGTGGTCTAAGAGCAGTGGCCTCCACATCGCCCCCACAGTAGCCGAGGCGATGTTGAGGTCTCTACTTTGACGGCCTGAGAAGATGCTTTTTCACGCCCCGCTTAAAGAACCCAGGATTGAAGGAAGAAGGAAACACGTGCCTTGGCAGAGAATTCCATGCCTTGGTCGTTCGGCAGAGATATGAGGACCCAAACTTTTTGGTACGCGCTCTAATCGACTCTACCGTGTAAGGATGGCATCTGAGCCCAGCACGCGTTGTTCTGGATAGGAAAGGGGAGGGCGGGATAAGGTGGAATAACTCTTCAGAGCACTCCCCGTGGTATATTCTGTAGAAACATGCCAATGAGGCAATGTCTCTACGGAGTTGCATAGGTTCCAGTGAACTCGTGACCTCTGGATCTCCGATGATACGGACAGCCCGCCGCTGTAACCGGTCGAGAGCGTCCAGCAAGTACTGCGCGGAGCCATCCCAAAGATGAGAACAGTACTCCACGCAAGGGCGCACTTGTGCCTTATACAATAGGCACAGTTGCCCAGGCGTGAAGAACCATAACCATTGTTTACCATAACGCGGTACCAGTAGTAGGTACTACTTTTACGCAAACAATCACTTCCTCATTTCTTTTATCCCATATTAAATACTTCTGTTATGGCAAACGATCATAGGTTATATATAGAAATAACGGTGAAGACAAACATCGTGGGAAAACTTACATGTCGCTGGTCCATTATTACAAGGTTCTACGTTACAATTTTGAAAAACTTTATTTATGTATATTGCATGGTTCTATATGTCATTACTTTTTGTTTAGATTAATCCTAATCCTAACTAATATTATAAAAGCGAAAATAAGTTTGTTTGTTTGTTACCTTTTCATGCCTAAACCACTGAACTGATCATCCTGAAATTTTGCATATACGTTGTCAGGTGTACAGAAACGGACATACGCTACCTTTCATCCCGAAAAAATACTGTACCCGAGGAAAACAACAATAACGTTCTTATGATAATAGATGGCGCCACGTGTCTTTCGAATCATGATTGAATTATATTATTACAAGCAGAGTACGACCCGAATTGATTGTCAAATTCTAAATTAACGCGAGCGAAGCCGCGGGCAAAAGCTAGTATAGTAATAAATGTAAGCACTTACCATCTCACAATATTAAATCGCAAATAGTTCTAAGTTACTTTTTAAGTGATTTTACTGATATGCAAATTATAAGCCAGATTTCCCCAAAGTTAAAAAAAAATAACATAGAACCTTGTAATAGTGAGCCAGCGATGTCGCTGGTCCAATATTACAAGGTTTTACGCTACATTTAAAAAAAAAAGAGTTATGAATATTGCATGGTTCTATATGTCATTTCTTTTTGTTTAGACTAATATAGTAATAGATGGAAGCACTTACCACTTCACAATATTAAAATATGCAAATAGTTCTAAGTTACTTTTAAAGTTATTTTTACTGATATGCAAATCTTAAACCGCATTTCTCCAAATAAAAAAAAATAACATAGTACCTTGTAATAGTGAGCCAGCGATGTCTAAGAGTCCATAATATTCTTGAAAATATGTGAAATCTGCTAAACCGCACTGGGCCAGCGTGGTGGACTATGGCCTAACCTTTCTCACATTGAGAAGAGGCCCGTGCCCAGCAGTGGGACAGATTAATACAGGCCTGATATAGATATAGACTATAGTTACCGTTTACCACAAGGCGGGGCATCTTGTCACTTTCAAGGTGTAAAAAAAAAATCGGCCCAAATTATTTATCAAGCTATCTTTTACACGATATAAATAGAACTACAAAAACAAACCACAAATTTGTATTAAGTGATCCAATTAATTTAACGTCAGCAGTTTATCAGGACGGGAATCGAACACCGTAACTCGATACCATTCATTTCCACATCAAAATAACATTTAGTAGTCCAAATAATTCCATCATAAATATTCAATCGGACCAGGATTACGGTGTTTAGGCTTGGTACAACACTGGCAGCTGTTTTCATGGGTAAATTAAATTTATTCCATTAGTTGTTCCTTTAGCAGTAATGGAATGATTTGGCTATCGTACGAAACAGAATTAGAATGTAGGTAAATACATCGTTAAATATTTATAGGTAAACAGTAATGGGGTTCGCAAATCACTATGGCCATCGTCACTACATATCTCTTCTCGTTAGTCTTTATTATTCACTTAGGGTCGGCTTTCTAGTCTAACCGGATTTGACTGGATATCTGTTTTTACACAGAGCGACTGCCATCTGACCTCCGCAACCCGAAGGCTAACGATACCCTAAAGCTAGACCAGTGTCAGGATATTAGAGGACTTCCCAATAACGACTGCCAAAGATGTTCATGGCAGCTGGGACCGACGACTTAACGTCCTCTCCGAGGCACGGAGCAGACGATATTTGTCAAGCACTACATACTAATACTAGCTGTCCCGACATACGTTGTCCTGTACAAAAGAGAAAAAAAAGCATATCTAAACCATCCTCGAATCCACTTGAACACACACAAAAAGTTTCATTCAAATCGGTCCAGCCGTTTAGGAGGAGTTCACTGTCAACACACGTACAGAAGAATTATATATATAAAGATTATAAAGCTGAAGAGTTTGTTTGTTTGGTTGAACGCGCTAATTTCAGGAACTACTGGTTCTAATTGAAACATTATTTTAGTGTAGGATAACCCATTTATCGAGGAAGACTATAGGCTATATAACATGACGCCACAACTAATAAGAGCGGAGCATCAATGGAAATTAGTTATATTTTATTACCTTTTTGTCTTTTCGGCAATTCTTTTTAAAAGCTTGGAGTTCAGAAGAATGCTTGATAGACGTCAGTAGGTTTATTTCCTATTACGTGGGACAAAAACCATATCTACTGAAATGTCACCCCACATTTCACGTTACTACTGTTAATGACCATCTATTCTGTAAGAATAAAAAACGCAAATTTCTCTAAAACTATTTTTTATTCTCAGTGCAATCATCTGTTCAACTTTCCTCACAAACCAAATCCAAACTATCTTCGAAGTTAGTTTAAAAAAGGAAGTTTGTTATGAATAGTCGAGGAGTTCCGGGTGAAAAGTTACTTAAACGAAGAACTGCTAAAGAAAATATCTCTGTTAGGTGAGAACGGACAGTTTCGTATTTTAATTGGCATTTTAACTAATTTTATAAACTAAATGTATTAGGTTAGTAACAATACGTTTTTACTGGATGAAAGGTAGCCTATGTCCTTTTCTACTTCCCTAAAAAAGGGCATTATTACTAACACACTATTATTGTTATTATCTTTAGTTTTTTATAGTCAGTAGTATATGGCATCATGGCTGTAACACCTTGTTAATCTTAGTTGTAAAATACTGAAATTATATTTAACTGGCGATTTAAAAGAGTGGCCGAGAGTTTCTTGCAGGTTTCTTCTCATAGGCCCTTTGCCTGAACCTAGCAACTAACCTAAATGTAGCTTCAGTACCTTAGTAAACTCACTAACCTATATACTTTGACGTTCATAAGTGTTACTTTGTGACCTAAATGAATAAATGATTTTTGACTTTGATTTTGAATAACTTACCCTAAGCTACATTTACGTGGCAAAATCTAGTAGGCTATATAATTGTAGATATAAACTATAGAAGCGTTTATGACAGTGATGGAACATCGTAAACACATGAGAGAGAGTGGGTTAACAAATCATACAAGCATGTGTACTCGTAAAACACGAATGTGCTAACCACGCGAAATTACTGCGATGATATTTTTTATTACTTCATGCATAAAGATGGCTTATTTTAAGTCTTTTTCCGCGGAAGGGGAAAGTCGGTACCGTCAAAATTGTGTTACGTGTAAATTAATTTTCCTGTGTTGGTATTTGAATGACTCTTCGAATGTTAATCGTAAGTTGGAGGGTCTCAATCTCGGGTGGAATTAAATGTTATTGTATTGTCTTATGATTGCCCCACTGTTGGTTCTCTTCTCAGTGCGAGAAATGCTAGACCATAGTTCACCACGCTAGCCCAATGCGGATGCAATTAAGTAATTAATACGTACATAACTCCGAATAGTCTGTTCAAGAACTTGAGACCTCTGCGCGGTCTAACAATGAGGTTTTCGCTGCTGCCTGTGAGCATGAGCATGTGCAAAATTTTTTTTTTACTATTTGTTGCTGATCCTGAGATCCGAGTTAAGAAAACTTCTGTATGTGTCTAGCAATTCGACAGGTAGACATCAAGTTATGAGTAATTTGTGTACAGTGTTACGAATAGCGTAAAATGGCAAATGGCTTGACCACTATGAAGTGGGAACTTAAAACCATGGCTGGCGAAATGTTGGTGTAGTACATCTCTGCCTGCTATATATACAGGCGTACGTGTACAACAGTTCATGTCGACATAAAATACTTAAAGAGAAAGAAAAATAAGTATTAAACATAAACCGATATTACTTACACGGCTTATACCGTGACTGGGCGTTAAATGAAGTGTGGGCTACATTCTACAACTGTGCGTTTCCCAGAATTTTTTTACCTCGCACAACAAAACCGTGGAATGAACTGCGGTATTTACGGACCAATACGACCTTCAAACCTTCAAGAAAAGAGCGTACTCCTTTTTAAAAGGCCGGCAATGCACTTGTGACTCCTCTGGTGTTGCGGCTGTTCATGGGCGGCGGTAATCGCTTACCATCAGGCGATCCGTCTGTTCGTTTGCATACTATCCCATAAAAAAAAATCAAAGCCTGTTAGGCTCGCGCAGACGCAACAAATGTACCGTGACAATGTCGCGTCGTCCTCAAATATTCTTTATGTATGATTATATTAGTTATATGTATTATGAGTTACATATAAACTTTAAAGACCTTCTAGCTTGTTTGTGTACGTGGAAATCAAAAAGTAGTTGACAGGTTGAATTTAAATTTTAGCACAATGTTCCATTTCTATATACCTAACATTGTCTTTTTATACGTTTTATCCCGAAATTTCCAAAAGAATGGACTGTCTGCCTGAACCGTAGCGAGGTATGGTCTGGTTGAGCTAGTAAGAAATAAATTTGTTAAAAACTTGGTTACACGATCAGTCAATTTCAATGAACATAATACAACTTTCCAATAAAAACATCTCCAAATTTCAGAACTAAAGCCAAATTAAAATTGGAACTAAAAGTTCGTTCAAATCTCTTATTTATGTTCAGCACTAAGCGTTCAAATGTCAACTTTAATGTGTCCGAGTGCCGGCCGAGCGAGATAGGCGCAGAGAATTAACGAAACGATCATAAACGAACAAAAACAAGAGCAACTTAACCATTTAGTGGATCGCTTAGCAAAAGAAATAGCCGGCTGGCTATTTTGGCTAATGCTGATGTGAAACTTTCGCTCCATTTAATATTAGAGGACAATTCTTGCTTGTGAAACGTTGATGTGTTTTAGTTTCTGTCGTAGCAATTTGTGTTAACTGTGATTTAACGTTTTTATAAACCTCTCCCGAATTAGGGTTCGGGTTATGTGTCACGGAGAACTTTACAAACATGACTACATAGATGGCGTGGTGATTTAATCAGTCTCCTGGCCACTGCTATTACGCCGAGTTGTGATCAATCCCCAAATGGGATACACGGCCTCGATGGCGTAGTGGTTAGTGTAACCGACTGTCACGCCTGAGGTCGCGAGTTCGATTGCCGCACAAGTCAAACATTTATGTGCATGAATAGGGATGTTTGTCTTAGTCTGGGTGTTTCTATGTATAATATGCATGTATTTACAAAAAAAAAAGTATATATGTACGTTTATCCATTATCTAGTACCCATAGTACAAGCTCTGCTTAGTTTGGGCTAGATGGTATTGTGTGTATGTGGTAGAATATTATTATTTTTGTGTGACTACAATTAATAGTTCTTTCGAGTATAGCTGTTCCTCGCACTACGCGAAATATTTCTAATGCGGGATTTGTCTTTTTTGAGAGGGAGAACATACAGTTAATAGACAAAAAGTCAAACTCAGACTCAGAACAGTAATGGTAGTTGAAAACTATTTTAAACATTGAGTTAAAAAGAACATTTTAACTAAAATAGACCTGGCAATAGTAAGTAGTGGCTAAATATCCAACTTTTTTATTAATACGGTTAGTCTCATTTTATAGTCATACTGAGGCGCTCATAGCCAGTTGCACTCACTGATCGGTAAACGATTAGCGAGGTTAAGCAACGTTGGGTGCGGTCAGTCAATAGATGGGTGACCGCTTAGTGGTACTTCATCTGAGCGTCTCCGTGCTTCGGAGGGCACGTAAAAAGTAGGTCCCGGTTGTTGTCAAATTGACAGCAGTCGTTAAGCCATGTCAGAGGCCTACGGACGGCTTGAACAACTCTTGACAACAGGTTGGCCACTAACCACATAAAAAAGAAAGAAAAAAAGAAGATAGTCATACTCTACTGTAGAGTAGAGACTGACTAACATTAGTTACTTTCTTGATCAGTCTTTTGTCATCCATGCTTTTTTCTTCTTTTTAATCTATACTTAATATTATAAAGCTGAAGAGTTTGTTTGTTTGTTCGTTTGATCGCGCTAATCTCAGGAACTACTGGTTCGATTTGAAAAATTCTTTTAGTGTTGGATAGCCTATTTATCGAGGAAGGCTATAGATTATATAACATCACGCTACGACCCACAAGGGCGGCTCAGTAACGATAAACGCGGGTGAAACCGTGGCAACATCTAGTATATTTATAAGGCAAATGTGAACGGGATAAATCGGAGATATTGTGAAGAAAGTCCAAGTTAAGAATACCCTAAGTCATTGAGCTTGCATGCAGAATATAATAAAAGCGAACGAAGCAAGAGAGAAGTATGCCAAGATCGTAGCAAATGGAAATTTATAGCTTCTGCCTACCCATCAAGAAAACAGGCGTGAGTGTATGTATGTATAGGTACGTATAAACATAACATGTCAACAAATTTGTAATTGCAAATTAACACGAAATATAGTACCTACGTTAATATTCATGTTATTTTGCAATTATAATTTTAATTTCAGCGCTATTTCGTGCAGTATACTTTATTATATATGCACATTACTCCACAGTTGAGTGGCAGATAATATTGACATTAAAGTCAATAATTTTACTGTAAATTAATATATTAATTATTAATTAATGTAAATATTTTTTTAATTTTAATGAAAATGTTATTTAAGCAGTAACAGAAGTAAACAACTTAAAATTATTGTCACTGCCATTCATCAATCACATGCCGAATCGCAGTGACAGTGTTTCTACTCTTTTTACTGATACTCTTACTCTCACTCACCTAAGAGTGAGAGTACCAGTGGGTCTCATAATCTCCTTTACTTTAAAGTCAGCTACGCGAGTGATACCTCTTGCAAGCGATCGTACGCTACTTATATCGCTTACCATCAGCCAAGCTATATAATTACTTACCATCTTAATAGCGTAAAAGAAATCATTGTTCTCATAAAACGACATATTTACACACGATAAACCACATCGACAATTAAACAATACATATTGAACGAGCGCCATATTACTCGAATAGCTCATAAATAAAATCTGCCGCATTGTACCCTGCATTCGCTATTCATGCACAAGATTACTGCACCCGTAGTAAATTCTCATTCATCTCCAACACACTCATCATTACCCGGAAATTAAACACATAAATAATTACCCATCCGTACCCATTACCCTTAGACGGCCATTACAAAGAAATGTGCGGGTATAATCGCGCCGAGTCATTGCTGGCAGAATATAATCGCATGTAACGCAGCCGACCAATCAACGGGCTGAATACGTGAATTATTATAAGGCGTTAACCGCTAAATCGATGACCTAGTTCGGCGGTGTATTCTATGCGAGCGGCTAGCGGAATTAGAAAATTTACATAGAAGCCTACAAAGAGACACAGGAGAAATACCAACGTATTTTCTATCTGTTCGTTTTATCTTAGAATAGAATATTTTTATTTGCATAAAATATAGGTACATAAGTTGGAATATTATATAATTGGAGCCATATACATTTTGTCAAACTGTGACATGCAAATCTTAATTAAAATCAAAACTATTAACATCATAAATTATTCTTAATTTGTAAATTATTGATATACTAATAAATTGTTATATACACATGCACATATATTACGCTTTTACTACAACTTATATTTATTTTCGACAACCATCAAAGTAATCTTTTATTGCGTACCTAAAAGGATTTATCAATTAGCCAGTCTTTGAATTTCTTGCAAAATCTGTCTTAGGGTCATTGACATCTTCTTTCGAACTCTCATAAGATGAAAAAGATAAAACTAATTTTTAATCACTAATTATCATTTACCAATGGTTGGGTAACGGTTCGAATGAGGTAGGTAGCTCGCTTGCGCGTAGCCCACCCTCCTACAGGCAACTGCCGTGAGAGCTAATGCGTTTTACCGAGTGAGTTAAAGCTTCTGTAGCTGACTTCTCAACAATTTCATTCGTCACATCTTGAATGTCTTCTCACTTAGGACAACAACGCGCGAGACATACCCCAGGTATTGCCAGAAACCATCGACTCGGTAAGCGATTATGCTTATTTGTAAGTGCCGAATTCTTGTTTACCTCCTTAGCAGTATAAATAAATAACTTAAATGATTTTCCCAAATCTAACTTTGGTGCTAGCACTCATCATGCGAGCAACAATATTATTTTGGTTTGAAATACATCGCACGGCTTTCCAGCAGCATTTGAACATGATCCTTATCATCCTAATCCTAATCCTAACTAATATTATAAAAGCGAAAATGAGTTTGTTTGTTTGTTACCTTTTCACGCCTAAACCACTAAACCAATCATCCAGAAATTTTGTATACACGTTGTCAGATGTACAGAAACGGACATAGGCTACATTTCATCCTGAAAAAATTACTGTTCCCGAGGAAAACAAAAATAACGTTCTTATGATAATAGATGGCGCCACGTTTCTTACCAATCATGATTGAATTATATTATTACAAGCAGAGTACAACCCGAATTGATTGTCAAATTCTAAATTAACGCGAACGAAGCCGCGGAAAAAAGCTAGTATCATATATATAACAAATGGTAAACTACTTATAATGATATGTGAAGTTAATTATTAATTTGTACCAATAGCTTACATAGCGATCACCCGCTAGCAGTGGAGCCTTTCGCCCATAGTTTCATAGTGAGCGGGTTCCACGTGCGTACGGCGTTTTATGATAAATCGCCACAAGTTCCCGCGTTATGATCTAAAATTAACTAAACACATATATCACGATACATACGTAACTTAAATATCAACATTAATGTCCGTGATCATGGCAACACTGTGCCCAAGTTTTGGTACATACAATATGGATAATTTAATATAAATTCATAACTATTATATTATTGAGTATGTTGAACATCACGGATTACGCATAACAGCAGATTCCTAGTTCATAAATCGTCCATAAAATATAATTATTGAAAAATAAACATCACCCATTTTACTTATAATAAGAACTACGTTGTTTATTATTTTATTTAGAAACAGTCTTACACGCTTACAGTATTATAATAAGTAAAAATATCAGACCTGTATTAAACTGGCCCTCTGCTGAGCACGGGTCTCTTCTCAATATGAGAAGAGTTAGGCCATAGTTCACCACGTTGGCCCAGTGCGTGTTGGCAGACTTCACACATCTTCGAGAACATAATGAAGAACTCTCACTCAAACAGATATCCTCACGATGTTTTCCTTCACCGTTAAAGCAAGCGATAATTAACCATTTAATAGGCAGATAACTTCGAAAAGTCAGAGATGCGCGCCTTAGGATCGAGATTGAGATATCTGTGTGGCAGTCCAACGCTTTCCCACTAGGCTATCGCTGCCTTGTAGTTATCTTTTTCTTAATACGTATCTTACAGTAACAACTTAGTATCTTAAAGTTATAATATAATTGTTGACCTATAGATTCCTCGATAGTATATAAGTAATGTCACGTAATGTGTCACGTAATCGACTCGCGGCGCACGGCTGCGTGCGCGGCGAGCGAGATGGTGGCATCACTAGTCCCCCTCCGAGCGGCGGCGGCCTATATAAGTGGATCGCGCCCTGGTGGAGTCCTCCTTCTTTCCGCTGAGCTGCACAACGAGTTAAGTGGTTCTTCCTTATAAGAACCACGTAGGAAGCCTTTGAGAACCACGCCCTGAGTCTTATTAATTGTGTAGCTTGCTTTAAGTGTATTTTATATACTCATTATTATTAAAAGTGTTAATTGTTGTACTTTCTTTGAATCATCTCTGCTTAAAGTAACCTCAAGACACCACGCCCCTACAGCAGCGTGGCCTGTCGTCTTCCTAACTAAACCCTTAAGGTTACAGTAATAAACACGATACGGAAGTCTTTCTAAAATATATCGATATCTAAGATATGATACAGGCGAAAGTGTATATTATATTGCTATTTTTATGACATCTCATTATAATTATTCGGCAGAAGATTTTAAACATAAGAATAGAAGGTTTGTTTGTACACGTTTATCTCTACAAACCATTAGGTATGCATATTAAAAATATTGCATATTATAGTTTTCATATTATTCCAATAATCTTTTAACTCATCTTTGCTTAACATATTGAATCATTTATTCGAATGATTCGAAAGATTAATTACGATCCTATATCGCTTGAAAGAAATCACTGTTTAAATATAAAAAGACATATAAACCAAACACAATACTCTCCCACACGTTGACAAGCTCAGCAAGCATTTCAACTTAACCCTTAATAGTCATTGTAACCTATTTTAACCAAACTTATATTAAATCCTATTATGGCGACTGCAAGTTGACCTCCCAAATTTGGATCAGGAAATAGCACCGGGAAATTGAAGAAAAACATAGATGATATCAGAACGTTGTAATCCATCATCGTTTGAATAGGGTTGACAACTGTTTTTGAGTGAAATATATTATGTCACAAACTAAGCATACTTATGACTGCTTAATCCCTTGGCACACAATATTGTCTTACCATGACGCGAATGCCATACATTGAGATTAAACTACTTTAAACGGATCCTAGTGGGAAACCGTTGGACTGCCACGCAGAGGGCTCGAGTTCGAACCCAAGGCGCGCATCTCTAACTTTTCGAAGCTATATGCGTATTAAATAGTTAATTATCGCTTGCTTTAACGGTGAATGAAAACATCGTGAGGAAACCAGCATGTCTGAGAGTTCTCCATAATGTTCTCCAAGATATGTGAAGTCTGCCAACCCGCACTAGGCCAGCGTGGTGGACTATGGCCTAACCCTTCTCACACTGAGAAGAGGCCAGTGCCCAGCAGTGGGACAGTTTAATACAGGGCTGATATTATTATTATATGGATTTTATCGCTTTGTATATGTTATTAAATGTGATAAGATTCCTTTGGTACGTGCTTGCGGGCGATAGTGAGTATGTCAAGTAAGGTATTTTTGTTAGAACAGTTTCAGTAGCACCATGAAATCTGAGAATGTGCCCGGTAGTCAAAAATAGGCTCGCTGTTCTTCACATAGGCTGAAAAAATACAAAGTGTGATATACTACCAACCCCTTAGGAAAAAGTATATGATTATTTAATATTATCTTATGTTTACGCGAATGTTATACATTGAAATTAAACTACTTTATACGGATTTTGTCGTGTTGTTTATTTTTTCAAACACGATTAGCTTTTCGGCAGTTCTCCCCGAGAATATGGCTGAAAAGCAACGTAGACGTTGAAGAAAGTGTAAAATTAAATCTCAATAGTTTTATAATTCAACTAGAAGTAAACAGTAACTAGTTTCAGTGTTTAACAATAGTGTACCAAGGTTTCAAAATTATGTAATAATTAGATTTTGCCTGCGGCTGCACTCGCCTCAATGTAGGAAAGGTTAGGTTTGTTAGTAAAATTATTTTTTTCTGGATGAATGGTACCCTATGTCTTTTTCTGTTCCCTCGACAACGGGTATCCGTAAAATTTCATGATGATGAGTCGAGTAGTTAAGGCGTGAAAGCGTAACAAACAAATAAACAAACATTCGCTTTTTAAAATATTATGGTTAGGATTAGGAGTGTTTTAAAAATAAACAACGCGATTAAAGCCTAATAAAGTAGTTTGATTTCAATGAATAGTATATCTATGGTATGACCTATTAATGATTGTAGTTGGCAACCCTACTTTTGAAGGCTAAATAAGCGGCTTATTGTGACGCCCGCGGCTATGGCAGGTTAAATCTTTGTAATGTTCGCTTACAATTATTAAAACTCCTCATCCGGGATAAAAAAGTCAAGTTGATTGCGATACTGCGTTACCTACTTAAAATTACAACAAAACGTTTTCAACTTAACCCTAATCTAGATTACTAGATTAGGGTTAAGTTGAAAACGTTTTGTTGTAAACGAATGTCCATTGTTTCAAAACGTTTTCAACTCCAGAATTTATAAAAACATTACTCAAGGTAAAATTCAATAACAATATATCTGCCATAGAAATAAGAAAGTTAAATCTATAAAATATTAAATACCTATAGGTATAGACAGATGTGATGTTTTAAAAATTACTGGTAATTGAAAGCTTATTTCAGACAAGACAAATCTAACAAAAAAATTACTGCTTTTATCTTTTCTATCATTTAAGAGAAATATTTTATTTTTTTATTTACATGCCGTTATTATTCATTAGTATTTGCATTCAATTTTGACCACCGGCATGAATCTTAAGGATACACATATCGAGATTATAATCTTATCTGTTAATCCAGGACACGGTCCATATTATAAATGCCAAGTTCCATCAAACTGTTTTCTTTTAAATTTAATTCCCAAAAATGATGTACAATCACACAGAAATACATTTTAGACTGACATCTACTAGATGTAAATATAATATGTAGGTATATAATATTATGACAGTAAATAATTAATTACAGTAACGATACATGCAGATAACAATAATAAAGTTATACAATACTGGGGCCATTGTCAGTTATTGAAAGATATTAATCAATGGGGATTTGATGGAGGCTACGGAACCAGTGAAGATATCTATTTCATAACGGATAGTGTTTGCCTATTCAATAGTTTACGTGTAATTCGGTAACAAACATGCAAACGTTTTAACAAACATTCACAGTTATATATAGTAGGAGGAATAAATATTAAACTACGCAGAACAAAAATAATTAGCAGATTACAATAATAGTTAAAGTTTTAACGCAGAATGGCCAATTGGCAAACATTCAGGTTATAAAATAAAGTGAAATTCGCCGTCCGATTTCTAGAATTTTCGATTTGCGGAATGTTCTATTCACAATTATTGGTCCGATTCGCAGAATGTCAGGTTCACACGTCCAATTCGCAAAACGTCAGGGACATATTGCTTTAAACATACGAGTATACCCCGTGACCATGGCTGCTAAAAAACAACCGAAACGTTGTGAAAAGTGTAAACCTAAATCTGAAATCCTTACTAATATTATAGACACGAATTGTTTGAATGTTTATTAGATTGTTTGTTTGTTACAGTTTCACGCCTAAACTTCTCGACTGGTCGTCATGAAATTTCGCATACCTACACGTTACCAGGTGTACAGAAAAGGTCATAGATAGCTTTCATCGAGAAAAATAACTTTTCTTGAAGGATAGAAAATTCAAACATAGCAGGCAAAATCTAATCCTAAATGTGAGTTGAAATTTTGCATACACGTTGTCAGAGGTACAGAGAACATAGAAAGACAACATAGAAGAACATAAAAGAGAAAAAGGACATACTTAATAGGGTACCTTTCATTCAGAAAAAATAGATACTGTTACTAACCCAACCCAGCCAAACCTAAAATTACATGAGCGAAGCCGCGGGTAAAATCTAGTAGTTAGGTATATAAATATGGCTTCATGAAGTAATTGAAGCGTTAAGCGAAAAATAAATACCCTTTAAATTAGAACATCAAAAATAATACGAGTAAAATTTATACACGAATTTATACAACGACAACCGCGGCTTGCGTCATTAAGCAAGCGATAAACAATTTGAACAGATGCGCTCGTTTGCAACCCTTTTAAGGTACTTATAATAAAAATTGATTGGATCGCTTAAAATTCCTTCCGCGTGCAATGAAAATTAACATTTATTGTCGTTTTCCTACCTGTGTTCCGACGGAAAGTTCGGTATTGACAAGCGATGTATAACGAACTTGATTTCTTTATTGAACATTTTTACATGTTATTACGTATGCTTCTTTACTCTGGCACTTTATTTGTGAATGCATTTTCATTTAATGTTGAGAGTGTGATGTACACGTAGTACAGAGTATACTAATCAGTACACCTTTTTTTTAAATATATAGTTAACAGTAGTATGGGTAAAATATGTATATCCCTTTTACCTACCCCTTTGGAGACGCAGGTCTATGTATGTATTGTATTCAAGGTGTTATTAAGATCTGCTCATATTTGGCGATAACGTGTAATTACATGATATTATGTGGTAGTGTCCTTTCATAAAAAGATACACAATTCGTCATGTAAAAGAGTTTTGACTTGGACTTATTAGAAATATCCATAGTTTACGGCCCAGAGGTTCCCAGACTTTCTTTCTCACAACCACTTTCAAAATTTAGTTGGTCTTGGTAGACTCCCTGCAGCTACATTTCTACCATATTCCTCGTATTTATATATTGGTGAAAATCAAACATTTTTTTTTAATTCTCGGGACTGAAGCTCAAGCCAACATTTTAGTTCTTCACTATCGAAAGCAAATAAATTTTCGTAGACCCCCGCTTACGAATTGTGAACCCCCATTTTTACTTTACGCGAATGTTGTGCATTGAAATTAAACTACTGTATACGGGGAGTCTCTACGTAGCCATGTCTGCTGAAAAGCAACCGAAATGTAGGGGAAAGTGTTAATACAAAAAGTTAAATAGTTTAGTAGTTTTAAAATATCTAAAGTAATTTTTTAAAATAAGCCGCCATAAAACCGTGTATAAATGTAGTTTAATTTAAACTAGCGTTCGCCTAGTGGTCAAAATTCGACCAAAATTCCTACGCTTACTACTTTGTTTTCTTTATTACGTATAAATAAGGTATAGGAAACCATAGTTACAAAGAATTATACGACGTCCGACGAACAATCCCGAAATACTATAATTATTAAACTTCAACTTAAATAAGTACTATTTTAACAAAAACTTCGAAAAATGTTAATTACAATGGAAAAAATCAACAATTATCAAAGACAACTATATTTAAACTTGATATAAACTTTGGACATAACAAAGGAACGCTGAACGTAGTCAAACAGGGCGCTTTTGGGCACATTGTAGACTTCAGATGCCTTTCTCAACGAAATCTTTTTTGACATCACTTTATCAATAGCATTGTACAATGTTTCACGTCACATCTTGGTTTGAGTTTGCCCATGTTAAATCTAAAACAACAAAACACAATAATAATTAATACGTAAAAACCGTCCGGTATTAGGAGACATTTATAGTGTCAGAACTTAGGAACCCTTAGGCTTTTTTTATTTTTTTATTGCCATTGGTGGCAGTCGAGCAAGTGGCTCACCTGATGGAAAGTGGTAACCCCTGCTCATGGACTTCAGCAATGTCAGGACACAGCAAAGCCGCTGCCTACCGTGAAAGAAGAACTCTCTTTAAACCTCGTTTGAAGAAAGATATATCATAGCGCTCGGGAAACACAGGGTACATCCAAGAAAAGTTCTCACTCAAATTGTGTGTTATTAGCAGAGATCGGAATAGGTAGAGCTGTTTTATGTACTTGCCATAGGTTAGAATAATATGGATATTCCCCGAGTCCCGGGATTTGGTTTTTAAGTAGTACTATTCTCGCCTTCGGGACTAATGAAAGATTACACTTCCTTTCTGATGGGTAAATATAAGAAGGACGGGATTAAGGATAATAATAAATAGATAAATTTGATTCATTAAACCACATATATTTTTTTACGTAACTATTTCTTACTCAAGAATCAACAATCATTTAAACATTTTTATTCCGAAGTTGTACAAAAACATATTACCATGCAAATTATTTGTTCCTCAGAAAATCAAAACATTATCAAATAGAACAATATGTATTTACAATAAAATCTTAATTAAAATAATCAATACGCTTCAACAATAATTCACTTATTTAAACAAAAAATGTCATTGGTCTGGTTTGTCTTCAGCTTCACTAGAAGACTGAGTTAGACCAGAGTTAAAATAAATCACCATTATTTTTTCTAAATTATAAAATTTTAATATACTTCTTTTTACATCTAACATCCATTTATATGTGGAAAACGAGCGTTCGACATCTGTTGAAATATCAACAGATGTCGAAATGACGTGAATGACGAAATTTTGTCATACAAATTCGCTTTACTAATAAGTAAAGCGAATTTATATGACAAAATTTCGTCATTCACATCATTTTTCGATAATTTTCCTTCATATTCTCTGAGGATGTCAATGTTATAGCGTGTAATTTTATAGCGTGCTGTTGGCGTACAACAAACGAAAAAACGCTGCTCGTGCGCTTATTGGCTTACATAAACCATTTTTATACATATTGACAAAAATAATGAAATTCAATAAAATCCCGTAGTATCAGTCGGAATCCCGTGGAATATCCATATTAACATCAATGTTTGCGGTCAATGAACCTAAATAGCTCTACCTATTCCGATCACTGGTTATTAGTCATTAAAAAACGCGTGAATTATTACATATTAGTAACATAACAATTATTATTAACCATAATGAAGACCGTCCCATTCTTTAATTAAACACTGCTTATAAACCCCAAAATATTACCTAAAACAAAATTTTTACTAGCCTCAAACTTTGCACAACGCTCCACGATGAACGAGCCCGCACTCACCGCACTGGCTGATGCGCGTTCCTCCTACTGTTGCCAATTTAGCGACTTTGTCGCTAGAAGTGACGACTTTCGTTGAAGTCTCAGCGACAAAAAATAAGATTTGACGACAAAAATGTTTTAGCGACTTATCTGACGACTTTTGGAGTACAAATCAAAACAATTTTAGGGCTTGTAATAAATACATTTTTTGTTAACTCGACACAGAATTATACAGTGCCAAGAGATATATATATGGAATTTTTTTATAAAATCTCCAGCTTGACCTCTTTTTTTTTAGTAATTCTCTACCGAAAAGTCAAAAACCAAAGCAGAATCAGTTTCAGCGACTTTCTGGCGACTTTTGATATAGAATCTAGCGACTCGAATTTATAGGAGTTCGCAACACTGGTTCCTCCCCGCACTTCACTCGGATGTAGCTCTCTAACCGCGATACGCATAACAAATTGGCGCGCTTTTCTAAGCCGATACGTTTAAGGCGTGAAAGCGTAACATGCAAACTCACATTCGCATAATAATATTAGTTAGGATTATAGGTTGTTTTCGCTGAAATGACATGTATCGATAAAGTCAATAATGTTAATAATATTGGCACTTGCCTCAGTGTCGCAGTGATAGTGTATGTGGTTGCTGAATGCTGTGCAAGAGGTCTTGGGTGAAAATTCTCAAGTAAAGGCTTGTCTGTCTTTTTTGTTTTTGTTCATCACCTTTCTTTTGCGCACGATACTATATTGATTTAATTTAATGTCACAAATATTCGAAATTGTGTCTTAAATTGACCCAGCGTGTTTTTAAACTCCGTAATCTATGATTTTCATTAGAACAATCTTGAATTAGAAATTCAATATTCGCTTAGGGTATGAAAAGCCGCAGTAGCTTGTTAGCGATAGCTGATCGGTTTTGATACTGTGTAGGAGGTCTCGGGTTCGAATCCCGGGTCGGGCCAACAAAAAGTTATTGGGTTTTTCTGGAAATCTCAATAGCAGCCCGGAGTTAGGAAGTTAGCGGTGTTAGACACCCCCGTACCTCGGAAAGCACCTAAAGCCCTGCACCTAATCTCTCTCCGGTCGTGTCGGATTACCGTCCCATCGGATCATGAGAGTTAGGGAACAGAGAGTGCACTTGTGTTTGCGCACACATTTGTGCACTATAATATCTCCTGCGCCGATGGCCAGTCTCCGTTAAGACTAGCCACCGAGACCGAAATTCGGTCTGGAGGAATTTATTGTAATATGGACGGCATCTCATTCTCAGTACAAGCATAACGTCAGCTAAACAGATTGGTTGTAATTTGCGGTAGAAAAATGAGAATGCTGTGTATGAGGTCTAGGGTTCGATTGCCGAGATGGACAAAGTATTATTATGTTGTTCTGTTTATATTTTAGTATCAGCATGTAGTCTGAAACTATGCCCGGTAAATGGTAATAAGCCTGTAGGGACACATGTAAGTATGTAAGGCTGATTGCAAGGCAAGCAAAAATGTATGTGTGCGTGAACGAATGTGTGGCCGATCAGTTACTGCGCACTGGTCGGACTGAAAGGTTTTCACGGGGATTTCGGTGAATAAACAGTCAGTTGTGTACCAGAGAACATTCTTTTAATTAATTATCCCCAGAGTTACCTTACGATCAGTGCCATAACTCAAATAACGCTTCATCGACAAACACAGTGAATACAAGCGTTAAAAGCCCTTTATTACGTAGGACTTTAACTCATAATCGTCAAAATTTAGGTCCCTTTACCTTTACACCTATATCTTCAAAGGGATTGGCTTGGAAGATATAAGTCTGAGACAATGTATGTATGAATGTATGTACAAAATGTTTGTTTGTGTAAAAAGTCGAGGAAGTACGAAGTAACTTTTGGAATTTACTTTTAATAATTGACATAATATTACAGGTGATGAAAAAATAAATTACATTTAAAAATAACTACTTGGTTGTCATAGCCAGTGACGACGTGCGGTTGTTATGGTAAGACATTAAAATAATAAACCAGATTTTTTATTCGATTATCGATTTAGCTGTTCGATGATTATTACTCGTATAATAATCGAATAATCGGATGCATAATTTGATAACACTTTGATAAGAGTGCGACACTTTCGTTTTATTACAGACCATTGTGTCGATGATCTTTTTTTATTGGCTGTTATTCGAATCTTGTTATTATGCGGTACTTTACGTATTTATGTGGCGGACGAGTTAATGACCTTTCTTTGCTATTACACCGTGTTCTGAATGTAGATTTTTGGTATTTATCGATGAAGTGGTCATGGGTACGAAGAATCGTTCCATGAATGCATGTATCTACGCAAAGGGGGCTACCCTATACTGGCCACCAGATTTAGATTGTTCTTTATTCTTAATTGAGAATATACACAAACATGTGCGTTCTGTTGAGCTTGGAGCGTGCATGGAACGTAAGGTACTGTATAGGTATATCTAACGGCACGTCATTGAGTATGGCTTATACAAATAGAAGTGGAGCATATCAAAGGTTGATTGAAACTAACTGTTAGGTATGTGAGGCTCTTGATCTGCCTGTACAGATAGATTTTCGTATGTAAGTATTCGAATCAATATTGTTTCATTCGAATTCTGAAGGCCAATGCTCTTAACAAAAACTATTCAAAATAGAGTGTCGATCTATTCTATTAAACGTCAAATACAATTTAAATAAAAACATGACATTTATTTTAGTTTAAAAGAATATAATGTGCTATAAGATAATAAAACTAGATCGGTACTCTATTTTAGACCAATCTAATACCAAAAATAGCCAAAACTATTCGAATGTTATTTCGAAAACACATCGATACTGCATAAAGAAAATTCCAAAGATCACCTATCCTATTAACCTATTTCGACGTATACGTGAAATACCTGCGCTGTTCAGTCCTCTCGTCGAATTCTCGCCGCTGATCTGAGCCCGGGGCGGTTCTAACTAAACTCATTTGTTTCCGATATCGGCTACACAGGCTCGACTACATTTTCTTCACTTCATTCACGTCACGGGAAATGGTTTTCGCGAGCAACGTAGCGACATAGATCAATTTATTGTCAGAGGGTTCACACAGTTATATTTTATCTTTAAATAATAAATAGACTTTGTGCGTTAGTATAGATTTATAATAATAATAAATAATATAATAATAATAAATTTATTTGCACCAAAAATACAACATTACAGAGTTACACTAGGTTATAAAAATAATCTAACATTAGTAACAAAGTATTGGGAGCATCTGCCAGCCGAACTAGGCAAAAAAACCTGTATCTCAGCGTGCAGCGCCGAACCTTATCCGGAATACAATAATTGTTGGACTATTTTCACAAGTAGTTTTTATAATATTATATAACTAGGTATACATTGAACTTGATGGTGCATTTTGGTAAAGGTCTTCATGAGTATGTATATGTGTGTGAATGTATGTATGTGTGTGCGTGCGAGCATGCGCGCGCGCGCGTGTGTGTGTGTGTGTGTGTGTGCGCGTGTTTGTGTGTGTGTGTGTGCGCGTGTGTGTGTGTGTGTGTGCGTGTGTGTGTGTGTGTGTGTGTGTGTGTGCGTGTGTGTTGTGAGTGTATGAAAGTGGCTAAGTATATATTGCATGTTTGATTGGGGAAAAACCAATATGTATGTATGTATATCAGTATTATAGAAGTGCAAGGTATATTTATCTAACATGGAATATTTAATAACTCTTCGGTTTCTTGATATGATAGGTTCTGTAAGTAATTGTGGACTTTCTTCTTACATTGTATCTTATTGAGAGGGTAGATGTCGAGTATTTGATTTGTTTTATTATAAAGATATGGACCAATAAAAAGGAAGAATCGTCGTATGAAAGAAGTTTTAGGGCAGTAAGTAGGGCAAACTGCGTACTTTCTACGTTTGCATAACAGGAATGGACTATAAGTGAGTTCACTGTGTTGTTTTAGAATTATATTCAGAATAAATAATTGGCGTACTGTGAGCACCTGGCTTAATTGATAAACTTGTGCAGTCGGATATAGGATGGGTTTAAATAAATATACTTTCAAAACGGCACGTTGGGCTATCTCAAGACTCTTTAGAATAGTTTTGGAGGCTCCTCCCCAAGATGAAATGCAGTAGGTAAGGATACATTGGCAGAGTGCAAGGTAAACTGATTTTAGAAGATTCGAGTCTGCGACATGTCTTAGATTTTTAAAAATATAAATGAGCTTTCGAACGCGCGCTGATACATGTTTTATATGATCTTTAAAGTTAAGGTTATAGTCTACGGTCACGCCCAAATATCTAACTGAATTAACACGCTCAAGGGGGTTACAAGGGCAGCTTCCTGAGATGTTACAGTAGTGAGGGATTATAGTCAGTGAGTCGATGATTCTGGGTAACTGGCGTAAGCTGAATGTAATATATTTGGTCTTATCGACGTTGAGAGTAAGCAGATTGTCACTAAGCCAGTCTTTTACCCGGTCAAGTCCTAGCTGGGCAGCATAGAAAACCTTCTCCCAAGAGTCATCAGTGAATATGAGAGCAGTATCATCTGCATAGGAGATTATTTGGCCTTGGGGTAAGTTGAGGTTAGTGAGATCATTTATATAGACGAGAAAGAGTGTTGGGCCCAAAATGCTGCCCTGCGGTACACCGTACGTAATGGACGACTCGCTACTCGTATATGAACCAACTCTGACACACTGAGATCTCCCAGTGAGGTAACTTTTGAAAAGTTTAAGTTGTTGGCCCCTAATACCCAGTCTCTCGAGCTTCCCCAGCAAGATAGAAACAGAGATCGTATCAAAGGCCTTGGCAAGATCTAGGAAGATAGACAAACAGTATTTGCCATCGTCCATCGTACGGGAGATAAGTTGTATCAATTTATGTACTGCACGGTCAGTCGATTTCCCGCTACGAAAACCAAATTGATTTTCAGAAAGGAATTTATTGTGTTCAAGGTAATTTATAAGTTTTGTGTTGATAATTTTCTCTAAAATTTTTGACATAGCAGGCAAAATTGAAATAGGTCTGTAGTTACTGATACGATCTCTGTCTCCACTCTTGTGAATGGGAAGGACTTCTGATTTTTTGAAAAGATCGGGGAATATGCCATTTTGTAAGCAACAGTTAAAAATATGGGTGAGAGGAGGAACTAGAATGTGTGCGTTTAATTTAATTGCTTTGTTTGATATTTTATCACAGCCTATGGTAGAATCAGTCTTAAGGTTGGATATGTGGCGTTCAACTTCTCTTTCTGACACGTCTCCAAGCACAAAAGATTTTAAATGTGTGTAGTTTATGGGAGTGTAGATAGATGATGGTAGATGATTTCGGAAACTAGATTCGGCCAAATTTTTACCTACATTGACAAAATAATTATTCACTAGGTTCAAAGACAATTCTGGGGAAGAGGTCAATTGTAAAAGATTTTCAGGATAGTTAGGTTGTTTAGAAGAGTTAGTTATGTTTTTAATAGATTTCCACAAGTCTTTAGGATTATTCTTAGCGGTTTGTAATTGGTTTTTATCATACTGTATCTTAATGTTCTTAAGCAATTTGTTACAAAAATTTCTATAACGTGTATAGATAACTTTCGAGGTCTCGGTGTTGGGAAAAAGTTTGGTTTTTTGATGCAACAAGTCTCTGTTTTTAATACAGCGCAATAACCCTGGAGTAATCCAGGGTTTGATTATACGTTTTCTCCGAGAAACTCTTATAGTCGTGGTGCTAGCTGTCACCGCGTTCTGCATTTCTTTTACGAGGTAATTTAGTGCTAAATTGGGGTCTTGGTACTGGAATATAGGGTTTATATTAATACTTAAAATATGGTATGATAATAGGTCGTAGTTAACTCTATGAATAAATTTAGGTACATAAGGAGTGGACTGTGTGAAACTTAAACAGAATAATACAGGATAGTGATCAGTTAGGGTGGTGTGTGGTATTAGCGTGATGGCGGGATATTTAGTTTTTAAAAGAAGATGGTCCAGGCAAGTCCCACTTGCTTCCCTAGTGATCTCGGTGTGAGCTGGCAGTAGTCCGTGTGAAGCCGTCATGGCTAGGTATCGCTCTCCCGCTGTATCGAGTTTAACGGAATTAATGGGAATATTTATATCGCCTAAAACAAGGATATTTCTATACGAGGAGAGAGAGGTAAGAATTTGATTCAAGGATAATAGAAATGGATCAGTATTTTTAAAAGAAGGAGAACGATACACAGCCACGATTGCAGTATCTTTGCCTTGTGACAAAGTAAGTATATTGCTATCCACAGAATGAGGCTCATCTATTTCATAATTAAGGTGATCTTTTATGTATACAACGACACCATCGTTTTGTTTGGAGTTTTTATGTGTATAGTATGAGCGGTATCCACTCATGATAGGGACATACGATGTTGTCATGAGCCAGCACTCCGTTAGGACGATTATATCACAGTCAAGTTTAAGTTGTGACAGCAGAACCTCCAAACCCGTTATGTTACAATTAATACTTCGGATATTTTGTGTGAATATCAACAAGCGTTTACTTTGGGTGTGTGGAATAAATTTATAGCATTCATCAAGATTGCAGACAAGCGCTGTCGATACCGTTATATTATCTATGTCTGTATTAATTAAATTAGCGTTATCGAATTATTAGAGTGGATATTGGCACATCATGGGTAGAATCCATAACTGTCCCCTTTGATTCTAGAACAAGGTAATCTGGCCGCAGAATAAGTTGTGGTTGCAACAATGTATATAAAAACAGCGTGTGTAGACTATAGTATGCATATACGTAACATCTATTTTGAAAAACGCTTTTGTAGCAACTAAGCCTAATATATTTAAATATGTAAATACATACTGTTGATTGGTTTTTGTATATTGTTGTTTTATTTTGGTTGTAGAATGAATATATTGAATGTGTATAGTGTTTGTGTTGAGTACGGGTGCAAATGTGTAAAGGAAATACATTATACAAAAATAAAAGAAGCTTACAGAAAAGTAAAAGTATGGTTGATAAAATAAAAACATGCATATCGTAAATAAACAAGCTTATATAAAATAGTCATTGCAAGTTAATAAGATCTTGTAAAGCTTGTTCAGACTTGATTATGATTTGTTGGGCTCCTATCTCTTTGCGTAGGAATATGTGACCGTTTTTGGTCCAACAGAACCGATAATTATTCGATTTTGAGAATTCACGCGTTCTATAGAATAATTTTCTCGCACTTGGAGGGAGGTGTTCTCCAATATATACCAGACGTTTGTCACCAGATAACCCTATGCTGTTCGTATTAAGACTTTCGTCCTTGGCACGATTCTTGTTGAAATTGCGAACAGAGTTTATCAGCTGCTGTTTGGTTGGAACGGTAGTAAATTCGGTCACGATAGGTCTCGCTGTGCCCGGCTTACCTGGGAGACGGTAAATGTCCCGGATCTGCGAAGCCGACACAGGCAGATCAACAGCGTCGCCTATTTTGGTTACGATAGTGCACAATTCGGCAACAGTCTCGTTCTCCATAGGTGGTATATTGCGCAATTCCACACAAGACGAGCGCGAAGTCTGTCCCAGGTCACGCAGTTTCTCCTCCAGCTCATTCATTCTGATGGTGTTCGCCTTTCTTTCAGTCTTCAATTCATCAATTTGTTTTCTAAAATCCTCAAATTGAGAGTTTATAAAAGATATCGACTTTTCAATATCATGGTTCGTATTTTGAATTAATACATTTTGTGCTTTGACTTCAGCGATATCGGATACTAATTTATTGAGTGAAATAGTTTGTTGATCAATCAATTTGTTTATATAATCATCCTGTTCCACTTTCCAGTGTTTTAACATGTTTTTAATTTCACGTCTGAGCTCTGCGAAATCGTTGTTCGGGGAATATTCCGGGCGAGGGCGTTTGCTGCGGATTGTTGTGTTTACATTATCGGTTGGTATAACACGAGGAATATCCGAGTCGGTCTCCGAAGTAATAGAGGTTGGAGGTGTGCGCTGTATACGGGACATCATGTTGATAGTATTGATAGTAGGTATAAAATATTTCGTAGCGCTTGACGTAAATATAAGTCGCTGTAGCAACAATTGTCAGCGAGCCGTGTACGTCACACAGTGTCGGCGTGACTCAACGTAGCCGGCGCGAGCGCAAGTAAGAGCGAGCGAGCAATTATGGATACCTTCTTTGTCTCGCGGGGGTGAGGTTGCGATGCGGGGCACTTCACTTAGCGCGCTTGCCACGGGAACGACACTGCAGCTTCGTCGCGACAATATATTCACTTTCACTACTAGTTTAGGGGTTAGATTCCCGTTCACGGTATATTATAATATTGGTATTTTACTAAAAAGAATTGACACACGACCGTTCTCGGACAAGGTTATGGGCGAAGAGGATTTTGTCAATAAATTTCTATATCTCGGGAACAGATTTCTTTTTCTGGTTGTGTCCTTTTCTGTACCCCTGATAACGTGTATGCGAAATTTCATGATGCTCATTCGAGTAGTTAAGGGGTGAAAGCGTAACAAACAAACAAATAACCAAACTCACATTCGTATATTTATAATATTAGTAGGTAAGCATTTTGTCGTGTTGTGAATAATTTAAACTAACGCGTAGAATTGATAAATGTGGTTATTACTTGATTGCCACGCAATAGTTGCCAGAAATACAGACACAATATTATAAGTAGTAACTTAAGGCGAAGATATATTCGTAATAATATGTACAATGTAAAGATACATGTATTAACTAGAATATGTCCGCGACTTGCTCGAATATTTTAAAAATGCAACATTACTTACATGGAACACACTACATATACACACTGCATGTTGAGGCGCTCATAGCCAGTTGCACTCACTGATAGCGAGGTTAAGCAACGTTGGGTGCGGTCAGTCTATAGATGAGTGACCGCTTAGTGGTATTTCATCTGAGCGTCTCCGTGCTTCGGAGGGCACGTAAAAAGTTGGTCCCGGTTGTTGTCAAATTGATAGCAGTCGTTAAGCCACGTCAGAGGCCTACGGGCGGCTTGAACAACTCTTGATAACAGGTTGACCACTAACCACACGAAAAGAGAAGAAGAAGACTACATTTAAAAACTTAATTCTACTAAACGGAATAAGATGTAACGTAGCTTCTAATTCAAGTTAATTACCAACTTAAAACACGACATTAAAAATAGTGTAGTGACTTTTCTTCGAAACTAAAAAGAAACAAACATGAAGAAAATACACAGTTTTGTATTTAATATCATCGCTGTATCATTTAAAATTAGTTGACCTAAGAAATGTTTTTTAAATAGTTTTGTACAGATTACATCAAAGGCAGGATAACTTTAAAATTACCATAATAACATAAACACATAAGATAAGCATATTATTCAAAAATGTTTTTATTATAATAGCTTGGCAAATGATAATCATAAAATCCTCATGATGGTGAGCTATTTCAGCTCCAAAGTAGAAGTACGCGCTCGTTGCGATGATCTCAAAAAAAGCGCGTTGTCTTCAAGGAGGCGAGTTTCTTGTATCCCTTAATCAATGTGCCACCAAAAAACATCCCAGTCTACAATAATAATCTATGTATAAGCGCTCGGAATTACCGAATCGTCGCTGCGCGGGGTAATATAGAGACGTGATGTGGAGGTTCCGCGAGGCGCCGCGAGTATGTAAATGATATGTGCCGTTGTACGTGTAGAGGTGCCGAAATAAGGTTGTATACTGATCCGTCTAGTCGTTTAGTCCTCTTATTGGAAATGGCATAACGTCTGAAATCCCAACAAGGGTAAGCAGAGATGGGACCTATATCAATCAACAATAATTTCAATTCGACGTAATTGTCCCGTTTTATAACATCTTGCAAAAGCAGGTTGAGATTTTAGACTACTATTAAAAATATCAAAAGCAATTTAAATGCATTGCTTGAGAATTAAACTTAGGAGAGTACATACAATTTATGATATTTATGACACTGAAACTAGATTGCTACTGTATTTTGAGCAGATTTTATAACAAAAATTTGACTTTTAAACGTCTATGAAAGTTTTTTCGAAAATCCTACATCGATAAAATGCATAAAGACAATTCCAAATATCACCTATTTTGTTAACCATAGAATAACCATATTAAATCCGCAAGTTTTTTTATATTACGTAAAGGCTAACAAAGCAGTCACCCACTTTACGGTAAAAAGTAAAAATGCCACACAGCAATGTCAAGTACCAGCCAACAATGACAAGCGTTCTCTTTAAAATTTTAGCTGAGCTAATGTTAATTCGATCGTTCGTCGGAAACTAAAAAGTTATGAATACTTCGACAGTTTTTGATATGCTTGTTCCAAATTTCCAAAAGCTTGTTCCAAATTACAAAGCTTGTTCCAAATTTTCAAAAGCTTGTTTCGTAATTGTCACGTGACAAAACAGTGCCACCTTTATTTCCCGTAGCACTTTAGACAAAGCAATTCACACATAGTTTGACACATTATGGTACGACAGTTCGCTAACAAAGCAACAGGTGGACAAATATTTTTTCAACGCTTAACACTATTTATGTACTCGTTTTATCTGACTTTTTTCGTTGTACAATGCTTTTGGTATTGTAAATACTTCTGTGAATTGTATCTTTAGAGATGTAATTCCTTTGTGCGTATAGAATTAGTCAGGGAAACGCAACTAAGGTGCAACCATGTAGAAGATCGCAGCTTTCTTTTGTATTTCCAGCACTAGTCTAAACCCATATGTATGCAAATAATAGGCAGTAAGACTATTGCCATATTATAGGCAAATTGCTAGATGCCGTACTGTTGCATTCTACTTGTCTTGCATCTTGCAATGTCATTAGACATGCGATCAAGAGGTCACAGGTACAAATCCCACCCATTATTATACTACCGATGTGAACCTACTTCTATCACAAGCATCGAAGCTTAGCTGAAAGAATTAAGAAGTATACTAGTCATTTGTGAAGCAAAATGACAGCAATATATAAGAATTATCACTATATCTTCTAAGGATTGATATGAAATAAATGTTACCGCCTCCTTAGTATTGGAATTAGCACCTCAACTTTAATATTACAGCCTCCTTAGTATAAGAACTACCACCTCAACTTCGGCTGCGTCATCGCACTAACTGATTTTTATTTTATTACTAATGTTAGATTAATTAATTATTTTACGTACTAATAATTCATACTAGATTATTTTTAAGAATATAGGCGTGTTTAGTTTATTTTTATGTAAGAATGCTAATGATGTATTTATTATAATTATGTTGTTATATTGATCACGCCGTTATCATTAAAAAGAGGCGTCAGCCATTCTGGTGTTGGTGCGTTACGTTAAGTACGTTTGGTATTTTTATTTCTGCCACAAACCTTTAATAATATAAACTATAATGTGTTGCTCTGTAAACAAAGAAACGACATTTAAAGTTTATTCTTCAATTTATATCAACTCCTTATTATAAGATTGTATCAATTTTTATATCACACCTGATTTTCTTTTTCTCAAATCCATTTTGTTTAGACAATCAAATTCAGAGAATATTAAAAAAAAATAAGCGTCACCGTAAATTTTCCAAAGTTTGCGAGTGTCCCTGGTATACCTTCGTAAATAAAAATAATGTCCTCAAGACTGAATTTATGTCACGGCGGCCAATCTTAACGACAACCAGCTACCTGAGCAGGAAATATTATAGAGCACATGTACATGCGCAAACACGAGTGCACTCTCTGTTCCCTAAGTTTTATCATCCGATGGTACAACAATCCGACACGACCGGACATAGATCAGGCGTACGAGCAATGGCTTTACATGCTTCCAAAGCACGGGAGTGTCAAACATCGCCAACTTCCTAACTACGGCCTAGTATTGAGATTTCTTAGCAGAAAAACCTTATAACGTTTCATTTTGTTGGCCCAACCTCGGTTCGAACCCGAAACTTCATGCACAGCAGTTGCATTCACTACCACTGCACCACGGAGGCAGTATAAGACAGCCCATAATTTAAAACACCAATAAACTTTTCTTCTCCAAAACCTCCCGAAGTTATTTCACAAACCAGACACTAAACTCCTTTAGTGATAGCCACCATAACGGCATCAGTAAAACAATTGTCTTCCATCTTTATTACTCGTTTTGTAGCAGAGCACACAATGAGAGTTACTTTGAAATATGCTCTGAATATTTCGCTATTGTTTCATATAACTGAAGCAACTATGCTTGCAGTATTTTTGTTTAAACATCTCCCGTTTGTACACGGAATATGAGTGAATGAAAATTATATTTATTTCGGTTTTAAGTTTTCTTGTTGCAAAGCATTAAAAATGTGTAAGTTTGTTAGGATGTCTGTTGCTTAATTTAAAATATCAAGAATACATCAAAAAAATGTGTTTCAAATTTCAATAAATACGATAAAATAGTTGTACCTCGAACGTAGTCTATAACAAAACTAAGGTTAAGTGATTGTTACAATTATCCATACCACTTTCACATCTCGCCATGTAACATCTCGACTTCTGATTATTGGATTCCACGGTAAATTACCAAACTTATCGTATCAAACAGTTTGTAATTCTCGCGACAAATACAATTTTATTATCGAAGCTTTGAACGTCTCACAAAAGGAATCAACACCTAAAACTTTCCGATGACCCTTTCTATTCCATAAAAATATACATTAAAGCAAAACGAAGTTGAAAACAGAAGAATTAATTTCGCAGACGCTCACAATCGGCAAGAAACCGACAGAAAGTCCTCGGAACAGGCCTAAAAGACAATTAATTCCCAATCCCCGGCCTACTTTAGCGAAGTTACAAATCAGGGATCCGCCGGCACTTGCCTAATGTCGTTTGCCGGGATTCCACGGAAACTTTGGCCGTTCCGACGTCCCCACGACAGATATAAGGTATTTGATGAATATTTAAACTTCGATAGTTTGCTTCCATTGTCTCTCGGGAATCATTATTGTGAATGACCTTCCTGTTCTAGTTCTGGTGGTCGTCGTTTTTTGGATAAATTGTCATAGGTCAGCTTTGAACAATCAAACTCTGGTCCTAGAATAGTTGGGGTAATATCTTCAATATTGTCGGAACGCCTTTGTTATTCGGCGAATTCCTAAATTTTAGGGTCACCCGAAGCTTTGTTGACTTGGTTTTAGTTGACGTTTTTGCTTGAGCTTCCTGAAATAGATGCTCCAATCGTGCGGTTTCTTCAGAAATGCTGTGACAAATATTTGCAAGTGGTTTCAATATCATTTTAACAGGTAGTTTGTTATTCTACATTTCGTTCAATAAACACATTTTTTTACTATTCGCAGAGTAAAGCACTCAGATTTTTTTTAGGTGGAAATAGTCCACGAGTTTAGCCGGTATAACGATTTATCGATCTAGGCTGGTATAGGATATTTTTTACAAGTAAACTGAATAAAAATCTATGTTCTTTAGCCACTATGTATAAACCCATATACTCGTACATTTCATTTCGCTTTAATGCCAAAATGCTTTAATGAAACAGCGTAATGTCAAAAATCTCTACGCAGACCTTGTATACTATGGCAGATCATCAAAAAAGATCATTAAGAATCCTTAAAAAGTCACAATATTTTTCTTTATCGTTAAAGTAAGCGATCGTTAACTAAATTAACAAAATATTGTGTTATGATTAGGCGAATGTTATACATTGAAATCAAATTACTTTATACAAAGAAATCCGATTTAATCCGTATAAAGTAGTAAACTTTCAATAACTAAATTCTTTTACACATAACCTCGAAAGGTCAGAGCAATGCAATTGAAACTGAGTCCTATGCTTTACCATTTTCATGGTGTTTTCACTGGAATGTCGTTGCTTCCTTTATAAATTGACGTGAAATTTTATATAGAAATTATTTTTCTACACGCCAATAAACTTCCGCTAAAGCTACTATAGTATTATAGAAATATCATCACGGCCTTGTTAAAATTAACGACCAAAATAATGCTTATTCAGCAGGCGCCAATTATACCCTGAATTGATTTAAGAGTCGATCAGCGTAAAAAATAATCGTCACCTAATATTTTGCTTATGATTCTTTTTTTTAATTTTAGTAAGCAACATATAATTTTTTTTTAATACTACGATGATAAACTAGAAAACGATCTACCTATTGGTAAAGGGGTATCATAGTCACATGCTTAGTACATCAAGGTTTCCCTTTAAAAAGTAATCGCTCTGTTGTTAGTGCCAGCAAGATCATATTAACAAAAAAAGGCAAGATCAAATTGGCTTTAATAATAGCGCAACAACTTCTGAAGGAGTCTGAAAACCGTGCTCATGTAGGCACATGACACAAGATTATTTACCTGCCATCATCCGTATGGTAGAGCTGGATACTTCTTAAATCTAGTTGGTTCAGTTTGAGCGAAATCTCAACCTCTGTTTTATATATATATATTGCCTCAATAAGCACATATTTGCCTGCCATCGTAAGTTTACGAATCCAATTTTAGGCTCGAGCTAACTATTATTGTCTTTTTTTCAAGAATGTCTCAGTAGCAACACGACGTCTTAAAGAGCCTGGTCAACAGCATACTAATAGCTGGCCATCTATCGGGATCTAAAACATTGCAGGCGACGTGTATGCGCTATACACCTATGTTCCAGCTAAAGGTGTGAGACTATGTAAGTACACGGTAATATGAACAGAAAAAGAGAACGTTAAGACGGCTAGTGTGTATGTGTGTCAATGGCTCGTCTAGGCCACGCCGCGTGTTGACGGAGGCTGCATTTTTCAACAGCGCGCGCTGTCCCCTCACTGAAGCGTATTTCATGTTTACTACGTGTCGGGCGTGGGGATCGAGTCTCTTGTACGTGGGGCTCGTAACTTTGTAGTGTGAATGTCTTGAAACACAATATTTCGATATTATTTTGCTTTTATAGAGTTCCATTTTAGTATGAAGATTTTCCTTTTTTCGTTAGCTGCTGTAACTGTAAAAGGGTTTTAGGTTAATACAGGTTTTGGTATTGGTTTTTTCCGCCTGGTGGATTAAAAATGTTTCAAAGCTGTCTATTTGTGTTGTAGTGTAGTTATTTAATATCAGTTTCCCTGCGGCCATGGTTGCTGAAAATTGTTTTCATTCTAACTTAATATTATAAATGCGAATGTGAGTTTGTTTGTTATGTTTTAACAACTTAACCACTCGACTAACCATCATAAAATTTCGCTTATACGTTGTCAGGAGTACAGAAAATGACATAGAGTAGGTACCTTTTATCCAGAAATAGGTACTGTTCCCGAGGGATAACTGGTAGGTATATTATGATAGTTGGTAGCTATCGGTAAGAGTTTTAACAAGTTAAAAATGGATTAGATTACTCGTAGTGTTTATACTTTACTTGAAGTTATCAAAAACTATGTTTAACCACTGATATTATCTGGATCAGTGAGAGCTTAAATATGAGTTTAAATGTAGGTAACAAACAACGGTAACATAATAAAGAGATATGATAAAACCACCGAATTCAAAACTACGTTATGATCTGAAATAACAGTTGTAATCCTGATTGTCTAATTCTGACTTTCAACTTAAATTTTCCTAAATTAGCTCTTTTAGTGTTCAAGTTTAGCCACTAATTGCGCCTATCTTATTTTATGGATCTTAAGTACTTTTACTAAGTAATCAATATTAGTGCTTGATGGTACCTATGTCTATTTTCAAATAACACATAAAACTATTTATAATTTACTAGATTTTTGCTTGCGTAAATGCAGGTTATGTCAATTTTCTATAACTTGGGAACTTATTATTTTTCTGGATAAAAGTACTCTGTCCTTTTCTGTACTCCTGAGAATGTGTATACGAAATTTTATAGTGATCGGTCAAGTAGTTAAGGCGTGAAAACGTAACAAAAAATAAACAAGCTCGTCGTCGACTTTATAATATTAACCCATTCGCTGTCCCGTGATAGACATAATAGAAAATCTATAGTTATGTATCATAATTATGTGATTCATCGGACAGGGAACCTGTTAAGTAAGGATTAGTTAAGATTATCCTGCTGTTATTAAAAATGAATATATTTATTACTCCTACTACATGTCCCCGAAAGGGTAGGTAGATATCTAGTACATCCATATAACGCCAATTTCGGTTTAAGGTCACACGTAAAAAGGGGCGAGCATATTACCGTTCACCGGGACCATTCCCAGACCCTTACTGTTACTAAAAATTTCTTGACAAAAAATTCTACTGAAACCGAGACCTCATGCGTAGCAGCCACATTATCACCACCGAGGAAGTCCTACGATACAATAAATAACGTGAAATAAAGTCCCGAATTTATAATATTAGTTAAGATCGTAGCTCGACAGGGGTTGAATTTGCGATACCAAGGACAATAGACTTGTAAACCTCACTTAGCTCATCAAATTAATCGCCAATTCATACATTCTGCTTTAACAATAGATAGGTGATCGCTGATATTGTCAAAATGGTATATTATAGATTCGACCCTATCACTTAAGACTGCGCCGAGCGCAAGACAGCTACCTAACGACAGAGCTCGTGCGGCGCATATTTAAATCGGCGCGCGGTCGCCATAGTAAAATTGTATGGAGGATTTGAAGTGCTTTTTTGATAAATATTGTAACCTTTAAGGTTTTGTTAGGAAGACGACAGGCCACGCTGTAGGGGCGTGGTGTCTTGAGGTTACTTTAAGCAGAGATGATTCAAAGATACTAGAGCAATTAACACTTTTATTATCACAGGGTATACAATTCAAATAAATCAGGGCGTGGTTCACAAGGCTTCCTACGTGGTTCTTGTTAGGAAGAACCACTTAACTTTATGTGCAGCTCAGCGGAACGAAGAAGACTGCCCCAGGACGCGATCCACTATATATAGCCGCCGCCGCTCGGAGGGGGCTAGTGATGCACCATCTCGCTCGCCGCGCACGCAGCCGTGCGCCGCGAGTCGATTACGTGACAATATGTATCCTTATTGTCAACCAATAACTTAAATATTTAGGATGGACAAATCGTAATATAACTATTTATGTTTCGTTTAAGCTATAAAATAGGATAGATTTCTATTGTTATAATCTAAAAATCAGGTAACACGAGGTTACGTTTTTGCAATTTTCGTACAAATTTACGTAATTTTGTAGTCGAAAATATTAATTATTTTAAGTTTTTTACACGGAGTAATTGTAAACACATTCATTGATATGGTAAATGTATATTTTATATTTTTATTAAACAAAAAGTGTTGATTTTATTCACTTAACTGTGACCGCCTGTTTTGGCACATTTCGCTCGGCGCAGTCTTAAGACCTAAAATCATCGTTGCCGCAATTAAGGTATATTATTTATTTATGTTTTATTTATTTGACGGCTTTGATGGCGTAGTAGTTAATGTAACCGACTGCCACGCCTGAGGTCGCGGGTTCGATTCTCTCACAAGTCAAACATTTATGTGCATGAACATGGATGTTTGTCTTGGTCTGGATGTTTCTATGTATACTAAGTATGTATTTACTAAAAAGAAATGCATATATGTTTGTTTATCCATTGTCTAGTACCCATAGTACAAGCTCTGCTTAGTTTGGGCTAGATGGTGTTGTTTGTATGTTATGGAATAATATTATTATTATATTATTATCCTAACTAATATTATAAAAGCGAAAATGAGTTTGTTTGTTTGTTACCTTTCACGCCTAAACCACTGAACCAATCATCCTGAAATTTTGCATATAAGTTGTCAGGTGTACAAAAACGGACATAGGCAACCATTCATCACGAAAAAAATTACTGTTTCCGAGGAAAACAATAATAACGTTCTTATGGTCATAGATGGCGCCACGTGTCTTTCGAATCATAATTAAATTATATTATTACAAGCAGAGTACAACCCGAATTGATTGTCAAATTCTAAATTAACGCAAGCGAAGCCGCGGGCAAAAGCTAGTTTATAATAAATATGTAATAATTATATGTCTGCCTGCACGGATGGCCTAATGGTTTAAGTGGTTGCTTTGCCACTGCTTCTGCGCCGAGTGTAGTTCGATTCCCGTACGGCACAAAAAATATTGTGGTCCACAAATAGTTGTTCGGAGTCTGGATGTTCTTTGTGTCCGTTGTTTGAATGTTTGTCAAGTATCCCGCTGAGCTATCACTGCTTCATGTAATGTAACACACTTCTACCTACGACTATATATTTATGTACCAACCATGTCCCAATGTCCTTTCTAATAAAAAATAATGTAATTCCTTTGATAACGAACGAATCATATTGAAAGTAATTTTGAGGCCCCCATATGACCAATTTTCAGCGATAAACATGTGGAATACGACCACATTGCCAGCTATCTGGGTTAAAAATGGCCTATTTACATATAATATCACCATCAGTTTCAGATAACATGTAAATTTCGCATGCTGTGTGCTCGGCTACTAACAATCAGGTCTCATTATGTATGAAAATGCGAGTGGAAATGTAAAACTGGCTTCAGTTTAAGATAGTCGAGACTTTAGTGTTACCTACTTTATTTATAAACATATGTTACGTCTAGATAGATTCTCGACGTAAGACAGAGGTACATTACAGCGACATTTCGGTTTATTAATATATTTATATCTTATTTAAAACACAAGAAAGTGTCACTCACATAATAATAAGATCAGCCCTGTATTAAACTGTCCCACTACTGGGCACGGGCCTCTTCTCAGTGTGAGAAGGGTTACGCCATAGTCCACCACGTTGGCCCACTGCGGGTTGGCAGACTTCACATATCTTTGAGAACATTATTGAGAACTCTTAGACATGCAGGTTTCCTCGCGATGTTTTCCTTCACCGTTAAAGCGAGCGATAATTGACTATTTAATACGCTCATAACTTCGAAAAGCCTTTGGGATCGAACTCGAGACATCTGCGTAGCAGTCCAACGGTTTCCCACAAGGCTATCGCTGCTAACTAGATATTAGATAAAAATATATAATAGGTACCATAAAGCCTCAAGGCTTCAAATTAACGGAGGAACCTTTTATCGACACCGCATATGAGTGACGCCGTGGCCGTCTGCTAGCAGGCAATAACTTCACAAATCTCATAAGTTATGAGTAGTCGTAAAACACATGCAACTTTGCACACCCTTCTTTAAGCACACAGAATAGTGACCGATGGATATAGGCCCGGTTCCAATATCTAAAGAAGCGTCGTTTTGATACGGACAGTTATATTTTGACATCATTATATTTCGTAAAATAGGTATGACTGTGTTAAAATAAACCGTCAGTAAGTAAAATACTCGTTTTTTTTTTAAATTTAAGAATGGTCTAAAGTATACATACAATGTATTTTTATTTTAAAGACAACGCCTGCACTGTCGTAATTCATATCTCTGGGGAGTCCACAAAGATCAAATAACAACACAACGAAAACCCAGACTCGAGACACCAATTTATGGATCACATATTTTTGGTCTCGTGCTGGATTCGAATGAATAATACTCGGCGTAGTAGTAGTATTGAGGCGACCACTTAAACCACTACGCCATCCGGGCAGTCAAATATTTACCGTTGATGGGATCCCTTCTTTTCGCATAATGTTCTTTGTCCTAATATACTTCGGCATAACGATTTTGGCACAATTTGTTTTGGCATAATAATACTTCGGCATAATTTTTTTAGGCATACATTTTATGTTGGCATAATCATCTTAAGGACTAATTTGTTTTGGCATAAATTTAATAATATTGTTGGTTAAAAATTTAATATGCTGTGCAACAAAAGTTAGTGACAGAACCGAATTGCTGCAAAACCGACTCTACGTAGTCTTATTTGTCCTACCCCTAGAGTGTAATTTAAAATCGTGTAGAAGCGTAGGGGCGAGGTGGCCCGCGGGCTGAGGAGCAGGCGGCTGCGAGCGAGCCGCCGCGGCTGAGGCTGGCCAACAAGCCGAAGCTGCGGTGGTGAGCGAAAGCCGTCTGCAACGATTAGCACGCGTGGGGACGCCGGAGGCCCGCAGCGCCGGAGCCGTGACAGAAACTCTGCCTGCTGCATGCTTGCTTGTTTGCTTGTTTTTTAGAACTTTATGCTTAATACATTTATGCTTTAGAATGTTATGCTTAATCATTATTATGGTTAGAGAAATTATGCTTAAAAAATTATGCGTAAGCTGTTATGCGTAATTATATTATGCGAAAATATAATTATGCCAAACAAAATTATGCTAAGTTATATTAGGTCTTAAAATTTTATGCTAATGGATAGGGATCCACCGTTGATAGGTCACTAATTCGATTCTGGACTCGGGCAAATGTGCTGGGATGTCCTCTTAAGAAATTCTTTATAGAACTTCAAATGATAATAATAATATTATAATAATATTTTATCACAAGCAGCGATAGCTCAGTGGGGAGACCAACAGACTGCAATGCAGAAGGTCTTGGGTTCGAACCCACGTCGCGCACCTCTAACTTTCGGAAGTTATATGACTTTTCGAAATGATGTGCGTATTGATTGGCAATTATCGCCTGCTCCGTGCCTCGGAGAGCACGTTAAGCCGTCGGTCCCGGCTGCCATGAACATCTATGGCAGTCGTTATTGGGAAGTAAGTGCCCTCTAATATCCTGTCACTGGTCTAGCCTTAGGGTATCGATAGCATTCGGGTTGCGGAGGTCAGATGGCAAGCGCTACGTGTAAAAACTGATATACAGTCAAATCCGGTTAGACTAGAAAGCCGATCCCAAGTGACTTGGGAATAATAAAGGCTAAGGAGAAGAATGATATTTTATCACATACACACAACACTATCTAGCCTAAACTAAGCAGAGCTGGTATTATGGGTACTATATAATGGATAAACATACAAATTTCAATATATATTTTGTTTTTTGTAAATACATACATATTATACATATAAACACCCAGACAAAGACAAACATGCACGTCCATGTACACAAATGTTTGACTTGTGCGGGAATCGAACCCGCGACCTCAGGCGTGGCAGTTGGTTACACTAACCACTACGCCATCGAGGCCGCCAAATGCTTTAACGTATAACCTTACCAATTTTGTCGAAGCGTAGGCTCTGCCTACCCACTTACAAATAAACAGGCGTGATACAGTTATAGTTGGCAAGTAAAGCACTTCGAATATGTAAGTAAAGTTACAAATAGTTTCAGGGAACCACTCGCCAAAGTTGAATGTTACTCTAAACTTGCAGTAACGTTGCAACATATTTTACTGGCAGATTGTATGGCCTCGCTACTAGTAAGACGGTACTGTAATGCGTCGAACTAATATACTAGCTGACCTGCGCAACTTCGTCTGCTTCACATAAGAGATTTTCCCCCGTTTTTGCAACATTTGTCATTGATGCTCCGCTCTTATTAGTCGTAGTGTGATCTTTTATAGAAATAAATAAAGAAAGAAAATATTTATTTGACACATGTTGAATTATATACATTTATATGTGCAAAAATTAATTAATTATTGTATTTAATTATTAAGAATAATTGCACCTCAGTAATTATATAATTTAACATCATACAATATAAATAGTAGTCAAATATTTGACAGTTTGATAAGCTATAAAAGGCGTAGCAACTTTGCTATCTGTCACTTCTTGTTGTGTGCTGTAAGTGAACGGACGTGTAAAACTTCCTTGTATCAAAGTTTAAAACTATAAAATAAATAGTTAAAGTGTTTGTACAGTGTGTTATTTAATCCATAACCTCTAATAACACATACCACAAACACATAATAACAAAAATAAAATAAAAAGAAATACTTAGATACAAAAATAAACTTAGCGAAACGAAACCGAAACAGAAAAATAAACAAAATACATATAAAGTAAGTACCAACAGTAGTGTCAAATAGGGCCCAGTTCAGCATGTGTCAGACGAAAGCCTGACGCTGGTTTTCAACTAGGTCCTTTAGTGACTCACGGATATAAACCATCTATAATATAATCAAAGAAAATATAAAAAAATTATATATACATACCATATAAACAGGATAATATTATCAACTTTACACACAGACACAGATAATATACCTAATACACAGATCACGCGACACAAAATTATTTATTGAAAAAATAAAATTAATAATAATAAGACAGAATAAATATAGCCTATAGCCTTCCTCGATAAATAGGTTATCCAACACTAAAGGAATTTTTCAATTCGAACCAGTAGTCCCTGAGATTAGCGCGTTCAACCAAACAAACAAACTCTTCAGCTTTATAATATTAGTTTAGATGTGTACATAGTCTCACGCCTATGACCTTAAAAGGATAAGCAGACGTGTATTAAAACAACATTTCACTTGCTATGATTTTAGCTCACATGTAGGAGCGAGCCTATTGGCGTAATAATATAGTAGTATTACATATAGCACTAGCTGTGCCCGCGGTTTCACCCGCGTTTATAGTTACTGAGTCCTCTGTGGGTCCGTAGTGTGATGTTATATAGCCTATAGCCTTCTTTGATAAATAGGCTATCCAATACTAAAATATTTTTTCAATTCGAACCAGTAATTTCTGAGATTAGCGCGTTAAACCAAACAAACAAACTCTTCAGCTTTATAATATTAGTATAGATTACACTTATTATAACCGTAGGGGTAGACATCTCTGTCTGTCCCCAAGGTGCTGGAGGGATTTTACTCTCACATTTTGACGTATAGCACTTATAGATATCACGTAATAAAAGGTGAACCTATTGCTGTCTACCGGTCACGGTTCCAAATTCTGTGCTACTGTCGAAAACATCTTACCAGAAAAAAATAATAATATACTGACTTGTTTGCCAGGGCGTCGAACCTCAATATCTCATAGAATTAAATCCCGGGTCACAAAAAAATATTATTGGGTCCTTCTTTCAAGAAACTTCTAGTAGCAGTGCGGAGTTTATAACTATGCTTGGTAGACAGCAATAGTACCTACTTACTATTACGTTGGACCTAAGAAGAAGAAGAATCATATCTGGCGAAATATATGTATAACACATCTCTGCCTATCCTTTGAGGGTACAGACTTTAACTACTGATACTATGAGTAATACTATCAAATCATGAAAGACAGGTATCAGATTTCCACCAGTAACTGCAAACTTTACCGAATTGCCTGCCATCGGTGACACAATATCCGATTCGGAAACCTCCATATCTATATTTTATTTATCTAAATCGGCATAAAACATGGCACTAACACCGCGCCGTCGTACATTCACCGGTAATCCAATGTATATATTCCGAAAGTTCCACAATCCGAGAATATTTCTCGTTTATTCGTAAAGTTTCCTTCCTTTATTTGCTTTATTAGTCTTGTGGTAATATTACCGAACGTTATAAAATACCTGAGTTGTTTGAATAACAGTATTATTTGCAGCAAATTGTGGGTGGATTTCCAATTACAGCTTGTTACATTTAAGCAGAATTCGGTACTGGATTTTCGTAGACAACTAAGGGTCAAAATAATTAAACAGAGGGTGTAAACAGCAGTCTAATCAAAATCAAAATATGTTTATTCATTAGGTCACAAAGTAACATTTATGAACGTCAATATTAAGCTTATTAGTGTGAATTTACATTTAAATTTACTATTCCATGTTTAGCAAAACAAGGGCAAAGAACAAATGAGAAGGACTGGCAAGAAAGTCATGGCCACTCTTTGTAATTGCTAAGTTTACAATATTGTTTATTTTTAATTCAAAACAAAGCAGTTCTGTAAAGAGCTACAACCATTACACCACTTGTCACCCAAGAAACACTTAAGAAATAAGTAGGTAGATATTAATAAAAAGTTCGCCTCTATAATTAGTTTATTGTAGAATAACCACTTACGAGTACCCAGAATAAAAATATATTGCAGCCTGAGGTGAAGCCTAAATTGTTAAAATTAGTGATAAGCTAATTGAATTGAATGAAATTGAATTGAATTGAATCTACAAAACCAAAGCCAATACTCAATATTTTATTTGCATTCCACAATGTAGACTTAGATGGTAAACATATGTATATATTTAAACAGTTAATTATAAAACCCGTCAAGCAAAGCAAAGTAGGTGAGAGGAAATTTTAAACTAATACAAGTTAAACGAATATATTTATGTTTTGTAATTATTATTTCGAATCTGGAAGTTTTATCTTTTAGAAATCAAATCATATCAAATCATTTATTTCTGGCTGCATAGGCCCATAGATAAATAAATACCTTAACCTAAATTTACATATTATATAATTTTATAATACATACATACAACACCATCTAGCCCAAACTAAGCAGAGCTTGTACTATGGGTACTAGACAATGGATAAACATTACATATATACTTTTTTTTTTATTGTTTTATAAATACATACATATTATAGCTACATACATAGAAACACCCAGACCAAGACAACCATCCATATGCACACAAATGTTTGACTTGTGCGGGAATCGAACCCGCGACATCGGGCTTGGCAGTCGGTTACATTAACCACTACGCCATCGAGGCCGATTTGATGTTAGTAAATACACCTTAATACTATGTTAGTAAAACTTCACTTCGCAAACTTAACTCGGCTGGTACCAGTCCGCGGAAGCGACGGAATACCACGTCTTGCGACCAAAAGCTTTCGTCCAATACCTTGTGCAGGTAGCAATCGGGTACGCGCACGACAAACGCTTTAAAGTTGACGTTGCGGCGCGACTCCAGCAGCTGCACTCTAGGGACATACTTCAGCTTTTGGCACACGTACTTTACGATGTCCTCCGCCTCAGTGGTGTAGTGCAGGCGCCATATGTACACCGGCGTGTTCGGGGACGCGGCACGCACCTTCAGGTTGGGGTCCACAGGTGCCTTGCCACATCCGTTCTTAATGTTTCGCGACCGGCGCTTCCTCCGTTGCACCGTCACAAAACCATCCTCGGTAGCCCGGTTCGTTGCTTTTGTAGGCAAGGGCTTAGCAGGGGCGCTTGCAGTGACCGTGGGATCAGCTGTTCCTACGATTCGCGCAGCAGAGCGGGGAGGAGCTGTGGGTGCTGGAGCGGGGCTGCGTGACGCGCTTGCAGCGCATAACGCAGGCTCAGCAGTCGGCGCCGGCGACAAAATCGCTGACGCATAACTCGTCGCCGATGTGTTGAGGCATGCACCTCGACGCATGTTCACATTGTTTACACGCGTCGGTGACCCACTTATTGGCACAGACTTGCGTAACGCCTCTAGTTCGATGCGCAAATCTGCAACAGTGACCTCCGATGCACTCAACTTCATCTGCACTTCTGCTAAACTTACCTTTAAAAAGACGATGTCTTTTAATAGGCTAGTGACGTCGACGTGATCGAAAGTGACGGGAGATAACTTGTGTAAGTCTCTCGCCACAAATGTCGGCACGTCATCTGGATCGGTCTCCTTAAGTAGCGTTATGATGTCCTGCAGACTCTTCCTTGTCCCGTCACGTCGACGAGACACCATCTGGTCGCTCTTGTTCAGCAACCGGAACACCAGCTGCTTAGCAGCTGCAATCTCTTTCTCGCTAAAGTTCGACGCACAGATCTAGATGACGGACACCTCGTCCATCACGTCCAGCTTCTGCTGCATGAACACGAGCAGTTCATTTGCCACGAGTGTGTCACTCATGGTAACACAAATAACGAGCGTCGGCTCGCGCCGCGCCTCACAATAATAATATTAATTATTATATTCGCTGCACACGTCCGCCTCAGAGCGTAGTACATGCGATTCAGTTTATACTATAGCAATATTTAATGGGTAAAAAGGTTTTTGCTTGGTTTACAAGTGAATTCATTTTCTCTTTACTTTTTCTAAATTGATTCTTATCTAATATATTTTTTTTATTTTGGAAAGTTGGCCTGTAATTGGATGGTCATGGTCGCACACCTATAATTATTATACACGAAGAAGTAGGTAATGTATTACACCCACATATTATGTACAGTGAGATTTCTTTTTAGTTTCTAGTAAAACAGGTGAATCTATTATCGCCTACCAGGCATAGTGTTTGTGTGAGAGTGTGTAGGTTTCTATGTGTGAGATTGCCTACCCGGAGCGATGATTGAAACGCACAGGTTGAGAGTCAAATGCCAAATGTTTCTTAATACCAATTGTAGAAATATTTATATACAATTACACACATGTAGATACATTATACATCCTACGCCAATTGCATATGTGTGTCCCCATAGTATTTCCCCCTTCTTGAAATTTTTTATTATTAAGATTAGTAAATTTACCTCTTTCAGACAAAACCTAACCTAATAGTACACGACGTGTTCAGTGAGTACAATGGTATGCTATCGCAAAGTATTTTTGTGGTGCGGAGAGTTCGTCCAATATTTAACCAACGAATAAAAAGAACACCTAGACCGGCATCAACTATCTGGATTTTTTTTCGTGATCGAACTCTTAACACTCATTACACTGGCATTGCAGAGGTGGCCACTTAAACCACTTCGTCATCCGTGCCGTCAAATTCTAATCCCCGTAATGTTCCTTGACAAAAAGCCAGCAACAGTTCTTGCCCGACCCGAAAATCGTACTCGAGATTTTATGCAAATTCTCTACTTTTGCGCTCAAGCAAATTATTAACACACTTATCACAATATTCCATTTTCAATTTCCATTTTGTATCATTTTGCCCCATTTAAAAACTACCACTCCGTTTTGTACTCTGTCGTAAACGTAAAAACAACAAACTTGGATACTCCTAAAGTTTGAACCACTTGATTTAAAGTGTTCCCATTTTCAATTAAAGTTACAGCCTTCGCCGGGATACTTGAGATGTGCCCACTTTGACGTGATGAAGTATGTATACACTCACGCCTATATTTACGTTAAGAAGTAGGCAGAAGTGTATAACATAAATATTTTGGCATGTTAAAGAAGTAAACTTATTATACCCATCGTCGATCACATTTCTAAATGCTACTACGGCGAATTATTTTTATTCCTTATCCCTATTCCGTCTCATTGTTGGGCAAAAGTCTGCTCTACATTTCTCCCACATTTTTCCAGCAGTCCCAATTTAGACCCCCGACTTGCCATTTTTTTCAAAAATGTGTCCAATACATCGCGCCACCGTTTCCTTGGCCAACCCCGACGATGGCGTCTCTCTATTGTCCACTCCGTTGTAATATATACCCAGTTTTGAGGATGCATTATGCAGATACGCCACGCCCAGTCCCATTTTAACCTTGCTGCGTTGATGCCAACATCGGTAATATCTGTCTTGGAGTAAATGAATGAAATATGGAATTAAATATTTTCAGATGGCAGTATTGAACCCGGGTTCCTACGATCGGCGGTAAGCTTACAAACTTATGTCATTGGACCAACAGGATAACCATCAGAACTGCCAGAGAAAATATTAAAAAACATAGGTTCAGGCCTCTTTCTCCAAAGGAGTAGGCAGAGAGCTATTAAACCAATATATCGTTAAATTTGATCATTGGTACGCTCTGTAAGGTATTGCCTGCCGTGCACATCCAGACCCCACGCTATTACCTACAAAGAATTTGCTAACAAACCATCAACATCATCCTAATAAATTCGAACCCTAAACTTCAAGCACGGCACCCTAAGCACGGCATACCACGACACTAACAAGACAAGTCAGTTTCAAAAACTAACACGTAAAATAAACTACCGATTTGAACTGACGTTACCTGCCAAGCACATGCGCGCCCCTCAGGCAATAGTTGCTTGTTAAATCCTCTACAGGGTGAAGTCAGATGTAGCAAACTTTTTGTAGCTATAGATATAATTATATTCGACTGCAAACATGGCGTAGTGGTTTAAGTGGTTGCCTCGCCACTGCCCCTATATCGAGTGTTGTGGGTTCAAATCCCACACTTGAAAAAAATTGTGTGATCCACAAATGGTTATTCTGAGTGTGGGTGTTCTGTGTGTCTGTTGTATGAATGTCTGTAAAGTCGGCCGTGACACAGGATTTATTCAAAATGCGTGAGTCCCTATTAAAAAAATACTTAACGGTTATTAGCGCGACGATGCGCTATGTTTACCTTACGTTTCGACCTGGTTATACTAGCCGTAGTAACTTAAAAGTTAAAAAAGAAAAGGACTGTGTGTAGCTGTCTGTATACTGTGCATTAGCTGTGCAGTATCTCTCAAATAGGTAAAGCAGGAGCATGTCTACATATCTATAATAAGCCAAGCCTAACATATTTTATTTTATGATAATAACCCGCACCTTTGAGGTATTATGACTAATGCTGAAATAATATATTTTTATCGACACCCTTTAATTGTTTATTATTCTTATTTGATTTGTTTTATTTCGTATTCGCATGAGTATGTCGTTAAATAAACTTATTTCTTTCTTTCTTTCTTATCTCCGAAGAAATAGCCAGATTAGAGGCATGTATTAAAACCACATTCCGCCAGCTATTGTTTCAGGTCGTCGTAATAGGGATCGAGTATATTGCCGTTTACAGGGTACAGACTCAGTGCTGGCTACTAACGTGGTAGCCCAAAAAGCACTTGAGATCGAGAGGGGTTCGAATCCGACTCATCTCTGCTACAAAGAATTATTTGACGGATATGCCCAAAAACCTTAATCTCCAACCCGGGAATCGAACCCGAAATATGCAACGACAACTACGACTGGCAATACTAAAAATTATTTCAATCAAAACAACTACTTATAGACCACACAATTTTTTGTCCTATGTCACCAAACCCTATTCCCGTGTCTACGTTTAGGGGCTAGGTGACCACCGATTAAAATATTCCGGTATCCTTGCACTAGATCTTGATCGTCAGGTGTAACCACAGCCTTAAAGAAATCGCACCCACGGCTGAAAATCACATGTAATTTTAAACCACAGTTGAAATTAAGCTAGAACAACACAGCGCTAGAATTACAGTACCTGGAATGAAATACGACGATTCAAATACGGAGTTACCAACGTTTCGACTGTTTTACTTTAAAGTTTTATTCCTAGCCCCCTCAAATTTTTCGCTTTGTCTTACTAGCGAGATTTTCAAGCAGTCCGGAGGCTTCATTTGCGGATTTCTCAGACATATCATAATTCTTATATGATCAAGTCATTCGCAGATTTACAAAATACAGAAACAAATTGCATCCTTCACAAAGTACCGACTCTAATTTGGAGTACGTGACCTTAATGTTTTTTAAGCCTGTTCATTTAATTTTCGTTTACAATTTTATGTGACATTTAACAAGTTTAAAAGGCGATCAATAGCATGTTACCTACTATATTATCTATACTAATATTATAAAGCTGCAGAGTTTGTTTGATTGTTTGGTTGAACGCGCTAATCTCAGGAACTACTGGTTCGAATTGAAAAAATATGTTAGTGTTGGATAGCCTATTTAACGAGGAAGGCAACATCACGCTACGACCCAAGGGGGCAGCGCAGTAACTATAAACGCGGGTGAAACCGCGGGCACGTCTAGTATTCTATAAGTGTTAGACAACACTGCCGAACTTTTCTATAATTCACAAGCTATGTTGGCAGCAAATATTTGGATGTTAAGTGTTAAATAATACTATTATTTATCTTTAAAAACCATTATCACGTGCAATATATGTTTATAAATATAGAAAGATTCCTATATATCCGTACCCAAGTGGTTGTATTAAATCCATCGATCAAATATACCATAGATGCACGATCGTCGCTCGAAAAACGGCCCCAACAAAACTGTGCATAAATCAGTCGTATGCACAGTTTCGCTCGCAGCCATTTTACGACCGCGCTAGCAGTCACACGTTTCAGGATGCCAAAGTGTGTAGTGAAAAAATGCAAAAACTATACTCTAAAAGTGCAAGAAAAGGATGGAATGTCGTACTTTCGGTAAGTATAGTTTTGTTATGAAATATTTATTATATTTTGTAGAATTTTGAATATTGGTGCTTTAAATAATATATTTGAAGATATTTTCGTTTAAATTAAAATGCATATATTACGCACCTGTCCCACTCTTGCGTGCGCTGCCCGTAAGCGAGAGCGAATCGACACCGTAGTGGTGTCGGTTGGCGGGTGGAGACCGTACCATATACTTAGTACGCTTGCGTATCGCGATTAACACACTTAGGACGCTTTACATTGACGCGTTTTAACTAAACTATTACAAAATGTTTCTCAGTGGGCGTGCAATGGTTATGCCGGTTTATTTCCTGGATTGCATAATAAATGCAGACACTTATAAGTAAGTAGTACTGGTCAGTGCCACATATTGACGCGGTTTTTGTATGAAAATGTGCATCTATGGTATATTTGATCAAAGATTAAATCTATATTTATTTCACAAGATATATTTTAACATCCCAGTTATTGCGACTGCTAGATCGCACCATAAAAGCAATCCTATGCCACAGGTCGCGCAATTAGGATTAAAATACTAGATACATTTTATTATGTTAACATATTCTAATCTTAACTAATATTATAAATGAGAAGGTGAGTATGTTTGTTTGTTATGCTTTATGCTTACGAAAGCATGAAATTTCGCATACCAGAAGTACCTACAGAAAAGAACATACGATACCTTTCACCCAGAAAAATGTGCTGTTCCCGAGTGGAGCAAAAGATAGTTCAAATTAAATTCAAATTACGTTTATTTGCTAAACACAGGTTTAAAAGATGTCATAAAAAAATTAAAAGTACAGTTCTGTGCTTTGCCAATATTGGCGTACAAATAATTATATATAATATAGTATTCTAATAAATAGACTAATATTGTGCCAGTAGAAGGCGAAGTTTTTTTTTTATACCACTAAAGTGGCAAATAAGCATACGGCCCACCTGATGGTAAGTGGTCACCGTAGCCTATGGACGCCTGCAACACCAGAGGAATCACTTGCGCGTTGTCGACCCTTTAGGAAAGGAAGTGGTAAGGAGAAGGAGCGGGAAGGGAGAAAGAGGGTGATTGGGCCTCCGGCACTCTTAGTCACCAAACGAAACACAACAATTGGAATACTGCTATTTCACGTCGATATTCTGTGAGAGGGTAGTCCTTCCCCGGTCGAGCCGGCCCATTCGTGCTGAAATCAGCGAGGCTCTACTACTCAAAACAATCAAAAAGTAAAACTTTTTGTTGCGATACCCGCTCTACACAGGGAAAGTCCGCGGCGCATGCTAGTATCTAATATAAGTTTAGCTAACTAGCATACTGTGTGTTCTCAATTAATCTTGCTTAGTGCGCAAGTTGTGCGGGCTAGCGGAGGAATAACTAATTAATTGCCAAACAGCGTCATTGGCAAACGAGCGCACTTGGTAATACAAACATAATTTACATGTATTATGAGTTACTGCCTGACTTTTTGCTGGTATAGGAATGTATGCGACTAGTATGCATGTGCCAATAAAAGGTAAGTACCCATAAACCTTTTGCAAACATTAATTGCAATTGGATTCATGAATTACGAGTTTGGGTTAGGTTATTCATTCGTTAGTTGCTGAAATAGTTTCAGTCTTAGCACCTCCTTTTAAGGCAACGAGTTGGCATACTGTGGTGGGCTTAGCCAGTAGGACCTGGGACTTTCCATCTTTCCCCAGTTGAATCCGAAAAAATTATCTTTCGATGCCAAACTGTCTTGTAAATACCTCGCGAAGACGCAAAATACGTGTTGACGCATATTTTGTGTTCGAAGTAGAATACTACAGGTTGCAGTATGCATGGATCCCACGACATGTTCCTTACCAAAGAAGTTCGGTATCGTGAACCGTTTTCAAATTATGGGATTCGAAATCATGACCTCTCGTTTGCAAGTCCAATGTCTTATCCATTTAGTGCCATAAAGTTGCGCTTATTTTTGTCGCCAATTGTCATATCTTGGGTTCAGTTTCCTGGTCCTTTTAATTGTTATTAGAGTCACATGTGTACTTGTGAGACTTACAATTTAGCTGATAGAATATGGATGTTCTTTAGTATGTGTTTTCAATAGCAACACAACATTGTCTGTTTTACTCTGAATCTAGAAAATGGCGATAGCGATACTGGGATCACGTGTAGTAGGAAAATAACTTATTGCCATTTACCAGACACAATTCCAAAACGTGCTACTACAGAAAAATCCTTAACAGAAATACCCAATAACATTTTGACTTACCCGGGAATGAAACCTGAGAATTCTTACACAGCTGTCACATTACTAAGTTATTATAATAATAACATCAATCCAATTATTTCCCAGAAAATATAAGCCTTTTACAAACATATTAAGTTGAGCCTACTAATTATATCTGGCTTAGACATATTGGAGAACTTAGTCCAGCATTATGTTAGTAAGAAATATGTATAGTTGATTATCTTTAGTATATCAATGTAGGCAATACTGCCAAGTAAAATATATCCAGAAATATCAGCGCTGTCCGATATGAAATATTGAAATTGATGTTACTTCGTCAGTTGTAAGGGCTTGCTCTCATGTCGTGAGCTGTTGACTGATATTATTTTGTTTAAATATGTTTTGTTTTTGATTACAAACAAGCATACAAGGTTCTTGCTCGTAAGCGGAGATTCAATCCGCGATCGAAGGTAAGAGATTAAAGTATAGATAGGTTTTCTTCTTTCCTTCTACTCTCTTGCATCCATTCCTTCTTTCCTCCTACTCTCTTACATCCATTCCTTTCAAGTAGGCTGCTGCTTATCAGTTAGACAGCGTGCTTAGCAAGTTTATGTTAGACAGGCAGGTAGGCGGATTGGTTTTTGTTACTTTGAAACTGCATCCGTGATGTTAAATAAAGAAAACTACTTCGGTAAGCAATGCTTCGCACTTACCATCAGGTTTACGGTGACTTGTTTGTCAATGTTAGTAATTAGAAAAATATAAAAATGTTAACGAATCCCAAAAATGCTTGCAAGGTTCGGTGCAGTAGATATTATGGTGCAAGTGTGCAAATACAAGCTCATTCTACACCTTAGCTCCTTTAATCAGATATGATGACAAGTCAACACGATCAAAAAGAGAAGAACCAATGACTTAACATATTTTTCAATGCACGAGATGTGTAACAAACAAAACACTCCCCTAAATTAGGGCTCCTATTGAAATGTTCTTGACAGACAATCGAAATAACTTTTTTGTTGCCCTGATTGTGGAATTGATTTAGAGATCTCAAGTTTAAATTCACTATCACTATGGCACCGGGGCATATGTCGTTTGACGTGATATACGTATCTTTACAGCCTAGTATATATACACATGAACAATTTAAAATTATATGAATTATTACCAACGAGCAAAGTAATACTAGAGGCTGCCAAAGTTCAACATATGTATAAAAATAAATTGTAGTTGGATAACAATTTTTTCTCGAAGCTAAACATTAATTCTAATAAACTTCTGCTTTACTAAAATATGGCGACTGTGTGTCTGCCAACAGTGGCATATTGAAGCTAAAACAAACGAAACCCTGTGCCATAAATGTTATCTTTTTATTTATTAACAAAATCCTTTCTAAATGTATTTTCATATAATATTTTAAGCATAACTGATCATGCGTGGTTAGGTTGCTGTCAACTAAATAAATCACAGGAATGACCTTAGAATATATACAAGGATATGAATGCAATATTTTAAAATAAACTGACTGTGTAAAACTATATTGATAGTTGGCTGAAGGTAATTTACGTGAATGCTCGTATTTTATTGAAATTTAGCAATAGCAAATATCGATTAACGATTAAAAAAATCTTAACATTCCAGTTTTCAAGTAATTGGTATCATTCGGAACTTTGATATTTATTCGATTACGTTGATTGTGTTGATCAATTGTAGGTACATTTTATAATTTTTACCACATTTTAGGTACTGAAACATTTCATAATTACCTATAATCAACGGGCACCGTGGCATCTATCGTTTTAGGTAATTTTTGGCAGACATTCCTATGAATTAACCGCATATATTTATTTTTATTGGCTTTGTCGCTGCTCGTTCAAAAGTTTCACGCCTCACACAATAATAATTCCAATAATGTGCAAGCCAAACTACTAATAGATAGTTAAATAAATAAAATAATATGTATGATGATTGATGTATATGTCAAATTTTAAATAATAAAATTTGAGCACAGCAAGAGGTCAGCACGCACCTTTACTTAAAGGTAGGTCCTGTACCGAATGATATATGTTCGGCAGATTGCAGGGGTCCAATACAGAGGTCGCATTAAAAACGCCGAGTGGACGGAATAATGGAACATTGTGTGCCCTGGACAGACCGAGGGTGGGCTCCGCTGTCAATCCTTTAAAAAATAAATCAATTGTTTTGTAAGTTAAACTGTATTGTTTGCGGTTGTTCGTGAAACTGCACGGATAACATTCTAGTTTTTGTTTAAGGGAACCCTCGCAATTACTAAGCTGTCAATTGATGTGGGTAAATGTTTGCACTCGAGACAAAAGCTTGGGTTGTGTACAAACTATTGTACTTAGACTTTTCAAACATTTGAAACAACGGTTTCAGAATCCACCCAGGCTTTAAGACTTGGGTTTATCTGTGAATGCGTCAGACACAGTGCAAAAATAAAATAGACTTACGCCCGAAGCTAAAAGGTACATATTATGTAGAAAATTTTCCACAATCGAGCAACAGAGATATGATAATCTCTTTTGCTCGATTAGTCCACAATCCGATTGCCATGCGAGTGCATGGCAATCGGATTGTGGACTAATCGAGCAACAGAGGAGAGTTGAAACGTACCTTTAAGCGAGGAGAGTTCCTCTGTAGGAACGGTCGGAAGGCATTGTTTTTTAGTGCCTTCCATGAAAATGTCTGTTCAAACTTCTGGGTGAAACAAATAATAAATCGTATGTAACATAACATTTATTTCACCGGATTCTTGGATGTCTTTTTTTAAAAGAGAGATTTTTTTAAATCGATTTTCCCGCTTTAGGAATAATTCCTATATCGCGGGAGGCTTTACAAACATTCAAACAACGGACACAAAAATCACCCAGACTCGGAACAACTATTTGAAGATCATGCAATTTTTTTTTTGTTTTCTACGGAGTCTGAACTTACGACACTCGCAGCCTAGGCAGTGGTGAAGCGACCACTTAAACCAGAATACATAAACAGTAGTTCCCGAGATTAGCTCGTTCAACCAAACAAACAAACTCTTCAGCCTTATAATATTAGTGTAGACATGTATAATTATTAATTTACCTTATCTCATACCTATATTCCCAAAGTTGAAGACAGAGGTATATTACAGCTTCATCTCTGAAACTATAGCTTTAAGTACCACGTAATAGGGTGTGTGTCTCCCGTGCACAGTTCCAGCCTCCGTGCTGTAAGAAAACGTGAACCGGTGTCTTCTTTGTCTCCATATTACTTCATAATAAACGGACTCGCTTAGAAAAACTCTTAAGTACGTATAATCCATACTAATTTAATTATAGATACATGGTCTCACGCCTATCCCCAGAGACGTAGGCAGAAATATATCTCTGTATTACTTTACACTTACAATTCACTGGCTATGGATTTAAGTCCACAATTGTTTAGTGTTCCTACAAGCAACAACAATGTATCTCAGAATAACCCACTATACAGAATGTGTAAAAACTATAATTCTATCTGCTCTCAAACAGATATTTTCACGTAAAATTCAGCACATTTAAATCTTTTCTGTTGAACTATAATAAACCGTGACTTTTAGTGTAGGTACCCAATCTTGTATATCTTTTGTTTTTATTTTTAAAATTATCATGTATCCTTTCTTCCTTTTCAACTGTTGTGTTAGTTATTTAAAAGTTTAAGCTAATGTAAACTTACACGTGTGTACTGTATATCGCAAATGTTGTGTACAAATGTAACTGGATGTCAGATTTACTCATTGTGTATTATTAAGAATATTATTTGTAATATGCTAACCTGTTATCTGTTGTTGTAGCTACTGAATAAAATAAAATTATAAGGGACGAGCCTATTGTCATTTCCCAGGTACAGTTGAAGTCTCCGTGCTGCTACTGACAATTTAATGACAGGAAAGTCCTATATTATTTTGCCCGACCCGGGAATTAAAACCGAGAGCACGTCGTGCACAGCAGTCACATTCAGAATTTTCTGCGCCACCGAGGCAGTTTTACCTTAACAATAGATATTTAAATTCAGCTTGTGACCACGGCACGTGCGTCCTGACCGCAACGGAGCTAACAAAATACCTACCTAAATATTAAATATTCCAAATTTCTAAACAATTTTGGCACTGCAGTTGAGAACGGTCAGACTGCCAAAGTCTTGGGTTTTAAAAGGTCAAGGCACTTTTGACTTTTCGTCGTAAAATCTGCTTATAATAGCCTGCCTTATTGTCCCGTGGTATGAGTTTAACTTGTAAAACGAACGTGAGGCTGTTCGATCTCCGGATCAGGCCAATTTTTGTGGCAGAGCGAAATCTAGATGGTAAAATGTTTACTCTCCATTACGAAGGATTTAAAAGATAAATGGCAAACTGTAAACAGTAATATGGGATATATTACTACTAACGAATTTGACATTAAAAGAGTAATCATGAACACATATTTAGGTATACTTTACCTCGAACTTCCAGTTCCCTCTGAAGTTACTCTACTGCAAATATCTGCCAACCTCTTAAAAAACAGGCGTGCATTGATAAAATTCTATCTAATACTATAAATGTAATAAGTGTTTGTTTATATGTTACACTTCCACGCCTTAACTACTCTATTATGAGTAGTAGAGCCCCGCTGATTTCAGCATGAATGGGCCGGCTCGACCGGGGAAGAACTACCCTCTCTCAGAATATCGACGTGAAATAGCAGTATTCCTACTGTTGTGTTTCGTTCGGTGCGTGAGAGTGCCGGAGGCCCAATCACCTTCTTTCCCCCTTCACGCTCCTTCTCCTTCCCACTTCCTTTCCTAAAGGGTCAGCAATGTGCAAGTTATGCCTCTGGTGTTGCAGGCGTCCATAGGCTACGGTGAACACTTACCATCAGGTGGGCCGTATGCTTGTTTGCCACCTTAATAGTATAAAAAAAAAGAAAACGATAATCATGAAATTTATGTGGTACACATGGTTCCCCGGCCACGTGTATGTAAAATTTTAGTAAAGGATATAAGGTACTTTTCATTCAGAAATAGTACTGTTTCTAACCTAACCAAGACTTTTACACGAGCGAAGCCGCGGAAAACGTTGTTTTTAATAAAATATATTCTCTACTTGTTAAAAATAAAGCTCTCATCCAAAATTATAACTTTGATTTAAAACTTTTAACTTTCATAAAGAAATAATTGATGATAACAATATGCTCCCACAAAGATCTCATCGAGCTGTTTTTTCAGAACACTTAAATTATTCCAAATTTGTTGAAGCTTTTATAAAAAAAATATACAATTTGCGGCGTAGTTTTAGCCATTAATCATTTTATTAAAGATGATTTATAGGCAGCTACTTGACATTAAAATTCGTGGCTCTGCAGTCTCGAAAGACAAAATAAGTATAAATAGTGGTGACATTTCGCCAATGGTTATTTTCATTACTGCAGTTATAAATTGACTCGCTTAAAAGTCTGAGATACATATTATATTAGGTATCTATATGTATATAATATAGCAAACATAGTTCTTTCTTTTTGTTTTGCATGTCCGGGATAATTTCTGGAATAACTAAACCTATTCCAAAAACTCTGTTAATCATTATAAAGCTTCGTTTTAGATTCACGTAACATAGACTTCTATATATTAATACGTGAAGCGAAAACTTTGGATCCCTTTTTACGAAAATTGGGCGGACGGAGGAGTATGAAATTTCGCACACTTATAGTTTATACAGAGAAGAAGTGACGAATGCTAATTTTTTTTTTTAAATATGCATTAGAAATACATTAAATTAATGAAAAACTACTACACGCATACAACCATTCATTTGACACACGCAGTCGAGGCGCATAACTATGGTTACATATATCGATATATAATGACATAATATGTCAGCAATATCTTACAGGCAAACTTTGGTCGAATTTCGAGCACTAGGCGACCGCTATTACTGATAATTACGTAAGTAAAGCTGAGAGCTCTCAGCTAGGCTAAAACTCATATTAAAATACCTACTTGCGATGCTGGATTGTCACTAAAATCATTCGAATCTTTAATTGAGTTATTTGATGTTTCTTGATCGTTGAGCGTGGACCTTTACAGAATAATGAAAAGGTCATGTGCTGTTTCTTATAATCACAGGAGTTTATAACTGTTTTCAAATGTGTTGCAACAACAATAATAATTATGAATTATTGACATGGCATGGCAGCGACAGCCTAGTGCGAGACCGTTGGACTGCCACGCAGAGGTCTCAAGTTCGATCCCAAGGCGCGCATCTCTGACTTTTTGAAGTTATGTCCACATTAAATAGTTAATTATCGCTTATTTTAACGATGAAGGAAACATCGTAAGGAATCCTGCATGTCTAAGAGTTCTCAATAATATTCGCAAAGATAATATGTGAAGCCTACCAACCCGCAGTGGGCCAGCGTGATGGACTATGGCCTAAACCTTCTCACACTGAAAAGAGGCCCGTGCCCAGCAGTGGGACAGTTTAATACAGGGCTGATATTATTATTATTATACTAGCTATCCCGACAGACGTAGTCCTGTAAACACGAAAAAACACCATATATCTAAACCATTCTCAAATCCACTTGAACACACACAAAAAATTTCATCAAAATCGGTGGAGCCGTTTAGGAGTTTAATTACAAACACACGCACAGAAAATTTATATATATAAAGATTGACATGGACTCTTCGCTACTAACAGTTTGCCAAATGTCATTGGTTCGATTTTCATGCGTATTTGATCCACAAATACCTAGCTGTTTCCAATCGCCTATTGTTTGAATGTTTGTAAGGTGGGGCCTGTGATAATGTTATCTAATCAATCAGGCATTTTATTTTAAGCATTTACGGCTAAACCGTAGCCCTATTTGGCAATATTTTATAAGAAAGTGATGTTTTAACCTTGAAAAATGTTCCTACAAAACGAAAACCCAAATTTACGTTACGAATGTTCGCTCACTTATTATTCTTCATAATAAAAACGCTCATACATAAAACTTACTTACTTAACATAGTAATTTAAAGAGTCGTAACATTGGTTCGCTTATTATTCATATTGCCTCAACATATGTATATATAAAAAGCAGCGATGGAAGTCCGTTGGACTGCCACGCAGAGGTCAAAGTCATAGGCACGCCTCTGACTTTTCTAAGTTATATGCGTATTACATAGTTAATTTTCGCTCCCTTAAATGATTAAGACAATCATTGTGACGAGATCTACATACATATATGAGAGTTCTCTATGATGTTCTCGAAGAAGTCTGTATGAAGTCGCCCAACCTGCACCGGGCCAGCGTGGTGGACTATGACCTAACCCTCCCCACGCCAATAAGAGTACCTCAGCTGGGGGGAGTTTAGATACAGGGCTTTTTTTTAAGTATTTCCAACAAAGGAATATACAATAACATACATTATAAAGCAATAATAAAGTTCTTAGCGTGTACAGTCCTTCAATTATAGGAAACCACAGCTTAAAAATTATAATTACAACTAAACTAACAAACTTAATTAAAGAAATAAACATAAAAAACATAAAACATAAAATTTTTAAATATAACATTCTGTCTCTAGGTATTATATTATGGTATTCGTTGTAATATTCGTAATATTCTAACTAACCAAAGTTTTCGCTTTTATGCCTTTACCACTCTACCAATCATCAAGAAATTTTGCATACACGTTGTCAGGGATACAGAAAAAGACATAGGGTTCAAATAAATACCGTGCCCGAGAGATATAAATCTATCGATCAAATATCTATTTTAACGTGGGCGAAACTACGGGCATAATTTAGTAATCCTAATCCTAACTAATATTATAAAAGCGAAAATGAGTTTGTTTGTTTGTTAACTTTTCACGCCTAAACCACTGAACCGGTCATCCTCAAATTTTGCATATACGTTGTCAGGTGTACAGAAACGGACATAGGCTACCTTTCATCCCGAAAAAATTACTGTTCCCGAGGAAAACAGCAAAAACGTTCTTATGATAATAGATGGCGCCACGTTTCTTACCAATCATGATTGAATTATATTATTACAAGCAGAGTACAACCCGAATCGATTGTCAAATTCTAAATTAACGCGAGCGAAGCCGCGGGCAAAAGCTAGTATATTATACATGCGAATGTAAGTTTGTTTGTTTATTTGTTACGCTTTCACGCTTTAACTACAGTACTGGACCGATCATCATGAAATTTCGTATACACGTTGTCAGGGGAACATAAATGACCTGGTCCAGTGCGGGTTGGCAGTCGGTCGGCTACGCATATCTTGGAGAACATTATGGAGAACTCTCAGACATGCAGGTTTCCTTACGATGTTTTCCTTCGCCGTTAAAGTGAGCGGTAATTAACAGTTTACAGGCATATAACTTCGAAATATCAGAGATGCGTGCTTTGTGATCCAATTTGAGACCCTTGCATAGCATTCCAACGGTCTTCCACAAGGCTATCGCTGCTACTGACCTATATAATAATTAAAGACCTATGCCATAGAAAACATGCAATTTTTATGATAAATTATTATCCTTCAGCAAATAAACCACATCGTTTCTCGGTTGCTGCGTGAATGCAAAACAAACCACTAAACACTTACCATTTATAACATTATTGAGGGTAAGGAGTACAAAAGAGCTATGCAGGTTTACTACTTACTCAAACAAAACAAACTACAGTGCAACTGAATGAACGAGTTGTATACTCGACGGAGTACATTCATTCATTCGCTCACAGCAGACTTTAGTCGAGAGCATTATACACGTAAGGAACAAGTTGTTTGCAGTATAACGCCCCCATTCACTATGAGCAGGGTTATATTCTGTACTAGTTAATGTTTGCGGTTTCACCCGCATTACAACAGGAAGGTATACCGGGATAGAAAGTGCTAACCTGCTAATCCAAGGCAAGGTTTGTTTGTGCTAAGTTTCATCCGAATGCGTTGTAGGCTACCTACGGTGATATTTTTATCATTTGTAATTACACCTGTTTGTATATGATGTGTACAGTATATTACTCGCTCAATTATTGTGCTGGCTGGTCGCTAGAATAGTGGAATGCGAATTCAATATTCAAAAAGGTAGAATATTCTAGGCTCGGTGCGTTAGCGGTGCGAGCCGTCAGTTTGGTACTATTATTTGTATAGATCGGTCTATATTCTATAAATTGTTGTAATTGATGTTATATATTTACCGTGTCATTGTTAAATATCATTCATCTTCTAAGTCGCAAGTAATCATTATACATTAAGTTTTGTGTTTGTTTTTTTTAATTCTTTTTGATATAGGAGTTTTTGTCCAAATAGACACGTCAACTCCATTGTACCTAATTCTAGTTAATACACTATACTATACTAAATCCCTAATTATTATGCCACATAATTTCCTACAAAGGTAAGATTAGCTAAAATAGATACGATTAATCCAACTTCTAACTTATTTAAATTAAATTCCTGAATTAAACATTCTCTTTCGGTTTCGTTCTTAACACACTCCATCAGCAAATGGTTAACGTCCTCGATTTTTCCACATTTGTCACAATTGGGTGAATCCGCTTTTCGCATTAAGTAAGCAAACTTTGCTGATGGGTAATGCCCAGAACGAAGTAAGTCTCAATGCTAACTTTATATATTTCCTACTTAACTTATCATATTCATTAAGTCTGCCTGTATATTTGATTTTGTGTGTGTGTAATAAATAATAAAGGACGAGGATATTACTGTCTACAAGACACAATTTCAGACTCAGTGCTGTTTCTAAAAAAAAATCTGGCACCTCGGTATTGCAATCAGTACTTACGATAGGCCATTCCATTTTTAATTTAATTAAATTTGATAGTTTATTTTGCGTTATTTATCTGCTATCCCATCCTTCATTATACGCCATTCGTAGGGAGAGTAAAGGCTTATGGCAGCAACAGCTACGTTACATAAACAATTTAACCCATAAGATGACGAAAAAATATAAGTACTGGACACACATTGTGAGGTAATCACAATTTAAATACAAACGTGTGAACGAGATAGCATGATAACATTCCAGCTTTAAATGAAATTTACAAAAAGATTTGGTTACAAAGAAAAATTATAAGGCTTACATAATTCTTATAAAGTATTTGTTATATGTACATAGACGCACACCTGTAACCCATGAAGAGATAGACGCAATTTCATTAAATTAACATTTCACCAGCCCATTGTCTTCTGTCGGTCACAGATTTCAAGTTACTACTATTAAGTTGTCAAAGCATATTAATGCCTTGACAAAAAAACATTACCGTTTACTTAGCCCAGAAATCGAACCACATATCTCATGCACAGCAATCACATCCATTACCACTGCGTCATCGAGTCAGAACTTCAATAAGAAATAACTTACAAGTTATTTTCCATTACAGTTTTTTGGACTACACTTCTCTCGACTTATTTACTGCCTAAGCATTTCATATTTCAAAAAACTATTTGCACACGTTTCCAGCTGAAAACGGAAATATTTGAGAGAACGAAATTACGGCGACGGTTCTCAAAGAACTGCCTTACTAAATATGAAAGCGGATACGAATGTAATCCAACTGTGACTACACTGACCATTTCCACTTAGTTATGTCGTCATTTTGAATATTTCTGACTTTGTGAAGAAATACGAATATAGTTATTATATTCTTATGTTGCATGAATATGGGTAGTCGTCTCAGGAAACGATGTACATGTGTAAACATAATGTAGGATAATTTTACTATAGAAGTAAGACTGTAAACGAGCAGTAATAGCTCAGTGGGGAGACCAATACACTGCAATGCACAGAGTCTCGGGATCGAACTCACGTCGCGCACCTCTGACTTTCGATTGACATTTATCGCCTGCTCCGTGCCTCAGAGAGCACGTTAAGCCGTTGGTCCCGGCTGCCATGAACATCTATGGCAGTCGTTATTGGAAGAGTGTCAACACAAAAGATCGCACTGCGTGGATGTGTCGCCGATCTGCACTGACTGGCCCTCACATAAGATAAGATTGTAGACAAATTTAAAGCTATTTTGACTGTTTTATACATTTTTAATAATTCTAGAAAATAGACTAATCTCACTCCGGAGTAGAGTTCATTGCAGTATCGAGGGAGAATTTTCAAATAAGTAAACAACGCATACAAGGGACAACCAAATTCGGAGCAGTCATCTGTGGATCACACAAAATTTTGTTCCATGTTGGATTCGAACCCGCAGTACTCAGTTTAGTGGCAGTTGCAAAGTGACTAGGTACTTAAAACTCGTTTAATTAACAGTGTTAACTCTTGTATTCCATACAATAATAGGCTAAGTTAAGTACTTACCACCAAACGGGCTGTGTGCATATTTGTTACCTATTTATGTAAGTATATAATACTTTAATTTGTACGCTAGAATATGATTTTGGTATTTATTCTGTGTGTTTGGGTGGGTCCATGTGGGTCCATAGTATAGAAGCGTGTTTAAGCCAGGACAACGTCAATCGAGTCTCGTCACTAGCCAGTGATGTATAACAAGTGAGAAACGGCAATGAATTGCCGTAAATCTTAGAGTTCGAAAATTGGTTCAAGCAATATGCAAAGGTCACGTGATACCACGTGACCAAGAGGTCAGAGGTCAAAGGTCATAGTCATTTCGGGGTATACATATCGACTATGCTGAGTCGAACGGCGTTGACCGAACTTACGGTTCTTGAGTTGAAAGTTGAATAACAGACAGACAGACGGACGGACAAAGCTGTGGAAAGCACGGGGAATTGCAATATGAATAATATTTACTTTGCGCATCGGTAACTATTTATGACCACTACGCTATCAAGTCATAAGATTAAATGTCAACCTTATTATGTGCTATACTTGACATCCTCTTCATTCAAAGCGATACTGCTTAAGATTACTCCGACGTAATTGAAAAACTTTGAAGATAAATCTCCTTAAATCTTGATATAATAAAATTGTAAGTAACACCGAGGCTTATAAGAAAACGTCACGCACAACATCTCGATCGTAATCTTTGTTTAAAACCAAATCTAAAAGGCTGATCCCTACTTACACTTGAGACGACGCTCAAAATTGACAATAAACACAATATTTCTTTATAAACAGAATGCCTTGTTGAGCTCACATAAGTTGATGGTTAAGATGGATAGAATTTTTTGTTTATACTACTAAGGTGGCAAACAAGCATACGGCCCACCTGATGGTAAGTGGTCACCGTAGCCTATGGCCTCCTGCAACACCAGAGGCATCACTAGCGCGTTGCCGACATTTTAGGAAAGGAAGTGGGAAGGAGAAGGAGCGGGACGGGGAAAGGCGGTGATTGGGCCTCCGGTACTCCCCTCACTAAACGAAACGCAACAGTAGGAATACTGCTATTTCACGTCGATATTCTGTAAGAGGGTAGTCCTTCCCCGGTCGAGCCCGTTCATGCTGAAATCAGCGAGGCTCTACTAGTCAAAAAACGAATTCCAGGTAGAACCTATATTAATTAGATTATCTGATAGGAAATTCTTAGTAAAAGCGTGGAGTATGGAAATGTGTTCGGTAGACATAAATAGGCTTGCCTATCTTATCTTATTTTATCTTATGTGGGGGCAGTCAGTGCAGACCGGTGACACTTCGACCCAGTGGGATCTTTTGTGTCGACACTCGCCCAATAACTACTGCCATAGATGTTCATAGCAGCCGGGACCAACGGCTTAACGTGCTCTCCGAGGCACGGAGCAGGCGATAATTGTCAATCAATACGCACATAATTTCGAAAAGTCATATAACTTCCGAAAGGGTTCGAACCCGAGACCCCTGCATTGCAGTCTGTTGGTCTCCCCACTGAGCTATCGCTTCTCAAGGCTTGCCTAAACGGTACGCTTAGTTTATGGTACGATAATCACTGCACTAATATGCATGGTGGTTTAAGGGGTCGTCTTGCTACTGCCTCTGTGCCAAGAGCTGTGAGTTCGATCGTTCTACACGGGACAACATTTTTTGCGTTCCATAAATAGTTGTGCTAGGTCTGGCTATTCTTTGTGTCCGGTATTTGAATGTTTGTACCGTCCCCCGCGACACAGAAATCATTCCAAGTGGTGGAGTTGTATATTAAAAAACAAAATAATTAAATATTACAGAGTCTCCAAAAATAATGTCTGTGCTCCTATTGCAAAGTTTAAACTGGTATTCTGTTAGTACACTGTCTTCTTACGGAGCCTGGAAGCTGGAGTCACCGCAGAAAACATTTCTGCGTGTGTATTGTAGCCACACTTTAAGCTAAATCTTATTTTATTTACGTTTTGCACTACTTCTAACAAAATCTCAAGATGTTATAAATAGTAGATAATAATTAAAATAATATCTATTAATTACGATTCTAACATATACTGACTTTATATTGTTTGTTTACTTTCACTGAGGGGAGCCTGGTAATTTGTATGACAGGGAAACCTAGTCCAGATACCAGTCTCCCACAAAGGATCTGTTTTCTACTAATTGTGGAAGAAAAAAAAAAATTTTATTATTATTTATTAGCAAATGAATATAGTATTTAATTAGTACTATAGGTATAATATGCCTGTATTGTAAGCCTGTATTATAGGCGCTTACGGCACCAATAGTGATAAACCTCCAAACCAAAAGAATATCGTAATTCTAAGGCAAGAAATATTTGAGAGCAACCTACGGCATATCATAGCATAGACGTGCAACTTGCGTGACGTATTCTTCAAGTTCGGAGAGAATTAATCTTTTAGAATTGGACACCCATCTAGAAGCAGGACGGTGGTAACGTTGGTTAACCTCGCGGATCGATCGCTAGGCCCGGTAACCACTGCGTCATATACCTCTCATATAAATCACAATAATTCTACTGTTATCAACATCAAAGCCAAATAAAATCTTCACATTTCACGATACCGAAAACAAATAAATAATGACGAATCAGTACCTACCTATCCACGATTTATATTTATACGAGTTATAATATCTAAATTGTATAAAAATAAATGCTATAAATATCAAATTCTTGTTTACAAAGTAGATCAAAGCGTTAGATGAAATATATAATTTATTGTTATTCTGAGTATAAAATACGATAACAGTATACTTTTTTATACATATTATGTCTAATTTATGAGTTCGTAATATATATTTTGATGCAAACTTTTTTATTATAAAAATTATTTATTTTGCTGAAAAATAGGTATATGTATTTATTATAAATAAGTTTAAAAGTTTCACCGATTCCGGATCGTATCCGAGACCTCATGCACAACAGAAGCACTTATTGCTGCTGTGTCACCGTCGTTATAATTTCATATCTTTATTTTTACTGTTATCGCTAAAGCAATATAAAAGCAGTGATAGCCTAGTGAAAGACCGTTGGACTGCCACGCAGAGGTCTCGAGTTCGATTGCAAGGCGCGCATCTCTGACTTTTCGAAGTTATGTGCGTATTAAATAGTTAATTATCGCTCGCTTTAACGGTGCAGGAAAAACATCATTTGTATGTCCGGGAGTTCTCCATAATGTTATCGAAGATATTATTATGTGAAGTATGCCAACCCGCACTGGGCCAGCGTGGTGGACTATGGCCTAACCCTTCTCACACTGAGAAGAGGCCCGTGCCCAGCAGTGGGACAGTTTAATACAGGGCTGATATTATTATTATATCGCTAAAAGCAGTCGTTAATTAATATGTTGCAAACACGATTTAATTGTGTAGTAGAAATCCTTATTTATAGGGAGCATTTAAACCAAACTACTTATGAAGGAGTATTTAAAACAAAAGCTTTGAATGATAAATGTAAGAAGAATTGTATGCGAACTTTTTATTTATGTTACATGATAATTTTAATGCAAGAAGAGATACAAGGTCGGTTAAAACTAGCAAAGCCTTGCTGGTTGCAGCTTGAATATCCATACAGTAGTACTTCCCCAGTCAAACGGATCCCCGTTCGACTAGGTAAGTACTACTCTCTCAAAGAATATCAAAGTCAAGTAGTATTATCTATACTGATGCATTTCGTTTAGTATACTTGCCCCCCATACCCTTCACATAGGCTACGGTAATTGCTTACTATCAGGCAGACAGTACACTTGTTTGCTACCTATATGTGGTAACACTTTATTTCTTCTTTTTACAAGACTATTCCCGCTCTAGTGATCAGACTCTGTGTCGCAGGAGACGTCACAAATAGACTATTAACTGACACAAGACTACCTAGACTTAGAGCAATCATTTGCAGAACGCCTGCCTGCTTACTTTTTCTTGGTATTAATTATGTGGTGCTAAAACATCACAGCCAGTGGCCGATCACCAGGTAAGCTGTTGGCTCGTCTGCCATCAGTAGCAATCATGGAAAGCCCTAAGAATTAGGTGGAACTGCAATAAATTCACTGATGAAGTATCAGTATCCATTATATAAGCTAACGCAACCAAACAACCTTAGGTGGTGTTCTTGCAGTAAGTAGAGTTTTTAGACTCGGCAAAGATGCGCTGGGATAGACCACTTCGTCTTTGATGTGGAAGCTGTAATAGGATTTGGAAGACTGCCCCTGCTACAGAAGCAGTCTTCCAAAGTACTACTAGTTAGTATATGTTACTGCTGTACATATTAAGTTCTCAGGATCAATTCTCGAATCGGGCAAAAGGGTTTTCTGTCAGGACATTCTTTGTAGCAGCATGGAGTCTGGCTCTTGCTCGGCAACTACTCTCCGCTGTTATTATATAACAATTTTCTAACCGACAATTCTTATGACAAAACACTAATCGTGACTCAAACCTAAAACATAACGATTACAATACAACACGATAATTAACTCAAGCCAGTGCACTAAAAAGGCAGCCTGCCAGAAAACCAGTCAAAATACCATCTCGTATTTAACCCTCAGTCGTCTTAAGTACACAGAAGTGTAATAACGTGTGTTACAACAAAGATAGAAGCAAACAATGTATTGCATTTAAGACGTGAACTATGTACATTGATAATAATAAGAAACTGCCATATAAACACAACCCGCAATAAAAGTCCTCGACGCTACTCTACCGACAACAGACAGTTTTAAATTGTGTCAAAGTATAGAACAGCGGAGACTTGGAGTGCAGAAGCGACAATATTAACTTTAATGCCTATTCATTCGATTACTAGCAAGTTGAGTTACATATTAAAGCAGTAGAGCCTCGCTGATATCAGCATGAATGGGCAGGCTCGACCGGGGAAGGACTACCCTCTCACTGAATATCGACGTGAAATAGCAGTATTCCTAGTGTTTCGTTTGGTGTGTGAAAGTGCCAGAGGCCCAATCACTCTCTTTCGCCCTGCCCGCTCCTTCTCCTTTCCACTTCCTTTTATTCCTAGAGGGTCGGCAACGCGCAAGTGATGCCTCTGGTATTGCAGGCGTCCATAGGTTACGGTGAGCACTTACCATCAGGTGGGCCACCTTAGTAGTATAAAAAAAAGCATTACTAGTATTCAATGTCTAAATCAAAAATAATTTATTTATGTAGGTCACTCTTATAAACGAATATGAAACTAAACGAACAAATCTACTGGTTAGTGAGTTTATTAATTAGGTTACTGGCATTATAATTGTGTAATAATATAAATTTACCATATTGGTGACTTTGTACACAGTTACTTTAATAAAAGCTAATGACGTTAGACCGTGAGTAAATTTTATATAAAGTTTAATACGCTGGAAATTGTTACTCTGTGTCTGTATAATATCTTTCATTACAACAATGAACACCATTTTCAAAATTTACGCTGCTATAAAGACTTGTTTTAAGCGAAAAGCTGCTATTGGATATGTAGGTATAAAACTATTTTAGATTTTTATTTGACAAAGTTTTGCTTCTGCGCTTAATCTTGATCTATGATACTACGGAAGGAATGTACAATTATAGTGTATGCTATTAAAGGAAATATTTCAGTTCGGTCCGGTCAGGGCTTAGAGCCGTTGGATAATTGCCAATTCCGCGTGATTGTTACCCTAACAAATTTATATTTTCCGTCTGTACCATGAATACTCTTTGTATTATGAATATGAATACTAGTCTGGATACAAAAGGACACTGAGGACGATGTTAAACTGTTTCTATTTTCGTTGTAATAGAAATCTTATATTTTATACAAAAGAAATAATTTTGACATTACTTACAAGGTAGAAATAAACTAACAGGCTAGGCCTGGAATTGCAAAATAAATTCGGATAGGTTTGTACTTTGAAGCAAATAGTTACATGATCGCTTTGTATCACTGAAGGGGCAGGTAGAGATGTATTGCGTTCACTTTTTATCAACTATGCTAGGTTAGGCTAGGTTAAGACCTACTTGTGACCGGGACACGGCGCAGCACACGCTGGAGGAGTGCCCGGCGTGGGCCGCGGAGCGCTGTGCCCTGGTCGCTACGATTGGCCCCGACCTCTCGTTGCCGACCGTCGTATCCAAGATGGTCGGCGACGACAGGTGCTGGGGCGCAATGAGGTCCTTCTGCGAATCTGTCATCTCGCAGAAGGAGGCGGCGGAGCGGGGTCGTGAGGAAGATCCTTACGCCCCGGAAGTCCGCCGCCGGAGGAGGGGGCGCAGGAGACGCGCTTATGTCGCTCTCCTGCCCCCCACGTAAGGGTTTCGGGTGGCAAGGCTCAGAGGGGCCTGCCACCCACAAATTAAGAACCCCGAGAGGGCGCGCGCGGTGTTCCCGCGCGCCTTCCAATGTCGAAAGTTGAGAGCGGTGAGGCTCTCCCCTGGGGACGACAGGTGGTCGGGTCCGTTTGACCCGGCCCGCACCCACACGGGGGGGCCTGCTATGGATGACTCAATTCTAGCATTTTTCCTGGGTACCAAAAAAAAAATAAGAGTTAAGACCTACTTCTTCTTTTTTTAGCCTAACCTAGCATAGTCTCATAAGTAAGACTATTACTGTTTTCTGAACATTTTTATTCCGGCTATTTGAGAACATTCTTACCGAATAAAACTAATACCCCTTTCCGCTTTCCTGGTGAATATTTTGTCTTTTGTAAAGAACATCTCTTGGTTGGCTTTATCTCTGTAAAAACAACGGAAAAAGAAACACTTAGACCCGACAGAATAATGGACCATACAAATTTTTGCCCCGTGAGAGGATTGAGCAACACTCGGCGCATTGCAGTGGTGAAGCGTACTGTATTGCCTAGCTCCTTCTCAACTGATATAAACTTTTTTTTGCTTGATGCATTGCATGATGATTTTTGAAAATGCTTGATGCACTATCCGCCGGCTAGGGGAAACTGATCTAAACCTAACCCAGCTATTGCAAGATTTATTTCTTAAACATTGCCTAATGGCTTTTGTGAAAACATGACTTACATCGTCAAATAATCCACATTATTCACGCGAGTACCTCACGACAGCTACCTCCTTTCATTGTGCACAAGTTCCGTTACAGCAATGAATGTTTTTTTTTTAATTATAATAATCTTTATTGACATAAGTTTGATACAGTTTAAAACAGAATTTCCTAACACCTGCGTTAGTAAACACTGTGTTGCATGTGCCAGCGTCTTCCCCTTGTATAGTGACAATATTATTTATTACATCAACAAAGATATTGATAGAAAGAATAATAAACAAGCAGCAGATAAAAATTGTAAATGTAAACTAGGGTTATTCTAACAATGGTTTTGTTTAATTTACTTTTTTGTATCGTCGTTTACTTATTTTATTCACAGATTTACTAAAGAAAACAATTGTATATTCTACAAAATTAAGAACTTACAATGTAGCAACATGGAAACCTATTAAATAACTAGGTGAAACAGTAATTGAATACATCTTCCGCGCTAAAGAACGGATAGTTGGATCCATTTCGTACAATTTAACCAACCTACTTGGAAACCTATTTCTATGCTGATCCAAAGATAAAATAAAAATACTTCTAGCTGGTTATTTTCTAGTGGATGTGGGAATTGGTTCCTGCTTCAGTTTCTAAGAATACTTTCTTATACAAGTCAGGTATATATTGTGATAAGGTATTAAAGAATTTAACAAGAAACTGCAATTTCTTAAAAGTTTCTGTTAGTCTGCCCTGTATTTAACTGCAAGAATGGCGCAGTGGTTTAAGAGGTGACCTCGCCACTAAGCCGAATTTCGTGGGTTTGTATTTTTTTTTTGTGGAATAGAGGGGCTATCGAGCAGACGGATCGCCTGATGGTAAGCGATTACCGCCGCCTATGGACACCCGCAACCCCAAAGGAGTTACAAGTGCGTTGCCAGCCCTTTAAAAAGGAATGAAGGAGGGAAAGGACAAAGGAAAGGATCGGAATAGGATCGGGGTAACTGGGCCTCCGGCTCTCTCACTCACCGATACGAAACGCAACAGTACGGGTACCGTTACTTCACGCCGGTATTCTGTGAGAGGGTAGTACTGCGGCTGAGGTGGATAGCCTCTCGGCCATTATTAGAAAGCGCATAGCATCTCTGATTGGGCGGGTACGGAGTAGCACCAACAGCATCCTGAAGGTGGTCTCGGCGAGGCTGGAAGCGGACAGTGGTATTATGCAACACTGGACTCGCTTCCAGCTCGTCAAAGACACTAATATTAATTATATTCACTATCCCTATCTGTAGTACTAATATAGCTTGTAAGAATATATTGTCACTAACACTCTATGGACTTGTTTCCGAAATAAAAACATTTTATTTTATTTATTTATTTAGTACTACCCCGGTCGATCCGAGCCATTCATGCTGAAACCAGCGAGGATCTACTACCTTTTAAATCAATTATTATCTAATTCTAAAGGGACAATATATTGGTGTGATGCACTAATATATTGTCCCGGAACACGCAGCAGGGGTAGGCCTCCCACAAGGTGGACCGACGACCTGGTAAAGGTCGCGGGAAGTGGTTGGATGCGGGTGGCCTAAGACCAGTCTGTGTGGAAAACCTTGGGCGAGGCCTATGTCCAGCAGTGGACGTCTTTTGGCTGACATGATGATGATGATGATGCACTAATGATTGTTCCGAGTGTGGGTGTTCTTTGTGTCCGTTGTTTGAATGTTTGTAAAGTTCCCCGTGACATAGGATTTATTTTTAGTGAGGAAGAAACATCTGCAAAGTATCATACTGTTTTCCTTATGGTTAGCAATAACCGTAACCTTGAACCTTACCCTATAATAGTTTGCAATACCAAGGGTGTCACTCGCGCGCTGAGGACTCTAGGGAAAAGGTATAAAGAAGAGATTAAACTAAACGAATGAGAGAGGTTTGCATGTGAGCTTCCAGAACTTTTACCAGGCGAAACACAGTAACGATACCTTCGTTTCTCTAAGGCCGATTTTTTGTGTGGAATGGGTGTATCCCCGAGCGGGCCGGACGATTCTCACCGTCACCAAATTAGTGGCTGCAGTGGACTCTCACACTAAAATGTATGAACTTCATTCATTGACTTATTACCGTCAGCTGATTAGTTTACCAACATAATATCACAATAAAACTACGTGAAATAAAGAAATTTCTTGAAAGAAAAATGAAAATATCGTATTTTACTACGAACGCTTGAAACTTTAACACGAGAATAGTAATATCGCATAATAATTTTTAAAAACTAAAACTTTATTTTATGTAAGACACAAATGGTTAAAAGCGCTTTTTCACTTTAATAGCTTTTATGTGAACGTAGTTTAGAGCAGTTTATTACTTTTAGTTGGGAGTGTACCTGATGAATAGTGCTTTACTTGGTATCAAGCATACTTGTAACTTGACGGACGAGGGGGTGTGTTGAATAGTAAACTTAAGATTTACGCTACTGCCAATATTAAACAACATCAGTTCTGTCTATAAACAAACTCACTGTCAGGTGTGAGTGATTAGTTTTCTTGCAAAATTTATTTATTTAATTACGTGATTTTACCCGTGGCTGCTCGCGAGATTTTTTTTTAAAGCGTGGTTTGCTTTATATTTTGATAACCCTCACCCCACTCTTTTTTACATTAAAATGATTTCTTTTATTAATCACTCTATCCATAATTTGAATTATTAAAAATAATATTTTTTACTTTTCAGTTTGGTTTTTTAAATAAAGCGTGTTTCTTTGGTCTTTTAACCTATTTTTGTTTTTTTTATTCTCTAAATTATTGTATTGTCATCGGTCCTCTATAAGTCTACAACGTTTAAATGAAATCTGACCGTTTGAAATGGGTCAAAATCAAGTCCAATGGAGTCAGTTACAAACAAACTAACAAACATACAGGTTAAGCTAATAAAAGCGTGTTAAAAAGTCTAGATTATATTTTTCTGTATAGGGGTCCTATGTCCTTTCTGTACCCCTGACAACGAGTATATGAAATTTCATGATGATCGGTCAAGTAGTTAAGGCATAAATGCGTAACAAACAAACGAACTCACTTACGCATTTACAATTTTAGTTATGGAATTTCACTTATAAAACTTTATATATACTAATATTATAAAGCCGAAGAGTTTGTTTGTTTGAACGCGCTAATCTCAGGAACTACTAGTTCGAATTGAAAAATTATTTTGGTGTTGGATAGCCTATTTATCGAGGAAGGCTATAGGCTACATAACATCACGCTACGACCCACGGAACGGCGCTGTAACCATAAACGCGAGTGAAACCGCGGGCACATCTAGTAACTAAATAAAATATTGTGCGTATTAGATAGGTCTTATGGTATGTATAAGAGTATTTGAAAAATTATTTTAGTTTTGGATAGCCTATTTATCGAGGAAGGCTATACGCTACATAACATCACGCTACGACTTACTGGGGCGGTGCAGCAACGATAAAAGCGGGTGAAACCGCGGGAACATCTAGTTAGTGATATAACATTTACAATATATTTACAATTTATTTATTCACTTATTACGTTAAGATGTATCTATTGTTAATTTTCACATGCAGATATGTGCATAGCAATCACAGACTTTAATATTTTTCTACGATATAATATATAATAATATTATAAATTAATTAAATTTAATATAATAAAATACATTAAACAAAATTAAGCATTTATAATGGAACAATAACATAACAACTGGATACAAAATTAATAATTCAACGATAATGGATTAGTTGATAATAAAAATAGGTTTGGTAATAATAACTTAATTGTTATAATATTTGCATTAATAATTTTTATGAATAAAATCGGAAACGTTGTGGTATTCATACTGTTTTATCAATATTATTTGAACGGCCAATTCTAATTCTTTGTTTTTCTTTGTTTGTTTGTAAGTAAATGTTTTTCTGTATTACTTATTATAAGGTCAACCCTAAATGTTTTCAAATAATCTAATATGTTTTGAGTGTTTTGGCCCTTTACTTGTCGTAATATCTCATTCCAAGCAATTGTCTTTTATGAGCCTTTAAGTAAACAACTGGCCTGCACATTACTTTCATTGCCAAATCAGCGCGCAAATATACGCTAAAAGTATATTAAATCGTTTCTTGGCAATAGCTTCAAATAAAGATTTGGGCCAAATATTCCATTATTGTAATATCCTTAAAACAGCTTTAAACAATAAGCTTTTAAAAATATTCTGTATATTATAATCGATATTGACACCTTTATTATGTGTAGTGACTTTATGCTTTTCATAGTATAATATCTATAGTTTATACCTATGATTATTTTGATGCTAGATTATAGACGTGGCAGCCTTATGATTAAAATGATAACTACAGTTTGGATATGTTGTTTTTCCTTTTCATTACAGAAGCAATTACACATAATAATAAATAAACATAACTACGCTATCGCCATCGAAAACCATAGATGGCAACCAAGAACACGGTCTACTTGAACGTAAGCAGTAACCGAAGCCTATGGAAAGGCGAGGGGGGATACGTGCGTAGGAGAAAGGAATCCAAGAATTATGAACGTCAAAATTTATGAGATTAGTGAAGTTACTGAATTAGCATTCAGCTTAGCTGCTGCATACAGGCAAAATGTTTATGAAAATATACTTTCAAAATAAAGAAATCATCAATCATAAACCGCTATATAATTATGAGGCTTTTTGGGTACCTTTGAAAATATAATTAGCTTTATAAGAAGTTAATTATAATATTAGAATGAAGTAGTTCATTCTAATATTATAAACGTAAAATTTTGTTAGTTTCTATGTTTTTTACTAAATCACACGTTAATTATTATTGAGCGGATTTGGATGCATCTTAAGACACAGTTTGACGCGGACAAAAACTATCATTAAAATTAATTTAATGTTATTTATTACTTTTTATGTATAATCTTTATACGCTACACTTATTAGTTTTAAGTCTTTATCCCCAAAAACGGCCATATATAAAATTATTTTTCAGTATCAATATTATATGAGAACGAAAACAATTAAATAAGCGCACTGAGAATATGCTACAGTAGGTAATCCCACCCATTACGGTTTCTTCACCATTTTATACCCTAAAAAATAATTACAAAAGCGATATTATTTGATAGAAATGTGGATGAAAATGTCCGATTAATAATGTATAAGTCTTGGGTAAAGCTTGTCTGCCGCTTGTCATCTAAACTAAGTTCCACAAGTTAACTGAAGCGACGCCATTCTGAAACTGCAGTACTTAAAAAATCGTCTTTATGTATTACAAAATTGAGTAGATGGCCCAGTGGTATATAAAGGTACTTGCCGATATCTAATGCGTCAAAGGATACAAAGCTTCGATGTTTAGTACACAATCATGTGTGAAACTTTGAATTTTAATAAAACTTTGATTTCGAATAGAAGATGTCCTGGATAAAAAATATCACTGCTACTTAGTATAACGGATAATCATTTACATTAGATTCACACAGGCAAAGCGCGCGAGCAGACACTATTTCATTTATAGTAAATTTTTTCTTACTTGACTAATTTGGTAAACAACAAACTGGTTATAAAATCATTCGATTACTGCATTCAGACTATATATTATATTCGTTCTATAATAAATTGTGATAACAAAAATAAAGAAAATACGTAGAGATGTGTCTTTATTATCTGTGCACACTATAAAAGTTTACTAAATAATGCAACTAAGAAAATCGAATATATAAATTTGTAGAATATAATTTATACAAAGCATCTTGATCTTGAATTGCTTGAATAAATACGTATTTCTCTTTCATTTTTCTATTCCAATTTATTATTATTGAGAACTTAACCAAATATGCACATAAAAAGTTAATAATTCTCAGCTAGCTGCAGTGTATGTAGCTGAGTATGAACATTTGTCCGTAACGTACAACAGACTGGGGTCAATGCCCTGGCCGTTCAGTTGCCAATGAACTTAGAAGCTCCATATACTAGTATATTGCTCTATTTACGTCTATGAGATGATAAAAATGGTATTTGGAAATAAAGAAAGCTATTTTGTGTGAATACAATTTTGTAGATTGGGAGTACCTAGTGAGTTTTTATGCAGATTATAAAAGGTGTTGATCGGAATTCTCGCTATATTTTTAGAGATGCTTATTCTGAACTTATCATTCCTATTAAGATTGTAAAATAAAAATAAATGTTCAACTGTATTTAGTCACGGACTGCCTCTGAATTGTCATAAAGTGTAAGTGTATGCATGTCGTCCTACTGTCTATTACAGATTGATATTCAATAATTTTACTAAATTCAAATGATTCTAGTTCCTTAATATTGTTAAATAATCATTGTTATTCGTTGTAGATTTATATAGTTAGTAATATGGTATAATGGCTGCAACATCTTGTTTATATGCGTTGTAAATTACTTAGATATATAAATGAAGCTTTATTATCTTAGTAAACTCACTAACCAATAGATTTTGACATTCATAAGTGTTACATTGTGTCCTAAATGAATATACGAGTGCTGAGTTTGTCTTTAACTTTAAACGCAAATCAGTGTCAATAAAAAAGAATATTTTATATTGATTAATTTGCATTGAGTTAGTTACTGGTATCGGTCTACAACGAAATCGATGCTGACAAGCAAGTTATTGCATATATTTTTTATTTCTTTGTTTATAAATATCTGCCGCTCTAAATCGAGAGCTGTATTTTTTAATAATAACAAAAATCCAAACAATTATACTCGTTACTAATCAATTATTATTTATTAAATACTTTTTCCTACGTAACTTTCATTACTGCATCTTTTTGGACATGTAATACATCCAATTATTTATGAATTTTATTAAAACATACCCAATAGTATTCCCAATTTTAAGTAAGCAGAAAGGAAGGATGGCTTGCAGCCTGTAATAATACTATTATATGTTATTTATTTTAAAATATTTGCTGCATCGAACAAGCTTTTCAAAAAGAACAAACATAGAAAAATGTAAGAGAAAAATTCACTGTTATTTCCGTATCCTATTTACATAGATACCAATGCCTCCGTGGCGCAGCTGTAGTGAATGCGATTGCTGTGCATGAGGTCTCGGGTTCGAATCCCGAGTCGGGCCAATAAAAAGTAATTGGGTTTTTCTGTTAAAAAATCTCAATAGTAGCCCGGAGTTAGGAAGTTGGTGGTGTTAGACATCCCCGTGCCTCGACAAGCACGTAAAGCCGTTGGTCCTGCGTCCGATCTCTCTCCGGTCGTGTCGGATTACCGTCCCATCGGATCATGAGAGTTAGGGAACAGAGAGTGCACTTGTGTTTGCGTACACACTTGTGCACTATAATATCCTGCGCAGATGGCCAGTCTGCGTTAAGACTGGCTGCCGTGACCTAAATACGGTCTGGAAGATAATATACTATATAAAGGCGTGAGACTATGGTATATCCCAGAAATGTGGAGCTGAAGTGTATTTCTCCCACAGTTCGCCAGATATCGTTTTATGTCCCGTGTCATAGTTTCAGAGTCCGACTGAGAAATTGTTTGCCGAAAATGCCAATAACACTTTTTCCAAGCTGTTAATCGAACATGAGCCATCATGCACAGCAGTCACACTCACTATCGCTACGCCATCGAGACAGTCACGTCTTCATCTACATCTATAATATAAATACATACATACATACATAGATTCACGCCTGTTTCTAGAGGGGTAGGCAGAGACTACGGTTTTCCATTTGCTACGATCCTGACACACTTCTCTGGCTTCGTTCATTTTCATCACATTCCTCATACACGCCCGTCGATTCAAGGTGCTCTTAACCTGGCTTTTGTCCAGAACGCCTCCGATCTGATCGAGAAACGTTCGCCTAGGTTTTCCTCTTGCGACTGTTCCATTCACATTAGCCTTATAAACTTTCTTGGTCAGTGTTTTCTCTTTCTTTCCTCTTTCTTATAAATATATATTTTGTTTATAATATGTAAGATAATATCTGGAACTACCAAATGTATTTTAAAAATCTTTCACAAATAGAGAGTATTGATTCTGAGTAACATAATATGTAGGCTATATTTTAATAACATATCACAACATCGAATTCGTGAGTGGAACCAATCTATAGTAATGTTATAAAGAGGATAGATTTGATTCTTTGTTTGTTTGTTTATAATGACTTGAAGGTGTTGTGGGTTCGATCCTCATACGCAACAAAAAATGTGTGATCCACAAATAGTTGTTCCGTATCTGGGTGTCTTTTGTTGGAATCTTCGTAAAATCAGCCGCTACACAGGACTTATTTCTAAAAAACGCATTAAAGAAATGTAAGTTATAGAATTCAGCGCCTGAAGACACCATTTTGTAACTAGATGAAATCATAAACAAGCCCCAGGACATAGTTTATAACTAGGTATTTATTTAGTCAGAAATAAAAATAATTATAGTATTTCTTAAAATTAATTGCAGACACTAATTAGCTTGCAGGTAATGAGATGCCAAAGACTACGACGTCTACAAGATATTTTAAAATCGTAGTTTCTTTTTATTCATTTTATTTTTAAGGTTTTTGGTTTCTTAAGGTAATAAGGACCTATAAGGACCATATTTTGTTCGTTTGTCTGTCATATCTATATAAATAAAAATTAATTGCCATATGTATGACGGAGCATCACTTAAGAATGGCTCGACCGATTTGGCTGTTTATTTTTTTGTTGTCTTTGTAATTGTTTGGAAAAGGTCAGGACAAGGTTTTTATGAACGAATATTTGCGAAATATTTGCGGGAAATGCTGAAAATTTTCATGGTATTTTTATATAAAAAAATAATTGATTGACGTTCTGATATTGAATTTAATTACGTAAAATTAATTTTTGTATAGATTGCCGGGACAACGAGTTTCAGGTCAGTTAGTGTTTAATAAAAAGATCGTGGAGAAAAGCTTTACGGAAATTATGGATTACTTAGAGCGCCAGTCTTGTTTGCCCTTGACTAGTGTTTATAGGAAACATTGCTTCGTTGATCATATGGGATAAGTGCACATAAATATAAGCTTCTTACGGCCATATCGCTATTGCGTTTTTCTCTTAAGAAAATTATCACTAGCAGCAGGGAGGCTGACAATGTGTCGATTTGACAACAGTAAGTGATAGACTAGTGGAAGACTGCCACGCAGAGGTGTCGAGTTTGATTCCACGGCATACATCTCTAGAGGTCAAACTCGGTTCAAAACATTTCTTCGTGTAAATGAATAGAGAAATTTGAACAAGTGTCGTGTTACCTTTGTTTAACTCGGTCAAAAAATTGGAATGGCATGATACTTGAATCAAGAAACTCACCTCGTATAAATGAATCTTTGTTTTTTGGAATTATGTGCGTAATAACCCTTTCGCTGTTCCGTAATAGATACAATAGAAAATCAATTGTTATTCATCGGACAGGGAACCTGTTAAATAGGTAATTATCACTTTCTTAAGCGATGAAGGAAAACATCGTAACGGAACCTGCATGTCTGAAGTGTGAAGTCTACCAAACCCCATAATGTGAGCGTGGTGAATACCTATTCTATACTGTAAAATACTTTTGTTCATCAGTGGTAGTGCTTATAAACAGGCCTTATTAGGCTGCTGTAGGATGAATGCGCGAGTGATCCCTGCGCCCCGGCCATAGATTGTGAGAAGGAACACCGTGGTAGGTTTAGTCGGTATTACCGGGATATCTCCATCTTTTCCCGAATGAATCCGACATAACCCCTCCGCCCGCCCCCGCGATGCATTCCCCCACGTTAAAAAAATGGCCTTATTAGGCTCGCTCTTCATTACATAGAGTACATAAACCGTTGCTGGCAAAATATTAGTGTAATACACCGCTACAGTGCGAGTAATAATTATTGTGCAAAAATATATGCCTAGCAACTCATTTTAACAAGAGCTGACATTTAAGTTTGCATTCGTAGAAGACGACCTTTTTCATAGCGTGGGTGTTAGTCGTAGATATACATATGTAATTCAGTAAAAGTCCACAGCTATGTCATGAAAAATAAGGTTTACAAAAGTTGCGAAAATGCATTTTCTTTTTTTTAGTAATCTAGTTAAGTGGCGATTGTATTTATTTATTCTACACTTTTGATTGCACGGGTGGCGTAGTGGTTTAAGTGGTCGCCTCGCCACTGCCATTGCGTCGAGTGTTATCGGTTCGAATCTCACGCGGGACAAAACTGTGATCCACAAATGGTTGTTCCGATTCTGGGTGATCTTTGTGTCCGTTGTTTGAATGTTTGTAAAGTCCCGCGACGAAGGAACTATTCCTTGTGCGTCAGTTATCTTTAGTTAAAGAAACAAAAAAGGAAATACGTACATATATCTGAATCTGAATGCTTCGGCTGAAGTTTATTACGCCTAAATGTTGTTAATAAGACGGCAACTGGATATAAGTTCCAAGCATGGTATTTACCTGCTACAGATTCAATAACACTGTCTGCCTCGGGCATCAAATTTAGGACCTAACAATAAACTATAAGCTGAGCAGCACAAACTTATACTACGAAACCAATAAAGTAGTAAGAAAATGTTTCGGAATATGTATAATATATTTTTATATTAGTTAGTTAACAGAGAGTTTTCATACTTATCCAAAATGTGTTTTAGTTTTATTTTTGAAGAAGACAGCTCCCGCACAAGTAATAAGTCGCGGAGTACTTAACAAACATACATACAACGCACACTAAATACACCCAAAGTTACATATTAGTAAATTATTACGTAATCAGTACCAACGAAATTTGATTGAAAAATATATAAACGAAGCTACCAAAAGAAATTAAAACCAAATTTATTAAAATCTTTTAGTAAACAAACTGTTTAACGTTCACTAACTAGTCTGACATCACTATTAGGAAACGGGATAGCCGGGGAAGCTGTCACATATCCGCCGTCATTTCAGCTTACGACATTAGATAGCTTACTAATTAAACCCGGCTTATAGCAAACATCCGTTCAACAGACTCAAGAATTAGGCTATTGTAAACAATCGTCATTTTACATCAAAGACACGAAGAAATCTCGAAAAGAAATCACGATTGTTTCACGAACATTCTTACTCGCCACGTATTCAAATTGATTAGTATTTTTATCACGTTTCGCTAAATCCTCTCCCGTGACAATCCTTTTAATTAAACATTAAAACATTCGTTGCCGGCCTATTCCTGACGCTGAACGGATTTAACGTAAAACGGGCTTAATTACGCCTATTTCCTCCATAATTTACAACTGCGTAACTTAACGCTAAAATGTTTGTAGTAAAAAAAATAATTACCTGTTTATTTTTTACAGGATTAATGCATTGCGCAATACGGGCGCGAAATATTTTTATGGTGGTGGACCGGGGAAAAATTATGGTATGTGGTAGGTGGGGGGCGGCGCGGTCCACGCAAACTCGCAGCCATAAGCTCGCTGGATGCCGAGAGAGGCGATCGCGCGCTGTTTCGTGAAACTCCGCATTCGAATCGTGATATCGTTTAAAAATTTTATGTTCGCTGTGACGTGAGTGCGTGTATGGTTACCGTGTGGATTGATATGGAGGTCTGTGTTGTGTATTACTAAAGGAATCGCCGGTTCCTTCCATGGTGAGTTATTGCACATTTTATACAATTTAATTGTTTACATTTTATTTTTACCGGTTTGTGTTTTACATACTTTTATAATCCGTATTTAAACCGGTTATAGAGCAAGTTTTGAATTAAAAATATAACGTTGTTTATTAAGAATAACTGGTGAAATCGATAATAATAATTATTACAATAGCATTTATTCAAATGTTCCCTTTGTAGTTTAATGAAAACGTGCTTACATTTCATTGGGGAAATATTAATTCGTGACACCGTCTTACGCTTGTTTCGTGAAAGATCTAAGCGATAAAATCCTTTTGAATTGTGAACCTTTTGAGTTATAATTATTGTTAATGAGCAATTTAATTAATATTACTTTTGTTGATTATTATTTTAATAACATAATGATGTTTAAAATAATTGTTCACTATCATAATTAATTATTTTGTAAATAATTAATTTAAAATAATATTTACTAAACTGGGATATGATGTTGCATAATTTTAATTTTTACTTTGACTTATATAAATCATCTAAGGTCTCAAAGCTGACTTATGGGCTCTTTCGAGCTAATGCATACTTGTTTTATAACCCGTTAAGGATACGGTACCCTGAAAATGAATATGTAAACTGAGAATAATTTATCCTACATTCTTCCCTTAACAAAATCAAATATTAAATAAGATTCGCTTCAAAAATATTTGTATAAAAATGCGTTACTACATTTTCTTCAAGGAATATTCTGGCAGTCTCATTTCGAAACCTAGGGAGCTGTATTTATTCAAATTACGTTTTCGTTCAGTGCTAGCGCTGTGGAGACATCACGAGCTATAAATTATTTCTGTATTAAAGAATTTCAGGAGTTAAATTGTTGGTGGGTGGTACGTCAACCTAATGTGTAGTGGTAGGTTTGTGTCTGCGTAAAGCAAATATCTTAGGTATGGGTTATAATGTCATTAGCATAATTTGAATGTGTAGGTAGGTATGTAGGTGTGTGTGATAATGAAATAAAGGTAATTGTCGTCTTTATAATAGATTATAGTATTGACATTCTAATTGGCTGCTGTGCCAATACTTTGGGGCAGGATACTATTTGACGGTGATGCGGAGAAATTATAATAAGTATAGGTATGGCGATTATTTAAACTTTACATAATTTACCTAAAGAGTGTACATATTATTTAAACGGCTTTAACATGCACGTCGTAAATAGTACCTATATTATAATATACCGAGCTTAATTCATTCTTTTCTTTTAGTATAAATGAATTTTACATTTTGTCCTTCATACAAAGTTACACAAATAGTTTAGCTTCTCATGGAAAATTCTGTCATTTTCTTTTTCACAAATCTGCTGGGAAATTTTTACTAATTTTTTTATATTCCATAAACATTGTCTTAATTTACTTATTAGGCATTTTCTGTTTGTTTATTTGCCTGATTATTAGATAAATTTTAATGTCATATATATTTGCTTAGTTTATATTCGTCGATATTAAGTTTTAGATATTCAATATTTAATCATTATTATCATTAAGTCATTATTAATCGTCAATGACTAATAATACTGCACTGTTCTTATTTATACGATTACCTATGGTAGGGTTAGCAATTTTTTTTTAAATCTTATATTTGTAATGGTTAAATACATTACAAATATTTACGGCATATTATGACAGTGGAACCATCGGCAAGAGAAGAATGTAGGGCAACGTTTTTAAACCAAATTGGAGACATTCTGGATAAAGGCCAGGCTTAGAGTACTCTTATCCGACGAGCATACATGAATAATGTAATGAGAAGAGATATGCCAGGATCATAGTTAGTGGTAGACTCTGCCTGTCTCTTGGAAACAAGCTTGAATCGCTATCCCACTGCTGGGCACGGGCCTCTTCACACTGTGAAGGCTTCGGCCTTTAATTTATTATAATAGCAATATGCTCATTGAAAGTAGACACATTGAGTAGTAGTATAATATGTTTAGGAATATTTACTTTGAAGCGTTAAAAATAAATTATTTTACACTTTTAAAATTGTTTCGACGGAGTGTGACAAACATTATTTTTTATTATTTTTCGAAGTAAAGAGTTACGTACTAATGCAAGAGTGCACAAAGGTACTTGGCATGTAGGTATATTTGTTAAAGGACCCAGCACACGAACTTATGCGTAGCGTTGTCAACATATTCCAATACTGATAATCATAATATAATTTCTATAACTATAGTAACAGGTATTATATGATTAAGGTAATATTTTTTAAGTACCGTAACTTCGTATGACTTTAGCCCTGAGGGGTGACATTGGCCCTTAATTGAAAAAAGTTTGAAGTGCCCACCAGACCACTGTCATACTTTTTGCCGAAAAAATACACGTGGAAATCAATAGATAGAGCACTATAAACAGTCAGTAAAACAGCTTCTTCCAATTAAGGGCCAATGTCACCCCTCAGGGCTAAAGTCATACGAATTTACCTTAAAAAGTAATTATTATAAGACTTATTTAAAAATTTAAATTGTCAATATTTATTAATAGTTTATATTGATAATGTCTGCACTAGTGTAAACTATATCGCAGGCAAATAACGGTTCACCTCATGTCGCACAGAATGGAAGCTATACACCGAAGATTTAATTCACCGTACTGAGATCGCACGAAAATGTGTCTACGCTAGGAACAGTGAGCTGAGACATCAGCCAGAGAATGATAGTGTACAATTTACAATATGACTGAATTTAGTAATATCTACTGTGTTTGTAATTCACAAGCCATGTTGGCTTGTTTTTCTGGTGACATTTTATATTTCAAATTATCTATAGAAATGTTAATTAGAAGATATCTAGCAACTCTAAATTTACAATTATAATTTACAAGGGCGGCAACCCCACAAACTTGGTGTTAAGCTTCTATTGACCCCCACACATGTCCCAAAAATAAAATTGCGTCCTCTAATAAATGCAATATTAGGTCCTTAAATTATAACATTTCAATGGACTATATGTCCGTTTCCTGGTTCTAAGCTATCTCTCCACCAATTTTCAGCCAAGTCGGTTCAGCTTCAGCAGTTATATATAGAATTTATTCATAGTTGGCTGCTTCAAGTACCAGGCAAGCATAAAATGGAAACAAGTCAATATTCGAATGTTTTAACAAAGTTTAATTTTTTTATTTTTTAACATGATAAAAAGTATACTATGTCCGTTTCCTGGTTCTAAGCTACCTCCCCATCAATTTTCAGCCAAATCGGTTCTGCCGTTCTTGAGTTATAAATAGTGTAACTAACACGACTTTCTTTTATATATATAGATTAATAATTAAATAGGGGAAAAATGGTGTAAAAATTAAATTAATTTATCACCTAGACTTTTCATCTTAGAGTATCTTTAAATCACAGGAAAAGGCTCGTTATAAGTTCCATCCTTCATGCTTAGGTAAGTAAGTAAATGTTTAATGGATGGAATTATTCGTATGACGTATATGTCATACAAATTAAACTGCTATTATGTTTGCCTACGATCGTGACGTCTTGAATTTGATTCCTGTCTCAAGCAGAGAATTATTGCGCTTTTCTGGGGGTACCGGGTACCGGGTATTCTGCTACTCCTTCCCGATCACACAAAAGACACCATCTGGCTATGTATAAATATCTCAAATATTAAACAATATTTTAAAATTAAACAGGAATGTTTTTATACTAAAAATAATTACTAAACTTCGACATTAATTTACTAAAAGTGGATTTTTATGTGTTGTTTTAAATTTTTTAACGCTAGGTATCCGCACACACGATAATTAAAGTTATTTTTAGTCGTTCTATTTTATCTTTAGTTATTTAAAGCGTGTCGTCTTGTTTCTTTTTACTATATAAACTAATTTCCATTTTAACATTTTTCTATTCTCTTCGGTTCTCGATACATGTGGAAAATTCTATGTTTATTATTAAGTAATCTGGGCGTATGTGAATTTGGATGGATATATTCCATTCTATCAACACATATAGGTCTACGCGTATTGACAATGACATGCAAATTTTACATATTTGGCTTACCTTGGTGTTGCAATAGATGGAGTTTAAACCAACGACCTCTTGATTGCCAAGTCGATGCTTTAGGCTACCAGTGCTTTAAATTATTATTTATCTAAAAGCCAATTCCCGTGATAAATGTTCAAAATAAAGTGCCGATCTAATCTCAGTGTCCTAAAAATCTCAAATGTCATTCTCCTAAATAAAGATAAACGTCAAATGTAAAAGTTAATTTCTGTTCACATTTGACATTCATTAGACTAAACCGCAACTCTATTCTCAACATCTTTTATTATAAGATTATTATATTATTTTAAAACTGACCACCATGTACCTACTAAATTGTTACTCATGTTTTACAAAATAAATATCTTTATCTTATCTTATAAGAATATTCTTTCTGGGCACAGGAAATGTATGTTTGAACCAGGTTACACAATAAGAACAATAATTACGAATATACTTTATAACATGTTTTTTAATTGATCATAATGAAATCACGGTCTACTGTAAATTATATTATTATGACAGTTGCTTAGGCTTTCTGGGCACAGGAAACGCATTTTTGAACCAGGTTACACAATAAGAACAATAATGATTTTAAATATTTTTTAATTCATTTTAATAAAATCACGGACCACTGTTAATTTTATATGAGAGTTCGCTTTTCAGGCACAGGAAACGTATTATTGAACCAGGCCACACATAATAATAATTATTACGAAAATACATTATAATGTTTCTTGATTATTTATAATGAAATCACAGGCATATATCATATTTTATTGTGTTAGCTAATGCCGACACTCACGCTGTTTAGTTATTTGTAACGGTGTTTACGATGGGTTATAAATATAGTTGACACTTATTTGTACTCTTAAATAACATTTTGTTGGCCAGTTAGAATGAATTTATCTTAAAATGTTGAGAAAAGAGATAGTATTTTATAGATAATTTATTTGAATAGAAGAATAATTCAGTAGTTTTTGTAAAACAATTAGGAGTCTTAATCTTTTGATATATACTTATATGTAGTTTTTTGCCTGTAGAGGTAGGAAAATGTATATTATACCCTTATTTCGTTAGCTATGACCTTAGGAGGACCTTACAGGAACCTTAGGACCTTAGGAATCTAACAGGGGGCGAACCTGTAGCTCGCTATAGACAATCTCTGATAAGAACACTGCGCTATCCGGACTGGATCGAGACCTCAAACATATCAGTCGCATTCACTAGCCCTGCTATACCGTCAGTCAAATAACAAAGAAAATTTATTTATTTATTAAGTATCTAATGTTATTGACTTGCCGAAATATTTAGTCAAGGTTAGTTCAAACTACAACTTACTGTTCAGAGCATGGAACACGTTAATATTAGCATAGAAAACGAAAAGTTGGTCTCTATTAGGCTAGGGACCCTGTTTTCGTATTCTATACAATCAAAGTGTGTTAAATACCAAGCGATACAATTGTATATGTAATATTCGTTTACACGGATGACGTAGTGTTTTAAGTGTTCGGCTCGCCACTGCGCTGCTCCGAGTGTTGAATATTTTATTTTATTGTTTTTGGAAAACTTACAGCTAAAATGGTACAGTATACACATTTATAACATAAGATACGGGCAATTAAAAGTTTTCACAAGTAAATTGTGTTCAATATTAAAAACTTAAACACTAACATAACACACACTTAAAATAATAAAACAAAACAGAATCTAACTTAAACATTAATACATAGAGCACACATATTTAAATCAACAAAAGTAGAATAAAATTTAACACTAACATACCACACAGATTGAAATTAACAAAAATAAAACAAAATGTAACTGTGACACAAAAAAGTAATACAAAATAAAAAACAAAATATAACTAAAATTACTCTAAAAAATGGATACGCTTTAGCAGCATCCATCACGACTGCTACCAAAAAATTGGGTGCTCAAAACTGCTACCAAAAAATCTCCCACGCGACACTACACACACACGAATTATTCTTAAGGCTTAGTTACCTCATTATCTGTTTTAAAAAAAGAATACTATATTTGTATCAACCGATATATTGTCCAACTGACGATGTAGGCTGCGCTTAGCCGTCCGTCAATTAGAATGACAGCGCTCCAAAAGATTATGTGGTCTTCTTAACTTATTACGTCACAAATCACTATCGCTATCTTTATCTTCATCAATATTAAACAAAGTTAGAACTTCGTAATTTAATATCGTTTAACCGTTGGCTCATTTTATGTATTTGATATAAAATACCTTATTATAATAAAGAGAAAATGATTTTCTATTATGAACATTCAGTTTTCATTATCCTTAAACTGTAAGGAAGTACCATGTTACTGAGAGTGGATCGATTCTATTTCATAAAGGAAAAGTAATAAAATCTTCGTTATGATTTAATCAGACCGTGGTGTGATGCATCTTTATCTAATAAAGAGCAAAGGAAAAAGATATAAAATAAAAAAGCGAAGACTTATTTTCAAATAGTGAGGGTGTTAATAAAATCACGATGTTTATTTTTGTTTTGATGTAAATAACAGTTTTAATTATCCCTAGTTAATATTTAAGCCATCTCTCAACTAAATAACTTTCAAGACCTTGATCAATGATTATTTCTCGAACAACAGCCTGCCGTTGTTACTTTATTATTATTTAACTGACACAAAACGCTGAGTAACGTTTATAGTTGAGCTTTTTTCTAATAAGTCACTAATTAATACTTTGCTACCTCTTACATACTTAAGATTGGTTTATAAGCAAGAAAAAAATGTCCAGTATTTTACTTCTGTCAGATATTCAACTCTGGACTTCACATTAGCTGTGATACCAAAATAAAGCCACATCGCGAGGAAAACATTTAAAAATAATATGAAAAGATATTGCTATCTATATAAGAAAGCGGTAATATTTTAATAATCTTGAACGACTCCCAGAGGAAGAAAAATATATGAACCCCAAAATGCCTCAAGTACAAGGAAAAGCTTATATTTTATTTAACAAGGAATAAAACGGCAAAGAGTGAGCTTTCCATTCTGACACACAATGCGATCAAGTATTTAAAAGCGAATATTTTTACTGCCAAACATAGATACATTTAAATTCCTGATGGTGTATGTAGCTTTGTTTGTTGACACGAAGCTACATACACCATCAGGCATTTAAATGTGCATTGTGCTATAATTAAGTCTCAATAAAACGACATTTTTGGACAATTAAGTTCGAAGTAAAAATACAGCCTACCTGATGATAAGCAGTTGCGGTGGCTGATGATAGCTGTAGTAATTCATGTTTTATAATTTTCCCTCTCATATTACTTATTTACCAACTACGATTTCGAGTTAGAGTTAAAGCGTTGGTAGCCCAGAGGATAAATAAGGCATTGAACTTACGATTAAGTCATAGCTTAGAATTACACCCATTACACTATTTATATGAATTCACTTCCTATAGAAGCATTCCACCTTATACAGAGAAGTAAATAAGCATACTAGTTATTTATAACCCAAATTTATAGAGTTCTTTGTAAAAGTTTCCTGCCAATAATTTACTTGAGTAACTTAAAAAATATAGAACCAAAACACTTCCGCATTTATAATATTATAAAGACGCAAGCAGTTAAGATTTCTTATATTCACTTGTATATGAATTCGACTTGCTATTCTGCTCATCCCCAAGGGTCTAGTTAAATATGTAAATACAACTCCAAGAACAAAGCTAAACAAGGAAAAATCCTTTGCAGTGTTAATGTTTCTAACAAAAAGTACATAGGATAAAATTTCAGCTATCTTGGTATCGTAGCAGAATTCTATGCTTTTCTTTACTGATAATTGTAAAGTCCCGTTAAGTCCCTGTTTTCAATGCCCTACTCAGCCCTAAGTTTCTTTCTAAGAAATTGTCGGTAGTGGCTTGAAGTCTAACAATATAATAATAATATTGTATCACATACACACAACACCATCTAGCCCAAACTAAGCAGAGCTTGCACTATGGGTACTAGACAATGGATAAACATACATATATACTTTTTTTTTGTAAATACTTACATATTATATACATAGAAACACCCAGACCAAGACAAACATCCATGTTCATGCACACAAATGTTTGACTTGTGCGGGAATCGAACCCGCGACCTCAGGCGTGGCAGTCGGTTACACTAACCACTACGCCATTGAGGCCGTTAAATATAATAATAATAATAGTTTATTGTCTCATAAAAACAAGCAATGCATGGATTGAGGCCCTAGACCCACACTAGGATTCCCTGTGTTGTGGGATCTAGTATCTTTCGTTCAATTACAATAATTCGACAATAGAATAAAATGAGATGAAAGTACAAAAAAAGAATATATTATGTAATTTGTGTAGTATGGTTAGTGAGAATTGGTAACAAGGGGTGAGATGAGGATTGGAGTGTGAAAGTTGTGATGTGGGGTGTTTTGGTGTTATGTGGTGGGATGTGATGTGATGTGATATGATGTGGTGTGATGTGTTGTGGCTGTGGTGGAGTGTGCTGTGGTACGGTGCGATGTGATGTGGTATAATGAAGTATGGTGTGGTGCCATGAGGTGTGGAGTGCTATGCATGTATGTGTGTGAATGCGACCCTTAGACATCAATAGGCTTGTCTTCTTTTTCGTAGGATTTAAAACCAGAACTAGTATGAGTGGCAGACTCAATGTCGCTACTGAAGCTTGACAGACAAACCACATAGCTTATGCACAGAGGTCACATTCACTAGTGCTGCGCCATAGTATATAGGCATAATACATCTCTGCCTTAGCATATCCTGCGGGTACTAGGATAATATATCAACGTGTGTATGCTTAAATGAAAGAGTTATTAGTGAGGGTTGTGTATATAGGCGTCCGTTTCGAAGCGTACTCATGATAAAATATATGTTATAGGCTCTGTATATCATTGTAGGGAACATTATCGCTGGCCTACGACTCCCGCGGGAACTGATTTAGGGGTTTATTCCTAGCATAGACTAATTAATGTGGAATTTATTATTCAATAGCTTATGTACAGAGTTAGGGTTAGCCTAAAGGGAGATCAATGGATTGGCTAGAAGACTCAGGTGCAAATAAAATGTTAGAGTTTACCAGCCCTTACTGTTTGCTATTCTGTCGGTGCTTAAAATGTTTATCTAGATATGTGAGCTGCCGAAAATCTTGCTCAGTAGATGAAACGCAGTGACAGTGTTACTACTCTAACGCCGGTTTGTTGGAAGATGGTAGTACTTGCAAAGGCATGCTGACTCATTCGTACCACTACCAAAATAATTGGTAGGTAATAGTGGGTTTTCACTCATGATTATTTTAGGTAGGTGCCATACAGAGATCGAATCTGCAATATTCGCGGTACGGATATAGTAGCGAAGTAGTCAACTCAACCATGATACCAATTTTGGTATAATTTCAAAAGATTTATTTTCTTTCTTTGAAAAGACAACTAGGAATAATTCCTGTGTCAAACAACGGACACAAAGAACACCCAGACTCGGAATAACCATTTGTGGATCACACAAAGTTTTGTCCCGTGTGGGATTCGAACCCACAACCATGTACATTTATTTGGCAGCTATCATTAGATAAGACTTTTCCACTTAATAAAAGCTTTGCGTTATGTATTTCCGCGCAACGCATAGAAACAGCGTTATTAAAGATAATATAGAAAAGTATGTAATTTTTAGCGCATTCAATATAAAAACGTCAAAGGAATCTAAATTAATTTCTTTTTAAAATAATAAGAAGCAAGAATTCCATTTCATTATACCAAGCAATTAAAAAAACAATCATTATGCGAAGAACGAAATCCGTCTTAGAGTAAATTTTAATCTACTTATTAAATGTCCGAGTAATATCCGATCTCTTGGACGCCGAAAACGTCTAAGCGTCTAATCGATTAAAACTATTGTCGTATTGAAGATTTACCGATTCTATAATCGGCTCAGGAGCTTCGAAATATTCGTAGCTAATCGATTAGAAGTAATTTTTAAACGATCTAGGTTAAGGGCGATTGTTTAAGAGATAACTCCATATTTAGAAATAAACTTTGAGTACTATGAGACAAAAATAGAATATATTAACAACAGCCACCATAAGATACCTTTATATAAAAATACGTCGATTTTGATGCGGATTCAAGCCTCACATGAAAATAACAAATAGTTGTCCCGAGTCTAAGTGTCATTTGTGTCTAATATTTCAATATTTCTTAAAGTCCCACGCGATGCAAGGATTATCCCTAGTGCGAGAGTTAAAACGAAATAAATATAAAAATAAAATGTTTTATGTTACGAGCTTCTACATCTTGTGGTGTCCTGTTCCGAATGAGAATGTCGCAAAGAACTGTCATATTTTGAGCTTTACAATGTAGTAAACTTTATTTTCAAACGGTGAAGAAAAACATCGTGAGGAAACCTGCAAGTCCAAGAGTTCTCCATAGTTCTCGAAGATATGACGTCAAGTCTGCCAACCCGCACTGGGCCAGTGTGGTGGACAGTCGCCTTACTCTTCTCACACTGAGAAGAAGCCCGTGTCCAGCAGTGGGACAGTTTCATACAGGGCTGATATTATTATATTATTGCCAAAAGCTAACACTATAGGTATAAACTAACGTAAAATATACCTATAATTATATTTGCAGATCTACTACTGTGCACATATAATTAGTATCGAAAAGTTTCGATTCTAAACTTGCAACATCGCCATTCATCACAAGCAACAAGGCGTTAACGTCCTTCAAGCTTTAAAGCATCATTCCCAGGCTTCGTAGAGCTCTTCAAGCTTTAGGGTATCATTCCGAGGCTTCGTAGAGCGGTGCGCTAATAACGCAATGATTCCTGTTTTAAAGATTTGGTAACGTGTGGTAAATATTTTTTATATTACAAGCATTCACAAGCTATGTGGAACAGTTACATATTTCAAAAATTAAAATAAAAAACAAAAATTATAAAAAGGTAATCTTAATAGGGTTTAGGAACTCTTCTGTTAAGTTAAGAAACCTGTGTTAGAAGAGTCCCCTCTTGTCTATGGCATGTATTAAAACAATGTAATAGCATATCTGTTAAGTTAAAGTAACATGGATACACTACATAATATTTTTAATAAAGATTGAGTATATAAAATTGAAACTAGAAACAAAATAGCATATATTTTTGGTGACTAAACTTACGTATTATTTGTTAATACATGGTATAGTCATAGATTGTATACAGACAGGTGGAGACCGGTTAAAAAATATCAGTTAAAATTTAGCTGACTGTATCTGACGTATATTAGAGCCCTAAATACATAATTTATTTTACAATCAAAGAACTTAATTATACAAAAATGGGCAGCCCTATCGCTAGGAGCGATCTTTTCCCGGCATCCTTGTAACCATTGTAGAGTGTGTCAAGGATATTTTTTATTTTAATAAAGTGGCAAATAAATATTCGTTTGGTACGCCTGATAGTAATCAGTTATTGTAGCCTACAAACGCTTGTAACATGACATTCGAATACGTGATCGAATATATAATTTCCGAATCATTCGACATTTTTCCGATAACAATCGCGTATCGCTGACATAAATATAAATTGAAGAGATCAGGTTTGTAATACTATGCCATTCATGGCTGAAATTATTCGTTGGAATATAAATCAAAACTTGATACCTATTTGAAATACAATATTTGCCATCTGAAATTTTCGGATTGGGTTGCTTATTAATTTTTGTCAAAGATATATGGTTTCAGTTATTGCGTGATTTGAAGGAAATCATCACATACTGAGTGGACAAGCCAAATTCGGACAGCCTAAACAATAAACATACTGCTGTTTATTTAGCTTTTTTTAATAACACAGATTAAATAAGTATCATCCATTATAAACAAATCATCCATTTACACAAAACAAAGGATAATCGGCCTCCAGCAAAAAAAAAATACATACTTAAAACAACGGCAAAAAGAACTCTTAGCTCGTGATAGATATACATTACATAACTTTTGTCGCCTATAGATTCATTCCACAAGCATCGACAAAAGCATCACATAATTTACTGCCAGTTAAGCAATTAACTATATAAAAATTCAGACAGCTTGGAAAATACTATTGAACAACTAACTAAAATAAAAAAATATAAAATGTTTTCATGCACACTTCGGCCAGACATCAATTACGGTTTTTACGATTCGAAATCGAAAATCAGTGTTCAGTTTTTTACGATTTTCAACACAATTTTGAGGCTTCGCGGTGAGTGCCATTCATTCTGGGCTATTCGTTTTAGCATTTCAAATGCCCTATTAGCGGTCTCGTACAAATATTTGGTTTTTTCGAAATTGCTGTTAAGGTCATGTAATAGCGGGTAGGTTAAAATTATTTTCTGGGAATTTGGTGGCGGTATAATCTTAAAATTGCGCGTAATTTGGAACATTTTAGATTTGAGCGAAGTTTTTTGAGCCAATTTAGTTTCGAACTAAATATAGATTATTACAAGCTTTTTTATTTAACCTGTGGTCTGAGAGGTGAAGATCAAATGTTTAGCGCACTACGCCACTTTATTTTTGTCTATGCATATCTGATTCGATAGCATACGTTTTGTGGAATCACATTTATGTTTTCTGAATCTGGAAGTTCTTTATGTCCTTACTCTAAAACTTAAACAATAATTTGGCGTGCTATATTGCAATTCTCTGTAGAAAGGCATTACATGTAAAACAAGCAGTCTCAATTCTTCGGTATTCAAGAATATTGTTCTAGATAGACTTGAACATCCGTTGAATCATAATAACCCGAATTAGATCGTTTTAAACCGAAGCCCAAACAGATCAATCTCAAATATTGGCTATGAGCAAAAATGGACACACTAAAAAAATATCCTCGCCACCCTTTTTAAGCTCACGTATCAGTTTCATGTCCCTCTAGTCAATCAAGCATCGACGACCTATTCGCTTTATTGGAAAACGATCTTCTAATATTTAATCGAGAATCGATTCTTTGCTCTTAATTTGAAGAAGATCATTACTAGATACTATAATTATACTATGTATCGACACATACCTAATAATAATATCAGCCCTGTACATAAACTGGCCCACTGTCATACAGGCCTCTTCTATGAACAAGATGGGTTGAGCGTAATCCATGCCTAGTAATAAAACAAAAGTCATTTACTAATTCCCACATTGTGTAAACAATGTAAAGTTTCACAATGCTAATTGAGAAACTTTGCATGCCGCGCACGTATATACACGAAATTGCATCTATTTGTACCGTATTAGTTAAATGCAAGTTTCCTCTACAGGTGGAACTCTTAGACGCAACTCTAGTTCACTTAATTGTACCTAGTAAGTTCACGTTGTTAGTTACTAATTGTAGGCGTTGTAGGTAGTAGCAGACATTTCAGATAAATAATAGTAGTTAGAATAAATTTTAGGATAGAATTAACTCTTCGACTGAGACTAAAGTTCGATGGTGGAGCAGCTGTGAATGAGGTCTCGGTTTCGATTCTCGGGTTAAGCAAAGTGTTACTAGGTTTATCTGTTAATAATTCTTCAGTATTAGGATTGAGTCTGGAACATCGCCACGTAAACAGCAATAGGTTCGCTTCCTATTAAATGTGGTCTCAAAAGCATATTTTCCGAGGATATAGACGTGATACAAAGTATGCACGTATTTTATATAGGCGAAGCAACTCTATCTTTTTTAAGATTACACGTCTGAGCCGTCGAAAAAACATACAAAATATGTTTTACATAAATATATATTGTATATAAGATCGAAGTTTCCTCTGAAGAATAGAAAATGTTAAATTTATACTATATTCTAAATTCTCGAGGGAAATTTGCATAGAAAATACTTACCAAATTATAATCTTGTTTCTGTTTTTTGTGCTTCTAAGGCAAATAATCATACGCTCCATCTGATGATAAGTGCTTGCCATAGTCGAAGGCGGTTTGCTACATTGCTGCCTCTTTAAAAAGTAGAGTCTGTGTTGCCAGCGCAATAGATAACGTGTCTTACTGACAACACAACACCTTTTTTATGAATCTGGTAATCTTGTTTCCGTGGCACAGAAGAGCGAATGCGACTGCTGTCTAGAGGTCTCGAGATGTATTCCCGGGTCGGTTAAATTGCTATTTTGTTTTAGCATGTATTCCGGTAGACGACTCACCTCCTATTACGTGGCACTTAAAACAATAGCTTACGTCGTGTGGGTGCAATATAGTCTGCCTATTTTTGGTAATATAGGTCGCAAATAATATATATTATACATGTGCAATTTACTTACCAAATTTACTTAAACATTATGTTTATATCTTTAATAGCCATCATTGACACAAAGCAGGGTCGAGAATAAGGCATTGTGTCCAATATATAACAACTCAGTGAATCACAACATGGAGTTCATGACGTCGTTTGCGGAAAACTAATTCTAAAAATTATCAATGTCTGTACGCAAGTTAACGCATATTTCTATATCGTAACTAATCCTAACTAATATTATAAATGCGAATGTGAGTTTGTTTGTTTGTTTCGCTTTCACGCCTCAACTATTCGATCGATCATCATCAAATTTCGAATACAAGTGGTCAGGCGCACAAAAAACGATATTAGTTAACTTTCATCCAGAAAAATACTGTTTTCGAGAGAGAGTTTATTGACACAGTCTAGATTACCACGAGCGAAGTCACGGGCAAAATAACTCGTCCCTCATAGCAATATTTAAAAAAAATAATACTGACTATATATGTACAGATTGTTATATTTAGGGCAAAGTACCAACTACTGCAGGCTATCCCAAACCAACATGCCGATTACACCTTAAAATCCGTAAAATTTTCGTATACAAATTTACCAAAATTACTGCAATACCCCAGCAACAAGGGATATAATAAAATTTACCATATTAATTCAGTTTGGGCTGTCAGATTACAAGCTGTATTGGTGTTGGCGTTTACTTCGTTATGGCCAATCGTTCGGTTTGCCGCTTTGAAAATCGCTATTACAGGAGTTTGTGCCAACATTTGTTGCAGAATTTTCTTAATATCGGTTTATACGGGCCGTAATATTTGGTTGAATGAAAAATGGCAAGGTGAAATGTTTTATAGTGGTAGAAGCCCAATGGATGAATCTTTGGACTTGCAATCGATGGGGCGTCTTCTCAGTTTGGGAAGGATTATTAGGGCAGCTGCTGGCCCAGTGCAGGTTGGCAAACTTAGACTCAGACTCTCAGACATGCAAGTTTCTTTACGAGGTCGACCTTCAACGTTAATGCGAGCGATAATTAACTATTTAATACACACATAACTTCGAAAAGTCAGAGACTTGAGACCGAACTCGAGACCTCTTCGTAGCAGTCCAATGGCCCATCCATCGCATACATGTAGATGTCTGTATAATATTGCAAATATAATAATGGTTTCCACAAAGCCCTCATTGGAATACTCTCACAACATGACTGCCATACAACTGTCAATTTAAATGGCGTGCAGGTGTTCTGTTAAACGAAATTAAGTGATTCCGCCATTTTTACGATTGCCTTGCTCATACACGTATGTAAATTGGTGTACGAAAATATTTTCCAGAGTTGCGGTGAAATGACAGCCAATTCATTCGTGTGTTGTTCATTTTTCATGTATATGAATTTTTAAGTCCGGTTTTCTTATGGATATATTTGGTTATATATAAAACTAGCTTATGTTTGTAGAATAGTTTTGACGGTGGCACAAAAGCTATTAATTCAACTGCTATGAGATCTCGGGTTTGAATCCTGGACCGGGCAAAGTATTATTGTATTTTCTGACAATAAATTTTCAGTAGCAGTGCGGAGTTTGGAACTACGCTGTGTATTACGTAGGACCTGAAACCGTAGCTGGTAATATGTGGTTTTAATACTGGTAACCACTTCCTACGAGACTTTGGTTTGCGTAAGTCGTATCTGACTACGACTTAAGCAAACCAGCGACTGATCGCTGTGTACAAAACTGATATTTAGCTGTCAATCCGATTAGACTAAAATTATAATATTAATAATAAAATCATGAAAATAATAATATTATATAATCATAAATAGAAATAGGTTAGAATGTACAATGTTATTAAGTCTAGACTAAACTAAATGTAATATCACAAAGATTGCTCTAAGCGATAAGCCCACTCTTTGTAACTTTTCAATTGTTGTTGTTATATTTAATTTGTTTCTGTTTGTGAAACAAATATTGTCGACCATAATATGAAGAAGTTATTTATACCTTTTTTATTCTTTCAATCCTAAAGTAATTAAATACCAAATAGAATATTAATATAATATCGTTGTTTGCCGCAAGGCTTTTTGGTTGACCGCTTAAATCGGGCTTAAGGGCTCAACCAATATCAAAAAACGATCCTATATAAAAAACGAGTCGTTTTAGCTACGGAGTTTCGACATATTTTCTATAGAATATGTGTCAAAATTAACTGTTCGAAAGTAAAACGTTTCTTGAACACAAAAACCGGGCCTTATAGAGCGTATCTGTGCTAGGTGTTACGTAAAAATAAGCTCACCATAAGGCATCAGGCCTACTGCTAGTCACTCTAAACGAAGTGAGAGCATTTGATCAGGGAATAGCTAAAATTAAGTTTAACTCTTCAATTTTGTCGTCCAACTACACTGAGCTATTAAAGCATTTCCAGCCATAATTTTCAAATTTCGCTAATTTATACTTAGCTACCTTGAAACTAATTAGCCTCTAATTCCTTGTTTAATGAGTAGGCTTTGATCAACGGCCGGTTGCTGTTACTTAACTATTATTTAACTAACACTCAACGCTGAGTAACAGGTTTTCTGATTTAGACACGAGTTAGTACGATTCTCTTAAATATTTGAGAGTGGTTTATAAATAAGGTGGCTCGACCTATTAAATAAGCATTGCATGTGGATTTTAGATAAATTAGAACAATTCATGTTAGAATACTTAAATCCAAACAGGTGCATATTTCTTATGTCTTTAAAAGTGTGTCCAAATCTAACTATTAATACCTACAATAACATAATATGATAAATAGTGAGATTAGAGAGAGATGCGGTATAAAAGTGGATATAGTGACAAGAATAGAAAAGGGTATGTTAAGCTGGTTTGGGCATGTAGAAACAATGGACGAGAAAAGACTGGCTTAAAAAGTTTATAAGGCTAGTGTGAATGGAACAGTCGCAAGAGGCAGACCTAGGCGAAAGTTTCTTGATCAGATCGGAGACGTGTGACGGTGTAAGGTTTTCTTAACCTGTCCATTGTCCAGAGACAATGGACAGGTTAAGAAAACCTTACACCGGCGAGCGTGTATGAGGAATGTAATGAAAGTGAATGAAGTCGGGGAAGTATGTCAGGATCGTAACGAATGGAAAACCGTAGTCTCTGCCTACCCCTCTGGGAAACAGGCGTGAATCTATGTATGTTCTAACATAATAATCTATGGCATTATTGTTCCTTGTAGGGTTCGAACCGTCAACGATCGATCCATTGAAATATAGCGAAGTAACAAACTACAACGCCACTTGTACAATAAAATCTTATATCTGTAAATGAAATGTAAATGATTACTACATTTCAAATTAATTTCTCCCTCTAATCATTTCAACGACAAATAATAAAAGGATTGGAATGGATGGAATGGAAAATGAGTTTTACATTCAATTATAATTTTCTGCTCTATATACAATAAGGTCTCTTTGAAGACCTTTAAATAACATAGTTCAATTCTAAATTGTTGTAATAGGTATATTTGATATTATACTAGCAACGGTAGTGAATATGACTGTTGTGTATGCCGTTCGATACCCAGCTTAGGCAAAGTGTTATTGACATTTTTATCGTAAAATTAGCAGTAATAGGACAAAGTCTGCTACCAAAGTGTCCTCTACCGGGAATGTGGGCTTAATTCACCATAACCTACAATTTCTTTTTATACCTACATTAATCTTGCGTTTGACCGCGATCTCACCTGATCTTAAGTGAAGATGCAATCGACAATGGAACACGCTTGCTTAGATGATACCTATTCACTCGCAACTTTGGCATTTGACATTTGGCAATATACTGGCTGTTTTTTTTAAACATTACCTATTTTAATATATCCATTTTTTTTTCTATTAAAGACAACACCTACATTACGATTAAGGCTGCCTGTCCATTGAAGCGGAGCGAGGCTGCGGAGCGAAGAAACGGAGAAATATTAACTAATAGGATTGCATAAAATCTCCGCTCCGCTCCAGTATATTTCTTCGCTCCGCAGCCTCGCTCCGCTTCAATGGACAGGCAGCCTTATTCATGTACTACGTAGGATTTTACAAACATTATACTCGGAATAACTACGTGAATCAAACAAATTTTTGTTCCGTGTGGATTAGAACCTACTCGAGAGACGTAGTAGTAATGTTGAAACCCACCTCAACGTCTAGGCAATTCTAGCATTCGAATATTCTTGTTGATAAAAATCATACACATATTCATTATCAAATCTGTTATGATTTAATCCACAAAGTTGACTTTCTAAAGTTATAAACAAACCTATACGGCCACGTCTTCCTGTTATACTTTATAACATAACATTAGAGGCAAAACTTGCCGCATGGGTACAACACTAGTCAAACATTTGCCGCTACAAGTTGAACTTGAAACTAAACTTCCCATTCAACATAGTAACATAAGGGCTCAGTCAACACATTTTGGAACAAACTTGGTACCGTCACATTTTGAACCCATGTCGGCAAATGATTTTACATATAACGGGGAGGCAGATGTATATATATCGTCATCAGACATATGTACCATTATAGATTGTTGGGCAAACTACCTCATTGGCTGTAGTACATATGACTGCGGTGTATGCGATTTTAGATTTGGTTTCCGGTTCGGGCAAAGGGTTGTTGTGTTCTAGGTCTATTTAGTAATACTCACTAGCAGCACGGAGTATAGAATGCCTAATAGATAGCTGACTGCACGGGTGGTGTAGTGGTTAAGGTAGTTGCCTCGCTACTGCCACCGCGCCGAGTGCTGTGGGTTCAAATCCCTTACAGGACAAAACTTTGTTTGATCCGCAAATGGTTGTTCTGAGTCTGGACGTTCTTTATGTCCGTTGTTTGAATATTTGTAAAGTCCCCCGCGACACAGGAAGTATTCCTAGTACCGGAGTTGTCTTTTAAAAAAAAGGGAAATTAATCCGTCGCCACTACCATGCAATAGCAAACAAGCCTATTGCCTAAAACAGACACCAACCTCACTAATAGTGTCCAAGCAAAAATACCCTAACTGGAAACTTAGTATACTTGGCCAAACTGGGCAGTGCAATATATAGATGTTGCATCTAAAGAGAAAAGCTTAATAATCAGCTATATTATTTTAAAGAAACACTACCCTATTAAACAAGCTTTTAAAAAGCATACTAAAGTTGTAACGTACAAGAAACTGTACGTTTTTTGCACTTAATTTTCTAAGCGCACTCAATTTTACACTTTTTTAAGTGTTAATAAATCTGCCACGTAAAGTTTTCATCATCACAAAAGCTGTATTAACATCCAAATAACCTCGACCTTCCATATTCGAGTTTTGCATGCTTTCCGCCATTTTTTCTTCGTCAATTTTTCATTTTTATAGCCGCGAACCGAACATAACTTAATTATGGGATAAAACATCGTAATTGTAGCCAAATAATAACCAAAGTAAGGCATCGTTCAAATACTTAAGGATCTGAACGCACTGTTAGCATTGAGCCCAAACTACTTCTCGACTATTAAAATTACTTTGTTTTCCTCTTTCATTTTACGGGGATATTTAATGAGCTCGATTGATAGTAAGCTGTTACCGTAATTATAAACGTTTGCAGCACCAGGGTTTCATGGATTGCTAATCTTCAACGTGCCTCCTCACTGCGGGAATATAGTACTAGGTTCTTTGACTGTAATCTATTATAGGATAGTTCGGCGAATTCTCAGTCAGGTTACTCCAATTTTAGTGAAATCCAGATTTAAGCGCGGGTTCCAATGTACCGTGCCTAGCTTTTTAAAGAAATCATACGTCGGGAAAACAAAATTTACAGTAAAGGAAATACGTGAAAAGTAAGATAGGCTGATCAATAATCATTATAAGGCGAAATATTAATAGATACTATATTATTAATATTTTACGATCATAAGCATATGTGTAATTACTAAAATTATTGACAAAGTGTAATTTAGTCTGACAGAAAATTCTCAGAAGTGTAATACTTTGTTAGGCTCGTAACATAAGTTTGCGCTTTACAGCCCATCATAAGGTCATGGGTGCCTTGCCCTGCTCCAGCGGCTATCGTGTTATCTGTCAGGTCGGCCACACACGAATAATGCCCTTGTTCTTTGCAAGTATCCTATTAAGGGCACTGTATGCTTGTTCACATTGTAAAAATTGAATCTCATTACGCGCCAGTGGGAACACATGTTTATAAAAAATTTCCTTCCCTATAAAACCGTAACTAGGTTCTCATCGCTTAAGGTTAAACCTTAAGCGATGAGATAACGACTGCCTTATTAAATAAGGCAGTCGTTTTAGGGATTTTACAAGGAATTTTATACATCGTTAGTGTGTTCTTAGAGCTGAATGAAAAAATGCTATTTAGTTTACATCAAGGCTACAAGCAAACAATCATTGTGAATATATTTTGTTCCATAAAATGTTATTATTCCGTGATCGTATTAATGATTACGTTATTTTTATGTTTGTTAATAATACCAGCAAGTAAATGATTGCCCAATTTTATGTTTAATCTAAAAAAGGGATTCAAATACATTAGAGTATTTGAACTGATTATTAGAGATTTAATTTATTTAATCCCTTTTAAAATTACAGACCAGTTTAGTAACCTAACTAATATTAAAAATACGAATGTGAGTTTGTTTGTTACGCTACAACTACTCGACCGATCATCGTGAAATTTCGCATATACGTTGTCAGGGGTACAAAAAAAGATAAAGGGTACGTTTTATCCGGGAAAAAGTACTGTTTCCGAGCGATAGAATATTGGCATTACCTAAATTTAAGCGATCAAAGACACGGGCAAAATCTCGTACAAAATAAGTGAAAAATGACCACCAAAATCACAAAGGAACGAGCACAACATTTCATATAGGTACCTCCAACAAATAGACACAACCAGTTATATAAAGGATCCAACAAACTGACGAGCGCCCTGAAGCGTTCTAAACAAAGTTAAACAGAGTTGAGTCAAAATGTTGGCAGCAAGAAAACCTTTCAAAGTCAGCCACCAAACATTTTCCCCGAAAAAAGAAACTATTAGATCACTGCTAGATCTAAAATATAAACCGACGCCTGGAAACCTGAAGGAGTAGGTGCTCATTACAATTTACTATTATATCTGGCCAGCTATATTTTAAAATACTATGTAATAATAAGCAACTCTATTATTGTATACTGGGCTCACTTTCACTTGAAGCATAGCTATATATAGCACGGTAGGCAGCGGCTTTGCTATGTCCTGACATTGCTGAAGTCCATGAGCAGTGGTTACCACTTTCCATCAGGTGGGCCACTTGATGGAAAGTGGAAAGTTCGTGTGCCACCAATGGCAATAAAAAAAAAAAAAGAAGCTAGTCTCGCTGATTTCAGCATGAATGGGCCGGCTCGACCGGGGAAGAACTACGCCCTCACAGAATATCGCGTGAAATACCAGTATGCTTACTGTTGTGTCTCGTTCGATGAGTGAGAGTGCCGGAGGCCCAATCACTCCCTTTCCCCCTTTCCGCTCCTTCTCCTTCCCACTTCCTTTCCTAAAGGGTTGACAACGCGCAAGTGATGCCTCTGGTGTTGCAGGCGTCCATAGGCTACGGTGACCACTTACCATCAGGTGGGCCGTAAGCTTGTCTGTCACCTAGGTATAAAAAAAAAATGTGTACATCACACATCTCTAGCCAGCTATTCGGCAATTTAAACGTGAGTATATATATGTTGGCATGTATGCTTAATCTTAGTATTAGTGCAGTTAACTGCACAGACTATACATCTTATACAGGCGAGATATACGAGTATATCCTCGGTAGGGTAGGTAAGGTAACACTTCAATTTCGCTAGCAAGGTTTCCAATGCAATGTCCGGTAATTAATGGATAACCTTAAAATGTCTTATAGTAGAACAGAACTAGTCATACTTTTGACTGTCTATCTATTAGCATAATTAGTGTTTAATAATAAAACAAAAAAAAACCGATAGAATTCATTCATTTATGGCCGTAGTGTACAAGAAAGTTAAATATGGTAATTAAAAAAAATCATACCTCAGGTAGTAGTTAGGATAGATATTTCATTTTTTTTCTGAATGTCCATCAGTGCTACTATAAGAAATTTCCAGGTTATACATTAATTACCGGACAGCCTGTATATAATATTATAAACGCAGATGTGAGATTTTTTGTTTATTTGTTTCACGCCTTAACTACTCTACCAATCAACTTGAAATTTCACTTACGCGTTGTCAGGAGTACTCCTGACAATGCGTAAGCGAAATTTCAAGTGCCCTATGTCCTTCTCTGTACAGAAAAGGACATAGGGCACTTTTCATTCAGAAAAACAGGTACTGTTCTCGAGTGAAGCCGCAGGCAAAAGCTAGTCTATAATAACGTCTGCGGGACACATATTAGAGGAACCAATAACGTAGGCCTAAAAGATAAGCTAAAACTTATGCCACGACCATCATGGTAGTATACTAACTCACTCTTTATTCAAAGGAAAGAGCAAATTCGATACCAAAAGTTTTAGATGCATTGATTTTCCTATTATTTCAGCCACAAAATAGAAATATCAACAAACGCACGCCTTCAATTGGCGAATGTAGAAAACGAGACAGTTTATATATTTTAATATAATTTCACCCTACACTTCAATCATACCTCTTATGTCAAAATTAATTGCTCAGTTGATTCGATCGTTAAAATCTTCTATAATTTCATTACCTCGTTTTACGATAATCTTTTTCCAATGTAAAGCTTTTCTATAAGAATAAATTAAATTAGGTTGTTTTTTCTTAAAACACTCGATAACTGAGGTGAATTATTGAAACCCTGTCAAGACAAGGCCATGTATGTAGGTCAAGCAATACCACGTGTAACTGGGATTCGCGACCTTTTAATTGTCAACCAGAGCCAATAAAAAAAAGAATTAAAAACCTTGTACAAACGCAATGGAAGCCAATTTGTTTTATTTTACTGAAGTGGGTGGTCTTGTAATGCTTTTGGCACTAACAACAGTTTTGCTTAAATACTATTTAGTACATAAACGAGATTTTATGGTTAGCTAAATATTTTGTAACTACTATTAAGTGTACTGAGTTGAATATTAAGATTTTAGGATAGAATCAAAGCGCTAGTTAGACTGGTAAATTGCCAAGTTTATTTTTATTTATTAGGGGAGATGAGAATTCTGCTGTACACCCTCGGATTTCTAACCATAACAATGGAGGATTGACAATACCGAAAACCTTTGTTGATGTACAGGACCTTCATCCATTAGATTCTGATGCTTACCACACGTACTATGAAAATACGTAATAAACAACAGCATATGTTTCGTCCGTAAATGGGACACGTTTAGAATAGTGGCCGATCTATGTTTATCAGGTAAACTTAAAGGCGATTGAACTCTATCAATCAATCTTCCAGTGTTTGTAGGAATAGAACAAAGCGAATAATAATATTGAACAACAATTTAGGTTGAGATTATTATACCTACTACTTACTTTGAAAGCTGCATATAATAAATGCGAGTATGCCAATTTAATAATTTCGAAGCGACATTATGAATAAACTAGCGATATATAATTTGTATGTATAATTGTAATATTTTGCCTAATCCGCTACCGTATTTAATATACACGTATAATGCTACATCATTATTTATTTTAACATTTTGCATTCGATACTGTCAGGAGCAGGTTCAAGTGCTTGTGAATTACTCACTTGACAGCTGGTATGTTATTCTATCAGACAGTTGAGATGTAGTGTCGAAATTACGTGGTTACCGTTAAGTAGGTACTGGCGTTTGCAAAGTACATAGATCACACGACAAAGCCGAGTAATACCTAATCAAGGTTTCACATGTTGCTTATCTATACTAATATTATAAAGCTGAAGAGTTTATTTGTTTGTTTGAACGCGCTAATCTCAGAAACTACTGGTCCAAATTGAAAATTAATTCTAGTGTTGGATAGCTCATTTATCGAGGAAGGCTATATAATATCACGCTACGACTCACGGCGGCGGCGCAGTAATCATAAATGTGGGTGAAACCGCGGGCACATCTAGTTGGTTATATTTAAGGTACCACGTTACAATGGAGGAGGCTATAGTCATCTAATAAGCATATTTTCTAATATCGTGTTATTTAAAATCTGCGAGAGAATCCACGGAATCTTATTGGTTTTAAATTTTTTATATAAGTTATTATTATTAGCAATGTTTTTGTATTTAATCTATGTAATTATCGTAATCAATATGTAATCTATGTCAATTATTGTACTTGGTTTCTTTAACCGTTGTATTGTAATTAACAATAAATTAATAAATAATAAAATAATATCCTGTATTAAACTGTCCCACTGCTGGGCACGGGTCCCTTCTCAGGGTGAGAAGGATGAGGCCATAGTCTACCACGCTGGCACAGTGCGGGTCGGCAGACTTTTCTGTCGTGTTGGACCGGACATTTTACTTTTCTTTGCCTTAGGATTGGTAATCGCGATTGATAACCTTAATATTGATAACAATACTAGAAGTATCAATAGGCTACGGTAATCGCTTACCATCCGCCAACAAGCAGAGCCATACGCTTGCTTACCACATTAGTTATAAAAGCATTAATGTAGCAGTAATGTTTCACCAAACACTATGAGTCCAAGGACTAAATGCCCATAAGCTATAATAGTAATAGGCGTACGATATAAAACTCACTAAAAACCTCGTTATGTTTACTCGTAACATTAACTCCAGAAATATCCATACTGCGCACGACTATTCAGTTTTACGCTCCAATAAAGTCACGCGTAATAAAATCCACGTTCGTTGGGGTCCACCATGATTAATTACTAAACTTTATGAGCGCTGACAGGCAACCTCATGACATTGCCAACTAATTATTTTTCGAGGTTTTCACAACTTCCTTGAGAACCACAGAAGTATTTGAAACACCCCATGTTGTGAAGTTTTCATCACCTTTTTATGTAAATATTTTACATACATACATACATACATAGATTCACGCCTGTTTCCCAGAGGGGTAGGCAGAGACTACGGATTTCCATTTGCTACGATCCTGACACACTTCTCTGGCTTCATTCACTTTCATCACATTCCTCATACACGCCCGTCGGTTCAAGGAGCTCTTAACCTGGCCTTTGTCCAGGACGCCTCCGATCTGGTCGAGAAACGTTCGCCTAGGTTTTCCTCTTGCGACTGTTCCATTCACACTAGCCTTATAAACTTTCTTAGTCAGTCTTTCCTCGTCCATTCTTTCTACATGTCCAAACATAAATATTTTATAAGCTCATAAAACACTGTTCGGGATCTCGTCAAATATTTGACATGGGTTACAATGCGATGAACATATGTATGTGTAGGCGTTAACTAGCTGGGGGTTGAAGGATGATTAATTTATTCTCGGTTTAGGTAGTGACTTTGATGAGGTAGAACGGTTCTGCGCGGAGACAGATAGTTTGGGATTGACATTTATATCTGCCAGGACACTTTGTATTCAAATATATTGTTGCTAAATAGATGACCAGTTCACTACAAGGCGCCAAAAAGAACGCGCACATACACAGACGTGGCGTGCGTAGAATGATTTTGAAAGTCAAACTACATGCAGTCGAAAAACACTGAACCTGTATACTAATATTGTTACTATTCTTATAATATTGGGATAAATAAGTCTTGAACATAACCTGCTGCCAAACCATGCAGTTGACAGTTGACACGTGGTGAACGCCACGTAGATATGTACAAGTTGCCAGCCACGTCTGAGGCACAGATTAATTAGAAAAACTTAAAAGTCGATCGCGCGTAACGTGCATTCTCCATGGAGGTATAGATAAACAATGATTATCTATACCTTCATGGAAGTCTCGTAGCGTAAGCGGATTTTGATTTGAAACGTGGCATTTGTGGAGCAGGGCTGTCACTTTAATTTATGTTTATTTATTATTGTGTATATGTCTGTTCTAGATATTGTAAAAGATTTAGATATTGTGAAAGATTTCGTGATTTTAGAAATAAATATGTTTTCTTTCTTCTTTCTTTCTTTCTTCTAATTCACGTAGGTATTTAAATGTGTTTACTTACAGTGCAGTTGCAGCTAAGTTTCGATCAAAACAGCTCTTTTCGTATTCACATAATTTTGACAGCTGATCTTTCAGATACAAAATACGACGTAAAACTTAACTGTGACTGCATACGGACTACATCGAAACTCGATCGGTGCGTCGAGATATTACGTGAATTACGAGATTGATCTAAGATATACACGCATGTATACTATACATATTATGTACGTCTATTTATATTATGTTATATTATATAATTTGTGCCAGTTATTAAACAATATTTTAGATGTACTAACTATACGTTTACACATATCAGCCTTTTGCTTGACACGCGCAATCTATTATAAAGCTGAAGAGTTTGTTTGTTTAAACGCGCTAATATCAGGAACTACTGGTTTGAATTGAAAATTTATTTTAGTGTTGGATAGCCTATTTATTGAGGAAGGCTATATAGGCTATATAACATCACGCTACGACCCACGAGGGCGGCGCAGTAACTATAAACGCGGGTGAAACCGCGGGCACATCTAGTATAATTATTATATTAAATTGAGATAAGTTTGGGTATGACTAACAAGAACACCACATGTGCTCACTACCTAATCAGCAATTATCAATTTACGTCATAGTTTCTTTAATACAATAAATTTTGACCAATAATTACATTTCAATTATTACAAGGTGTATATATCAACGAGAATCGATACATTAAAGAAAAAGAGTTGTCCGCCTCAATGGCGTAGTGGTTAGTGTAACCGACTGCCACGTCTGAGGTCGCGGGTTTGATTCCCGCACAATTCAAATATTTGTGTGCATGAACATGGATGTTTGTCTTGGTCTGGGTGTTTATATGTATAATATGTATGTATTTAAAAAGTATATATTATTATGTATGTTTATCCATTGTCTAGTACCTATAGTACAAGCTCTGCTTAGTTTGGGCTAGATGGTGTTGTGTGTATGTGGTAGAATATTATATCATATTAGTTTAGTAAAAGTTCCCGCCAGATCGAACCGATTCGTAATTTACCTACAGTAGACCAAAAATAGGATTTTAATAATACTATTGGTAGGTCCTCATCATTAGATCATAGTCTCATTGATACACACACACACACACACACACACACACACACACATACATGCACGCGCACACGCACACGCACACAGACACACGCATTTATTCAACTTTTATAATACACTTACCACAAAATTACTGTTATTGTATTATTTTAGCTCTAGTACGTAGTTATTAGCCAGAACTGTAACTCCGAGCGGAGACCTGGTGACCTATAACACAGGTTTTTACCTAGCTTAGGCACCAGTCCTCCACAATATTATTTCGAGAAACTGTATTACTTACTAAGCATAACATTTGTAAATATCTGAAATATTGTGGTGAGAAAATAAACATATTTTATTACATATTTTATTTTTATAATTGTACTATAACAGTGAGTAGGGCTTTTAGGTCTTTCTAGAAGGTAGGACGTTGAGTAATGCGACTAGGATTCTTTGTCAATTACATTGATTTACTTGCGACTTTTCTTCGCAAACACTGACGCTGAAAAGCCTTGGATTTTAAGTGTCTATGGGCAACGATAGTTGCTTACCGTGAGGCCAAATTCAACTTGGTTATCATTAGAGTACTAAAATAAGCAAAATAAGTATATAGTACAAAGGAGATAAACCTAAGTTCCAATCTTCTTCTTCTTTTCGTGTGATTAGTAGCCAACCTGTTGTCAAGAGTTGTTCAAGCCGCCCGTAAGTCTCTGACATGGCTTAACACTGTCAATTTGACAACAACCGGGACCGACTTTACTTGTCCTCCGAAGCACGGAGACGCTCAGATGAAATACCACTAAGCGGTCACCCATCTATAGACTGACCGCACCCAACATTGCTTAACCTCGCTAATCGTTTACCGATCAATGAGTGCAACTGGCTATGAGCGCCTCCAGTGTCCAGTGTTCCAGTAAATGTTCATGGTATGTTATCTTTTTAATCTTAACATTTTAAAGAGTATTCCTAGTGCGACAATTATGTCAATCCCAATTTTACGAACGGATTGGGTATATCACGGTTTAAAACTAGATCAAATTAAAAATACTGTCGTCCCAGACTGCAGACTGTCATAGATGTAATGGTAATTAAGTTAAGGTAGCAAGCACGCTAACAAAAATATATGTGTGCATAAGTTCGACGAGTGTTATATCATATTTTAAACTTAGATGTATTAAGAAAAGCTAATAGAATACACTTACAAAAGTAAGGTAACACTTATCTTATCTTATGTGGGGGCCAGTCAGTGCAGACCGGCGACACTTCGACCCAGTGGGATCTTTTGTGTCGACACTCCCTATAACGACTGCCATAGATGTTCATGGCAGCCGGGACCAACAGCTTAACGTGCTCTCCGAGGCACGGAGCAGGCGATAATTGTCAATCAATACGCACATAATTTCGAAAAGTCATATAATTTCCGAAAGTCAGAGGTGCGCGACGTGTGTTCGAACCCGAGACCCTCTGCATTGCAGTCTGTTGGTCTCCCCACTGAGCTATCGCTGCTCGTAAGGTTACACTTACTACACGTTTGTACAATACACACTAACACCCTAACTAAATTACCGACTGTACGTGATAACCTCGACCGACGGCTTTAAGTGCACTCTGCGCCACGAAAAGTTTTGTTGTTCTGTAAATGGTCACCCGTCTACACGCCTGACAGTGGCAATAAAGCTTAACCTCGCAAATCGATCAATTTGCGCAGTTGCTAGCCGGCGTCCTGTTTATAATAAAAATTATTTAAGTATGTCAATAAACTGCGAATCACTTGTTTCAATTTCATTCCAATAATTTATTCCAATATAAAACATTTAAACATTAAGCTCTTAAATAAAATACAAATAGCACTTGAAAAGGCTACCCTTATCATTCAAACGGTACGATTTATTTTGCTTTTATTAGATATTTTCATTAATAGAATCCGGGAACAATGCTAGAGAATCATTAATATTTTTATTTAATATTCTATTGAATTCGGAAATTGAGTTTCATCTTGCGTCTAAGTTAAATTAATGAAAAAATATACATATTTCAGTTGAATGTAGTGTTTTAACAAATTTTAAATTTATATCTTTGTAAACTTTATCATTGTGTATAATTTATATACTGACGAAAGTATGTACCTTGGCATGTCAATGCAAGTTTGATACCGTGTCATAACTTTGTATGACCAATGCACATGAAAGTATAAGAAAACGCCGGGGAAATTGTAAACACAAATATAAATAGTAAAATAGTATAGTAATAGTATAAATAGTTTCAATAATTTAATTAGCTTAAAAATTAGTAAAGTTTAATAGTAATAGTAGTGTAACAGTTTTCAAAATTTTGTAATAAAGTGTCAAATAAACAACGCAATAAAATCCGTATATAGTAGTTTAATTTCAAAGTATTAGAAAGTTATACTGAGTGCTTTTGTATTTTTTGATAAATACAAAAGCAGTTTGTATCTAATAGTATTCATTACTCTTCTCCATTACGTCTTTCTTCTTTCCGCTATTTTGAAATGATTATAAAACCTTATAAGTTCTCACTCGTAAAATAACGAAGTGAATACAATTACATCTGAATAATACTCAAATGTATCAACATGGATGCACAAGCTTCAGCTATGACATTATAAAGAAGAATTGCCGCATTGCATCCAATTATAATAATTATTCGAATACAAAAGAAACGACGATGCGTCCTATTATCGAATTTAGGCCACGGCGGTCAGTCTTAAATGAGACTGGCCATCTGCGCAGGAGATATTATAGTGCAAAAGTGTGTGCGCAAGCACAAGTGCACTCTCTGATCCCTAACTCTCACGATCTGATGGGACGGTAATCCGACACGACTGGAGAGAGATTGGGCGCAGGGCCAACGGTTTTACGTGCTTTCCAAGGCACGGGGTTATCTAACACCGCCAACTTCCTAACTCCGGGCTGCTATTAAGATTTCTTAACAGAAAACCCCAATAACTGTTTGTTGGCCCGACCTGGGACTCGAACCCGAGATCTCATGCACAGCAGTCGCATTCACTACCTCTGCGCCACGGAGGCAATCCTATTATATTCGAATGCACAATAAAATACCGCGGTGAGTCTACTTATTTTCGAATGCAATTGTATTATAATCGCTACCCTAAACTTAAAAGTACCAACGAGGATGCACCTTTACACTACAAAACCACAGCCAAATTACCTTGCGCCGTATTCCCACAGTGAGTAGGATTTCAAAAGGCTTGTGTTGTCAGGGGCTGGGGAACTGTAGTCTTTATTACTTGCGCCTGGAGCCACTAGTATTCTCAAAGCTGACGACACGCGAATATGAAGTGAAAGTGAAGTAAGAAATGCAGCCGTCTATTGATAGGATACCGTATAATGTCATGCAGGCGTGTGATCTTATTTAAGACTAATAACAGCGATAAAAAACCTGAAAGTTATCCCCAGAAATATATTTTTTATTGTGACTGAAATACTATTTTTGGAAAGTTAATAAGCTTGTGTTTTAAAATAAATCGTATAGATAGAACTCGGCTTTTAGGAATGGGTAGCACTCATTGATTGATGCGATTCGAACCCACTATCTTTCAAGTTCAATGGTGTTAGCAAGTCAGATACCTCAAACATTGGCCTAACGCCGCTTCAATATTGCCTAAGACTTTAATTATAAAATTACAGTTTCCCTACGTCACATTTTGAAGTTCCTATGTTTTAGTACCTACAATAGCTATTAAAAATCCTTTTTTATATGGAGGAAACATTACATTACCTAGCTACAATAAATAAACTTAATTAATTCAATTTATGTTCAAATCTAGATCCTTTTGTTCCAATTTAGCACATAGTTACATCGTGGTTGCTATTTAAAGTTATAATAAACATGCGAAATTCAGTTCAGTAAGGAAATTGATTTTCTATACAAAATAGCAAGCACATACCTAATAACAACAACCAGAATCAAAAACCTTTTAATACCTGTAACTTGTCCTTCATTTACCGCTGTTTGAATTGAACAATACATTTAGCACTTCCCCTTATTTAAAGTAACTTTGAAATTTATTTGAATTTTTGACAAATTTATCATCAAAATGCGACATAATTGAGTAATAAAGAGATATAATGTGTTTTTAGCTTCCACCAAGGGGATTATTATGGACCTTGTTCAATGGTGAGAGGGAATTTATGGCTTAACATTTCTTTTGTGGGATGTGTAGGTCGGTGTGTCCAAAGACTTACTAAGTCATACTCAGCGAGTTTGAAGTCAAGTTTGCTCTCTCATCGCCATAAATATTGCTTGATCCGTTTAATCATTTATGGCCAAAGTATTGTTCGGATTTGTGTCGGTCCAGTTAAAATATAGATAAATCAGGTAGGATGGCTGCAGTGCCACGGCGTTGTTCATGAAGTCTCGGGTTTGAAACCCGGCTCAGGCTAAATGTTGTTCTGTTTTTTCGTAAAATTATGCTCATGGAATCTGGAACTGTATTAAGTCACTCGCAAAATACATACCTGCCTACCTCTTGGAAGATAAATGCGTGAGACTACCATATGTATATATGAGTGCGTGTTTTCCCATTAATAATAAAATAATTTTCTACTGTACTCTAAAGTCATTAACACAAACAAAACAAATACAGAAAAGCTTTACAAATTAAACAAGACGTTCAACTTAATAATTAAAAAAGTACTCTCGTAAAGAAATATAAGAAAATACTTTCTAAAAACTTTAAACCTCCACAATGTAAAACCACTTTGTACCGAACTACTAATTATTTTACTTAATAGTAAAAAGTTCCGTTAATTAAAGACTTACAAAGGTAAAATTTCGACAGCGTTCCTGAATTGTATAATATTTTTAATACGAAAAAATGTTTAATTATAACGCTGAGTTGTTTCAGCTCACATTGTAAGTTTAAAGGACCTCCTTTTTTTTCTCCTTTGTCCGAAAAAATAGACGTGCCTTGTTTAAGAGGAACATAATTTAATATTTAATTTTGTAGAAAACTTGATTGTGAAGGGAGCTTTTGTAGTTGGCCTATATATTTTTGTTAGAGAGAGAACTATGATTGAAAATTTTTGCTGTCGGTTTCTAGGCTTCTGAAAATTATTGCTTTAGGCAATTTTCTACGTGAAGTTCTCAAGTGTATTATGACACTAGCTTGGTGACATTTACAAGACATTACTGTCTGAAAGTATATTGCTATGGCTATTCTTTCCTTCATTACTTGTAACTTATATATAGTTGTTGTATAATAAGTAATTGATATAACATTTACCCTGCCTAATATCAATGTGATGCTATGGTTAATGAATAAACCAAATTTGTCGTTATTCGGTTGTCAGTTGATTGACTTTGATTTTTTATAATTAATCATACTTATTTTGCGGTTAAAATTTATATCGGTAAACTTTATCCAATGAATTAAGAAAAATTGAGGCTTGGTTGTTTAAAAATAGCAAGGAAAAATATATACACCAGATCTTTATCTTATCGAATGAATTCGGTTACTTATTGTCGTATCTCTTCTCACACTGAGAAGAGGCCCGTGCCCAGCAGTGGGACAGTTTAATACAGGGCTGATATTATTCTTATAGGCGGGTTTCAAATCTGCGCATCGGCTAGCAGAAAAATACAGTACGAATAACAAGTACCATTGTAAAACTAAAATAAAATAAACAATAGTTTCATTATTTTTCTGCTCTGTCTATCGTAAACTTAAAAAGAACAACAGCGTCTATTTTGACGGGTGTACTTGGATCTCTGCCAATGACAATATACAAGCGGTATGAAGAATTGGAAGCTTTTAAATCGTGCAATATATCTCTATCGCATTAATTTGCCCGGACTTTAAAATGCTATAAATTCTAAATACATGTGGGTCTTAAATCTAACGGATTAATAGACATGATACTGTGCAGATTGGAATATTTATTCATCTGTCAACTTGTCATTGTATTTTGCACAAGAAATATATCAGTGTCCATTTATCTATACTAACATTATAAAGCTGAAGAGTTTGTTGGTTTATTTTTTGTTTGTTTGGTTGTACGCGCTGATTCCAGGAACTATTGGTTCGAATTGAAAAATTCTTTTAGTGTTGAATAGCCCATTTATCAAGGTAAGCTACAGGCTATATAACATCACGCTACGACCAATAGGAGCGGAGCATTAATGAAACATGTTGCAAAAACGGGGAAAATTCTCTTATGTCTGCTTCAGACGGAGTTACGCGGGTGAGCTAGTATATAAATAAAAATTAACCTTCCAATTGTTGGAATGTTAGACATAAATGAACATATATTGTGTCGGGCCGCTGGTGTGCCATTGCGACACAATAGGTTAAATACTGTATTTTACTAACTACCAATCTATTGAGGCGCATCACCTACGAACAGCTGGACCGATTTGACTTTTCTTTGTTTCAGGTTAGTCAAGGTTTGTATAGCTAAAATAAAGCTTTCTGACGGACCAGATTGATCAAAATTGGTTGAGGAGTTTGGTGATTAAGTACTACGTAGGTACATATCTATACTAATATTATAAAGCTGAAAAGTTTGTTTGTTTGGTTGAACGCGCTAATCTCAGGAACTACTGGTTCGAATTGCAAATTTATTTTATTGTTGGATAGCTTACTTATTGAGGAAGGTTATAGGCTATATAAAATCACGTTATGTCCCACAGGGGCGCAGTAATCATAAACGCGGGTGAAACCGCGGGCACATCTAGTAAATGATAAAACTCTCGATAAAATATTCGTATAAGTTTACGGTTGCCACGGTGGCTTATGTGATCATCACTGACTTTGTACCGAGTCTTGTGGGTTGGAATTCCACTTGAAAATTTGTGTAATCCACAAACAGATGTTTCGAGTCTGGGAGTCTATTGTGTCTGTTGTATCAAATTCTCTTTTTGATGTTAATCTAGTACAAAGAGTAAGATTGATAGGCCGTAATTATGAAATAGCTTTATTTCGCTTTTACGTGAATCCTTATGTTAATCCAGGAGATGGTCTATCTATCTGCAGAGTTTCATCTAAATGCGTTTAACGGTTACCTTTATAAGCTTTAGTAGGAAAATTTGGTAATATTAGTAGGGTGTCAAATAAATTCAATTCGAATTCTCACAGGAATCACAGCCTATATAAACGTGCATAAAATGTATTCATTAACTAAATAAATAATTTACATGTTCAATATTTGTATACTACACAAATATCCGGTCAGTTTACATCATTGAAACATGTTGGTAATTTAATATTTGGAGAGAACTTTAACACAAAATTTTCATGAATATATTGTGTTAAAGTTTAAACCGACTGAAATTAACCTGTAAAACGGAAATAGAAATTACTTTAAATGTTTTGTATTTCCGACTGCCAGTAGCTAGGATAGCCCATTGGTCTGCTATGTAGAGGTCTCGAGTTCGAACCCAATGTGCGCATCTTTTACCTTTCGAAGTGATGTGCGTATTAAAATATTAAATTATCGCTCGCTTTAACGGCGAAGGAAAATATCGTGAGAAAATTGGAAAATAATGTTCTCGAAGATATGTGAAGTCTGCCAACCCGCACTAGGCCAGCGTGGTGGACTATGGCCTAACCCTTCTCACACTGAGAAGAGGCCCGGCAGCGGGACAATTTAATACAGGGCTGACATTAAATTATTATTATCGTGGCGCAGCGGACTGAATCGGTCTGATCGAGCAGTGTTATTGAATTTCTGTCCAGTAATTCTCAATAACTGTAAGACTGGAACTGTGCTTGGTTGACGTCAATAGGCTCACCCAATTAAGCCCTAAAACCGCAGCTAGCAGTATAGGAGGTAATAAACCTCTGCGTCTCTGCGTATATACATCATGTAACAGTAAGGTGTGGTCATATTTAAGCGTCACATAATATAGCCCCTGTACAATAAAAAGCCGCGACAAACAAATCCATATACATTATTTTCACTAAGATACAGCATTTGCTTTTTATCGATTTATCCATATCACATATTCTAGCTGATACTTGAACAACATAAACAGCTAAACAGCTGACTCGGCTGATCACTGAATCCGAAAATGACCAGGCTGTATTTGGATAGTGATATCATTATATCACTATTCAAATACAGCCTGGTTATTTTCGGATTCGTTTGTTTCGATGTTTTAATAAAAACAAATAAAACGTTGGAAATTTTAATAAAATTTAAATTTGTTTTTTGATAATACAATTTTAAATTGTTTTTTCAAAAAATAAATAATAAATAAATTCGTCTATGTTGCCCATAGACGAAAAGGTGAAAGGAAATCGTTTAGCTCGTTATGGACATGTTATGCGAAGAGATGATACGTATGTAGGTAAGCAAGTGATTAATATGAGGATAGAGGGACGAAAAGGGAGAGGAAGGCCAAGGAAAAGATGGATGGACTGTATGAGGATGGATATGATGGGAAAGGGGTAAATGATCAGATGACGGGTGACAGAGAAGTATGAAAGAGAAAGACATACTGCGCCGACCCCAAATAAATTGGGACCAGGGCAAGAGGATATAGAGGAATAAAATATGACCACACCTTTCTGCTACACGGCGTATATATACCGACTATGTATGTATAAACTTCGTTCACATGGAAAACATGATATCAGTTACCTAGGTCTCACTATGAATCGTATAAACGTGGCGTATTATTATATGTATATAATCATAAACAGCTACCGAATTGTAAAAACCTCTTCAATCAGCAACGAGCACCTAACAAATTGTACAATCCTTATTTTATTTACTACGAAAGACAAAGATACGACACTGACTTTCAGAAACTTGTCTGGCGTAAATAGGCTTTCAGAAGGGTTAAGCCTTAATCTATAAGGCTGACCGAGTGCGGGTCAGCGTGCTATATCATTTAGAAATCTTCATAACTCTCAGACATGCAAGTTTTCTCAGGAGGTTTTTCTTAGAGTAAGTGATATTTAAGTGTTTTAATATAACTTTGACTGCACGGATGGCGTAGCGGTTTGAGTGGACACACAAACCACGGGCAGAAACTTGTATAAAATATAAATTCAGTCGAAGATGTAACAATATATCTGGCAGTCAATAAACCCGAACAAAGCAGTTAATCCTAATGCATAAAAATAAAATAACGTCTGTTTGTTCGTAAAACTTTCTCAATTCAAAGGATTAACGGATTTGGTGGAAACTTTCAGACTATATTATTGGATAACCGGATAGTGGCATTGGAAAATTGATTGGTGAATTTTCACAAGAACGCAACCGCGGGGATGACTAAGTTTTATCATGTTTTCATTTTTTTTTACACCTAAGGTGGCAAACTAGCATACGGCCCACCTGATGGTAAGTGGTCACCGTAGCCTATGGACGCCTGCAACACCAGAGGCATCACTTGCGCGTTGCCGATCCTTTAGGAAAGGACGTGGGAAGGAAAGGCAGCGGGATGGAGGAAAGGGGGTGATTGGGCCTCCGGTACTCTCACTCACCGAACGAAACACAACAGTAGGACTACTGCTATTTCACGTCGATATTCTGTGAGAGGGTAGTCCTTCCCCGGTCGAGCCGGCCCATTCATGCTGAAATTAGTGAGGCTCTACTACTCAACTTGTTGTCTGCTTTTTGTATGATTAGGGTAGGTAGATACGTAGTATCTGGATTATTACATATTATTATTAATTACTAGTATTCTTGTAAATATTTCCATCTAAGGTTTAAGGTTTGTCAGGTATGTGTTCAAGTTGTTACTGGAATGGATGGGAATCGATTTTACGATCTCTTGATCATAAGTCCATTAGGCTATAGGCGCTTTTTAAATTAATTATTTACAGTACAAGTTTTTAAATAATATGCTAAATATACATACATACATATGTAGATTCATGCCTGTTTCCCAGAGGGGTAGGCAGAGATTACGGATTTCCATTTGCTACGATCTTGACACACTTCTCTGGCTTCATTCACTTTCATCGCATTTCTCATACGCCTGTCGGTTCAAGGAGCTCTTAACCTGACCTTTGTCTAGAACGCCTCCGATCTGATCGAGAAACGTTCGGCTAGGTTTTCTTCCTTTGCTAAATATAAATTATTTTAAATACGTTTTATTTAATTATGCTATAGTTATATTTTTGCTCATAAGTATATAGACTCACGCATACATTTCCGAAGATGTAGACAAATGTGTATTCACTTCCATTTTTAAATACAGTTTAAAACTTTATGCCGTTAGCAGGAGTATTTATAATGTCCTGTCACTTTTAAATTTATTCTTAACCTGTCAATTGGAAAGCCAGACATAATTGAAAACCTGTTGTATCTGACCACCGGTGTGCGGCTTCTACTGAGTACGTTAATATTACACGATGTAGTATGATAACTTCAGAAAGAATCAACAATATTACACGTTCTTCTAACCATGAAAAAGAGCGTTAATTCTATTTATGGATTTGACCGCAATAACGATACTTAACCTTGTATATCATCTATTCATATCCCCATCCCAAGGACCACTTATAAACCCAACAACACCAAATCAATTATCTCGATTCTACAGCCAACGTAAACCTAAACATTCAGTAAAATTCTATTTAACCTAAACATGTACAGCCCACTAAAAGTCTCATTTCGTTCACAGAATAAAGATTTAAGTACGGGTGGAACGAACCACGTTTGTAACACTAAAAAGACCCGAAACTAACCTTAAAACGCTCAATTTAAGGCCGACAAAAATGAACTGTAAAACGAACGGTTCAGCCAAAGTCAATTAGTGCCGTAGATTTATAAAGTCAATAAAAGATTAACCCGCCGGTTGCCGCGACCTAATTGGGTGAAACGCACGTGTATCGTGGAAAGACCGCAAGGGTTAAAGTATTTCCTTTAATATATACTGTTGCTGAGTGGGATTTTTATAAGGGTTTATTACGAAAGTATATTACAGAGTACACGTTTATTAACAAATTAAATTACACACGTATACATTAACCTATTTACAATTTCTTATTAATTTATCGACCCATAAACTTTGTTAGGTCAGTTTCGACATTGATGTCCAAGGAAATGTGTGGTCAAAGAAATGCTTGGGTAATAGAGTGCGTACTTGCTTCAGCATGAGTGGGTCAACTCGACCAAAGAACTACTATCTTCACATTGAAGTGGTACGTACTGTTGAGTGAAAGATTCTCTTGCCTTCTTTGCTCCTTCTTCTTCACACAGGTTACAGTAAGGACATAATCAAAGTCAAATATTATCTTCACTTATGAACGTCAAAGGCCTTAGTGAGTTTACAAAATTTACAGAATTTTGAATTATGTTAGTTGCTAGGCTCAGGCAAAAGGTTGCCTATGAGAAGGTACCTGCAAGAAACTCCGGCCATTCTTTTTCACAGCCATTCTTGTCCATCGATATTGGATATCTGATATTAGTAATAAATAATAAGGTAATTGCTTAAAGATATTGTAGTAGATAGGTATAAAGTTTGCACAATATGATAAAATTACATTTTTCCAAAATTATGTATAATGGGTGCAGTTCTGATCTCCTAACTAGCTTATAAAATAACCTGTATGAAGGAGTGACAGTTTTGATCCCCCTTGGATTACAAAATGAGGTAATACAATTAAAGTACATACATTTGTCACAATATTACAATGAAACAAAAACTAAACTATTAAATCAGAAAAAAGGAAAATCCAAAAAAGGTATTTTTAATCATATCATCATAATCAAAAATTGGTTTACAAGAGACAGCAAATTGGTTGTGTTTCGTTGAATTTACTTCTGTGATGCTAAAAATACATGGCCATGACCATGAGCTTCTGTTACCGCTTAGGTGGTTCGCTAGCTCGTCTGCTACCAGCAGCAATAAAAAATGGCATACTCTTGTCGTACCATAGACCTGGCCATTAGTCGGGCTTTGCGATTGCCAATAACGTGCAGATAGTATTCAAACACTTAAAAAGAGCATATTTTAGCTGCAAACATGCAACATTGGTTTATATGTTATGGAATATCGGCTCAATGATTCTTATAAAAGAGTAAATATTTAGATTTTATTGCTTTGAGTCTGGCGACAATGGATTATATATTTTTGATGTTAAACGTCATTTCAAACATTTTGACTATACTCTTTGTAATAATGACAATAGATACATAATTTAAGGCATAATATATTTCCAAGGAGATAAAAAGAATTTAGCGCAATTCTTGACTTACTTCTCTCAACAGATCACTCTTTTAACCTGTCAAGTCTCTGAATACCAGAAATAATTGAAAACCTACTGTATCTGGCCGCTGCCGCGTGTGCCGCGGATACTCAGTGGGTTAAGTGCCTAAGCAATACAGTATTTGAGTGCAATCTTCAGTGGGGTGGAGGTTTGAAGGTCCATGTTCTTCAACTTCAAACGTTCCCAGTTTTAAAATTTAAGATTTCAATGGAGATCCGTCTGTTTCTTATTGCTATATAATCCAAATCCAAATCCAAATCCAAATCCATTTATTTGCAAATATAGGTACATTAATGAGGTGTTATACAGGTTACAAGTTCTTCCATATTTAACCAATGTGGCATGCAAAGATAATCAATCAATATGTCAACATTAAAACAATCAAGTCAACAATCTTATAAACTATCATTCTTATCGTCAAAATATTGTTTTACACTGTAGTAAGATTTTCGTACCAACATATTATTCATTTTACGTTTAAATTCTTCTACATTTCTAATTTTACATATTTCTTCTGGTAGGTGGTTGTAAATTTGTGTAGCCATACAGAAAACACTTTTGTTTAATAATGCTGTCTTATTGGTAATCATTTTAATTTTGTGTTGTTGCCGACTACTGCTTAGTTTTTTAAACTGATTAATATTCTTTTTGACAAAGATAGCAACTTCAGATATGTAAATACATGGCAAAGTAAGTAACTTTAGAGACTTAAAGTGTGATGCGCAACTATCTGTTTGTCTAAGTCTTAGAATGGCTCTAACACATTGTTTTTGGGCCTTGAATGCCATCTCCCACTCCGTGGAGTTTCCCCAGAATAAGACACCATATCGCAAAGTCGACTCCACATACGCATGATATGCAGCTACCACAGTGTCCAAATTTACTACCTTTGATAGCATATATAAAGCATACGAACTCTTACTTAGTCCACCACAAACACTTTCAACGTGTAATTTCCAATTCAGATTACAGTCCACATGGAGCCCCAAAAATTTTACAGTTTCTACTTCTTTGATTCTCGTTCCAGAACTAACAATATCAATATTGATATTAGGCCTTGTACGATTTCTGAAAACAACAAGGTTAGTTTTTTCTAGGTTAAGTATAAGATTATTGTCTTTTAGCCAATCCATTACATCAGTAAGTGTGTCATTAATATTACTAATTAGCTGAGTGTGATCTTTCTCGGAGAATATTACTGTACTATCATCAGCAAAGAGTATCATTGGTGGTTTAATAAATTTAGGTAAATCGTTTATATAGACAAGAAACAATAACGGGCCCAATACGCTACCCTGGGGTACCCCGCATGATACCCGTCTGTAATTTGATTGGAATGTAAGTTCTCTCCGTGTGACATGACAAACTTTAGAAATGGAGGTTGCTTGTCGCCTATTACTTAAATATGACATAATCAAATTCAAAGCGTTTCCTCGAATACCAATCGCATGAAGCTTTGTTTTTAGAATTGTATGATCCGCACAATCGAAAGCTTTGGTTATGTCCATGAACAAAGCGCATACCGGTATATTTTTATCAAGATTCGACATAACTATATTCAAAAAATTATAGATAGCTTTGTTCACAGGCCTACTGTAAGTGTTTGCTATCTTTTGTATACCTACCTTAAGATGGAAGACAAGCATACTTGACTCTCAAAAAGGCACGCGTAGATACGCGTGCCTATACTGAAGTATAGTTAGATAACTATACTTCAGACCTACGATGAAAATGGCGAAGCCTTGGACGTCAAAGGGATATTGACATTTCTGATTAGCAATTCGCAACATCGCCACGTAGTTACGAAGCAATTTAGTAGAACTATTAAATTAAATAAGAAATTGTGTGTAAATTGCGTTCAATGTGGAGATCATTAGCAGTATTTCACAGGGAGGTTAAAAAATACATGTTCATTGTACAACGTCTCGGTATTGGACGGCCACGGTCTAATTGGGCGAAATGTGAAGTAACGCGAGCGTACAGCGAGATCACGAGAATGGATGAGAGTTATGAGCGGTAGCGAGCGCGACAAGCGGATAGCTAAGATACGTTTTTGCTAATGTCAACGTTATTTAAATATAAGATCTGCTTTGGTGGCTAAGCAGGAATAAATGCGATTACTGTCCATGAGGTTTCAAGTCTAATGCCTAAGTCACGCGAAATGTTGTTGACTTGTTTTGTAGAGAAATTAATTAGTAGCAGCTCTGCGACTGAAACTGTGCGTGCTGACGGCAGCAATTTAACGACGCCAAAAGCTATGAAAAGATAGATAACTATTTATTGTATCCTCGCTGTCTAATTAAGGTTTCGGTGCAGAAATGCAGAAGTTTTTGTATTTACATACAAGTCCAAAGTGATAGTGTAGTATTTTTACAAAAGTCGATATGCTATAGTAACTACGTATTAAATAATATTTAACTATATTAACAGGTTCCCTGTCCGATGAATCATATATGATACATAACAATAGATTTTCTATTGTGTCTATCACGGGACAGCGAAAGAGTTAATATTATATATTAGAATTGTGAATATGAATGATTAGGATGTTGTAATATTTACCATAAAGCTGAACGGATTTTGATAAACTATTGCAACACAGACAAAGACTGAGAGATTATTTTTGATGACCTTTAATGAACTTGCGTATTGTTCAGCTAGTATCCTATAACTTGGGCTATCACCAAAGGGCCCCGGGCGTAGATTGAGAGAATAAATTAGCGTAGTCGCTTTCCGATGTACTCTGTAACCATTAACATTTTTATTTAATATATTTAACAGAGAATATAAGGATAAAAAATTATTATTATAAAAAAATAAGGATATGTTGAACGCTTTAAGGAAGCGATGGGTGTAGAGCATGGTTTTGTCGATATATTATTTTACTAGGTTCCATCCAATACTTCTGTTTAAAGAAAAATAACTATTGAAAATAAATATAGCACGTGCTAATCCGTAGTAGAAACCTCTTCCTCCTTCCCAGAAAACTTAAGTTAAGAATGCGGCAAAGATACTGAGGTGCATCTAGTAAAAAAAAATATAAAACGGGATTTAAAAAAAAACAATAAAAATATAAATATCTAAAAATACAACGCCCGCATTAGATAGAATTCCTGTGTGGCAGCAGACTTTACAAATATTCATAGAACAGAAAGATACGGAACATCTATTTGTAAAACACAACATTTTTGTCCCGTATGAGGATAAAATTGCCGATCTTAAAGCACTCGGCGAAGTGGCAATGGCGTGGCGACCATTTTAACCACCAAGTTATCTGTGAAGTAAGCAATTATAACAAGGTTAAGCCATCGATTATAGCGGCGGTAAGCAGGTGCAAGCGAAGTTTGAGGCGAAAAATAAAAGTAAGCTTGAAGTATGTAATGTAGTGAGAGTTTATTCACATACACACGGAAAGTCTTAAGCGTAGAAAAAGTACAAAGGTTCGCTATAGTTTAGCACACACACACTAGTAGAAGAAAGAAGGCGAAAATTATAGAAAATAAGAATCGAACAATAGATATAACGTAGATCGATAAAGTCTATGCGCGAGCGACGGACAAACGTTTCACGGTGGAAGGCGGATTCTCACTGAGCCAGCGCGGCCCGGTGTCGCAGGTTAAGTACTCGTCCCCCGGTTGCGCAAGTTCGTGTCACGGCGTCGCCTCAAACTTCGCTTGCACCTGCTTACCGCCGCTATATCGATCATTAAAATTCTAATCTATACGATAAAGAGAGATAATATATTAAAAGTGGGTAAGATTTGTATTATTGACGTATGTTATTTTTTGTTTATAACACTCAAAAACTGCTATACCGATTTAAAAATGCTCGCCATTAGAGAGCTACTTTATCTATACAATCCACAAAGACTATACAATCCACGGGAGCGAAGCAGTAATCATAAAGATGAGTGAAACCACGAGGGACAGCAAGTTAATTAATAACTTTATCTTCTGCTAAACAGAGATTATTGCTACAACAATATTTTCAACAAAGAATTAATGAATTTACTCTACTTACACGGCATAAATGGCTCAGGAAATATTCTTTTGTTTTAAAGCTTAATATTATTAATCCTTTTGTCGTCGAAATTAGACTCGGTAAGATCCATTGTGGCTGTATCGCGATTTGTAAGGTATAATCGAGTAATATAATGCTCGAGGCTGTCTTGTTAAAGCCTTTGAAGTTACGGGGACGGTCCCCTTGTTTTACATATTACGTATTGATTCATGTCCCCTTTATGGAGTAGTATATTAACGCTATAATAATAATAATAATTTATTTATTGATTACAGTGGTAAAACATGTATACAGACCATAAAGTACGTGATACAGGTAATATAATATGGGTGCCTGTACTAGGGTAAACCTGTGCCACAGGCTCTAAGGGCACTTACAATATACCTACTACTAGGAACTAAGTTACATACAATTAGCCATACTTATTATATAAATATATGCAAAAATAGGCCAATATTATTATCATGGAACTTGTTATTACTTATCTAACAACAATCAACAAATCTTCAGTATCCTCATAATTTAAAGTTTGTAAGTACCGACAGACTATCCGCTTAGATCTTGCTTAACTTAGGTCATATAGGTATAGCTGTTTGTTTATTTATCTTGTTATAAAGAAAAGGCCCTAAAAATGTGAAAAATCTATTTGTAAAAACAAACTTTGATCCAGAAAGTGTGGTACAGACAATATCTTTCTGTCTTTTAGTGTTAGTATGGTTGATGTTATACGTAAGCGTTGCGTACTGTTTAAGTACTGTGCACATTATAAAAAGCTGTCGGACAGTTAATACATTACAAAATTCGTACAAAAGATATGTGGAAAAGCGGTAGGGTTGTCGGGTTGCTACTTTTAGAAGCACTCTTTGTGCTCGCTCAATATTTACCATGAAGGATTTTGCGGTACCGCCCTATGAAGTGATGCAATATTGAATTAAAGACTGACACAATCCTTTATAGATCTGTATGATGAGTTTGTGATCTGCTATAAGGCGCTACAGATTGCCAGTCGCTACTAGCAATAATGTCCTTTGTTGCTTCTGACTAATTACTGCACGGATGACGTTGTGGTTTAAGTCGTCGGCTCACCACTGCCACTGAACCAAATGTGGTGGGTTCGAATTCCACACGGGACAAAACTTTGTGTGATCTACAAATGGTTTTTCCGAGTCTGGGTGTTGTTTGTGTCCGTTCTTTGGATGTTTATAAAGTCCCCGCAACACAGGAATTATTACAAGTCGACTTTTTAAAATGAATGAAAATGAAATGCTTCACTAATGCCAGCTATAATATCAAATAATAATACCAGCCCTGTATATAAACAGTCCCAATTCTGTGCACGCTCTCTTACCAGTGTGAGAAGAGCTAGGCTATAGTCTACTGCGGTGACCCATTGCGGGTTGGCAGACTTCACATATTTACGAGTACATCATGGAAAACTCTCAGACAAGTTTCCGCCCAATATTTTCTTTCACCGTCAAAGCGAATGAGTATATCCTATTTAATGCACACATTACTTCCAAAAGTCAAGTTGACAATTATCGACTGCTCCGTGGCTCGGAGAGCACGTTAAGCCGTCGGACCCGGCTGCCATGAACATTTATGGCAGTCGTTATTGGGAAGTCAGTGCCCTCTAATATCCTGACACTGGTATAGCCTTAGGGTATCGTTAGCCTTCGGGTTGCGGAGGTCAGATGGCAGTTGCTCCGTGTAAAAACTGATATCCAGTCAAATCCGGTTAGACTAAAAAGCCGACCCCAAATGACTTGGGAATAATAAAGGCTAGGGAGAAGAGATTACTTCGAAAAGTCAGAGGTGCTTGCTTCTAACCAGAAGTTAAAGGAAATAAAGATGGCATGCAAGGAATGGAAGACGTAGGTACGTGGGTTCGCAGCAGTAGTGCAATGGATGGGATTTAAATTGACGACCCTTCGCTCGCAAGTCCAATGCTTTATCCATTGTGCTACCGCTGGTTCTCAATAATTTCCCCCTTATTCTTTTGTTATAAAATAAGATATTCTGTATTTGGATTGATTCTTATATCGCGAGGGACTTAACAAACAACGGACATAATATTTAAACACTAGGCGAAACTTTTTCATTTTAGGGACACCCATTATTTTATCTCTGTAACCAAACCAACACTCGGTGCACTTGCAGTGGTTACCACTCAAACCTTAGCGTAATCCATGTATTCGTAAACATGACCACACTTTTCTGTAACACTTCATATAAACATTATTAACACATTTAATAAAATTGTAACAGGTTGATGTCTCTACATAGGAGATATTTAAGAAAAATTATGTGGGTCTTTATAAGAGATATTGAAGCCAAAATTATTATTTTTAGAAATCTTTTCTATCTGTATGTTTGTACGTGTATCACACAAAAACTAACTGCGCCAAATTTAATGCGGTTTTTACAGTTGTATTGCTGGAGACTTAAAATGTAGTGCATGTTTTATCTTGATATGCCACCTAGAAATCTAGTTATAATAATAATAAAGAAATGATATTCCGTCTTAGCCAGAGGACGATCAGGGAGAGATACATGAGCTATTTAACCTTATTTCTTCTGCAAATGCATGATAGATACCTACTTCCAAATACAACGCGTACGCAGTCGCAGGAAAAAGCCAGTTAAAATAAAACAAAGCTGTAAATGATCTAGACAAACTGGCACAGGGAGCACAAAATAACGCGCTTAAGGCAGTCTCTCACTCCGTTATTAACATTAAAGTGACCCATTTCGCTGAGTTGACTCGCGGAATCTACTCCGAACTATAAACATCTCAAGTATTCTGTTCGTCAAGCATAACAACCATTGTTGACGGGATTATATTGTTTTTGTCTAACAAAGCTCTATTTTCTACTAGATATATTAATACCTTCGGTTTAAAATTGAGACAGACTAGAATAACTTCAAGTTAAAGAACGTCCTTCCTATACTTTAGCGTCCCCAATAATAAGCTCACACATAAATAAAATATGTTAGAATGACTTCAATATACAATAACATTGTGTATATGTGTGAATGCGTGCATGTGTGGGTGCATATGTGTGTGCATGTATGTGTGAGTAGACATACAACTACGTCAGCAGTCATAGGTGTGTGTACATTAGTATGTAAATGTGCTAGTTAGCCTATAATTGGCAAATGTATCAGTAATTTAAGTAAGTTTTTTTTCTGTATCATATATTTTATATATTTTATTTTACTTTACTCTTTAAGGTGACGTTGTGTTGTAAGAAGACACCAATATGGTATTTGCCCTTTACGCCAAAATACTGCCTTTTTCTAAAAAGGTCACACCGTGGATATTTTTTATTAAAGTCTTCAGGCTAGACTTATCGACTATAGGTAGAACGGATGTGTGTTTGTCAACTTTATAAGACAAAACAGCGATACCATAAGCTTCTTGTGTTTTAATCTATAGGACTCACTACTAATCATTCGTATTAACTGCTTTGTCGCTGACATCAGTTGCATAGTATAAGTATAAGTCAAAGTCAAAAATATTTATTTCTATAAAAATGTGCAATCAATTCTAGGACTCGTCAATTAACTATTGTATAAAAATAAATAGTAAGCGTAAGAAAGAAATAAACAAACTCACATTCGCTTCGATAGTTTTTTAGTTAGGATGTAATCAATAGCTATAAATACCAACTATATGAGAAAAATATTTTATAATATCGTACAATTTGTTTCCTGGAAATTCTGTATTGCGCTAGATACTAGAGAATCCTAATCCTAACTAATATTATACAAGCGAAAATGAGTTTGTTTGTTTGTTTGTTACCTTTTCACGCCTAAACCACTGAACCGATCATCCTGAAATTTTGCATATACGTTGTCAGGTGTACAGAAACGGGCATAGGCTACCTTTCATCCCGAAAAAAGTTACTGTACCCGAGGAAAACAACAATAACGTTCTTATGCTAATAGATGGCGCCACGTGTCTTTCGAATCATGATTGAATTGTATTATTACAAGTAGAGTACAACCCGAATTGGTTGTCAAATTCTAATGCGCGCAATAGCTAGTTTGTAAATAAAGGCCAGATTAAGTGTACCCGAAAATCATTAGCGTACATGACGAATATTATAAGAATAATTGAAGTAAGATATTATATGCCAGAATAAACAAGTGGGAATCCGTAAATTCTGCTTCGGGGCACATACGTTAGTCTATATGCATATAATTTGATAAATTGTGTCGACAACTTAAATAGGGGAGCAACGGTACCTTGTGTGATAAGGGTCCTGAATTCGATTACTGCATGCAGACAAATATTTGTTTCATTTACAGAAATTTGCTTAGGATGGGTGTGTTTGCTGTTGCAGTGAGCACATCGTAGAGTGGACCCATAACGTTTGTGCTACACAGAATATTATATTTCAATGACTTTATTTAGATTTGAGTAAGAGAGTACGAAGCTATGAAACTGAAATGTTGTTTTTTAATAGTCTACTACTAGTTTCAAGTCTTGGCGTAGCCTGCGTGAATCGACGAGATATACGATAATACGAGAAAGCATCCCAGAAATAAAAGTACAATAACACCATTTACACCAAAGGTACTTTAAAAAGAATTCTAAAGCTTCCTGTCTGTTAATCCAGGATATGGTCTTTGTATCAAGTTTCATCTAAACTCAAACGTCTCAACCAATATAACATAGTAGAATTATTTGTACTAAGACGACAAATAAGCATAGTTCTGATTTTTGACACATGAACTGCGTTTGGCATGAAAGTTGATATAGTTACAAGAATAGAAAAGGGTATGTTAAGCTGGTTTGGACATGTAGAAAGAATGGACGAGGAAAGACTGACTAAGAAAGTTTATAAGTCTAGTGTGAATGGAACAGTCGCAAGAGGAAAACCTAGGCGAACGTTTCTCGATCAGATCGGAGGCGTTCTGGACAAAGGCCAGGTTAAGAGCTCCCTGAACTGACGGGCGTGTATGAGGAATGTGATGAAAGTGAATGAAGCCAGAGAAGTGTGTCAGGATCGTAGCAAATGGAAATCCGTAGTCTCTGCCTACCCCTCTGGGAAACAGGCGTGAATCTATGAACTGTTTTTGGTTCACGGCATACCTATTAAGATGGTTCCAGCACGGCATACTTGTTTAATCCTGAGCTTCGGGAAAACTAAAGCAATCTAGCTTCAATTTAAAAAGCAATTAGGATACTTACTAGAAACCTGTGATTGCTTCAAACTAGTGCAAGGGAAATAGCTCCAGCCTGCAGAAGCCCGAAACTGAACAACTTTGTGCTGTGTTCTGACAATAGCCTATCTATTATTTATCTCTCAATCTCCATAAGGAAGTGTTGTGCTGTAAGCAGAAGCTCTATAATATATTTTTAATTAGTTGTACATTTAATACTCTTTCATGTAAGATTTTTGAAAACAAGTGGACACAAGCTGCTTTTTCATATAGGATGAAAAATAATTATCATGATATGTTTTCGTAAATATTATATGATACGTAGATGTGTATGTTCATATCAGTTGAAAGGCTCTCTCTGCCAGGACGTAAACAAAACAACAGTTTACCTATACACAAAAAGAAAGAGAGAGTGCACTCTCTCTTTCTAGTACTTGCCTTAATATTGCCATGCCTATTAACAAAATTTGAACAGAAGAAATAGTAACACTACGGCATACAGCAATTTTTGTCATTTGTAATAATAATAATAATTGATTTATTGCTTACAGTGGTAAAACATGAATACAGTCCATAATATAGGTAATATAATATGGGTGCCTGTACTAGAGTACACCTGTGCCACAGGCGTTAAGGGCACTTACAATATACTACTAGGAACTAAGTTACATACAATTATTATATAAATATATATATGCAAAAAAGCAATTGAACACAATAAGTACCTCTCGATCGATAGGTAGCGTAACCGAATCGCAATATTCTCAGCTAACAAATTATCCTTAATATAAGATACAACAAAAGAATTACAGAAGTATATTTACGTATAAATATTTGTTCCACATACGTTCTATTAATAACGTATTCTAAGAGCATGCGGGGGCGTGCGATCGTTCCGCATCGCGACCGAAATATTTACGTAAATGCTATGTGACGGCACATATTTTCGAAGTACGACGATTTTAGAGAGCCCGCCTTTGTAGTTGCGTTTATTGTAGTTTATATGTACGCTAGCTTCTGCCCACGGATTAACTCGTGTGATCACATACACATAAAAAATGACCTATGTTTTATTCCATGATATGGATCATTTACTATATTTTATTTTCCCAAAAATAGACTTAATGTATGTCTTAAAATGCTTTTAGGAACATTTATAGAATAGATGCATTACAACACAGATGTAAGTTAGCCCCGTGCCCCTTCAGGTAAACTCAAACCCGCAACAAAGGACTTTTGCTGTGATGACTGAACCTAGATCCCACACTAAATGTCTATCTATCGTAAGATGGTGAGGTTTAACTCGAATATATTCAAATCACTTGAAAATTATTATTATGTTGTTCGAATGCAATTATAATTTACTAGCTTTTGCCCGTGGCTTCGCTCGCGTCAATTTAGAATTTGGCAATCAATTCGGGTTGGACTCTGTGATAATATAATTTAATCATGATTCGAAAGACACGTGGCGCCATCTATTATTATTAGAACATTATTATTGTTTTCCTCGATAACAGTATTTTTTTTCGGGATGAAAGGTAGCCTATGGCCCTTTTTGTACACTTGACAACGTATATGCAAAATTTCAGGATGATCGGTTTAGTGGTTTAGACATAAAAAGGTAACAAACAAACAAACTCATTTTCGCTTTTATAATATTAGTTAGGATTAGGATTAGGATAGAATTGGTAACATTTATAAGCAATATGTAGACCATATGATTATATGAATCAAAGGTCAACATGCATTTTATCACAGAATCAAAAACTTATGAACATGTCGTGATTCAAATATATTATCATATCATTATTCGAGTATAATCTCTAATAACAAAAACGAATTCGGAATCGTATTGTATTATTCGATATGTTTTCGATTACAATCGCGCATCACTCTCTTATTTTAATTAATAACGGCTATATCAACTTACAGATCCTGGGAACCAAACACAATGGTTTTTTCATTGTGACTAGATACGGTTATATTGATGATGAAAAAAAAGCCCTTAGAAAAGTGACGCAAGATTCCCAATAAGGGACATTTAGTTGAGATCAACAATCTGGCAGTATTCAGTTAGTGAAGAGCCTCTCTCGTAAGAGGGTCACGACCCAGAAATCAATTTCCCTGCATCAATAAAGTTATGTCACATTTACTTTTATTCTGGGGAAGTACCTTTCATATCTCACTTAGCTGTTACGTGCTTCGCTTCCATGTTTTAGTAATTATTTTTGGACATTGTTTCCTTTGATTAATCTGATAATGAATTACGAAAATAATATTATAGCAAAAGGGAAGGGAAGATAGATTAACTTTATCTGTCAACATTTAAGACATTATGGAGGTTAGGGTTCAACATAGCCGACGTGCATGGATGAAGAACCTGTATAGGTAGATTGTCTGAATTATGAACATAATTATGCGAGGTTCGTAGCAAGTGGAAATCATACGGATTTTCACTTTCTATGATGATTCTCTGCCTATCAATAGGCATCAACGGGCTACTGGGCAATAGGCGTTAGTCTAGTACGCATGAAAGGGAGTATTATTGAGAAGAATAATTTTAAATGGTATGTACAACTTTTACAGTAAATTGATCTGACCTTGAACTTGAAGTATCTAGGAATTAAACTGCTAAATACGGATTTTATCGCGTTGTTTATTTGACACTTTATTACATAATTTAGAAACTGTTACACTGTTATTACTATTAAACTAACCGTTTAATTTCAATGAATAACATTCGCGTAAACAGAAGACAATATTATGTGTCTAAGAATACTAAAAAATTGCGTGTCTATGTTTTCTTAAATCCAAACCTAAATTTTTCATACATATTAAAATTTAGGCTCAATGACAATGTAATAATTCGTTTAAAAGTTTTGTATCATACTTACTTTACTTATATTTACTAATGTGCATTTTTACTTTTGGCATAAAAAAAAATATTTGTGTCTGTAATTTAATTCGTAGCTCAGTAGGTTAGATTAGAACCTAGTCGGTTTCCTTCGCAGACAATTTTTAGTAACGACACAGGATGTCAAACTGCCTATTACGTGAGATCTAAATCAAATTACTCACGGTACGCCGACGCTGTAGAAAAGGGAGGCGTTAAGCTTTTAGTTCAAGAGAGAAAAAGGTCAAGGTCACTGCCAGCAAAGTACAGATTACTGGCTCCTTGCTGACAGACTTGAAAAACTTTGGAAAGTATGTTACCGCAAGAATACAACTTAAGGTTATTAGCTGAGGTCTTCTGAAGAGCAGAAGTGTATACTTCTCTTGCCTGGTGGTTTCACAGGCCTATATTCTTAAAGGGGTTTGCAAACGTTACTGACGTCCACATTTCACCAGCTATGATTTTAGGATCCACAACATAGGGAGTATACGATCTCACCACCGTACATATATTTTAGCGAGTCAGCAACATACGCAGCAACGCGAATTGCGTTCTTGCTTTAAACTAATTACTTTTAATTATTACGCCAGTACACAGTTTACTGCCAACTAGTGAAAGACTCGTCACTATTTTATATACCTTTTATAACTTGAACACGTAACAACATTAAACTATTTTATCTATTTCGGTGAAGTGTTTTATGTATACTCTAACAAGCAACAACACAGTATCAACCAACAGTTAACACAGGCAATATAGTGAAAGTGCTTAACTAGATCTTACAGAGAGTGTATCGTCGTTTACTAGGCATAGTTGCTGACATTGTGATTCTAATAACAATTTCATAACAAAACATCCAATGACACCTTATCTGATTTGTGAACCACAGCAACAATATTTACTACCGCTGCGCCATGGAGGCATCTCTGCATGGCCAAATTAATCTCACTGTATCATCTCTCTCTACCTAATTATGTATATAAATTTTATAGTATTTTCTCACTCTACGAATAATTCCTGTGTCGCAGGGGACTTTACAAACATTCAAACAACGGACACAAAAAAACACCCAGACTCGAAATCAATTTTTTTGTCCCGTGTGGGATTCGAACCCACAATACTTGGCGCAGTGGCAGCGGTAAGGTGACCACTTAAATTAGCCATCCGTGCAGTCATTGAAAGAATTATCTGAATAAATTTTTTTTATCAATAATATAACGTACGAAAGACTTTTAAACAGTCAGTAAACATTTGCGATGTTTGAACAGCTTTTAATTCGTTTACAACTTTTTTAAATGTTCATCGACTTTGTTGCTGTTTGTACCTGTTCCGTTGTTTAATACAATAATTTTAAAACGCGCGTAACAGCGTTTAAACTCGCGCCGAAACTCGGGCGTAGTCTCAGAACGATGTTAATATATTTACGTGTTTCGCTGTTCGTCTTCAATTTACCGTCACTTTGTGCGTACTTACGAATAATTCGTAAATGTGTTAGGGGATTGAAGAAACAGTACTTTTCAGAATTTACATGTATGGTGCCTTGACATTAATACACACACGGAATTTCCTTGTATTAGACGTACTTTTTTTTCAAGACTCGTTTTAATATTACTGTACAGTAATATCACTAAGCAGCGATTGCCTAGTGGGACATCGATGGACTACCACGCAGTGGTCTCAGGTTCGATCTCAAGACATGCACCTCTGACTTTTCGAAGTTGTATATTTATTAAATAATTATACCAGCCGGGCCTTCTCAGTGTGAGAAGAGGCCTGTGCCCAGCAGTGGGCCAGAAATTGATACCTCTACGAGGCATTCCAACGGTCTCCCACCAGGCTATCGCTGCTTTTACTATACTTTGGTATATTATACCGATAGTGTGTGTGTGTGTGATAGCCCGTGTTCTGGAGACTCATTTGTAGTTATTCTTAGGGCTACTTCTTACTGTTGCACTGCTTGTCATTGGCTGGCGGTTCGCCATCGTCTTAGAGCTCGTATCGATATTTCGCTTATAAATCACCGAAACGATGCCGCGTCGTAGCACGATGCGACGTCGTATCGTGTTTATGTGTACGAGCCCTTAGGATAAAATTGGTCCCCTACTAAACGGTTTCAGATGAATTCTCTACCGTAAACATTTCTATTGTAAAATTACCTAGCTATCGAGATTTACCCAAGAGACTGCAACATCTTCAATAAGGAAGAAGCGTTTCGCCTGTTACAGTATAAAAGCATCGTTAAGTACTCGTTCATCATTAAATTCACTTTTCTTGACGTTAAGTTATCATCTGACACACACTGCCAAAATTATATGAACTACAGTTTAATATAGTATTATCACGCTCACTCATATTGAAAATGGTATACTATCGTTCTCTATCATTTAAATGTAATGTATGAGCTCATTATTTTTTAATTAAATATTTGCATAAGTATATAAGGTAGAGCAATCTGTCCTGGGCTGTTGGCAAGTTAGATATGTTTTTTACAGTAATCGAGTTGAAAATTATTTAGTATCTTCTTTATTTTTGAATCTCATTTGCATTTCGTAGGTGTGGCACAAAAAGACACTAAGGACATGTTAGTGCTGTATTGAATAAAATATTCCTCTAAAGCAAGCCCAGCATTATTACAAAAATGTATCACCCTTGACATTAGACTGCCTCGGTGGTCCTATGGTATTAATTTGTGGTTATGTTTTCCGGCAATCGTGTGGAAAGGTTCCTAGATTCAGACGAAGTGTTATTGAATTTTTCTATAAGGACATTCTCAATAGACAAACTATGTGTGCCCAGTAGACAAAACTAGATTAGCCTCTTTTTATCTAGGTCCTAAAACATATCTGGCGAAATAAAGGTGTAATAAACCACTGCCTTTTCTTTCGAGTTATATATATATATATACATGACATGAGAAATGTATGTATATAAATATATTAAGATTCAACCTGATAATTTATATTGTTAGACTTTTACCAATAACCCAGCTTATATTCCAGAGTTCTACCGAATAAGCAATATCCATTTATACAACAGCTCATAACATTCAAATTGACACAGTACACAAAATCAATGCGTCCAAACTCCGTAGGCCGGGTTGAATAGCAAAACTTAATAACTGCCCGAGTCAATAATCCTAAGCAAACCTTCAACAATGGAATAAACACTATATTGCATAAGCAATCAAAACAACCTCCACGACTAAGGAGGGTGATAACCTAAACGTGATTGTCTACAAGGCTTATGGATCAAATTCTGCAAGTTCGCTGAGATGAATGGCATTATACGAGATGAAATACTCGTCTGGGATGAAAGTCTTGATGACAGAATGAATTTGTACACAATCTTGATTTAAACAACTTTCTTATTATGATTTTGTGATCGATGTGTACGTGAATAGTGATTGAAGTCTACGAATTTTGAAAGTTAATAATATACAGGGTTAATTGAAAATACTAATGAAATATCACTCAAGTCTTCTGTTCATCATACTTCAGTACTTTTGCTCTTCCACTTTTACAAAATTCAACACTATTTCCTAAAAAACATTTTAACAAGTTAAAAGTTTCATGGGCCCCGCCTCTCGCTAAACGTCTCCCACTTTGCTGAAGGTTATTTTGTTACGCCACTGTTTTCTTGCCACCGTGTGTAGTCTTAAGACTTAGTCGTGCGATTCGAGCAACCTATTAATATTTTTATTTTAATGAAATAAATCAAGTAATTAATCATTATAAAAAGTGGTAAAATTAGTCACGTGTAAAAGGTTATTAGTATTTTTCAATTAATCCCGTATGTAGATATGAGTTCCATCGTACTAAGGTTATATTAATATATTAGCGTTCAGATACAAGCCTCTTTTCAGTATGGAAAGGGCTATGCCATAGTACGCCACCCTGGCCCAGCTCGGGTTGCCAAAATTGGCATTGCCATTCGAGAAAACAATGAAGAACTCCCCAACAAATTACTACCTGTTTTTAAGAATACTTTCCTTTCTGGGAATAGGAATTGAATTCAATAAAAATGGAGAAAGAAGAGACTTGAGAATATGAAAAGAATGGATGATAAAAGATTGCCCGTTGAGAGTCTATAGGTCAATGTGAAAGGAATTATTGGCAAGAAGATAGAAAACCAACGCAAACATTACGTGACTGAAGTAAAAATATAAAAAAGGTTATTTAAAACTACCCTAAACAGACCAATTGCAGAATAAATTAAATGATTAAAATAAATAAAAAAGAGCTTAAACCACGATCGTTAAAACTGGACCATTGTCTCGGTCTAACCATGAGGAAAACACGCGTTCACCAAAGTAATATTATTATAATAATAGAGTAACAAAGGTAAGCTTTTAAAATTTTACTTAATTTATTTATATTTTCACCTCAAGGACTTCAACGTCAATTAATTTTGAAATCTTCCAACTTCTTCTTCTCTGCTCATCACACAACAAAATTAAGTCGTAACGATACGTGAAAAAATCTGCAACTTCCTACTTCATATTTTACCAAAACCCGAGTTGTGTACACAACATTTTTTTCACTCTAAATGAAATTGGACACTTACCCCACTCGTAAAAGAACCAAATCAACAGAAGTACGGGGGATTTTTCCCCGTACTTTCTTTCGTACCGTTTATATAAATATGAGGAACCGACCCAAATATGATTATTCTAATATTTGTCATATTAAGGAAATTATGTTTGTGATAGAACAAACCGAATGTGGCTAATTTGATTGGCATACGCATAATTTGTCAGAATAACATTACGAACTCTAGATTACCATACGACAAAGTCATACAATGTTCTGATAAGTTGTGATTATATTTCACAGTCATAGGAGGAACCACGAAATAAAATTGATCTTGTTGTATCAACCCGTTGTTTATAAGCTATCCAACAGCTGGGCACCGGCCACTTGTCAGTATGAAAAGAGACAGATTGTAGTCCACTAAGCAGACTCAGAGGAAGAGACTTCCCATGTTGTCGAAAATATAGTTGAAATCTCTCAGATATTCAGGTTACCAATGTTTAACTTAACCCTGAAAGCGAGCGAAAATACATGGCAAAGATGCGTACCTTTGAATCAAACTGGAGAGATGTATAGCAGTCAACTCAATTCAATCCCACTAGGCTATCACTGCACCCAATCCTATAAATAAAATAAAATTCCAGAGCTAGCCACATCAAAACTTTTTACTATTAATTAATACTATGGATTACAAATAAACCGGCACTAACAAAGAGAAGTCTGGCACTCGCATACAAAACCTCACAAAATGTTACAAAGTACTGTAATTACACTGATGTTGGCTTAAAAGAAAAATATAGTGTATCGGATGTTAAACATGGCTCGCAAATTGGAGCCATTTCTCACTCCGTGAAGGAAAAAGATTGCTTCACGTTTCATAGATAAAGAAATACAGACTCTGTTGAAAATTGCCTCGGCGCAGTTTTTGAGCGAAACAATCGCTAATGTTTTGCTAAATAGTCGAGAAAATTTTGAAAAAACAACTGAGGCTAATGAGCAGTAATAACCTAGGAAGGAAGATTGTTGGACTGTTATCCAAATCTCTCGATTTTAATCCATGGCATAGACTTCTGACTTTTCGAAGATACAACTAAACTATACAATCGCCACGCAGTCCTTATATACTTTGACTAGCTGACCCGCGCTACTTCATCTGCTTCATATAAGAGAATTTTCCTCCTGTTTTTGCAAAGTTTTTCATTGCTGCTTCGCTCCTATTGGTTGTAGCGTGATCTTATATAGCCTATAGCCTTCCTCGATAAATGCGCTATCCAAAACTAAAAAAAAATTCAATTCGAACCAGTAGTTCCTGAGATTAGCGCGTTCAAACAAACAAACTATTCAGCTTTATAATATTAGTATAAATAATTATGACTGGATTAACAACATATTAAAGTAAATTTATATTTAGTCATCTAAAAGTGTAAGGAAGTTTTAGACGCCTGAATAATATAGTTTTTCAGTAATTAGTAGTCACGTAATATCAATCGGCGGATGTAACGACTTCGTTCGTGGTACAGGAAAACACTTTTACGACCTACAACCAGTTATTCCGAATCTGAGAATTCTAAGTATCCGTTGCTTATGTCAAATATAGATTCTTGTCTTTATTAAGATTATTTAGGTTTCATTACTTTTATATACTTTCGCGTTGCATGTTAATATAATGTAAGATAATATACCTTTATGAAGGGCTTGATGTTTTGCCGCTCCAGTCTTTCACTATGGCCAGTGCAACCTGGCCGAAACGTCAAGCCTTTCAAAACGGTAAGCAATACTAAGCATGATTGCGTTAACACCCCTTTTCCGTTACATTTATATCTATTAAATATCACTTTGAATAAATTAATGAACTCAGGAGGTGGTTCTGAGTTCAGACCTCACTATTTAGATCGGTTTGTGGACGGTTGAACGACGATTTTATTAAAATGTTTGAAGTGTTATTTGTTTCTTTTCTTTGTTGTCAAGCTTATTATATCGTTATGTTTAGTTAGTATTTTTGGCCCTAACACGTTCTGATAAAACTTAATAAATGTATATAATAATGTGTCCGGTTATTTGACAATAGTTACAATTTTTTTTTATTTTTTTTTATTTTGCTTGTCAAAATGACCACACTCCACCTGATGGTAAGTAGTCGTGTGGTCTAAGAGCAGTGACCTCTACTTCGCCCCCACAGTAGCCGAGGCGATGTTGAGGTCTCTACTTTGACGGCCTGAGAAGATGCTTTTTTGCTGCTTGATTTCTAAGGAGACAGTATATAGGCAACATATTTTCGGCAGTAACCTTATGTTCATTGAGCGTGCGTTGTATTAGTTCTCGCAGTGCATTTCTCAACCATACATATTCGCATGAGCTGACACCTAAACGTATTGTCAGACATAAGCTGCAGTGTGTAGACTGTTAAGTCAAACGCGTATATCGATCGTTTTGCAGTGGGCTGTTAGCTAAAGGTCTATTAAGTATTGGCATATTTGACTTTTAAGAGATATAATAGAACAACAACTGCAATAAAAAGCTTGGATGAATACCAGATTTGTGTGGAAAAGCCGTCGTTGTAAATTTTTATGTGATGGTATAGTTGAACTGGGACTGGAAAGTCCAAGGTAAAGGGTTTTCATCAGCAGAAAAAGAAAGAAAAAGGTTAAACTGGCTTGCTCGTGGAGCCATATTCGTACAGGAAACCAGCTTAAGAGTAGGAGCACTGTTACACTATTTTGACTGATGAGTAAAAGTGCCGGAGGCTCACAAATATTTTTGATTTAATCCTATATTTATTATTTTTCTCTAAGGCTGGCCATGCGCGTATACTCTTGCAAGCGATGATAGGTTACAGTAACTGCTTACTATCGGTCAAGCCGTAAATTAGTTTAACTCCTCGGTTCTATGGAAGTAGGTGACCAGCTAACAGTCAAGTCAAAAATCATTTATCCATTTGATCACGAAGTTACACATATATAAACATCAGTGTTTGATTGAAATTAAACTACTTTATACGGATCTTATCGCGTTGTTGATTAAACACTTTATTACATAATTTAGAAACTGTTACACTACTACTACGGAGAGGCTCCCCGTGACCATGGCTGCTGAAAAGCAACCGAAACGTCGGGGAAGGTGTAAACTTAAATATAAATGGTTTCAATAGTTTTAATAATTTAATTAGCTTAAAAAATTTGACAATTTTAAAAGTAGTAGTAGTGTAAGTTTCTAAATTATGTAATAAAGTGTCAAATAAACAACGCGATAAAATCCGTATACAGTAATTTCAATGAATAACATTTGCGTAAACAGAAGACAATATTAACAATGTTTGAGTTAGTGACCGTACTACTAGTAAGAATAACTTGTAACATATCGTATCTTCGAAATCCTTTTGTAAGATTGCAGTGATAGCCACTTTAAAAAAATGAAAATCTGAAAGATTCTGCTTTTCTTAAAATAATAAATGCTAAGTCTCTACAAAATAAACAAATAGAACCAAATACTACATACTAGAAACGTGTGCGAAGGTAAAGCCATTTCGTTTTCTTCCGGGACCTCTTATTGCATAGAAAATCGAGCGTTTGACCTTGACACAGAAACTTGTGTATACTTAAGTATACTGAAGTTTGTTTGGTGCTTGCTCTCGAGAAATCTCCGGTTTTACAAGTCTAAAATGTAGGAAATTAGCCTCAATTTTATTTGTTTTGTTTGTTCAAAGAGTTGTTTTAATTTGTTTGGCAGTTGATAATGTACTCGTATTTTGGAAGCACTTTATTTGTTTAGTTTTCTAAAATATTTGCTGTTGATACAATAATTAATAATATTAACTAAATGTTGATGGATTAGGTGCGTTTTCACTGACGCTGAGCTGGATGGAGTGGAGTGGAGAAGAGCAGTGAAAAGTAGTGTTTCCATTGAAGCGGGGTGGAGCAAAGCGGAGCGGGGCGGAGAGGAGCTGAGCAAACCAGAGCTGCAATGATCTTGTAATCCGGTGTCTTTCACTATGATTTCCCACGTCTTATCTATGGTTTCATTACATTTGTATGTTGTCATGTATCCCATAAACATGGCAATTTTATGATACTTTCAATTTGTTTCTCATCCATTTTGATTCACATACAATGTCGATGACGTGTGTATACGTTATATCGCCAACTAAACTAAAATCTGGCGTACGAGTCTTTTCCTAACAAGTCTACACTACCCGCCGCGCCTCCGCACCGTCCCGCTTCCCTTCGATTCGTGCGCTCCACTCGGCAACACAGCCTGCTCGACTCCGTTCTGTCCGGCTCGGGGCCGCTAGTTCATATATTTTATTTGAAAGTCCGCTCAGCTTCGCTTCGCTCCTCTTGCACTGTTTCCACTGATGCGGAGTGGACATATCGAGCACTGTGATTGGCCAGTTCACGGTCCGCTCGTCTCCACTCCGCCCAGCTCCGCGTCAGTAGAAACGCACCCTTATGATTTCGTAGAGTATTTATTGTTTTGCTATCTCTATATACAAAAATAAATCCATGTGTTTGTGTCCGAAAATCTCGAAATGTAGTGCTTGGATTGACTGAAATCTTTTACATTACATTGCATTTCTACAAAATGTAACAGAAAGGTTTGGTCATTTGTAATGTATACCTGATAAACAATCTACGTGCCCTATCGCTTTACTAAAAAAATAAAATTTTATAACAATGTCAACCATTTTATTTATTTATTATTTTAAAATAGAAAACAATCGCGTAACATTACACAGAGATCACGCGAGTAGGCGTTGTTTGAGAATCGACTAGAATGTATAATAATTACTAGCGGTCGCCTAGTGCTCGAAATTCGACCAAAGTTTGCCTGTAAGATATTGCTTATATATGTCATTATATATTGATATATGTAACCATACTTACGCGCTTCGACTGCGTGTGTCAAATGCATAGCGGTGTGCGTGTAGTGTTTTTTCATTAATTTAATGTATTTCTAATGCACATTTTATATAAATATTAAGATTCGCCCCTCCTTCTAAATATAAACTTTAACTGTGCCAAATTTCATACTCCTCCGTCTGCGCAATTTTCGTAAAAATGGGTACAAAGTTTTTGCTTCACGTAGTAATATAATAATATAGATAAGTCAATAAAAAGGAAATCAAATCAAATGGAAATCCGTAGTCTCTGCCTACCCCTCTGGGAAACAGGCGTGAATCTATGTATGTATGTCAATAAAAAGAAAATGCTATATCTTAGTGAAAATAACTTAAACGGATTTATATATCTTGGTTTCCCATTGTACAGGGGCTATATGTGACAAATTTAAATTTGAGCACACATTTTTGTTACACACTATATATGTATAGTTGATTTTTGTATACTTTTATATCCCGACGTTCTGATAGAAACGAGTTTTATGTACCGCTTAATTGATATCAGACTGAACTATAGCGAAACTTGGTCGGATTTACCTAGTTAGTTATAATTGTGTATTTGGATATTGCTCTTGCTTGGATATACGAATATATTTTGGTACCAAAACCAATATTATATTGGATTCAAAGGCATTTTCCATGCCACAGCTAAAAGCTTAAAGCTTTGCAAAGAAATATATTTTGTCTTGATACTAGACTACTATCGAGAAAATTCTTTTAGCCTCCGTTATATTTATAGGCTTAATGTAACTTGAACAGTGTGAGCTCAAGTTTTCTTATTTGTTTTGGCCATATCCTTAGCACTGTTTGTGGCCGACTTGAATATTGTAGCCATTACAGTTGGCTAATGAAAGCTAAATAAACAAGCAATGAGAACTCTGAGGAGTGTGTGTATTTTTTAATTAGTTTGCTCAAGAGAAAGTCATTAAAATATCCTAGTAATATTAGATGTTATAAATATAAAAACTGCGATGAAATAACTGCCATGCCATCTTCCATTATCGCGACGGAATGCACGTGACTTTGTATTTTTGTGTAAAATTATAAGGAATCATATGGACTCATCTTATCTTTTAAGCAAAGTTGGCTTTGGACGTCCACATATCATTGCAAGAAAAAAGCAATTGTTTTCTGTGTCCTTTGCTTGGAATAATTATAGGAGAAATTCCTTTATAATAAGATCTTGCCGCTCGTTTAATAATCTTATTAATATCTGCAGTGACGATTCCATTTACGTGTTCCACCTTTCATTACCCAAATTTAAGAAGTCTATCCATGACTGTCTTGTTCCTACTGTATGAAACTGAATTAAATAACCGAAGTCACGGGCATAATCTAGTATTAACATAAATGCTTAAAGGTAGTAAACAGAATAGGTAACCTTGCAGAACGATGTCTGCTTAAATCGATGACAGGTCAGGAGTGATCTAATGCCACCATTAATGTCCTTGCATGTTGCATGTGAACATGATAAGAGTCATTAAAGGGATATTTCAGGATCATAGCTTGACTATATCCAGTTCCATATAACATTTTGGCAAAGTCTATACCACATATTTTAGTTAATTGTCAAAATTATACTGTTACAAAACGGTGAAGAACATGTGTTTGTGCATCAAATATTTAAAAATCATGCTACGGTAAAATAAACAGGTAAAAAATTCTCGATCCAAAACTACATTTTTTTCGCGTTCGTTAACGCAACAAACGGTGATCGCAATTGAATTTGGTTTCCACAATTTCTTAATATGCGATTGAAATAAAAGCTAAGATTTTCTAATTTCATTCAGTATAATTTGTAGTGTGGCAAGCATTATTATATGATAACTTGGTATTAAAATAGGCACCTATATTTTCGGTACCTACTTCGACTGGTACGAAACCCACGGATAGGTTGATACCGATCCATGTCACGTGGAACTCCAATACCGATTGAAATCTAATTAGCCACCCAATTTCGGTTCCCTTCATTCAATCAAAACCTTCAACGTCGCCACATTTATCCCTTTCAAGTTCAAGATCTCCGTAACATCCTTATGGCTTCTTCCGAATATCTCCGTACGTGAGGCAATTTGCCAATTATCTCATTCGTTCGTTTTGGTGGATCACGAACATTTATAAGGAGGAAGTAGATCTAGGGTCATAAAATGTCATGATCTTTGTCATTGCTTTTTATTTGAGTAAGGGAAAATTTAATGGAGATTTCTTTATTGGGCCCATGGTGATACTGTGCTGATAGGAAATGCGTTTTCTCTAAATCCGAAATTAAATTGCCAGTTATTTTAGCCTGATAACTGTGAGTATATAAGGCCGGATACTTGGTAGATAGCCGTGGTCAAGGAAGTTATTAAGGAAATCGGAGTCTCTGAAGACCAAGCCGTAATGTGAAAAGAAAACGAGGATATTCGATCTTACAGCCATTGGGGACTATGACTGGAAAATACGCAATGTCCCTATACTACTACAAATTATTAGCTTAAGCTCGCAGCTCTTCGTCCGTTTTTCGATATCAAAGTTTCACTTTCAGAAGGCATTAACTATCTGTATAAAGAAATTCGATATCGATACATTGCTACAAAAATAAGGACTAACCACATCTTATACTTCCGTACATGACAAGCTGTCGCCCATGGCTCATAGCGTGATGTTATGAATACTTTCTCCATTCACGATAAACGTGAGCCCAATTAAAATATTTTTGAACTGAGACTGACAGATTTAGAGCTTAGTGCGTTTAAACAACAAACTAAAAACAAGAAAATAACATTAAAATGTCTCTATTTTTTACTATATTAGTGTATATAACATGTTATAATATTACTATGAATATTAACAAAATACTTTAAGATTAGTATAATACTGACGCTTACCTTTAAGAAATTAAATATGAGACAATTAAGTTCTAAAACAGTTTTATGTTGACGGCAAATAACAAGGGCAAAACATTTCAAGAACACAATTTTTATTACAAAATCTTATTTCACATTACGAAAAACATTAAATTATGTTTTCGCTGACGCTGCCTAAAAAGTAATTATTTTAAACATTAATTCAAATTAGTACGAGTATAATAATAATGAGCTTTCAAGTAATTAATATCATACTAAATTCTTAAACTACGTTCTTTGTGAGAGCTTACTTATTCAAGTTGACAGTTAGAAGAAATCGCTAAGTTTTAATTACGGAGACTTTTTCTAATTTGGAGCATCTCAGAATTTCAGGTCGGTAAGATTTAAGATGAGATGAAAAAGGTCTGTGGTGTTTCATAGCATATACATTTCTGTTATTATATTTAAGTTATTTTTTTAAGTATCTTTTTTATACTACTGAAATAGTAAACTAGCTTGCAGTCAACTGATGGTAAACGATTATCGTAGCCTGAGGACATGTTCAGCACCAGGGGCAATGATTGCGCGTCGTCAACTTTTCAAAAAAGGAGTTGTGATTCCTGTTTCTAAGGGCTAATGTACGCATGCCGCTTACTGATAGAGACAAAGATTACCCGGCTGATAAAGTAAACACCTACTTCTCTTGAGCTACGTTTAAAGTTTAACGTTAAAAAGGTTGAGTATTTTGCCATCTCACAGGGAATTTGCTAACAGAAAATCTCAACATCACTGCTCACGTCCGGTAATCGTACCCGGGACCTCTCGTTTACCTGCTGAGATAAACGCGCTAATTTATGCTCTGGCACTAACCAGGTCTCTAGGATAAAATATAAAAAATAATTAATTATCAGTTTGTTCACATTTAGAAAGCCGGATGAAAATGACCGATTCATCCTAATAATATTACTAATGTGAACGTTTGTGGTGATATTTGTATGTTCGTTACTTATAACCTGTCAAACTGCTGGGCTTCTTCTCAGTATTAGAAGGGGATAGGCCACAAGTTTGTTACTTAATCACGTTTAAAACATGGAACAGATTTGGATGAAATTTGCACACAGGTAGACCAAATGCTAAAACATACAAAGGATATATTTTATTCTTGTTTGCATTTCCTGGGATTCGGGCAGACAAAGACGAAGACAACGGCTAGTATTGTATAAGTTTCGGAATTGAGTCGTAGACAAGCCGTCAGCCGCTTGTCACCCAAACTAAGTTCTACAAGTTAACTCGAGCGATGCCGTTTGTAGCTGTTACAATTTGATACCTACTGTTAGAAAATATTATAACTGCCTACATATATAATGTTGCAGTTTAACGGTAACCTCTTACTATTTCAGGTGTAACCTTACTATCTTAGGGTGTAGATACCCTTGGATACCAACTATTAGAAAATATGTTAATATTCTATGTGGACAGTTAGTCTCAGGTATACGACAGCGCTATATGTATAGCACTGAAGTATAACGGTAACTTGCTATCTATGGGGTTATCCCTGACCATTTTAGGAAAACCCCTAAAATGGGAAGAGGTTATAATTATATATGGTAACTTGTTCGTATTTCTTGGAGCGTCTAGAGTTAAGAGATGCTGTTCTTACATCAGCAGGATCTGTAGTATCCTTTGCGCAGTTAACGTAGCGAATCCTTTTTAAAGTTTTCAATGCACAAGTTACCAGCCTCCATGAGGTACCGTAACCATTAACTATTAGGTAGATCGTATGCTTCATTTTTACATGGATATAAAAAAGTTAGAAGAGTAAACTACGTTACTTAATTTAGTAAACTACATCCTAACTAATATTTTAGATGTGAATGTGAGTTTGATTGTTTATTTATTACGCTTTCACGCCTTAACTACTCGACTGATCATCATGAAATTGCGCATACAACGTGTCAGAGCTACAAAAAGGAACAAAGAGTTCTTTTACATCCAGAAATAAAGTATTGTTTCCGAGCGAGTGAAGCCGTGGGCAAAAACTGGTATATCATAATTAATAGGCCTCATTTATTATAACATAACGACCCAGGCCAAAATTATGCTACTCAGATCAGAGACATGTTTTGATAAAAATCTGATTAAAAATACTCAGACCTGTAGTAATATGTAGCCTCTGTCTACCCCTGCAGGAAGACGTGTTAGTGTATATGTATGTATGAATCCTAGTGAGCAGATACTTTTTAATATGATAACACAAAAACAATATAAGATTAATATCCGAAACGCAGCGAACCATTTTCATTCTGCACCATTAACCCACATATATCATTAAGGTAACACATACCCCAAAAACTTTAGACATTAACACATACTAACACATTCACATTGAAAATATTTTTAATTATTCATTAACCACGTCCCAAAACTCTTGGGTGAAACAAGGGTTAATTCAAACCAATCGGTATACAATTGTGAAGGGTTGGTCGTAACTCCCGCCCATCCCATACAAGGCCCCGTGGATTGCTCGCAATGATATTGCTACACGATACCCTGTCGAGTATGCCCAAGGGCCAGATAATATATAGGGGTAAGTTTATAGTGTAATCATTATAGGTTGAACGACTCTAACCAAAGGAGCCTTCTAGAAACATATATAGTACATACAATGAAATAAGAATCATAAAAATGGAAATGTATTACGACTTTCATAGGCCAATGCTGCCTCGGTAGTTAAGCGACTTAAAGATGAGAATGAAGTCTAGATTTTGATTCTCGGGTTGAGCAAATTGTTTTTCTGTAAAATTCTGAGTAGTAGCAGGGCTTTTGGAACTATGTTTGGTAGACAGAAATAGGGTTGCTCGTATTATGTTGGAAATAAAACTATAAAACCTTAAATCATAGTTGGCTAAATGTGAGTGACTTTGCCTACCTTTTAAGAATATAGGAGTAAGATAGAGTTAGAAACATTTTTTATTTTTTTTATACTAACTAAGATGGCAAACAAGCATACGGCCTACCTGATGGTAGGTCGTCACCGTAGCCTATGGACGCCTGCAACACTAGAGGCATCACTTGCGCGTTGCCGACCCTTTAGGAAAGGAAGTGGGAAGGAGAAGGAGCGGGAAGGGGGAAAGAGGGTGATTGGGCCTCCGGCATATTTACTTTGTCTTACGTCTTAATGCCGCATGTGGTTTACACATTGACTGTACCGGTGACCACGTAGCCAACACAATAGAAAATGTATCGATCGCGGTCACTTATGCGCTATTATTTATGTTCAATGTGTTACAGAATTTGATACAGTATGTTATGAAGTTTAATGAGATAACTTTAATGTCCATGAACGATAAACTGACTTCGGGTCATCGCAAAGCAGATATACCTAATAATATGTCAGAAACAGAACAACATTCACACAATCTTGCAATCGAAACCGAAACAAAAATACCTTTTGTTTTTTATGAAAGAATCCGATGGATCATACTAATAAATTATTTATAACAAGCAGTGTTGCTATACACAGTCATGTTATGTACAAAAAACGCAACTTATCACTTAGCGTTAGTGGAACTGATGAAAACTTATTATCCTCAGAAACAAACAATGGAGGCTGGAATAAAAAACAAACGGAGGGAAGGAAATATACTCTCAATAACGATAAATAATCTCCGTTTTTGTCGGTATGGCGATGACTTGAACTACTTTACGTAGCTTTATAAATAAAATATACGTGACTAACTCGAGTCTCACGTAGTACTTGGATCTTTCATACTTTTCACTTCCCCAGTTCTTTTTTCCACAACTAATATGGCAAAATAAGTATATGGTTATGATGGTTGTAGGTAACCCAATATTAAAAGCTTACACAAACAATTAAATATTAATTCACACAAGCATAGCCGCGCGATACCCGTAGTATGCGGCAGTCGCACGCGTCGCGCGCCGGCCGGCCGAGGTTCGTGGCGAACTCGGGCACCATCGGCTCGGCTCGCTAATCGACCGCGCCGCTGTGGCCAGTCTCAGATTGTCGATGCACCGCGCATATGATTAATTATTATTGTTGACCTACCTACCTAAAAAGTCTGTGTATGCAGTGTATTATAGTAGTCGACCAGGAGCAGAAGTTTTATTTAAGAATATACGAACCCTGCAGCGAATCCACTAAACTGGTGACCCCGTACAAGAATACAAGCATATTTATATGATGTCGCAGTCAGGCAAACAAGCTTCGAGCGACTCAGAATCGGAGAGCTCACAGGCACATGTGACTTTGCGAAAACACAGAGCGGACATAAAAATGTCAACACCCGTGAAAGGAATCGCTTCGTCGCCACCACCGCCACCCGTGCACCTTAAGATTCCCCCATTTTGGCCAGAAAAACCTGCTATATGGTTCGCGCAGGTGGAGGGTCAATTTGCTATCATGCGTGTGACCGACGATAATACAAAATTTTATCACATATTGGCTACACTCGACCGCCAATATGCCGCTGAAGTCGAGGACGTGCTCACTAGTCCTCCCGATTATCTTCGTTTGAAAGACGAGCTCATCAAGCGGCTATCGGCGTCGCGGGAGAACAAGGTCAAGCAGTTGTTGACACACGAACAGCTCGGGACTCGCAAGCCTTCGCAATTTTTAAGGCACCTACAACATCTTGCCGGACCTGATATACCGGAAGACTTCCTGCGGACCATATGGGCTAGCCGTTTACCCATGTCAATGCAGCCGATAGTCGCATCACAGCCAACTTTACCACTTGATGCACTCGCCGAACTCGCTGACCGCGTTCACGACATCGCGGCGCCGGCGAGTCAGGTGGCAGCGACGACGTCATCATCGCCGGTGTTGGGTGCAGCTTCGCCCTTAGACGAATTGACGCGTCAAGTGGCTCAATTAACGAAACAGGTGAGCGCCTTAACAACGCAATCGCAACGCCGTTCGAGGCCCATGGAGCGCCGGGAAGGAGAATATAGAAGCCGATCGTTATCACGCCGTTCTCAGTCGAGCTACCGCCACTATCCAATCTGCTGGTACCACTCGAAGCACGGTACAAAAGCACGCAGGTGTACGAAACCCTGCGACTTCGGACAGGGAAACGCGAAGAGCAGTCAGTGATGGCGACGGACGGCTGCTTAAATTCAAACACCGGTCGCCTCTTTATTACGGACCATAACACTAATGAACAATATTTAATTGATACGGGCAGTGATATATGTGTGTATCCCGTTTCTGCATTCCGCGGGCGCCGTATAAAATCGAATTATCAACTTAGTGCTGCCAATGGTTCGTCTATCGATACGTATGGTTTTGTCAACTTAAATTTAAACTTAGGTCTACGTCGTAATTTTCCGTGGCGCTTCGTCATTGCCGACGTTACAAAACCCATAGTTGGGGTAGATTTTTTATCACACTACCGACTCATTGTAGACATAAGTAACCAAAGACTTATCGATAGCCTCACCGATATTAGCACTGAAGCCGCTACTGTTACTGTTAATAATTCAGTTATTTCGAGCATCAAGATCGCGACTGGTGGCAACGGTAGGTATTATAAAATTTTAGCCGAATACCCAGAAATAACACGTCCTGCTGGTACTCTGGGTATCGCAAAGCACCACATTACACACCACATACGCACCACTCCAGGCCCACCCGTATCATGTTCCCCTCGTCGACTGGCCCCCGACAAATTAAAAGTCGCGAAGCATGAATTTGACGTCATGATATCTAACGGTACAGCACGTCCGTCTGACAGTCCATGGGCATCACCATTACATCTTGTGTCTAAAAAAGACAACGGTTGGCGCCCTTGTGGCGATTACAGACTTCTTAATGCGCGAACAATACCAGACCAATACCCCATTCGTCATATACATGACTTTTCGCACTGTCTGTCCGGTTGTACAGTATTTTCGGTAATCGATTTAGTGAAGGCTTACCAACAATTACCAGTAGAATTAAGTGATATACCGAAGACTGCGATAACTACGCCCTTCGGTTTATTTGAGTTTCCCTACATGACGTTCGGACTCAGGAATGCCGGTCAAACATTTCAGAGATTTGTGGATGAATTGACTCGAGGACTTGACTTCTGTTACCCATATTTGGATGATTTTCTAGTCAGTAGCCGAACTCCTGAGGAACATGAGAACCATTTGCGCCAACTTTTCGAACGAATGCGCAAATATGGCGTACTCGTCAATACGGCTAAGTGTGTTTTTGGCGCGTCAGAAGTCACGTTCCTTGGCTACCATATCTCTGAGAGGGGCACTAAACCACTGGACAGCAAGGTGCAAGCAATTGCTCAGTTTCCCATCCCAAAAACCGTCCGAGAACTCCGACGATTTTTGGGCATGGTGAATTTTTATAGGCGATTCCTACCTAAATCTGCACAGATTCAGGCGCCTCTTAATGCTTTGCTGACCGGTTCAGTTAAAGCTTCCCATCCGGTCGTCATGGAGGGAGATTCAATGTGTGCTTTCGAGGCATGCAAAAAGAGTCTGTGCGACGCAGCTCTTCTAGCTCACCCAGACTCTAGTTGTAAGTTGGGACTTGTTACCGACGCCTCTGATACAGCGATAGGTGCAGTTCTCCAACAACTAAAGAATGGCTACTGGGAACCACTTGCATTTTTTTCACGCAAGTTGAGCCCGTCGCAAACAAAATATTCACCCTACGATCGTGAACTTCTAGCCATATACGAGAGTATAAGGTATTTCAGACACATGCTAGAGGCTACCCACTTCACTGTCTATACTGACCATAAACCAATTTGCTACGCTTTCCACGAGCGGAAAAGTAATTGTTCGCCCCGTCAGTATAGACATCTGGACTTCATTTCGCAGTTCACCACCGACATTGTCCATATCGCCGGTAAGGACAACGTAGTTGCCGACACTTTGTCGCGTGTAGAGGAACTACAGGCGCCAGTCGATTTCGAAGTCATGGCCAAGCTCCAAGCAACAGATCCAGAACTCGCTAATCACTTGGCAGGTGACACCTCGCTTCGACTTACCGAGACGAGCATACCTGGGAGTCGTACCCTTTTGTACTGCGACGTCAGTACACCGACACCCAGGCCTTTTGTCCCTCAACCCTTGCGTGAAAAAGTTTTTGACTGTCTACACTCCCTCAGTCATCCAGGCGCTAACGCCACAGCGAAACTAGTTGCTCAACGTTTCGTTTGGCCACTGATGCGGAAGAACTGCCGAGAATGGGCTAAGGCATGTTTGACTTGTCAGCGCTCGAAGGTGACAAGACACGTTACTTCACCTTTAGGTAAGCACGATTCACCTTCGGCGCGTTTCAAACATGTCCATTTAGACCTCATAGGCCCTCTACCACCCGCTGGTGATTTTCGATATTGCCTCACAGCCGTCGATCGCTTCACGCGATGGCCGGAAGCTGTGCCTATTATCGATATCACCGCGAAGTCAGTAGCCAAAGCCTTTATATCCTGTTGGGTGGCCCGATACGGTTGTCCTACCGAGATCGTCACCGATCGAGGCGGACAATTCCAGTCAGCACTGTTTGAGCAGCTATCCAAGTCTATCGGTTTCGACCATCGTAGAACCACCGCTTACCACCCACAGTGCAACGGCCTTGTGGAGCGATTCCACCGACAGTTAAAGGCAGCAATTACCTGCCACGCAGACGTTAATTGGACCGAATCTCTTCCACTCGTATTACTCGGTATTAGGAGTGCCTTCAAAGAAGACCTTCAGGCCTCATCCGCGGAGCTCGTTTATGGCGAGCCACTACGTCTGCCTGGCGAATTTTTCAACGATGTTGGCCACTACACCACCGACATCACTGACTTTACAGCTCGAATGAAGTCTTTCGCTGACTTATTGCGACCAGTCCCACCCCAACACCATTCTAACACACGTAGAACTTTCGTGTTCAAGGATCTGGCCACCTGTAGTCACGTATTCCTTAGGGAAGAAGTGTTACGTGGCTCACTCCAGCCCGCTTATACAGGACCCTATAGAGTTCTCAAAAGAGGTAGCAAAACTTTCACAATTTGCATCGGCAGTAAGAACGTAACTGTGACCATAGACCGACTTAAACCAGCTTATATACTGTCAGCCAACAAACCCACATCGCGACATGATGATTCACAATCATCTCTTGACACCCCCTACCTAGCTACACATGACACTCCTGTTAGAACAACTCGTTCAGGACGGCGAGTACATTTTCCTGATTACTTCCGCCCTTAGCCGGTCTCTGGAGGGGAGTGATGTAGGTAACCCAATATTAAAAGCTTACACAAACAATTAAATATTAATTCACACAAGCATAGCCGCGCGATACCCGTAGTATGCGGCAGTCGCACGCGTCGCGCGCCGGCCGGCCGAGGTTCGTGGCGAACTCGGGCACCATCGGCTCGGCTCGCTAATCGACCGCGCCGCTGTGGCCAGTCTCAGATTGTCGATGCACCGCGCATATGATTAATTATTATTGTTGACCTACCTACCTAAAAAGTCTGTGTATGCAGTGTATTATAGTAGTCGACCAGGAGCAGAAGTTTTATTTAAGAATATACGAACCCTGCAGCGAATCCACTAAAATGGTAAGCTGTTAAAGTTAGGTCGAAGTTACAATTCATTTCGTTTTGGTCAAAAATAATACACAAAGTCAAAATTATTTAGATTTCTCATGTTACTGAAGTCATATTTACAAAAAAAAGTATATATGTATGTTTATCCATTGTCTAGTACCCATAGTACAAGCTCTGCTTAGTTTGGGCTAGATGGTGTTATGTGTATGTGATAGAATATTATTATTATTATTATATTTAGGTTGGTTGTTAGGTTCAGGCAAAGGGTTGAGCCTTTAAGAAGATATCTGCAAGGAATTCATGGTCATTCTTTTACAATCTCCATTGAATTTTAGTATTTCACTACTTATATCTACAAAAGTAGTTGGTTACCATAAAAGGGAACGGGAGTCTTGAAACTAAGGAGTTTACGGAAAGTCACATAACTTTACACATTGCTGCCCTTAAAAAAAGGAGTTGTTGTGCCACAGAGGGTCCAATAAACTAGACCTTTATCTCTAGTCTTTACTAGAGATCTCATCTGGATCTTGCGGCTTTCTAAAACCCTAGGTCCCCCAAGTACACAACACAAGTTGAGATTTTACCAGAAAATGAGTCTTGTCGAAAAATAGCTTTTCCATGAAACGGTTCTAGTATCTCTCGGTTGGCAATCGTGCATGCGTTTGACCTCAATCGTAAGTATATTACGCCTCTGCCTAACCTTTCCACGAGAAACAGGCTTGATATTAAGTATGTAAACGACGTTTTTTTCAAGTGAATTTTGCGCACAGTTCAAGGTTTTGCATCTCAAGGGAGGCTATATCAGTAGAGATAAAAGTTCGTGTGGCTGTCATTTACATAATGCTAGATATTCGAAGCTCTATGTACTGTGATATTAAAAGTTTGATTAATTCTGTAGTCTATAAACACAAACACCTTTTTTAAATTTAGATTTAAGAGGTAGGTCCTTATCTTAAATATAAAGATTTTGGTTAAGATTCATTATAAATTTCAGATATAAAACGGTAATGGTCATTTTTACATTATTAAGTTGTCTCGACTCTCCTTTTGGTAAGTGAGTACCGTAGCCCAGGACGCCCACGTATTGCTACTCTCTTTTTTGAAGGTGTGGCAATCGCCAATCCTTTAAAAAGATGAGTATCAATAATACCAGTGCAAGAGACAATACATCACCTGTACCTGGAACACAGGTTTATTTAATTATTATTTTCTGCAAGATGGAGGCACTTTTCAAGTCAGTTTGTCCGGGTTTAAATGAAATTGTAGTTTTAAGTCAAGTTTTCGTTGAACCTTGCTTCTGTAACTTAAAGTCCTGGTGTGTTACTATAAGATTTTTATTTGGTAGACCCAACGGAAACCTAAAATGACGACATAGTAAAAATCATTCCTAAAATATACGCTCCAAAACTCAATTGACTTGAGACCGGCAAAGTTATGTAAACAGTCTATTTTCAGAACGTCGATTACTTACGCAGTCCACGATTGAAAAACTTTATAACTTTATTGAAGAAGACCGCGAAATACAACAAAATATGACGAGATGCCGCCCTATTTAATTATGTCATCTTCCATCTGCCTCCTGGGTCCCGTGACATGTTTTTATACGTGACGTGAATTCCCGGATTCGATTACCGTGTCAATTAAAGAGTTTTTGGGTTGTTCTGTTAGAACGTTATGGTTCCACGCAAACGTGAACACAAATTGAGGCCTCAAGGTCGACACGACAGATTTTTCTCGACCAATAAACGCCTTCAAAGGCTAGGCAACTAAAAAGAAAATTCAACGTGTAGAAGTAACAAGAAAATCCTCGTATTTCGCAACACTTTTTAACAGCCTTAGCGAATAATGGGGACGATCCTTTAGCGCCGTCGCTAACAAACAAATAGCAAAAATACTCGTGAATGGCCTCCCCAGGCCAGGCTTGCTATCTGACGCGTCTGATTTCTAACAGGAATTTGGCGGTGCGTTTCACAAAAATAATCCCCGGCCTCGCCGTCGCTGTGATAAAATACGTCCACATGCCTGTCATACATTTTAAAATACTTTTCGCTTCGCTAAAACTAGGACCATATGGAGGCGGGAAAAGGATTTTTTATTATATGTTGGAGTATTTTTTTAAGAGTCAAATATTACAACCGAGGTCTTTATTACAATAAACATGATACTTGCTGAAACAAATGGATGTAAAGCCGTATATTAGTGCACTGTTATGATTTTGACCATGGATGATAGAGATTAGCTCACTACTGCCAAAGTGCCAAGTTCGATATTCTTTTTTTTTTTTTTTTTTTAATCTGTTCGTCAAAATGACCACACTCCACCTGATGTTAAGCAGTCGTGTGGTCTAAGAGCAGTGGCCTCCACATCGCACCCATAGTAGCCGAGGCGATGTTGAGGTCTCTACTTTGATGGCCTTAGAAGATGCTTTTTCACGCCCCGCTTAAAGAACCCAGGATTGAAGGAAGAAGGAAACACGTGCCTTGGCAGAGAATTCCATGCCTTGGTCGTTCGGCAGAGATATGAGGACCCAAACTTTTTGGTACGCGCTCTAATCGACTCTACCGTGTAAGAATGGCATCTGAGCCCAGCACGCGTTGTTCTGGATAGGAAAGGGGAGGGCGGGATAAGGTGGAATAACTCTTCAGAGCACTCCCCGAATCATCATTTACTTTTTAGCTGTGTATTTTTGTTGCCGGTTTGTTCGTGTGATCCCTAATACCAAAAATATGTGAGTTACTTCTTGAAAACAGAAAGGGAGCAAAAAAAAACAACATCATCCTGATTGAAGGATTCTGAAATCAACTCATTTCAAGTTACTACATGGCTGGAGTGTTGTGGTTCGAACTGCACACATCACAAAAATTTGTATGTTCCACGATTATTTGTTTCGAGTCTGGATGTTTTTAAGTCTGTCGTTTGAATGTTTGCAAAAGTACCCGCAATACCGGATTTCCGTTTTTTTTTTTTTAGATTTAAGAATTTTATTGCTATAAATAGTGCGGGAAGTGCGGGAGTTATTTCTTAAAATATTGTTTTCAATTCTGTTTTGGCAGTGGAAAAATTAACTTACTTAATATTAAGTGGACTTCAGTAAAGTCAGGTATATACGCAGCCAAGCCGCTGCCTAGCGAAATAGTGATGCTCTATTAAGACGTCTTTAATATAGGCAAGTGCTACCGCTCAGTTCGCAACAATTGTTAGGCTTAGGCATTGGTTTTAGTGCGTGAAAACGCAGAAATATGACAAATACTGACGTCTCTTTATAATCAATTGTCTGCACGGAAGGCGTAGTGGTTTAAGTAGTCGCCTCGCCGCTGACACCGCGCCGAGTGTTGTGGGTTCGAAAGCCACACGGGACAAAAAATTGTGTGATCCACAAATGGTTGCTCCGAGTCTGGGTGTTCTTTGTGTCCGTTGTTTGAATGCTTGTAAAGTCACCCGCGACACAGGAATTAACCCTAGTTCAGAAACTGTCTTTAAAAAAAAAAACAATAAAGAGTACACCAAGAGCAATAACTTTATATAATTACTCTATCCTCAGATCTACCAAGGTATCCTCTGAAATTGTGAGAATTTTAGAGGATACCTAATAGTAAAATGAAGTTTACAACTGAAACCGATAGATGGCAAGACGTTCTCTCCTACTACGTGAGATCTTCGCCTAACCCTTTGGGATTCAGAAATGATGCTATGTTGACATCAGGCAAAAGATATAATAAAATATAATACGGATAATAAAGAAAGGAATCCCGGAGGCAGTTTGAAAACAATTTTCCTCATAACAAAAGGCAAGAGTCAATGGTATCGGATCATAGTGATAGAACCACAAATGGAAATCTTCCCATTTCCACTTAAGGAAGGTGCGCATTGTGCGAACGTCTTATAAAAGCGATATAAAAGAACTATTTTGTTTAGCTTACTTGTGTGGTGGATTGTTTTAAAAGTATGCTGATGCTAGCGTTGTTAAAGGAAAACTTCTTTGAAAGTATCTTCTCAATTGCGTCGGGTCGTTAATGAATAAAAATAATTATATATGAACAATCTAGGTCAAAGTTTTCTTTTTTATGGGGCTTATCGTGTTTATTGAAATCATTGCTATTGTACGCGCGAAAGCGAGAAAGGGTTACAGCGTGTGGCTTTGTCTCATTCTAGCGCATACAATAATATTGTAGGGATTGTGGTACACCTTATTTTTTTTATATAGCTCTGCGTTAAAACTTTGTTAAAGGACCACGTTATGTTGGAGAGATGAGTGATAGTGAGGGGCCTATAAGCTTTCTAAAGAGGTACTAGATTGGAATAATACCCTTATATAATTATCAATTCCTACGAACTGGGGTAATTGGTCGGTCCTGTAGAATAAGGGTTTGTTGAAGTGCTGATCGTAAGGACCGCAGTTCAATGCCGGTCGAGATTTTCTATCAGGAATATTCAATAGCAGCACGATGCCTCTTATTAGACGCAGCATTCATCCCGAAAATCTCATGGGTAAATTCAATACATTCAAAAGTCAGTTCTTTAACTGAACCCCAAGGACTACCGGATTAATTTTAGAAGCTTCTGCATGATTAATAACTATACACACAATTAATATGAGAAGCACTTTCCTTTTGTATTCCCGTAGATTACATATTTTGATTATATTGCAAAACTGTCGCCTGTTTATCCCGAAAAGCGAAAGCAAAAAGGTGACGATATGTTTAGTATGTACTTATATATACCTATGTTATGTATAACACAATTTTCCACCCTATATTATAGATACCTACTATATTATAGAAGTGACTACATACATACATACATATATACTACCGTGTGCTAGATCCTGTACAGCTACTGAAAATATCCTAAAAGAAAATCTTGAATACTGCTCGAACCAGGAAACGAATTCGGAATCTCACAAGTAATCGTTAATATGAACTTTAGACAAGCAACTACAAGTGAAAAAAATATTCCAACACCATTTAAAATGCGTCTTCCATAACAAATATTGAAACTCAAATGTTGAAAAGTCAAATAGCCCAAACCTTCAATAAATGGTAAAGCTATTTCAATTAAATCATCGAACAAACCGCGTTTGAATCCAGCTAAGCCAAGCTTACCCTAACCGAACTACATAACGCGAGTACACACATTTCACGAAAAGATCTTATCTGAGAAATACGAGAATGTTCTATTCCCCACTGTAGCGCATTCGTTTCCTCATCGGCCCCGTGACGGTTAAACGTTTTCTGGCTTCAATGATGTTAGCTATGTCACTATGTCAGGTGCCGGGCTTATACATTATGCAGGAGGAAAGGATTATTTGAGCTTACGTCAACCTTAGTACCCTGAACTCCTCCATGCTTGATGATTAAATTATTGGGGTCAGAATAGATAAACACAATTTCGGATAAACTCACTTTTGTATTCATATCACTGACGTGCCGTTCATTAAATTTGGTGTGGGGTTTTTATTTTGGGGTTTTTTGGTTCTTTAAATTGTTCTTTTCACCAGGGGCAGGATAATTGAATAAGCGTGGTCTAAAAGTAAATATTAAGTCTTTTAATGAATTAAGGACTGCTCGGATATGTGGTCGGCCCTTTATTGCTTGAAATAAAAGAGATAAATATAAAGCTAAACCATAAAGACGTATTAGCAAATATTTAGAAATTACTTTAATTTATCTACTGTTATTTTATGGTTACAAACTAATTCAATATTCAAGTTTAATTTTAAAAAAATATCTTTCTTGTCTGCTGTATCTATCTAGGGAACAGTAACATCACGCTCTATCAAGACTAATATACAGTATGTATTGTATATTAGTCTTGATAGAGCGTGAAAGCTGAAGAGTTTGTTTGTTTGTTTGAACGCGCTAATCTCAGGAACTACTGGTTCGAATTGAAAAATTATTTTGGTGTTCGATAGCCTATTTATCGAGGAAGGCTATAGGCTATATAACATCACACTACGACCCACGGAACGGCGCTGTGACCATAAACGCGAGTGAAACCGCGGGCACATCTAGTAACTAAATAAAATATTGTGCGTATTCGATAGGTCTTATGGTATGTATAAGAGTAAGACTATACATATTTACATATTATAGTCTTTATGGTCTTAGTGGTAGGATTCATTTCATACTGATATATCTCTCACTAGTTTAATTTTAATGTATAACATTCGTGTAAACATAAAACAATATAAGCTTTTTTATACATAAAAGTATATAACGCAACATTTTATAAAACACTTACATACTGAGTTATACATAACTTGCACGTTAAATATACATAAGTACATTAATTTGCAGTATAGTGTTGACACTAAGCGATCTAAGCTATAGTTCTCAAGAGAATATGGTTTTGGTATTATACCTTCCAATTTGTTTATATATCAACATGAAGAATTTTATCTACACAAATAATTAACAAAATGTAAAAAAAAATTGTTAAATATCTGCCTAGTTAGTCTTGTGATATAAGTCTGCTTGCTATTTATCGGTGCTGGGTTTGATTCCGGTCGAGTGAAATGTTTTTTGATCTTTTTGTTATGGGAATTTCAATATCAGCATGAAATGGATGGAGTACTGGTTTAAGTAATGACCTAGCCATTGCCAATGCGCCGAGTGTTGTCGGTTCGATCCCTGAACGGGGCAAAAATTTGTGTGGTCCATGTGTAATTTGTTTCAGTCTGTGTCTTTGTGTCCGTTGTTTGAAGGTTTGTTAATCTACCGCGACATAGTATTTACGCCTAGTACAGAAACAGAAGTAAGCGATAGCCTGGTGGGAGACCATTGGACTACCATGCAGAGGTCTCAAGTTCGATCCCAAGGCGCGTATGTCTAACTTTTCGAATTTATGTGCGTTTTAAATAGTTAATGATCGCTTGTTTTAACACACAACATAGAGAGGAACCCTGCATGACTAAGAGTTCTTCATACTGAACTGGATTATATGTGATGTCTGTCTGGTACTGGGCCAGCGTGGTGAACTATGGCCTAACCCTTCTCACCCTGAGAAGAGGCCCGTGCCCAGCTGTGGGACAGTTTAATACAGGGCTGATATTATTATATGCAGGACCTGCCTTTTAGAAGAAAAGAATAATTAATCTGATGATAGACGGCAAAAGGCTTGCCGTCTATGAGATAGGATCTAAAAGCATGGAACAAATACGAGTCTATAACACTACTGCTGTTCTTTTTAGAAATATACAGGCATTAATATATGTATGGTATATCCACATTAATTTGCAATGTAGTGCGAATTCTAAGTTATCGGCATCAGGGGACCACGGTTTTGGCATAACCACTTTATCCGCTCCAATTCGTATAAATATTAACTTAATGAACATTGGGAAAACACAGCGTTAAAAGGCACAGAATATCAAGTAAAAAGTATCAAGATATTTTTAGTATTTTTATAATAATAAAAATACCGAAAATATCTATATCTTGATACTTTTAGCCTCTTAATAACTACATACTGTCTTGGTGGCGTAGTGATAGTGTATTCGACAACCGTGCATGGGGTGTCGTTCGATTCTTGTGTCGGGTAAATGTCAAAGGGGTTTTCTTTATGGAGATTAGCATGGAGTCTAGAACTGTAGATAAACGGCTATAGGCTCGCCCCCAATTACGTGGGATTTAGATCCCTTGTAATAAGAATAAAGAAGGTGAACCTAAGCTAACCATAGACTAACATATAACTAACGAAATATAATACATGATCTCATGCACATATTCCCTATGAATCTCTAAAGGCACCTTTTTATGGTATCAATTATACAGTGGTAAGTATACAGTAATATAAAATATAAATCTACTCGCCAAACTACACAGTTTGTGGCGAGATAAGCTCGTCAACTATTATATATTTTGCATCCATAAGTAAGTGCTTCTACATAATACATAACGTTTTACGTAGAAGCACTAACACAAAAGCGATATTTTTAATCTACTTTACAGCGGAAATATACCTCATTGACAACGATACCTTCGCCAAGCACCCTTTAGTTTCGATTTTACTTATTTTTATTTAGTTTAGAATCTGTTCTTAACACTTCTATCTCCTTCCATATTTTAGATAACAGATTTCATCTAGGAATAATGCCTGTATCGCGAGGGACTATACAAAAATTCAAACAACGGACACAAACGACACTTAGACTTGGAACAACTATTTGTAGATCACACAATTTTTTGTCCCGGGATCGAACCCAGAACACTCGGCGCGTTGGCAGTGGCGAGGCGACCGCTTAAACCACTACGCCAATCGTGCAGTCAAAATAGATATATAGCGCTAGCTGTGCTTTTTAAACCTCTGCTCACTCCTTCATTGCAATCAGCGTATATCACGGGTACCTATATATCATTCAAATACACATAATTTTTTTAATAGTAGAGCCTCGCTAATTTCAGCAAGAATGGGCCGGCTCGACCGGGGAAGGATTACCCTCTCACAGAATATCGACGTGAAATACCAATATTCCTACTGTCGTGTTTCGTTCGGTGAGTGAGAGTACCGGAGGCCCAATCACCCTCTTTCCCCCATCCCACTCCTTCTCCTTCACACTTCCTTTCCTAAAGGATCGACAATGTGCAAGTAATGCCTCTGGTGTTGCAGGCGTCCATAGGCTAAGGTGACCACTTGCCATCAGGTGGCTATTGCTTGTTCGTCACATTAGTGGTATAAAAAAAAATAACTTCAGAATTAGATCATTCTCATAGGAATACGTCTTAAATCTAGCAGCAATAGCCTAGTGCGAGACCGTTGGACCGTCACGCAGAGGTGTCGAGTTCGATCCCAACGCGCGCATCTCTGTCTTATCAAAGTTATGTGCGTATTAAATAGTTAATTGTCGCTCGCTTTAACGGTGAAGGAAAAACATCGTGAAGAAACCTGCATGTCCGAGAGTTCTCCATCATGTTCTCGAAGATATGTGAAGTCTGCCAACCCGCACTGGACTAGCGTGGTGGACTATGGCCTAACCCTTCTCACACTGAGAAGAGGCCCGTGCCCAGCAGTGGGACAGTTTAACACAGGGCTGGTATTATCATATGTCCTTTAAATAACATCACAGTTAGTTCATTCTCATAGGAATACGTCTTAAAGCTATCTTCAGTCTAAAGTAATTAATAAACCAGAGACCGTAGAAACAGCTTCAATCAGACATCGTGTACATAAAACATTAGAACAACGACAGCTTTAATACTATTTTAGTACTTCAACGTAATGTAATAGATACTGTTATTAGATCAACAGAATTCATTCTCAAAGTGAGTGTTCGGGTCGTATTGTGAAATAATGTTTGTATTTTATTGCTTGTCTGTTTAGATTGTATTTCTTGGTTAATTTTTTTTTAATATGTTGCTTAGAGAGAGGGACAAAGAGAAAGAAAGAGTCTCCCCGTGAATATGGCTGCTAAAAAGCAACCGAAACATCGGGAAAAGAGTAAATTTAAATCTAAATAGTTTAAGTAATTTTAAATAGATCCTTTGTAGATCCATTAGTAATGTAATATTTTCTAAACTATGTGATACAAGTGTTAATAAACATCGCGATAAAATTAAAAGAAAGTAAAAGAATTAATCTTGTCGAAAACAACATAATAAGGGAAAATATAAAGTAAAATAATAAATTTTGTAAAATTAGCCTTAGATCACTATATTTCATGCTAAGAAAACCTGGCACTAGTTTCAACTAGGTCCAGTTTAAGAGAGAGTGTACATACAAATTCTATACCGTGGGAAAGCCACGCTTCGGCACGAATGGGCCGGAGTGATACCAAGGGCTCACAGAAAACCATCGTAAAATAGCACTTGCAGTATATGTCGTCGAGTGAGTGTGGATACCGGAGGCCCAACCGCCCCGCTCCCGTTTCTGGAGGGGGCAAATTTAAAAGGTCGGCATCGCATTTGTGACTCTTCTTGTGTTGCGGGTGTTCATAGGCGGCGGTAAACGCTTACCAACAGGCGATCTGTACGTTCGTTTGCCTCCGATATCATAAAAAAAATACAAACATGTATAGTGTTACGCCTATATCATCTAGAGGGTAGACAGATGTTTACTTCGCCAACATTTCGCCTGCTTTGGTTTTCAGTTCCACGTAATAGGTGGCCTATTTTGTCGGACACGGTTTCAGAATCTGTGCTGCTACTACGAACATGTGCCCTGAAAAACTCAATAACATTTTGCCTGACCCGGGGCTTGAACCCAAAACCTAAGAACATTCACTACCGCTACCGCTACCGCTATAAAATAAAAACTTAATAAAATAATAAAAGAATTTACATCTTAGCGCATTGGCTGACTAATTAATCTATTGCGTCATACGCGACATAAAATATTTATAACCTTACATAAAAAAACATTGCTTAATATACTTACGCTACTTTTCAACTGAATAGCTCTCAAGTACTTGATTAATGCTTAATCTTAAATCAAACACCGGCCGCTAGTACTTAAGTATTATTCAACTAACACTCAACATGTGAATAGTTTCTGATTAGTTGTTAGCTAATACTTAGCAACCTTAAATATTTGAGATTAGTAAGTAAGGCAGTTAGAGATGATACTAAATGAACGGAAAATTTTCAGTGTAAAATATTAATAAAATGTTACTTAATGAGAAGTCAACCTTAAATTTAATTAAATTCAATGAATAGGAAAGTGCCTCAACCGGCTTAGCGAGGATAAATAAAATGGAATACTTTATCAAAGGAATGAATTATAATTTGTTGAATCGCCTTCTAGACCAAGTGGCCGGCTTAAATTGCTCACGGTTTTGGGTGCGTAACTCTTATAACAAGCTGAGTAAATGTAATTATGTATATTATTATAATATTAATGATTCCGTATATACGTATAGTAATATCCAAGCTAAAATTATAGATGCGAATGCGAGGTGGTTTGTTTGTTATGCTATCACGCCTTAACTACACGACCGCTAATCATGAAATTTCGTATACACATTGTCTGGGGTACAATAAAAGGAAAAATGGTACCATGCTTCCAGAAAAAGTAAAAAAAATTACATAACCTAAATTTACGCGAGCGAAGCCGCGGGCAAAATCTAGAACAAAATAAGTGTAAAATAACTACCGAAATCACAAAGGAACGAGCTCACAACATTTCATATAAGTAGCTCCTAGAAATAGACACAAACAATTATTTCATCCGTAAAAAGAACTGTTCCCAAAGGAATCTCAACCATATAGCTGACCATGCTGGCCCAGCGCGCGTTGGCAGACTTCACATTTCTTAAAAATCACTATAGAGACCCTCAAACATACTGTATTCCTAGCGATGTTTTCCTTCACCGTTAAAGTGAGCGATAATTTATACTAATATGTATTTGCATGTAGTTGCGGTAAGTCAGACTTGCGTGACATACGATCGAACTCGATATCTCTGCAATGAAGTCCAACGGTTACCACAAAGTTTTTACAGGTTTTAAATCATTCCATTTTGTTTTAGTGACAATCGCAAATCTTATTTACTAAAAGGAGTCTGCATATAACTTTTAAAAGATGAAGGTGAGGATCTCAGTATGGGAGTCCGACGGTTTCTCCCTAAGCTATCGCAACTTTTGAAACTTGCGATATTCGCATCGAGGATAACCGCGAATCTCTCGTCTTATTCAATTTGCAATGGTTCCTTTCCCAAAGTGAGTATCACTTTGTCGTCTAAAAATCTTAACTCTGTTTCAAAGGAAATCACATATCGGAGCCATGTTTATAGCAGAATAACAAAAGTTCACGTCAAACAGATTGACAGTACTGATTGATGTTTGTAAGGCGTTCGCAAACAATCAGAACTTTCCTGGATATAATATAAGAAGATTCAGTTATCTAGTTTTGCTTTCCGCTAGTGAATTTTTATTTTGGCTTTCTCTTAAGCTTCGTTTACAGCCTCGGTGACGCAGCGGTAGAGAATGCGATTGCTTTGCGTGAGCTATCGGGTTCGATCCCTGGCAAAGTGGTATTGGGTTTTCTATCAAGAATTCTTAGTGATAGAACGGAGTCTGAAAATATGTCCGGTTATAGACTCGTCCCCTATTACTTGGACCTAATACCATAACTAGCGAACACAACTTCGTCTGTGTGAAGCAGTTTGTCCAAAGATTTCATTTATTCAAACCTGTATTAAAATTTTAATTGAAAGCCATGCTCCGCTTTAAGCCGCAACATATTTATATCATCATTAGTTTTAGGGCAATACTGGCACACACAACAGACAAACAAAGATACCAAAATCCAAAGCTATTGGTTTACTTAAATAGTCAATTATACCGATTTGACTTTCAAAATATTTGAAATATTTCATTATAATGTAATATAATAATATAATATAATATTCTATCACATACACATAAAACCATCTAGGCAAAACTAAGCAGAGCTTGTACTATGGGCACTAGACAATGGACATACATACATCATGCGTGTGTGATGTGTGTGTGTCGTTGATTTGAAGGATGTAATACTACCCTACCTCCGCGGTTTTACCCGCAATAATTGTATTATGGTACCTAACTTCTTCATAAAAATGAAAGAATTGGTGAGTCGGTGAAGTATCGGGGCAGTAGTTTTTGTGTTTATTTATTACTATCTTTTGCACTCGACTTCGTTTGCGTAAAATTAGTTTAGGTGTAACAGTACTCTATTTTGAATAAAAATAGCCTATGTTCTATACTCGTTGATTATACCTAGCTTTCTAATTGTTAAATAATTTTTTTAATCGGTAAATAGTTTTTTAATTAGATCGTACAAAAATCTAATCTTTCCTCTTTGTAATATTAGTATAAACAAATGAAATAAAGATACAAAAATACAAATTTCATCTCTTCTTAATAATATTCTATCACATACACACAACACCATTTAGCCCAAAGTAAGCAGAGCTTGTACTATGGGTACTAGATAATGGATAAACATACATTTATATACTTTTTTTTGTAAATAGATACATTTTATACATAGTATCTATATAGATACATAGTATATAATATTAATATAGATACTCCACGATATAAATTGAAGAAGCAGTAATGTCTCTTTTAAAAGATATATTTATGTTTAAAAATAAACATTATTTTCAAATGCTTGGCTATAAATATTGTAACTAAAATACAGCTGTTTTCTACGAACAAAAACCACAATAAGCTTTTAGTGTTGTAACAAACGTTCAACTAAATGTTCATCGTTAAAGTTCATCGACAGTTCTTTAGCTAACCGTTTTAGTTCATTCTGCTATTTATTAACGCTGAATGCTATTCATAGTACTGCGTTTATTAAAGGTTTATTCGGTTGAATAAACTGTAGGTATCATAATATTGTGTGTAATCTTGTACGATGTTAATGAAAATACATATACATATATATACAAGATATGTTCGGAGATACAGGTATATATTGATGTGTAGTATGAATGTGCACAATGCATTCGAATGTTTTGACTTCGTATAGTGCTGAAAATACATTAGTTACAACGCTATCGTAACTAATATTATAAGGCTTATGTTTAACTTATCACCAGATATAGTAAAATATAACAGTCAAAAATAGTAAATGATCACCAAAATTAAAACCGCATTTTAATACCAAAAATATTAATTGCAGAGCAAAGAGATCAAAATAAGTCGACGGAGCTATTTTTGGGTAGGTTTAAGAAGGAACCTAACATAACCTAACCCTTCTGAGACGGAATGCAGTAATTTGAGGCGTATAGGTGCTCGTTATGATATATTTTAGTAAGCATATTTTGGTGTGCAATTACTATTTTTGGTGGTCATTATATTTAATCCCATATTATAATTGCGAATGTGAGTCTGTTTGTTTACACGCATTGTCAGGTATACAGAGAATAATATATATATTTCATCCAAAGAAAAGTATCTACTGTTCCCAAGTGATAGAAATTCATCGATAAAATCTATATTAACGCGGGCCAAGCCGCAGGCATATCTAGTATGTACGTAAGTGTGTGCAAATTTGATCATGCAAGGTATCACGTTCTGCGTTTGAATATTATTCGATTACTATTGCACATATCATTATAAATGATTATCATTAATTAAAAATATGTACTTTAAATGTATATCAATATATCATCAATCATTATTTTTTTTTAAGTTTATTTATTTGGATCGCCAACAAATGATACACATTTCTTACTTCTAAATAATAATTTACAGACATGCCTTGTGCTCATTAACTTACAGGCAACCACATCTAACAAAAAATAAAAAATTTCGCCACAAAAACTAAGTAAAAAACTCTAAATACATTAACATAATATTAAAATTAAAATTATATTAAAATTAAAAAGAAAGAAGAAATAGAAAAGTTATAGTAAAAATGGGAAATTATACTTAGTCTAGTATGGTATGGTATCATAATTACCGAAGTCTGGAACCCAGGTATACAGTGATTTTTTTCTTAAATCTTAAGAAGTTGTCACCAAATATATCTAAATCTGCAAGTCGCTGAAGACTATTGTATGATTTGGCTATTCTTCTTAAAGGTGAATTAAGACCTATATTAGTCTTGTATGACATTAATATATGATTTATTTTGACTGCCCGAATGGCGTAGTGGTTTAAGTGGTCACCTCGCCACTGGTTCGATCCCCTCACGGGACAAACATTTATGTGATGCACAAATAGTTTTGCCGAGTCCAGGTGTACTTTGTGTCTGTTGTTTGAATGTTGGTAAAGTCCCCCGCGAGACAAGAATTATTCCTAGGGCGGCAGATGTCTATTTAAAAATCAAATAAATGTTACATATAGGTATATACAAACATGTTTGGATATATGGATATGTATGTGACATGGTAGATATAATACAGCTACATTATCCAACTATGTTTTCAACCCAGCATGTTGGATAGCGATCCTATTACAACATCTACAGGATATTTGCCAGTCTTCGTGTAGAGATAAAATTTAATATAAGATAAAATACTAATACGAAATTCTTGAGGTAAAGTGAAAATAAAAGTGAGCTCGGGTATTGTATCTAGGCCCTCATGACCGCAACCAAACAATAACGTAAGGTATGCCATGAGACCAATGTGTCTTTTTCATGATTGTAACCAAAACTTCACAAAACACTAAAATATATAATGCCTATAAACTATAAACGTCGAACACTATTGATTTCATTACCACAAAGAAACTTTAATACACCAAAAATATCTTCACATTTATTTACACATGGACTATATCTCACCTCGAAACACCATTACTAAACAGACTAGCTATTTCACAGTTCGTTCGTGACAAACACACAAACATAATTCATGTAACACGGATGTTTCAGAACGATTAACTGTGATATTAACAGCCGCGTTAATGTTAAAATGGCCGCTAACCCAAATAGAAGATCAAAAACGGCGTAAGGTAGATCCCAGACGAGCTACAATTTGTGTTGGCGACTGTCGCCGTCTGTTGTCCGCGATCGCTGGCAATCGTCGCTGATCATCGTATGTCGATAGCGACTGTTGGCTGCTGTCGATCTTTAGGGACAGTCATCGCTCTTAAACTTTGTGTTACAGCAACTTTTTTTTTGCGTATTTGACTTTTATCCTAGATTTGACTTTTAGATGCGTCATTTTAATATAATATAATATGGACAGTATTTATTCCAAAATTAGAATTTACTGATAGTTATTACGTTGGTCCCGCATTATATTGCCAGCTCGGGAACTTGTTATGTATTTCTATGTAGCAGCTCAGACTCTGTAGTAAATAGGCTTAGTAGTAGATAGCAATATGCCAGTTCACGATTACGTAAAGCCAATTACTTAACTTACGTATTGGGAGTGCAAAACACTTCTTTGAGGATAATATATAGACGTATATTTATAAAACATCTAATCAAAAAAAAGTTCGCTTTACTGACTATATTTTCTAGTTGTCTGTCGCCAAAGCGGCACTGTTATGACTGGACGTTGGATAGTCGCCGACAGTCGTCGTCACTCGCCTTCCATTTCCAATATATAGTTTTACTATCGCCCGTCTGTAAACTACTTAATTGGTAAGATCGAACATCAAACAGACGAGAAATAGGCATATATAATTATGTGTGAGTAAAAATAACCTTACCTATGTTTCTTTTCGATATTCATGGTCGGTATTGGTGTTTAGTTTGAAGTCAAACTAGCTGTGCATTTTGCGGTTCGATTTCAAAAGAAAATGGTAGAATTATGAGCTGTTCGTATGTCTCGCATCATAGTAATTAGGGCGGGCATGAAATGTCTTTGGTGGAAACGGCGGCATTACTGTGAAATGGTATATTGAGATTATTTGTTTGTGTTTCGTGAATTTTGTAGAGTAATTAATATCCAACGAACGCGAAACAAACCATTTGCGTTTTTAAGCAGTCATTGCAGGTTTGTACTATTATATTATGAATATTTATAGCCATTTTAGTTGCCTTTAGTGGCAGACGTGTTAACAAATTATGTGATGGTAAGTGTCAAATGGTATAGCCTAGCAGGGCCTTGACTTATGATTAAGGTAGGCAACTTGGCTTATTATGTTTCCACCAAATTTTGGCAAATTTGGTGCAAACATAACAAAAAGACATTGTTGGCGGCCATAATAAGGTGAAGGTAGAAGATAAGATGTAGCGTCACTCTTTAGCTAATATAAAGAAATCCTGGCGATCCGTTACTGGGTAAAAGAAAAACAATCCAACTTGGGTCAAAGACCCGACTACTCATATAGGAAGAGAAGTAAAGAAGTTCATGGGACAAAAGAGCATACTCACGATTTCTTATACTTCCTACAGTCCTGCTATTGAATAGGGTTGAGGCTTGATCTTGCAGTATCGGCATTATTGAAGGACTAAGTTTAAATATTTTACGTACATGGCAGTCTAGATTGCATTCAAACACGCTTGCAAAATTGAGCTGAAGTATTACTATATTGTTAGATCACGGCGGCCAATCTTAACGGAGCAATTTGCACTGCATTATAGTGCAATAATATGAGCGCAGACACAACTAAACTCTCTGTTCGCTAACTCTCATTATCCGATGAGATAGAAATCCGACACGTCCGGCGAGAGATCAGGCGCAGGACCAAGCGGCGTGCGTTCCAAGGCACGAGGGTGTGTAACACTGCTAACTTCCTAACTCCATTGAAATTAAACTAATAAAGTAGTTTATTACGTAACTCCATGCTGCTATTAAAAAATTCTTGATAGGGAAACCCCATTACTTTTTGTTAGTACCTGAGACATCATGCACATTCAGTCGTATTGACTACTGGTACCAGATTTTTCCGAAGCTTTCCTTGCGTAAATGATTTTTTTTAAATTATTTTTATTCATCTAAGGTGGCAAACAAGCATACGGCCCACCTGATGGTAAGTGGTCACCGTAGCCTATAGACGCCTGCAACACCAGAGGCATCACTTGCGCGTTGCCAACCCTTTAGGAAAGGAAGTGGGAAGGAGAAGGAGCGGGAAGGGGAAAGAGGGTGATTGGGCCTCCGGCATTCTCACTCGCCGAACGAAACACAACAGTAGAAATACTGTTATTTCATGTCGATATTTCGTAAGGTTAGGTTAGTAATAGTACTTTTTTCTGAATGAAAGGTACCTTATGTCCTGTTCTGTTCCCCTGACAACGTGTATTTTATGATGATCAATCAAGTAGATAAGGCGTGAAAGCGTAACAAATAAACAAACACACTCACATTCGCATTTATGATATTAAAAATCAGGATGATACCGACAATTTCAAGTATAATAACGGACGTATATAATACTAAGATTGAATTTTATAAAGGAATGACGTCACAATGAGTATACAGTCGCATTGTTTTGAAGCAAAAGCGTAAAGAGGTCGATGCCCGGAATAGCCCGGCCGTATGGCGAGCTGCCAGTACGAACGCTGGGATGTTACGCGATTCAGATATTACATAATCTACGCAATAGAGGCATGCGGAATTGATAACACATTCGGCAGATTCATCTTAATGTATACTAACGTCTTAATATGTAAACCTATATAATCTACGATAATGATAATAGAAAACGCTGACTAAAGGAATTCTAACTAATATTATAAATGCAAATATGAGTTTGTTTATATAGCTTTTACGCCTTAACTATTCAACTGATCATAATGAAATTTCACATACACGTTGTCAGATGAATAGAAAAGGAACCTTTTATTCAGGAAAAACTACTGTTCCTTATTTAAACCTACATTTACGGGAGCGAATTCGCAGGCAAAATCTAGTATGTTATAAATGCGAATGTGAGTTCGTTTATTTGTCTTAATGTGTACATATACATATAAAATTTACTCTACGATGATGGTAGAAGAGGCCACTGAGTAAAGGAATATACAACATACATTAGTCTCACGCCCATATCTTGAAAGGGGTAATAATTATATAATAATATCAGCCCTAAATTAAACTGTCCCACTGCTGTCCCTCTTCTTAGTGTGAGAAGGGTTAGGCCAAAGACCACCACGCTGGCCCAAGGCGAGTTGGCAGACTTCACATATCTTCGAGAACATTATAGATAGCTCTCGGACATACAGGTTTCCTCACGATGTTTTCCTTCAGCGTTAAAGCGAGCGATAATTCACTATTTAATACGCACATAACTTCGAAAAGAGGTGCGCGCCTTGGGATCGAGATTGAGATTGAGACCTCTGCGTGGCAGTCCAAAGGTCTTCTACTAGGTATATTACACCCACATTTTTTAGAGTTCGAAAGATCTCTTATACAATAGCCTTGTCCGTCCGTCCGTCTGTCTGTCTGTCTGTTAAAAACTTTCAACTCAAGAACCGTAAGAGCTAGAAACTCGCGTTCAACGCCATTCCACTCAGCATAGTCGTTATACCCCCGTAATGAGTATGACCTTTGACCTCTGACCTTAAGTTCACGTGGTATCATGTGACCTTTGCATATTACTTGAACCATTTTTTCAAACTCTAAGATTTACGGCAATTCATAGCCGTTTCTCACTTGTTCCAGCTATGATTTTAGATTCCACGTATTAGGCGGCAGTAAACGGAAATCAAAACATGAAAGTATTTTTCACCACAAAAAATTACACCACGGAATCTACACAATGTCGACGGACTTAATAAAACTAATTCGTATCGCTACAGTGAAGTATAATTATATCAATGTCTTTGAGTTTTTGACATTGAGAGAAATTAAATAAGCTGTATAATATAACAGGTAATAGCTATCTCAGTGTGAGTATGTAGCTGTGGTGCCAATAATAAACTGTGCTTAGTGTGAAGGTATTGATTTCATGTTTTATATCTGTTCAGTGGGGCGTGCCTATTACTGTCTGCCGGACAAAGTCCTAGTTTCATTGATACTTTGTTGTACTCAGAATAAAAATAAATAACATTATAATAATTATTTCACAATTATTTATCAGTGAACTTATTTAAATATGAGTTTCAAGCAGCAAACCTTCGACTTTGTGCTACTAATGAGAATTTCTTTACAAAAAAAATTAATTACACTTTGCCTGAGAATCAAATCCGAGACTACATGCACAGATGTCGCTTTCACTACCGCTGTGTCGCTGAGGCAGTCACATGAATGTGGATATGATAAACATCTCAATGTTTGCGTAAAGAATATTGTTTTATCCAAAACTAGTAAATTATTTTCTATCCTTGCGTCTCCTTTTACGTCTAGCTAGTTGACAGAGACCGCAATATTCATTTCGTAGTCAGTCGTAGCATACATCGCTTTAATCTATAATCTCTTACTCAATCTTGTAGAGAACTTTCCCAAAGGTTAAGATCTTTTAGGTAAAGTTATTACCGATAAGGTGCTGTATTATAGAACAAAATAAAATATTATAATATACTTATTTCTTTGAAAACATAAAGATTATGTATCATGACTACGTTGATGACACAACGGTAGTAACTGCGTCTACTGCACGATCGTGGGATCAATTCGTGGGTCGTGCAAAGTAATATGAAAGTGTTCTGTAAAAAAAAAACTGACATCCTAGAGAAAGACAATGTTAAGAATGATTAAGAAGGAACGAGCATGTATAAAGTAGAAATAAAAGCCTATGAAACCAGAGATATGTCAGTATCGTAGCAAGTTAAAAAGCCGTACTACTAACTCTAAATTCAGGTGTCAGTCTATGTATGTTTCATGAACATTATGGAGAACTCTCAAACATGTAGATTTTCTCACGATGTTTTCCTTTATCGTTAAAGCGAGCGATAATTAACTATTTAATACGCACATAACTTCTAAAAGTCCGAAATGTGCGCCTTGGTCGAATTCGAAACCTATGTGTGGCAGTCCAACGGTCTCTCGCTATCACTGCTTTTTGAAACAATGAGTGTGGATTCTTAAATGATCGCTATTAGCCTTGTGCAATAAACGATCACAGTTACAATTGCTACTGAGCTCCCAGATCAATAATAGTTAATTATCTTTCTCAATACAAATTGTATCTATGCATTGATGTCTGGGAGTAATACAATGCTCTTTGACCAAACTAATCGGAGATCAAATACGGAACCGGCCATTGCAACTAATACGGTCTTCATTAAACGTTATAATAGTTCAGCGCCAACTATAATAATTATAGCATTTCCGTAGCTAATCTATACTTAATATTATAAAGCTGAAGAGCTTGTTTGTTTGAACGCTCTAATCTCAGGAACTACTAGTTCGATTTGAAAATTATTTTAGTGTTGGATAGTCTATATTTTATCGAGGAAGGCTATAAGCTATATAAAATCACGCTACAACCCACGGGAGCGGCGCAGTAACGACAAACGCGGGTGAAACCGCGGGAACATCTAGTCGTATTAATATACGATGTTCGAAACGAAACTGAATTCACCAGGATACAATATGTTGACTAGTGGTTTAGGTGGTCATCTTGCAAAACAACAAATTGTGCCGCGTGTTGTGGGTTCGAATGCTGCACGGGGTACAACTTTGTGTGGTCCACAAATGGCTGTTCCAAGTCTAGATGTTCTTTGTGTCTGTTGTTCGAATGTTTGTAAAGTTCTCCGCGACACTGGAATTACATATAACTAACGCGGGTGTCGTATTCTTAAAAAAAGAAGAAACAAAATTGTTTGGTCTTTAAATAGCAGTAAATTGTGTTTAACTTATCTCTGTGACTTTGCATGACCTTGGCGAAGCAATCGAAACATGTATTGTCTTTATTTTTCGTTATATATATCTACTAGCTTTTGCCCGCGGCTTCGCTCGCATAAAAGTAGGTTAGGTCATATTACTAAATGTACTCTTTTTTAAAATAAAATATAGCCTATCTTACTTGGTGATAATATAGCTTTCTAAAGGTAAAATATTTTTTAAATCGGTTGAGTAAATTTTGAGTTAAATCTTTACAAACAAACAAACAAGAAATCTAATATTTCCTCTTTATTATATCGGTATAGATTAGAGAAGGAATATAGTCTGAAAGCAGTCTCTGAATGATTTTATAACGAGTTTGTCGTTTAAGAAATAAGACTAGTGAACCATGGAATATTAATAGAAATAATTCAAACTTTGTAAGCAAAATAAGCCGTGATTAAATCCGTTTTAAGTGGCATAATGTCGACTTATATTTTAAATACACAATGCGAAATAATAAACTGTGGGTCGGAAAGTGGATTCCTCGAATAAACGAAATCATAACATTAACGTAGAAAAATCTTTTGCCTATTGACATTATGACCTTTTATTTTTGGTAATAAAGCGAATAGGTTTAGAGATAATACAAACTTGGGAATATTGATAGAACAAATAGATTATTGTTATCCGATTATTGTAAAATAAATGGAGTTTTACGTCAAGAATTTCTTAGAAGTAACAAGGAGTCTGAAATTGTGCCCAGAACTAAAAGCAGAGCTGGAGAAAGATATTACGCGTCTACGACCTTCGGGATATTCTACCTATGCTATCTTTTTTAAATTATTTCACGAGCACTTCATCAGACATTACAAGTTTATCAAACTTTCATGATGTTTAATTTAATACGTGCTTCATTATTCCTCCACAACAAAATTGGATAATTTACCGACAGAAAATAACGATACACCTGGGCCCCGAAGCAAAAAATATTACCTACACTAAAAAGCTAAATATCTAGACACTCTAACTTTACAAGCGGGCCATATAAAAGTCGAAGGGAAGGCTATATTTGGCCTCTGCGGTATGTACCGCCTAAATAAACATGATTCAGTTGCCCCTAAGCAACGTTCGGAGTACTTTGATAGTGGGCAACGCCGAACTAGTTTTGAAGAACCCACTTGAGAATTCGTGTGAGAAAAATGTTAGAAAATGCTTGTGATTTTATGACAACCTTACAGTATTCCTATGCTGATTTGTATACTTAAAGTGTGGATTATTTTCGGGCGTCAACTGAACGATTGTGACTTATTTCCAGATGGAATATAAAAGAATCTTGGATTTTGACTATTCTACATTTTAGGTTTTCTTTTTTACTATTACTAAGCTCTCAAAGAGCCTGATGGTTAGGATACCTAGCGTTTAAATGGTTCAAATCAGCACACTATTAAGTTGCTTGTGGTTGATTTGTCATGCGATTGAGAGAGATAAGATAAGGTTACTGAGATTTCTATCGTGGTAAAGGAAAATCAAAATGGTTGTACCATAGACAGCGATCCATATTACGTGAAACGGAATTACGGCAAACAAAATGGGGCTTTCATATATGGACCACTGACGTACACTTCAGGGACACATAGTCAAGTTTCTGTGACTCTCTACCTATTCCAGTCCTTTTCTTTAATCACACCGCTAATGCCCAGGTATCACAAGGTACGACGGATATCCCTGGTGTTCAAGGGTTTATATGCTACGATACCTACTATAAGTGGGGCTGACGGTTTATTTGTCAGTTTTATAATTAAAAATAAAAACATTCCATAATAAAGTCTTACATTTACGCGAATGCTAAACATTGAAATTAAACTACTATATGCAGATTCATTCGCGTTGTTTATTTTGAATCCGTGTAAAGCAGTGTAATCTTAATAAAAATATTCCCCTAAAAACGGAAGCAAAGACTGAATAGATAATGATAAAAAGAGAGATGCATTTATTTCTCGTTAATTTATCGATGTGAAGCATAGTCGATGTAATTATTAGCACTTGCACTCGACTGTAATATTCGGTTTACGTTTGTGAAGTATTTCGATTTAAATGCTCGCCAGTTAAAGGCACTCTAAAACCTGCATCGAGTAATTTATCCGAGTACACGGTTCAACACATATGAAAGCGATGCTCGATACTCGATTATGACCTATTGAAAGGCTCAAATTATTTGGCGCAGTTCAGTTAAACTATCTCCAGCTAACTATTATATGCTACAGCTTTTTCATCGTTTCCTCAGTTAACAGATTCAATTCGATTCTCAATAGTTTAGAAACTCCGAACCGGAGTAAGTTTTTAAATACAAATTATATCATACCAAGCTAATGAATGGATATTCATAATATTTGTTTTTTTTTGTTATATTTATAACACAGGCCATCGCTTAAATTCAGCCGGATCTATGCGGAAGAGTAATTGAAAATTGGAGCACTCGGATCCGTGCCATAGTAAGAATCCGAGGCGGGGATTTGAACGTTGTCATATTCCACACTAAATGGCATATATAGGCCTTTCAAATAAAAAAATAATTTTGTTAATACCTCACACACAGGTTGTTGTATTTCATTTCAACATCTAACCTGAAAAAAAAAATGACTATTGTGCATAAGGTCAGGTGTTCGAATCTCGGATCGGCAAAGTATCATTGGATTTTACAGTCAAGAAGTCAGCAGCAGCATGAAGTCTGAAACTGCGCCGATAAACGGCAATTCGCTCGCCCACTATGATGGTATTGGGATAATACACCTCCGTCTGTCTTTCAGTGATAAACACACGAGACTAGTAGTTACTATAGCATGTTATCCATCGAGCAAACTGATCGCCGCCTAAAGAGTTTAATTATGAGTCTAAAAACATAGAGGGATCCACTCAAATACACACCAACATATTCGTCGAAATCGTTCCAGTCACTTAGGTGGAGTTCATAAGTGATATATTTTAAGTTATTCAAATGTGTCACTTACACAGAACACCCGCTGATCTATTCGAAAACGCAAACGCAGCGGTAGTAAATATGACTACTGTGTATGAGGTCTCGGGTTCGAATCCCGGGTCGGGCCAACAAAATGTTATTGGGTTTTCTGTTAAGAAATCTCAATAGCAGCCCGGAGTTAGGAAGTTGGCGGTGTTAGTCACCCCGTGCCTCGGAAAGCACATAAAGCCGTTGGTCCTGCGCCTGATCTCTCTCCGGTCGTGTTGGATTACCGTCCCATCGGATCATGAGAGTTAGGGACAGAGAGTGCATGTATGTTTGCACACACGCCTGTGCACTATAATATCTCCTGCGTAGATGGCCAGTCTCCGTTAAGATTGGCCGCCGTGACCGAAATTCGGCCTGGAGGACATTTATTATAACTTAAACTTAATAACTAATTATTATTAAACTACCAATTGTATCAGCCGCAAACTCTATAATTAACTTCAAGTCTATATGTAATACAGTTGCTGGATATAAATCTAAATAAGTAAATACGTAATAATACGTTTACCAGCTATTAATAGTCTATAAATGAAGATTACCCATCGCATTGAATAAGCTTCCCGGAGATAAATCTGAGTTGTAAAGGGGACTTAATACATGTGATTACTGATGATATTAAACTACTTCGTTGATCTCACGGTATAATGTTGTGCTTATGTAAGCAGCCTATTGTACAGAGTCTTAAATGCGTCGACTATTATGTGGAATATAAACAAAATACTCTATTTATTTCCATCTTTTTTTAAATACATGGCCCGCGGTAGGAATTATTCCTGTATCTTAACACACATTTAAACAACAGACACAAAAAAATCCAGATCCAGACTCGGAATACCCATTTGTGGATCACAAATTTTTGTTCCGCGTAGGGTTCGAACCCACAACACTCGGCTCAGTGGCAATGGCGAGGCAACCACTCAAACCACTACGCCATCTGTGCAGTCATATTAAAATTATTATCTATCTATCTATCTAATATTATAAATGCAAATGTGAGTTTGTTTGTTTGTTACGCTTTCACGTCTTAACTACTCCACCAATCGTCATGAAATTTCGCGTATACGTTGTCAGGAGAACAGAAAAGGACATAGATTACTTTTCTCCTCGAAAGAGTACTAACTAGCGTAACCTACACTTATGCGAGCGAAGCCGCGGGCAAAATCTAGTATTATATACAGAAAAGAAGTAAACACTAGGGATCGAACTTAAGGCTTGCATGCTGTCCTAGATCTGGAAATAATATATGATATTATTTTAGTGAGTCATTGTTGTAAATACCTAAGAATCTAATACCACACTAACAAACATCAATCAAAACCATCGGACATCAACATGATCAAAAAATCTAAAATATTGACGATTAGAAAGATCAGTAATTATTCGAATACTAATCACCGACTGCAACTAAATCTAATTTACATCCAAATGCGGTATTATCCTATTTTCGAATGGTTCTTTTTCAGTGACAATAGCGTAACTCTAACTCTTGTGATTTATTTCAAATAATAACATTATCTTTATATATGGAAAATGTCATATTTTATATTTATAACAGAAGTGTGAGAAAACAAGGGTCAAGCCAATTATCCTGACCCATGTTGCTCGACGGTACAATACATGTTATAGAACAATTGTACATGTATATATTTTTGCCTTCCGGTTTCATGTCCTCATAAATTAACCACTTGACTTCTTAATATTGTGTTATTTTCTGCCTTCGTGGCACAGCGCTAGTGAATGCGACTGCTGTGCACGAGGTTACGGGTTCGAATCCCGGGTCGGGCAAACAAAAAGTTATTGGGGTCTCCTGTTAAGAAATCTCAATAGCAGCCCGGAGTTGGGAAGTTCGCGGTGTTAGACAACAGACAGTTAAACAGAAAGAAGCAAACACATTACTTCTACTTGAGATCGAACTCGAGACTTGCGTGCTATCCTAGAGTCGCACTCCGTTATTTCTGCTTATGATACCTACTAGGTATTGATCTGGTAATAATATTTTTGGGCACGTGTCAAGGGACAATACTGACTGTCTGTATAGAACATGTGGTCGTTCAAGGAAAGGTAGAAGGCAGAAGAGCGCGCGAAAGATCACCCATGAGATGGACTGACCAAGTTAAGTCAGACGTGGGCGGTCTATTGCATGAGTGTACAAGACATGCCGCTAACCGGAAGAAATGGCAGAACATCGTGAGGCGTGTGACGTCGACTCTTCTGGACACCTAGATAACATGATGACCACGACTATTCTGTCAAGAATGAACGACTAAGAAGAAGAAATTCCAAAAGAGTGGAAACAGAAAAACATTAATGTATTTAAAAATCTGTTAAAGGCCTTTTTGGTTGACAAGCCTTATTATAATGTTATTGATTTTTTGGTTGACAAGGCTTATTATAATGTTATTGATTTTTTGAATGACCATTTGTAGTACTATCATAATCATAATTTCGTTACATATCTGACATTTTACAATTTTGTGACTACTGACTTTATTAACTGACATTTTATCGTTGTAATTTTTTACTTTATTTTTGACATGCTTATTTTATAATTTTAATGATATTAGATCTTTATTTTTTAATTTTACTTGCATGCATTATATATTGAATATTATTAATAATTCTATTTTCTTTTTTAAAATGACACCTTTGAAATTTTATGTACGTCAAATCAATTATTTTTTAACATAATTTTGAATATTTGTATACCCTAAGGGTAAAACATGATGAGCCCCTAATACACTATAACATCATGCATTTTATGTAAATGTACTCATGTTTTATACAAATAAACTGATCTTTATCTTTAAGATAAGGCTACTATTTTTTTTAAAGACGTTCCCCGCTTCATTAATAATTCCTGTGTCGCGGAGGACTTTACAAACATTCAAACCACGAACACAAAGAACACCAGACTCGGAACAATAATTTGTATATCACACAAAGTTTTTGTCCCGTGTGGGATTCGAACCCACAACACTCCGCGCAATGGCAGTAGCGAGGCAACCATTTAAACCACTACGTCATCCGTGCAGTCAAACTATTATGAAACTTTTCTTTAATCCTTACTAATTTTATAAATGCGAATGTGTGTTTGTTTGTTATGTTTTCACGCCTTATATTAACTATTCGTCCGATCATACAATTTCACATATACGTGATCGGGGGTACAGAAAAGGATGTAGCGTACCTTTCATCCAGAAAAAAAGTACTGTTTCCGAGGGATAGAAATTTAGTGTCATAATTTTCATTAAACATGGGTGAAACCGCGAAACAATTGTCAAAGGTCAAAGTTAGAGGTCTGATGCATATTATGCATCATAGCCCAGTAGAGATAATAATATTTAAACTCAATATTCCTAACTCATCAGTTCAATTATTATCTCTAATGGACTCTTAGTACTTTTATCATAGTCTACAAATTAGTTTCATAAATGTAAAGCCATTTCAACTTAATACAACAATGTGAACGTAAATTACTCTGCTTTATTCATTATAATTGCATTATACGAAGTATTCTTTTGAACTCGCTATGAACGAGATATTATTTTATATAAAAGGATGCATTAATCTTTTGTAAATTTTAGGATATTTGTTATTATAATAATTTATGAAATCTTTGTCTTTATATAGACGTTCTATTGAGTTGAAATATGATGTAAATTTATTTTAAAATACCGCTCGCTTTTCGGATTATCCCCGTACGATAGAGTGGTTTGATAAATGTTAAAAACGGACACAAAGAACTCGGCGAACAATACAATATCAAATTTATTGTGAATAATTGGAAACAATGCAATGTTTTTGTTATATATTAACTTTAGGATATGTTGTTGGAATGTATGTTGTTTTTAATATCTTTCCTATATATATATACAAATCTATAATAATAATAATATCCTCCAGACCGATTTCGGCCACGGCGGCCAGTCTTAACGGAGACTGGCCAACTACGCAGGATATATTATAGTGCACAAGTGTGTGCGCAAACACAAGTGCACTCTCTGTTTCCTAACTCTCATGATCCGATGGGACGGTAATACGATACAACCGGTGAGAGATCAGACGCACGACCAACGGCTTTACGTGCTTTCTGAGGCACGGGTGTGTCTTACACCGCCAACTTCCTAATTCCGGGCTGCTATTGAGATTTCTTAACTGAAAAACACAATAACTGTTTGTTGGCCCGACCCGGGATTCGAATGCGAGACCTCATGCACAGCAGTTGCGTTCACTACCGCTGCGCCATGGAGTCGCATCTATACTAATTATAATACGCAAACGACCCCTTCGTTTGAGTTTCTTGAAAATCTAGCTTACGTAGCCATGGTTTACTATCGTATTATTTATACTAATATTATAAAGAGTAAAGTTTTCATATTTTGTTTGTTTGTTTGTAAGGGTTGAAATCAAAAACTATATAACTGATTTTAAAAATTCTTTCACTATTTTAAACCTATATTATCACCAAGTATTTAGGCTTTATTTTAATTGAAGAAAAGTACTATTTCTAACGTAACTTAACCTACTTTTATGCGAGCAAAGCCGCGGCAAAATCTAGTTATAATATAAAACGGCTTGTATGCAAAAAAGTCACATCCAAGAAAGCTGCATCCTAATTAGAGCAAAACGTTTCTGCTAAATTGTTTAACTTAATGACGTGTAAGAAAATACTTTTTGTTGTAAATAAATTCTATGTGTTGAAGTGATAAGGTTGATTTTATTTTGCTTACTTTGAAATGCCACGAGACGTATGGTTTGTGTGACAGTCTATTGACCACTAAATTAGTACAGATATAGCTTTATCTACATATGGACACTAACATCGGACGAACTACTTACAGTATTTTGAGCACTATATTTTACCACAATGGTTGGTGCTATTGTGCTAAAATAAATATGGAAGCTAAACGAAAGTCACGGTTGACTTTTGTTTACTTTTTCGATACAACATCGGTTATATTAAAGCTGTTATTATAAATTTATGAGCATATTCAATTATTCGTTGCGACTTTATGTGCTCAAAAGGCTAGATAGAGATATTTTTCTGAGAACTTATCGCAATCGTTAATCATAGGCGTTAAACTTGAGTCCAGCACCTCATAGTATTTAATGATTTTTTTTTTTGGTGTTAGCAAGTCTGCCCCAGCAGTAATGTATATGGAGATAATGCAAAGGAATAAATCTTCACAAATACCATTCTCTCTCTCTTTTTAACTTTATACTCAACTCAGGAATCGAATCCAGGACCTTATGATCGGCTGTTGCAAATTTTCAATACACATGAGGTAGATTTTTAACCCTTACCTAAACGTTTAATCTTATAGAGATATGCTCAAAGTTAGTTGTCAGGTAGAGCCATCCCCGCGTGTCCTAACTCGTTCCGTGACGTAATAGGGCCTAGACCTAATTAAATACACCTAGGTTTACCTACCCTTTAAGTTTAGGGCCATAATCAAGTTCAGTGCAAAGTGGGAAAGAATAACATTTTGACAAACTTCGGTGAAGTTTCAGAAGTGCTGTCGGAGAAGTTGAGTTTATCTTTGTCTTAAGTTTTATTGTAAAATATAACCAGCCTTACAAAGCAAGTAGTAATTTATACAGGTGATTGTTCTGGAAGAGCAAAACTAGCTGGCTTGGCAGATTATTGGCGTGAAGGACCGGGCAATCACGCTTCCATATTAGTTATTTTAGTAAAACAATATTTTAGATATTTTGTTTCGTATTACTATTGTTCTTGTTATCGCCTCTAGTCTACCTAGAATGCTAGCATTAGGAGTTTCACATAATTATATTCATAAAATCAAGCATATATATCTCTCGAAGGTAGGTAAGCAGAGATGAATTACATTCAGATTTAATACCCTTTATTGGGTACAACTCCATACTCAGTGACGAAATTCAAAAACTTTTTCTGACACTGGTATACAACCTGAAACTACAGTCATACGCAAACATAAGCATGGTGATGTACAACGACAGAGTCAGTATATAAATACAGAAATAAATATTAAAAATAAACCACTACAACCGAAACGTCGTGCGTCTTAGAAAATATAAATTTAAATAGTTTCAATAAACTTAAAATAGTTTTAAGTCACTTTAAAATCCAGGTGTAGTAGTTTAATTTCAATTTACAACATTCTCGTAAACGTAAGACAATATAGATCAAATAATTTATGTTTAAAAGCATAGGTATTAGATTTGATAAACCTCTCAACACATATTGAAGACTACTTAAACCATATAGTCTGTCTCATTTTATAGTATATGACTCTGCAAGTATCTCTTAAGGGACGAACGTAAGTGACTGCTCACAAAAGCACCCTTAGACGTCACAGGTCAAATTCGCGGTTGGAGGTCAAGGGTTCAAAAAGATTCAGCAAAACGATTGTTTCCACGAACTCTTAGGTAGGTAAGATCTTTATCCAATTGTTTGACGAGGGTTTAAAACAAATTACCTATGTATTATTCTAATGCGTAGAAAACCTGTGAACCTAGTTTAGAACTAACGGCTTGCAATTGATTTGCAAAAATCTGATGTGTTTTTTCATCTTAATACATTTGGGGTTTTGATTATGCCAACCAACTGCCATAAATAAAAAACCTTTTATTATTAAAGCATAACATTTGCAAACTAGCATTCATTCTTTCACTAACTCTATTAAAAGCATGATGTGGTTGTCTATAAAAATTACAGCATTAGGAATATATTAATATGATTTGACCTTATTGATTATATTAGTGTATGCTATGTACATAGACAATATAGGTACTTCAATAAATATTTGAGAGAAAAGAGAGGACAGAATAACAGCAAAACTAATAAAGATATTAAACAAGAAAATTATATACTTGAGTATTTATTGCTTGACAAATGTTACTAGATGACATTTTTAATCAGCTTCAAACGCCTCAAAGAATTCAGTTAGTGTAAGTTTTTGTGGTAAACAGACTTAATAATAAATTGTAATACTTAGCATGGAAAATACTTAAAATAAATCTTAATTTTGCTTGACCTAATATTATTATATACTAGATGTTCCCGCGGTTTCACCCGCGTTTATTGTTACTGCGCCGCTCCCTTGGGTCGTAGCGTGATGTTATATAGCCTATAGCCTTACTCCATAAATAAGCTATCCAACACTAAAATAATTTTTCAATTCGAACCAGTAGTTCCTGAGATTAGCGCGTTCAAACAAACAACCTCTTCAGCTTTATAATATTAGTATAGATATCCTCGGAGGTGCGGAGAGACATTTATCACACACCTGTATTTGGCGAGCCTAATGCCTAAATGATGTGCTGCCACCATAAATAACCTTCTTGACAAAAGAACCAATGGCAGTTTGTCAGACCCGGGCAGCAGTCGCACTTACTGCCGCTGCGCCACCAAGGCTCATTACATATTTCAATTCTATAAAGTCATATTGTTTCCAGAATACCAGGTTTTCTCTGAAACCCTCAATAAAAACGCTACAACACTAAATATATTTTGTATTCTGCAATAAAGGTAAAACCCAATCAGGTAGAACATAATTACAAATATTAATTAATACAAAGGGTAATTAAGAGAGAATTTCCATACAGACAATACATCGTAAAATATATTAACCCCTTAACGTACCAATGATTGGCAGGCTGCGTTTCATAACACGATTCGATAAATCAGTTTCGTACAAATTTCAGTTTCGCGTATTTCAGCGTACAGACTTTTTAATTGCGATTCGTGTAGTATGCTTCATTACAGACAACAGCCGTCTGCCGAATGTTTCTGTTTTCAATTATATGTGTGGCTTAAATGTTTATATAATTGTTATTTTATATTCATATTACATAACTAGATGTGCCCGCGGTTTCACCCGCGTTTATCGTTACTGCACTGCCCCCGTGGGTCGTAGCGTGATGATCGATAAATAGGCTATCCAACACAAAATTTTTTTTTCAAATCGATCCAGTGGTTCCTGAGATTAGCGCGTTCAAACAAACAAACAAACAAACTCTTCAGCTTTATAATATTAGTATAGATGTAGACTAACGAAGAGCAACTGGAATATTCGGAAAATGCATGATCTTGCATCTGAATGACTTAGGTAGCTAAATTTTTTAAACTGTTTGATTCGAAGATGACACGATTGATATGGGATGTCGTTGGTCGTTGGTACCGTACTCGATGATGTTTTGTAGGGCAACAGATGATAAATCCTACCTTTTGGTAGGCTTTGGACACATGAATTTTATAGTACCACTCCACGCTCCTTGATACGTATGTATGATACAAGGCATTTCTTTCCATACATTTTGATTACGTTCATCAAAGCTTCCATTTGAAGCGCTTATAGAAATTTTATAGAAAAATATTCCGACTATCAGCAATAAATACTCACGGTAGATCCGCTGCTAATATCACATTGTTTTCTTTCACTATAGTCATACACAAACAAAGAAAATTTTGCATTTTAATATTAGTTACGACTATTGTGAATTATGTAAAATAATTACAGAAATTATACTAATTTATCAAATTATACCTACCTCTTCGTGTTTCTTTTTAATACACGCATAGTATGACTCAGTATTTTGAAGCCTTGTCACGAATACCAAAAGTAATACTACACAGTACTATAATTAAAATTTCAACCCCCGATTTGAATTATATTATATTACGAGCTTTTAGGATTCACTTCAGTAATACTAAGAAAACCAAAATTATCACAGATTTTTTTGGAAAACAAATAGTAGGCTACGTCTTTCACAGGCTACAATATATTACCTATTTATATAATCATTCATCATAAAGCAGCGATAGCTTAGTGTGAAACCGTTGGACTGCCACGCAGAGGTCTCGAGTTTGAACCCACTTTTCGAAGTTATATGCCTATTAAATAGTAAATTATCGCTTGCTTTAACGGTGAAGGAAAACATCGTGAGTAAACCTGCATGTCTGAGAGTTCTCCATAATGTTCTCGAAGATATGAGAAGTCTGCCAACCCGCACTAGGCCAGCGTGGTGGATTATGGTTTAACCCTTCGCACAGTGAGAAGAGACCAATGCCCAGCTGTGGGACAATTTAATACAGGGCTGATATTATATATATAATCATTCAGACCCCCGTTGCTACGGAAAATAAAGTTCACTTTCACATATTTTATATTATTTGTAAAAATAAAGAATTATTTAATAGTACTAAAGTTTTACACAATATTATAATAAAAAACTAATACAAGGCATAACATGTTATCAGACAGGGAAAATTTAAACCGCACACTCAAATTAGAAAACGTCGGTACTTCGACAAACAGGTCCGTTACTTTTACATATTTTAATTTAATTGCTTGAGCGTTTAACCAAACAAACAAACTCTTCAGCTTTATAATATTAATATAGATTATGTCACATGATATATACAAATAATATAAAACGCGGCAGTAACATAGTCGTTAACACTTTTACATGTAGAAATAATATTTATCGTACCTACCCGTAAAACTGTAAAAGCATACCTGTATCGAATATCTCCAAGGCTTATCTACGAAAAATTGTGAAGCTTTACTCCGCAGAATATTGGACATATTTCTCGATGTCTGTGGAAAACTAGCTCGGCATAAAATATCGTACAATTTGATCTACAAGAATTTTGATCTCATGTTTCAAACGTAGTACGAGTGTTATACAAGCCTGGAAACGTGTTCGTGTAGATGGTTATAAAGTGTTCTGCGATGATAAGCTTTTAGGTAAACATTTTGTGTATTTATTTTATTTATGTATATAAGCATATTTACAGGGTAAATACAGATATTCACATAAAATTAACAAACATCAAAGTGCATGTGCTACCCCAATTACAAATATGCACAGCACTGGCAGGTAGATAACATGCAAAAACTAAATAATAAAATTAAACAAAAGAAAAACAAAAGAAAATTTTATTATTTAGTTTTTGCATGTTGTCTAGGTAGATAACATACAAAAACTTAATAAAAAAATATATTTTGTATTTTTTATCTTTGCATAATTATGCTACCCCAATTACAAATATGCACAGCCCTGGCAGGCGCCATAAAAGGCGAACATTGGGACACAGATCCAAAATTCAAGTTACAGCAAAAAAAATATTGACTGCAAAAACCAACACTTTACCAAACCCCGGGTTTGGTAAAGTGTTGGTTTTTGACCAAACGTAAGACTCACTCACGGCGGTCGCATTCACGCCTGCTGTCCCACCAAGGCAGTCTGCTGTTCAATACTTTCTACTTTCGCAATCAAACTCACTTTCAAAATTCAAATGAAGATTAAATTTTTCCCATAGTAACCAAAGTCTGCCAACAAACTGTTTAGTAGTTTGGCGGATGTATTTATTGTTGTATATTTAATGTGTGAATAAATACATTTACTTTTCTTATTTACTTTTCTTAAATAAAATATGGTAACTTTCCATGGCTACTACAAAATTAAAACATTTACAGAGCTTTGATTATTTAAAATAATTAAGACCTGTCACAAACTATCAACACAGTCACGAATATTCACGAATCGTTCATAACTTAATCTAGTTGCTATCAAATTAGTTCAGTGTTGTTACAGATCTATATCAGAGAGTTGGTCACCATTGGGCGTTTTTCCATTAGACGCCACGACACCGACAGCGCAACTCACGCAAACACTCGTTTTGAAAAGCAAGACGCAAACAAAACAAGTATTTCTCTTTTACCAATCAACCATTAAATCTTCTTCTCGAGTCGATGGTACAATTATTTTAAATATGTCTTGCCCAATGTGTAGCCACGGCAATCGCATCAGCAGATGCGTCCATCAAGTCCTCCATAGTGCACCATAAACCATTAAATGAGGATTATAAATTTAATAGAAAACCTTAATATTTTTCAAAAGCAGACAGCAAAGATACGAATTTTTTATTTGAGTTTTGAAGCTCAGTTTCCTTGCCTTCTTTCTATAAAGGAGTTAGTGAAAATCTATACGTATAAGAATTTCTATGATACATAAATAAAAATGGCTGAATGAATATAAATAATAATAATATATGAATATCTCTTCTGAATTAAACAAAAATATGACAGTACAAAGCAAGTGTTATAAGCTTCATTATTACGTAAAGAAAATCTATCTCGTTAGACGCTCTTATTATTCAAAGAAAATCTGCGAAATCTTATTTAAGCTGAGCTGACTTATTCCTTTTTATAATACTAATATAATATTCTGTTGAAGGATTTTATCTTTTATCCTCGGTATAAACTTAGGTAATCAATCAAACGGCAACGTTGGTTCCAACTTTCAAAGGCAGACTGCATCATAACTCACGACTTCTGATGTATCCTTGGCTGACTAGATCTTTGGATGGTATTAGCATGTTGTCTATATTTTGTTCGGCGGATAAAATGTATTGTTTTACATGTATTGGTAGACAAGAAGCTTATATATTTTGTAAGAGATATACTTATATTATGTTTGTGCATGTAATGGGGGAATCCTAAAAGTCACTCTATTTGTTGTGATAGACATGACTGTATTAGGCATATTATGAGAGCAGTATGAATATAGTGGTGTGACTTGTGAACTACCAAACATCGGATCCCGAATCAGAAGCTAAGATACACAAACTTCAGTCATGCGCGTTTTAACAATAGGGTTGCTGAAGCATGGAAGGAAATATATCAAATGAAGCATACTGTTGTCAATAATGGATAGTTGAACAATCTTACTTAGCGTGATAGACTGTGACTATAATCTTTCTTCTCAAGAATGACAAGTAGCTACTATTACAACCGAAACATATAATAATAGAGAAATTTAAAATCGTCGATAATATTTCTGAGATCACAAAAACCATCGTTGATATTATTAAGAGCTTTTCAAAACAGAAATATCAAATCAAATATTGCTACTGAAAAAAATCCAATCAAACAGACTGAGCCGAAAATAAACTTGTATTCGGTGACCGTCAGTCCAATTGCGAAACAATTTCACCAATTTTAGTGATTGATTTGGTACATTACCTTTGATCATGCCAGACCTTAAGTCGTAAAAACAAATCCACTAATCTATCAAGGCCTCTGTTCTAGTCCACTCGATGCTTTGTTTCATTCAACACTTGAGAAAATAAACATTAACTATTTGCTTATATAACCGAGATCTTTAGAAGGTCGGGGATCTAGTTATTCAACAAGATAGAGAGATGGAACATTACCTATGTTAAATTTTAACCGAAAGTTAAAGATTAAACTGAATAAACGATAGATATTGTATTTGCTAGTACAGACACATGTAAGTTTGCCCGACTGTTGGAATGTTTCCGGCAATGGCGAATTTTATTTATTTTGCTTGTATTGATCTTTTATTATATGGAGAGATGTAACTTGTATCTCTCAAAAGATACAACTCAAAAATATTGTTATTATCATATCAGTGACATTTAGATTGCCACTACTGCTAACGAATAAACTTTCTTTTTTATTTTCTTTCCACGTAGCGATTTTCAATCCTGCTTTGTTGGAAATTCGATCCATCTACTTCATCATCTCTAGGAAACTGTCCCTCTTACTTCTCAGTGAGAAGATATACACTTAATACGACGGAACAATATTCTAAATACCAGCAATGGTGTATTCAGGTCATGTGATTGTACCTGTTACATAGTATAATAATTGTGAATTGATGTCTAGGACAATTTCTTATAGCCTATCATGTTCTCAGATAGAACATAAGTGAAGATATTAATATCCTTATTATAAAAAAGGATACGAATACTTCTAATCAACCAATTAAACTTCTAAACCAAGATATTTAAGCCGTCACCTTTCCTTTAAATATCTTTAAGTTTCAAGAGACTTGGACTGAAAAGATAAGTTAGTTTAGACTAACTTATCTTTTCAGTCCAAGTCTAATCTTAGGATTATCTGTTTGTATTCAAAGTGTTTAAAGTTCGCGCGTTATTTCGTACGATGTACTATCGCATGTTCATCTGTATACAACACTGTGTTACCAACTCCGAGATTTGGAGTAAAGTTTGCTTATCGAACCAAATTAGGTTAGAGTTACCAATCTATGGTTATATTTACATTTCACACTGGTGTATCTTTAAGGTTTCTAAGTTTGTTATCGTTTCTTAATGTATTTCTGGTGTACTGATAACAGGGAATCGAAAAAATGCTGTTTTTTAGTGGTGTATTCTTAAATCTCTGTTAGGCCAATTCGATGGAGATTGTATCCTCAAAATTGTGAAGACCTGCGTCACCAACATTTTATTTTCAGTAGGCAAATCTAATTTGAATCTTATACTACATTATTTTGATATACCTATATTTGCTAAAAAATAAAATCATATTATGACAGTTTTATCAATTTAATGCTTGTCACGTTGTGTATTATTATTCAAATTTGTATTCTATTTTAATACTAAAGAGAAAGTACAATTTTAAAAAGTAGCTGGTGTACTACTTACATGTAAACCGATTCCCTTATTTAAGTCAAACTTGTTCATGTGAAAATATGGTGGCTCGTTCATGGTAGCACTTATTATATCCCCGAAAGAGTACGCAGAGGTGTACTATATTTCTTCTGTTATGGTTTTAGGACATGTAAAGAGGACGAGCCTTCTGCCAAGAATTTCGTCACAAAAATACTTAAGGTATTCTTATTTTTATCGTCGGCCTCGATGGCGTAGTGGTTAATATAACCGACTGCCACGTCTGAGGTCGCGGGTTTGATTCCCGCACAAGTCAAACATTTGTGTGCATGGACATGGATGTTTGTCTTGGTCTGGGTGTTTCTATGTATAATATGTATGTATTTACAAAATAAGAATTATATACGTATGTTTATCCATTGTCTAGTACCCATAGTACAAGCTCTGCATAGTTTGGGCTAGATGGTGTTGTGTGTATGTGGTAGAATATTATTATTATTTGTTTCTCTTTCACGGGTATATTCCTAATACGTTAGGAAAATACCCGGCCCTTTGGGAGGCTTACACGGAGACATGGGTCCACGGTGAAGAGGCCCTTCGAGAGTTTTAATCAAATATTATTATTAATATTTATTAACTTTCTCAATTCGGGCGTCAATTTAATCCCATCATGCGGAACAGTTGCATTCATTACTGCTGAGCCACAGCAGCAGTCCTTGTAAAACAAGTACTGCTTCTGTGGCTTCTTATATATTCACTTCTCGTATATTGCCTGTGACATACATTGTGCAAGCGCTAGAACTTTCGTCTCAGATCTGAATGACAGGATATACACAATACAACCAATGCTTTTATAGCTTTTTTATTTTGTTGGCTGTTTTTATGAAAATAACTAAGCTATCTAATACAAGCATGTACATGAATACATTGATGTGGCATTTTTTGTTTCATTTTTATGTCGATATGCAAATGAAATCATTTCATTGTTATAGGTGGATAATATATTATATTATTTTGTGGTACCAGATATAAAATAGTCCATATTATATCATGACCTTGTTGGAGGATGTATGTTTGTTATTTTTATATTTACTAGCGATTTATTTGATGCATTCGTCAGCATTGTCCTTGCCAAAAAGATTGTCTTAAAAGTTTTTTCGGTATTAATCCTCAAAGAATCCATGTAGCAAGACTTGAATCTGTGGACCTTGATAAACTTTTCTTTGCTTCGCAAACTAAGCCACGTCTGCCATTGTAAATCACCTGTATCTTTGCACCTATGGTGATGCTATACGTCATCACTAGTTAATATTATATAAGCATAATATTCAACAAATAAAAAGATTTTCTGATAAAATCATCTCAGATAGACACGTAGTATATCACTGTATGTGTATGGGAATATACTGATCCCCTATAACTGAGGATCTAAAACTAAAGGTCGCAAAATGTGGATGTGTACATTCACATTTCGCGAAGTATACTTTTAGTGAACTTCCACTGACCTCTTCGGGGATATAATAATATAAATAATAATATCAGCTCTGTGTATAAACTGTTCCACTGCTAGGCAAGAGCCTCTTCTTATTGTGACAATGATTACGCCATAGTCTACGACGCTGACCCAGCGTGGGTTGGTAGACTTCACATATCTTCGAGAACATTATGAAGACTATGTATAACGATATCATATGAAGAATATAAGCCTGAAACTATATCCTAACTAATATTATAAATGCGAATGTGAGTTTCTTTGTTTTGCCTTTACGACTTATCTACTCGACCGATCATTATGAAATTTTGCATACACCTTGTCAGGGGTAAATCAAAGGACATAGGGTATCTTTCATCCAGGAAAATGTACTGTTCTCAAGAAAATATATTTATAAACTACTTAAGGCGAGTGATGCCTCGGGCAAAATCTAGTTGGTATATAAAAGCCTATAGAAAGCTATTAGCCTATTAGATTGATCGTTTCACATTAGACAATTGCTGTCATGCAAACGACATACTGTCTCGTTAGGACAAGCGTTGACAAAAACGATGATTATAAGGTCATTAAGGCTTTACGTTCTAGGTTAAACGATCTTGGTATTGATTGATTGATTGTCTTTTGGTCCGGTGGTTTAAGTTTGCGACTGGTGCCAGGTTTGATTCACAGTTTGGGCAGATTTATTAAGTATTTCTGTCAAAAATTGCTCGATATTGGAGGGTATTCTGCCCAGATGTCGGTCTGCCTCGTGAGTGTGTATGTGAAGTTCGGTTGGAAAATGACTAAAGCGATTAACGAGAGTTGATGAAAAATCTAATAATAATCACACCATTGTCGAATGGCAAAAGCACAGCGGAAATAGGCTCGTTCTACTTCTTTCTTATTCAATAATAGAGCCTCCGTTATAGAATTACTAGATTTTGACCGAGGCTTTGCTCGCGTTAAGGTAGCTTTGAAAATAATTTTTATATCTCGTGAATAGTACTTTTCCTGAATGAAAGTTACCCTATGTATGTCCTATTCTGTACCCCTGACAACGTGTATGCAAAATTTTATGATAATCTATCGAGTAGGTAAGGCTAAGGCATAACAAACAAACAAACAAAAGAAAATTTGCATTCGCATTTATAATATTAGTTAGGATAGCAAAATGTACATTCACACAAATAGATGTAACTTTTAAGTATTACTTTGTGACATAATATATTGATTCAGCATAATAATTATGATTTAAATAATTGACTTATTCTATATATTGATAAATTTTACTTTGTACAGCTTTTCAATAGAATTTCCGTATCATTAATCATTGACTCCACGCAAGTATCAATAGGATACGCCAGCATTGGTGCAAAGCGGAAATTGAACCAGTGACCCTAAGCGCGAACATTGGCAATGCCACCACAGATCCATTTAGGTCATCGTACGCGGTTAAGCAATATTCAGAACGGTCGATGTGCGCTTTCTATTGAATGATACAATATTGTTTTGCTCATACTGCTTTAGTGTCGCGGTTTTGCATCCCACTGCTGGGTGTGGTCTCGGGTGCAATTCCCTGGTTGTAAAATAATGTTATTGGGTTTTCGTGTCAATACATTTCTAGTAGCAACACGAAATAGGGAACTGTACCCGATTGACTGCAATAGGCTTACTCCCTATTACGTGCAACCTGAAAGCCTAAAATTAAAATCATAAATATTTTCATTCATATTTTTATTCAAGTGTTACTTTTTTACTTAAAAAGTAACACTTATAAATGTCAAAGTAACACTTATGAACATCAAAGTAACACTTATGAACGTCAAAGTAACGCTTATATGAATTTACATTTACCTGTGGGGTATTCAGCAATGTGAGGACGTAGAACAAATAACAATAACAGGCAAGAAACTCACGGCCGCTCTTTTTAATAGCTGGCTGTATTTCTCTCATATATCCAAGAAGTAGGCAGAGGCGGTACACTACATCAACATCTTGCAAACTATACCTTTTGACCGCCACAGCATAAAAGTAGCGTCGTGCCCCCTACGCCAGGCGATGATTAATGTAGTTTTAAATAATAGGTAAAAGGAACACAACAAACATATTTTTTTATGTTTATTTTGAACTATAGAATAGTCGTATTTTCGACGTGCCATGCCGTCGGGGCCGTCGTGAGCACGGTTTAATTTGACGTGAATGGACGTCCGTGGCCGTCAAAAGGTTAAGGTATTTATTTTTAAAGTTACTAGTAATTCGGATTATAAATTACTAATATTGCCGTTAGCCTCTCCAGCTATGTTATAAACTAAGAGGCCAAACTATTGCTATAAATAATGCCAGATTCCGTCTATTACAGAGAACTTCTTTACAATAATTCTAGTAATACATACCTTGCCTGAAAATTGAACCTTACGTAACACATGGATATCGCAGCGGGCAAGAAATGACCTCGCCAATACCGCAGCACTGAATGTTATAGGGTCGAATACCACATAGTATAATTATTTGTATGATCTACAAATGCTTATTGCAAGTTTAGGTGTATTTCGTGTCATTTAATTGTACCGTTGGACTGCCACGCAGAGGTCTCGAGTTCGATCTCGAGGCGCAGACCTCTGACTTTTCGAAGTTATGTGCGTATCAAATAGTTAATCACTTGCCTAAATGGTGAAGCAAGACATCCTGAGAAATCCTGCATGTCTGACAGTTCACTATTAATGTTCTCGAATATGTGTACATCCTGCCAATCCGCACTAGGCCAGCGTGGTGGACTAAAGCCTAAACCTTATTATACTGACAAGAAGCCCGTCCCCAGCAGTGACACAGTTTATCTACGGGGATGATATTACATAAAATCCTTTGCGAAACATAATGTAAGCGTTATCTTTTTAAAAGTAATATCCAATATAGCACCAGAATCAGATAAGTTTAAGTTTTGAATAACTTTGCGTCTAGCTATAACAGACGATTTCGCAAGACTCGAGTAAAATATTTTCTAGACATTATATCTTGTCGACATCAGGTCTACAAGACAGGTGAACCCTTGTCAAACAAAACAGATGTTCATTCTCATCTTTTCTTTTGCATACGTTGAATTTGCTGATTTATTTTTTTATAAACTAGAATACATCAATTATTGTATTAATATTCTATTGTCTTATTCATCAAAGTTTAACATATAATTGTAAATAATTACATTTAATTAATATAATATTTGTCAAGTCAATTTACTGTTTATAAATTAAAATAACAATGAGTTCAATTTTTTTTAATTATACAATAGTAATATAACCACCAACGTAGAGTAAGGTACAAGAGTATTACCATAAAAATGTGTATCCGAATCTTCGGACTGAACGAAATATTGATTGTATTATACCTACCATAAAGTTTCCTCGGAGTTCTGTCTTACAAAGCGACATTAATTAGTTGTTCCGTAGTCCACAGTAGGGTTAAGGTTGTTCAAAACATAAACATAATATTTAAGGCCTATATTTAGTATGACGGCGCACCGAGACTGTCAATTGATTATTTTTGAACGACCGGAAGTTTTTTAACAGGCAACATAACACCGAGCGCTGGGATGGCGGCCATTAAGTGTCGAACGGTTTGAGAGTGCGCACGCGCCCACGTGTTCTGGTGGAATGTTATAAACTGTATAAAGTGTGAATCTACAAAGTGAACATTAATTACTGGTGAACAAATAATTATTAAACGAGTGCTGATTGTGATTGGAAAGTGTTTTATTGAAACCTAGTCTCCTCGCCCGACTACCCACGTATTATGACTGATAAATCGAAAGATAGTAATGTGCCGTCTATTGATGCGCCTTTAAGTATTACAAATGTCAAAGTTTATGTAAATGTTTAGATGTTTGTCACTTAATCACGTGTAAGCTGTTGGCTGGACATAAAAGCAACTTGACACAAAGATAGGCCACGTCCGTGCTCTTGCGTTGTTTTCGCATTTTTGTAGGATTTACGCAGACGAAACCGTGAGTACAAGCTAGTATACTTAAAATCGGATTGTGCTTTATAAAACCGTAGGTAATGTATCCATAATATAAGTAATATGGCATTCGACTCGTCAAATCCCATCAAGTAATCGTCTACCAGCTGATCAGCCTTATTTCTAGACTTCAAAATTGCCTATAAGAAAAACATAACGTCAATTTGCACGACACGTTAAGAGTGTCTACACCTTTTAGGCGCTGTTCAGCGCAAAAACACTACTTTTCAAAGCTCTTTATCCGTTAAAGGCTTAAATTACAAACATGTCAACGCAAATAGTGAGCGGCTAGCGAAATAATTTTAATTTTAAATGTATTCTATTGGCGTACGGACGCCGCCACCCAGAAACAAAGCTTTTTATATAATTATATCTTAATATGGTTAAGTAGTAAGTAAGTTATAAAACATAATATAAAAAAATGTTTCCCAAAATGATGATGATATTCCTCAAATAAATTTCGAAAAATCGTAATGAGAATTCTAAAACCATTTGCGGTTACGTCATAAAGCATTTCTACATGTCAAACGTCTCATCACAATATCTCACGTCGTTCAGACATTCTCTTATCTCCAATGCCAGCGCCCTATTGAATACTATCAGCGAGACAAAATCACCGCGCATCGACGTCGCATTATTGCATTCTATTGCGGTGAGGAAGAATCCTGAATGCCTCTGTGCAACCAATTTCCGTTCTTCGCAATCCTTCGCGACATGTAACGCATAGAGAAGGTCTAAATTGCTGAGGATATGGAAAGCGTCTGACATTTGAATTTCTGCCCGCTTTTTCGGGTTTGTGTTGAAAGCTGTTCGCACTATGGTAGGGGCAAATATACTATATTTTATATTAGTATATTTTATAAATTACGTAAGCCAATTTCTAAAATATATCAAATATTTATGTATTTTTATTTTGGTTATCGTAACTAATTGATTAATATAATATTATACATGTATTTGCTAGCGCACTCCTTCGCTAAATTTAGCAGTTTCTATGGTTCGAATGTTTGTCTCATTAATATCACAAGAAAGTATTTAAGTAGTATTTATTTTATCATTTTAATCACCAAGTTGCGTCACCCAAAATCACTCACACATGCATTTTTTAATACACTCAAAATAATTAAAGTCGATGCCGTTTCAATTTTATAGTAATTATCAAATGACAAAAAAAGACGCTTAATTCCTTATTACCTACTATTTTGACGTAACTGATATCCAAATGCAGGCGTGCGAGGTAGATTCCCGAATATTTCAACAATATGCAATTTTTTTCATATTGAAATCTAAAAAGTAATTGAATAGAATAGAATAAATTTTATTTGCATTGATTGTAGGTACATGAAATATAGATGTTAACAATTTTTATGATCGTTATACAATCTACCTTGAATAGGCATACAAACATTTAGGTAAGAGATTAAAATTCATCAGGATTTAAACAATCATTAACCAAATGAATACAATTAGAAATCAGACAACAAATGAATTAATGAAATGTTTGGAATTAAAAACTTACGATTCATAATAATATTATAATATAATAATATTATAATATAATGGTAAATATAATTATGGGCCCTCATTTTGCTACCAACTGCCGATGCTGTTTTCAAAAAAGTTTCAAATGAATACTATTATCTATTTCGTACACACGCATACCGTAAAAAATAAAATACAGTCGATTGGACAATCCACTGTATTTTTTTTTAATTATATTTTTTTATTATATTAATATTCTATTCAATTGCAAATACGTTAGTGTATGCAAGTGAATTGTGCCAATAGTAAATTGTTTGATAAATCTAGTTGAAAACTGTTTAAATTAGCCTGAATATTTAATTTTAATGTTGTAATGCACATATTTATTTTTAACTAGCTTTTGCGCGCGGCTCCGCCCGCGTGGTGTCTACATGAATAAAAAGTAGCCTATGTCCTTCCCCAAGTTTTAAACTATATCTGTACCAAATTTCATCTAAATCGGTTAAGTGGTTTAGCCGTGAAAAGGTAACAGACAGACAGACAAACAGACAGAGTTACTTTCGCATTTATAATAATAGTAAGGAAGTAAGGATATTCTATCAAAAATTATGTTTATAAAAATACGTGTGTATACCAGTGGCTTCGCCCTCTGTCATCCCAACGGAATACACACTGAGATAAAAAATAGCCTATTTATTAAATAAACAAATCTTTATTTGTCACTAAAGTGTTTACAGGCGATAATTATTCGAGCGAAACAGATGAACATAGTGTAGACATAATAGAAGAATTAAAGAAAGAATTATATTATATGTAATAAGATAAGTAACAAAATATAATGAGCGTTCAATTACCTACTAATAATTACCAACTAGTGATTTAGTTTCAAAATACCTGTCTACGAATACTACTTACAAAAGTTTTATTTGGATGTGTAATCCATACAAACGCTTAGGTACTCTCCAGATATTTCTTACACTTTCCTCAAACAGGGAAGTTTACTCTCAAAACGAACGTTAGGGTTCAGCAGGGGAAAGTTTTGTTATAGCAAGTTATTTAATGTTTTCCTTGTTTACTTTTATTTAACGCAAATTGAGATAGCGCCCAAGGTGATAATTGAGCTCGGTGTGGCATAGTATAATATATATATATGGCATATTTTAAGTTCTAAGTTTTACAACATACAAATGTGTTTTTCACTTCTTGTCCTTCACTTAGTGGTCAATTGACTTTTAAATGACATGTACGTATTCCAACTTGGAATATATACTAAAATGGCGATAGGCTACTGGTAGAGTTATAGTGTTTTATAAATACAACGTCCGCTCTAGGAATAATTCTAGAGTCGCGGCGGTGTTTACAAACATTTATACGACAGACATAAATAACACCTAGACTTGGAACAATAATTTGTGGACCACATAATTTTTGCCCCGTGTGAGGATCGAACACACACATCATTCGCCTTGCCATCAGTGCAGTAGGACTTGAGATCGAGAGTCGTGGCTTCGATTCGCGCCGATTCCAATGCACCGATTCTACTGCCAACGTAAACCCATTTTTAAGACAAGCTTTTAGCTTAGTTAAGCCTAAAATAGGACACCAATTGCTAGTTATTTGTAACCCCAAGTTGATACCGATCACTAAAAGTAAAAAAAGCTAAACTTAAAAAGACTGTTTAGCAAGTTTGTCGGACTCATCAAAACATTCAAATATTCTATTAACAGAAAGTTTGAGCATTGATTCTTTTGAAGCGGAATCGTTCTTTCGTATTAATGAATTTCACAAAATAATAATATATTCAATCACATACACACAACATCATCTAGCCCAAACTAAGCAGAGCTTGTATTATGGGTACTAGACAATGAATAAACATACACATATACTTGTTTTTGTAAATACAATCCTATAATACCTAGAAACACCCAGACCAAGACAAACATCCATGTCCATGCACACAAATATTTGACTATTGCGGGAATCGAACTTTACTATCTTAAAATTCCTTTTAAGGTAAAAAATATTCGGTGTCCGATTCCGATTCGCATTTCGTCTATTTTTAAGAGTATTAGCAATTTGGGTTGCATATTCCTAACACATTCATAGATTCACGTCTATTTGCTGGAATGGTAAGCAGAATCGTAAGATATTTATTTGCTATTACGAAATTACTTTTTAATTTCATTCACTCACATCACATTCTTCATGCATGCTTATGGGTTATATGAAAGCTTAAAATATTCTTATAAACCTTTGCCAGTTAAGCTAAATGACTCTATTCGGAGTGAGTAGCCTCATGGATGGGCATCAAGCCTCAGTCGATACTATCTTAAATATTGAGTCGTCTCATACTTTTAATCATTTATTTATCCCACTGGGGTTCTTTTAAGTTCACAGGACCTATTAGAACAACATAGATATTAAAAACGATCCATATTAAAAACATTTTCTTAAGGGCAAATGCAGTATTTGGGGTCAAAGCCCTGTGTGGTAGTATACTTTACAGATATACAATAAGCGAACTCAAAGTGCACCCAGTTTTCGAACATTATGGCAACATATGGCATTTTAGCCCACAATACTCAGCGGGGCGACAGCGTTAAGGTGAGCGCTTGTCCAATACACTAGTACCTACTGCATCTTTGCAGTCAAATTTGCGGTACACACAATTTTTTGTTTCGTATACACGGTATATAATGATATCAGCTCTGTATTAAACTGTCCTACTACCGGTGCTTTTTACAGTGTGAGAAGGGTTAGGCCATAGTTCACCACGCTGGCCCAGTGCGAGTTGGCAAACCTCAAATATGCAGGTTTCCTCACGATGTCTTCTTTCACCGTTAAAGCGAGCGGTAATTAACCATTTAATACGTAAATTTCGAAAAGTCAGAGATGCGCACCTTAGGTTCGAACTCGAGACCCTGCGTGGCAGTCTAACGGTCTCTCACTAGACTATTGCTGCTTAACGTCTCATACGTACCGAACTCAAAATCAAATCCGCTTAAATCCATGCAATCAATCACGTGAAAATAAAATAAACCACAAAACACAATTACTAATTAACTAACCTACTTAATCGGCTCAAACCAAATTAATTATTCGAATAATCGATTTTATTACTCAAATCGTTTTATTTCCATGCCTCTATTAGCTTTACACTGCAAATATGAAACTGAATAATTATTAGTACTGGCACGTCAATTTATGCTGTTACGACCAAATTGTCGTGATTGCGTGTTAAAATGCATAGTAACTGTGTTTTGTGATCGTGGCCTATGATTATTTTGTTAGTCAGATTAGTTTTGTGAATAAAAATGAGGTAATATTTTTGAGGTAATGTATAGTATGGGTAATGATAATATTCGGGTATTAGTCATAGCTAATTTAAACGTTTACTGGCAGCGGTAGTAAATGTAACTGCTGTGCATGAAGTTTCGGGATCGATAACGTGAAAAGAGTTTTTGTATTTTCCTGACCAACAATTTAAAACAATATTAAGAATGATTGACTTAAATTTTCAGTCGCATTCCATTGTTTTGCTCATGGCTTGGTGACGTAGCAGTATTATTTGCGACTGCTGTGCATAAGATCTTGGATAATGTCCGGGTCGGTCAACAGTATTAGGTTTCTCTGTCAAAAATTCGGCACGGCGTATATAACAGAGGCAAATCGTGTCATTTTTTGGATGTTTACATATCTAAAAAAGCTACGGTTACATAACTACGTTATTCAGCTAAGAAATTTTCAGTATCAACACGGCGTCTGAAACTGCCCCGAAATTATGCTTGTCCTTTTTATGAGGTATTTTAAGCCATAGCTGACGACATAACATTGGTAGCCATTCTAGTCAGTTAGGCATTCCTTTTTCAAAAATAGCTCGAGAGCGAAGTAGAACATAGATTGCACGAGTGAATTCTGAACTCGAGAATCTTCGCATCATTTGCTCTGCGAGTTTTAAAGGCAAATGCACTTGCAACTTATTTTTCTTCAGAGCTACGGAACATTGTTTTGTCGAGCAATTTACTTTCTTGTGTATTTTATAAGAGTTGTTTTTCCAAGTTCCGTTAGCGAGATTTAGTTTGGAAACGGATTTGGATTCTCGGTAATAGCGCGTCATAGATTTTACTGTTCCTGAGAATCTATTAGATAACTGTAATAGCTACAAGTCGCAGTGTTGGAATATTTTGTCTGATAGTAATATAAAATAATTACCTATGGTGTAGTGGGTCGCCACTGCCGCTATGCCGATTATTTCGCTGAGACAAAAAAGAAGTGTAATCCACAAAATGTTCCGAGTTTACCTATTCTTCGTTTCCATTGTATGAGTGCTAGAAATACAGGCATATCTCTTTATACGTTCATTCATTTTTAAATGACATCTCCTGCTCTACGAGTTATTCCTTTATCGCGAAGGACTTAACAAACATTCAAACAACTGACACGAAGAATACACACTCAAAACAACTATTTATGAATCACTCAAATTTCGTCCCGCGTGGAGATCAAACCCATAACACTCGGCGTAGCGGTAGTGGCAAGGCATCCACAACCACAACGCCATTTATATAGTAGTATAATAAAATCTCAATAAAATACATGCGATTTATCAAAAACATTTATGCTAAAACGTACATTCCTCGATACGTTCCAAAACACAAAATTCCTCGTAATACATTTGTGCCTATAATTCGAAATACATTTATTCACAAATCATTCAGATTTGGTCAATTTCATGCATCCGTGCTCTGATGCTCATATCGTATTTAAACGGGCCCACTGTACTCCCCAGGGGTCTGAGACTCCAACTGAATAAGTAAATTTGTTTTCGCTTCAATCCCGCGACACGAAACTTTGATAAGGCCAAAGGTTTCTGATAGATATCAGCGGAATTATTTAGTTGTTAACCATGTTTAGTATGAGTTATGTTTTATTAGCAACGATCTTGAACTCTAGATATAGCTTTGAAGATATAGAAAACAGATGCGCGGTAGTTTAAGTTTTGGGATCAAATGCCGCGCGGGATTGGGATTTGTATATTCTGGCAATTGTATTTTGCTGGGCATTTTATTACTGTTTATTTATAAAAAAACAGGTTAGATTTATGATTGGTATAAGTAATACAGAAACAACTTAAGTCAAATATAAATAAATAAGGAAATGATTTAAACATGAGAAACATATCACATAAAAAGCCTTTTGTCAACATCTTAACATAGTGTTCAAATGTTACACAGTAGATCGAATCGCGTACTACCGTGCGAGATTCCAGTACCTGTACTGCAATTAAGAATTCGCCAACAGAAAAAGTCAACGATATTTTGCTTGACCCTAAAATCGAACCCAGGACTTCAAGATTACAAACTTACACCACGAATCTAACAAGGCAACTACTAGCAATTTGGACTACAAATGACTAGTATTCTTACTAACCCTTCCAGCTAATCAAATATATTTAAATAAATATAATTAATTGTATAAGAAGTAGCTTTCCATCAGTAGGAATCGAACTCACAATCGCGATATCTATGTCTTAAGGCTGCTACTTAATTAATTGACCACCATTAACGACAGGAAACATTTAACCACACCGAATTTCACCATCACAGGATAAATTTTATTCACAGCGCACACAAAAATCCATCTTAGTTCTTTTGCGCACAATGGTCATGAATCATCCTGCCTCTTCATGCGTCCATTGACTGGTGCGTCCAGACAAGACAAATATCCTGCTCCGTGCCATTAATCCTTCTAATCTTGACAGAAAACCTCCGAAGAATTATATGGACGGAGCTGCGGAATGTATTTATCAAAATCTCGGCCGCTACAGATTCTACTTGCTTAATGATATGAAAACTGTCATTGGTAAAGATAAAATTGTAAACCGATTTTTAGGGAAAAGATTCCAAGTTGAAAGGCACATTCAAGTTTTCGAATCAAGGCTTGAAAATCCTCTTTATGTAGATACTGTCTACATTGAGTGTAATAAACATAAATGTGAGACAATTATTTTCTAAAGACACATAAAATCTAACATTTAAAACACTTTTTGCATTGGTGATATTTCCTGTTTCGGAGAGGACTTTGCAAAGAATGCAGTAAAAAAAAATTTACCAAAAATATGGTTCTAGCTTTTGTCCCGCCGGTTTCCTCGCCATGACCATAGAATTCTGTTAGAAAGCCTCCCTGCCCTCTATTTAACAAGTCTAGGAGATAAATAGGAGATATATTGAAAATTCATTTCACGAATGTCTTTACCAACATTAAAATAATACAGTCAAAAACACCCAGACTCGGATTAAGTATTCGTGGATAGCATAATCTTTTGTCACGTTCCAAAATCGAACCCACAACACTCGAAGTAACCTCTTACCACCACTGTTTGTACGAAATGTGTTATTTTTAATGTTAGATTATAGGTTGATACCATCTAATTTAATGGTTTATTTACTTCAAAAATATCGAGAAATTTGTCTTTCGTATCTCATCCTTCTCAGTGAAAAAAGAATTCGGTAAAAAGTTCTGCACTTTTCTAAGACTATTTGTTTATAATAAAGTGATCAAAATATATAACATACGCACTTTATCCTTGCGCAAAGTAAATACCATTAAACTTAAGAAACTTTTAAATTGGGATTATGGTAAAACTTAGATTATGGTCTTTTGAAAACATTGGTATAATAATATATTAAATTTTAAAATTCTACTACATCTACTATTCATGTTTTTTGATTGTTCAGATGTTTACTTTAATATTATGTTTGTTTTCCTTTATGTCTTCTTACTTAGAATTTTTAAACCACATACCTACCATAAATTATATTGATAATTGTAAAAATATTGATAGCACTGAGAAACAGATAATAAATATGAATAAATTGATATACCGTTCACTCGTTCATTGCCTCAGTATTTAATAGCAAAATAAAAAACAAATTGTAAACTGTGATAATAATTGTGAACTGCCCGCAGAATAGGCTTAGCCTAGTGCAGGTAATTATTTATTTATTTTAAACTTTATGCATAAAACAATACATCGGCGGACTTAATGCCAAGGGCATTCTCTACCAATCAACCTTACGGTGATGCAGAGATAAAATGAAGTAGGTGCATACAGTAGCATGGAACAAACTTGTACATAATATATATTAGGGGTTAAAGTATGAAATTGCCGATTTGTACCGAAAAAATGAAACCCGTTTTTAAGATTTACTATATTTATTTAATCGAAATATTTACCTTCATTATCTATACATTGCTGCCATTAAAACAGAAGTTAATTTATGCCTTTATGATAGAATGCCGGGATCTAGATTCGACAAACTGTGTGAAAGCATTTTGTACTGCCTCCTGGGAAGAAAATTTTTAATCACGTAGAAATTTTTTCAATTAACGAAAATAATGGTAGTCCGCTGGAGCAAGGTCTGGCGAGTACAGAGGATGACGTATGGTTTCTAACTGCAGCTCCTGTAGAGTTACAACGGTTTCTTGTGCAGTGTGAGGTCTTGCGTTATCATAGAGCAATAATGGTGAACATCGATTCACAAGTCGGGGCTGTTTCACTGCCAGTTTCGCCATTATTGTTCGAAGTTAGGCACAGTAAACATCTGCTGTCATTGCTTGACGAGATCTGAGAAAGCTATAGTGAATAACACGATGAAGAGACCACCTAACAGTTACCATTACCTTTTTATTGGTAAGCTTTGCTTTAGGGCCCTGTTGCGGCGTTTGACCTGGGGTCAGCCATTGTATTTTTCGCATACGGTTATCGTAAAGAATTCACTTTTCGTCACATGTCACAATTCGATCCAATATTGCTTCATTTCTGTACCGATTCAACAAGGCAACAAAGGCAACACAAGTTTCAACACGCATTTCTTTCCGCAGATCAGTCAAATCATGAGGCACCCATTTCATATTTTTTTATCTTATTGATTTGATGCAAATGAGCCAATATTGTAGGTAGGGTAACGTTAAACCATGACGGTAATTCCTGAGTAGTTTGACTTGGATCGGCTTCCACCATCTCCATCAATTCAGCGTTATTCACCTGTGGGCCGTCTTCCACGTGGTTCGTTCTTCAAATCGAAGTTTCCATTATGAAAGCGTTTAAACCAAAAACGCACGGTGCGTTCATTAGCAGTCTCCTCTCCAAACGCAGCGTTGATATTGCGAGCCGTTTCTGCCGCGTTAGTTCCGCATCGGAACTCGTATACAAAAATGACTCGGGTTTTCGAAGTATCCATCTTGCCCGTCTAAGCTGAATATAAAAACAATTGAAGGACGAAAATCAAATGCTGCACATTTACAAAAGAAAAATCTTATAGGTATCATGTGAAAAAAGTTGCACTCGATAATCTCACATCATGAAGGTTTTATTTATGTCAATTCAAAGTATCTATTACTATACCGTTGCAACTTCATACTTTAACCCCAATTACATACCAATAAACATAATATATTATATAATCTAAATAAAATAATATATACTCATATTATATAGTTATGTCAATTGATAATAATCATAATTATTTATAAGAACCTGTAATTAATGAAACTTTATAATGTGGTCTATTGTAAAATACTTATACGCCAATTATTATTATTATAATTATTATGATAAAAGTGAGATTATAAATTAACTATTTTAAAATAAACTGTGACAAAATCTGTATAAAATACTCGTAGCTTCACTATAATATATAATACTCAGGTAAACGTATGACAACATAAAATATTGTAACAAATTCGAATACGCATTGGGTTATTGATTGAACATTTGGGACGTGACCAATTTTCTAATGCATCTAACGTGATGCCAAATCGCAACGAATATATTGACTAAATTTATTGATAGCAAAACGTAGCTAAAACTGAAACCATCCTGAAACTGTAAAGGTGTTTTTATTTAAATTACTGTCGCATTTTTCACAGCACTTCCTTTTGACACACATAACATAAAAATCATAAATCGTTTTTCTTGATAAACGTAATAACTTATTTCATGTCATTTTGATTTATTTGCGTTTTTAACCGACTTTAAAAAAGGAGGAGGTATTCAATTCGACTGTATTTTTTTTTTATATTAGGTAGATTCTACCGTTGCATCGATAGATAGGGCAGTAATTTAAATTGTCACCTTGTCATACACCGTACCCCTTCGAGGACGTAATTGTAAGACTATTATCAAATTGAGAGCTAAAAAAATTAGTTGTTAGCGCACAAATCACACAAACATGAGTTTAATAGACGCTCAAACGCATATCAAATTCTGCGGTTGGCTGATTGTATTACTTAAAGCCAATCAGATCACTAGAAATTAATTTGATTGTCATATTATCACATTCGTATTTATACAGGTTATTGACCTTTTAAATCTCACAAAAAGTAGTAACATCATGCTACATTAGTACAACCCCAGATAAATAAGTAGAAATATATTCACAAATGATATGGACTGTAAAAATATAGTATTTTTGTGCCTTTCGCTTGACAGAAAACATTAAGTAATAGTAAAATTTATAGCTTATTTATGCTTCAATAAATTCTGTCCAGGAAACAGACAATTGAGTAGCTATGAATGCTAAAACGGATGAATCTATTACAATAATCTATTTGGCTAAACAAACAACTGACTGAATAGTGTGGCCCTAATATCTTTATGTTTTGGTAATATAAGTGTCTATTATGTTGTTTTTCTGGTGGCTGAATATGATTTATTTTTTGTATAAAAATAGTTGCTAATGTGTATATATACTGATGCTGCCACTTTCTCTTTTGGAGGCTAACAAGTATACGGACTAATGGTAAGCGCTTGTTATACTCTACAATCGTTTGCGATACCTACCAAGGATGTCTCCTGCCCTTTGCTGTCACTAGAAAAACGGATTTACAGATGGGATGAAACAAATCATATATTTAGATTCAGAGGTAGATATAGACGGCCTCGATGGCGTAGTGGTTAGTGTAACCGACTGCCACGCCTGAGGTCGCGGGTTCGATTCCCGCACAAGTCAAACATTTGTGTTGTGCATTTGTGTGCATGAACATGGATGTTTATCTTGGTCTGGGTGTTTCTATGTATAATATGTATGTATTTACAAAAAAAAAGTATACATGTATGTTTATCCATTGTCTAGTACCCATAATACAAGCTCTGCTTAGTTCGGGCTAGACAGTGTTGTGTGTATGTGATATAATATTATTATTATATATAGCCGCCGAAACTCTCACCTACCTGGATTTTCATCCAGGTAGGTGAGAGTTGTAATGTTTCTCAGCAATGTTTCTATTTGCTGGACTGACTGGCTTTTTTTATACTCCCTTCATACATACATAGTCTGACATTTCTATACCCCGAAAGGGTTGGCAGGGGTATATTAAAGTCAAAGTCAAAGTCAAAAATCTTTATTTCCATAAAAATGTGCATACAATTCTTGGACACGTCACTTCAATATTACATTTAAAAAAAAATTATAAAAATATTTATTATTACAACTGCTTTTTGCCTCTTATGGTTTAAGGTCCCACGTATGAGCTATCCATCTTCCAAGGACAGTTCCAGAATGCTACCGTTATAGACATTTTTTGATTGATAATTGAGTAGTAGAGCCAAGCTGGTTACAGCAGGAATGGGCCGGCTCGACCGGGGAAGTACTACCCTCTCACAGAAAATCGACGTGAAACAACAGTGTTTCACTGCTGTGTTTCGTTCGGTGAATGAGAGCGCCGGAGGCCTAAGCATGAGGTGACGATTCTCGCAGCTTATGAGGGACCTGCAGAGCATCCGTAGAGTCATTGTGTGGGTGGCGCGAGTCGACCCGGCGGCCAGGGAGAGCCGTAGAAACGGTGCTCTGCTGGCCGCCCGCGGTATAGTCCAGAGGCCCAACCGAGTCTAACCAACTAGGTTGGCTGCCTTATCATGCCGCGCATAATCTCGAGGTGGCTCGTCGTGCCGGATGGTGACCGGAGGGTGGGTCCCGGCGACCACTTTCGGGAGAGTACGGGGGTCCTTCCGTCCGTCGGATCGGCTATCGCCATACCATACAGTTATATGACAAAACTTGCTCTGCGCCTTGCCCCACTTTGCTGCGAGAATATCCGCCTCTTTTTTTCACGCTTCCCCTTCCTTTCACTCTACGAACTTTACGAACAAAGCATTGTCGTTCAACAGCAGCCAATCGCCGTAACCCCACTGCTGCTTCCTGTGTCGTGGAGTTTATTAACATCAGAGGACTCCACGCTAACCTTAATGCCGTCCATCATCACCTGGAGACGGCTCGGCCGGCAATGCTTTTTCTAACGGAGACACAAATACGCCGTCCTGGAGACACGAACTACCTGCAATATCCCGGCTACGTGCTAGAGGAGTGTTTCCTCGCGAAAGCCGGGGTATGCTTGTTTGTTAGGGCGGATATTTGCTGTCGCCGTCTACAATGCCTAGAGGACCCTTCCTTCTCTGTCCTTTGGGTACACGTAGATCATGGCTCTTTCAGCCAAATCTACATGTGCCTCTACCGATCCCATTCAGGAGACGCTGAGACAACTCGACTCTTCAATTACCTGAGTCAGGCGGCAGACGACGCGCAGGAACGGTTTCCGAACGCTGAGTTGGTGTTCTTGGGAGATTTCAATGCCCACCATGAGACCTGGTTGGGTTCTCCCAAAACAGACCACGCGGGACGAACTGCCCATGCGTTCGCTCTCACGCAAGACCTGTCTCAACTAGTACTCCAGCCCACCCGGATACCAGATATTGCAGGTCAGGCGCCCTCTCTGCTCGATCTGCTGCTGACGAGTAACCCGAACCGGTACAATGTGTCGATTCGTGCTCCTTTGGGCACCTCAGACCACTGTCTGGTTTGTGCCACAGCTGTTGTTGTTACGCCCCCACGACTCGAGGAGGCAAGACGACGACTGTGGCACTACTCGTCAGCAGACTGGGATGGAATGCGGGAATACTTCGCATCCATCCCTTGGGCTCAACGCTGCTTTGAGAACAGGGATCCATCAGAGAGCGCTACTGCTGTCGCTGGTGAAATCATCCTGGGTATGGAATATTATATTCCATACAGTGATGTCACGAGCGGCGGCAGGAAAAGGCCCTGGTTCGGGCGTGAATGCGCCGATGCTGTTGAACGCAAACAGACAGCGTATCGCGCTTGGACCAGGGCTCGCACTCTCCACGACCCTAACGTGGATCACCTGAAGGCAGCGTTCAACCAAGCCACAAAGGTCTGCAAGAGGGCATACTTAAGAGCGGATGCCCAGCGCGTCGCACGGTTCGGCTAGGAACTAATGGCGCATCCTACGGGCAGTCGTAGCTATTGGCGCCTGGCCAAAGCCGTGCAGTCCAACTTCTGCCAGACCATGCTGCCCCCTCTGAGGTATCCGAATGGATCACTGGCTCATCGGCCGCAGGAGAAAGCAGATCTGCTTGCAAATCTCTTTGCGGCCAACTCCCGAATCGATGACTGCGGTTCGCAGCCGCCTAACATTGCCAACTGCGGCTACACCATGCCTGATATATGTATCAGGCAACGAACCGTTCGTGCGGTACTGCAGTCTCTCGATGTTCGGAAAGCCAGTGGACCTGACGGCATCCCAGCTGTGGTTCTTAAAAAATGTGCAGCGGAGTTGTCTCCCACACTTACGCGCCTATACCGGACGTCTTACGTCGCAGGCATTGTGCCTGAGGCTTGGAAGGAAGCGAACGTTCAACCGATTCCTAAAAAGGAGGACCGTTCCGAGCCAAGCAACTATCGACCCATAGCTATCACCTCGGTGCTTTCCAAGGTGTTCGAGCGGATTATAAACACCCAAATTGTCCGCTACCTGGAGGATCAATCGTTGATCAATGATCGCCAATACGGCTTTCGGTCTAAACGATCAACGGGTGATCTTCTAGCGTTCGTCACGCACCTCTGGGGTGAGGCTATGGACAAGTACGGCGAGTCTTTGGCTATCAGCCTTGACATAGCCAAAGCTTTCGACAGAGTCTGGCACCGGTCTCTTCTTTCCAAGCTTCCGGCCTATGGCTTGCCCCCTCAACTGTGCACCTGGATTGCAAGTTTCCTGCAGAAGCGTCGTATTCGGGTCCTTTGCGATGGTCGCGCTTCCAAATTTATGCAGGTCAATGCAGGAGTGCCTCAGGGTTCTGTCTTATCCCCTACGCTCTTTCTTCTGCATATCAATGATATGTTGAATCTCGGCAACATACATTGTTATGCGGACGACAGTACCGTGCATGGGCGATATCTCGGACATCCTGGGGCCAAACAGGCTGAGGTTGAGGGGAAAAGGCAGAATCTTGTCGTTGAACTTGACCGGACCTTGGACCGCATCTATGAATGGGGTGCCAAGAACTTGGTCGAGTTCAACGCCAAAAAGACCCAGGCATGCGCGTTCTCTACAAAAAAGTCTCCGTTCCTTCCCCTCCCTTCTCTAAAGAACACTCCACTGGTGATACGTGACAGTCTCTCCATCTTAGGTATGGATCTTTGCCGCTCCCTTAACCAAAAAACCTATATCGAGAGCATCTTTAAGCAAGGTTCGCGAAAACTCGGAGTTCTGAACAGGGTGAGGCGGTTCTTCACGCCTGGGCAACTGTGCCTATTGTATAAGGCACAAGTGCGCCCTTGCGTGGAGTACTGTTCTCATCTTTGGGATGGCTCCGCGCAGTACTTGCTGGACGCTCTCGACCGGTTACAGCGGCGGGCTGTCCGTATCATCGGAGATCCAGAGGTCACGAGTTCACTGGAACCTCTGCAACTCCGTAGAGACATTGCCTCATTGGCATGTTTCTACAGAATATACCACGGGGAGTGCTCTGAAGAGTTATTCCACCTTATCCCGCCCTCCCCTTTCCTATCCAGAACAACGCGTGCTGGGCTCAGATGCCATCCTTACATGGTAGAGTCGATTTGAGCGCGTACCAAAAAGTTTGGGTCCTCATATCTCTGCCGAACGACCAAGGCATGGAATTCTCTGCCAAGGCACGTGTTTCCTTCTTCCTTTAATCCTGGGTTCTTTAAGCGGGGCGTGAAAAAGCATCTTCTCAGGCCGTCAAAGTAGAGACCTCAACATCGCCTCGGCTACTGTGGGGGCGATGTGGAGGCCACTGCTCTTAGACCACACGACTGCTTACCATCAGGTGGAGTGTGGTCATTTTGACGAGCAAAATAAAAAAAAATAAAAAAAAGAAAAAAAGCTCTATAACACATTGTTCGATCCATCGGTTCGAACGCGAGACCTTACGTACAGCAGGCGCATTCACTAACGCCGCGCTACCGAGTAACTCACAATATTCTCTTCATTGTTGTCATTTTTCCTTTTCCATAATTTAAGATCTCATATAGTCGGAACATCATAAAAATCTATTAAATATATACCTTATCTTCACGTGGGTTGTTCCATAAATTTTCTCTTGGTCGATTACTAGTCAATACTGTTGCCAACCACAAATATAATTTCCTTTTTAATATATTTGCCTGAGAAGGGTTGCCTAAAAGAATAAGACTTTTATTGGTTCGCTTGAATTACCCGATGCCCCATTCTATTTGTGATAGCGCTCATTACCCATGTGCATGCATAACTTCGTAAATTTACATAATAGCTACGAGACCAATAAAACTCTCTCTAATAACAAGTTCGATTTCGCGAGTTCCGTATTTACTCAAGATATCCTTATTGTTTCGAAAGACTGATGGCTTTTACTGGAGTTTATTTGTTTTTATTATGATTCACCAACAGTTAGTACAATACCACATTCATATGGGAGAAAGATTTTGAGCATTAAACAATTGTAAGGTGACTTATTCATACATTACATTTAAGATATTACGGAGATGAGACAACATAAGAAATAAATATTTAAAAAAGAAATGGAAATCCGTACTCTCTGCCTACCCCTCTGGGAAACAGGCTTGAATCTATGTATGTATGTATGTAAAAAAGAAATGGCATACATTTTATATTGAATTTATTTAAATTGTATGCCAATATTAAATAAAAGTTGAAAATGAGATTCAAATCCAGTAAATTTTACTTGAATTGCAGTCACATAAATTAGTTGTTCTTTGTTTTTGCGAGTATTGACGATGTAACGTTTTCCCCTATCCAACGTATTGATATACATTATCTCCAAGGTGATTATACTGCTTGATCTGAAAATGAATTTAAAAAAATACCCTTATAATATCATATTGATAAATAGATAACAAATACCAACCCATGTGCCACGAATCTTTCGCAAAATCAACTTGTATACAACTAAAACTTATTTGACGTTTGCCAAACGTTGGCGGCGAGCTATAATACGACGACATCATATGACGTTTATGCAACGATATTCTTATTTACACTCTAAAAATAATTATATAGAATACCTACATTACTTGTTAATAAAATTATGTTCCCTAAATTTTGCGAGAATGTAGATCAATCGAATCGCCGATAAAACACATTGGAAACATAATATAATATATCACTGTATAGTGAGGTGTGATTACTACCTCAATTATTGTTCTTACGTGTTTCTTCCAAGTCTTTTTACTAACTGCATGGCTGGCGTAGGGGTATAAGTCGTCACTGCGCCGAATTTTGTGGGTTCGAATCCCACATATTATGACAAAACATTGGGTAATCTACAAATGTATGTTTGGATGTTCATTGACGCCGTTGGAATATTTGTAAGTTCCCCGCGATACAGATATTATTACTAATGTAGAAGTGGTCTATTTAAAAAGTATATAATATTTAAATATCATAATAGCATTGAAAACTCTAATGGAATTGCAGTTTATAAAAAATAATTAAATTTGTGTGTAGTTATAAACTTTAGTTGACTTAGTGAGCTGAAATTTGCCTGGTAATAACGATCCATACTGCAAACTTAAATTATAATTCAATAAGCTTTTAATATAATATAACACCAAGTGGTATAATATCAATGCTATGTATATGTAAATAATTGTCTACTGCTAGGCATAGGCCTCTTCTCAGTGTGAGATCATAATTCACCTAGTGATAGAGAATGTGAAATTCTTAATTGCGCATGAACCCTGGTAATAGTTGGTGAGACCATTGCCATCACACACTACACCGTACCGACACCCACTTTTTGTCAGTTATGCTTGATTCCTTCGGGAAATTACAACCAGAAGTCTATGTATCTATATATAAAATTATAATTATATTCGTGCCGACAGCACGTATGGCGCAGCGGGAAAGCAGTCGTCTCACTCGTGCAGCCGTGATGTAATTTTTTTTGTGCGGTCCGTAAATGTTTGCTCCGATACTGGCTCTACTTTGTGCCGGCTATACATATATTTGTAAAATCCTCTGCTACACGTGGCTTGTTCCTAGTGCGGCTCTAAAAATAAACAAACGTTCAAAGTATTTCGAAAAATGAAATATTTCCTGTTCAATAAACTTCTCAAGCTATAAAGAACATAGACTTTTTTGCCAAAATCTTATTCAAAACGCGTCTTATTTAATATGGGTTGACGATTTTTAATAAAGTTACGCAACGAAATTATACTATGTACTTTTTCGGATTAAACACGGATTTTTCGTAAAAATACTTTTAATCTATTTAAATTAACACATTCTAATTTGAACAAGACTAAATATTTAATTTTATTTTATTATTTCAGGAAAACTTACAGCTAATAATTCTTATAAGTTAAAACATATTAGCAAAAGGCCAATTACAAGTTTTCACAGATGAATAGTATAATATATATGTCGGAGATGTATTGTTTTCTATGGCAACGTCAGTAGTGGTTGCGGGTTTAGTGAGCGTTATCTGGGTAATATGCGAGCACAAAACACAACGATGCCGGTTTTACACTATTTGTATTTAGAATAAACAGTATTTTCACTTCATAATAATGTTGAATGAAAAATAACAGTTAAGACCGAGCAGTGGGTTCAGGGCACTGATCTTACTTCTTTTTACACAACTCACAACTCAACGTTCCGACTCGATCAGTCGCTATCGCTCAAATGTGTCTCAACAACTGTCGGCCCTCCTAAAGTAAAGATGGCGCCTCGACCCCACTCAAGCACGCGCTCTGCTCTGATTGGTCGTTACGTGAATTACAATATTCATAACTTTTATTAGATTAATAATGTTTATGAGCTATAGAATAATTTAACAAATCAAATTAAATTAAATTAAGAATTTTAAAAGTAATTAAGACGTAGACAATTTATATTGTGATTTATACGTGTAAATAACAATCAAGCCGACTCATAGCTTCCTCCGACATATATATATATGTATATATATTTTTTTTTTAACGTAGACAGCGATGTGTTTCATACAAAAATTATACATAAACGAAAATCTAACACTAAGTATAAAAAAAATTATTGTTAATGGATTTTTTAAATTACCAATAGTTGATGCAAACAAGTCAAGATCGACTCTCCGACACTCCCTATTAAACGTACGACATGCTCTAACAATATATGCATTTTGTCTGTACGTTGTTCTCGCTAGAGGTACATCGAGAAGATTTGTTCTTCGTAGGTGTGCAGTGGGTATGCGTAGTCCAACCTTGTTAACTAACTCAGGAACATCAACTAAGCCATTCATAACGCCGTACAAAAATGTTAGATCCGCTACTTTCCTGCGTTCGTATAGTGGGAGGATGTGAAACTTTCTACAACGACTGAGGTAGTTAGGCAAGTAGGTATTGGACCGGTATTGTAAGTACCTTAAAAATTTATTTTGAATACCTTCAATGCGGTTAATATATACATTATAAATTGGATTCCAAATTTGCGATGCATATTCGAGGTGACTACGGACAAAAGTACAGTACAGAATTTTAATTGTTTTGATATTCTTAAATTCAGATGATAGCCTCAATATAAAACCCAATGCTTTGGATGCTTTATTTATAATATCATCAATGTGCGAATCAAATATTAGCTTTGCGTCAAATGTTACTCCAAGATCTTTGATGGTATTGACTGTTTTTATTGGTGTATTACAGAGCTTATAAGTAGTTTTAATGGGGTTTGGTTTGCGGGTAAAGTTACACGTGTAACATTTGGCGACATTCAAGTCCAATTTATTTCGACAGCAATAGCTTAAGAACCAGTTTAAATCATCCTGCAAAGATTGGGCATCCTTCGCACTTGTTACTTGTCTCAATATTTTCATGTCGTCGGCGTATAATACGATTTTAGAGCCCTGAAAGCATGCACCAACGTCATTTATAAAAACATTGAACAAGAGAGGACCTAGTAAGGATCCCTGAGGAACTCCTGACGGGATCACTACGGCTCTGGAAGTATAACCATTGAGAGCAACTGTCTGACACCTATTTTGTACATACGACGTGAACCAACGGTACAAGTTTCCTCTGATTCTAATTCTGAAAAGTTTTCCTAATAGTAAGATATGATCTATACGATCGAAACATTTGCTGAAATCAGTGTATATAACGTCGACCTGAGACCTCATAGACATACACTCCGTTAGGTAATCACACACATTTGAGGTTGTAGAACGACCTTTTAAAAATCCATGCTGATTATCCGCGAAACTTAATTTGAGTGTAAAAGATAGTTGTTTGTGTATAATTTTTCAATAATTTTCGCAAATACACATAGTTTGGATATCGGCCTGTAATTATTAACGCAGTTTGTCGGACCCTTTTTAAGAATCGGCGTTATATACACTGCCTTCCAAATCGTGGGCATCTCTCCCAATGAAAATGACCTTCTATACAGTATAGTTAACGGGATAAATATGCTCTTCGCACAGTTGCGAATGAAAATTGGTGAAATGTTGTCGGGGCCTGCGGACTTATTAATATCTACTTGTTGTAGTAACCGAAGCACTTCCTCTTCCTTTACTTCAATAGAGCGTATGTCACATAAGGGAGACGTAACCAGATCGCCTGTATCGATCCCAGACAACAAGGGGTCGTCATCATCCATCACCGCCTGTTCTCGGAAGTTTGAATAAAAATTGCTACCGAACAAGTTACATATCTCTTCGCCATTATTTGATGATATTTCGCCTAATTTTAGCACTGATGGGTATGAGTTAGTACACTGTTTCGATTTCACATACTGCCAAAATGCCCTAGGATTTTTAGTGATAGATAATTCTATATTTGTAATGTAATTATTGTACATATCCCTCTCTAAGTCTTTAGCACGCTGACGTAATGTGATAAAAGATTGGTAATCAGAATAATTGCGGTATTTTTTAAATTTAGTATGATATTTTGCCTTTTCCTTTAATAGTTTAATTAACGGTCTTTTATACCAAGGGGGATACTTAGGTTGTGGGACAATTGTTTTCGACGGTATATATTTATTTAGTAATGTATTGATTATATCATAGAAGAACTTTACTGAGTCTTCAAGACTCCCGCGGTTAAGCTCAGTCGTCCAATTAACTTTATTCATCTCGTCTATGATCGCATCGTAATTCCCTTGAGCATAAAACATTTTTGTTCGAGGTCGAGAATGCATCTGACTGGTCTCTATAAGGTCCGCTGACATACATAATGCCTTATGGTGTAGATCCTCCTGCACTAGGGGATCCTGCCTGCATGAGACTGCAACTTCAGTATTACTCAGTACGAGGTCGAGTATTTTATTATTAATGTTTTTAAAAGAATTGTACTGTACTAAATTGCAAAGAGTGAGATCATCGCAAAAAGACGTCTGAATAACACCATGTAAGTTTGAAGGATACAAGTAGTTACCGTCGGCATGTGTGTTAACGAGACAAAATTCGTATAAAGTCTCGTCTCCCTAGCTTTTATTATTCCCAAATAACTTGGGGTCGGCTTTCTAGTCTAACCGGATTTGATGGATATCAGTTTTTACACGGAGCGGCTGCCACCTGACTTCCGCGAACCGAAGGCTAACGATACCTTAAGGCTAGACCAGTGTCAGGATATTAGAGGGCACTGACTTCCCAATAACGACTGCCATAGATATTCATGGCAGCCGGGACCGACGGCTTAACGTGCTCTCCGAGGCACCGTATAAAGTAGATTATATAATTTCAGAATACCCTTTTCCACTAATACGTCTCTTATAAAGACTATCAATTTGCTAGGTGCGACGCTTGAAACTGCCTCCCATTAGCATAGGAGTAATTAATTCCTGTCACAAGCCCCCAGTGTTGACTTCCCGTCGTCTAGTGGCCGAGTGTGGCCAGCTAATGAAATTAGGATGGATAAATCGGTCAGCGTTGTAAGTTAGATGTGTTAGAAAGTAGATTGGTGAAGAGCTATACTTGGAAGGAGAAGATACATTGGTTTTAAATATTTATTCAAACATTTTTGAGTACATTACATTATGTATTTCTATTATGTACTTCCTCTCTCCAAATTTGCTGTGCCCGACAGAGTCCATAATGACCTAATTTGTTTTATAAGTTCATCTTTGTATAACATGGAATGTAGTAAAATATTGAGTATTGAATATGTATAACATTTTATTTGATCTAGGAGGGGACAATCCGAGGTATCGATGTGCGGCATTATCAGAGGCGTCAAATTCATAGGTTCTTTTAATCTTGTTTGACAATGCGCTTAGTGTCCAGCGGACGTCGTTTTATTGACTATTATAATAATATCAGCCCTTTATTAAACTGTCCCATTGCTAGGTACGAGCTACTTCTCTGTGTGATATTCTCACAACCCAACTCTGCCAATCCGCACTGGGCCAGCGTGGTGGACCACATGTCTTCGAGAACATTATTAAGAACTCTCAGGCATGCAGGTTTCTTCACGATGTATTCCTTCATCGTTAAAGCAAGCGATAATTAATTATTCATTAGATTTTAAAACGCATCCCAGTTTGTTTTACGCATCCCAGTTTGTTTTTAAACACATCATAAATTAATTTCTGAATTTACAATCAGATTGATTTTTCTGCCAGGGTAATTCAAGAAAAATCTTCCCTGTAGACTAAAGGGGACGTAGCTAATCAATCGAATAAATCCAAATGGTTGAACGTCAATCCACGATCACTGTTTGCTTATGTGGTTGATTGGATGTGCGAGTAATCAGCTATATTATAATATGAGCGAAGCTAAGCTAAATAATTTATCTTAAACGCATTGCAGAGGACGCCATTTTTAAGATCCCATTCCGATTTGAAAAATTTCCCGTGGCTGCATGTTAAAAATATTCATGAGCACCTGATATGCTCTTTGAGATACGGAGGAATGAAACTTATTATAAATAAATTATTAGTCCCACATTTTATAAGCTTGATGGTGGGATAATGGAGACATCATAAATAAATATAATTGCGAAGATGCCACACATTTACGTCACAGATTGCTTAAGTGATATATATGCATACATAGTCTCACGCTTATATTCCCGAAGGGGTAGGTAAAGGTCACACACCCACATTTCGCCAGCCATCGTTTTTAGCTCCTCGGGGTATAGTGCGAGATTCCGTGCTGCTTCTTATTTCTTGATAGACAAACCAAAAACATCCGACACGGGTTGTTGAACATGGGGTCTCGGGGTTTTTTATCAAGAAATTCTCTGTAGCAGCTCAGTCTGGAAATTGTGACAGGTAAACAGCATTATTGCACCTTTACCTACCCTTTCGGGAATATTATACATACATACAGGGTGTCCCGAAAATAATATAATACTTATAGTATTTTATAATGGTCCGCTAATAGCTCTACTAAAATATGTTTAATTGTTAGCTATTCTTTACATGAGAGGAATATAGACGCGTGACTCTTATAGGTACATAATTATAATCAAGAGTCATAAGAGTCAGCGTAAGGTTCAAACTACTTCGTAATGTGTTTTAGCATTGTTAGCCCTTGATAAACGTAGGCATCAATTTAATTTGTCTCACAGTTCAGTAGCGGATCCTATCACAAACCAGCCAAACCCATTATGAGCCTCGGTCGTATCCGATTAATCCCAGTTCTAATTAAATTAGCTCTACAATCTATACTTCATGATAGGAAATGTAAACATTGAGCCACATGTGGAAGCAATTACGATCTATCGTCACGATGTATAATCGTTTTTGTGCACGACAGAAGCGAATCTTTGGAATTACGATAGAATATAAATTCATTTTAAAAAACATTGCATGTTAGCGATGCAGACTATTGATAATAATAATTTATTTGTTTAAGACTATTAATCTATCCATTTTGTTAGTAACACGCATTATACTACCGACGTTTAGCAATTCTTAATAAATGTATTCTAGCTTAGCTAAAGAGGCTTTCGAGAATGCTGGTACTTTGTAATCCAAACTGCTAGTAATATATAAAAACAAAAATAATTAAATATTTCTCGTATGAACTTCTGCGCATTACTATTTAACGTTAACAAGCAGGTTTTTGTGTAAAATATGACTACGCAAACATTTAAAAAACAATCATAAGTTTGTAAAACTCTACACTGAAATTTGTAAATAAGACGATTTTTTTGTTCGTTAGGTTTATATTGGGAAAATTTTGAAACTGTATCCTTAACTCTGCATTTGGCAGCAACGAAATAATAAGGCACATTATTATAGTCGCAATTAAAGTTGCAAATTCAGTCTATTGTACTGAATCGATAGGCAAGTTTAATTAAACTAAACAATGCGTAAATTGCTGTGTAGGTGCTTATTTTAATAAAAGAAAAGCAACAAGAAAAATCGTCTCATAACTCTTAGTTTATAAACGAGCGCTGAAATAATTTAAAAAGATTTATTTTTACTGAAACAGTTTTAGAATTCGTAAATACTTGCTGTAACTCTAGTTGATTTAGAGCGTGACCTCAAATGTTAACGTTTTATCCTTATCTAATAAACGCTCTAAGGCCAGCTGTTTATACTCAATACATCACCATTTGAACTTGTATAAAAGTACATCATCTTTCTATTGCCTATAACATGTTCCAGAAATGAAAAAATATATACAGACAATCTTTATGACGTTCGCAACTCATGGAAATTGCGTAAGACTCTGTTTTATAGCATCACTCGCCATCGTTCGTGCCGGGAATTTATGGAATTTACGATACCGTACCCTTGACCGATATTACTTTATACAAAAAGCTCTGTAACCGGTTTAACACAAGCCACCTGTTAGTAAAACACAAATATGATTTCACAACGCTATGCCCACCCATTGTATTTCAGGTCCCGCATTGTTTAACTAATCTAGTTTGATTAACGCTTCTGTTTGTTGTTTCAGGCAGTCCGCCGATGTAAACACATAGTCGAAATGAGATGAGTATGCGCGTGGCGTGGGCCAGGTGGTACTGGATCGTGATACTGACGACGTGCGCCGCGAGGACCGCCAGTGATTGGCTGGACTGCGCTCACATCTCCACGTGCCGCTGCAAATGGTCCTCCGGCAAGAAGACTGCGACGTGTGCCTCCAGTGACCTACGCCGCCCGCCAGCTCTCTCATCCGACATACAAGTCCTCGATCTACACGACAATCCACTGAGGAATCTGCCCCAGGAAGTCTTTGCCAGCATAGGACTTCTCAATCTACAACGAGTGAATCTCCGAGCGACCAACCTAAGGTCGATACACGCCGATGCGTTTCTAGAGTTAAGAATACTTATCGAAGTTGATTTGGGAGACAACGATTTATCCCATTTACCGAGGGACATATTCAGAGGCAACGAAAGATTACGACTAGTTGTGCTTAGTAACAATCCTTTGACGACGTTAGTTGCGGACCAGTTCCCGCCCTTACCTCACCTGCGAATGCTTTTGTTAGATGGATGCAGATTAAGGTCGATACATACGAATGCTTTAAGGAATTTAAAATCTTTAGAAACGATAGATTTGCGTAGAAATCAGCTAACATTCCTCCGTTTGATAACATTCTCTCTGCCTGCATTGAAAACGGTTTCTTTGTCCGGTAACCCATGGCGATGTGATTGTCGGCTGAGAGAATTTAAGGACTGGTTTTTGGAGAGCAAGCTAGGTACGGAGGAATTACTTTGCGTCGAACCTTCCACGCAAGCTGGGAACAAGTGGCGGCACGTTCCCAGCGAGAGTATGTCTTGTCCGCCTGAGATAAAATCAAGTACTTTAATAGTAAGAGCCGAAATTGGTTTGCCTACTTCGTTTGGTTGCTGGGTCCATGGAGTTCCGAAGCCACAAGTGACATGGCTGTTTGACGGCGTTGACGTCCATAACAGTACAGTGGATTGTGATATGGAGGAGACAGATACAAGTGTCGAGGATGACTCGGAAGACAGAGTGCCGGGAAGTGTCAGATGGGTGAATGTAACTCTATTGAATGTGACGTCAAGTGCAGCGGGAGAGTGGACGTGTGTGGCTAAAAGTGTAGCGGGAGAGGCTAGGGCTATAATAAGCCTGGTTTTGCCAAGATCGCAGACAGCCACTGCTCGAACAGCACCTGGCATTCCACATTTACTAGGAGTCGTTTTTGGTGCATTAGGTATATTAGCGACCCTTGGCTTTATCGCAGCCGTTGCCTGTTGGCATTTAAGGAGAAGGACTGTTCCTCCAAGCAGAAGTTTCACAGATCAAGAAAAACGATTAATAGATGCATCAGTAGTCGTCAGTTGCGACCGCTCTATTGGAGATATGGCCTCACCGTGTGACTTTGAACTGACAGAGCGAATGTCAGAGGAGCTTCCTAGAGGATGCGGATTTGAACCGGTTCATATAACAATAGAAGGAACTCCTGGTGCTTTCCCGCCCCCACCCGCAGAATTTGCTGTACCGGTTCCATATGGAAATATTTTCATATCTGTCCAAGTAGCTGGCAGAGGAGAACCGGGGAAATATCCAGATCTACTAAGCGGCGGAGCAACTTTGCCTCGACGAAACCGTACATGTTGTGCTGCTGCACCGGCCTACGATAATATGGGACCCAGAGTGACAGCCACTGGCAGTTCAACCTGGTCGCTACCAGGAGCTAGTACAGAGAATGTTGAGGTGTCAGAGACACCAGTGCTCACCCTACCGCCGCCACCACCTGAGTTTGTCTCCCTTTAGCCCAGGCCCCTGGTACTAGATGCCTCAGCGCTGAGGTGACCTGGTACCGCCAATCTCCCAGTCAATTAGACTATTCCCCAATTTTATTGTACTTTATAATAATTTCGACGTGATTATTAATTTAAATGTAAATAGTTATTACGCTAAGATGTGGACGATGTGAGACATCCGTGAGATAAATACGTAAGATTGTTATCAATATTAATATTGTAATATTGCATTTAAAGTGAACTTGTTGATACGTTGAGTATTGAAGTGAGAGCGTTAGTCTATCTGATTTGTTCCCTAGATATTCCTTTTGTGTATTTCGAGTAAGCGTCTTCCTAAACGTTGGAATATATGGACAGATTAGTCATATTTGACTAAATCTATTTTACAAAGAATTGTGTAGCTGGATTTATCCATAAGTATGTTTAGTTTACTGTTTAATAATGGCAGTAATAGAGCACATAGTAATTAAACAGGTGATACTAGAATGAAAACTGTATAAATATCATCTCCATTCTCATGATATTATCTCCGTTATTTAATAGAACTGATTGTTCTATTATTAAAGTTACGCGATACTCATAAAGTTAAATATTTCATTTCAGAATTTACGTGTTCATTCAGTTTAGTGTTTACTCTTGTCATTAGTATTCCAAACAATGCAGTATTCTACTCGCTACTGGCAAATTAAGTGCTTTGAAATGCATGCAAATAAAACGAGAGAAGACATTTAGTAATGTAAGCCGTAAGCTCATTGCTGTCCGTATATTCCAACTGAAAACTTTTGTAAATAAGTATTGTTTATTATACAAACTTCCCAAACATAAGACTGACCCTTTTTTCTTGTTTTTCACCTCTTTATAACTTAAACATTAATGCTGTACTACACCACCTAGTCAAGCAGAATAGCTTCTAAATATTTTTTTCTTTGAAAGCGAAAATATCTAATGTAAAGGAAAATAAACCGATCACGTAAAATGATGTCGTTTTATTGCTGTTGGCTTTATCGGAACAGTTGCTTTTATGATCCATTATGTGGCTCTATGTATGTCTTTGCCGGATGATATTATTTTCTAGTTATTTTCTGGAGGCCTATCATTCTGTCGGGATTGAAATGTCGTGATTTTATCTTCCTGTTTTCTGTGCGACGATATGTGAATGGGCGAATGTGTATCAGCTGTTTCGGGTTACTGATTATTATCACTTTTATTGAGTCGAGATTCGAGAGTAGCTTTTTCTCTATTTACGTCATCTATATTTCTACCGAAAATTATATCTCTATACGTAGCTTGCTTTGAATTTGCAGATAAATGAGCAAAGCTAGGTAGTGGGTAATGAATAGCTCGAATACCGTTTGCGAATATAGAAGCTCTCATCGGACAGTGTTACACCTCATTACATGTCCTGCACGCCCGACCACCTGCTACGGTAATCCGTAGCACTCTAGTTAGCCTTTAGTAATCTAAAGGCTAACTAGAGAGTAGTTTGCATAGCTATTACCTGGCCAACCAATATATCGAGCCGAATGAATACGCTGTTTCTAGGATTGTAGATAGCTCCTTTATACAAAAATTTTAGATAATGATGATGCAATACCACAGAGCGATACATGATGAAATATATAAAAATAAGAGGTAAATATACAGGCTGCTGACGTAATTACCTGCATTACTTTAGTATGGTGTATTACGGGTTTAGATAATCTTAATCCTAACTAATATTATAAATGGCGACGCGAGTTTGTTCGTTTGTTTGTTACGCTTTCACACCTTAACTACTCAACCGATCATCACGAAATTTGTCTTTCACGTTGTATGCGGTTCAGAAAAGGACATAGGACCTTTCATCCAGAAAAAAGTTCTGTGGCAATTTTCAGTAATGCGGGCAAAATCTAGTATAAAATAATTTTATTGATAGTCAGACAAGATAATGTAATTCATACCAAAAGGATACGGATAAGATGTGCACCTAATTTTACTTTGACCAGACATCGGCGCGGGACGTCGCTCACGAATTATCGGATATAACGGCATTTTAGAAAATTAATGAATATTTTGATAATTAAATAAATTAAGTAGGTATTTCTTTTGCTGGTATCCTAACTAATATTATAAAGCCCAAAGTGAGTTTGTTACGCTTTTACGCCTTAACTATTCGACCGAGCATCTTGAAATGTCGCATACAATTTGTCAGGGATACAAAAAAGAAGAAAGGGTGACCTTCAAAAAGATACATCGTAGACTAATTCACCCTTTTTCAGTATTGAAGGTGATTAAATCGAGCCCTTGTACAGTTAAACTAGTATTTGCCTGAAACTCTATTCGTATGTATGGTTCACCCACAATTTCATTTACATAGATCACACTACAACATAATTATCGCTAATGTTATGAAATAGAAACATATGAAGCAAAGCGAATCGGGGCAGTAATCCTTATATGATATCGGAATAAACAAACAGATAAACACAAACTAAAAAATCATAATATCTGTACTCTCTAAATCTGACCTTGTAGTTTACAAAAATATTTCTAACGTACAGACAGGCTCGTAAGTTATATAATAAATATGTAAATACATATAGCAAGACTACAGTTATATGATACCAGATATTCTAAGAGAAAATCTAGTTATTCCTCTTTATTATCAAACATTATTAAGTTTCTAAGCTCTATTAAGCTTTACAAGAACTTGTAACGTGAGGTGCACGACTATGCCATGAAGTTCCGCTACATAAAGAGTGGCTTTATTCTAATTAAGGCAATACGAGCTCACTATTACGCCACCTTATGATTTATGCTCCCTTGGTGCCAGAAAGCTGTGGAAATAGGTTTAGTTATGCCTGCTAAAGTTTATAGTTGGTATATTATGTTGATGAATTAGAAACCTTATTATATTTTTATTAGAACGTTTGCTAATTTCGAAGATGAAGTGTTAATGTATTAAACCACGTAATTTGTTTTAGAATTGGCATGCATTTAAATTTTCTATTTGAACATTATAAGTATAACTAGGTTTACCTGAGTCTTTGCTCGCGTAAATGTTAGGTTAGATTAGTAACAGTAATTTTTACTAGATGAAAGGTACCGTATTTCTGTTTCCTTGAAAACTTGTATACCGAATTTCATGACGATCAGTCAAGTAGTTAAGGGGTGCAAGCATAACAAACAATAAATAAACAAACTGAAAATGAAAATGAAAAATTGTTTATTTACAGCGTTTAACAAATTAGAAAAACATATCAATCCAAAACACCTTATAAAATAAAATTAAGTAAAGTCAAGTAAAGCCAAAATTAAACAAAAATACTTCTGTGGTTTTCATCGTTTGTATCGTGAAGACCCAAAACAATTACCTAATACAAAAATTACTGAGAAATAAAAATCAAGTGTTTCAAGTATTGTAATAATATACATATTAACAGTAAACATGTAATGAGTGTGTATTGTAAAAGAAACAATATGAGACATAAATAAACGTATAATAAATTTACAATAATTATAAATCTTAACTAATATTATAAAAGCGAAAATGAGTTTGTTTGTTTGTTACCTTTTCACGCCTAAACCACTGAAATGATCATCCTGAAATTTTGCAAATACGTTGTCAGGTGTACAGAAACGGACATAGGCTACCATTCATCCTGAAAAAAAATTACTGTTCCCGAGGAAAACAACAAAAACGTTCTTATTATAATAGATGGCGCCACGTTTCTTTCGAATCATGATTGAATTATATTATTACAAGCAGAATACAACCCGAATTGATTGTCAAATTCTAAATTAACGCAAGCGAAGCCGCGGGCAAAGGCTAGTATTATATAAATAAATATATAAGGTAGTAACTTTCACATTTAAAATAATATTAGTAAGGATATAACCGTCTCGGTGGTACAGTGAAAATGAATTCGATTACTGAATAAGAGGTCTCGGCTTAAATCAAAATCCTGAATCGAGCAACGTGTGATTAGCTTTTTCCAACCTGATATTCTCCGTAGCACTGGTTCACCAGCTATTACGTGGGACCTAAAATTATAGTTGGCGAAATGTAGGTGTAATACACCCTCGACTACCACTCTGGACATAATAGGCGCGCGCCTGTTTTCCAGAGGGGTAGGCAGATACTACGGATTTCCATTTGCTACGATCCTGACACACTTCTCTGGCTTCATTCACTTTCATCATATTCCTCATACACGCTCGCTTAAGGTGCTCGTAACCTGGCCTTTGTCCAGAACGTCTCCGATCTGATCGACAAATGTTCGCCTAGTTCTCTAGGCCCTTGCGACTGTTCTATTCACACACTGTAAGTACCTATGCATGTTACTAAAACTTTTTTGTTGTTAATTGAGCCTTATTATTCTCTCTAAGCTCTTAAGAAAAATCTAAATTAGCATTGCGTAATTTGTTTATTATAAATGGTTGATTTTATTTGAAAATTCCGTTACTAGATTCCATTATTCAACAGCTTGTAGTATTTAATTAAGTTTATTCATAAAACTTATTTATTATTGCCGTTGGTGGCAGACGAGCAAGTAACCCACCTGATGGACAGTGGTAACCGCTGCTCATGGACTTTAGCAATGTCAGGACACAGCAAAGCCGCTACCTTTCGTAATAAGGTGGCAAGAAAGCATACGGCCGACCTGATGGTAAGTGGTCACCGTAGCTTACGAACGCCTGCAATAACAGAGGCATCACTTGCGCGTTGCCGACCTTTAGGAAAGGAAGTGTTAAAGATGTTTGTGGAAGGAGAAAAATAGGGAAAGGGGAAAGAGGGAGATTGGGTCTCCGGCACTGACTGAGAAGTCACCGAACGAAACACAACAGTAGGAATAAGAAACACGAAACACAAAAGAGAATAAGTTCAATGTATGAGTTCTAAAGTTCGAAAGCTGGAATCATCAAAAATATATCGGAATTTTCTGTGAATAAATTCCCGATATATTATTTTTCCTGTAGCTGCAGGAGTTAAAAAATCAGCATAGTATTCTCGAGGTAAGAAGTTAGTGTTGCAGACACATGTGCCTCGGCAAACACGTTAACCAGTACTGCGCCCGATCTCTCTCCAACCGTGTCGGATTGCCGTCCCATCGGTCTATGAGAGTGAGAAAGCGCAAAGAAAAGAGCAAAAAGTATGCACAATATGTCCTGCACTGTCAATTAAGATTGACCGCCTTGACCGAAACTATGACTATGACTATGAGACCTATTCTGTATTTGAAAAGACCTCGCGACACAAGAATTACCTCGGTGCAGGAAGTTGTCATTTTTTACAGACTAAACACACACACACAACGTATAAATTTAAAAATGGTGTAATTTCTTGTTCCTGTGCCACGCAATGGTAGTAACAATTTAACTAGCAACAAAAGGGCTCTTGATTAAATAAAAATGCCATAACGGTATTCATTTGCATCTCAATTGGCCTCGATAGAATACTGGCTGATACCTACTCATACAGGTATACTTCTTAAGCACACACTGATTATGGATTACTTCTAAACCTATCTCAAATATTTCAAAGTAGGTAAGTATTAAGTAACTAGACTCACCTATAAACATTACTCAATGTCGAGTGTTAGTTACATTGATAAAAATTTGATCATTGACTTAGGAGCTATTCAGTAGAGAAGTAGCTAAGTATAAGTTAGCGATTTTTTTATAAATAAGACTTCAAACATATCTATATTCACATATAGATTCTTATCTGCAGGTTAATTGACACAGCGTTAGTGTACATAAATATTATGCATGAGGTTCCTGGTTCGACTCTTAGGTCAGACATGTAAGATTTTCTCTCTAAAAATCCTCCATAAAGCATCACTGAGTCTACAAGTGTACCCTGTAAAAGCAATAGGCTTGCACCCTATTATGCAGAATCTAAAATCATAGCTTGCGAAATATCAGTGTTATACATCTCTGTCTACCCTTTGGGAATAAAGGTATGAGACCATAGTCTCATCCATACTATTCCTCTTGGAAACAGACATACTATTACATATAATAGTATGTCTGTTGCTAAAAGTGACTACATTCTTCACACAAGCCTAGAATACTCTAATTCGTGCACCTACCATCAAATCAACAGTAATAATATCATCAGCCTTTGAAATACTTTCAGCTTTGAGTACACGACATACCGAAATAATACCAACTTGGACCGCAGTAATCCATGGCGCGGGATATTAAGGCATGGAATGCTGTTGGCATTTCCTTGGAGACCAAATGTACTACGACGAAATTCAAGGCTGTATGTATAGAAACAATGTTATAAAAATAATAATATAAGGCCGGCATTCTATATTTGTATTTCTGTTGGGAGTCAACGAAATGGATTTGTGTGAACATAAATATGTATTTGTGGGTACTGACGAAGATCTTCATTGGTTAATCAAAACATTGTTTTCGTTTAACTTTAAATTGAATATGAATGCTGTATGTAAACAATGACCTAGACTTTTGCTACTTTTGTCACTTTATAGTTGGTCTAACCCGCTTTAGAGGCGTGGTTGACCCAGGAATGAACTACGTGGAGATAATTAAAATATTATTCAACACGATTAAAAGGTTTATATTTTAAATATAAACTTGTACAATAAAAATAACCCGAATTATACAATTTATAACAAATATCGGAATGGACATAATCTCAGGCGTGGTTCGTGAAAGCTCACTACGTGGTCTGGATAGCTCCAAAGACCACTTAATTTAGTCAGCGCAGCGCAGCGGAAGGACACCTGCACCAGTGCGCGATCCACTTATATAGGCTGCTGCCGCTGGGAGGGAATTAGAGATGGCACCTCCTCACTCGTCGCGCACGCAGCCGTGCGCCACGAATCGACTACGTGACACTTTTAATAATTAATTGCTTTGAGTGGAATGCCTTGGTTGACGGTAGTAAAGTGCTGGCTTGCCAGGGAAGCACCATACTCTTACAGGTAACTGATGTAACAGTAGAGTCAGTGTTAACAGTAACTCTGTTCTGCCCAGAACAAGTAGTTCTAAAGACTCACATATAGTCTCTCACATCGATGCGATGATTTTGACTAAGATAAAAGGAAAGGAAGGCCTCTACTCTTCCTTTTATTTCATCCTATCTTAAATTGTTTTACTCATTATCGCAACTCTACATTGACCAAGAAATTACGGCACATGTCAAGAGATGGCGCTGTACACGAATATACACTACGCCATAGAATCTTGAATCTCGCAAGCCAAGTTTACATTATGAGATAATATATTTACAAGGTCTCGGTACCAAAAGTCGGGCCGCGGCCCACCAGGCACGACCACTTAGCCTGGTCGGCGGATCGTTCTTTTGTATTAATTGGAAATTATATCAGGGAAACACCTCGAGACAGATTGACTGAGGACATAATATGAACTTACTAGTTTCTGCGGGCAGTTTCATGTGCTACCTACACATGAAACTGCCCACAGAAACTAGCGTATAATAATAATATAAGCCCTGTATATTACCAGATTTTGCTGGGTACGGGATTTTTCTTAGTGTGAAAAGGATTAGGCCCTAGTCCACGACGCTAGCCAAATGCGGGTTAGCAGTGTTCACGTATCTTCGAGGATATAATAAAGAACTCTCAAGCACGATATTTTCCTTAACCATTCAAACGAACTATTTAATATGCATAGATATAACTTCCTAAAGTTAGAAGTGCGTGCCTTGGAATATCGAACTAAAAACTTTTTTTTTTATTCAACGAATGTGGCAATGGCCCATCTGATGGTAAGTGCTCACCGTAGCCTATGGATGCCTGCAATACTAGAGGCATCACTTGCGCGTTGCCGACCCTTTAGGAAATAAGGAAGTGGGAAGGAGAAGGAACGGGAAGGGAGAAAGAGGGTGATTGCGCCTCCGGCACTCTCACTCACCAAAGAAACACAACAGTAGGAACACTGCTATTTCACGTCGATATTTGCATGGCAGTCCAACAGTCTCCCACTACGTAATAAGTTTCGCATTTTAGCTTGCAAGTCAAATGATAAAATCAACATAATTTTCAATTCGTTATGTGCACTGTATGTCTTCAATAAGTCGTAACATTGCAGTACCAGTTTTATCCTAACACACTACGTGTGAGGTAGTAAATTCTAATACCTATGTTAATGATGATTAGGCGACATGAAGGTGAAGTCTACGTCAGTGGACGGAAGTAAGCACATTATAGTAGACAAGTAGCTGTAGATATACCTGACAGAAACGGAAGCTATTGCTTCCGTTTCTGTCAGGTATATCTACAGCTACTTGTCAAGAGAGAGAACAAGGTAAGTCAATCATAGTATAGAGCAAAAGATAGCGATGTAAGACCGATTATACAGGTATGCCACGCTGATTTAACATATGACTTCACAGATGCCGTAGTGGTGGGCATGGCATTGAGCTGAGTGTTATAATTCTATCCACATACGAGACACAAATTTGAGTAATCCACTTATAATTTTTCCGAGTCCGGGTGTTCTTTGTGCCCGTTATTTGAATATATAAGTTTCAGTAAAGTTGGAAGTTGAAAGGAGATGGCTTTTCCAAACACGATCACAAGGGTTATTTCCTTGGGAAATGTGCTATTGGGATTTTGTGTTAGCAAATTCATAGTAACAGCACAGAGATTGGAAATCAAAAAATAGGCTCGCTACCTATTATGTTGGATAAAAGATAGAACGGAAACGCTATAAAAGGTAGTGTAAAATAATAAAACAATACAAAAATTGTATCACAAATGCTTTATCAACTTACTTTATTATATTCATTTACGTAAATAATAAAAGACAAAATGAAGACAATTTTGTGTCCCACGGTTGTTGCAAAACGTGTCTTATTTAGCATTTGCCAGACCAGCAGGCGACGTCGGTTTACATCTGGACCCTAATGTCTTACTAAAAGGATTATAAAGTCGCAAAATAGTGAGCGAAATATGGATGTAATACACATCTATATATGTATAATATATAAAGGAAGATGTCCTGACTGACTGACTTAGAGACAACGCACAGCCTAAACCGCTGGTCGTAGGAACTTGAAATTTGGAGAGCATGTGTGTTTTAATTTGTAGGGGTGTACTAAGAAAGGATTTTTTGAAATTCCTCCCCTAAGAGGTTGAAATAGGGGGGTGAAGTTTATATGGAATTTGCTCATTTCTGGACTTATAGGTATAAAAATAGGTATACAAGTTATTGATTATAATTGAAAATTACCTGTGTAGGTAAAATGGACAAAACTCTCCCTAAAAAGGTAAAATCGGGGGGTACAGTTTGTATGGAAATTTTCTCATTTCTGTATTAGAAGTATGAAAATTGGTATATTGGGTATATTACAAACAAAAATTATCTATGTAAGTGGAATGGACAAAACTCCCCCCTAGAGGGGTAAAATGGGGGGTAAAGTTTGTAACGAAATTTTCTCATTTCTGGACTTAGCAGTATGAAAATTGGTACATAAGTTTTCGATTACAATTAAAAAATATCTGTGTTATAAAAATTCTTTCACCATTAGTAAGCTACATTATAGCCGAGTAACATAGCTATATTTTATTTAATAAATAGTGCTGTTGAATACTTTTACGCGAGCGAAGCCGCAAGCAGAAGCTAGTTCTTAGATAAAAGGCGTGGGACGCGTTGGTATATGCTTTTAATTATTTATCTATTACTAGAATTTGCCCGCGGCTCTACTCACGTAAATTTTGTTAGGTTACCCTACGTCCTTCTGTAGCCCTGACAACGTGTATGCAAAATTTCATGATGAGCGGTTGAGCAGTTTAGGCGTGAAAGAGTAACAAACGAATAAACTCACATTCGCATTTGTAATATTACTAGATTATTATACTTTTCTTATTTTGTGTAAGAGTTTTCTAAATCCAGTTTGCCAACATTTTATACAGATATCATTGTATTTTACTTCCATGAATGTTACTGTTGTGAAGGCACATCAAACATGCTATGTATCATATTATATGAAATAAAATTAAATAAAAAACATGAATTTTAATTGGCCTGTCATATCAACACGACATTTTGACTGTGTGTACATTTGACTAAAATATTAATTTATTAGCTTTCAACATAAACAAAATGACACAAATGTTTAAACGAAGCACTTTTGCACATCTCGTAAATTGTTTAATCGTTCGTTTGCTAAACAAACATTCATTACTTGGTGTAAACGCCAAAACAATTCGTTTTCTGTATTATCTGTTTGACCTATTTTCGATTCGGAGCAATCAATTTGAGCAATAAATTATATCTCGCGCTTTGCTTATCTTTAAATAAAGGTTGGTTTGTATGTTATTTTTTATGCCACACTGCCCTTACGGCAACACATGTGCCACTAAAACCTTTTAAGCTTGTTGGCTGATTGTTATCGTAAAAGTTTAGATGAATAGTTTATTTCCTTTGTATTATGTAATAATAATTTATTATTTAATTTACAAGATATTTGACACGTCCAAGGATTGCTTACACATATCTTATAGAAATGAAGTATGTTAACCTTTTTTGACACAGTATATATTAATTAATTTTAAGCCTAATTGAATTTTTAGCTACAATTAGATGCGACTGACTCCGAATTATTGAAACCTCGTTCGGCACCCAACTCTACAAAATATGTTATATTAATTATTTAATAACATAGGTACCTACGAACACACATAGACTCAGGACGGCTTAAGGGTAGGTGAAAACTATGGTATTGCTACTAGCCTGACATATTTTTCTCGCTTTCTTTAGCACGTCTTCACAATGGCTCAATTACGTCTTTAGATAGTATTTTGTTACCAGCTACACCTATTCACATTTTGCATTCAAATATGCCTTATATAATTATGTATATCATTGGTTAGTCCAATCCAGTAACGCATTATTTTTACTTTTAAATGGCAACAATATATACATATTTGTTCATTAAAACAATCACACGATGATTATAAAGTCGTGGTTTTTTAATAACTATCACAGCTCTCTTCTAGAAAATCTGCATTCTGCAGAAATCAAAACATGGATCACTCTGATTGAATAATTTACACGTACGACCAGGGTCACACATATATCTGTTTAGGTTACCCTTCTTATCGTTTACGTCATGTACAATATCAATATCTATAACGCAATTTACTTCATGTTTCCCTTCATCCTTCTAAAAGGCCCTGATTTCTTCAATCGCTATTTAAGCCTCCAAAATCACCGTCGTTTTCCGAATTCACATTCAAAGTCTTAAAACCCGACCATTCTCTGTCATTACCGGTTGTAGAAAAATTATCTCATTCCCGTTCAAAATGAGATCGTAAGCCGAAAGTTCCTATATAATTGAAATCATTACTGGGAAGCGGCCTTTGATTCCTCTAAATGGGCGGATTTATGATGTTAGAGAACCCTCTCCTTCTCTCATTTTTACGTCTACGGGTGTATGATTGTATTTGGAGCAATTCCAAAATATTGGCACAATATCCTTACCACGTCCTCGGTAACATGAATGGAATCCAAATCTAACTTTAGATCTGTTTTTGAGTCTAAACCTGGACTACATGTAGATTTATGATAAGGCCAAAGTTTGTGCCTGAAGTTAGATCTCGGTGAATGTACGTCCAAATCTAGGTTTTAAAGTTTGTTTGGCTAAGATTAAGCTGCGTCTGAATTTGTTTAGGACTCGTATTGCCAACTTTATTTATAGACATTTCTGTATTTGAATAATCATCCTGACTTAGTATTACAAATACGAAAGTGTGTTTGTTAGTTTGGCTTGCCCTACTTTTACGTCGTGATAGTTTCGCCAACAAGATAGTAGATATAACAAAGATGTCACGAGATTTTAATTGTTTTCAATTATTTCTAGTATACCAGCACTTGACAGAATCAGTATTTTAGAAGAAAAGAAATCTGCACTAGAAATAATGCCTGCATGACTTCATAAACATTAATTAAAACAACGGACACAAAGAATAACTAGGCTCAGAACAAAAATTTGTCAATCACACAATTATTTGTCACAAGTGGGAATCAAAGACGCTTCATAGTGGGTGATTGATTAAACAGTCGCTTTCAAATAAAAAAAATTGAAATGGAATGTCCTTTTTGAACGGTACAATTTTCGGCAATAAAAATACAATACAAAGTAATAGCATTCAAAGCGTCGCGGTAAAAACGCAGTTAAAACAGAAAACGAATAAAAATCTATGTCCGAGTAATAAAAGCGCAGAGGCCTCGTTAATGTTGATACGCGGCTGTTGTTCTGTTCTAGTGACCCATGTTGTCAATTTAGAGGAAAATGTTTTTTGAAATATAAATTGTTACTATGGCTATGTCTACCTATTTTAATACATGAAGAGAAAGCTGTGCTCTGTTTAAGCATATTGTGAACGAAAAATAATAGAAGTTGGCATAGATAAAATAAAAACAAAAATCAAAATTAATTACAGCCGTATTTTGACTTTAATTTTTTAATTATTTTATTAGGTAAAATTTATCTATTAATATTATAAATGCGATTGTGACTTTGCTTATTAAGCGATGTCGCCATAACTACTCGACCGACCGTTAAGAAATTTCGCATAATGTGTATGTGGTACAGAAAAGGACACGGAGTACCTTTCAAGCAAAAAATTTACTGTTCCCGAAGGTTATCATTATATTTAGTTAGTCTTATATATTTAAGAGTTGTTTTTTTATACTACTAAGGTGGCAAACAAGCATACGGCCCAACTGATGGTAAGTGGTCACCATAGCCTATGGACGCCTGTAACACCAGATGCATCACTTGCGCATTGCCGACCATTTAGGAAAGGAAGAAAAGAAAAAGGAAGTGGGAAGGAGAAGAAGCGGGAAGGGGGAAAGAGAGTGATTGGGCCTGCGCCACTCTCACTCACCGAACGAAACACAACAGTAGGAATACTACTATTTCACGTCGATATTCTGTGACAGGGTAGTTCTTTCCCGGTCGAGCCGGCCCATTAATGCTGAAATCAGCGAGGCTAAAATAAGTAAGGCTGGGAATTACAATCTTGTATTAATATTTTACCACAAGTCTGCCGACTGTTAGTATTTAAAATATAATAGAGTATTTAAGTCCAGTGCAGTAAATCAGTTCATTTTCGCCTTTCGAATGTTGGAGTTAATTAAAGGATTACTGTCGCTTCATTAGTTTAATGGTAGAAATGCCATTGTGGGGCCTTAACGCTTCGAATGCTCCGCCTGAGCTGGGTCCAGTTTCATCGCTATTGATTATTGCTCTTCAAAGTAGATGTTCACATTTACAGTGTTAGGGTAAGTGAGAGAGTAATGATACAACATTACGATTTATTAATAACTAATAATAGGTATATTCATACCAATGTATGAATATATAATTATATGCCAATGCTTAAATAGGGTTTCTTAATCTAGGCGTATGATATCAGCATCACATGATTTACAAACAACATCATACTCAATACAGTACATCATACACCGTACTAACTCGTTCACGTATGGCGCAATGGTTTTAGTAGTCGCTTTACTAATTCGCTAAGTGACGTGGGTTGAGATCCATAAGAGTAGAAAAATTGTGTGATTCACAAATAATTGCGCTGAATCTGGGTATTCGCCACTTCTACTGTGCCAAGTGTTGTGGATTTAAGCCACACACGGTACAAAGATATGTGGGCTAAAAATAGTTACTCCGACTCTGGATATTGTTTTCATCCATCAATTTAAATTTTATAATGTCCCCTGCGATACAGTACTTATGTCTAGTTCAGGAATTGTTCTTTTTTAAGAAAGTAAACGTTTTCTTGCATAATATTAGTTTATTAAATGTAAGCAAGACGAAAGTAATGGTATTTGAAAAGGAAGAGTGCGTGACGATGTGTAATATTATGATTGATGGAGAAAAAGTGGAGCAAGTGAAAGAGTTTGTATATTTGGGTACTTTGTTTACAAGGGATGGTAAACATGACGGAGATATTGAAAGGAGAACGATTGCTGGCTACTAAGTAAATGGAGCTCTACGCGCTTTTATGAACAGTCGAAATGTATCCGAAAAGACACGTTTGGCTGTTCATAGAGGACTATTAGTGCCCACGCTTATGTATGGAAGTGAAAGTTGGGTATGGCAAAAGAAGCATGAGAGCAGAATAAATGCTGTAGAAATGAGAGCGTTGAGAAGCATATGTGGTGTGACTCTGAAAGATAGAATAAGACATAGTGTGATTAGAGAGAGATGCGACATGAAAGTGGATATAGTTACAAGAATAGAAAAGGGTATGTTAAGCTGGTTTGGACATGTAGAAAGAATGGACGAGGAAAGACTGACTGAGAAATTTTATAAGGCTAGTGTGAATGGAACAGTCGCAAGAGGAAAACCTAGGCGAACGGTTCTCGATCAGATCGGAGGCGTTCTGGACAAAGGCCAGGTTAAGAGCTCCTTGAACCAACGGGCGTGTATGAGGAATGTGATGAAAGTGAATGAAGCCAGAGAAGTGTGTCAGGATCGTAGCAAATGGAAATCCGTAGTCTCTGCCTACCCCTCTGGGAAACAGACGTGAATCTATGTATGTATGTATGTATTAGTTTATTCATTTAGGTCATACAGTAACACTTAGGCTAGTGAAAATAACACATTTCAGTAAATTTATATTTACATTTACCTGCGGCCACGTTCAGAAATGCAAGGGCGTAGAACGTATTTTATTTCTGCCTTTATATTATTATTATTTCTTTTTATCTTTATTTTTATACACACCTGATAGCTGTATAGCAATAGAAAAAACAAGTATGAAACAGATTAGAAACAGGTTACAAACATTTTTTTATTTATTTTATTATTGAATAGGTACAGTAACAGACTACAGACTAATACATACACACGTAATGTTAAACAGTATACAATACTCACATCTGGACTCCAATTATAACTTTACATATCATTTAGTTAGAGAGAGAGAACATGCGAGTGAAGATTCGATATAAACAATCGGCAATGTTCATGCACTTATTATATAAATATAAAATAAATATTACAAAAGTTTTACGTACTAATTGATTATTTTATTATTTCCTTAAAGTTTCTGCTATCTTACTGTAGCTTACATTCTTCCAGTAAAAGTCTTTTAAATATATTAAGTTTGTTATAAAATATTGTCATCGGTTGGATAATGCCTAAGATTTCGAATTAATAGGATTTCCTTTAATAATTCTCAGTAGAAGCACGGAGTCTGAAACTGAACCCAGTACATAATTATGCCTGATCGCTATTACTTGGCACTTAGAACCATAGTTGGCAAAACATGGGTGTAAAAAAATACACAGGAGTGTACCTGCGTATTTTTGTCGTTGACTGTACACAGAGTACTATGTACAGTCAACGGCATAAGTAGCTATACATTTAATGAATTTGTAACAGTATTTTATAAATGAAAATTTTAAATTATTTTTTTACAGTAATATATTGTGATTGAAATACCAATCCTTTAATGATTGCTGCAATTATTACTGTAGAACATTCGGAATTATCATTATTGTGTATGTTAAAGCAATTCAAAATCTCACTGTTGTTTATGGACTTATGTATGTCGCTGAATGTACATAGGTATGTAAAGACTGAAAGCTTCATCCATTTTAAGACGGTATTTTTATTGTATCTACGTAAAAATATTAACGAGCCATTAAAATCATAGTTTCATGTTCTTTCAATAATACCCCATTTGTTGTGTATATTTTTCAATGAGATCTCATTGTTATTTAAATAAAAAATTGGATATTCCACAACTTTCTTTAACAAGCTACACGGCTTTTTAACAATATAAAGAACCCCAGTATATTGAAAAGCACAATAAAATTTTTCCAATTTAACACAAAAAATTGTACCTAAAAAATGTTTCCGCCCGCTGAATACTTTTGTACTAAGAAGATAGATAAAACTTGAAGAATTTCATACAAAACTTTAGTTACCTGACATTCATTAAGTAAATTGTAAAACTGTGGACTACAGCAACGCTGAAAATTTCATAGTAAAGGGCCGTGTTGTGAATGCCCAGCTTTTAAGGATGAAAAACAAATTGCATTTAGTTTTACGTGAAATGTGTTTGCGGGTACAATTTATAGAAACACTCTCGGATTCTGACGTCACAGATTTACGGCGGCGTTATATTAAAGTAGAATTTTTTGAACGGCTAAAATAAAATCGCTATAAAAGCTTCGTTAGCCTATTTAAAGCGTCAGACGTTTTATTCATTACGAAATGTCAAAAATAACAAGCTTAGTAATAAATTAATTTCTCGTTATCTGATAACTCAGTTTTCCTTTATTTGAGTGATTATGGCTGTTTTTCTTCACCGTTATCAGGTAGTAGAGCCAAGCTGGTTACAGCAGGAATGGGCCGGCTCGACCGGGGAAGTACTACTCTCTCACAGAAAATTGACGTGAAACAACAGTGTTTCACTGCTGTGTTTCGTTCGGTGAATGAGAGCGCCGGAGGCCTAAGCATGAGGTGACGATTCTCGCAGCTTATGAGGGACCTGCAGAGTATCCGTAGAGTCATTGTGTGGGTGGCGCGAGTCGACCCGGCGGCCAGGGAGAGCCGTAGAAACGGTGCTCTGCTGGCCGCCCGCGGTATAGTCCAGAGGCCCAACCGAGTCTAACCAACTAGGTTGGCTGCCTTATCATGCCGCGCATAATCTCGAGGTGGCTCGTCGTGCCGGATGGTGACCGGAGGGTGGGTCCCGGCGACCACTTTCGGGAGGGTACGGGGGTCCTTCCGTCCGTCGGATCGGCTATCGCCATACCATACAGTTATATGACAAAACTTGCTCTGCGCCTTGCCCCACTTTGCTGCGAGAATAGCCGCCTCTTTTTTTTCACGCTTCCCCTTCCTTTCACTCTATGGCAGTACGAACAAAGCATTGTCGTTTAACAGCAGCCAATCACCGTAACCCCACTGCTGCTTCCTGTGTCGTGGAGTTTATTAACATCAGAGGACTCCACGCTAACCTTAATGACGTCCATCACCACCTGGAGACGGCTCGGCCGGCAATGCTTTTTCTAACGGAGACACAAATACGCCGTCCCGCAGACACGAACTACCTGCAATATCCCGGCTACGTGCTAGAGGAGTGTTTCCTCGCGAAAGCCGGGGTATGCTTGTTTGTTAGGGCGGATATTTGCTGTCGCCGTCTACAATGCCTAGAGGACCCTTCCTTCTCTGTCCTTTGGGTACACGTAGATCATGGCTCTTTCAGCCACATCTACATGTGCCTCTACCGATCCCATTCAGGAGACGCTGAGACAACTCGACTCTTCAATTACCTGAGTCAGGCGGCAGACGACGCGCAGGAGCGGTTTCCGAACGCTGAGTTGGTGTTCTTGGGAGATTTCAATGCCCACCATGAGACCTGGTTGGGTTCTCCCAAAACAGACCACGCGGGACGAACTGCCCATGCGTTCGCTCTCACGCATGACCTGTCTCAACTGGTACTCCAGCCCACCCGGATACCAGATATTGCAGGTCAGGCGCCCTCTCTGCTCGATCTGCTGCTGACGAGTAACCCGAACCGGTACAGTGTGTCGATTAGTGCTCCTTTGGGCACCTCAGACCACTGTCTGGTTTGTGCCACAGCTGTTGTTGTTACGCCCCCACGACCCGAGGAGGCAAGACGACGACTGTGGCACTACTCGTCAGCAGACTGGGATGGAATGCGGGAATACTTCGCATCCATCCCTTGGGCTCAACGCTGCTTTGAGAACAGGGATCCATCAGAGAGCGCTACTGCTGTCGCTGGTGAAATCATCCTGGGTATGGAATATTATATTCCATACAGTGATGTCACGAGCGGCGGCAGGAAAAGGCCCTGGTTCGGGCGTGAATGCGCCGATGCTGTTGAACGCAAACAGACAGCGTATCGCGCTTGGACCAGGGCTCGCACTCTCCACGACCCTAACGTGGATCACCTGAAGACAGCGTTCAACCAAGCTACAAAGGTCTGCAAGAGGGCATACTTAAGAGCGGATGCCCAGCGCGTCGCACGGTTCGGCTAGGAACTAATGGCGCATCCTACGGGCAGTCGTAGCTATTGGCGCCTGGCCAAAGCCGTGCAGTCCAACTTCTGCCAGACCATGCTGCCCCCTCTGAGGTATCCGAATGGATCACTGGCTCATCGGCCGCAGGAGAAAGCAGATCTGCTTGCAAATCTCTTTGCGGCCAACTCCCGAATCGATGACTGCGGTTCGCAGCCGCCTAACATTGCCAACTGCGGCTACACCATGCCTGATATATGTATCAGGCAACGAACCGTTCGTGCGATACTGCAGTCTCTAGATGTTCGGAAAGCCAGTGGACCTGACGGCATCCCAGCTGTGGTTCTTAAAAAATGTGCAGCGGAGTTGTCTCCCACACTTACGCGCCTATACCGGACGTCTTACGTCGCAGGCATTGTGCCTGAGGCTTGGAAGGAAGCGAACGTTCAACCGATTTCCAAAAAGGGGGACCGTTCCGAGCCAAGCAACTATCGACCCATAGCTATCACCTCGGTGCTTTCCAAGGTGTTCGAGCGGATTATAAACACCCAAATTGTCCGCTACCTGGAAGATCAATCGTTGATCAATGATCGCCAATACGGCTTTCGGTCTAAACGATCAACGGGTGATCTTCTAGCGTTCGTCACGTACCTCTGGGGTGAGGCTATGGACAAGCACGGCGAGTTTTTGGCTATCAGCCTTGACATAGCCAAAGCTTTCGACAGAGTCTGGCACCGGTCTCTTCTTTCCAAGCTTCCGGCCTATGGCTTGCCCCCTCAACTGTGCACCTGGATTGCAAGTTTCCTGCAGAAGCGTCGTATTCGGGTCCTTTGCGACGGTCGCGCTTCCAAATTTATGCAGGTCAATGCAGGAGTGCCTCAGGGTTCTGTCTTATCCCCTACGCTCTTTCTTCTGCATATCAATGATATGTTGAATCTCGGCAACATACATTGTTATGCGGACGACAGTACCGTGCATGGGCGATATCTCGGACATCCTGGGGGCAAACAGGCTGAGGTTGAGGGGAAAAGGCAGAATCTTGTCGTTGAACTTGACCGGACCTTGGACCGCATCTATGAATGGGGTGCCAAGAACTTAGTCGAGTTCAACGCCAAGAAGACCCAGTCATGCGCGTTTTCAACAAAAAAGTCTCCGTTCCTTCCCCTCCCTTCTCTGAAGAACGCTCCACTGGTGATACGTGACAGTCTCTCTATCTTAGGTATGGATCTTTGCCGCTCCCTTAATCAGAAAACCTATATCGAGAGCGTCATTAAGCAAGCTTCGCGAAAACTCGGAGTTCTGAACAGGGTGAGGCGGTTCTTCACTGTGCCTATTGTATAAGGCACAAGTGCGCCCTTGCGTGGAGTACTGTTCTCATCTCTGGGATGGCTCCGCGCAGTACTTGCTGGACGCTCTCGACCGGTTACAGCGGCGGGCTGTCCGTATCATCGGAGATCCAGAGGTCACGAGTTCACTGGAACCTCTGCAACTCCGTAGAGACATTGCCTCATTGGCATGTTTCTACAGAATATACCACGGGGAGTGCTCTGAAGAGTTATTCCACCTTATCCCGCCCTCCCCTTTCCTATCCAGAACAACGCGTGCTGGGCTCAGATGCCATCCTTACACGGTAGAGTCGATTAGAGCGCGTACCAAAAAGTTTGGGTCCTCATATCTCTGCCGAACGACCAAGGCATGGAATTCTCTGCCAAGGCACGTGTTTCCTTCTTCCTTCAATCCTGGGTTCTTTAAGCGGGGTGTGAAAAAGCATCTTCTCAGGCCGTCAAAGTAGAGACCTCAACATCGCCTCGGCTACTGTGGGGGCGATGTGGAGGCCACTGCTCTTAGACCACACGACTGCTTACCATCAGGTGGAGTGTGGTCATTTTGACGAGCAAAATAAAAAATAAAAAAATTAAAAAAAAACGTCTGTTTGCGCCATAAGTTCACGAGTGTGTGAAAGAACTCACGACCGTTCTTTTAAATCGCCATTTAAATTATTACTCACGTCTATATTGTCACCTAGGTACAATAACTGTACTGTATATTCATTAACTTAACTATACTAGTTAAGTTAATGTAAACTTACCATTCATAAGTGTCACTTTTTGACCTAGATGAATAAAGATATCTTAATTTTGATTAGGTTTCAAAAAAGGGTGGGAACACATCTACCAGACTCATCAAAATTTCTTGGAACAACAATCCATTTCTTAACTAAGAAACCTACTAACACTTCTTCCAACCCGAGCATTGAATCTGGGATCTCACGCGATCTGTAAGACAGTCAACAAAATGCATTTGCCACACGGATAGCTCATTGATTCAGGTGTTAGGTATTGTGGGCTCGCTCTCCACACAAAACACATTGTGTGACTCAAATAGTTACTTAGGATCTAAGTGTTCATTGTATCCGTTGTGTAATATATGTAATTTCCCCCACCATACAGATTATCTTATCTGTCAATTTATTTTCAAAAAATGTATTGAAAAATTTATGTAAATCAGAAAACCGACGAAAATTGATACGCCACGTACAATATCAGCCAATAACCCTTTTATAAAAACATTATTTCGTATGAATAACAATAGTTAAATGTTCATCAATATTAATGAGTTATTTTACCCAGCTTAATACCAACTTTTAATAAACCAACGATAACAAAACCTTTTATTGTTTAATAATACACGAACATTATACACTAATATTACACAAAGATCATGTTGTTTACAATCAAATTTAATTTGCGACACAAAGAACTAAATTTATTAAGCAGATTATTTATATTGCATATTTGCTTTTGGCTGTGACTTTGTACGCGTTTGGAAGTAGGTATCTACATTACTCTTTCGTAATATTCACCTTCTAGGCGGTTTCTTAATACTCGATTGCTAGGCGTATGAATATAAAACATTCACAACTTAGAAAACCGCATTGAATTTTGTGCAATAGTCTTTACGTGATGCGCGTTCAACAGTAAACATAGACAGACATACATTTCAAAAATAATTGTTTTGAATTCTATAGCTTTTATAAAGAATCCTCTCATACCCGTTTGTTTGTTACGCTTGCATGCCTTTACTACAGATAATATAATACTATACAAGTACCTTTACTAATCAACCGACCATGATAAAATTGCGCTTAACGTTGTCAGGGGTACAGAAAAAGGGTGAAAATTTCCTCCAGAAAATATCTGTTTTGATAGAAATTTATTGATATAAATTACATTAACACGAGCGAAACCGTGGTCGTAATCTAGTATTTAATATAATAGATAACGGGTCTTAATCACGTTAATATCTAATTGTCTAAAGCATTAGTTCCCAAAGTGAACCCCCAGGCGTCGACGGGAGACTCGACGTGGGTCTACGTTGGCGTGACAAAAAAATGGGGGTGCACAATTCGTAAGCGGAGGTCCACGGAAATTTATTTGCTTTCGATAGTGAAGAACTAAAATGTTGGCTTGACTTCACCTACAGTTCGACAAGCTCAGCGACTGTTACCTGTAAAAACATGCATTTCGATTTTTCGGAAGAAAATTACTATCAGCTCGCCTACCGTGGTAGGTTCAGTTCCGAAAAATTCTAAAAAAAAGTTCAGCTCGTAGAGATTTGATAAAAAAATGTATTTGCGTGAACTTGTTTAGCTGCAGGGGGTCCACCGGAACCAGCTACATTTTGAAAGTGGTCTATGAGAAAAAAACGTCTGAGAACCTCTGGTCTAAAGGTAATAAACATCTATTTATTTTCCGAAATTTCGACCGCATTGCGTCGATCTTGGTTATGAGTTAACAGCGGTGCCTTCGTACTTTTAGGTTGCGGCAACTATTCTCACTTGGTATTTTTTATTTATATTTATACTATCGATACTTCACCAGATAGCATTATCGAAGTCTACAACTTTTTATTGATTATTTCATTCATCCTTATTATTATAGGAACAAGAAATACATATGCATAGGTAAATAGGTGTTACACAATTTATAATATACACTACTAGCTGACCCGCGCAACTTCGTCTGTTTCACATAAGTGAATATTCCCCGTTCTCGCAACATTTTTAGTTGATGCTCAGCTCCTATTGGTCGTAACGTGATGTTATATAGCCTATAGCCTTCCTCGATAAATGGGATATCCAACACTAAAATAATGTTTCAATTGGAACCAGTAATTCCTGAGATTAGTGCGTTCAACCAAACAATCAAACTCTTTATAATTCTTACTAATATTATAAATTTGAAAGTAACTCTGTCTGTCTATCTGTCTGTCTGTCTGTCTGTTACCTTATCACGGCTAAACCACTCAACCGATTTAGATGAAATTAAGGACAGATATAGTTTAAAACCTGGGAAAGGACATAGGCTACTTTTTAATTATGTAGATACCACGCGGGCGGAGCCGCGTGCAAAAGCTAGTATTAGTATAGATGATTAAATGCTACTATTTAATTATTGTTTTATTGATTGTTTTATATTTAATTTTCATACGATTGTGATAATAATCACTTTTCTTTAATTATATTTTTATTTAATCCAAATTATGTATTCATTTTCCATGCTGCTATGACAGCAGAATATGATGTCACTAAAATAAATATTGTAAGAACTTTTACCTACTTATATTCTGCAAAAATAAATATTTGATTTGATTTGATTTAATAAAAATATATTTAGTTGTATACCCTAGTATGGTAACCTTTTACGAACTGGTGTTATCCTCGTTCTACATGTAATATGATATCGAGAGGAAAGTTCGTAGGTTAACCATGGATTAACGAGTCAACAAGGCAATGGAAATTATATTCCACTTTATTAGTATGGAAACCAGTGTCGCCAAATACAACGTAATTTTGTCTCTTTAACTACCTCGGTACCAGCGGGGAAGTGAATGCAACCGCCGACCGGCCCGGGATTTGAACCCGAGACCTCAGAGTGCCGTAATTCCCGGGTTAGTTGGGTTTTTCTGTCAAGAAAAACTAAAAACCCGAGACCCCAGGCAGTCTGAGGTCTCGGGTTTGATACCCGGGTCAGTTGGGTTTTTCTGTCAGGAAAAACTAAAACCCGAGACCTCGGGTAGTTTAAGGTCGCGGGTTTTATCCCCGGGTCGGTTGGGTTTCTCTGTCAATAAATTTTCAGTATCAGCACGGAGTCTGGAACTGTGCCTAATAAACAGCAATAGGCTTGTCACCTATTACGTGGAATCTGAAAACATGCAAAATATGAGCGTAAAAGACTTCTGCTTGCCCTTCAGGGATATGCGCATGAAAATATGTCGCACCTTCAGTGTAATAAAGGCGTATGTACAATTACGTCGATTTATTTATTGCAAATTCGAAAAGTGCAAGTAAAGATACACAAGCAACTATATTGCCGTAGTGATTTGAAAAAATACAGCCTTTATACAAAAAAATAATTTGTCGCGTCATAATGTCTTTGATATTTTTCAATCATAAATCTTCTTAAATACTTAAAATTTGATAAGAATACACTTAATTTTACAATATGTCCTTGTTTCACTAAATTAAACAGAAGACTATAAAAGTACTTCCAGTAAAGTTAGCATATTCCTTTTTCGCCTTAATTCCACAGCACTGGAAGGCGATGTAGGTATGTATGCATTACATGGTACAAAAGCAAAATCACATCGAATCCTAATTCGCAAGTTACTGGAAGGCGTCAGTTTTTTCATTCATGTTGACCAGCATTATGGCATGCCTATAGCAATAGTATGCCACATCCACCATCTTCAATATTCCATGGCTAAAACTATTGGGGTATATGGTAACTAAAATTTGTGTTGAAATTTGTTCGGAATATTGGTAATCAGCGGCGCTGAAGCTTTTAGCTAGAAGCTAGTTCCAATCTAACAAAATTCTAGTTCTGTAATCTAATAAACGCGATATTGGCTTTGTATATGTTACGTAGACAAAAAAATTCTTTTTTTTTTATGCGACTAATGTGGCATTCGAGTATACCTGCTGGTAAGTGGTCACCATAGCTCTCAAATTTGGAGTCCACAGTACGACGTGCATATAGGAAGACTGGAAACAGTACAGCGTAAATTTACTAGATACTTACAATATAGGTGTAAGACATATGACGATAGCTATGAGGCGAGATGTAAGCGGCAACACTTACTTCCACTCTTTGAAAGGAGAAAAATCGCGGATATCATATTTCTAGTAAAGATAGCCCAATCTAAAATTGACTCTCCCCGTCTGCTCAGCAACTTACTATTAAAAGTACCTACTAGATCGGTAAGAGTACCCTATCCTCTGCATGTTGCTCGCGCCACTACTAATTATAGAAAAGGCTCGTTTTTTATAAGGACTGCGAGTTATATAAATAATGGCCTCGATGGCGTAGTGGTTAGTGTAACCGACTGCCACGCCTGAGGTCGCGGGTTCGATTCCCGCACAAGTCAAACATTTGTGTGCATGAACATGGATGTTTGTCTTGGTCTGGGTGTTTCTATGTATAATATGTATGTATTTACAAAAAAAAAGTATATATGTATGTTTATCCATTGTCTAGTACCCATAGTACAAGCTCTGCTTAGTTTGGGCTAGATGGTGTTGTGTGTATGTGATAGAATATTATTATTATTATTATTATTAATTTAGATAGTCTAGACTTATTCAATACAAGTGCCTCAGGTTATAGGCGTGTTCTTGCCAACCAGTGGTTTGAATCGGTTCAATGAGAGGTATGTTTAATGTTTAATGTTATGTATTGTGTAATATAAAAAATCCTTTATAATCTTAAGATCAAGTACAATAAGTATAAATGTGAAAACGTGTAAATGGTTTTTAGTTATTAAAGTATTTATGTAATTAGCTATAAGTAACTGTAAGTTTTCTGAATAAATAAAAATAAAATAAATAAATAGCCTATGGACACCTGCAACCACTTGCGCGTTGTCGACCCTTTAGGAAAGGAAGTGGGAAGGAGAAGGAGCGGGAAGGGGGAAAAGGGTGATTGGGCCTCCGGCACTCTCACTCACTGAACGAAACACAACAGTAGGAATACTGGTATTTCACGTCGATATTCTGTGAGAGTAGTACTTCCCCGGTCGAGCCGGCCCATTCATGCTGAAATCAGCGAGGCGCTACTACTCAAATGATATACCTATTATATAATTTAAACAGCCTACCCTATCCACCATTCCAATAGTAGGCAGTAATAAAGCTTATAACTAATTTTACTCCACGGATGGCGTAGTGGTGTAAGTGGTTACCTTGCCACTGTTACTACTTCACGTATTGTAAGTTCTAATCCCATATGGCATAAACATTTGTGTTGTCCACAAATTATTGTTCCAAGTCTGTGTTGTTGTGTAGTTCATCAGTTCCCAAAGTGGTCCAGGTGGACCCCTAGGGGTCCACGGGAGACTCGACCGGGGTCTACGTTGGTGTGATAAAAAATGGGGGTCCACAATTCGTAAGCGGGGGTCCACGAGAAAACAACAGATAATATTTTAAGAAGCTCAGCGACTGAGATTACTTGTAAAAACTTGCGTATTCCATATTCAATACCAGTGGTCTCGAATCTACCGAATTGTCGGTAGATTATTACTCTAAAAAAAAGGTCAGCCCGTAGAGATTTGATATTTTTTTTTACTTGCATGAACTTGTTTAGCTGCAGGGGTCCACCGGAACCAGCTACATTTTGAAAGTGGTCTATGAGGATAAAAAGTCTGGGAACCTCTGGTCTAGTTCTTTGTGTCCCGTGTTAGATAGTTTCTAAGAGAAATTCTATCTACCCACAGCACTGATTCGAACTAAATTATACTGTTTTTCTACCGACGAACTGATAACAATATTTTTATGACTTTGTTATTGAAAACACATTTTTGTTTTTTGCAAGCATTCGCTGCAAGCGTCATCTTATTTATCCAAGGAGCAGTGACGTAAAGTATGCTTAAATTGTCCGCAGTAGAATAAAACTAAATGCTCTGGTTACTTTAACTATTTAAAAGTTGACTTATTTGACATATTCTGTTTAACTTGCAACAGTTTATAACATAATATTCTATCACATACACACAACATCATCTAGCCCAAACTAAGCAGAGCTTGTACTATGGGTACTAGACAATGGATAAACATCTTTTTTTTTTAAATACATACATATTATACATAGAAACATCCAGACCAAGACAAACATCCATGTTCATGCACACATATGTTTAACTTGTGTGGGAATTGAACCCGCGACCTCAGGCGTGGCAGTCGGTTACACTAACCACTACGCCATCGAGGTCGTCAAATAACAAGTTATATAGTTTTAAAATACAAAAATTCAATGGCGATTAAAAACAGTGGATGCGTTTCTTGCAGCTGGCTGCACAGTGTGCATGGTGGTTTAAGTGGTCGCCTCACCACTGCCGCTGCCTCGAGTGTTATGGGTAAGTCTGCGTGTTTTTAACGTAGCTCTTTAAATGTTTGTAAAGTCCCCCGTGACACAGGATAAACTCCTAGAGTGAAATTTGTCTTTTTAAAAACTCTATAATGGACATATAGAAAGAATGGACGAGGAAATGCTGACTAAGAAAGTTTATAAGGCTAATGTGAATGGAACAGTCGCAAGAGGAAAACCTCGATCGGAGGCGTTCTGGACAAAGGCCAGGTTAACAGCTCCTTGAACCGACGGGCGTGTATGAGGAATGCGATGAAAGTGAATGAAGCCAGAGAAGTGTGTCAGGATCGTATAAAATGGAAATCCGTAGTCTCTGCTTACCCCACTGGGAAACAGGCGTGAATCTATGTATGTATGTATAATCCCTTTGCTTGTACCTAGCAACTTACCTAATTGCTTTATTTCTCCTTATAAAAAATTGCGAAATTGCAAGGACTTCAAAAATTCGTTAACAAAAATAAAGCTGTTTAACTCTCTTGTACGCCCGATTCTAGAGTATGGCTCAGTCGTATGGAATTCACATTATGACGTATATACAAAGCGTTTAGAGAGCGTCCAGAGGCGTTTCCTCTACCACCTATGTTATGGAGACCGTTTAGCAAAACTAATTTCAAACTACACATTAAGGTTAAAACATTATAAACTAAAAACATTAGCAAGCCGCAGATTGAAACTAGATGCTATATTTCTGCATAAAATTCTGAACGGCATCACAGACTGTAGTGAACTGTTAGGCGCCTTACACATAAAAATACCTAACCGAATTCCAAGAAAAAGTAATTATAACCTATTGGATGTTCCATTCTCAAAAACCAACCTGGGTCATTACGCTGCTGTACCAAGGCTTTGTAGGCAATATAATAATTTATCAAAGTCTCACGATATTGATATTAGTCAACCCTTACCAAAATATAAAACACACTTAGAACGGGTTATTTAAGTTTCACATTGTTTATTTCTTTTGTTAAGTTAATTCCTAACGTGTAGCTTATTTTAATTAATTAATTTTAAATTTTTCTATTTTATGCTTTGTTGTTATATGTATGTGCATGCTGTGGTCTCCTATAACTAAAGGAGTACATTATACAAAACTAATGTCCATTTGTCTGTGCAATTTTGTGTATACTCTTTGTTGGAGATCCTTAATAAATAAATAAATAAAAGACAACTCGCGCACTTGATATACAGCTTGTCTCGCAGATATCTTTACAAATATTTAACCAACTAACACCTTCGGGGCAACTTTTATATTATTGACTCACACAAAATTTTTGTCCCGTATAGGGATCGAACCAACACACGACGCAGTGGCAATGGCAAATCGATAATTTAAACCACTATGCCATTCGTGCAATCGACAAATATATATTATGTCCAGTAAAAAAAAATTCTAACTACTAAAATTTTACGTCCCTTTGTGACTGACTGAATGATAATGTTTTTCTTTTAAACTCTCTCTCTCTCTCTCTATGGTCGGTTCGTCATGTCTGAGGATCGTGATCATCGTTGGATAATCCACACTTGGATCGAACGATTTGCCTCCATCGGTTCCTGTTCATGGCACTTCTGACCACCGAGCTGAGTTTGGTTGAAGATGAGTGCTTTACTTGATCGGTTCATCTGGTTGGGTACCGTCCTCGAGTTCTCTTGCCCTCCGTGTTCCCAACTACGATCAGCTTTTCGAGGTTCTCGTCTCCTCTCCGTACTATGTGGCCGAAGTATGTCAAAATGCGCTGCTGACAAATTGTGGCTAGGAGGATTTTTATTCCAAGCTGCGCAAGAATCGATGCATTAGTGCGTTTGGCAGTCCACGGTATCCGCAGCATACGCCTCCAACACCACATCTCGAATGCATCAATTCTTTTAAACACAGAACAACAATTTGCGGAACACAATTTTTGCTCCCGTGTGGGGAGCGAGGTTACAACACCTAGCGCAGGCGGTTATCACATCAACCACTAAGCCATTCGAGCATTCAATTTAATGATGAATGATTATAAAAGAGTAATTGCATTATATTTAACGGAAAATAATACAGTTAAAATTTAAATGAACATCTTCGCGTATGTACAAACATTTATATACATAACTTCTAAATACGTTTAGAGTAGTCTGTAAATGAAACTCAAATATTGAACATACGAGAAGGAAAACGACATTTAAAAATACATCGAGTGATGTTACTTATTAAAGAAGGGAGAATACCAAATTATTTTAATAACAGATAACAGAGTAAAACAGATTACAATTATAAAGGAAATCATAAAAAAATTACGAAAATATTATGAAGAGACGACATTTTGTTTCAGAGAAATGTAATTAATGAGGATATTTCGCATAAGGTCACATAATATATATTTATAAATCTACTAGATTTTGCCCGCGGCTTCGCTCGAGTAAATGTAGTTTAGGTTAGGTTAGATAACAGTTCTGTACCGGCTTGCACGGCCCCACACGTCTGGGGGGTGGCCTTGGTGAGCAAGGCTATCCCTCCACAGGTGCTGAGGCCCGGCTACCATCAGCCGGGGCGGGATGGTGATTGCTAACGCGACCCCATCCCGCCCCACCCCGTCGTCGGAGGGACTGCTCACCCCAGGTTTTTAGTGTGTATACCGACCCACTCCAGGCGAGGGGGTATCCATAAAGGATTTTCCTGGGTCAAACAAAAAAGGTTATATAACAGTATTTTTTTCTGAATTAATGTCCTTTTCTGTTCCCCTAAGACAAAGTGTATGCGAAATTTCATGATGATCAGTGGAGTATTTAAGGTGTGGAAGCGTAACTAAGAAACAAACAAACTAACATTCGCATTTTTAATATTAGCTAGGATTATATACCGTTTATGCTTACGGTTGTACGGATACAGTCCTAAGTTCGATTTCTTTGGTTGAATAAAATGTTTTCGGATTTGTTCTGTGGTAATACGAATACTATATATATAATAATAGGTAACACGAAGTCCGGTAATATATCATACTAGATGTGCCCGCAGTTTCATCCGCGTTTATAATTACTGCGCCGCTCTCGTGGGTCGTAGCGTGATGTTATATAGCTTATAACCTTCCTCGAGAAATGAGCTATCCAACATTAAAAGAATTTTTGAAATCGATACAGTAGTTTCTGAGATTAGCGCGTTCAAACAAATAAACAAACTCTTCAGCTTTATAATATTATTAGTATAGATTACCAGACTTGGTGCTGCTACTGGAAAAATAAGTAGACTGCAATAGTGTCAGCTGCCTAAGGCCTGACAACCCCTACGGGGATCAGGGGGTTAGTAAACTTGAATATATTATCTACATTATAAACAACTGAAGTATAATAGTAAATATAGCTACATAAGAATACATAAAATAACATATAGAACAAAATATGTTCATTAACCTATAGAGGCGTAGCGGTACAGTGGCGGCCAGATACAATAGATTTTTAATTATGCCTGGCTGTCCAAAAGTTGACAGTGAGTTGGTTACAAAAAGCTCCGATTATATGTATTATCTTTAAAGCAATTACCTAAGCTATTTCTATTGTGGTTTCCATTCGCCATTTTTTCTTCACACGACGATTGTGGTAAGCGGTTTCCGGAAACCTATAATCATTTGCAAAAGTAAAGTATTCCTCGCGCGATGCCAATCTTGGGCAAAGGAATTTAACATGGGATAACAGGCATAAAAGGGATATATACTTAGGCATGCGAGCTGCCGCATCTCTTAGGGGTAAGCTACACAGAAATGGCTTCTGACGCTGCCGTGCACAGGTATTTAGTTACCCCTTTATGGTTTCGAATAAAATATCCTGAACATAAAATAGTATTATATGGCACTAGCGCTCGTATGGCGTATCCACGTAATATACACTACGTTAGATCCAGACACCGTTTCTGTGTGGTTTGCACTTTACGTAACGGGCGAAACGCAGTATATTATTTTTCAATCCTTCGCATCAAGTTGATTGCCTTGAAATTTCAGTTGACTTGGTTCGCTTACTGTATCAAGGATGGACATGATGGCTGAACCAACACCATGTTTAGATTCTATTCGTATCTACATTCTAAGCAAAGTAGAGTAGCAAAAGCAGCGATAGCCTAGTGTGAGACCAATTAGATTGCTACGCAGGTATCCCGAGTTCGATCTCAAAGCGCGCATCTCTGACTTTTCGAAGTTATGTGCGTATTAAATAGTGAATTATTGTTCGCTTTAATGTCATGGCATGTCTGAGAGCTCTCCATTGAAGATATGTGAAGTCTACCAACCCGCAGAATGCCAGCGTGGTATACTATGGCCTAACCCTTCTCACACTTAGAAGAGGCCCGTGCCCAGCAGTGCGACAGTGAAATACAGGGTAGATATTATATTATTATAAAAGAGTTATATATTTTTTTATTCTACAGTTTACACTTTCCTTGCGAGCTGAATTAGTAATTCAGCAGTTAGATCACAGGTTATCTCACCGACAGCACTCTAAACGAAATTCCAGGCGGGTCGAATGAGCCGGGCTGACGACATTCTTGAATGCCGTCAACACGAATCACCCAATTAACTGACCGACTCGATTTCCGAAGTATCCTATACCATTCATGTGTGACGTACTTAGTTCACTACGTCATAAGTCAGTCGACTCGCTGGCCAACGAAGACCTGCCTAACAAACTGTGTCAATTTTGTCGATAGGTATTACTTAACCAGAGTCAACCCGAGTTACAACCTGGATCGAAAACATTTAAATTCGGAGGCCCCGAGTAGAAAAATTGCGAGTTGTCACATCGCTAAGTAAGTATTAATACTCTTGGCCCCGGTTTCTGACTTGAGAAAAGTAGTAAATCACAACTTATTATACAAAAATATTTTTCGGAATCAAATTTTATCAAACTTCTGACAACTAAGCATTTACTTAAGTTTATAATGTTCAAATATTACTCAAATTTAATTATAGTTTTTAAGGAAATTTGATAAAGAAACAAAAAAATGTTTAAGGAATACTAGTAGAGTAAGTTTATGTAGAGTTTAAGTCGTTATCAACATGTAATTCTCAATTCAAAAATCGGGGGTTACATCAGCGGCAATTCCTATAACATTAATTAAGTCCTTTAGCATTCCGGGGCAAGTCAGTTTATTCAAACTGTCAATAAATAATAAGCAACCAAACACAAGTTTAACCTTTTATTTATTCTTCTAGCATAACAGAAACTTAATATAACAAAATAATAATGTTTTTATAACCTATAAAACTACAAAGGCAGGTTATAAGTTCACACTCAGCATCTTTTATTTTACGCTAGCCAAACAAAATTTGTATTCCATCCTTACTAACACTACCCCTCTGTCCTAGGGGCGAACCTTCTTTTGTGTTCTAGCTAATATTATATTTTGGTCTAGACCTATAATTTTTCTAGATATTTTATTTAGTAATAAAGTCAGCTTATTTAGTAGGCAAGGAAATTGATGCTGTATCTTTTCTAGCGGTGATAGTGAACTTAGTTTATGTATAATATTAGTTACAATTTATAATGTTATTATACGTGATTACGCCATAGGCTGTTTTGCAAGTACTTGTGAACCGTTAAAAGGAAAAATCTTTCTTTTTGAGATATTATTGAGTTGTATACTTATTTCTTTTTTTATTATAAATACGTTTTCCTTAAAGTGCTGAACGTTAAAAATGTAAATAGACTATCAAACGTGTTCGGCGAGGACGAACCGCGAACGTGGTCCGCTGTCGGACCATATTCGATTATGTGGCGCACAGTACACCGTATCGGAATTACAATTAGTAATACCGGTACGCAGGTTCGATCGCTTGAAAATAATATTATGGTGTGGTGTAAAGAGCGCACCTTGCCACCGTACCGTGCAGTAGTTCGGCCGCACCGTTTTCGTTCGTCTATTTGCACTTTAAGATAAACGTGAACAGAACAACGCAATTGGCATCGTTTAGTCCTAACAAACATATTCCTCTTTATTCAATTTGAATAATACCTAACGCTGGAGCGAAGAGGTAATCTACATCTACCATTGCCATGTTCCGATGTAATACATTTTTCATAATTTTAATTTTGATAATCTCCGTCTCTGAACCGTCAAAGAACCAAGGTTACCATAGCTCGCAGAATAAGCAAGCTGAAGTGGCAATGGGCTGGCCATATCTGTAGAAGGACCGATGGCCGTTGGAGCAAGCGAGTTCTAGAGTGGAGACCGCGACTTGGTAAACGTAAGGTAGGACGCCCCCCGGCCAGGTGGACCGATGACCTAAGAAAGGTAGCTGGATCAGACTGGATGCGGAAGGCGGAAGGCCGGATGTTGTGGCGTAAAATGGGAGAGGCCTATGTCCAGCAGTGGACTGCGGTGGGCTGATTGATTGATTGATTGAATTTTGATAATGGTTAGAAAATTTCTAAAGTAACAAAGATCGTTCGGTTATATAAAATATATAAAGCCCAACATATACCCTTCTCAAATTCTTTATGAAAAATAATATAATCGGTTTAGTTGCGAAGAAGGAAATACGAGATGATGATCATTACAGTTTTACAAAGGTTTTCAGAGCTATAGTTATATTGTTCACGCATTGATATTTCGGTCGAGCACAGCGAGTCAACAATAGATCCGGTAAAAGCTATTTTAAATATCTTGCATTTCCTCTTAAAAGATTCGTAATGCACTAATCATACATAACCGCTAACGTATCGAGTTCACTACTGCTTATGTATGCTGGTTTGTAACCTTAAATGTACCTAACTGAAAATAGGGTACACTTCAATACAAGTAACTAGTAGTAGAAGCTTCAATAGAAGTATCTTATCTTATCTCATGTTATGTGGGGGCCAGTCAGTGCAGACCGGCGACACTTCGACCCAGTGGGATCTTTTGTGTCGACACTCTCTCAATAACGACTGCCATAGATGTTCATGGCAGTCGGGACAAACGGCTTAACGTGGTCTCCGAGGCACCGCCAACATACATTGTGTTCTATACCATACAAAAATGTAAATTCACAATACCATTCAAACATATCCAACAACGTCGTGTTTTACAACTGTTATTTGAGCCTAAATAAATAAGTATGATAAATTCCACCATGCCAGTACATTCCCATATAAATTTCAGCATCTGAGTGCAATATCCCTGAAGGGGAAGGTCGGTACATCATCCCAGTAGAGGGATGCCCAACATATCGTTGGTGTCACTTACTCAAGTTAAGGTGTTTTCAAGATCACTCTAGGGAAGCAAAGGGTAAGCGCAACTACGTTACCGCTCCAAAAATTACCAAGCCATTTTCAACCTTATGCATAATACATAAGGGTGCTGTGGAAGTGAGATAAATAAATTGTTGTGCATTTTTCTTTTAGTTCTGTTCTCATTTACAGATTGCAATCATCTGAAACTTTACGTGCTGAAGATGCTTTTTTGGATTTTAACACTTTGGATAGAACATTCAACTACTTATGTGAGTTTTGAAAATTTGAGAAAAAATTGCTCGAATGCCTTTTAAAGCAGTAGTTTAACTTTCCTATTTTCCACATAAGATAACATAAGATGTTGGCGGAGTCATTCATAATTTAAAATGGGCATTGATGCCTTTATTTTTATGATGCTGAATTTTTATGATATTATTTTAGTATATTTTTTTGTTATTAAGCTAAGCCTAGACCTACGTTATTATTTTGATGTTTCTAATAGAATGCTTGCGTGTTTCGTGCCTTGTTAAAAGTTTTACTAACTCGCCAGCTGAGTTGTTAAGAATACGTCTGCTATGTCTTGGGTTCGGTTCTCGGGTCAAGCAAAGAATTATTGGGTTTTTGTGCCAAGATGTTTTCAATGAAAACATGAAGTCTGGAACTGTGTGTCCTGTGGATAGACTAAAGTTTAAAAAAACAGCTTCTCTGGTGGGTGCCACCATTGCACGAATAATTTGACGAGAGCATCAAAATTTAAAAAATAGATGTCTTTTCAAATTCACTGTTTTACTCCAAATAATAATACAGTATCTGTGTATTGATAATACATATTATTATGGATGATAGGCCTTTCAGAGTATATATTAATATTAACTGTTTTATTAACTCTTTTTAACGCATAAGTATACAAATTTATTTATTTGTTTCGCAATTGTATCAATGTTTGCTTTGGATTTTTAACTACAAGTCTAACTAGTTGCTAGAAATATTTATATAAAATATATGCTTCTTTTTTAAATTTAAGCAGCATCAAGCTACCTATATTCATGCATTTTGCGATATGTATACTACAATCACAAAAACAAGAAGTCTTTTATTATACAACATTACAAGAACATCCAGAATTAATTAACCCAGCAAAATATATCTTACATAGAATATGTTTAGTTCATTTTGTAAGCGAGATCTCCTAACCCAGGGTTAGTCAGCTAACAAAGAACGCCTAATATTAAAATATTCAAACCGAACTTGCGTATTTCATTTAATTTTGTTTATCCTGTGCTGCCACTGTACTGCGACAACACCGACTCTTTGTTATTGGTTACAGTCCATTGCGTTTTTTGCACGCAGTGATTTTAATGGGGCTACGTGTTCGCGATCGATCGTGAGGCAAACAGGAATAGAAACGTTTATAGATGATACGCTTAACTGAAATCAGAATTGATGTTTATTCCGGCATTGTATCAAGCTGTGTGTGCTTTTGTAAACGTCAGTTAAGCGTAAATTTTACGATATTCGTTATTATTCGCTTTATTAAAATTTATTTTACAAAAGGGGCCTTTGCCTTTGTCATCATGGCAACTGCAAAATCAGCTTTCGTATGTTTGTGTGCGCAATACTCAAAAAGCAGTCAATGGATTTACTGGAAGTTAACTCACAAAGTGAAGTTTTTATACAGGTGCTTTAAAACTGTTTAATAGGACAGTTCGCACGGAAACTGGTAATTTAAAATATCAGTCTGAGCCACAATGAAATATAACCAGCTTTAGCTAGTAAAATGTAAATAACTTGATATTTAAATAAATATCTAATAAGACAAAGTAATAGTAATTGCTAATTTGTTGATTAAAGCTAAATGTCAAGTAAATTATATTGTAAGAATCTCGTACATACTTATTTAATTATATACGCTACTTAAGAAGAAAGGTCTGTTTTTAGAAGCTCCAGATAAAAGAATTGCGCGAGATGACACGCGCATGGTTTTATGTAAATAATAAACAGCAATGGCTTTTTATTATTTTTCACTTTATGTACAGTTTGCGCGAGGCTATGAGGAAATGAATTAACAGTGAGTATCCTTTTTGTGCTCACCAGGTGCCGCTACTAGCTAATGAAGTCCTCTCAACCTGTCAAAGCTGTTGTTAAAAGCATGCAAGCAAGCACGTTTGCTTGCTTGAAAGATAATTAATATAACAATTCAAAAATTAGGATTTCTTACATTAGACCAAAGGTGCCCAGACTTTTTCAAATAAATTTTCGTGGACCTCCGCTTACAAATTGTGCACCCCCATTTTTTGTGACTCCAATGTAGACCTCTGTCGAGTCTTGTCCTGGACCACTTTGGGAACTAATGCATTAGTCTATACTTTTACATATTTTCTAAATTTTCAGCTAATAATGATGCTGTATGTACTACAAGATTATAAAAATGATCGATAGTCTAAGGAAAAAGTCTCGAGATCCTACGGCATTTTGCAAAATGTTCCCATAAAAACATATCTCACGCACTTGGAACAATTCAAATCTTGCAGGCGACTTTACAAACATTATTTCCTTTCGTTTTCTTTTAAATAAGTCAACTACCGCTGTAGGAATAATTCCTGTGTCGCGAGGAACTTTACAAATATTCAAACAACGGACACAAATAAAACCCAGACTCGGAACAACCATTTGTGGATCACAAAATTTTTTGTCCCGTGTGGGATTCGAAGCCACAACACTCATCGCAGGGGCAGCGCGCCAAGTGTTGTGGGGAAACATTAAGAGGATACACTGGAAAAATGCACTAACTTTCATCTAATAATATAGGACTATGAGAAGACGAATTAATCTAGAATTTTGATATAGGTAAATTGATGTCTTTAACTAGAATTTCTTAGCTCAAAAACACGATATTGTGATTTTGGCTCGATCATAATTGTTATCGAAAACACTTCTTAAAAATGTTTTTTTTGAAATTACAAGAAAGTTACACTACCTATCATTATGCTTAGGAATTACTTCGTAACATCAATATTAGTAATTTGCTAGCTCATTATTTCCATAACTAAAACCAATCAGTTTTAAATACTATTTTAAGATTTTAACAAACATATTCTAAGCGCTCTCAATCATTGCGGGCGCATCGCAATTTTAGACCTTATGACCGCTCTTTAACGATTGATACACAATGAGTGTCAATGAGTACGGGCGTCGCGTTTCACGGTGTTCCCTTAAGACTGCGCCGAGCGTAAGACGCGGTTGGACTGAATGACAGAGCTCGATATTTAAATCGGCGCGCGGCCGCCATAGTAAAATTGTATGGAGGATTTAAAGTGCTTTTTTGATAAATATGTATCTTTCACAACCAATAACTTAAATATTTGGGACGGACAAATTGTAATATAACTATTTATGTTTCGTTTAAGCTGTAAAATAGGATAGATTTCTACTGTTATAATCTAAAAATCACTTAATACGAGCTTACGTTTATGCATTTTTCGTGCAAATTTGCGTTATTTTGTAGGCGAAAATATTAATTATTTAAAGTTTTTAACACGGAGTAATTGTAAACACATTCATTGTTATGGTAAATGGATATTTTATATTTGTATTAAACAAAAAGTGTTGATTTTATCAACTTAATGGTGACCGCCTGTTTTGGCACATTTCGCTCGGCGCAGTTTTAAACACTAAGGAATTCTAGACTTATCTAGTCTAGTCTCACGCCTATATCTTTAAAGTGTAGGCTACAATATACTACAACCACATTTCGCCTGTTATGGTTTTAGAGACTATATTCCAGACTCCGTGCTGCGTACTAAGAATTACTTAACAGAAAAACTCAATAACACATTTTCTAAACGATACACCATCTTTCTTCTTTCTTATTTTTATTTTCTTGTGGTTGATGGCCAACCTGTTGTCAAGAGTTGTTCAAGCCGCCTGTAGGCCTCGGACATGGCTTAACGACTGCTGTCAATTTGACAACAACCGGGACCGACCTTTTACGTGCCCTCCGAAGCACAGAGACGCTCAGATGAAATACCACTGAGCGGTCACCCATCTATATACTGGCCGCACCAAACGTTGCTTAACCTCACTAATCGTTTACCGATCAGTGACCATGATCACCATCAAGGCAGTCCATAAAAATACTATGCCATCCGTAAGGATGGCATAGTATTTTAGTATAACAAACAAACTCATATTCGCATTTAGAATATTAGTAATAATATTCTAAATGCGAATATGAGTTTGTTTGTTACCCACGCTTTTACGCCAAAACTACTCACCGATCATCCTGATATTTGGCATACACGTAGTCAGAGGTACAGAAAAGCCATATGATACCTATTTTTTATCCAGATAAAAAGAAGACAAAGACAAGATAGCAGTCAAATGACTATTTTAATACTATTTGGAACTATATTTTTTTGGTAGAGTCATGAAAAATATTACTCTGATAGCCTCAAGGAGCCTCGCAATGTTTTTATAGTATAACATTTTGTACCGCACACGCTGTAAAATATATTGACGTTAAGTTTAAATTGTAATTGATTTAGTCGCCAGCACTTCGCTGGTCAGCGCTAACCCTAATAGGTAACTAATCTCATTGAAAATAAGCGAGCCTTATAAAGTTGATATTACACGACTCATCCAAACTCAGAACAATAATCTGTGGATCACATACATGTATGCATGCCTCGTGACAATATTTTTTCATTCTAAGGTGGCAAACAAGCATACGGCCCACCTGATGGTAAGTGGTCACCGTAGCCTATAAACACCTGCAACACCAGAGGCATCACTTGCGCGTTGCCGACCCTTTAGCAAAGGAAGAAGAGAGAAAGGAAGTGGGAAGGAGAAGGAGCGGGAAGGAGGAAAGAGAGTGATTGGGCCTCCGCCACTCTGACTCACCAAACGAAACACAACAGTAGGAATATTGGTATTTCACGTCGATATTTTGTGAGAGGGTAGTCCTTCTCCGGTCGAGCCATACATGCTGAAATTAGCGAGGCTTAACTACTCACAAAATTATGAAGTACTAATGGTATAAAAGTACTTTATAATTCCATAACGCAAATCAAACATCACTGCATTGACTGGGTTGATCCCCACCGAACAACAATTTGAATGATCCATAATTAGTTGTTCAGAATCAGAGTGACCTTTGTTGAAATGTTTGTTAAAACTGCCATGGATATAGTATTTATTTCTAGTGTCAGAGATATCTTGGAGATACGTAATATCCTTGGATATCGACACATTCGTCATAGGCAATGCATAAATACACATGCATATTAGATTGATAGGTACCTAAAACATTACCTAGACAACCAAGCTAACTGTAGAGAAGCCTCCTTGTCTGTTCTTAGTGAACTAGCTATATATGTATATAAATATAATACATATTCTGCTCTCAAATTAGCTATGTCTGTAAATGTAGAAACATTTAATAATGTAAATTCACAAATAAATAATTTCTAAATTTATACTAATATTATAAAGTTTGTTTTTTTGTTTGTTTGAACGCGCTAATCTCAGGAACTACTGTTCCGAATTGAAAATTCTTTTAGTGTTGGATAGCTCATTTATCGAGGAAGGCTATAGACTATATAACATCACGCTACGGCCCACGGCGGCGGCGCAGTGAACATAATCGCGGGTGAAACCGCGGGAAAATCTAGTATTACTTATAAGTTAATAACACAAAAGGTCACTCAGTTAAATAATTAGGTAGTTACCTATTACTTATACAATATTTAATTAATCAATATTATTATCAACAAATATTATTATGTTTATATTTGATTATTAACCTGTCAAGTCTTGGAATGCCAGGAATAATTAAAAACCTATTGTGTCCGGCTGCCGATGTGCTTTTGCGACTCAATAGATTAGGTGTTTACTGTAGGCAATTTTTCGTTCGTAACACCAATCACGCAATGTTGCCAGCTCGTGCAGGATATAGTTTTATCAAGAAGCCTGGCTACCTACTCACAAGAACACAACACAAGTTTGTTTGATTGCCATAAAGTTTAAATGGGCGTCTACTTCGTGCTACCATTCATAACTGTACACTATTCTCTAATGTGTGAGTTCACTCTTCTTAATGTGGACACATATTTGATTTAAAACTTGGACCTCATTACAGTACACATTTCACAAAATATTAATATATTAATAATTAATAATCTACCACATACACACAATACCATCTAGCCCAAACTAAGCAGAGCTTGTACTATGGGCACTAGACAATGGATAAACATACATATACTTACGTTTTTTTTGTAAATACATATATAGTATACATAAAAACATTCAGACCAAGACAAACATCCATGTCCATGCACACAAATGTTTGACTTGTGCGGGAATCGAACCCGCGACCTCAGACGTGGCAGGCGGTTACACTAACCACTACGCCACCGAGGCCGACAAATATATATTTACAATCAGGGTTGCCACACTTATTTACATTCGGAGATAAAAAGTAGGTACTATAGAAAATTAAGTAGGTAATATTTATTTGACCTGCTGTTTTATTTTTAGATGTTTTGCTGCTTCTAAAATGAAACAATTATTTATAATCAAGAATCGACTTCACCGCATATTACAATCTATGTCTATAATTATATACTTGAATAAATATTTTGTTTTTATTACAATTAGGGACAAAACTGATGTGTTCTATTTAAGTAAACTTGTAAGTATCTAAAAGTCGACATGGGCAAAATTAAGTATTTGATGTACTTAATATTAATAATATTAATATTACTATAAAGTATAAAGAGGTTCACCCTTAATAACGTACAATACTTTATTATAAACTAGGGATGACAACCCTATTTCCAAAACAGTTTTGAAATATGCACAAGGCCTATATTTTAATATTAACAGTGCCCTCAGCGTTATTAAAATCGTACGAAAAAGTGTCCACATTAAGAAGAGTGAGCTGACTCATTAGTTAGAGAAAGTGTACAATATGCGGAAATCAGATACGATAACTAATACGGAATAAACCAGAAGCTATGAACTATGTCCATAAACAAACGTATTTTATCCTTGCTTCCACTTCACCCCAACGTAATGTCACTAGCACAAAGGCGGTTGACCATTTTTGGGGTTGTCATTAACCCCATCAAATATTATATTCGATATTGTCATTATAATCTTAAAAAGCATGTTAAATAATATTCTTCGTTAATGCTTAGGTATATAAAATATTATTTTCACTAGAATAAATAAATAATAAAATTCAATAAATATATTAAATATAAACTAAATAATACTTAAGTATATAATAATAATAACAAAATAACATGATTTCTTAACATAATAATATTAAATGATGTAAAATAAAAATATATTTATAATGTGCATGAATGAATGAATGAATTTATTGTTTCACTGATCATAACATAACATACATAAGATACTATTTTAATGTTGTAAAAAAGTACATGTTAATTTTAATTAAGAGAGCAACATCTTGTGCCTTGTGCTCAGAATAATTATTTATTTTTTCTACAAAATAAATGTCCAACAAGAATTACACATGCCTACATTCAAATTAATTCATAACAGTTACAAAGACTTGTGCATTCTTAATTATACAGATATATCTCAAAAAGTTTATGCATAAAAGTGGAATAAATTATTTAATGTATACTGGCAACCCCAAATAGTAAAAGTCATATATTTTTTGAAAATTATGGTATTTAAATTAATTATTATTAAATACAAAGACATGTTGATGCGTTACTTAAAAATATAATGTGATCCCGATCTCGATTTTATTTAGACCCAAAAGCATTTTATTTTATAGGAATTAAAAATGAGAGCACAAGACATAAGTACACACGATGCGCGCGCATTTATTAGATTAACCGTCAAAATGTGAAATCATCATTTTAGTGAGATTTAAAATCACACTATTTCGGTGTGATTTAAAAATCCAACCCTCATTTTTGTTTGCGCGTTGGCGGCATCTGATTTATCCCATATTCTGAGTACCTACTATACTTATAATTCAAATATCATTATTTGCATTGTGTGTCAGATGACAACTTTACGTTCAGAAAGGTGACCATAGTCAAACGTAGTAGAGCGCATCTATGATTTAAATCTTCGTATGAGTTGACACAATTATTATTGCCGATGGCTCGCGTTGATACGATTATTGCGTACGCTCTCGGTCACGTAAAACTATTCCCATCTATGGTTTCTAATAATACTAGTTTCTGCCCACACAAATCCTACGGGAACATAAACAATCCTATCGGGATAATAGGAAGGATAATTCGGTTAATCCAAACAATATCTACTGATATTCCAAGTTTCATTCGAATCCGTTCAATGGTTTACGCTTTATTGAATAACATACATTCAAACATCTTTACAATATACAAATATTTATAAATAAGTTTTAATATAAATACCCTTTGATGGCTACAATATCCAATCCTATGAGTAAACGTGCGCGAACATTGGCTGCACGTGAGGACACCGTCGAAGTAGTCATAAAAGATGGCTGCTGTTGGTTTAGCCAAGCGAGAGCTTATCATCCTTGCTCCTTTGGTAATAATAATTAGTAGTAGTCACCGTAGCCAAAATCAGCTGGGAAGTATATATATATATATATATATATATATATATATATATATATATATATATATATATATATATATATATATATATATATATATATATATAATATAAATATACATACATAATGGAATATTAAATACAAACGTACGACTCGGCAAACGTAGTGTAGGACGCCCTCCGACCAGGTGGGATGACGATTTGCGAAAGACTGCAGGCAGATGCTGGATGCGGCAAGCTGAAGACAGGGCGCTATGGCGCTCTTTGGGGGAGGGCTATGTCCAGCAGTGGACTATCATAGCCTGATGATGATGATGATGATGATGATGATGAATGGAATATTATAACCATTATGGAAGCAATAAAATATTGAGTTTTGCTCGCGGCTTCGCTCGCATTTATCTAGATTTAGTCAATAAACTATCCCTCGGGAACATAATGTTTTTCTGGATGACAGGTACCCAATATCCCATTGTATATCCCTATCAACGTGTATGCAAAATTGTATAATGATCGGCCCAGTATAAATACTAGTCCGATCATCATAAAATTTTAGGTGTGAAGGCGTAACAAACTAACTTACATTTGCATTTATAAAAATAAGTGAGGATTGAGTAAACATTAACAATTATAAATTAGTAGGTTATAAAAATATAAAAGTTTGTATGTAAGTATGTACCTATATTTAAACTCGAGAAATACAGGATCAATCAATCAAATTACATTAATAATAATAATAATACCCCTCTGGGACAGTCGTTATCTCCTTATGAGACTAACGCGATACCGGAGGGCATAGTATACTAGCTTTTAAACTTACACCTTCGCCTTGTGATATAAACAAAAAATTTATCACCAGGTTAAATAAAAGCGCACAAACCGCAGGGCAGCTTGTGGCGAGCTGAATGTGAGTGGCGACACTGCGGTCCTGAATGCCTCAGAGAGTCGGTGAGGGCCTCGTCCCCAGTTTGCCGTTACTGGTTGGCTGGGGTGGAACTTCAAGAGCGCCAGTAGGACTCTCAACTCTGGCTTGCCTTGATCGGCCGGTCAGAGGGGGGCCGCTAGAGCTACATGCTTAGGGATGGAAGTGTCATTTTCAAGGGCATAGCTACGGGGAAACCCACTGCGGGTCTCCGTTTTCACGAGACCCGTGATGGTGAAACCGGCGCCGCACCGCTCGACATCCCTAGCCGCTCGCATCGGTGTTGCCCTCTGCTGCTGGCTTGTATGCCTATAGTGGCTATTTAGGGGGCCCATCTAGTGAGTTGACGAGTCACCGTCTGTCCATTCGATTGATGCTATTAGAGTATTCAGGGCAGACGCCGTTTTATCATCCATAGTTACCAATATACCAGTCCATCAAACACCCATACCCATAGCCCATATATTAGAATCCATACGTAGCAATAGTCCTACGCTTGCTGCGGCTAGTGCCGCTGTAAGTGTTCCATCCCACCTTTGATTAAAACTCTCGAAGGGCCTCTTCACGTTGGACCCATGTCTCCGTGTAAGCCTCCCAAAGGGCCGGGTATTTTCCTAACGTATTAGGAATATACCCGTGAAAGAGAAACAAATAATAATAATAATATATATATATATCTTTATTGTCTAAAATCAAATCATCGTTACATAAATCCACTTATAACACTAAGTAGTTAAATCTAGGTCTAACTGCAACAGCCATCAGAGCTAACCCCTTACACTCCCGTGCTAGTTGTAAACTGTGTTACAGGAATGTTAAGGATAATCCCAAACAGCACAATTTACAGCGGACAAAAATATACCCGTGCTATATTATAGTGGATTTTGAATTTACTGAAACCCCAAACCAGGTATGCCTATTTCTATGGGGAACAGATAAAAGTAATAAAAATGAAAACTTTAAAAATGCAAAATATGAGGTGTGTGAAGTGTGTAATTTATTATGTGTGTGTGTGTGTGTGTGAGCGTATGCATGTGATAGATTATTGTGTGTATGCGTGACTTATGCAAGTTTTTCATAGTTCCGTTTTATTTTTTATTTTTTTGGTTTAAGGTATGAAAGATGCGTCGAGACATTTTGTGTTATATGTGAGTTATTATATCAATATATCGAGTTCAAAAGATTTTCTGTGTTTATGTAGGATTGCTTTTGGAGCCAAGTTTTTAGTTTTATTCTGCACTGATAGTAATTTAGTGGGTAAATATGTATGATTTTGTTAATTTTATTATAGAGATTACCACTAATGACTGTATAATGTCGTTTGGCCAGTGTAGTTTTGTGTCGTATCCGGGGACAAACTCTATCTGATCGTCGTTTTTTACTATATATACTTGGATCATATGGTAACTTTAAGTGTTTCTTAAGAACTACTTGTAGCACAAATATTTTACATTACATTTATTATATTAAAAGTAAACTACTTGAAAGGGCTTTAATCGCTTTGTTTATTTTAAAAAATACTAATACTAATTTAAGGTCATACCAGTATTATAAAAATAAGCTACGCGTAAAATTCGTATAAAGTAGTTTAATTCCAATGTATTTTATTATTCGCGTAAACTTAATATAATAGTATTTTCAACAAACTTTTCATGACTACAAATAGTAAGGTACTGCCATATTATTGTCGCGTAATTAAGACGTGAAAGCGTAATAAATAGACAAACTCATATTCGCATTTATAATATTAGTCAGGATTTTGAAGAAACCTTTCTCATACAAATAATAAATTACTGCCTGGTCTTATTATTCCTAAGTATATAAGTCTTACTATTAAAGTCTAAAATCAATGTGAGTTCTTTCTCGAAGTAAATGCCGTTTAAATCCTCCTTACTGAGTATACAAAGCGTGATACTGGACGAAAAAAAAAAGGTTAGAAAAGTCCATTTAAATAACCAAACATAATAATTAATATCATTATACAAACTTTTTGGAACGTGTCAATGTTCGAACGTACCATTCGAATTTCAAATTGTCACTGAATCAAGACGCGTCAGCAGGCTTGATTGACATTCTTGTCGATGTTTTATTGGAAAATTTTATTTCATTTATGAAACATGGCGTCTTTTTGCATAATATGATTTTTCTTTGTGTTATTTTGTCTCGTGAAAGTGTAATAATTGAATAGGATTTAAAATGTGATATTTGGTACTGGTTTAAGTATTCGTTGTTTCTATTTCTGGTCTATACAGCGGCGTCGTTTTTAGTATTTGAAGAATTGTTTATTGCTATAAAATATTGTGGCATAGCTTGCGAAAAATTTATTGAATATTGGTGGTGTGCATATTTGCTGTCGAATATTTTTAATAACCGCAATCCAAAGCGGCGTAGATAAGATTCTTTATTTTTTTAAATATCTTTGTTGATAAGAGTCATGTCTATAGCGTCGTTGCTTACGTGAGTTTTGTCAGTTCGTTTCTGATCTTGATCAAATATTTTGTTTTGTTTATAGATTAGCACTTTGGGTATACTTACATTTTTCGTTTTATTTTCTAAAAAGTGCAAACCACGATTAGGTACATAGATCGGTCATGAGTTGTCAAATAATAATCTAATAATAGGAAACAGATTAGTAATAATTTTTTTACATAAGGATTACTTACACAAGTGTTCGTAACATGTAATCCCCTCTACATTATTATTATTAGTACTAACGATTATATTTTTATAAAAGAAATACCCTTATATTATAAACATTAACCCATACAAAAGTAATAAATAACCAGATACAATCATTACGACCTTTTTTAAATATATATAACTAACAAATCTAATTAGATAAATTAAACAATAACGTATTAAACAATATTAAACAATAACATTTCATTTCTTTTCATTTAAACAATAACGTAAGTAATTTATTTTAAACATTTTTAGCAATTTGGGTTTCAAATTACTAGTATACTTGTTAAGCCCTCCAGCTAAGCTAGAATGCTTGGGTTAGGAGTGGATTCACGTCGGTAGTGCAATGTGTGGGATTCGAATCCGCGACCTCTCGATCACAAGTCCAATGCTTTAACCATTGGGCTACCGCCACTTCAATATTATTAATTCTTCTGGCTAACAATGTCTAATTCCTAGAATACGAATCTAGTGTTCTATTGCCGTCCAGTCCCTCAATATCTATATTCTGTCCATTCGTTTTTCTTTTTGACTGCTCACGCCTATGAATTAGTTACCTTTTTTTTCGGAATAATGTACTACAGTAATGTCGCACTTGATTGACGGGTAACGCCCACTTAGTAAAGTGCCCTGTGCATAACAAACAACCACAAACTATAAAACAGGTCTTGAAATAAGATAAATCGATCATATGAAAAAAATAATTTGACTTTATGTAAGTAATCCCTGTGGTTGTAGCGTGATGTTATATAGCCTATATGATATTATATAGCCTTCCTCGATAAATGAGCTATCCAACATTAAGAGTTTTTCAATTCGGATCAGTAGTTCCTGAGATTAGCGCGTTCAAACAAACAAACTCTTCACCTTTATAATATTAGTATAGATTGTTCCTGTAAATAAAAAAAAATGAAAATGTATACAAACCAAGTTGATGTTAAATTTATTAAATTTATCACATAATTACTCACTCAATGGAATAAGTAACACATTTATCCATATTTTCAACGTTTTCACATGATATCTTAGTGTATTTTAAAGCAATTGGCGTTTGATTAATAAATAATTATTTGATTTTAAAATCTTAGACGATAAGTGAGGTTATATTTTGTCAGATGAAAAAATATCTATAATTTAAGATTGCATAAGGCTGTACGACAAAAAATAGTTTGTCGTAAAATTTTTAGTAATTGATTAGTTAATCGAAATTTGTTCAACATAAAGAAAGTTAAAATTAATTTGCTATAAAATACACGGTATTTAAAATTTAAATTAATCTCTCAATAATATTTACTAATTATTCCTTAGGTTATTTTTTTAACAATGTAAAATTATGTACCTTGCAAATGTTTTTTTACTATATATCTACTATATTCTGTTTAGTCAACTGCGGACATCGAATGATGGCCACAATTATAGCGCGGTGAGATATAATTGTAGCAGTGTTTGTCATTTCTAAGTCTTTCGCTGCATCAAATCGAATGATTCGATTAGATAATTAATTGATTTACAATTGACGCTACAATTGGACATCACTTAAATGCCTATGGTCATGTCAATGAACCGTTTGTATACTTTTTGATTTTATTGTATTGAAATTAACTATAACTTTGCACGCGTTTGTGAAATTTAACTTTAAAACGCGTGATTAATAAATAAAGTCTACATCGTTTAAATCAAGAATATACTTGGAAAATCACATACCTACCTACTTATTTATTTAACAAATTAGCTAGGTAATTAGGCATACAAATGAAACAAGTAAAATTATTAAATATTATTTATTACAATGATTCATCAGACTCTTCTCCATAATTTACACTGGACTCGTCAGTTGAGTCCTAGGTTACCTACATGAATAATCAATAATTGTTCATTTATATTGTCAATTGCAACGTTTCGATCCTAATCAGATATTATTATTTGTCTTGTCCTCTCCACGACATTCACCCAGTTTTCAGGTGTCACATCATTACACGCATTATTTAATAATTGCATCATTTTACTCGCTGGAAACGGCGGCGTTGTTGTTTTTTGCTGCTTTTCCTTTGATTTGTGCCCATATTAATTAAAAAACATTATAGACAGTGATAAGGTGGGATTCTAATAACAGTATGTCCATATTCCGCTGCCATTTCATCGACGACGTATCTTTTAAGTTGACGTTTCGAATCTAAAATTCATATTAATTCTGCTTTAAAGAATGAGTTGTTCACATCCTCGCCAATATCACGAAGCCAGTTAATAATTTCGTGTTTGGTGTTAGCTTGCGTTGGCATTTTATTTATTTGCCGAGAATGGTAGGGGGCGCGTTATCCATAAATATAATTGAAGGTTCTTCCAGTAACGTCAACATTGCCCTGAACCAATTTTCATATACCTCTGCATTCATCTCTTCGTGATAGTCGCCAGATTATTTTGATTTGAAAGTGAGTAAAGCATCTGCTACAAATCCTTTTGCAGTGCCCGCGTGGCAAATTATAAGCCGTTCGCCCTTGCCTATAGGCACAGCCGAAGTGGATGCTGCAGTGTCGTCAGTCCATGAATTCGATAGAGTATGATTGGCATTGAGCCAAGTCTCGTCGGTGAAAACCACATACGACCACATTCGACGATTTGTATGGCTTTCCTTAGGAAGTCACATCTAGCCGGCACTATCGTGACGTTCCAGTAAGATTTTCCTCTTATCTGACTTTTTGAAATAAAATCCAACTTGTCTTAGCACTTTAGCTAGCGACGATTTTTGCCACGGACCAAACCACTATTCCTATGTTGTCTTCTTATGATACTTAAATCCGTCATGTAATAACTCTTTTTTATTTTAATATAATTTAATTTATAGCCTAATGGGAAACCATTGGACTGCCATCCAGAGGTCTCGGGTTCGAACCCAAGGCGCGCATCTCTGACTTTTCGAAGTTATATGCGTATTAAATAATTAATTATCGCTTGCTTTAATGGTGAAGGAAAACATCGTGAGGAAACCTGCATGTCTGAGAGTTCTCCATAATGTTTTCGAAGATATGTGAAGTCTACCAACCCGCACTGGGCCAGCGTGGTGGACTATGGCCTAACCCTTCTCACAGTGAGAAGAGGCCCGTGCTCAGCAGTGGGACAGTTTAATACAGGGCTGATATTATTATATTATTAACTACTTCCATGATCGACGACAAGCCGTTTTAAATAATTAATTTTAAATGTTAAGAAGCATATAAATTAATAATAGCGTGACAGACAACTGACATTAGGTAGTTATGGTTTATGATTTAGCCAAGGTAATTGGCAGTGTTTGATAAAATAAGATTGCATGTGGTCACCCATTTTTCTATGAATTTTCAGACATGTTAGTTATAAAAAATACACTTTGCAAAAAAAGCCTGGAACAGGGATTAAAGTGGACCTAAAGTGCAAAAAGATCCATCAATGGATTTTTACAATGGATTTTAGTGGATAGTGTGATAAAACATTGGTAGTCACTTAAGTTTATCATATCTAGATAATTCACTTAACTGCACGGATGGCGTAGTGGTTTAAGTGATAGCCTCATCACTGCTGGCGCATCGATTGTTGTGGGTACGACCATTCAAGACCAAAATTTGAGTGATCCACAAAAAGAGTTGTTGCGAGATTGGGTGCTCTTTGTGACCATTGTTTGAACGTTTGTAAAGTCCTCCGTGATACAGAATTTATTTCTAATGCGGGAGTTGTCTTTTAAAAGAAAAAAAGACTATATTTATTATATATAGTTAATACACCTTTCGAACTATAACCGACACTTAAAATGTCTTGCTGGCGCCTTGAGTATAGCGCGCTTCAAGCGTTTAATGTCACCCTTCAAGTGTCATATCACGCAACGATTCGGAGGCGTTTTATTTATTTTTTTCCTTAGAGGTTGTTCGTTCGTTCCGACACAGTGTGGTACATGTTTTTCTAATTATTGTTCTTACTAAACTAGGTCTTAAATGCTTTAGCTTTACAATATACTGCATAGACGGTGCAGTGGTTTTTTTGGTCACCTTGTCACTAACAGTAGGCGGAGTGTTATAGGGGTTCGGTTCAATTCCGTTGTTTCGAGGTTTGTAAGTGTAATGTTCTCTGCAATATCTACATTTAACGGTAAATTACAAAAGTTTGTCTTAACATTATTTCAATTTTGGAAACCTATATAAATACTATCAACTTGTTTATAGAAGAAATCATAATTTTTAAGTGCGCATAACTTAGAGCTCGATCTATATAAAATATGATTTTGATTGCCAGTTTCCTTCTTCTAATTTACTGATTCTTGTACAAAATACGGCTTACTCCTCGTCGTACCACTAACTCGTGCCACCAGTGGTACAAGAAGGAATTTCATTTTCTCTTGGTGCCAACGATTGAAATTTTAATGTGACGCCATGATATGCTCTACTTACATTACTTAATCCTAACTAATCCTATGGTGTTGGTAATCCTAATGAGTTGGTTTGTTTGTTACCTTTTCACGCCTAAACCACTGAACCGATCATTCTGAAATTTTGCATATACATTTTCAGGTGTACAGAAACGGACATAGGCTACCTATCATCCCGAAAAAAATAAGTGTTCCCGAAGGAAACAACAATAACGTTCTTATGATAATAGATGGCGCCATGTATCTTTCGAATCATGATTGAATTATATTATTACAAGCAGAGTACAACCCGAATTGATTGTCAAATTCTAAATTAACTCGAGCGAAGCCGCGGGCAAAATCTAGTAAAATTATAAAATAAAATACAAACATCTTAATGTAGGCAAAATTTTATTCAAGTTAGGCCAAAAATGACAAATTTTCTATGGTAAATCAATAAGGTTGAAAATCGCGTGCACCCATTTTTTCAGTATAAAATCTTTAAAATAATCTTACACGCAATTGTATTTTGTTCTCCCGATATTCTTTTATTTTTCTAACAATAAACCTTTTGTAACTATCAATATGAATAAAATTGAAGTACCTACTAACTTACTTAAAATTTTTCTTCTACGTTCCTACCGTAATTTTCCAAAAAATGCCCAACACTAATTTCATTGGTTAACAATTGTATTTGAGTTGATAACACAAAATCATCTTTCTTTATGTAGTGCTTGTCTGCCAATTATAAAGTTTTGTTGAAATTTCAAATTTTTGAAATTCGTAGTAGCCGCATCATTGAATAAAACATTTAATAGTGTAAGGGTGTCGACCCACGACATGCGTCAGTACATTTACCATTGCACTGCGTGCATACAACGGAAATTATAGCCAGTAGGTTCTGTACCGCGGAGTCGGACAGTGTTGTCTCTAACATAAGAACATTTACCTAAAATAAATGTATGTACTGTGTTGTGAACATTATAGACTTGGTGAACAGTTTATTGCCGTATCATTTCTCACCCCGTAGGCTGACCTACTCCACAGTGGTGACCCCGACGTGATATCTTATATCGGCCTTCGATAGAGTGGTCATTAGGAAAGGTGACTCCTTGTAGTCGCTGTTGCACGCCTGCATTCTGGATATCAATGGGTCCAAAGCCTAAAAGACTGGCATTTGGAACTAGGTTAGCTGGAACTAAATCCGCAGGTAATGGAGCATAATTAGGATCATTATGTTGACTAATGATTACTCGGTTAGCAGTAACTAAAGGGCACACATAAGCCTCATACACATTGTGAGTGTGGGCGTTCACAGCACCAAAAGATCCAGAGTCTATATCCTCAACCGGTCTAAGTGGGACAGCTATGGCCGGAAGGTTAAGTTTTGAGCTCATATTTTGACGGGTGTATTATCGATTGAAAATTAGGGTGTTTTTCGATATTAAGTCAAAATAAGCTGCAAAAATAAATTTTAAATAAAAAAAAAATCTGTGTATTTGGAACATAAAAAGGTAAGTTTTCACCAAATTTCGAGAAAATAATAATCTTTTTGCAAAAGATAAAAATAAAAAACCAAAAACTTGGTTATTTGAATTTTACATAAATTTTGAGGTTATGTGAAAAAAGTGTCAATACAAAAGTTGTAGATCTTTTTATTACCTACAACTTTGCTATTTAACTTTTTTCCATAGAACTTCTAGTTTTGCCGGAAATCGAGATAAACCGATTTTTACCCTTAGTGTCCCCCCACCCCCCCCCCATCCCCACCCACTTCCCGTCCTCAGATCGCCCGTAAATTATTTTTCCTTTAATTTTTGTTATATTCTCTTCTTTTTCCAATATGTTTCATCCTACTATTATCTTTTTTGGTTTCAAAAATTATCGACCCTGGTCTATGTGTGTGGTGTCGTGCTGGCTATCAATTGCTTTCGAAGCCATTTCCGCATCCTGCAGTTACAGCGGTGTAGTATGACGCACGCTGCTCCGACTAATAATATACAGATAATCACCATTAACATACTGCTAAATTGATTCATCTTGGTTCCAATCTCTTGTTGGTCATTTTTGTTAGATAACATTTATTTTCCACATAATGGATGGCAGACGCCTAGAGAATATGTGCCCTAGTCAATCCGGTGGTAACCGCCGTGGACGAAGGGATGCTCAGCGTGGTTTCCAACACATGGTAGACCGTGAGCAAGTTCGCGACTGGGCTTTTCAGCCCCCAGCATACGACGTCAGTCGTGAAAGAAGAGCAACTGTGCCCAACAGGCGGCCGCAAGGCTTCAAGAAGACCATAGAAGAAGCAAAAATGGAGAAGATTAATGCCTCCTGTCCCACTAAATCTACAGTGGAGACCCCTCCAATGGATGAACCGATGTATGATATCGGACCCCATTCGACGCTCGTCCCCTTACAGGACGTGCATGTTCAAAATTTTGATTTTAGTGGGTTTGTCCCACTCGTTAGTGAGACGTACGAGAAACTGAGGTCCATAGATCCACGCCTCCTCGAACGTCTACCTTATTCAATGTTTCTTCATGTTTGTGCGAATCACTTAAATCTTCAGATCGCTGAATTAGGTCGTCGCAATGGTCAGAACATCCTACAACAGCGTACCGACCTCCGTGATGCATTACCAGACTACCAATGCTTGCCAAAGGTCGTGATCGATTATATAAGTCACGTCAGTAATACCTTAACGCAAACTGGAATAGAGCTCAAACTTAACCTTCCGGCCATAGCTGTCCCACTTGGACCGGTTGAGGATATAGACTCTGGATCTTTTGGTTTTGCGTTTTTCCGGAAATCAAAAAAATGATGATTGTATGGGTGTCGACCCACGACATGCGTCAGCACATTTACCATTGCACTGCGTGCATACAACGAAAATTATAGCCAGTAGGTTCTGTACCGCGGAGTCAGACAGTGTTTGTTGTCTCTAACATAGAACATTTACCTAAAATAAATGTATGTAATGTGTTGTGAACAATATAGACTTGGTGAACAGTTTATTGCCGTATCATTTCTCACCCTGTAGGACAGAACCTACTCCACAGTGGTGACCCCGACGTGATATCTTATATCGGCCTTCGATAGAGTGGTCATTAGGTAAGGCGACTCCTTGTAGTCGCTGTTGCACGCCTGCATTCTGGATATCAATGGGTCCAAAGCCTAAAAGATTGGCATTTGGAACTAGGTTAGCTGGAACTAATTCTGCAGGTAATGAAGCATAATTAGGATCACTATGTTGACTAGTGATTACTCGGTTAGCAGTAACTAAAGGGCACACATAAGCCTCATACACATTGTGAGTGTGGGCGTTCACTGCACTAAAAGATTCAGAGTCTATATCCTCAACCGGTCCAAGTGAGACAGCTGTGGCCGGAAGGTTAAGTTTGAGCTCTATTCCAGTTTGCGTTAAGGTATTACTGACGTGACTTATAAAATCGATCACGACCTTTGGCAAGCATTGGTAGTCTGGCAATGCATCACGGAGGTCGGTACGCTGTTGTAGGATGTTCTGACCATTGCGACGACCTAATTCAGCGATCTGAAGATTTAAGTGATTCGCACAAATATGAAGAAACATTGAATAAGGTAGACGTTCGAGGAAGCGTGGATCTATGGACATCAGTTTCTCGTACGTCTCACTAACGAGTGGGACAAACCCACTAAAATCAAAATTTTGAACATGCACGTCCTGTAAAGGGATGAGCGTCGAATGGGGTCCGATATCATACATCGGCTCATCCATTGGAGGGGTCTCCACTGTAGATTTAGTGGGACAGGAGGCATTAATCTTCTCCATTTTTGCTTCTTCTATGGTCTTCTTGAAGCCTTGCGACCGCCTGTTGGGCACAGTTGCTCTTCTTTCACGACTGACGTCGTATGCTGGGGGCTGAAAATCCCAGTCACGAACTTGCTCACGGTCTACCATGTGTTGGAAACCACGCTGAGCATCCCTTCGTCCACGGCGGTTACCACCGGATTGACTAGGGTACATATTCTCTTGGCGTCTGCCATCCATTATGTGGAAAATAAATGATAAATGTTATCTAACAAAAACGACCAACAAGAGATTGGAACCAAGATGAATCAATTTAGCAGTATGTTAATGGTGATTATCTGTATATTATTAGTCGGGGCAGCGTGCGTCATACTACACCGCTGTAACTGCAAGATGTGGAAATGGCTTCGAAAGCAAGTGATAGCCAGCACGATACCACACACACCCAGCGTGGTATGTACATACCCTCAGCAATAGCAACAACAAGCTACACCTGCACCGACTGGGATCTACGCTTGATAGCCGTTTACCTACACAGTTAGTCAGTATTGTTTCTCGTAAATGCAAAATATTACTATTGTTTTTTCTTTTAAAAGGGGGGATGATTGTAAGGATGTCGACCCACGACATGCGTCAGCACATTTACCATTGCACTGCGTGCATACAACGGAAATTATAGCCAGTAGGTTCTGTACCGCGGAGTCGGACAGTGTTGTCTCTAACATAAGAACATTTACTTATAATAAATGTATGTACTGTGTTGTGAACAATATAGACTTGGTGAACAGCTTATTGCCTTATAATTTCTCATCCTGTAGGTCAGAACCTACTCCACAATAGTTTTGTCAATGTCACATTGTTTTCGTTAAGTAATGAATATATGTAGGTGGAATCATGGAATGTATAGAAAACATTAGTGTACTACATATCATTTTATTTGAACACTAAACAGCAGCTGAAAGCCCTTAGCGATGCTCAACTTTAAGACTTGAAATGCAGCTCCGGTGCGTATTTAAAGATGCATGTCGTGACCTCGTTTCCGAGCTCGCACGGTGTTTGGTGGTTGTGATTTACCTGAAAAATTATATGTTAAAATAGTGATTTATTTTTATGTTCTCTTCTACCGAAGCTCTTTTTGAAAGATTTCAAAAAGGACAATAATTCTCAATTCCACTGTATGTTACGGGATTACTCCGCCAACTGTAAATTGATTTCGATTATTTTTTTTTTATTTGGTGTGTCATACTTTAGAGCGCTTTTGTAAAAATCAACAAAGACAGAATATACATAGTCAGGTCATAAGTTCTGTCACATGTTTAATATGAAATAATTGAGACATGTTTTTTATTGATGTAAACATTTATATACCAAAATGAACTCAATAAAACACAGGTTCTTATGCTAATAAAGTTTATTCAAAATGACCCCCGCGATTGAGGTATCGCTGCTGCTATTTTTAATTATACTCGTACATTAAAAAACCTAAAGACATGTCAGTGGGTAGAAATACATTACATGTCATTATTTTCAATAAAGGCCTTCAACCTGCGCGGCCCAGTCGTCTATCGCAGCACGAACGAGGTCCATGTCAATTTCGGCGGCTGCCTTAAACAAGGATGCCTTGAGTGACTCCAAATCAGGATGACGCGTTGAGCAGGCCTCTTTCTCCAAGTGTTGTCATATCTTGTAATCTAACGGACTCAAATTTGGACTAGAGGAGGGCCAGTCTTCGTACCGAATGAAGTCAATTTCATACGCCGCCAGCCAGTCTTGAGTGCTTTTCGCTCTATGAGCTGGCGCAGACTCTTGTTGGAATACCCAGCGCCTGTTATTGAATATGGTATGAGAAACAGGTTCCACAAGGTTCATGAGGACTGTATTTTGATACACAACTGCATTCGTTTTTACGCCTTTCTCACAAAAATGTACCTCAGATAAGCCCCAATAAGAGACTCCCAACCAAACCATGAGTGAGGATGGAAAATGGCCTCGTTGGACACGCGGAACACTCGCTTCTTCACTGCTGTGTGCGTACACCTTATCATTTTGTTGGTTGTAGCTCTCTTCCACATTAAAAAATTTTTCATCCGAAAAAAGAATTTCCCGCAGCTTGTTTCCCGCGTACCGCTTCAACAAAGCACGACATCTCTTCAACCTCAGGTCCATTAAACGAGCGTCCAAACGATTTCCTGTTTTTCTTCGGTATGCCTGAAGCCCTAAGTCTCCATTTAACACCCTTTTCACCGTGGTTCTGCTTAAACCCATCTGAAGGGCCAAAAGTTTTTGCTTACATATGGGATTTCTTTGAATTCGCGCCTTTACAGCTTTTATCACTACTGGAGTCCTAACAGAGCGAGGGCGACCACTTCTTGACCTGTCATCTAAACTAGAGTCTTCATTGTATCGTTTGATGGTACGATAGACGAATCTTATGAATATATAAAAATTTTTCAATATGTCAAAAATCTGAATTGGCGCGTAACCGCAACGATGCAACGCAATAACCACAATACGGTCTTCTTTAAGTGTCCATTCCATATTTAAAAATGAGTAAAATTCTAAAAAGTACACTAATTCGAAATTCTAATTCAATAAACTTTTTTGTGGCCAGCATTTTAAATTTTAAAATTTTTGTGTGACAGAACTTATGACCAGACTATGTATACAAACATTGACGATCGTTTGGTTATTTTGGTTTCTTTCAGCAAAAATGTTAATAATCTAGATATTGTATTGATGTCGGATATTTTTCTAAAATAATAATATTTCTTCAATGGCGAACTTCTACTGAATGCGACTGATACGCATTAACTTTTGGGTTTAATTCTATCTACTATTATGTCCGTTACTTTAACGTTGCTCTCTAAAGAAACCAAAAGCTAAGGAGAAGTAACCTTAAAGCTAAAAGATTCTCAGATTATTTTTATTCTTCAAACTTCTCTTTAGATAGAGACTAGCTGACCCGGTGAACTTTGTTCCGCCTTAGAGGCAATAAATGAGTAGATTTTGGATTTCATTTTGTAGTCATAATTTGGCATGTTTTGTAGTCATCATTTGGCATGCGCTCCAAAGCACTCTTGAACAGTCTGACCAACGCATGATGTCCATGAAGTAATTGCTGCAGATCTTGAAGAATTGCTCTTTTCATTGCTGCATTGATCTCTTGACGTCGATCAAGTTGTTCCTCCATGTTGCCCATGAAGTATATTTGTAAAAATTTATGCTGTGCATCTTCGAGAGGTTGCGATGATCCAATTCGATGGTGAATCTGTCTTTGTATCTACAAAATCAAAAGCAAAGTCAGTATTACTGATTTAAAAAACACTTTTTTTAGAATTAGCATACATAATACATAGGAATAAGTATAGTATGTTATTCTTCTACTGTGTTGTGTGTAAGTACAAAAATAAATAAATTAATTAAATACCTTGAATGTCGGATTAAATCCTCGTTCTTCGATAATGTCTGCCCCAAATGAGGTCATTTGGAAACAACTATTGTATTTTTGAGTGTTTGCTAGAAAATGTCGTGATTCGGGTGTTTGGCCACGAAGCAATGAATGCAATGGCTCAGGTGGCGGAGTCAATAATGGCAATTTCACTTTCCTACTACGGCAGCACAATCCTGGCGTTTCTCCGGTTTGTCCTTATGTCATTTCGCGTTTATTAAATACATAGCCAATAAAGAATTTTTTAAATACTTGATTTTTTTAAATTTATATTTATTATCCTAATAAAAATAAAATCCAAAATTTATTCCATGTCAGTTGCATTTTGTTATGGTTACCCCTTCGGAGATTAAGATGAAAGTTCTGCTGAACATGGAAGTTTGACAAAAATTGCCGCTGTGATCGATCCTGTGTAAGCTGGCAACGGCTTCGGGCATTCTGATCGGGTCATATAATCATTAGGGGCGCAGGTTAACGATCGGTCCGCTTACAGATATGCTTAAAATAGTCACTTTAATAATATATCTAACATGTTATTGAGGTAATGGGGTGTACCAAAGTCTGTAGTATAGGGTGACTAAAATGAAACTGGCCTCAACATGGTTTTGGTTTATTGTCAGTCACACACACACACATAAAACACACGTATACCAAGGTTAGAAGGTGAAAGAGTTTTTGCCTAGGCATACAAGCATGAGCATTAATTTAGCATGAAGATATACAAAACATAAGAACGAAAGAAACTCAAAGCTCACAATTCATGTCGTAAAACGGACGCGATAATACGATAAACATATAACAACAATTAATAGTATATATACCGATCTATCTAAATACGTGTCCATTACTGGAAAATATCTCCAAATCTGACGTCTCGTCAGATATATCGAGCCTAGAACATTCTACTTTTTATATTTTGAATGCGAGTTCTCACTGTACTTGCGACCAGCCAGCACGATAATTTATTTGTTTAGACCTGCGTATTTAGTTATATTGTGTATATAATATATAGACATGTGTATTTGTAAATTATAAAAATACACTTTACACCGTAGGTAGCCTACAGAGCATTCTGATCGGGTCTTATAATCATTAGGGGCGCAGGTTAACGATCGGTCCGCTTACAGATATGCTTAAAATAGTCACTTTAACAATATATTCTAACATGTTAATTATAACATAATAATTTACAATTCATATGAAATATTTATCCAATGTTCCTAAAGTTTATTATGGTATAATACTTATCCCAGATTTCTAGTGAAACCGTTTGGCGTTTGTCATAAATATTTACCTCTTTGTCGCAATTCTCCGACACTGTTTTCATGTGTTCCAATTTCTTTTTGTTTGTGAACACTAGGGGCGTCACGGCGGTCATGAAACCCATCTTGGAATATTTGTTGTTCCTCACCACACCAATCTGTTGGTGAAACGAAATTACACATATTATGACTAAGTAATAGTCTGCTCTACAAAATATGTGGCACTTAAGAATTATATAACAAAGTCGTTTGAACTGAGTGTAAATGTAAAAGTTTAGTTTTTTTTGGGTATTTGGATTATTGCTACTCAATTTCGACAATATACGTGCATATTTTGAAAAATCGATGGCATCTTTTACTTGTATGGAAATAATACTTCATAAAGTACTAAGTATGAGCAGCGATAGCTCAGTGGGGAGACCAACAGACTGCAATGCAGAGGGTCTCGGGTTCGAACCTACGTCGCGCACCTCTGACTTTCGGAAGTTATATGACTTTTCGAAATGATGTGCGTATTGATTGACAATTATCGCCTGCTCCGTGCCTCGGAAAGCACGATAAGCCGTTGATCCCGGCTGCTATGAACATCTATGGCAGTCGTTATTGGGAGAGTGTCAACACAAAAGATCCCACTGGGTCGAAGTGTCGCCGGTGTGCACTGACTGGCCCCCACATAAGATAAGATAAGAAGTACTAAGTATTAAATGGTAATAGGACGTAGTTTAATCAGCTATTTTTCAAACGTCTGTATGATATCGCACGTAAAATAGTTGATATTGCGCAACCTATGGTCTAGACCTTAAATTAGACTTCTGTCAATATTTAATTTAAAATTAAAGTGAAATATTTTAACTATGGTTTAAGTAGTTATAAATCATTTTATTTTTAGGATTGGATATGTGTCTAAAAGCAAAGAGAAGTTTTGTATCAGCAAAACGCGTGTCGTACTAAAGTTGTATCACTTTGTTTAAACTTCATTGTTGAATGTCGACGACGACGCGTGCTTCCCGTACAACCCGTAAAAGGACAATTATAGGTAATAAGGCCAACGAGTAAAGAGAAATAAAGAATGTAAACAAACGGTCAGCTATGTATCCATCTAAGAGACGTAGCTATCTATGTTGTCATAATTTCTCTTATTTTATTATACGCTAATATATTTTCCACGTTAGTTACAAAAAGTGCCATTAAATACCTTCTCTAATAGACATTTGATAATGCACGCCGAGGTCTCTGGATAAGGTGGTTCTTCACGTAATTTCTCCACGTCTTCGATGGTAGCGTTGACGTGGTCCATGCATGAATGCGCTGTTGCTATTAGACTTCTCTTTACTATGTCGCTGAAGTGATTGTCTAGAAAAGTAAACGAACTTGAGTGATCTAAAACTGTTTTCTGGGCTCTGTGCCAAAATTGTGCTTTTTTATTTGATTGTCCGTCTGTCTCTGTACCTCAGCAGCCTATTTATCATTATTTATTAAATAATAAAAAAAATAGTGTTCTTTATGACTTTCCAGGTAGCGCAGTAGGATATATGCGACGTTGATGATGTGTTTTCGTGTTTAATTCCTAGGTCGATTAAAGTGTTATTGTTTTAGTTTTTGTAAGAAATTTTCAGCAGAAGCGTTGCGTCTAGAACTATGCCCAGTAGACGGTAATAGGCTATTACGAGGAACGTCGTAGCTTAATGGAGTGTAGTACTCCTCGGCCTATTGTTTCGGAAATATAAACGTAATATATATAATTTCCAATAAAAAATTGCAATTAACTATATTTAATTATTATAATATATTTAAACAAACTATTTAAAACAAGGTTACAATAAAGAGAAATTACAACAATTAAAAAAATTGGGACAGTCTTTGGGCACTGCCGATAGAAGGGAAAACTTTAATCCTTGATCATAAACACTTCTTTATAAATAAAAAGAAAACAAAAAAGGAGCGGGTCGAATTCCTGATACTCTCTTAGGGATTGTTAAGGGGGTCCAAATTTCGTTATTTTTGGGTAGGACGCACCATTTATGAGATATATATATATATAATATTCAAAATTAATTTAAAAATGGAAAGCGTTGAAGCGTGACGATGACGAAGCGTGACGATAACGCGAGTTCTATGATTTTTGTTCACCCAAGAAGTGCTCAACGCGCCTAAAGAAGGCTATGAGATTACATTTAAACAACTAACACAGAGAACACCCAGACTGGGAACAACATCGACAGCTACGTCTGGGTACTATGTATCAGGCTGGAGCCTTATGCGTAGTACTCAGACGTAGCTGTCGATTGTGTTTACCAAGCACAGAACCAGATTGCGTACTGTTATTGAAAATATCAAAACAGGTCATACAAGTCCTGGTGCCTTAAAAACTGTTTAGATTAAATTTCAACAGATTTAATCTAAAATCTCAAGTTTACATTGCAGTTGATTCCGTTCAGTAGTTATGTTGTATAGTGAGTGTAATCTGCGTAAATAAAGTTTCGGTTAATCTGTTTTTCAAGCAGACAAGCTCTCGGGCAAAGACTGCCTAAATTAAAAATTAAACTAACAATGACATCTTTGCATGAAGAATATTGACAGAACTTACCCTTGTCATGTTCTCCAACTACATTATACGCAGCGCAGACAGAGCAAATTATTATTACGTATCTATACGCGTACATTTTGAACGGCATGCCCAAATAAAATAAGTCCAAATAATGACAGAATAATTTTGCAGTGTTTAACCGCAACAGCGACAGATTACATCTTTCCGGTTGTGGGATTTTACGATTCAATGGATAGAACTGTTTCATGGACGAAAATATTTTTATTTGTTATTTGGATAAGTCATTAGCGATTTGGAGATTCTATCAGCCGGTCGTATGATTGCCTTGTGGGGATAATTATTTATGCTTAAATGCAAAATATTGCTATGTTTTGCCTGCCTGAGGACAAAATATATAATATGATAGACAGGTAAAATTTGTTTGGTGGTACGTTAAGGGGCATATATAGAACTACTGAACTAATTTTATAAACACGGCTGACCCAATAAGCAGCCTTGTCGTAGTCGGAATACTTTCTAATTGTATCAGATAAGAGTATCTATCCGAATACTAGCATGGGCAAAGATAAAGAGAATTTCTTTTAATATAATGGTACAGATAACAAATATTTAAAACCGATTTACCTATTAGTAATATATTTTGAACTATACTGGCTTAAGTACCTATGCCGGGTAACGCTTTCTTCATCTGATAATTTGTTGGTTTTACAATTAATAAGCCTCTTGTAGTCTACTGCTGATTACAAAACTCTCAATTTATATCTCAGTTTTAGCAAAATTTAAGCTTCGAAATATATTGCTTCAAGCAAAAAAAATCTTTAAATCTACTCCTTTGCAAAAATATGCATGCATAGAAGTACTACAGACAATAAACCCTCTAATGTAATATTATCCTATTATTAAATACAGTCGCGATTTTCTCCAACTTAGACAGCGCCCCAACTATAAATTAACCCTATCTTATATAATTACGACGGTTAATATTCGGCGTGCATTATACCATGCTGGCTGTCAGCGACCGCAATAATCATATGAACATAATTGTACATTATTAGCGTCCTCTATTATTTGGTCAGCCATATTTTTGTTATATCACGAGTACGTAAAAGTACTAGACATGCAGCTGTTGTATGAATTCGTTTTTATAATAAAACTAGCTTTTTGCCGCGATGTTGTCTGCTTGGACTTGTTTATTTGCGATGTCATTTATGTAGATCGCACTATGCAATTTACCGTCGGTTTTACAAAACGATATGAATGTCGCTAAGATGATTTACCTTAAGCTAACAAACTGGAAATTACAACAAAATAAAAAGATAAAGCTGGAATAAAAAGATAAGTATTCTTAAGAATATTATTTTGAGGTCACACGAATACACTGGTGGTGGTGGTATCATAGTATTCCAGTGTACTTGCCTAATAAAATTTTCAAAAAGATCTATATATAAACTTAGTGTCGTTTTTACACAGTCTTGTGAAAGTATATATATTTATATAGCTTACATATCATAGAAGGATGTGATCTTAGTCAGTTATATTTTATTTTCTTGGTCCACTTACGTACGACTATTCACTTTGGCGTAGATAGTTTTACACGTTGAATAAAATAACAGATAAACAGCAACAAACGGGCAATATGACTAATACTGATACATCACAGAAATGTTCACTTTTATGTTATTATTTCATTTATTAATGTAACATTTAAGGTACGACATTAAGCGTAGTGTTAGAGGTCGTTTTTCTCATCTCCTTTATTTTTAATCTGGCATAAAATCAATCCACCCATAGCCATGACTGCGGCAATGTTTAACCGCGCAAATAAGTCGGAACGCGCAATCATCACCGCCTCACAGACATTTCTATTCAAAATAAAATTCATACGCCAGTAAATAACAAAATATTGACGCTAAAAAATAGGCGCTACAAAAATGAAGGCTGCGTTTAAAAATTCATCAACGCGCACAACTATTAAAATGATTTGTCGTCTCACGAACGCCGTTTGCCGCTTCCACTAAATCATTTCCACCATCAGGCACAGCTTCAAGCTATGTTACCACCATTAATTTAGTAAACAATGTAATATGGATCCGACCACTAACAAATTGGCAACAATTGGTCTATCCAATAGCGATATTCATCAAAGTCTCGTGCTAAGTGTGCAACTTGCAGTGAATGATGAGTGATGTAATGAGACGATGGGTAGCGGGCTACCTGATATCGCAGATCAGTGCGATTCGTTTATTGGCAACGTTTTAAGTATTTTAGATTTATTCAATGTCTGCAGTATTTTGTCTAAAGCAACAATTTTTCAACTGCATTGAAACGAGAATAGTTATAACCAAGCAAACATTTCATAGCAAGGATCTCTTACTACAGCTGAAATTAAGAAAATATAAATAATTAATTTAAACATGTATATGAAGCTCTTGACTTATATACTTGAGAAGAGATCGAAGAGATCGGTAGAGCTTCTGATGTATGTTAGAATGGAGGAAGTGTCACACTGGACAGAAAGTGGCTAACTAATGAGAAAAGTATATAAAAAATACAAATAGAAAAAAGAAGAATGAATTTGGTCACTTAAAGATGATAAATTTATTACTAATACTATAGAGGCAAAGAGCTGGACAATTCTAAATAACTAGTGCACAGCACTTAAATTTTGGGTGGAATTAACGCAATCACGAGTATGTTATGGTGTTTACCTTTGTGTGCTTGGCATTTCGACCAGGTTTCACCGGCCGTGGCAACAAGCTAAATGAGCCACAAAGTTGAATATGTCAGTCTGTATGTGACCCCTTTACCAATTATATACACTTTAAATATTGTAAGTCGTAAAGAAATTTATTAATCTATGGAATGCTAACTACATTTATGTCAGCATTTAGTCACATACTGCTGTATGTGACTAAACGATTCAAATCTTTTCTTTATATTAGAATTAAGTTCCGTATGAACAACAGTACCTGGTATAACAACTCATTTATAGTTGTAAAATACAGAAATTATAATTTGATGGCAATTTAAAAGAATGGCCTTGAGTTTCTTACAGTTTCTTCTCATAGCCTTAACCTTTTGCCTGAACCTATCAACTTACATAAATTGTAAATTCAGTAAATGTAATAAACTAACTAATCCCTTTGAAGTTCATAAATGTTAGTTTCTGACCTAATTGAATAGATGATTTTTGACTTTTACTTTCATGATGTGTCAGCATTCCATAGTATACCTATATATTCCTGGGTAGGTTTACAGTGCAGATATATTTTCCAGCTACGGCGTATTTTAAACTCCTTTTTGCTAATGGGCATATTATGATCATCGGATCCTGATACTTTCCCTAACCGGAGAATCGTATCGAGAGACCCCACGATTAATTGTTAATGTAAATTCAAACTTCAGATTGAAGCAGATAACGTTTTTGTGTAGTAGAGCCTCGATGATTTCAGCATGAATGGACCCGCTCGACCGAGGAAGGACTACCCTCTCACAGAATATCGACGTGAAATAGCAGTATTCCTACTGTTGTGTTTCGTTCGGTGAGTGAGAGTACCAGAGGCCCAACCACCCCTTTACCCGCTTCCCGCTCCTTCTCCTTCCCACTTCCTTTCCTAAGGGGTCGGCAACGCGCTAGTGATGCCTCTGGTGTGGCAGGCGTCCATAGGCACGGTGACCACTTACCATCAGGTATGCTTGTTTGCCACCTAAGTTGTATAAAAAAAACGTCGACAAAATCTCTAAATTAATTATTTTATTTCCTACTTGTTTTTTGACAATAATTACTCAATGATAAAGTATGGGATTCTTTCACACAGCAGTAGAGCAATGAGTTAAGATTTTTCAACAGATGTAGTTTTTGGTCTGAAGAGTAGACATAGGCTACTTATAATTCTGCAAAACGATCTTTGTCGGATAAGGGAAAGCGAAGCCACGTACAGAAGCTTTTAAAATATTTATTTATTTGTTTTCTTCACATCACTAGATTTACAGAGCTTATTACATATCTTTGCTATTAGCAATCGATAAAATATCTAGTATTACTAAATTTTGAGTCACAAAAACAGAAATACGTAGATTGAACTATGAAAATGCGCCAAGACTGAAGGGGCAATTGTAAAGTACTATCTGGCTGGATGCCATAGCTGAGGAACAGTTTCCGTAATTTAAAAGGGCTTGCCAAATTTCTGCTGTAGAAAGAGAAAATATATTGCGTCAATACGAAAAGCACACCGATTGGATTGGAAAGTATAACCGTACTAATGTCATTTGTGGCCAATATGTTAAATAAAAAGAACCTTTTCTGTTAAGCTACAATGTGATCCTAAAATTGCATTATACGTGCAATAGTTCTGAGCAATATTTTTATTTTTCCTTCAGATTGGTTCCCAGTGATTTTAGTTACAAACTAGATTACAAAATACTGGAATACTAGTAGTATTCTTGTTCATGTTTCCAGCGGTATTTTCCTGTGTTAGGTAAGGATTCACGTCGGTAGACTAAAGTCCACGACCACGTCTCGATCGCAAGTTTGGGTGCCTTATTCATTGGGCCGATTATAATTGTTGGTACGACCTAGAGGTCGCATTTCTTCTTTTTCGGTATTATTATACGGTATCAACCCTGTCCATGGACGATAATTAGCACTTACCATCACTCTGGCAGAGCTCAATAAAAAAACTGAAACACGACTATTTATTACTAATATTTTTCTTTTTAAAAACTTTATACATACACTTAAGAGTTGAGTTTCGGAAAACTCTTGTAAGTGCATATATACATAAATTTATCTTTGTATAATTACTACATAATACTTAACGTGCAGCGCAAAAAGTTCCATCTGATTTTTTTTAGTATAAATGAATATTTTCCAGCAATACCCTCGTTGGACTGTCTCTTAGATCGTAGATTTCTTTACCTATTCATCAAACTTCTCTTAAAACTATTTAGGGTAGTCATCATCAAAATACTATTGTAATGTTTCTATGATCAAAACATTGTTCTCCATTACCTAAGATAATGAAATGAATTCTGCGAGTCATTCTTTAGGTATTAAATCTCAAAAATATTTAAATGATTGATGTCCCATTAATATACAGTATATTTGACAGAAACATCCATCAATTAGTGCCGAAGAAGTGTTTTTACAATAAAAATAACTGAAAATGTTTCTAGACTTGAATCACTAAATAATGGCATGTCGACTCTTAATAAAAAAATCCTCAATTCGGTCTGAAATACAAACAATTTGTCCGTATTTTTTTACATTATAGAGCTTTAATTTCTTATTTTGATAAGCCTGGATCGAATTCGACCTACGGACGATAAAGTTAAGCTGTAGTTATGAATTACTTGCCTTAATCTTCCCTAAGACCTTTATATATGCAGGGTCTTAATCTACTTACGAGAATTAGAATATTTTTATTAACTTAGAACGTTTTTATTAAATAAGACGGCATTTATATTTCATAAAGTATTCTAAGACGATTGGAGTTCATCGAGGTCGTATTCAAGTTATGTAGATGAAAAATGTTTAATTGAATTGTAATCAAGATGTGCGATTTAAAGATTAAATATGTATTTATATACATATAGTTATAAATCAAGCAAGGTAAACCGCTGATATTGTCTCGTAAATATGTATCCACTTCCACATCTCTTTTTTTACAGCAAGGTTTGCAATATTGCAATATAAATATGGCATATTTTAGAAAATATTTTTGAATGGCTAAAGTGACACACAAGAATGCGACTTAAGCGTATGACATTAGACTAAAGGACTTGTTACCAATGAGTGAAAAGTGATTTACTGCTCGGTAACAAGTAGGGAATCATGATTTTATTGGCTTTGTCCCGTCTATTACAAATTATAATGTCTTTGTTGTCTTTGCAATTCACGGGTTCGCAGTTTCTGTTTGTGTGCGTAAATGGGATGTCTATACATTTAATTTTCTACACACACATTGATTCAATCAAGTTAAATGTGCAGAGCTCTTTAACATCCTCAAATTGGATTTAGAGCGGAAAATAATAAAGCGTCTTAAAGCACCCGAGTACTCTTTTAGTTTGATACAGTTATATCTACCACTGGGTATGAACAGTATACTTGATTACCTTAATCCATATCTAGAGCTATACATTTCCTTCTGTAGTATGACCCAAAACTTTCTTTTGTAAGGGGAAAAGGTAACGAGACACGTAACAATTTGACCTACTTTTTATGAAAATATACTCTTTTGTTCGAATAGTAGCAAATTAAATGTAATATCCATGTGAATACCCAAGTAATAGTAATAACTTTTTTCTTACGAGCTTCGAACCTTGTCACCTTTGCTGGAACCATATTGAAAGTTTTTCTCGTAACTGTTTATGAGACATTCAAAATTTTTTAGGTTTATGTTATCATATTTGCTATCAATATTATAAATATGAAAGTTTGTAGAGATTTTTTGGATGTTTATCACTCAATCATGTCTAACGTGTTCAGATGTAGTATATTCTTAATTCCTGTTTTTTGTTGTATCAGATTTATATGTAACGAGCCAGTTCAGGAATAAAATTATAATCCACCATATAAACCTACATAGTTTAAAACCAACACATAATCGATATCCATTAAACCTCAAAAAAATATCACGAATATCAAATTAAAGCTCTGATTTTAATAAACATACGACTGAAAAACCGTCCGGATTTCGTGAATATTACCATTTTGAAACTTTGGGCGCTGAATTTTTGCAGTTCCATTTATATTGATGAAGAAAAATTGGGAATGACGCCATTCGTTGAATGTAAGAAAGTTTTTGTAAGGTAGTATTTAGGTAAGTTACTGATGAAATATAAGAGAATGCACCTACTGCTTTTATATAGAAAATTAATTAAATTCATTTCATTGGATTTACAATCGGCAACTAGGTCGCAACAGTGGACATTATTAGGCCTAGAATACAGAATAATAAACAGGATATTTATATTTTGGGCCATTTTCATTGAATCTCATATTAAAGATTTTATTAAGGATTGTTTATATGAAAAGACTAATAAGGACTAATAGCACTAATGGTTTTAATTAAATAATAGCCACAGTTGGGTTTACAGCCAAAAGTTGTACTATGCCTGTATCATAATATCTTAGGTAGGAGCAACTTTGAGCCTACTTGTATATAATTATCATTGAATGACAACATTTTAGCATCATTGCTTGTAAGTCTAGCATTATTATTTCTCATAAGTCTTTGCGTCGATATTCCATCAACTCTTTCACAGCGGCGATTCTTTATGTAAGCCCAAACGTGAGGTTTGTCTAATTTAAATAGCTTACTACATTTTGTCTCGAAGTAACACTCAGTGTGCTTTACTGGACTCATTCGAATGAATGATTATGCAAGTAAAATTTAAGCATTAGAAATATTTTACTTCAGTTATGAAACATATCTGGCAAGCCTTACACCGTAGCCATATTATTATACTGAAACCATGCATGGCATTGCGTTCTTTTTCTATTTATTATTTTGAATTTATTGCAAGAGAGACTGACATGGCAAAACATTCTACTCACGATTCAATACAAAGCTGATTCGACATTTACTTTCATATATTGTTCCTACAACTTATGCTTAATCCATAAGGAGTAAGAGCGATACATATAAGGTAGAAAGCCGCCCCAATACATCACGCCAGCGAAACGGCAATAATGTGGAAGGGCTGACGAAATTAAACGATTTTGTCGAGTAGCAGTCGTAATTAATTTTGTACATGTGTGCAGAAATCGGCGGGTTATACCGTTAGTGGCAAACGGGTATTATAAAAGTCTATTAGTAACTCGAGTACGACAGGTTTTCCTTACATAATTGACGGCAGGTAAAATTAAATCTATATGAGGCATTAAAGAAGCTAACATAAATAGGTTTAGAATAACAAATTTCACAAACCGATTTATCAGTCATAGTCTCAGGAAATATGACTGATTATGACAGACATAGGTGCCAGTAAATAATCATCGTGTAGATTGATTTCAGGACAATATTGTCATATTAGCGTGACTTAAAAATTCGTAACGAAATTGCTTTTGACTTGATTTGACTTCTTTGTTAAATGCTGAAGTCGTTTGCTGCATCGCGAATATAAGACGGTAGTTGGAAAAACATCTATCATGAATGTATCGCAAAGCTCTATATTCAATTCTAGAAATAGAGATAACAACGAAAATTATTGTTTGATGCCATTTTTATTTGTTCCTTTAGGAATTTTAATTGGATTATTAACAAAACAGAACCTCGAGTTTCATTTTGATCGTCTATTCATTTCTTCTTCTTCTAATATTTAAATTTCAATCTAATTTTTTTCGGCGATAACGCATTTCTCAGAGAATTTTCCCCACTGATATTACTAACACGCTTAAACCTCTTTAGGACGGGCACCCATTACTGATGACTCAATGTAAATTTCACAATGTTATTATTTTAAGCAACAATAGCTAGACTATTGTTCTTGTCCTTTGGACTGCCACGCAGAGGTCTCAAGTTAGATCCTTAGGGCCGCATTATTGACTTTCGAAGTTACTTGCGTAATAAATAGGTACCTAGTTATTTATCACTTGGTTTAACGGTGAAGGAAAAACATCGTAAGAAAACCTGCACGTCTGAAAGTTCTCCATAAGGTTCAAAAGGTTCTCGAAGATTTCAGATTTCACATCTGCCAACCCGCGCTGGGCCAGCTTCGTGGACTATGGCCTTATTCTTATATACAAACTAAGAAGAGGCACGTGCCCAACAATGGGGTAGTTTAATTCAGATCTGATATTATTATTAGTACATTGTTGTCAGTGCTGACTTATAGATACCCGCTAGATATTTCTGAAGTTAGTCTGCTTTCTTATATTTATTTTTATTGGCAACGGCCGCTTTTTTGCCGCCTAATAATAAACATCAATATCTTTCCATATTCATAGGTAGTACGCAGTTTTGTGTTGCTCCTAGTGTATTGAACATAATGACAACCGATTCCGTATTATTAATTGTCTAATTTATAACCTCTACCGGTCGTGTTGTAATATATGGATGGATAGAATAACGGATGTTAGCTCCGGACGCGGCCTCCGATTTGTGATTTGATAAATAATTGTTCGAGGAAATAGGACACAGTTTGATGGTATAATTATTGTGGCCTAGAAATAATTTATGACTGGCTCTGTGTTGCAATGCATATCCAAAATTGCAACGCCTTCTGTGATTAATGACCGGTGAGAAGAGTTCCGGTAGCATACACCTATTTACCTGTGTCTTTTATTACGTTCTTATGATTTTAACTTCAGTCCTAACGCTACTAAATCTCAAGCTATTGCTAGCGACAATCGCATACTATTAAGGAAGTCGTATTTGCCACCTTGTACAGTTAAAAATTAAATGTAAATGTAACAGTAGAATAATTGATGCACAAAGCACGCTACATTTCTAGGTCTATAATTATTTCGATAGCACGGATTTCGCAGGCAAGCGGTTGCCTCACTGCTGTAGCTGTGCTCAGTGTTGTGGGTACCAATCCCACATGGGGCAATTAATATCTCAAAATCATGATTTTCAAGTTACATTACTTTTCACTGAACGTACAGAATTATGTGTGACTTTCCCATATAATAATAATATGTACTATCGAAGTCTATTCCAAAATTATGCCTGCTATTCTGCTGTTTTAACCCATGGTCTCATCCTTACGATAAAAAGGTATGCATGTTTATTTTTCGTCTATGGATCGCTAAGTTCACTCGCTTATTCTTGTACGAAATCGTAGGTATTATCCAAATACACAAGATGGCGTGCTTTGTTTTGACGAATTTGTAGAGTTCATTGATCTCGAGGGCGCTTTTATGCTTAATTTAATGTATGATTAGTAGCCCCAAATGAAAGAGAAATTGTAATTACCTACGTCGTAAGTTTGCGCCTACAAATTTGACGTGGCGTCAACACATTGCAGCAACAAGAGAATTCAGAATAGGCGGCGAATTGTGACGATTCAGATTCAATATGGCCATGCCTTTGTTATTAGCTGTGACAAATCATTTAAGAATTATAATTGAATTTTGCTGCTGTAACAAATAACATGCATATTTTTAATCTTGACAATTTTACAACTCACTTATGTAAGAGTTAAAATAAATATTATTATTCTTGTAATTTAATTCAATTAGCATTAATACTGGAATGAAACAGGTTCTCTAACAGAAATAATATTAAGTTGGTATAATAATTATGTCCTTTAAAGAATATACTATATAACTTTGTTATGGAGAATTTAAGTTGATAATTTTTACAAGAGGCTTTTTGGCTTACCTACACGAAACCATAGTGATTATCAAAATTAGATGTAAGTCCCCTTATATGGAGTGGAGGGTTGATAACCTGAGATACAGGAACCATCCTAGTTCAGGTATCAACCCCCATAGTATCTTTTTACGAGTATGTATATTGTTTATCAATTAACATAATTATGTACTTCATTCTGTTACTATGGCGAGAAAATAAACGTTATTTTTATTATTGTTGCGTTCTTGGGAAATTTATCTGACAGTTTAATTATTATCATTGCATTTTACAAACTGTATTAGAGACTACTTGTTTATTTTTTTATTTAAAACTTTTTGTACAAAGTGGTACATCGGCGGATTTAATGCCACAGGCATTATCTACCAGTCAACCATTGGGTGATGCAGAGATTAAAAATAGTAGTACTTGTTGTCTTCTCTTTTATGAAATTGTAGTTATATTTTGTGTTGACGAATGATCTTTCACCGTATCTTCTTATTTGAAAAAAAAAAAAAAATATTACTTTAATTTGAATCTAATTGTTTCGATATTTTTAGTATAGGCGTTCTTCTGACTGGACATTATTTAATTGATATTTTTTATAATTGGAATTAAGTCGCATAAAGGTTTAATTTCTGCGCACAGCTTGGGCTTAGAAGCCGCGCGGGCTTCTATAAGAACGTATATCGGGATAAAAACTATCCTATGTATTATCCAGGAAATGGTGCACCTGTGTTTCATTCAAATGTTTTTTTAAGGTTTGCACGTGATTGAGGTGCTTCCACATTTATAATAATAATTTTTTTTTGTTACCTAGCCGAATGCGTTGACGCATACCCCTCCGCGGGGGCGAGCGGAGGGGTTATGTTCGGACTCGCCGGAGTAAAAGAGGAAGATGGAAGAAGAATAATGTACCTCCTGGATTACCGACTAAACCTACCACGGTGTTCCTCGACAAAACCACTATTGCTGGGGCCGCGCGAATCGCTTGCACATGCGGTCGCGACCCCGCCGAGTTTTCGGCCCGCCGTATGAAACGTCAGGCCACTACTTGACAAGACCTAGTCACCACTAAATAAAAATCCCTACTGTACTCCCCTAGAGGGGAGACGGATACGACACAGAGGCGCGCGTGGGAACATGCACGCCGCCTATTGGATCTGGTGCTGAACGGATGGCGGGCAGGCCGACGAAGCCCACCACCCCCAGGTCACATTTATAATAATACTAGTTTTTTGTATTGTAACTACTTATAAGATTAACTATGACCCTTTAATTATATTCTTCTATTATAATGCCAAAATTATTCTACAGAGAGTAATATATAAAGCGAGAGCTAAATACTCAGTATGATTTCACTTAATTTATCACGCTCTAATTTCGGTTACAAATTGAAACATGTGTCAACAAACAAGACTCCATTACCGGCGATATTGTGGATTATAGCGGCATAGCATCAAATTAATTATTTCAATACACGTGTCAAAGTGACGATATGTTGTGTGCCATTTATGGAATACCCTTCCCGCAGGATTCAGTAGCGTTAAGGAGAGCGGCTAAATTATATCGTATTTATTCTATCTCTCAAACGGTAAATAGTTAATTTTATTATTGAAATATTTTTACATTTACGCGAACTTTAAATAAATAAAAACGGATTTAAATAAATAAAAAAATATTTCTTAATTTAAATGCATGATCAGCGTAATGATTTACTATGTATATTATGTTACATGGTAATCGGGCATAACGAAGCTGGAATATAAATGAAAATATTTGTCAACCAATTAACAATATAAATTATAATAATATGTGATAAGTATTACGGCGGCGTATGCGTCTTTGTGGTTGTATGACAACAATTAGTTTCATTCAGACCAATTCAGACCAAGCCAGCAAATATTTGTATAAAAAAAAACTTGAGAGGTGTCAAGGGACACCCGGATGGAACGAAGTTCCTTTCGATTAATTAGTGAAGGAATTGTAATAAAATTTTATTTTTTATAAGTTAGCTATCCAGGCGGAACTATTAAAAACATTACACCCTGGGCTTGCGTCGGTGGCTAATGCAGTAAAAGATTTATCTATATCATGCGAGACAGCCCCCGAAGTTCCAGTCTCAAGTGTCGATGTCGGAATGTTAATCCGTGATTCGGTTCTTAGAACTGAAAGTGAAATGCGAGGAGTAGGAAACCTGCCCCTAAACTACGATCGTCATGCATTTTATCGTGTCGCCTTGGCCATGTTTGACACCAAGATCTACACACAGCGAAAATTACGGAGTAAGACCGTTCTCTCTAGCGTGCCTCAGCCAACTGAGCCGCCAATAGAGATTCGTGACAAGTGTTTGGGTCAGAAGACTCATTTCTTAGCTGTTGCCAATGTCATAAACGCAATCGGAAACTTGCAACATAGCGGCCAGACGTATTATGTAGCCAGCGTTGCAGCACATGGACCATATACGGTACACCTTACTAACCTTCGACAGTACCTCAATCTGTGCAGAGATGGACCTCAACCAGTACGAAGGGACTTTTACCGTGCAAATCCATTCCCGTTTGCCACATGGAATGTGGTGAATGGAGATCCGAAGTTAACAAATGCTGATGAAATCATGCCAGCAGAATATACATTGGAGCAGTTCAATGTAGATCTCGAAGTGTGCAAACAATACTTCGAATTAATAAGCAGGAAGTACCCAAAGCTGGTTTCGTCGTCCATTAACTATGAGCAAGAAGGACACAGAAGTATTTTTTAGTATCCTGCAATTCGAAGATGAAGTGTGCGGACCACAATGCTGAACAGCCCCACCGAGCACCGTACATTGACGGAGAAACCAGCCATTTCTGGACAGCGGTTTACGGAATAAGCGATCAAGACTTAGTTTAGTAATCAAAATAAAAGTAAAATAAGAAAAACCACGTTAATAGAATAAGAACACACATTTCGTAAATCCAGACAAATACACAACAGATTGAATTAGTTAACAAAAAAGGCGATTAATTTTTCCCAAGAAACATCTTATTTCTGCCTTCAATCTTTACTGTTACTTCTAGTCAGGAGTTCCCAGTGAGAGAGTCTCCATTTCCCTCCATTGTGTTGTACCCATCTCCAGTCTTCCGCTGTCTTTCCTTAACTTTTCATGTAGCTCCTCTAAGGTGCTAGTGAGGATATTTATGATCTGTGCCAGTCTTTTCCCAGTGTTGCTTATGATTCTCTTCTTCTCTATATGTTCAAAGAACGTAGAATCAAAAAGATGTGTCCTCTGGCCACTAAAGCATGGGACTGACACCACTTGGTTATATACCCCAGAGAGTAGCCCGGTTTGATTGGCATACGACATCTTCGAGTAATAGCGCATCACAGGCAGCTTCACTTTTGTATTGCATGAACTCTTGCCTCCTTGCATGAAACAACCTTCCCTAGTGAACCAAATCTTCCCTAGTGAACCAATTTGCCACGTTGGTGATTTGTGATAAAACTGAAAGGTCTTCTTTGTATGTTCCAAATATGCCATGGAACACTATTTGGGATGCCATCTCCTCTTGCATTTCACCACACAGGGTAAATGCGTGGTTGCCCGTTGAGGCTAGTTTGTATGTGTACCATCCGCCTGCTCCCGTACTACTGAAGAAGTCGCAGAATTTCCTCTTGTCAGCTTGTAAATTCCACACCCTAGCAAACATCGTAAGTGGGAAGAACATCCTCGTTGCCTGTCTAGATGTTGTTACTAACAAGATCTCAGCAACTAGTGTAGTGAGAGTTGAGATTTCAGAGGGTTCTCTAACAGAAATAATATTAAGTTGGTATAATAATTATGTCCTTTAAAGAATATACTATATAACTTTGTTATGGAGAATTTAAGTTGATAATTTTTACAAGAGGCTTTTTGGCTTACCTACACGAAACCATAGTGATTATCAAAATTAGATGTAAGTCCCCTTATATGGAGTGGAGGGTTGATAACCTGAGATACAGGAACCATCCTAGTTCAGGTATCAACCCCCATAGTATCTTTTTACGAGTATGTATATTGTTTATCAATTAACATAATTATGTACTTCATTCTGTTACTATGGCGAGAAAATAAACGTTATTTTTATTATTGTTGCGTTCTTGGGAAATTTATCTGACAGTTTAATTATTATCATTGCATTTTACAAACTGTATTAGAGACTACTTGTTTATTTTTTTATTTAAAACTTTTTGTACAAAGTGGTACATCGGCGGATTTAATGCCACAGGCATTATCTACCAGTCAACCATTGGGTGATGCAGAGATTAAAAATAGTAGTACTTGTTGTCTTCTCTTTTATGAAATTGTAGTTATATTTTGTGTTGACGAATGATCTTTCACCGTATCTTCTTATTTGAAAAAAAAAAAAAATATTACTTTAATTTGAATCTAATTGTTTCGATATTTTTAGTATAGGCGTTCTTCTGACTGGACATTATTTAATTGATATTTTTTATAATTGGAATTAAGTCGCATAAAGGTTTAATTTCTGCGCACAGCTTGGGCTTAGAAGCCGCGCGGGCTTCTATAAGAACGTATATCGGGATAAAAACTATCCTATGTATTATCCAGGAAATGGTGCACCTGTGTTTCATTCAAATGTTTTTTTAAGGTTTGCACGTGATTGAGGTGCTTCCACATTTATAATAATAATTTTTTTTTGTTACCTAGCCGAATGCGTTGACGCATACCCCTCCGCGGGGGCGAGCGGAGGGGTTATGTTCGGACTCGCCGGAGTAAAAGAGGAAGATGGAAGAAGAATAATGTACCTCCTGGATTACCGACTAAACCTACCACGGTGTTCCTCGACAAAACCACTATTGCTGGGGCCGCGCGAATCGCTTGCACATGCGGTCGCGACCCCGCCGAGTTTTCGGCCCGCCGTATGAAACGTCAGGCCACTACTTGACAAGACCTAGTCACCACTAAATAAAAATCCCTACTGTACTCCCCTAGAGGGGAGACGGATACGACACAGAGGCGCGCGTGGGAACATGCACGCCGCCTATTGGATCTGGTGCTGAACGGATGGCGGGCAGGCCGACGAAGCCCACCACCCCCAGGTCACATTTATAATAATACTAGTTTTTTGTATTGTAACTACTTATAAGATTAACTATGACCCTTTAATTATATTCTTCTATTATAATGCCAAAATTATTCTACAGAGAGTAATATATAAAGCGAGAGCTAAATACTCAGTATGATTTCACTTAATTTATCACGCTCTAATTTCGGTTACAAATTGAAACATGTGTCAACAAACAAGACTCCATTACCGGCGATATTGTGGATTATAGCGGCATAGCATCAAATTAATTATTTCAATACACGTGTCAAAGTGACGATATGTTGTGTGCCATTTATGGAATACCCTTCCCGCAGGATTCAGTAGCGTTAAGGAGAGCGGCTAAATTATATCGTATTTATTCTATCTCTCAAACGGTAAATAGTTAATTTTATTATTGAAATATTTTTACATTTACGCGAACTTTAAATAAATAAAAACGGATTTAAATAAATAAAAAAATATTTCTTAATTTAAATGCATGATCAGCGTAATGATTTACTATGTATATTATGTTACATGGTAATCGGGCATAACGAAGCTGGAATATAAATGAAAATATTTGTCAACCAATTAACAATATAAATTATAATAATATGTGATAAGTATTACGGCGGCGTATGCGTCTTTGTGGTTGTATGACAACAATTAGTTTCATTCAGACCAATTCAGACCAAGCCAGCAAATATTTGTATAAAAAAAAACTTGAGAGGTGTCAAGGGACACCCGGATGGAACGAAGTTCCTTTCGATTAATTAGTGAAGGAATTGTAATAAAATTTTATTTTTTATAAGTTAGCTATCCAGGCGGAACTATTAAAAACATTACACCCTGGGCTTGCGTCGGTGGCTAATGCAGTAAAAGATTTATCTATATCATGCGAGACAGCCCCCGAAGTTCCAGTCTCAAGTGTCGATGTCGGAATGTTAATCCGTGATTCGGTTCTTAGAACTGAAAGTGAAATGCGAGGAGTAGGAAACCTGCCCCTAAACTACGATCGTCATGCATTTTATCGTGTCGCCTTGGCCATGTTTGACACCAAGATCTACACACAGCGAAAATTACGGAGTAAGACCGTTCTCTCTAGCGTGCCTCAGCCAACTGAGCCGCCAATAGAGATTCGTGACAAGTGTTTGGGTCAGAAGACTCATTTCTTAGCTGTTGCCAATGTCATAAACGCAATCGGAAACTTGCAACATAGCGGCCAGACGTATTATGTAGCCAGCGTTGCAGCACATGGACCATATACGGTACACCTTACTAACCTTCGACAGTACCTCAATCTGTGCAGAGATGGACCTCAACCAGTACGAAGGGACTTTTACCGTGCAAATCCATTCCCGTTTGCCACATGGAATGTGGTGAATGGAGATCCGAAGTTAACAAATGCTGATGAAATCATGCCAGCAGAATATACATTGGAGCAGTTCAATGTAGATCTCGAAGTGTGCAAACAATACTTCGAATTAATAAGCAGGAAGTACCCAAAGCTGGTTTCGTCGTCCATTAACTATGAGCAAGAAGGACACAGAAGTATTTTTTAGTATCCTGCAATTCGAAGATGAAGTGTGCGGACCACAATGCTGAACAGCCCCACCGAGCACCGTACATTGACGGAGAAACCAGCCATTTCTGGACAGCGGTTTACGGAATAAGCGATCAAGACTTAGTTTAGTAATCAAAATAAAAGTAAAATAAGAAAAACCACGTTAATAGAATAAGAACACACATTTCGTAAATCCAGACAAATACACAACAGATTGAATTAGTTAACAAAAAAGGCGATTAATTTTTCCCAAGAAACATCTTATTTCTGCCTTCAATCTTTACTGTTACTTCTAGTCAGGAGTTCCCAGTGAGAGAGTCTCCATTTCCCTCCATTGTGTTGTACCCATCTCCAGTCTTCCGCTGTCTTTCCTTAACTTTTCATGTAGCTCCTCTAAGGTGCTAGTGAGGATATTTATGATCTGTGCCAGTCTTTTCCCAGTGTTGCTTATGATTCTCTTCTTCTCTATATGTTCAAAGAACGTAGAATCAAAAAGATGTGTCCTCTGGCCACTAAAGCATGGGACTGACACCACTTGGTTATATACCCCAGAGAGTAGCCCGGTTTGATTGGCATACGACATCTTCGAGTAATAGCGCATCACAGGCAGCTTCACTTTTGTATTGCATGAACTCTTGCCTCCTTGCATGAAACAACCTTCCCTAGTGAACCAAATCTTCCCTAGTGAACCAATTTGCCACGTTGGTGATTTGTGATAAAACTGAAAGGTCTTCTTTGTATGTTCCAAATATGCCATGGAACACTATTTGGGATGCCATCTCCTCTTGCATTTCACCACACAGGGTAAATGCGTGGTTGCCCGTTGAGGCTAGTTTGTATGTGTACCATCCGCCTGCTCCCGTACTACTGAAGAAGTCGCAGAATTTCCTCTTGTCAGCTTGTAAATTCCACACCCTAGCAAACATCGTAAGTGGGAAGAACATCCTCGTTGCCTGTCTAGATGTTGTTACTAACAAGATCTCAGCAACTAGTGTAGTGAGAGTTGAGATTTCAGAGGGTTCTCTAACAGAAATAATATTAAGTTGGTATAATAATTATGTCCTTTAAAGAATATACTATATAACTTTGTTATGGAGAATTTAAGTTGATAATTTTTACAAGAGGCTTTTTGGCTTACCTACACGAAACCATAGTGATTATCAAAATTAGATGTAAGTCCCCTTATATGGAGTGGAGGGTTGATAACCTGAGATACAGGAACCATCCTAGTTCAGGTATCAACCCCCATAGTATCTTTTTACGAGTATGTATATTGTTTATCAATTAACATAATTATGTACTTCATTCTGTTACTATGGCGAGAAAATAAACGTTATTTTTATTATTGTTGCGTTCTTGGGAAATTTATCTGACAGTTTAATTATTATCATTGCATTTTACAAACTGTATTAGAGACTACTTGTTTATTTTTTTATTTAAAACTTTTTGTACAAAGTGGTACATCGGCGGATTTAATGCCACAGGCATTATCTACCAGTCAACCATTGGGTGATGCAGAGATTAAAAATAGTAGTACTTGTTGTCTTCTCTTTTATGAAATTGTAGTTATATTTTGTGTTGACGAATGATCTTTCACCGTATCTTCTTATTTGAAAAAAAAAAAAAATATTACTTTAATTTGAATCTAATTGTTTCGATATTTTTAGTATAGGCGTTCTTCTGACTGGACATTATTTAATTGATATTTTTTATAATTGGAATTAAGTCGCATAAAGGTTTAATTTCTGCGCACAGCTTGGGCTTAGAAGCCGCGCGGGCTTCTATAAGAACGTATATCGGGATAAAAACTATCCTATGTATTATCCAGGAAATGGTGCACCTGTGTTTCATTCAAATGTTTTTTTAAGGTTTGCACGTGATTGAGGTGCTTCCACATTTATAATAATAATTTTTTTTTGTTACCTAGCCGAATGCGTTGACGCATACCCCTCCGCGGGGGCGAGCGGAGGGGTTATGTTCGGACTCGCCGGAGTAAAAGAGGAAGATGGAAGAAGAATAATGTACCTCCTGGATTACCGACTAAACCTACCACGGTGTTCCTCGACAAAACCACTATTGCTGGGGCCGCGCGAATCGCTTGCACATGCGGTCGCGACCCCGCCGAGTTTTCGGCCCGCCGTATGAAACGTCAGGCCACTACTTGACAAGACCTAGTCACCACTAAATAAAAATCCCTACTGTACTCCCCTAGAGGGGAGACGGATACGACACAGAGGCGCGCGTGGGAACATGCACGCCGCCTATTGGATCTGGTGCTGAACGGATGGCGGGCAGGCCGACGAAGCCCACCACCCCCAGGTCACATTTATAATAATACTAGTTTTTTGTATTGTAACTACTTATAAGATTAACTATGACCCTTTAATTATATTCTTCTATTATAATGCCAAAATTATTCTACAGAGAGTAATATATAAAGCGAGAGCTAAATACTCAGTATGATTTCACTTAATTTATCACGCTCTAATTTCGGTTACAAATTGAAACATGTGTCAACAAACAAGACTCCATTACCGGCGATATTGTGGATTATAGCGGCATAGCATCAAATTAATTATTTCAATACACGTGTCAAAGTGACGATATGTTGTGTGCCATTTATGGAATACCCTTCCCGCAGGATTCAGTAGCGTTAAGGAGAGCGGCTAAATTATATCGTATTTATTCTATCTCTCAAACGGTAAATAGTTAATTTTATTATTGAAATATTTTTACATTTACGCGAACTTTAAATAAATAAAAACGGATTTAAATAAATAAAAAAATATTTCTTAATTTAAATGCATGATCAGCGTAATGATTTACTATGTATATTATGTTACATGGTAATCGGGCATAACGAAGCTGGAATATAAATGAAAATATTTGTCAACCAATTAACAATATAAATTATAATAATATGTGATAAGTATTACGGCGGCGTATGCGTCTTTGTGGTTGTATGACAACAATTAGTTTCATTCAGACCAATTCAGACCAAGCCAGCAAATATTTGTATAAAAAAAAACTTGAGAGGTGTCAAGGGACACCCGGATGGAACGAAGTTCCTTTCGATTAATTAGTGAAGGAATTGTAATAAAATTTTATTTTTTATAAGTTAGCTATCCAGGCGGAACTATTAAAAACATTACACCCTGGGCTTGCGTCGGTGGCTAATGCAGTAAAAGATTTATCTATATCATGCGAGACAGCCCCCGAAGTTCCAGTCTCAAGTGTCGATGTCGGAATGTTAATCCGTGATTCGGTTCTTAGAACTGAAAGTGAAATGCGAGGAGTAGGAAACCTGCCCCTAAACTACGATCGTCATGCATTTTATCGTGTCGCCTTGGCCATGTTTGACACCAAGATCTACACACAGCGAAAATTACGGAGTAAGACCGTTCTCTCTAGCGTGCCTCAGCCAACTGAGCCGCCAATAGAGATTCGTGACAAGTGTTTGGGTCAGAAGACTCATTTCTTAGCTGTTGCCAATGTCATAAACGCAATCGGAAACTTGCAACATAGCGGCCAGACGTATTATGTAGCCAGCGTTGCAGCACATGGACCATATACGGTACACCTTACTAACCTTCGACAGTACCTCAATCTGTGCAGAGATGGACCTCAACCAGTACGAAGGGACTTTTACCGTGCAAATCCATTCCCGTTTGCCACATGGAATGTGGTGAATGGAGATCCGAAGTTAACAAATGCTGATGAAATCATGCCAGCAGAATATACATTGGAGCAGTTCAATGTAGATCTCGAAGTGTGCAAACAATACTTCGAATTAATAAGCAGGAAGTACCCAAAGCTGGTTTCGTCGTCCATTAACTATGAGCAAGAAGGACACAGAAGTATTTTTTAGTATCCTGCAATTCGAAGATGAAGTGTGCGGACCACAATGCTGAACAGCCCCACCGAGCACCGTACATTGACGGAGAAACCAGCCATTTCTGGACAGCGGTTTACGGAATAAGCGATCAAGACTTAGTTTAGTAATCAAAATAAAAGTAAAATAAGAAAAACCACGTTAATAGAATAAGAACACACATTTCGTAAATCCAGACAAATACACAACAGATTGAATTAGTTAACAAAAAAGGCGATTAATTTTTCCCAAGAAACATCTTATTTCTGCCTTCAATCTTTACTGTTACTTCTAGTCAGGAGTTCCCAGTGAGAGAGTCTCCATTTCCCTCCATTGTGTTGTACCCATCTCCAGTCTTCCGCTGTCTTTCCTTAACTTTTCATGTAGCTCCTCTAAGGTGCTAGTGAGGATATTTATGATCTGTGCCAGTCTTTTCCCAGTGTTGCTTATGATTCTCTTCTTCTCTATATGTTCAAAGAACGTAGAATCAAAAAGATGTGTCCTCTGGCCACTAAAGCATGGGACTGACACCACTTGGTTATATACCCCAGAGAGTAGCCCGGTTTGATTGGCATACGACATCTTCGAGTAATAGCGCATCACAGGCAGCTTCACTTTTGTATTGCATGAACTCTTGCCTCCTTGCATGAAACAACCTTCCCTAGTGAACCAAATCTTCCCTAGTGAACCAATTTGCCACGTTGGTGATTTGTGATAAAACTGAAAGGTCTTCTTTGTATGTTCCAAATATGCCATGGAACACTATTTGGGATGCCATCTCCTCTTGCATTTCACCACACAGGGTAAATGCGTGGTTGCCCGTTGAGGCTAGTTTGTATGTGTACCATCCGCCTGCTCCCGTACTACTGAAGAAGTCGCAGAATTTCCTCTTGTCAGCTTGTAAATTCCACACCCTAGCAAACATCGTAAGTGGGAAGAACATCCTCGTTGCCTGTCTAGATGTTGTTACTAACAAGATCTCAGCAACTAGTGTAGTGAGAGTTGAGATTTCAGAGGGTTCTCTAACAGAAATAATATTAAGTTGGTATAATAATTATGTCCTTTAAAGAATATACTATATAACTTTGTTATGGAGAATTTAAGTTGATAATTTTTACAAGAGGCTTTTTGGCTTACCTACACGAAACCATAGTGATTATCAAAATTAGATGTAAGTCCCCTTATATGGAGTGGAGGGTTGATAACCTGAGATACAGGAACCATCCTAGTTCAGGTATCAACCCCCATAGTATCTTTTTACGAGTATGTATATTGTTTATCAATTAACATAATTATGTACTTCATTCTGTTACTATGGCGAGAAAATAAACGTTATTTTTATTATTGTTGCGTTCTTGGGAAATTTATCTGACAGTTTAATTATTATCATTGCATTTTACAAACTGTATTAGAGACTACTTGTTTATTTTTTTATTTAAAACTTTTTGTACAAAGTGGTACATCGGCGGATTTAATGCCACAGGCATTATCTACCAGTCAACCATTGGGTGATGCAGAGATTAAAAATAGTAGTACTTGTTGTCTTCTCTTTTATGAAATTGTAGTTATATTTTGTGTTGACGAATGATCTTTCACCGTATCTTCTTATTTGAAAAAAAAAAAAAATATTACTTTAATTTGAATCTAATTGTTTCGATATTTTTAGTATAGGCGTTCTTCTGACTGGACATTATTTAATTGATATTTTTTATAATTGGAATTAAGTCGCATAAAGGTTTAATTTCTGCGCACAGCTTGGGCTTAGAAGCCGCGCGGGCTTCTATAAGAACGTATATCGGGATAAAAACTATCCTATGTATTATCCAGGAAATGGTGCACCTGTGTTTCATTCAAATGTTTTTTTAAGGTTTGCACGTGATTGAGGTGCTTCCACATTTATAATAATAATTTTTTTTTGTTACCTAGCCGAATGCGTTGACGCATACCCCTCCGCGGGGGCGAGCGGAGGGGTTATGTTCGGACTCGCCGGAGTAAAAGAGGAAGATGGAAGAAGAATAATGTACCTCCTGGATTACCGACTAAACCTACCACGGTGTTCCTCGACAAAACCACTATTGCTGGGGCCGCGCGAATCGCTTGCACATGCGGTCGCGACCCCGCCGAGTTTTCGGCCCGCCGTATGAAACGTCAGGCCACTACTTGACAAGACCTAGTCACCACTAAATAAAAATCCCTACTGTACTCCCCTAGAGGGGAGACGGATACGACACAGAGGCGCGCGTGGGAACATGCACGCCGCCTATTGGATCTGGTGCTGAACGGATGGCGGGCAGGCCGACGAAGCCCACCACCCCCAGGTCACATTTATAATAATACTAGTTTTTTGTATTGTAACTACTTATAAGATTAACTATGACCCTTTAATTATATTCTTCTATTATAATGCCAAAATTATTCTACAGAGAGTAATATATAAAGCGAGAGCTAAATACTCAGTATGATTTCACTTAATTTATCACGCTCTAATTTCGGTTACAAATTGAAACATGTGTCAACAAACAAGACTCCATTACCGGCGATATTGTGGATTATAGCGGCATAGCATCAAATTAATTATTTCAATACACGTGTCAAAGTGACGATATGTTGTGTGCCATTTATGGAATACCCTTCCCGCAGGATTCAGTAGCGTTAAGGAGAGCGGCTAAATTATATCGTATTTATTCTATCTCTCAAACGGTAAATAGTTAATTTTATTATTGAAATATTTTTACATTTACGCGAACTTTAAATAAATAAAAACGGATTTAAATAAATAAAAAAATATTTCTTAATTTAAATGCATGATCAGCGTAATGATTTACTATGTATATTATGTTACATGGTAATCGGGCATAACGAAGCTGGAATATAAATGAAAATATTTGTCAACCAATTAACAATATAAATTATAATAATATGTGATAAGTATTACGGCGGCGTATGCGTCTTTGTGGTTGTATGACAACAATTAGTTTCATTCAGACCAATTCAGACCAAGCCAGCAAATATTTGTATAAAAAAAAACTTGAGAGGTGTCAAGGGACACCCGGATGGAACGAAGTTCCTTTCGATTAATTAGTGAAGGAATTGTAATAAAATTTTATTTTTTATAAGTTAGCTATCCAGGCGGAACTATTAAAAACATTACACCCTGGGCTTGCGTCGGTGGCTAATGCAGTAAAAGATTTATCTATATCATGCGAGACAGCCCCCGAAGTTCCAGTCTCAAGTGTCGATGTCGGAATGTTAATCCGTGATTCGGTTCTTAGAACTGAAAGTGAAATGCGAGGAGTAGGAAACCTGCCCCTAAACTACGATCGTCATGCATTTTATCGTGTCGCCTTGGCCATGTTTGACACCAAGATCTACACACAGCGAAAATTACGGAGTAAGACCGTTCTCTCTAGCGTGCCTCAGCCAACTGAGCCGCCAATAGAGATTCGTGACAAGTGTTTGGGTCAGAAGACTCATTTCTTAGCTGTTGCCAATGTCATAAACGCAATCGGAAACTTGCAACATAGCGGCCAGACGTATTATGTAGCCAGCGTTGCAGCACATGGACCATATACGGTACACCTTACTAACCTTCGACAGTACCTCAATCTGTGCAGAGATGGACCTCAACCAGTACGAAGGGACTTTTACCGTGCAAATCCATTCCCGTTTGCCACATGGAATGTGGTGAATGGAGATCCGAAGTTAACAAATGCTGATGAAATCATGCCAGCAGAATATACATTGGAGCAGTTCAATGTAGATCTCGAAGTGTGCAAACAATACTTCGAATTAATAAGCAGGAAGTACCCAAAGCTGGTTTCGTCGTCCATTAACTATGAGCAAGAAGGACACAGAAGTATTTTTTAGTATCCTGCAATTCGAAGATGAAGTGTGCGGACCACAATGCTGAACAGCCCCACCGAGCACCGTACATTGACGGAGAAACCAGCCATTTCTGGACAGCGGTTTACGGAATAAGCGATCAAGACTTAGTTTAGTAATCAAAATAAAAGTAAAATAAGAAAAACCACGTTAATAGAATAAGAACACACATTTCGTAAATCCAGACAAATACACAACAGATTGAATTAGTTAACAAAAAAGGCGATTAATTTTTCCCAAGAAACATCTTATTTCTGCCTTCAATCTTTACTGTTACTTCTAGTCAGGAGTTCCCAGTGAGAGAGTCTCCATTTCCCTCCATTGTGTTGTACCCATCTCCAGTCTTCCGCTGTCTTTCCTTAACTTTTCATGTAGCTCCTCTAAGGTGCTAGTGAGGATATTTATGATCTGTGCCAGTCTTTTCCCAGTGTTGCTTATGATTCTCTTCTTCTCTATATGTTCAAAGAACGTAGAATCAAAAAGATGTGTCCTCTGGCCACTAAAGCATGGGACTGACACCACTTGGTTATATACCCCAGAGAGTAGCCCGGTTTGATTGGCATACGACATCTTCGAGTAATAGCGCATCACAGGCAGCTTCACTTTTGTATTGCATGAACTCTTGCCTCCTTGCATGAAACAACCTTCCCTAGTGAACCAAATCTTCCCTAGTGAACCAATTTGCCACGTTGGTGATTTGTGATAAAACTGAAAGGTCTTCTTTGTATGTTCCAAATATGCCATGGAACACTATTTGGGATGCCATCTCCTCTTGCATTTCACCACACAGGGTAAATGCGTGGTTGCCCGTTGAGGCTAGTTTGTATGTGTACCATCCGCCTGCTCCCGTACTACTGAAGAAGTCGCAGAATTTCCTCTTGTCAGCTTGTAAATTCCACACCCTAGCAAACATCGTAAGTGGGAAGAACATCCTCGTTGCCTGTCTAGATGTTGTTACTAACAAGATCTCAGCAACTAGTGTAGTGAGAGTTGAGATTTCAGAGGGTTCTCTAACAGAAATAATATTAAGTTGGTATAATAATTATGTCCTTTAAAGAATATACTATATAACTTTGTTATGGAGAATTTAAGTTGATAATTTTTACAAGAGGCTTTTTGGCTTACCTACACGAAACCATAGTGATTATCAAAATTAGATGTAAGTCCCCTTATATGGAGTGGAGGGTTGATAACCTGAGATACAGGAACCATCCTAGTTCAGGTATCAACCCCCATAGTATCTTTTTACGAGTATGTATATTGTTTATCAATTAACATAATTATGTACTTCATTCTGTTACTATGGCGAGAAAATAAACGTTATTTTTATTATTGTTGCGTTCTTGGGAAATTTATCTGACAGTTTAATTATTATCATTGCATTTTACAAACTGTATTAGAGACTACTTGTTTATTTTTTTATTTAAAACTTTTTGTACAAAGTGGTACATCGGCGGATTTAATGCCACAGGCATTATCTACCAGTCAACCATTGGGTGATGCAGAGATTAAAAATAGTAGTACTTGTTGTCTTCTCTTTTATGAAATTGTAGTTATATTTTGTGTTGACGAATGATCTTTCACCGTATCTTCTTATTTGAAAAAAAAAAAAAATATTACTTTAATTTGAATCTAATTGTTTCGATATTTTTAGTATAGGCGTTCTTCTGACTGGACATTATTTAATTGATATTTTTTATAATTGGAATTAAGTCGCATAAAGGTTTAATTTCTGCGCACAGCTTGGGCTTAGAAGCCGCGCGGGCTTCTATAAGAACGTATATCGGGATAAAAACTATCCTATGTATTATCCAGGAAATGGTGCACCTGTGTTTCATTCAAATGTTTTTTTAAGGTTTGCACGTGATTGAGGTGCTTCCACATTTATAATAATAATTTTTTTTTGTTACCTAGCCGAATGCGTTGACGCATACCCCTCCGCGGGGGCGAGCGGAGGGGTTATGTTCGGACTCGCCGGAGTAAAAGAGGAAGATGGAAGAAGAATAATGTACCTCCTGGATTACCGACTAAACCTACCACGGTGTTCCTCGACAAAACCACTATTGCTGGGGCCGCGCGAATCGCTTGCACATGCGGTCGCGACCCCGCCGAGTTTTCGGCCCGCCGTATGAAACGTCAGGCCACTACTTGACAAGACCTAGTCACCACTAAATAAAAATCCCTACTGTACTCCCCTAGAGGGGAGACGGATACGACACAGAGGCGCGCGTGGGAACATGCACGCCGCCTATTGGATCTGGTGCTGAACGGATGGCGGGCAGGCCGACGAAGCCCACCACCCCCAGGTCACATTTATAATAATACTAGTTTTTTGTATTGTAACTACATATAAGATTAACTATGACCCTTTAATTATATTCTTCTATTATAATGCCAAAATTATTCTACAGAGAGTAATATATAAAGCGAGAGCTAAATACTCAGTATGATTTCACTTAATTTATCACGCTCTAATTTCGGTTACAAATTGAAACATGTGTCAACAAACAAGACTCCATTACCGGCGATATTGTGGATTATAGCGGCATAGCATCAAATTAATTATTTCAATACACGTGTCAAAGTGACGATATGTTGTGTGCCATTTATGGAATACCCTTCCCGCAGGATTCAGTAGCGTTAAGGAGAGCGGCTAAATTATATCGTATTTATTCTATCTCTCAAACGGTAAATAGTTAATTTTATTATTGAAATATTTTTACATTTACGCGAACTTTAAATAAATAAAAACGGATTTAAATAAATAAAAAAATATTTCTTAATTTAAATGCATGATCAGCGTAATGATTTACTATGTATATTATGTTACATGGTAATCGGGCATAACGAAGCTGGAATATAAATGAAAATATTTGTCAACCAATTAACAATATAAATTATAATAATATGTGATAAGTATTACGGCGGCGTATGCGTCTTTGTGGTTGTATGACAACAATTAGTTTCATTCAGACCAATTCAGACCAAGCCAGCAAATATTTGTATAAAAAAAAACTTGAGAGGTGTCAAGGGACACCCGGATGGAACGAAGTTCCTTTCGATTAATTAGTGAAGGAATTGTAATAAAATTTTATTTTTTATAAGTTAGCTATCCAGGCGGAACTATTAAAAACATTACACCCTGGGCTTGCGTCGGTGGCTAATGCAGTAAAAGATTTATCTATATCATGCGAGACAGCCCCCGAAGTTCCAGTCTCAAGTGTCGATGTCGGAATGTTAATCCGTGATTCGGTTCTTAGAACTGAAAGTGAAATGCGAGGAGTAGGAAACCTGCCCCTAAACTACGATCGTCATGCATTTTATCGTGTCGCCTTGGCCATGTTTGACACCAAGATCTACACACAGCGAAAATTACGGAGTAAGACCGTTCTCTCTAGCGTGCCTCAGCCAACTGAGCCGCCAATAGAGATTCGTGACAAGTGTTTGGGTCAGAAGACTCATTTCTTAGCTGTTGCCAATGTCATAAACGCAATCGGAAACTTGCAACATAGCGGCCAGACGTATTATGTAGCCAGCGTTGCAGCACATGGACCATATACGGTACACCTTACTAACCTTCGACAGTACCTCAATCTGTGCAGAGATGGACCTCAACCAGTACGAAGGGACTTTTACCGTGCAAATCCATTCCCGTTTGCCACATGGAATGTGGTGAATGGAGATCCGAAGTTAACAAATGCTGATGAAATCATGCCAGCAGAATATACATTGGAGCAGTTCAATGTAGATCTCGAAGTGTGCAAACAATACTTCGAATTAATAAGCAGGAAGTACCCAAAGCTGGTTTCGTCGTCCATTAACTATGAGCAAGAAGGACACAGAAGTATTTTTTAGTATCCTGCAATTCGAAGATGAAGTGTGCGGACCACAATGCTGAACAGCCCCACCGAGCACCGTACATTGACGGAGAAACCAGCCATTTCTGGACAGCGGTTTACGGAATAAGCGATCAAGACTTAGTTTAGTAATCAAAATAAAAGTAAAATAAGAAAAACCACGTTAATAGAATAAGAACACACATTTCGTAAATCCAGACAAATACACAACAGATTGAATTAGTTAACAAAAAAGGCGATTAATTTTTCCCAAGAAACATCTTATTTCTGCCTTCAATCTTTACTGTTACTTCTAGTCAGGAGTTCCCAGTGAGAGAGTCTCCATTTCCCTCCATTGTGTTGTACCCATCTCCAGTCTTCCGCTGTCTTTCCTTAACTTTTCATGTAGCTCCTCTAAGGTGCTAGTGAGGATATTTATGATCTGTGCCAGTCTTTTCCCAGTGTTGCTTATGATTCTCTTCTTCTCTATATGTTCAAAGAACGTAGAATCAAAAAGATGTGTCCTCTGGCCACTAAAGCATGGGACTGACACCACTTGGTTATATACCCCAGAGAGTAGCCCGGTTTGATTGGCATACGACATCTTCGAGTAATAGCGCATCACAGGCAGCTTCACTTTTGTATTGCATGAACTCTTGCCTCCTTGCATGAAACAACCTTCCCTAGTGAACCAAATCTTCCCTAGTGAACCAATTTGCCACGTTGGTGATTTGTGATAAAACTGAAAGGTCTTCTTTGTATGTTCCAAATATGCCATGGAACACTATTTGGGATGCCATCTCCTCTTGCATTTCACCACACAGGGTAAATGCGTGGTTGCCCGTTGAGGCTAGTTTGTATGTGTACCATCCGCCTGCTCCCGTACTACTGAAGAAGTCGCAGAATTTCCTCTTGTCAGCTTGTAAATTCCACACCCTAGCAAACATCGTAAGTGGGAAGAACATCCTCGTTGCCTGTCTAGATGTTGTTACTAACAAGATCTCAGCAACTAGTGTAGTGAGAGTTGAGATTTCAGAGGGTTCTCTAACAGAAATAATATTAAGTTGGTATAATAATTATGTCCTTTAAAGAATATACTATATAACTTTGTTATGGAGAATTTAAGTTGATAATTTTTACAAGAGGCTTTTTGGCTTACCTACACGAAACCATAGTGATTATCAAAATTAGATGTAAGTCCCCTTATATGGAGTGGAGGGTTGATAACCTGAGATACAGGAACCATCCTAGTTCAGGTATCAACCCCCATAGTATCTTTTTACGAGTATGTATATTGTTTATCAATTAACATAATTATGTACTTCATTCTGTTACTATGGCGAGAAAATAAACGTTATTTTTATTATTGTTGCGTTCTTGGGAAATTTATCTGACAGTTTAATTATTATCATTGCATTTTACAAACTGTATTAGAGACTACTTGTTTATTTTTTTATTTAAAACTTTTTGTACAAAGTGGTACATCGGCGGATTTAATGCCACAGGCATTATCTACCAGTCAACCATTGGGTGATGCAGAGATTAAAAATAGTAGTACTTGTTGTCTTCTCTTTTATGAAATTGTAGTTATATTTTGTGTTGACGAATGATCTTTCACCGTATCTTCTTATTTGAAAAAAAAAAAAAATATTACTTTAATTTGAATCTAATTGTTTCGATATTTTTAGTATAGGCGTTCTTCTGACTGGACATTATTTAATTGATATTTTTTATAATTGGAATTAAGTCGCATAAAGGTTTAATTTCTGCGCACAGCTTGGGCTTAGAAGCCGCGCGGGCTTCTATAAGAACGTATATCGGGATAAAAACTATCCTATGTATTATCCAGGAAATGGTGCACCTGTGTTTCATTCAAATGTTTTTTTAAGGTTTGCACGTGATTGAGGTGCTTCCACATTTATAATAATAATTTTTTTTTGTTACCTAGCCGAATGCGTTGACGCATACCCCTCCGCGGGGGCGAGCGGAGGGGTTATGTTCGGACTCGCCGGAGTAAAAGAGGAAGATGGAAGAAGAATAATGTACCTCCTGGATTACCGACTAAACCTACCACGGTGTTCCTCGACAAAACCACTATTGCTGGGGCCGCGCGAATCGCTTGCACATGCGGTCGCGACCCCGCCGAGTTTTCGGCCCGCCGTATGAAACGTCAGGCCACTACTTGACAAGACCTAGTCACCACTAAATAAAAATCCCTACTGTACTCCCCTAGAGGGGAGACGGATACGACACAGAGGCGCGCGTGGGAACATGCACGCCGCCTATTGGATCTGGTGCTGAACGGATGGCGGGCAGGCCGACGAAGCCCACCACCCCCAGGTCACATTTATAATAATACTAGTTTTTTGTATTGTAACTACTTATAAGATTAACTATGACCCTTTAATTATATTCTTCTATTATAATGCCAAAATTATTCTACAGAGAGTAATATATAAAGCGAGAGCTAAATACTCAGTATGATTTCACTTAATTTATCACGCTCTAATTTCGGTTACAAATTGAAACATGTGTCAACAAACAAGACTCCATTACCGGCGATATTGTGGATTATAGCGGCATAGCATCAAATTAATTATTTCAATACACGTGTCAAAGTGACGATATGTTGTGTGCCATTTATGGAATACCCTTCCCGCAGGATTCAGTAGCGTTAAGGAGAGCGGCTAAATTATATCGTATTTATTCTATCTCTCAAACGGTAAATAGTTAATTTTATTATTGAAATATTTTTACATTTACGCGAACTTTAAATAAATAAAAACGGATTTAAATAAATAAAAAAATATTTCTTAATTTAAATGCATGATCAGCGTAATGATTTACTATGTATATTATGTTACATGGTAATCGGGCATAACGAAGCTGGAATATAAATGAAAATATTTGTCAACCAATTAACAATATAAATTATAATAATATGTGATAAGTATTACGGCGGCGTATGCGTCTTTGTGGTTGTATGACAACAATTAGTTTCATTCAGACCAATTCAGACCAAGCCAGCAAATATTTGTATAAAAAAAAACTTGAGAGGTGTCAAGGGACACCCGGATGGAACGAAGTTCCTTTCGATTAATTAGTGAAGGAATTGTAATAAAATTTTATTTTTTATAAGTTAGCTATCCAGGCGGAACTATTAAAAACATTACACCCTGGGCTTGCGTCGGTGGCTAATGCAGTAAAAGATTTATCTATATCATGCGAGACAGCCCCCGAAGTTCCAGTCTCAAGTGTCGATGTCGGAATGTTAATCCGTGATTCGGTTCTTAGAACTGAAAGTGAAATGCGAGGAGTAGGAAACCTGCCCCTAAACTACGATCGTCATGCATTTTATCGTGTCGCCTTGGCCATGTTTGACACCAAGATCTACACACAGCGAAAATTACGGAGTAAGACCGTTCTCTCTAGCGTGCCTCAGCCAACTGAGCCGCCAATAGAGATTCGTGACAAGTGTTTGGGTCAGAAGACTCATTTCTTAGCTGTTGCCAATGTCATAAACGCAATCGGAAACTTGCAACATAGCGGCCAGACGTATTATGTAGCCAGCGTTGCAGCACATGGACCATATACGGTACACCTTACTAACCTTCGACAGTACCTCAATCTGTGCAGAGATGGACCTCAACCAGTACGAAGGGACTTTTACCGTGCAAATCCATTCCCGTTTGCCACATGGAATGTGGTGAATGGAGATCCGAAGTTAACAAATGCTGATGAAATCATGCCAGCAGAATATACATTGGAGCAGTTCAATGTAGATCTCGAAGTGTGCAAACAATACTTCGAATTAATAAGCAGGAAGTACCCAAAGCTGGTTTCGTCGTCCATTAACTATGAGCAAGAAGGACACAGAAGTATTTTTTAGTATCCTGCAATTCGAAGATGAAGTGTGCGGACCACAATGCTGAACAGCCCCACCGAGCACCGTACATTGACGGAGAAACCAGCCATTTCTGGACAGCGGTTTACGGAATAAGCGATCAAGACTTAGTTTAGTAATCAAAATAAAAGTAAAATAAGAAAAACCACGTTAATAGAATAAGAACACACATTTCGTAAATCCAGACAAATACACAACAGATTGAATTAGTTAACAAAAAAGGCGATTAATTTTTCCCAAGAAACATCTTATTTCTGCCTTCAATCTTTACTGTTACTTCTAGTCAGGAGTTCCCAGTGAGAGAGTCTCCATTTCCCTCCATTGTGTTGTACCCATCTCCAGTCTTCCGCTGTCTTTCCTTAACTTTTCATGTAGCTCCTCTAAGGTGCTAGTGAGGATATTTATGATCTGTGCCAGTCTTTTCCCAGTGTTGCTTATGATTCTCTTCTTCTCTATATGTTCAAAGAACGTAGAATCAAAAAGATGTGTCCTCTGGCCACTAAAGCATGGGACTGACACCACTTGGTTATATACCCCAGAGAGTAGCCCGGTTTGATTGGCATACGACATCTTCGAGTAATAGCGCATCACAGGCAGCTTCACTTTTGTATTGCATGAACTCTTGCCTCCTTGCATGAAACAACCTTCCCTAGTGAACCAAATCTTCCCTAGTGAACCAATTTGCCACGTTGGTGATTTGTGATAAAACTGAAAGGTCTTCTTTGTATGTTCCAAATATGCCATGGAACACTATTTGGGATGCCATCTCCTCTTGCATTTCACCACACAGGGTAAATGCGTGGTTGCCCGTTGAGGCTAGTTTGTATGTGTACCATCCGCCTGCTCCCGTACTACTGAAGAAGTCGCAGAATTTCCTCTTGTCAGCTTGTAAATTCCACACCCTAGCAAACATCGTAAGTGGGAAGAACATCCTCGTTGCCTGTCTAGATGTTGTTACTAACAAGATCTCAGCAACTAGTGTAGTGAGAGTTGAGATTTCAGAGGGTTCTCTAACAGAAATAATATTAAGTTGGTATAATAATTATGTCCTTTAAAGAATATACTATATAACTTTGTTATGGAGAATTTAAGTTGATAATTTTTACAAGAGGCTTTTTGGCTTACCTACACGAAACCATAGTGATTATCAAAATTAGATGTAAGTCCCCTTATATGGAGTGGAGGGTTGATAACCTGAGATACAGGAACCATCCTAGTTCAGGTATCAACCCCCATAGTATCTTTTTACGAGTATGTATATTGTTTATCAATTAACATAATTATGTACTTCATTCTGTTACTATGGCGAGAAAATAAACGTTATTTTTATTATTGTTGCGTTCTTGGGAAATTTATCTGACAGTTTAATTATTATCATTGCATTTTACAAACTGTATTAGAGACTACTTGTTTATTTTTTTATTTAAAACTTTTTGTACAAAGTGGTACATCGGCGGATTTAATGCCACAGGCATTATCTACCAGTCAACCATTGGGTGATGCAGAGATTAAAAATAGTAGTACTTGTTGTCTTCTCTTTTATGAAATTGTAGTTATATTTTGTGTTGACGAATGATCTTTCACCGTATCTTCTTATTTGAAAAAAAAAAAAAATATTACTTTAATTTGAATCTAATTGTTTCGATATTTTTAGTATAGGCGTTCTTCTGACTGGACATTATTTAATTGATATTTTTTATAATTGGAATTAAGTCGCATAAAGGTTTAATTTCTGCGCACAGCTTGGGCTTAGAAGCCGCGCGGGCTTCTATAAGAACGTATATCGGGATAAAAACTATCCTATGTATTATCCAGGAAATGGTGCACCTGTGTTTCATTCAAATGTTTTTTTAAGGTTTGCACGTGATTGAGGTGCTTCCACATTTATAATAATAATTTTTTTTTGTTACCTAGCCGAATGCGTTGACGCATACCCCTCCGCGGGGGCGAGCGGAGGGGTTATGTTCGGACTCGCCGGAGTAAAAGAGGAAGATGGAAGAAGAATAATGTACCTCCTGGATTACCGACTAAACCTACCACGGTGTTCCTCGACAAAACCACTATTGCTGGGGCCGCGCGAATCGCTTGCACATGCGGTCGCGACCCCGCCGAGTTTTCGGCCCGCCGTATGAAACGTCAGGCCACTACTTGACAAGACCTAGTCACCACTAAATAAAAATCCCTACTGTACTCCCCTAGAGGGGAGACGGATACGACACAGAGGCGCGCGTGGGAACATGCACGCCGCCTATTGGATCTGGTGCTGAACGGATGGCGGGCAGGCCGACGAAGCCCACCACCCCCAGGTCACATTTATAATAATACTAGTTTTTTGTATTGTAACTACTTATAAGATTAACTATGACCCTTTAATTATATTCTTCTATTATAATGCCAAAATTATTCTACAGAGAGTAATATATAAAGCGAGAGCTAAATACTCAGTATGATTTCACTTAATTTATCACGCTCTAATTTCGGTTACAAATTGAAACATGTGTCAACAAACAAGACTCCATTACCGGCGATATTGTGGATTATAGCGGCATAGCATCAAATTAATTATTTCAATACACGTGTCAAAGTGACGATATGTTGTGTGCCATTTATGGAATACCCTTCCCGCAGGATTCAGTAGCGTTAAGGAGAGCGGCTAAATTATATCGTATTTATTCTATCTCTCAAACGGTAAATAGTTAATTTTATTATTGAAATATTTTTACATTTACGCGAACTTTAAATAAATAAAAACGGATTTAAATAAATAAAAAAATATTTCTTAATTTAAATGCATGATCAGCGTAATGATTTACTATGTATATTATGTTACATGGTAATCGGGCATAACGAAGCTGGAATATAAATGAAAATATTTGTCAACCAATTAACAATATAAATTATAATAATATGTGATAAGTATTACGGCGGCGTATGCGTCTTTGTGGTTGTATGACAACAATTAGTTTCATTCAGACCAATTCAGACCAAGCCAGCAAATATTTGTATAAAAAAAAACTTGAGAGGTGTCAAGGGACACCCGGATGGAACGAAGTTCCTTTCGATTAATTAGTGAAGGAATTGTAATAAAATTTTATTTTTTATAAGTTAGCTATCCAGGCGGAACTATTAAAAACATTACACCCTGGGCTTGCGTCGGTGGCTAATGCAGTAAAAGATTTATCTATATCATGCGAGACAGCCCCCGAAGTTCCAGTCTCAAGTGTCGATGTCGGAATGTTAATCCGTGATTCGGTTCTTAGAACTGAAAGTGAAATGCGAGGAGTAGGAAACCTGCCCCTAAACTACGATCGTCATGCATTTTATCGTGTCGCCTTGGCCATGTTTGACACCAAGATCTACACACAGCGAAAATTACGGAGTAAGACCGTTCTCTCTAGCGTGCCTCAGCCAACTGAGCCGCCAATAGAGATTCGTGACAAGTGTTTGGGTCAGAAGACTCATTTCTTAGCTGTTGCCAATGTCATAAACGCAATCGGAAACTTGCAACATAGCGGCCAGACGTATTATGTAGCCAGCGTTGCAGCACATGGACCATATACGGTACACCTTACTAACCTTCGACAGTACCTCAATCTGTGCAGAGATGGACCTCAACCAGTACGAAGGGACTTTTACCGTGCAAATCCATTCCCGTTTGCCACATGGAATGTGGTGAATGGAGATCCGAAGTTAACAAATGCTGATGAAATCATGCCAGCAGAATATACATTGGAGCAGTTCAATGTAGATCTCGAAGTGTGCAAACAATACTTCGAATTAATAAGCAGGAAGTACCCAAAGCTGGTTTCGTCGTCCATTAACTATGAGCAAGAAGGACACAGAAGTATTTTTTAGTATCCTGCAATTCGAAGATGAAGTGTGCGGACCACAATGCTGAACAGCCCCACCGAGCACCGTACATTGACGGAGAAACCAGCCATTTCTGGACAGCGGTTTACGGAATAAGCGATCAAGACTTAGTTTAGTAATCAAAATAAAAGTAAAATAAGAAAAACCACGTTAATAGAATAAGAACACACATTTCGTAAATCCAGACAAATACACAACAGATTGAATTAGTTAACAAAAAAGGCGATTAATTTTTCCCAAGAAACATCTTATTTCTGCCTTCAATCTTTACTGTTACTTCTAGTCAGGAGTTCCCAGTGAGAGAGTCTCCATTTCCCTCCATTGTGTTGTACCCATCTCCAGTCTTCCGCTGTCTTTCCTTAACTTTTCATGTAGCTCCTCTAAGGTGCTAGTGAGGATATTTATGATCTGTGCCAGTCTTTTCCCAGTGTTGCTTATGATTCTCTTCTTCTCTATATGTTCAAAGAACGTAGAATCAAAAAGATGTGTCCTCTGGCCACTAAAGCATGGGACTGACACCACTTGGTTATATACCCCAGAGAGTAGCCCGGTTTGATTGGCATACGACATCTTCGAGTAATAGCGCATCACAGGCAGCTTCACTTTTGTATTGCATGAACTCTTGCCTCCTTGCATGAAACAACCTTCCCTAGTGAACCAAATCTTCCCTAGTGAACCAATTTGCCACGTTGGTGATTTGTGATAAAACTGAAAGGTCTTCTTTGTATGTTCCAAATATGCCATGGAACACTATTTGGGATGCCATCTCCTCTTGCATTTCACCACACAGGGTAAATGCGTGGTTGCCCGTTGAGGCTAGTTTGTATGTGTACCATCCGCCTGCTCCCGTACTACTGAAGAAGTCGCAGAATTTCCTCTTGTCAGCTTGTAAATTCCACACCCTAGCAAACATCGTAAGTGGGAAGAACATCCTCGTTGCCTGTCTAGATGTTGTTACTAACAAGATCTCAGCAACTAGTGTAGTGAGAGTTGAGATTTCAGAGGGTTCTCTAACAGAAATAATATTAAGTTGGTATAATAATTATGTCCTTTAAAGAATATACTATATAACTTTGTTATGGAGAATTTAAGTTGATAATTTTTACAAGAGGCTTTTTGGCTTACCTACACGAAACCATAGTGATTATCAAAATTAGATGTAAGTCCCCTTATATGGAGTGGAGGGTTGATAACCTGAGATACAGGAACCATCCTAGTTCAGGTATCAACCCCCATAGTATCTTTTTACGAGTATGTATATTGTTTATCAATTAACATAATTATGTACTTCATTCTGTTACTATGGCGAGAAAATAAACGTTATTTTTATTATTGTTGCGTTCTTGGGAAATTTATCTGACAGTTTAATTATTATCATTGCATTTTACAAACTGTATTAGAGACTACTTGTTTATTTTTTTATTTAAAACTTTTTGTACAAAGTGGTACATCGGCGGATTTAATGCCACAGGCATTATCTACCAGTCAACCATTGGGTGATGCAGAGATTAAAAATAGTAGTACTTGTTGTCTTCTCTTTTATGAAATTGTAGTTATATTTTGTGTTGACGAATGATCTTTCACCGTATCTTCTTATTTGAAAAAAAAAAAAAATATTACTTTAATTTGAATCTAATTGTTTCGATATTTTTAGTATAGGCGTTCTTCTGACTGGACATTATTTAATTGATATTTTTTATAATTGGAATTAAGTCGCATAAAGGTTTAATTTCTGCGCACAGCTTGGGCTTAGAAGCCGCGCGGGCTTCTATAAGAACGTATATCGGGATAAAAACTATCCTATGTATTATCCAGGAAATGGTGCACCTGTGTTTCATTCAAATGTTTTTTTAAGGTTTGCACGTGATTGAGGTGCTTCCACATTTATAATAATAATTTTTTTTTGTTACCTAGCCGAATGCGTTGACGCATACCCCTCCGCGGGGGCGAGCGGAGGGGTTATGTTCGGACTCGCCGGAGTAAAAGAGGAAGATGGAAGAAGAATAATGTACCTCCTGGATTACCGACTAAACCTACCACGGTGTTCCTCGACAAAACCACTATTGCTGGGGCCGCGCGAATCGCTTGCACATGCGGTCGCGACCCCGCCGAGTTTTCGGCCCGCCGTATGAAACGTCAGGCCACTACTTGACAAGACCTAGTCACCACTAAATAAAAATCCCTACTGTACTCCCCTAGAGGGGAGACGGATACGACACAGAGGCGCGCGTGGGAACATGCACGCCGCCTATTGGATCTGGTGCTGAACGGATGGCGGGCAGGCCGACGAAGCCCACCACCCCCAGGTCACATTTATAATAATACTAGTTTTTTGTATTGTAACTACTTATAAGATTAACTATGACCCTTTAATTATATTCTTCTATTATAATGCCAAAATTATTCTACAGAGAGTAATATATAAAGCGAGAGCTAAATACTCAGTATGATTTCACTTAATTTATCACGCTCTAATTTCGGTTACAAATTGAAACATGTGTCAACAAACAAGACTCCATTACCGGCGATATTGTGGATTATAGCGGCATAGCATCAAATTAATTATTTCAATACACGTGTCAAAGTGACGATATGTTGTGTGCCATTTATGGAATACCCTTCCCGCAGGATTCAGTAGCGTTAAGGAGAGCGGCTAAATTATATCGTATTTATTCTATCTCTCAAACGGTAAATAGTTAATTTTATTATTGAAATATTTTTACATTTACGCGAACTTTAAATAAATAAAAACGGATTTAAATAAATAAAAAAATATTTCTTAATTTAAATGCATGATCAGCGTAATGATTTACTATGTATATTATGTTACATGGTAATCGGGCATAACGAAGCTGGAATATAAATGAAAATATTTGTCAACCAATTAACAATATAAATTATAATAATATGTGATAAGTATTACGGCGGCGTATGCGTCTTTGTGGTTGTATGACAACAATTAGTTTCATTCAGACCAATTCAGACCAAGCCAGCAAATATTTGTATAAAAAAAAACTTGAGAGGTGTCAAGGGACACCCGGATGGAACGAAGTTCCTTTCGATTAATTAGTGAAGGAATTGTAATAAAATTTTATTTTTTATAAGTTAGCTATCCAGGCGGAACTATTAAAAACATTACACCCTGGGCTTGCGTCGGTGGCTAATGCAGTAAAAGATTTATCTATATCATGCGAGACAGCCCCCGAAGTTCCAGTCTCAAGTGTCGATGTCGGAATGTTAATCCGTGATTCGGTTCTTAGAACTGAAAGTGAAATGCGAGGAGTAGGAAACCTGCCCCTAAACTACGATCGTCATGCATTTTATCGTGTCGCCTTGGCCATGTTTGACACCAAGATCTACACACAGCGAAAATTACGGAGTAAGACCGTTCTCTCTAGCGTGCCTCAGCCAACTGAGCCGCCAATAGAGATTCGTGACAAGTGTTTGGGTCAGAAGACTCATTTCTTAGCTGTTGCCAATGTCATAAACGCAATCGGAAACTTGCAACATAGCGGCCAGACGTATTATGTAGCCAGCGTTGCAGCACATGGACCATATACGGTACACCTTACTAACCTTCGACAGTACCTCAATCTGTGCAGAGATGGACCTCAACCAGTACGAAGGGACTTTTACCGTGCAAATCCATTCCCGTTTGCCACATGGAATGTGGTGAATGGAGATCCGAAGTTAACAAATGCTGATGAAATCATGCCAGCAGAATATACATTGGAGCAGTTCAATGTAGATCTCGAAGTGTGCAAACAATACTTCGAATTAATAAGCAGGAAGTACCCAAAGCTGGTTTCGTCGTCCATTAACTATGAGCAAGAAGGACACAGAAGTATTTTTTAGTATCCTGCAATTCGAAGATGAAGTGTGCGGACCACAATGCTGAACAGCCCCACCGAGCACCGTACATTGACGGAGAAACCAGCCATTTCTGGACAGCGGTTTACGGAATAAGCGATCAAGACTTAGTTTAGTAATCAAAATAAAAGTAAAATAAGAAAAACCACGTTAATAGAATAAGAACACACATTTCGTAAATCCAGACAAATACACAACAGATTGAATTAGTTAACAAAAAAGGCGATTAATTTTTCCCAAGAAACATCTTATTTCTGCCTTCAATCTTTACTGTTACTTCTAGTCAGGAGTTCCCAGTGAGAGAGTCTCCATTTCCCTCCATTGTGTTGTACCCATCTCCAGTCTTCCGCTGTCTTTCCTTAACTTTTCATGTAGCTCCTCTAAGGTGCTAGTGAGGATATTTATGATCTGTGCCAGTCTTTTCCCAGTGTTGCTTATGATTCTCTTCTTCTCTATATGTTCAAAGAACGTAGAATCAAAAAGATGTGTCCTCTGGCCACTAAAGCATGGGACTGACACCACTTGGTTATATACCCCAGAGAGTAGCCCGGTTTGATTGGCATACGACATCTTCGAGTAATAGCGCATCACAGGCAGCTTCACTTTTGTATTGCATGAACTCTTGCCTCCTTGCATGAAACAACCTTCCCTAGTGAACCAAATCTTCCCTAGTGAACCAATTTGCCACGTTGGTGATTTGTGATAAAACTGAAAGGTCTTCTTTGTATGTTCCAAATATGCCATGGAACACTATTTGGGATGCCATCTCCTCTTGCATTTCACCACACAGGGTAAATGCGTGGTTGCCCGTTGAGGCTAGTTTGTATGTGTACCATCCGCCTGCTCCCGTACTACTGAAGAAGTCGCAGAATTTCCTCTTGTCAGCTTGTAAATTCCACACCCTAGCAAACATCGTAAGTGGGAAGAACATCCTCGTTGCCTGTCTAGATGTTGTTACTAACAAGATCTCAGCAACTAGTGTAGTGAGAGTTGAGATTTCAGAGGGTTCTCTAACAGAAATAATATTAAGTTGGTATAATAATTATGTCCTTTAAAGAATATACTATATAACTTTGTTATGGAGAATTTAAGTTGATAATTTTTACAAGAGGCTTTTTGGCTTACCTACACGAAACCATAGTGATTATCAAAATTAGATGTAAGTCCCCTTATATGGAGTGGAGGGTTGATAACCTGAGATACAGGAACCATCCTAGTTCAGGTATCAACCCCCATAGTATCTTTTTACGAGTATGTATATTGTTTATCAATTAACATAATTATGTACTTCATTCTGTTACTATGGCGAGAAAATAAACGTTATTTTTATTATTGTTGCGTTCTTGGGAAATTTATCTGACAGTTTAATTATTATCATTGCATTTTACAAACTGTATTAGAGACTACTTGTTTATTTTTTTATTTAAAACTTTTTGTACAAAGTGGTACATCGGCGGATTTAATGCCACAGGCATTATCTACCAGTCAACCATTGGGTGATGCAGAGATTAAAAATAGTAGTACTTGTTGTCTTCTCTTTTATGAAATTGTAGTTATATTTTGTGTTGACGAATGATCTTTCACCGTATCTTCTTATTTGAAAAAAAAAAAAAATATTACTTTAATTTGAATCTAATTGTTTCGATATTTTTAGTATAGGCGTTCTTCTGACTGGACATTATTTAATTGATATTTTTTATAATTGGAATTAAGTCGCATAAAGGTTTAATTTCTGCGCACAGCTTGGGCTTAGAAGCCGCGCGGGCTTCTATAAGAACGTATATCGGGATAAAAACTATCCTATGTATTATCCAGGAAATGGTGCACCTGTGTTTCATTCAAATGTTTTTTTAAGGTTTGCACGTGATTGAGGTGCTTCCACATTTATAATAATAATTTTTTTTTGTTACCTAGCCGAATGCGTTGACGCATACCCCTCCGCGGGGGCGAGCGGAGGGGTTATGTTCGGACTCGCCGGAGTAAAAGAGGAAGATGGAAGAAGAATAATGTACCTCCTGGATTACCGACTAAACCTACCACGGTGTTCCTCGACAAAACCACTATTGCTGGGGCCGCGCGAATCGCTTGCACATGCGGTCGCGACCCCGCCGAGTTTTCGGCCCGCCGTATGAAACGTCAGGCCACTACTTGACAAGACCTAGTCACCACTAAATAAAAATCCCTACTGTACTCCCCTAGAGGGGAGACGGATACGACACAGAGGCGCGCGTGGGAACATGCACGCCGCCTATTGGATCTGGTGCTGAACGGATGGCGGGCAGGCCGACGAAGCCCACCACCCCCAGGTCACATTTATAATAATACTAGTTTTTTGTATTGTAACTACTTATAAGATTAACTATGACCCTTTAATTATATTCTTCTATTATAATGCCAAAATTATTCTACAGAGAGTAATATATAAAGCGAGAGCTAAATACTCAGTATGATTTCACTTAATTTATCACGCTCTAATTTCGGTTACAAATTGAAACATGTGTCAACAAACAAGACTCCATTACCGGCGATATTGTGGATTATAGCGGCATAGCATCAAATTAATTATTTCAATACACGTGTCAAAGTGACGATATGTTGTGTGCCATTTATGGAATACCCTTCCCGCAGGATTCAGTAGCGTTAAGGAGAGCGGCTAAATTATATCGTATTTATTCTATCTCTCAAACGGTAAATAGTTAATTTTATTATTGAAATATTTTTACATTTACGCGAACTTTAAATAAATAAAAACGGATTTAAATAAATAAAAAAATATTTCTTAATTTAAATGCATGATCAGCGTAATGATTTACTATGTATATTATGTTACATGGTAATCGGGCATAACGAAGCTGGAATATAAATGAAAATATTTGTCAACCAATTAACAATATAAATTATAATAATATGTGATAAGTATTACGGCGGCGTATGCGTCTTTGTGGTTGTATGACAACAATTAGTTTCATTCAGACCAATTCAGACCAAGCCAGCAAATATTTGTATAAAAAAAAACTTGAGAGGTGTCAAGGGACACCCGGATGGAACGAAGTTCCTTTCGATTAATTAGTGAAGGAATTGTAATAAAATTTTATTTTTTATAAGTTAGCTATCCAGGCGGAACTATTAAAAACATTACACCCTGGGCTTGCGTCGGTGGCTAATGCAGTAAAAGATTTATCTATATCATGCGAGACAGCCCCCGAAGTTCCAGTCTCAAGTGTCGATGTCGGAATGTTAATCCGTGATTCGGTTCTTAGAACTGAAAGTGAAATGCGAGGAGTAGGAAACCTGCCCCTAAACTACGATCGTCATGCATTTTATCGTGTCGCCTTGGCCATGTTTGACACCAAGATCTACACACAGCGAAAATTACGGAGTAAGACCGTTCTCTCTAGCGTGCCTCAGCCAACTGAGCCGCCAATAGAGATTCGTGACAAGTGTTTGGGTCAGAAGACTCATTTCTTAGCTGTTGCCAATGTCATAAACGCAATCGGAAACTTGCAACATAGCGGCCAGACGTATTATGTAGCCAGCGTTGCAGCACATGGACCATATACGGTACACCTTACTAACCTTCGACAGTACCTCAATCTGTGCAGAGATGGACCTCAACCAGTACGAAGGGACTTTTACCGTGCAAATCCATTCCCGTTTGCCACATGGAATGTGGTGAATGGAGATCCGAAGTTAACAAATGCTGATGAAATCATGCCAGCAGAATATACATTGGAGCAGTTCAATGTAGATCTCGAAGTGTGCAAACAATACTTCGAATTAATAAGCAGGAAGTACCCAAAGCTGGTTTCGTCGTCCATTAACTATGAGCAAGAAGGACACAGAAGTATTTTTTAGTATCCTGCAATTCGAAGATGAAGTGTGCGGACCACAATGCTGAACAGCCCCACCGAGCACCGTACATTGACGGAGAAACCAGCCATTTCTGGACAGCGGTTTACGGAATAAGCGATCAAGACTTAGTTTAGTAATCAAAATAAAAGTAAAATAAGAAAAACCACGTTAATAGAATAAGAACACACATTTCGTAAATCCAGACAAATACACAACAGATTGAATTAGTTAACAAAAAAGGCGATTAATTTTTCCCAAGAAACATCTTATTTCTGCCTTCAATCTTTACTGTTACTTCTAGTCAGGAGTTCCCAGTGAGAGAGTCTCCATTTCCCTCCATTGTGTTGTACCCATCTCCAGTCTTCCGCTGTCTTTCCTTAACTTTTCATGTAGCTCCTCTAAGGTGCTAGTGAGGATATTTATGATCTGTGCCAGTCTTTTCCCAGTGTTGCTTATGATTCTCTTCTTCTCTATATGTTCAAAGAACGTAGAATCAAAAAGATGTGTCCTCTGGCCACTAAAGCATGGGACTGACACCACTTGGTTATATACCCCAGAGAGTAGCCCGGTTTGATTGGCATACGACATCTTCGAGTAATAGCGCATCACAGGCAGCTTCACTTTTGTATTGCATGAACTCTTGCCTCCTTGCATGAAACAACCTTCCCTAGTGAACCAAATCTTCCCTAGTGAACCAATTTGCCACGTTGGTGATTTGTGATAAAACTGAAAGGTCTTCTTTGTATGTTCCAAATATGCCATGGAACACTATTTGGGATGCCATCTCCTCTTGCATTTCACCACACAGGGTAAATGCGTGGTTGCCCGTTGAGGCTAGTTTGTATGTGTACCATCCGCCTGCTCCCGTACTACTGAAGAAGTCGCAGAATTTCCTCTTGTCAGCTTGTAAATTCCACACCCTAGCAAACATCGTAAGTGGGAAGAACATCCTCGTTGCCTGTCTAGATGTTGTTACTAACAAGATCTCAGCAACTAGTGTAGTGAGAGTTGAGATTTCAGAGGGTTCTCTAACAGAAATAATATTAAGTTGGTATAATAATTATGTCCTTTAAAGAATATACTATATAACTTTGTTATGGAGAATTTAAGTTGATAATTTTTACAAGAGGCTTTTTGGCTTACCTACACGAAACCATAGTGATTATCAAAATTAGATGTAAGTCCCCTTATATGGAGTGGAGGGTTGATAACCTGAGATACAGGAACCATCCTAGTTCAGGTATCAACCCCCATAGTATCTTTTTACGAGTATGTATATTGTTTATCAATTAACATAATTATGTACTTCATTCTGTTACTATGGCGAGAAAATAAACGTTATTTTTATTATTGTTGCGTTCTTGGGAAATTTATCTGACAGTTTAATTATTATCATTGCATTTTACAAACTGTATTAGAGACTACTTGTTTATTTTTTTATTTAAAACTTTTTGTACAAAGTGGTACATCGGCGGATTTAATGCCACAGGCATTATCTACCAGTCAACCATTGGGTGATGCAGAGATTAAAAATAGTAGTACTTGTTGTCTTCTCTTTTATGAAATTGTAGTTATATTTTGTGTTGACGAATGATCTTTCACCGTATCTTCTTATTTGAAAAAAAAAAAAAATATTACTTTAATTTGAATCTAATTGTTTCGATATTTTTAGTATAGGCGTTCTTCTGACTGGACATTATTTAATTGATATTTTTTATAATTGGAATTAAGTCGCATAAAGGTTTAATTTCTGCGCACAGCTTGGGCTTAGAAGCCGCGCGGGCTTCTATAAGAACGTATATCGGGATAAAAACTATCCTATGTATTATCCAGGAAATGGTGCACCTGTGTTTCATTCAAATGTTTTTTTAAGGTTTGCACGTGATTGAGGTGCTTCCACATTTATAATAATAATTTTTTTTTGTTACCTAGCCGAATGCGTTGACGCATACCCCTCCGCGGGGGCGAGCGGAGGGGTTATGTTCGGACTCGCCGGAGTAAAAGAGGAAGATGGAAGAAGAATAATGTACCTCCTGGATTACCGACTAAACCTACCACGGTGTTCCTCGACAAAACCACTATTGCTGGGGCCGCGCGAATCGCTTGCACATGCGGTCGCGACCCCGCCGAGTTTTCGGCCCGCCGTATGAAACGTCAGGCCACTACTTGACAAGACCTAGTCACCACTAAATAAAAATCCCTACTGTACTCCCCTAGAGGGGAGACGGATACGACACAGAGGCGCGCGTGGGAACATGCACGCCGCCTATTGGATCTGGTGCTGAACGGATGGCGGGCAGGCCGACGAAGCCCACCACCCCCAGGTCACATTTATAATAATACTAGTTTTTTGTATTGTAACTACTTATAAGATTAACTATGACCCTTTAATTATATTCTTCTATTATAATGCCAAAATTATTCTACAGAGAGTAATATATAAAGCGAGAGCTAAATACTCAGTATGATTTCACTTAATTTATCACGCTCTAATTTCGGTTACAAATTGAAACATGTGTCAACAAACAAGACTCCATTACCGGCGATATTGTGGATTATAGCGGCATAGCATCAAATTAATTATTTCAATACACGTGTCAAAGTGACGATATGTTGTGTGCCATTTATGGAATACCCTTCCCGCAGGATTCAGTAGCGTTAAGGAGAGCGGCTAAATTATATCGTATTTATTCTATCTCTCAAACGGTAAATAGTTAATTTTATTATTGAAATATTTTTACATTTACGCGAACTTTAAATAAATAAAAACGGATTTAAATAAATAAAAAAATATTTCTTAATTTAAATGCATGATCAGCGTAATGATTTACTATGTATATTATGTTACATGGTAATCGGGCATAACGAAGCTGGAATATAAATGAAAATATTTGTCAACCAATTAACAATATAAATTATAATAATATGTGATAAGTATTACGGCGGCGTATGCGTCTTTGTGGTTGTATGACAACAATTAGTTTCATTCAGACCAATTCAGACCAAGCCAGCAAATATTTGTATAAAAAAAAACTTGAGAGGTGTCAAGGGACACCCGGATGGAACGAAGTTCCTTTCGATTAATTAGTGAAGGAATTGTAATAAAATTTTATTTTTTATAAGTTAGCTATCCAGGCGGAACTATTAAAAACATTACACCCTGGGCTTGCGTCGGTGGCTAATGCAGTAAAAGATTTATCTATATCATGCGAGACAGCCCCCGAAGTTCCAGTCTCAAGTGTCGATGTCGGAATGTTAATCCGTGATTCGGTTCTTAGAACTGAAAGTGAAATGCGAGGAGTAGGAAACCTGCCCCTAAACTACGATCGTCATGCATTTTATCGTGTCGCCTTGGCCATGTTTGACACCAAGATCTACACACAGCGAAAATTACGGAGTAAGACCGTTCTCTCTAGCGTGCCTCAGCCAACTGAGCCGCCAATAGAGATTCGTGACAAGTGTTTGGGTCAGAAGACTCATTTCTTAGCTGTTGCCAATGTCATAAACGCAATCGGAAACTTGCAACATAGCGGCCAGACGTATTATGTAGCCAGCGTTGCAGCACATGGACCATATACGGTACACCTTACTAACCTTCGACAGTACCTCAATCTGTGCAGAGATGGACCTCAACCAGTACGAAGGGACTTTTACCGTGCAAATCCATTCCCGTTTGCCACATGGAATGTGGTGAATGGAGATCCGAAGTTAACAAATGCTGATGAAATCATGCCAGCAGAATATACATTGGAGCAGTTCAATGTAGATCTCGAAGTGTGCAAACAATACTTCGAATTAATAAGCAGGAAGTACCCAAAGCTGGTTTCGTCGTCCATTAACTATGAGCAAGAAGGACACAGAAGTATTTTTTAGTATCCTGCAATTCGAAGATGAAGTGTGCGGACCACAATGCTGAACAGCCCCACCGAGCACCGTACATTGACGGAGAAACCAGCCATTTCTGGACAGCGGTTTACGGAATAAGCGATCAAGACTTAGTTTAGTAATCAAAATAAAAGTAAAATAAGAAAAACCACGTTAATAGAATAAGAACACACATTTCGTAAATCCAGACAAATACACAACAGATTGAATTAGTTAACAAAAAAGGCGATTAATTTTTCCCAAGAAACATCTTATTTCTGCCTTCAATCTTTACTGTTACTTCTAGTCAGGAGTTCCCAGTGAGAGAGTCTCCATTTCCCTCCATTGTGTTGTACCCATCTCCAGTCTTCCGCTGTCTTTCCTTAACTTTTCATGTAGCTCCTCTAAGGTGCTAGTGAGGATATTTATGATCTGTGCCAGTCTTTTCCCAGTGTTGCTTATGATTCTCTTCTTCTCTATATGTTCAAAGAACGTAGAATCAAAAAGATGTGTCCTCTGGCCACTAAAGCATGGGACTGACACCACTTGGTTATATACCCCAGAGAGTAGCCCGGTTTGATTGGCATACGACATCTTCGAGTAATAGCGCATCACAGGCAGCTTCACTTTTGTATTGCATGAACTCTTGCCTCCTTGCATGAAACAACCTTCCCTAGTGAACCAAATCTTCCCTAGTGAACCAATTTGCCACGTTGGTGATTTGTGATAAAACTGAAAGGTCTTCTTTGTATGTTCCAAATATGCCATGGAACACTATTTGGGATGCCATCTCCTCTTGCATTTCACCACACAGGGTAAATGCGTGGTTGCCCGTTGAGGCTAGTTTGTATGTGTACCATCCGCCTGCTCCCGTACTACTGAAGAAGTCGCAGAATTTCCTCTTGTCAGCTTGTAAATTCCACACCCTAGCAAACATCGTAAGTGGGAAGAACATCCTCGTTGCCTGTCTAGATGTTGTTACTAACAAGATCTCAGCAACTAGTGTAGTGAGAGTTGAGATTTCAGAGGGTTCTCTAACAGAAATAATATTAAGTTGGTATAATAATTATGTCCTTTAAAGAATATACTATATAACTTTGTTATGGAGAATTTAAGTTGATAATTTTTACAAGAGGCTTTTTGGCTTACCTACACGAAACCATAGTGATTATCAAAATTAGATGTAAGTCCCCTTATATGGAGTGGAGGGTTGATAACCTGAGATACAGGAACCATCCTAGTTCAGGTATCAACCCCCATAGTATCTTTTTACGAGTATGTATATTGTTTATCAATTAACATAATTATGTACTTCATTCTGTTACTATGGCGAGAAAATAAACGTTATTTTTATTATTGTTGCGTTCTTGGGAAATTTATCTGACAGTTTAATTATTATCATTGCATTTTACAAACTGTATTAGAGACTACTTGTTTATTTTTTTTATTTAAAACTTTTTGTACAAAGTGGTACATCGGCGGATTTAATGCCACAGGCATTATCTACCAGTCAACCATTGGGTGATGCAGAGATTAAAAATAGTAGTACTTGTTGTCTTCTCTTTTATGAAATTGTAGTTATATTTTGTGTTGACGAATGATCTTTCACCGTATCTTCTTATTTGAAAAAAAAAAAAATATTACTTTAATTTGAATCTAATTGTTTCGATATTTTTAGTATAGGCGTTCTTCTGACTGGACATTATTTAATTGATATTTTTTATAATTGGAATTAAGTCGCATAAAGGTTTAATTTCTGCGCACAGCTTGGGCTTAGAAGCCGCGCGGGCTTCTATAAGAACGTATATCGGGATAAAAACTATCCTATGTATTATCCAGGAAATGGTGCACCTGTTCCATTCAAATGTTTTTTTAAGGTTTGCACGTGATTGAGGTGCTTCCACATTTATAATAATATTTTTTTTTTGTTACCTAGCCGAATGCGTTGACGCATACCCCTCCGCGGGGGCGAGCGGAGGGGTTATGTTCGGACTCGCCGGAGTAAAAGAGGAAGATGGAAGAAGAATAATGTACCTCCTGGATTACCGACTAAACCTACCACGGTGTTCCTCGACAAAACCACTATTGCTGGGGCCGCGCGAATCGCTTGCACATGCGGTCGCGACCCCGCCGAGTTTTCGGCCTGCCGTATGAAACGTCAGGCCACTACTTGACAAGACCTAGTCACCACTAAACAAAAATCCCTACTGTACTCCCCTAGAGGGGAGACGGATACGACACAGAGGCGCGCGTGGGAACATGCACGCCGCCTATTGGATCTGGTGCTGAACGGATGGCGGGCAGGCCGACGAAGCCCACCACCCCCAGGTCACATTTATAATAATACTAGTTTTTTGTATTGTAACTACTTATAAGATTAACTATGACCCTTTAATTATATTCTTCTATTATAATGCCAAAATTATTCTACAGAGAGTAATATATAAAGCGAGAGCTAAATACTCAGTATGATTTCACTTAATTTATCACGCTCTAATTTCGGTTACAAATTGAAACATGTGTCAACAAACAAGACTCCATTACCGGTGATATTGTGGATTATAGCGGCATAGCATCAAATTAATTATTTCAATACACGTGTCAAAGTGACGATATGTTGTGTGCCATTTATGGAATACCCTTCCCGCAGGATTCAGTAGCGTTAAGGAGAGCGGCTAAATTATATCGTATTTATTCTATCTCTCAAACGGTAAATAGTTAATTTTATTATTGAAATATTTTTAAATTTACGCGAACTTTAAATAAATAAAAACGGATTTAAATAAATAAAAAAATATTTCTTAATTTAAATGCACGATCAGCGTAATGATTTACTATGTATATTATGTTACATGGTAATCGGGCATAACGAAGCTGGAATATAAATGAAAATATTTGTCAACCAATTAACAATATAAATTATAATAATATGTGATAAGTATTACGGCGGCGTATGCGTCTTTGTGGTTGTATGACAACAATTAGTTTCATTCAGACCAATTCAGACCAAGCCAGCAAATATTTGTATAAAAAAAAACTTGAGAGGTGTCAAGGGACACCCGGATGGAACGAAGTTCCTTTCGATTAATTAGTGAAGGAATTGTAATAAAATTTTATTTTTTATAAGTTATTATAATATTTTTTTTATTATTAACAAATATAATGTAATATAAACTTAATCAGTAGGCTCAATTTTAGTAATAATTGGCTTGTGGACATTAACAATACATACAACAATACATATTAGGAGATAACCTTAAACTTACAACTATATCAAAAAGTGTCGTTACAAAAAGTGTCGTTACAACTTTTGGTCTTAATTTTATCCGTCTAGCCCCCTTTCGCAACGCGCGATAAGGAACTTCGTTCCAAAAATCTTTAAGATATAATACATATTGTACGTAACTCGATAAATATTATATTGCCGTTAAATAATTATAATCAATATTTTTTATTGTCAGGTATACGAGTAAATTCCCTCTCCCAGAATTTCGGTTTTCAATATTACCAGATATGTTTAGTGTTTTTGTTAAGATCTTTATAAGAATAGAGATTTAAATTAAATAAGAAGCTTGCTTAAAATCTGAATATTAAAATGTCATTTCAACTGTGTTCACAGTCAAATAACCTGCTCTATTATTTAGGACAACGCTTTTGTCTTCATCTGTCGTGACCTCTGGAAGCTGCGTTTTGTCTCTACAAACAATGCTACTACTTTTGTTTTCGCCCCTCCATAAGAAACTACAGTGTGTTTGTTTTGTACGACGATTCCTAAAGTGTAGTGTGTTTGTTTTTTATTGTATATACAATTTTATACCTATGTTGACGAAGAAACTATTATTTGACGAGTCTATACGTTACACGTAGACGACAATAATGTCCTCCAGACCGAATTTCGGTCACGGCGCGCGGCGGCCAGTCCTAACGAAGACTGACTAACTGCAGAGGAGATATTATAGTGCACAAGTGTGTGCGCAAACACAAGTGCATTCGCTGTGTGCGCAAACACAACTGCACTCTCTGTATGCGCAAACACAAGTGCACTCTTTGTTCCCTAACCCTCATGATCCGATGGGGTGGTAATCCGACACGACCGGAGAGAGATCAGGCGCAGGACTAACGGCTTTACGTGCTTTCCGAGGCATGGGGGTATCTAAGATCGCCAACTTCCTAACTCCGGGCTGCCATTGAGATTTCTTAACAGAAAACCCTAATAACTTTTTGTTGGCCCGACCTGGGATTCGAACCCGAGACCTCATGCATAGCAGTCGCATTCACTATCGCTGCGCCACGGAGGCAGTAGTAGGTAGGAGAGAATAGATGAAAATGTATTATCAACGTACATTGTAAATTGTTTGTTTGTTTTATAACTTCAGCAGATAACTATTATAATCATCGTTTCGAGGGGTTTTATTTACATTAATATAATTATTAAGACTTAATTATTTTTGTAGCTTTTTGTACAATGATATGTATCCAGGCAATTGTAGGAATATCTGCAGTCTAGTCAGTTGATTTGTTTATAGTGATCCTAAACAAGATTTTTATTGTCTTGTTTAACTCATGTCGTGCAACATTTAACCCTAGATCGATCTTAAGGATTTTTATATTCACATTTTTCACGATTATTATTATAATTATATTAGAATTGTAAAATATTTGAATAATTAAATTATTACCATTCGCTTTTTTATCAATTAATAATTTATACTGTAAATATAGCTAAATAATGATTGTTGGACAGTACGCAATAGTTTTTGGTGTAGCTAGGTGTAGTAGAAAAGAAAATATGAAGTGTTTCTTTTTTCGGCTTTTGCCCTTATGAAGGAAAGAATAACAGGTGGTCATGGCACGAATCGCCAGATGAATCGATAACATCGTCGATGGCAAGACGATGTTCCTTCGACCGAAAAACTTGATACGACTCTATATGTCACGCTATTCGCCTGTGAAATGAATGTAAGTCAAAGTCAAAAATCATTAATTCATTTAGGTCATATAGTAACACTTATGAACTTCAAAGAATATAGGTTAGTGAGTTTACTAAGTCACTGAAGCTACATTTAGGTTAGATGCTAGGTTCAGGCAAAGGGTTGAGCCTATGAGAAGAAACCTGCAAGAAACTCACAGCCAGTCTTTTAAATCGCCAATTAAATATAATTGCAGTATTTTACAACTCAGATTAACAAGGTGTTACAGCCATTATGCCATATACTACTGACTATAAAAAACTAAAGATAATAACAATAATAACTTAATAATATTATAGAGATGAAATAATTTGAGCTAAGATATATTTTTGATATAAATCTAAAATAGATAGTAGGATGGCATGATGGCGCATACACTTACACTTTGTGACTATGCAAAGGCTTAAATTGACTTATAAGTAATACTGAACTTTGAATCCTGTATGCAACAAGCAACTAGCTCCATGAGTTTTTGTCATTTAATTACGAGTATGTATCGAAATGAAAAATAAAAGACCAAGGACTGATCTTTTATATAATTATTTGAAAATTACTTTTTCTTATCATATTAATAGAGTTGTGTAATACAACATGCTCTATAATATAAGTTTTTATTCAAACACTTTCATTACTGCAGTTCATTCGAATAATATTCGAGAAATACAAACGATTTATGTAATTTGCGCCGGTTGCATTTTGTTTTGTTGCGACGACGCGGCGTGAGGTTTCCATTTTATTGCAGATGATTTTGCAACAGGCATGATAATAAAATATATATTTCTCGGATTCATCTAATTTGACTATTGATCCATGACAATTGCGGGAATCGGGCATTAAAAATTCTGAATGACTTAAACTTTGCGGTTCGGAAGCTTATTTGTGGCTGAGAGTCAACATTCGGGTTAGTCGACATGGACAAGGACGACTATTCGCAAAATGACTATAGCCTTCAGTAGACCTGTTTTCTGAAAGGTCTTATTCTGAAAATGCCTTATTGTCTTATACTTATGTTTTTATATCATTGTACCCTATATTAATTAATTGACTACAAAGAAGTTCTATAACATAGCAGCCATTAAAAATATAATTAAATCATTATTAAGAGAACTATTTTACAAATTGACATTTAATCTTAATTATTTTCAGAAGATAAATAATACTTCAAATTAACCAAACTTAATTGAATTTTTGAGTCCAGAAAATAAAACAGCGATAACTAAATAAAAACATGCGAAACGTCAATCGGACGTTTTTGCAAGGTCGATGCCATGAGCCTAACGTTTTCACTCCATCGGCTAAAAACGTAATTGCTGACACAATTACAGACACAATTACAGATACAATTACAGACACAATTACAGACACAATTACAGACACAATTACGGACACAATTATAGACACAATTACAGACACAATTACAGACACAATTACAGACACAATTACAGACACAATTACAGACACAATTACAGACACAATTACAGACACAATTACAGACACAATTATAGACTAGACACAATTACAGACACAATTATAGACACAATCAAAGACACAATTACAGCCACAATTACAGTTTTGCGCCGTTTGTGAATTGCCGCGGTCGCTGTAGCAGCGCCAGCAAATCCTGCTATGCTTGGAAGATGAGGTGGCGGAAAGATATTACGGACATTGCATCATATCCCTGTAGCCTGCATAGGTAGCAATGACATGCCAGCCGGTGTCAGTCCTTAGCTGCGTTCCCCAGGTTCAAGTACAGCTGGAACGCTAGTAATGACAAGAGCACCATAGATTATCATGGATATTAGAAGACGAAAGTACCTAAAACCTGATTACCACTCTCCAACGTCAAGACGTATATAGCCTGTTAATTTTTCGGCTATTTAAGTTTTCGCGCCACAGAGATCACCTTTTAGTACCAGATCGAAATTTATCTAAATGCATAGTGTTTCCTAAAAGGAGTTTCAGTTCAGTCTGTGGCTAGGTTTGAGTTAATAGGTATGCGTTTACATGTTTATGTGAGTTTTGCTTATTTCAATTAACGCTAGTCTTCTTTATTTTTATCTATCCTCGATGTATCCTCGATGTAAGTCACAGGATTTTTTTATCTTCTCTGCATAAATAAGAGTAAATAAAATACCGACCACTCTCTAAAAAGGTAAATAAACTACTAAAGCACTTACCTTAAATGAAATTTCAGGTACTATCATAATTATTATTATATCTGACACAAAAATGTTACATTTTTTATCTGATAATATCTGCCTGAAGGTTAACGATTACCGTAGCCTATGATTTATAATAATCAGTAGTTTAAACAGCACAGCACTTAAAATAAACATAAGATGTAAGTAAAGGGATGGGAGAGGTTGTAATGTTGTTATATGAAACTTCGGCACACTCACACGCACACAAACATAATTTATATCTTATTTTATTATTGTATGTAGTTCTAGCGAAGAGCGGCTTATACATATTATACACAAAGATTACTTGCTAAATAAACAAACTTTTAACAAAAAAGAAAACCGACTTCATATAAGAATATTCTAAAACTTAAAATGCACGAAAAATTTAATAAATAATTGCATATTCTTGTGAATAATTAAATTATTGTTATTTTTGGAGTCGGTGTCAGCCGCCCGCGCCGCGTACTGCGTCTATGTGTGTAATTGTGCATGCCAATGTTATGTTATGATTATAGTAAGACATCTCATGTTTAATTAGTATATTATACACAAAGAATACTTGCTAAATAAACAAAATTTTAACAAAAAAGAAAACCGACTTCAAATAAGAATATTCTAAAACTTAAAATGCACTAAAAATTTAATAAATAATTGCATATTCTTGTGAATAATTAAATTATTGTTATTTTTGGAGTCGGTGTCAGCCGCCCGCGCCGCGTACTGCGTCTATATGTGTAATTGTGCATGCCAATGTTATGTTATGATTATAGTAAGACATCTCATGTTTAATTAGTTACAAACCTACCTTGGCTGACACCGACTCCGATAATAACAATAATTTAATTATTCACAAGAATATGCAATTATTTATTAACTTTTTAGTGCATTTTAAGTTTTAGAATATTCTTATCTGAAGTTGGTTTTCTTTTTTGTTAAAATTTTGTTTATTTCTCGGGTTTTAGTGAACCTTGCCAAATATGAGAACATCATCAATGTAGCCAAATACGCATTATTAAGTATAACTCGAAAACGAATGGTCAAATCTTGACCAAAATTAAATGGGACCGCACGGGAAGCACCAGCTTTCAAATAAAAAAGGAATCATCAAAATAGGTTCACCCAGTCGAAAGAAACGAGGTAAAGAATATAAAAAAAGAAAAATACAGACGAATTGAATACCTCCTCCTTTTTTGAAGTCGGTAAAAAGGAGACTTAAATGTTAAACTGTTGTATGTATTTGAGCCACAATAAATATTATTAGGGTTTTATTTTTTTGACCGGCGCCAGAGTAAGTTACTACTCTAACAGGGATACTAATTTTATGTCAATTATTATTTCTAAACGGTAAGCTAACCATTTGTAATATTATAACATTTTCTTTAAGCTATGAACTAGATATTTTTTTTTTAAATAGATGTATTCTTTTATTAGATTAGATTGTCACAATCACTATTAAAAAACATAAACATAGTCATATGGTCAAATTTAGAAGAGGTTGGAAAAGTTAAAAAATGGCTTCTATGACCTCTAAAAGACGAGACCTCATTGAACCAACAAGCCGTGAGCAAATATCGATACCCCGCATTTCTTCCTAGATTGAATTACAGTGACTAATAAGAGCTTGATTGGTTCTTTCATTTTGATGCGACCATCTTTGGACCATAAGGCTCCAAAGATTTTCTATCGGGTTTAGGTCCGATGATCTTGAAGGCCACGGAATTACCCTTACGGCAGTGTGTACGAACTAATGAAACCAGGCTCTTACGATCCTCGCATTATGAATTGAACAATTATCTTGAACAAAATCAAATTGTGGCACTTTGTTCTCCAGGTAAACATTACGGACTGTCGGTAGCATTGCATTTTGAAGCACGTCGATATAATTTACAGCCGTCGCTCGAGAAGGTAGAGAGCACAATTCTCCTATACCATCCGCACTCATCCAGCCCCAAATATTTACAGAAATTCGACTTGATTCTTTATTTGGGATTACATAATCATCTCTATACCGTGTTGAATTATATCGCCAAAGGTGTAGACGTCCACGCTGACTTGATTTAAACTTTATTTCATCACAAAACACTATATTAGACCAATCAAACTCTAAGTGCTCTCTGGCGAAGTTCAGAGGAGCAAGTCTGTGAGCATCTGTCAAATATATTTTCTTGGCGTAATGCCTATGGTGCAACCCCATGTAATGTAGATGATTCCTTATTGTTTGGGCACTCACATCGAACATCTCCGCAAAATGATTTGTCGGTTTAAAGCCATTAATTTCATTTTCCAGTCTCATAAATTCTCTATCATTATTGGAGAGAGCAGGTCGGCGACCAATTCTTCTGTGATCTAACAAACTTCCTTCCTCTCTTTCACGACGAATCCAAAACCGGACACTACGTCTCGATGTATTTAAAATCCTCGATAACGCACTAATATCCCTCTTAATTACAGATCTGTGGAGTTGGCAGGGGCTCTTTCCAACTAGTGGCACGTGCTCTTGCGCTGCCACCTGCCATCTTCCTCCTCCTCCTCGTCCTCCGATCCCGAGCCCCCGCGCTCTCCCTCCTCCTTCTAGTAAGAAGTACCGTAGTAAGTAAAAGTAGTAGTAAGGTACCCAGTAGGGTACCCCAGCCTCCTCAGCTTATCTTTTGCCTTCTCTGACTACGCCCCCAGCTCCGCTCCTCTCATTCTCTTTATGTACTTGTCTATTATGACTGCGCGTGCTGGGATGTGGACCTGTGACAGTTGGAAGTTTTCACCCAATAACTTCTGGTGTTTGGCGTAGGAGATGGCAGCATAATACAGGTCGGGGAAGTGTGCGTTATTCAGGTCAGGGTGAGAGTTCGCGTCGTGGACCTTACTGTAGGCTAGGTTTGTGTCCGCCTGTTTCAATAAGCTTCATGAAGAAATTACAGATCTGTGGAGTGGGCGGGGGGCTCTATCCCCTCCTTCCAGTAAGAAGTACCGTAGTAAGTAAAAGTAGTAGTAAAGTACCTAGTAGGGTACCTCAGCCTCCTCAGCTTTTCTTTTGCCTCCTCTGACTGCGGCACCAGCTCCACTTCTCTCATCTTCTTTATGTACTTGTCTATTATGACTGCGCGTGCTGGGATGGTGGGCCTGTGACATTTGGAAGTTTTCACCCAATAACTTTTGGTGTTTGGCGTAGGAGATCGCAGCATAATATAAGTCAGGGAAATGTGCGTGATTCAGATCAGGGTGAGAGTTGGAGTCGCGGACCCTACTGTAAGCTAGGTTTGTGTCCACCTGTTTGGTTGCCTCCCACCTGTCGTGGAGTAGGATCGCCTGATCGAGAACAGCCGAGATCTCTAGTGCCCTACAATGTGATTTTATGAAGACGTCCATGTACTGGACTGCCTTTAGTGACGCGAATTCCTACACCATCCTGATCTGGCTCAAGACCGCCCTTTCTGCTCCTCTCCTTTGTATGGCGAGTGCGCGCTCCACGATCTCCTTTCTCAGTTCACTTCCTCCCTGTCAGCAAGCTTTGGAATTTCTTCTCTAGGACAAAGCTGTGGTCCCACGCGGCGGGCGTCATCCTTTCTCCCATGTTTATGGAGGCGAGAGCTGTCTGCCACCTTTTTGGAAGGCAGGGGGGTGGTTTTGGTCCGTCACCAACTTGGGCAGCGTCATGAAGCATGTTAGAGCAATCACCAAGATCCCTTGATCCAGGGCCTCGGGGTTCCCGGAGTGCGAGGAGTAGAGGACGACAGCAGTTCTCGCGCCAGAGATGCTGGTCGTATCCATGGGCGCTAGGAGGCTCAGTACCACCGAGACCAGCAGGCCCCGCTTACCATCTCACCTCGTCTGATGTGGCAGTCCTTCCATTTTGTAATATACTAATACTCTTACTGCAACTACCAAAAAGGCTAACAAATTGTCGTCTGAGTGTAAACAAGTATGAAAGACTAACCCTCCACACCGATTTGTTAAACAAACTCATCATATTTCAAATTGTAAAATTTTCGAAGTGGCAATCAATATACTATGGCACGGGTCCAAACGTGCTACCAGGGGACCATAATTCAAGGGATAGCTAGAATACAGCAGCTTAAAGTTCTTTATACACAGTAAAGCGATGTAGAAGCGAAGTCGAAGCGGTATTTTGAAAAAATCTAGTTGCTATTGACATTTCCAATGTGGTTGTGGATAGTTTTATTTAACAACAATAACGAATTTTTAATGCAGATGTTATTTCAAAATCGATAACTAAAACTATAAAACGATACACAAATTCGATAAATTAATCATGACTGGAATTGGGTGTTTTCATTTAACTTCTTTCTTAACTATTTCATTGTACATTTTTTTTGTACCTATGGGAATGCATTGACGCTTTCCCCTCCGCGGGGGCGGGCGGAGGGGTAAGCAGATTATGTCGGACTCACTAGGGTAAAAGAGAAAGATGGTAATGAGGATAATAATGGACCTCCCGGAATACCGACTAAACCTACCACGGTGTTCCTCGACAAAACCGCAATCGGCGGGGCCGCGCGAATCAATTTCACATGCGGTCGCGAAATGAAATGCCACCGTATGAAATGGCAGGCCACTACACTATAAGACTAGCCTTTAGTACCACTAGATTCAAGCCCTACTGTCCCCCCTTAGGGGACAGACACACGACACAGAGGCGCGCGTGGGAACACGCACGCCACCTCTCGGACCTAGTTCTGATCGGCCCACGAAGCCCACCATCCCCAGGTCAGACCTCAGGGTAGCTGGAGGTCATCTCCGGCCTTCCGGCGCCCGGTTCTGCGGTTGGGGCGAGGGTTTAAGCACTTCGTCTCCCGCTCCGTCGCCTCCTTGATGGACATGACTTTCTCACAGAAGGAGGCGACGGCGTTCCACGACCTCCCGCTCCGGACCATAGATCGAACCACGGCCGGGAGCGAAAGGGCAACCATCCCGACTGCCGCGATCAACTCACGGCGCTGCGACTCCCAGGCGGGGCAATCCGCCAAAGTGTGCAGCGCCGTATCCTTAACAACGTCGCGGCAGTCGCCACAGTGGTGACAACCGGGCGTCTCTTACCGGCCTATGCGACACAGGAACTTGCCAAAGCAACCGGGGCCAGTCATTACCTGTGTTAGTCGAAAGGTGAGGGCGCCATGCCGCCTTTGCAGCCACTCCTCAAAAACGGGTCTTACCGCCACGATTGTGGCGTGCCTGTTTCTTTGTAACTATAAACATTATATTGTAATGTAAAAAAGTAGTGAGAAAATATTTTTTCAATTTCAGGTAGAAGAAATAGATTCAATTCAATTCAATTTATTTATTTGCATAATATGGGTTTAACAATATATATTACAACAAATACAAACAACAATATATATTATAATAGTATCGCCATATTCAGCCGTCCAGCATGCAAAAATTTGCTATATTAAAATTTTATCACAATATTAATAATAAATTAATATACAAAGTTACTAAAAATAAAAACTATTCAGTCAATCTTAATAATTGTCAATAAGTAATAAAATTATGTCAAAACTAAATAAAATTAAATTAAATGTTTGTGTCGTTCAAAAATTCAAACAAGGAGTAATAAGTTTTTGTTACAAGTAAATGTTTTAACTTCTGTTTAAATACATTAATATTACGCTTCTCATCAGAAAAATCGAAACACCTTGCAAGTTTATGTTTTGTAAGGATTATCAGAAAAATGTATATATTTAGGAATATATGTATGTCAAATGTCGTTTAATAGTGAATAATATGAGGTTTTCAAATCATAATGTTAATGTTCTAAATTCAAATTAAATGTTCTTAGGTTTCGTATTTTGTTTAACAAGTCATTTTTACGTAAATAAAAAAGCTAAGAAACGTTTCTTAGCTTTTTTTTCATTTACGTGTGTTGTTTTATCAATTTCCTTCATACTCCATACAGGGTAAAAATTACTTGTTAAACAAAATACGAAACCTATGAACATTTAATTTGAATTTAGAACATTAACATTATGATTTGAAAACCTCATATTATTCACTATTAAACGACATTTGACATATATTCCTAAATATATACATTTTTCTGCAATATGCAATACCCTATTTTAGTTGTATGCATCTCGGTGTCAATTCCAACAAAAAAAAATTCAGTATAGGTAATCATCAGAAAAATAATGCGATTTATACTATAATAATACTGACCACACCCTTATCTGTATTTATAACTATTCTACTCACCTGCACACAACACATTTCTACACATATACAATATTTTAATATACTACACGTTTTCATATACCAAACCCACATACACATCTACACACGCTAAGTCTTATAATTACGACTTACCCATAAACATTGGATCGTCATACAACATTACAATAACAAACATCACACCTCAACCGTCAACCACTAATAATATAATTTACTTAATAAAAAATGGCTAACACTAATGACCTTATTGAAAATATAGATAATTTTTCTGTAACTGAAACATATACCTGCAACCCGGAACAAAGGCAAAATATATTAGCCGGCCAAGTTCTTTTTTAAAAGTTCTTACACAAAACATTCGGTCAATTAACTGTAATTACATGCACTTATTAACTTTACTTCACAGTATTGATGTCGACTGTGACTTTTTAGTCTTGACAGAGTGCTGGTTATCATGCAATAGCAATGCCAACATCCCCGAAATAAACAACTACAACACACATACGACCACCAAGCACTTAAACCAAAGCGATGGTGTAGTTGTTTACGTGAACTCTAACTTGTCAGTTGTGTGTGAAGAACCCGATTTTAACAAGTCTGCATCGGGTCTAATTCTAAAGTTAAAAACTGACACGGCCATTGTTTGCATATACCGCTCACCATCAATAGACGACATTCATGCTTTTCTAAATGCGCTGAATACTATACTTCCGTCCTTAAACAATTTTAAGTCAGTAATTATCACAGGTGATATCAATATTGATATTAAGCATGAGTCCACAGATCCACGGGTTGAGTCATACCTTACCACACTAGCCTACCATGGTTTTCTACCTGCACATACTCAGCCAACAAGAGGTAATAATTGCTTAGATCATATTATTCTACGTACTAAAATTAATAATATAACACTTATTTACGACTCTACGGTAACTGACCATTGCCCAACTTTACTCTGTACACCTAACAATGAAGTCCAAGCAAAGCAATACAAAACGTTTAATAAAATAGATTATGACGCACTAGATAAATATATGCTTAGTATGGATTTCTTTCCATTCTTCTCTATGTTAAATCCGAATTATGCAGTAGATAGCTTTATAAACTTAATTAAAAGCACTATAGAGAGATGTACAACTATTATTAAAGTTCCTGCAAATAAAAGAACTATCAAGCCCTGGATTACACCTGGACTTCTGCGATGTATACGAAACCGTGACTCATTACATAAGAAATGCAAACAATCACCAGATAACCTCACACTCAACATCACCTACAGACGTTACAGAAATTATTGCACCAAGCTTTTAAAGAAATCAAAACGACTTTTTGACACCAATGAGATAAATAAGGCTAGTCACAACCCCAAAAAGCTTTGGGACACCATACGTAAAGTAACAAATACTACAAAACAAATACACTCACATTCTCAACTATTATCGATTTCTTCATCACCCCATCAGTCCTGTAATCAAGTGAATCAGTATTTTGTAAATATCGGTAAGCAGTTGGCAGAGAACATTTCAAACACACGTCACAACATAACACCAGACACAACATCTTTTCAGACACCAAAATGTAACAACTCTTTTGTTCTAGAACAAGCGGATTCTGATGAAATCTACTCAATTATAAATACACTGAGACTAAACGCTGCCCCTGGCTGCGATGGCATTTCTACAATATTTCTGAAGCGCTATGCTAGGATTATTGCACCCGTGCTATGTCACATTTTCAACTTATGTTTTGAAACAGCTTTCTTTCCTACTTCACTCAAAAAAGCCATTATCCATCCTATTTACAAAAGTGGGGATAAAAGCCTTCCAAGCAACTATCGCCCTATAGCTGTCCTAAGTGCCTTGTCAAAAATACTCGAACGCCTAATTAACAAGAGATTAATCAACTACCTAGAACACTTCAACTTACTTTCCCCTCAACAATTTGGCTTCCGTAAAGACTTATCAACAGGCGATGCTGTCCATGAACTACTTAATTATATAGTGGATAACTTAAACACGCATAAAAAGGTATTAACGGTATTTTTAGATCTGGCGAAAGCCTTTGACACCGTCCCCATTCCTATCCTTCTACAGAAGCTGGAAAGCATTGGAATCAGGGGCAATCCACTCGAGTTGTTCAAGAGCTATCTCACAAACCGCTCACAGACCCTCGTTATTGACAAACTGAGCAGTGATGAACTTCCAATACAGTACGGTGTACCACAAGGAAGTATACTCGGTCCTACGTTATTCCTGGTGTTCATTAACGACCTCTGCAATCTCAACATCCCTAATGCTAAAATTATATCCTTTGCGGACGACACTGCTATAACCTTTTCTGCCAAATCATGGGAACAACTCGAAAATACTGCTCAAAGTGGCTTTGATACTGCCTTGAAGTGGCTATACACTCACACTCTAACACTAAATGCAACTAAAACAAATTTTATATGCTTCTCATTAAACACACTTGGTCAACCTAGAATACCAATTACGATCACAGCCCATTCTTGTTCCTCAAAGTTGCAAGCTTTTTGTTCATGCCCTATTCTAACTCCTGTAAACGAGACAAAATATCTTGGTATAGTCCTGGACAAACATCTTAATTTCAGACGACATATTAATCTTCTTACAGGCCGCATTCGAAAGCTGATATACATATTTAAAACTCTGCGGCAAGTAGCCAGTCCATTTATCATTAGAAATGTATATTACGCACTGTGCCAGTCAATTTTGACCTACTGTGTATCCAGTTGGGGAGGCGCCGCGACAACCATTCTAAAACCCTTAGAGATAGCCCATAGAGCTATACTTAAAGTTGCTACCTTTCGACCTATTTTATTCCCAGACAACGAGCTCTATAAATCATGGAATGTCCTAAATGTCAGACAAATGTACATATTGCAATTAACTATGCTGCAACATCGTCGTACTCCGTATCAAATAATCACCAAACGTAGAAAAGATAAAATCTCTACTTTGCCGCCTGCACACACACCGCCTTTATTAAAAAATTTGCAATATATCTCGGTCCCTCAATATACAACAAGATTAATACTATGTCGCCAATATACGGATTATCACAATTTCAATGCAAAAAGACTGTCACCAAAATCCTGCTTAGACTAAATTATGACGAAACAGAAACACTCATAACTAAATGACATCACTCTCACACACACACACCCACACACACACATACACACACACACACACACATACACTCACACACACACACACACACACACACACACACTCACACACACAGACACACCCGTGCACACACAGACACACCCGTGCACACACAGACACACCCGTGCACACGCACACGCACCCGTGCACACGCACACGCACCCGTGCACACGCACACGCACCCGTGCACACGCACACGCACCCGTGCACACACACACGCACCTATGCACACACACACGCACCTATGCACACACGCTCACACACATTATCAAACAAAACATGCACAGAAAACAGCATGTATGTTCAAATTTTATAAAGAAATGCGATTACTTAAAGATTATTGTATTAATTTACGCACGAATACGCAATATAAATATCGATAACCAATAGGGGATTGGCACTGTAACTCCTAAACACAGGCTACCCAGTAGCCTTTCTAGGATAACAGTACTCCACCCAGTTTTATTGTAGACTACATTATATTGTGGAATAAACAATTTATTGTTATGATATGATACAAATAATATCCTTGTAACAAATACTATGTAAGCTACAATCTCATTTCATAAATAAAGTTTATTATTATTATAATAAATTTGACACTTCTAATAATAGTAAGAGTTTACCTCATGATCTAGGCCCGAGTCTTCTACTGCCAGATACTCGGGCTCTAGATACTCGGCCTCCCCAGCCTCCTCGGCTGTTGCGTAGTCGAGGAGCTCCCTCTCTTCCACTCCACCACTATCCACCTGCTCCTCCTCTTCTAGGCATTCCATCTCCATTTCCATTTCCGAGTCGTCGTCATCCTCGTCCCTCAGAAGGGCCTTGAAATCTTCTGGTGCGTCGCCGCCTCCGCCTAGCCACCATGATGTCATTTTGCAAGCTAAAAATATAATTTATATAATTATATGTATGTAAGTAATAAAAAGTGAATACAACATATTGTGTACATATTTTCATCAAAAATCAATTTCTTTACAGTATGTACTATACTGTATTATTTAGAAAATATATTGATATTGTTTCAAAAAGACAAAGAGAATCGTATTTTTATAATATATCCATATCGACAGATCGCGGTTCATATCGATAAATTTATCGACATGAACCTCGCCCTAGTTAATTTTTTGCGGACATGGCGGTACATGACGCCATGTTGAAATTTGACACTTCAAGATAACACGTAATTTATAAACAGTGCAAAATGAATTATGTTATTCAAATATGCTTCGAGTGCATGATAATATGAATTATCAGTAGTCTCTGCGTTATTTCTAATTTTACAAAGACACTAATTTATTGCGAAACAAACAAAATTCATAAAGTAACAATGAACACGAGACTGACTCCGAACACTATTCGACTTTATAGGCTCCAAAACTAAGTTTTATGTTATAATATCACTCAAATGAATATTCACAAAGCTACAATTATCACTTATAAATGAAATTCACTCACTTACTGTTGTAAATACACACAATACATAACAAAACAATAACAATAAAACTGAGCAAAGGTGCAAAATTGTTTACGAGTTTTGGTTATTATTGAAAGTAAGGAATTATATCACTGAAATATGGCTCGAATGCATGATAATATGAATTATTGGTTGTTTGTGCGTTATTACTAATGCTAATAAGATCCTAATTTATTACGAAACGAATAAAATTCACACAGTAACAATGGCTACCATGACCAACTCCAAACATTGTTCGACTATAAAAGCTTGAAAACAAAGTTTTATGGTTCAATTTCACATAAATGAATATTTAAACAGTTGTAGTAAACACTAATAAATGAAAATTCACGCACTTACCTTTGTAAACACACAAAATATATCAAATTTCACAACTATAATAATGGTTGCGCGCGCGACCGTATGCAAAATTTTTATGACTTTTCAATATTATATTTCTTTATGTTGGCGGCGCTATTTTGGGTTACTAGTGTTACCAATTAATGAAATACTCTATGGTCTTTGGCCCCACTTTTTAAATAAATACGATTTTTCGACACCCTTACTTGCTGGCACACATGTGTTCCAGCGGGATCTTACGGTATTAGCAACAAAATGGCGCACATGTGTTCCAGCGATACCGTACAAGTTAATAACTTGTATTCCCTCCCCGAGCTCTTATTACTGCTTCCATACGGTTCTTCATCGATCGGATGAGAGTCACGATCAAATGTTGTGGCATTCCATTCCATTCCTCTTGGATTGCATTTTGCAGCTGGCTAAGTGTTTCTGGGGCAGGATCTCTTGCACGAATTCGTCTCTTTAATTCATCCCATAGATGTTCAATCGGATTCATGTCCGGGCTTTTTGCTGGCCATTCCATAATGGAGATACCTACTTCGGTAACATAATCTCGTACGACGCTCACGGTGTGAGCCCTACCATTGTCGTGCATGAATATGAAACCGTTGCCAATAAAATGTGCATAGGGCATCACGTGAAGCTCAAGACACTGTTCGATGTACCGATGACTGTTTAGTGCAGGCAGACGTGGCCCAAACACAAAGACAAGCTCTGTTTTACCGTCGGCGCTGATTCCTCCCCAAACCGTCCAGGAACCGCCACCATAGCTGACCTTTTCTTCAATGCAGCATTGTGCAAAGCATTCTCCATCTCTTCTATAGACCTTGTTCCTTCCGTCGTATACCATACAGCATAATTTTACACATCAGAAAAGAGGACTTTGTTCCACTGGAGGTATGACCAATTTAGGTGCTCACGTGCAAAGTTAAGGCGCGCTCTTCGATTGTCTGCAGTTAATTTCGGCCCACTTGCTGGCTTATGCGGTACCAGTCCACGTTCCTTCAACCTTCTTCTAATTGTAGAGTCACTTACAGCCACCCTACGTACAACATGAAGCTGCTGCTGCAGTTGAAAAGCATTAAGGCGTCGATTTCGTAAAGAAGTTGTTACAATAAATCGATCATCTCGCTCAGAAGTGACCCGATTCCTGCCAGATCCTGATCGGCGCGTGAACAAACCAGTCTCCCGATAGCGTTTGTAGACTCTATGAACAGACGACAGGCTTAGATGCAATCTTTCAGCCACAACACGCTGACTAAGTCCAGAATCCAGAAATGCCACCAGTTGGGCGGCTTCTGCGGGCGAAGTATCCATATGTTATAGAAAAAAAACTTTTTCAGACGTCCCAAAGTCACAGTACACACGCAGTATACAGAACAAAGAACAACAAGTTTTAAGATAAGCGCTAATTTTTAGTTTTCAAAGGTGAAATGTACTCCAACTCTAAACACACATTTGTCTCAAAACAGTGAATCATTTCATTTATAGGATAAACAAATGAAATTCTAATTTTGAATTTAGAATTTTCGCTTATCACTGTAATGGCCAAACTGCCATGCCATGTGATTTTTTCATGGAATGAAAACTCTTTTGTGTTAAATTAGGACAGAAACCATAAAAACGGAAGTGTTTCGATTTTTCTGATAAGTGTATTTTCATTTCTTAAAGCTAATGGTATCTTATTGTATAATTTAGGCCCCATGCATAACACACTCTTATGTAAAAGAGCAGTTATCGGCATTCTGTATTCTTTTCCATTGATCAAATAAATGAAGATTCATTTTAATAAATAAAACTGTCTCAAATATACATATATATGCAAGGTAGGGTTGAAATTTTTTAAGTTTTAGTATGAGGTAGGCAGGAATCTACTTGCTCTAAGCAACAAATGAAATAAAATAGTACTGTCATCGGCAAACAAAATCATCGGATTATTAGTTAGTTGGTTTATCGTTTATATACGTCAAAAATAGTAATGGGCCCAGTACGCTGCCTTGTGGTACGCCACATTTTACTTGTTTTTGGTTTGATGAATGCACCTTGAGAATTTTTGACTTTTGACAAATTTTAGATATCTCTGTTCTTTGTTGTCGGTTAGCCAGATATGATGTTATTAAATTATGGACATTCCCTCTGATGCCATAAGCATATATTTAAAAGTATATCGTGTCTAACATGGTCGAAGGCTTTAGTCATGTCTACAAATAATGCAACAGTAGGAGAACGCTTATCCATATTACATAAGACGTCTTCACGAAATTGATAAATGGCTAAATTAATTGACTTATTTTTTCTAAATCCCATTTGTTCTTGTGCAAAAAGATCATTATATTCAAAGTAATTGTATAAGCTACTGTAAATGACTTTCTCAAAAATCTTAGCAAATACATGCAGATAATATAAACAATTATAGACCTATTGCACAATAAGTCTATAATTGTTTATATTATCTTTGTTGCCTTTTTTATGCAAAGGTTTAATTATCGATATTTTAAGCCTACCTGGGAAAGTACCGGTTTTTATCAATTTATTTATTATATGCGATAGTACAGGAGCTATCACATGACCAGATCTTTTTATAATATCAGTATTAACTCCATCATACCCTACACTTTTCGTGGTTTTAAGTGATGTGATAATTTTATAAATATTTCGGTAGACGCCGGTAGCATGAACAGCGATTTACATGTATGGAGGACACTTATTCTCGCTTTTATTACTTTTTGATGTAATAATGTGTTGGCCAATAAAAAAAATATTAAATATAGTAGCTATTTCTCTTTGAATTAAAAAATAATTCTTAATTTATTTAATTATATTTCTGGATGAATGATTTTACGGATTAATTCTAATATTTGTATCCTCAAGCGCAACTGCAATGCAACCCTGGTTGCAAAATACTAGATTTTTTATTTTTGGCTCTAAGAGAGGTGTATTGAATTCGTAACTAATCGTCTAACGATAGCAAGCTAAAATCACAAATGGCTGTATCGAATCTGGATGCTATAGAACTCTATCAAATTCATTGCCATATAATATAGCTTTTGTAGCTCTTTACATTTCAGTACAGCAATGGCTTTATTAAAGTTTCAAACTGTACCTGCATCTAAGATTTTATGGAAACTTATTGTGTGTTTGCTATCTGAGGTAAATTGTGAAACGTAGTCTGTAACATTGACGTAAATTGTTTTTCGTCTGGAAAAAATAAGCGTTGGCTAGTTGTAACTTGTGTTTAGCATTTTATTAAATTTGAAATTATATAACTAAATGAACTATTCTATAATAATTAAATAAATAGTCTAGTATTCTTCTACGATATTAGTCTCTTCATATACATACAAGGATTAAAGGCTTGAAGGATTAAAGCTATACAACCTTCGATCAAATATACCATAAATGCACATTCTCATACAAAAACCGCGTTAATATGTGGCACTGACCAATACTACTTACTTATAAGTGTCTGCATTTATTATGCAATCCAGGAAATGAACCGGAATAACCATTGAACGCCCACTGAGAAACGTTTTGTAATAGTTTAGTTAAAACGCGTCAATGTAAAGCGTCCTTAGTGTGTTACTCGCGATACGCAAGCGTACTAAGTATATGGTACGGTCAGTATATGGTACGGTCAGTATATGGTACGGTCAGTATATGGTACGGTCTCCACCGTAGTAGTGGTGTCGATTCACTCTCGCTTACGGGCAGCGCACGCAAGAGTGAGTGGGACAGGTGCATAATATAGCGCATACGACTGATTTATGCACAGTTTTGTTGGGGCCGTTTTTTGAGCGACGATCGTGCATCTATGGTATATTTGATCGATGTATACAACCAATTCAGTCTAGTATAGTAATATTACAAAAAGGCGGCGCAATATGTTGAGTTAGTCGAGTTATACTGCTTTAACAGCAGTATGAATGCAAATGTATCACTATAGTATTTATCAATATTTGTGTCTATGGTTGATACTACCCGGTGGATATTTACTTACTTGATATGAATTGCGATGATACGCGGGTAAATTTTGTTTAGTGTAGGCGTCACTTGAGCAAGTGGACACCATTGATGACAATATTAAACAGCTATGTACATATATACCCAACTCACATATCATACTTTAATGTTGATATTGGCATTTGAGATTTTTCTACGAGTACTTCTTATGACCAATGTCAATTATTTAAACAATGTTTAAGAAATTATACCTAAAATTATTAAATTAAACCTAAAAGTAAGGCCGTAGTAGGCGTCATAGAATTCCTCCGCATTACAGTCAACTCGTAGTGTGCAGCATTGCCACGTTGAATGCTTATTCTTTCCGCAAAATAAAGACCAGCCGTCTAGACACGGAAAGTGTCGATCAACCTTTTTGCTATTTTTCTATATAGAGAATTATTACTGGGATCCCATTATCTCCTATCAGGCTTTTGTGTTTTCGCCGTTTGAGAGTCTTCGCATATGTAGCAGAGCACCAGCACAACTCGCCGTGCTGGGAAGATGTGATGGCGTAAGGGTGTCAACATACGTTACGTCCTACGCCGAAGGCCTACCCATCTTGTAAGACATCAATGACAAAATTATTATACTCTTTATTTTAATATTTTCAACATATTTTACATTTTTAAATATATAGATATAAAGTGTTTTATAATTATCGTTGGATATTATGGTGAACAGTAAAACTATAACCAAAATTGAGTTGCTCTGAAAAGAGAAACAACATTTAAAGTTATTGCTTCACCAGTTCCTATTAATTAAATACTCAAATTACAATATAATTCTTTAACTTAATTTATCCTACGTATTTATTATGCTGTGTCATTCAGTCAATATGACAGACAGCTCCATAGATTCAAACAAGTTCACATGTAAATTATACGGCCAGTTATTACGCGGCAATCGAACTGTTCAAACTAAATGAAGTGTCACGCACTTTGTTTACATAGATATAAAAAGTACATTTAAAATATAAAATGCATGGTACCCCACCGGTATCAGAAACAGGGTTCAAGCTGTCGGTGCGGTGGTTAGGATTCCAGAGACAGGAACCTCCTCTCAATGCGTGCCGTATCTAAAAGCACTGCTTTCTGCTTCAAACCTTTTTAATAATTTATTATAATAAATTTCGTTCACTATTTTTGAAAGAACAAATACTTTAACTAAGAAACCTATACACGAAGTAAGATTCTAGCGCAGGCGAGCTCCTTATTGCTATTCGCGCGGACTCCCAGTATTTGCTTTTTGTGCTTTTTAGGGTTCCGTACCCAAAGGGTAAAACGGGATCCTATTACTAAGACTCCGCTGTCCGTCCGTCTGTCCGTCTGTCACCAGGCTGTATCTCATGAACCGTGATAGTTAGACAGTTGATATTTTCGCAGGTGATGTATTTCTGTTGCCTCTATAACAACAAATACTAAAAAACAATAAAATAAATATTTAAGGGGGCTCCCATATTGTTTGATTATGCTTATGGGTTATACTTGCATGGGTGGGTATTCTCGTCTATCACATAGGTACACGATGTGTAAGTGTCTCAACTTATGTTATTTGCATATAATAATATATAAGTACCATTGAAGTAAGCCAAGTCCACAGTCACGATCCAAATATCAGGATATGAGAGTATAGAGATTTTAATCGATATTTTTACTTGATACACCTTCAACAAAAAAATATCAACAGTCGATTTACTTCTTAGATAAAATGAGTACACGTTGTCTTTACATCAGCAAGTTAGATACAGTACTATTCAGCGCGACGGAAACAAAGACAAAAATGCTCCAATTCTTTGCAGGTAAGACGCTCTGCACGAACACAAGTAAGCGCCTCACGTTTTCCAATTTCCTGGGCAAAGGCTGTGTCTCACACCATGCGTTATTGTGCCTTATTGCGACCCTTTAACTTCCCAATCTCATTGATGTTGTGACATTTTTAATGATGCCCTTCGGTTAAAGGCTATATTATTATGTAATTATGCGTCATCTGCTTGATTATTATTTTGCCATTAGTGTTTATATTGCAATAAATCCTTTTAAAAAAGAAATCCTTTTAATATTTAATAGTGTATAGCGTATCTCCATAAAATAGATAGATATTATTATTTCATTTTGCTTTTCTTGTTAATTACTTTGGAAAATTTGAAAACAACTCGGTTTATTCTCAATCTAGTATTAATAACAGACATGACTTTTTCATGTAGCACCTTTACTTGTGTCAACAGTATCCTGACTAAACATGAATTTTGATTTACACATCTTCATAATGAGAAACACAGCCATGCGCGCTTTTTGTGATATGATTTCAATCAGACATTACTGGGCCAAAATCCGATGCAAAATAATCATATATAAATATATTACTAACCATTGATCGCATATTTAAATACATAAATATGTCAGCAGGAAAACCGCCAGCGGTGCGTCGCGTGCGCCAGAGTGCGTTCTGCGCCACTGAGTGCTGATATAAAGGTACTAACTCATCGTCGGGCGCGTGGCCGTCCCCGGCAGTGACGAGTCTCTGTAGCAGACGACAACGCGGCGCGGGCTCGTGTAGGAGCGCCACGACGCAACCTTTTGACTACTCCGCTGTTCTAACTCTTTTTTAAAGGGTTTAGGACCATTAGGTTGTTCAGATTGCCTAATGAAAAGTCATTAGGCAGTCTGAACAACGACAAAATTACATCAAGAAAGCAATCCGAAAAACTTCTTTGTAAGTAGTTTTTGCATGGCAGACCTACACGTTTCTACTATTTATACAATGCCTATCAATTTGTACTCCAAGAAGTTTTTATAATTATTGTACAATAGTTTCATCCTGTAGAATGCTACTTTAGGTGGATGGAAAGTAATATTATTGATAGTTTTAAGTAAGATGTTGTTTAATGTCTCCCCTTTCAAGTATTGTTTTGCATTAAAGATGGCAATATTTTCAATCCTTTTTCTGTCGAGCCACATTTAAATGCACATTGACTGCACGGAAGGCGTAGTCGATTAAGTGGTTGCCTTACCAATGCGACTGCACCGAGTGTTGTGGGTTCGAATTCCACACGTGGCAAAACCTTGTGAGATTTACAAATGGCTGTCCCGAGTCTGGATTTTCTTTGTGTCTGTTGTTTAAATAATTATGTGTAGAGCGAGAGTAGGGGTTTTAAAAAAAACTAGCGGTCGCCTAGTGCTCGAAATTCGACCAAAGTTTGCCTGTAAGATATTGCTGATATATGTCATTATATATTGATATATGTAACCATAGTAACGCGCTTCCACTGCGTGTGTCAAATACATGGTTGTGTGCGTATACTGTTTTTTCATTAATTTAATGCATTTTTACGCATAATTTAAAAAAAAATATTAGCATTCGTCACTTCTTCTCTGTATAAACTATAAGTGTGCGAAATTTTATACTCCTCCGTCCGCCCAATTTTCATAAAAAGGGATCCAAAGTTTTCGCTTCCCGTTTTAATATATAGATAAAATAATACTATTTTTATTCAAAAGTAAGCGTTTTAGGATGATTGCTATATCAAGTCAAGATTTTTGAGTCGAAAAGACGTGTCTTAAAACCTATTGTAATTTAGATCATCAAAATATGGTTTGTACTTATATTTTCTTCCAATACTGTCAGCATTCTTGGTTGAAACAGAATACTGACGTATTGAGTGTGATGTGAAGATTAAAAACATCAAGACTTTAACCATAAGAAATATAAAGGGGCAGAATGTAAACCTAGGTTCAGCTCCCAAATCATGTGGTTGGACGTGGCTGGCACCGGTTCCCGTCATGGTAGACTCACTGTTACTGGAGCATTATACTGCCAGCGCGCTTGACCTAATCACGGGTAGCGCTAGCGGGACCTACCACAGGACACGGACATTGGTGCTGACACTGCATCTCACTAACGACCATGGCGAAGTAGATTATTTATTTATTTAATTTTCATGGGCCAACAGCATTGTCACTATTTTTACACAAAACATTACGTAGCATACTGCCATTAACTGGTCCTCACTTATAAGCTATATTATAGTACATATAAAAAATGTGGAACACAATATTAGAAATAGCTTAAAATTAATCTATACATAACACTTACACTAATTTTGGAAAAAATTTGGCTAAGCAACCGGCTCACTGTCGCCTGTTTTGCGTTGAAAATATCAATGTGATGCGCTTTATACATTACATTAAGGGTCTTGCCTGCCCGCCACATAAAACTGTTTTGCCGATAGTTTGTTGATGCATTAGGAAAGGTAGTGGTGTATATTGACGTAAAGCTTTAGCTCTAGTAGCTTTATCGGAAATCAATTGGCAGTAAAACCATATTAAAAAGAGAGACAGGTGTTCTTTTTTGTTGGTTGATGACATTTCACTCGTGTCTAGTAAAAAAAATAGTAAACAATAACAAACCCCACGTGACGCGGCACGCGCCAATTGAGTGCCACTTGAGCGTCACTCGACACGCGTTATCGGTGTTTATGTTTCTGAACTCAATGTTATGATAACATCGCTTGTGTTTCTTAGAAATATACATTGTAAGCTACGACAAGTATAATGAATCATCGCATTTACGTGTATATTTTAGTTTATACGCCTGGTTAAACTAACCGAACTGGAAAAATGAGATATTTGAAAATATTTTCTAATAAGTTTAATTGATTTGTCTAATATTACTTTTTCTATTTCCTAGTTAAATACTCTTTATAGTAAAAAAAAAGGATTTATAATGTCTGTGAGAAAAAAATAAGATATTAGCATTTGAAAGTGCGTGACGAGTACATTTTAGAGCGCGGCGAAAGTAAATATTGAAAACTTTATAAAAAATATTTCGACGTAGCCTTGTGCGTTGTATTCACATATTTTTATAGAAACACTAATAAATAATACTATTATAGTAATTCAAATCTGAAATACTATATCATACTGTACTAAAAAAATTTCAAAAAAAGGCGGGCAATCCGAGAAATGATAATAGGTTATTTTGGGCTTCAGTTTGTTATACAAAAATAACATTAGTTACTATTGTGTTTATTGTGTCTAAAAAAAGAAAGAATAAGCTTTCCAATAATGTATTACACTTACATAGTTGCCCTATAAAAACTACAGAAAACAGCGGAACAAATAACATCGACGAACGAACGTGTGGCGCAAAGTCACGTGACATGACAAACAATATTTAGCAAAATATTATTCAGTTGATAAATATTCGTTCGAAAAGCTCAGTTATATTATACCATTGTAACATCTATTTAACTTGTGGAGTGCAATAAATGTATTGAGTTCATTCCGAGAACATTGATATAATAGTACAAGATTTTAAATACAGGCCTTACAATACAAAAACGGCAAACAAACGCGTCCCGACCCTTCGATCCCATATAGCGTCACCGGGGTTTGACGGGTACAAACGTGACGACGCTATATAGCGCCAGCGGGGTTTGAGCGGAATATTTAAAATGAATGAAAACATTGGTCAGTAAAATTTTTGTTTCCCGAGTTATGATCTATTCAAACTTTAATGTGAGAAATACAATTTCTGGTTGTTATTTCTTTTTCGTATTGAAATAAAATTATAAATAAAAAGCACTTACAGGAGTTAAAAAATGTGCAACCAGTTCCTCTTAAAGGATGCGAGGAGAATCATTACTATACATAAACAGATTTTTATTTCCCGGAGGGTATCGTCAGAGCGCAGGATTTCCATACGACACAATTCTAACAGAGCCCTCTACTGTCGGTTACTCATTAATGCAAGAATGTGATGATATTAAATGCGATAATTAGTAAATATAAGTACGTATCGCTCGTTCGGTGTGGTCCAAACAAGTTTTTCTATATAACATCACTGTTTTAGTCAGCTATTCATCGAGGTTTTCCACCTTCCTAAAGATTATTTGACATTGAAGTTAATGTTTTGTTTAAATACTGCTACTGTAATTTATTCAATTATAAGTTCTAAAGCCAGTAGCGACTTAGATATGAATAGAATAGAACTTCTATTTCGTTAGTGGTAGATGATCATGCATGCTGGTGAAAAATTCCCTTCGAACAAAACTTATCGTGTTATCGAGAACGGGTTCAACCTTTATTATTTATGATAAAATACGCCCATATATCTAAGAGACGGAGGTGTAGATCAATTTAGTATCACCCGCCGTTATCGGGAGTCTGGTCCCCGTATACCATTAGTCTTTATAATACCATATTTATTTTATACACCACTTTTATTATGTACTGTCTGGCTGGAATATCTTGGATATCATACTTTGCCAAAAATTTAGTCTCGTGCTTCAGGAACTGAATCACTTTCTTTGTCTAGATCTCGATTTAGGATAGATCCTAAATCAAGATCTAGACAAAGAAAGTGAAAGCAAGTACTAAAATTTTGAATTTAAGTGAGATCTGACTAGCGAGGTTCATCACTTCTTTGATGGTGGCGGCAAATCTAGTGTTGCTTCAAGTACTGATAATAATTAAGTCTATCCACCTATAGCTGAAGCCCTCCTCTAGCTTGGAGGTCTCTCCAACACAAGAGTTCGCGGTGTATCTGGAATTGGTTGATCCAGGAGAGTACTGAAGAGCCTCTGGAGGGAGCACTGCTCACGAGTAGCTTCCAGTCAATTTCTTCCATTGCAGCAGTAACGCTCGCCGCTACTACGTTCCACGAGTGGGCTCGAGACTTGTTTTAATATTATAACCACATTGATGCAATAAGGGTAATGAATTACGAAAGCCCCTATCCAGTATTAAAGCATCACCTTGAAGGAAGTATTCCCGTAATGGACTTTCATTTGAAAATTCTTTCTTCATAATTTCAGCGTCAGAAGTGGTAGCTGGAACATCGATCATATGTCCATCGATACATACCATTAAAATGGTTTTACAAGTAAAAAAATCGCATTAAAGATCTTCCGATTGCGAAGTATATTGTTTAAATTATCTCCGCTACATAAACTTCCCTGGTCGAACACGTTTTAAAAAACGTGACCGACTAGCACTCTAGCGCGCTCACAGATAGCGGCCGACAATACATTTTGTCTGAACAATGCCTTACTTTTGAAAATGTCAACAACTTTTCAACTGTCAATCCTGCTAAGCAATCTTGCTATGTGACATTTTTGTGTATTTGATGTTATTTTTAATTGCTTTGCTTCCCGCAAGATACATCTGCTGTAGTTAAAATAATAACCTTTGACTTCAATATCACAGTAGGTACACATTTTTCACAGCTTTGATTACAGCTGACTCAAAATCAATAGCCATCTTTGTTGGCATCCACTTTGGTAATGATGATTTAATGAGTTCAAATACTGTCTCATAAGTTTTCATATTTTTGTCAGATAACAAACAATAAGATACAGTCCATGGAGTTAACAAACGCAATGGACTCTATAATTACACAATTATAGAGTCATTGCGTTTGTTAACTCCATGGACTGTATATAATTGTTTGAAATTAGGGGGGCAGGACTTGAACGTGCCATCCGCCAAGATATGTTTAAAATCATTAATTAAATGTCCAATTCTAGGAGTACAAAACAAAATAATTCTCTTGTTGGGCTCATCATTATAATTAAAAATCAAACGAACTTACCAAGTGAAGTTCGATTGTAATTATGTGAGCAGCTTCTTACGCCACGATTTTGATTTACATTTTGTAGATGCGTTCCATGCAACAGCCACAACTACACGGATTTTTTAGATTCTATTTAATAATATCAGCTCTGTATTAAACTGGCCTACTGCTGGGCACGGACCTTTTCTCAATGTGAGAAGGCTCACGCCACAGTCCACCACGCTGGCCCAGTGCGGGTTGGCAGACTTCACTTTAACGGTAAAGGAAGACATCGAGTGGAAACCTGCATATCTGGGAGTTCTCCATAATGTTCTCGAAGATATGTGAAGTCTGCCAACGCGCACTGGGCCAGCGTGGTAGACTATGGCCTATCAGTGGCACAGTTTAATACGAGGCTGATATTATGCTCTACTTTGCATTATGACTAAATCGCATGAAAACATAGTAGCAAAATGCCTACTTTTTCAAAGGTACAGCTGAGAAAAAAACCACTTGGTCAGATGAAATTTCTTTATTTATTAAACTTAAAATCAACATATACTATGTACCAAATAAAACAAATAAGAACCTCCTAAAACGTGCTAGAACTGCATGTATTCATGCAAAACACACTGATAGTAATTAATTCACGATTGGTGAAGAATTTGCTTCCGTATCCTTATGATATTCTTTAAAAACTGTAAAACTGTAATATTTTGTTGGTTCAGAGAAGCAACTTCATTGTTATATAATTTATCGAACTGTATATGACGTCGCAGTCTACGTGATTGGTTGAAATAAGAATTTTTAATGGCAATATCTTTAAGCCGTGCTTCTTTTCGTAATAAATATAAAAATAAAATTAATGTAGCCTTATGAGGAATTCGACAGTTAAGGCGTCTATGCCAGCTCTCCATACCGTTGTTGGTCCGGTGCCTTTCAGAGGCACAACAGATAAGTGAAAAAGACTTCACCCACTGTCGTTCAAAATAATCAATGAACTTTTTGGTGGCCCCATCTTTACAGTTTGTTCTATTATGGATGTCCAACCAGTTTCTATGAAATTAATAGGCAATAAAGGCAAATTTGAAGTTAAATCTGATAATTTCATTTTTTACATTCAGATCACGGCCCTTCTTCCATTCAGCCCTGTTATAATGGTAATAACATCCAGTTACGACTGCTTGTGGGAATACTATTTTAAATGCATTCATAAGAGCTTGTTCAAAGTCACATTTGAATTTACAAATAGTGATATTGAGTTTGTCTCTAATCAAAGAAAAGAGTCTTCGGTATGTGGCTTCCGTTTTATTTGGCAGCAAGGCGTTTATGGCGGGCACAATATTTGTGTACTTTGGAGAACTATTTAAATCCACGTGAATTGAAAAAAATTGATAAAATGGTTTTGGACATCTTTTAAAGGTTCCATCACCAAAAAAACACTTATTCCCCCAAGACTGTGCTGATTTTCTTGCAATTTTGGAACTAAATAACAATATTTTTTCATCTTCGCCATCATCTGCAACTAAGAAATCAGATGCTAACATTTTTGGTATAAGCACATCTTCTAATTTATTAAATTCAGTATTTTTCAGACCCAATTTTTTACGTCGAGCTCTATACAAGCTATCCTTTTTTTCGTAATATGATGGCACTAACAAATTGTTTGTTTGATGCTTTAAAACATACTTTTCAAATATTTTTTTGACCGATTCCATATTGCTGCATACTTCTTGCCGACAAGAATCCATCATCAGAGCTATATCGTTATCCTCCTGATGTGCTGCACAAATGTGAGAACTTTGTCTGATAATCTTCTCTTTATTTTTATCTATAGTCACAGTCGCCGAACATTCATGCTTGTTGATACACCTCCATAGGCTCCCGTTTTTATTATTTCTTGCAAAATTATAACGATGGCCATCATAAAGAAGAGCCGGGTTTCCCTTTTGGTTTGTAATAAACTTAAGATTATTATCCATTTTCACTGTATTGTGCTAATAGAACATTATACAATATATACATCAACATGACAGTATGTCGTATGTATTTGATAACCAGCCAGACAGATTTTCCTTATGTACTTTGTGTAAATAGTTGCGTATACAACTGTACCTATTTTGAAAAAGTAGGCATTTTGCTACTATGTTTTCATGCGATTTAGTCATAATGCAAAGTAGAGAACATGAGATGTGGATTATTTACTACTAAGGTTTTTTGCATTGTAGGTATTGACAACCGGACCCATATTATGGTCATAAGCCTTAGCTCGTGAAATTAGTTAACACTTTTGTTTGTAACGGATTGTTAGGTCGCAGATTCCATTACCGGGTCGGACTAATTGTTATTGCGTTTTGTAAGAAAATTCTAATAGCACGTAGTTTGACAATATTCCATGTAGATTACAATAGGCTTGCGTCTATTATTACCCTTTAGCTAATTTACACATGCATGTATGTATGTAACCAACCAAACTTACATATCAATACTATGTATCTAAAAGCCACAATTTCATCCTAGACGTCAATATCATAATACAACACTGGGCATTTCTCATTTCCCGTACACACAAGTGAATGTTTGTTGACGCATTTGCGGTCAAGCGTGCGCGCGGCAAATAAAATAGAAACCATATTTGCCACGAGCTTAGCTCAATGAACGCTCTCGTTGCAATGTGGTAAAAGAGCTTATTGATTTATTAAGCATATTTTATCGTGTCCGCTAGTATGTGTGCTCAGTTAGCATTAAAAGAATTAATACAAATTTGCCAACTTTTATATAAAAGCTAGATATTCTCAAGTTTCTACAAAAATTAAATTCTTTTACAGTAATTTCTACCATCTATCCATTGCAGAGCACCGCGAATATGACATCAAACAAAGACTAGAGCGCTTAAGATCGTTCCTTCTATTTCAATGTTTGCCTTACAAAATTACAAGCTCCTTCGACCAAGTGTTTTCTTAGAAAAATATTCCTGCAATTTTGCTGCATAATCGTGGTTCAAGATGTGGTTTTTGCGCTGTTTGCTGAAACATTTCGAGCGGCGAAAGATTTATTTAGTATGTTTGTAAAGTAGTTTGACAAATCAATCTGTAGTTGTTGCTAACCAATCTGTTATTCCTTATGCGAACAGTGCAGTGATTGACAAGTAGTCGGGTGATTATGCAGACAAGACGTGTTGAAGGTTATTTTTTTTTAAGGGTTTATGATTCTGGGTGAGATATTGCAATTTTTATGAAATATTGCTCAGGAACACGAGAGTCTACGCAGCTATAGCCAGCTTTTAAGTTGCAACGCGAGCAATAATACCATGGAGGATGTTGCTGTGTTGTGGTTGACGTGTCATGACGTGTTACGTTCAACCAGCACTTCTGTTGCAAGGCGAGCAGTGATCGTGAAGGCCTGCTGCATGATGGGCAATGGTCATCATGATACCTATTTTGGGTGCAGTAGCTGAAGCAGTTTTCTTGAATAGCGTTGCGTTCAATCAAGTTTTAATAGAAATTAGTGTTCAGGTCATTAGTTACGTAAATATTCCTGGTTAATTATTTAGTGATGTTGTCCGAAAACTCTTACCAGTAATTTTATGAACTTCGAGGGCTGATCAAAGCCACATTAAATTTTTTATGAGCGTATTCCTTGGGTTTTTGTTTTCGATCCTAGCCTTGTGACGAAGTTTGTTAATAATTGTGACAATGTGTCTAATTTAGAAACCAACAAATCCGGATAGAATGGAATCGGAATAAATTTTATATCTAGTATTCAGTTTGAAGTTGTACAACAATGTTGTAAGTATATTCTTACACACGAAGGAATAAAATCCTATTTCTAAAATTAAAGCCTTGAGTACACGAAGCCTTTTTATAAGTCATAATTATATTTTTTGGAAAAGTGTAACATAGTTTTTGTCGATCACGTTTTAGGGCCGAGATCGACCAAGTTAATTTACGTTGAGGAGATAATTAAAACAATTCATTGAAATTAAACTACTATATACGGATTTTATCACGTTTTTTATTTGACACTGTTACAAATTTTTTTTAAAAACTGTTACACTACTATAATCACTATTAAACTTTACAAATTTTTAAGCTAATTAAATTATTGAAACTATTAAAACTATTTATACTATTATACTATTTAGATTTATTTTTACACTTTCCCCGACGTTTCGGTTGCTTTTCAGCAGCCATGGTCACGGGGAGAGTGTAAAAATAAATCTAAATAGTATAATAGTATAAATAGTTTTAATAGTTTCAATAATTTAATTAGCTTAAAAATTTGTAAAGTTTAATAGCGATTATAGTAGTGTAAAAGTTTAAAAAAAAAAAATTTTGTAACAGTGTCAAATAAACAACGCGATAAAATCCGTATATAGTAGTTTAATTTCAATAAATAACATTCGCGTAAACAGAAGACAATATTATGTAAAACAATTCACTTCACAATTAGAGCTACCCTGGTCGATCTCGTCCCTAAAACGTGATCGACAAGAACTACGTTACACTGGCGCCCAACGTAGGGCCGATCTCCATGCTCATTAATTGTGACTTTAGCATGGGATGACCGGAAAGTCGCCTCAGGGATGGACTCCAATAGTCTGGGAAGTGCAGATTGACATGAACTAATGGATTCAGCGGTAGAAGGTCGAACGGTTGTCATGGACTTAATGATCTGAGGTCGGGATAATTCTAGTGTTTTGTTATCGATCTTTTCAACGCAGCCAGCTACACTAGCAGTTAGTGAGTTAAGTTGCCTCGTGAGATCTTCCTGAAAGGAGGGATCCATCTGGGCTTGCTGCTCCGCCTTGTGTGTAGCCACTTGTAAACTGATCAATAAGCAATCCGAGTGTTCGGGTGCGAACCTGAGTTGTCTTGGCATTTTGTAGCTTGATCAATAAGCAATCAGAGTGTTCGGGTGCGAACCTGAGTTGTCTTGGCATTTTGTAGCTGGTAGACTTGATTCATCCCGATGAGACAAGAGTAAAGTGACGAGTACTCGCCAAGACAAGCCTCGGCAATGGTGCTGGAAATGTGAACCCAATCCTGACCAGCTACTCTGACAATAAGCTTGTATTTGTTTTCTTAAACAAATACAAGCTTATTGTCAGAGTAGCTGGTGCATCAATTTGAACGATCAAGTTTTTACTTGATCGTTCAAATTGATGGAACTAACTTTCTTTACCAGATCTAAAATATTAGGGTCAAGGGGATCTGTTATTTTCTTGAGAAAATCAGACAGAGCTTGAAAATCCATCAGTTTGTGACAGATAAGTGGGTTGCATTGAAACTCTTGAGCTGGATATTCTTCCGGGTCATACCTTTGGGAGTAGTAAGGGTCTGACCCTTGAGGGATGGCGTCACATTGTCTTATTTAGTCGTATACTTCACTAGTGTCCTTTCCTTCCAGGCCTAGTATTTCAGATTGGCGAATTAATACAGGACTGATCCCAGAAAGGTCTTCTACGGCGATAGATGGATTGTTTGAAGCTCCAGATCGGAGGTAAGAGAGCATTGCTGATGCAGTAAAGGTTGCTCCAACAAATATTAGGGCTACACCACAGTCAAAAGTAAGGATGGTCGTCAGATCGCTTATGGCAGCTTCTATGTATGAAAACATGAACTTGTATCCGAAATTGGGGAATAGGAATATGTTATAATAATGATAATAAAGTTATGAGAACTTCTTTAGCTCGTTAAACTACTGGTATAGTTTTTTCGCGCTTATATATGACGCCGCTGGAGAGGAGAAGCCGAAGGAGGGGCGCCGCGAGCGCCACTGTTGAAACACGAACGGTCCGCGTGACAAAAGATTGAGTTTTGACAATATCAAAAGCTTCTTTATGTTTTCGAACATTTTTGAAATGAAATAGCTATAGAAGTGAAAAGAAAAATAAGTGAACAGAAAACTTAGGTATAAATTCGCTTAATTTAGTAACAATAATCTAATATAGCATAAAGATTAAGGCTTCATTCACACGTACCACGACCACACCACATCGACGCGACAAAAGGTGATCAAGCAGTGGTTACGTGTGAATAGCGTCGCTGCAGATTTTTGCAGTTGCGTTGTGGTTCCTACAAAATGTGGATGTGGTTAAGTTGTCGTTAGTAGTTGCGATGCGATGACGCGATGATGCTCACGAGTGCAGATAGACAGTTCGACACCGGTTTTCGTTGAGGAAACAGTCGTCGGTACGTCGACGCAGCGTTGTCTGCGATGTGGTTGGTATCATCCACGTAGTCGATAATAACGGCAAAATTTGGTCCGTGTAAATTCTACTATTCATTTTCAATATACAATTGCGCCCGCCCACGTGGTGTCGTTGTGGTGTAGTTGTATTTGTAGTGTAACAATAGAATTTAATTTTTATAATAAATAAGAGTCAAATCCGCGTCGGTCCACCTGTACCATTGATGGTACAACTGGCACTGATTTATCCCACTAGTACCAGGAAAAAATACAAGTGTGACACTCGGCGTTATTTCCACAACAAATAAAATTCATACATTTTGAAGGTTCGTCTTATTAGTTTGAACAATGCAACAAAATCAAAACCGTACTATAACGTAACTTAACGTAATGTATCTAACAAATATTTGTGTTAGAACTGATAAATGAAAATAAAATTTGTAATAAAAATACTACTGTCGTAATTTTTCTAAGAAAAGTGGGACGTCTATGTCGCCCACAACAAGTTGCATTTGCACGTCTTGTATGTAAGTGTTTCTGTGCAACACAGATGGTTTCCGTTTCTCTTGAGATTTGGATACGGTTCGAAATTCGGGGTCGTTTTTAATTACTTTAAGGAATATACAAATAGTAGTGGGCCGTTTCTTAAAACTGCCATTGTACCGGGCATTCCAGCCTTGACAAGTTTTCGTAGTACGATGTCTCTTTGCAAAGCAACACCATGTTTTGATTTTGGCATCCAAAACGTTTTGAAATATTTCATGAACCGTTTTAGTTTTCGGTTATCCAATATTATTTCATTTTGAACATACTTTCATCCTACATTTATTTTTCATGCGGGGATAGCAGTGGCAATATATTGCAGAGTCTCACAATCTTTTTCGAGTAAGTATCTGTCAACTTTAATTGCTTTGCCTTCCTCCGTAACATCTCACGGAAGTAGTAGTAACAATCGTGATGATTAATTTTTGGAAATATTGCCTTGATTGCACTTATTGCTGCCTGCTCGAAGTCTTTGACAACATTACTGGGTGTCCATTCTGGAATTTGTTTCTTAATACGTTCAAACATAATACTGTAAGTTGTTTTCTTTTTGTCTGTCAAAAGTGCATATATAACTGGTGCCAGTTTATTGTCATCCTCACTGCTCCCAATATCACAAAAAATTACATAAAGCTGTAGAAAAGGTTTGGGAAATTTTTTAAATGTTCCATCACATAAGAAAACTTTTCCTGTTTTCATAGCAGTCCGACCATCTTCAGTGTAGAAAATCATAAGGCGTGTGTTGTTATCCTTAAAGTCCGCGAGTATTAAATTTTCATAATCAAGTGGTATTACAACATCTTCCGGGGCAGTAAATGCCATTTTGTTTACTTCTGCGCTCTTGCGTCGCTTTCTGTACATTACAGACTTCACATTTCAATATGATGGTAAATCTTGTATTAAATATAAACCTTTGTCTTTGCAATTTAACACTGCCGATTTATACATATACAGCAGGAATTGTTTCCTCTATAGGAGCATTTTCAAAAGTTTTTGTGATTATTTTATTTATTTCTGATTTGTTTACATCAGGTAAACAGAATGCGGAATGTTCTTTATACTTCATGACGTGATATAATTCTAGGATCAGGAGATCCTAGAATTATTTTATATAGCCGTAATAAATAGTATAGTATTATTATTGTATAGTATATACTTATACTAATTACTAATATTATAAAGAGGAAAGATTAGATTTTTTGTTTTTTTTGTTTGTTACGATTTAACTGAAAAACTACAGAACAATATTAAAAATTATTACACTCATAGAAAGAGCTATATTACCTCTGAATATAACATAGGCTATAAAACTTTACACTACGACCTACGGGAGCGAAGTAGCAAGCCAAGTTCCTAAGGCAACGCGGGTAAAATCATGTGGGAACAGCTAGTAGTATAGGAACATAGGAGATAGGTATAGTGTAGGAGCAAAGAAAGAAAGAATTTACCTGGTTAATAGTGATAGTACCACAACATTTTTTTGTTTTGTAATTTACACATGTCCATAAACTGTTATGGTTGCTACGATATTTCACATGATAGTAGTACTCGAATCCATTGTAAAATAAAACTTTACCTCTACCGCGAGCAACTATACATATTTCTTCGCACATTTTTCACGGATCGAAATAATTATTCAACTCTTTCTAGTAACACAGAATAAGTGTAGACAATGACATTGAATTACGAAGGAGGAACGAGTTCCTATCTTCATAGAATTGTTTGTACAATGGTACTAGTGGGATAATTCAGTGCCATTTGTACCTTCAATGGTACTAGTGGGATAATTCAGTACCATTTGTACCATCAATGGTACTGTCCAATGGTACAGGTGGTCCGTAGGGATCAAATCGATCTCGGTGTTTATTGAGACAAAAGGAACACAACTTACAAAAAATAACCAAAGCAAATTAAAACATGTTATTTAACGCTAAGATTTGCAAGTTATAATAAAAAGTAATATGTACCTAACAGGAATCCACGCGATAATTTTCCGTTATTAAGTACTTTTTTGCTTGCAAAGCTTGAGGTTGTGGCCAGTCTACTTGTGTCTATTGACCGTGAAAGATTATTTTGCGAGAGATGGCTTATTTATTAGAAAAGAAAGGAATAAGTATACAATATTAAGCTACCACCCAAAAGAACGGAGCAGTAACCATAAATGCAATTTTTAATTAAACCGCAGGCTGCATCTAGTCTTAAATAAAAATGTTTTCCATGCAGGACAGTGCATTAAATAACAGTCGAATTATTAGTCGTGTTCCTATCTAAATGAGTATTTAATTGTGGGTAATGTCCATGATAAACATTATTTCATTGCAATACCAAATCTATTCCAATTACAAGTTTACGAGACATTAAACAGAACATTAGCTTTGACTACGTACTATACAGTGTAACGTCTTTATTTCGGTGTCCTATTTACTTTGCTGTCCACCGAGTAAGTTGGCGGGTTGGCACTTGGCAACTTGGCCAGCCAACCCCTCACAACGCAGTTAGGACAACAACTTTGCTACGGATATTAACGTTAAATATTCCACGGGAGTTTATTGGAACGGACTTGGATTTTGTGAAAAGAAGTTGTAATTTTGTAATTCGTTTCTTTATACACTTCTTGACTGTAGGCTTTCTACTAATATTGTCAGCATGTGAAACTATTATTTCAGTATCCGTTGCAAAAATTTGATTTTATTGTTAAGTTCACGTTTAAATAGCTGTTCCACGTACTCAGTTCGCCGTTGTCAGTCGTTGGAGTACATAATCATGGGGTACCAATCAGAACAAAAAGTAAACAGTTCCAAAAATAGATATAGATCATAGCACTATGAGTTCCAATGTTAATATTAAGACCAATTAAAATGCTTTATAGAAAAAAAATTTACCATAAAATGTCATTATAAATAAACATTGTTACATATTTAATTAACGGGCGTCAAGTTTACTTTATTATTGGGTGTCGCTTTACTATACTCTTTAACAGCTGACAGGAAGTTACTTTTGATGAAAACTCAACTATCAATGCCGAGCGAGAATTTTCTCTTTTGGACGGTTGTCGTATCACATCGCGTACATCAGATAATTGTAAGCTCACATTAGTAATTTTCGATAGGTCCAACAACGCATCGTATAGCATTTTCTTTGTTTAATTCAATCTTTTTGGTACATTTCGGATTTCAATGCTAGTTTTAACAAGTGAGCGGTCGAAGACTCAAGCTTCTCTTCCACCGCTGCTAATTTGATCGCCATGGTTGTACGCTCGTTTTCTAAACAAGTGAGTTTAGTATTCAGAGAGGCCAGTTGCTCAGTTACATACGTCATTGATTTTATTTATGTCCTTATTAGTTTTTTCGATCTTGGTGTTGATGGTTTTTATGGCTATTATATGAGTCTCTAATTGGTCAAGGCGCGTATTTTGTAACGTCATCATATTGTGAATCATTTCTCTAATCTCTTGCTTGAAGTCTTTGGTAATATCGTATTCACCGGACCGGCAGCGGCGTTTAGACCTATAAGTAATATTTGTTGCGCTTATATTTGTAGAATACACTTGTACACATAGCTGTTGAATGTCCGATTCCAAACGAGAAGAAATATGTTGATTTGAAGGTGTGCTGGCCAGTTTAGACATTGTTGCTATAGACTTTATTTTATAATTTAAGTTAAAATGAATCTAAAAAAAGTGCTGCGGCCTTACGTGGATTCAAACGTCAACCACGACGTCACTTAAGGCAGCGTGCTTATCCACTCAGCTACGTCGACTCTTGCGAGGAAGCGTGAATATGTCGATCTTTTGTTGCAACAAGCTTGAAAGAGTAAAAATGACTTCTATTTGTTTGTTTGGTATGCAAGGCCAAATTGGCGGAGTCACTGTTCGACACGGCACATCACAACTTTTAAATTGATAACGTTAGTTAATTGTTTCTTTGTTTTTTGCCACTTTAGTGTTATTGTTTGTCATTATAAAACATGATTAGGATTCTTTGCGTTTTATAACACGAATTAACACAGAATTGTCACTGAGAGAATATTGTTTACTAGTTTAAATTGTTTTAAAAGTTTAAAAACACAGAGAGCACGTAAAATACGACCGTTCGCTGGCGCGGTCCGGGTGAAGAGCGAAGACAGTGAGAATGACACACCTCTGCATACTACAGGGGTATGCAGTCCTGAGTTTACGTTACACGAAAATACTAAAGTGACTATCGCAAAACACCTGACATAATATAAAGTCAGTCGCACGCATAATATTACCCACATTTTTAACGTTCCATTGAAATATTCAAGAAGCGTTCACGTATTATACGCGCGATGTCCTATCACGATGTACGCTTTAATGGTCACATTGAGGCGTAAAAAATGTATACAAGTACACTTCGGACCTTAATGTCCGCATAAAATTTGTAGGCCGCAACATTAAAGACTGGCTCTTTATGTGGTAACAACGCCTAAATAGCACGTTGCTACATTAAATAAGTTTGAGAATATTTTACGAGAGTATCAATTCTATTGATGTAAAATAACAGTTGTCACCTTTTAAGTGAGGTCAATTTATTTCGTATTTAAGTGTATACGAGGATGGTTTGCAGATCATATTTAATATATTTATGATTCGTCGATGGCATTTTATTTTCAACATGGAATATATTCTTTTTTTTTTTTCCTCCCAGGGGTAAAACCGCCCTAGGGGGGATTTTATTGCGACGTTATGCGCTCAATTCTGCTATTTGATACAGAAGTGCAAGGTGAGTACAATCACTTATGTTACTGTTTACATATAGGTCTGCTAATTAAACTTGTAATATAAATTATTTACAAGGTAGTCGTCGCAACAATTTGGGTGTTGTGTGAGTGTATGTGTGTGAGATGTATGTGTGTTGATTTATGTGTTGTTGAATTGTTTAAGTGTATTCACAATATGAGTCAGGTGTGTCATAAACGTGTCGGTGGTGGAGTCTTTTGTGATTATTTGTTCAAGATTGTAGGGATCTATTTGCAGGTTGTGACAGAGTTGTTCGTGCAGTAGGCGGGTGCGTGTGTATTGTGGGCATTGTGTCAGGAGGTGATTGAAAGATTGCGGTGATGTGTCGTCGCAAGGGCATGTGTCGTTGTTTGTAATATGGAAACGGTGGAGGTATGTTTTGTGGTATCCATGATCTGTGAGAAGTTGTGTGAGTGCGAAGGTATGGCCTGTTTTGTTAGTAAGTGCGTGTATGTGTTTGAGTGTAGGGCACCAGATTCTCATAGTTTGTCCTTTAGGATTGTTGGCATAGGTGTCGGCAGATTGTGTAAAGCTGTCGGATTTGCCCAGTTTCTTGGGGTAGCTGAGGGGAAAATGATGGAATGTTGTTGGTTTGTCTTGTGTGGCGGCGGTTTTGGCGGCAATGTCTGCGGCCTCATTGCCATGAATGCCGACGTGAGCTCTTGTCCAGATGAATGTGATTGGCGTGTTATATATATATTCTATAAATATATTCTATAAACCTTTTTTCTTTTCTTTTAAAACAGACAACTCCCTTACTAGGAATAAATCCTGTGTCACGGGGTCTTTAAAAACATTCAAACAACGGACATAAAGAATAATCAGACTTGGAACAACCATTTGTAGATCACACAAAGTTTTGTCCCGTGTGGGATTCGAACCCACTACACTTGGCGCAGGGGCAGTGGTGAGGCGACCACTTAAACCATTACGCCATCCGTGAAGTCAACCTATAAAATTAATATAGCCATCCTCAATCCTAACTTCCTAACTAATATTATAAATGCGAAAATGAGTTTGTTTGTTTGTTACGCTTTCACGCCTTAACTACTCAACCGATCAACATGAAATTTTGCATACACGTCAGGGGTACAGAATAGGACATAGGGTACCTTTCATCTAGAAAAAATAACTGTTGCAAACCTAACCTTTTTTTTTTTTTGGTACCCAGGAAAAATGCTTGATGCACTATCCGCCGGCTAGGGGAAGGCACCGGCGGGGCGTGTGGGACTCCCCATTCTGGTATACCCACTAAAAAACCTGGGGTGTTCACTCTCTCACCCAATGAAGGGGCCTGTTGGGAGCTCTTAAAAGAATTGAGTCATCCATAGCCCCCCCGTGTGGGTGCGGGCCGGGTCAAATGGACCCGACCACCTCTCGTCCCCAGGGGAAAGCCTCAACGCTCTCCCCTTTCGACATTGGAAGGCGCGCGGGAAAACCGCGCGCGCCCTCTCGGGGTTCTTAATTTGTGAGTGGCAGGCGGGCCCCTGAGGCCTTGCCACCCGGAACCCTTACGTGGGGGGCAGGAGAGCGACATAAGCGCGTCTCCTGCGCCCCCTCCTCCGGCGACGGACTTCCGGGGCGTAAGGATCTTCCTCACGCCCCGCTCCGCCGCCTCCTTCTGCGAGATGACAGACTCGCAGATGGACCTCATTGTGCCCCAGCACCTGTCGTCGCCGACCATCTTGGATACGACGGTCGGCAACGAGAGGTCGGGGCCAATCGAACTGTTGCAAACCTACCCTAACCTAACATTTACGCGAGCGAAGCCGCGGGTAAAAACTAGTATTGTAACGTTTGCTCTGAAAGTATTTATTTAATAAGACAATATTTCGTTTCTCAATTTTCGCTTAAATTTTCTTAGAATTATTCTCAGAACTGTGGTAGTAAAATAGCTTAAAGAGACTCAAGATAGGTTTGTTGAATTAACAGTGCAAATATGTTTTGCACCAAAATACACATGATCCACTGTTTCTACAACAGCTAAATATCGACAATTTAACAGCTGAAATTTACAATAATTGGCTCATACAGCTATCGGAGAAAACGCCCTAGTTTCTTGAAAATTTCTAGTCCATTCCGCCTCCAAATTAAAATTGCTACCGAATAAAACCTAAGATATATTGTATAGTCTCATATGGCTATTATATTATATGTGCTATCACAAAATTTATTGTTACGTTGACTTAGGAAACAATTTTAGTTTGGAAATGAATGATTTCCTTTCTCCACATTTTTTCGGATTTCCTAAACTTTGAGATGGAATTCTTTGATTGTTTTAGTTGTTTAGGCTACATTTTTCTTTCAAACGTTTTGCTCTACAGATTCTTAAAATTATGACAAAAATGTCCACAATTTTTCACTTAGCTTATTTGCCATTAAGTTAAATATATTTTAAAATACTAACACAAAGGTTAGTACCTATTTTATATTCGTGTCTAAGTAGTATACTGTTACTAGTACTTTTCTTCTTCTTGTTACAAACTATATTTAATCTTATACAATGTTTACAATTTTACTTGAAATCTTTTAATACAATCTTCAAAGCAAGTCAATATTTCCTATATCGAGTTTTGAGCACAGACGGCATGACAGATGTACTCGTGTTAAGTCACCGTACGGCTAAACTCACGGCCTTTGTAAATGGATTGCTGAGGTTTATGAGGCCTTGGATTTTGTAATCGGATGTGAAGCGTACTTCTCTAGGACCGTTTAGGTTTCCATCCATAAATGCTAGAAACTGTTGTGTAAAAGACAAAAGTGATTATTGGAATATACCAAATATCTAATAATATAATATCATAATGTAGGTACAGCATTAAAAAAATATGTTTAATACCTTTGCAATAATATTAGATAAATGTTAGTGTATCCTAACTAATATTATGAATGCGGGATATGCGTTTGTTTGGTGGTTATGCTTTCACACCTTAACTACTTGACCGATCATTATAATATTTGGCATACACGTTGCCATGGTTACAAAAAAGAACATTTAATGCAGAAAGAGTACTGTTCCTGAGGGATATAAATTTATTGACAAAATCTACATTAACACAAACACAGTTTCTATAATTTTAAAACTCATTCGTCAGTTTATTTTTTTGTAATCCGTTATATTGCATAAGTAATTTGTATTGTTTGGTATTGTATTAATTAACAAACAAATCTATCTTTGTTGTTCAAAATACATAGGTATATAAAACAAAAAGTAGAATAGTTGCTTTTTTTTAATTTTTTTTTATGACATAGGGGGGGGAGGGGCAAACGAGCAGACGGATCATCGCCTAATGGTAAGCGATTACCGCCGCCCATGGACACCCCGCAACGCCAAAGGAGTTACAAGTGCATTGCCAGCCCTTTAAAAAGGAATGAAAGAGGGAAAGGACAAAGGAAAGGATAGGAAAAGGATCGGGGTAACTAGGCCTCCGGCTCTCTCACTCACCGATACGAAACGCAACCGTACGGGTACCGTTACTTCACGCCGGTATTCTGTGAGAGGGTAGTACTACCCAGGTCGATCCGGCCCATTCATGCTGAAACCAGCGAGGATCTACTACCTTACAAACTTGTGTGCTAATAATAAAAGTTGAAATGGCGAAGGTGGTTCAATACTTGTTTTTTGAAGCTATGCTTAGATGAATTAAATTAACTTATTTAACTTTAATTCTACTTTTTTACTAAATTCTACTTTTAAGTTAACTTACATCTGAGAAAAATCTATTGTACATTTGTGTAAGACGTTAAAGGAGAAATAGATAAAGGGATGATAAAATAGCAATCACTATTTTTGCCTTACATGTTGTGCGGTGAGCTAGATATTCTGAAATTCGTTGTGAGGTCTGCATTCGAGTAACAGTAATTCTTGCTCTAGCAACGTAACAACGTTTGTGCTGGTTCACTAGCGCATGGAAGTACTCCACGCGTTAGTTCTGCAACCTACAGTTGCAAGTGTTTATAGCTTAGCTAGTCATCGACATAACTCAGAGAATTAGCAAGCTGAAGTGGCAGTGGGCTGGCCATATCGCGCGAAGAACCGACAACCGCTGGGGTAAGCGTGTTCTTGAGTGGAGACCGCGACTCGGCAAACGTAGTGTAGGACGCCCTCCGACCAGGTGGGATGACGATCTGCGGAAGACTGCAGGCAGATGCTGGATGTGGCAAGCTGAAGACAGGGCGCTATGGCGCTCTTTGGGGGAGGGCTATGTCCAGTAGTGGACTATTATAGCCTGATGATGATGATGATGATAGCTTACATTAAATGCTTACATCAAACACTGTTATTTTCCAATAATTATATGAACGTTTTTGTTATTGTTAAACAAAGAATGCCAAATACTTAACAATCGACCTTGACGTCACATTTGCGGGGAGTAAACAAAAATACAAAGCCAAAGTGCCTTATTACCTATCGAAACACAAATGTATTAGTGGAGTATAATAAAGCCATAACAATAGAAGTATCCTTCCTGAAGGTTATTGTTTGGCTGTAATGTAATGAGGAGCGATGTGTGACGTCATTAATGGCCCTATCGAATTGCCCGTTGAGTATACCTAATACCTTGATTATGGTAGACAAAGACATTACATATTGTTGATGTTCTATATATACTGTCCAGTTTGGTGGTCTTCTCTGAAGATTACATTGTTTTTTGAAGATATTCCGTTGCGAATAATCTAGAAGTGAAACAAAAGACGTAGCAAAAACAAATGCCTTGTGTGGTCTCATGGTATTTTCATTAGTCTATTTTGTTTAAAATATCTGTCTCATAATGAGCTTAATAAAATGGCTATTGGCTCTAAAATATGGTCTCCGGTTGTAGGTGTAACACCCTGCCTAACATCACGAACATAAGATTTTGAAAAAGCATCATGACGAAATTTTCTCTTGCGTTGAACGCAGCCTGACAAAATCCCAGCACGGTACGTAGGTTATGCTAGAAAGTGTTGTAAAATCCATTTTAAATATGTATTTCATCTTTTTGTATTATCATTCTTGATAAAGTATTATAAGGTTGATCTCTAGGGGATACGGCGTGAAAATGCTAACAAGTATAATTATTATTCACCAATATTTCGCTCTTGATAATGTTACAAAAGTGCGTTCGCATGTGCCTCTACGGGCCAATCGACGAAATTATATTGCGGCAATCTTATTAACGGTTGAGAATAATATACTCGTTCAATAAACTTTATATGTAAATAGAATTTTATTCAACTAGCATGGAATAGTGTTTTTGGAAAAAAGTTAAGAAAGCGCGAATGTAATTCATGTTCAAAGTACGTCAGTTCATTTATAATCTGTCTATAGAATTTCAGAGTCAATGTACACTATTGTAAAGATTAAATTGCTACATAATATCGTATTTATAAAGCCTAGTAATTATCAATTAGGTACTGATAATTAGTTGTTAATCGAATATTTGAAGAAAAAATTGGTCATTACAACGTTCTCTGACGACTGATGTCTATTTTATACAAAAGCAATCCCAACGGAAACTACATATATTACCAAAGTTGCCCAAGCTTTGGCACTAGGACGCTCAAAGATACTCTGCCTATTATATACCGATCTTCGATTTGTTATATCGTGACTAGAATATATCAGTTACTATTTACATCCCCGTTCTACGATCCGAAGAAGTATGTTGTGATCGTATTTTATAAGGTAGAGAAAACAAAAGCAAGTCGTTCATTTTCCTTTTTCAAATAATACCAGTCCGAATTCTCGGACAGAATTCCATCTCGTTCTCATGTATTTCTTATCTCCCCTAACAGTCAAGCACTATGTGTCCACTTTAAAGAGTGCAAAAATGGCGAACTCAACTCAATTTTATCTTCTTTCTGTTTATTTTTACTATGTTCTTATTTAATACGTTAAGATACAATTCTACATTTCTTGTTCAAGAGATATGTCTTGAATTCCCTAAGCTTTTAGACTTCACCGAAACAGAACGGTCTGTATAAAGTATTTAAAATTCTGTTAGCAATATTGATTTTGCATATAAAGTAATTAATTTCTCACAAACTAAGCCCAACTAGTATCTTTTAATTAAAAGTTTGTGGAGACTCTTCAATTTGGTAACTTCTGTTGAAACTGATAAGTTGCCGAGTCTTAAGTATTATTTATCATTTAGTTTTCCAATAGAATTAAGCACTGAGAAATAAGTAGATTAAGGAAATCGATTGATTTAAGTTAGTTTTAACGATATAAAAATTATGTAACCACACAGTTAAGTGTAAGTGAGTCGTGAAGGCAATAATAGAAAAGTAATATAAAAAAGAAAATTTAAAATAATTTGATTGATTTGTTTATTTGTTGTATAATATTATCAACGCGAATGTAAGTTTGTTTGTTACGCTTTCATGCCTCAACTACTCGGCCGATCATTATGAAATTTCATGTACACGTTGTCAGGGGTAAAGAAAAGGACATAATGATATGTATATGATGAAATACACTTCATTTAGAATAAAAGTACTGTTTCGGAGCGAGGCCGCGGATAAAAGCTAGTAATGTAATAGAACAACAATATTTTTTTTTATGCTGTGTGAAATAAGTAGAGATGTCGTCGATAAGATCGTTGGAAGTTAAAGCCGTAAACCATGCCCATAAAATAAATTTCGTATGCCTAAATATAGGATATAAAAGCAAGCAATAGTCACATTCAAAAATAAAATTTTGTAATTATTTACAAAGTGTAAAGGTAATATCAAATTATTTCATTTTTAAATACGGTCAATGTATTGCGGCCGATAAATTTTAGACGAACTGGTTCTTAGGAATTAAAACCGTTTTAATACCGCGTAAAATGGGAATGCTTGCGGTGAGTTAAATAATATCGAGAATGTTGTATGGTGTGCATTGGAGAGTTGGGTAGAGGCAATTTCTTCTGTTCCCAATTAAGGACGCGCCGTATTAGATCACACAATTACTTTCCACACAATTTTCGTAGAAGCTCTAGACGGCCTAGAACGTTATTAGTTCCGAGAAAAATGCTTCAGTATTCGGCGCAATAACTCTATTATTCGGAATTACTACTGGCCATTTGGTTTGCCAGTCAATACGAATTTATAGAAGGCATTGAAGTATTTAGACCTATTATTGGGGATGTCATGTATTGGACAAGCATTTTTATTACATAAAGATTTTTGTGGTATAAGCAGTTATACAAGACTTCACTACCTATTTTGATTACATTACAACTACTATTACTAGTACAAGAGTACTATTATTGTTTTATTACCCACAATACCTACTTAAGAGAGTATTGTGAGTAAAATAAGAGTGTAATAAAATTCACAAAGCGTTCCTTGAGGTCTGAGTGTTCTTTATGTGCTTTATTTCAATGTTTTTAAACCGTCTGCAATACACGCCTTAAAGCCAATTCGGTTCATTGCAAGTATTTTAAAAGAAAACCAATGTTAATTCTATAATCAAAGTAGATCTATGTAGGTACACTAAAACAACCTACGATATTTAACCCATTGCAATTCCACGTTTAAACCACACGGCAGTAGTTTACTGTAAGGAAGATAATCATGATACTTTGAGCTCATTCTGCGTAAATAGTATGTTTAGGTACTTTGAAAATAACGACACTTAGAACATTGAGACAACCACCATCTTAGTCTCCCCGTGAACATGGCTGCTGAAAAGCAACCGAAACGTCCGTCGGGAAAATTAAATCCAAATAGATTTATAATTTAAAAAGCTTAAATAGAAGAAAATAACTGGTAAAAGTGTTAAAAACAGTAACTGGTAAAAATGTTTAACAATAGTAAAGTTTCAAAATTGTGTAATAATAGTGTTTCATGAAAAAAAACTCGCGTAAGCGTAAGACAATATAACGTAAGACAATATTATGGAAGAGTTGTAAAAATATTTAATAAATTTTTCCAGTTCACTGAATAGATGTTATTGTACGTAAGTCAGCTATAAAGTTTCTTTGCAATGCCTGCGCATCTCGGGGATGGTTTTTAACTACTACGTATTTAAAAATTCGTACAAAAACAAATTTTGTTCATTGTTCTTATTTATACTACGTAGAGGTTGCGTTCAGTTTGCTCAAAATAAGTCACAATGGTTTCTTCTAGAACAAAATAACATAGCATGTGCGTGTATGGAAGCAATGACCCGTTGGTAAAACAAGATTTTGCTTTATTACGCTGTAAACCCTTCGTAAAGGAAAATAGTTTAGTGTTTAAAAAAAAAAAACTGAATTCAATTAATTGGTCGACCCTTTGCTGGAAATCGGCGAATTTTGGTAATGAAAATAAATGAACGTTTATTATCTAGTAATTAGCTTCCAAAATTTACACGAAGAGAAAAGATAATAGGTGTGATAAGGATTCTTGGTAAGCCATGAACAATAAATAAGTATTTATCCATACGTAGAACTACTAGCCACGATGTAAATCTGATTTACGTTTAGGCAACTATAATGACTCGATTCAAGCAGTAAACTCCGAATATAGATTTTGTAGTACTTGCTCGTAGGTTATATCCTAGATCCCATAAAAATAGAAAACCATTTAATTAAAATACTTTGAGATACATTTTATAGTGTATCTCAAAGTATATTATCTACGCGAATAAAAAAGTGGCGGTGGCCGTTGGGCCTTATCCATTGAGATAAGGTATTGAACTTACGATCGAGAGGTCGCAGGTTCGAATTCCACCCGTGAACCCACTCCGAACACAATCATTCTAGTTTAGCTGAAGGGGTTAAAAAAGAAAGAAAGAAAGAAAACATTCTTTATTGCCACAAAGGCTAACTACATAATTTTTCTCAACAACAACAAAACAAAAAGAATAGTAGTAATTTGTAACCCAAATTGCCGGTAATCTATTCATAAAAAAATATTAAAAAATCGTAATATTGAAAAACTATATTAAACCGGTAATAACCCTGGACGTAGTCGTGCGCTAAAGCTAGCTTACTTATAAGATACACAATGCAGTAATAATCTAGATAGTAACTGGTGCCAGAACTGGCACGGTTTAAATAAAGCATTATGAAGGTAGTGTGTCCCATCTGACGCCTCCAGGTATTAATTACTAGAGTTTAATAATAATTATATAAGTAATTTCGACTTTAACAGTTTCAAGTCTTGAGAACAACTATTTTACACCATGGTAATAATTTAGTTTTGATAAGTAGCAATCCATGAAAACTTTTCCCCTACCGCTACTAGGTAAATGTATTTTATGCCTTTATTTCCGTGTAGAAAATTGTTTCATATGAAGTTTTCATGGCTTGAAATGGATTGTTTTGTTGTATAATATTATACATCTAAACTTTAGTCAGAAGTTGACACTTGAATCCTTGCATAAATAAAACGCTGTTTATGCTACACATTAGAATAATAGACTTTTTAAGTATATTATTATTAGAAATACATGCATGTAGCCTGAAGTTTACAAACCTAGTCAGTAGGCAGTTTCGTTTTCCATAAAGCTTCGGACCGGTTGTCGCGAACGGCTGACAGTGTAGTTTGCTGTAAACTTCAAAGTTAATTTCTAACCAGGTCTCACCAAGTCACATACAAAAACTTTTTGAAGTGAGTACCACTTCTTATACCTATAAGTACACTAAAATCTTTTGATATGAGCATCGGCCATCCTCGGGTATTCAATATGTTCGTGGTGGATATACCCGCCTATCATATAGGTGAGTTAATAGGAATGATAGAAACATGCTAGACAAAATAAATTGGCCTATTTTGACTGTCCAGACTGCCTCTATGATGAAAGACTTCTTCACATTTGACAAAAAAACCAAAGTAAGCCAATCCAATGAGTCAATTGGATTGGAATCCGGAAAAACCTAATCAACTTTGGCATCATAAGTTACGCTGAGTAAAAGTAGCTCGTATCTTTCATGTTCATACGTCAACAAAAAATAAGCCACTCGGTGTTGTTAGTACATTTTATTACCTAAACGTATCGATGATCAATCACCAATCCAACCGAAACTGTAACCTGTCAGTTATGCCAACGATAAAACATCGAGCACCGACAAAAATATACCATATTTATTACAATCCTAACGACAAGGATATAATATCAGTATAGCTTAACAAACAAAAATAAAATCGCGATTTATATGAAGTATCGGCCATATAATACGTTGCCAAGCTCAATCAATCCTTGTCATGCGTTTTTACCATAAATTGCTACGTTTGTTGCTCCACGTATCCGTCAAATATCGATGACTAATATACTAAAGTGGACTATCGTTATATAGTTGCTGTACCAAATGTCTACCAACCAATGTATATGGCTTTATTTCGATAGCAACTTTCTTTTTCCTGATATTTTTGTTTTTGTTTTTTTTTTGCATAAACCTGTAACAATGCTTTGTACATATACGTGTCAAGCGAGGTATATTTATTTTCAAATGGATTTTATATTTTTTGCTCACATCATAAAATGTTATTATATTTTTTTTGAGAATATTGTTACTTTCTATAGACGAAATTATTTTTCTAATCGTTTCATTATTCCCGGATTGAACCCAATATATAAAACAAACAAATTAATATAAGTATCCTAACTAATATTATAAATGCGAATGTGAGTTTGTTTGTTTGTTACGCTTTCACGTTTTAACTACTCGACCGATCATCATAAAATTTAGCATACACGTTTTCAGGGTTACATAAAAGGACATAGGGTACTTTTCATCCAGCAAATGGTACTATTCCCAAGTGATAGAAAACTGACTGTACGGTGTGATGGTTACCGTACAGAGAGATTTATGTATGGTTCATAAATAAGTGAAAGATAGAGTTAAGCACAACTTGGTTTATTGACTTAACTTAATCTAATATGGTATGATGATAATTATGTGAGTACACGCGAACCGATTGGTGACTGAACGCGAACTAGTAAATTAATTAGTTGCGACAGCGCGTGTCTGCGTAAACGCTGACTACGCGCAACGTGATGTACGATGTAAAGAATCGTACATGCTCCCAGAGAGGGAAAATAGAGATGATAGATGGTGATGAATGACCGTGAGCAATGAAGATGAGACATGGTGATTCCAATCAATAAACTAGATTATTGTGTTCTCTAGTGTCCTTATGGTTGGTTGGCCCGTAAATTTGTTGGTTCACTAAAGGTATGTTTAAGAAATATGGGGGATGTAGATTCACTAACGCGAACACTAGGCACAGGTTTTATCTCACTTTGGATTGCTTTTTCACTGACACTCACACATTCGTCACGGACACTAAAATGAAACGCAGTGTTTGAGACACCGTTGCTAGAAGGAGGAAGGTCCCTCGCCCCCATCGGCGCCGCATCGGGAGGAGGCGGCTGGGCTGCCGCTGAAGGTGGGCGGTGCGCACGCCAGCGCCGTATGCCGTACGCAGCGGCCACAGCTGCGGCCGCTCCCGCCAACAAGTAGATCGCGACGTAGTGGTGCACGTCGTGGTAGGACGTCCCGCTCAATAATCCTGTCTCCGTGTTCATTTGTCTAATTTTAGAGCCTATATCTTTCAAACCCTCACCAGGGATTATAGGATCTGGCTGCTCAGTCGGTAGCGACACATTCTGGTTAAATATATGGTTTATCTGTGGTATTTTTACGTTTTCAACTTCTGCAAAACTGGTAATATTATGGGATATTTGTTTATGCGCAACAATAGTGATATCCTTCCCTTTGATGATGCAATCGCTACCTAAAGTCACTAAGCCAGCGTTAGTGAGATGCTCAGATGTGACTTGGTTTTCGCAAATTATCCTTATTTGACGAGAGTCACAGCAGAAGAATAGGTAAGTGTTAATATAATTTAACCGGTCCCAGGAATCTTGACAGGTCACAGATTTGGTTTTACATGTTTGTGTTTCTTGGGTTTTGAGACACAAGTTTTCATTAGTTTTCATATGGAAAATTGGTTTTTGTAATGGACACAGTTGTGTAATTAAATCGAAATGAACGCACTCTCTTAGTTCCGTCTGTGTTATTGTTATATATGAATCCTTTCGTAAATTGATCGCTACGTACTCTGAAACTGGGACTAGGGTGACCATGTTGTTGCCAACTTTCTTTGGTATTGAAAATATTTTATAAACATCATAACTATCTCTACTCACAAGAGGTATTCTTATTTCAAAAATAAGGTATCCTTTTGTCATTTTCGCCCTCACCTTCAACAAATGGTATAATTTTGGTATGTCCGAAGGAGTATTATCTATTGGTAATCTCGACTCTTTTGATAGCTTTCCTGAAATTATATTCAGTTCTTCTAACAGCTGATCTGGTTTCAAAAGATGTATATTGAATCTGCCGTAATTCACTTCCGAGATGGTATCTAATAATACGTCTTGAATGCTTTTCAAATTTGTCAATAAGCTGTTAGCCACTATAGAAGATAATAGGAACTCATTAGTAGATTTACAGTTTTGTATTTGATTCTTTAACGTGTTTGTATCTTGATGCAATTGGTTAAGATATTGGTTAAATATTTTGTGCTGTTTATCAATGGAATCTTTCATTCTGTTCAATACATTATATTCAGCCTCTATTACGGAAGTCTGGTTCTTCCACAATGCCACTAAGTGGTTTTGGTTGGATCTTACGAGATCGATATCCCGTTTATATTGTGCAGCGAATTGGTTATCGAGCACACCGAACAAACTGTTTGCAACATTACCCACTGCATTGATAAGGCCGCGGCGGCGACGCCTCGCGTGCCTGCCTGGGAACTGATGATTCGACAATATATTATTATAACGTTCTAACTCATTGTAGCTGTGCCGTAATTGTAATAAAACGGACTCGCAATGAACTTTTTCGTCTGAACCGGTGCAAAGGCTATCTAGATAGTTTATATATTTGGAAAGTAGATTAATCCCTTGCCAGTATGGTTCTACCTCGTAGTAACCTACTAACTCCCATTCGTCCCGTACAAAGTGCACTGTAGACATTCTGTCAAAGTATAAATTCTGATTATTATTTATATTTATAATCTTATGCGTACACTGAACGGGCGATGTTAGGCATGTAAACAACATGAGTGTCATAGTTATAAAATGATAAATGCCTTTTCTGGTTCCTCGTTTTGGCTTGGTATTTAATTTTGGTGATTCAGCACTCGAGGTTTTGGTCTCACTAGACTGATCCGGGTCCGGTTGAAGTGTGTTGTATTCTTCATTTATTGGTAACAAAGATAACTTCACAACAGGTCTTTTGATAGTACCAGTTTTGGTTTTGAGGGATACTACTCGGACGAGGCCATCCTTTCCAGGATGAAGTTCCACGACTCGACCCAGGGCCCACTTTCCCGGAGGTAGATTGACGTCATGTATTAGAACGATATCCCCAATCTCCATATTTGGCTGAGAACGCTGCCACTTGGAACGAGCGTTCAGTTGAGTTAAATACTCCGTTCGCCACCTCTTCCAGATATCTTGGTATATCTTCTGTGTGAGCTGCCATCTGGTACGCAGATCCTTTTCAGTTTCTACAATAGTTAACGTCGGTCCTCCCGAGAGAAAATGCGCTGGTGTAAGTACTTCCAAGTCCTCCGGATCTTCGCTTAGTGGATATAGTGGTCTAGAATTGAGACAGCCTTCTAATTGCGCCAGTAACGTAGAGTACTCCTCGTAGGTCAATCTCTGTTCACCTACGACTCGTTTTAGGTGGTATTTTAAGCTCTTAACGGCAGCTTCCCAAAGACCACCTGCACTAGGCCAGGAGGGAGCGTTAAAATGCCACTCGATTTGCATTTCTGTCAATTCAATATAAAAATGGTCGTCTAATATTGATTTTAGATTAACGATCTCTTCCTGCAACATTCTATTTGTTTTTATGAAATTGGTCCCGTTGTCGCTGTACATGTGTCTGGGCGCTCCCCGCCTAGCTGCGAATCTGCGAAGAGCTGCTGTGAAGGCAGACGCGGTAAGATCCGACACAAGTTCCAGATGAACGGCCTTGGTTGCCATACATATAAAAACAGCTATATACCCTTTGGTACACTTTACTCCTCTTCCTTTGGCTGACTTGACATCCACAAAGCCTGTAAAATCGACCCCCGTATGGTAGAAGGGTCGAGTTATATTGGTTCTGGCTGCTGGCAAGTCTCCCATTAATTGGTTATGTCTGTAGGGACTATTTCTCCTGCAAGTGATGCATTTTCTAAGCCTCTTCTTAACAGCATTATTTCCACCTACAATCCAATACTGTTGACGCAGCCATGCCAACGTTAAGCGTGCACCTCCATGAAAGGTCATTTTGTGTGCTTGGTCAATAAGCATATTTGTCAAATGATGATTGTGTGGTAGTATTGAGGGATGTTTCATATTGTTTTGAATGTTTGCATTTGAGATCCGTCCCCCGACTCTCAAAATACCTTGGTCATCAATATATGGGTGTAATTTTAATAAATTGCTTTTCGGATTAGGCTGGTTATGTTTTCTAATATAAGCAATATCTTCGATAAACTCCGACTGTCCGTGTCTAATTAATATATTTCTTGCCTTTCTTAATTCTGGTATGGTTAAATATGTAGGTTTATTACGTAATTGTGACGTCATTCGTAACGTCCAAGCAAGCACTCGCAATGCTCGCGTAAAATCGCTGTGTCTGTTTAATATCGAGTCAATGACTTCATTTTCATATTTTATTGTTGAAATATTTATTAATACAGATTTTTTGACATCTTCATTGGTATTGTATGTTGTCTTTTTCATCGTCTTTTCATCAAAAGATATAAGCCAAGTTGGTCCCTGCCACCATATGGGATGCTTGGTAAGTTGTTCAGCCGTGATGCCTCTACTCGCGCAGTCAGCAGGATTATCCTTGGATTGCACATAATTCCAACATGTTGGTGGTATTACTTCTGTAACTGTGTTGACCCTATTTGCAACAAATGGCTTCCAACGACTGGGGTCACCGTTTAACCAACCCAGTACAGCTGTCGAATCTGACCAACCAAACATTTTTATATTGAAATTAGACAAGCATTGACAAGTAGTTTTCATTAATTTTGCAAGCAAAACAGCAGCACACAGCTCTAATCTTGGTAGTGTAATGGTTTTCTTTGTGGGAACAAGACGTGATTTGGCCGCTATGATAACCACAGACGGTTCGTTTTGCTCCTCTTTAATGACTCGACAGTAAATAACACATGCGTAGGCCCTCTCTGACGCGTCACAGTATCCATGCAATTCTATGGTACTCCTTTCAATGCACTGTAGCCATCTTTGGATCTTGACATGGTTTATGTTATTTAAGTCTTCTCTCATTGTATACCACTTTGCGGTGATGTAATCTGATAATACATCATCCCACTGTAGATTGAGTAGCCAAATTTCTTGAAATAGCAATTTAAGTTTGGTTGTAACTGGTGACAGCCACCCGAGAGGATCGAATATCTTTGATATAGCGGAAAGCAAAGTTCTTTTGGTCAGTTTGGTTGGCGAGTCTATTTTTAACTGAAATGTAAAATGATCTCCCTGAGGTCTCCACTGTAAACCCAAGGCTTTGGTTGACTCTTGGTGCTTGAAAGTATATGTCTGGTTATATACATCAGTCGAATTGTGATCCTCCATTAGTTCTGTTTTATTAGAAGACCACTTCCTAAGGTTGAATCCACCTGAGTGTAAAAGCTCTATAAGGTCTGATTTTAGATTTTTCGCGGACTCAAGGTCATGGTGACCATGGAGCAGGTCATCCATATAAAAACTGGTTTCAACAACGTCTGCTGCCTCTCGAAATCGATAAGATTCATCCTTGGCCAGCTGTTTTAGCGTCATCATCGCTAAAAATGGCGCGGCCTTGGTGCCATATGTAACGGTGGCCAACTGGTATTCCTGTAGTGGTTGTTTGGGGTTATCACGCCATATTATTTTTTGCAACGCTTGATCTTTTTTATGAACGAGAATCTGCCGAAACATTTTTTCAATGTCAGCAGTAAAGGCTATTTGGTATTGCCTCCAGCTTATGATCAGTGAAAGCAAATCCTTTTGTAGATTTGGTCCATTGTACATAAGATCATTTAAAGAATAACCTGTCGATGTTTTAGCTGACGCGTTAAAGACAACACGTGTCGCAGTGGTCATTGACTCGGCGCGTACTACACAATGGTAAGGTAAATACGACTCCGGTGTCTGGTTACCGGCGCACTTATTCATATGTTTTAATTGTATATATTCATGAATAAACTCTTTATAACTCTTTGCAATGGTTTTATTTCTAATAAATCGTTTTTCTAAATGCCGAAATTGGGCTACAGCTTTGGTTCTCGACTCTCCCAATTTTTCTGTCGCATCTGGTTTAAGTGGTAATCTAACAACGTAGCGCCCATCTGGTTGGCGTTTGGTTAGCAACTGGTATTGTTGCATACATTGGCAATCATCACTGGACATGTTAAAGTTATTATCCGATATGTCCTCAATCTCCCAAAATCTCTGAATGTCACCTAACTCAACAGTGACAACATTGCAGTAATTTTGTGGTCGAACAGAGCCGCTTAAAATCCACCCGAACTCTGTTTGTTGGGCTACTGCCTGAGACGTGCCGTTACGAATAAATCCCGGTAGAATAATCAATTCGTATACTTCTACACTCAATATCAAATCAACCGATCTACTCCTGTTGAATTCGGGGTCCGCTAATTGTATTTGATCTAAAGACGGCCAAGACGGTTTGGTGAAAGATTGGTTTGGCAGATTGCCGACAACGTGCTTCATCACGTAGGCTTCGGTATTCAATGAAAAGTTGTTATACAAAGAAGAGATGGTAATCTTGATAACTCCTTTGCTATTGTTAGCTTTGGCTCCTACTCCTACCACAACACAGTTGCGTTTAATTCGTGGTAGACCTAATAACTGTGCCGCGTTCTCAGTAATGAGTGATGACTCTGCACAAGGGTCGATAAGAGCCCGCATGGTATGATAACAACCGTCTACCGATTTGATATTGATTTTGGCAGTCGCGAGTAACTTGGGGATGGTTTCAGAAGGTCTACTAGACACGCATACATTTGAGTTTTGTTGCTCCTTCTCATATTTACCGTGGCTAGACGAGGACGATGCATATGTCACGTAAGCATTGTGCAACAAAGTGTTGTGCGTGTCGTTGCAAAACCTACATGTTTTTTCGGAACTGCAATTCTTACCAAAACGATTAACCAAACAATTTTTGCATAATTTGTTGTTTTCAATAATTTTGCGCCTATTTTCTGGCACTGATTCTAAGAATATTTTGCATTGAAATAATGCATGGTTATTATTACAAAGCAAGCATTTCCGCTGTGCTGCCATGTGACCTAGTTTCGTCACCGCGTGATTAACTATTGGTTTATGTTGAACATTTTTATTGGTAAAATTATTAAGCGATTTATAAGTATTTCGTTTTTGGTTATCATTTGTTAGAGAATTAAGCTTAACTGCATCTTGTTTACGCCGTGAAGACTCTAATGACGTAAATTTAGTCTCTAGAAAATCTAGAAATTCGGCTATGGTCGGCAAATCTCTAGGGTTCCGTAGTGATTCAATATAATCATGGTGGGATTCCGTATCTAACTTTTGAGCTAGAATGTACACAATGAGTGGATCCCAATTGGTTATGTCTATGCCCATTGCTTTGATAGCGTTCAGACTCTCATTGGTGGTGTCATGTAGTTTCTTGATTAATGCAGCGGATTGTTGCTGCATAGTAGGCATGGTCAAAAGCAATTGAATGTGAGAATTAAATATAAGTCGCATATTCTGGTATCTATGGTTTAAAATGTCCCAACAAATCTGGTAATTGTCGGAACTAATACGTAAATGTTGAATTAGTTTGTCTGCTTCTCCTCGGAGTTTAGCTTTAAGAAATTGCATTTTTTGCGCATTTGGTAACGATTTGTTATTATGTATGGTTTCACAAAACAAATCTTTAAACGATATCCATTGTTGGTAATTACCGTTAAATGTTGGTATATCCATTTTCGGCGTAGTTTTTTCTCTATATGAAACCGACCACATTTTACTGTTTACAGCCTTTTTGACGTCGTTATATTTCTTCTCATATTCGGTAAACACGCGATCATATTCTTCGTTTTCTACAAGACATTCACTATCGATTTCCCAGTGTAAATTGTCGATTACCGACCACCTTGACTGGATAGTCTTCAGAATGTCTTCAAATTCCCATCGCTCCGACATAGTCTCGAGATCAACAGCCTCAATGGTACGCAAAAAAGCCTTAAAATTACTTTTCTGCTTTCGCAGCATTTCGTCAACTTTACTCGAAGTACCTTTCGTGGTTAAATTGGTAGTAAAAGAGGAATGAGAAGCACCCGTTTCGGCAGGAATGGCAGAAGGCTCCTGTCGATCGGAAATTTTAGACAATGGTGTCGCTGGTCTCAGTAATGGTTTAGATGGTTCAGTGGTTAAATATTGCTTAATGAGTGTTTTTATCTCATTGTAAAAGTTAAGCGCTTTTTGGTAATAATTCTCACTAAAATATTTATGGTTAGGGTCGTCGAATTCTGCAGATAACCGGGTATGGTTTATCTGAAATTCGTTCCAGTAAGCATCTAACGTAGTTAAACGTTTTTCAATATAGGCGGGCGTCTTACGCTCCGGCCCATCTTTTCTAAAATTAGTACGGAGGTTGTCCATCGCGGACATAATTTGCTCTTGCGTAGCTAAGATCGCCTCCATGATGGTAATGGCAATTTGGTAAAGTGGTAAGAAAAGGAAAGATCTTACTTGAAGACTGGTACGTGGTAACCTGGTTTGTCTTGAAGCGCGATCCTGGATGGTTGCTCGTCAGAGAAACTGGTCATCCACTTAACGATGGTAGAACTGGTTATGTCGTAAGAGAGTTACTGTCACGTATGCACATTAAACACTCGCGCAGGTCCCGCCTTACGATCCGGCTCGAAGGACCACGATGTACGGTGTGATGGTTACCGTACAGAGAGATTTATGTATGGTTCATAAATAAGTGAAAGATAGAGTTAAGCACAACTTGGTTTATTGACTTAACTTAATCTAATATGGTATGATGATAATTATGTGAGTACACGCGAACCGATTGGTGACTGAACGCGAACTAGTAAATTAATTAGTTGCGACAGCGCGTGTCTGCGTAAACGCTGACTACGCGCAACGTGATGTACGATGTAAAGAATCGTACACTGACATAACCTACATTTACGCCAGCGAAGCCGCAGGCAAAATCTAAGAGACTAATATTTGTATTTATTGCACTTACTACTTTATTCATGCAGAATGAAAAAGTAGCTTATGTAGTACATCTGGTTGTTCTACCAGATATTATATCCAATTTTACTAATTATAAAATCATAATAATTATAAAGGAGTAAAGGAGATGGACAAAAATTGTATTCCATTTACACGTACTTAGTAAATACACGGTAAAATAGAAATAGAAAAATGAATAATTACGTAGTTTGTAGCCTCTCTGAACTTGTCAGTTTTTATTTCAAAATAATAAGTAATGGAAGATGAATTCAAAGTAACATTTGTCAACTTCTGCCATAATGAACCACAGATAAACCATAAATACGTTACGAACCATGCATAATATACTTGTAGACATGTGATGTAAACGAAGAATGCTCTTAATAGGAACAATATATTCATATGAAACCGTCTTTATTGATATTTCTTGCATTTAATAAAATATTATGTTGATGCTTAATATATCTTTTTATATAATTTCAAACAAAAAATAAAAAATAAAAAACAAAAATTAATACTGTGGGTGTCTTGTATTTACACATACAACACATTACAAATTAGACAATTACACAACGACTGAACACTACACAAACCTACACTTCACCCTACAAACAGCGCACCGCCTGCCAAGCACCATTGCTTAAAGGCGCGTGATTCTACACACACACACACACACTACGCGTCTGCGCGCGCTCACTCCTTCGGCTCGCGTTCGGAAGTTTCCGGTCGCCAGTCACGACCTATGCCCGACGCTGAACGTACGTTCCTTTTGTATCGCGCCCGCGCCTATAACATTACGTGTGTACAAATATAAACTAGTAAGACGTAATAGTGTTTATATTATACCCAAACTGGTGACCCCGACGTGATTTTCAAGATTCACGGTTTTACCCGTAGCATCTTTAACCTCGCCTATTCCTTTTAAGAACAGGTAGACTGGTTGTGGGACGTTATATTCATGTGCGAGCATGGATTTTAGGAACTCCTGTTCCTCAAAGTCTAAATTTGCGTTGCCGCGTTTAGCTTTGATGTCGAGGAGTCGAGCCCAAAGCAATGCCGTGTGATAGTACATGACCATCTCTTTCGTCATTTGCTTATTCAGGTTCTTGTCGTCACCGCCTATTGAGGCGTAGACATCCTCGGTGATGTCTGCCAATTTTGAGTAGTTTGGACTAATCGATTGGTCGACTTTTAGTTCGCGGACGGCTACATCAATGCCAAATATTGAATCTGCCCACATGGGGCTGTTCTTTGGTGGCGTCGGTGTTTTAGCTTTGTCCAACGATTTGGGTGCCGCTACTTCTTTCGAGGTAGGACCTCCTTTCTTTTGCGGGGCTTCCGGCTTCTTTCCGACTTTCGAGGGGTCAAAGCGTTCTGGCTTTCCGCGATAGCCTGGTGCTATCTTCTTCTTTCTGTGGGTTTCTTCTATTTACACATACAATACTTATAACGGAACGCGTTTACTGGTTTGCGTTTGTGTTATAATTTAGGTCAAATGTCAATGTAATATCATTGCACTATTGCAGTGATGCTTCGTTGCGTGCCTACCTACTGTATTTTTGCGAAATTCCTGTTAATTATTAAATTATAAAAAATATATAAAGGTGATCTGAAAAACATTAGTCGAGACTCGACACATTTGGCGTTCAAAGTTATCGGCCCGCTCCGAGCTCTTTACGAGTTTTAGTTGAAGAAAAACATTAGCTAGTTTTGAATGTACTTTATTAGTATTGTCTCATTTTTGAGACTATTACCCAGTTTAATAAATGGACGATGTAAAAAAAACTCTACACAGATGGCCATTACTTTGTTTAAATGCCAAATAATTTTAAAACCATATTACTTTTCATAATATTGCTCAATATTTTAAAGCGCCTTAAGATTTTTTTGTAGCAAATCTTATTCTGTAGGTACACGTATTGCCATCGATCTGATTAAAGGTTGAGTATAACTCTTTAAGTCTAGTATGTAGTAATGACAAGTTCTTAGAGTTTTTATTTATTGCAATTTAATGTGCTAATGTTCACGAATATAAAATACCAAAAATCATTGGTGTAAATTAAATTCTATAACTATGCAGACGCCCATACAAAAATTGGCCATGTTCTTTTTAACGGTTATCTTTCTTTGATCTGGCAATAAACATGACAATCTGATGGTATAATAAAGGGGAATGCCCATCTGAGGCCACGAGTGGACAATAAGCTAGAGAAAACAATATTTTTCAGTTGATTTTGTCGTAAAAAAATATGTATCACAATTTACAAAAAATTGTTAAAAAGAGTAAGTCTATTGGGCAAGATGTGAGTCCAACATTTCTGCGACTTTTCTAGATGATTTGTTAATAGTATATGACAATGAAGAGAATATAGATGTTTAATATAACAAATGTGTTTTTTTTTCATACCCTATTAAGTATAACTGGATAAAAATATATTACAAACACACCTCCTATCATAATTAAATAATAGAGCCAATGCCTCGATGGCGTAGCGGCTAGTGTAACCGACTGCCACGCCTGAGGTCGCGGGTTCGATTCCCGCACAAGTCAAACATTTGTGTGCATGAACATGGATGTTTGTCTTGGTCTGGGTGTTTCTATGTATAATATGTATGTATTTACAAAAAAAAAGTATATATGTATGTTTATCCATTGTCTAGTACCCATAGTACAAGCTCTGCTTAGTTTGGGCTAGATGGTGTTGTGTGTATGTGATAGAATATTATTATTATTATTTGTTTCTCTTTCACGGGTATATTCCTAATACGTTAGGAAAATAACCGGCCCTTTGGAAGGCTTACACGGAGACATGGGTCCAACGTGAAGAGGCCCTTCGAGAGTTTTAATCAAAGGTAGGATGGAACACCTACAGCGGCACTAGCCGCAGCAGGCGTAGGACTATTGCTACGTATGGATTCTAATATATGGGCTATGGGTATGGGTGTTTGATGGACTGATATATTGGTAACTATGGATGATAAAACGGCGTCTGCCCTGAATACTCTAATAGCATCAATCGAATGGACAGACGGTGACTCGCCAACTCACTAGATGGGCCCCCTAAATAGCCACTATAAGCATACAAGCCAGCAGCAGAGGGCAACACCGGTGCGAGCGGCTAGGGATGTCGAGCGGTGCGGCGCCGGTTTCGCCATCACGGGTCTCGTGAAAACGGAGACCCGGAGCGGGTTTCCCCGTAGTTATGCCCTTGAAAATGACACTTCCACCCCCAAGCATGTAGCTCTAGCGGCCCCCCTCTGACTGGCCGATCAAGGCAAGCCAGAGTTGAGAGTCCTACTGGCGCTCTTGAAGTTCCACCCCAGCCTACCAGTAACGGCAAACTGGGGACGAGGCTCTCACTGACTCTCTGAGGCATTCAGGACCGCAGTGTCGCCACTCACATTCAGCTCGCCACAAGCTACCCTGCGGTTTGTGCGCTTTTATTTAACCTGGTGATACATTTTTTGTTTATATCACAAGGCGAAGGTGTTAGTTTAAAAGCTAGTATACTATGCCCTCCGGTATCGCGTTAGTCTCATAAGGAGATAACGACTGTCCCAGAGGGGTTTATTATTATTATTATTAATGCTCTGGCTGTGAGATAATTCAAAAATTTCTATTGAGAAAAGATGTTTTTGAATTATCTCACAGCCAGATACATTTTCGTATAGAAAAATAACCTCAATACATTTTTTATAGGTATTTCTAAAATAGTGGCGTCAATTTGAATATATTTTTTAGATATGCAATACTGTTAAGATCTTAAAACACTCAATTTTATAGTAATTTTTGATGTCCATCTTTAGCCTGAGACACTATGGAGAATAGGCATTCCCCTTTAAAGTTGAGAAGTCGAATCTGAACTTTTGGCAGGCGCAACAACAAAACACGCATTATTGCGCATGTTAAGCTTTATTGTAAGAGCTGGGTGCTTCGCGCTTCGTGCATCAATGCTTGTCCCTTTTCGGTAGAAGCTGGGTGATACTAGCTCTTTCTATAAACGTTTTGTCATACCACTATTGCTTTTAGGTATATCTTAAAAATGTCTCGGCTTTTAATTTTAGTATTATATTATTAAAATTAACAGTATTACACTATCGATCGTAACCGTCACCTATGATATAAAAGCAGTCTTCTAGTCAAAACGTATCGTAACGTATCGGAAGTTGTACTTTTGTCAACAAATTATAATTATAATTTTTTTATAATATTACATTTCGCTTTTATTTCACTGATTCTATGGCAAAGGATGCCTCGCAAGGCTATTGAAATAAAAAACGCATCCTAATTTCAATGGAGGAAATGGTTGGAATGTACCACCACCAGCTTGGGATCCAGTAATTCAAATAGTCAAACCCAAAAAGAAGCAAAACACAGCTAGACTTCATTATACTTTGCGATCATTCTGCGTAAATAGGAACACAAATTATTAAATTATGTTCGGGTACTTTGAAATAACTACACTTCAGAACATTGAGACGAGACAACTACCATCTTAGACTCCCCGTGACCCTGGCTGCTGTAAAGCAACCGAAACGTCGGGGAAAAGTATAAACTTAAATAAAAATAGTTATAATTAATTTAAATAGGTTAAATTGTAGTCAAGTTTGATAATAGTAGTAATTTGTACCCCAGAAGAGAGACAGAATACAATTTAGCAGTGTGTGTCTAAAATCACAAAGTTTCAGAGGGTTGGCTAGCTGACTGGGCCCACTGCTCCGTCAAAGGAGGAATTGCTTTCACCAAATCAGCAATTTTAGGTAGTCTTGTTGGTTTGTCCCACCTTCCGTAGTTAGATACAAAGGACAAGTCTTGTTCCAGATGGCAATAAGTTTACGAAGTTGATATACGATACATATTTTGTATATAGGTGTCACATTCCTTAATACCTAGTGTAGCGATCAGCAAAGCACACATATAACTTTGTTTTTATATGAGTCTATGCTAGACTATTATTTGATTCCCAGTATACAATTTGGCATGTAGGGTTCAAAATTATATACCTAATAAAAGTGTTTTAAAATAAACAACGTGACAAAATCTGTATAAAGTAGTAAGACGATATTGGTGATCTATGGTATAAAATTTCACATGAAATGCTTGCTGCTGATAGAGAGGTTGATCAGGTTAAGGTTTATTCTCATTAATGACACGGAGTTGGCAATGTGCCCTCGAGAACTGCATGACCTATGTTACGCTAGTACTTAAAAGCATAGGTGCTGTTACCGATGTAATTACACTTTTACATACAAACACGCGCGTATCCCCGGGATTAAGGAGAGGTTTATTGCACCTACATTTCACCAAGTTATCGTTTTAGGTCTTAATAGGGGGCGATTCTGGAACTATGCCGTTTACGAAGCACAATAATAATTCCGTACTCCGTGCTTTTACTAAGAATTTCTTTGCAGAAGAACCCAATGACAATTTGCCTGTCCCGGGAATCCTCATGCACAGCAGTTGCATACACTACATCTGCACAGACACTGCGGCAGTCTTTTACTTCTGCTCTATAAAAAGCAGTCTATAAGAATTTTTACTATGATAGGAGATCGAACCCATAACACTAAAGTACTGATAATTTCGAGAAAACAAAAAAAAAATGAATTTGTGGTTGAATTTAATCCGCAGAAAGGCTGAATATAAAGTACAGTTTGCTGAACGCATTTATATTATCAAATATCATGAACTTTCTATTAGCTTTCGGTAAGAGCTAGTACCAATGCAATCATCTCGTATTTTAAGCGAACCGGCACGGAAATGGTAACGACTTCACATCTCTAAGAAGCCAAGTAGTTTGTCGACTCTCATAGTAAAATCAATATGTTTTGGCGCCTCGCCAGATAGACGTAGGGAAATATGTTTACCGCTCGCGACCTATGCCCTGATCATTGTTTTTGTACTAAATAGAGACACAGATGTTGACCCGCAAACAGGCTTTCAGGAACAAAGCAAAAAATATTAAGGTCAAATCAATTTAGGTATTTAAGAAAATAAGAGAATTGCTATAGGTTACAACATAAGTCGTTTTGTAATATTTGTAATATTTAGATATGCTATCTTTTCAAAATCATACCAAATGTTTTTAGCAGTTATAGATAAAACATAGTAGGATTCTTAAAATGGATTTAGTATTTTTTGATTGCTTTAAAATTTTCCTTTTAGTTTATTAATAAATAAATAAGTTTGGAAATCGAAACCAAAATAAATATTGTGTTTGGCCGCCGGTTTTCTGCTGTCGCTCTGTAACATACGGGGTTTAATTTACAGAATGAAAATTAAACAACGTTGTTAAATAAGGAAAAGAAAATACAGTTTAATAAAATAGATGAAAGAAAGAATGAGCTCAGAGTCGTAGGTCTAGTTTGGTTTTACAATAGTTAGGTAATACGCTGCTAGACTCCCCTGCAAGACTTGTCTCCATCGCAGCCCAGTTGCAGTGTAGTAGGTAGAAGGTAGCAGACAAGAAGACAGCACGAAGAAAAGGTAGTTGCAGTTCCGCCCAAGGCGGTAAAAGAGTAGTCGTCGAGGAATAGTTCTATCCCGAACGTATCTCCCAGTACGGGAAGTCGCTAGTTTTATAATGTCACTGCTTCGTAATAGAAAAAACTTCAGTTAGATAACTAAAACTTATAAATATGTAATACGAGATCGTTTTTGAGAGAAATAAATTAATAGTATTATACAGCAACTCGAGCTCTGCTGCCATGACAAGAACAGAAAAAAAGTCTCATCACGTCGGCCATGATGCCGAATTCAAAATTACGAAGAAAGAAAATGAGTTGTGGAAGGTGGGCAGCCTTTAAAGAAGTTTTATTTTCTGCAAAGTATTTACAGAATATAATTTGTACAAAAAATATTTGTCACAGCTCAATAGGTTAATTTAATTCTCTCTTAACCATTGAAATTAAAGTACTTAATTCGGATTTTATTGCGGTTTATTTAAAATATAGGCAATAGACGTATATTCAACGTATATTTGCTGAATAACGAAATTCTGATATTTGATTCGAAATTATTATAAATGCGAATGTGGGTTTGTTTGTTACGCTTTCACGCCTTAACTACTCGACTGCCGAGCTTCCAGAAAAAAATATTGTTTCTTTTTTTTTCGTGCGGGTATGCATTCACGCGTACCTCTCCGCAAGCCGACGGAGAGCTTATGTCGGACTCACCGAGAGCAAAGTAGTAATCGACATCCCGAGAATACCGACTGGGGAACACCATGGTAATTTTACCATGGTGTTCCTTGACATAACCGCAATCGGCGGGGCCGCACGAATTTCCTGTAAGTATGCCAATGATACGGACACAAAGCATAAGGCTCGCATTCCAAAATGCAGGATATATTGCGAATTGTGGTGTTGCCACATCGAACTTAGAATGTTGCACCCGATCGTTAATTCTTTATAAAACAATGTTATATGCGTGGTTAGTCCTGTATTAAACTGTCCCACTGCTGAGCACACGGGTCTCTTCTCAGTGTGAAAAGGGTTAGGCCATAGTCCACCACGCATGCCCAATGCCGGTTGGCAGACTTCACATATCTACGAGAACATTATGAAGAACTGTTGGACATGCAAGTTTCCTCACGATATTTTCCTTCGCCGGTAAATCGAGCAATAATTAACTGTTTAATACGCACATAACTTCGAGAAGTCAGAGATATACGCCTTGAGATCGAACTCGAGACTACTGCATGGCAGTCCAACGGTCTCCCGCTAGGCTGTCGCTGCTGATGTGATGTACGTCCATGTAAATTAAAATAAATATTCTTACTATAAATGTGAATGTGAGTTTGTCTGTATGTTTGTTTGATACGCTTTCACAATTTAACTACTCGACCGATCGATCGATGCAATTTCGGATAAATGTTGTCAGGGGTACAGAAAAAGACATAGACCTTTTATTCAGAAAAAGTACTGTTTTCGAGGGAATGAAAATCATTAACAAAATCTACATTATTCTTTAATACATTGCGATATTGAATTGGGATGACTAATATTCGAACATAACTTTTAAAAACAAAAGCGTCCCGTTTGTTACCTAACAAGACTACTCAAACTTCACAACACTAAACTATTTCTAAACGTTATTATTAAGATCTGAATGAAGAAAGCGGTATTTAAATAATCAGCGTCTACTATTAAAACTGTTATATGATGAGTCAATAAGATCTTTATTAGACATCAAACTTATTCATAATACCTACACACTAATTATAATATTTCATTTCTATTCAAACTCCTTAAATCACATAAAAATAAACAACAGACAATTTAAATTATTCATCTTTTATTCACTGTAGCATTAAATCATCCGCACACTAATTGAAACAAACAAAACGGATTATTAAACATCACAAAAAGTAATTAGTCACGGGCTAACATTTACACCGTAATAAATTTATCGCGTCATCACAATGTAGGATGAATTAGTCGCACAAATCACGCGCGACCACCTATTATATGCGGTGTTAGTGGCGGCCGCGAAACACTGATAAGATTCATACAAAACCCGTCGGTCCAGCGTCATGACGTCGTTTAGGTACAACCCACATTATACCCCGGCTGCGTTTACACCGACTTATACTATGTTTACTTAGGCTTAGTTACACGAACTAGCAAGGATAACCAATGCCACCTGAGCTGTGAAATCACCGGTTAAGATAGGAATGATTGTTAATATGATGTGACGTCATTTCAACAAACATCTTTGGTCGGTTAGTGCCACTTTTGCGTCAAAATAAAGGGTAAGGAAAGTGAGAGATAACTCATGTTTACTGATCGAAGATCAACGGTCTCATTTTTGACTAATATTCTAGGAAATGGCTGTATAAAAACAGAAGGTCAAAAATTGGATAGGATAAAGGTTGGCAGAGATGTATTTAGATCCAAAATTTACCAGCTGTGTTTTTAAGTTCCATGTTATATAAAGGGCGTGGCTATTGCCATATACCGGGCACAGTTTTAAACTTTGCGTTTCTGCTGAGTTTTTCATGACAGTAAAACCCAATATCATTTGGCCGACCAATATATCAAATCTGTGACCTCATCCACAACAGTCGCATTCTAAATCGTATAAAACAATTACATTTTGTTAAATCATTCCCGTCACTGAGATGTTGAAATAAAACCAACCAACCCTTTCCCGCTCCTTCTCCTTCCCACTTTCTTTCCTGAAGGGTCGGCAACGCGCAAGTGATGCCTCTGGTGTTGCAGACGTCTATAGGCTACGGTGACCACTTACCATCAGGTGGGCCGTATGCTTTGCCACTCTATTTGTATAAAAAAAGAAATATAATTTAAATGTGACACATTGAAAATCTTGTAACCAACTAGCAATATCGATGTTCCTACTAAATTTAAAGTCAAAAGAAACCACTTTCACAAATAAATCATGTGAATATTACGAGCTGAAGTACCTCGAGTTTTCAAAAACTATAACTCTAAAACTATTAAAATATTTGTGAGAAGTAAATCGTAAATCACGTTATAGTACTTTCCTTCCGCTCGTAAAGTTCATTTCGTGTTTTCTTAAGCTACCGAGACTTTAGTTTTACTAGCATCTTAAAATTGTTACTGACGATCCCGGTGTTATTGAAAAACTTCTGCGTGAGAACTAGGCAGTCTATTTGCACGTGATTTCAATTCAATAAATTAGATTCTGCAGATAAGGTACTTACATAATGTTTAGTTTATTTATCACTAGGTATGCAGAAATGTTTTATATCCAGATTTTCGTTTAAGGTTTCACGTTAAAAGAAGCTTCTACCAAATGGGTTCTAGGTGCTAATGAGAAAATGACTTGGGTATTTTACACAAGACTTCAAGTACACCAGTCTTCATAGTTACATTATACATTGTTAGAAGAACGAAAGAAGACAGAAAGAAAGAAATCTTTATTGCTATACAGCTGGGCACAAAGATATAAAGATATAACAAAAATAATAATAAAAAAGAAATAAATAAAAACACAGTAACATAAGATACTCAATAAACATTGTTACCTTTAATTATGAACAATTAAGGTGATGATCATTTTCCCATTTTGAGCTAGCACATCTTTTTGGCTATCTTGAAAGTGTGCCAAACTGCTTGAAGTGACATTAGCTCTTCCGAAGGCCGAGCACGTATGTATAATTTGAATCTTTAAGCGCACCATGCCAAAAATGCATATCTACCAATATACATCAATATTATTAAAAACCCATAATATACTACTCAGAACAAAATAAGGGCCACTAAATTTTTTTGCTGTACCATGAAAACAATCATCATCATCATCATCATCATCAGGCTATGATAGTCCACTGCTGGACATAGCCCTCCCCCAAAGAGCGCCATAGCGCCCTGTCTTCAGCTTGCCGCATCCACAATAAAGACATTAAATTGTTTAACTTATGTAACTACAAAATAATGTTATTGGTTATAATATAGGCTAACAATTGTTTAAAATAATGATCATGAATTGTTTTTTTTTAAGTTCATAATGAAATTGGCCATTTTGAATGAAAATCATGAACAAAAGAAATCACCGGAAAAAGACAAAATACTGTTCTTGTCACTTTTGTTTCTTCTTTTTAGTAACGAGTATGTCCTCCTCTCTTAGCCTCGTATGCATACTCTGGATCAAATTCCTCATGTTTTCATCTAGAATCTCCTCTCAGGCACGTTTTAAAGCATCAATCAGCTGCTGTTAGTTGTAGACCCCTTGCTCATTCTCTGTAACCCTTCGTTTCAATTGGTCCCACAATTGCTCGATTGGATTTAAATCCGAACTGTTAGCTGGCCACGGTAATACCTCAATATGAGACCCTTCTAGGACAGTTTGGGTCGATCGAGCTGTGTGTGCACGGGCATTGTCTTGCATCAGGATAAATCCAGGCCCCACTCGCTGTGCAAATGGGATCACTTGAGGCCTGATGACGTCCTCGATGTAACGTTCTGCAGTTACGGTACCCGCATTTAAAATGGTGAACTCGGTTTTACCGTGTAAACTAATCCCACCCCAAACCATTACGTTGGGACCACCGAAACGGTCAACTTCGTGGATGCAGGACTCCGAAAACCGCTCGCCGCGTTGTCTCCACACCCTAACACGCCGATCATCATTAAAAAATTTTACTTTGCACTCGTCTGTAAAAAGCACCTTGCCCCACTGATAAATCCCCCAGTTCAAATACTGACGGGAGAATCTTAAACGGTTTGCACGTTGAACCCTGGTCAGAGGAATTCGAACAACTCGTCGTCTTGACATTTGCTGGTCTTCGTGCAATCGATTACGTATAGTTTGATCACTGACACGGGTACCCGTTGTCAGCCGTAGATGGTACGATCACGACGAGCACTTAGTTGGACGTACCCGATCCTCGTGCACCGTTGTTACACAAACTCTACCTGAACCGGGTCTCCTGGCAACACTGCCGGTCTCTTGGAAACGATTCCATACATTTTGAACAGCTCTTCGAGAAAAACCCAACTGCAAACCCACGTAACGCTGAGAACGTCCTTCTTGAATCATAGTTATGGCTCTGGTTGCTGTAATTGTATTCATGTGCTTTCGTACTGGTGGCATGATTAACGCGAGATGGTAAATGAATCAATTAAAATTGAAAAAGTAAAACTTTTTTCCTAAAATAACCCAAACAAGTTAAGAAGGCAATCGAAGAAAAACATAAGACTAACATTCAATTTTTTTTTTCTTAAAATGATGGCCAATACTTTTCAAATTAGGAACACGAACACCAGCATAAAAAAGGTCAAACACCAAAGAGTTCGTAATATCAATATAATGCTACTTATCAGTTACTTTCAGTTTACTAAAGTGCACTTAAATGTAAATAAACTAGTGGCCCTTATTTTGTTTTGAGTAGTATATCATAAACGTCGCATGACTGGGACGCATATTGTCGTATTTCTGACGGTCTACATTATTAAAGATCTGCGGTTAACCTGAATAATTACTACCAAGTGAAAAAGCCCTTAGAAAAACTAAATAACTTATTTCAGATTACAGTACAGTGTAACACGCGGTCACTGGATCCACTATAAAAGTATCCACGGCCCTCGATTACGGGACGCGGCGATGACATCATTACCGTTGAAAACGCCACCAAGCAATTTACCTTTTGTATACACGCAAAGATTACAAATTCGGGGATCGTATGCGCTAGCCCTCGTGGAATCGACTCTACTACTATGTGATCACGAAAATACTTTGGCTTTTATTCGATTGGCCATTTTCAGGGTGATGTTAGTTTCCATAAAGATGATTTGATTATGCCAGAATACTTGGTGTAGTAGTACTCCTGCTAGAGTTACTAATCCGTATTTACCGCTGACTATCAACAGTGGCTCCCGAACAACAACCGCCTATTGCGTATTTCCTTTTTGTTTCGGACAGTTTGTTAGCAGGTCTGCTTGATTATTTATGGCAATGCTAAATAGCGTGGTAATAGTCTGCTATTCTGAATCTGTAGAGGTGACATATAGGTACGTTTGACTTGGTACCCGGGTCTACTTACGACCTATATGTTCTGATGTCTATAAATTCGACATTGGGTTCCTTAGTGTATCTGTATTAAACATATATAGCCTGGCAGTTTTTCGGTACCAAACTTATCTTTTTTAAACTACACCCTTGGATCAAATGACACGTAATCATTAGATGGAGCCTTCGATTGCATCCATAGAGGTCCACTATCCTCTATTAAAGCTGCTGTCTGTCTTGTTCAAAATAATCAAGCATTGTGATACTGATGACTTACCATTCTTTTTTTTTTTCGTTTTCCCTTTTCGGTCTACCTAAGATGATCAATTGTTAGTACTCGTGAATCTGCAGTGAAATCTGCCATATTTTAAGTCGTTTTTTATATCAATATGCTATTCATAAGTGCTAGCAATAAGTACTGAAACCTTTCGATAAATAAGAAAATAATTTATTTAATACAAATCACACCTGAAATATTAAGATTTATGTTAATTTTCAAGCCTTTAATTATTATTAAACTTTACAAACTTTCGAAGATTAAAACTTCAGTTTATTTTCTAGAAATAATGAATAATGAAAGTCACTTTGTTTCAGTAGTTATACCAATTGAATTTATAATTGTTAGATAAAAGATAATGACTAAATAAGGGACATCAGTGATATTATTTATATTTAAAAGCGGGCAGGTAATATAATATTAGGAAATTAATTATTCTAATATAGCGGGTAGGATCATTACTTTTAGTACTAAGAGTAAACGTTCCATTGTTCTATTCGCTGTGAATTATGCTGCGCATTTCATATCAGTAAAAATATTATAAAATCAGAAGAAGCCTAACTAATATTTATAAATACGAATGTGAGTTTGTTTGTTTGTTATGCTTTCACGCCTTAAGTACTCGACCGATCATCGTGAAATTTAGCATTCACGTTGTCAGGGGAATAGAAAAGAATAAAAGAGGGTACCTTTCATCCAGAATAACCTAACTTACATTTACGCGGGCGAAACCGCGGGCAAAATCTAGTAATAAATAAATCAAAAGCGTAATTTCGTTATCAACAGGCTATAATAGAACAGTTGTTGTGGCCTTCTTTTAAGTACATATGAATACCTGTGGCAGAAGACCCCCACTTTTCCATATATATAAAAATCTTAGATAGATATACCCTATGACTTCAATTTAAAAATCTTAAAATTTTCTCATATTATTATTTAATAACAAAATAAATAACGTAGCACGTTTTTCTTTATCGTTTTCATGACTTAGGCAGCGATAGCTTAGTGGTGAGTAATCCTGGCTACTTGGTTATGTCTGTGCAAGTACTTGCACTCGCACACGCTCGACAAATAACACCGTACCATCCCTCAACACATATTTCAGGCAGTTCTACGTCTTGATTACTTCGCCCGCAATAGTACAGGAAAAACCTTCGGTTTCGCCAAAGAGGTCACCGAATCGCAGCAGTTCGCTGAGGCTAACAGGTCTACATACATCGGCTCCATATAAAGCCTTGTAGAACCTACCGTGAAGCTCATTGCTCTGCAATACATTTTTACGATCTAACGATGCACTAACGTGCTAAGCACTACAGGTTTGCACTTGCACTTTGTCTCTTTAGCCAAACTGAGCGGGGTGAGTCCGGTCTCCACAGCAACTATATCGCGATGTATACGTTTGCGTGAAGAAAGTATTCCCTGTCGTTGCATACGTCGCTGTTATAAAGGGTCTTGGAATTCAAAAAGCCTCGGCCTACATATTTCCGCGAGATTGTACAACCTCATCACAGACGCACGCAGGTGAAGCATATGGTATGCCGTCAATAGTGTACGAACCCACCGATCCAGGGCATCCAGTTATTATTATTATTTTGATAACTTAACGCTTTTTTATTTTATTTGCCCATTATGCTACGTCTACTGCATTTTCAGAGATTTCCTGAGCTCTTACGGTATACATGATCCTGGGAATGCTGGACTTGATATCAAATGGGTCTGGGTCTGCAGTATAACGCCACTCTCGCACTGTGGTACTTATAAACCGTCTAGCTATTAGAACATTTGCATGTAATGCAAATTGCATTTGCTGCGCATAATGGTCTATATGCGCAAATTTTCTTATGCAGGCACAACCCGCAAAAACCACAATATCCACGTAGATAGATATAGGTGCAATCTACGCAAACATCCACGTATGTACAGATTCCTATATAAGAAAATGGAGGTGCCGCCTATACATGCAAAAATTTAAACAGACATAAGCTGCTATGTAGGCCAAAAATATAAGATATATTCAAAATGTTATTAAATATAATGTATTAACTAATAAATGATACAAATTATTTATTGTTAATGATATATGAATAATTCAATAACTTTATACAAGGTATTATTCTCTGAGATTCACGAGATTGACTTTGCATTACAGTGAGTATGGCTAAGCGCTGCGGACTCTCCGCCCTCTATCTCAAAAACGATTGGACGTATGAAAAACTTTTTAAGCAATATTTGTTAAAAATTTTGTTTTTTGCAATTTTATAATAAATGTTAACATCATTGGAGCTATAAAAACCGAGATAATCGGCGCAGACACGAGTTTTATGAGACTTTTGAGACAATTTATAGAACACCAAAATGAAGGTGTATGCGAGTTTACAGCTTATCTCTCATTCCGAGGTTGACCCGTTTTTCTGCTTATTTGACTGGACTAATATGAGATATCCCTGTAAAGGCATTCTGTATCTTCAGGATTTTGTAAAATAAAGTTGTAGTCATTTTTAGTTAGGTATATCCATAAAAAATATTTGTATACTTTTGGACATAATATCTTCAGTAAACTGTTAAAAGTACTATTCGCGTAGAAATAAAACAATACTGTAATAGAACATTTATAAAAACTAGGTGTATTTTTATTTGTTTGGTATAATTTTGACCATAATACATTTTATAGCATTTTATGTCCCATTGTAGGTTGAAGGTCGCTTTTCCCAAGCTTTAACACTAATTACTGTGTCCCAGTTTGTACTATCTATCACATAAATACGACAATTTTATTCCGCCGACGTCATTTTGGCATACTTCTAAAACTCCTACCCCTTAGAAAAGCCCTGTCCTAAACATACGTAGACTGGTTAGCTACGTTTTTTAAGCAGTGGTTACATAAAATCTAGATCTGCGTTCACTATTTTTGATTACTTAACGTGATCTAAGAATATATATTATCACGGAAATGGCTATAAAACTATTGTTGTCCCACATAAGCCTCATAAAAAGCAACGTAAAAAAGAATTAATACGTCCGTTAAAATAAGGGATGATGTTATGGTCGCCGTGAATGAGTTTCTTTACGCTTCACGACGAATCGCCGGGCCCCGTTCAGAACGGTCCAGTAACTTGCCCTACTTTCGAAATCACTGCCAATTATGAGGTAGAAATGTATTCTCATTATTTCTGTCTTTAGCCAAATTATATGTAGCCTAGTGGTTTATTATATAAATTTGGCTACAGACAGAAATAATAAAAATAAATTTCTACTCTAGTGGGGTGACCCTTGCAATGCCATTCAGAGGTTTCGTGATCCCAAGGCGCGAATCTATATCTTTTCGAAGTTATGACGTATTAAATTGTTAATTATCGCTCACTTTAATGGTAAAGAATAACATCATGAAGAAACCTGTGTAATAAGTCACCTTCAACACAGAAATGAAACGACGATTATGGCGATAATAATAGATTTGTTTTACTGTTACTACGTTGGGTTCTCAAGTTTCAATGCTCAAATGTGTCGAGCCATTCACGGTTGTCAACTGACATAATTTAATTTTAGAATACACATTATATTCTTTATCATTGAATCTAAATAAAGCAGGTAAATCTAAATAGGTATTATTACAATATTTGTCTTACAACTCGGCAATCCTTTATTAACTGAGTCCACTCACATTAACAGTTCATGTTTATGAATACTCAACATAAATATATTCGAATAATTATACTGGGTATACAAAAAATGTGTATGAATCTCTTAACAAGTACACTTTTCTACTACAAATCTTGTGCCCTAGTATTCGTATTTGCACGTTTATATTAATAATATCTAAAACTTACATTATGTAATACAATAATCTATGCGATATCATTAACTCGATATTCTTCATTTATGCATCGATTGTTCAAGACTTAAGTTTTAATCACGATCTGCTACTGTTCTACAATCATCTGTGCAATATCAAATGCCTGATACCGTTCGTTTCTGCACCGATTGTTAGTAGTCTTTGCATTGTGTAACGTTACATTTAGTCAAGCAAGTCTTAAGAACGTGGTTGGCTAGGGAATCTTTTCAAATTAAAAAAATATACAACACGATTAAAAGGTTTATATTTCTATTTACAACTTGGTGTAGAACAACAGAATTACTGGATAAAAATATCAACAGGGCGTGGTTCTTATAGGCTCGCTACGTGGTCTTGAGGCTTGAAAGACCACTTAACTTCGTCGTCAGCACAGCAGGTAGAAGCGGGGCTAGCACCAGGGCGTCTTCAGCTTATATAGCGGTCGGCCACCGCTCGGAAGGAGGGATCGAGAGAGGGGAGCGCCACCGTCCCGCACGACGCAGTCGATAGCACGACCGGCCCGCGTGAACACCCCCCTCGTTAGGGAAGAATTTTTCCTCGGGGAAATTCGGTCTCCCGAGGACTCCCCGCATATCCTGCAGCGGCTACCGACCGGCACCCTTTGTCGTCCACTCTCATCCTCTTGAGCTCATTGAGGCAAGCCGTATTGATTGTTGTTGCTGTCTCTGTGAATTCTAGAGGCTCTCCGACTGCTAAACCAAACCCTCTCATGACCTCAACTCTGGACATCTGTGGCGACACGGGTAATTCGAAGCCTGCTCTGTAATATGTCATTAGGTCTTCCAGAAGAGTGAAGTCTTTTTCCTTCTGTGGATGATGTCATCTAACTTAACAGCCACAAACATCATTAGTGCATGTAAATTCCTTTGCCCTGATGCCATCTTTGGATGTAGGGATGGTAGGAATGGACAGCATATCGCATGGGTCAGCTCAAATTCTTTCTTGCGGCCTTTGGATAACCCAGGAATGTCTTCTGTGGAAGCAGATTCCATCAATTCTTCAACTCTAGGTATAGTAGCAAATTGTACTATTTCCTTCACCACTCTCTTGTACATTTTGATGGCAGCAAAGGGCATTACAGCTGAGATTCTTGGGAGAGTGATGTCTTTTGCTCCAAGGGCAGTTTTAGACCGTCTAACCTCGTCTTTTATGCCATATTTTTCCTTTAGCATCTCCAGGATATTGGAGACTCCTGCAATCGACTTCTGTATTATCTTAGAAATGTGATTGTTTCGAAGAAGGAACAACATCACTAGAATATCCAGGTCTTTATAAAATGGTCCATGGCTAGAAAACTCATCATTTGGTCTTTATGGTTGAACAAATAAGTTGCTCTATTTTTTATCATTTGCAATATTATTATTTTTGGATCAAATCCTTAGTACTTTAAGGCAGTTCTGAGTGATCAGGGGGCACTAGATCAGGGGGATTAATTGAGAGTTCAAATTGCTCTTTAGTATGAATCATGACTTAAAAAAATGAAAAAAATCATGACTTAAGTTTTAATCTTGCACGATCTGCTACTGTTCTACAATCATCTGTGCGATATCAAATGCCTGATACCGTTCCTTTCTGCACCGATTGTTAGTAGCCTGTGCTCGTATCTAAACCACGATCATGTGTGCGAAGCTGTGTCTCAGCTCCATTCATTTCTGCACTGATCATTCACGGTTTAGCGTAATTATATTCAGTTCAATAAATACCTGACTGTCTTCGCGCGGCTTACTTGTTGCCAGCGATTTCGACGAGTTACTCCCACTCGGCTACCGCTCACGTCATCTGGAATGATGCCCGTTGCTCTGTTTCCTTTCCAGGCTTCGGTTCGACTGCCGCTCTTGCTCTCGCTCGTGCGATGTCGTCGATGCCTCTCCGTGTTCCGCGCTCAAGATCGGCTCCGCTCTTCTCATGATCGCTTGACTCGCTTCGTGTTACTTACTGATGATGCTTGCGACGTTTTTCCGAGCTCATTCTCATTACGTTTTCTTCGCAGTAGCAACGATGGTTCTGCTTCGCTTCCGTAAAGGCCGGTGTAAAACGGGATTGATTACAATTCTTCCAAGAATCGTTGCTATCGCGATCCATGTCGAGCGATATTTTTCAGAAATTGTGGGTGTGCTGATATTTATCCCACTTCTGAGTTTTGTAAGAAGTCACCTTCAACTCAGAAATGAAACGCCGATTATGGCGATAATAATAGATTTGTTTTACTGTTACTACGTTGGGTTCTCAAGTTTCAATGCCCAAATGTGTCGAGCCATTCTCGGTTGTCAACTGACATAATTTAATTTTAGAATATATATATATTCTTTATCATTGAATCTAGATAAAGCAATATTTGTCTTACACCTGCATGTCTGAGAGTTGTTCATAATTTATCGAAGATATTATTATTTGAAGTCTGCTAAGTCCCATTGCGCCGTTGTGATGGATTATGGCCTAACTCGTTTTTACACTGGCGAAAGGTCCAAACTCAGTAGAGGGACAGTTTAATACAGGTCTGATAATACATACTTTATTTTCCGATTTGTCAAATAAAATAAATATAATGTCAAGTGTTAAATTGAATCAAGGCGAAGATGGAAACGGTACCGGTTAGTTACCTAATCTAAGTATACTCCAAGTACCATTTCAGTTTCGAGTAAATATTTTGGATTAATTCAAGATTCCAGACTAACAAAAACATAACATTATGTTACTAACTCAACGATGCCAAATTCTAGAGCAAGTCGAGCACCCTGTCATTTCGATGCACCTAACCATAAACCGGAAGCGATGGATAAAGTTTTATTTGGCGCCAATGACTTGTCAAAGTCTTTAAAGGTAACATAGTAAGTATGGCGGACTGTGTCTGCGGCTACCAGAACTCGGATAGCTGCGCTAACGCTAAGACAGGATAAACAAACATTTTTGGATATTTACTAGCCTCGCAGATATTTAGGCCGTTAATATTATATATGACTAGATTTTTCCAACTGCTTTGCTCGCGTTAATGTAGATTTTGTCAATTAATGTCTATTCCTCGGACAAGGTACTTTTTCTGCTCTTTGAGTTCAGAGATAGCACAAAAAGAAAGTGAGCCGCCAACCTGACGTTAGGTCCGCGGGTGTTCTATTTCTGAACGAAATACCAATTGTTTAAGTATGGATTCACTTCCATATAAATCTACCTGTATATACTACCTTACAATACTACAAATAAATATTAAATCTAAGGAATTAATAAAGCGGAATTTGAAAATTAATGGTTAGAAATTATTAAGCGCCTGCTGGCAAATTGATAATAGCAAATTTGATACAATTCATGCTTGAGTATTTATTTTTATACCTATAATCATCAGAACTTAAGTTCCACAAACAGGGAAAATCTCTGTATAGTTCTAAAAATTCCGACAATGTTGTACGCTCGCTCGCCATTACGCGTCCACTTCGCGCAACGCCTCGATCAAAATAAATACGCGCGGTCGGGCAACAAGCTTCCACACGTTTGGTTTGCTAACTCAACGTCTTCTATTCGCCCTTTGTTGCGAGCGCAGCGCTGGCAATCAAGGTCGTTTGGATATCAACTCAATTTGGTTGTCCGACCAACGACCACACGATCAATTCTGGCGTCTACTCTTAACCAAGTTCGACGTGATCGTAGTTGAGTTGGGCGGTTGACCCGACCGTGTAGAAGGCATTTAAAAGTGACAATTTCTCGTCGTCAAAGAACGAAGCGTGCTCGACTATGACGTTCCAGCACAAGATGGCGGTGCGCTCACTGATAGCTGTCAAGATTCATTTCTGTTTTACGCACGTTCTGACGTAAAAGCATCCTACCATTGGGGTACTTTATCCTATTGCATAGCTGTTTTAAAAATAAAGTTTTGAATTTCTGAAAGAACCGACGGTAGTAGCACTTTTAGTAGCTTTACAGTATATTTTTGAGAACATAATATAATGAGTTACATTAGTTTTGCCGTTCCCTTGGTTGTCTACGTCTTAAAAGTTATTAATTTAGCTAAATTATACGAATGGCGATGCAGCGTTTTCAATTTAGTCTTCGTCTAGATAGTACTTATAACTTGGATGTTGGTCTAGACCAATTTACTATTCATTAGAATGGGTTGTAATGGCGTTTGTATATCATTGGGACCTTGATATTGTTTTGTGATGAGACGTTGGTAAATTCAGGTTGATTTGAATTTATTTCCTTTGCACTACTTATATTAATGGAACCGTATCTTTAGTTTGTTGAATGAGAGTTCACAATGTAAGATATGATTCGCCCAGATATTTCATGTGGAAAGCCCATTCTTTTTTCAATTACATTCAATATTTATATCCTCTCAGTTGTATTAAATATAGAATTACAAAAAGAAAGTACCTCCTAACTTTTTTCGCTTACTTATTTCGTAGTCAGTTTCGTAGGTGGCTTAAGGGACATTGGATAATTACTCCTTCGAAACTAGTTACGTAGAAGTATAAAAAAGCCTTCATGGAAACCAGTCACGAAACGCCGGTTTCCTTGACGGCGGAAGGGAAACTTTGAAAAGGCCAAATCTTTGTCTGTTCCCGAAACCCAAGCCAGGATCTCAGGATCAACTGCAAGCATGAATAAAGAGCCAATATTAAAGCCTTCAGAAAATTTCCGAAACGCCATTCCTCCATAACCAACATTATTTTTGTTTAGAACCAGTTTACATTTACCCACTTTTTCATATCTTTACTCTTACTCATACTCTACTGTATAGTTATATCATTATCACTTGCTTGTTCTTGTAACGTATTACTTATGTTTTTAAATAAAATCTAATATCATTATACCATTCGAGGAGCCCAGGTTTCATATAACAATCGTTGTTTGCTATCGGAAACTAGGACGCATTTTAGTCGACATTGCATGTGCTCTTCGTAACAGACGCGTTCATCATACGCGTTCTCTATAATGAACAATAATTTGAGCTGGAGACGTGGTGGTCATGAGAAGCGGAAAGAGTTCTCGGTACAGGTTAAGTACAACGAAATGGTGATCATTATAAAGACATCTCTCTCTATGGTCGGTTCGTCATGTCTGAGGATCGTGATCATCGTTGGATAATCCACACTTGGATCGAACAATTTGCCTCCATCGGTTCCTGTTCATGGCACTTCTGACCACCGAGCTGAGTTTGGTTGAAGATGAGTGCTTTACTTGATCGGTCCATCTGGTTGGGTACCGTCCTCGAGCTCTCTTGCCTTCCGTGTTCCCAACTACGATCAGCTTTTCGAGGTTCTCGTCTCCTCTCCGTACTATGTGGCCGAAGTATGTCAAAATGCGCTGCTGACAAATTGTGGATAGGCGGATTTTTATTCCAAGCTGCGCAAGAATCGATGCATTAGTGCGTTTGGCAGTCTACGGTATCCGCAGCATACGCCTCCAACACCACATCTCGAATGCATCAATTCTCTGCCTTTTTCGAGCCAGTATCGTCCACGTTTCCACTCCGTACGGGAATATTGGGAATATTAAAGAGCGTATTAACCGTATTATAAAGACATAACGAAGAAGATAATACCTGTTCGTGGATTCGTTCGTCTCTTTGACCCGCCTGGTGTAGGTGTTCACATTAGTTGATGCTCTGTAGAAGCTCAGAAACAGGATGCACGGCACGGTTATAGCACACCGGTCCACTACTGGCAACATTGTTGATAAAAAACTTCGGCTCATCATGCCGCACACTTCATTCAAAACGAAATGGTCAAACGTTATTCGGTAGCGAAAAAAATTGCACGGATGGCGTAGTAGTTTAAGTGGTCGCTTCACCACTGCCACTGCGGCGAATATTGTGAGTTTGATCCCCATACGGGGCAAACATTTGTGTGATTCCAAATAATTGTTCCGGATTTGGCTGTCTTTATGTTCGTTTGGTAAATGTAATTGATGAATTGAAAGTCCATGGACGTAGAAATTATCACAAAAGTGATAAGGGTCCGGTCAGCTTAAAAATGCATGATAAAAAGAATTCCGTTTACGATGCCAATTTCGATGCAAAAGGCCGATCAACCACGTGGTTTAAGAAATTACTTGTAATAAAACTTGTTTTTTACGGTAATAGCGTCTAAGCCAACCTTAATTTCATTCCTATAAGGTATTACGTCAAAACAATTCCTCTTATGAAGCTTCTAACATAAAATAAATCCGAGCTTTTGTTTTATTTTTACTCTAAAAGGAAAGCGTTACGATTCGTACTCTTCCCTTGAATATTTTTTTGCTTTATTGAGAATAAAGAGAATTTGAACTTACTGTCTACTCCAATAAGATTCTGTTTAAAATAGTGGGTACACATACAATAATCTAACAGTAAGCACGTAAACAATATTGTCTGATTTGTTACAATGCGGTTGTGAACTAATATACCTGAAGTAAAGATATTAAATATAAGAGATTTCTTTTTTAGTGAGGTTGGACGAAAAGCTTTTGTTTTGGTATGTGTACCTAAGTAAGTTTACTTTTTAAAAAAATTATTAGATATGTTTATGGGCTAATGACCACGGCTAAAATAATAAATTATTTAGGATTGAATATCAGTTCGACAAAGTGTATGTGGATCTTATTGGCAATGTCCGTATAGAGCTTGCTGTCGAAGACCATATAAATTACCGCTGGATTCACAAAAGATTAAAATATAAAAAAAAAATATATGTATTTCATAGAACTACAACGGAAACCGTACCAAAACGAGATAAGCGTACGATATTGCCCACTCTTCTTCGATTTACAGCAAGGTTGGTTGAAATTGCAATATAAGCATTATTTAAATTTCAAATTACAATCTTACAATATTTTATATAGTATGTACCGTATACTGGGGTCAATAGAAACATTTTTAGACTTTAAGTCTGATTTTCACAATGCTTCCAAGTTTAAATATAAAAAGAAATAAGTTGGATCACATACATATCTGACAGAGCACAGATGAATAAACTAACAACTCACACAAAGCATTTCTTACTTCGCCGGAGAAAAACTTACAACTAACAATGGTGTACTTATTGGCGCTTTTGTGAACACGACTAGAACAATGAGTTCTAATGGAACTTTCTTTTTACGAGAAAAAGAAATCAGTTGTAACGACTAAGTGCATAATTATACAAATAGGTAGATATTTTATATGTGATGTATATTTTCAGTAGTAGTATTTCACTTTAAGATAAATTGGGCTGCAAAAGTGAACCAGACTTCTAACAAAGCAAAAATATTTTATATTTACAACAATCCAATAGACATTTAGTAAATAAATAATTATAAATAATTATAATTTATACCGAATGCCATTGCGGAACATAAATAGGCTTTCCCTAAAAGTACACAAATTACATACCAGGTTTTGTTGTGCTGCTCACATAGATTGGCTTTTTTAGGGTTTCAGTGCCACACTGAGTGACATATGATTTGACGCTCAGCGTTAGGCATCTCGCCCTGCTCTTCTTTGTATAGGTATTTGTATTAAGGTCATCTCCCTTCTTCTTTGAACTTGGCATGTTGCAATCAAAGCTCCGCTGGGGAGCACCTCGGCTTGGAAACGTGCGCGCATGTCCCTTCTGTTCTTAATCACTTTTCATGGCTTCCACTGCACCGAGTGTTGTGGGTTCCACACGGTACAAAACTTTATGTGATCCACAAATGGCTGGTCCGAGCCTGGGTGAGCCTTAGTGTACATCGTTTGAATGTTTGTTAAGTCCCCCGCGACACAGGATTTTTTCCTAGTGCGAGAGTGATATTACTACTGTTTCGTTTTCGCCGTACATTTATCTGTTAAGGCCAACGTATCCTAATCTATTAACTAAAGACTGCACTATCATTTTCGGTCTCTCATAATCAGTGGCATCAGAATAAATATGTTATTTTCACGATAGTTACTAAGGAAGTGTTACCCTTCCACACTGATAGCCACCTGGCATGTTATTGAAGGTTTAGCTTTCAAAATAGTCCATTATTTAGACATAAAATTTCCGCTTCGGGCTAGTTGGTGTCAGTCGGTATGTTAACGTTGAGGCCGATATATGTACATATGTACATTCTGGCATCCTAAGCATGTTTGCATCCTAAGCATTTTTCAAACTATTTAAAAATGTAAATTTCGGCATAAATTTCCCTTCATTCTGCTGAAATGTAGTTATCTTACTGTTTCTGGGCTATGAAGGATGCTGGTTTTAGTTTTCCTTCAATTATTGTTATCGTTTCGGTTAACAGCTGATATCAACGTTGTATGAAGGATCAAATTTAATTGCCAATTTATATACTGCTGCAATAAAATAAATAGAGACCGCTTGCCTATTTTTTTATATCACCTTTCCTTTCATATGATTTAAATGGTGGCCGATGTAATATTTCTTATTTTTCAAGTAATTGTTAGGTTTATGCAATTACTTTTTCAATAGGATCTATTTATACGTGGTTAGCGGTAGTCTCTTCGAATTTATTTACGAATTCTGTGCATGTAGTCAACTATTGTACAAAGGAGCCTTAGATTATAGTAATAGGCAGTATTTTAATATTGTAAGCGCCTATTAACCATTTAAATTCATAAAATAATTAAAATATAATCAAAAATAAATAGATAAAATGTTTTGAAATTAAACTACTTTATACGGATTTTGTTGCGTTGTTTATTTTAAAATGTTCATAATAAAAAGTTATTCTGAACGTATTTTCTATGACGTATTTTAATACTATGAGGTTGATTTATTTCAAATAGTGCTCACCGTGGCTTTGTAATCAATGAGATGTAATTTTTAATTGCCTTGTTTGGTAAATACACCGATTTTTATTGTACGCTTAGGTTCTGCGTAATATAAATACATTATTTCGTAGCTCTCAACTCATGCCAGTTTTTTAGTTATTACTTGCTACTTCTGGCTGAGTGAGATATCACTTGATATATTCACTCTAACCAGATTCTTCGTGGTCTCTTACATACGTCAGCTTAGTGTACTCTTAACCAGGCCTTACTCCGGTATTGTCACCGATCTAGATCGGTGACAATACTCTGAATCTTTCTCTTCCGACATTTCCGTTATGTAAAACCTAACTAATATTATAAATGCGAAAAAACGTTTGCGTATTTGTTAAGTTTTCATCCAGAAAAAAGGACTTAGTAGCCTTACCTAACTTACGTTTACGAGAGCGAAGCCGCGGGCAATATCTAGTAATATTTTAAATGCGAATGTGAGTTTTGTAGTTACGCTTTTACGCATTAACTACTCGACCGATCATCATAACATTTCGCATACAAGTTGTCAGGGGTACAAAAAAAGACATAGGGATAGAAAATTTACATAACCTACATTTACGCGAAAGAAACCACGGGCAAAATCTAGTATCGTATAAATACACCTGACTAATCCTTCAAAAGAATGCAGGCATCGTGCTATTTGTGATTTTAGATTGCAAAGTCTACACTGTTTTAAGCTTACTTAAAATGAAATGAATAGCCACTACACAATTCCAGCGTATTACAACCGTACACACAAAAGTGTTCAATTATGTTCATAGTACGTAGAACGCATGTTGGTAAACACCGCGACATTACATTTGTATGTAACGTCCCCTATTCTATTTGGTACCGAACATTTAATTTGGAAAATGAGCTTTCATTCCGCACGGGGAGGGTCTGCAGAATTGTTTAGCTGCGGTAACATATGCGTCGGTATGTTTAATAATGAGGGCGCATTTCGATAAATTGTTGTATTTGCAAATAGGTGTACTATTGTCGCATCTGTTTGGACTGGTAGCACTACAATTTGTATGAATATGTCTGAAACCGCTAAAAAAATAATTTTGTATAGCATAGCGAAGCCTTTAGAGGCCCCTCTACACAATGGCCCATGATGGGCGAGTACAGGCACGCACGATTGTGTAGAGAGCATAATCGTGTGTGAGTGGCCATCATCGCCTATAATCGTGATAATCGGTGAATTATTGTCGGTACATCAAAGGAATGCGTGCCGATGATCGTGCGCGTGTCCACACAATCGTCCATCAATCAGTCGCACGTCAGAGGTCAAGTAAGAAGGTAATGTTTTTCGGCGGGAAAGCTGTAAACGTGTACGCCAATTTATTTCAATTCAATTCAAAACATTTATTATCAGACTATTCGGTCCAAAGAGTGTTAGTAGTACAAAAGAATATGATAACTTAAAACTACCATAGTAATTTACACACACATACAATAGAAAAATAAAAAGATAAAAATACAATAGAAACAATAAAAATAAAAACAAGTATCCTACAGAATATGCATCCTTATCAAGTGCCTCCAAATAGGACTATGGAAAATGCATCTATTATTCAAATCTACAAACGAATCATTGCCAATTTTGTTTTGTATCCATAATCATGGACGGGTCGCAAATCGCAATCTATCTTCATATTTCTTCTTTGACAACTGGGTTAGTGTCAAAATGGCCACTCGTCCCAGACTGTCGTGTAACAGCCTTATTTTGTTATCCAATTGTAACGCGCCTAGGCTGGGCTTACTGGACCTGTCCTAAGTGATTGGCATTTTGTTAAAACCATTTTAGTCCTTCATTAGTTGTAAAAAATTGGGATAGGGCTCTTGTAGGTTTGGTGTTAAATTAAGAAAAATGATTTGTATTGTTTGAAATATGTTCGACTTCAATTTTATGACGTTGAGATATTTTTACTAATAACGTAATTAATATGCTTGCATGCAATCGTTGCGTTTTCCTGTCAGGAACTTTGCCGTAGTAGCGATGGAGTCCGGTAATGTGTGCAGTGGACGATAAAAGACTCCTATTATTTATTTATGATAATAATATATCGAAGTGTGGATGTGATACCTATACCTACCTAACCTACCTACCCTTTCATAGGTATGCAGGCTATACTGCAAACAGTATTCTTAGGTACTTAATATGTATTATAAATGCGAATGTGAGTTTGTTTCTTATGCTTTCAGGTCTTACACACGACCGATCTACATGAAATTTCACTTACACTTTGTTAGGAGTACAGAATAGGATATAGGGTACCTTTAAGCCAGAAAAAGTACTATTTCCGAGGGATTCAATCAAACAAACTTGCATTTATAATATTAGTTAGGATAAAAAAGAGGGGTAACGATAAAAAATGGTGGAGAACCACCAGTACCAGGAATAAGTTTCGCCATAGACGCCGATATGGATGAACCGGACCTCTTTAGGTAACATTTAAGTTTATTGGCTATTAGACCATTGACCGTAACTAGCGTCGACACAGTCATTTGCTGAGTCTACACTCCACATCGAATTTGAGTACACACCAATCCTAACTAATATTATTAAATGCGAATTTGTGTTTATATGTTTGTTACGCTTTTACGCCTTATCTACTTAACCGATCATTATGAAATTTCGTATACCTACACAACTAGTTGACACCCGAGACATGAAATTACTTTCTAAGTTTGCTTTCCTCACGGTTGTTATTTTATGTGTCCAAATTCACAGTATATTGAACTTAACTTATAGGTGAATCAAATATGGCCGTGAGATCAACAATGTTGGACACCTTGCCAAAAAGGTTCATTTTCAAATCAGTTGTATAGAGATATTAAAAATTTGTGAGCCTATGAGAGGAAAGACAAATACTTAAATAAAATAATATTTATTTGTTGAAATAGTCCTTATTCACAAATTAAATGCGATTGGATGAGCGATCATGAGAATCATTTATTTTACATTCTTCGACGTATCAGAACGGTAAGGTTCAAGTTAGGTTGCCTGCAAGCTTTTTTTGATTATTTTGTAAGCTGTATGTAGAATAGGCAATAACGGTGTATTCGACTAAAAAAAGAAAATATATTTATGAAATCCTAACTAATACTATGTATAACTAATGTGAATGTGAGTTTGTCTATTTGTTACACTTCCACGCGTTAACTACTCAACCGATCACCATAAAATTTCGCATACACGTTGCTAAAACGTGCACGTGTTTGCACGGGTGCAGAAAAGGACATAGGGTACCTTTCATCCAGAAAAAAGGCCTGTTCCCGAGAGATAGAAATTTATTGACAAAATCTACATTAACACGAGCAAAGCCACGGGTTAAGTTAGTAATCAGTAGTAATATAATGTGTACCGGGAATCTTAGACAAATATAGATAATTGGTATTAATTTATAGCTGTTAGTGATTTGGTCGCATTATAACCAATATAATGAGTTTATGTTTCGGTTAGACTACGTATCTTATTTAAAATTTTAATGTCGATCTTGATATCATTTAATTATTGTATCTGAAATTTTGTAATTAAATCCATATAAATCAAGACTTCTTAAAATATTCTTTTTCTTTAGGAGATTTTTCATTTTATACAGATTTACTTATAAGGGATAAATAAGTCAATAATATGTTTATCCATGTAGGTCCCAAAGTAACACTTATAAACGTCGAAATTACACATATTAATGTGAATTTACATTTATCTGTTGCCATGTTCAGCAAAACGTGGACGTAGAGCTAAAGATAAGAACTGACAAGAAACTCACGGCCACTCTTTTTAATCGCCAGTATTGTTTATTTTACAAATTTACCGTTTTTAAATTATCATTATACAAAAAAACATGACTGCCTAAGTTGCGTAGCTGTGATGAATGGACCCACAATCTCGTTCGCCAGATCCAGATATTTAATTTTCTTATGTTTATTAGCGCTATGTTAATTTATATTTTAATCTTAACTAATATTATAAATGCGAATGTGAGTTTGTTTATTTGTTTATTACACTTTCACTCCTTAACTACTCGACCGATCATCATGGAATTTCACATACACTTGTCAGGGACACAGAAAAGGATGTTAGTTTAAAATAATGTACTACATCAGCCATTGTTTCTATAAGTTTTTATAGCTATATGTATTTGTACTCATTCGTGTATTCAGTGTCCAATAGATTGTCACAGAAACCATACGTCTCGTTTTATTTCGAACCAACAAACAACAAGCAACCTTAATACAAGAACATATGAAAAAGTACAAGAAACATCCAAATCAACATGATCCCAACGATCACCAAATCAAAGGCCCGAACCGGCCATGACAGGAGTTCTTGAACATACGCGAAGAATAGAAACGAAGAAAAAGGCTTCAATACATCAATAGAAGAAATGGGGAGTATAACCAAAAAGATAAGGAATAATCAAAACATAGGATACACTGGAAGAAACAAAGTAATGCCATCAATGTCACGATTTGCAGCATAAACATCATCTTTGAAAAGATAGTCCACTAACTAATACTTTAGCGTGAAGAGAAGCTGGAATCGGCGACACTAACCACTGCGCAAACGCATTATAATCGACTAGAATGCTTGCATCAGCAGTCGGGTAATCGAAATATATACCCTCCAAAATGTATAAACCGCGCACAAAAGCATTTTCCGCGGCAATGAGGCCGAGAACGGATTTGACATAACCCTTCAGCATGGCTATATATGCTCGCGCCAAGGCGTTAGAAGTAACAGGCCGCCCAAGATTCGCTTTTACTACGCGCATCAATGTAGTAGTGACAGAGATGTAGCCAAACAGCGAAGACCAAGACAATGGGTGACACGGACCCTCATACACAATTAAAACATGAAGGGACAACCACACGGCGTGGGCGTTAGACAAGCTGGTGATGTTGAAATCAAAATAATCGACGATGCTAGAAGAGCGACACCGCGAGTCAGCAGTCGCAGACAATACCAAATCATGCGGGACCAAGGACAAGGACATAGGGTACCTTTCAACTAGAAAAGAGATACTGAAACCGAGGGATAGAAATTTATTTTACTAAATCGACATTAACGTGAGCAAAGCCGCGGGTAAAATCTAGTCTATTCATATCCAAGGTTCTTGCCATCCCCATATTCTTAAGCATTTGCAGTTCGCAATTAAATATGAGTTGAGATAGATACAGACAATGTGGCACTGCTTCCTTATATAGTACATTTCGTATAAATAGAACATAATAAGTGCCCGTAAATATTGACAGGTCGGCAGCCTCATAAGCTTAATCTTGGTCCCCTAACAGGACAATAATAGCCTTTATCTCGGACGTTGGTATTTATTTTCCCTCCCTCTTAAGGAAATATTAAAGGATTAGTGGTTGAGTTCGCGGAGCTATTTCTTCGTTCTTTCGTTCCCGTGTTCCGCTCGGAGCAATTTTTGTCGCTACATTCTTTCCTCGTTATCTCATTAGATATTTCCTTAGAAAATTTAAAATATAAGATGCCTTTTAGATGGTCAATATTATAGCAAAGCTAAGGAAGACAGTCATTACATTCCAGATACTCTTGGAGAGCTTATTGAGTTTAAATATTTAGTGGTGAGCACCACAAAAATAAAAATCATCAAAGACAACTGAACGTATTTGATCAATTTCTTCTATTACAGGTACATTTTTAATAAGTACCTGAGATCTGATATCATATATTTTATATAAACGAAACATGAATGATACTATGATCCGATGAGTATGCGGATTGCTTAAAACGCTTTAAATGTTGTCGGGAATAATAATTTACATTATATCGTGATTCATATAGTGACGCCATTGAATCGAGAAAATTTAATCGATTTAATATTCTCTGCTATGGATACATCGGATGCAGATAAGTTACAATTTATTGCTTATTCCGTTTTCATCGAAACATGTTAAACTAGTTGACCCGGCGAACTTTGTTCCGCCTTAGAGGCAATAAATACCTAAGCCGATATTGGATTTTATTTTTATTAGGATAATAAATATAAATAAAAGAATTAAAGTTTTTTAATGATTCTTTATTGGCCATGTATTTTGGTGCATGGGTTGCACTTTTAAGTGAAGCACCTCATGATAGACGACATTTTTCGTTTTATTATCAGGCGCAAAAACAAATAACGCAGATGGTCTGCCGACCCGTGAACATGACACACATAATTGACCATGGGAAAACATGGATTTTCTAGATTCAGACCACAAACTTTCAAGGATTGGCCTTGTGATTTGTTACTGGTCATGGCGAATGCAAGACGGATCGAAAATTGAATTCGTTTAAACTCAAACGGTATATCGGTTGGGATCATCGGGATCCTTGGAATGAGAACTTCCTCACCTTCGAATTTTCCTTTGAGTATCGTGGCGTAAATCACAATGTTCATCAATTTACTTACCATCAAACGCGTTCCGTTGCACAGTTTTGGTTGGTTTATATTTCGAAGCATGATTACTACGGAGCCAACCTTTAGTCGTAAATTGTTCGGTGGTAAAAATTCAATTGGATAGTTGGTGGCTTCATCTTCTTTTATTACACAGTCAATAGATTTGAATGAATGCAGTGTACCAATGATCTCATTCTGAGTTATGTAGTTTAAGTCATCTACATCTTTATTCTTAGACGCCAAAATTGCTCGCTCACTCAACCATTCATTATTTTTGTGGTTAGTAATGATGTTTGGGAATACTTTGTTGATCAGTTTGTCTTTCGATGAGACAAAGTTACAGAAATTCGGAGGAAATAAAATCAATCCACTCGATTTGTCGACAGGCACTCGACCATTACCGATAGTCAGCAATTGCTTAGAGAAATCTTCAGCAGATGTATCGTTCAGCAATGCAAGTCTCATACTTGTTGTCAGCTGAAGTTTCTTCACATAGCGCCATAGATTCGATGATTTGAGGCAAGCGTTTATTTCGTCGACAGCAGTTGATCTTGGAATTACTGGCAGTGTTTGACGAAAATCGCCAGACAGTAAAATCATTGCACCTCCAAAACATCTCGAGTCATTGCGTAGATCTTTCAATGTTCGGTTAAGTGCTTCCAATGCACGTTTATGCGCCATTGTGCATTCGTCCCAGATGATGACTTTCGATGCTGATAAAACTTTGGCCATTACGGAGTGTTTTGCAATATTACATGTTGGTTCTTAAATAGTTTGAAGATTTAACGGTAATTTTAATGCTGAATGAGCCGTACGGCATCCGTCTAACAATGTGGCTGCTATTCCAGAAGAAGCAACTGCAACTGCAATGTTGGATCACGCACGAACAGTGACTAAAACTACTGACATGAGGAATGTTTTACCAGTTCCACCAGGGGCATCCAGGAAATATAAACCACCATTTCCATCATCAATTGTTTTCATTAATGTATCATAAACTTCCTTTTGTTGGGGATTCAACAGGGGTACATTCGTTTGAACTACTAAATCTAATTCCTGATGATCATGTTCACGTTCCCGTTCCGATTCTCGATTAAATGCGTCATTCATTTCACGATTTTGCGCTGGCATTCCTAAACCTATTTCTTGCGCATATTCATGCAGATGACGCGGACTACCTATGTACGTCATCGGCAGAATAGTTAATCGACCAATATTAGCTGCATTTCCTTCAGTACTAATTGCATGACGTAAATGCATATACTCATCAGACCGCAGTTTGGCTTGGTTCAACCGAATGAAAGTTAAGCGCTCGGTTTCTATTTTGACGTACATGTCGACGCAATACTGCTGAAGCAATCGACGAAACCGCAGTAAATCGTTGTCAGCGTTTTGACGAATCATCAAACGATATGCGTAACAATTCATCGAGCTAACTTTCTTGGTAGTTTCTTCACCTGAAATTAAAACAGTAGAATTATTATTTTGTATGTAAAACTTACATCCATATTTTTAGCATAATTATAAAAGGGTGAAAATAAATGATTTTAAATCGGTTGCCAGTCATTTGTCCAATTTTCTCTAAAAAAAACACTTCAAGTCTGTTCTTACGACTTCCTATTTCATGGTAATAAGCAGTGTAATTGGTCTTTTATTGGAAACCAAAACCAAAACCAAACACTATAAAATGTATATCACGTTGAAATCAAAACTATGATATTGATAGTCACCATTCAATGGATTTTTCATTTTGATATTAAAATGATATCCATCTTCTGCAGTTGTTGCAGTTGCCCAGTATCGCGACGTGTAAGCACAATATCGCGTGTTTCCAAGTTTTCACCAACAATCAGGAAGGCAACTTAATCTATTGTTGGAGCGTTAAATTTGCGTTCGTGTGTTCCAGATGGTCGTTTATCTGCTCTGATCACGACTTTGTAGTCATCATTTGGCATGCGCTCCAAAGCACTCTTAAACAGCCTGACCAACGCATGATGTTCATGAAGTAGTTGCTGCAGATCTTGAAGATTTGCTCTTCTCATTGCTGCATTGGTCTCTTGACATCGATCAAGTTGTACCTCCATATTGCCCATGAAGTATATTTGTAAAAATTTATGCTGTGCATCTTCGAGAGGTTGCAATGATCTAATTCTATAGTGAATCTGTCCTAGTATCTACAAAATCAAAAGCAAAGTCAGTATTACTGATTTATATACACTTTTTTTAAAATTAGCATACATAATACATAGGAATAAGTATAGTATGTTATTCTTTTACTTATGAGTAAGTACAGAAATAAATAAATACCTTGAATGTCGGATTAAATCCTCGTTCTTCGATAATGTCTGCCCCAAATGAGGTCAATTGGAAACAACTATTGTATTTTTGAGTGTTTGCTAGAAAATGTCGTGATTCGGGTGTTTCGCTACGAAGCAATGAATGCAATGGCTCAGGTGGTGGAGTAATGGCAATTTCACTTTCCTACTAAGGCAGCACAATCCTGGCGTTTCTCCGGTTTTTTCTTATGTCATTTCGCGTTTATTAAATACATGGCCAATAAAGAATCATTAAAATACTTGATTTATTATTTATATTTATTATCCTAATAAAAATAAAATCCAAAATTTATTCCATGTCGGTTGCGTTTTGTTATACCATTTTTAACAAATGAACGGCGAGACTGATGTTTTGACTGAAAAATTTTTCGTTTTGCTCTCAGTTGCGTTTTGTTTTTCCATGTCAGTTGTGTTTTGTTATACCACGTTTTAAAAAGGGTTTTTTTAAACGGGATAAAAATCCTATGTCCGTCTCCTGGTTCTAAGCTACCTCCCCACCAATTTTCAGCCATATCTGTTCAGCCTTTCTTGATTTATAAATAGTGTAACTAGCACAACTTTCTTTTATATATATAGGTAATATTCATATTCCATAATTCAATTTTATTCGTTGGTTTGTGAGGTTCTATAAGCATTTTGGCTTTGGTTTTAAGTCTATACTGACAGTATAGAGTTTAGGGAAAAATGATGGAAATCTTTTAATGTTTATATTATTAGTTGCATATGCTCGGTTTTTACAAATTAATATTTACATTATATCTCAAAAGAATTACTTGTTTGTGTAGGACATTATTTTTTATTAATGTTATTCAAAATTATTACTTTTCGCCTGATGGTAAGCATTCCTGTAATCTTCTACCCTACATCCTGAAATGGATGGTATCGCGGTCTCTATTTTGACGGTCTAAGAAAGCGTTTTATCACGCCCCGCTTGAAGGACCCAGGATTGTAACCATATTGTGCTGTGAAAATATAAACATAGGTTAACTTTTACTCATAAGCCTTTTAGTATCTTTCAAATACTGTCTGAGCGATCTTTGCGATTTTCACCAGTATTTGCACTGCCTTTAAGTTCCATTTCCCTAAAGAATAAGGCAAAGGTATTCCTTACCGGAACATTTGGTGAAGCGATTATTTTCTTAATTGAAACATGACCTTCACAAATATAATTACAACGGACGGGCGTTAACTCCTAATTGGATTTACGAAACTTCGAATTTGTCGTAAGACCGGGAACTTTGGCGAGATGGACATTGAAAATCCGACTAATTTGTCGAATACAACTTCAAGTAAGTAGTAATCACGTATTTACAGCAATCGAATTTTGAAAGAAAAATGAAGAAAGAACTTCAAAAAAGGATCCATCAAGTCCAAACAATTTAACCGCATTTTATAGGTGCATGTTTGTATGTACGTTTGTCCACGTATTTCCCCAAAACTATTCATCAGTTTTTCAGGCCTTTTATTTTACATTTTCTTCAACTTAGGAACCAGAGCACATTTCATCAAATTCGGTTTAGCACTTCGTAGTCCTAGATTCAAGTACTATTTTTAAAACACCGAAATATATTAATTTCTTATTTTTCTTAGTTACTTTTAATTTCATTTTTGTTGGTTAATTCTGTTAATCCAAATTTTACATATTAATTGCTATCCCTCAGAAACAGTCCTTTTTCTGGATGAAAGGTTATGCCCTTTTCTGTACACCTGACAACTTGTATGTGAAATTTCATTATGATCGGTTGAGTAGTTACGGCGCGATAGCATAACAAACAAAAAAACTGACATTCGCATGTATAATATTAGTTAGGATTATGATTTTACATTATATATGTACAATCTTGTTTCTGCTCATGGTTTCGCCTGCGTGAATACGACGGTATTAGCCCAGTATAATAATATTGTATGTGTTTAACCAGGAAATCTGTGTGAAGTATTTGTTTAAACCATTTCTGTGGTTTTGATTAACAAACATCTTTACAAACTTTTATATTTATAATATTAGTGGGACCAGGCTTAACTTTATTATCAGAATACCTCATGCATCTATTTTCCTAATAATTCTATTTGCTGTCGGATATAATGCTAACATGGTAACATAGATTCTGCGATCTCAACGTAATCCTAGGATCCATGACAGTTAATAAACAGTGCAATCCGGTCGTGATGTAATCCGTAGTCTTAGTTCACTTAATTCATATTAGTCGCATCTTAGGACCTTCAGCAGTCCGCTTTATCGCTAAACTGCGAGATAGCTTCTCATTGGCTCAATAAATTAATACAAAGATGCTCCATTATGATTCATTCGCACACTCAACGGTCGCTTGTTTGTGTTGTTAATTGAGTTTGGCAACCGATTTATTTTAGGCCAATAACTTTTTAAGTGATTCACTTTCGTGTTTTTTTTCATTGCTAAGTTTGATTGGAGATTTTGTTCAATTGTTCTCCATATTTTAATGAAGTAGAAATGTTATTATAATCATAACCATAATATTTTATTTGCTAAACATAGGTTTACAGAGATGTTACAAAATTTCACGAGTGCGCTGAGTTTTACCACTAAGGGCGTGCAAATATATACAATTCTATTGAAATTAACAAACAGATTCTTAATTATTTGAAACATTAATATTAAACAGATAACTTAATTATTTATTAACAAGTATATAATAATTCATAGCATTAATAATTATTATTCTAGTTTTAGCAATAAATTTTAAATGACAGAATATTAATTTTGAGTGTCAAAATATTAATAGTAAATGTAAAAATTATGTCAAAATTATAAATATATATTAAAAAAGAATAACAAAATATTAATAATTATTATGCCTTTTCAATGTCATATTCTATCCAATAGAAAATCTGAGATATTGTAATAACATTTATCATTTAAAATCACTTTTAATTTTTCCTTAAATAATTTAATTTAATTCTTTTATACTTTTTGTACTTTGTTATATATAGCGGCAGCCATGTTCATAATGCTTTTATGCATTAGGGCGGTGTTAGTTTTTAGTATACATAGTCGAGTCGTGTCTCTTTGCTGTCGACCAGAATATATATGAATTTTAGTTTTTAAATATTATTTATAGCACCTGCAATTAGTTTTGATTATAGCGTACATCTTTATAGTTTTAGTGGCCGTCCTTCACTGTTCCTGGGAAAATAGATTGGTGAACAAATGAACTTTTAAATCGCTTCTTAGATTTTTAAATGCGGTAAACAATTTTGATACATTCATGCATTTTTATACCTATCTTCTGACAGACTTAATATTGTCTACGGTCAATTGATAAATTGTCTCTGAGAAATTAGATAGAATAAATCCGTTTTAAAGTAAACCACTCTAGTTCCAAGTATTGAATGATTTTGCTAACATTTTCTATTCTTTAACAAGCATTATTTAAATGTTGGTATATGTTGACATCTACTGCATATGCAATATTTGTCATTATAATTTTTACATTTTTAAGGCAAACAATAGGATTTATTATTGTGCAAAGAGAAGGTATTCCTTTAGGTTTTTTGTTTTAGAAGCTGTCCTTCACTGTCTCTGGGAAAATAAGTTGGTGGACAATTTCACTTAAAACCTCACTAAAAGGTCAATAGATAAATTTTATCTTAAAATTAGGAAAACAAATAAATCCGTTGCTTAGTAAATTAAGTTTTTACTTACTACGAAGTATTTAATCATTTCGATATACTTTTTACTAACAAGCTGTAATATATATATATATATATATATATATATATATATAAGATATCTTATTTAAGGTAACCGACATTCGTCAATAAACTCAATTGCGTTTCTGTAAATACAGTTTTTTAATGTATTAAAAGGGTTGTTTTATAAAGTAAGTAGGTTACCTACATGTTTTACAAAATATCACTTTACCTGTAAATAAAGAAACAACATTCAAAGATTATAATTTCACGAATATCGTCTCCTTTTAATCTTCAAGTATTTTATCTATCACAATTACATGCACAATATGACATTGTCACCTCTCTTCACGTCAGTCAAAAGTCAAAACAATGAAATGATAGATACTCATTTCATTACATATATATGTGATTTGTCCATGGCCAAATAGGTATTATTTGGCCTATTTGGCAAAATTATTTACTTTAAGTTTAATTAAATAATTTTGGTAGACTTTTGGACAACTAGCAATGTAATAGTCAATATGTAGGCAAATATTTTACCTTTTATGACTTTTAATTTGTTGTAACTGCTGTGGACTATCACCTCTACTTATATATTTAAAGTAGGCGTTGCTAAATAAAAATTTAAGTACAGTAAAATGATTACTCGTATAAAACTTCCTTTAGTGCTACTTTCCAGTTTAATATTTGTATACGTACCTAATCATGATTTTTCGTGTGAATTCTGACGAATACGAAGTTATTAGGAACTAGCGGTCGCCTAGTGCTCGAAATTCGACCAAAGTTTGATGTAAGATATTGCTGATATATGGCATTATTATAGGTATTGATATATGTAACCATAGTTACGCGCTTCGACTGTATGTGTCAAATGCATGGTTGTGTGCGTGTAGTATTTTTTCATTAATTTAATGTATTTCTCATGTATATTTTATATAAATATTCGCCCTTCTCCATATAAACTTTAACTGTGCCACTCCGGCGTCCACGCAATTTTCGTAAAAGGGGACACAAAGTTTTTGCTTCACGTATTAATATTTATATTATATAGATTATTTTGACGTTTCGGCACTATGTGCATTTTAAATAGTTGATTATCGCTTACTCTAACGGTGAAAGAAAACATTATATTATATTCTACCACATACACACAACACCATCTAGCCCAAACTAAGTAGAGCTTGTAATATGGGTACTAGACAATGGATAAACATACATATATACCTTTTTTTGTAAAAACATACATATTATACATAGAAACACCCAGACCAATACAAACATCCATGTTCATGCACACAAATGTTTGACTTGTGAGGGAATCGAACCCGCGACCTCAGGCGTGGCAGTCGGTTACACTAACCACTACGCCATCGAGGCCGACAACATTGTGTGGATAGCTGCATTTTTGGGAATTTTCCATAATGTTCTCGAAGACGTGTGAAGTCTGCCAACCCGCACTGGACAAGAGTGGTGGATGGCTACTACTATCCTTTCTCGCACCGAAAAGAGGCATGGGCCTCCTTACACTGTCTCATTGCTGGACCTGTGCCCAGCAGCGGGACAGTTTATATATAGGGCTGACATTATTTATTTTTTGTACTTTTATCCTTATTACTTCAATTATGAACATTAATATTCTGTTTCACAAAACTCTGTTCTTGTAAAATCGCCTTCGTCGTTAGCTTACAGAATTATAATGAGACCTTTTACTTGTGCCTAGAACTTTTCTGTTTGAGGAATTCTCAGTTGGTACTTTCTTTTATATAAAGCGAAGCCATACTTTTTAATAATAATGTAAAAGAAACTATAGCGCCAGCAACAACGCGAAGTCACGGTAATAATATTTCTACAGTATTGTAACTCGGCCCTGTCCTTGAAATAATTACCTACAACAGCGCGGTTCGTAGACACGCGTTAGGGCTGCTCGCCTACAGTATTAAGTTTACCTACCTACTTGAGTTTCTTTCTAGTTTAGTGATTGTAAATATTATATCACATAAAATTATCATGACACGGAACAACTCCTAAAAACTATTGCTTGATGAATCACTTTTCCTACAGTTGTCTATACCATTACTTGAGCTCTTCTTACATACACAAACTTACACACATACACAATCACTCACACTCTGACCCACACACACACACACACACACACGCACACTCAGACACACACACACACACACACACACTCATATTCAGTGTACTACTATTTATTATTTATTTCCATATTTTTATAATAGTTAAATTCTAGGCGTAAGTCAATCGTATTCATTGATAGCCACGACACAGGCTGCGCCTAGTGTGGCTATCATAGTAAATGTAACATCTGTGTTACCTTAACTGAAATAAAAATGATTAAATGCTTAAAAAAAATATTATATTAAAAATGAAATTCGTAGTGAATGAAATAGAAAGTGTTCAATAAAAAGCATGTTGTGTTTTTTTATTTGTAGATTTAATAAAAAATATCCTTATAAATTTGAGACTGAAAAATATTTGCGCCTCGACCGAGACGTACGACAAGCTTTATTGTTACATTTAATAGTATAAAACATCCGCATTCGGATAAAAAGTTTAATTAAAAATACTTTCGGAGTCTGCAGGTAATTTAAAAAATGATATCTCTGAGTGCGTTATTGAAGAATTCCAGCATGAACAGCACAATATATTCTATAATTCCACTTTTACATAATTATTATGTAAGTACTTTTAGTTATTTCAATAAAATATTCACAATTCGCGCACTTACAAAACAATCACATCCGTTCGTCACTGCGGGGTGCCGCGGCGCGTAGGTATGACTTGAGTTCCGACCGTTTGTATGAACATAGAATACTGTATATATATTATTATCGTGGCGAGGTTTATACATTTACAATTAACATGTACCTACCGTTTGAGAGACGTATAATACTCGGCCTCGATGGCGTAGTGGTTAGTATAACCAACTGCCACGCCTGAGGTCGCGGGTTCGATTCCCGCACAAGTCAAACATTTGTGTACATGAACATGGATGTTTGTCTTGGTCTGGGTGTTTCTATGTATAATATGCATGTATTTACAAAAAAAAAGTGTGTATATAATATGTATGTTTATATAATATGTACGTTTATCCATTGTCTAGTACCCATAGTACAAGCTCTGCTTAGTTTGGGCTAGATGGTGTTGTGTGTATGTGGTAAAATATTTAAAAAAAATATAATAATATCAGTCCTGTACTAAACTGGTCAACTGCTGAGCACGTGTCTCTTTTCAGTGTAAGAAGGGTAAAGCCACAGTTGAACACGCTGGTCCAGTAAGGGTCTGTAGACTTCGCATATCTTTGAGAATATTATGGAGAACTCTCAGACATGCAGGTTTCCTCTAAATGTTTTTCTTCACTATTAAAACGAGCAATAATTAAGTATTTAATACACATATAACTTCAGAAAGTTAGAGATGCACGCCTTAGGATTGAGCTCTAGTCCTCAGCATGATATTCCAACGTTGTCATACTAAGCTATCGCTGCTTTTAGATTCAGACGTGAACCTATAAATGTATGGGCGAAATCTTAGTAGCATCACAGAGTTCTACCATTGTGTACTATTATATAGGAGAAGAGGCTACATAGTTCCACATCTATATGTCCGAAAGGTTAAATAAAGGTGTACTTCACCCACATTTTGCCAGCTATCATTTTAGGTCTAACGTTATAGAGGTCAGTTCTGTTTACTCGCTACAGAGCTTAAAAGTATTTCTCAAAAGAAAAGCGCAATAACACTGCACTGCACTCAAGTATTAAGCTTGAGACCTTACGCGCAGCTACTGCACCAACGAGGTATGTCCTTACTAATATTATAAATGCTAATGTGAGTTCGTTTGTTTGTTACGATTTCACGCCCTAATTACTAGATCGATCATCATAAAATTTCGTAAACACGATGGCAGGGGTACAGAAAAGAACATTTACTATCTATCTTCCAGAAAAAAATACTTTGTCCGAGCGAACGAAGCTGCGGGAAAAAGCTAGTATGCTGTATGTGTATGTGAACAAAAAGCAAAGCACAGCAGTATAGTTTGAACAAATAACGAACACACCTCATCTACATTCCCAGGCTATTGATCACAAGCTTTTCACCCCAACTATTGGATCCAATTTAAAGTTTACACTGGTAACCTAACAAGAAGAATTTCAAACAATCGAGGCCCCGTCTAATAAAGTTATGTAAACTAGATCTCAAGCCACGCTATGTGGACTGAACCCTATTACAAATACATATATTGAGTTTGAATCCATGTTATTTCTTTGAACTACGAACTGGCCATATTATATCTCACGAATAATCTTGGTATAGAGCTGTAATGAATGCAACTGGTTTAAAAATCTTATATGATCTTGCACACATAATATACTAACTAATATTGTAAATGCGAAGTCGAGGTTCTTTGTCTGTTTGTTACGCTTTCATGTCATAATTACTCGACCGATCATCATGAAATTTCGCATACACGTATTTGAGGGAATAGGAATAGAAAAGGTCATGGTACTGTGTAATACAGGTCTCCTAGTACAGACACCAGTCCCTCACACAGATTGTACTATATTATGAATAATATGTAACTAGATACCTACTATTATCTTGTTTTTGTAAAACTGTGTGAGAGAACAAAATAAAGTTATTGTATTGTACCTTTCATCCAGCAAAAAGCTAACCTAACCTACATTTACGTGAGCGAAGATGTAGCCAAAATCTAGTAGTTAATCAATTCGTTGTAACAGATAATAATTGTACTCCTACGTGGCAGACGATTGCGATGACCATTTATTTGTAATCTTTCTCAATATTAAACATTAATTCATATGAATATTGATCTATGTATTAAATATTTTGATTAGCAACATTTCGATTTGATTATTTCGGATTCGATTGGATCATATTTCGGATTTTTATTCGAGAATCGAACATCACTAATCGACGATCGATTCACAGGAATTAACTTTAAGGGGGCACCCAAAAATGGGATTGAAAATTTTTGGTTTTAATTACAAATCAAATTCATACCATTCATTTGCAAACTAAGTGTACATAATTAGGTCTTAAATAATGTATAATATTTGATTAAAACTAAGCGGGCTTTTACAGCCATAGCAAATTAGAGGGCACTGCAAAATATTATTTACTAGCTTTTGCACGCGGCTTCGCTCGCGTTAATTTAAAATTTGACAATCAATTCAGGTCGTACTCTGCTTGTAATAATATGTTTCAATCATAATTCGAAAGACACGTGGCGCCATCTATTATTATAAGAATTTTATTGTTGTTTTCCTCGGGAACAGTAATTTTTTCGGGATGAAATGTGGGATGAAAGGTAGCCTATGTCCGTTTATATACACCTGACAACGTATATGCAAAATTTCAGGATGATCGGTTCAGTGGTTTATGCGTGAAAAGGTAACAAACAAACAAACTTATTTTCGCTTTTATAATATTAGTTAGGATAGGATTAGGATTAGGATTTATAGCTAGTTCACATAAAAAAGAAATCATTCTAAACAAATCCATATAAACTTATAAAACACTGTTTGTATTTTTGTAGATCGACGTATTAGCTTATTTTCTTTCGTTGTTGTTAGTATGTGTCATAGAAAAATAAAATGTAAAGATGGATTTCATCTATATCACAAACAAAGGATATCGCCGCGCCAGGCTTGTAACCGGTCAATGCAAAACGTCAAACCCTTGCAAAAGGAATATTTACATATCTTTCGGTTTGATGTTTCAACTATGTATGGTCATGATAATCCCCGCTCTCTATTTTATTAATCCTCAGCATGATATATCGTTTAACCACGATTTCAATATTTGGACGTGAGATCATACAAGTTTCGAATGATCTTTCTTTATCCGTACTAATTGCACATCAGTATCGGAAATATTTTTTATCAATTTAACTTTCGATAAGTGAAAGTTTATAATCCTACTTTTCTAAGTAAAGTATGTTAATTGTTTTCATTAGATAATCATTTTTAATTTTTCCTTTCTCTATCTGTGCCCTAATATTATGCGCAGCTGTTATTATCTCGAGTGTTGTTATTTTATTTAAATGATATTTTAACTTGTATAACAGTTTCTAATTTGTATGATCTATGATACATTATTAATTATTAACCTTCCTATACCCGCGTCAATTTTTGGGACACCTATACCCGCGTACGGTCTCACAGACCGAAAGTTTGGAACCCAGTTATATTTTCTTTTTCTAAGAATACCTATAAATATTATATTTGACCTTAAAACTAAAGGATATAATTGAAAAAATATTGTCATAAAATCACTTTATTATCTTTTAATTAACTGACTATCAGTCTTTTACAAAACAGCCTTCAAAATAGCGAGATTTTTCCTAGGTACTACAGAAACAGAAATAAAATATTTTTGTCTTCTAAAACACAAAATTAAACTTATACATATTAAAAAAACACTTAATATATGATATAAAAATCACAGATTGACTTAGTTTTCAGTCTCACCATAATACTTTTATACTTACACAAAAAGTTACACCTATACCCGCGTCGGTCTCACGGACCGATTGGCGCCAAATACGCAGACACGTACGTATCGCACAAACGCGCGACGGGCACTGAAGTGAAGCTGGCGACAAATCCAGCAGCTAGCAAAACATTCGACTCGCTAGCGTACATGTATCACAAAATAAATTCAAAAAAGCATTTCGTCGGTCTTACAGACCAACGCGCGGGTATAGGAAGGTTAACTATATTAACATTGAGCTTAAAATTTAAACATTAATAAAAAATTGGTAGGTATAGACGTCGTAAAATTAATCAGCATCACTGTCAACTTGTAATTGTCAAAAAGGCTATCAGAATAGCCATATCTAATCATTTTAGCCAAGAACACGCGAAGCAGAGATGAGGTGTTTTAGAAGCGCTGGGACCCCATGAGCCTAACGCGTTTCACCCAAATGACTCAAAATGTAATTTCCAACTAAATTACACGTGGGACACTCAGAAAGTTTTGCGAAAATAAAAAAGTATTCTATAGGTAATGTTTCTTTTTATCAAATCTTTTCAAAGTACTCTCCATCAGCCTCGATATAAAGTTACATGCGTCTGAACCAGTTTTCGAAACACTTGTCTGCCGCAGGACACCGCGTTCACCTGCTTGAACGCTAACAGCGTATCTTCCGGTGACGAAAATTGTGACGGTGACGATGACGAAAAATAAAAAAATCAGCTCAAAGGGATCCTTTAGGAGGGCCCTTTGAGCTGATATTTTATTTTCGGGGATAAAAATAAATCACACGGTTCTAGGTCAGGGCTGTGAGGAGGCTGATCTTGGATTTTGACCGGCATGGACAAGAAGTCCCTCGTTTTGAGCGCAGTGTACGCGGGCGCGTTGTCGTGGTGAAGCAGTAGCCCGTGAAGCCCTGTGTTTGGTCGCTTGTTTCTCACAACAGAGAAAATTTCTGCCAAGCATTTGGTAGTATACCATTTGGCGTTGATGCTTCTTTGGTTCCGTAAAGAAATTGACACCAAGTAGCAGTAATAGTGAAAATGCTACATTTATGTTTATTGCTAGGTTGAGTAAGCCTATGAGAAAATGCCTTATATAACAGTTTGATTTTCAATGCTGTTACAATACGGCTATTGTAATTTTTGCATTTCTTTAAATTCTTCTTTATATTATAGTTGTTTCCTTTCCTTGAGATGAGAATAGATGTTTATACTTTTCATCTATTTGTAAATGCTTGAACTCTTCTCCGCTAAGTAATACATGTCCTTCTCCTTGAAGTTTTTCTTCTGCCAGCTACCAAATGTAGAACGTTGCATTTGTTAAGTCCAAATACCATCTCTATGTCCCTGATGAATGTTTCTGTGCTATCTATCAAAACTTTTAGGTTGGTTTTATTGTTCACTTAAATCTTCAGATCGTCCATATATAATAAGTGGTTGACTGTTGTTTTATCTTCTAGTCGGTGTCCTTTGAACTATCATAATAAAGTTACTATTATATTTAACTATATTAAAACATAATTATAATTTTTATACTTAAATTTTCACGTAAGTATTTCAGTTTACCTGTATAGTAATATACTTTATTTATTTAAAAGGCACATCTACAGATTACAAATTATATAAACTGAATAGTATAAGTGTTCAATGTATACATATGTACATGTTCATTTGCAACCCGATTATCGTCGTGCCCAACATTTGACAAATAATCGTAACATATTAGGGTAGCTAACTATCGTTACAAATAATGTTATATAAATCAAAAAGTCGAAAAAACAAAATAATGTCAAAGTGAAATATAAAATAAAAATCAATAGCAAATTTAAGGGGAAAAAACAAGTAGGTACATTTTTATACGCAAACATAAAGTATCCTAATAAAACAATTAAATTATAATTTATATTTTAAAATACTAAGAAAATAAAAATAACTATAAAAACAAGTAATTTATGTGGTATAATCGGAGTGGATTATTTGCTTGCATATTATGTTCAGATATTAGCTGTTTAATTGATTCTTAACAATGATTACAACATGGTGATTCAGGTAAATTATCAAATAATCTTGTTATTAGCTACGAAATTTGACCTATTGGCCTGATAACAATATTAAACAAAAATTGTAGAACACAAACAAGATGTTCTATATCACGTTGACCTAAATCCGTCATATTTTGACGTTCACCAGCCATTATGGCAACAAACCGACTACCCTGTTTATCTATTGTTATACATCAGTAATGCGGTAATGCTTTCTTTAAATATACGCTAGAGTGTTCGCGACTGCACGGATGGCGTAGTGGTTTAAATGGTCGCTCGCCACTGTCACTGCGCCGAGTGTTGTGGGTTCGAATCCCACTCGGACAAAACTTTGTGTGCTCCTCAAATGGTTGTTCTGCAGCTTAGAGGTGCTCAAACCTTTTCTGTACGGCAGCCGCAACAGTGATTTGCTTGCGTATGAATGAAAGATCTGCGAGAAAGTCTGCTATTTTGTGAGAATATGTATACTAGGAAATCTACAGTCCCATATTAATTATAATTATTGGTCTGCTCTATTATTATTGTTCTTATTGTGTTAGTTTTTCTAAGTTAATTTATGTAAGTGGTTTGGTATCGTTTTAATTAACTATTAATAAATAATTGAATCTGCCCGTTGAATGTTGAGTACTACTTAAATTTGATGAGGTGTGGATGCGTTTTACTCAACACTACTAATTCGAATGGAAAACGATTTTGGTATTCGATCAACTGTTTATTGTAAAAGGTTTTTGATTAAATAATATCACGTTAGATCTCAGAAGCACGAAATGTGCAACTAGATTTTGGCGAGAAAATAGTCTTGCTCCTTTGCTTTTATTTACTTAAGAATTGGAAACATAGTATTTATTTTTTCTACCTATTTCGTCGGGTATACACTGGTTTGTTACTGTGTCAAATTATATAAAATGACTAAATATTATATGTATAAGAAACTATGAATCATTTATTAGCACTTTTGCAAAAGCTTTTGCAAAATACTTCACAACTATCAATAACTCTAAGCAAGAGACTTGAAAATCAGATAAGAACTGTAACAGTTTCCAAGCAAACACGATACATGCACTTATAAACATCTCAAGTTAGGTAAGCAGAAAGGTTCCACGTCAGCGGTACGTGCGCTCTGGACGAAACGTGCCGTCCGCTCAGCGGACACTATGACACTTGTTGGCATTGCACAATGCAGCTTTGTTGGCAGAAAAATTGAATCCTTTGCTTTTGGATAGCTGTCAATTATATTGAAAGGCAGTGAAGTAGACACTGAAAATGATTTCAGTCTCTACTTCATTGGCTTATGAACTAAACTATGAGCTTTAGTTTGAGTTATCAAGGCATGTACTTTGTTATCTTGTGGAGCAGTAGTTTGAGTAATCGCCGCGCCAGTGTCAGTACGCCGACAGTCGCGGCCTCGTTTCGCGCGCGGTACAAATTAGGTATATTTAGCGCACACTTACGCGCGTTTAAGTACCCCTATACAAAGAATTATGCGTTTGGACTATGTTTTTTGCATGTCATGTATCATAATCATACCTCTGGTAGTCCAAATGAATAATCAATCATCTTTTCACCTCGCTTCGCTACCGTACTCCGTTACCGGCACTCGCGCATTTCTAAAAGTTATTGTTTTGTAACTACCAATTATATAGACATTATACTAGTTTTCTACAGTCCACTGGATTTTATTTATAGACCTAGGTTAGGTCTCTAATATTTTGGTCCTTCGAGCCGGATATGGAGTACGGTACGCGGTGGTGCGCGGGCGTCCGCCCCGCACCACCGCGCGCCGCGCCGGCGTAGGCAGCCGACGTGGGACGGAAAGGCCCGAACATCCTGCCCGGGGTTGAAGTCTTCAACAAATGGGAAGCGGACAGACATTATTGAACGCCCGTAGCATTGTCACCTTGCTGTCTTGTTTCTTGCGGTGATCTGGGCCGCATTGAGGATGAAAGTCTTTAATGTCCCGGTCTTGAATTCTGCTAAAAACTTTTTGGTGAGATCTGACAAAGCACTTATGTCTTCTTCAATCCTTAATGATCTAGGCTTTTCTGTGGAGGTTTCAAAGACGATATTAATTTCTGTCTCTAAATCGGAAGGATCCTGCTGAAGCCCAAGTACCCCCAGGTCTGGGAGGGATAAACCAGATGAGGTTACTTCTGTGCTCACCGCTGACTCATCCCTTGTAACCAGAATGGTCTCACCTTTCACTGAAAATCCTGCCTCATCCTCATCATTCGTGTATAGCCATGAATCCCAGATTAGATATTCAGGTGAGCGGGCTTTATCTGTGAAGATTAGAGCAGCAGTAGCCAAAACTATATCCAATGCACTGTGTGTATTAGGAAGGTGACCTGCTGCATATAAAGCTATAAATCTCTGGGCTATCTCTACTTGACTTGTGAACTTCTGGAGTTCAGAAGGAAGTTTGATTGCCTGACCGATTTTATTACAAGTATTTGCAGACTAGCCTGATTTCTCCACTTGAGTTGTCCTACCTGGGATGTCGTGAATGTTCTCTAAGTCAGCAATATCCCCTCTGATATTCTTAATCATGGTCATGATAAGTTGAATAAAATGAACGGAAGTATATAAAATCACACTTAAATTTTGATGACGGATTAGAATTAATTTTAGGTATTAGTTTTTGCAGACCAGCCTTATTTTTCTGCTCCAGACCAAAACTAAATGGACCGCTTCCACAGGCCAGTTATCCGTGGGGACACTCGTCCTAATCAAGGAAAGAGGACAACCGCCTCTGGTGTGGCTACTGGGGCGTGTTATAGAAACTATCCCTGGCAGCGATGGAGAGACACGCGTTGTCAAATTGAAGACCAGCAAGGGGACTATGCTACGGGCGTTCAATAACGTCTGTCCGCTTCCCATTTGTTGAAGACTTCAACCCCGGGCAGGATGTTCGGGCCTTTTCATCCCACGTCGGCTGCCTACGTCGGCGGTGGCTATAACATCCTGACTTACTAATATTATAACTACGAATGTGAGTTTGTTTGCCTTACGCATCACGCCTTAACTACTCGACCGATCATCATAAAATTTCGCATACGCGTCGTCAGGAGTTTAGCCAAGGACATAGTTACATTGTATCAAGAAAGAAGTACTGTGCCCGAGGGATAGAACATAATTGATAAACTCTACATTAACGCATGCAAAGGCGCGGCACAAAGCTAGTTATTAGATAAAGGAAAAGCCAAAAATCATTGTTTACCATAATATGATTTTTAATCATTATTACTAGGGCACGTAAAAATTCAAGATTATAAAATATAGAAGGAAACTACTCAATATTGAAAAAAGCTAGTACTAAAACAAAACATGTTACTCAGTCTATTCTACTACATCAAAAACATTGTGCACCTTTACACAATCATCAACTATGAAATTCGACAATGGTCAAATTAAAATAAAACGAAACAATGCTCACGTACGAATATAAAACTAACGAAACATCAATTAAAATAAAACAATAAATCCCGAAAGTTTCGCGTTATGTACAACGCACAGGAATACAATATCATATTTTTGAACATATTTTTTTCGTGCGATGCGTGACGAATGGTATAGTATCGGCAATCTACCAGTGCCATTTTCTAAGTTACAGGGAATTGTCTACTAGAAATACCCAATTTGCTGGGGTTTGCATCCAACACGCGTAGCGATCGACACTAAATGTAGCCAAGCCCATGCTTCAGGAGAAAAGCAATCCAAAATTTTAGAATATAACAAGAAAATGCCACGATACCAGAATACATTGCAAATGGAAACGTTTGGTAGTACGGTAGCGAAATTGAATTAATATTTTAATTACTTGGCCGAGTAATAGGAAAGTTGAATTAATTGTGCTCAATCTGCGTGTAAGTGCTTCGCCTATACCTTTATGCCACTATTTTGTATTTCGGTGGAGTGAGAAATGGTTATAATTTACATTGACTAATTAACTTCAATCATAAAATGTTAAGGTATTTTAGTACTGAGAATTTATGGCTCAGTGCTACCTGATAATAATAAGTTTATAAAATAGATTAATTGAAATTAATTGAAATATAATATGCGAATTAAATTATAACTTTAGATTTATTAATATAACACTTAATTACCCGTATTCAGGACATGTTTATTCAAGCTTTCGGTAGCTACTATAATTTCAAATTCTCTGACCAAGGCTCAAGTGTGTGCAATTAATTAGAAACCAATCATAATACATATATCGTGTGCTATATATAGATAATTCTTTATTTTCTACTTAAATGGCGCAATTAAAAAATATTATTAGAAATATTCAGTTTTGGAGTAAATCAAAAATAAAACATAAGTAATTACGTGATTTAAAACTCATTGATACATTTTTATGGTAGGCAACTGAATGCACCACTAATTTTATTTCAAGCTTAATAATTCGATGATGCTCAGACTATATAGTATTGCGCCGCTATAGTAAAATATGCGAGCCTCAACTAAACAGAATTACAAAGCTCTTTAAAGAGGCGCTGTGGTATCAACATGGAACTAGTTGCCAACAACGCAACAAATAATGTTTTGTAGTTTCAGTCACGCACAAGGCATACCTTGTGTGTGTTCATAGGTAGACACATTAGCAATATCCTCTTACTACTCCAATGACCATTTACACTCCTTTTAACAAATATATTATGGTCCCTATCCAAAAATCCTTTTACTGTAACTCAAGGAACAAATGAAGGAGCAGCAAAAATGAACCAGCTATCAAATTGTAACGACCTGCAGGGTACTAGTGATCAATTTGCTAAACGGAGAGAATTCCAGCGAAACGGAATTAAATCGTGAGGTTTTAATTAAATCTATAAAGTCGAGGGGAGTTCGGACCTCGGATTTGATAGGATCATCTGGTGTCGTTAATATTAATTTAGCTATCGACTGCTAGTGCTGAAGTTTTGGAATTTTAGCGTCTCTTTGTTCAAGGCAAATCGTTTATCTTAAGTTTTTCAGGTGCTTTGCTATTTAAGTTTATAGATACAACTTGATTAAAATTTTATATTAGTCACGATTTTGGATTTATAGAACCTTAGATTTTAGCCTCTAGTAATGTGTCTTGGTATGTAACGAAGGCGTCGTAATTACAAACCAAATAGATTATACAGTGTGTCCGGTCATGGACTAGCGATATTCTAAATACTTATATAACAAATATTTTAATACACAAATACTTTCTTTATTTGGGTCCAATCCATTTCCTCGCTACGTGGTAGCCATTTTATTTATTTATTAAAAATTCTCCATGTCTGTACAAAAAAAGTTATATCTCCCAAAGTTTTGATCATATTGAGATAAAAATTGGCTAATTCAGAGGGCAACAATACTGTCTACCAACTACAATACAAAACAATGTTTTCAAGAGTCCATAATTTTTAAAAACATATGAAACTCAATAAATACTAACAAATAATTCACAAATTATTGTAAATTACTGCATAAGCCCCCATTAGCCTTTTCATTTTTATACTACACAATATAGACCATCAAAAATGCAAATTATTGTTATTTGCTAGTCTCTCTGTGAGCTAATAATAAAATCATAATTATGTCATACTTTATTTTGTAGAAGCATTGAACGATATTATATTGGTAATATTTGATAAAAAGAAAGGTATGTTAGAAGCGGTAAAATTAAATTTAAGACAGTATTTCTACAATATTAAGAGTTCTCTAGATTCCTCAAACTTTATATTTCTAGCGACAAAATTTAAGATAATAATTTGTTCTAACTCGACAATCTTTAGTCTTGAACTCGATAACTTTCCAAAAACTTTACAATAAGTCTTGGCGAGAATTTCATTGAAGGATCCAAAAGCCATCCGAGACAGATGATCAAATTCTTTTGATAACAATACGTTGGCCGTACAAAGGGGTCGAGATAGAAATATATAGTTGCGACGTAAAGTGGTACATAAGGGCTTAAGAATAGAAATCAAATTGGCTTACTGCACTCCTGTGTTGACAGAGATAATGCCTTATCGACAGAGCAAAGTTTAAGTGCATTGTCTGTGTATTGTTTCTACGAGGATTACAGCTTGTATGGCGGTGTGCTGAATTCTATTTGTAAGGAACGGGAAATTATATTTAATTAGTGCCAGTCGCGAAGATGACGTCATAGATCCGGGATTTACTGAGTGACGTTATAGGTCGTGAATAACGACATCAATCTATGTCACTAATGCTGTATTTTATACCGAAATAACGTATCCTATTTCCATAATATTATGTATCGTTTACATTTATTTCGCGATGAAAACTCGCAAGCACACTAACGTATGTATCTGTCAGTAAAAAATGTTTTATATGATAATGTAGGTGAATTTACCGACGAAAGTATGTACAAGTTGTTGAATAATGTTGTAGGACAAGTATACATTTTTTCGAATTGGAAGCCTCCTATTTGGTGACGGTGATAATGAGGTTGTCGCTCGAAGAAGTAACAACCTCTTACAAAAAACCGACGTAAGGGTAGTTAGTAGTAATGCTGTTACCGAGAAAGCGCAACAAACAAACAAATAAACAAACTCACATTCGCATTTATAATATTGGTAAGGAAGGAAAGATAAGGCTTAGGATATGTATTGTTTTTATTAGAATGTTATTTGAGCAAGTTACAAATGATAATGGTATAAATAGGGATAGACTGGCGGTAAGAAATAAACTATTGGGAAACCCACGTGTTTTCTTTACAATTAATAACACGTCTTTCGCTGTGTATTTCATTAGGTAAATCATTACTTCCATTTAACTAATATTTCATGATTAGGCAAGTAAAATACAAAAAGGTTTGATTTATTTCGCCACTCGTTATATTCCTCAGCGTTTACTTCTAATGTCTCATATACAACATTTTGACACGAGTCAAGCAACCATCGCTCATATTCATGTTCAATCTAAACAAAAAATATATCAATAAATTATTCAATAATATAACTCATACGTCGGCGCGCACGGCTCATCAAAACACACCCGATCGGCGGACGGATTGATTAAACTTTTTCAATCATAACTGTCGGATATTCTGACATTGGAACAACGCGGAACACGCTGTTCCGTCGATCACTGAATATTATCTCTAGTATTTGTTTGTGCCTTTTTCGGTTTTGATGTTTTTGTTTAGTTTCACTTTTTTTGGTGTTTGGGTAGTTTTTGTTATTACTTTTATACGGAATTCGCAGTTTATTATAGTTACTAAACAAATCTTCAGCAAGTATAAAGTGGGAATTCCTAAAACAAAAAAAGAGTGCTTCGTTGAATTTATGGCGTAAGTATGCGCTTATGCTTGTGGCCAATCGTGAGGTTCTGTATTATATTCTCGGATAAAGCAAAACGATACTCATGCATTCTGTTGAGACATTTTTAGTAGTGATATACTGGAAACATGTTCCTAGTAGACCAAGTCCATCCATTACAAGTTTTATTACCTCAAACATTCTATGCGTCTGTGCACGCTTATCGGTTCTCTGGCTTAAAACTGTTTTCAGTCATGTATTGTGATAAACTTAAAATAGCTTTTAAGTATTCGTTTCATTGAAATCAGTTAATAGATTAAACCATAATATATCAATAAAATTAAAACATATAGGATACATAGGTTGGTGCTGTAATACATTTTCACTTGTATAATATGGACACAGGCGCACGCAGGCTTGCATGCACGCACGCACATACACACACACACACATATATTATATAAATATAAAAACACAAGCGCAGTTTGATTGTTATAATCATAGTAAATACGGCATGTTTGTGATAATATGTATAGATACAGGTTATGTCTTTCGAGTAACTACGTTTTACTAACTTGTTTAAGTAAATCTTACTCAAGTAAAACATAAAAAGGTATAATGATTTACTTCGCCACACGTTATATTCCTCCATGTTTAGGTATACCTGATATCTAAGAACCACGCGCTTTCTACAGTAAAGTCTAAATTAAGTTAGTGTGCTGCGAAGTATCCAAGTAAGCTCAGGTGGTGTTCGCTTAACATTTATTATGATAAACATCCACTTTTAACGTCGCCCATTAGCTTCTAACTGCGCTCGACAACATTTTAAACCACTTCATTTTTTAATATTCTTTTAAGGACTGCAGTGTGATAAATTAGTTCTGGTTTATACTTATACATCTACAATTTCTCATTTATTACCCTAAAGGTCTAAGCAGAGGTGTATTATAGACAGATTTCTTTAGCTATGTTTTTAGGTTCTACTTCATAGGGAGTAAGTCTATTGCCGGCTATTAGACAAAAAGTTTTAATTTCGCCTAGATCGGTCAGATCTAGGAGATATTGATCTCGGGCCGCAAGACCAATAAATAAATCAAAATGAACTTCACAAAATATCTTCAATATTCCAACACGTTATTTATTTTACATCTAAACTAGGTGAAATCACAGTATAAAATAACCTCATTTGCAAACATTTTATTATGACTGATCCTAAATGGATTTATTTAAATATTGTAAGAAGAAACAATAAGTTGTGTCTTGTGACTAAGAAAATGCCAAAAATCACCTATGAATTCAGAGATTACTTATAGAAAATCTTTTTACTAATTGACATTATGAGCTTTAAATTTGGTTGGTTCCAATTTATTTTCGGATAGAACTAAAGTAAACATGAATTATCCATAAATAAAAAGCCTCGAGGAAATTTAAGTTGGCTTTTTACCGTGTAACAAATAAAAAAGAAAATATAAAATGAGGTGAGTAAAGTGAAATAGACTCTAGATATTACTTTGTGTTGTGTTGTAAAAAGTGAAATCAGATTTTTTTTCTTTTCCTTTTTTGTAACACTTCTATAAATAGCATAGTAAGGCCAATGAGTCAAGAGAAAGAATGTAAACAAACGAGGTTAAAATATTTGTAACATTTGATTATCAAAATAACTACAGGTTCAATCAAATACAACAACAGATATTCACAAGAATGACAAAAATAACGATAAATACATATACACAAATTATTTTTTATATTAATTCACGGTAAATAGACGACATTCCAAGCTAAAATGACAAGAGATTTTTTTATCACGAGAATGACTAATTTCACAAAATATGTTTGAACATGAAACAAATGTTGACATCTCGTGGATTAATCGGATGGCGGTTCTTATAGGATGACATGACAACAGCCACTTTGATATTTCTTACACGTCATTGCCTGTAAGAGAAAAGGATAGGCATAATTATAACACAGGGATGCATGCTTACATAATTTTTCTGGTTTCGTTGGCCTTACCATAGCATTTTTCTGCAATGTCATCACATGGGCACGGCTTGTTATCCTAACTAATATTACCTTATGAAAAAGTGCAACTCGCCAAATTGCGAGACATGTGGCACGGTAAAAGATGTTGTGCATTTGTTAACGGAATGTGTCCGGTTCCAATCCGAAAGGGAAATATTAATAACTAATTTAAAAATAGATAGGAGTAATACAGGCTGTTTTCATGAGTTTTTGTCTATGCCAATGTCCAGTGCTGCTGAAAGTTTGTTTAGATTTATTAGTCTTCGTTTTAAGTCTAATTAGGTTAAGTTTGTTAATTATTATGAATAATATTGTAATAAGGTACGATGGGGGACTGCCATGTATTTTATATAAAAGTCCCTAAATTGAATAAAGAGAAAAAAAAAGAAAACCTAATATTATAAAAGTGAAAATGAGTTTGTTTGTTTGTTTGTTACCTTTTCACGCCCAAACCACTGAACCGATCATTCTGAAATTTGCATATACACTGTCAGGTGTATAGAAACGGACATAGGCTACCTTTCAGCCCGAAAAAAATTACTGTTCCCGAGGAAACCAACAATAACGTTCTTATGATAATAGATGGCGCCACGTGTCTTTCGAATCATGCTTGAATTATATTATTACAAGAAGGGAATAACCCGAATTGATTGTCAAATTCTAAAATTAACGCGAGCGAAGCCGCGGGCAAAAGCTAGTAAAATAACAAAAATAATATCAGCCCTGTATTAAATTGCCCCACTGCTGGGCACGGGCCTCTTCTCAGTGTGAGAAGGGTTAGCCCATAGTCCACCACGCTGGCCCAGTGCGTGTTGGCAAACATCACATGTCTTCGAAAACATTATGGAGAATTCTCAGGTATGCAGGTTTCGTCACGATTTTTTTTCCTTCACCTAACTTCTACAAGTCAGTGATGTGCGCCCTGGCCTCTGCGTGGCAATCCAATTTTCGCCCATTAGGCTATTATGGTAAATCACATATCATATTATCTCCGTTTGTATTAAGTAAAACTGCAATCCACTATATAATAAAAACATAAACAATAAATACACTTTAAGTGATTATTGTCTGTCAAAGCAGTCAGACAGACAATTAATTATGATAGAACCATTTATTATTATTAATGCCCCTTTAAATTGTCGATTCTTATTAGTTTTCAAACATGATTGTCAACAATATACAGACAGGACGAGGATTGTAAAATTTTTATAAACCCCTGCAAAAATCATGACTTTGTTTACCTTAATTAGAATGTTTTCCCACATGTGTTAACTCCATAATCTAAAACTAAAGACTTTATAATATCGGCGTGGATGGTGTTAAGAGCAACTAATGGGCTTACTACAAGAATCAGTAGCAGTATTTAATACTACATTTTTCTTTGCAACATCTGCGATTTGCAAACTTACCAAGCAAGCTACCTCCTACGTAACACCCACGCTCTGTCCTAGAATCTAAAATAGATTATACTTAATTATTAATAAGTTAATATCTTGAAGGTTAAAATGCAATTATGGCAAGTCAAAAGGCGCTCTCTTTTGCAGTTGCGACTAAAATAGCACACAATCAAAAAGGATTATGGCGACCCGCTCAATATTTTACTCATGATATTTATTTGATGATGTTGTTTTTATAAAGTCTTCAATATATCTACTATTTTTAACAAGAACTTACTAAAGTTCGTATTGGATTGTGCGCAATTGCATTTACTTGTTTAAAACAACAAATATATTTAAATTAAAATAGTAGATAATAATTATTTTGAAGGCCTTTTTTATTTCAATTATAATTACTTATTTGTGCTTGGGATCATGCTCCCTGGAGCATTAGTCTAGTCTCATCAAAATCGTATCTATGTAAGTTATTACACGCGTTATTAATAGAAAACAATTCTCCTCACATGGTTTAGTGTCGCGGAGAAACTTTGTTACAACCAGGTTATATCCAGCCTCAAAACATGTATTTGTAAGTTTGTTTTTTTATAACTGCTGAGTTTGAGTTCTTATTTTAAGGTCATCCAAAGCTTATTAATAAACGAAATTCCAAGGTACGCTTCTGTTTTTACATCGGAGTATAAACCTAATAGTTCCCTCCAATTTCAATAAAATAGGCGAATATGTGACTGAAAGTGCCCTACCCTGAAATAATATTCTACTAGTACTAAAATAACAATTCCACTTTTACATAATTTAACATAATGGAGGAAAAGATAAACACTGTCGTGTTTGTTCCGCAAAGTAAAAAGTTTCGGGATAACGGCTTTTTGATGCAGACTGTAATCATTTTTACGCCCATTCACTTTGAAGCCGCCGGTAAAAAAATATAACTGCAACGCTTAACATTTTTGTTTGATATGTATAAATATAATTATATTGTGGAAAAGGCTTCGCCCGCACTATCGTTCGTGCCCTGTGGTGTGAGAGACTTTACTTATTTATGATTTCCCAAAACAAATAAAACTCAGAACATTCGTTTGTTGGAGACTCAAATAATTGACACATGTGAGAGAACCCACAAATGTGCTTCGGATAGTCAATTACTTAAGTAAAATATTCCTTTAGCGGAAATAAATACAATTTTTTTTGTGTGCCTGGAATTAGTAGGATATTTACAGCTACTTCATCAGATACTGAATGGTGTATGTCAATTTACCTGTAATAATGATTCTTTTTTTAAATACAAGATGGCAAGCAGTTGCTGTAAGGTTACCTTCGGAACATTTTCGTTTAAATAATACGTAGTATAGCGTGCTTTTTAAGCGTCACGTCACTATTGCGGTCTGCATAGAATGACAGATATTTCCTGGATGAAGATTTTCAATTGCTATTGTAGCAATCGAATATCACTATCCAGGATATCTCTATCATTATATTCTGTACGTACCTTTACTTTCACGTAAGCTTATCCTGTGTACTGTAGTATTCTCAGCAAAAAAATAAATAATCCATAAAATGGAACATAATCCCAAGTTACACTATGTGATCCCTGATGCCCAGAGGAAATGTAGCGATCTTCCAGATTAACTGAGTGATTGATCTGCCGCCACCGGTGGAGTTACGGAATGGAAACAGTGGCAAACGGCCAACGAGGGCTGAGTAAAATTTTAGGAAAACGCCACGTAAAATATCACCTTTGAAGATATCGGTAATATAACTGAACATCCTAAAGGCAATATATCGAACAAATATTTCATATTCTTTAGAAAGCCAAAGATAAATCCGAGAAGTTGCATCAATCAATCAATCAGCCCACCGCAGTCCACTGCTGGACATAGGCATCCGAGAAGTTGCATACTTAACTTTAAATTTAGATTGCTGCCACGTTTAAGTAAAATAAGGGCATAAATAAAGCCCATCAGAACTGGCTAGTAGAACACACGATACTTGTTTTTGATAAGAAAGATTACATTCGTATTAACTCAATGCATATACGATTATTTTTGTAATACATCTGCCGCACTAGGATTAATTCCTGTATCGCTGGCAACATTACAAACATTCAAACAACGGACACAATGAAAACCTAGACTCGGCATAACTACATACATATTGTGAATCGCACAATTTTTTAGAAATCAAAGCCATAAGGTTTGTTTCACACGTACCACAACCACACTACAACCACAATCACACCACGTGGGCGGGCGCAATTTTGTATTAAAAATGAATAGTAGAATTTACACGGACCACATTTTGCCGTTATTCTCGATTATTCACGTGGGGGACACCGACCACATTGCAACTACAGCGCAACGAACAGCGACACCGCGAACTAGCGCCCGACCACAACGCTGCGTCGCGCGTCTACGAAAACCGGTGTGGAACTGTATGTCTGCACTCGTGAGCGTCATTGCGTCGTTGCAACCACATCGCAACTACTAACGACAACTCAACCACATCCACATTTTGTAGGAACCACAACGCAACTGCAAAAAGCTGCAGCGACACTATTCACACGTAACCACTGTTTGATCACCTTTTGTCGCGTCGATGTGGTGTGGTTGTGGTACGTGTGAATTAAGCCTAAGACTCGAGAAGCCACCACTACAACCAAAACGCCATCCGTGTGGTAAAGTTGTAGAAATATTTTAGGTTTGATGGTGTAATTACGTGTTGTTATTTTCCTTTTGGTCGAATTATCTCTCTCATATTAGAGTACTAGACGTGCCTGCGGTTTCACCCGCGTTTATGATTATTGTACTGCGCCGCCCCCGTAGGTCGTAGCGTGATGTTATATAGCCTATAAACTTCCTCGATAAATAAGCTATCCAACACTAAACTATTGTTTCAATTCGAACCAGCAGTTTTCTTTTTTTTTATACGACTAAGGTGGCAAACAAGCATACAGTCCGGCCCACCTGATGGTAAGTGGTCACCGTAGCCTATGGACGCCTGCAACACCAGAGGCATCACTAACGCGTTGCCGACCCTTTAGGAAAGGAAGTGGGTAGGAGAAGGAGCGGAAAGATAAGGAGGTGATTGGGCCTCCGGTACTCTCACTCACCGAACGAAACACAACAGTAGGAATACTGCTATTTCACGTCGATATTCTGTGAGAGGGGTAGTCCTTCCCCGGTCGAGCCGGCTCATTCATGCTGAAATCAACGAGGCTCTATTACTACTTTCTGAGTTTGTTAGTTCCTGAGATTAGCGCGTTCAACCAAACAAACAAACTCTTCAGCTTTATAATATTAGTATAGATTCAAGTTTAGAAGTTTGTTAGTCATGTCCACACTAGCGAACGGAAATTTGATACGCGGTTAGGCTATGACCTAGATTTACATATAGGGTACTTTTGATCCCAGAAACGCGTTTGTTTTATTTCTCTGTAAATATTGTTTCACTATAAACACTTTCACAAAATGACGCTGTTATACATTTTGTCGTATGGCTCATCTTAGCACATCCACCATCGCAAACTGGAAACCTGTTTACATAGTGAATTAGTCGATAATTAGTCGAATTTGGTCGTAGAATTGCAGAATTGGTCGGTCCGCCGTTTAAAAGATACAAGGGGGTATTGGTGGTTGTACCAAAGTGAGGAGTCATCTTGGCACAGACACCTTGTATTTCCAAAACTACAGCACAGAACGAAGATTTAACTATACCAATAATTAGTCGGTAATTAGTCGACATTGATCACAAAATATCAGCATTATACGAGCCCACGTTTAAAAGATATAAGGGGGTATTGGTGGCTGTGCCAAGATGACCGGTCATCTTGGCACAGCCACTTCAATATCTCTGGAACCACAATACCTACCGAAAATCTGATTGCACCAATAATAATTAGTCGTTAATTGGTCGACATTAGTCACAAACTGCCAGAATTAGTCGGTGCTTCTGAAAAGAGAAAATTAAGCTTATTTTTTTTGACGCGACGTACAATCGCGTACAAATTGACTCATTGAAAGAACGATAGAATGAAGGTGATAAATCTGTTTATGTTTAAATGACAAGTAATTGTAGTCAAGCTATGAATAATTTTGGTTGATAGTTAAGAATATCAAATAAAATATTGTGAACAAATAAAATTATCATTAAAGCCGAATGTTAAAGAATCAAACAAATTTTTATCTTGTAGGACTTAATAAACAACAAATAAAACCTTGGCACTATAACGTTCCTTTTCAACTTTCGAATTTTATTTAGTAGATATTATATAAACCGTTTTTAAGAAAAGCTAACGGCCACTCCTACAAGTAACAAGTAAAAGTTAATATATGTAGTAATAACTGATGTCATAAATAATAAAGGGCAATAAAAAGGACCGCCCGTTATTATTTACGTCATTAATTAATGACATGTTATTTTTTTTAATTAGTAATTTCAAATTGCCTTGGGTGGTTCACATAAATGACTATCTGAAACCATTTCACGAAAAAACCGGTACAAAAACTTTTCCAAAAAAATAATTCTAATGTTACTTGACAATATATTTTAATCGGATTTGGCTTAAAAATTTTAAAGAGTATACCTGTTTTCTAAAAGGTAAATCAACGATCTGTTACAATCAAACTCATATCAAGTGATCTGATTGTACACTGTAAGAATATGTTTGACTTATTAATGAATGTGTGTTCCTCTGTCTTTTAAATAAAAGGTATCAGTGTCATAGATCAAGCTTTAACTTTTTTTTTTATAATGTCTACTTTCACTAGTAATCTATCTTGTGTCGGGGGGGAAATTCACAAACACTCCAATAACGGACAGAAAGAAGAGCCAAACTCGGAACAATCATTTGCGGATCACACAAAGTTTTATCCCGTGGGATTCGAACCCACAACACTTGACGCGGTGGCAGTAGCGAGGCGACCACTTAAACCGCTACGCCATCTGTGCAGTTAAAACTTTATCTTAAGACTATACAAACTACAAAATCATTTTAAATACATGCAAAATTAACTTTAAGTAATACAGACTAAAGGACGCGTTTGACAACTACAGCCTGGAACAGTTCTGTTGGCGACTACTGATTTCTAATAAATACTATATACGAGAAATTTACTTCCTATTTTTTTTATTTGACTCTGTTGAAATTAACATTCGTAAGCAAGATTTTGGTATAAGATCATTTTGAGCCATTTTCATATAATAAAGGTTTTTGATTACATAATTACATGAAACGATTGTTTTCCTTTGAAATTGTCTGTCTGTCAATCTTCTTTGTTATGCTTGTCGGAAGCGACAATTTAAATAACCGAGACTTTGTGCATACAAAATATAATTTTGTCAGTAATAAGTTATTGAAATAATAATAATATTTATTGGTTCCAATCAACAGTTTCACAATGGATCTAGACAAAGATTCAAAAGTATTTAGTAATACATTTAAATCACGTTTACATCTGAACTAGTACTTATCCATACTGTGTGATAGTTGGAAATAGTTATGTTGCAAGGATTTTGTGAAGCACTACTTAATAATGCATGGAGAATAATATAACGTCTTAAGGCTTACTTTGAAAAGACACGATTATGGTCCCTTTAGAAATGTCTGGCTTGTTGTGAATTTTCTGAGCAATGCTTGTCGGCACCGACAATTTCAACATTAGTAAAACCTTTCAAATACGTTTAATTCCTCGCTAGCATCTTGCTTTACCATTAACTTCACGGTTTTCAAGTCTTTATGTCTAATTTTCCACTAATAACATAGTTATTATAATTATGTCTGAGGACGTGATATCTATTCCCTAAATCTTGGTTGGTTCTAAACGATCTAAGGCTTTGTTGATTGTTGATAAGATATTGATTTCATGGGCCGATCCAACTATGGTTAAGTCTTTATCGGCAAGTTGGTAATATTTTATCTCCTACTAAATCTTCTATCTTACTTGAAACACTATACACTGTCTGAATACTCTACCAATATAAGACATTAGAATCAATTGAGACAAATGGCCCCCGGTGGCATGTGTGGGTAAAGCGATCGGCTCTTATGGTCTAAAAGCCTGCGCTATGTAGAAGCAATAACTATGCATCTTGTTGTCTTGGTCACGTATAGTCTAAAGTTTATCTTCTATAGCGACTGCGACTTTGAAAGCCTCGTCTATTGAGCGAGTTGTAAGCAATTTAAAACACCATGTTGTCGTTAAACTACCTAGGATTTTGTTTTCTGTAACTACCTTGTAATATAAGCTGCTCGTGATATAATACAGTACGATGCGTTGCCACTGTTTTCTTTATAGATGGGTGACAGCTAACAGAAACATCACATCCTTGAACTAGCGAGTGCGTAAAGCTGTTGATTCTGATTTGTCATCAAAACTTCTCGGTGGGCAATCGGCACCTACAAATCTTATTTTTGTTGTCTGGTGTAGCCGTAGAATATCGTTATTTCTTTGCTTTGATAATGAAAGATAAGACGGTAGTTGTTCCGTCGAAAGGGTATTTTACCTCCCATATCGTTTGTCTTGTGGGTCAAGTGTCTTAAACCTGGGCAGTTTTATTTCCGATCGTGAGGTTTGAATCACAAGTCGGGTAAAGTGTTATTGGTCTTTTCGTCAGGCAAATTTTGATTGTAGCACAGTATTTAGAACTGTGCGTATGATGCGTCAGGCTTGACTAAGACGCATGTCAACGGCTTTCTGCATGCGTGCAAGTGTAACACAATGGGACAGAGCTTTTGTCCATGTTTTTAATTAACCATGTTGAGATAGTTTTACAAGTATGAGTGCCCGATGGCACAGTGATAATAAATGCGACAGCTATGCATGAGGTTTTGTGTTTGACTACATGGTCGGATAAAGTGTATTTGAGGTTTATGGCAAGACATTCCTCAGTGACTGCACAGCGTCCAGAACGGGTACGGGTACCATTCTAGACTCCTTGTCTATCTAGCCTATTATCTCTCCGCTTGCCGTCTATTATCACACATAATGCTCTGAGACTATAGCTAGCGAATGCTGCTTAATAGCTGTGGGTATACTACACCACACCGAACGCCTTCGAGGATATAGGCCTGAGACATTGTACGTAAACAGGTACGATAAAGCTTCTCTCAGGACACAACCATAAGAATGAGGTCTCATAACTCGCACTTACCAAACATTAATGACCACCTACTGCCGCAGAAGTATCCAGCATCAATCTACCAAAACTCCTCGGTATTTAACCTAAATTTTCATAAAAAATGGCCCAATTATGAGGGTCCGTTACTGAAGGCTTATGAATCTCGTCTTATAAATTCCGTTAATGTTTTCGTACTTAACTTATTATCTGAACATTAATTACCTCTCGAGGAAACGGGGATGAGCCGGATATTAACGTTTAAAATTCTTCCATCGAAGAGAGGGGGGATTTACGCGCGGCCTTCTTTTTAATTGTTGCCTTTTTTTATTATAACTTAGCTTTAGATTATTTTTAGTTTCTTTAAAGCTCTGGTTAAATGCGTTTATTTTGTAATTGGGTTTGTCCGTAAAGTCTGCAAAATCCATTCGCAAGCACGGCACCATATCGATGTTGTTGATTATTCAAAGGAAGACGTATTTTGGATGGGAAAAACGATATTCCCTTTCTTACAATACAATATTCCATAGAAAACGGATTTCTTCAATGGCTAATGCTTAATTTTGTAAGTACGGCTTTCTGTAATGTTTTTGATAACACAGATGCTTACCAATACCAGCAAGAAACGTAGATATACAAGGCGCTTCTTGTACTTAATTTAAGCGTGCAGAAAAAAACTTGTTCAAACACCACTTTTACTTATCTAGTGTTCTGTCAAAACTTTTGACAGTTAACAATGCGATCGCAAACGCGTGTAGAATTGAAATATCGTCACAACAATCTGGCATGAATACTCGTGTTCTAAGTTTTTACTTGAGCTATTCAAAAGGTGCTACACCTATCAGTAAAAGGAAGTACACTTGAAGATAAGTTTTGGTTTCGAATAAGGCTACGTAACGCAGAGTTGAGTAAAGAAGATGGTGTCAATATTGGATGGGATATTGGGGGAAATGTGAAACATCTTGGTAAGCGGCTACTATAGCTTATACACATGTTCAACAGATAGTATATCACTCGTGCGTTGCCAACTCCTACAGAAATGGCTGTCACTCCATAAAAAGCTTGATATTTAATTAATATCGTTTTATCGTTATGTCTCATGGTTCAACTGACATGGATTTGGACTCTTTTACCGAACTTTTCACTACTAACAACCTCCTGGAATTAATTTTGTTCTACTATATAACATACATATAACTAACATACATATATTTAATCTAGAAAAACGACAACATAATGAAAATTTACTTCCTCTCTATTTCCTATAGTGATAAATAATGATTAAATAAGTTGAGTATCCGAAGCTGACTGTACTAGAAAACAAGGTCTATTGAACAACAAGCATTTGTTGACATCCAACAATTGAGTGTGCTTGACGTAAACTTGTAGTGTTTAAACGAATGTTCAATTTACGATGATTCGAATCGAATAAAATTTATTATGTAAAGGTTATTACGAGTCTTGAGGTCAAAGATCAAGGTCTGTTTTGTCAAGTTATTGATTGCTGAATAATTCAGGAGTGGAATTGGAAATTTCGTTTTTATTACGGTTGACGAGTCCTAGCTTTGTCGAAGTTATTGTGCACTGAAATTGGGTTTGGTATTAATTGATTGAGGAGTTTTACTGTCAGCTATTATTTAGTCTTGATTAATGTGGACAATCAAATAGCTAGACTTAAATGTCGTTCCAGGTATGATAGATATGCTGGTGGCTATGTAGTTTCGACCTCGAAATTACATAACCACCTGGTCTTTCAAATTAATTTATTTTTAATATACATTTTAACACAGTCTATATTCGCAAAAGTGACGTCGACAACCACAACATACAGATCGGAAGCTATGATTTTAGTTCTCAAGTAATAGTGGTGAGCCTACTGCCGTCTACTATTCTAGACTCCGTGGTGCTACTAAGTATTGCTTGACAGAAACATCCAAGTCATACTAGTAACACATTCAGTTTCTCGTCTGTAATTTATTTATATATGTTTTAAATTCCAGCTACTTGAGTTGCAACTTATTATTATCCATGGTAACTTATCTGACTAAGGTAAATTCTAACTGCTCTCTAGAACAAACAAATGCAATCTACAGGTCAAACCCATGACCTATAGATTGCATGTCAATTACCTACAGACTTTAACCACTAGGCTGCCGCTGTGTTTTCTTAAGCTATCCTTATTAAAATTTACGATATTGTATGGAGACAGACTTCAATAATTCTAGGCAAGCATTCACAATAAGGCATTTAGGCTTTAATATAAGGCTAAAATACAGTATTCACATGTGGTATTGTACAAATACACGCGGCAGCGGCGCGTATTGCCGCGCTATGTTTGGTCACACGGTATCGCTTCGCCACACGTTGGCTTGCGGCAATTGCGGCCTACATTACCGCAACATAATAACAGCGCTTAGGCAATGCGCCGTACTAAATTCCCTTACTTGCTTTAGCAAAGCAATGTGTACCAGATTCGTTAAATTTACTCTGTAATACTTATTCGTTTACTTAGTAACAAGAGAATACAAGGATATGTATTTACATTTGAATGTAAAAACGAAGACTATAAAAATAAGCACAATAGAAATACATAATATGGCTGGATTAAGTACCATTAGTAATTTTACGCCACCTAATCTTAAGCATCCCTTCGTAAATTAAACTTACTCAAAGGAATTGATGTATTGTCGGGAAGACCTGTACTTTTGTTGCAAAACAGTGCATGGTGATCGACGCTTATGACAGCTTCTCCACAATATAAACAAAGACAAGAAACACCTAAACGAATGCAGATGGTAAGGTGGAATATCATATTATCCAAATAAGTACCTATGTGGGAAAAGTGCCTGAAGGCAAAAAGTTTTCTAGTTTGAAGATGTAGTAAAAAGATTATCATTAAATTATATCTTCCGTGTTCCAAAGCGATCAACACCGCTGTCTCTGGGAGAATAGCTTGGCAGGCAAATTAGTATTGCAGCATGCTATTTATATGCGTTTAGGGTGTCATGTTGGTCCTAGCAATTTTAAATTAATCTGTGTTTGTGTACATATTGTCATAATTATTTTTATTCTTTCAAGTGAACTAAAAAATAGCCGGCTCTGGTGTGAAACTGCGTAGCGACAACAGCCTATGCTTCATTTTTGTGGCCATCACGAAACATATCTACCGGCGTCTCGTAATCTGTCCTAACAGTAAAAATTATATAAATAATATCAGCCCTGTATATAGAAGAGTTCCGTGCCCGGAAATCTCCTCTCTAGGGAGTGGTATCCCGACCTTCTTTCATTTGTCCATACCTGGTTGCTGTGATATGTTGAGATGGAGGGTTTGAGTCTTTCTTCAATTTAATCTTAATAATAGATAGTTCATATGCCAGTTTACTACTCTTACAACTAGGCTAGCCTTTTTATCCTTGGTATTGTCTATATACTTGTATTACATCAGAGTAGAGAGAAATATATTGGCAGTGGGGTCTTGTGGAAGGATTTGGTGAGTTGCAAGGCCTACACTATCAAGTTCTTCTTTCTTCACGTCTCCCACATGAATGGTTTCTCAGATTTCGTTCTCGGTGTCACATGATTCTTCTACTGTCTCTACATATGCCCCAAGCTTGAAATCTTCCAAGATTGGTTCATAATCTGGAGTGTCCGCTAGATAACCTTTTCTGACTGCTTGAATAGTTAGTGTGTTGGCTCCGTCTGCTGTTTTCACAAGGAATAGGGCTCGGACGACCAGGATCTTTGTGTCAGCCACCTGTTCCGTACCAGCATAATTCTTTAACGTGTCTTGCCCTTCTCAGTATGGCTATCTTCCAAATTATGGTGGATAGGATACGGCTTACCTATTAAACTCGGACAGTTGGTGGCTCGGATATAAGAGTTTACAATACGGAGCATCGTCTCCTAGCTTCTGATACTTATCTATGGCTGCTATGAGATGAACGGAGTATTTGGCAAGCACACCCAGCATAGCAAGATCGGCAAGGGTAGAAATTTATTACTACACTATTTACTGCCTACAATATCAACCGCGTGAATTCCGTGGAATCGCATACCATACCATATTAAAATATAATTCTGTATCTGCGTGCCAAATTTCATCCAAATCTGTTTAAGGACTTATGCGTGATTAAATTCCAATTATCTAAACCAATTAACGTTTTCACTCAGCGTGAAAGAACAGTCAAAGTAGTCAAGATTTTTGTAAATAAATTTTAGTAATAATACTATGTCAAGAAATGTACTACGATAGATAACGAAAATTTCACCTTATATTTTATTAGATCGCAATTTTAATTGAACAGAAATTTTACTCCAATGATCGTTGAATAAAACCAATTATTAATTTTTCCCACCACTTTTCTACTTTACCCCTTATAATCCAACCCTCCCTCCCTCTTTCAACAAGCGCTAAATGACAAGCAGTTAACGGTCCATATTTTTGCTGCATACCCTTATTAGCATGGGAATTGGTGCCAAGTTAAGATGGAGTTAATTAATAGAATTTGGTTTGCTTGATGTGGGAGAGAAAGTTTAACAGACGACCTTACGTTCTTTGTTAGAAGGAAATATAAACATGATTTATGTATTTACTCACTTCTAGACGAGCAGCAATAAAGAAAGGAAATCTACTTGATGTGACTGTAGCAAGCAGGGTTTATGAAATAATTAATGGGAAATCATCTTAACTGAGATATTAACCAAATAAAAACCGCATTAACGACTGGAAAATGGTGCTTAAATAAACAAATATTTATTTATCGACAAACATGTAGAAAACTCTTAAGCAGTTTCGTGGTCATTGTGTTTCAGGTAAAGACTAAATAATTGAGAAAGCTCCAAATCTGTGGACTTGGAGGTACTTACTATCCTTATAATGGTAATTAGAACGAATAAAAACAAGTGATATCAGGATCGTAGCAAGCAGGCGTAGCTGAATAAATAATTATATTATAGTCATTTATTATGTATAAATTCATTAATAAAATAAAACACTTCATAAAAGAGTAGAACATTTATTTTAATTATAAAACAGTATTTTAAAGAATAGGCACCGCAGACCAAAATAAAATAATTTTTCTGTACGTAAAAAGCAACAGAAAATAAAAAAGCGTTCTCCTGACGCAGACCGACATTCTTCACGGACACGAATAAATTAAATAAGAAATCCCTAGCGTGCCCTAATTTTGAGCAGGCAACGCAAATATGTCCCGACTTAATCCCACGGCTGTAATTAAGCTTAGCCCGGGTCGGTGTGGCCAACTCGCCTGTTTGGGCTTTCAGCGGCCCATTGCGGAGCCATGAGTGACTTGTGGGATCAGCCATGTCATCGTCAGCTTTTTGATGTGTCAGGCTCGGTTTCTTTCAAGGTCGTTTTGTTTATTTGTAAATGTGTTTTGCAGTTTTGGTCAGGTTTTAGATTTAGTCTTTGAAGCAAATTTTTAATTTGATGCGGCATTACGTGCCTGTATTTGACATTAGATTATGATTTCGTGGCACTATGTATATCTCGGAACTGTTTATTTAATTAAAAATAAGTAGTGCGGTTTTCCAGTATATATGTAGGTGGACTTTTGATTAATTAAGTTTTTGGCACAAAATTCCCAATAGCTGTCTGCTAGAGAGTCAATAATTGTTTTTTTAAAGATACACCCGCTCTACTTCTATTTTTCGTATGGCAGGGTTCTTTAAAAACATTAAAACATGGACACCAAGACTCAGCACTATTTGAAGAAGACACAAATTGTTGTTCCATGTCGGCAATCGAACCTACGATACGCGGCTCACTGGCAGTTGCGTAATATGACTATTAACTTATATGCTAACGACATAATTTGTAAGACTACATAATATATCATAAGTCCATTTAGTAGAATGTAACTTTTAAATAGTAAAATATATACATATATTTAAATAGGTGTTCAGGCGGTGGTCTGTACCACTGAGATTACACACAATCTTACAAAATTCGCACTTAGTCTTTAATATATTATAATATAGATATATGTACTTATTATGTATATCAAGCTGTCTGAAAAATAGACCCCGTCCCAATTAAATAATCTGAGGAGAGTGTCATTTTAGCGCGAAATACAAAATAGACAGCATTTCTTCTGCGAACAAAATACCTGCTTCAACAATTCTTTTATACCCATCAAAAAGATCCGTAATCATTTATTTAAATACACTTTACAGTTATACTCGAGGGTTCGCAAACTTTTCGATTTAGCTCCTTTTCTTAATTAACTTCTTTAATGACGTAAGTTTGGGAGTGATTCCGTTTTGCCCCTCGTCACGGCCTATTACGTGTTTTACGCTATTCTTTCATTGAAAACAATTGCTCTTTTGTTTGGTGGAATTTTTTGGTAATGATTTGTGTTTTGCTAAGTATCCGGCTTCTGTTTTGGATAGTAATTATGTTCGGTAAAATATAAATGTAAGTTGTTTTTTGTCTGGCGTATCTTAACGAGCTTTGTGGAATTGACTGCACGAACTACGTAGTGGTTTAGTCACTGCACCACTGCCACTGCGTCGAGTGTTATGGTTTCAAATACCGCATGAGACAAAAAATATGTGATCCACATACTGTCGTTCGGAGTCTGGGTATTCTTTGTTTCCGTTGTTTGTAAAGTCAATACAAGAATTGTTTTTAGTGCAGCAATTGTCTTTTTTATAAGAAGCGATATGTAGTAGGTTAAAATACTTCATCAAATAATGCAAAAATCCCATAGTACCTAACTATATACATATTTACATACGGTCGACCTGAAATGGTACGCAAAGGTGTATAATTCCCACGTATCGTCAGCTATGCTGATAGGACAGGTCCTACGCAGGCGTGATAGAGAGTGCTGAATTCCGTGACAGGGTGCCGTGTTTACAATGCTTGTATTGCAGCCTCATAGCACTCTTGAGACATAAAGCCATGTTGTAGGCACTTGAATTGTTCAGCTATACCGATGCTTTAATATTTACAGCATATTTTGGCTGCCATACGTACGTACTTCCAGGAACTTACTCCTCACTAGCCGCCCTGACGCGCGACGCTTAAACAGTCAAGATCTTTCGGATGTTGTGGTGTATAGGCCGTCTACACTCACTTTCAAACGATAAAACAGCTATCAAAACATTCTTATCTATCATACTTACATAATTCTAGTCAGGGTAGGTGAGCTTATCAGCTGGTGTTGGACGCTTGCTCTGCAGATTCGCAAGTCTAAGAGTAAGGCGCCATTGCTTCTAAATAATACACGAGACGCGCCTCTTATATCACCTACCCCTAATTTAGATTTTAAAAGTGTCATATTGCAGTACCTAACTTGGTAATTTAGAATTTATCTAATTTAGATTGTTAGATTCTTGTGACGGCTGGACTTCTTGAACGAGTAGAATTATATAAGGGAAGGTAAGTAATTGTTCCCAAGCTCTTAATGAGATACCGGGCGACAAGACTAATGCAGTCAGCCAAACTATGAAGCGCAGACTGCCTCGCGCGGGTAAATCGTTTGAAAATCGAAATAGATTTTTTTATTAGGACAATAAAAAATCTATTTTGATTTTCAAAGATACTGGCAAGAAAAAGGTTTTACGGACACTAGTAGTTGTAAATAACCAGCTGCTAAAAAGATACCAAAATGTTGGCAAAGTGTAAATACGAATAATAAATAAATAGTAGTTAACAAAAAACAATATAAAACGATTAAAGTATTATTCAACATTTATTTTTGGAACATTGGTATTGTGAACTATAATTAATATGTTCATAATATAGAAAAATAATAAAACAGATTAACTAAATATGATATTTCATCTAATGTCCTGTACTAACAATGAAAAATCAAATTATATAATTTGTTTTGAAAAAAGTGTACCAGTATACATTTTTCCCTACACACCAATAGTCCAAAAATACCTGTCGAGATTTCTATAAAGTATACTGTATACATTATACAAAACCATCACAACTCAGCAGGCGGGCTGACCGATTTCTCGTGTTTAGTCTCGGCTCAAATGTAGTACGGCTTCGTCCCTCACGCAATATACTTTACTTTTAATCTATTAGCTCATGATGATTGAATACTTTGAAGTTATATTCAAAATAAAACATTGAATGTTACAACGTGCTAAGTTCGTACAGATTCGTATACAGGCCTTCACTTCTCTCGAGCTACATACATTATCGAAGTATTATATTTATTAAGGATCCCTTCCTTAGGCAAATGCAGTATGTAACGCAAATTTGCTGACATTACAACCTGATCAAACTAGTGGTGCGGCGCTTTTTGTACTTCCAAAGTGGTAAAACAATCGTATGCCTGTCTGATAAGTGTTTACCGTCAGACAGGCGTCCCGTTAGACTATGGGCTGTCTGCGTCACCAAGGGTAATCTCTCATGCATTACCAACCCTTCAAAAAGAGACTCGCTGTGTGAGCGTAATAGGTAAAGATTACAGTCGCCCATCCAGCTTGTTAGCAGAGTAAACCAGCAGCATTTGCAGAGCAGCTGTACTATTCTAATTTAGACAACATTCTAAGGTTTAAGTACAGATTTTGCTGTCCCTTCTCTCTTGTGGTTTGTTGAATGAACATAACACCATGATTTAGGTGAACAACAATCTAACAGTCCGCCTTACAGCATGGGTTAGTGAGGCTTTATGCACAAGGTAAATAAATAATTAATGCTTTGTCACTCCTGAAAAGAACTGGCTTAGCTTAGACTTTGCAATGCTTATAGAGGAAAGTAATCTACACAAGTCTGCATTATATAAGAGCATGTTTAAGCATTTTTGGAAACCTTATTGACTGTAGAAACGTAGCATACGGTATTGCCATGGTTTGTGAGCTAGTAGGCTTTTTGGCCTACCTTACTTTCGATCTGAATACACGTGACAATTAATAATGGTCTATGAATAATTTCTACTGCACGGATGGCGTAGTGGTATAAGTGATCGCCTCGCTGCTGCCACTACGCCGAGTGTTGTGGGTTCGAATCCCACACGAGACGAAAATTGTGTGATCCATAAATGGTTGTTCCAATTATGGATGTTCTTAGTATCCGTTGTTTGAATGTTTCTAACATCCTCCACGATACAGGAATTATCCTTAGAGCGGGAGTTGTCTTTATGAATAGAAATAAAAAAACGAGTTCTAACGTGCTTTGTGTTCATTAATTATTATAAGCTTGTAAAGCTCTTCTTTCCAAGCTTCCGGCCTATGGCTTGCCCCCTCAACTGTGCACCTGGATTGCAAGTTTCCTGCAGAAGCGTCGTATTCGGGTCCTTTGCGACGGTCGCGCTTCCAAATTTATGCAGGTCAATGCAGGAGTGCCTCAGGCTTCTGTCTTATCACCTACGCTCTTTCTTCTGCATATCAATGATATGTTGAATCTCGGCAACATACATTGTTATGCGGACGACAGTACCGTGCATGGGCGATATCTCGGACATCCTGGGGCCAAACAGGCTGAGGTTGAGGGGAAAAGGCAGAATCTTGTCGTTGAACTTGACCAGACCTTGGACCGCATCTATGAATGGGGTGCCAAGAACTTGGTCGAGTTCCACGCCAAGAAGACCCAGGCATGCGCGTTCTCAATAAAAAAGTCTCCGTTCCTTCCCCTCCCTTCTCTGAAGAACACTCCACTGGTGATACGTGACAGCCTCTCCATCTTAGGTATGGATCTTTGCCGCTGCCTTAATCAGAAAACCTATATCGAGAGCGTCATTAAGCAAGCTTCGCGAAAACTCGGAGTTCTGAACAGGGTGAGGCGGTTCTTCACGCCTGGACAACTGTGCCTATTGTATAAGGCACAAGTGCGCCCTTGCATGGAGTACTGTTCTCATCTTTGGGATGGCTCCGCGCAGTACTTGCTGGACGCTCTCGATCGGTTACAGCGGCGGGCTGTCCGTATCATCGGAGATCCAGAGGTCACGAGTTCACTGGAACCTCTGCAACTCCGTAGGGACATTGCCTCATTGGCATGTTTCTACAGAATATACCACGGGGAGTGCTCTGAAGAGTTATTCCACCTTATCCCGCCCTCCCTTTTCCTATCCAGAACAACGCGTGCTGGGCTCAGATGCCATCCTTACACGGTAGAGTCGATTAGAGCGCATACCAAAAAGTTTGGGTCCTCATATCTCTGCCGAACGACCAAGGCATGGAATTCTCTGCCAAGGCACGTGTTTCCTTCTTCTTTCAATCCTGGGTTCTTTAAGCGGGGCTTGAAAAAGCATCTTCTCAGGCCGTCAAAGTAGAGACCTCAACATCGCTTCGGCTACTGTGGGGGCGATGTGGAGGCCACTGCTCTTAGACCACACGACTGCTTACCATCAGGTGGAGTGTGGTCATTTTGACGAGCAAAATAAAAAAAAAAAAAAAAAAAAAAGTCCCTCGACATACGTTTTAATCCATCCAATCAAACATGAACGAATTATTTGTCTAAATAATATACAGGGAATATGCTACAATAAAAAATAAATTTAATTATTCTAGCAGGCCTCACTCTTGCTTTCATAATATTAAAGTATCTTAATAAAGGATCACTGAAGTAAAAAAAGTTATTCAGGGCAGAATTATTGGCCGCAAGTTTATCTAGAAAGCTTTGTACAATAATTCGTGTCTCATGCTAAAAATCTCGTTACTGAAAGAAACAGGTATAAATTAGACTACTAAAACTTGTTTTACTTTTATCTAAATTAAAAGGATATTAAATTCTAGTAATACATTTCCATTTCTTGACAAAGAATAGATCGTTTTTCTTTTGGAAAATTAAATTTAATTGCTTCAGTAATCCTAAATAAATAGTAAGTATAACATTTTTGAATTTAACATTTTTAACATTTTTCATTTTTTTCATTTTATTGAGATAAGTCTTGTAAATCTTTGATAACATTGTAATAGTAATAGTATCACCCCTTACAAAATTAGATTGATACATATAATCAGTAGGATGTAATACGCGAAGTTAAAGGTACTTACACTTAAGATAATTTCTGTAGCAGCGATAGCTCAGTGGGGAGACCAACAGACTGCAATGCAGTGGGTCTCGGGTTCGAACGCACGTCGCGTACCTCTGACTTTCGGAAGTTATATGTCTTTTCGAAATTATGTGCGTATTGATTAACAATTATCGCCTGCTCCGTGCCTCGGAGAGCACGTTAAGCTGTCGGTCCCGGTTGCTATGAACATCTATGGCAGTCGTTATTGGGAAGTCAGTGCCCTCTAATATCCTGACACTGGTCTAGCCTTAGGGTATCGTTAGCCTTCGGGTTGCGGAGGTCTGGTGGCAGCCGCTCCGTGTAAAAAGTAATATCCAGTCAAATCCGGTTAGACTAGAAAGCCGACCCCAAGTGACTTGGGAATAATAAAGGCTAGGTAGAAGACTAAAGTTAATTTCTGTATTTGAAATCGCTCTATGTACTTGTCTGTGTAGGAACGTCTAAAGCACGCGTCGTTCTGAATCAACCACCTGCTATTTTATGTAAATAATGTAATTGTATTGTCCCCTTTTATGTAACTGGCTAAGGTTATATTTAAATAAACCTATTTGTAACCCGCGACTTCGTTTGCGTTTTTAGTATGTCCTTTTCATATCCCATTTGCTTTCTCCATATACATACATATTCTATCTAATATTTATTAATAGGTTTTCCATACTAAATTAGTAATAAGTTTGGAAGTATTGTTGTCAAGATGATTACTAAAATGGAAATTAAAAAAATGTTACATTTAATGTTATTCTTATTTTTTAGATTTATATTAATCCAAGTTACAGAAGCATAGGTTTCTGGCCTACTGTGTTCAAAAATCTTAGCGAGGGTTGCACATATTTTCTATTTGTACTTTACGCTTCAGCTTTATCAATCTCTTCTTCGTTGTTGAGTTTTCTAGAACGTGCTTTTACTCGGAATTAAGATGTAAGCTAATTTTTTTATAAAGTAGTAAGTAGTAGTCGCGGGGTAAATTGAAATAATTTCCTCTTTATATTCTTAATTGTTAAAAGCATTCAGAAATAAATATTTTGTAACAATTCTTGATATAGATACACTCTGAAAGCTCAACGAGCCTCGCTCTACCACACTGTCCCAGTACCCAGTCTTATCTTCAACTTGGCTGCAAGGACTCAATCAATTGTGTAACTCCAATTTCCTTTCTAAGTTTAACAATATATACTAGTGTTTGCAACTGAAGTTTCGATCGCCTGAAACTTGTTTACAGATTTTCAATTGAAAATACGGCAATTGGTTGGCTAGCATTTCACCCGTTCTTGAGTCTTATAGTTCAAAGTGGAAAAGGTCTGAAACCGTTCAGCCACAATTACGTTAGTCGCTTCTATAAAGCGGTATTGTGCCTCTGACTAAGTACTAAACAAAAAATACTATTACTCCAGCTGTGGTAGGCCAAAATGTATCATCCTGTGGATATATTTTCCACTTGGGTATCAGCTATGAGAATGGAAAATATAAGAAAGGTTTTGGAAAGCGGTGACAATGTTTTCAGAGAAGTAATGCCAGTGCGATTATTCTGGATTACTTTTTATATGGTGAAAGATATATTACGCGTGACGCGAAAATAATTAGTAGTGTTAGTACAGATTTTTGTATTCACTGGTTGCATTACTGCTATGACATTTACAACATCATCAAGCTTAACCTGATTGGAATATTCTTGGTATTACGACTACTGACATCAAAGACAGATGGAACTTACAGCCCATAAAATGGCCAAAAATAGCTTTTACTTAGAGTGTTTACAAATAGGGATCTCTGTGTTAAAGTGTAAAATGTACAAGGGTAAATGTTTGACGGCACCTGACGCCTGTAACGCTTCGCAGAACGCATGCGCGCCGGACTGTTCAAAGAAACGCACCTGCCGGTTAGGACTACTCAGATTTGATCGTTGACATACATTTGTCAATGCGAGTGATAGTACAAGTTTGATTACGAGAGCAAACCACATCCGTCACTTTTCTTTATTAACCTCTTTAATAACAGCTTTTAGTACATTTAAACTATAAACTAAATGAAATAGGTACATACAAAATAACTTTTTATTAATTTCATAATTTTTCATCTCAAACTTAGCTCAGTGGTAGATTGAATCGAATCCTAGCGAAGTGTTTATTTTCTATTTTCTTTTTTTTTTTAGTTATTAAACATTATAATAACATAAAAACAATCATACTTTGTTTCATTTAATGGACTCTATTATCCATCTTAGTACCGACTGCACAATTAAATTTATACTCACGCTTTAAAGTACACGGGATGGATGTCTGTCGCCCTTAAAGCAATTTTACCATACTCTTTAGTCAACGCACACTGAGCAGCGTTTAATTTTAGAAACACGAGCATATTCCTTCCATGATGAAAGCTTAACAACGGTTTATTTCCATACTAATATTGAAGCGAGTAGGTTCTTTATGATCTATGCCAAAGGCATAGATGCGTAATTCATATTTTGCAATATTACTACATATATTTTGCTATTTTTAAAATAAGGCAAATCCATCTTATTGCCTCTTTATTCTTTGATCACAATTGAAGGCGCATCATACGTTGAATATAATAAATATTATAAGATATTCCAAATCGCGCGTTATAGTAATATAAGCCGGTCTTTAGGGCTTATATGAAGGTATCTTAATGATCCCAGAATGTATGAAACTAACGATTCTAAAGACTATATTTACCTCTAACTTGCATTTGACTATTGTTCTAGTCAAGCGAAAGCTAATGATCAGTAACGCAATCTTGTTGCATGTCACAATGAACTAAGCAAATGCTGGATAACGACTTGCTTAGATATCTTCTTTAGTTACACTGTACGGTTTGGTTAGACTGTGCTATTAAGGTATGCATTTCTCTTTCGTATAACTAAATCAGATACCAAGCTTAAGACCTGCTTCATGTCTTGGTACGCGATTATCATAGCCTATGGAACCTGGCTAGGAGTATATCACTCGTGTAACCAATGGTAAAGGTTGTTGACATCGCATTACTCACCATAAATAGACAAAACACAAATATTTGCTCAAAATACATTTTTAAGCGGGCTTATTTCTTTTACTTATACCAAGTATTTTTTAAACCAACAGATTTATTTTCCTTTCTTCACGGCGTTCTACAAACCGCAAGCCTTCGCACCGTAGAAATAAAACACAATACGATATCCAGGTTTGTTGCGTATACTGATGTGTCCAACGTGTGTAACCATATTTAAAACAAAGATTCCATCTATAATATACTGGAGAAGTAATGGCATGATAAATTTGTGAGTCGAGTCTGAAGATGATTGATGAAATCGTTAATATAATTTCATTAAAATATTATCGCTTAAGACTTACATTGTTTCTATTAATTTAATCTAATAGTCTCGTAAATTTTAACTGCACTGTGTTCTCCAACAAAGTTATTAAAGGGATGATGCTATAAACTCATTAAATTAATGCACAGGTGGGTGCTTAGTACGCTCCTATTAAAATCCCTTAGTCAACTGTTGTGAAACCTTGAAGTTATAGTGGTCTTACTCTTGACTAAGATAACCGTTTGCATTATTCAGCGGAATATGCCTAAAATAAAGGTTTTGCCGTAGCTTCAAATTCATCTTCTACTTACATAGTATATACTTTTACGCCTGGTATACCTACAACGGTAGAATTTCACCAGCATTATTTTTAGGTCTACCAGATGCATTTAAAGACTCTGTGACGCTATTCCTTAACAGAAAATCTCAATTTTCTCATTCGAGTTCTCAACCCAGGACCTCATAATCACTCGCTAAAAGTGCAAACTCTTGTATCGGGACCAACAAAAAGTCTTCTATATAACAAACGGCATTACAATAATTTAGAAGCTAGGAATGATATGACAAAGAGGGCTGCACAAATTAAGTAAAAGTCCTAACTAATATTATAAATGCTAATTTGAGTTTGTTTGTTTGTTACGCTTTCACGCGTTAACTACTCGACCGATCGTCATGAAAATTTGCCTACAAGTTGTCAGGGGTACAGAAAAGTATATAGGATACCTTTCATCCAGGATAAAATGTAGGTAATGTTGCTGAGTAATAGAACTTTATTAACAAATCTAGTCTTAAGTGAGTGAAGCCGTGGACAAAATTTAGTTAATAACAGTAGTAGAATTGCCGATAATAATGATGTCGCCAAAAATAGTTGACACCGTTAACAATGTTTTACATTTCCACTAGCACCAGATATCCTAGCATTAGTCGTTAATCGTGACACGTAAATTTGATTTATAATTGCACAAACAAAAATAAATTATTCAACTGTTCACTTTTGCCATTTGAATATTTTATTTGTACGAGGGGCGATCAAAAAGTAATGATAATGAGTATAATAAAACAACGATTCTAGTTTAAATTTAATTTATTTTTCTACATAGTCTCCTAACAAGTCGATACATTTAGTCCAACGTTTCTCTAAGCCTAAAATACCCTTTAAAAAAAAATCTTTATCTTGGCTCTCCCAAAATGCCTCTACAGCAGCCATAACCTCGCTATCATCCTCAAATTTCTTGCCCCTGAGGTGTTCCTTGAGCCGAGGAAACAAATAAAAGTCGCTGGGGGCTAAATCTGGAGAATAGGGTGGGTGTTCGACCAGTTCGAAGCCTGCTTCTCGAATGGCAGCCATCGCAACTTCGGCTTTGTGTGCAGGTGCGTTGTCCTGATGAAACAGGACTTTCGCTCGGAGTTTGCCCCGTCTTTTTTCCTTTATGGCTTCTCGCAGTCGTCTTATTTGATCAGCGTAGTAGGAGCCCGTTATAGTAGCTCCCTTTTCCAGGTAATCAACCATTATGATTCCCTCAGCATCCCAAAAAACGGACGCCATAACCTTGCCCGCCGAGCTCGAGACTTTGAACTTCTTCGGCGTCGGTGAGGATGGCCTTTTCCAAGTCATCGATTGTTGTTTGGTCTCAGGATCAAAATGATGGATCCATGTTTCGTCCATGGTCACAAATCGAGACAAAAAATTTTCTTGGTCAGCCTGGAACTTTGCAAGATTGGCTCTTGAAATGTCAACTCGCTTTTTCTTTTGTTCGTCCGTTAACATTCTCGGTACCCAACGCGCGGAGACCTTCTTCATATTCATTTTGCTGGTCAAAATGCTTTGGATGCTGCCATATGAGATCCCTGTGACCTCAGCTAAATGTCTGATGGTTACTCTTCGGTCTGCTAATACGATATCTTCGACTTTTTTCACGTTTTCCTCAGTGAGGGACGAGGTTGGGCGTCCCTCGCGATGTTCATCTTCTGTGGATGTTCTACCCAGCTTAAACTCTTTACACCACCGTGCCACCGTAGAATATGGAGGAGCAGAGTCCCCCAGTGTCTCCACCAAATCAGCGTGTATCTCTTTGGTAGACATTTTTTTCAAACAGAGGTACTTGATGACGCATCTCACTTCGTGTTTCTCCATTTTCGTGTTGTCGCTCCGACTGCTGGTATTCAAATGAATGTAGCTCCTCCAAATGATGTCCTATTTATACAATTTTTTAGCTGGGAAGTAGTGAAGGACCGAAGAAGCGAAAACAATTTTTTTTGGAATTTTATCTTTATTAGAAATACCCGTTTATCATTACTTTTTGATCACCCCTCGTAGATAGATTTATTTGTCATTTTGCTATGTATATTTATTTATCAGTACCGCTGGTGGATGTTTAATCATATATGTTTGAAATAGCGACAGAATTTAGAGCATGGCTTATGCTGGGAAGTGCTTCTCTTACAAAAAAACGGCGAAGGAGTAATAACACTGTTACCGCGTTTCGCCCTGCATGTAAGAGTTCTAGAGGCTCACATACGTATCTCTCCCATCTTCTGCCTCTCATTCTATTTTTATTTTTCCATACCACTGGTATTGCAAGCGATTATAGACTATGGCATATGACAACCACTTACCGATGCATATCTTGCTTGTGTAAAACTATGTATTTTAACGTCGACTTACCACAAAGGTGCGCATAAGATACGCAGTCTTATAACTGGTAATGGATTTTTAGGATACGTCGCCGTCGTTTCATATTAGTTAGGGTTTACATACCAGCAATGCTGTGGATAGGGTCAAAATCTACAATTTCTTGATTATAGTACAATCATATTGAAGACATTTCAATCGTTCAGTATGAGTTGTTAAGTATGTCATATTGTGCTTAAACGGGTCATCACTAAGAATACTCTGTAAAAACTAATTCATTTTGAAATCCGACTAAGATAAGAGGTTTTTTCATAATTTAAGGCAAGGTAATCTTTGAGCCCCGCAACTTATTTCATTCGTTTCTTCGTATATCTTTTATCTCTAAACTTGCATTGTGTAGGTACGTACTAAAACTTTTAAGGCATCAGACATCTTACCAATTTCAAACGTTTTCTGAATCTTAATTAAAATCCGAAGAAAACTATCTTTCAAATCAACTATTACCAGATATCTCTATTATGCCACGTTACTATAGCCTAAGCACTTATTTAGTGAAAATTCATGTAAATGTTCTATCAATAAATAGCATGAAAACATAGGTACTGCTGAATACTATCTGCGTACCGTGTTGAGTTTGTGGGACAGAAATTGGCGCTCAGATCCCCGACTCGGATTAAGAAATGTTCTCACAATACAAAGAAGTCTTAAATGCTATTGTGAAGCGTAAATTCAAAGCTCAGGCCTTATTATCTTTACCTATATGTAGAGTATCGCTGTCGGCAAGCGGCAGATGGTCGCGGGCGCGCGCCGGGCACAGTCGCGTCGCGCCAACGCCTACGTATAATATAATAGTGTTACGCTGTGTAGTGTCATGTGCGATTTGCTTTTGTGATTTTGCAGGCGCTTGTCATTGTAAGTATTGGTACATAACTATTATCGTTTTATTCTTGTTCTAGGAAGTATAGTAGTTTGTGGAATGTTTGAAATTTGTAGAGAAACATATTAAATACATATATGTGGGTTGTAAAAAGATATTTTATAGTTATGGCAATCACAAAGAGTAAATTTAATTTAACTTCTATAGATGTTACTCATTATTGGCAGTTATTAATTGATTTAATATATTAATATTATTTAAACGTATATTAAGAAGGCAGATAATTATGTCTCATATTATATTATGAAGCATAAATTACAAAAATTCTCGTGTTCTATAATTGAGTCAGTTGGATAATTTTAAAACGTAATTATTATACATAATTAGGTTAATAAAGAATACAGAATGAGATTGATGATGATGAGATAAAAATATCAGAAGAAGTTACTCACTAAGCATTTAAGGTAGGAGAAAATATTTATAATGTATAACATTATAAACTTGAGCTTACGCTTTTTAAATTACGAAAACACGATGACATCGTTTTTATATCAACTGTAATTAATAGCTTAATTAACGAGCGTGTTCACACACTTTTCGGTGTGATAAGTATCTCTTATTGCGATAAAAATCGTTAAGACTTCAATTTCTTTGGGAACTCTTAAAGATAGATGTAATAACTTTATTATTAAATGCTTACGTACCTTTTTTTCTTAAACTCTTTTTCGAGTGAATACAAGGATGTTCACACAGACACGGGATTTTTTGGATTATGGATAAAAAAATGATTTCATTGTTAATTTATGATTTTTCCAATGTTTAACAGAGTTTGAATTGTTCTTATTTTACATTTTAAAAAAACTTACGTCTATTAAAGTAATAAATAGAACAATGTGAAAAGGAAGGCCAATTACAAGTTTTCAGTTATAGATACTTATATAATAGTATGACTAAAAAAAATAATTACATTGGTAAACATTAAACCTACTTCAATAATAAACGAAAACAATATAGTATAGACTAGACACATTATTATTATTTACACTTAATAGTAAGTAAAACTTAAGGTGCTGACTATCAATCAAGTACCAATATCTTTATCAATTTAGAGATGCTGGTATTAAAAATATCAATCATCAACATCCTGGCTGGTAATACTGTTAACAACAACATTGACAAAGGTTTGGCAATTAGTGTTTAAAATGCTTTATGCCATTTATAAATTGGTCGTGTGGCATTATTTGGGAGAATCATATTTGTGTGGATTGAAAAATTCAGATTGATTAATTTATATATTGACCGTGATGAAGGTTGCTAAACCTTACCCTTATTGACCAGTCATTGTAATATTAGCCGCACATTTGGGAATGTGGTTGTTATGCCGACTACCAATGCTTGATGTGTGATGCTTAGATTTCCAATAGAAGCTTATATTTTTATCATCTGCGGATTATTATTTTGGTTTTGGGTGTATGTTTTCGTGATTATGTACCTATTAATCAAGTTAAAAATCACTTATTCATTTAGGTCGCAAAGGAATACTTAGGAACGTCGAAAAGATTTAAATTCTTGCGATATTTTCTTTCCTTATCCGATTCATGTCGTTATAAACGTTGAAACAATTAGTACAAAAATCATGAACACAAGAAATTTAATAAGAATTTGTTCACTAGCTAAACCCGGTCACGCTTCGCAGTGGCTTAGCCTGATATTAATTATAAGGGAAGCAATTCCCGATGCCATAGGGAACTTAGGATAAAAGTATTATATATAAAATCTCTATATAAATGCAACGTTTTGTGTATACAATTCAAGGCAACCATCGTCTACTTTCAAGTTTCGCGAACTCAAATATACGAAAGCTGAATTTTCATATAACTATAAAGATTACCTTATGTAATCTCTCGTCTTATTTTTGCAGAATGGAATCTGAAGTAGCAATGCGCGATAATAAGCGAAAATATACATTTATTTTTTAAATTTCGAGTCTGTTACGACTACTCATTCGAATGTCGATTATGAAGTTGTCATTGATTTATTATTCGAGTACTGATTAAATATTCGAATCATAATTACATAACATATTGACGAGCTGTTCGCTTTATTATAACCGCTCGTGTTTTTAGCTTGTTGTGTTTATGTGTTTATATTTAGCTTGTTGTATTGATAATCGATATGTTTGATTATATGTATTATACATCGCCAATTTACGTTTTGCTAATAAGCAATAAATGATCAATTGTTTGAATAGCGATCAATTATTTTATTATTATAAGTATATTGGAATCGTTTTAACATGCAAATAGTTCAAATTTAATAAATATTTTTTACAGCAATACCTATAAATAACCGATATTATAAGGTTTATAAATAAATAATATTCCCGCATTGGAAAATAATATCTGTTTATTTTCCGTATTGGGTATTTTCATTTACTACTTTTTTTCCCACTAGCTGTACTCCGTGATTTCATCCACATTTATGATTACTGATGTTACTTCTGAATATAATAATAATGTGTAATAATTTTCAAAACGGTTCCAGTCGCTTTTGAGTTTATTCATTACCAACAAAAGTAAAATTTGTTCTTTTTATAATATTAGTGTAGGTTTTATAGATTTGTATAGGAAGGCTGCAAAGGGCAAGGAGACTGAAAACGTCTGATAAGTATAAAAATATATATAATAATTATTTCTTTGGTATATTTGACTAAAATAAAATTAACTTTATTTTGTTGGAAGTTTTTGTGTTGCTACTCATATGAGTCTTAATGCGAAAGTGTGTTTGTTTACGAAACATAAGCCACGGATCAACGTTATTTTTATGGCGTAGATTATTTTCATCTCGAAAACATGAAACCGAGATCTCATCATGCACAGCATTCGCGTCACTAAAGTATTAGTTCGTCAAATTTTGTTATACCTTACCTTAATTTTGATATATAATGGCGTCCTGGGGGATATTATAGGCTCTAACAATCCTAAAGCACAAAAGCTGGGGTCACTGGTCATATAATGCGTGAAACTACAATAGGTCAATGGATTGCCTGGCATGGTCGCAAGTTCAAATTAGTACCTATTGAGCAATTGTGGTAATGTTATTGACCATTCTGTTATTGTGGTTATACAAGCGGACACATGAAAGGTTTCACAGGAACATTAGTCACAGAATAGTAATAAATAGAATGGAATGATAGCTCATGTTCAACATGTAGTGAGCGTTAGAGTAGAATAAATAGGCAAGTAATCAGTTACCTAAGTACTAAATTTAATTAATCAAATTTGACGATTTATTTTTAATATAAGTAAAATAGAACTCCTATATTCTAAAATATTAATTTTATAATGGTACGGCCTAATAAATGAAACAATAAAAATGTTTTATAAATCTTATATATCCCAAAATATAATTTTTACCCTGCAATATTGTTGCATAGATTTATGTGCCTGTTGTTGGGATAAATAAGACAAAGTACACTTAGACCGCAAAGATTTCTGGATCGTGGTTTTGTATAGATATTAAACCCAGATTAAAGTCTGAGTAATTGCTTGGACAGTTGGAAAGTTAGCATTGTAACCGCATCACCAAAGTTAAAAAAACTTTAATAGTGAAGAAAAAATTTCGCGACTAACTTCTGATTGACTGATCTCCTAGGAAAACCATATTATGTGTCTTGGGAGATTTCTAATGTGAGTGAAGCTGGCCCACGCACAATTGATCAGCTATGGTGCATTTTATCTCGATTGTTCCCATTATAAACGGTATTACATGATGTTATGGAAACAGCGCGCTTATTTACCAGCCATTGCAGGCGCGTGCGCTTCATACAAGCAAATAAGCACTGCATACCCTAGTCCGCTGGCCTATGTAAATCTATATTTAAATCGAAATCTATTTATTAAATACTACAAGCTGAATAATAATAAAATATACAATATAAAATTATCAGATACAATAAGAGCTTGTACCACTACCATCTATTGGTCCGTGAGCAAACTACTAAACACTCTAAACAGTCGAAACACGTCTAAGTAAAGAAATAAAATGAGTAGCTACCGCCGCGCCGCACCACTGAGGTGTCTGGAAGCAGAACTAATCGTGCTTATCGCCAGTATATTTAGAACTATTTAGAAGTTAATAGATTACGCTGTCTCGATAACAAATATTTTGCTTGTGTGTGTAAAATGCACGTGTGTGCTCGCTGACTGAAGGCAGTGCCTACAACGATAATACTAGTTTAAATAGTTGTCAAAAACATCATAATTGTAGGTTATTATAGGCCTATTATTTTAGCAATATAGCATCGTACGCCATTTTTAATTATTTCACAGAGCTGTGAAGGGAATTTTGAGCGCGTATTTTATTTGATAACTAAATAATTAGTGAAATTACCGGATAACTAAATAATTAGTGAAATTAGTGAAATTACCGGAATACTGTATATTATGGTAAATTATACTTGTGAGATCTGTGTTGGTGATGTGTGTTTAAATAAATTAAAAACAGGTGTTTTCTCGACGTTGTTCTTTTGATAACAAAAGTAAAATAATTTCTCTTGGACGCTATGTTCGCGATTTAGATCATAGAAAAGTCGCTGAATTAGACTTGGTAAGATATTTCATTTATTTATTGTACACAGATATATATACACACAAAATCATTTATAAATGAAACTAGTTTTCACCCGCGGCTTCGCTCGCGTAAATGTAGGTTAGGTTAGGTTTGCAACAGTTCGGGGGGGCCTGCTATGGATGACTCAATTCTTTTAAGAGCTCCCAACAGGCCCCTCCATTGGGTGAGAGAGGGAACACCCCAGGTTTTTTAGTGGGTATACCAGTTTGGGGAGTCCCACACACCCCGCCGGTGCCGTCCCCTAGCCGGCGGATAGTGCATCAAGCATTTTTCCTGGGTACCAAAAAAAAAAAAAAAAAGTTTGCAACAGTTCTTTTTTCTGGATAAAAGATACCCTATGTCCTATTCTGTACCCCTGACAACGTGTATGCAAAATTTCATGTTGATCGGTTGAGTAGTTAAGGCGTGAAAGCGTAACAAACAAACAAACTCATTTTCACATTTATAATATTAGTAAGGAGTAAGGATGTAGTGCCCTCGCAGAGGTTTCGGGCAGGGCGTGCATACCCATGAAAACCTCTTACCAGAAATCTTTGTGCACGCCCCTGAGCCATTGTATCTTTAACTGCCTCAGTGGTATTTGTTTTTTTTTCTAGTTTTATTATTGTTCTGATTTTATATTGTATAATTTTTTTAAATTTTTTATTTTTTATTTCTTCCTGTTTTGCGTGTGCCCTTTTGTGTGCCAAAATAAATACTTTTCTTTCTTTCTTTCTTTTCTTCTATGTATATAAGATGATATTACAAATAGATAGGCGTATCCTAATATTATGAATGCGAATGTGACTTTGTTTGTTTGTTACGCTTTCACGCCTTAACTACCCGACCAATTATCATGAAATTTCGCATACATCTTGTCAGGATTACAGAAAAGAACAGAAAAGAAAGTACTGTTGCCGAGGGATAGAAATGTATTGACAAAACTATATTAACGCGAGCTAAGCTTATGGCAAAATTTAGTATCGAATAAAGATTAAAACTAAATACTCATCGAAATTAATCTTTATTTATAAAATAGCTGTTTTATACAGATTATTATTTATTTTACTATGAGAACTATTTGAAATATCATTTTTCTGACGTTTTAGCTGCTTTTCAGCTGCTAATATTTCGCGCAGTAGGTACCTGATCCTACAGAAAATCTCAGTTAAAATATTGTGTTTATTTCTGCGGTGATTTTTGTTCCAGGCTTCTTAGAAAGGTGTTGTTCTGCCAAAAACCAGTTCTGCTACTATCCTACATACAATTTTGTCGCTGCATGCAACGATAAGCTTGTCATCGAGACAGCCTGCCGAATATTCTAGAACGCAGCGCTGATTCTAACGATATTCACTAACGCATTTATGTTCGTCTTTGAACTCAAGATGTTCATCGCTGTTTGTGAGACGGAATAGGGCTTGCTCAAATTATCTCGAATTGGCGTAGTGGTTTAAATGGTCGCATTGTCAATATCACTGCACCGAGCTTACTAGGCTTTATAGGCAAGAAACAAAAAATAGTGTGTTCCACAAATAGTCGTTTCGTGAGTGGTTGATCTGTGTATCCATTGTTTGACTGATTCTAAAGTCCGGTGACACATAAATTATTCCTACTACCAGAGTTGTCATTTTTACCAAATAAAGAAAAATAACAAATATGTTGGCGTTTCGAGAGATTAATCCATCCATCGGCATACGGACTCAGGCGTTCAACAATGCTTTTTTACAGTTTCGAAATAGTTTTCTTTTTATGTATTTTGGCAAATAATGTGTGGAAAACGTGATTCTGTCCACCTTTAAATAATTTTCACAGCTGTCACAACCTAGATAGCGCTTACGAAGCAAATCCAGCTAAGTGAATACTACTGTGAATAATACTGTAAATGTGGTATATCAACCATGTACCTGTGCCGCTGGTCTGCTTGTCTGGTCGTCCAATGGTAGAATGGGGAAGGAGGAATGAAATTATACAGTTACTCTGCACACTCTCCGAAATGTATCCGATAGAAAACCGAAAGACTAGCAACGTTACAACGATGCTCCAAACTTTGGAGTCGTGCGTTGACCAGTTGGTCATCGCTAATATATTTTCCAATCTAAAACCTGTGTCGCGGGGCCTTCACAAACATTATAGCAACTGATAGAAAAAACGCCACTCTCAGGACAAGCATTCGTGGATCGCACACACACAATAAATATTTTGTCTCGTGTGGGATTCGTACCCACTCGGTTTAGTCTCAGTGGTGAAGCGACCAATCAAACTAATCTGTCATGTAGTCAAAGATCGTGCATGTAAACCATAACAGAACTAGGTGACATAAACATATAACCAAATCTTAGGCAATTCCACTTTTGGTCCTCCTTTCTCATGTAAGGCCCATATTATTCCCCTGCACGAGATATGCAGCCTATGCGAATTCAAAGGCATTGACCAGGCGACCGGGCTCTCTGCCAAGTCCCCAAGCGTCGTTGGCGTAGTAAAACATTTGGCCCAGGTATAAAATTAAAAATTAATCATATTTTGTAGACCCAGATAAATATCCAGAAACCAACAAAAGGAAAATGAGTGTAGCTGTTTTTTCAGTCCTTCCTAAACTTATTCTTTATTTTGTAACTTCTGCTCTCCGACAGTCTCGTAGGCGCAGCAGATATGGTCATCCTGTTGTGCATAAGGTATCAGGTTTAAAATTATTTATTTGATTTATTTATTAGGGATAAAAACAGTTATGCATTATCATTAACCTGATTAGCTTAAATAATTAAATAGAAATTAATGAGCACTCACACCGTTATCCACGTAATATTTAAATGTAAATGTTACGAATATACATACACGACAATGTAAACTAAGTTAAAATACTGTGTGAATAAAATTTAATACGAAAGGTAGAGTATCTTTATAATATAAAGATACTCTATTATTATTTATCTTTAAGCAGTTATTCATTATTAAAAAGAAAGCGTACTTTGTTAACAAAAAGTTTTTTTAATAATTTCTATGATATTATTTCGGAGTGTAGTAAATTACGTAACACAATGATCGCTTTGTGTTACTAAGTTTTACACGTAACATTTCAATTAAATTCTAAGTCCGGACTATAAGCATTTTATACCTCATTTATTTTTCTTTAAAAAAGCAAGTACCTCACTAGGAATAATTCCTGCGTCGCGAGGGACTTTACAAACATTCAAACAACGGACACAAAGAACACCGAGACTCGGAACAAACCTTTGTGGATCACAAAATTTTTTGCCCCGTTTGGGATTCGAACCCGCAACACCCGGCGCAGTGGCAGTGGCGAGGCGACCACTTAAACCACTCCGTGCAATTAATATAATATAAAATACATAATTCAAATTAGAAGAGATTAATATTTAAAATAAGAATGTGATGAAAGTGAATGAATAGGTAGTAGAGCCTGGGTGATTTCAGCTTGAATGGGCCGGCTCGACCGGGGAAGGACTACCCTCTCACAGAATATTGACGTGAAATACCAGTATTCCTACTGTTGTGATTCGTTGGGCGAGTGAGAGTGCCGGAGGCCCAATCACCCTCTTTCCCCCTTTCCGCTCCTTGTCCTTCCTACTTCCTTTCCTAAAGGGTTGGCAATGCGCAAGTGATGCCTCTGATGTTGCAGGCGTCTATAGGCTACGGTGACCACTTACCATCAGATGGACCGTATGTTTGTTTGCCACCTCAGTTGTATAAAAGAAAAAGCCAGAGAAGTGTGTCAGGATCGTAGCAAATGGAAATCCGTAGTCTCTGCCTACCCCTCTGGGAAACAGGCGTGAATCTATGTATGTATGTATGTATGCAATATTTAAAAAACCAATTTCATATACATATAACGCTGCTACAACGTCTATTATTATTATTTATAGGACAGCGTTTGAATCATTCAACAGTATCCTGGTTTTGCCGCCGTTTTAATAATACATCGTGAAACAGTTATATGAAATGGTTTACGGAAACATTGCACAATATGTGAGTATGTGCTACATGCAACGATGAATGTAAATAGTAAAAGTTATGAATGAGTAAAGTAAACTATTTATAAAAACAATCACCGTAAATACTGTCTCGCTAGCCCAGCACAAATGTGACTGCTGTGGATAGGATCTTGGTTTCGAAGCCCGGGTTGGCCAACAAAAATTATTAGGTTTTCCTGCCAAGAAATTTTCAATAGAGTTACGAAGTTGCCGATGTTACACACATCTGAAAACGTCTATTATTTTGATCACCTGGATAATTATGTGCGATTCTTTAGTCTAATGATCGCTTGTGAAAATAATCACCGGGTTGTTCATAGTCGACTTCATTTAAATTATTTTATTCTTTTAGTTTTAGTATCCTTAGCTCATCCATTGTGTAAAATGTGGAAAGCATACAAAGTATATTGGCCGAACCAGTGAGTGAGGCAGCAAGGTCAATATGTTGCCCAGTAGGTCGAGTGTTATTAATTTTTAGATTTTATGTGTTATTAATATTAGCTTAGGTTACAATGGGTTAGCATATTTCAGTAGCAATAAAAGTCTCGAAATTAAAATGAATAAAAAAAATCACCGGTTTATCTTTAATTCTACGCCTGATTCTGTCTCTGTTCGTTGCGGATTGGTGGTTTTATTAGGTTAAAATCCCACGATCGCCAAACCTACGTCATTTTAGCACAGCTATCTTTTTAACAATGATGCATACAATGCATGTATGTGAATAAATCTGTAATAGATCTAAGTTAAAATAGTAAACGAAATAAATAATTTAATAAATATATAAGACGATTAGTCAATTATTATTATTTGGTTTCTTTTCAGATGTGACAAATTAAACCATGTGTTGCTCTGTAAAACAAAGAAACGACATTTTAAGTTTATTTGTCTCTCTTTTGACAGTAAACAATAAATTAAATGATTTCTCCAATATTACAATGACATTGACTCAAATGTCAGCTACATAGGTTAAAAACCATAGTGCTGTTTTGCCAATCTTCGGTAGCTAGCCAACTATTGAGTCAGCTAAGACTTTTTCAAATATCAATTGTATTTGAAAAGCGCACCGTAATCAAAACATAAAGGGATCCTAGGCACCTCTAGGTATTCCTTTACAAATATATAAAAAACGGTATGCATGTAGATATGCACTCATAAGTTCTTAATTAGAGCCATTTATATACTTATATATATGGCTGTAATTAAGAACTAACTTTCTTTTCTTTTCTTTTTTTTTGGGACTACAAATAGGCTTAAAAGAGGCACCAAAATTAAATATATGCAATCCATTCTCATAACTATAACTCAAATTATTATTTTAGTTATTCCTGTCAGATCGAAATAATTATTTCCCATCTGTCCCCTGCCGTTTCTTCAGAGGGACAAACGAGAATAAAAAGGATGATAGATAGGATCTTACTCATAGATTACAGGGGGATAGATAATTTTTTTTTGACGTCTTTTCACCGAGGGGACAGATTAGGTGGACAGACAGGGTTAACCCAGATTTTTAGTACAAAATGTTTTCTTCTAGTGTTGGACGCCTATAATAATATAATAGTCCCACGTAATGGTGGCGAGCCTATTGATGTTTACCGGGCAGAGCTACTGACACTGTGCTGCTACTGCTAAAAAGATAAACTTAATGATACTGCTCGACCCGGGCACCAAAACCGGGACCTCATGCACATCAATTGCATACACTATCGCTGCGCCGCAGGTATATATATTGGCCCGGTTCCTATATATATAATACTAGATTTTCTAGTACCCATAGTACAAGCTGTGCTTAGTTTGGGGTAGATGGTGTTCTGTGTATGTGAAAGAATATGTTATTATTTTGCTCGCCGTTTCGGTCGCGTGTAAATGTAGGTTAGGTTAGGTTAGTACCAGTACTTTTTTCTGGGTGAACGGTACCCTATGTCCTTTTTGTCCCCCTGACAACGTGTATTCTAAATTTTATGACGATCGATCGAGTAGTTAAAGCGTGTAAGCGTGACAAACAAACAAACTCACATTCGCATTAATAATATTAGTTAGGAAATAATATTGCCTTACGTTTACGCGAATTGAAATTAAACTACTTTAGATGGATTTATTACGGTAAGGCCTTGTTTTAAGAAACGAGTCGTTTTACCAACAGACACGGAACTAATCGGACGAAAAATATGTCAGAATTTAACTATCTGGGCCTGACCATAATAAATCCGTCCAAAGTAGTTTAATTTCAATTCGCGTAAACGTAATACAATATTATCAATTTGTGAGCAAAGTCATTTGCCCGTACAACCTACATTGAAACAGCAAAGTTGTGTTTAATTACAATCATCGCACACTCGCAGTACCTCGGCGCTATCAAAATAACGTTAAAGTCGTACCGCTGTGTTTTATGAGAATAGTTTAGACATGAAACTAAGTGGATCGGACTGTCTTAGTGTTTAGGCGTAATGTTCGTAGTTTTGGATAGTAATAGATTTTGTTAATTAAATACTTTGTTATACATACATCAGGATTCTATTTCCTTGAAAGCATAGACAGAGGTGTATTTTAACAGCATTTCTTTTCGTTTATCTTTTTATTATAACAGATAACTCCGTAGCTTTTAGCTTTTGTCACGGAGGACTTGATAAACATTGAAACAACGGACAAAAAGAACGAGCAATCTTGGAACAACTCTATTTGGATCAAAAAATTTTTGTGCCGTGTAGTGATCCTAACAAGATACTCGGCGCAGTGGCAGTGCTAAGGCAACCACATAAGTAGCCACCCACATCCGTGCAGACAAATGTATCCTCTTAATATAAAATAATCATATCCATATATCCCCGAAACAGTGGCCAAATGCTTATTAGACCAACATTTTTCGCTTAGTCTTTAGATCCGACATAGCTTATTGATGTTCATTGCGCACTATTCCAAACTCCGTACTAACCTTGAGAATTTCTGAATAGACAAACCCAATAGCACTTCATCCAATCCGGCAATCGAACCCGAGATTTCATGTTCAGCAGTTGTATAGACCTCGCTACGCCATTGTTTACGCATACTACTTACTTATATTATACATATATTGGTACTTTCAATGTTTACCTTCCTTGAATATATTATCTGCATGGTCTGGCTAGCTTAAAGACTGTGCGGGAAATTATTTATTATTATTTTAACTAAGATTTGATTTATACCTTTTACAATTAATGAAGTTTCTATTCTAAAACGTATATTAATGAAGGCCCTGTCTTCTCTGGCGACATGAATTAAATATGGCCGGTAGAATTCAATTTCTCGCAACAAAATTCTTCTGACATCAGAACTATATTAATTTTAAGCTTTATCCTACTTACTAGAAAGCAACTAGTCTATACTAATATTATAAAGAGGAAAGATTTCATTTTTGTTTGTTTGTTTGTGAAGATTTAACTCAAAAACTACTCAACCGATATTATAAATTGTTTCACCATTAGAAAGCTATATTATCACCGAGGAACAAAAGTTATATATTATTTTATTTAAAATATAGTACTTTTACTAACACCTAACCGACTTTTACGCAAGCAAAGCCACGGGCAAATGCTAGTAGATTAATAAAATCGATGGTTGCCTTTTCATACTTAGTTTTCGTTATTTAGAATCTTGTCTAATCTCTATTCTTGTCATTACCAAGATTCTCTTTACGTAAGCTAGTAACCTGTTCGTATGTGTCATAGATAGATGTATATTATGTATCTCCGTATGTGTCATAGATAGATGTATAGTATACATCCTTATCCAAACATCCTAACTTTTATTATAAATGCAAATGTGAGTTTGTTTGTTACGCTTCAATTTGGTCGAGTGACCAATCATCATGAAATTTCGCATGCAAGAGCCGGGGGCACAGAAAAGGTTATAGGATCATATTAACGCGAGCGAGGCCGCAAAATCAAGTTGTGCGATAAATCGAACGGACATCTTAGAGCCTACGCTCATTACACGCGGGTCTTCGATAACTCACCATCCACTGCATTTCCCGTAACAAATGGATAAATAATAGAATCCTTGGAGCGTGCACTCTGTCTAAGACCGCAGTCGATTTATCTCACAGTCGGACACTAACTCACCGTGTCGGGTAGTGCGTCCGCTACACCGGACACTAAGGCCGGCTAGACCTGCCTTGTAGTATTGGACAAGGGAGTATGACTTATAGTATGTAATAAGTGAGTATATTTCCTTCGAATGATCTATGATATTGTTCTAGCTATCTAATCTAGTTTTGCCTGCGGCTTTGTTCACGTTGATCTTCTTCATTTATCTTTTAATAAGACAACTCCCGCATTAGGAATAAATCATGTATCGCGAAGGACAAACAACGGCCACAAAAAACATCCAGACTCGAAACAACAATTCAATTTGTGGATCACACAAATTTTTGTCTCGGGTGAGATTTGAACCCACAACACTGCGCGCAGTGGTAGTGGTGAAGCGAGCACTTAAACCACTACGCCATCCGTGCAGACCAAAATCCTCCAATTCAGATGTTGTCATTAATTTCTATCCCTAAGGAACGGTATTATTTTCTGCATGAAAGGTACTCTGTCTTTTCCTGTATCCCTGACAATGTGCATGCGAAATTTCATGATTATCCGTCACGTAGTTAACGTGTGGAAACGTAACAAACAAACTTACATTCGCACTTATAATATTAGTAAAGATGTCTTGGTGGCGCAGCGGTAGTAATTGCGACTACTGCGTGAGGTCGAAATCGAAGACCTCATCAATGTTTCCGTATTTTTACATATAGACAGTTGTCTTATGTTACTAGAATGTCTCGGTTGCGCAGTTCTAGTGATTGTGACTGCTGTGCATAAGGTGTCGAATACGATGCCCAGGTCGGGCAAAATTTTATTGGGTTTTTCGATAAAGAAATTCTCAGTTGCTGTACGAAGTTTGAAACTGTGCCCAGTAGCTGGCAATAACAATAAGACTATTACTAAGTACTTTTTGCGCTTCGCCTTCTTTCATTGAGAACAGAGACCTAAAGCCATATCTGTCAAAATGGGTGTGATACACCTCTGCCTAGCCCATAGAGGGTGTAGGCGTGAGTCTACGTATGGATGTTATATATAATAATAACATCAGCCCTGTATTAAACTGTCCCACTGCTGGGCACGGACCTCTTCTCAGTGTGAGAAGGATTAGACCATAGTCCACTACGCTGGCCCAGTACGGGCAGACTTCACATTTTTAGTGAAGATTATTGAGACATGCAGGTTTCCTCACGATGTTTTCCTTCACCGTTAAAGCAAGCGATAATTAACTATTTAATACGCACATAACTTCGAAAAGTCAGAGATGCGCGTCTTGGGATCGAACTCGAGACCGCTGCGTGGCAGTCGAAGGGTTTTTCAGGCTATCGCTGCTATAGGATGTAATAAGTTAATTCTGTTTGAAACACAATTCAAGACTCACATTCGCTATTTTATTTAACACTGGTGCACTAAATAAATTCTATTGCAAACACATTATGTAAATTGCATTCGCATCGCAACGTTTGACAACGTTATTAGTTTGGTCTCGTGAAATATGCTAAAATATACCAAGTTGTATAACTATATGCTTAGTAAAGGCAGATAAGTTTAAAGAATCGCTTGGTAGGGTAGAAGTGGGTTTCTTATTTTAATGTTCGTTTTTTTTTATACAACAAAGATGGCAAACAAGCATATGACCCACCTGATAGTAAGTGGTCACCGTAGCCTATAGACGGCTGCAACACTAGAGGCATCACTTGCGCGTTGCCGACCCTTTAGGAAAGGTATTGGGAAGGAGAGGGAGCGGGAAGGGGGAAAGAGGGTGATTGGGCCTCCGGCACTCTGATTCACCGGACGAAACATAATAGTACAAATACTGCTATTTCACGTCGATATTCTGTGAAAGGGTAGTCCTTCCCTGGTTGAGCCGGCCCGGCCCATTCATGCTGAAATCAGCGAGGCTCTACTACTCTCAAACAGTTAGTATTTTTAAGCGATGAAAACCTAGTGGGAAGCCATTAGACTGCCACGCAGAGGTCTCGACCTCGATCCCGAGGCACGCATCTCTAACATTTCGAAGTTATGTGCGTATTAAATTGTTAATTATCGTTCGCTGTAACCGTGAAGAAAAATATGATGAGTTATGTTTGAGAGTTTTCGATAATCTTCAAAAATATATGTGATGATTGCCAACCCGCACTGGGCCAGCGTGGTGGACTAAGGCCTAATCCTTCTTACAGTGAAAATAGCCGCGTGCCCAGCAGTTTGACGTTATAGGAGTTGATGCCTCTGTAGTGAATGCGACTGCTGTGCATGAGGTCTCGGGTTCTAATCCCGAGTCGGGCCAACAAAAAGTTATTGGGTTTTTCTGTTAAGAAATCTCAATAGCAGCCCGGAGTTAAGAATTTGGCGGTGTTAGACACCCCCGTGTCTCGGAAATCACGTAAAGCCGTCAGTCCTGAGCTCTTTCTCTTTCCGGTCGTGTCGGATTACTGTTCCATCGGATCATGAGAGTTAGGGAACAGAGAGTGCACTTGTGTTTGCGCACACACTTGTGCACTATAATACGAGTATATCTCGTGCGCAGATGGCCAGTCTCGGTTAAGACTGGTCGGCGCGCCGTGGCCGAAATTCGGTCTGGAGGACATTATTTTTATTATTAATACAGGGCTGATATAATAACAATAATTATATACCAAGTTGTTCAGTGATGGTAGATAAGTTTAAAGAATTGCTGGGTATGGTACAAGTGAACTTTTGAGTTTAAATATAAGTATTTTTGTGCCTTGGTGACGCAGCGTTAGTGAACAAGCTATCGTAACTATAATATTATAAATGCAAATGTAAGTTTGTATGCTTGTTTGTTACGCTTTTACCCCTCAAATCCTAGATCGATTGTCATGAAATTTCGCATACACGTTGTCAGGGTAACAGCCTGCCCGCCATCCGTTCAGCACCAGGTCCGAGAGGGTAACAGCCTGCCCGCCATCCGTTCAGCACCAGGTCCGAGAGGCGGCGTGCGTGTTCCCACGCGCGCCTCTGTTTCGTGTCCGTCTTCCCTCTAGGAGGGAGACAGTAGGAATTTTTATTTAGTGGTGACCTTAGGGTAGGTCTATTCGTGTAGTGGCCTGCCATTTCATACGGCGGGCCGAAACCTCGGCGGGGTCGCGACCGCATGTGTAAGTGATTCGCGCGGCACCGCCGATAGTGGTTTTCTCGAGGAACACCGTGGTAGGTTTAGTCGGTATTCCGGGAGGTACATTATTCTCATTCCATCTTTCTCTTTTACCCCGGCGAGTCCGACATAACCCCTCCGCCCGCCCCCGCGGAGGGGAATGCGTCAATGCATTTCCCCACGTAAAAATAAAAAAAAGGATAACAGTAAAGGATATAGGGTACCTTTCACTCAGAGAAAATTACTGTTACTAACATAACTTACATTTACGCGAGCGAGGCCGCGGACAAAATATAGTAAATAAATTAAACTACTTTATATAGATTTCATCGCGGTCGGTATCAAGTAGTTTAACTTACAGGTATTAAGTTCAATTACAAATACGTCATCAATCATAAGGTTTATGGTTGGCAGATGTATGGCAGGTGAACCACAGTACGTTAAACCGAATAATTGAAACGGATAGTGGCTGCCAATTCAAGCATAGAAGCCTTGTAATTGGGATACTAGTGAAGATGGATTGCTATCTGGGCTTGGATCTTCAATTATAATATCAAATTTGGAAAGCGGCGATAGCCAGCAAAACGGTTACTGGTAAGTAAAATGGATAGTCGATTCATATTATAAATAATTCAATAAGCGATCATTGAATTATTTATATGAATCCACTCTTTATTTTGCTGAGGGTCCGTTTTTCAATCGTGAAGCTTACCAGGGAAATATATTAGAAGATTCCTCTACAACGTTAATAGCAGCGATAGCCTAGTGAGAGACCGTTGGACTGCCACGCAGATGTCTCGGGTTCGAGCCTAAGACACGCACCTCTTACGTTTATAATAATAATTTATTTTCATAAAATGTGGTAGTTATAAAAGTAGGTGGTAAGTAATGATTGCTGAACACATTTCGCCATATTTAAACATCATGTAAAAATTTGTTTAAACGTGCATTTACACTAGTTTTAAATAGGAACAAGTACTATACACAATACCAATCACAGTTCATAGTACACTTTTCGAAGTTATATGCGTAAATAGTTAATTATCGCTCGCTTTAACGGAAAAGGAAAATAATATGAAAACCTGCAAGTCTAAGAGTTCTCCATAATGTTCACGAAGAAATGTGAAGTCTGCCCGCACTGGGCCAGCGTGGTGGACTATGGGCCCTTCTCACACTGAGTGACTGACACAGCAGTGGGACAGTTTAATACATGGCCGATATTATTTAATACAACATTTGCCAATTTGAGTAGAAATGGTCTCGGTTGACTCATATTTTAAAGAGGCACAAATAAGCCGTTTTATAGGAAACGGGATTAGTAACACAGTACCTACGTGTCATAAGCTTTGTTACCTATTCAAGATTCTTTTTGGATGCACTGTGTACGGCTCACCCTCAATTACGTAGAACCTATAACCAGCTGACAAAACGTGGGTGTAATAACCTATGCCTATAACTTGCGAGGTGATGTTTCAATACTCGATCAATATTGGTGTACTCATCAGTCACATAAATCGACATTCCAATACAGTATCGTCCAATTTTCGATCCGTGCGATATTTTTTTCGGTGATACATATCCCGCACTAAGCATTTTTGCGACGACCTTTATCAAACCAGGATCGTAACGATTGTAAACCAGCGGCCACCATTTTTAAAGGAGTTTTTCGGGTCCTGGAAAGTTTTCGTTATTTAGAAACGTAATAATATATAACATGAGGACGTGCAATTTAAAAATATAGGATGCCATTTTAAACTGGACAGTGTAGTGGTACAACATTTTTGTTTTATTACAGGTAGCTGAGAACCTTTTATTTCTAACATTTTGCCGCAGTAACATATTATTACTGTGGAAATACTCTTACAAGCGTTCTGTACAAAACAGACCAACCTTTTATAAGAAGAGTTACTGTTTATTTTATAGATACTAGTTTTTAACTAAGTTCACTCCCTTGCTCTTAAAGCTCTGGAAAATAATCTTTTCACCATTATTCTTTCTGACGGTCTCGGTGGCGTAGTGGTCAGTGTAACCGACCGCCACGACTGAGGTCGCGGGTTCTATTCCCGCAGAAGTCAAACATATTTTGTGTACATGGATGTTTGTCTTGGTCTGGATGTTTCTATTAATAATATGTATGTATTCACAAAGAAAGAAGTACATAATTATGTATGTTTATCCATTGTCTAGTACCTATAGTACAAGCTCTGCTTAGTTTGGGCTAGATGGTGTTGTGTGTATGTGATAGAATATATTTGTTGAAAATCCAGCGCCAGGCTTTTTAGCCTGGCATATGTTGAACTTTTTTAATTTATATCTATGAAAATACAATACCCGCACTAAGAATAATCCCTGAGTCGCGGGGGTCTTAACAAACATTTAAACAACGGACACAAAAAATACCCAGACTCGGAACAACCATTTGATCACACAAAGTTTTGTCCCGTGTGGGATTCGAACCTACAACACTCGGCACAATGCCAGTGGCGATACGACCATTTAAACCACTATGCCATCCATGCAGTCAAAACTAGGTCGAACTAGGTCCCATTTGGCTAAATTTATTTATTTTATACTAGATGTTCCCGCGGTTTCACCCGCGTTTATCGTTACTGCGCCGCCCCCGTGGGTCGTAGCCTATAGCTGTTATATAGCCTATAGCCTTCCACGATAAATAGGCTATCCAACACTAAAACAATTTTTCAAATCGAACCAGTAGTAATCACGCAGAATAAACCAGGAGAAACATCGTGTGTACTATGTCTGTAATGGGTAATTATTTTGCTGCGATTTTAAAACTGCTATATCTCCTAAGATATTCATTGAAATCGAATGATGTAAAGGGCAATTTTGTTTTAAAATAAATACTTGTGATGAATAATGTATTTATTTGGATAAGGATTAATATCATGTTTATAAAAATACCTTCGCAAATAATGCATTATTTTAGAACAAATTTCGTTAGCATAAAAATGGTTATAGTGAGCCAACCTTAAAAGATAGACATATGCTGTCGCGGACTTTTTTTTAGAACTTTTAAAGGGGAACAATTCTGTCATACATGATTTTTGCGAAACTTTAACTGTTTACGCAGCGCACGCAGCGGAAGCTCTCAAAAGGAAAAAAATACTCTCCGATTTTGAAACATTCTTCATTGGTGCTCCGCTCCTATTAATCTTAGCGTGATGATATATAGCCTATAACCTTCCTCGATAAATAGGCTATCTAACACTGAACGAATTTTTCAAATCGGACCAGTAGTTCCTGAGATTAGCGCGTTCAAGTAAACAAACAAACAAACAAACTCTTCAGCTTTATAATATTAGTATAGATTATATTTAATCTGTCAATGTCGTTTATGCTTAAATAAATAAATTGTCTTTCCTTCTTCTTTTCTTTCTTTCTCCTATTAAATTACCTACGCTGGACTACACTACTTACTTAGTATCAAGGAGTTCGCCTGCCCAACGAACCATTTTTATTGGTAAAAATGTTTGGTCAGTCAGGCGAACTTCTTACTAAATTGGTCTCCACATGAACAAAATTAGTCTCCACGAAAACAACTTATATTTTATGTCCACCCTAAAAGTCTATCCTAAATATTGGGCAATGATTTATTTAAACCGGATGAGGAGTTCTCAAGATAATTTCTTATATAGAAATAAACAAACGTTACCTCTTTATAATATTAGTTTAGTTTTAACACTGCCCCCGGCTTTGCTAGTACGTTATCTTTAAAACAAAGCCTTTGTTTTTCAGTATTTATATAGTCATGAAAGGATAAGCAGATGCATATTATACTTACAGTTCAACAAATATTCAGTAGTGAAATGCAATTATTATTGACTAATTATTTAGTTTATTCGATTGTATGTATTCGAGTAACAATGGTGAATAGTCCGTCCTTATCCCAAATCAAAATATTCTCTCTCTCTCTCTAAAAAACACATTTGCCTTTCGGTGTTGTCACGTTCATTATTATAATACTAGATTTTTCTCGCAGCTTCGCTTACGTAAATGTAAATTAGGTTAGGTTAGGTCAGTGATATTCCTTTTTCCTGGATAAAAGGTACCGAACCTATGTCCTTTTCTGAACCCCTGACAACGTGAACGAAATTTCATAAAAATCGGTCGTAAAAAAAGTCGTAGGATCGTAGTTAAAGCGTGTAAGCGTAACAAGCAGAACAAACAAACTGACTCACATTCGCATTTATATTATTAGTTAGCAGTTAGCATAATAGCAAAACCGTAATTCAAAATTAAATGTAAATCGCAAATGATATGGACTACCTTTGTTTATGTAGAGTGTTCTCCAAGTATAATGCATCTGTAGAGTTATCCTTTCTCCAAGGACCTTTTTGTGTTGCATCAACATTCCTGCGTAAGTCTCCCAGAGGACTGAAAAGCTTCTGCAAAGATGAAACTTTTGTATAGGTCAGACTGGACTTACTCTCTTGGGTGCTATCGTTGTTTAAAATTGTGTTGCAAAACTATATATTATGTAGATCTATAATAAAGAGATTGCTTATCTTATTTTTGCTTGTTTGGACGCACTAATCTCTTGAATTACTAGTCCAATTTGAAAAATCAGCTTGCATTAGTAGACCGTTTATGGTATATATAAATCACTATAGACACACACTATCCTAACTAATATTATAAGTGCGAATGTGAGTTTGTTTGTTACGCTTTCACGCCTTAATTACTCGATCGATCATCATGAAATTTCGCATACATATTGTTAGAGGAACAGAAAAGGATATAGGGTTTCATCCAGATATAAAGTACTGTTACTAACCTAACCTAACCTAACATTTACGTGAACCAAGCCACAGGCAAAACCTAGTACACTGTAAATCTACGTGAGCGGAGCAGTTTTCCCAAAGCTGTATTGGTAATGCTCTGTGTCAAGCTTACAAATCTCAAATATTATACACAACTAAATTTCGCCGATTCTGGTCAAATTTTCAGAATCCATGCCGATATTAAGATTATTCTAAAAAAATATATTAACAACTTGCTCTACAACAATTTTCCCTACCAGAATCGAACATCGGACTGATTAATTAGCCGCAAACTTACGCGCAAAGTACCAACAAACCAAATAGACTCAATATAAATGTAATGTAACGAAAATCAATGAAGCAAAACAGCAATTTGAAATCCTTAGTTTCTGCCATCCCCTACGTAAAATAGAATAGATACTTTCTGTGTAAGTATTAAGAATACAGCGAACAAATCTTAAACGCTCCTAATTACCTTTAAAATACTTAATCTTACGTTCCTTTCTTCCATTTACCGTTAACTATCCAAATAAAAACACAAGCAGTCTCCAAAAAATAAAACATTCTTATCACGAACAGCCGTAGCTATGTGCAATTGGTCGTGCAGCTAAAACAATATTAATGGGCGACGTCTGGCGAGCTGCCAATGCCGCATCGCCATGATTTAATTTCTGAGCACTGATGGAGGGTAGACGGATAATATTGAATTAAACGTCAGCTTTGCTTACTACTTGTTTCCGTTGCAGGCTAGTGGAAAGGATTGCTTTTTAACCATTTATTAATATAGATTTTGATGGAACTCATAACATAAGCTTAACTTGCGCTTATTTTGCTACAATGATTAGCCACAAGTGTAGTATATTTTACAAATATACTTTCTCACGTCTATATGGGGTAACTAGCTGCACTCCGCGATTTCACCCGCGTATGTCTCGATGCCGTGGGAATATCGGGATACAAGGTATCCTATGTGTTAATCCAGGTGTCCAGCTACATGCTAAGTTGCATCGCAATCGGTTCAATAGTTTTTCGTGAAAGAGTAACAAATAACCATCCATCCATCCTGAAAAACTTTCACATTTATAGTATTAGTAGGAAGAACCAGACAGAAGTGTTAGGTCACACCACGTAATGGTAATGTAGGTATAGATATGTGGATTGGATGGATGCCGTCCACGTAACTAGAGTTTCGTAACCAGTTTCGATGGAGACTTTTTCTTATTTTTACGATACCAGTTTTTAACAAGGAGTACTATCAATTATTACTTTATATAAAATTGCTCTTTATATCATTTCAATAAAACATTTTAATGAATACTTTAAGAAGCTATTACAGATTAAAAATAATAATAATAATAATTTATTTCCATACCAGATAAGGCACAATGTACATAGATTCTTAAAAGGTACATACAGACTGGCAAATTAATAACAAAATGTTAAAACCGCTGCTTCCTACGTGCTTTAAAAATATTTTTTTTACGTGACTGAAGGCGAATGGCTAGTTGTTTCAGGTAAGGGTAGCTAAAAGTTAATCCATAAGGGCAAATTTGCTTAACGCGGTGGCTAATGGTGACCAGTAATTTTTTTAAATCATTTATAGCACTTGTTCATTTGCTTATCTATTTCAATATACCTACTGTTTACAAACTCAAAAAGAAAGCCACATAGAAACTGGTTACGAAACTCCAGATCTGTATACGGCTGAATGGTATTCTTTAATCGTAAATGAATGAGTAAAAGAAAGAAAAGGCACTCCATTGAAACTGGTGACGAAACACCAGTTACGTAGACAGCCAAAGGGAGAATGGCAATAATCAGCACAACTATGATCGCTTATTGCAAGCAATCACAAGCTATGGTGATTGCTTACCGTCAGGTCGGCATAACTTCGTATTCCATATTTGCTATATAAAAATACTATATTCAGAAGCAGACCAGATGCCTAAACATTTGGGGCAACTAATTGTCTAACGGCCATTACAGCGATTGAGGATGATACCCTTCGAATGCAATAATGTAATTGACATTCGTTCTATTTAATTCCAATCGCTGTAGGCATTAATCTACATGTGAGTGTGTTTGTTCTCTCTTGTTGTATTGAACCTATCTATTTATTTGGTGCGTTCGATATAACAAGAATCAATAGCGTCGCTTAGCATAGGTACTAGCGATGGTCGATTATAGATTAAATACTCGTAACTTGAAGCAAATTAAAAATATCTAAATATTCGGTACTGTGATTACGTAGTAGCTCTTTGCGAACAAGAACATCAATACTGTAATTCCATTAAGCATGTGGCATGAGGTCATGACACGTAAGCAAAATTAGGAAGAAGGAAAAAACAACGATTCACTGTCGCCTGAGGCCGTATTAACAAAATCCACCATCACAACTTACATCGTCGTGCCAACGAATCAAAAGTTTAGATTTTTATGATTGGAATATACTCAGTAACATAAAATTGATCTACATTCGAAAGCCGCATCATACAATTATCGAATAGTAGAATTTCCTTTTTCTTGCCAATTGTATACACCGATTTTCTTACAGAAGCATCTGCCGCAATTAGTAGTTTGTGTAGGCGTCAACGCCTACGCCACGTAATAGGCATAAATACAGACCACTGCTCACTCAAGGAACACATTTTCAACATTGATTAACAGACAGCCCCCTTAGTAGAATCTGTATGGAGACCGAGATGGGACCGGCTTATATGTTATTATTATTATTATTTTGAAAAAGTTTTAGCAACTGAGTGAGGCAAGGCTTCTAAACAGACCCTTCCTCTATACGCTACTCAAGTTTATGATATAGCGTTCCCACTCACCCAACCTTTCGGTTATATAGTGAGAGCAAGGCTTCTGAACAATAAAAAAGGATGCAGTAACTGCTGAGCAACATCGGTCACTTATTGTTTTATTGTACAGAACTAATAGCATGGCAGGAGTAACTGACCACCTTCACGCCACTTATGCACAATGGCCCAATAGGGTAGGTTATTTATTTAAACCAATAGTTACATTAGCCAAATTTTAAAATACTAAGAGTTTTAGAAATTTACTTAAGATAATTACGACATAAGCATTTCATAGCAGTGTTGTCAAATGGCAAAAAAGGATGCACGATGCAAATTATCACGTAACCGTTATTTAACCACAGTTGTGTGAGAGAAATAACGAGATATCCCCAATACAACTACGATTTTTCTTATATCCAAATTTTCACATTAATTACTCCCTTATTTTGCAAGTAATTTTGATACTGTTTGCATAAAACCTATTCATTGGAAAAATAATACACCTACAGTAAAATAAAAAGTATTATTGTAGTATTATGTGATGCGTATAAGCACGTAGCTCTAGCGTGGGCGTCACCCTATGAAACGTGCCAGTTATAAGCTATAGGGTATCGAAGCTAATATCAACGGGAACGCGGAAAATAACACTTTTCTTTATTGTATTCGTATATTAATACTTTTTGTTCTATACATAGATGTTATCCGTGTCAGTTCTATGAATATAATTATTATTGATTGGCTTTCGTTTTTAATACTGGCCAGTTAGAAGTTGGATATCACGCATTCGGTTTCGAATTCCAAATTTGAATATATGTCTGTTATTTCAAAAAGATGACAGGTTTCATTTGTTTTCGCACCACTTGTTTTTTATGATATCACCGTTTTTGTTAAAATATCGGCGTTTCTGTGAAAATATTAGCAATATGTTTTTATTTACGGATGCGAATTCCGTTTGTTCGGTTTAATATAGATATATAGGATACCTGCTAGCTATTAATTATTATTACGGATGGCGTAGTGGTTTAAGTGGTCGCCTTGCCTCTGCCCCTGCACCGAGTGTTATGGGTTCGATACCCTTACGGAACAAACATTTGTGTGATCCACTAATAGTTGTTCCGAATCTGAGAGTTCTTTGTGTTCGTTGGTTCAATGTTTGGAGAGTTCTCACAGGTATGAATATATTTATGCCCAATCAATAGTAGTTGAAAAATCGAGGTAGTTTATTTGGATTTTATTGCAGTTTTTTTAAAAACACAACTTTTAAATTGACTAGTGTTTGTCCAATTGTAATTCGAGCAAAATAATCATTATTGAAAATTGAGGGAAAGCTTATATTTTACATATCGCCGACAATTAAATAAAGAACGAACTTAACGTTACGAACACTAGGTTCGTCAATAAAGAAAATCGTTTAACAAACAGAGAAGAAAAAGGTACTGGACTGTTTTGTCTTTGCCTATTTATAAACGAGCAAAGGAATTAAATATGGAATGAATGCCGTTCGAATAACATTAATACCATTACTATTTATTTGGTCAACGGTCGGCGGGCTCTTCACTTGATTATACAATGTGAAAAAAACTTTCTACGAGATGCCAATGTATACTTTTGTCATTGAGCTTTCAACGAATGCACGATTGCGACTCGCTCCGTTTGCAGTGTCAAAGAAAAATCGAACAAGTTCTCACCTCGGCGCCAAAAGGACTCGTCGAGCGATTTTTTGTTTTGGTAACTCTTTGTCACCGCTACAAAGGAGTGGAGTGAGAACACTTTCCAGCGGTGACAACTATTCGTTGTATTATGACACGAATCCATTGTCTTTTCTGAACGGTTACTACTTTTAGGCTTTAGATTTTTATATAGAATGGTTTCTGTCAGCGACTTCGCTCACGCATTGATGTATTGCTAGGTGACGGGTCTTACTCACGATAAAGTTTTTAAAGGTAAAAAATACCTATTGATTGCACGACATTTCGAGTGAGACCCGATACGTAGCATTATTTAAAGTATGTACAAATCGCGATAGTCGAAAAACGTTTATATACATTAGTTTCTGTCAGGGGCTTGGGTTACGCATTGGTGTATTTAGGGTTATTTTCCAAGGGGACAAGAAGGGGCGTGATAAATTCAGCATAGTCGCAGGTGCAAGGCGACCACTAAGCCTTATAAGCGATAGTGTTGAATGTAGAACCTTAGAAATCGGGGTTAAGCACCAGAAATTTCTAGGGTGGACATGGTTCTACGTGATGAATGCGCGAGCGATCCGTGCACCTGGTCTATAAATCGTGAGAAGCAACATTGCGGTAGGTTTAATTGGATCCGGGACTTTTGATTTTTCCCGGGTGAGCCCATCATGACCCCTCTGCCCACCCCGTGGAGAGATATATGTAAATGCTTAACTCCACCTAAAAAAAAAGGTTGTCATAGTCCACCTAACCTCTCTCATACACGCTGGTATATAAGAGAGGTTGTTGCGCTTGCAAGGATCCCACGGGCACGCATACAAGGATAAAGTATCCTATGTGTTATCCAGGACTTGGTCTATCTATTAGTACTTAGTTTCATCAAAATCCTTTCAACAGTTTTTTTTTATTCAACTAAGGTGGGGCAAACTAGCAGCCAATGGACGCCTGCAACACCAGAGGCATCGCTTGCGCGTTGCCGAGCCTTTAGGAAAGAAAGTGGGAAGGAGATGGAGCGTGAAAGGGGAAAGAGGGTGATTGGCCACGTGATAGAGTAAAAAATACCTTGATAATTTTTATTTCGATATGCAAACCTGTGGCAATATCGCGGGTGATGCTGCGGGCAGAAACAAGTAAAATCCTAACTAATATTATAAATGTGAATGTAACTATGTTTTTGTTACGCTTTCACGCCTTATCTACTTAATCAAAGATCATGAAATTTCACCTGCATGTTGACAGGGGTACAGAATAGTACATGGGTACTTTCATTCAGAAATAAATACTGTTACAAACATAACCTAACCTACATTTACGTGAGCGAAGCCGCGGCAAAAATCTAGTATAATCTATGCTGCAGTGCAGTATTAACGTTATTACTACTGAGTTAACAATTATGTAAGTTAAATGTATCCGCAATAACATACGTGCTTAGGGCGCAGCTACGAATGTTTCTTTATAAAATTAATTCCTATTTCACGTTATGTCTTAACGAAACAAGAGTTAAACATTGTTTCACCATAATTTGCAGCGGCAGCGGCAAAACAGAAACCAAATGTCGGGGTTAATGAAATCAAACGTCAGGGTTAATTAGCGTGAAAGGGGTACAAAGCAAAAAAATGGTTATGTTTGCTTTACATCAGCCGTCTCTATAAATATGATGTTTGTTGTCCTTCAGTCAAACGTGGATACATGTAAAATTGATTAGTAATAGTTACACATAAATGCAATAATAATACATTATTTGTAAACTTCTAAATTTTGTCTCGTGGCTTAACCTTTGGAATGTTCTACGAATCATACAAAAAAAAATGCTTCCGTTGCGCGTCCTGCCCTCTACGGGGGAGTCAACGAAACTCGTGATTGGTCGCGAAAAAAATACCAAAGATTTCCTTGACTCCCCCGTAGGGGTCACGGACGCTCAAGGCAAGCATTTTTTTTTGTATGGGTCATAGAACATTCCTTAGGTTCCACGAGACCAAATCTAGAAATACCTCATTGGCATGTTTCTACAGAATATACCACGGGGAGTGCTCTGAAGAGTTATTCCACCTTATCCCGCCCTCCCCTTTCCTATCCAGAACAACACGTGCTGGGCTCAGATGCCATCCTTACACGGTAGAGTCGATTAGAGCGCGTACCAACAAGTTTGGGTCCTCATACCTCTGCCGAACGACCAAGGCATGGAATTCTCTGCCAAGGCACGTGTTTCCTTTTTCCTTCAATTCCTTCAATCCTGGGTCCTTTAAGCGGGGCGTGAAAAAGCACCTTCTCAGGCCGTCAAAGAAGAGACCTCAACATCATCGCCTCGGCTACTATGAGGGCGGTGTGGAGGCCACTGCTCTTAGACCACACGACTGCTTACCATCAGGTGGAGTGTGGTCATTTCAACGAGCACAATTTAAAAAAAATCTTGAGATCACTGGTTATTAGGTATTACGTGCAAGATTTAAAGCATAAACTAACTTAACCAATATTATAAATGCTTATGTGTATTTGTGTGTTGATTTTACGCCGTAACTACTTGGCTGAACATCATGAACCTGAAACCAGAAAAAAAGTACTGTTTCCAAGAGATAGATTCTAGACTAACGCGAGCAATGCCACGGGCAAAATCTAGTGTATATATAATATATAACTCCCACCCAGTTTATATGTCAATATAGGTGTAAATGGTTGCGCATATACAGGGTCTCCCAGAATATGTGAATCAAATTGTAACGGAAGATTCCTTAGGATTCTTTAAGATTCCTTTGATAAAGGAAATTTGATAAATAAAAAAAATTAAAATTACCCTTAGTGTAAAAATAAAAATATCAAAGTTTTGAAAAAAGTACGAAACGCACCAGAATAATGCTGCGATTTCAATACTAGGGCAGTTTAAAAAATCGTTTGTAGTTTGACGGATCAATCAAATAATAATCGTGAAAAAAATAAAATAAGCCATAAACGAAGCACCTGTAATTAATTGAAAGTCTGAAAAAGTCGTACTTTTTTAAAAACTTTGTTTCTTTTTATTTTTGATGTATTTGACTGTACTATGTTCTGTTTTGTGTACCTTTAATAAATAAAATAAATATTGCTGGGCACCTGTCTCTTTTTATTGTGAGAAAGCCACTGCTAAGTTAGGGTCAACCGTGCTGCTGCCCAACAGCGTAACTGACGTCTCAGTCACTGTAGGAGGAACTCTTTGTTTTGCTTTGCTATTTACTGTAAAATTGAACATAAAATGATTTTAAGCGAGCGTATTCTACACAAGTTCCTGTAATAAAATCCCTATAAACGCTTATACGCGCTAGATGCCGCAGTAATGACATTAGAGGGAAATTAACGCGACAGCCAATCCTATTAGTTGCCGTCGTCCCTAGCTGTTGTTAAAAGTTATATACATACGTTCATACATAGTCTCACGCCTATATCCTCAAAATGGTAGACAAGTCACACAAATTTCGTTAGCCATTATACATATTATAGTTTTAAATCCTACGTAAAGGATGTTTAGGAATCTCAATAATAGCTCGGAGTTAGGAAGTTAGAGATGTTAGACACCCCCGTGCCTCCAACAGCTATTAAAGCCGTTGCTCCGCTGATCTCTCTCCAGTTGTTAGAGATAGCCGTCACATCAGATCATGAATTTTAGGGAACAAGAGAAAGCACTTGTTTTTGCACACACGTATGCACTGCATATCTCCAGCGCAGATAGCCAGTCTCCATTAAGATTGGCTGCCGTGACCGAAATACGGTCTAGAGGATGTCCTCTAGACCGTATTTCGGTCACGACAGTAAGTAATAATGTTATTATAAAAATTTCCAGACTCCGAGTTGCTACTGAGAGTTTCTAAAAAAGATAATCTGATAACAGTTTGCCCGGCCCAGGAATTGAGCACGAGACATAGTGGTGTCTCCTTCGCCGCGCCTTTTATTTCTTTAATATTATTTTTAAAATACAACTGTTATGATAAATAATAAACAAAAATTAATTTATAGTACTACTAGGACACGCTTTGCTTTGGCTCAGTTTGATCCTAACTAATTTATTTTATTTTATTTATTTAATAAAGCTTATACTATCTTTACAGGACAAAAACTTAATGCGATTGTTCAATATACTTATTTTATTTAATTACAATAGCAAATAACCGCTAGTGCTAATCTGTTAAATTCACTCAAAGTACAAAATTAAACGGATAAGTCTCATTTGTTGTGTATGAGATTGAGAAAGCGAAGTGCGCGCGTCAGAGGCGACTCCTTGAGCAGGTTTGTTCTTGCCCTCGGCACTTCCAGCTGCACCTAATATTATAATTGTTTTATTTTGTTCGTTATGTTTTCACACCCCCCTAATTACGCGACCGATCGAAATGTTGCATACACGTTGTCAGAGATACAGAAAAGGACATAGGGTACCCTTTATTCAGGAAAAAAGACTTTTCCCGAGATATAGACATATTATTTTATTGACATGTACATTAACGCACGAAGCCGCGAACAAAATCTAGTATTAATAAAAAGGCAAATGGTAGTGATTCCAGTAAGAACTTCGGGTTAAAACTATATAAAAACACTCTTATATAGAAATGGAACGTTGTGTAAAAATTACAAGTCAATCCATCGTCTACTTTTTAAAGGTTTGTGGTCACAAACATACGAAAGCTGATTTATTGTATGCACTATATTGCTTTTGCCCGCGGCTTCGCTCACGTAAACGGTTCGATAAGTAACTACTTTCTAACCGTTTACGTGAGCGGTTTCTGGTTAAAATGTACCCTATGTTCATAACTGATCTCCCGACAACGTGTGTGTGAAATTTCACGATAATCGGTCAAGTGGTTAAAGCGTGAAAGCATAACGAACAAACTCACGTTCGCATATTTTATAATATTAGTTAGGATAAAGATATTTGAAATCCAATATTGACTGTCCTATTTCCGATGTGTGTAACATAGCAGCCATGATCGGTGTAGGGATTTGGCAGCGCATGACGGGTTCGTTCGTTTTAATTGAGTGTCAGTCATTTCTACGTTAGACGTCGAGTATGATCCACGTCGTCAGTTACCGATAAACAACGATATCTGACGACAGTATCTTGTCAGATAACATCCGTATTCTCGGATGTAAGGTAAATGGTGGTGATATTCTGTTTGAAATTGAATGGGCTGATTTATTTCCAATATCCTGATCCCTTTACTTGCTTGCGTACCGATACTTTAAATGTGAAAGTGTTCTGTTGGTTGATTCATTATGCACACAAACACGGATCAACATGATTTTTGTACAGATTCTATAGGCCGAAAGACATGACTACTTTTTTAGGTAAAACGTACAATACCTGTGAAATAGATTTAAGAACCAAGGTAGCAAAGCCGCAGTGCAAAGTTAGTTTATTTTTTATCTGTTTGTTTAGAGCATTAGGTCCTAAAGTGGTCCAGGTGGATCCCAGGGGTCCACGGGAGACTCGACGGGGTCTACGTTGGCGTGACAAAAAATGGGGGTTCACAATTCGTAAGCGGGGGTCCACGACTGTTCGACAAGCTCAGTGACTGTTACTTGTAAAAACTTGCATATTCCATATTCAGTACCAGTGGTTTTTCGATTTATCGGTAGAGAATTACTAAAAAAAAATGGACAGCCTGCCTACCGTGGTAGGTTTAGTCCCGGAAATTGCTAAAAAAAGTCAGCCTGTAGAGATTTCATCAAAATCTCTTATTTGCATGAAATTGTTTAGCTGCAGGGGTCCACCGGAACCAGCATAATTTTGAAAGTGGTCTATGAGAAAAAATGTCTATGAACCTCTGAGTTAGAGACTCCTGTGGGAGAAATAGACATAGACTACAGTTTTCTATATGCTACCATACTAGTTCTGTTGATTTATTCACTGGCATCCCATCCTTTAAATATTTCTGCACGTTCGGTTTAGAATATGATTTAATTGTCATTTTTTAAATCATAGAAGACTAATTGATGCCATTAATTTCTTAAGGAACCGATAATACAAGAGTATTATCGGTTTCTTTTTGAGTTATTTTTTATATTGAATCATAGAATTCGACATAATTTTTATTTAACCCATTACCGCCCGCCGTACTCACGTGGGTACTCATATTGATGAAATATTATATCGAATGCCGATATAATATTTTTATTAACAACTAGACATTGCCCGCGGCTCCGCTCGCGTAAAAGTAGATTATGTAAATTTTTTATCTCTCGGGAATGGTATTTTTCCTGCATGGAAGGTACTCTGCCATGTGCTTTTTTGGACCCCTGACAACGAGTATGCGAAATTTCATGATGATGGGTCAAGCAGTTAAGGCATGAAAGCGTAACAAACAAGTAATTTAACAAAGAAACTAACATTCGCATTTATAATATTAGTTTACATTGTGGTACTACGAAAACTATGACACCAAACCGAAGAGATTTATGTCCGAGTTTTATGTTTCCGAGTCGCTCTACTGGATAAAATAAGATCGTCTAGTCTAGTACTTCCACATTCATATTTATGGTATATCGTTTCATGATGAATCTTTTTTCGTCTATTGCTTTCATTGTGTGCTTTTACATCATGAAAAGATGAGTATTATGTTAAATGAATATTATGTTTATCTTATCTTATACGGGGGCCAGTCAGTGCAGACCAGCGACCCTTCGACCCAGTGGGATCTTTTGTGTCGGCACCAAGATATATCCTTTAGCTATCTCCTTATGAATTTACTGCAACAGCCGCAGCGTACACTTTAGAGGGACAAGCCTGAGGTCTTCGGGGTTTGGATATGCCAAGCCTATCAGACCCATCCTCAATCCAGCCAACGCGTCACATTCACAGAGTAGGTGCGATATGGACTCGTTCTGTTCAGCACAGGCTCTGCAGAATGAATATGTTACTATAATTTCCAGAGTTCAAAAAACATTTTACTGTCATTCATACGTCGTGTGTTAGCTCGGAGCAAAAGTCAAACAACTTATATATTGCATGGAGATGCAACGGAAGTTGTTTAACTTTTTGCGCCTTTGAAAACGCCAGCTATGAATGATTTCCATTTTCACAATCTCATATTTGTCCTCATTAGGTTAAAGGTCCTTGACCTCTACGGCACAAATATGCAAATTTTGTCGCATTTCTTATTCCAGTAGAAGTTGATTGTCTACCTATTAGAACCAATATGTGGAACGATATCAAATAAAAGATTTCTCTGCATACTATAGTCCGCTCGTACTGTTATTCGTTTTCCTCTACCGTTAACGTGGCATTAGATTTATGGATTAATATCCTTTATATAACCGCTGTTTATATCGTGGGAGACATAAACATGACAAGTAGATTTCTGGAGAAGTATTAATTTGTAGTCAATATTTTGCATACGTCATAAGCTCATATTCTCATTAGTGGTGTCTGTTGTGAGTATTCCAAGTCTTCATTCTATTGAATGAAGACTGTAATGGATATTTCTAGTGACAGCGTCTATATTTAAAGCATTTTAATATTGTGTATTTTCTTTTTTTATACAATAGGGTAGCAAACGACAGTCTGGTAATATAAGTTGGTGGTTTGTGATATCAGAGGATCACTTGCGTGTCTCTGACCCTCAGGAAAAGAGATTATGAATTGCAACTATTGAATATATATATATATATATATATATATATATATATATATATATATATATATATATATATATATATATATATATATATATATATATATATATATATATATATATATATGTCTGAGATGTATTGTTCTCTATGGCAACGTCAGTAGTGGTTGCGGGTTTAGTGGGCGTTATCTAGGTAATATGCGAGCACAAAACACAACGATGCCGGTTTTACACTATTTGTATATAGAATAAACAGTATTTTCACTTCACAATAATGTCGAATGAAAAATAACAGTTAAGACCGAGCAGTGGGTTCAGGGCACTGATCTTACTTCTTTTTACACAACTCACAACTCAACGTTCCGACTCGATCAGTCGCTATCGCTCAAATGTGTCTCAACAACTGTCGGCCCTCCTAAAGTAAAGATGGCGCCTCGACCCCACTCAAGCACGCGCTCTGCTCTGATTGGTCGTTACGTGAATTACAATATTCATAACTTTTATTGGATTAATAATGTTTATGAGCTATAGAATAATTTAACAAATCAAATTAAATTAAGACATTATCACATATTAGACAATTTATATTGTGAATTATACGTGTAAATAACAATCAAGCCGACTCATAGCTTCCTCCGACATATATATATATATATATATATATATATATATATATATATATATATATATATATATATATATATATATCAATGATGCCAATAAATGGAATAGGTATTTGAGCCTGCGAAACTCACACTTACCGGTCGTAACGGAGTAGCTATTACTACTCTTACACCAGTTTCTGTATTGCAAGTATTGGCCCGGTTTTTAGGAATACTGCCATAACCAACTCTTTTAATATTAATGAACCAGAACATTTCTAGTTAATGTTCATTAAACACAAGGTTCAGTAAATATTCATGGACTTAGTCTAGACTGAACAATGTCCAGTTTTAGTTTTTAGCCTGAATATACGCCATCATCCAGTTAAATGCACTTTCAACAAAATTTCTAGTTTGCCACGCTAACTAAATTTATTTTGGACGCTGTACAGGTATACCTATAATTTAGTTTTCGTGTTTACCACAAGTTTTAAACAGCTAGTTTTAGCGACGGTTGGCGTATGCTAAATAGTTTAAATAGTCTTCAGAGATATATTAAGGTCTAGCCGAAATTGTAGAAGCAAGTGATTTTACGTTGCTAACTTACTTTGTTTATTAATATTTTAATAATATATTTTAACCACAAGTACCTTTTATAAATTTTGAATCAATATACGCAAGGCTCTGCACAAATATTTAGTTAAAGTGTTGTGCTATTCTGTAAACACTCATTTCGTACGTGTACGTTACGTTTCTTGATCAGATCGGAGACGTTCTGGATAAAGGCCAGGTTAAGAAAGAGCATCTTAAACCGGCCAGCGTGTATGAGGAATGTTATGAAAGTGAATGAAGCCAGAGAAGTGTGTCAGGATCGTAGCAAATGGAAATCCGTAGTCTCTGCCTACCCCTCTGGGAAACAAGCGTGAATCTATGTATGTATGTATAAATAACTATTTATTTCCCGACGTTTCGACCGATATGCATCGATCGTAGTCACGGATTGACTCCTGGTAGCATTGTATAGCTGAATCTATTGATTATGAATTATATATCTATAATAGACGTCACCTTCTTTGATAAGCGGATAAGCAGAGTGTTAGTTTCATGACATGTTACGTTTTTGTTAGCTAATGGCAAAAATTCTTATAAGTCAATTTAATAAACGTTAGCTCTACATAAGATTATTCATTAAACTGACATATAAGAAGTTTCTTGTTGTTGATGTAAGAAACTTATTAGTAAATTCTTCAAATTAATTTGGAGTACCCCAAGTAGCAGGCTATATTATCTGTTGGTAAATTAAATTTGCAGTATCCTTTACAGTATCGATTTTATAATAAACTAACACAAGTAGCAAGTTGACCCGGAGCAAACCGCAGGATACTGAAAGTTAATATTTCAGAATATATTATGAGAACGGGTCAAAGTTTCAATTAGCTGGCTATCTCTAACGGTCGCCGCGTTGCTCGGACCACAAAACTCAGCTCTACCACAACTACAGTTAGGTGGCGACCGCACAACTGCCCTCTGCTTGCATATTCATCCACACGTCTTCATAAAAAGCCAAGTCTTATAACTTTTAATTGGATATCTCATTAATTTAAGTCCACTTGCTAATGAAGTGAAAAAGTCATTTGCATTTAAGTTTTATTTTTATAGTAACTTTGTGTGAAATAATTAATTCTAATGAACTGCGATTAAACTTAATTAAATATCAAGAAAGCGCGTTGTTTATAAATAGAACTGCTTATTTAAGGGTTAATTTAGTTACCTGCTATTCAACCGATATATACATATGTATCAAATCATTGTTTATGTCCACTGATTGCACAAACGATAAGTCATTTTAGTTTTAGTGTGTAGGTTGGGTGGACAAGTATGTACGCTTGTAGTCCCATTAAAAATATGCCGCTGTACTGCTAGCATAAGGGACAAAGGTGTCTGGTCTTTCAAAGACAATACGCCGTCTCTTCAAAGAGCCTAAACGTTTTCACATGGCGAAGACACAATATTAAGCTGTTTAGTTGCGATCTTCTTTAGAGTAAGAGTATAAACCAAGCTGCTATAGTTTCAACTTCAAATGTAAATATGTATTGTACAGTACCGTACTATGTTTTATATGGTCCTATTGAAAATGGTTTTTGTTTTTATATGCTCTCTACTCGATAAAAGTTGTTCCTTTAGCACATTTGCGCGTTGCGGACCCTTAATAGCAAGCACCACGGTGCTGCCAGCGTAGAGTAGAACGTGAGCTGTTTTTATACCGACAAAGTTCAATGCAAAATAATTCGTGCCGGATTTTAACATATTTCAATAATTTATTTATATATGATTACGGATATTAAAACATTTGTTAAAAGTACGAATAATAATAATTAATATTGTTGGTAAAATAATTCGCTTATATTACACTGCTTAAAATAAATATTGGGATTTATTATTTTATTAAATTCGGATATGTAATTGAACTGACATCTTATTTTGTATGATACTACGAGTCGTCCGTCCGTCACAATTAATTGATACCAACATGGGGTTCCCACAAATACACCAGCAATGCATCACAGTATTTCCCATTACTTATCATTGTTTCATATGTCTAAGCAATACCACCTTTTATCATTCTACCAGTCGACACTACTATCTAGTAATAGTAGTGTCGACTGTTAGAAAGAATGCCAGAATGATGAAGAATTCTAGGTGAAAAGGATGAATAATACAGTAGTCTGTAGTATTCATCCTTTCCACCTGGAAGAAACGTTTCCAACCAGCTCGGTGCAGTCTCAGTGATTATTTTTGTCACGTACGTGCAGGCTTAGGAATAAACTACACGCCGCAATGACACCCGATCACCGTGACTCGTCCTTCTACAAACGAGGTTTAAAGAGAGTGCTATCATGATAGGCAACGTTTTAACTGTGTAGACACCTGTCTTTTATTTGACTGTACGGATGGCGGATTGTTTAAGCGCCACGTCCGCCGCGCCGAGTGTTGCAGATTCGACCCCACACGAAACAAGACTTTGTGTGCTCCACAAATAGTTCTTCTGAGTCTGGGTGTTCTTTGTGTCCTGGATTTGGATGTTCGTAAAGTCGCCCGCGGCACAGAATTATTCCTAGTGAGATATATAATTATTAAAAAATATATATTAAGACAGCCTTATAAGCGGCGGTTACTACATATTGCCAAATATCTGGACAGTTGGGTCGTCTGCCAATAGAAGCATTTAAAATAAAGACACTAATGACAATAATGTTTATCTACTACAACATGGCAACTATGCGATACCATGCAGGTCATCAATCAATCAATCAAATGTTTATTTGCTCAAACATAGGACATCAAGTTGTTACAGTATTACAGTTTAATATATTATATTCCTTAGAGCGGGCAAATAGTATAATAGAAACTAATATCTAAACTAAAAATATGTAAAACTAACCCAACATTGTTACATTATTTTTTCTTATCTTCTAGGTATTCCTTAGTATAATTAGTAGTTTAGTATTTCTATTAGAAAATTAATCAATCAATTTGTTAGAAGTTGAGACCATTTTAATTGGTTCATATCTCAGGGAACTTTGTTAAATATTTTGATGGGCAAACAATACGCATTTTTTGTGATCTCTAATATAAATTGAGAGAGAATTTATTTTTATGTAAGCAACTTTCGAAAATATTTTGGTTTAAACTAAATATTTTCGAATTAATTTAATTTGTTAAATGTTAAGGGAAGGATTTTGCTTTTTTATAATAATACTAGATGTGCCCGCGGTTTCACCCGCGTTTGTCGTTACTGCGCCGCCTGGATCGTAGCGTGATGTTATGTAGCCTTCCTCGATAAACGGGCTATCCAACACTAAAATAATTTTTCAATTCAAACCAGTAGTTCCTGAGATTAGCGCGTTCAACCAAACAAACAAACAAACTCTTCAGCTTTATAATATTAGTTTGGATATAATATCAGCTCTACTTTAAACTGTCCCACTGGTGGGCACGGTCCTCTTCTCAGTGTGAGAAGGGTAAAGCCATAGTCCACCACACTAGCCCGGTACGGGTTGGCAGATTTCACATATCTTCGACAACATTATAAATAAATATAGTTAAAGCGAGCGATAATTAATCATTTAATACGCACATAACTTCAAAAAGTCAGAGATGTGCGCCTTGGAATCGAACTCGAGACCTCTGCATGGCAGACTCGTGGTCTCTCATAAAGCTATCGCTGCTATATCGCTTTTCTAAAATAAAAAAATTACGACTGTCCAGGAAGGTGGCTATATTGCTCAGATGCAATTTTTCTGTTTTAAATATTCTGTCTTTGATTACAATGGTCGCCTTCACATATTATTATTTGAGTTTCAGAATGTTTTCCATACACTTACTAACCTGTCAATTGTTGAAATGTCAGAAAAATTAAAAACCTATTGTGTCCAGCCGCCGGAGTGCCGCTGCGACTCTAAAGATTAAGAGATATTTAATCTAAGGGTCAATTTTCGTAATAAGAACTGATTGAAACAGAGTTACATTCTAGTCTCAATGTCATAATCATCACACTAATTGATAGTCTCCTAAATTAAAATAAATGACAAAAGAGAATGCCAGGTTGTATTCATGGGTAACAATGTTTTTATACAATTCATGAATACTTGGGCAATGCCCATGAAAGTAGAGGATAATTATTATTATAGGCACATAGCAGTGTAGTATTGTTAGTGTAATAAGTTATAATATTTCAATCTAGAATTCAAGCCTTTTGAATATGAATAATTAATGACTATTCCTTAATTAATGCCTATTAGTCGGCCTCGATGGCGTAGTGGTTAATGTAACCGACTGCCACGTCTGAGGTCGCGGGTTCGATTCCCGTACAAGTCAAACATTTGTGTGCATGAACATGGATGTTTGTCTTGATCTGGGTGTTTCTATGTATGATATGTATTTATTTACAAAAAAAAAGTATATATGTATGTTTATCCATTGTCTAGTACCCATAGTACAAGCTCTGCTTAGTTTGGGCTAGATGGTGTTGTGTGTATGTGGTAGAATATTATTATTCCTAGAAAAGGTGAAATATGCTGTGGATAATTTATTTACTACAACATCTTTGTAACCATATTTATTGTGAATAAATTATTCTTTCTTTCTTTCATTCTTAAATTGCAATCGAGTTCACATTTGACGTTTATTATACGTAATCATAACCATAATTATTTATTTGTGGAACATAGATCGGAATTATTTTTTGAATATCTTTTAGTACAAGGATTGGCTCAGTAGTCTGTTACTTTAATTAGTTTTGCAGCTGTGAAAACATAACCAAACAGATAGAGTCCTATGCCCGTCTATAACATTAGTATCCATTGAAAATTCGACTTATATTGGAAATGTTAGTCTGTGAAGTTATTTAAATATTTTTAACTTAATCATCTGTAAACTATTAAACAGACTTGGATGTGACCTAGCACCCTGATAAACCATATTCTGAATTAATGCGTATTAGCACATTTTTATTATAGTATACTCCTGTGATTTGTGACGGCAAATCCGCAGCTAAAACTTATAAGTTATAATAGATATTACAGTTGTAATTACTTTAATATTTTGATATAGATATTAGGGACAACCCTAATATCTATATCAAAATATTAAAGTATAAATCAAAATATTAAAGTAGGTAATTACAAAATTACCTACTTTTATATTTTGATTTAGCCCGCCTGGTTTCAGATTTAAAGAGGCATCTTAGTCAGGCGCAGAATCATCTCACCTAGACAAGAACGATTGCTCTATCGACACACTTTTGCGAATTGAATGCAAACATTTTTTACAACGCCCCTAGCGAAAACGTCGGAGTACTAAACAAAACAACCGCAAAAACAATCTCATGACTGTACTCAGGCAATCCAGCACTGCAAATCATATGATTAAAGGACCTTGTGCCACTGGCAACTCTTTTAAGGAAGTAATTTTCCAATTCAATTTTGTAATGTTCCTGGTGTTGAGATTGTCACAGTTCTCGTGCATTTAGTTCAAAGCCTGGTTACAAACTCTAGATTACTTTCACTTCAGAACTAATGTTCAGTAAATTGTGTTTAATACTGACTGCCTCTTTGGTCATGTTGCTATTTGCGATCAAGTGAGGTGTTGGGTTCAGTTTTTGTGTCGGATAAAGTCTGATACTTTATCAGTTAAACCTATAATATATATAGGTTTAACAAGAATTTCTCAATAGTAGCCCAGATAGATACCTGGCGGTCTTGCATACTCCTATGCCAAGTAAAGCCGTTAGCACTGCTTCTGATCTCATTTCGGTTAAATCGGCTTGTCGGTCCATCGACGTATGAGAGTAAGAAAATAGGGAGTGCATACTATAATATCTTGTGCGTAAATGACTATTCACGAATCAAGAGGACATTATTATTGATATTGCACGAGTTATTTATTAATTTGGAAAGTTTATAGACTAATATTCCAATGTAAAAACGTACAAAATATAGTAAATTTGAGTAATAACAAATAAAATATATTCTTTGTTATATTTATCCTAAGTTATAGAGTTTGTGTTAATACATAGTAATAACCATTAGGTATGCAATTATTTTTAATAATATAGAGTGAATAATATTTCGCTTCATTAATCGCATCACTACACGGGCTTTGATCAATGCCAAAAAATAATATGTTTAAATGCGTCTTAAAGCTTTCAAGTTGGTAAGAATATATCAATGGTAATGAAAACATCAACAACACAAAGATCACAGGCCACTTTTGCTTGATAATGCTGTGACTTAGCAACATCAATATAATTCCATTCCTTTCATTTAAAGCAAGTCCACACATGTAAAGTTAAGTCAAGTGCAGTAGTTAATTTGCCTAAAAGTTACAATATCAGATGTAAAACTCACCAATGTTGTATAAGCACACCCGCATAAAGCCGCCCACTTCCCTAATCTAACTTTGGAGTTCAAATCCGAAGTCAGGGAGAAGGAGGATATTTCTATATCTGGCAGTTAAGCGTTTAGCGCCATGATTAATGTAATACGGGTATATGTATGTAGGGACGTATACGTATACTTATGATATTTTTCGTCTTGAATTCTAAATGTCAATAAGCTGAGATGAGTAATTGTTTCTTAGAATAAGTGATTAGTTATATCGTTAAACTACCTTTTAGGAATGATTAGATTTTTATGGAATGTATTACAATGAATCTCATATTAAGAGTGTCTAAACAATCTGACATTGTTATCACATTAATTTCCATATTATTCTATTATAGAAATAACGTGTTTGGCCTTGTCAATTTTGATCTTTGGTCCATGTGTTATTCAAGCAATAATCCTAATGACTAATGCATTGATTTCGAGACCGAGAGATCTTGAGTCCGATTTACGTTAACTGCATCAATAACTTGAGCCTAATTCATAACTAGAAATTTAATAAACTTTAGGAGTCAATAATAATACTAGGGATTTTTAACACTATTTGATATATTTAAAATAATATAAAAATCCCATAATTAGTTTTTATTTACCACATTGCAATTTATATTTTATTGAAAAGTATCTAAATTACATTCCTTTCTTTTCAGATTAACAGAAACGAGACTGATATGATTCGAGTATGGAGCGGATGTTTGACGTTTATTCTCGTCCTCACACAAACTGGAAGCGACTGGCTGAACTGCGCCCACATCACAGAGTGCCACTGCAAATGGTCTTCGGGAAAGAAGACAGCCTCTTGCGTCTCAGCAGGATTAAAACAATTGCCAAATTTAGCAACAGACATTCAGGTACTCGACCTACATGGAAATCCCTTAAAAAGACTAGGAGAAGATGCTTTTGCAAATATAGAACTCTTAAATCTCCAACGACTAAATCTCAGTTCTACGGGTCTCCATTCTTTACATCCGAATGCTTTCAAAGAACTGCGAATTTTGATAGAGCTAGATCTATCGCAAAACGATCTACTCCAACTATCACCTGACACGTTCAAAGGTGCGGATCGCTTAAGGCTGTTGATCCTCAACGATAACCCTTTGAGCGCTTTGGTGGCAGAGCAATTCCCGCCGTTAAAACATTTAAAGAAATTGGAAATATCGCGGTGCAAACTACGAACTGTGCATCCATTTGCATTTGTAAATCTACAGGCGTTGGAAACAGTCAATATACATCAAAACTTGCTAACGTTTCTCCATCAAGATACGTTCAATCTACCTGTATTGAAAACTCTGACTTTATCAGATAATCCATGGTACTGTGATTGTAGATTACGGGAGTTCCACGATTGGTTTTTTAACAGTAATCTCGGCAATGAGGATGTATTCTGTACTGGTCCACAACGAAAAGCGGAACTATCATGGCGGGCTTTGAAAAGAGATGATTTTGTGTGTTTGCCATCTGCCACATCGTCGCCAACAGTAATTAGAACAGAAGCTGGAGCAGAAATTTCATTTGGTTGTTTTGTAAGAGGCGATCCTAAGCCTACAGTGACGTGGTCATTTCATCATATACCAGTTAATAATAATACGAATAAAAATAGTGACATTTTAATTAATAAGTACCATTTAGACCACTTCGATGAATATAACGACGACTTCTTGAACAAAAGTGCGCAGTGGGTGAATGTGACTATAACTAATGTAACTAGTGACTTGTCTGGGGAGTGGAAATGTAGTGCCAAAAGTTTAGTCGGCGAAGCGAGTGCTTATTTAACATTGTTTTTGCCTAAAGCTAGAACGGCCACTGCTCGGGTCGCACCAGACTACTCAACGTTTTTCTTAATAGGTGGTTCAATGCTAGCTATGACTACTGCAGGTTTTATTGCCGCCTGTGTATGCTGGAAAACAAAACGTCGAAGAGTACCACCAAGCAGAAGTTTTACAGATCAAGAGAAGAAGTTGCTAGATACATCTCTAGCCGTTAGTTGCGACAGAACGAGTGGTGACTTAGGGTCATCGTACGGCTTCGAAATGTTAGACAGGTCCATATCTATGGAGTCTGATGACGCAAGATGCTTAGAGCCCGTACAAATAACAATAGAAGGTCCGCCTGGAAGCTTTCCTCCCCCTCCTGCAGAATTTGCTTTACCAGCTCCTTATGGGAATATTTTTATATCAGTTCAAGTTGCTGGTCACAGTGACGAGTACCCAGATCTATTAGGAGGTGGAGCGACATTGCCTCGTCGAAGTAGAACCTGTTTCTTAAAATCTGCATACGATAATATGGGCCCGAGGATCACGGCGGCTGGCAGCTCCACATGGTCTCTACCAGGCGCTAATGCTGACAAAAATGTGGATAGTAAAGACCCCTTGAGTGTTCCTTTATCGACGTTTTCTACAGAATTTACGGCATTGTAAACTTTTAACAGATTTAATTAAATTTGTAACTAAAAGATTTTATAAAATCAGTAACTATTCTGTTATGTATTTTCAGTATTATGAAGATGATCACACAAAAGCTAATTATGTTCATAGCTTGAAATTGTACAAAATCAAACCAAATTAATGGTCGTGTGTTTTGTAAGCCCCTTTTGTAATAACGGACTATGCCATTTTATTATTGAATGCTACTAAGTTACATTGTGCAATTATTATATTTGAGTAATTATATTGAAAATTTGCATTCAACTGTACTTTGTAAGTACAAGTTATTTTATTTGAAAATGAATTGTTATAATTTATCAAACAAAATTAATGCATGCGATTAATGTTATCCTTTTTAACAGTGGACCCAATTGTGGATGTTGCAGACATAATATCTGTGTACTACATATAGTTCGGCCTAGATTTTTAGTATTTACAAAAACATAATGTCTAACATATCAATTTTATAGTTGTAAATAAACTAACTTTGAAATTTTATTACACTTTGCATTTAAATCATGTACATAAACAGTATACGATAAAGATATTTGTTACAACAAGAATAAAATACAAACATGTAGATTAAAAAAATTTGTACTCACTGAAAATTCTGACCAATGTTGAAAACAATATCAATGGTTTTATCACGTTGCTATTCTGGAATTTTAAAAGAGGGACAAAATGACCACAGTGAATTTCTGTCTCTGTCTTTTAATCACCAATAATAGCTTCAATTTGAAACGTGATTTTAACAACTAATAATTAATAATCTCTAATGATTAGGCTTGTGCATTGTCCATTTTCATTAATTGGGATTAACTACAAAGGCGCCTTAATTTAAAAAGAATTATGTATTGGTATTATTTGTTTGTACATCACAAACTAACAACAGAATAATGCGGGAAATTAAAGTTATTTTATACAACCATTATGGTACACACTACCAATATGCTATCCTTCTAATAGTAATTGTTTTCTAATCCGATCTTTTAAACTTTCAAACCACGACATCACACCGGTGGTTAGCCACAACAGATTTTAATTATGTCTGGTATTCTGAAAATCATGCTGCCAAGTAGTCTTCTGCTGTCAGCCTTGGGTCTTGAAATCTTTTCTACAGTGAAAAGACACACCAAAAGTTTACTTTCTCATGACTCCTGGGATTCCCTGGGTGGCGATGATTACCTAGAGATGCTGATCAAATTTGAATAAAAAGGCGTTAAAGAGGGCGAGAAATATAGAAATTAGAAACTAATGTTAAGAAACTAATTTTAAAGATCAAAACATACGAGAGCTCCATTCCTCGAACAGGAGTTATACTAAGTTCTTCTTTCCTTTTTTGGTTTATAGTTATATGCACTTAATAAAATAAATTGACGTAAATTTTAGTTTGAGTTTGTTTCTACGTAAAATAGAAACATGATTTATAAGCTTCTCTTTTTCTCCTACTATAAGAAAAAGGACAATGTACAAAAGCCTATTTTTACAAAACTGTACAGTAGTCAATAAGTTTATATACGAACATAAAATAGACGTACGTAAGAATTGTAAGATTTGGTCCCGTATCGTTGCTTTAAATCCGAGAAATGAAGTAATTAAAGAAGTGCAACAATATGTCATTATTGTTTTTTGATTATTTCTTATCCTTTATCACTGATTTCTTGGTCCTTTGGCACTAACATCTCAGCGCTATCGTTCGGTTCGGAGTTCGATTCCCAAACCGAGTTAAATGTTACTAGTTTATTATTTGAACACTTTCTGCTTAAGAGAACGCTGTGTTGTAGCAGAAATACAAAGAATCTTTGTTGAGTCGGGCAATTAGACGGTAGATTGAAATTACGTGGGACCTAAACCATGAGGGTATAATGGGTATAAAAAGTAATAATAATGTAACGTTTATTTAGTCTAACCCGCTTTAGAGGCGTGGTTGACCTAGGAACCTAGGAATAGTCCCGTCCCCGTGACAATAATAAAAATTGAAATATAAAAAAAACACTTTTAGATAAAGACGAGTCTCTTTTTTAAAAGACGAGTCCCTTAGCATGGGATAACGCTGGAGGCGTAGGGAAAACGTTTAAACAACGGACTCAAAGAATCCAGATTCGCAACACGTATTTGTGAACTACACTAATGTTTACTCCGTGTGGGGAGCGAATCCACAACAGTCAGCGCAGTAGCAATGGCGAGTCGACCGCTTTAACCTCTACGCTTTGCCGTTAGCCTTAGAAGATGATCTATTATTACCTTTGAGGATTTTGTCACTAATAACAATATATTTCTCTCCAAAAACAATACAACCATAATTATATAACAAATCCTGCATATATTCTAAAACTTATGCTAGTATAATTCGACCGAGTCCATATTATATATTTATGTAGAATTTGCAAGCTATGTTTTATATTCTACGTGAGGTACATATTATTATATTCTAACTAGCCGTCTAAATATCTTTCTATATCTCCTCCCCACTTATGTAAGTGGGGAGGAGATATAGAAAGATATTTCATATTATTATCAGATATCTGATACTTCTAGTAAGCCAACGCAGCGGAAACGACACGAGAGGTGCAGTGTGCTGCAAGTAAACAAGCGGCGGCGTATATTTGTGGACCAGTTAGATCACTCTACAAACTGACCATAGTTCTGCCGTCCGTTAAAGAAAAGTATGGAGAGTATAGACGTACATACTGGCTTAATGTCCTTTTAGTTACCGGACTGTAGAGTTATAGTGTCATTTTAAGGCGATTATGATGATTAGTATTCAGTAATAACCACTATCACCATCAAACTGACTGTGTGTTTGTTGCCTTCTATGTTTTCTTCTAGGTTTACGGTTTACGACGTTAAGATTTAAAGTAAGTATAGCCATATCTATGAGCGGTGGTTACCGCTTACAAAAAGCTGTGCAGTTGGCTCGTACGCAATCAACAGTAATAAAAAGATTACCTCGTGATTGTATTGACACAGACTTTTTCAGAACTAGATAGTAATTTGCGACATAGTCGGCCTCGTTGGCGTTGTGGTTAGTGTAACCGACTGCCACGCCTGAGGTTGCGGGTTCGATTCCCGCACAAGTCAAACATTTGTGTGCATGAACATGGATGTTTGTCTTGATCTGGGTGTTTCTATGTATAATATGTATGTATTTACAAAAAAAAGAAAGGTATATATGTATGTTTATCCATTGTCTAGTACCCATAGTACAAGCTCTGCTTAGTTTGGGCTAGATGGTGTTGTGTGTATGTGATAGAATATTACATTGCGACTAAAACTGACCAAATCGTTTCAGCGTTAACGTTTGATGATATAAGGTCAATCCACGTTTGGAAATACGATAATAGCAAAGGTTTCATAAAAAAATCCATATAAAGAAGGAACTTCTTTATTTCAAGTAGTTTTGTGCCGTAACGATATTTTACATTATTATCTGCAATTAGCGCATTATTATTAGCTTTTGTCATAATTATTTTCCACCGCCATGATGCATTACAAAAACTAACGATTTCAGCGCCTCTAACGGTGTAATGTACCTAATTATTTTACGATGTGATGAATGCTTGACCATGTCATGAAGAAGCCGTGCGTTTAGTTCTTCATATCGTCAAACGCAGATTATTTATTGATTTGGTCAGGCCATATCATGATGTATTCTACGATCTGGCCACGATATGTCGTTCTATATTGCATCGCGACTTAATCGCCGCAGAAAGTCGACGAGTGTTACTTCTCTTAAAGGCAGATTGGTTTAGTTTTTGTTCCTTACATAACAATTCTCAGTGTTGAACTTATAAGTCACAAAAACTTAAATCTAAAGTATGAGATCAATAATAATGAATGAGGCATCAGTGGTCGTAAATTTCGCCCGCTACAATAGAGTATTTATGGCCTCCACAGTCCATGAAACATTTATTAGCCAAGTTATTATCATAGTACCATTCAGTCGAGTAGGTACTAGATGAAATATAACATTAGCGAGTGATGTTCTAAATAAGTTATGAATTGAATTTGGTCATTCAAATATTATAAATCAGAATATTTCAAAGATATTTAGATGTGTGAACCTCAAATTTGTATTTGTTTTACTGTATGAATGGCATAGTGGATTAAATGATCGCGTGTCGCAGGCACTGCACCGAGAGTCGTGTGTCCGATGTTCACACGAGACCAACACTTATAGGATCTACATTTGTAGGATTGTTGTTCTAAGTCTGGGTGTTCTTTGTTTGAATGTTTGTTTAGTCTCATGCGATACAGGAATTAATCCAAATTTGAGGCATGTATATTAAAAAAGAAAAACATGAGTAAATCGTTTAACGCATTAAACATGGCACAAAAAAGGCCATGTCCTAGATTAACACATAAGATATAGATTAACACATTGATGCTCAGCGGAGCTTAGGACTGACGAACATAAATGCGTCCTTCGTTTGATGCAATGCCTTATATTGGTGACGCATTGTATGAAATGAATGACCTTCTAGCCTCCTATATTGGTAGTATCGTTGGTCTATCTATATATATGTATCTGCGTGTGTGTGCCTGTGTCACGCTCGTCGTGTGAGCGCGTGATATTATAATATATTAAAATTAATTTTATTATGGCTTATTACTATTTTTTTATTTTTTATTATATATATATTTTTGTGTTGTGAAATCTTGTATTAGGTACATTATCTGTGTCTGTGTGTAAAGTTGATATTATTCTGTTTATAGGTATATTATAATATGCATTGTTATATTTTCTTTGATTATATTATAGATGGTTTATATCCGTGAGTCACTAAAGGACCCAGTTGAAAACCAGCGTCAGGCTTTCGTCTGACACATGCTGAACTGGGCCCTATTTGACACTACTGTTGACACTTTATATGTATTTTGTTTATTTTTCTGTTTTGGTTTAGTTTCGCTAAGTTTATGTTTGTATCTAAGTATTTATTTTTATCTTATACTTGTTATTATGTGTTTGTGGTATGTGTCAAATAAATAATTTTTCTTTCTTCTACTTTCTTTCTTCTATACTTTTTACCCTGTATGTGTTCCTGTGAAACTTATGATGGCAAAGGCACGAGTAGAAACTCGGTATGTGTTCCCTGGAATTTATACATATATCGCATTAGCACATACCGGGATTTAACTGTACTATGTATAGACACAGTTTATTAATAGTTGATATCTTATACTAATAATATAAAGCTGAAGAGTTTGTTTGTTCATTTGGTTGAACGCGCTAATCTCAGAAACTACTGGTTCGAATTGCGAAATTCTTTTAGTGTTGGATAGCCTATTTATCGAGGAAGGATAGGCTATATAACATCACGCGACGACCTACGGGAGCGGCGCAGTAACCATAAACGCGGGTGATACCGCGGGCATAGCTAGTTAGTTATAAATCTGTTAGTAAGCTGTATCTATAATAATAATATCAGCCCTGGGTATAAACTGTCCCACTCCTGGGCAGGAGTCTCTTTTTAATATGGGCAGGTTTAGGCTATAGTCTATCGCGATGGCCCAGTGCGGGTTGGCAGACTTAACATAAAATATGTATATTTAAGAACTCTCAGACATGCAGGTTTCCTCACGATGTATTCCTTCTTTAAAGCTAGAGAGAATTAACTATTTAATATGCACATAACGTCGAAATGTCAAATGTGCGTGCCTTGTTATCGAGCTCGAGACCTCTGTGTGTCAGTCCAACTGTCTCCTAATAGGCTATCAAATGTACATATATAATACATGATACAATACCTATGATTCATTTTACAAAAATTGAACTCATTCTACAAATTATCTTCTAAATCCATAATTTATTTATTTATTTTTAAGTACACAAAACAGAACAAAGTACAAGTAGGTTTGAAAATAAGTACATATTAATTTGAATAAATTGTAATTCATCTTGTCTTTTTATTTCTTTAAGCCTCACGAATAAATCACTAGATCGATTTTGATGCACGTTCATAGTTTGGTAATATGGAATTCAATATAGAATCTAAGCCACGTTTTATTTACGTTTAGAAAAACTAGAGTTATGATGCATAATGTGGTCTGCGTAAATGACGCTACGAGAGTGTAGTACTCGCCAACAAACCCACGCAAAAAGGGTCGCGGGCTTAATTGAGTTTTAAAATAGATTCAGAGAGCTTTTACGTAGAGGGTATAAAAGTTATCTCAGCGAAGCGACTGCTAAGTTTAGACTTGATTACTGGGTCAGGCAAAATGTTAGTGGATTTGTCTACCAAGGAAATCTTAGTACCAGAATGGTTGATTACCGTGACGGGCAACATGTTCGGGAACTGAGTTTATTTTAAGAAGAGTCCCATTCTTTAAAAAAAACCTTAATAATCCCCCTCTAATGTGTCCCCTGTAATGTGGAATCATAGTTTAGTTGGCTTCTGGGATAGAGACGTGAGACTATGTATGTATTAACCGTTTTTTTGTAATAGTTCACGCAACTGGACAATACATATCACAAGCACCTTAAATCAAGCCGATCAAATATAGCAAAGTACGCTCTTCTCGAAGTGAAACACTGCATGCAATTACAAAAAAATTAAGAGAGTTTTGATTTTATGCTAATCTTCGAACTATTAAACTCTATAAATGTATCCATATCATTGCAGGCATCAAGGCCCACGTAATATATTTGACCTTCACGTCAATACGTGAAGGTCAATATATTACGTGAGCCTTAAAAACATAGCTATCAAACTGTTAGTGTAAATACCACTGTCTCCTTCGGAGATATAGCAAGGTATGCAGTCTGAATCATCATCCTTACTGATAATTATGATAAATGCGAATGTGAGTTTATTTGTTTGTTTGTTACGCTTTCACGAACTTCTCGACAGATCAACGTGAAATTTTGCATACACATTGTCGGGGTACAGAGTAAGACAAAGGGTACCTTTCAACCAGAAAAAAGTACTGTTACAAACCTAACCTAACGTAGGTTAGGTTAGATTTATCATACATCTACGTGAGCGAAGCCGCGGGCAAAATGTAGTAATATATAATTCAACACATAACAATGCAATAAAGCCAACCAATATACCATCACCTATAACATTTGAACCAAACCTAATCATATTTCCATTATATTTCTTTAAAATTTCACGATATATCGCGACCGTCGACGGAACTCGGTGAAATCAAACGGTTATCTACGACTTTCAATCTGTAAAATGGACGAGAAATGCTATAAAGGGGAAATAAGACGGTGGTAATTCATTTTAGAGTAGCTATGGAACATTTTAACTGTTGATGCTGCTATTTCAAGCTAATTGTACTTTGAGTTTCTTCGAGGTATTGTGAATGCTTTGTTGGATTAATAACTTGTATTCACATTTTGAGATTTTAATGTAGGTGCTTTCACAACGCCCACTGTTACGAGTTTGCTAGGCAAACGGGATGAAAATTATGTGATCAGAAATACATGACTGTGTATCTTAGTGGTCGCTTCACTATTGCTACAAGCCGAGTATTGCGGGTCTGCTATCCAAATGGAATAAAAAATGGGATTAAATATAATGACCACCAAAAATACTAATTGCGCAGCAAAATATGCTTACTAAAATATATCATAACGAGCACCCTATACGCCTCAAATCACTGAATTCTGTCTCGGAAGGGTTAGGTTATGTTAGATTCCTTCTTAAACCCACCCAAAAATAGGAGCCCCGCTTCGGGGCTCTGTCGACTTAGTTTGATCTCTTTAAATATATTTTACTGTGCAATTTGGTGATCATTTACTATTTTTGACTGTTATATTTTACTATATCTGGTGATAAGCTAAACATAAGTCATAAAATATTGAGGGATCAAGAAATATTTTAGTTATTTGTGTATGTTATATAAATCCCTCACTCCAAACCCTGTGTTGGTTTAGATAATATTTTTTTCTGGATGATATCTACTCTAAGTCCTTTACGGTACCACTTTTTTTTTTACTTTGTGGTATTCATTAGCGCATTCCCCTCCGCGGGGAGGGCGGCGGGGCTATGTCGGACTCATCCGGGAAAAGATGGAAATATCCCGGTAATACCGACTAAACCTACCACGGTGTTCCTTCTCACAATCTATAGCTGGGGCACAGGGATCACTCGGGCTTTCATCCTGCAACTTTTCGGGACCACTGACAAAGTGTATGCAATATTTCATAATAAGCGGTTGAGTAGTTAAAGCGTAACAAACAACAAAACTACTTATATTCACATTTATAATATCAGTACGGACTAGCATTAAGTACGCTGATTAATTTTTATACGTAATTTTTTACTAGTCACTAGTTAATACTAAGTGATACTTATTTTAAGAAATATTGCTGATTATTTAATTAGTTTGTACTTCATTACTAAGGCATAAGTGTGTCAGGATCGTAGCAAATGGAAATCCGTAGTCTCTGCCTACCCCTCTGGGAAACAGGCGTGAATCTAAGTATGTATGTACTAAGGCATCACAGGCTGTCTTACTCTCCTCACACATAGAAATTTAATATTGTATTACACAGATAATTCCCCTGATGCAGGGAGTAAAAGCCAAATTCATGACCTTGTAACTAACGTAAGGTTACACAGAGGGCATAGTGGTTTATGTAATCCTTCCACAACGCCGAGTATTATGGGTTCGATCCCCACAAGGGACAATAATTTGTTTCATCGAAGATTATTGTTCTGGGTATTGATTTTCTTTGTGTACATTGTTTGAATGTTTATTCAATGAAGGAATATTTCCTAGATCAGGTAATGTGTTTAAGAATTTAAAAACAACCTAAGTAAGACAGTAGATGTACATTAGACAAATTTTAAACCTGCAGTTCCCCTTATAGCCGTTAGATGTTTAAATTAGTTATTGTATAATATTTCTCTAACATTGAAAAACCTAGAAACAATTTGTTCGACTCGAGAATCGAACCTGAAACCTTATGCACACCAGTCATATTCACTACCGCTATGTCACCGCCGCAGTCTTTACAAAATAAGCAATAAATTAAATTAATCAAACGATTTTACTAACTGACTGACTCCCAACATACAGCTCACGCTAGTTTGGGAATCAGGGCTGCATAATGTCTGTATTCACCTTGCTGTTACAAATAAAGAATTATTATTATTATTCTCTTTATTAATTTTCTTTCTAATAGTTACATTTTTAAATATAAATATAAAAACTATACATTCTCACATTGAGAAGAGGCCAATGCCTAGCAGTGGGACAGTTTAATATAGGGCTGATATGTAGGTTATGTAATTTTTCTGTCCCTTGGGAATTGTACTTTTTCTGAATGAAGGTTCCCTTAGTCATTTATTGTTATCCCTGACATCTAACATGTATGTGGAATTTCATAATAATCGGTCGAGTAGTTACAGCGTGAAAGCGTAACAAAGAAACTCACATTAGCATTTATAACATTATTTTTTTTTTATTGCCTTTGGTGGCAGACGAGCAAGTGGCCCACCTGATGGAAAGTGGTAACCGCTGCTCATGGACTTCAGCAAAGTCAGGACACAGCAAAGCCGCTGCCTACCGTGAAAGAAGAACTCTCTTTAAACCTCGTTTGAAGAAGGACATATCATAGCGCTCGGGAAATACCGAAGCTGGCAGTTCATTCCAGAGCTTGCACGTACGTGGGGGAAATGATCGCTGAAAGCGTAGTCTTGGAATTGAACGCTTCCAGGTGATATGTTATATTTAGCTAGGATCCTATATTAGCGTTACGTTTACTTACTATTGGCGTTAATTATCTCCAGGTATTTAAGGTCTTTCTTAAAAGGGGCAAGTCATTGCGTCTACCGGACATAGTTTCAAATTCCATAAAACTCAATAACATGGCGAGGCGACCACTTAAACCACTACGCCATCCGTGCAGTAACATTGTATGTATTGTCCTTCTTTTTTGTCATCTTCATTTATTACATAACTAATATATTCTGGATGTATATAGGTATGAATGGTTTTTTTTTTTTTTTTTTTTATTTTGCTCGTCAAAATGACCACACTCCACCTGATGTTAAGCAGTCGTGTGGTCTAAGATCAGTGGCCTCCACATCGCACCCACAGTAGCCGAGGCGATGTTGAGGTCTCTACTTTGACGGCCTGAGAATATGCTTTTTCACGCCCCGCTTAAAGAACCCAGGATTGAAGGAAGAAGGAAACACGTGCCTTGGCAGAGAATTCCATGCCTTGGTCGTTCGGCAGAGATATGAGGACCCAAACTTTTTGGTACGCGCTCTAATCGACTCTACCGTGTAAGGATGGCATCTGAGCCCAGCACGCGTTGTTCTGGATAGGAAAGGGGAGGGCGGGATAAGGTGGAATAACTCTTCAGAGCACTCCCCGTGGTATATTCTGTAGAAACATGCCAATGAGGCAATGTCCCTACGGAGTTGCAGAGGTTCCAGTGAACTCGTGACCTCTGGATCTCCGATGATACGGACAGCCCGCCGCTGTAACCGGTCGAGAGCGTCCAGCAAGTACTGCGCGGAGCCATCCCAAAGATGAGAACAGTACTCCACGCAAGGGCGCACTTGTGCCTTATACAATAGGCAAATATTTTTATAATAAGCTTATTCTGCATCAAATAATTAAGGAATTGGCTATAAGTTATACAAGGTTAAGATCTTCCGTGAATTTCGGTCACGGCGGCCAATCTTAACGTAGACTGGCCATTTGAGTAACAGATAGTTTTTTAAAAAGATTACTAGCAATTTGGGTTTCAAATTAGTAGTATTCTTGTTAACCCTTCCACCTAAGTTAGAAATGAACCTAGAAAGCTTGTGTTAGGAGTGTAGTGCAATGACCGGGATTCGAACCCACAACCTCTCGATCGCAAGTCCAAAAACTTAACCATTGGGCTACCACAGCTTCAAAGTAAAAAGTATGTGTGTAAACAGAAGTGCAATCTCGGTCCCCTAAAAAGAAAAAAGAGAACTAAGGAAAGACCAATATGGCACAGGACCTTAAGCGGGTTTCATGTCTATAACATGATTTTCCTTGTCAGAAAAACCCGTAATTTTTGGGTGCTCGACCCGGGATTCGCATCCGATACCTCATGCACAGCAGCCACATACACTGCCGCTGCCTCACCGAGGCAGTCAATATAAATAACTAAATAACACTTTTACTCAATACTCATCATCGACGATCGACAAGGAATACCCAAGAGACTCCAACAAAAGCCTCCAAATTCAATCGACAAACTCTCATTAATTTCACGCACACTTTCAAAACTCCCCCTAAAATTTCGACCTGGTCCACTCTAGGAAAAACTCAGCGTCAACGTCTGGAAAACACCGATAGTCAAATCAGCCCGTTGACATTTCAATTTGTATAAAATAATGGATACGAAGTTGTGAGTCGCGGGGCGTCCGAGGACGCTTGCCGTGCATACGAAACGAATGCTCTCGATAATCAGGAGCTAAAGTAACTAGATGTGACGCTACTTGACAACTATTATTATAGGTATTATATCTTGCATATGTTTGTGTTGACCAAACTCGAAAAGTAGTCAACGGATTGGCTTGAACTTTCAAGACGGAACAACAATTTGTGTGATCCACAAATAATTGTGTCCGCCGTTGGAATGTTTAATAATTAATGGAGCAGATGTATAGGGAGTCTTTAAAAAAAGTTACACAATCAATTGCATTCCTATAGGTATGAGAGTGTTTTTAAAATACTTTTTATGTCGGGTAATTATAAGTTTACACGGCAAAGGAAAATAGAATACTTAATTTTATTTACGTACCTAATAATTAATATTAGACTGAGCCACAACGAAGCGTGGCCGATTTTTGCATGTTATTTATGGAAAACTATAACTGCTTTTTTGCTAAACTGATTTTATATTATTTACTAATAATGTCCTCTTTACATTATTTTAGATAATGTGATCAACATTAACTATGTAGGAGATATTGAAGTCCATTAATATGCAAGCAAACACAAGTGCACTTTTTACGAGGTCGATGGGATGATAAATAATCTGAAACGATAAAGATAGAACAGGCAGACACAAAAAAAAAAATATTATAGATTGACTCACGTGGAGATTGACCATTACCACTCCGCATTGTTAGTGGCAATGTGACCATTTGAACCACTGCGCCATATTTGCGTACCCGTGAAAAACAAATATAAAACATACTAGCTGCGCTCGGAGATTTCACGTATGTACGTACGGCGTATGTCCCGATGCAGTGGGAATATCGGGATTAAAATCTATGCCACCTATGTAGCCTATGTGTTTATCCAGGTCTCCAGCTATTCTCATACCAAGTTCCATCACAATCGTTTCATAAGTTTTTGCATGAAAGAGTAATTATTTATAATATTATTAGTATTTCATTTTTAACTCTACTTGTGAAAAGACATATCTTTTCTTTGAGTTTTCATAATTTTATAGAATTATAATTACATATTTCTATAATATTATTATTTGCAAGACTTTAGGTTCTATATAATGAAGTAGTCATACATATAATAACACAGCCATGTTAATAAGTTGTATTACAGACCAGCTTGATTTTACGACTATATTTTACCATAAACATTTTTGAATTGCACGCTCAAAATCGTGTCCACAAATTTTACGTTTGAAATCCTGGTGTATCCACTTTTCAACAGTGCGGTAACATTGTGGTCTGTGGGGATTGAACTGATGTCGCTATAGATCCTATCAGATGTTACTGACCCATAATTGTTATGACGTTGACCTAGTAATCAATATTAAGGAAATCAAAATGAAGTTATTGTTTAATAATGAATACTTTTAAAATGTATCAGTAACATCTGATAGGAGGTATACATATATCATACAATGATCAAAATGTTGTACCCAACACTTAGTAGACCCACTGTCGAAATCTTCGGATCTAATTTTAAATGTTCTAAGATATGTCACAGCGAATGCGTACTGGTACCGTTAAACTGCTATGTAAAGATCTCGAATTCGATACAATAACGCGCACTTCCATCTTTTCTAATTTACATAATAATATTAAATAGTAAATTATATCGCTCGCTTTAATGCTGAAAGAAAACATCGCAAGGCAACCTGCATGTCTCTATAAAGTTCTCAAAGATATGTGAAGTCTGCCAACCCGCACTTCGTCAGCATAAGGACTATGGTCTCCTTACCGTGAAAAGTGGTCCGTACCCAGCAGTGGGACAATTTATATACAAGGCTGAAATTATAAATTACTAAATTTTGCGTGCAGCTTAACTCGTTTATGTAGATTTAAATTAAGATAGATTTTTTAGTAGCTTATTATATTATTCTGATGTTTAAACAATTATACTGTAAAGTTTCATCAAAATCCTTTCAGTAGTTTTGCGTGAAAGAGTAACAAGCATCCATCTATCCTCACAATCTTTGACATTTATAATATTAGTAGGATGTGAAAAATGATTATTATTGTTTCGAAATGTCACATCTAGAAATATTCTACTTCTTAACATCCAAGTTACCGAATATTCGTTTTCGTCGAACGATACGACAGGTGGGGGACTGTGTATTGAATAAATTATATTTTTTACGCGAAAACATTTTTGATACATTAAATTTCTTTCTCTCAACTTCATTATAGAGAAAGTTTTTGTTCGTTCGTTGTGTATAAATGTTATAAAGTAAATAATATATTCATCTGTGCGAACAGAAGTTTACGTTATTGTAGTATAATATTGTTTTATTTCGAGTCTCAGCATTAATAGACCGTGCTTAGCTCTCGTGGGTGTACTAAGTTTAGACTCAATACATTCGTTCCTAGCTGTACCGAGACTGGCTGTATCTATTTATCTATCTGAAATATTTTTGTTTAGTATCGATCTAAGAACATGCTTGATCATTACTAAGCAAGTTTATTAAGTCTAACGAATTACTTATAAGTGGCAGAGTTCTAAGTAATTATTGATATGAATTAGAGAGGGTAGAGAGGTAGATAAATATTGAGTTGTAACAAATAAGAAAAATCTCATTTATAAACAATACTTAATGTTGAATTATTTTATTTATTTATTTTATTTTATTATTTATAGGCAAAGTTACAGCTAAAACAGTATGATAGAAAAACTTATAACATAAATAAGGCCAATAATTACATTATTTTAGATTGTTAGTTAAATAATACTTAAGTAACAGCCGTGAGCAGTTAAACAAAGCTTATTCACCGATCGAAGACTTTGGAACTATTTTGTTGAGTGGCAGTTAAGTATTAATTAGCGATATAACTGAGGATATAATTCTTCTATGACATTTTAAATAAAATAATAAAAAGAGATATTATCTTAAAATAGACAAATAAAATAATAAACCAGCACTCATAAAATATGTAAGTAACATTAATGGGTGTAGTTTTGAGCAGACATATTTGTTCTGCCACCGCAAACGTCACAGAATCTCAACCCGCAAACGGAATGCGTGATATAAGCCTTCAAAATGAGATAATTAAACCACTATAATTACGCAAATGTTGGAACCCTTCCTTCCGTGTGAGGAAAACAAAACTGATATAATATATGCTCAATGTTAACAGAAACCCGGCGGTTAATAATAACAAATTAAATTTTACCCACCGCTAAAATATATCTGACCTTAATATATATGCTTAGCATGCCAAGGCCAGACAACGTTTATATTATCATTTATTAAAAGTCTAACATCCGCTCCTGTGCCTGAAACATGAAATTTTATAAGATTGGGCACGTAAATGCCCTGAAAACCAAATAAGAACTTTTTTACACCTACTTTCGTAGGTTAACAACGGTATTGTATTGTACTTTTATTTTTTTAGTACTAGCCTGAAATTTTATTGAGCTTCAGGTTTTAATACAGAGGCTTATGAAGATTATTCTCGATTTTTCTATTTAACTTTTATATGAGGATTAGGCAAAGAATTTAGAATAGTTATAAATACGATATTATCTTGTATCGTGTATGTTATAGACATGCATATCAGAATGTTGTATAATTACGTGTTTTCACAATAGTAATATAAGTATGTACGTTGTTGGTATACAAAATGATATACTAAAAAATTATATTTTATTTGTCATCCTAACTAATATAAATGCGATCTTGAGTTTGTTTGTTTGTTTCGCATTTACGTGTTAACTACTTTTTAATCATGAAATTTCTTTTACACGTTTTCAAGAGAACAGAAAAGGGTACATACTATATATTGGATGCGTTTCACTCAGAAAAAAGTTCTGTTACTAATCTTACCTAACATACATTTATTCGAGTGAAGTCGCAGCAAAATATAGTTATTGATTATGTATTTATTTGCTTTAAGGATCTCCAACAAAGGCTGTACAAATGTTATTCACAAAATATGAAAATACAAATCAAGAAATTTTTGGTCTGTATACTTTTTAAAATTACAGGAGACCACATCACGCGTTAAATGCAATCATCATCATCATCATCATCATGTCAGCCAAAAGACGTCCACTGCTGGACATAGGCCTCCCCCAAGGTTTTCCACACAGACCGGTCTTGGGCCACCCGCATCCAACCGCTTCCCGCGACCTTTACCAGGTCGTCGGTCCACCTTGTGGGAGGCCTACCCCTGCTGCGTGTTCCGGTGCGGAATAAATATATTTAAAAGATAACGCACCTAGTAGCTGTAGCCTAGGTCCCGAAATACTTCTTATATAAAATCACCTAGACTAGGAATAACTGTATGTCCATCACCCAAATCTTTTGATCTCCACAATCACAACACTTCCCGGTCTGCTAGTGGCAAATATAAAGTAAACCACTACAGCCATCAGTGCGATCAGTGCATCCATAATACAAAGATACACAACGAAACGTGCGTTTTATAACTATGCTTAACCCCTGCGGCTAAAACAAGCTTGATGTTATGTTATGTTAATGCCAGCCATACAGGCCCCTATTTCCACAGCGGCGAACATTTACAACTTATTTAATCACTTCAATGCTCGAGTATGAAAACAGCCCATATGGACTTCAAAGAAGAGGTAGTTAATAGTTAAGTAGTTTCGACTTAGTTTCGCCACAAGAGCTCGGTTTTTTCCTCTCCAATAGTCGTCAAGAAACATTAAGCACCAACTAAGTATGTTTAAGTAGTTAACTAAGCACAACTGACGAGAAAGGACCGCTATTTGTAAGTAAACCTTAATTTTTTTGGGAAAATTTATGTTCTCTTGTGTAATTCAGTCGTCCTGGTTTACAAATTATTGAATCGGTTGTTGGTGTCATAGTCGCATCAACGAGCAATCGGTGATAAATAACATCGTGATCTAAAAAACGGTTTCATGAAAGTTGAGACTGCTGTGCTTGTAAGTCTGATTGGGTTAATCGATCGAAAATTTATCAGTAAGTAACACGGAGTCTGGAACTGTGGATTAATAAACGGCTTTGCCCGCTATTACGTTAGACCTATAATAAAATTTAATATCTATATTTGGCAAAATGTGGGTTGAATATGTCCCTGCCTATATCCTTCGGATAAAGGCGTGAACAACGAAATATTTAGTTTCAATAGTTCATTTTAGCATGATAACATACAATTCTATATACTAGTTATTATGCTTACCTAACAAAATTAATAATTTCTCTTTTTATTTTTTATTCGTAGGTACTCTTATTCGGACACGTTCTGACATATCATCAGCACCCTTGAGAGTCATTATTTCCAGTTCATTGAAATAATTTCATCGACATTTTTAATTGGCTATTGTAGAGCGTACTGTTAAAGAATATATTACTTTAATAAAAATGATGTCATTTTATAGAATCATAAGTTTTAATGATAGTGTCTCATGGTTTCGCTAATGTACATATTAAACATAAACATACACAAGATTTCAACGCGGTTAATAATAGGAAAGCTCTACATAGATATTAAGCCAAAGTTTACTGCTATTATTTTAAAATTAAATCACAAAAAAGTATTTTGTATGTTAGTTTATTTTCAATTTGTTGTTAGGTACATGTATACCTATTGTTCTCATTGCCCATAATATTTACTTGTATTATTTGGTAATTAACACAGTCATTATAAAATAATTGAATAATTGCTGACAGATTATATTCTTTTACTAATACCTAAATCAAAACGACAAAAAAGACAATACAATAATGATGGGTATCTTTGTATTGACCCTAGCTGACAGTATACTTTGTCTGCACGGATGGCGTAGTGGTTTAAGTGGTCGCTTTCCCAATGCCGCCGCGCCGAGTGTTGTGGGTTCGATCCCCACACAGAACAAAAAATATTCCAAATCTGGGTGTTCATTGTGTCCGATATTTGAATGTTTACAAAGTCCCCTGCGATACAGGAATTATTCCTAGTGCGGGAGATGTCTTTTTTTAATTCGACGATTTAAATCATAGAAGTTACCGTATTTAGATTGCACGAAAAAGTTTCCGCACTTGGAAGAGTGAACTCACACTTTAGATAGAGAACTATAATGTACAATTTTCAATATGACAGCGTGATAGTACTAAATTTATAATTCAAATGTCACGTTAACATTGTGTATCAGATGACAGCTTAACCTCCAGAAAGGTGACCAACTTTATTTTTTTTATTGTGTATTGGTACCGAAAGTACATTGTTACATATCGTATAACATTTAGAGTTCTGTTTCTCTATTATATTATAAGTGTCCGTGTGTTGTATATATTTATATAGTGTCATTGTTGTCCAATTATAAGGGGTGTTCTTGTAGGAGATAAAAGAAACTCCGGAATAACTTTCACCGAATACTATATCGGATAATATAAAATATATACGATTTACAAGACTACATTACTTTACGACAGGAGGAAGACGACTTTAGCGAGGCGCAATGTAATGGCGACCGATACACGAGTTTCACAACAAAGTAACTACTCACATTACATTGACTCAGTGCCACTACAGTGGTACCACTCTTTAAAAAAAAATTAAATGTTTTACGTACATTTTTTTAAATAAATATCTTATTCTAGAAATATTCGCAGTACCAACAATGCCTTTGTACTACTTATCATTATAATAGACATCCGTTGTTCGTTACAATGATAAGTAAGTACTAAGTAGAAATTAAAACCTTTGAATCGTGTTGAAATAGTAACATTACACATACAGATTGCAGGTCGGCAAAACGGTTGCTAGAACCTTCTGTTGAAAACAATGTTCTTATGTTACGAAACGGTGACACAGTATTATATTCTAAGAACTGATTACATTGTATATAGGCAAATAACAGACATATTATACATTTCTACCACTGAAACTCTAGATAAATAGCTAACAGTAATCGCGAATAAATAACTAAAAGTTGTTGGTCTTAAGTAGTATATTTTTGTTGTATTTCCGATAATTGTTTAGAATAATAACCTAGCGGTTTCCAATGGCCATGTTTTTCTTGTTGCAATACTGCATCCATGCAAGAATTTGATGCGTCAGTCATCAGTGCTAGCAGGACGTCACTAGCCGGATACGATAACATAATACTATTTAGTAAATTTCTTTACATTTAAAAATGCATTATCTGAGGACTCTGTCCAAATTATTTTACTTTTATCCTTTCTTTTAGCATTATGTAAATATTTATTTAATTTTGATATTCTACAGTCCTATGTAAGTGTGTTCTATAAAAATTGATCATTCCTGAAAAACGAACAGTGACAGTAACAGTCGGTCTTCCTAACATAATTATACAGGGGTCTTGAATAAATGTAAAATGAAAAAATCTAAATGAAATGGGTTTTGATTTTGTACCATCAAGACATGTAATTAAATTAAATAACAAACAAAAATCTTTAAAGACAATTAAAATGTTGTTTGTGTGCAGATGTACAATGAATTAATAAGCAAACACATAATTTAAACGTAGAATATATAATATGAAACCAACATTCGGCATTTAAAAAAAATACCAAACAACTCTCTGGAGACTAGCAAAACAAAAGAAAAAACATGGCCGCCGAACTGATTATCGCTTAATTCCCCCACGATACACACTTAATAGGTTCCAATGACCACGATTTATACCGTGAGCTAATAAAAACCCCCTGATTTCCCCGGACGGTTTGGTTAGTTAGCGGTGTTGTGTGCAACCCAGTCTCGTTTACGAGCTTTTGTCCTCATAAATAAACTTGGATTTCCTCTTAAGTAGGCCGAAGATGAAACTAAGATTATGATCGTATAGACTGAATCTGCCGGAATTAGGTCGCTATTTATTTGCTCTGAGAACGGTATTGAAGTAATCACTATTCATCACTGTCTTGTGAATAAGATTATTTAAAGGTATAAGCAGAGGTGCGATACGCTAAAATTTTGTTAAGCATGTTTTAGGTTTATCAGCGGTAGTAAATACGACTACTGGTTGTGTAGAACTAGGTTTGAAATCCGGGTCAAGCAAAGTGTTACTAGTAAATACGACTTCTGTGTGTGAGGTTTTGGATTTGATCCCTGGGGCTAGCATAATTGTGATATTATGTCAAGAAATATTTTTTATCGGTATGGAATGTAGAACTGTGTATAGTTGACGCAAATAGGGACGATCCCTATTACGTGAAACTTAAAACTATAGCTGATGTATCTTACTTCTTATTTGGATTATTATTTAACAATAAAAATTAAAACTATAAAATTATGCAAAAATGTATTTACGAACTGCCTTTGCATTGTCACAAACAGTAAGTGTATGCACCCTCGTGCCAGCCTACTGTCTATTATACAGGTTGTCCGGTAATTAATGGAATTCATTCATTTATGGTCGTAGTGTACAAGAAATTATACTTATGGTAATTACAAAAAATCTTATCTCAGGTAGTAATCATAATCATAATCATATCATAATCATAATCATAACTTTATTTGCAAGAATATGGTCAAGTATACAGGGTGGTCGTTTTATAAAAATGTACAGCATATTCTGCCACATGTGGCGTGCAAAATACATAATAATATACAATAAATGTTTGTTATATTATTACATGTCTAATATTATAATAAAAAACAAAAAGAAAGAAAATAGCTGGTCCATTAAATTAACAATACATGGAAATGTCAAGTAATGCTTCATGCTTATGCCCATATACCTTGAAAATGTCATTTATTTGATACCAATAAATAGTACTAATGATATAATTATAAAACATGTCATTTAGATTAAATGGATCCAGATAAGAATGTCGTACCTATTGTTAATATTACATACATAAGAAGTGTCACGATAATTGCAATAAATAAGATTAATATAAATTTAAATAAAAATAATGATCGAATTTAAGTAATTGAAATTAAATATTTTATAATTACATTGCAAATGTGATTTTGTCCTCAAAATATTTGTTTATAGAATAATATTGTTGCCCTATTAATATATTAAACAGTCTGCGTTGGAATACCGAAATAGGCAATGTCTTGAGGCCCTTTGGTAAATGATTAAAAATTCTTATTGCCATACAGAACACATTTCTCCTATATAGTTCTAATCTGATTTGGGGGAGCTTTAGTCTGTCCTTATGTCTAGTTCTACTACCTTCGGCTTCCCCCAACTTATTAAATAATTCAGGATGTTTTTTCACAAATTTGCATAATTCGAAAATATATAGGCATGGTAAGGGTAAAATTTTATGTTTACTAAATAAAGGTCTATCTAAACTATCTAGATGGTCGGCCCCGCACATTGCTCTTATGCACTTTTTTTGTGCTCGAAATACTATGTCCACGTCAACCGAGTTTCCCCATAAAATAATTCCATAGCGAAGTATGGATGAGACATATGCGTGATATACAGTTGTAGCGGTTTGGAGGTCTACTATTTGTCTTATTCTCCCTAAAACATATACATACCGATCTATTTTACTTATGATTTTATTTATATGAGGCTTCCAGCTGCAATGTTTGTCAATTGTAACGCCTAGAAAGACACAGTCATTCACAACTTTTAAAGGTTCGTTTTTATATGATATATTGAGATTGATAGAGTTTGATTTATAAGTTTGAAATTTAATTATATTTGTTTTGGTCATGTTTAGTTTTAGATTATTCTTTTCAAGCCATGTAATGGTTTTATTTATAGTCTCGTGTATGTCATTTCTTAGTGTCATTTCATTTTCGCTTTTAATAATTAAGGTTGTGTCGTCAGCGAATAACACGCATTCATGGTTTAAAGCATCAGGAAGATCATTTATATATATATAATAAGAATAGCAAAGGTGATTTTTTTTTCTTATCTTTTCCTGAACGGCCATCAGTTCTACTATAAGACATTTCAAGGTTATCCATTAATTACCGGATACACTGTATATCAATATTAAATCTATACATATAATAAAATCGTAGGAAAGTCAAAACTGTACATTGAATATTTTTTTAAAAGAATACTTGGGGCGTGATCTACCATCGATATCGAAGCCAAAAATATAGTTTTTAGAATTTTTGTCTGTTTGTCTGTATGTATGTCCGGGCTAAACTCAAAAAGTACTGCATGGATTTACTTCAAATTTTGCATGAATATTACTAACAGGTCGGGTCAACATATAGGCTACATATTATCACGCTATCACCTACGGGGGAGGAGCTGTGAATCTTTATTTTTCTTACGCATTCTATGACAGCGTGTAATCTAACGACGCATATTTAAATGTTGTTTTTGAGTAAGCCATGCTATTATCTAGCTTTACACTATAAAAACTACGCCATTTAAGTAACTTGGGCAGAGAAATATAGTTGGGTTCCGCGGCGACAAACACTTTTTAGTTAAAATCTACGCGGACGAAGTCGCAGGTAACAGCTAGTAATAATAATAAGTCCAAATTCATTTCAATTTAACTAAAGCCGACTAATCAGTTTGAATCTCACATGGGACAAAACTTTGTGTGATCTACGAATGATTGTTTCGAGTCTGAATGTTCTTTGTGTCCGTTGCCGTCGTTTATAAATTTGTAAAGTCTCCCGCGACACAAGAATTATTCCTGGTGTAGTAGCTGTCCTTATTAAAAAAGAAAGATAACAGTAATATACGGTATAATGGTGCAACACCTTGTTGATATAAGTTGTAAAATACTGAAACTATATGGAGTGGCCGTGAGATTTTTGCAATGTACTTCTCATATAGACTAATGTAATTGTAGCTTAAAGCAGCGATAGCCTAGTGGGGAACCGTTAGACTGCCACGCAAAGGTCTCGAGTTCGAACCCAAGGCGCGCATCTCTGACTTTGTGAAGTTATAATATGCGTATTAAATAGTTAATTATCGCTTGTTTTTACGGTGAAGGAAAACATCGTTAGGAAACTTGCATGTCTGAGAGTTCTCCATAATGTTCTCGAAGATATGTGAAGTCTGCCAACCCGCACTGGGCCAGCGTGGTGGACTGTGGCCTAACGCTTCTCACACTGAGAAGACTGTATTAAACTGTCCCACTGCTGGGCAGTGGGACAGTTTAATACAGGGCTGACATTATTATTATATATTATAATTGTAGCTACCTATATATTTTGACGTTCATAAGTGTTACTTTGTGACCTTTGAATGATTTTTGACTTTGGCTTTGACGAAATGTAGGTGTGATAAACTTAGAACTATCTCTTAGGAGAAATAGGCGTGAGACTATTACTTATAACGATTCCTAATAAAATATTGCATCACTATAATTATTACTAGATTTTGCCCGCGGCTTCGCTCGCGTAAATGTAGGCTACGTCAGGATAGGTTTAACAGTAAGTACTAACATTACAGTACTAACAGTAAGTGCTAGTTGAAAGGTATCTTATGTCCTTTTCTGTTCCCCTGACAACGTGTATGCGAAATTTCATGATGATCGGTCCAGTAGTTAGGACGTGAAAGCGTAACAAACAAACTTACAAATTTACGTTCGCATTTATACCTAATATTAGTTAGGAAGTTAGGATTAGGATTTGGATATTGTCATAATTTTCATTATGGTCATATACTTAAATATTCGTTCAGCTTAGGAGCAAGAGTGTCGCATATAATGTAATATTGCCAAGTTCACTAAACAAGAAGATACTATAACTAAGATCTCGTCTGAAAGTCTTGGTATGCTGTACATAGTATCTGTTCATGCACTTAACTTTTCCAAGTGATGTAAATGTTTAGCATACTTAACACAATTGTTAACCCGTTAGTTGCATACATATTATATTTGGTACAGATAATACCCGTGAAAGAGAATCAAATAATAATAATATTCTATCACATATGCCACCATCCTCAATACCTCATACACAGTTGTCGTGTAAACCACTACAGCGGCTCCGTGATAGTCTTATTATAATATGTTGTTCATGAAAATAATGTTCTTAAAACTCATGCTTAAAATTTAAAACATTAAGGACATTTTTAAAGTTTCCTACGGTGAATCTTTTATATTTCAGGTCGAATTCTCGTCATACAGCAGATCTAAATAAAATTCCTATTTTTAGTTTCAGTATCATAAATATCACATAATTATATGATCCTTTAGGCCGTCAAAGTAGTGACCTCAACATCGCCTCAGCTGTTATAACTTATAAGAAAGGTGTGGAGGCTACTGCTGTTAGACCACATGATCGCTTACCATCAGGTGAAGTGTAGTCATTTAGACGGGCAAAATAAAAATAAAATACAATACTAAAATAGCGTTTATAAAATGCATTGCAGTTTACATTCGATGATTTATTATTTATTATTTTTATTTATTAGACTAGATATTTAGAACTCTATTTTGAACAGAGTTTACTACGACTGGTCTTCCCGCTGTTGTAGTGAGGTCTATGCATTATTTCTAAAGAATACGCAATTATTTATTGAATGTATGCTAATACAAACAACAGTCTAACACAACATAATTATATTTTCAAAACAATTTATCGTCAGTAGCGAAATATGAAAACTCATTAGTTTATTACAAACCAACACAGTCGGACCACTGGTTTTCTGACGTGTACTATTTCCAAGTGGCCCATAGGGGCAACATGTGTGATACAGAATATGCCCCCATATATTCTCTGCTGAGAAAAATTTAAACTAAAATATGGTGTGTGTTGGTTTCAGGAACAAAGATGCCGAGATGCAATTTATCTTCTTGGGCTTTTATTTTGCTGTTTATATGTATATTTTCGTACTACATTTCGCTCGTGGCTTCTCTCGGGATAGTACTTTTTTCTGGATGAAAGGTACCCTATGTCCTTTTCTGTACGCCTGACAACGCGTATGCTAAATTTCATGATAATGAGTCAAGTAGTTAAGACGTGAAAGCGTAACAAACAAGCTCACACTTTTATAATATGAATTAAGGATTGTCTCGGTGTAAGCAAATACCAATTCTGAGAGGTCTTAAGATTAATTCTCGGCTCGTGTGGTGTTTTATTTGTAAGACAGTAGCAGTACGAACTCTTGTAATATGATAGCTCGCTCCTTATCACGTTGGATTTTAAAATATTATACGTAATACGCCTCTGCTTACCCCTTCTCGGATATACCGGCCGGAGTTTATGTATGTACGTGAAATATATATTAACAATAGACAAATTGCTGAAATGCCAGACATTACTCAAAATCTATTATGTTTGCCTTCAAAACCGACTAGCGAAACGTGGGCATAACGCACGTGTAGTTCCTCCTTCGTGGATGTAGGCATGAGGCTATGTATGCATGTGAAAAGTTTATATCTGCATTCATATTTAGAAGAAAAGCCAGTTTTAAAATATCTTAAACTACAAGTCTGCATGGTCAACGTAATTCGAGTGAATGAAACTAAAGAGATATTATTATGTCAGGATCGTAGCAAGTAGAAATCGGTACTATTTACCCAACTACTGCAAACAGGCGTTAATCTATATATCTATATATGTATAGATGTACATACATACGTACATGGGCATAAACACAGGCATTGAATTAGATCGCATGAAAATGTGTCTACACTAAGAAAAGTATGCTCACACATTAGATACGTTCTCTATCTACATTGTAAATTAAATGAGCATGATAGTAGGTACTATGTTTATAACTAGCTGTGTCCACGGCTTCGCCCGCATGGACATCGGTATACAATGTCCTTTTCTTTACCCCTGACTACATACATGCAAAGTCACACGGTGATCGCTTGAAGAAACTCACATTTTTAATGTTAGTAAGAAGTATTAAAAAGAAATTAGCCTTGCCCGCGGCTTCAATTCTTAGCTCTTCCTTTCATCTCATTGTTTAACCACTATTACAACTGTCATGTTGGCATTATGTATCAGATGACAACTTCACTTCTAGAAAGGCAACCGCCAGCCATCGAGTAAGGCATGTGCCTTACTACGTTTTAATATAATTTTATTTCAAACTTCCAACTAGTTTTTGCTCGCGGCTTCGCTCGCGTACCTTAAAGTAGATTAGGTTATTTTAGGGAAAATATTTTTAAAAATAAAATAAAGCCTATGTTACGTGGTGATAATATAGTTTTCTAATTGTGAAAGAATTTAAAAAGTCGGTTTAACTGTTTTTGAGTTAAATGCTTATAAACAAACAAAAATTTAATCTTTCCTTTTTATAATATGTATTAATATGTAGATTTAATTTTCCGTCATCCATGCCGTATATCTGATGAATGCTCCCTCCCTACGTGCTCCTGGTATAGCCATAACTAAGTATATAACCCCTGGGTTCCAAATTTTCATTACGCATTTAACACATGCAATCTTCAGGCCCGACATTTTATTACGTATAACCAGCATATAAGTATGCAGCCTCTTAAAAGGATAGAGTATATATTACGCAGATGTACCTCTTGTTTTTAGGCAAGCCTTTATATTTTCAGGTGCGTAAACCTTAGAGGCGAGAGTCATTATTTTTTAGTCGTTAAGTACGTATACGCGTGTGAAAAAGGCATGGCCAGGTTCATTATAATTCTGTTTCAGGTGTGCAGTTAATGTCGTGCTCTGAATAACGTTGTTTCTCTGGTTTTTGATGTGATGTCAGCTTTTTTAGAGTATTTGGTGATGATTTATTATCTTTTATAAAAAAAAATTGTGGAAATCTATATAATAAAGCGTCAAAAAGTGTTTGTTTTTTGTTTAGAACGCACTAGTCTCCGGAACCTACAGTCCAATTTGAAATTTATTATCGTACTAGCTGTTACTCGCAAGTTCGTCCGCGTGAATTTGTGTTACGTGATCCCCTAATTATTTTCTAAAATAAAAGTAGCCTAAGTTTCTCTTATAACATCAGCTATCTGCTAGTGAAAGTTCGGTCAAAATCAGTTCAGTCCTTTCAGAGATAAGCCGGAGCAGACAGACAGACAGAGCGGAGCAGCGAGCCGTGGTGGACAGCGAGTATGTATTAAACCACACACTACCACAACTATTCAGCTTAGCTAGCGGGGTTAATAACCGTCGGACACTCAGTGCTAGCATCAATCGCGTCCCAATTAGTGTACAGTGAAATCACTGCTCGGAATTAAATGATAATATTTATAATAATAATATTCTACCACATACACACAACACCACCTAGCCCAAACTAAGCAGAGCTTGTTCTATGGGTACTAGACAATGGATAAACAATATATACTTTTTTTTTGTAAATACATACATATTATACATAGAAATACCCAGACCAAAACAAACATCCATGTTCATGCACATGTTTGACTTGTGCGGGAATCGAACCCGCGACCTCAGGTGTGGCAGTCGGTTACACTAACCACTACATCATCGAGGCCGATATCCTAAGTGACAAATCATTTTTCATCAGTCAGGTAATAAATAAAGCATCTAATTATAACATTATGTTTCTGTAATTGTTTAGCTATAATATACAGCTACGTATTTTATTGTGAAAATTGTTAATGTTTATACCGCAAAACAAAACATTAAATTTTACGTGTTCAATCAATTTTCATAGCCCTACAGAAAGTTAACTTCGCAGCTAATTTCTAGCGAAGTTTTATTGGCGTGTTTTGAAAACAATACTCGAATAAAGTATGTGTTTGTCAAATCACCCATAATTATTATACATACATAATAACGCGAAAAAAATAGCGTGACTAAGTTGTATGTAGCGACTATAATCCCTTGTATTTATATTAGTAATTTGATTAGTACATTGGGTTTATATTAGTAATCCTAAAATCCATCCTTCTTTCCCGAATATGAATGTTAATTCTCAATAAGATCATCTGCGTGTCTGAACTCTTAAGACCTAGTGAAAATAATAATAATAATATTCTACCATATACACACAACACCATCTAGCCCAAATTAAGCAGAGCTTGTACTATGGGTACAAGACAATGGATAAACATACATTACGTATTTTATATTTTATAAATACATACATATTATACACCCAGGCCAAGACAAACATCCATGTTCATGCACACAAATGTTTGACTTGTGCGGGAATCGAACCCGCGACCACAGGCGTGGCAGTCGGTTACACTACCACTACGCCATCGAGCCAGACAAAAAATGATTATCCGAAGCTTCAGGCTGAACGAAATAAACTTACAATAAAGATTCTGCTATGCTATATGCCTACCCAGGATTCAAACCTTTTGCATACCAGTTGTTTTTACTACCACTACGCACTCAAGGCAGTCCGAATTCAAACTACCTTTACACGTTAAATACTAATATTTTAACTAATATAATAACATAACATAAACTGACACATTTGCGAGTAATGTTTCACCTTTAATGTAATGGACGAGCTTTAATTTACAATATAATCCGGTTTATCAGTCTCGCCCGGGTCGGATTAAGGGCCACATCATATTTTAATTACGCGGTCGTTACATTATCGTAAATTACTTACCTATATGTGAAAGTCCATTGACTGAATTTTCGTTAATATGTGTTTAGGTTCGCATATTGATAGCCTAGTGGATAACCGTCGGACTGCCACGCAGAGGTCTCGAGTTTGATCCCACGGCGCGCATCTCTAACTTTTCGAAGTTATGTGCGTATTCAATTGTTAATTATCGCTCGCTTTAACGGTGAAGGAAAACATCGTGAGAAAAACTGCATGTCTGACTGCATAATGTTTTCGAAGATATGTGAAGTCTGCCAACCCGCACTGGGCCAGCGTGGTGGACTGTGGCCTAACCCTCCTCACACTGAGAAGAGGCCCGTGCCCAGCAGTGGGACAGTTTAATGCAGGGCTGATCTTATAGTGTTACAGCCAGTGCCATCTATCGGCACTGTGGGGAAGACTCGGTAGACAGCTTATTTGGGCGCATCTATTGCAAAAAACTGATACTGAAGCATTCTTGATAGACAAATCAATATCACTCAGAATTCGTATCCGACATCTCACGCATAGTAGTTGAATTCAATTCCGCGCTGCAGATACAATCAAATAAATATCACGTGGTACCTTAAACTATAGCTGACGAAATGTAATTGTAATGTACCCTTTTAGTAATATTGACTGAAAACTATATATCGCACTTTTAATAAAAAAGCGACATAACTCATAATTTTGAAGTAATGTAATTTGAACTCTACATGTGTGACTATAAATTCTAATATTATATTTTTGTTAAATTATTGGAACAAAGTTTAAATTAATTTGATCCATAATACTCAGATAGGTCTCTTTTCTATTACGAGTGTGATATGTATGTATCTATAAAGCGATCAGTAACCAATCTAGCTACAAGCCCTTTGACGTTGCGCTTTATATTACCTTTGTTGGTACATGGATGTAGCAATTGATTCATTATATAATGACAATGTAATTTGCATCTTGAAATTGATTCCGTCTGTGTATCGATGTATACCTAAGAACTCAATGAATGACCAGCCTATCCCAGTGCACTGGACATAAACTTCCTTACTTTAAGCCAGAACATCCAGTCTTCCGCGTCCAGTCCAACCCCGCTTCCTTTTCCAGGTCGACCGTCTACCTGGTTGGAGAACGTCCTACCTACAGTAATACCAGCGAATTGCTGTTAATAGTTCAATACCGCGAAACTTACATTGTCAAATATACCGCGTACGTTTTTTTGCAAATTTTACAGGAGGAGAAAAATACTGATTTTCTAGAGAACTATTCCTCTGAATTGAAAAGATCCACTAACTTCAAAAATTACTCTCAGGTACAGCCGTAAAATCCCAATATTGCTTTTACTGTACATACGCAATATAAGACTATGTAAGTTACGCTGTATTGGTCTATCAGCGACGATATCACGGTAATGTTATTAACAGTATTCTATCTTCATACAAACGGTCGGAACTCGAGTCATACCTACGCGCCTCGGCGTTGGTATGCGCTTGGTTCGCAACCAGTCGCGAATGCGCCGCAGTAACTAACGGACGGTGTGATTGTTTTGTAAGTAGTATGCGTGCGATTTGTGATGATTTGATTTTATTGAACACTTTCTATTTCATTCACTACGAATTTCATTTTTTATAATATAATATACATATAATATCACTAAACTAAAAAGAAACTGAAGTAGGTAGATAAAATTAAAATACTGTAGGCGGACAGCCCTAACGCGTATATACGAACCGCGATGTTATAGGTAATTTATTTCAAGGACCGGGCTGAGTTACAATACTGTATAGATATCATTACCGTGACGATATATAAACTATCCTACTACACTGGCCCAGTGCGGTCGGACCACAGTGAGAGGCGCATGGCAGTCCAACGGTCTTACACTTGGCTATTGCAGTTATTCTTGCAAGCTATGTAGACAACTTTAATTTTTGACGGATAACCTCGTTCTAAAGTTTGTTCTCCAAATAAACATGAAGCATATAGACGAGCTCAATACGATTTGATTAGCTGTTAATAATTCCGTCAGCCAAACATAGGAGTTGACATGTGTTTCACTATCTGTTAACTATATTTTTGATAATCTGCGTTTCAGAAATCTCATGTAGGTGTTTCCTTTTTTAAAGCAGTTTGCGTTTTACCAAGACTAATAAAGCACTGTAAACGACCAAACATTTTTAAAACGCTATCAAAAGAGTTTGTCGGGCAAACATTGTGGTATTGACGAGATCTGTCACAAGGAATCCAATAAAGGACTTGCCGCGATTGGCTGACTCCGCAAATTGCATTAATGGATTGAACTTCTCGCTGTGAGCTAGGACAACTGGATCGTTCCACTACTGCTTAGCTCAAGCAAAGTTTTAAACTCAGTTCCTAGTTAAAATTGCTTTTAAATTTGAGTTCGTACATATGTGCGCTCACTTTATTTTGTTTGAACTGTTTTGTTATTAATAAGCTCAAGTTTTTATTACGCTGTACTTTATTTTTAATTAGCTTGTCTTTGTTATAATTGGGGCATTTGTAATACTAATGATTTTTGATTGGACTTGAATTAGACGTTCCTAAGTGAACCAATAATAGTCAAACTCTAGTCAGCCTTGTTTATGAAATCTTTATGAGTCTTTTTTCAGTGGTAACTCTACCACACCTGGTTCAGTACGTATTCACATATCTTTGAGAACATAATGCAGATTTCTCGGACGTGCATCTTCACCCCGGCTGTATTATTTTTTTTACGTTAAAGCGAAAAATTATTTACTATTTAATACGTGTAAGCGTGCTTTGGGATCGAACTCGATATCTCTGCATGGCAGTCGAACGTTCGCCCGCTAGGCTTAACTGCTACTTTGTTCAACGAAAATGATCCTAATAATAGATACGCCTCAGATTGTCTTGATGGCGCAACTGTGTAAATGCGACTGCTGTGCAGAAAGAAAATTCCAAAAGGAGAATTGAGTCATATTGGATATTTCAGTTTTTTAATCCCACACACCTAAATTTGAAGCTGCAGCCAGTAAGTACTACTCTTGCGACGATAAATTATATATATAATTTAGTTAGATACGCGATTGTTTATACATTTAAATTAAACTATATTAAACGGATTTTAACGCAGTTTATTTAAAAACACTAGTTTTAGTTTAGTAGTTAGTTAGTAGTAGTAATTTTGGAACTACTAAACTTCTACTATTTCTACTACGCTAATTAGATTAACACTTTCGCCGACGTTTAGATAGGTATCGCTTTGCACGTTATTTTTACAGTGTCCGCTGCTACGCTGGCCTTTCTATAGAACTATTCTTATCCGTATCCCGATTCAAAAGTTTAATATATATAATAGTATGATACGATAGAATATCGTTAAATCGAATCCTATCTATTACCGCAGTGTTATTATATCTACCACCGTAAACCCGCTCTTGACACAAGCATAATATTAGCTTAGCTAAAGACTTAAATACCAGTTAGTCTTGTTCACCCCCCTAACTAAAAGCTAAAATACTTTTTAGAAAATTCATCAATAGTGCAATCTGTAACATTTGAACCCACGACCGCTAAAGACGCAATCAATATTTCTAAAAAGTTACATGCATGCTTAAATTTTAATCTTCTTTAAGTATAAAAGTTATCACAGCTGATATTATTATTATTTATGACAAACAAGACTTTCTACAGTAACATTGCTTTTCTTAAAAAAGGAAACTACAAAACTCCAAGAAAAGAAGTTGAAACAACTTTATGCCGTTTCACATATTTTTTTACCGGCCATAACTCAACGAGAAAATTACATCGCGTGTTTCAATCCCAATATATAATAAAAGCACTAAAATATCCTCGCAATCGGTTTCAGATTTAAATTTCTCGAAAATCCCTCCGTTGAGGGGAAAGTTTCTGGGGCGGCACAAAGTGGCGTTTTATCATACAACTTATGAATGGTACCGCGAGGGGCGTTTAGTTCTGATCTATGACTACATTATGGCACGGCCCGATGGTCCGCGAGCCGATTTGGAATGGCTAGAACGTGGTAACTGGCTTATTAGTTCCTGCTTTTCTTTTATTATTTAGTTAATTTTCTTTTATTATTTAGTTACTTTTGCCCGCGATTGTAACTGATTTTGTTCTTAAGTTATATTTATCCAAACCCAGAGAGTGAATGCATGGGCGAAAATCTTGAAAATAGTTTAAAGTAATTGTAAATACCGACTTACTTGTCAAAATTTATGTCCTTTGTAATATTATTATAACATTATATAATTACTAGAGAGCACAATATAAGTACAAGTAGCTATAGGTGGAAAACTGTTAGAATGTCGTGTGAAGGTGTTAAGAGGCGAGCTATTTACCATGCAAGCTCTATCCTTATAGTAACGAGAATTTTCTTATATGATTCCCATTAACAATATGCATATCGCTTATATTTTGAGACCACGATAAAAATATAAGCGATAAATTTACCGGCTTATAACAAGCCAGCAACATGAAAAAGCGTTCCAGTATTATTTGAATCCAGATACCTTGCTCTGATTCACACAAAACAAAGTATTCCGTTTCACCCTGTTGACTTAGCATTTAAATGAATAGCACTATTTGAACTAGGAATATAAAATATTAAAAAAGAGCCAACTTGAACGACTGGCCCTCTTTAGGAGTTTGAACCGCTTTCGTGCAGTAAATTTACCCTTGTAAGAAAATTTTATCGAGGTAAAATACGAACAGTTAGTTATTGTCACAGACATTTACGGCAATATTGAATTGTATAGTTTATATGTAGTTTTATTATAGAAAAATAGAAGCCGGGCATGAGATTAGGTAGTTTGGAATCGAGTTCAACAGAATTAGGTTTTAAGTATTGTTTTTATATTTCACAAACTATGTAAGTTCAAGGAAGGTTAGTATGATAAAGTTAAGCTGACATTTTTGGAACCTGGAATAATTCTGTACCTTCAGTGAAAAGTGATATAACTTGAAAATCATGATTTTGAGATATTTAACGTTGAAATTTTAAAAATTTCTTACTATTTTTCTACTTAACTAAAATAGAAACTGATTAATTTCAGGGATAAAAATTATCTTTGAGCATGTTTTAATGTAAGAAAAAATGCATTAATTTATATAGTTTTTTATTATTTAAAAATAAATCAAGTTGTACCAGTTAACACAACGAATATTAACGTCGTTTTATGTGTCAATTAATTTAAAATTACATGAACCATTTTACACGTCGTATATTGGTTTGGTGTTAAAAGATCTATGATTCGTATTTTTGGAGGTTTATACTTTTAAGGTCTTAATAAAACAAAAAGGTGTAAAATAAATATACTTCATTTGTACATTAAAAATTCAAATTTACATTACAATCATAAATTTGTGAGCTAAATTGAATTTGAATCTTTATACACTTGTATTGTATTTAAGATAAAATGTGAGTAATGATACAAACTGTTGTGTAATTTGGTACATTTTGAAAATACTAAAGTGTTTATTGATACAAGTTCCATACAGATAAAATAAAATAGTGAGAATTTTGTTAACTAGAAGGAATTTGTAAGTGGATTTTCATTTGAAAAAATAAAACAACATTTTATTGTTTATAAATAGCGCCCATAGTAAATTAAACTATCCAAATTAAACTTTTCTTAAAACATAATGGGAATTATATGAAATCAGTATTATTTTTTGTATATACGTAATAAAGAAGCATATTCTATAAACTAATAAATCAGGTCTTATTGATAATTCAGTTTCAGACGTTGTACAGCTTATTATGCTTAAAATTTGTTCAATATTTTGTTTATCTTGATCCTCTTTTTCTGTTGCGCTTAATTTCACTGCCATCCTCCGTCCATTCTGGTCCTTTTCCTTTATCGTGCTTACTATCCATTCTACTTAATCTAATTTCTGCATCAACGCTTGCTTTTTTTCATTAGCTGCCCAAACTGATCGTCTCCTTTCATCACGCTTATTATTTTGCCCATTTTCTCTTCATCTTGATTCTCTTCCTCTATTGTGGTTATTTTCTTATATTTTATTATGATATTCTTCCTCTGTAACAATAATTAATTCTTCCATCCAGTTCATATCATTTTAATCTTATCGATTTAATTTCTTCACATTACATACGTGCTCTTTTTTCGAAACGCTTCATAATTTTAATAATGCGATTTTTCATTATTGTCTGAAGAATAAACGGTAATTAAATTATTAGTATACGAAATCAAATAAATAATACCGGTAATTGAAACTAAACTACTTTATATGGATTTTATCGCGTTGTTTATTTAACATTTACTATTTAAGTGAACTACATTTTTAGGTTAATTAAATTAAATATTTATATTTGAGAGTTTGAGTTTACACTTTCCCCGACGTTTCGGTTGCTTTTCAACAGCCATGTTCACGGGGCGGCTAAGATGGTAGTTGTTTCAATGTTCTGAAGTGTAGTTTATTCAAAGTACCCGAACATAATTTAATCATTGGTGTTTCTGTTTACGCAGAACGAGCGCAATGTATCATGAAGTCTAGCTGTGCTTTGCTTCTTCTTGGGTTAGACTATTTGAATTACTGCATCCCAAACTGGTACATTCCTACCATCGTAACTATTCTTCTACTAATTATCCTGTTTTTGATTTCAATAGCCCCGCGAAGCATTCTTGGTAGGAATCGGTGTTCTTTTAAAAAATGTTCTTCGTTGGTGGCTTGAAGTATGTGTTGATTAAAGCTATCTTCGTTGGTGTTTATTCAAATTTAAATTATTTTTATTAGTAAGACACAGGTTTATAAAAAAAATTTACAAAAACAAACGCAAATATAGTGCATAGTGCTGTGTCCTGTCAATACAATCGGTGTACAAAAATTAAAATTATAAAAACATAAATACAGAAACAAAACAAATCTAAGCCTAAATTACATTTATAATACCAAAACTAAAGCATAACTTAAATAATTAACAAAAAGTGTAATTTAGAAAGTCCTTGACAGAGCAGTAGCATTTTTCATAAAATAAATTATTTAGCCTATTTTGTTTACTATCCGTCAAGTGCCAATTACCTTTACAAGATGCAGGGGCCTATAAAAAAGATTATGACTGTGGTCTCTCATACGTTGGTCAAACCAAAAGAAGCATAGGCACCCGCATGAAAAAGAACAGCAATTCTTTGAAAGCAATACAAAAAATTAACGGAATATGTTTTTAATTAAATCAAGATTGAAAGGTATTTTTATGTATGTTTTAAAAATACAAAGAACTTATTTATTTAATTTATAGTTAGTTAAAAATAAAGCCTGGTATTTAAATATTAAATATGAATTTGCCACTGACGAATGTATAACAAGAATGCTATCGCCGTAATTCATTGTTTAGGGTGCAGATAGAAAGCTATCCGGATAGATACTAAAGTTAAATAATTTACATATATGGTACATAAAATACCTCCTGAGAAGTGTAATAAATTAAGTTATGCATAAATAAATCATATTACAAGATATTAATCATCGCAACAAATGCAACATATTTTGTGTAAAATGATATAAGTCAGTTACTTTACGCATCGATTTGCTGTAAAATGCACGACGCACCAGTTTGAATGCAGTCGTAAGTTTTACTTTTTCAACACTCACTCTTTCTAATTGCCAATATGAGCATTTTACTCTGCGCGAAGAAGTTGCGATTCACTGGTTGCCGCGCTGCCGACAACTTACATACATATATCACATTACACTTATTTTATGGGTTATGTAACTTAAAATAAAATTGATGATTTTTGATTTAAATGTATTTATATCATTAAACACTTTATCCAAAAGTATGTTAGTATTGATACAGATTAAATCAGAATCATATATCACAATAAATTTGATTTGAAAAAATTATGTAAATTAATATATTTAGAGTTGCATTATTATACACATTTTTTTCATAATAAAGTCTACCTTTTTAATGATGTAAGTATAACTGTACCGGTTTTCACAAAGATGAATAGGAGTACTAATAAATGTTTATTAATATAAGTGTAATTATATCAGTTTGTACTAATTTACGTTTAAATATATAGATCGTGTATTAGGAGTTATTTACATTTGTATTAATATACATTAAAGAAATAAAAATATTTGTTCAGTTCACCTTGATATTACTCGAAATGTATCATAATACACATTGATAAATGTAAAAAATCCTTAGTTAAAGCATTTTACACCAAAATTATCTTGCTCATTTTTCACCTTAGAGGGACGTCAATTAGACCAAAAAATAGAAAATTTTTTACTGATTAACATAGTGTAAAAATATTAAAACTGATATAACTCAAGTTGTATCACTTTTCACTGAAGGTACAGAATTACGCTTAGGCTGTAGCTCAGATGGCAGCATTCCTATTGTAAAGAAACTCGTAGAAACCTTGTGTCGTGTTCTCGTGCGTTAAGTAAGGTGTCCAGACTGTGTAAGATAGGCGGTGTTACTATGCCGTCCCGACAACGATAAATTACGGCTAGTCAGTCGAAGGAATCGAAGGTGACAATCTTTTGTACCCGTGGTAGATCCCGGGTACGATGCCTGGATCTGGCAAATGGATAATAAAAAATCACTGAAACAACATGTATTTAGACAATGTGATCCGTATGCGACTATAGGCTTGCCGTCTACGCGAGCACATAAATGTGAGCTAAAATGTCTGGAATATGGTTATATAGGTGTAATATACTTGTGACTATCCTTCCTAGAGTCTGTCTGTATATAAATTTATTTGACTTGCGAAAGATAATATACGATCAATGGAGTAAGTGGAATAGGATAGATGTTCGATTTTGTACACGATTTTATACAAAAGAGTATCTTATCTTACCTTATACGGGGGCTAGTCAGTGCAGACCGGCGCCACTTCGACCTAGTAGGATCTTTTGTGTCGGCACCAAGATCTATCCTTTAGCTATCTCCTTATGAATGCACTGCATCAGCCGTAGCGTACACTTCAGAGGGAGAAGTCTGAAGTCTTCGGGGTTTGGATATGTCAAGCCCATCAGACCCATCCCCAATCCAGCCAACGCGTCACATTCACACAGTAGGTACGATATGGACTCGTCCTGTTCACCACAGGCTCTGATACACAAGAGTAAATAGCAATCAAAGAAATCTTGTTGTGCAAACAGTATCAAAATTGGTTGCAAACCCAAGAGAGGATTAATATTTAAAATTTGGACATAAGAAAAAGTGGGGATATCACACTATCTCCCTCGAAAAGGACAACGGTTACGTCATAGTTTGTATCGTGTATCCTTTTACTGACATTTGAAAATTACTCCTACCCGATTTGAAGGGCTTGTATCTAACTATTATATAGTTGATTCCAAAAATTCTTTGTGTTTTAGAGTTAATAGTTTTAAGGTAATGTAACTACTTGACTTAAATAATAAAATATTGTAAGTCAACTGCCCTGTTGTGAAAGACAACGACTTCTAGAAATAGCATAACCTACTTGATAAAATAGCTAATGTAAGATAATCTCAAACAGAATCTTCAATGAAAAGTTATTTAACCTTAAGTGGGTAGAAACTTGTGGCCAAGAAAAACGTAATTAATATAATATAATTTGAAGCTCCTCTAAGCTTTTTTTGGCCTTAATATTAAGAAAGTTGACAAAATTAATTAACATGGTACTAAGTTGGGATCTAGTATGTTTTGCTGATTTACTAAATTTGAAAATGATTTTAGCAAATCAGCCAATTCCAAATTATTAATTAAATGTTTCTAGCACGAAATATATTTTTAATTAAATTAAAGGGATCCTAATCGAATATTTTTTTTATTGCAATGTGTGGCTGCTATACTGAACGTCAATATTTTTCTAATGGCTATTCAAAGAATTATATTTGAAACGGCCAACGTACTCAAATGTTTTTGAGCTGGCTGAGCTATAGTTGAAAACTTTAGAAGCCTAAGCCCCTATCACGTGGAACCTGAAATCATAACTAGTGAAATGTGGTTTAATATGCACTGCCTACTCTTTCGGGGATATAGACGTGAGATTATGTACAAATGTTATTACATATTAGTACATAGTGTGTGTATTATATATATATATATAACCTAATACTTATTTTTTTAATATATTTTTTTATTTAGGACCACGAGTTTCCCTGAAAGATCGATTTAAAGAAATTGGCATACTTACTGTTGCGTCGCAATATATATTTGCTAACATTATGTTTATTAAACATAACATTTACTTATATAATAAGAATAGTGATATCCATAACGTAAACACTAGAAATAAGCATAAGTTAGTAGGCCCATATCATCGTTTACATAAAGTTCACAATACATTTGCGGGACTCGGTATACGTTTTTTTAATAAATTACCTATTACTATAATTAATTTACCATTGTTTAAATTTAAAAACGCCGTTAAAAAACAACTTATTCGGAAGGGTTATTATTCAGTCAACGACTACTTAAATGACAAAAACTCATGGAGCTAGTTGCTTGTTGCATACAGGATTCAAAGATCTGTATTACTTATAAGTCAATTTAAGCCTTTGCATAGTCACAAAGTGTAAGTGTATGCGCCATCATGCCATCTTACTGTCTATTTTAGATTTATATTAAATAATATATCTTAGCTCAAATTATTTCCTCTCTATAATATTATTAAGTTATTATTGTTATTATCTTTAGTTTTTTATAGTCAGTAGTATATGGCATAATGGCTGTAACACCTTGTTAATCTGAGTTGTAAAATACTGAAATTATATTTAACTGGCGATTTAAAAGAGTGGCCGTGAGTTTCTTGCAGGTTTCTTCTCATAGGCTCTACCCTTTGCCTGAACCTAGCAACTAACCTAAATGTAGCTTCAGTAACTTAGTAAACTCACTAACCTATATACTTTGACGTTCATAAGTGTTACTTTGTGACCTAAATGAATAAATGATTTTTGACTTTGACTTTGACTTTGACTTCTTTTTGTAATGTTATACCTTGTTTATGCTAGAATTTACATTGTTGTTACACTCAGTCGTATTTTAATCAAGAATAATATGCAACGAAGACAACTCATGATCATGTACAGTTCCGTAAAGATTTCTTTTGAGTTTTATTTAAACAGTTAGATTAAACTACGGACTATAATCATGCCTTGTCTTAATTATTTATGTACATGTAAGTAGATGCTCCTATTTACCATACTGCTGCTTTAGAGGCCACCATCAAATTGTATTAAATGCTTGAGTATGTTCAGTAGTAATTCATGGAGAAATGGTTGCAGCACCTTACAGTTATGATTTGTAAACTATAGTATAGGCTATATAACATCACGCTACGACCCACGGGGGCGGCGCAGCAATCATAAACGCGGGTGAAACTGCGGGCATATCTAGTATCTAATAACCATTTTATTTTGCGTGGCATAGACGCAAAGATAAATACCTCATGGACTATCCTACATACAATTTGTGTTAGTTAATATATAAATTTATTAACTATGGTAGTAATGCTTCACTAGTACTCTTTTGTTGTGCTTTCATGGGGTACTAGTCTGCTGTCGGTACACCACAGCCTTCGGCCAAAAGTCCTCCTTCATGATTACATGCAGAAAGCAAGTTGGGACTCGCACCACAAACGCCTTGAAGTTGTTATACATACATATTATATCATATCGATTTCACACAAAAGAAGCAAATAAGTGTAAAATAATAATGAAAATAAAAGGCCCATTGGATTGGAATAGTTTTCGTGGTGTGTGTTTGTGTGTGTTATCGGCAGTTCCGTATCAATTGAGAAGTTTTGTCACTTAGCCGTTTTGGTGACTAAAGAGAATATTAATTGTATAGAAATATAAATCAATTGTAGAGAACCGTTTACGCTTAAGGAGTCCATGATTTATAGACAGCCTGTAAAACACCAGATCGATGCATTGCGTGATCAGAAGGCTGGTCTTACTTATGCCCAAAGAGTCAGCATTGGCATTCAACATTGCAAAGCTGCTAGCCGGGCACGTTACCAATCGACTGCATTGACACCTCTGCCTATACCTTTGAGGATATAGACGTGAGGCTGTATGTATATAAAACGTTTTTTTCCTTAGCCTTTTGTTATGTCTCATTGCTGGGCAAAAAGCATCACTTGGACTTCCAAACCACACTGTTCGAAGATATTCCCTATCAGTCCCTTTTGAAGACGTCCAAGTGATGTCGCCATCTCCGTTTAAGTCTGCTCCGTCGCCGTCGACTGTCACTGGCTCTATACCTAGTCTTGCCATAAATGCCATAAATATTGTTACAAGAAAATATCTTTTTTTCGGGCATTGCACCTATCAATAGCCCGGTACACAAACATTCGACTAATACCAAGCAGCATACCTACTTTGTGTAATGCTATCACAGCAATTCGGTTCTCTTTATCACCCCACTCCATTTTAATATAACAAAAATATTTAACACCGATTGGCGCGAAAATGAGAAAACACAATGAATATTCATATAAGACAGATTTCAAATTCAAATGTAATATGTTTATTTTTATTCTATCAATATTTATGGCCAGACATATGTAATTGGTTACAATTTGTGCCCACCTCCCTGGGTGCATGCAGCAGTCTTGTCCGGCCTAGTATACAGGATGTGGCGTAAATAATGGATAACCCTGAAACTGTCGACTGGCCAGATTATTATCTATCATTTACCCCACTTATATATCACCATATGCCCATGGATGACCAAATTATTAATATTTTTGATATTTTAAATATAAAACGTACTTACTCATACAAAATCAGCTGTCATTTCTACAATTGGCGACATTTTCAGGTTCTATTTTTTTATGTCACTCCTGAATACTTATATCATCAGGCCAGTATCAAGTTTTTTAGTTACAATCTAAGACAACTTCGCAAAAAAACTTATTCTCAAATTTTATAATGTTTTCTATGGAAATATGCATTTTTGGGCCACTGTATCTAAAAAAAAAATGTACTACACTGCGATGGTGATATAAGTGGGGTAAATGATAGATGATGTTTCAGGATTATCCATTATTTACGTCACAACCTGTATAATACTTAAGTGGCGAATAAGTAGCCCACCTTACGGTAAGCGGCTACCAGGGTTAAGCACCAAGGACAAACTTGTGCGTTTACGACACTTCAAAAAATGTGCCATAGGCCTTAAATCTTTTTCACTTACCTAAATGTGAAGCTAACTTTGTCTGTCTGTAACGCTTTCACAGCAAACTAATTTTGATGAAATTTGGTAAGGAGATAGATTTTATGACTCAGGGAGTTTATTTTTGTGTGTTTAGCTGTTGGCCGTTGATGGCCTTGATAACTTTACATGGACTATTGGATGAGCGCAGAAGCCTTCTAACCCGCGTCTGGGGAAGTACAAAACAAAGGCTACCATTAATCTGTTTATCACAATGTTTCAACACGCGCACTGGACGCAACAACGCGACCTCTTAAACCACTGCGCCGCCGCCGTCCGATCAACGTCAGTGACTAAGTGTAAAACTACCTACTAAATAATCTACAATTATTTATAAATGATATTAATAAATGTTTTTTAAACTCTAAATTCTTATTATATTCCGACGATCTAAAAATATTTTTAACAATTAAATCTAATCGTGACTATTACTTCTCCAAGAAGACCTAGATCGACTATCAAAATATTGTATTAGTAATAAATTGTGTTTAAATACCTCTAAATGTTTCAATATTACATTTACTAAAAATAAAAATACATTTGATAAGACACTCACACTTAGTAATACCAGCTAGCTAAAGTAAATGAAATTAAAGACCTGGGTGTAATTCTGGACTCAAAGCTGCACTTAGATTCACAAGTTGAAAAAATCGTATATAAAGCCTTTCAACACTTTGGATTCGTAATGAGAGCAACCAAAGACTTCAAGCGGCCTGAAACCTACGTCCATCTTTTCAAATCTTGAATTCGTCTGCAATTAGAATACGCAGTCTCTGTTTGGGATCCTTTTTACAACAAATATAAAGACAGAATAGAGAAGGTACAACGGAAGTACGTGAGTGCTCTGCATTTTAGAACTCACCGAGGTTATTTAACATATAAACAGTTATTAACAACTTATAAACTACCTACCTAGAATCTAGAAGACTTCTTCTACAGACATTAATTCTGTACCGATTATGTAACAATGCTTTCGCCTGTAACACATTGACAAACAGAATCTGCTATATTGTGCCAAGAACCATGCATATCCGTGAGGTTAGACAACGACGCCTCTTTTTTACGACTAAGGGCAGAACTAATGTCGGTCTGAGATCACCTTTGCGACGTATTGTTGATATTTATAATAAAAAGTTTGAAGATATTGATATATTTGCCATAACACCACAAAACTTCAAAAAACATTAATAAGCCGTATTACACCGAAATTAAATTAAATCATATTTATGTGACATAGTATTAACAATTGTAATGTATTTTAGTTAAGCATCACCTAGTATTAAGAAAACCTGTAGAATGTAACATGTGGATAACGTCGTTGGTTGTACATTTGTTAACCGTAGCTGTAACACCTACTAACCTAAACTTACACTGTATAACTGTTTGTTTGTTCCAATAAATAAATACAATATTTCATTACAATAAGTTGTTTACATTCTAACGTAAACAAACAAATAGCAATTTGAATGAATATAATAGTGTTTGGAGATTCTTCGTGCGCAGAAACATTTATTCGTTGCGTTGACCACTGACCAGTCTCATTGTGCAAGCGCATGCGATAACACATTTCAACAACTTAGTTTGAATTTTTACCTTGGTGTGAAATATGACGGCGTCTACTACAACTTATGAAAAGTAAGTTTTTCTAACCTTACGTATTTTAAACCTTTTATTAATGTACATTATTGTCATACGTCTGCATATTTCTGTAGCTGAGAGGTAAAGAATAATTTACCTTTTTATTAAATTTGACTCGGATTAAGGCCCTGAATGTGCGCTTTAGTGTTCCGCTCCTGTTGCTCGTAGCGTAATGTTATATGGCCTATAACCTTTTTCAATTAATCACCTATCAAATGCAAAATCAATTGTCGAATCCGACCGGTAGTTCCAGAGATTAGCGCGTTCAGGAAAGAATAAACGAACTCTTCAGCTTTATTATTCTACAATTATGTGTTATAAATTTATTATCATTACCAATTTACTATTTAATTTATTATCCGTAGTCTCTGCCTACCCCTCTGGGAAACAGGCGTGAATCTATGTATGTATGTATGTAACAATTAAGTTGGTCGTTCCGTATTTTCATCTTTTTAATTGTATACTATAAACTATTGTTTATTTGCTGCTGACCAGACCTTAACGAATTGTTACGATAGAAAAATTTTATTATTTTGCTCGCGGCTCCGCTCGCGTAAATATTATGTTAGGTTATGTAAATTTTCTATCCCTCGAGAACAGCTTTTTTCTGGATGAATGGTATATGTATCAATTTGTGTACTACTGACAGCGTGTATACGAAATATCAAGATAACCGACCAATTAGTAGTTAAGGCGGTAAAGTGTAACGAACAAACAAACTCATCTCGCATTTATAATATTAGTTAGGATTTAACTATTATGCATACATAATAGAGTAGTTGATTCATATGTTTTTATTTTTTATGACATATAGCCTAGCGGGAAACCGTTGGACTGCCACGCAGAGGTCTTGAGTTCGAACCCACGGCACGCATCTCTGACTTTTCGAAGTTATATGCGTATTAGATAGTTAATTATCGCTTGCTTTTACGATGAATGAAAACATCATGAGGAAACCTGCATGTCTGAGAGTTCTCCATAATGTTCTCGAAGATATGTGAAGTCTGCCAACCCTTCTCATAGTGAGAAAAGGCCCGTGCCCAGCAGTGGGACTGTTTAATACAGGGCTGATATTATATATTATTATTATTATAGTTACATGGCCCAACCTCTAAACTTCAAAGATTTATTGAAATTTGCTCAACAAGAAATCATATACAAGCGTTTCAAATCTGATAGTAGGGGTAATTGTTAAATGATAGAAAAAGGATGCACGATACAAATTGTGATGTACTCGCTATTTAAACGCAGCTGTCAGAGAGAGACAGCGAGTTATACCCACTACACCCTTACTTCTTATACCAAAATATAAAATGTTAATTATTCCCTTCTCGGCCTCGATGGCATAGTGGTTAGTGTAACCGACTGCCACGCCTGAGGTCGCGGGTTCGATTCCTGCACAAGTCGAACATTTGTGTGCATGAACATGGATGTTTGTCTTGGTCTGGGTGTTTCTATGTATAATATGTATGTATTTACAAAAAAAAAGTATATAATATGTATGTTTATCCATTGTCTACCCATAGTACAAGCTCTTGCTTAGTTTGGGCTAGATGGTATTGTGTGTATGTGGTAGAATATTATTATTATTATGCAACTAATTTTGATACTGTTTTCACAGAGAGATTTCTTTTGATTGATATTTGCTTTTGTGTGTAAAATAATGTCAAAGTTATAGGCAGGCATAATCGTTGATGAATTTATAAAATAAAATAACAGTAATAGAATTTTATCTAGAGTAAATGAATATACATTTTTTAGGAAGCATCTAGTAGGGAAGCGAGAATTAATTACTGAAAGCGGAATTTGCGCGTGTTTTACGGCACTGAACCGTATCAGACAAATAGTTTAAATTCTAATATTATTTTATGCAATTCAAATATGATCTTGTTAGCAATTATTTTTTTAAATACTACACGTATACGTACATAGCACCAGTGACAGCTTAGTGAGAGACCGTTGGAGTGCCATGCAAAGGTCTCGAGTTCCCAAGGCGCACATCTCTGAGTTTTTTGAAGTTATGTGCGTATACAAGCAGAAACGTAATTTTGCTAGATATTTCTTTGCCGGTAGGTAACAAAGTATTGTTTGTCCCTGCCTACAGCACCATAAAGTATTTAGTTTAACTAATTTGAATATACATATTATTATATTATGTAGTTTTTTTTTTAAATCTTTATTTATATAAGGGGTTTTTATCCACAAGGATACGCCAACCCCATCGTACCTTATCATACACAACACAACATTATCTTAATATTATATATTATGTAGTTATTTAATTATTTGATAAAGTAAGCTTACAAAACAATGCATTAGTCAGTCGAATTTTATATAGATACTAGATACGCCGCCCCCGTGTGTTGTAGCGTGATATTTTATAGCCTATAACCTTCCTTGATAAATAGGCTATCCAACACTAAAAGCATTTTCAAATCGAACCAGTAGTTCCTGAGATTAGCGCATTCAAACAAACAAACAAACTCTTCAGCTTTATACTATTAGTATAGATTGTGATACTTGTTTTTCTCTTTTCAGTTCATTACTTTTAAGTAGTCGGGGTTTTTGTTTTTATAATAATAATTTTATTTCAGACTTTTTAGTTTTAATATTGACCATTGAAATTAAACTACTATATACGGATTTTATCGCGTTGTTTATTTTACACTTTATTACAAAATTTTGAAAACTGTTGCACTACTATATAGTTGTTTAATTTCAATTAATAACAATCGCGTCAACAGAAGACAATATTATTTAATATTGACCATTTGTGTTAAAACAGTAATATGTTTTTGAAATGGTCTTTTCACGATCTTTCATTTGATACCCATATTGCTAAGATAAGAAAGAAAACCCCTCCTCCTCCTTTTTTTTCATTTGAGGGGCCAATTTAAAAATGTATATAGCCTATGTCACTACCACAATTCCGATGAATTCAACGACACCTCATATGTCAAAAACTGTCCAGCCGTTTGGGCTGTGTGCTACAGCCCAAACAAATAAATGGACATATATACACACACAGATACATACATACTAAAATAAAATAAAGTATTTATGTATTTACATTGAGATCTTCGATATTCATTCTGTTTCTTTTAAGTTTTGGTACTTTTGTGTTTTTAATTCTTTTATATGTTTTTTTTTTATGTTTATATTGCAGCTGTGTCATAAATAATTACCGATTTGCATAACTTATCTGCAATATGTAATTGTGTATCTGTGTAACAACTACTTTTGGGTTTGGCACTTATATACACTAAATAGTGCCTATTAAATATTATCTTACCGGTAATTAATTAGACTGTAAGTTTCTTGTCATGCATACCTGTCATTTGTATGATTACTGTTTTAATGTTATAATACGCACTTTATATATTTAAAAAGCATTTGTAATTGTATAGTTGGTGTGCTTAATAAAATAAAATAAAATAAAAAAATACGCTCGGAAAACATTACCCTTCTTCTGACGCAGTCGGGTAAAAATTTGGCTAGTAGCCTTCAACGTGACTGCCACGATGGCCTAACGCTTGTGTAAGCGACTATTGTGCGTGAGGTCTCAAAATCGATTTCCAAGTTGAGCAAAATATTAGTTGGTGTATTATAGGTCAAGATATTGAAGCGGTGGTAGCCCAATGGATAAGGCATTGGACTTGCGATCGAGAGGTCGCTGGTTGGAATCCCACCTATTGCACTTCCGACGTGAACCCACTTCTAATACAAGCATTCTAGCTTAGCTGGAGAGGATACCAAGAATACTAGTCATTTGTAACCCAAATTGCTAGAAATCCTTATATAGAAAAAAAATTGGTAGATGGACAATATCCTCACTCACCCTTCATTACATAAGACCTTTAACTATAGCTGATCGAATATGGTGTTATACATACATACATACATAGATTCACGCCTGTTTCCCAGAGGGCTAGGCAGAGACTACGGATTGCCATTTGCTACGATCCTGACACACTTCTCTGACTTCATTCACTTTCATCACATTCCTCATACACGCCCTTCGGTTCACGGTGCTCTTAATCTGGCCTTTGTCCAGAACGCCTCCAATCTGATCGAGAAACGTTCGCCTAAGTTTTCCTCTTGCGACTTCGACTTGCGACCTTATAAACTTTCTTAGTCAGTCTTTTCTCGCCCATTCTTTCTACGTGCCCAAACCAGCTTAACATACCCTTTTCTATTCTTGTCACTATATCCACTTTCATGCCGCATCTCTCTCTAATCACACTATTCCTTATTCTATCTATATACACCTCTCAATTTCAAGTTAAGAGGCGTATAACATTGAATGGTTTATTTTTAAATACTGGCGCAGTCGCGTCAACATAACTGTAGTTTGTTATTATACCTGAGCATTTAATACCCTATAAGGCCTGTCTAATAGGTGGTTTATAAATACCAGTGATTGTTATGAATAGATACCAGTGTCCAATAGTGAATACACTATGTTTTTCTTTAGAATTCTTTATAATATAATTTATTTATTTATTTATTTGGTTAACTCACAGCATATATATGATACAATTTGGTGAAAAATTTTGATGACAGAATTCTAATATACATGCCACTTACGAGCTAACACAGCATTTGCAGTTGAGACAACAAAATTATGTTAAGAGTTTACAATTTTCATAAAATGTAAACCTAAAATATAAACTAACATAAGGTAGGGTTTTAAAATTTAAATATGAATGCAATAACATAAAAGAAAAACAAGAAAAATAAACAAAACATAACGTAACACTTTGCTTATTCTACTTAAATTTAATGTTTTAGAGCAATAAGTACTTATTAATATATAATATAATATTCTACCACATACACACAACACCATCTAGCCCAACTATGGCTACTAGACAATGGATAAACATACGTAATTATATACTTTTTTTTGTAAATACATACATATTATACATATAAACGCCCAGGCCAAGACAAACCGTAGTCTTTCCTTGACTAAGACTCATGCTCAATTGTAAACATTTTATTTGTCAACAACCAAATAGTTAGTTTGTATTGACGCGAAAAATGTGAAACATTTTTTGTTTGTAAACAAATTGATGCTTTTCTGAACATTCAAAGAATTTTAAACAATATTATTTGTAAATATGTTAATGTTTCTGTATAATTATAACACTACGATAATAAAACTGTGAGGTCAAGAAGTCTTTACATTGAATATTGTTTATAGTAGGTTTTCTTTAACTATTTAATACGCACATAACTTTGAAAAGTCAAAGATGCCTTGGGGTCGAAATCGAGACCTCTGCGTGGCAGTCCAACTGTTTTCCACTAGGCTATCGCTGCTTTTTTAACATTGTGTTTAATCAAATAATCTATATTTACAGTATGAAGCCGGTGCAAAGCAGTTCGTTGTTGACAAAATGCTGTTTCTGCATACCTTTAAGAACTGGATGTTTTATACTTGGATATCTCAGTTTGGTAATATATTTTTTATTTTAAGCTTCGCTCGCGTAAAAGTAGATTAGGTTACGTAACAGAACTTAAAAAAAAATATATAGCCTATGTTACTCAGTGATAATATAGCTTTCTAATGGTGAAAGAATTTTTTAAATCAGTTAAATAGTTTTTAAGTTAAATCCTTACATACAAACATACTAATTAAAACTAATATTATAAAGATAAATTTGATTTTAAATTTATCTTTATAATATTAGTACAGATGAAATGTTATGCCCCATTTTATTAAATCTTGTCGCGGAGAATTAACTTAGAATAATTATTTGTGATTCAAAGAAATATTTATCCTGTGTTTGATGTGGATTCGAAACCACAACATAAGTACGTGCCTTATGACCTTGCCATGTAAAGTGAGTACAACGTTGTACACAATTTTATTCGAATATCATTCGAGAGCAATTCCGTGCATCACTAAAGCGACGGCAGTCGCGGTGAGGCGACCGCTTACTCGCTACCCTGTATATATGCCTTCGTGGCGCAGCGGTAGTGAATGCGACTACTGTGCATGAGATCTTGGGTTCGAATCCCGGGTCAGACAACAAAAAGTTTTTGGAGTTTCATGTTAAGAAATCTCAATAGCAGCCCGGAGTTAGGTAGTTGGTGGTGGTAGACACCCCCGTGCCTCGGAAAGCACGCGAAGCCGTTATTCTTGCGTCTAATCTCTCCCCAGTTGTGTCGGATTAACGTCCCATCGGATCATGCAGCTAGGGAACAGAGAGTGCACTTGTGTTTGCGCACACACTTGTGCACCATAATATTTTCTGCGCAGTTGGTCAGTCTCCGTTAAGGCTGGGCGCCGTGACCGATATTCGATCTGGAGGACATTATTAATTATATACGATGCTGAATAATCTTCTTTTTTTTTCTTTAGCTCTTGAATCTTCTATTCACCCTGTTATGCGCGGCCACCTTGGCGATCATGGCGACACTGACCCGCGGCTTTCGATACAATCCTATGAGACAGGCATTAGGAGAAAATTCAGATAACGATGCTGATGAAATGTCTAAGATGCACATGGCCATCATGGTTGTGATGCTGGTTGGCTGTTTAAACGTCGCCTGGGTTATGTTGAACGCCTTTCTGCTTATTGGCCTCCATAAGGTATATGTTTAATTTTCTTTGCCCTAATAATAATGATCTTTATTAGAAATATTCACAATTGTAAGAAAAGTATATAATGTAATAAGTGATGGACGAGGTGTCCGTCATCCAGATCTGCGCGTCGAACTTTAGCGAGGAAGAGATTGCAGCTGCTAAGCAGCTGGTGTTCCGGTTGCTGAACAAGAGCGACCAGATGGTGTCTCGTCGACGTGACGGGACAAGGAAGAGTCTGCAGGACGTCATAACGCTGCTTAAGGAGACCGATCCAGATGACGTGCCGACATTTGTGGCGAGAAACTTACACAAGTTACCTCCCGTCACTTTTGATCACGTCGACGTCACTAGCCTTTTAAAAGACATCGTCTTTTTAAAGGCAAGTTTAGCAGAAGTGCAGATGAAGTTGAGTGCATCGGAGGTCACTGTTGCAGATTTGCGCATCGAACTAGAGGCGTTGCGCAAGTCTGTGCCAATAACTGGGTCACCGACGCGTGTAAACAATGTGAACATGCGTCGAGGTGCATGCCTCAATACATCGGCGACGAGTTATGCGTCAGCGATTTTGTCGCCGGCGCCGACTGCTGAGCCGGCGTTATGTGCCGCAAGCGCGTCACGCAGCCCCGCTCCCGCACCCGCAGCTCCTCCCCGCTCTGCTGCGCGAATCGGAAGAACAGCTGATCCCACGGTCACTGCGAGCGCCCGTGCTAAGCCCTTGCCTACAAAAGCAACGAACCGGGCTACCGAGGATGGTTTCGTGACGGTGCAACGGAGGAAGCGCCGGTCGCGAAACATTAAGAACGGATGTGGCAAGGCACCTGTGGACCCCAAACTGAAGGTGCGTGCCGCGTCCCCGAACACGCCGGTGTACATCTCGCGCCTGCACTACACCACTGAGGCGGAAGACATCGCGAAGTACGTGTGCCAAAAGCTGAAGTACGTCCCGAGAGTGCAGCTGCTGGAGTCGCGCCGCAACGTCAATTTTAAAGCGTTCGTCGTGCGCGTACCCGACTGCTACCTGCACAAGGTGTTGGATGAAAGCTTTTGGCCGCAAGATGTGGTATTCCGTCGCTTCCGCGGACAAGTACCAGCCGAGCGCACTAGTATTAAGTGTGCGAAGTGAAGTTTTACTAACATAGTATTAAGGTGTATGTACTAACATCAAATCGGCCTCGAAGGCGTAGTGGTTAATGTAACCGACTGCCACGCCTGAGATCGCGGGTTCGATTCCCGCACAAGTCAAACATTTGTATGTATGAATATGGATGTTTGTCTTGGTCTGGGTGTTTCTATGTAGGTATAATATGTATGTATTTATAAAACAATAAAAAAAGTATATATCGTCGTTGTCAAACCAAAATCTGCTATGTGCAGAAACTATACTTTTGAAATATTGAGCAAAAACATTCTCCTGTAAAATTTTATATGAAGGTGTATTTTAAGAACTATATCAAATGAAAGCCATAGATATTATACATACACTTAATTGTTTTTAACCATGGAGAATTAATTATTTATTTACTATTTTGATAATAGAGTAAATCGTGCACATAACAGATTTTAAATGGTCAATTGTTAGGCACATAGCAGGTATTGAATAACAATATATTTGATTTAAATTGGTATTTATTGAGTAATAACTGAAAAAATAAGTTTTAATCGGACTTAAATTTAAGACAATCATAAAATGGATGGTAGTCACGGTCTATAAATGGTTTCAGTTCTTGTAATTGATTGAACTTGGATTGAGTTATTGCCAATGGCCCGCCATATAATGTCGCAGGTTCAGGATACTCTTTGGGAATACGCTTTCGTTGCGGAAGAATTGTATAATCCTGTGGATGACGAAGTTTGAAGTATACTTCACCAGTAGAGCTATATAAAAATGCTCTGACATCATTTACCGTAGGATCACCCTTCCTTTTACCTGACCTGATAGACTGATAATTGTTTGCTAATTTTTCATAATCCTTGAAGAAATCATAATGGACAACTCTAATGTCATAGGGTTGTTTAGGCCGCGCTTGACGCATTCTTGTAATGTAATCCTGAGGTGCATAAATAGGGGGCTTTATATAATGTTCGATAGTGGAGTGGACACTGTCAACCTCCTTCATAGTATGGCCCTTTTCTAAAACTATTTGTTCTACTTCTACGTTAAAAAAATAAGCGTAGTTACATAATGCACTTGCTAGAACCTTATTTCTGTTTTGGTAGTTACATCCATCACTAATTATCGTGATGTGTTTATAAGCTCTGCAGGTAGTTCATATTCCAATGATGATGATTTCATATTCCAAAACTTAGAATGCAACGCAGCTCGTTCTTCTTCCGATACCACTCCACACATGAAACTATTTTTAGATTTTTGTTTTACTGCAGTATGATTCCAACGACTTTTTACAGACCGAGCTGCTTTTGGTGTAGTCTGTTCTAGCTTTCCATCTTTTATCTTGTAGCCCATATATGGTTTTCCCAGTAAACGACGGCGTTTAGCTTTAGATTGAGAGAATTGTGGGCTCGAGAGCTGCTCGGCATTTCAATGGTCACTCTTGGTTCTTGTATTGGACATTCATTTGATGAATCATTATCACTACTGTAAATAATGTAGCGCCTGCTTTTGGTGGTTGCAGGAATAGGTGAACTATCGCTCCGTTCCGGGGATACATTTACTGACATGCCTGCACATACGCCCGAAGATGTAGACGGTTGATTTATCTCATCGTAATTTGTCAGATCTTGATTCAGAGCCGGTGATTCTACGTGAAGTTGGCATAACACTTGCTGATTTTCATCTTGTAAATATTTCTTATCGGTAGTCAAAACTAAATCGACAATTCTCTTTCCTCTACTCATTGTACAGTTCACTCAAACACACCTTATAAACGCACTTTTAACTTCACAATACGAGTGTACTTAATAAGCTAACACGTCAACTGACTGCTTAGAAGTATATTTTAACTACAAAGGTAGGATTATTTGGAGTAATGAAATTTGAGGGTAAATGTATCTTATCTTATGTGGGGGCCAGTCAGTGCAGACCGACGACACTTCGACCCAGTGGGATCTTTTGTGTCGACACTCTCCCAATAACGAGTGCCATAGATGTTAATGGCAGCCGGGACTAACGGCTTAACGTGCTTTCCGAGGCACGGAGCAGGCGATAATTGTCAATCAATACGCACATAATTTCGAAAGGTCATATAACTTCCGAAAGTCAGAGGTGCGCGACGTGGGTTCTAACCCGAGACCCTCAGCATTGCAGTCTGTTGGTCTCCCCACTGAGCTATCGCTGCTCGAGGGTAAATGTAAATACACAATAAAGTATTATCGCTCTAATATTCTTGCAATGCAAAAGTGTCAAAAAACAAAGAGTTATTCATATCAACTTATCAAGGCATTGTTATCGTTATATTATGTATCAACAAGCTTTAATAATGTTGCTGTTTATTTAGACTAAGCACATAGCAGATTATTTTAATATGTTGTGATCGATTGTGGTCAAATAAAATATGCTATGTAGCAGTATGCCACATAGCAGCTTTTATTTGACAAAAATCTAGCTGCTGCACATAGCATATTTTATAAAGAGGTCGTAGATCGTCGTACAGTGCTCATAGGCACTTAGCAGTTTTTTATACGATAGATGGGGCAGTGAACTATACGCATAGGTCAAAAAGTAGAAATCTCAAAAAAGTGCACATAGCAGATTTTGGTTTGACAACGACGATATGTAATGTTTATCCATTGTCTAGTACCCATAGTACAAGCTCTGCTTAGTTTGGGCTAGATGGTGTTGTGTGGATGTATTATAAAATTATATAATATGTAAATTTAGGTTAAGGTATTTATCTATGGGCCTATGCAGCCCGAAATAAATGAAATGAAAAAAAAAAAATTGTGGCGGAGCAATCAACGCCCACCTGAAATTACGAGCACAATGGTATGACGGAATATTAAAATTACAGAAAATAAATTAGGAAAATAAAACAAGAAATTAATTAAGTTTTAAGTATCTATAGTATAATTGTGAGATTAGGTAAGTGTTTATGTCTGTGTGTGCGTGTATTGAGTGTGATGTATGTATCTCTCTATGTGTGTGTGCTTTTGTGCATGCGGAATTATGACTCTAATAATTTATTTGCATATATATTTATTGGGTAACTGCACGAATGATCAACTTGTCACTATTAGTATGCATAGTTGTCAGTTCGCAAAGAAAATATTGTATATGTTTTTAAATTATCATAATGAAAAAAGAAATGTAAATAAGAACAACGCTGCGCATGCGCGGTACGATCTCCACCACTCTACTATTGTAGCTCACTATATTATGTACACATACGTCAAAAGATCGTTTTATGCAAGTTGATTAAGTACAGAGAGCGCAACACACGGATTGACATTTGTTATTTCATAAAATATTATTTCACGGCAGGTTTTTTAATTATTTTTGTTCAGAATTATTATCGAGACAATATATTATGAACACATTGTATGTTAATTAAATAATCGTTATTTAATAAGGTTATTTTTTTAGATATGAATTTGGGCCTATGAATATAGTTAAAAATAAGTAGTCGTCGTACGCTGTACAGTTTCATTAATTTTTCCGATGACTTTTCCAGTTGCTTTACTAGATAGAAACTGTTCGTACACCCAAGCATTAGTCAATAAAGTAGCAAGACACTTCGAAACCGTAGCACGGCAGTGTGTTCAACATTATCTAGTGGTACAATGAATGTCGGTCTATTTGAGTAACTCGGCTGGCCGTCGGCCAGTAGCGCAAGTTACGACTATGTATTGCCAACTTGTTCACTGATTTTGGAGATAGTTCGTTTAAAATTCTACGGATCAGTTAGCTTTATAAATGAATACATCGTTATTTGCTAACAGTTTTAATTTCCTTTGAATGTAATGCTTGGTCATACTGTGATAATTTTAAATTTAATACTCATGTACAAATTCGTCTAAATGTAAGATTTATCGGCCCTTGTAAATCTTACGTATACGTATACTTTTACTAATTCTGTAATAAAGTTCATGTGACGTTAAACAAATATACGTACAAGGTTGTATTTGCAATGAAGAAGCAGATAAGTTTAAACTAGAGATGTAAATACGCTCGAGTCGGCGCTAAAACGCTCGAATCAACGCTCGAGCAGTTTTGAAACGCTCGAGTTGAGACTCGAGTCAGTTCTAACGCTCGACGGCTGGCTTGAACTCGACACTGGACTCAAGCTTCAGCGCGAGTGTCTACAAAGTATTTGAAGAATAAATCAGTTTACGCTTTTCTGGGGTTAATTATATTATTGGTAGTAGACATAGTTACTTAGGTAGCATGGTATAAGTGTGTGCGAGTTTATTTATTTGATAGACAACAGAGTTTTATGCGTAAATAAAACTTTATTTATTGCAAAATAATGATAACTTATAGGAAATATACAAACATGCCGAAAAAAATGATTTCCGATTTGAGTCGAAGTTCATAGGCACGTCACGCATCATAATGAATAAATAATCTAAATTTGAAATGTCAAATTGATTGACAATTATCGCCTGCTCCGTGCCTCGGAGAGCATGTTAAGCCGTCGGTCCCGGCTGCCATGAACATCTATGGCAGCCGTTATTGGGAAGTCAGTGCCCTCTAATATCCTGACACTGGTCTAGCTTTAGGGTATCGTTAGCCTTCGGGTTGCGGAGGTCCGATGGCAGTCGCTTCCTGTAAAAACTGATATCCAGTCAAATCCGGTTAGACTAGAAAACCGACCCCAAGTGACTTGGGAATAATAAAGGCTAGGGAGAAGGAATAATTATTAATATACCCCCAGTAAAAATGATAATGCTTCGACTTTTGAGCGCGCAACTTGAATATCGAACTCCGAGTCTTCAACGCTCAAAAGCGTCGACTCAGTGCTCAACGCTCGACGCTCAGTGCTTATTTTTACAACATTAGTTTAAACCCACATTTCGCAACTATGGTTTTAAGTCCCATGTAATAGGCACCGAGTCTATTGCTATTTGCCGTACACAGTATCAGTCTCCGTGGTGCAATCTAGAAAACCGAATCACACTTTGTCTAAGAATGAAGCCGAGATCTTATTTACAGCAATTGTCTTCACTACTGTTGCCCACTCGAGACCATCTGGTAATTGGTGGTCAGCGTACTTGCCTAATCGGATTCAGTTTTAAATTATTTTTCCACGGCAGGATTTATGCTCCGTAACTCTATGAGGTACTAAGAGTTTCGCTGTCACAAACATATTTGTTTTCCCCAAATCGACTGACATAAATATTTATACAACAGGCAAAACATTTGTCCATCTGTGTTAATGCCGCAGGCATTTGTGCAATTGTCTGCGGCCTTGAGTTAGCGATGGGCGATTATCAATAAACAATTCGATTTAAATCTTCAAGCAAATTGAAATATTCAATACTTTGAGAAATATACGAATGTATTAAACTTAGATATTGATTGACTATTTTATTAAGTTCGAATACGGTTCGAATTATAATCAGTGACAATGAACATATCGGTTAAAATGTTTGAATAAAAACTATATATCAACTTCAATTTTCATAACAATTGCACATTACTAAAGTGTAGTGATATTATTCTGTCTTCTTTGGTAAATAAAACAAAGACAGCATATTATTTGCTTCAAGAAAATTGCCGCGTGTAAATTGTGCTTCAGTCTTCTGTAGAACAAAAGAAGAAAATAAATGACCATCCAACTTCGAAGTTTGCACTTGGCAAGTTCGCCGGCACTTTGCCGGTAGTTTATAAAGCCACAGTGACCTACAAGATCGGCAATTAGTAATTTTATGGTCACTGCGCAACAGCAAAAAATTATGGGCAGCTAACAATATTATAAAGTTATTAGTAACGCGTAAATAGGCTTGCTGATTTGATGTTTATCTTAAAATATTTTTACGGCAAATTGTATTTTTATTGCGCTCGGCGGTGCAGATGTATTATTGTGAATGCTGTGCATGACAGTTATTGGGTATTTTTGTAGATAAGATCTCAGTAGCAGCCCGGCGCTGGAACTGTGTCGTGTAGATGGCAGTCAACTCACCCTCAATAAACATACTAAGCGAAATTGAAATTTCGCTTAGTATGTTTATGCTTTATCCTGAAGGGTAAGGCAAAACAGTAGGCAACATTACACTGTTCTCTATCCTTTTGGGGATAGAAACGTGACACTATGTCTTTATGTACAATTCGTGGACTACGAATAATTCCTGTATCGCGATACAGGAATTATTGCAGTATTGTTAGGGAATTCGCAGACATTGAAACAACGGACACAAAGAACACCCAGACTCGGCACAACGATTTGTAAAACACACAATTGTTTACTCGTGTTGGAATCAAACCCACAGCACTCGACTTAATGATGCAGGCGAGGAGAACTACCGTATCGTTAATTAATGCATATTTGAGATTAGCTTAGGAAGATTTTAAAGATAACTACTAAAAATATGCTAGATATTATTCCGTCAAATTATTTATTGTGAAAATAAATGTTTTCAGAGAAGACCCGGTCCCGTCAGGATTCACGTGGCGATAGCAATTGTCCGTCTTTTATTATCAGGCCTGGGCTTGTCCACCGTGAACACTATAAATACTGGATACAGCTTCAGAATTCAGACTTCAGCTTTCTGTTGGGTAGAAATCGGTAAGTATCGTCCTCAAAACCGAGGTTTGTTCAAAAATAAGCGCACTCCCTCTATTTTATCATACTAATAGTCCGATACAACCACAGAGATATCAGACGCAGGTCCAACGGTTTTAGGCTTCGTTTCGAGCTATAGGAGTGTACAACACCGCCTACTTCCAAAATCCAGGCTGATGTTCAGTATTCTTTGACAGAAAAACTAACCCTGTACTGACAAACAAAATCAAAGGGTTGCACTCCGGAAGTGCCGGCAGAAGTAAAAACTTGAATATTAACGTTGTGTATTTTTGATATTTTGGAATGGTTAGGGAATAATTTTGCACGAATTGCTTTAATTATCAGTATAAAAGTACTATCATTTATGTGGTAAAATATAATATTCATTTATTGCGCTATCGTACACAAACATGACAATTCTCCCTCCGTCTTACGAATTTTTGATCAGGTCACGTGTCCTGACGCGAGTTTAACATTTTTTACCCATCACAAAAAAAGTGCATAACGCCGCTAAAGAAGTTTTCACTTCAAAAATTTAATCGGCATTATTTCGGATTTGGAACCCAATAAGTTTCAAAAATTGTCATGTCCAGCCACAATTTTTATCGCGTTTTTGTTTTATGTGCAGGCATAATATGTACAGGATAAACGTGTGTATTTATCATAACTTGTGCTCACGCTATGTTCCACCGTTCCCAACGTTGCAACCAAAAATGGAAACGTTCTACCCAGTTGTCGAAATTCGACTACTGGGTAGAACGTTTCCATTTTTTATTAATAACACTAATCCTTACTAAAGCTACTAAAAAAAACGTTTGGAAATCAGAGGCGAAAATAGTACTGATTTATGTATGTTTGCTTAACTACATATTTTGAAACAAGTCCTCCGCCGCGTCTGTCTGTTCATGATAAACTCAAAAACTACTGAACAGATTTTCATGCACTTTACACTAATAGACAGAGATAAGGTTTTGTACTACCCGTGCGAAGCCGGTTCGGTTCGCTACTATTTATAATTATTATAGATTTTAAAATAAGATTTATTTCAGGTCTGTCAGCGTATTTCATAATGCTGTACTACGTGTATGCAATGCAACTGGAGCAGGAGTTAATATCCGAAGAGGTCACGCTACCACAAGATGTTATCGACACTCTAAATCGGCGAAAACTATTCATGAGCTACGATACAAATATTGGTAAAGAAATGTTAACGGAAAAAGATATTATGAAGGTCATAAATGTCTAATACTTAGGTATTGTATAATATAATTATTCTACGGTCATATTGTAAAGACCAATATTAATAAAATCTTCTGTCTCGAAATTATGTATTAGGTTTAATTTCAACCTGCAAAACCATTTTTTTAATAAAATAGATAGGGAATTTCTTGTGCGATATAATTCAGTTGTTACTTGATAAATATGACGGGAATTTATTTACTAATAGGTATATTTAATTTTTTTTGGGAATTTGTCATGCTACCCTAGAATATTAATTATAAATGAGGTAAAAGTCAAACCAATAACGACTGGAACCTGCAAACGCTACTGCTTAAACTTATAGAAGGTAATGTTGGTGAATTAAATCTTGGATAGTTTGGTTGGTAAACTAGAGGCATGGTTTTTATTTATGGTCGTGGTTCCAAGTTTCGCTTTTATTTTATTTTATATTTGACTTTTTTAGTAACCAGCAGCATATTTATCTTTTTTATTAACGTGTTATTACAGTTCCGATTATTCCGTCAATTTTTTTTCAATTATTGATTAAGTGTTTCATTACTCAGAAATAATATATAGCGCTATATGTATTTGATATAAAATGTAAGATGTATGTATTATACAGTATAAAGTATACGTAAAAGTGTTTTGGATTCTACACTCCTTGAAAAGTTAGTGCGTCTGTGCCAGGTATATATATTTCATAGCACTTTAAATTTATTTTCCTTGGGGTTGGAATGTCATTTTATTTGTTATGCGTCTCGATGATATTATTTTTGGATGTCTTGATACATATTTAAATAAAATTACGCTTCCATTAGCTCATTTTGTCCTTCATGAACGCTCGTCAGTTACATTGTCATTAATATCATAATATAATTTCTTAGTCACGGTTTAAAATAAAGGTAGGTACGTTATATCTGAAATTTTATTGTCGGTTTAAAATAAAGCTGGTACATTATATCTAAAATTAAATTTTCCTATAAGAATATATTTATCAGGTTAGCTACATATGTTTCTACTTCTTGTTATTTGGAGTCAGTAAAAAATATTTATTGCTTTTATGCAATCGATAATTCTCAAAAGACTCTATGTGCTAATTAGCACATATAGTCTTTATCAAGTATGAAAAGGGATAGGTAATACATTGTATGTGAGAAAGGAAATATATAATAAAAAATCACTACATAAGATGAAATCTGCTTGCTCTACATTACGCTTACTATGTAAGTATTTATTTTGTCCTTAAATCCTAAATACATAAGACTATTGTGATGCCTTAGTGGTTTAATAAATAGTCAGTTTGCTGCTGCGAGTGTGGAGAGTTGTTCATTAATATTTGACATAAGAGGGTATGACAAAATTTTCTTTTCTTTAATTTAAGATGTAGCTCTTGTCGGTGAAGCGATCGCCACATATTATTCGTCTCCCAAGTCGGGAAAAATGCTATTGGGTTTTTGTGTCAAGCAAGTTCTTAGCAGCAGCACGGAACTAGAACTGTGCTTGGTAGACGACAATAGGCTCACTCGCTCAGAGTAGTATAGCCTCGCTGATTTCAGCATAAATGGGCCGGCACGATCGAGGAAGGACTACCCTCTCACAGAATATCGACGTGAAATACCAGTATTCGTACTGTTGTGTTTCGTTCGGTGAGTGAGAGTGCCGGAGGCCCAATCTCCCTCTTTCCCCCTTCCCGCCCCTTCTCCTTCCTACTTCCTTTTTCTCTTCTTCCTTTCCAAAAGGATCGGCAACGCGCACGTGATGCCTCTGGTGTTGCATGCGCCCATGGGCTACAGTGAGCACTTACCATCAGGTGGACCGTATGCTTGTTTGCCTTACCAAAGTGGTATAAAAAGAAATTGTACGTAAGACCTATAACAATAGCTGGCGAAATGTGGATGGTACCTAACCGAAATGGTCTACCTCTTCAGGGATACAGGCGTGACTATGTATTTCCAGGACATATAATTATGTGTTTCAAAGAGTATCAGGCTAACAAAATGGCATACTCAAGAGAATAGCTTGCACCGGGTGAAACCAGATGAAACGGCTCAAAGGAACCAACAAAACTGATTTAACTTTTGCCGTAATAGTTTCTGCGGCAGGCCCAGGTCGCCATAACGGTTATTTTGAGGTTCGACTTAAAAACGGAAACGTTATAAATGTAGGTAGGTATTGTTTTATCTTATGGCTAGTACTAGATCTCGAAATTGGTCGAGTAAAATACTATCGCCAAAGGTCTCCATTTAAATATACACAATTCTAATAAACACAGTTTTGCATGCAATGTTTTGATGTTAATATCAGTAATAATACTTAATTTTTTACTCGGTATTTTTTGGAGATGACTTCAGCATTATTACCGCAGCTTATTGCCAAAATTCGTTTAACTTCTATGATATTCCTAAAGGCATTCTCCAATAATAAACCAGTCATGAAAGTCGAATTCAGAACAGCCATATATAGGCACTACCACGGGACCAACGACGCAAAAGCAGAGTTCTTAAAAGGTACATGTTGTCGATCATTCAAAAAAAGCTGCGGGTAAAGTGTGATAGAGCTCCTAGGTAATCTCTCCTCTTACATTAAGACAAAGATTATTTGGTTGCGGTCTTCTGAAGGATCTGAAGGAAGAAGTAATAACCTCTTTCCTGCAGAACTAACTGTGAGAGTCATAACTGTGAGAGGTGAGCTGCTCTTGTTTGAGGGCAAATCTTAAATTTAAGCAATTATCTATTGTCACTCTCTTCTTTTAAGAGTGTTTTCCTTTCCTCAAGGAATGATCCATGATCTATAGTGATACTCTTTATGATTTCTCATAATATATTATATTTCTAATTACCTCGACAACGCACTGGTTGTGAGCGCGACTGCTAAAAATGATGTACCTACAGGATCATATTCCCAGATCGTGCAAAGTATTATTGAAATTTTATGTCAAAATTCATGCCACCATCAAATTAGAAGTTTCTTATATTCGATTATGATTCGAATTAAACTCACTAACAACGTATTGATAATGGAATCGATCATACCAGTTTCTAATATTCGAATTTTCTAGCAATTGTACCTACATCGTTTAATCGCACTACTGATGTTAACACTTTGCTACGCTATCCATCTTTGCTTATATAGCACAAAGAAAAAGAGAAACGCCGATATCTATTTACATTAATCTCTCGATCCAATATCGCGTTGTCAACATAACCCCCGTGGTGCATTCTCGGCGGAATACGAACTGTTGCAACAAAGATTGCAACAACTTCCTCGCAGTTTACGGTTTAATCTGTCTTAAGTGACTGTGATCGATGATAGCTGCTATTACGTTAACATGAATAGTAAAACGTCTGGTGTTTAATCGTTTTTGGCTCTTTATTCATGATATAACACTTTTCATAGTTAATCTTTCCGTATGTCTTCCTTTTTCAAATTCTAATTAATTGATTTGCGAAACATAGGTAGATGAGATGTATATTATACATGTTATAAATATTACCAAAAATACCACCATGTTTGGCCATATCAGGCTTACGAATTTTTATTTACTTAAAGACTATTTTCGCAATAGTAATGCATTCTATGTCGCGGCATACAACGGGCACAAAGAACGCCTGGACTTAGAACAACTATTTGTGGATCACACAATTTTCTGTTGATTGAATAACTCTCAGCGCAGTGGCAATGGACAGGCGGCTGCTTTAACCTAGTGGTTTAATTACTGAGGCTGCACGGGTGGCCAGTACGTCCATGCAGCCTCAATAATAGAATAACATTCTACCACATACACACAACACCATCTAACCCAAACTAAGCAGAGCTTGTACTATGGGTACTAGACAATATATAGATATACATATATACTTTTATTTTGTAAATACATACATATTATAGAAACACCCATACCAAGAAAAATATCCATGTTCATGCACACAAATGTTTGACTCAAAATTGAATAGAACCCGCGACCTCAGGCGTGGCAGTCGGTTACAATAATCACTACGCCATCGAGGCCGTCAATGTGTCCTAAGGCCTAAAAAAATCGAATGTCGATCGACATCTGAGCTGATATGTATTGTTTTTTTTTAAAGGAAAATTTCCACTGCTCCTTCGTAGGTTCCTTAATTTTATGTAAAGACTTCTAGCCAAGGCAGCTGAAATGCTTGTGTTGGGACAAACAGAACAAAAACACCTAGAAACAGAACAAATAAATGTAAGTCACACAAAATCTTGGCCTGTGTAGGATTTCAACACACAACATACAGTACGGCAATGTGAAAACAAACGCCTAAATACCTATAATACTGCTTAAGCATATTATTATCTGCTTATGCTTAAGCTGTTCACTCCCTTTGACCTCGATTGCCCTAAGTAATCCCGAGTGTGACAGATATCTTACAAAAACGACATTGTATTTATAAACAAACGGACGGTGTGTTTTTAACCCAAATACTTTTTCCTCGATACTTTGCCGACTAATATTAGAAAAGGACGTTCATTTTTGGGTAATCCTATGTCAAGGAAACGTCACGACGAATGACATTAAATGAGCATTATAAAATGGGTCACGCGTCTTTTTATTCATTGTGTTTCTATCGTGTTAACACATAGATTCTTTGTCGTTATACTTACTATTCCTGATTTTCAACTAAGGAAAAAGAGAAATAAAAACTGCTCAAACTGGAGTTCGTTGTAGCCTCAGTGTCGTCATTAAGACAAATGGTTATCACCTAAAGTAGGTAAAATTAACGTCAAATGTATTTCAGTTCAAATTGACGTTTATATGAGTAGATCTAGAATCCAATTCTCATAATAGAATATCTATTATGAGAATTGGCCTTGTGAATAATTAGCGTGGCAATCTGTTTTTGTACTGACAAGGTGACATACAAGCAAACCTGATGTTAAGTTTGGTATCGCGGTGGACGCTGAACTACTTTCAGTTTTAGCGACCCACCCACCACTCAAGGCAGATAATTGGCTCACCGTGGTACCACGGCCAGCGTAACCTGGTCGTACCGTCAAGCACTTTTATACATTTATTGCTAGTGATGGATGACGAGCCAATGGTCCACCTGATAGTAAGTGGTAATCGGCGCTCAAGGGTATGATTGTGTTTACATCACAGCAGCAATTCCAAGGAAATACAACCGACCACCTGCCGATCTTTAGTGACATAGGTGTCAAACAAGCACACTGTCCTTGACGGTAAGCAGTAAGTGACAGGAATATGTAAGGAAAAAGAAGAAGATAGAAGAAGAAAGGAAAAGAATTGACCGCGGAGACAACACGAGAAAAATTACTCTACTATTCAGATTCGGTACTACCAATCGATAGGTAACAAAATCAAAATCATTCCAACGGATATCAAATCTAGGATTCCACGGTCGTTGGATACGAATTCGTTTGAACGTAAGTACATACCTTGATTAACAAGACAGCTAAAACTATATTTTGAGTTCGCAAACAAGCATATCTGTTTATGTAGATGCTCGCCTACTTTCCATAGGAGTAAGCAGAAACAACAGATGCAAAACATTAAAAACACATTACCAATAAAATACAACAGTAATACTACCGTTAAACTGACAAGGTTAAACGTGAGCCGCTTAAATGCTCAGCTCTAAGCCCACGCCCAACATTGGGCAACGTCACCCTTCATCATGTTATGGCGGATTATCGGCGGTATCATGAACACGGTTTTATTACAAATATGTCTGTACAAAGCTTAATAATGTTATATTTTGACATTTACTTTGATCAGCCGTGTCAGTATAAGATATTGCTAATGTTCTAAGATTACTCTGCATTAACCGTTTGGCATAAGTTCTTGTTTATTTGCAAGCATAAACTTATGTAAATATTTAGGTTTCTAAACATAAATACAAACTTTGCCAAATCTTATCAATTAACTACTAATTGGTACGTAGTAGAGTTTTCCAGTCAAGAAACTCTAAGTAATATTGTTTTATGTTTACGCGAATGTCATACATTACAAACTTTATACGGATTTTATCGAGTTGTTTATTTTTTATAAAACACTATTATTGCATAATTTTGAAACTTTAAACTACTATTGTTAAACACTTTTACTAGTTACTGTTTACTTCAATTTATGCTATTTAAATTATACAACTATTTCGATTTAATGTTACACTTTCCCCGACGTTTCGGTTGCTTTCCAGCAGCCATGGTCACGGGGAGACTAAGATGGTAGTTGTCTCAATATTCCAGTGTAGTTATTTCAAAGTAAATGTCCGGTAGAAAACCATAATCTCACTCCCTATGACATTGGAGCGAACACCATAGTTGGTGAAATTAAGAAATTATACAATGTATACGCCTCTGCCTAACCCTTGGAGGATACAGGTGGAGTCTGGAACTGTTCCCAGTTGACGGCTTGTTCTCTACGAGCGACGCGTGACTTGACACGGAAACTGGTGAACTGTGTAATACCTCTCTGACAACTCCTCCAAGAAACGGACTAATGCAATGCATCTTTAAGGTTATCTAATTGTTTTAGCAAGCAATAAAATGCTTCTTTCTCTAAAAATAGAAATCTCTGAAAATTTCTCTAAATATTGGCTAAATTGTAAACGCTAGACTTTTGTGTAGCATTCTAACGGTCTCTGCACTAGATTGTAGCGTTCTGAAAATAAATCATTAAATTGTTTTTCTTATTAAATTAAGCGTTTTAGATGTGTGATGTGATGGTCACATGGTAACCCCTAAGTATTTTAGTCTAAGCCAGCCTAAATGATTGTGTATATTCTGCCGGTCATATTAGTCCCAATATTGAGTTTAAATTTTCAAATTCAATAAACCTATCCAGGTTTATTGAGGTTTCAATAGGTAGGTCTTTGATGTGGGACGCAACTTGTATCGACACCCTTGCGCCATCACATCTTTATAGCGCAGCCGGTTGTGCTGGTGCTGACGCGAGGTCGATCAAACGGCGCAAATATCAAAACCTTATTGGTGAGTACAGATTTGAGCCGTTTGGTGTCGAAACGCTGGTGCCATGGGGTGCAAATGCTAGGTCTGTTTATAGAGACCTAGCTAAGCGGCTGATCGACGCTTCACGTGACCAGGGGACTTGTATTTTCTTTGCACAAAGAATTAGTATTGCCTTTTAACGTGGCAATACTGCCAGTCTTCTAGCACGTTGCCAATTGACGAATTGACGACGATGCGGATGAATATTATAACGCTTTTTAATTTTGTTGTTTTTTTTTCTTTTTAGTTTATATTTCGTGTAAATCATTTGTGTATATACTATGTTAATTATTTGTTTATTTGATATGTAATAATTAAAATTATAAATATCACATTCATCACTAGTAGTAGTTCAGTATTAAAAAAATGGTCGAGGTTTATAGGTTTATCTCCTATAACGAGGGACCTAAAAACTATCTGGCGATATGTAAGTATAACAACCTCTGTCTACCTTTTTACTTAAATTGAGCTAAATATTATAAAATTCTTTCTGTAAAAACATACAAAAAGTTTTGTCCCTCAGTGGCCAACATAGTTATGTGACGAAACTTCTCAATTGATAGGGAACATGGATATACGTGTTGTACAACTTTGTCTAATGTTGGGGTTAGGGTGTAAGCGGGAAGATCTCTATAACCTTCGTTTTTTTATTTAGGGTTTTATTTTGAGATTGTTAGGTTTATTAAAACAATAACGTAACTAATCCTAACTAACATTATACATAAATACGAATATGTATTTGTTTGTTTGTTACGCATCCACGCTTTAACTACTCGGAATGTCATGATGAAATTTCGCATACATGTTGTCAGGGGTACAGAAAAGGATTTATTTCATCCAGAAAAATGTACTGTGCCCATAGGATTTTTTTGACGATCTCTAGATAAACGCGAGCTAAGCCGCGAGCAAATTCTAGTCGTCTATATTCGGTCTAACTTTTAATGGAACCAAAGACTATTTAAAATTAGATAAAGTTATCAAATACTCGATGACGTAGTGGTTAGTGTAACCGACTGCCACGCTTGTGGTCGCGGGTTCGATTCCCGCACAAGTCAAACATGGATTTTTGTCTTGGTCTGGGTGTTTCTATGTATAATATGTATGTATTTACAAAAAAAAAGTATATATATTATGTATGTTTTTCCATTGTCTAGTACTCATAGTACAAGCTCTGCTTAGTTTGGGCTAGATGGTGTTGTGGGTATGTGATAGAATATTATATTATTATTATATTATCCTTAACCCGTCAATCGAACCCACATAGCAGTCATTCACTACGAAGACAGAAAAATGCAATACATTTATTTCTATACAAGAATTTGTACGCAGCTTTGCTCGAGTTAATCTAAATGTAGTCAATAAATTACTTTCTCTCGGAAACAGTACTATTTCCAGGATGAAAGTTGCCCATCTATTACGTACAAACAAATAAACAAACAAATCCGCATTTATAATATTATAAGTAAGGATTTAATCCGCTTTCAATGCGAACCTACCCTCTATACTTTTCGGATGAAAGACAATGTAGGGATTACACACAGGTGTCACCGCTCGGAACCGAACTTCGTCTTCTGAAGTTTCATAACATTCATTATTATAGATTGTACCTACAATACTTGAGTTCGTAAGGAGTTGGTTGAACAAAATTTGTGCAATAAGAATGTTGAACAAGATTGAAAACACGAAGATTGTTTTATGTTTCCCGCTTTATTGGCCTTCGTTTGCGCTTGCGTTGTTGTTAGCTGTAAGGAAATTGTCAGCAGCTGCATGGAGTCGAAACTAAGACTCTTACGCGGCTTCTTTGTTGAGATACGGCACAGCATACCCTTAATTATCATGATTTGACATTTTCTTCAAACTGAGGTAGTTCGTCTGGGGAGGTTCTCAGTCAAGCTCCGATCTTTGAAGATCACAGGCACTGTGCATTGTTTTCAGACAACTGTTTGAAGGTGATTACATTTTTAGGTTTTTGAGGCGACAGTAAGCTGTCAGTAGAGAAGGCCGGTGTGACATTTTCTCCTTTTACTTGTGACACAATAACTTTCTTTTTGTAGAGTGGGCTACCCTGGTAAATGGTAACCGTATCCTGGAATGCGGAATGCTTATAGGCTTTAGTATGTTAATTCTGACCATCAAGTGGGCTGTGTGTTATCCTATTTTATAGCATATATCTATACATCTATATCTATACTTCTATACAAATAAATAAAATTTAAGTGTCTGTTTGTAATGTCAAAATAACAGCTTTTTATCTAATGCATATGAAAGTATATAAGGTACCTATACGAAAACATATATTTTTAAAATGTTTGTCTGTCTGTCAAATCAAATCAAATCAAATCATTTATTTGCTGATCAGGGGTATACAGTGGTGTTAATATGGAATTTAATCGTTCTCCTTGATCTACCTCACTGGTATGCAAATGGTACATTATACCTGTGTTTTATTTAATATTCATGCATCAATATAAACAAGTTCAGATATTCAAAACAATTTTAAAGTAGAAATTGAAATTATGAATAAAAAAAAAATAATAATAATAATCAAATAATAAAGATCAATACAAAAACAAAATAATCAAACATTTTGGAATATAATCAAAATAAGTAAATTCATTTCATCAGGGCCATGTCAATACAGAAATGAGAATTGCAATATGTCAATATAAAATAATAAAAATGTCAATCTTGTATAAAATAAAAAAAGGTAATATAAATGTCAATCATGTATGAAATAATAATAAATGTATCAACAATATGTATGGTCCAGATGACGAATTTTTATTTTTTAGTTACATTATTTACCTTCGAGAAAATCACTAATTTTATAATAGGTTTTACTGACTAGAAAGTCATTTAAACGTTTTTTAAAAATATTACCACTTAAGCTTTTTATTTCATCTGGTAGCCTATTATAAATTTTTGGTGCCATGCAGTATATACTTTTATGTAGTAGTGCCGTCTTTGCTTTATGTAATCGCAATCTATTTTGTGTGTTTTTCCTCCTGTTACGAGTAACTGTATCTGACAGGGTTTCAAATAGATCAGGATTTGATTTTATGAAAGTCGCGATTTCAAAAATGTACAGACAAGGTAATGTCAGGATTTTATATTGTCTAAAGTATGATACACAGCTATCTTCAATTTTAAGATTAAATATCGCTCGTATACACCTTTTCTGGGCTTTGAATACTAATTCTTTATTTGTCGAATTGCCCAAAAAAATTATACCGTATCTGAGATATGAAGCAGTTGCTCCATGATATGCTGTGAGTAAGGCATCAATGTTAAGCACGGGCGCAAGTTTAAATAGTGCATACGCTGAACTTCTGATTTTCTTACACAGTCCTTCTGTATGTGCTTTCCAATTTATATTGGCGTCAATTAATAGTCCTAAAAATTTAGTAGTGGTAACCTCGCTAATTTTAGTATTATTATAGTTAATTTCTAAATCTTTAAATGTTGGTATTCTTTGAGTAAATTGTATTAGTTTAGTTTTATTTATATTTATTTTCAAATTATTATTATCTAGCCAGTTTATAATATTCAATAATGTAGTATTTATGTCAGCTTCGTATTCATTTTTATTTTTACATTTTATAGCAACTGTACTATCATCCGCAAATAATATTGTAGGATGAGTGGTTACTTTAGGCAAGTCATTTATATATAAAATAAATAACAGGGGGCCCAACACACTACCCTGTCCCACACCATATTTAACTGTTCGCATGTGAGATGTGTATGTTTCTTCTCTTTTATTAACTTCATTTATGCGTTTAATCTCTACGAATTGCTTGCGATCTGTCAGATACGACTCTATAAGTCTTAAAACATTTCCCCGTATACCATAATGATCAAGTTTTGCAAGTAGGATTTTATGATCGACATAGTCGAATGCTTGAGTCATATCACAAAAGATAGCGCAGATTGAAGCCTTAATATCTAAATTTGTCATTATAATATATAAGAAATCGTAAATCGCTCTATTTACGCTTTTTTCCTTTCTAAATCCTTTTTGTTCTTTAACTAAAATATTGTGTTTTTCTAAATAACTGTAAAGTTGTTTATGGATGTATTTTTCGAAAACTTTTGAGAGTATAGGTATGAGTGTGATGGGTCTGTAAAACTCCATAAGTTAATTATATCATTCATTAAAGATAATCAATAATCCATTAAAGAAAATAGAGATTTTCTTTTTTGAAGAGTGGTTTTACTACAGATGTTTTTAGTCCATCAGGATAGATACCTGTCGAGATACTTAAATTTATAATATGGCTTATATGTGTTGATATATATTGGCCTGTGGATTTAATTACCTGGGTTGATATTTCGTCATACCCTACACTATTTGTGTTTTTTAGTGATGATATAATCGTTTCAACATCTGAGGGGATACAGGGTGTGAGAAACATAGAATTATTTCTTCTGTCTATGTGTTCAGTAACTTTAGTGCCACGATTTGCAATAGGAATTATTTTATCAACAAAATAATCACTGAAAGCATTAGCTATCTCTTGTGGACTTGTAACTGTTTGGTAGTCACTTATCCTCAGTTTGGAGATTGTATTGGGGGAGAGGTTTTGGTTTGACTGATGTCTGTCTGTTTGTTCCAGCTAATCTCTGAACCGGCTGAACCGATTTTGACGGGACTTTCACTGGCAGATAACTGATGTTATAAGGCTGATAGCTGATGTTATAAGTAACTTAGCTTAACTTACTTTGATTTTAGAAAACAATAGGGTGCCGCGGAGACAAACACTTTTTAGTTAAAATCTACGCGGAGGAAGTCGCATGTAACAGCTAGTTATAAATATAAATCATATTCCCGTTACTAAACTTATCAGATTCAAGCTATCTCCACGTTAAATTTAATAAAAATTATGTTCAGTTTACCCATAAAAATTAAACAAACAGATAAAATATAGCTGATTCAGCATTTATCCTGTGTTGTTCCTCTCTATATTTGGGGGCAAAAAGTTAATTTGTATGTTTATGTATGTGACAGAACAAGTACTAAATAACAACGGCACAGAGCATTTACTGTCTGAGATGAGACCCTGAATAAAACATCCTCCACAAGAGAATTAATCATTCGAGCGGCTTTGTACTCAGATAATAAACTAGACTGTGTATAGACTAAGACATAATAGCGTCTAGATAGTCGTACATGAAGAATAATTATATTGACAGATATTAATGGAGAATAGCAGTTCACCTTTGACCTGAATATGAGATGAAGAAATCTATCGAGTATAAAAAGTTGTTAAGTCATGTGGTGGCTATTTATTCACACACTGATTTACACACGCGGTGAATGGGAAGTTAAGTTATGTGGGCGGTCAATTTCTGCTTAAAGGAATGTGTAATAAAAGCAAAGATAGTATAATACTCTAGAGACGTCGGTCGCTTTCATATTAATGGACGTCGAAAAATTGATTTAGACTATTTTGATGTCAGAATTTTTTTAAATAATTGGTGGTAGCGCAATAAATAACACAAAAGAATAAAAAAAGGCTTCCGTGACAATAATAACTATCAATCGATCAATTATATTTGTCGTTTTTTACAATTCAAGAGTATCAGAGACAACTATATAGACACACTGGTACCCATAACACAAGTTAAATCTTACCATGGGTACCAGAGTTCAACATAACACCTTTTGGGTCATGAATTTCTTCTTATTATTTAATATTACAGTGTACATAATCTAAGTGTTAATATTGTAAAACCTTTTTTGCAAATAAAGATTATTATTATTATTATTATTAATTCAAATATAAAACGTGCCGTCAGTCACTCCGTATAAATACTTTATTAAACCATCTGAGGCGCAATCCTTGCTTATATTATAAATACGAATGTGAGTTTGTTTGTTACGCTTTCACACCTTGACTACTCGACCAAATATCATAATATTTCCCCTACATATTGTCAGTAGTACAGAAAGGACATGGGTACCTAACTTCAAGAAAAAGTATTATTCCCGAGCATACAAAGCCGCGAGCAAAAGCTAGTATAGATTAAAAATAGAGAGCTTGTCTACGTCTTGTAAATACACCCGGGATACATGGCTAATACACAATTATAAAAATATCGCATGAAAAACTTGCACATCATAAAGCATAAAGGTTTTCAATTTCATGTACCTTCTTTTGAAAAAGAGAACACATTTAAACCGATTCACTTAACAAAAAGAAAAAGTTTCACTCACATTTACACAACATGTAAGCCAGTGCACATTGCGTAAAATACGCACACTTGTAAATGAAGTATTCATTTAAAAGAGAAGGATAGAGGCATAGAATAAAGCTTAAGTGTAAGCGAAACGAAGCGTGGCAAAAAAGGGAATGGTGCTTAAGAATTTTGGCCGCAGGCTTCGGCCTAAATTGCACATTGTCTGTACGCTAGTCTTGTTTTGATAACCTAGATTCGAAGCTGGGGCACCGACCTTCAGTCCAACCCTACTCGCTAGACTGTAGAGTATTCACGGACTACCCGTTGGATGCGACAAAGTTGACAGTCAGCTATTTCCATAATATTTAATTTTTTGTATCGATTTCTCAATATTACATTTTATAGAAATACAAGTTAAAGAGTTTAGTTTTGCAAATGAGGCGTCTCAACTGTGAAAAATAACTCTTTTCCTTAAAGCCGATGGAGGAGTTATAACTCCTTCCTCCTTTTTTGCCGAAACTTTTATGTTAGATTACCAGCCGCTAGCTTACTCCCCTAGTCCTTTTCTATCATCTTCATCTTCAGTTCGATCAAAGGCTACACTCATCACCTAACACAAGGCGGTGTATATGCTTGATTTCCACCCTGGCAGCGCACCGGTGGTGAATGCGATATCTGTGCAACTCGAAGTGTGGAAACGTATAGAAGATTGTAAACGACAATGGCTCGCCTCGTGTTACGCGGAACTAATATTTTTGACAACGGTTTCTTTAGATTAATTTTTCACCCAGTGCCAGTCAGCTCATTTGGCAAATGCTGAACTGGACACCTTTTGCTACCGTGAGATATCTAATTATAACACGTCTTCTTCGCATTAATTTGTTCGATCCCCACAAATAGTTATTCCAAGTTTGGATGTATAGAATACAGGGAGTATTCGTGTTACAATGTTTGTAAGTTCTTACAACTCAGAAATTAATTCTAGTGCGGGAAATTCTATATAAACACAAACACATAATAAAAATAAGTTTAACAAAAATAAAATGTATTATGTCTTATGTAGCAATAAACATTTCTTTTTTTCACACCTTTGGTAATCTTCTAATATCTTACTTCATTTTCGTGACTTCAGAAACCACTAATCACAACTATCCTATAGTATCCCAGCGAGTTGCAACCGTAAAACGAGAAGTACGCATTTTCAACAATAGTCTTCACAATTTGACCGTAGTTGTTTACAATAGCTCGGCGATGAGCCGCCCATGGTGTGGTAACTACGAACAAATGTACGGGTACGTTTTTCGACACGAGCGCCTCTAGTAGCAGTATCATGAAATAATTGTGTTTAATTGTGTTACTATATAGTTTTCAATAGATGGCGATATTACAAAATTTGGCTGCAGTCGCGTCTACTTTAGTGGGGCAAAGTAAAAATCCAGTAGGATATTTTGTTTTAGTCTACAACAACTTAAATCAATGAAGATGATAATTTGTATAAATAATATCTAAAATCTCAGCAATAATGCCATGTAAAAGTACAACAGAGCTAAACAGGTAATATCAATGCAGATTCAAATATTTAAGTGAATAAGATTTAGTAGAAATATTGAGATCATCTAACAACACTGTGTTTAATCTATGGAATTGGATTTTAACAAGAAAATTTTCGATTTATCTGTCACAAATTTTGTTAATTTCTTGTTTTCTGTGTTTTTGTGGTGTTTTTACAATCTAGTACATTGAGTTGAAATTAGTTCCTCCGGCCAGGCATCGAGAGTACCTAAAAAAGCTAAACGCTTCTATTTTGTGATGAATTTGGTCTATTTTGTCACCATGACTTCAAAGATCATGTTGTGTACTAGGATGTTTGGTGAAGCGTGAGACGGTAATTATAATATTATTTTTTGTAATATATTAGTCATTTTAGCATAAATTTTAATGAATATACCAGCCATCAACTGCTTAAGGTTAAAGCACACAAACAGGTAAGTACTTTAGCGAAATACAAATAATTTTTAACAATTAATGTGGGTATGGTGGTATTCTGTACAATGTACAGTGTAGTTTGAAATAGAAGCATATCAAATGATGTAAAATCCTGTATATATAACATGATGTGTATCTATGTTAACTGAGCAATTAAGATACATATTTTATCTGTTACTTAGTATATTACCAACACCTGGGCTAATTTATTTAAGATAATATGGTCAGTTCAATTATAAAAAAAGATTTTCTGTGGCTTTTTGATATCAGTATTACCGATATCAAAAAAAAAAAAATTAAAACTATGTCTAAGCACAAATTAAAATAAGTTTTCTATACATTTCAGATGAGCAGAGATGTGGCCTCAAGCATCTTGAGACAGACTGCTGAAGTACCTGTCGCTGAGTGTCCTTCAACAAGTGCTGTACAAACTAGTGTAAAGATGTAAACCAAGTACTCACTGGTATGACCACTTCTTGGGACTGTGATGATGCTATTAAACTCGCAGCGCATAATTATTGTACAACACAAAAGAAAATAAAAAATATACACATTATTTTTGTTTCTTTTTTTCATGTTCCTTATCCATACAATCCCATTTTGTAACTTGATTAATATGCTGCCTACATATATTTGTATGCATACAAATATAGGCAGCATATAAATTACAATAAAATTACTATAAAAATTCTAAAGGAATAAGGCAGATGTCTATATACATATATACACTTATGTATGTGTAGGTATAGGTTGCTTTGTTTGACGTCTTCAGTTTAGTTCATGATACTGATACTTGGCGGCAGCACTTATGCAGTCCTCGAGCGAGGCTCGAGTTACCCATCTATAACAGGTATACTAATCTATGGAGCCGCCGCGTTCGTCAGCCTACTCAATTACAAGAAGACAATACTGTACATATGCGAAACAATCTGCTTTATTTGTGTGCTGCGTGTTTACGTCTAGTGTTACATTTTGAGTATGTTCAGTAGTAATTCATGGAGAAATGGTTGCAGCACCTTACAGTTATGATTTGTAAACAACATTTTATTGTAAACTTGGCGGTTAAAAAAAGTGGCCATGAGTTTCTTGCCCGTTCTTCTCATGAGCCCTACACCCTTGCTTTGCTGAACGTGGCAGTAAATGTAAATTCACAGAAAAAATTTAGTGTAACTTTGACATTCATAAGTGTTACCTTGTCACCTAACTTGAATAAATTTATTTTTGATTTTTTGAGGGTTAAAAGACTGGTAAACGATTTCGCCGTTAATTTTTGTTGCTCTTGTTTAATAATTAGGCGTTTAGTGTAGGTAAGGTTAAGATTTTACTGTGGGTATCCAAATAAAATACTTCATTGTAGATATAGATATATATTTACTATACTAATATTATAAAGAGGAAAGATTTGATTTTTGTTTTTTGTTTGTATGGGTAGTAATAACACTAAAAGAAACTACGATTAAAAAGAAATTTGAATGCCATGTTTTCAGCAAATAACATAACTAAAAAAAGAGTACTGTTACTAACATAACCACCTACTTTTATGTGAGCGAAACCACGAGCAATAGCTAGTTAATAATATAAATAAATATTGAGGTACGACCTAACTGAGTGGTTGTGGGGAGACAACTGCCTCGCGACGCTACTGCATACTTGCGCCTGACTATATACAACTAAAGCGTCAGTAGTGTCGCTACAATACAAGTAGTACTACAATAGTAATAGATGTTCCCGCGTTTATCGTTACTGCGCCGCCCCCGTGGGTTGTAGCGTAATGTTATATAGCTTATAGCCTTCCTCGATAAATAGGCTATCCAACACTAAAATAATTTTTCAAATCGAACCAGTATTTCCTGAGATTAGCGCGTCCAAACAAACTCTTTAGCTTTATAATATTAGTATAGATAGTCTCCCGCACTATATCCCACAAGGTAGGCAGAATGACTATAACACCCACATTTTGCCAACTATGTTTTTAAATGTCACGTAATAAAGAGTGAGTCTATTGCCGTTTATCAAGTACAGTTCCAGAAACCGTACTGCTGCTGCGGATTTCTTGACAAAAATATCTATCTATGAGGTCCCGATTACAGAGTTGGGCAAAGTGTTATACTTTGCACAAACCTGGTATCGGGACCTCATGCACAGAGCAGTCGCATACATAACCTTGCCAGTTGGTAAGCAGTAATTTCTATGAAGGCGTCTATACATACGTCATAGTCTCACGCCTATACCCCGAAGTGGTAGGCAGAGTGTATAACACCCATATTTTTCCAACTATGTTTTTAAATAATACGTGAGTATTAGAGGGTGAGCCTATTGACGTTCTTTGGGCACAGTTCCAGACCCTGTACTGCCGCTGAGAGTTTCTTGACAGAATTATCTATGAGGTCCCGATTCCAGGGTTGGCAAAGTGTTATACTTTGCACAAACCTGGTATCGGGACCTCATGCTTAGCAGTCGCATACACAACAGTTGCATTTTTGAGGCAGTTAGATGTTCGAATTAAGCGTAAATAATAATTATAGTACAAATACTGCCTGGTCGTAAGTGTTCATTAAAACCTATGGAGACGTCTGTACGTTAAAATAATCACAAATAACTAAGAGTATTATAACCTTCTTGTAGAAAACAGGCGTTAGAAATACTGTTACTACGTTCCGACTGAACCAAATCATTTATTTGCAAAATATGGGTACAAAAGATATTACGATGGCAGCATTTGGTATCACTATAATCAACTGCACAGCGTGCAGTATTGAATATAAATTGTTCATATTAATTAATTAGAGATACAGTATTAAAAAAGAAAAGGAAGCAGATTAAAATAATTATAAGCAACGGCTGCGAAAGCTCACATAAATACAGTCGACGCCATACGAAGCTTAACATGAAATACGAAACAGTATCTATGAATAAAAATGTGTATTAGCTGTAATATGTTGATTAAAATAACAATGATCTAATCCTGTAAGAGATTAAGAATTATCGTTATTGTATTATATTAAGCAATTCAAAATATCATAAATATTTACCGCTGACTGTACCTCTCTTATTTATTTTCCTTTTATCTCATTTTAATTAATTTCCGTTAAGACTGGCACTTCTAGTATTACAAGTAATTATATATTACTATTATCGCTTACCTTGGTCTTATGCTAATTTACCACAAAGGAAAAATAAAAATATATATTAACTTTTTAATCATCTTTGTAAATCTTTTTCTTATGTTTTATTTATAGCAAGATTTTGAACGCGGCTTCAATCGCATTTGTCTAAATTTTGTCATTAAATTACTATCCATCAGAATTTGTAATTTGTTTTTCTTTTTTCCGGATGAAAGGTACCCTATGTCCTTTTCTGTACCCCTAACAACGTATATGCGAAATTTCATGATGATCGGTCGAGTAGTTAAGGTGTGAAAGTGTAACAAACAAACAAACTCACATTCGCATTTATAAAAGTATAAGGACTTATAATTAATAGATCGTGTCCGTAATACCTGTAGTGTATAGTGCGTCATTTATGCCACTTTGCACAAATCCGAAACCAAATCTGGAACCGTACAATTTGCCTTGAACTTAAACATATCAAATAACTTTTCACCATTGGCCCAAAGAGATACGACATAATTCTATTCAAATTGAACGCTAAGCTTTTTTTTTATGTGGGGGAATGCTTTGACGCATACCTTTCCGCGGGGCGACGGAGAGGTTATGTCGGGCTCACCGGGGGAAAGATATCCCGGTAATACCGACTAAACCTACCACGGTGTTCTTCGACATAACCATAGATGGCGAGCCCGCGCGAATCACTTTCACATGCAATCGAGACCTCGCCATGGTTTCGGCCCGCCGTGTGAAACGGCAGGCCATTACCCAAAACATCGTTCCTCAACCGTGCCCCTAGGGGGGTGACAAGACACAATACAGAGGCGCACGTGGAAACACGCACGCCGCCTCTCGGACCTGGTGCTGATCGGGTGGCGAGCAGGCCCACGCAGCCCACCACCCCCAGGTCAAAACTCAGGGTGGCTGGAGGTCGTCTCGCGCCCTCCGGCGCCCGGTTCTGCGGTTGGGGAGAGGGTTTAAGCGCTCCCACTCCCGCTCCGCCGCCTGCTTGATGGAAATTACTTCCTCACAGAAGGAGGCGACAGCGTTCCACGATCTCTCACTCCGGACCATAGACTGAACTACGGCCCTGAGTGAGAGATAATCTCACGGCGCTGCGATGCCCAGGCGGGGCAATCCACCAAAGTGTGCAGTGCCGTGTCCACAACAACATCGCGGCAGTCACCGCAGTGATGACATCCGGGCGTCGCCGCGTCGCCTGCCGGCCTATGCGACACAGGAACCGGCCAAAACAACCGTGGCCAGTCATTACCTGTGTCAGCCGGAAGGTGAGGGCGCCATGCCGCCTCTCCAGCCACTCCTCAAAAACGGGACTTACCGCCACGATCGTGGCGTGCCCAACGCTAAGCTTACCATAACTAACATTAATATCCGATATCAAAATAAAATTGCCTAAATATCTAACCGGAGCCAACCCGGATTTATATCCAATAAAATTGGGACAATATTGATCCGTGTCACATCTCATCCGGGTAATGTACATTTATCCGGAGATTAATATCGAATCACAGTGGATATTGAGTGTATTAGCGTTGATGTAGACCACACTAGTGCAGTGAAACTGATATCAATACTGTACGGTCTCACTACCGTACATTGCTGCCTACACCACAAGTTGCAAGGCGCGTGTAGCTGCGCGCTCAGCATTTATCGTGTGCTACTTACTATAAATTAGCGATACAACAAAATGTATGAACTCAGTTGAACGTTAACAAACATATTATATAAACTAACTTTACGAGTGCATTAAGAGAAAGAATTAGTCTTATTTTTACTGTAACTTGTCTACTTATACTTTAAATAAAGTATTCACGTTATAATTCTTTTCTCTACTACTTCAACATCTTATTATAGTGTGCGGAGTTACTAACTAAACATCCCGTACATTAAATGGTCCTTCGAGTTTAAATTGTTTGGGTAAGTGTATTTCTTGCTATAACAGCGAATCGGCTTTTCTGGCCTTCCACAAGCGGATCCCACCAGATAAGTTGAGAAGGCGCGCATACTGTAGCGGAAGTACAAGTGCCCTGAACAGACACCTTTAAAGAACCAAGCACTAACAACTGCGTCCAAGAACATCAACTACTACTAGACTACAACTACTACTACTCATATTGCCCGAGCTACAACGTGAACTGCGAGTGGTTCGAAGCAACAAGGGAACTAACTGGGACACAACTACGTGTTCATTACAGCATCTTCAACAGCGTATTCCAGCTAACTAGTCGAGCTTAAAGTCACAAAAATGAGTGACATTACTGCACAGACTGAAGTTTTCGAGTCAATCAAGCGTCTTTGTAGTAACTATCAAAAGGACAGTGTGACTCGGAAAAACAAGGAATACTTAACTCAAAGATTGATAACATTGGAAAATCTTTGGCAAGACTTCACGAGCAGACACCAAAAACTCGTGGAAAAGGAGGACAAAGGAATCCAGTATTTCACAGGAAATATCTACGAAAAAACAAAACATCTTTATGATGCTACAAGAATTGACATCCTACAACGTTTGTTGGCGTCAGAAGGAAAACAAGCAGATGTTGTCATCCCACATTCTCAGGGAAGTGACACTAAAACCAAGGAGCTCCTGGAGCGTCAAGAATGTCACCTGAAAGCCCTGGAACGAGCAATGTCAAAAATTGATATTGACAACATAACGGAGAAATGGGAACTGGAAGATCATTTGGGTGTCCTGAAAAACAAATGGGAACTCGTAGAAAAATGTCACTGGGAGTTAGAAGCCATTTTGAAAGGTTCAAACGAAGTATACAACGATTTGTTTGCCAATAAAGAACGCCAGTACGATATTATGAAAAGGTCTCTCAACGCAAAAATATGGGCCAACGCTCATTATCAAAAATCAGCACCAAGGATTCAATTACCTGAGTTCACTGGTAACTACAATCAGTGGCTCACATTCAAAGAGATGTTTTTGGAAACAATACATAATAATACAGTTTTTTCAAAATCACAGAAAATGCAGCATCTAAAATCTAAGCTGAAAGGAGAAGCTGAAAGACTAGTCCAACACTTAGTCAGCGCAGAAAATTATGAAGCTTGTTGGGACATTCTCACTCAGCGATATGATAACAAAAGACTGCAATTTACCAACTTAATGAATATCTTAATGCATTTACCTACTATTCAGCACCCTAACGCATCGGTGCTTAAGAAAATGCATGATGTGATTAACGAATGTATCAATAGCATGCAGAACATCGGCCTCAATATAATAAGTGCGGGTCCGATTATTGTATACTTAATGGCACAAAAATTAGACACGACATCTCAATCAGAATATACACGCGAACTACAGAACCAAAAAGAAGTGCCTAATTTGGAAGAATTCCTTGCATTCTTGGAGAAAAAGTTCATGGCATTAGAAGCAGCGAAAGGATATCAAAAGGATTTTTCGAATCAACTAAAACAGACTTTTAATAACAAGATAAAAGGAGGTCCTAGTAAACAGACATCGGAAAATAACAAAAGAGATGTTTTTTCAAGAATATATCACACATCATTCGGTAAATGTTTATTGTGCAAAGGCCCTCACGTGCTTATGCAATGTCCTAAGTTCAACGACATGGACACACGTGATAGGAATGACACAGTGAAGAAATTACAAGTGTGCAAAAACTGCTTGTATAAACATAATAATGCAGAATGCACGTCAAACAAAACTTGCAGAGAATGCAATAAACCACATCATACGTTACTACATTACACAACGCAAAAAATAACTTCAAGATTTAGCACAGCCAATACGGGTCAACGCTCTCAAACACGTGATCATCAAACAGCATCTTCTACTGACCAACATAGCACATATCATCTGTCGAACCCCAACCTGACGGAAGTTTTACTAACTACAGTCGAGCTTCAAGTAAAAACTTCGAAAGGTGATTTCATAACTTTGCGGGCCTTATTAGACCAAGGGTCTCAGATAAATCTAATTTCGGAAAACGCAGCTCAACGACTGAAACTACCTAGAAAAAGGCTAAACGCAACAATTTCGGGCGTAGGAACAGTTTCAGGTGACTGCAAGGGACGGCTAGAGTTGGAGTGTAAATCGTGTTGTACTGACTTTACGTTCCTAACAAGCGCTCTAATCATTAAACGAATTACAAACAACTTACCAATCAAATCTTTCGAAAAAAGCGACTGGCCCCATATACAAGGATTGAAACTAGGCGACCCTGACTTCAATATATCACGGAACGTGGATTTACTACTTGGAGCAGACATCTACTCTCAAGTATTATTAGAAGGCGTCCTTAAAGGGGACACTCAAATGCCGATAGCCCAGCAAACACAACTCGGCTGGATTCTATGCGGCAAGTTGACAACTTTCAACTGCCATGTAGCATTGGTTGATCTTGACGATTTGAAGAAGTTTTGGGAGACAGAGGATATTATACAAAATGATGGAGACTCTTCCAAGGACGACTGGTGCGAGGCTTATTACAAAAAAACTACCGAAAGGACTTCCGAAGGAAAGTATGTCGTGAAAATGCCTTTAGTACCGGGTTATGAAGAAAAACTGGGAAAATCGAAACCAATTGCAATCTCTCAGTTTATGCAGCTTGAAAGAAAATTTGAGAAAAATGCCAAACTTGCATTAATGTACAAGGATTTCATACAGGAATATATTGAATTAGGTCATATGAAACCTACGAACTCGACATCAAATTTTCAACATTTCTTACCGCATCATGGAGTACTGAGAGAACACTCAACAACAACAAAGTTAAGAGCCGTCTTTAATGCGTCGCAAAGAACCACCGGCGGCTGTAGTCTTAATGATGTGATGGAAAAGGGTCCTAATCTGCAAAAGGACATTCAGGCCTTAATCATACAGTGGCGTAGTTATAAATATGTCTACACTGCAGATATAGAAAAAATGTACCGTTGCATATGGTTACATCCCGAACAACAACCACTCCAGAACATTATATGGCGCAACAAACCAACTGACAACCTGCAGACGTATCAACTATGCACATTGACATATGGTACAAAAAGTGCACCTTGGCTGGGGATGCGAACGCTGAAACAATTGGCGTTAGACGACGGTTACAAGCATCCCGAGGCTGCGGAAATTCTATCGAGTCATTTCTTCGTTGATGACCTAATTAGCGGCAATAACTCGATAGAAGACGGCAAGGATATTCAAACCTCCATTATACGATTGCTAAAAGGAGGGGGAATGAATCTACGCAAGTGGTCGAGCAACAATCCCGAGCTTTTACGAAACTTGACAAATGATCAAATATCAAAGAATATTTTCGATTTTAAGAGTGACGAAGCAACGAAAACTTTGGGCTTAGGCTGGAACCCGAAAAATGACGTCTTTATATTTAATTGGAATTTAGATGACTCAACTCGCAAGGAATGTCTTACTAAAAGAAACTTACTATCGCAAATTTCAAGACTGTACGATCCTTTGGGTTGGCTTGCACCTATTACTGTGCTAGCCAAACTACTATTCCAAAGGATGTGGATGACTAAATGTAGTTGGGATGCTAACCTACCCCTTGAGATTCAAAAGGAATGGTGCCACCTAAGTAAAGAACTACATTTAACTAAAAACTTGAAAGTAAACAGATGGATTGGCAGTACACAGAAAAACATACAGCTACATGGGTTTTGCGATGCAAGCGAGAAAGCATGCTCATGCGTCATATATACACGAGTAACTGACGAAAAGGGAAATCCTAAAATCACAATACTAGTGTCAAAGACAAGGGTGGTACCAGTTACGCAAAAAACAACACTACCTAGACTGGAACTTTGCGGAGCACTCCTACTCGCTAAACTCATGGATAAAGTAAATAAATCGCTACCAGAACTCGAGATTACAACTTATGGTTGGTGTGACTCAAAGGTGGTACTAGCTTGGCTTCAAGGTGATACGTCGAAATGGGAAAGATATGTATCTAACAGAGTCGCAAAAATATTAGCTGTGATGCCCCCTCAACAATGGCGTTACGTGCGATCAGACACCAATCCCGCTGACTGCGCTTCACGAGGTTTATTGCCTAGTAAAATACTGAAGTTTGATTTATGGTGGGACGGACCTGCATTCCTGAAAAACTTTAAGGAATTGGAGACGCCATACAACATGAATTGCTATTACACTACGAAAATAGCGCGCAGAATTGAACCCACGAACGGCAGCACACAAGCTAACAAAACCGAACATTTTATTTATAACTTATTAAATAACAATAGTTCATTAACTCGAGTTACAAGAATTACCGCTTGGATTTTGCGCTACATTGCATCACTTCGACAAAAATTACGACCTAGCGAAATTTACTTAACAACAAATGAATTAAAAATATCAGCGGAATATATATTAAAGTGTGTTCAGCAAGTCGAGTTTGAGCAAGAATATAAACAACTGAAACAAAACAGCTCGGTGTCACCTAAAAGTAGCATTTACAAGTTGAAACCTTATCTAGATAAGATGAGTATCATTCGTGTTGGCGGCAGACTACAGTATTCGGATCTACCTGCTAGTATGAAGAACCCAGCTATAGTGCCCTACTCTGGTCGCTATACCCAACTGCTTATCCTCCACGCACACATGATAACACTACATGGAGGGGCCCGGCTGACGCTTACCTATATACGACAACGGTATTGGATAATTTCTGGCAACCGGGCTGTGAAAGCAAGAATACGTCAATGTGTAAGGTGCCATAGGTTTAGAACAACTGACAACGCCCAGCTTATGGCAAGCCTTCCGAAACAACGAATTACACCGAGTCGCCCATTCACCCACACTGGGGTTGATTTTACTGGTTATGTGGATGTAAAGCTGAATAAGGGACGAGGAGTTAAGACTTCAAAAGCTTACATCGCAATATTTGTTTGCATGGTGACTAAGGCCGTGCATATCGAATTGGTATCGGAACTCAGCACGGAAGCTTTCATTGCAGCCTTTCAAAGAATGTGTGCGAGGCGAGGAACTCCTACACATATGTACTCTGACAACGGTACTAACTTCGTTGGTGCATCAAAGGTGCTGAAAGAAGAATTTCAGCATTTCAAACAGCTACTTTCTCCCGACTTCTTTGACGAGATCGCCAAATTGGAAGTTCAGTGGCACTTCAATGCTCCCGCTTGGCCAAGTGCGGGTGGAATATACGAAGCAGCCGTGAAATCCTTGAAACATCATCTACGACGAGTCATGGGAGAACAAAAACTCACCTGGGAAGAGCTTAGCACACTTTTAGCAAAAATTGAAGCCTGTATGAATTCAAGACCTCTATGTCCGCTTACAGAAGATCCAGAGGAATTCTACAACACGCTCACCCCAGGCCACTTTCTTACTGGCAGTGCTACGCTGTCGTTACCTCAACCGCAGCCCGATGACAGGAACATGGATTTGAGAAAACGTTGGCAGCTAACAGAGCACATGCTTGACCAATTCTGGAAATCGTGGTCCAATGATTATTTGACTATGCTTCAAACTCGCTGCAAATGGAACAAAGAAGTGCATAACCTCAAACAAAATGACCTCGTACTCATCAAAGAAACGAACCTTCCTCCCGGCAAATGGGTAATGGGACGGGTTATGGAAACTCACCCCGGCAAAGACGGTTTAGTACGAGTGGCCACCCTTAGAACAAAAACGGGCTTAATAAAACGCCCAACTGTCAAACTATCACCACTGCCGATAGAAGATAAGTTGCCAATACCTGAGCAAACCAGTCAAGAAAATACACTGACAAAACCCAGAGCGAACAGTATAAAAAGAAGGCCTATGTTTTCATTTGCAACACTATTAACTATGATATTTACTTTTATTCTGGGAGCAAGTTGTTTGAGCAATATATCCACCACCCGTATTACTGAGTTGGAACCAGAGCGCCCTATTTACTATGACGAAATCGGCAAAGTACAACTGATTCATGACGAATGGATTCTTTTGATGTACTATAACCTAACTACTTATTGGCAAAGCACATATCAAATCAAGAACTACTTGAAACATGTCAACAGTATTTGTGAAAAGCTGGACCCTAATTATTGCCAATCTACTGTTCAACAACTACAACATGAGACGGATATCTTAGACAAGTACAACGAGATGCTGTTACTGCCGCAAAAACACATGCATATGCGAAGGAAACGTGGTCTAATAAACGGAATCGGCTACTTAGCAAATAACTTATTTGGTGTACTAGATGAGCGTTTTGCAGCCAAATATGAAGACGATATTCGAAATATCCAAGAAAACGAGAAATACCTACTTCAACTTACAAAAAACCAGACATCTATAATCAAAATTGAGAATGAAATATTGAAGAAAAATGGAGACAATATTCAACGGCAGTTTGATTCCATTAACAGTTTTATGAATAAAACTAATTTAAGTCTAACAAAAGTAGAAAATGAAATGCAAATATTGATGGCTGCCAGCTACTTTGGCACAACCTCAGTAATGGCTTATTTTCTCCTAAATAATCTCAGAAATGTACAAGACATGATCTTCAACTCGATCTCACAAATTTATAAAGGAACCATGGATATGCATCTTCTCACGCCTGATAACTTTGCTAGGCAGCTGAACGACATTGCAGGAAAGTTGCCGAAAACTTTGTCGCTACCTATTGATAACGCACTTGAGGTCAAAGATCTCTATAAAATGCTATATGTAAAGGCACGAGCCACTGAAAGCTATGTTCTGTATGAGATACATATTCCACTTCTCTGTGACGAAGAATTTATATTGTATCAAATAATACCGATACCAATGATTCGCAACGGGACACCACAGTCAATTAAACCAACTTCAACACATATAGCCATCAACCTAAGGAAGAAATCATATATTAGTTTAAATACTGAAGACTTAAAGCAGTGCATACAAGGTATCGCTTATAGCTTTGTGTGTAACGCTGTCCTGCCGGTGTTCGAGTTACATAACAATAATTCGCCGTGCGAAGCAAAAATGATAAGTCAACGCACGACTTCGGCATGCGACCTATATCGCTCACCTTGCACTGAAGCCTGGATCAAGTTACATGTTTCGAACAGCTGGCTTACCACGTGCTGTTACGGACAATGTTCGTTTCAAACAATATGTGACGATGACATAACTATACATACAATAACAAACACGAATTTGATAACGCTTGGACAGAATTGTATTGTTCAATCTAAAGGACTTACTATTTATTCGCATAACACATACAGAAGCAATATTCAAGTTACACCTACTCTACTGCCATTTTCACTGAATTCATCAGCGAATAAACTCATAAGCTTGACCATACAACGTACTCCGAAAGCTATATGGGCCGTCGATCCTGAACAAAATGAGCTTAATCGGCAAATCAAGCAGCAGGAGGAACAAGAAAGTCGTCCGTTAAATTATATATCCAGTCATGATATTCACCAATACAGCATTTGTTATATACTACTCGGGTTATTCGTCATAGTCGCTTTAGTATGGATTATAAAAAGATTCTGCCGAAAACAGCAAGCCAAATCAACAAACCCTAATGATAACCCTACCTATCAAGACATAGAATCTGTTGATCGAACGAAGCAAACGAATTTGGAGCCAACGAACGCGATGGAACTGACTTCGGCAGTGCCGCATACATCCCAGGCCGGCGGCAGACCAGGGAAGACGCAACCTGACCTCCCTCGTAGAAACAACCCAAGATTTACGTTTTATTAGAATTTTAATGTTTTATACTCTATTTTTTTATAGCTATCAATTTTTTTTATGTAGATTTTATTGTTTGCTTTGTACAGGCTGTCGTCTTTACTCTTAATGCACAACTCTTTTCTTCCTTTTGGGGTCGGTAATATGTACGGTCTCACTACCGTACATTGCTGCCTACACCACAAGTTGCAAGGCGCGTGTAGCTGCGCGCTCAGCATTTATCGTGTGCTACTTACTATAAATTAGCGATACAACAAAATGTATGAACTCAGTTGAACGTTAACAAACATATTATATAAACTAACTTTACGAGTGCATTAAGAGAAAGAATTAGTCTTATTTTTACTGTAACTTGTCTACTTATACTTTAAATAAAGTATTCACGTTATAATTCTTTTCTCTACTACTTCAACATCTTATTATAGTGTGCGGAGTTACTAACTAAACATCCCGTACAAATACTTTGTATTCTATAGTTCGAAATATATAGTGACGTTTCTGAAGCGATAACGTTTTGATTTCGTTAAAATAATACGTTAATTATGATTTGAAAATAGTTGAAACTAGAATATGGAGAATTTAAATATACTTTCGCTCAGGTAATTACTTTTTTGGATGCCCGGATTTTATCGCCCGCCTTAACATTGAAGGAAAACATTGTGAGGAAACCTACATGTCTGAGAGTTCTTTACGAAATTCTTGAAGATGTAATGTCTGGCAACTCACACTGGACCAGCGTGATGGATTATGGCCTAACCTTTTGTCATACGGACAAGAGGCCCGTGCCCAACAGTCGGACACTTTATAAGTATATACAGGACTGATATTATGAAATCAGTGTCAGTATGTAGTTTGGAATAGTGCCTTTACTTAATATAATGAATTAATTTATTTATTTACCTTATGGAAAACACAGCTACAGAAAATGTATAACAATGACATGATAGGTAACGGTAAGCCAATTACAAGTTTTCACTCATAGAATATATATATAATAGAAAATAAATGAACCACAATGTACATTTACCAACTGCTTACATGGTATCAAGTTAATATTAAAATACTAAAATAGCTCATTATTAAAATTATACAATATTATATGGAAAACTTATCGGTTAAGCACTTCCTTACATGCGATGATGAATGTTAGACTACGTATCTATACTGCCTTGTTAATTATTTAAAGATTATCAATACCTATCCTGAGAGAATTCGGTCTATCACTCTGGTATAAAAGATGTAGATACAGAAGGACAGATATACATATCGATACACTCACACATACATGCAAGCAGTAACTACTATTTGATTTCAAAGTTGCTGTCGCTTGCTGGTCTAATAGCAAGCAAAAAGCCCGGCTTGCCTCAGTAAAATTCTCGGTTCATAATCTATACTAATATTATAAAGCTGAAGAGTTTGTTTGTTTGTTTACTTGAACGCGCTAATCTCAAGAACTACTGGTCCGATTTGAAAAATTCTTTCAGTGTTAGATAGCCCATTTATCGAGAAAGGCTATAGGCTATATATCATCACGCTAAGATCAATACGAGCGGAGCACCAATGAAGAATGTTTCAAAATCGGAGGTTATTTTTTCCTTTTGAGAGCTTCCGCTGCGTGCGCTGCATAAACAGTTAAAGTTTCGCAAAAATAATGTACGACAGAATTGTTCGCCTTTAAAAGTTCTAAAAAAAGTCCGCAACAGCATATGTTTATCTTTTAAGGTTGGCTCACTATAACCATTTTTATGCTAACGAAATTTGTTCTAAAATAATGCATTATTTGCGAAGGTATTTTTATAAACATGATATTAATCCTTATCCAAATAAATACGTTATTCATCACAAGTATTTAATTTAAAACAAAATTGCCCTGTACATCATTCGTTTTCAATAGATATCTTAGGAGATATCGCAGATTTAAAATAACATTGCAGCAAAATAATTACCCATTACAGACATAGTACAAACGATGTTTCTCCTGGTTTATTCTGCGGGATTACTACTGGTTCGATTTGAAAAATTATTTTAGTGTTGGATAGCCTATTTATCGAGGAAGGCTATATAACATCACGCTACGACCCACGGGGGCATCGCAGTAACGATAAACGCGGGTGAAACCGCGGGAACATCTAGTCTAAATATACATATATCCGATTCTGAGTTTTCTTGTGTCCGCTGTTTAAATGTTTTTATATAAGTATATCCTTATCCCTGCAACATATGGTACCATAGAACCTTACCAATTCATAACAGCAGATAAATACAAACCTTTTGAATGCACAACAGCAGGTAAATGCAATACAATGTAAAACTACTTAATATTCTAACCGTGATCGCATCTCGTATTCCCTTACAATATCAATCGCATTTGCAACATAGTGCACAAACCTCAATTTAATGGCGTCACATAAAAGTCCGCGTTCTTTTTACACAGCATAAAACCTCCATTCATTGTGACGATTGCCTTTATATGAACGTTCCGTAATAAAATAAAGCTTTTAGTTTTATACCGCATTCTCGCTAACATAGTTTATTAAAAGACTGTTTTTGCATATTTGCATTTTATTAAGACTGTCTACTGCGATCGTATAGTACCAGTTAGGAAATCCTTAGTAGCACGGAGTTTGAAGATTTTTCTTAAGGATTTGAACGCGTACCACGATAAGAAGTAGTCTAGTAATAAAGGATATGAAGTTCCTATGTACCAAGTTTCATCCAACTGCGTTCTACAGTTTACGCGTAATGAAGTAAAACACATCCAACTATGTCCTACAGTCTATGTCCCAAAAGGGGCAGTCAGAAGAGTGTTATAGTAAAATAATTTTCGCCGTCAATCGTCTACCGCGCACTGTCTCATACTCCGCACTGCTACAGAACTGGCTAGAAAACCCCTAGAACTGTATGAGATTGGACTGAGAAGTAGAAGACTCGAGTTCGATCCCAAGATACGCCACCCCGTATTTTCGGGGTGTACCTATGTGTAATTGTGTAATTTTTAATTGATGTGACTTTAACAGTGAAGATAAGCATCGTGAGGAAACCTGCATGTCCAAGAGTCATCCATAATATTCTCGTAAATCTGTGTGAAGTCTTCTAACACGCACTGGGCCAGCGTGGTGGACTATTGCCTAAACCTTCTCATTCTAAGAAGCCCGTCTCCGGTAGTGGGACAATTCATATAATAGGGCTGATATTATAATTTTTTTATGTACCTATACTTGAACGTATCACATATATCTACTTGATTATATAATAAATGCACATTTACATTTTATAGCCAACAACAATCTGTTTTGTACCCTAAGTCGGTTAGCTTGTTGATTTAATCAATAGCGTTGCAGAGTTAACGAAATGACTATCCACTAATTAACTGCTCGTTCGCTCCCTCGGTTATGTGACTAGAATCTGTTTTTATTATCTATTTATACATCTTAGTCTGTGTCTGTAAGTTCGAGATGAATCCTAACTTAATAATATAAATGCGAGTGTGTTATTTTATTTGTTTTTTGTCACGCTTTCATACTTTAACTACTCTCCTAATCATCATGAAAGTTTGCGTTCATGCATGTCATGCGTACATTTTGGGTGTTACAATTTAAAATATTTCAATACATGAAACCCTTCCAGGGCACCCCAATTTTTTACCTTATATAATTTAATCTTAGCCAGTGGCCAACGAGGCTAAACGGTCCTATTCAAAAGAAGATCGAGCCTATTTCCGTTTATCTGACACAGTTGTGGCCGCCTCCGTGTTGCTATTAACAACTTCTTAAATAGAAAAAACCAATAACAACTTGTCCGACCCGGCTATTGAAGACATAAGACTTAAAACTATAGCCAGCAAAATATAGGTATAATATACCTCTGCCTTTTGGCAATATAGATTTAGTGAGGCATGACGATACATACATCACGTACATATATAGTGAGGCTATATATTATGTACGTGATATATATAACACAAATAAAAATAATATTCATGTCTCCGTTTCCAGTAGGTGCCTATTTCCCGCAGAGTTAAAGTAAATACCGAGTTAACAGGTACTTAAGATGCCTGAAGCAGTGAGTGTTCACCGTTCGCAATGACTCAGCAAATCTCCTCGACATCTCCGTGACTAGGGGCTTAAGATTCAAGTTTCGATAGTCGGGGAGCTAGTGCGCTTTTGTACGAGACCGTTAACGTCCTTACTGATTACGATGTCAGTTAGGGTCAGTTTGTGGGGGTATCGAAACGGGTATAGTGCTAACACGAGATAATTAGCAATGGAGCTATTTTTAGACTACACTGCCTCGACGGCATAACGGTAAATGCGACTGTCGTGCATAAAGTGCTGGGTGCAAAGTGGGTTGGGCACAGTGTTACTGGATTTTTCCGTCAAAGAATCTCAGTAGCAGAACGAAGTCTGGAGATATTAAACGGTAATATGTCCATTAACTGGAACCTAAAACTTAGTTGGCGAAATGTGGATGTAATATACCACCGTCTACCCCTTTGGGGATAGAGGCTTTTCCTCACATCTCATTTTCAATTGCAAGTGATGAGCACTTAGTATTAATATTATGAAATAGATTTTGTCAGCGGCTTTGCTCGCGTAATGTTTCTTTAAAGGCAATTCCTGCTATAGGAATATTTCCTGTATTGCGAGGGATTTGATTATCTGTTTGAGGCATTCTTATCAAATTTAATTGTTGCGAAAAAATAATTTATCGATTTTATAATATTAAGAAGTAACATTCAATGGACGTTTTAGAGATTAAAGCACATTCAAGTCCTTATTTAGCTTACACTGGTACACTAAACCACAAATAATACATTTCAGTATACCGCAACGTGTGTGCTCAAACCTAGGCGGCCAGCTCCTAGGCTACATGAGTTACGACTTGGCTTGCCGCGGAGTCACAAACTGTAGTACGTGCCTTCGTAGTTATTTTGAGGCGCGGCACGCGGCTTGCTCTACTCACATAATGAATGGGCTTTCATCTAGATAACACTTAGGTACTCAAACTACTCTGAGTTCTAAATACATATACAATCTCACGCCTAAAGCTAGAACTGGTAGGCGTAGGCAGAGGCCTACGTGGGACCTAATAACATACCTCTATGTGTCTCTATGTGTCATACCGATAATATTTCCTTGTTTTAATTTTTGCATTTGTGTTTAATGTATTCATATCTATTATTCATATTGTAGTTGTGTGCAGTCAGCTTCTTATATAAAGTGACAAATAACATATCCAGATATATAGGAACTCCTAAAGTGATCAATGATATTAATACTACCAAAGTCTTCTAATTATGTAAATAACCCACCTTGCACAAATATTTCGGCACATGGACATCGTCAAATATATGAGTTCATTCAAAGTGTCATAATCATAGTAAGAAACACAGCGCACATGGTTTCTAGGCATCCAAAGTATTCAAAAATATGAAGCATTATATGAAAATGAACTCTATCCCCTACATATATTGGGTATCCTTTGATATCGCCATAGACTGATGATTTCGACCGTAAAAATACTCTTATCTGTCAAAAACAAAATAAAAGAGATAAAGCATTGATTGTTGCTTGCATTTTGAGCTTGACGTCATTTTCATAATATTATGTTTTGAGATACATACGTAGTCTAACATCTATATCCGCGAAGGGATAGACAGAGGTATCCGATCCTATGTAGGCAAAAGTGTACCTACTATACATACATTTTGCCAGCTATGGCTTTAATTTCCATGTAAAAGGGTGCGAATCTATTGCCGTCTACAGAACACAGTTTTATTATTCGACTCTCAAGTCAGGTAAATGTGATTAAGGATTTTGATTGACGAGAAACAGGAAAGGTTTTCTTTCGCCGTTCTAGACTAAAACTTACAAAGTCCACTAATACATAAAACTTACAAAATCTACTAGTACATTCAACAGAAGACAATCAAACAAACAAATAAACCTTCAACAACATTCACAACAATTTCCTTTCTTTGAAAAAGAAAGTTCAATCGTAAATATATATTTATCGTAAATCGTAACTACAAGGTTTTATCATTGACTTGTAAAAACGCGTGTTGTGGATCCGATTCGATTTCCCGGTCTGCCGAAGCAAGATATTTAATTTATTCGCTTCCAACTGTCCGTGACTTAACTCACAGTTGTTCGGAAATAGCACTACATTTTGTTTTCTGAGAGTATCGTGGAGGATATAAATTATTTCTGTGGAGCGGGGGCGAAATGGGTGTCAGAATATCTCTCTATTCTGAAGTTTAATTCTTCGCACTGAATTTGGTTTGAGCTTGCAGAGACTGAAGCTTAGATATCTTTAAGAGGGTATGCAGAGGTTTATTAGGTATGTTTTATGTTAGGATTAGTTATTGTCACATTTCCTGGTTTATATAAAGTGTTGATAGTTAATGTTTTATAGTAGCATAGAATTTGTACATGTATGATGTAATCCGTTAGTAGCTAAAAGCTCTTTCTCTATCACGTAGGACCTTCTCGATCAATGCTGAACTAATATATAATAATATCAGCCCATTATATAAACTCTACCATGGTCACGGGCCTCTTTCCAATGTAAAAATAGTTAGATCATTGTCCACCACGCAGACCCAGTGCGGGTTGGCAGACTTCACATATCCTTCAGAACGAATGGAAAATTCGCTGACATGCAGGTTTCCTCAACATGTTTTTCGTCACCATTATAGCGAGCGATACATTGCACGACTCGAAAATCGAGCTTGGGACCGTGGGGTATTTTTACTATCTGGTCATCGGATCACGTGCTATCATGAGTTCCGACGCTTAAATTTTTGCACTCAAATGCCATAAGGCCTACGATTAAATCAGATCAGATAAGATCAAATCAGACAGATATGAGTAAGCCTTGACAAATGGGCAAAGTGTTATGTGTGAGACCTCAACATCGCCTCGGCTACTGTGGGGGCGATGTGGAGGCCACTGCTCTTAGACCACACGACTGCTTACCATCAGGTGGAGTGTGGTCATTTTGACGAGCAAAATAAAAAAAAAAACAAAAATTTTTTGGCAAGAAATTCTCAGTAGTAAGTACGGCGTTTGGAACTGTGTCCAGTAGAGTACAATCGGCTCGTCCGGTATTATGAGGGACCTAAAAAAATATAGCCGACGAAATGTAGGTATAATACACTTTTGCCAACTCCTTGGGGACACAGGTATTAGACTATGTATAAGGGTACTAGATTATTCCTGGTAGACGGTAATAGGCTCGCCTTCTCTTACGTGGGAACTTAAATTAATCTATGATGTTTTAGGTCCCATTTTAGGCAGTCTCACGTCTGTACAAAGGTAGAGATGTATTAAAACTATATTTCGCCAACAATGTTTTAGATATAGTTAGTGAAATGTGGGTGTAAAACACCTCTGCTAACTCCTTAGGGATACAAAAGTGAGACATGTACAATATGTACATATTATGTGTATTAAAACCGTAGAAATTACATACAGTGATTGACTACATTTAAAAGAAGCGCTATATAAGTCACCGGTAACAAGTACCAGTATTAAAACAACAAACTGTTATACATAAAGTAAAAAATTATAACGACACCGCAATTCATGGTCAGTCTTACATAATAAAACAAACCTATTTATCTGGAAAACCTCTGTACCTCAAATAAGAGTGGCCATAATAAAAATTTATAGGCAATTTGTGGAGTGAAATACAGCCTCCTTACTTGAGTCTTTGTTTGGATAATGAAAGTTTTCTGAGGCAAATACAAAGACAACGTAAGCGTGGGTTGCTCGGGAAATTACAGGGCTCCTTTATGTTTGTAACAAACAGGTAGGTAAGCAGAGTTCTTGGTAGATTGTTGTAAGAAATATATCGTTTGGTGGACGTATTCAACATGGAACATTGCTAACATAATGTTTATTGAATGTGATTAGTTGATATTTGTCTGAAATCTATAGTATTTTCTAAAAGTATTTACTGTACTAGGATTGATTCTAATATCTGGGAGACTTTACAAACATATACACAACAGATGTTAGGAATGTCTAAATGACAATATATGTAGACGGCAGATGTGCAGAACGCCTAAACTCGGAACAACTATTAATAATTTGTAGGCTACACCATTTTTATTGCGCTCATAGCCAGTTGCACTTCACTGATCGTTAAACGATTAGCGAGGTTAAGCAACGTTGGGTGCGGTCAGTCTATAGATGGGTGACCGCTTAGTGGTATTTCATCTGAGCGTCTCCGTGCTTTGGAGGGCACGTAAAAAGTCGGTCATGGTTGTTGTCAAATTGACAGTAGTCGTCAAATTGACAACAGGCTGGCCACTAACCACACGAAAAGAAAAAGAATTGAACCCACAAGACTGGCGGTATCCTGGCGACCTCTTAAGGTGGGTATCTCTGCAGTCATACATAATCTCTCTAAATATTATTTAGTAAATGTTGTCAATTACAAATAAAAATAATATACACTAGATGGGAATATTTTTAGTCCATGTCCACTGGGACAGTTTATATATAAGGTGGATATTATTATTACATATTATATTAGAGTTATATGCCCAAAAAATAAAGACTATTCATATATTTTCGAAACCACTTTGTTCACATTTTACACAAAGTATTTTCCAGAACAAAATACCTCGAACACGAGTGCATCTCGAAGCGATTTCCATGTGTTTCCGGCAGTACACCCAACCCCGCTGTCAGCTCAGATCATTCCCTCTGAGGGTACTGACCCAATTTGCTTAACTGATTTCACAATTACTCGCTACCATACGTCCAAATTTGTTCCAGTTATGGTCTTATCCCTAAATGATTATTACTTATCTTATTTATACTGCCTTGGTGAAATAGCGGAATTAAATGCAATTCGGGCAAAATGCTTTTGAAGTTCACAGTACTAGCATGGAATTTAGGCTCGAGAAATTAATACCTGGTAAAATGTGTGTAAAACACATCTGCCTACATTTTCAGAGAAATAAGCATGAGACTATTATACAGGGTGTGTCGTAAATAGTGGTCCAGAGTAAAGGAGTCGATACACTGTATTCTTATGTATCACATACCGAAATTTTAACCATTTTTTTTATGCCCCTAAAGTCATATGATTTGCTGAAGATGAGTATTGAAATTGGAAACAGATTAATTTCTTTAAGTACCTTTGACTTTAAAACATAAAAAATGGTTTGGATATGATAGTACACATATTCAAGAGTAATAATAAAAAAACAGAATTAAAAAATATTGATATTTGTTGAAATGACAGCCAAATTCGTGAAGCAAGGTGCAGAAATTTTAAAAAAGAACTTTTATTTTTTGTTAGGAGACCCTTAACTGAAAATGCTTAAAATTTCGGTATGTGATACATAAGAATACAGTGTATCGACTCCTTTACTCTGGACCACTATTTACGACACACCCTGTATAGAAGTTTTTCATTAAAATTGTTATTAAAATTTTAAGCTGCAGCGGGTTGGCAGCAGCCAGACACGTATTTTGTAATAATGTTTGGCATGCCAGATATTAACAGCTAGGCCCAAGTGAATCTTAGGGGAACGCATACTGGGATATATTTGAGGGTCTGGTCTATTTGTGTGCCAAATTCTACCTAAATCTTTTTAATTATTTACGCGTGATTGAATAACAAACATACCAGCATCTGCACAAATATCCACATTTATAATATAAGAAATTTCAAGATCCTTCAAGCGGTGCGTGCCAATTCATCTACTTAGCCCGGTAAGGTAGAACCTCGGCACCACCTCAGTTATAATAAGGACATGGTGTGTAGGGTTCTGCTCGTGGACTACACCACTGCTTCCTATCAGGCGGAGTGTAGACATTTTAACTGGCAATAATAAAAAAGTACTTTCTAAGTAAGTGTATTCACAAAACGTAATCACTCAACGAGTCCACTATTGCCAATTATTTAATTATAGCACAAAAGAATCGGCTCACTCAAAGAAATCATCGGAAGAGTAGTTACATTATTGCTGCGCTTAGCGTAAAGGTTCAGAGGGCCGATTCTCGTATAACAAATGATCAAAATAGAGTTGCCATCTAGTCTCATAAATATCACAAAGGATATTATTCTAAATTAAAATGTGAAGATAATTTGCATTTCAGTTCACAGAAACAGACGTTTATTAGACTAGATCAGAAATCTAGTTTAATTACATTTTATAACGAGAATTGGTCTTCTGGAGACTCACACCTACCTCTTCAAATCCCTTTATTGTATTGCATCCTTATTTACTTTTCCTTAGGGTTGTCACATAAGTAATGCTTCGGTATTGCAAGCCACTATAGGCTACGATGACCACTTACCATCATGTGTGCTGTACTTACTACCTCTAAGATAAGGTGCGTTATAACCTAACCTGATTACGAAGATCCTACGAAATCGGGAAACAATATTACCATCGCACACATTTCCACACGTCGCGCAACTGCTGGGAATTTCCAAACAAAAAACTCGACAATTATTTGCCCAACGAGATCATTGATCCCAAAATATCATAGAGAAGCATAAGGACATGATTCCTTTTTTTAAGAAATAGAACGACCGTTTTAGGTTAAGACCTAGTATGCGGGGAACTTTACAAACAATCATATAACGGACTCAAAAACAACAAGAATCAAAACTACTTGTGGATCACACATTTTTTTGCCTTGACTAGGGATCGAGATCGACGGGAAGAGCTCGCAACCCCTTTTCATTGAAATTATTAGTTCCTTGTACTTGTCTTTACAATGACCGTTACAAGGTTAAATCTCTACGGCAGAAATTGTCTTAAAAGATAAACAATATAGATAACAATGAGTCCAATGCTTACTTCATCCTTAGAATATGAATTGTTCCCCCAATCAATTTCTTGAACGCTCCACTCGCATCCCTCCCCGAAATTATGTAAATAGCTTAATATGCACTTTCTTGGGTATGGAATTTATTATGGAGTCCCGTTACCATGGCAACCACTTTTTTACTCTCTCTTCATTTCGGATTATTTCATTTGGTCCCCCTTCGTACAGCTATTTTAATCTATTAAGGGGTTGCTTCGGCCCGTTGGGGCTGTTTGTTTTTCAAAGCTTTTGTTTTTATTCGCTTCGTAAAGTAAACGTTTTATCTGCTTTGTTACCTGAGGGGTCTTGAGTCCTCATAGTACTCGACGTATTTGACCTTGGCGGCACAGCAGTAGTGATAGCGTGAATCTTATTAGCTACACGGGGTCTGAAACTGTGTATTCAAGAAGGCAAGAGTAAGTAAAACTGGTGAAATGTGGATGTTATAAGCCTCTGCATATCCATTTAAAGATTTAGGCGTGAAGTTATGTATGTATGTATGCATTATAAATTGTCATTAACCTGCCAATTGTTGGAATACCAGGCATAATTGAACACCTATTATTTTGCGGATGAATGTAAGGTATTATTAGAATGTATGAGATATTGTTAGAATGCGTGAATGCTATATTTCAAGTTTATGCCATATGTCATTGTGATTAAATAGTGTAATTGGCGGAAGTCATACTATAAAATAAATGGTCTGGCCGCTGGTGTATAGCTACGACTCAATAGGTTAAGGTACCTAGTATTGCAGCTGATTGTAGGCATAGTAATGGCATGTAGTATGCTGCATGTAGGTGGGTCAATTGCCGAATGTATTGTATGAATAACAAGGAATTCTAATCATCGAGATATTATGTCGTGTCCTATCATACATACAAACATAGATTCACGCCTGTTTTCCAGAGGGGTAGGCAGAGACTTCGGATTTCCATTTGCTACGATTCTGACACACTTCTCTGGCTTCATTCACTTTCATAACATTCCTCATACACGCTAGCCGGTTTAAGGTGCTCTTAACCTGGCCTATTAGGCCTAGGCTATAATCGTAGCTGGTAAAATAAACTTATAATAATAACTCTGTTCGGCAAAGGCTTTCTTCTTCTCTGTACGAGAAGATTTAGCCTTATCACGATGGCCTAGTGCAGGTCAGCAGAATTTACACATCTTCCAGAAAATGTTATATGACTTCAGACTTTTCAGGATAACTTTCGTTGTTTTCCTTTGCCGTTAAAGCGAAGTAATAATAATCTAATTGATACATAATTATGTATATACCTTCTTAAAGTCAGTGGTTCGTGCCCTGGGATCGAACTTAAGACCTACCTATAGGGTTGATCTTGCCCTCTACCAAACACAATTTTTTCGAGCTATTGCTGTTAACTTTAGAAAATTCAATAACATTTTGCTGCAAGACCTGATAATTGCCAACGTTGTAACCATTATATTCTACGTAATTTCTAACTAATATTATAAATGCGAAAGTGAGTTTGTTTGTTACGCTATCGCACCTTAACTACTTGACTGATCATCATGAAATTTCGCAAAGACCTTGTAGGTTTACAGAATAGGACACCTTTTATCCAAAAAAGTACTGTTTTTAACCTAACCTAACCTACATTTACGCGAGTAAAGCCGCAGACAAAGTCTACTATCACATAAACAGAATCTAGATTTTAAAAATTGGGGCAGTCTTTGGGGACTGCCAATAGAAGTGAACACTTTAATCCTTGATGATAAAAACTTCTTTATAAACCAAAAATAATTCAAAAATGGAAAGCATTCGGTGACGATGACGCGAGTTCCATGATTTTTGTTCATCCAAGAAGTGCTCAACGTGCCTAAGGAAGTTTTCACTTCAAAATATTTCCTATTTTATTCTTATATCACGGAAAAATTCAAACGAGTCATACCGTGGTATTCGTTCTTTTTTACAAATTAGCCGGAACAGACTAGTGCACTGGCCCGGAGCCCGCGGCCGTTGTCGTGTCGCACTTTACAATGCATTTCTGTAGAGTTACAGTTTAATTATAAACAGGAACAATCCTATTTTTCATGTTAATCTCAGAAACTCTACATTTTATTTAAACGTATTTAGCAAGTCCGCTATGAGCGGTAAGTTGCTTTTATATGATTAATTATTATTTGTACATTGTGTATGAATTCCTGTTCATAAAATTTGTATAGTTACTGGATAGTAACTATACAAATTTTATAACGAGAAAATATTTACATAATATACATAATGTTACATAAAGGAAATTATGTAATAATTCTGTTTTAAAAGAAATAACGCGATAAAATCCGTATAAAGTTTTGTTTGTAATCAATAAGCTCTGAAACTATAAACCGATTTTTATAATCCTTTCGCTATTGGAAAGCTACTTTATCGAGAATGCTACTTAACATCAAGTTTCTATCTACGGGATCGTAGCAGTAATCACAATCGTGAGGGATACCGGGGTGGTCAGCTAACTTTTATAATACTATTTTTATAAGGCAGCAAAGATAAATAAGGCTCGCCTGATTGCAAACGGACGAAACGGATGAACGGACCTACAAACCCATTGCCACTTGTAACACCAGGAGTATCATATAGTATACTCAAATATGCGATTATTATTCGAAATATAATCGAATGGAACATCATAATCATACATTCGATGTGTTTTCAGTGACTATCGCGGATCGCTATCATTAAATCGCTTTGGCTCGCCTGAGGTACACAACTTTATTTGCTCGCGATTCTGTTGTCCATCAACAGAATTGCGAGCAAATATAGTTATATGGCAATTCCCCTGCCGGGAGCTCTAAGTTCAAGCGACGATTCTACTAAACTATACCTTGCTTGAGATTACGATGTGTAGTTTGTAGACGTGAAAGAAAAAAGGCCGACTGGTATCACCTCATAATAATGATGTATGCTTGTACGCAAGATTAAAATTCGAATAATTTTCGCTCTTGAGTGAATGGGATCATTCGAATGATTATTATTCAAATAAATTAATCCGAATATCTGATTACAATTAACGAATATTCGATTATTTTTTGGTAGCGATGACACAAAGTAAAGTTATAAAGTTAATGCCGTTGTTTGACGCGATTGACTTTGCGTCAGGGAACTCGTGACCCTTAAATTTTACAATTCAATTAACAAAAATATGTTAATTTTATTTTGTAACACGTGTGAAGGCTTTGGGCGTTACATTTTGAAAGGACTATGGTTTTATGTAAATTGGAAATTATGTTAAAATGACGTTGTTTTCTGGCGTGAAGTATATTTCTACAGAAAAAAAGGGACATTGCACCAATTCTAGTTAAATAAGTTCTTCGTACATTTAAAAATGCGCTATATTCATTTTTAACGCTACACCACAATAGTATCAATAATGTTATTAGAGCTTGTACTATACAAGCTGTTAAGACAAATAATCTATACTAATATTATAAAGCTGAAGAGTTTGTTTGTTTGTTTGAACGCGCTTATCTCAGGAACTACTGGTTCGATTTGAAAATTATTTTAGTGTTGGATAGCCTATTTATCGAGGAAAGCTATAGGCTATATAACATCACGCTACGACCTACAGGGGCGGCGCAGTAACGATAACTGGACATTGCCAGCCGTGCGACCCACCGGCTCTGAGGACACGGACTGACCAACGAGCCCACACGGTCTCACCCCAGCGACCTGCCTGTATTAACAGGCGGCGACGACCATCACCAAGACAGACCCACGCCCTGGTTTGGTTACCCTTAAGAACCCCTGATGAGTTCATCCGTACTAACCAATTTTTTGTCAAATCATTGCTAAGCTCTTCCATTAATGCCTATTTATGTACCAAAAAGAAATTAATGAACCCTGGAAAAAAAAGCACCGCTTGTAGGCTTGTTGTCATTTTGATGGTACAGTCATACAGAAACGTCCTATCTAATATCATAAATGCGAATTTGAGTTTGTTTATGTACCAATCATCATGAAACGCATACAAAACAAAAGGACATATTATGGTAGGTACCTTTAATTCAGAAAAAAATACTGTTACTAACCTAACCTACATTTATGCGAGCGAAGCCGCGGGCAAATACTAGTAAAAATAAACATAGCTTGTTATTCTGTTTTAATAATATACTTAAGTTTGAACAAGTCTTAAACCTAGGACTTTACAGTGTAGTTACTTAAATCTTTTCTGCAAAGCATAAAAGATAAACACAAGTATGTACCTAAGGCTTTAAGCCGAGTGTCTTATTAGTCTTACTTAACGCTAAAATTAGTAATAAGTATTACGATCCAAATTAACAGTCCTACGTGTTTCTTTTACTAAGTATCGTGTAAAGGTACTGGCGGTTTATTTGGTACTTTTGGAGAAATTAACCATCGACATAATGTCTGACTGCCCTGGAATGTGTATGCAGAGGTTGTCTCCAACCTGTATTTTAGCAGCCATATTTAAGTATAGTGCTGCGAAACTATTACGGTAAAAAGTAAGATATAAACAGAGTCGATTCTCGTAATAAATATGTTCTAAGAGTTAAGCTCTAGTCAAACAAACCTCAAAAGTGAACTGTATGTACGCTTTCTTGGTAACTTATTGGTTTAAAAATAGTAATCGTCATTAGATTGCATAAACTCGAACATCGATAATTTTATTATCGTTACGAACCTTAAATGTATTGACCAAATAACATACTTAGATTTCAATCCGCTTAAATGATATTGTTTTAAAAATATAACTTATATTGACTCTAGTGCGGGCGATATACTTTTTAAACAACAAATTTTAGCAGTCCATAATATCATACTGTGTTCTAGGGGACTTTACAAACATAGAATTAACGGACACAAAATGTACACCTGTCTCAGAGTAATCAGTTATGAATCACACCAATGATTGTTCGTGCGGAATTGAAAACCACATAACTCGGCGTGGCAGGGCGCGCTGGCTATCCATGCAGCTAAATATATTTTTGTTGGATAAAACAACTCTCGCACTAGTAAACATTCCTGTATCACGAGGGACTTCACAAGCATTCAAGCAACGGACACAAAGGACATCCAGACTCCGAACAACCATTAGTGGATCATACAAATTTTAGTCCCGTGTGGGATTCAAACCCACAACACTCAGCGCAGAGGCAGTGGCGAGGCGACCACTTAAGATACTACGCCATCCTTGTAGTCAAAATTGCCGGACTTCTTGTTGTATCACACAGTACTGTTTAATTATCCCCACAAGATTGGTGTTCAATCAAAACTTGGCTCAGCACAGGTGTCATAACTTAGGCCGTTACCAACTTAACTCGTTTGCCCACACTCTGTGGTCATCTCGGCGGGAGTTATAATCTTGTTTTGGTGCTTAATCACTGTTTTACTTTGGCAACGTGAAAGGGAATGAAGTTCTTTGGAATACATAATTATAATAACGTCAAACTTTTATTTACTTTACAGATTAGGCAGGAGCAAGTCACGTGTAACTTTAACTGAATAAAGAGGCTTTAAACAGGTAATATTTTTACTGCAGTATGTAGCTGCAATGTTTTCAAGTATATGTAATCCGGCCAGTTTAAAAACATTCGCATGTGTGGGCCATTCCAAACATAATTATTTTGATTTGAATTAATTGATTTGATTTGGAGCTATATGCAAAATTTGTTATAATGTGACTGTTATTGCTGGCCATATATTGCAGTAAAAATAATGCTCACGTAGTATTTTAATTTTAAGCCGAGACAATATCAGCTTTGTCAGTTACTGGGACCTTACACACATGCGTACGTGGCTTGCCTCACTTTTCTATCTCCGAAGGGGTAGAAAGGGCTGTATTACACCCACACTTCGCCTAATACTGTCTTCGACAGACTCCGTGGTACTACTGCAAATTTCTTGACAGAAAAATCAATAGAACTTTACGAGCCAAAAATCGAGTTCGAGAAGTCATATAGTGGCGTTAACTCCTAATATTATTTCTGCCTGACTTTCTTGTTTGCACTGTGGCGTAAATGTAATGCCGATCAAGATGTCCAGTACATCTCGACCGGCTTTAATATTTGACGACAAAGCCGTCAAGCTACGCATGCTATGTATCAGCAATCCATGCAATTCGACAATCAACTCTTAGTAAATCTAATACATGATTTTCACACATCACAGATTAGGAACATAACAAACAGCGGCAATAATACAGTCAGTCGGTATGTCCGGTATTCACATGGCATCCGTCCCATTCCGACGGGGATGGTGTCTAATTAAGTGTGATGACCGCCAAATCTAGCGATACATTGGATGACACGCCGGAATTACACACGGACATTGAACAATGTCGGCCAAGCTGCTGTTGACCGGTAAATAAATTTGTAATGTAGTTCAAATCAAATCAAACATTTATTTGCATAACTCAGGTACATAAAGTTGGTACATAGTAGGTAGGTATATAATATAGTTCATGCTGAATTATAACCTCAAAAGAAGTGTGCAAATATTATAATTATGTAAATTTAGGTACATGCAACAAGGTTAAATAATTAATATTAATGTCGAAAATATTAATAATAGAGTCAAATTGTGAAATAATAGAAATGTCAAATAGAGTCGAGTATTTACTAAATGGAATAATTAAATTAAATATAAAAATTAAAAATAATTAAATTAAAATGTCAAAATTATATTTATAAAACTAGTAAAATTTATCTGACAAGAAGTCTGTGACACTATAATAACATTTCTCATTCAATAACTTATTCAACCTTTGCTTAAATATGGCTATATTTGTTTGCCTAATATTTATTGGTACTTTATTATAATTTTTTGGGCCCATTGCAAAGATACTATTATGCATTAAAGTAGTCTTTGTCTGACGCATACATAGTCTGCTTTATCTCTTTGTTGGCGATTAAAGGTTTTAGAAGCTAGCTCAAATAAGTGTAAATTATTTGTCACAAAAACAGCTACTTCGTATATGTAAAGACTAGGCAATGACAAAATATTATATTTCTTCAAATAGAGCATACAGCTATCTGTTGATTTTAGGGCAAACATTGACCGTATGCAACGTTTCTGTATTCTAAAAATACTCATTTTATTTGTCGAGTTGCCCCAAAAAATAATTCCATACCTGAGAAGCGATGCTACGAAACCATGGTACGCAGTTAGAAGGGCATTTACATTTACCTTTTTTGCTAGTTCATGCAGAGCATAAGCGGATTTACTAACTCTCTTACATAATTGCTGTATATGCGGTTTCCAATTCAGTTTGTTGTCGATGGTCAATCCTAAAAATTTTGTACAGTCTGTTTCTTTTATAGATTGACCATTAACCATTACATTTAAAACGTTCAATTGTTGCGTACGCTGACTAAAATGCATGGTCAATGTTTTACTAATGTTAACCTTTAAATTATTACTATCTAGCCAACTAACAACCGAATTTAAGGCATTGTTTATATCTGCTTTATAAGTGTTTTTATCACTGCATTTCATAGTTACTGTACTATCATCTGCAAATAAGGCTATGGGGTTTTTAGTAGCGTTAGGTAAATAATTTATGTACAATATGAATAACAATGGCCCTAGCACACTACCTTGGGGAACTCCATATAGTATTTTGCATGCCTTAGAATGAAATATTTCCTCTTTTTTGGTTATTATGTTTATTCTAGAAACCTCAGTGTACTGTATACGGTTTTTTAGGTACGATTCAATTAATCCTAAAACATTACCACGTATACCATATGCATTTAATTTGTACAGAAGTATATCATGGTCGACGTAATCAAATGCCTACGTTATATCTATATATACAGAACAAACATGTATTCTATTGTCAACATTAGTCACTACAATATCTAGGAAATCATATATGGCCATATTTATAGTTTTATTGCATCGAAAGCCCTTTTGTTCTTTTGTCAGAATGTCATATTTTTCAACATATGCGTTTATTTCCTTGTGTATGTATTTCTCGAATATTTTTGAGAATATAGGCACCAAAGCTATGGGTCTATAATTTGACATATTATCTTTACATTCTTTTTTGTACAGAGGTTTTACAATCTCTTTTTTTAATCTATCAGGAAAGATGCCCGCCTCAATACACAAATTTACAATATAACTAATGTGTCGACAGATATTTTTTGCTACAAATTTTATAACCTTTGTAGAAATGCCGTCATACCCAACGCTATTTGTATTCTTAAGGTTCTTGATAATCTGCAATACATTAAATGGCGTGCATGGCTTCATCAACATTGAATTTTGTCTATAAAATAAATATGATGAGTACTGAATCTTATTGGAAGCAGTTTTGGGTACTATTTTCTCAATAAAATAGCTATTAAAAGCATTACATATTTCTACTGGATCAGTAATAGTTTCACCCTGCGTTTTAATACTGGTGATTGTTTCACGTGGTATATTTTTCTTTGAATAATTTATAATACTCCAAGCAGTTTTTGATTTGTTCTGAGACATATTAATGGAGTAAGCGTTTTGAACTCGTTGAGTCAATTTTATTATTTTCTTGTAACTCTTAGAATATTCTAGAAATAATTTTTTATTAACAATATTAGGGGTCTTTCGATACTGCTGCCATAAGAGGTATCGTTTTTTTATGCTACACGTCTTTACGCCACGCGAAACCCATTTTTGTTTTTTATGTGCATTTATATTAATAATACTAAAAGGAAAGCAAAGATTATAAAATAGTTGGAATAAATCACAAAAAATGTTATACGCAAAATTTGGGTCATTAGTAAGATACATATCATAGAAATTTAACTTTTCAATACAATATTTGAATTTGTCAAGATTTTCTTTACAATAATCTCTACGTTTAATTTTCCACTGTTTCATCAAGCATACATTTTTAACACGACATTTCAATAACTGTGCGGTATGATCAGATAATGCAAGTTCTATTATACTTGATTTAAACTTGTACCTGAGCTTATGAGCAAAGTTATCAATGCATGTACCACTAATTTTCCTCGTAGGTTCTCTTAATTCGAGCTTCAAATTATAATTTAATAGTAGGCATTCAAATTCAGATGTAGTATTGTTAGTATTTAAAATATTTATATTAAAATCACCTGTAATTATGATTTCTTGTGTTTTATAATATTTATTTAAATGTTTCAATACCTTATCCAGTTTGTTAAAGAAAATGTTAAGATTAGAGGCTTGGGGAACTCTGTATAAACACACAACAACCATACTATAAGAGGGTAATTCTATAGCACAACACTCAAAACTTAAACATATAGGTAAAATAATAGTGTCAGGAATAGTTTTCCACTGGTGTCCTTTCTTAACAAATATGCATGACCCCCCTCTACAGGTGTTTGGTCTACTGAAACGTGCAGCTAAATAAAAATTAGGAATAACACCTACCAATCACCTACCATCTTCATACCCCGACGTCATGAAATACTTTGTCACACATATAATATCAATATCAGATTTCGTATCACTAAGTTCTTGTAGGCATACAATAAGTTCATTTATTTTGCTTCTTAAACCTGCAATATTTTGGTGCAATATGTTTATGTATTTATGGAAAAAACTGCGGCGATTGTAAGTTTATGTTATTTTCAATAATTACTTGTTCCTGTGGGGATATAGAGGTTATAAGATTATCTACTATATATATAATCAAATTATACAAATCCTCAAAAATGATTTACATACCTCTATTATTTAAAATACCTGACCTTCTAAACATACTCAAGTCATAGTTCAAATTTAGATTCGAATCCAGAATGTAAGCATATTCATGTGTTAAATTATCCATATACAACAAACTATTAAAATGCTCAACTCTCCAGTTATATAAATTAGAATATATGTCATTTTTATAAGTAGGTAAAGTAATAATAATATTTGTGTTACTATTAACCATCAGCACATTTCTTAAATTAGTGACAATATCAACATAGTTTGTTGATGTTCTAAAATCCAATTATAATATTACAGAAATCATTTAGGGTCAGATCCCCTAATGTTTTACTAATACTCTTTAAAAGATGATTTAGTCCCATATTAGGATATATGTAGTGACAAATATTATAGTTATTTCCAAAGTATCGTTTAGATAAAGATAAAATATTATTGTTACTTTTATTAGGACTTACAATATAAAACTTATTTTTTAGGCAATATTCTTTTGTGTTCAACATTTCTATTTTTGACTTACATAAACTGGCACTTTGTTTATGTGAATCATGTTTAATACTGGTATTCTTATTGTTAAAGTGTTGCAGTTTTATATCAACTTCCAATGGGGTCCGTTGTTGATTTTGTTGTTTTTGATTGTCTTTTTTCTTTGGTGTTGAGTTGTTTGATTTCATTGGACTGCTACAAATCCTTTTATAAAGTTGATTTTCATGAGAAGAGAGCCATTTTCCTTTTTTAATGTACTATTTTCCAAGGTAAGTTTATCTATTTCATTATTCGCGCTTTGTAGTTGCATGGTAAGGCATTCCAATTGATCCTTTAGGTTATTGATGTAGTCAGCATCGTCGTCAGACATGCATGGAACGCTGTGACTGGTGCTATCTAGTGACTGATCATGGTATTCGTTGTCACTATTATCAGAGTGTGTCTCCCTGACACACTGCGCGCGCGCACGTCTAAATGTGATGTTCTCCGAATTATCCATGTTTTTACACAGATGGTGTTATTACCAATCTTTTATAAATAGTTGTTGTATTATAATATTAGTATACATATAAATCCTTTAAAATGCTTTACTTTTCACTTTTTGTATATATATTTTCGTGTTTTATTTTCTATTTCAGGTTATTTATATTTTACATATACAAAAAGATTAACGTAATGGTCTCTAGAATCGATCCTGAGATATTTCGTTGTTACTAATACAAAAAAGAACTTCCTTTCTTATCCATTACGCCACAAATAGCTTTAGAGATTTGTCAAAATAGGTGTTCTTATATGAATAGATAAATTATCTGGATCGTTAGCATATATTTCTCTAAGTCCAAAGGTCAAAACTGTTTTTATGAGTGAATGTATAAGTCCGTTGACGATTTGAATTATAGTACTCGGCTTGTTTATGTCTGTTTTGTTAACACTATTACTTGATTCTAATGTTCATCACAAGTATTACTTCACATATCACTGTTTTAGTGGATTGATTAAACATAGTCACTTTAATATAAGGAAAACGTACCTCTTTTAAAAAGTTTAGTCCACTTTTAGCTGAAATGTCCTAGACGCCGTGTATCACATCAGATTGTCAATAGTTTCATTAGATAACGATATCATTTAATTATTGTAGTGTCCTTTCACTAATTTTCACTTTATTAGCAGAAAATATGTACATTTAGAAAATAATTATGAATTTAAAATACGGAGCTCGAACTTTACGTGACCAGTGGCGCCACCAAGTTTTCAAAATGTGATTTCAAGAGTTTATTTCTATGTATGGATAAGGCATAAGTCTAGCGATTGGAAGAGGGTTCAAATTACATAATACTCGTAATGATGATTCAAAGATTTGGCTACATAGATGTAGTGGTTTTAGTTGTTACCTTGGCACTACCACTGCGCTGAGAATTGTGGGTTGGATCCCTACACGGAACAAAAACTTATGTGATCCACAAATGGTGGTTCTGAGTCTGGGTATTATTTGTGTGTCATATACCTACATTCAAGCAGACGCTTTTGTATGGCCAAATTAAATAACATCCATTGTTGTCTGTATATTACCACCGATGGTTTCATGTCACATTTAATTTGCAGCAAGCCTTATGTCGCCTTGTCTAAATTTTCAGTGTCTATTCTGCTACTGAGAATTCCCTAACGGCAAAATCTAAAACCGAATTATTTAAGTATATAAAGCTTTCTAAATTAATGAATAATTATATTCGATAGAACGGTTACCACTTACCATCATGTGGGTCGTATGCTTGTTTGCCACCTTAGTTGTATAAAAAACGGTACTAAATGGTTAATTATCGCTTATGTTAACAGTTAAGGAAAATGTCTTTAGGTAACTTGCACAACTAAAAGTTTTAATTATATGCTCGTGGTTGACATATTCTTGTACATAGTTTATAAACAACCTATAATTATCATTATGCTCTGCTCAGTTAACGGAGTGGTATGAGTGGCCGCCTCGCCACTGGCGCCACTTCAAATATTGTGGGTTCTATATCCACACGGTGTCAAAAATTGTGTCAAAGTCAAAAGACAAAAATCTTTATTTCCATAAAAATGTGCAAACAATTCTTGGACACGTCAATTCACTATTATATTAAAGAAAAAAAAAAAAGTAGAAGGTAATAAAAATTTTGCCTATTCGAGGAGTAGAGCTTTCATGAGAAGAAGCAGGCAAGAAACTCATGGCCACTCTTTTCAATCGCCAAATGTTTAAATCAATACAATTCAATGTTATATTGATTGTGTGATCCACAAATAGTTGTTCCAAGTCTAGGTATTTTTTGTGTCTCTGTTGTTTGAACGTTTGTAAAGTCCCCTACGGCACAGGAAGGATACCCAGTGCCGGAGATGTCTTAAAAAACATTTTTATAAATAAAATATAAACGACTTTATACAGGAGCGAAGCTGCGAGTCATTTTATTCTGCAGTCTACAACAAAGAATTTGAAGTCGTTACACAACATTTTGGTAAGAATTAAATATGCATATTATGGGTTTTCTTTCCCAGTTTGTCACGAAACAAACAAAGCAGTTGCATCTGTGGAATAATATTTCAGTAGCTCGGTATATCACTCAGGGGAACGATGCCTTTCTGAGAACAGAAATATAAGTTCTATAACAGTAGAGAAATGGCGGGTATGCTTTTCATGATACTAGCCTAGGGGCTTCACCTGCTTAAATCCCACGGGAACGCATACCGGTATAAAAGTATTGTATAATATACGTTAATCCAAGACATTGTCTATCTTTGTGCTAAGTTCCATCCAAAATTGTTCAACGGTGTACGTTTGATTGAGAAACTAAGATCCAATCTTAATGTCATTTCTTTACATTTCATATTAGTAAGATTTATGCAATAGCTGCTGCCTCTTTAATTTTATTTATATGTGACTAAATATTTTTCGGGGTTTCGCTGGCGTTAATCTAGATTTTATCCCTAAGGAACAGTACTTTTTTCTTTGATGAAAGGTACTCTATGTCCTTTTCGGTAACCCTGACAAGATGTGTGTGAAATTTCATGATGGTCAGTAAAGTAATTAAGGCGTGAAAGCGTAACAAACAAACTCACAGTCGCAGTTACCTATAATATTAAGTTAGGATAGTCATAGTACCTACCTAGCGTATCGATTACAAAGCTCATGCCACATACAGTATAAAAATGGCAGATAGTGTTAGGCAAAGATGTATCTCATCCTCATTTTGCCGTGTACCTTATTAGGTCTCACATTAGATGCTTAGCAAAGCGTCTGCCGAAATTACAAAATTAAAGAATTTTGTGACAGAAAATCCCAATTACACCTTTCCCAACGTAACACTTTTTACATCGAACCTCAGACGTCATACACAACATTAGGATGCGTCATTGAGGCAGTCGGCACAGCTGCGGTATACTTTAATTTCATAACAAAATCGAGAACATTTGTGTGCAGAGCAAGCAATAAGAGGATGGAATAACAACATTAAGCTACGCCGGGTCATTAAATCTGTCCAGAATATAAAACATTACAATTTTGCCTTAAAATAACTTATAACATCGCAAGAAGTTGTACAAAGTAAGGGAAAATACAGTAGTTTTTATTTGTACGTACATTTAACGTTAAAACTAATTAATTTCCTGTTTTTAATTGGATTCATGTTTACAGAATGCTTCTGACTTAAATATTAATAATTATTGCGCCTGAGGCTTTTTAACATTATAGTTTGAGGTGATAAACGAATAGAGAAGGCATTGGGCTTGCGTTTGCAAGGTCGTGGGTCCATTCTTTACTCATAACACAAACATTTAGCTTAACTTAAGAATAATTCATCTTACATTGTGATGACTATGGACCCTACAAATAATGTTTATTTTAATTGTTAATATTGGCCTAAGTTCGAAAGTTATATAAACAACGATAAATAAAAAAATACGTATGTTTTTTATGTTATAGGAGGCAAACGAGAAGACTGATCGTCTGATGGTAAGCGATTACAGCCGCCTATGGACACCCGCAACACCAGAGGAGTCGCAAGTGCGTTGCGGACCTTTTAAATTTGCTCCCTCCCCATGGGAGAGAGGGGGGTTGAGCCTCCTACCCTCACTCACTCGACGAAACACAACGGAAGCGCTATTTCACGCCGGTTTTTTGTGAGGCCGTGGTATCAATCCGGTCGAGCCGGCCCATTCGTGCCGAAGTGCGGCTCTCCCACGGTAAAGAATAATCTAGCTTGAACCTGTTAGAGTACTTCAGGAAAATAGTAGTCTATAAATGTAGATAAATCACTCCTACCAGTAAATCACTATAACATATAATAACAACTGTCGCGGCGGCGCAGCGGTCCTAAATGCGACAGCTGCGCGTATGGTTTTGGATTCAATTCCCGGTCGGGCAAAGTTTTATTGGATTTTTCTCTTAGAATGCTCTTAGCAGCACGATGTTGGTTACTGCCTTGTAGATGACAATAGGCTCGTACTCTTTTATATGGGATCTAAAATTTTACATATTCTCATGCTTATGCGGCCCATTTCGCCAAGTATGTACCTATTAGGTTAAACGTTGATCTGATATACCTGTGCCTACCATCAGGGATTATTTTATTTTATTTTATATTATTCGGATAACAAACAGTTTCTATTACTATTTTACAAATCTTATACATTAATTATCTACAAACCATCTATATGTTTTCGCATATGATTATCTAAGGCTTGATAGATTTTACTTATAGTGCCATACAAAATTAATATTGATTTCAAAATTTTAAACAATTGCAATGCTGATGTGCGAAAAATGAATTACAATTGAGAAGTTTAAGGCACCGATTGAAACCATTGATTAAGAAGCGGTTTGATATAATATTTAGATAAACGTGTGTTAAATAAATTAAGTTTAGGGCAGTCAACCAGTGTGTTGATAAGATTTGCTGATCTTACAAAAAATTTGTTGTTTCTATAGTTCAATGTTTTGATGCCTACCAAAAGAATGCCATAACATAATATGAATGAATGAAAACTCGTTTTAACATAAACCAGAACATTCTTAGCTTAAAAAGGCAGTCACCTGTCATAACAGCCCCCCTTTGCCCAAGGGGTACTGAAGTAGTTGCGAACAGAACTACACGGTACAGCACTTTGCATTTACATCATTTTCGCTTCCTCTAGGAAAATAATAAAATATTGTGTTATGCTAGTGCGCTGTCAGGCTGCGCATTATAGTTGGGTGCATTCAAGATGAAGTACCATTTTGCTAATGTATTATAAATAATGCTGTATAAAGCATGGGTGATGAAATATAATCCCAAGAAAATTTAGCTACTAAGCATTTGTTACGCTAGGATAGAATGTAGATTATAATACAATCCATGAAGCAGTACTTGAAGCTGCGACCTCGAAAAACCATCTCGTCGTTTTGCCAAACGATTCATGATCCTACGTCACGACGCATAAAATGCAAAATGCCATAATGCAAAATGCCTTAATACAAAACACAGAGGCAAATTTCAATCTCTGACACAAAACAACAAATGCTAAGAAAATTTGAGAATTTCTTGTTCTACCATAACTATGAGAAATGCTTTCATAATAGTTTAATAAATTTATGACATTCAAAGAATTAACATATTTTATAATAAGTACCTATACTAAAAAATCTAAATTGTTATGACTATAAACTTCGCTTGCGCGATTCCGGATTTTACAGCGCCATCTCTCGTCGCATGTCGTAACTTATTGATCAATGTAGATTCGCTACATAATAACTCACATTTCACCAGCATTTTAGGCCCATGTAACATTTTGAGACACTGTGCGGCTACTGAGACTTTCTTCAAAGAAAAACCTAATATCACTTAGACCCTGAGTCCTCGTGCCCAGCAGTCGCATTCAGTACCACTGCATCACTGAGGCAGTTGGAGAGTTAACGTGGTCATTCAATTAATGAAAATATTAGAAAGGATTCAAAAATTCAAAGGATTTACGAATATCTAAACACTAGACAAATAAAGTTAAACACACACAAATCCTACTAAATGAAGTCCCGACTGACGACTGACAAGTTTTACGAGCTTGCATCATACTATGTGCGGTGCAACGCCAGGAGATGAAAACTTCATATAACTGTTATAAAAGCCGACATGTGCACTCAATATCCAACATTACTTTTCGAATTTCAAATTCTAATTTTCTGACGTAAATAAACACAGAAACGGTAATGAAGGACTTCTATGCTCGGTAGTCCAAAATGATAAAGCTATCTAATAAAAAACTATGGGTAAGGGGGCTGTTAAATTAGAGATAGTTTTGAAATTTATTTGTGTTTGATTCTTTTAAGTCGATTCAAATTAATTATCAATTATATTTAGGTATTGTTATCCACCATTAGCATTTAAGCCATTTGATATTTAAACTTTTTTTTAAGAGTGTTGTCTATAATTTACATGTGTGACATCACACAGGTATAATTTGGGACATTTTGACACCATGTAAGTGTCAAAATTGTTCCGAGTCTGGATGTTGCTTGCGGCCGCTGTTGGAAAGTTTGGAACGTACGCCGCGATACAGGAATAATACCTTCACTGTATGACATTTTGATTACATTTCATCCATTTTAATTAATAATCAGACAGCAAACATATGCCGTCATGTGTATATACAGCCTAATCGCATTGCAGTACCAGGCTCTCATATAAACTGGACGATATAAATCTGTTGCCACTAAATTTATTGATAGCATGGGCTGCGTCATAAACTACCTCACCCATAAACATACAAAGGATAAAGTTTGAATCAACAGGGTAACAAATTTTTATTCCCTTCATCAAGTAACCTACAACTAAGTCTTCACGACGTCGACTACGACTGTTTTGTTAAGTAAAACTTACTGGCATTCACATGGAAACTTAATAAAATGAGCAGTGTACAAGTTTTTATTGCTAACGTTTCGCTACTCAGTGTAAATGCAGATATTCACGGGTTGGTGACCTCTGTGCAGTGTCGTTGTCAAGATTACAGACAGAAGTGCAAGTTGGAACTTTTAAATAATGCTGGTTACTCGAATCCACCCATCCAATCTTTAAGTACTACTAGTATACACTTGTCGGTGTAGCAATTTCCATCTTTCTCGGTCCGATGCCCAATCCCCAGTCCTCGGTATGTTTCTATATTTGCTTTTTGTTTCAGGTGATCTGTATACTTTCTTCTTAGAGGCAAAGAGAAAGAGGTTATTTGAATATGCTGTTAATTGTAATGGTATTTAAATTAATATTAATTTTGATGTCCTTCTACACGACACAAAAACGTGTGATATACGTATCGTATAGAAACATAACATAAAATTTGTTTATAATATCCCTAAATCTACATTAATTTCATTTTTATATGATTTTCAACCAGTAGCTGGCTCTCGAAATATTAAAAGTTATTTTGTACAGCGCCAAAAATATGCAAAAATATACATTTCTGTGTAAATTAAAGGACTGTTTGGTAATGATCTATGACATTCTAAAATAAAAGTGACATGAGCACATGTAAAACTATATATGTATGTTTCCTTATAATAATAATGAACAGTTTCATCAAAGTAGATTTCGCATAAAGCCTCACATAGAATCAAACAGCTTGCTTTAAATAAAACAAGTGTGTAGATTATGTCAGGAGAACATGAACACAATTGTTTTGCTTCTATTTAATAATGTTGCGTATTTCACTAATTGTATTTGTAAGAGGTTCTATTAAACCAATTACTATTACTATTAAATATTCGATACTAACTTGCAGTAAATAAATAATTAAAATCATTAATCATAGTAAATTTGTATCAGGTATAATAAGTACGCATTATTGTATATCATGACCGCAAAATGTGGTTGAATTATACATTTTATACGTTAAATCATGCATTACAATCCATTAATTTATTAAAATTAATTATATTTCATTAACTCTTCAATGCCAAATACTTACCTAGACCGCTGGCAGCCAGTTACTGCAACTGTCCGTCACCGAAACAAGATCTAGAGAAAGCCTCAAGACTACGTTGTCAGATGTGTTCCGCAGATGACAGATATAAAGAAGACTGAAGACGACGTCAGAGACGAGCGAAGCAGATGAGTTCAAAGAGAGCAGACTAACCATGAAGTATGAATGGCTGAAACGAGAGAGAGAGATTAAATCGCTAACAAAAGCACACAGATTTTCTCTCTATGGAAAATAGCGGCTATATCATGTAGCCGTAACCTTTGGACTTGCTTCACAATACCTTTCTTAAGGGAGTAATACCTTGCGTTGTACTTCCAACGCAAGACACTTATTTTATTGGCCTCTTATTGGAGAATAGACATCGTTCTCACCGCAGGAATACAACACAAGGTTCATCGGCTGCGCTTGTCTGTATGGTAGCCATAATTCTTTTAGTTCTTCTGCTTCTCCCAGCCATATTGCCACACTATTGTACTACAAACTTTATACTAGGAAAGCCTATTAATACTTTATTCAATTTGGCAATTCGATTTTTAATCTCACGATCGTTTATAAGTGTATGCCATAGGACCACTTAAATAAAAGAACAATGTATGACAAAATCGCCAAAGCAAACTTTTGCGAAGGGGAGAAAGGAGCCGGCCTAAATTAATGCATGTAGAAAATGGCTGCATCAAATATCATTACAAAATATGGAGGTTAAATAAATATTTATCTTACTGTGTGCCCGTTACAGTGACTGTGTTTAGAAAATATCGTTTCCACGAACCTAGAACGCTGAGGGCGATCGTTGTTTTAGCTCCTATTTTATTAAACACCAATTTGAATGTTTTACACTAACAAAATGTATATTTCTCGCCAGTTTTTGTATTCTAGTGTATATGCAGCCACTCTTACTAACATTTTAACGCTGCAAAATATACAGGGTGTCCCGTAAATAATGGTCCAAGCGTAAGGCAATGATTCTTTGCTTAATTATCTACAACTAATTTGAATTATTTGTTTTAAACCGTAGGGTTGTCAAAATATAATCTTTTTCCGGTTTTTCAAATTTTACTACCTAATTTCAAGATTTTTTACACTGGTCCAGCAAATATTAATATTTTTCAAATTTATCTTTGTAAAATATTTCTTAATAGTTTGCCCATGTTACAAAATAGTAATTTAGATAATATCAGTATATTTTTTTTGAGAAACAAGGTCGGAAATGATGAAGTACTTTTTTCCTTGTTATGATTATCCAAGTTTCATAAATTCCACTGTAAAAAAATGTACCATATCGGGGTGGCCCATGACTTTAAAAACATGTACACTTATTAAGATTTCTAAAATGGTATAAACATTATGTCTAGTCCTTCTAGTTACTAAGTTATTGCTATGAATCTGAGGAAAGTGCTAATTCAATAACATTTTCTTATAATTTAAAATGAAGGCTAGGGAGAAGTAGTATTACTCAGCTTCTATGATAAATAATGACTAAAATACCATTTACCATTTACCATTCTACTTTTCTACCACATAATCTCTTATATTAAAACGTATATACTAGAGATTATGTGATGGGTTAAAACTATACATACGAGTAATGGATAGTAGTTTGCGAAATTATAAGACACAAAAACATGCCGAAAAGTTTCAAAAAAATTATATTACTTTTTATATTGAGTCATTTAAAAAAAAATGCTTGATTTAATGATTCACTGTTTATACTTTTTATTTTAAAGTACGAAACCCTCATATGCCAATCGGAGCTACGCGTGTTTGATTTTAAATATGATACCTATTTTTGATTTACATGATAAAACTTGCATAAAACCTCATGTCAGCAAACATCCACGTAAAATAAACATCGATTTATTGGCTACTGGTGACCCACATGGCTATTTTTACGATTCATATAAAAATTATTTCTAGAAATGTAATAAGCCAATGTATTTTTTTTTAATTATTATTTTTGCGGTTTGGAACTGCCTTATCACAATCGTCAGGTCTCTCCCGAATCATAGCTTGGACATTTAAATACCCAAATGATAGTCAGAGATGGAAAACATTTTTTTTGCCTCATATTATGTAAATTATATATTAAGACTCACGTAAAGGGGTGAACCTTTTACCATCTATCAAGCACATAGCCCGACTCCAGATCCAGATCTTCATCATCTGAATCTAGGTAATGTGCTGAGAATTTATCAGCAGAAAATCAGAATAAGTTTTCCCAACTCAGGTATCGAGCCTTTGGAACCTAATGATTGCCTGCAAACATAAGAACTCATGTCAGCGAAGACAAACACGTTGTAATAAAGAAATTGAAGTCTCTACGTATGCACGTCAAAGAGATTTTAGTATCAAGCTTAGCTAAAGAAGTTATAACATAATATTAGTGCTGCGAAACTAGCATCGCTTGTAATCTCCTAAAATAAAAGTTGTTATCCTTAAACCAGTCTACATCATCCCCCTGTTTCCACAGTTGTTTTCAAAGAAAAACGCAAAGAAAATCCTTTTAACGCGTCATAAAACAGATTAGGTAAGCAGGATCGTCTATACGTCGTTATGCTCTATGGTTTTTCGATAAACATAAAATAAAAACGTTCCTCTTCATGGCACCATCAGCCTTGGCTGTATCCTTTGTGTGTGTTAGCCAGGAAATGCATAGTAATGACTTTATTAAGGTTGTTCGAGGTTATTAGTATAAAATTTACTTCACATGTTAGATGGATAAAGGGAATCTGCCTATTATCGGTTGTAAGAATCCTTTCTTGCATAATATTTGTAACTATATATAATATAAGTAGGTATTATGTTGGATTTTATCTTTATAAAGATATCTCGGGTTTAGTCATAAGCTTTTGCTCTCGGCTTTGCCCGGGGATAGTACTTTTTCCCTGAATTAAAGGTACCCAATGTCCTTTTCTGTACTACTGACAATGAGTATGCGAAATTTTTTGATGATCGGTCTAGTAGTCAAGGTGTGAAAGCCTAACAAATAAATAAACTCACATTTGCATTTATAATATTAGCCCTTAAAGCCTACAATGGATTTGTGTACTGTTAAGAATACAATGTGTGTAAAGATACCCGATTGAATAATTGGCATAAATAATATAATTAAATATATTGTACTTTTTTTATTATATGAACTTTTAATAATGGTTTATGCTTTAATAATTTGACTTGTGGGTTAATTTCTTAAAAAGAAAACTTAATTTGCGAGTGAATATAGCTTCTCAAAATTATGAAAATTTTGAATGTGTATGGAAAACATGACAAAAGTTACTTATTTTGTTATTTTAATCAATCTATATAATATTTATTTTAATAGTCACGGATAAGCTTTTATTTTGGCATATTATTTATACTTATAACTCAAAAAAAGAAATATAATTTTTTTATCAAAATGAGATCTTGCAATCTTTTCAAAAATGTTTTTTAGATAAACTAAACATAAAACCAAACTCTTTTTTTAATAATTATAGATTACAATAATGAAAATATACAATCACGTCTAAAATGCGTTAATCTTTGGCAAACAAAATACTATTTATTACAGTTACATTCGATACCATAACCTGAAATGGAAATAGCATATAAATATGATAAAACAGATAACAATAATACAAATAAAAATAATAATCATGAGACAAATAATAAAACACATAAAAATAGTATATACTACATACATACTAAAAATAAAACATAAAAAGTTTATTACTTATGTTGTAACTCAGTAGCCCACTGTGAAAAAACACCGGGTTGCAAGTGTAGCTCGGGACCCGCACTCGCTCACAACCTCTCTCCCCACATGTTTGTGTGCGTCCACAGTAAATGCGCGGTGACTAGGGCCTGAGGCGGGCGCGACGGCGGGCGCGTACGGGTGGCCACAGTGACCTGCGGGCTGTTGTAGCGCTAAGTCGAATTTCAGGTGTTACAAACCATGGACGAGCATTTGGTATTTTTACTAGATAGTCCGATCCTGAGATGGGAGGTGTTGAATACAAGATTTCGTTCCATAATTTTCTTATTATTGTGCGATTACTGTGGTGTGGATGTTTACTTTGCCATATAGCTGGTTTGGATTGAATAGCACTTATGAATAGTTCAGTATTAACCGCCATTTTACAAAAAAAAGTATTTTAGACGCGCATACGCCGAGCGACAAGACTAAACTAGTTTGATACACCCGCCACCCGCGCATTAGGTCGCTTGTTGTCTAGGCCCGTAGTGTGGCCATAACGCGCGGATAGGAACGTTTGAAAACAACGCGCGCTATCTCGCTCGGGTCTGTCGCACTAGGCGCCCGCCTTAGTCACTACACTATGGACGCAAACGGCGGTTTCATATGTTTGATACTTCGCGCCCGATGTCGCAACCGCGCTAGGCTGCCAATGTGGACGCACACTTTGAGGGCTACCGTCGACTTACAAGAATACACGGAATCTCAAAGCATTGATTAAATACGAAAAAAGATACAGATAAGTCACCAGAGTGTAAAAACACCGATGTAGCCTTTAAGGGTTAGTTAGGATACTATTTATAATTGTTTTTTATATATTTTTTATACGTCTAAGGTGGCAAACACGCATAGGCCCACCTGATGGTAAGTGATTACCGTAGTCTATGGACGCTTACAAGACCAGAGGCATCACTTGCGCGTTGCCAACCTTTTGGGAGAAAAAGGAAGTGGGAAGGAGAAGGAGCGGGAAGGGGGAAAGAGGGTAATTGGGCCTCCGGCACTCACTCACCGAACGAAACACAACAGTAGGAATACTGCTATTTCACGTTGATATTCTGTGAGAGGGTAGTTCTTCCCCGTCGAGGCTCAGCCAGCGAGGCTCTACTACACAATTCAGTATATGTATTACATAAGTAGGTAGTACATCTGATGGTATGCAGTTAATATAGCCTATGATCACTTGCAACATTAGGAATGGAATAAGGCTAATCTCTAGGCAAGAGATAGTAATAGAGTTCTACTCTTACGCCAGTTAAAATCTATATAGTATAAGATATATTTTATACTCTTAAAAAAATGTGCAGTCAAATAAATGGCTAGAAAGATTTAGCGCGCTGGTGAAAATATACTGTCATCTCTTACAACCTCGGTGATAATATACATACTGTTCGCTGGCAGACAAAAACGCCGCATTTTCACTTTTATAATATATAAGTTTAGAAAACTTTAAACTCCTAGATATAAATCTAAGGCCTTATTTATTGTACTACATAATAAGGCGTCTTCATCCACGCTCGATATAAATCGTCATTAAAGAATCTGGCTGGCTGTTCTTTTTATCTCCAATGTGGTCAAAGAACAGACACTTATGCTCTATGCGGGTATGTTATCATCATGAATTGCAGCCCGCAGTAACATATCATAGTTCAGGATGCTTTGCAAATTTCAGAGATGTGCTACAAAAGTATATGGCGCCAACAAGCTCAGCATCCTTCGAAACGCACGATATTAAACATTTTACGTCAGCTTAATCAGCTAAAAAGTAAAGTTCCTATTGAATAAATCCCTGATAATACCTTTACGTATATCAGCATAATCACTTTAATAGAAAATTTCCTTTCGACGTAATTCAATTAATAGACTGTGGGGACGGGAAGCCATAACATCCACTTCAGTTACCTTTACTGTATCCAAAGCCCCGCCCACAGACCGCGGCAAATAGCAAATAAAAGTATTTTTCTTTTGTACTGTTCCCTCACCCTTTTAAGTAATATGTGTGATGACTTTCCGTTTCCCACAAAACCTTTAAGAAGTGCATACACCTGAACAAACCATAAAACAGGTTCAATCATTGGAAAGCTTTTTCGCCAGAATCATTTCACCTCGTTTTCCTCTGTGTCTGCGTTTATGCAAGTAAAGTGTAATCAGTAAATCCAATAACTCATTTACACTAATATTATTATGAGAATGGATTTGTATTTTTGTTTGTAATAAATGAACTCTGAAACTACTAAACCGATTTCAATTATTCTTTCTTCAATAGAGAGCTTCTTTATCCAGCAGCAGTATCATAATATATAATATCACGCTGAGAGCTACGGGAGAAGGGCTGCAATCATAAACTTTTATTGACCCCCAACTAGCTCTCACCTAGAAAATGTATAATATCATAATGAAATTGCAATAAACTAAATTATATCCGAACTTTACATTGTTCATTTTATGTTTTATTTAATTATCCGGCCAATTTTAAGCTTCTTTTATACCAGTCACTGAATATTCAAACTCTATTAAATTATTAACTCCATTTCTCTATTATTTAATTCAAATTAAAAGCATGTGTGTTACTAGGAATATCCTCTCAATCGCGAGGGATTCTTTAAAATGTAAAACATCTATCATTAAAATATCCTAGACACGGAACAACAGCTGTTTGTAAATCACACATTTTTTATCCTGTATTGATATAGAACACATACTGCGTACTGCTAGTGGTTAGCCGTGCAGTCTTCGTCCGCTTAACACTGCACCGAGCGAAATGTACCAAAACAGGCGGTCACAGTTAAGTTGATAAAATCAACACTTTTTGTTTAATACAAATATAAAATATACATTTACCATAACAATGAATGTGTTTACAATTACTCCGTGTTAAAAACTTTAAATAATTAATATTTTCGCCTATAAAATTACGCAAATTTGCACGAAAAAAGCAAAAACGTAAGTTTTAGATTATAACAGTAGAAATCTATCCTATATATATATATATCCTCTATCCTATATATATATATATATATATATATATATATATATATATATATATATATATATATATTTTACAGCTTAAACGAAACATAGATAGTTATATTAGAATTTGTCCGTCCCAAATATTTAAGTTATTGGTTGATAATAAAGATACATATTTAGCAGAAAAGCACTTCAAATCCTCCATACAATTTTACTATAGCGGCCGCGCGCCGATTTGAATATCGAGCTCTGTCATTCAGTCCAACCGCGTCTTACGCTCGGCGCAGTCTTAATGACCTCTACAAGTCCTGCTTATTTACAATAGGACCACGGTATAAGAATACATGGCTGCAGTATTTTAGAGGGATCCGATATTTACTACCCCGGTATAGTGAGGTATCTGCTTTACATTTCTCGTTGCATGAAGATCCTAACTAATTGTGAAAGTGAGTTTATTTATTTGCTGGTTTGTTACGCTTTCACAACTTAACTCTCCGACCGATCATAATAAAATTTCGCATACACGTTGTCCAAGGTACAGAATATGACATACGGTACATGTTATCCATAAAAAACGCTGGTACTAACATACCCTACCTATTATAATAAACATATTTTATAGCTATGGACTGCAAGCTTATTGTCATCTGCCGGATACATTCCCTATGCAAATTTCTTGCTAGAGAAATCCCATAACACGTTGCCCTCTTTGGGGGAGGGCTATGTCCAGCAGTGGACTATTATAGCCTGATGATGATGATGATGACGTTGCTCGAGCATTGAAACCACACTCTGCCACATTGAAGCAAAGAAGAATATGACATAGGGTACTTTTATCCAGAAAAAAACTGCTACTAACCTAACTTAAGACGCGAGCGAAGCCGCGGCAAAAATCCAGTAAATAAATAAACAGTTTAAATATCCAACTTGACCTACTGCTTATACCTTCACAGATGAGGTCCTTAAAAGAGATAGCTTGGTAATGTATCAAGTGAACCGAGCCCACCGGTGGGTGCCTAATGACGTGTGAATTGTAATCAATCGCCTCGGGTTCGACGCTGGGTCGACATTGTTAATCTTAAAGTTCGTTTAAGATACTCTTTTGTGCCTTATTGATAGTCTCTCGAGGAAGGGTCGGTTTTCATCAGATTTTTGGCACTTTTTTTGGAGTAACGACGTCAGACGTCGTGATTGGATCGGCCTTGACTTTGATTTTAAAAGCTTATAGGTCTTTTATTTATCTAGATTTCGAGAGCGAAAGTTTAATTAAGTTAGTCTCGATGTGACTCAATCACTGAAATAAGGATTAGGGTGGAGTAGTTACAGTATTACTGAATGGCTTGTTGGAATGGTATTAAGTTAACTCCGATTCCCAGCTCGAGACAATTTATTTTACTGTTTACTTTGCTCTGTTCTGCTTAAAACAGCTTAAAATCTCGACATGGCTACTTTTGGTATAAAGGAATTGGTACCCGTTGGTTAGGTTAAATACAACTTTTCTACTATTATCTGTCAAAATGACTACACTCCTCCTGATTTTAAGCAGTCGTGTAGTCAACGAGCAGAGCTCTGCACACCACGTTCTCACGTGAAGTAGTGCCGAGGTAACGTAACATTAAGATGATTTTCAAGCATAGTTGACGAAATTATTTTGCTCCTTTAAATAATTTTTATATTATCTTTATACAACCAAATAGTGAAACAATAAAATTTTATATTTTCCATTTCAGACAAAACAAAAATATTCAACAACAAAGAAAATAAAAGATATACCTCCTAAAACCTTACACAGTCGTATGGATATTAAAGATTAGCCCAAACGGTTCTGCCTCACTCGATAAACCGGGTGATGCTTTTTATAAATAAAAACCACTCCCTTGAATATTTAGTACCATTCGGTGTAAGCCTGAATATTTGAGGAGATCCACATAATCTGAGGTATGAAATACATTGCATAAATTGTCCCTTAAAATACTTTCGTATTTTGTTTTTATGTGATCTTTCAATATTGGTATTTCGTGGAGCCTGCAAATATAACGTATTGTTATATAATATTTATTTTACTACATAAGCAAATTGTTTGTCAGATGGCAAGCGTTGACCATTGACTAACAAACAACACGCCTTTATTTTATTTTGCCTGTTAGTCACAAATGATTTTCTCTAAGCCGACTGAAGTTATTAAGTTTGAATAGTCAGAGATTGCGAGCCTTGGGATCGAACTCGAGACCTCTACGTAGCAGTCCAACGATCGGCAACTAGGCTATCGTATCGGCTATTGTACGTCAGTCTTAAACGTAGTTAAACACATTGTATACATATTATTATATTATTATGTATGGTATCGAAAAGCTGTTTTGTTTCCCTTTGACCCTTACTTTCTGCTACCTTTCCTTCCAGCATTTGCTAGACGAACTTGTGGTATAGTTATAAGATCTAAATAATATCGCCCTCATAATTTGTATATTTTGAATGAAACTTCCTACTTTACTAATACCGCCACCTTCATTTTCTTCTCTACGCAGTAGTTCTCAACTGTCCCTCTCACAAATAGGCATAAAAACTACCTGTGAACTCTCAAGGTGTCGAAGAGAACCGTAATATAAAGTAAACGAACTATCGAAGAGAAAGTTTCAGATAATATTTGATATATGATTAAATAGAGAGGTATCCATCGGAAACCATTAATTCTTTTCTATCATAGCGAAGCTAATGACGCGTTAAAGTTCTAAACTTCAGCGAAGCGTTCAAATGTGTCGCAAGTTATGAGCGAGCAATCTGACATCTGTAGTATAAAGGATTGAAGCAGGTTTTGGGATGGATCGATATAATATTACTATGGCCTTCTCTTTGCTTACTTCTTATTCCCGTTTTCTTACCACCGATGTACGGGAAATGCTCTTTGGGTCCTGGTGGCTGGGCAAGAAGCAGAGGTACTTTCCTTAACATATAATACCCATATTTCATAGGTTGCAAGCCTATTGTCACCAGACACAGTTCCATTCTCCATGCGAATTTCTTCTAAAGGAAGACCCATGACTCGATCCTGGGCATTGAAACCTGCAGCAATAAAGGAATCATCTAAAAACCATGTAATTTCTAACGATTTTGTTTAGCAACCATAACATAAGTATCCGTTACTAAGTAATGCAATCTTCCCGCTCACCACACTTTACTTAAGCCGTATTATTTTCCACAGTTACTTTAACCATCTTTAACGAAGTTTCGAGCAAAACTGGAACTTTAAACTTGTTCGCAATCGTATAAGTCTGCCAGTTCAGAGCTAAAATTATTGGATAATCTTTAACATAATTATTGGGATTAAAACATGACACGAATTTATAATATTTCTATTATATTTTTATCAATCTAATCAAATTAAAATAACTTAATTATTTTGGTCACATAGTAGTGTTAGTAAGTACTAAATTATGAACGTGAATCTTACACTAACTAAACTATAGTATGTATTTACATTTTATCTTATCTTATCTTATGTGGGGGCCAGTCAGTGCAGACCGGCGACACTTCGACTCAGTGGGATCTTTTGTGTCAACACTTTCCCAATAACGACTGCCGTAGATGTTCATGGCAGCCGGGACCGACAGCTTAACATGCTCTCCAAGGCACGAAGCAGGCAATAATTGACAATCAATACGCACATCATTTCGAAAAGTCATATAACTTCGAAAAATCAGAGGTGCGCGACGTGGGTTCGAACCCGAGACCCTCTGCATTGCAGTCTGTTGGTCTCCCCACTGAGCTATCGCTACTCGCATGTATTTACATTTACTAGTACCTAGTTATTAAGTTCTACAAAGACTTAGGTCAGTTTCTCATACGGATGGAATTTTCAAATCTTCGTATCGAAATTTCTAAGTAACAGCATAAGTGACTAAGTAAAAGTATTTAATAATATTCAGCACAATAATTGAGTTATAGAATTGAAGTCATAAATCTTTCTCCTCCCTAGCCTTATTATTCCCAAGTCACTTGGGGTCAGCTTTCTAGTCTAACCGGATTTGACTGGATATCAGTTTTTACACGGAGCGACTGCCGTCTGACCTCCGCAATCCGAAGGCTAAAGATACCCTAAGGCTAGCACAGTGTCAGTGAGAGCACTAACTTCCCAATAACGACTGCCATAGATGTTCATGGCAGCTGGGATCGACGGCTTAACGTGCTCTCCGAGGCACGGAGCAGGCGATAATTGCCAATCAACTTTCACGCAAAATATAATATAATATATAATTCGTAACGGGTATTAACGTGGTAATGTATAATGTTTTACCTTTTGATACTTGACGTTTCGACCAGGTTATAACAGCTGTAGTCACAAGCTGACTGGTTCGATGATGTCAAAGCTCCGTTTGTGAGGCAGAAGAATTGCCAGCCGCCCTCAGTTTCTGTATATTTTTATTAGTCTATGAAGCGTCACACACTACACTCACGGTATTCCTATAACATATACTGGTATACTAACCGACGCGCGACGTGGGCGTATTCTGCGGTTTAACTGACTACAAAAAAGCTAAATTACGTATTATTAATTCACCAGATTCTACGTCGCGGATAATTTAATAGCTGGTGTAACCTGGTCGAAACATCAAGCATCATGCATAATCGCGTTAATACCTTTACGAATTACATATACACTATGTATGTTTGTATATAAAATTACTGAAAACAAAGTACGCTACGCTTCAAATCAGTTCTCAGTATATAAATTAAAACTCACAAACCAATAGCAGATGTTGGCATTGGACGTGTACATCGAGCATCACGCGGTCACAATGACGCGACGTGACCGTGAAGACATTCGCCAGATTACTGTGTTGCCACAGCCCCTTCATCTGTGCTGTGTACACTGTGCTATTGATTGTCAATACAATATCGATTAAGCCACCGAATAATTACATACAAGCCGATAACATGCGTTAACAGATACAGGAAACATTGTCGCCAAAAATGGTTGTTTAAAATGGGCGCATAACAGTACGTAATAGCGCTTTCTTCAACGACAAAAGCAGCAATTTTTTTTTAAGACGATCCCCGCGCTGTAAATGAATCTTGTGTCGCGGGGGACTTTATAACAGAGAAACTTTGATGTCAGCAAAGGGCTAGTTATTATTTATTATACCACACTCTGTCAGCCTTAGGGTATCGTTAGCTATCGGGTTGCGGAGGTCAGATGGCAGTCGCTCCGTGTAAAAACTGATATCCAGTCAAATCCGGTTAGACTAGAAAGCCGACCCCAAGTGACTTGGGAATAATAAAGGCTAAGGGAGAAGAAGACTCTGTCACCACAAAGCGTGATTTTTGATAGCTGGAGGGTTTGAGGGTTTTGGAGGTGAAAATTGGGGAAACGGGTTGTATTGCTTTAAGACTGTAATTTTTTAAATCTATTATTGGATAAATATTGGTATTTCTGTTATTCTTACTAAAATATAATTAATGCTAAAATGTACCAAATATATTATGTACAAGGCATGGAATTCTCTGCCAAGGCACGTGTTTCCTTCTTCCTTCTATCCTGGGTCCTTTAAGCGGGGCGTGAAAAAGCACCTTCTCAGGCCGTCAAAGTAGACACCTCAACATCGCCTCGGCTGCTATGAGGGCGGTGTGGAGGCCACTGCTCTTAGATCACACGACTACTTACCATCAGGCGGAGTGTGGTCATTTTGACGAGCAAAAAAAAAATTTGTTGTTTTGTACTTGTTTCACTCAACAACAGAGCAACATATCGACATTATTTTTGCTTATATAGTTTATTTGTCAGTGCGCGATTTTTCCAGTGGAGTAGTTATTTTGACTAAAACTCAAGAGATTAGAACCACGAGTAAAAGTTAGTCTTCTCCCTACCCTTTATTATTCCCAAGTCACTTGGGGTCGGCTTTCTAGTCTAACCAGATTTGACTGGATATCAGTTTTTACACGGAGTGCCTGCCATCTAACCTCCGCAACCCGAATAAAAGCTACGAGTAGTATTCTATATAAACAAAATAATTAAACGCAAAAGTCTAAAAGTCAGACTAACTTCGAAGTTTCTCTCTAAATGCAACGCTGGAGGCGGAAGATTTCTGTATAAAGACAAATCTGTTTTAAAGCTCATTCCGTATTCCCTGCAGTGTAGTGAAATCAACAACGCGTTTAAAGTAAAACACATTAACTGCCAATTCTGCTCCGATGTAAGATCGGTCGGGTTAAGCTTTCTAATTTAAGTTGGTGTTCGTTGTGAAAACAGATTCGACTGTTAGCTGGAGATGTAGGATACTGTACGTGCAAGTTATGAGATGTAGGCATTATCTGGATATGATAAAGATATACTACGGCTTTCGTAGGGCTAGAGAAGAGTGGTCATATGCAATTCTTCACATTTGTGCTATACATAATTATGTGGCCACAGTTTTCGTTGCCAGGTGTTGCTTCCAAAATTGGTTTAACACGTATCGAAAGTGCGTGAGAATTATTTTAACAGGAAATGAATAAATATAGTATAGTTATGACAATTGTGTCCGGACGGAACCATACCTGTATGACAACGGCACGTCTTCTGGTAGTTTGTCAAGTCTTATAATACCAGACATATTATGTACCTAATTAGAAATATATTGTGTCTAATCACCAGTGTGCCGCTATGACTCAATAGGTTAGGAATGACTAGGTATCTTGTATTCTTAATTACATCTCATTTAACTTATCAAGAATTAAGACACAATTAAAATGTGTATTGGACTCCAACAAGCTTACTCTCTATTACGAGGAACCTAAACGTAGCTGAGCTAATGCGAACTACATACACCTTCAGAAATATACATATTTTTTATTTATTTTTGTATTTTTAAGGTGGCTAACAAGCTTACGGCCCACCTGATGGCAAGTGGTCACCGAAGCCTATGGACGCCTGCGACACCAGAGGCATCACTTGCGCGTTGCCAACCCTTTAGGAAAGGAAGTGAGAAGGAGATAAAGCGGGATGGAGGAAAGGTGATGATTGGGCCTTCGGCACTCTCACTCACCGAACCAAACACAACAGTAGGAATACTGCTATTTCACGTCGATATTCTGTGGGAGGGTTGTCTTTCCCGGCTTGAGCCGGCCCCATTCATGCTGAAATCCGTGAGGCTCTATTACATAAGGTTATGCCCTTAATTAAATATATAAAATGATTAACTAACTGACCTACTGAGTATTTGACTGATTGATATATCAACAGCTCATACCCTATGGTCTAGAGAATTTAAATTTGGCACAGCAGATCCTTATACGGCATAGGCGAGCAGTAAGCCAGGATTTTTGAAATTTATCTTTTTAAGGGATGAATATATGGTTCAAAGTTTGATATAACGATCAAGGTACAGATAACAAGGTACAAACTATTGAGTCAAGCAGCTTGAAATTTTACATATAGGTTCCTTATAGGTTTTTACTAAGATAAACATTAGTGTATTATAGACAATATATACTTATAGTTATAATCATTTAACTATCTAAAAAACGTAACGGAAATTTCAGATGCATAATATTATGTCTATTTGAAACAACAAAAATGTTTATCTATTGTCTATACACACTTTTATCTTAGTCTTTAAACATTTTGGCAATAAAACCCAAATTAATTAATTATATTTAAAGCCTCGTTACCACTCATACCAGGCCACATGACGTAAGCACTCCTAAGTCGTGAATCCCGCTATCATTCACACCTTAAGCCCCACGTCGAGTTCACTCACCAACTCAAAACTCACTTATTTTAACTTAACTTTGACTTTAGGTACTTTCAGAAGCCTTCTCTTTTCACTGAGTTCATTCTTTGATGGAAAGCTTGGATGCCGGCTGTATGTATTGTTGGCTCTTGTCTTGTTGATATTAATGAGATGAGACGATTGCTGAATTTGATGATTAGTTACATACTTTATACTATTTATACAGCTAACTAGTACGTAGTAGTTTAATTTTGGGTACGTCAACCCTTTTTATCAACTATCCCACTGCTGAACACAAGCCTCTTCTCAGTATGAGATGGGTTAGGGTCATAGTTCAGGCCGTCAACCCAGGGTGGGTTGGCAGACCTCACACATCTTCAAGAACATTCCGGAAAACTCTGCAACATATTTATTTTCTTAAGATTATTTTATACTGTCAGCTAATAACACTTACCTACATAACTTTGGGAACGAGCTGAATGAAAGTTTCGAGATAATAAAAGCAAATTTGAACATATAGCAATAAGCATATCAACACATTGGACTCTAGAACATAGGATAAATGGGAAGATAAAGGGTCACACCGTCGGTGTCGCGATTTGCAGCGTAAAGATCATCGTTGAATAAATAATCAATTAACATACGGGCGTGGGACGCAAGGATGGGAGATATGAGCCAATTCGAAAATGAAGTGTAATTAACAAGGATGTCTGGATCGTTTTCAGGATAATCGAAGTAAATACCCTCCAATATGTAAAGACCTCGAACGAAGGCATTTTCTGCAGACACTACGCCATGCGTTGATTTAACATATCCTTTTAACATTACAATATACGCCCTAGCTAACGCATTGGAAGTTACTGGCCTGCCCAAATTAGCCTTGACAACTCTCATCAACGTGGTAGTAACGGAAACAAAGCCGAACAGTGAAGACCATGGAATGGGACAAAATGGCGCTTGATATATTATTAATACGTGAAGAGACATCCACACAGCGTGATGGTTGGAAATACTATCTAAATTAAAGTCAAAATAATCGTTGATACTAGTCGCTCGGCAACGAGAATCGGCAGTAGCAGAAAAAACTGCATCCTGAGGATATAATGAGACATCATGGAAAAGGATATATTTCCCCACCATGCCACAAAATATGCACTCTCGGTGCTTCATCGCACACAACAATTGACGCTTGGCTGGCTCGGGAGAAACCAAAAAGCTCTGCAACAAAATTGCTGGTATAGTATAACGTTTATAAACTACTGTACGATAGACAAGACAATAAGCGAGAGATATTTTTTCAGAATTGTCACCTTTTGACACAGTATTAAGTATTCAAGACACTTTCCAAAGTACGAATTGACATATTTTCAAAATAGAACAACTGACGTATAAATCGTAAATTCTCTAAAGCCTTAGCTCGCAATGCTTTCCGAACAACGGTACGTCCTGGGTAAAAAGCATGCGCAGCATCGACCATATTATCTTCATCCAGCACCTGCCCTAACAAAGCCTCATACTTGAACTTGGACCCGAATAATACACATTGCCGCCTGTGAGCACGTGCGCTCAAACTTGTGCGGAAAAAATATGTCCTCCAAAATCATACAAATGAATGGTAACCTCAGACTCTGGATCATTAATGACAACAGATTTGCTAAATCAGAAGTTTGGCCAGTGAATACGCGCCTTAGTGAATGGCTTTGGTTTCGGAACTCCCATAGAACTACCCAAGGAAAAGAAAACTAATTACACATTGGAGCTTTATTATCAAAACGTTAGAACGGATTGCGTACGAAGTTAAAAAGTGTATATAGCAATATACGGCTCAATTGATTGCCTTCACGGAGAGCGGATTAAACGAATCCATACACGACGGCGAAATAGTTCCGGACGGGTATGTGGTGCTTCAATGCGATCGCGTGGATGGTCGTAAGCACGGAGGTGTCTTATTGGCCGCCGCGCTACGTGATGGACTCGAGCTACGCCAAGTGTCTTTACCCGAGAACGCTAAGTTAGACACTCACTCATTTGAAATAGTCTGTGCAACTGTGTATCGTGGAAGCAATTTTAGATTTTGGGTTTTTGTGTTGTGTATATTCCACCGAAAGCAATGGACAGAGAATACATGTATGTATATGTTTCACCTTTTAGAAATATTGTGTGTACGATATGAAAAAGTAATTTTAGTGGCAGACTTTAATATATATTCAACTAATCAGGATATACAATGTTATTATGAGTACTTTGTCACCTACTGTAAATTTTGCCAATGCAACAATATTAGGAATTGTAATGATCGTACGCTCGATATTGTGTTGACAACTTTGTCGAACGATGAGATTATCGTAAGTGAAGAGTGCGAGTCTTTGTCTAGTGTCGACTCGCAGCAACCGCCGCTGCGCCTGAGCGTCTGCCCGGCGCATGCGCACACACCTGTGGAGTCTGCCGCGGCCGCCGCAGTCCCCACTTCGCCCCCACTACACATCCATGCGTCGCCACCACTGCCCGCGACCTCCCACCCACGGTGGAATTTCGCAAAGGCAGACTTTTATTCGATGTATTCGGCACTAGGGGAAGCGGATTGGAATGGATTGTATGGTACAAGCAGCGTTGACGAAGCATACGGTATACTGTATAATATATTTTATAGGATAATAGATGATAGCACGCAAAGAAAAATGCCTAAAGCCGGCTATTCGCGGTACAATTACCCGGAATGGTACACGGCAGACATAATAGGTGACATAAAAAGCAAGGCATATTGGCATAAAACTTTTAAAATATGTACATCTAGGGATGTGTTTGATAAGTTTTCTTACTATCGATCAAAAGTTAAAAATAACATTAATTATGCTTATAAGAATTACCAGAATCGTATAGAAACGCAATTTTTAAAAGAACCTAATACCTTTTGGAGTTTTATTAGTCAGAAATGCTCGAAACGTAGTAATACGCACATTATCAGAGACGGTTCGCCCGTTATAGAGAGTGAGTGTGCACAAGCATTTGCCAATTATTTCCAGTCCGTTTATGGAGATATAACGCCACATTTAAACGCAGCAGCTGCAGCCCAGGATGCGCCTGAACGCGGCAGGCGTATTCATGTGGGACAGTTATCATTAAAAGAGGTAAGCAGTGCCTTAGCTCGCCTGAAGCCTAAACGATCGGTGGGTCCTGACGGCATACCTCCATACATAGTAAAAGACTGTCGAATGGTATTAGCTCGACCTCTTCTACACCTATTTAATGTTTGTCTGAAAGGACGGGTGTATCCAAGTGGTTGGAAATTGTCGCGGGTGATTCCAGTCCCGAAAGGGTCTTTTAGCTCTGGTGTAACAGGATACAGGCCTGTTGCGGTATTGTCGACATTCGCGAAGGTCCTTGAAATGGCACTGTGCTCTATTATAACATCACAGATCAATGTTCAGCTTAGCGATGCACAGCACGGGTTCCGGGCGGGCTACAGAACAAATTCCAATTTATTACGTTTTATGAACCAAGCTGTCCCGGTCCTTGATTCTGAGGCTGGAGCACAGCTGGATGTAGCCTATTTTGATTTCCGGAAGGCTTTTGTAGTGTCGACAGTGACATTTTATTAAAGAAATTTGCAATGGCCGGGTTTACACCTGATCTATTATATTTTTTTGCTGACTATTTAGGAAACCGGAAGCATTTTGTCGAGTACGCCGGGTACACTTCGAACCCATATCCCACTCTTACAGGAGTTAGTCAAGGTAGCAATTTGGGCCCATTAGAGTTCATCATCATGATTAATGATCTACCAGAGGTGATCAAGTATGCGAACTGCCTTCTGTTTGCAGATGATTTGAAGTTATTACTCCGAGTCGATAACATGCGCGACTGCGAACGACTTCAGAAAGACATCACTCACGTTGTAGATTAAAGCATTGAGAATAAACTATTTTTTAATGTTTCAAAATGTAACATTATGTCGTTTACGCGTGCTGTAGAACCACTGCGTTATAAATACAAGATGAAGGGAGAAGTTATTCCGCGAGTCATGATGGTGCGAGACCTCGGTGTCTTATTCTCTGCCGAACTGTCATTTAGACAACATATTATTAATATCTGTAAGAAGGCCTATCAGAACTTAGGGTTTATAATGCGAGAGACAAAGGATTTCCATAACACTAATGCTGTAAAGTCTTTGTATAACGCATTGGTTCGGAGTAGGTTAGAGACTAGTGCTATCATCTGGAATCCCCATGAAACTAAATATAGTTTGATGGTGGAGAAAATGCAAAATAAATTTACTCGGTACCTATACCTAAAACAGTATGGCGTGTATCCCTTCTATCCACTTATGTATCCAACCCTCTTTGTTTTAGGGATGGTTGGATATTATAAGTTGGAAGTAAGGCGAAACTTAGCCTTGGCTAAATATATATTCTTATTGTTCCGGGGTAAATTGACAAACCGTAGGGTTTTGGAATCGTTAAAGCTGCTTGTACCAAATACAAGACTGCGACTGGCGCCAAGGACTAATGTGTTTGAGATACCTACATCCCGCACTAATTTGCAGAAATTTGCTCCACCGGTCAGGGCTTTAAATATTCTAAATGAGGTTTCTCATAGTTTAGATATTTAAGTTTGTTCGTTGGCGCAATTTGAGAGGGTGGCACTGGATTATATTAGCTATCGTTACTACAATGATATAATAGCTTTGTTGCTGCATTGCTGTATTGGGTCTGTAACCTGTAATAACAATGTGTGCTAGATAAATAAAAAAATTAAAAAAATAAAAACTTTACAGAGAGAGGTACCCTGGGATTAAAAGAGAGATATTTGCGTGGTAGTTGAACGCCATTCTCAAATTGTTGAAATGAATTTTATTATTGATTATAGTGGTTGGCTTGTGTTCATTTAATAGTGATTGAATTTCTCTCAGCAAATACTTGGTAAATTATAGGTATTTTGTTGTACGCTAACAGCGGAATACCTCTCTGAAACTAAAGTTGCTTTTTTAAAACTATCTTTACCATTTTAAAGACCGTGGCCAAATAACTTCGTGTTGTATTCCTGCGATCATTGCCGCTTGTGCATGTGGGTCAAGCCTTGTGTTGTTGGGAATAACGGAACATATAATTAACAGAACAAAACACAACCAAAAATTTAAAATATATATGAACAGCAAGTTGGTGCACCTGGTTAGAATGGGTCTGGCTCTACTTGGATGAGGAATAGGAAGCCCTCCTGAGCCCAGAATATTTCTGGCCTGCCATACTGAGAGAGGCAAGAAGAGCGAGGTTCTCTCCTCCAGATCTGCATCTTCTCACCATGGGGGAGTATCAGGATTGTCAGGGATGCCCGGGATATGGAAGTAACAAGACCTGTTAGGGGGGGTCCCCCTTACATACGATGTGCACTCCTTCCCCCTCACGGGTAGAACAAGTGTCTTGAGGTAGGCACTGGGGGGAAGGTATTGGTAGGGGGAGTGGGGGTGTACTTGAGGGATTATTGTGGAGTTGGTGATACGGAAGGATGTTTTGCGTATCGTGAGAGTCTCATGTGTAAAAATCTCCTCTGATCTCCAAAGAGAGCAGCTTTCCGGATCGTAGGGAGAACTCTTGTCATACCATAGGACTAATTCCTGATCAACAGAAAGATTACGAACTTGCAAAATGTCTGACATGTGTATGGAGTCCTTCAATGATAGAGGGGCTTCTAAGAGCGGAATTGGAGCCCCACCCAGAAGAGGGCACCCCAGGATAACCAGGGATCTCCAGTATAGGTACCCGTGAATTTCCTCTGTGGTGTTGGGAGTTAGTGGTTACAGTCGGACTCTGGACAAAGGATCAGTCAACCAGAGATCCTCTTGATCAAGGTAAGGTCCATCGGGATTGGATAGGGCACGGGTGCACGGAGGGAGATTATCAGACACCATCTTGGTGTCTTTCGAAGATTGATGTAGTAATACCAAGATTGTTATCCCACAGGTGATGCTCAGGGTCCCTACTATAATCATAAAGAGACCTCCTCCTCCTATAAATTATACCGTAGATCCCATACAGTCCGCGCGGTGTCAGCGATGTGGCGATCGCTTGCCCGGTATTCTATCCTTTAGTCCAGGATGAAAATTATAATACACTGACCCAGATCTTATCTTAAATTACCTATAACTAGGTACTCTCTCGTTAGGTTAGCCTTATTAAAAGCCGGAGTTATAGAGACTACCCTTTTATACGCAAGATTTTGAGCTAGGTCTTCCCGCGGGACTAATATTTATAAAGTCTACTGGCATTTGCTCCGAGCTTAATGTGAGCTATATGCTAGTTAGGGTATACGATAACTGTTAGATAAGTAATTATTGTACATAGATACTTACACCTGCTTCTCGAAGGTGTAGACAAAATAGGGATTACCACATTTTTCTGTTGCTCCATTTACTCGAATTACATTCTTTATGCATACTCGTTGGCTTATTAAGAGTCTACATAACCTGGCTTTTCGTAAAAAAATATACAATCTTTTAAAGCGTAACTGAGTTTTAGGACGATGCTGATTATATAGGAATTTCCAAAGATAAAAAGAGATTAAGTAGAATTAGTAATTACATCTAAATAAGTATATTATGTGACTCAGACTGCAGTGGTATGATCCGTTTTATTCTCGTACCTCGGAAAGTAGCCGGTTGACCGAAGAACGAAGAGAGATAAAGTGGCAAGGCGCCATTTTATCTTTCTTCGGTCTTGTTAGATTACTATTCCATCACACTACAAGAATGAAGAAATAGAGAGCACATTGCTGTTTGCGTATGTATTTGTGCAATTTAACATTTTCTGTAAAGATGGCTTGGATTTCCAGCCTTGAGCAAAATTCTATTTAGAGGACATGATAATAATACACTCGTCAGTATTACTCACATAGGCATGTTAATAGTGATTTTCCAAACAATTTATACCATAAAATGGTGTTCTCTCATTTCAAACTCGAAAGGTCAGAATTCTCAATGCTTGACTATGAATTCTGACCTTTATTATATAAACAAATACTTTCAAAACAACGCAACAAAAATCTGCAACACAAAATATGATTACACCGGTACCGTTCGTTACCTTATCAAAACACGAAAAAAAACCCGAACTTCTCAAATCGAGGTTGACGACGATTTTCTTCAGTTCCGGTCTTTTTATAGCAGCAGGTGACCGTAAAATATAAAATATATGCTCCTATAAACTAGGTCGTAAACTTGAAATTTTCGTCAAACAAGCTTTCCCTTTGGACATTGAATCGGAATGGGATAAAATATTTGTAATACATACTTATCTTTATATTGTGTTGTTTTTTCTTAGAGAAACAGATTTTTTGTTGTGTGCAGGTGTAGGGGAATGTTGACTGTATTGGCAGTGCTGAAGTAAGTACATTGGACGCTCTGTGATTGTGTGTTGTGGGTTTGATTACAGGGGGTTTGATACTAGTGGGGTAATAATAAGATTTTTACAGAAATATTTCTACCGAATTTGTTTTTTGTATTTATTAGGTATTTAATATTTTTACTGGTTTTATATCTAGTGAGCAAGTTTCTACAAGTGCCCATCATCATCTTATTTTCGGCCCATGTTTATATTTCGCTTCGCAACTTAAAGGACCAAGCAAAACTTTGTTGTACCATATATATTGAAACTACAGAATAAACTACCGATTTAACCATTCAGTTAATAAATAATAATCAAAATATATTGAATAAATAACAATCAAAATATACTCTCAAGTCTATAGATCGTCCGATAGGGTAGGTATATGTGTTACATCCACATTCCGCAATGCAGCTGAGAATGTCCTAATTTTACTTGACCCGGAAATCGAACCACGCACCGCAGTCGTATACACTCGCGCTGAGTAAGTAGTAGCTATTATAAAATTTGCGAGTAAAAGTGCGACCGTGAGTTGCTTGCCATGTCTTCTCATTGTTCGATGCTACTTCTTCGCTGATTGTGGCAGCTAGTAAACGTAAATTAACAATATAACTTAATCAGGGTTACTTTGACTTTCATAAGACTAACTTTGATATTCATTAATGTTATTTTAATAAGTGTGACTTTGACCTTCATAAGTGTCACATTATGAAAGAATACGCTGATTTTCCCATTAGTATTCGCAAAAGTGCGTAGATAAACGGTCATCCCCCAACTAAAGTAACTACTTGTTCTGAATAAACAAAACGTGATTTGAAGGTTGTATTTACATATATTTAATATTCATCCCCGTCAAGCCTAACAACGGCGAGATTAGGAGCTAAATGTTTTTAGTTAGAGCAACAAGTTTACCTAAAATAATATTTTGTTCAATAACTTATCAGAGAACGTGACTCTAATTTTCATTTTTATAGTAGGTATACTATCTGGCCCGGTTTCATCGACATTTATTCTTACTGATTCGCGCCCGTGGCTCGTAGCGTGATGATATGTAGCTTATAACCTTCCTCAAGAATGGATCTATTCAGAGTGACTGCGTTCAAATTAAAAATCAAACAATCGTTTCCAGGTTTGTTACATTAGTATCGTTAGCTGTGAAGTTGGATAGACAGAGAAACAATGGCCGAAATAACAACTGTTCAAAATAGAGTACCGATCTAATATTTGAAACTTCAAAATCGAATCGAAATGCAATTTATGGTCACATTTAGACTTTATTTTCAAGCAGGATACCATTTGTGATATTTATGACACTGTTTAAGATCGGAACTCTATTTTTACAGTTTGTTTTACGATAATTAGGCTTAATATTTGTATTGTAACTGTCTTTATATTCCTGAAAGGGTAAACGAAGGTATTTTACTAGCACGTGAACTAGCATGCGGTCTACCTGATGGTGACCGGTTAAGGTAACCTATGATAGTATGCAATACCATAGATAACACTCGCTCATTACCGACCCTAAGGAATATAAACTTAAAATGGGATTAAAGGAAGTTTATGATGAGAGGTTCTCATATCTTTCCTTTAATCTCATGGTAGATTTCGCATTTCACCTGCTTAGTTGTAAGTCATTTATATACCCGTTATAAACGTTGACCATTTACCAAGCAAATTTCTTTTTATTTTCAGACGAATTTATTAACAGAAGAAATTCGGTTCTTCGCAATGACTCGCAGCAGCAAATTCATGTCACGAAACCAGCGAGGCAGAAAACGAAGATTTAACTTTTCTAGAAAAAAGTTCGAATAAAGCCTGATTCCCATTCAAAGATTAAATAACAAGAATAGATAGGTTTCAGTCATTCAATAATCTTGGTTTCATCTCACTAGTTAAAGTCTCCTTTTTCATTTTACAATCAGCATAAAATCTAACTATCCACGTTCAGATTTTGCATTAAATCCACATTTTTGCAATATTCTAGTTGGAAGGAGAGTGGTAAATTTGTTAAGTTAAGCTTTATCAGACGCTAATTGTACGAATAAAAACCTAATTAGCTTGGCTTCAATCTGAGGAATGCTTGCATACCAAGATTTATGTATTCTAGAAGATTCAGTTGGTCGAGTAACGATTTTAATTCGAATTTCGAGAATCTATCTGTTTTGGCGTGGTATTCTTTTTAAAACAAGTGAGAAACGGCAATGGGATTGCCGTAAATCTTAGAGTTCGAAAATATGGTATCACGTGACTTTGAGGTCAGAGGTCAAAGGTCATAAACATTTCGGGGTATATCGACTATGCTCAGTCGAACGGCGTTTAGCGCGAGTCTCTAGCTCTTACGGTTCTTGAGTTGAAAGTTGTATAACAGACGGACGGACAGACAAAGCTGTTGTATAAGAGCTTTTACGAACTCTAAAAATAATATAGTATTAGAAGCATACTGTCTCAAACAGCTTCGGTTGCGGTATTGTATGCAACTGCTATGCAAAGATCTTGGGTTCAAAGTCTGAGTCGGGCAAGATATTAATGAGATTTACTGTCAAAAAATTTTGAGTAGCAAAGCGGTATCTGGTATAGCGTCTGATAAAATCGACAATAGGCCATAGAAAACAACTGCCAAAATGTTCTGTAATACATTTCGCCCTATGTTGTAAGACTATGTATGTATATGTGTAAACGCGTAAAATACCTGGAAGGCACCATCGACAGCTGTATTAAAATGAAATCATCACTCTCGCGTTGCTACCTATGATGAAGGGAAAGGAAGGTAGGGAATAGGAGACTGTTGAAAGGAGTGAAGAGCTCTAATTAAAATTATCACAAGATAAACATTAACAAGCTTTTAAACACCCATATATTTAAGAGATAGCTAAGTATTAACTTTAACTATTCAGATAAAATCTAATCTAATAACGTTACTCACCATTGTGTCAGCTGAATAATAACTAAGTAATGCCGACGGGCCATTGATCAAAAGTTAATCATTGATCATGGACTTGAGCGCTATTCAATTAACAGATGACAAAATGTTAGTAAGCGATATTTTATAATGTTACCTAACACAAACACATCTATACAAATATTTTAATTTGTACTTTTTAGAACGTTATGTTTATAATAATGCATCGTACCAACAAGACGGAAATAAATAAACAACTTTTTTGCCATGGGTACAAAATTATGTGTAGAAACCTGATTTAAAAGTAATAACGGCTTTGTCAAAGTAAACAACCCTGCCAAATCTAGATGTGTTAACTCCACGACTACTATGTTCGCGGTTTCTTTGCCGACTAATTAAAAGGCCGTGGTTACGCAAATTACCAGCATTATGGTTTCATCAGGCCATTATTACTTCCGGCTTAATGGCTTGCCTTCGGGAAAGTGGTACAATTATATTTTATGTCGGTGTCGTATAAGTGCCTCGCTAGTTTAGGGTTAGGATGTGTTTGGCGACTGCTACTGGTTGCTGTTGTTATAAAATTATTTGGTAGTTGAAATTGATGTGAATTTAGACAGGCTTCACAGTATGATATGCAATACTTAATATACAATAATCACATAGATCATGTAACAGAAAAGTCCGGTCATATTATTGATCGTAAAGTGCATAAGACTGCATGGTAAATTCATTAAAAAAGAAGAAAATGTTCTAGAAGCTTTTTATTTATATGAAATATTACGTTTCAATCTGTATCTTAAGACAGCACCGTAATTGTTTATGTTTAATTTCTTTATTTTTTCATACGAATATATTCGGCCATCTCCTAATATTCCATTACGATTCTCATACTTTTTGGTGACGGCAATATATCTCCCGAACGTTGGAACACAACACAAGATTATGTGGCTGCAATCTACTGTTGGATAGTCTTTCTCGTATCTGCAGTTAAGCTAATATGTGACCTTTTCCTGTTTTGGTCTTGCATGATAAAGCATGACGATACCTTCTCATGGGCCTACTTATTAGTGGCCCTGGAAAAGATTATCTTTAAACCTAGCAACTAACAAATTTAATGTAACTTCACTAAACTAACTTACCAATAAATGTTGACGTTAATATATGTATATGTGATAGTTTGTGGCCAAATAACTTATTTTGAATTTAAATGGAAGCTTTCTGGCGTCAGCTAAATTAAAATGAGAACCCGCAGCAATTTGGCAATCCTAACCGCACAACAATGACAACCGATTGCATATATGCGATATAAGACCGAAAAGAGGCAAGCCCTTTATTATAAACGTTACGAGGACATTACGTTATGGCCCTTGAGTTAATGGCGGAACACATAACTTCGATATACCACCATGTTTTTATAGATATTGAACGAAAGGTACCAAATTTTGCGTAAATTGATACTTTTTCTGTGCGATTTTATTTCACGAGTCTTCAGAGATATCGAAATATATTTTGTGGTTTTTATGGTTCAGCCAGTATTACGGAGAATTAGGAAAACAATTTCAAAATAATCATCACTAAGATTACTTATCTACTTAATAGCGAGATGGATAATAGGAGACCGTTGGACTGCTACGCAGATGCCTTAACTTCGACCCCAATTTTATTTCTCGCATTAACTGTGATAAGAAGGTCGAAAGGCAATCTACATATCTGAGAGATCTCCATAATGTTTTCAAAGATTTGTGAAGTCTGCCAACCTTTACTAGTTTGGTTGACTATAGCCTAAACCTGCTCTCACCGAGAAATAGGCCCGGGAGTAATTTTATATACAGAGCTGATATTATTGTTATTACAGATAGACTACATTTAATTTTGTCGATCTCCTTAGAGACAGAAGAATTATAAACCCACATTATGCGTGCTATGTTTTAAATCCGACATTATAGAGAATTAATTTCACAGCCGCCTATCGCCCACATTTATATGCCCTTGTTTACACATTTGTTGAACAACCGGTATCGAATACAAGACCTTATAATCAGTCCAAACATACGTCCGAACACCAATCAGGATTCAATTCCCCAACCTGTCATTCGCACGTCCAACGCTGCAAGATTGAAATCAAGACATCTGACTTAGTAGTCCAACTAAAAAAGCGCCTATCATTGTTCATCTTCTAATGATCTTCACTTCACAGAAAATGGTAACAAAATTAACTTATCTTACATCACAACTAGATTTTGCCCGCGGCTTCGCTCGTGTTAATCTCGATTTCATCAATACTGTTACCTTGTAAGCGTGGAACAAATAAAATTATTCTTTCTTTCTTTCTTTTCTTTCAATAAATTTCTATCCTAACAGGTTCATTTTGATAAAGTGTCTTGAGATCTTGAGTTATTGGCGGAACAAATAACTTCGGTATACCACCATGTTTTTATAGATATTGAACGAAAGGTACGAAATTTTGCGTAAATTGATACCTTTCATGCTTGATGAATACTTTGAAAATTTTTGCATACAGATTGTCAGAGGTACTTATGACAGAAAAAAACCTACTGTTCCCGAGCGAAATCGCTGGCAAAAGCTAGTCTTAATATATTTGCTGCTATTTTACACTCGATTTATTACTACATCCTTACATATAAATATTATATCTCTGTTTTCTTTCATAAGATTGAAATAAAGACCTTTGCAGGGCTATCCAACGGTATCCCTAAAAGGTATATTTTAGATAATTTCAACCAACAACTTATTGGTTCTATCTGCACGGATCCAACTGTTTGCGTTGCCAAGATTTATCGCTCTACGTAACAAATGAACAATTTATCTTTTAGATTAAAATAATGGTTCCACAAATGGTGCAAACGAAATATACGTTACTTTCTTTTTAGGATTAGTTGTGGGTAAAGGTGTTCGTGTGATACGTTGAAGTGTTAAATGAACGAACGTGTTTATTTATAGATGTAGTGAATAAGTTCGTTCGACTTGTGTTTTATTCAACTATGTATGTACCTACTTCTGTACATATATAATCAATTGAATCTGACTCGTCTCATTTGGTAAACAAGTATGGTATACAGGTAGATTAACAAAATTCGTAGAGATATTCACCTATCTATGTATTGTAAATATTATAAAATAAGATTTGCAGCACGCGCACAAACATATATACACACACACACACACATACATACACGCACACACGTACACACATGCACACACACACATGCACATACACACACACTTAATCGTTATTAAATAATATTACCTATTGGCATTTCTCAACTACCGCACATAGCTAGATCGAATCTTTTAGGTTTCTGGTGCCTGAGATGCAGGTTCTACCTAGTTTGGCTGCCAGTAGCTTACTATGCACTGTTACACGCACTTCCACTATCGTCCACGATGTACATGTATTGTAAATTAAGAAATAAAAACCTTAAAAATAAAAAATAAAAAAGAAAATAATTGTCATCTCTATTTATTATAGAACGAATGTATATTCATTTACTGTTTTGACACTATTGTCAAAACAGTAATTGAATGGTTTTATAACGTATTTTTAGTTGTATGTGTACCCCATTTCTTCTATATCCCTACAAAGTTATAGTTAAATAGATAACACAAACTGTTTATTTTGGGGATATACCACATCTATTATTATGTAAGAATTATCAGTAGTACCGGTAAAGAGGCAGCAGTGGCTTACACTCTTTTCGCAATCCATGATTATCGGTTTCACATAAGAGAGAAGCCTATTGCCATCTATCTGGCACAGTTACTACTGAAAAAACCTCCTAAACAAAACAACTAATGGCTTGATCTGGAAATCAAATCCTGAATTACATGATCGTCAAAACGTGAGCAATTTATCATAAAATTGTGCTTACGTTTGTGCTTAAAAACGCAAGCACAGTTCTGTTAAGAAATTCTCAGCAGCACTACGAATTCTGGAACTAGATCTGGTAGAAAAATGGCTCACCGTAATTACTTAGGAGATAAAAACAGCGCGTGAAATGTAGGTTTTTACTCATTGGCCTAATCCTTCGGAAATACACATCAATGTAGATAACACTACACTTTTGTATATAACATACGTGTTTGAATAAGATAGCGTATTTATTCATTGGAATGCCGAATATTTATTCAATTTCATATTCGAACTAATTTGATATAACTTCATTTATAATAGACATACATACCTACATAGCACTTCGTCCGAAGGGATAAGTAGAGATGTATGACACCCACATTTTGCAGGCTAAGATGTTAGGTCTCACGTTTAGTAAGCGAGTCTATTGACGTCTAACAGGCACAGTTCCAGACTCTGTGATGCTACTAAGTGTTACTTGACAGAAATACTCAATTACACTTGGCTAGACCCGGAATTCGAACTCAAAACCTCATGGACAGCAGTCGCATACTTACTTAAATGTCATCAAACACTTAAATATGCGTTTACAAATAGCTCATATACAGTCACCTGAACACGTGCAAAAATCAGGCGGCAAAAGTAAATATACAAATATTATTTTTTGATCATCAATCAAACGTCGCGGCCAGGTCGCCACCTCCGATTGTGAACTCTTCGGTGGGTGGAAACTCCAGTCATTTCTCAAAATGACAGACTTTCCACGTATAAATCTACGTCACCGGCATACTGCACGAACGTTTCAAGTTGCCCGATATTAGTTTAAAACTTCCTAGATTTAGTTATACGTTGTGATAGTGAAGATTCAGAGTATTGATTTGGTGGTATTGTCGCATGTTTATTTTTTTGATTTTAACGTACTTAGTATAATATTTTAGTTTCGCTAGCCATTACGTCATATTGGCAAAGCTGATTTTTATACAGTTTATATGTGATAAATGGGTACATAACGTATCGATACGTTATTTGGGTTAGTTTGAAATTAGGAAATTTTAGCATCAGATCGGTACTTCTCTTTTATGTCATATAACCTACCTAAGTCATAGTAGTAAGGTTTAATTTGTAATATATATTATTTGGGTGATAATTATAAGCCTTTTGTAAGAAAAAACAATAAAACATGGCTCCACTTCCAAACTAGCGAGTATATATATACTCGTAGTAAACAACGTATGGACGTTGTAAATGCAAGTACAAGAAAAAGATGATCAATACTCTTACATTTTTCAACATAATTCGAAATAATAAATTCATTTATTGCAGATCTAAGATCCATACAAATTAACAAAACCGTTACATTGTTAACATTAAGTAAATAAATTTGGACAAATATATATACATTTAAACAGTATAGGAATACGTTTTGTTAAACATAGTGTTGCATATATATACTTTCAATTTCCACAGAATGTAGTCTACCTAGTTTGATTGCAGATTTCTGCAATACCATGCCTCTCTTTAAATAAATTACCCATGCATTATAATTGCAAACCTTTCCAATAGGGAAAATTGCAAAACAGTACAAATTAGACCGTTAATATCACATCGCGCGCTGTAAGCTACTTACATCCCCGTTCGTGGAAGAGGCTTATGTGTATCTGTGTCTGGCTTTAAAGCACGTTTAGGCTGAAGCGTTTAATGAATCAAAATCAATTGTGCTGTGAAACTGTATATAATTATTTTTGTATGGACTGCTTTAGACTGTGTAGTCCTATGACGTATATTTTCTTTCTGGTTAGTAACCAAACAGTTAGATAGTCTATAAACAGGCTCAATTACGCTTCGTTGTTTCTCAGTTTGATATTTTAATATCCTGTTTCGTATGAGATCTTGGAGATAAAAGTAAAATCTAATATAGAAATGTAATGTTGTAAAAATTAAAGATTTTCGAGTTTTGCGAACACCAACATTTAGATGCTGATTTATATAGTCAAAGTCAAAAATCATTTATTTACTTAGGTCACAAAGTAACACTTGTAAACGTCAAATAGTTTAGTGAGTTACATTTACTGAATTTACATTTATGTTAGTTGCAAGGTTCAGGCAAAAGGTTCAGCCTATGAGAAGATACCTGCAAGAAACTCAAGGCCACTCTTTTAAATTGTCATCAAATTATAATTTCAGTATTTTACAACTCATTTATGTACCAGGTGTTGCAGTCATTATGCCATACGTCACTGTCCATATAAAACTAAATTCTAAAAATAAAGGAAAAATTAATAATATTATGTAAGAAGCATTTCAGGTTTGAAATAATATTTATCATTAGTCATTTGTAATAAACAATAGTATAGCATGAGGACGCATACACTTACACTTTGTGACATATGAAAAAGTAGTTCGTGACTAAATGTAGTTAAAACAAAATTTACGTTAATACTTATAACGTTTGTTGAAAAGAAAAGAAAGATAATTTAACATCACAAAATCAACACGAAGTACCTTAACAAAACTAAATTGACTTATATAATAGATACATTGTTTGAATCCTGTATGAAACAAGCAACTAGTTCCATGAGCTTTTATCATTTAAATAATCATTGATTGAATAATATCCCATCCGAATAAGCTGACTTTAAACAGAACTTTTAAAGTTGAGCAAAGAAAAATTTATAATATCAATCGGTAGTTTCTTAAAAAAGCGTATACTGAGTCCCACAAATGAATTATGAACTCCATGTAAACGATTATACGGACCTACTAACTTATGCTTATTTCTAGTGTTTAAATTCTCATTATATAAGTGAATATATATACATATAATATACATTTAAAGATTAGGATTTGGAGACTCATCACTCACTCACAGTCCACATACAGTCATGTCTAGTTTATTTATAGCCATCAATTTACACACGTCTTGTCTCCCACTACCAGATTCTTCTCTCGAGATTGAATCATATTTATATTATTCCTCGAACGAAAATTTTTGTTAAAAAAGAAAACACATACTGGTCGAATTAAATTAAAACCTCTTCCTTAAAGTCGTTTAAAAATAATCAGTATTGTTTGTAATAAATATGTCATTGGGCAATTGTTAGTGGTAAAATAAATTACTCCTCAATTCCCTTTTCCTGGTTTTCCCTTAATAATAGGACCACTTCTTATCGTGAATGCGTACAATACGACAAAGGACTCCAGGAGAATGGACAACACCTTTGTAGAAAAACAACGAGTTACCTCTTATTTTCGTGTTCTAATGTAGACTAACAAAATGTCATCTGTTTTTTGGTTTCACAATATTTAAACTGTAGATCTTGTACACATTTATTGCCGTGGTATGAGATAGTATGGCAAGTATACTTGTTATTGCTTGTAACTTTTAAACCCGATCGATATCTCGTCGATTGCAATATTTATACCAGCAAGTATTTTGACACAAAATTGAGGTTGACATAAGGTGACGATATAATGCAATTTTTTTCTATAATAGAGTTTTTTTTTATCTACACCGACTTCAGAAGTAAGCTGCGGAGAATTTTAATAGAACAGGGAACCTCTTGCGAGCACTCATACTCGGTACAACTAATTGTTAATCATATATGTTTATTTATTGTCCCTTGTTCCCTTTAGGAAGTGGTTTCATAAGTTGAGACATCGTGACCATTGGCAAAACAGCTTAAGTGGTCATAGACCATACTTAGCCGGACTGGGCAATGTAATGGGACTACATTGGCCAAGTTCGTTTTCGTAAAGTTCAAATGCCTTCGAAAACACAATAGAATTTTTTGAGGCTTAAGGCCAGTGACAATGAATACGTGCATCATTAAGATAAGAGGCGCATATCGTAGATACTTTAACCTCAAGCTTAGCAGAATTTATTCCCCTCAAGGCTGTGAAGTTATTTTTAACGAAAAATCCATCCTGCCTCTCCGGGGAACTCGTAAATGTCTATGTACGTGAAACTCCATAAAAATACTGATTCACCTTATCAAGCCAACAATTTGTGTGATGCAAATCATTATCGAAACCAAATGGGATTTCCCATAACGTACTTAAGGGTAAATCAATAATCTGGCAGCACACCGATTTATTTCCCGGAGTTTTTTACCCACACGCAGTAAATGGCGACGCGTTATGAATACCATTATTTATGGTGCACAGTTCATTTGGTATCGACTTGATGAAAAACTGCTTAGCAATTTTTCTTGAACTACTGACTGTATCAAAAGTCGGCTGACAGCCGAAACTTTTTCACTGTCGAGGTTTACGCAAAGTTTATATGATTTATTTGGTAATTTATTGCCGGGTAAAATGGAAATTTTCCATTTATCATAATTCTGTTGGGTGTAGGGGTCTGTTTTAGCTCGCTACCCTTTCTTATGTGGTAAAAACCGCATACAGTTTGTTTTTATTTTCGAACTTTCAACTAGTAACATACGTCGATAAACCCAAGCCAGATTTCGATTGCCTCTCTCTTTCAAAATTGTAACAAATGATAGTTTTTTATAGAAGCAATGGTTTAAAGGTGGTCGATATAATCTTCGTTTAAAAATACAGAATAATAATTAGGACTTCTAATTCATAAAATACTTTTACAAATTTGTTAAATATTCAGATACTTATGTTGCTGAATGTACCTTACTTTCGTTCGTTTCTTTTTATCTTTTCTATATTTCTTATGTGGCAAACAAGCATACGGCGCACCTGATGGTAAGTGGTCACCGTAGCCTATGGACGCCTGCAACACCAGAGGCATCACTTGCGCGTTGCCGACCCTTTAGGAAAGGAAGTGGGAAGGATAAAGAGCAGAAAGGGTGAAAGAGGGTAATTGGGCCTCCAGCACTCTCACTCACCGAACGAAACACAACAGTAGGAATACTGTATTTCACGTCGATATTCTGTGAGAGGGTAGTCCTTCCCCAGCCGAGCCGGCCCATTCATGCTGAAATCAGCGTGACTCTCGTTCCGTAGGGGTTATCATTTGCTTGGATGAAATAATAATCATCAACGGTAGAGCATATACCAGCCATAATGGTTGAAGGTTATCGTTTCTAGAACTGACACGATTAAATTACATTCGAATACAACACACACTTAGGCTTGTATAATCCTGAAAGGCTGAGGTGTATTACACCTTCATAAGTCAGCTTTATTTTCAGTTTCCTCATAATAGGATCGGCTACTAATTTGAGTATATTGTCGTATACCGGCCGTTCCAGACGCCATATAGCTTATGATAAGTTTTCCAATGACCTAATAATACTACTTGATCTGGCAATTAATCTCGGGACCTCATAAACAAACGGGATCAACTAGACAGTCAAATAATTTCCTTTAGATATCTAATAGATATGTAGCGGCGCCAGCGCATACATTCCGCGCGAGCCGCTCACTTGAATGACATCATCCCCACCGCAGCTCCGACCGTTGACGAAGAACGTTCGGGCATCTTCGTGTCAAATCGTCGCCGTTCGGTTTTCTCGTGGTGACACGCCTCAGTGCATTGTTTCAACTCGTCCGACGCACACTCCGCGCTAATCTATCTTGCATATAACGGTCAGCTGATTTCGCGAGCTAGTATTTAAATTCTAAATTCATTTATACTATATTCCTATCGCTGTAATCTATTCTTATATACTTTAACTTTCTTCTCTTGTGTTTCGTGCTATTCCTACTCTTCAATGACCGTTTATTCTTGTGTAAAAAACTGTTATAATAAATAGCCGTTAACTTTCAAATTGAACTTTTTATTTGGAGGACAACTGTACACCCATATATTGGTGACCCGCGACTATGGAAAAGCGTCAGGAAGAAGCTGAAACATCGCGTGTGGGTGTTCGACCACCTCCTTTTTGGCCAGATGATCCGGAAATGTGGTTTGCGCAGATGGAATGCCAGTTTGCGTTGGCAAATATCACCGTAGACTTGACCAAGTTCCATCATGTGGTATGTACGCTGGAACATCGTTACGCCGCGGAAGTCAAAGACATTATCGCGAATCCACCGGCGACAAATAGGTACGAGAAGTTGAAAACTGAGTTAATAAAACGGTTATCGGCATCACGGGAACGCAAAATTAAGCAATTATTGATGCATGAAGAGCTAGGCGACCGCAAACCGTCCCAGTTTCTACGGCACCTATAACATTTAGCTGGACCTTCCGTGCCTCAAGAGTTTTTGAAGACTTTGTGGTGCAACCGGTTACCGACCAACCTTCAAACCGTTTTGGCTTCTCAAACCGACCTTCCATTGGATAAGTGTGCGGATCTAGCGGATGCGGTGCACGAAATTACGCCCGCTGGACCCCAGCAGGTGGCAAGCGCAGCAGTACCAGCTCCGTCTACGCTCATGAATGAGATGGCAAGTCAGATTACCGAGCTTACAAGGCAAGTAGCTTCGTTGTCTAAGCGTTTGGACTCACAGGGACAGGTAAGTTGTCGTTCTCGTGCGCGTTCTAGGAATAGGAGAAGCAGATCTAGGTCACACTTTCGACAACCACCTGAAAACCACCCTCACTGTTTTTACCATTACACATATGGTGCGCGTGCTCGTAAATGCCAACAGCCTTGCTCATGGAAGGCGGAAAACCCAAAGGGCAGCCGGAATTAGCGGCCTACGACTGCCCAACCGGATCAGGCCGTCTGTTTATAACCGACCGATATTCAAAAATGCTTTTCTTGGTGGATACTGGTTCGGACTTATGCGTTTTTCCTCGGTCAGCCGTCAAGACGACCTGTGCTGTTACTAAATACAGTTTGACTGCAGCAAATGGTACAGTTATAAATACATATGGCCCTATACAACTAAGTCTAGACTTTGGCCTACGCCGGACATTTATGTGGAAATTTATTATAGCTGATGTTTCGAAACCAATCATAGGCGTCGATTTTTTAAGTTATTATAATTTAATTATAGATTGCCGTAATCACAGGCTCATCGACGGTACCACTTCGCTGTCTGTATCTGCATCGTCGCAGCGGATTCCCGACGACGTAGCCTCGGTCAAGACTGTCAGCGGGAATTCAGAGTTCCATGAGCTGCTTCGAGAGTTCCCAGAGGTTACACGGCCGGCAGGTACTCTCAATTTACTTGAGCCTAGACACAATACAGTGCATTACATCAAAACAACTCCCGGGCAGCCCGTTTCGAGCAAACCTAGGCGCTTAGATCCCGAGCGGTTGAAAATTGCTAAGAAGGAGTTCGAAGAGATGGTAGCCAATGGTACTGCCAGACGTTCTAAAAGCCCCTGGTCTTCTGCATTACATCTAGTGAAGAAAAAAGATGACGGGTGGCGACCGTGCGGTGATTATCGCGCCTTGAACGCCCGCACTATACCGGATAGGTATCCCATTCGTCACATACAAGATTTCTCACACCAGCTTTCTAGATGCACTATCTTTTCTAAAATAGACCTAATTAAAGCTTACAATCAGCTGAGAGTAAATGCCACTGATATACCTAAAACAGCTATAACAACTCCATTTGGTTTATTTGAGTTTCCTTTTATGACTTTCGGCCTCAGGAATGCAGCCCAGACTTTTCAGAGATTTATCGACGAAGTTCTGACTGGCTTGGGTGACTTCTGCTACGGATATTGCGATGACCTTCTTCTGTTCTCTTCTTCTAAAGATCTCCATAAGCTTCATCTGCGCCAGCTGCTGTCACGCCTGAAAGAGTATGGAGTTCTGATCAACCCGAGTAAATGTGTGTGGGGTCAACCTCAGGTAACCTTTCTTGGGTATCAAATGTCTGCTGCCGGTACCCAGCCTCTCAGCACGAAAGTCCAGGCTATCCAAGAATTTCCTGTGCCAAGAACAGTGAAGGAGTTACGAAGATTTCTTGGTATGCTTAATTTTTATAGGCGCTTTATTCCGAATGCTGCACAACACCAAGCTCCGCTTAATGCTTTGTTAGCAGGAGATAAGCTTAAGGGATCACAGCCAGTACACATGACGCCTGAACAGCTGCACGCTTTCAATAAATGTAAGATAACGCTTTCAAACGCTACGCTGCTTGCACATCCGCTTCCTAATTCTCAGCTCTCTATACTCACTGACGCATCTGATGTGTCAATAGGAGCTGTTCTACAACAGCTCAATGGAAAAATCTGGGAGCCCCTGGGCTTCTTCTCTAAAAAACTAAACCAGGCTCAACGTAAGTACAGCCCATACGACCGTGAACTTCTTGCTATTTACGAATCAATCAAATATTTTCGGCACATGGTTGAAGCTAGAAATTTCGTCGTTTTCACGGACCACCGGCCGCTTACTTACGCCTTCAAGTCGCCAAGAGAGAACTGTTCACCTCGCCAGTACAGGTACTTCGATTATATTGCCCAGTTTACGACGGATATTCGTTACGTACCAGGTCAAGAAAACGTTGTCGCTGATTCACTATCCCGAGTCGAAGAGGTAACAGAAGCTGTTGACTTTAAAGCCCTGGCAAGCTCTCAGCAGACAGATCCTGAACTACAGTTACTACTCAAGCAAGGATCGTCACTTAAGCTTAGACCTATTACTCTGGGAGGCTCAGACATCAGATTGTTTTGTGACGTATCTACACAACCACCGAGACCCTACGTCACGCCAGATTTACGACAGCAAGTATTTGATGCGCTACACAGTTTGAGTCATCCTGGACGTACTGCTACCGTGCGACTGGTCACGCAAAGATTTGTGTGGCCAGGGATACGTAAGAACTGTAGAGAGTGGACTAGACGCTGTCTTCATTGCCAGCGATGTAAAGTTACCCGTCACATCTCAGCCCCACTATCTCCTTTTCCTCCATCCTCGTCGAGATTCTCTCACATTCATCTCGACATTGTAGGGCCCTTAATACCTTCGTCTGATTACAGATATTGCCTCACCATCGTTGACAGGTTCACACGGTGGCCGGAGGCGATACCAATAAAAGACATCACTGCCGACACCTGCGCAGCCGCCTTGGTATCCGGGTGGATATCGAGATTCGGTTGCCCTACTCGAATCACCACCGATCGCGGACGGCAGTTCGAGTCCAGCCTGTTTAAGGCCTTAGCATCGATGGTCGGCGCTCAACATTTCTCCACTACGGCCTATCACCCTGCATCAAATGGGATGGTGGAGCGTCTACACCGGCAGTTGAAGGCAGGCATTATGTGCCACAACACAACGCAGTGGACAGAAGTCTTACCAGTCGTTCTACTTGGTATACGTAGTTCCTGGAAGGAAGACATTAGCTCATCATCCGCCGAGCTTGTTTATGGCGAGCCACTACGCTTACCAGGCCAATTCCTCTCACCGTCGGATGAGCATACTGTGAAAGACGTTACCAACTTTGCTACGCGTCTAGCTAAGCACATGGCTAGACTCACGCCTACTCCAACTACGTGGCATAGAAGCGGACCATTTTACATCCCCAAGGACCTGCAGCACTGTTCACACGTTTTTGTTAGGTCAGACTACGTCCGCAAGTCATTAGAACCGCCGTACGCAGGACCGTACGCAGTACTAGGCCGACAACAAAAATATTTTAAAGTGGCGATAAAAGGCAAAACAGTAAACATATCAATAGATCGGTTAAAACCAGCATATATTACTAAAGAAAGCCAAGCCTTACTTCCATCTACTATACCTGAGAGGAAAGAGACTCTGCCTACCCCATCGAGCGAGATGCCGCAAAGATATACTACGCGCAGCGGGAGAAGAGTGCACTTCACAGACTTTTATCGACCGTAGTGACGGTCTCGGCGGGGGAGTACTGTAGCGGCGCCAGCGCATACATTCCGCGCGAGCCGCTCACTTGAATGACATCATCCCCACCGCAGCTCCGACCGTTGACGAAGAACGTTCGGGCATCTTCGTGTCAAATCGTCGCCGTTCGGTTTTCTCGTGGTGACACGCCTCAGTGCATTGTTTCAACTCGTCCGACGCACACTCCGCGCTAATCTATCTTGCATATAACGGTCAGCTGATTTCGCGAGCTAATATTTAAATTCTAAATTCATTTATACTATATTCCTATCGCTGTAATCTATTCTTATATATTTTAACTTTCTTCTCTTGTGTTTCGTGCTATTCCTACTCTTCAATGACCGTTTATTCTTGTGTAAAAAACTGTTATAATAAATAGCCGTTAACTTTCAAATTGAACTTTTTATTTGGAGGACAACTGTACACCCATAGATACATATTGAAATCCTAACTAATATTATAACTGCGAATGTGAGTTTGTTTGTTTATTTTTTGTTAAGCTTTCACGCCGTAACTACTTGACTGATCATCATGAAATTCGCATATATTTAGGTTGTTTGGGGTACAGAAAAGGACATAGGGTACCTTTTATCCAGCATAAAATAATATAAATTTAAATCTACATAAACGCGAGCGAAACTGTGAGCAAAATCTAGTGTTAGATCAAAGAGCTTTATTAAACGTATAAAAACAAAAACATACATACGTACACATAAAACTGTCATGGCGTAACGCGCACGTATAAAAGCGTGACACGGCTAAAAGCGATCTGATAGGTATTGGTGCCGCTAGTACGAGCGACACGGAATCTAATCTCAGGATGACGTGTTACGTCACAGATCAAACGTATGAACCTTACGTCATCATAAAGAACAACTAAAATTTGAATTGAGAATTGTATCGCTTTTTCCTTTTTTAGTAAAAAGTATTACGCTCTGTTTGGTTTTTTTGACTGTCTTAATTTTTATGTCAAGTAATCAGTAGCTCTAAGTCTGGACTTGTGCCTGGTTAGCTTCTCTCACCACTACGTGGAACCAACCATAGCTGGCAAAATGTGGTGCTAATACACCTCTGCTACGCCTTTAGGTATATAAGCATGAGACTTTCTATGTATGAGAAGAATTAGCTGGTATATTACATAAACCAACATTTGAAGTTTTAAAGTAAACTGTGGTTTTAAAACATGGCGTGATAAATTATTGTCAGGTTTTATACATTTTATTTTTACGCCGGCGCCGTTAGTGCGTCGGTTGAGCTACACCATTTTAAATTTCAACACTATATTTAAGTAATTGAAAATTCTAACGCTGTTGCCAATAAATTAAAGATGGCAATAAAAAGAAATGTTATCTTAAGTTTTACTATTCGGTATTAAATAAGGCTAAGGCTATTTCTAAATATGTTATATATTTTAGTATCTTACGTGTGAATATGAGTTTCTGTCTTTCACTTTCACAATTTGCGGGTAATAATATTATCTACAATATATATTAAAAAAATATTATATTAAATTGTCAAGTCTTGGAATGCCAGACATAATTATTAAAAACCTATAGTGTCTGGCCACCGGCGTGCTGCTGCGATTCAAAAGGTTAACTAGCTAAACCCGGCCACGCTCCGCTATGGTTTAGTCGGATATTTTTATTTCCCGTTACGAAAAAACGTAAACGCTTCGGGATAAAAGCTTTATACAATACTTTTTATAGAAGGTTCGTTCTGTAAAAAATCAAGTCATTCCATCAACCACTGTTTAAGTTTTGCGAACACAAACATACAAAAACTAAGATTTTATATGTAAGGTAGATAATACACAGAGACACTCAATATGTTGGCAACTTTAAAGAGTAGTCATGAGTTTTTGACTGCTTCTTCTCTCTACTCTACGTCTACCCGTCAAACAGGTTTTTAAATATTCAATGATATTCCATTTAATTTTTGAACAGCCTCAATAATAAATACTTTAAATTATTTTATGGCAATAAAATATCTAAACTTAAACTATCATTGATTTATTCATATTTACAACTTTGACGTTCACAAATGTCACTTTGTGACCTATATGAATAAACATAATTTTCATTGTGATTTGATTTCAATTTCACATTAGGTCGTTCATAATCCAACTGAACCAGTGGACGCGGTCTAATCGTAAATCAAAACCATCAATATAGATCCAATTTCATTCGGCAAATAACGTCCTAATACGGAACCCACACCATAATTATCTGTTTACCGTCATAACAAACAGCGTATGGTTTAACGAGCTAGTCAAATATTGATAGAAAATAAACGTAGTTCAACCTACCTCAGTATTAACTGACACCCAATAAATAAACGTCGTGAAAATAGATATAAAGTGTTAAAAGAATTTTGTTCCCGTCTCGTTTGATGTATGATCATGGATCACCTTTGCTCCCGGGGAATTGATCCAGTATATCGTAGTGCTCTGTCTGATTCAAGACGTAGTGGGTTTTATCAGTGCGCTTTCATGGAAAATATTATATTTCATAAGCAATTGAAAGCATTTTATTCGTATTATTAAACTAGTGACTCGCAGTGACACACGGGCGGCTAGATACAATAGGTTTAAAATTATGTCTGACATTCCAACAATTGGCAGATTAATCAAGATGGTAGTACATGTGATTTTGCATGAGGTTTCGATTCCCAAGTTGGACAAATTGTGATTGACTTAAGATAGCTTAAAACTGAAACGAAAAATTATGTATTGTGTCATTTAACCGTGTTTTGTATATTGGATTGGTGTCATTTATTCAGTGGCAACTGGAAACAAGAACTAAACAGAGTGCGAGCCTCATCTGGTGTAAGTCGGCACTACAGCGACACCCTTTGATACATATCAATGCATATTCATGCCGGCGCGACAATCAAACGGGGTTTTTTATTCTTTGTTTTTCACAAGCGTCGGGCTTGTGACATACAGACAACAAGAACAGACAATTTATGTTTGAAAATGTTATTTTATATTATCATATAGGTATAGGTATTTTATATTTGTTTAAAGTTTGAACGGTTTTATTTCGTTTCTATACTTCTTCGAGCTACGGTTAGCGGTCTTTAGACGTAAATGAAATGTAAAGAATACAAAGTATGGTTTGCCGGGATCCGTTTGCCATGTAATACTACAGTCCTTTATTTACTTTCAATATATATATTTTTTAATGACCTCTCCCGGCTAGCAATAAATCCTATGTTGCGGAGATTTTTACAAACATTCAAACAACAGACATAAAAAAAAACACCTAAAAGAACCTCAGAAGAACTAGTTGTAGATCAAACAATTATTGTTTATCGTTTGAAAGGTCAGGCGACTATTGAAACCACCTTGCTATCCGTGTAATTGTTCTTTTAGTTTTTAAAGTACGAGTTTTATTATATTATAATTATATTGTTTATTTTAACCTATACTATACATACGTGCTGACTCGACCAGTACCAATTATATACAAGATGTACATTTCACCAGTTATGAATACTTAGTAAATTTTCCGTTCCAGCTCTAGCTTTTTAAATGATATTTTTATGGGAAATGCTTGGCGCAGTGCTGTGTTGTGGTTTCGAATCCCGCACGGAAAAATTATTCGTATGGTCTACAAATAATTGTTAGGATTCTGGGTGTACTTTGCGTCTGTATTTTAAACAATCATCTTTTACAACTCTTTGTGACTACAGCAGCTAAAAAGCTATCAAAACTTTAAGCTAAAAATTTCATGTAAATAGATCGCGTTAAATCTCTGTAAAATTGCTTCCAATGTGTAATATTCGCGTAAACGTTACACCTTGGAAAAATTAATTAAGAATCAATATTGGGTAAGAAATGTTCGAATGTAAAATCAACCTTGGAAAAATTAATTAAGAATCAATATTGGGTAAGAAATGTTCGAATGTAAAATCAGTTACTGAGTATTCCATTGTTCTCGTATTAAGGTTTGGTAGCAGAATAGCAGACACGATACGGATTAGTACGAATATACGAGTACGGACTGAAATGGAATTCATCCTGCTCGATAACATCCTTAGATAGTTTTCGTGAGTCCTCGAACATTTGTAACATACGATAACATTAATTATTGTTTTCTCACTGCAGTAATGTGCCTGGCATACATGCATCTTTGATTTTTTGAAGTTATAATTAATTATATAATACGCACGTATTAAATAATTATATATCACTCCTTTGAACTGTGAAAGATAACATCGTAAGGAAACCTTCATATCTGAGAGGTCTCCATAAATTTCTCATAGATATGAGGAGTCTACCAACCTGCACTGGTAGACAAATGCCTAACCCTTCTCACAGTGGCCCAGCAGTGGAATAGTTTCAATACAGGGCTGATATTATTAATCAAATATTTCCGAAATGCCCACCACAGAGGCTTCATATATTATACAAGTTATTGCTTCATATCATTTTGTGGTACAAAACATTACGAACCACTAAATACAACTCAAAGATTTACCAACAAGCTGTCGTGTTGTAACGGCCGTGTGTCCCAACACGACACAACACAAAAAACAAGACAAATTGCGCTATTTGTTCACGATTGTTCTCCCGATACCGCTCGGTTAGCTGATATGAACAATGGATGATATACGTTAATCTAATATTAGTGTCACATGGTGTATGGTCTCTCGTTCTAACTTAATAAAAAACATGTTGTATGGATAAAGTTTTAGTGGCCGTGGCTGAAACAACGGTGGAAGTTTCGTCTGCGATGAAAGACTCCGATTCTAGTTTGGAAAATAGACAGTCTCTTGCCTGTGTTCTAGGCAGAGGTGCTTTACATCCACATTTTGGCATCTATGGCTTGAGATCTCACGTAATAGGCAGCAAGGATTTTGCCGTTTTTATGAGTACAGTTCCAGAATCTGCTACTAAGAATTTCTTGAGAGAAGATCCAAATAACACTTTGCCTCACCCACATACCGAATCTGAGACCTCTTATTTCCAGTAGCCGCATATACTACAGCTGCCAACAAGGCGAAATAATTTGGTAAAGTCAGAGAACCCCTTTCTTAGATAAGTAGTTAATTTTGCTCAGTATTATACTCGAGATATCTGCGTGACATTCTAACAGTCTATAAATAAGCTATCGCTCCCATTGATATGCAAGCATCTCTTTTTATTGTAATCACAATAAAACAATCACATAAAATCCATAGACCAAAGACATGTTCTTTCGAATAGCTTACAATGCAGGCTCTTCACAAAAATGTTCATAATTCGAAAGAATTTTTCCCACACGTGATCCTCCGCTAACGCGTGGGTGTAAAAAATAAGAGGTTTACCCCTATTACTCTTAAAATAGCATCCATTTGCCCACATTGGACGTGACTAACGTTTGGCTCAGACTATTGTATGCCCACGCTTTCGGCTGCTTTACTATACTAAGATTTTGTAACATGGTTGTGGATTAACTATAGGAATGCGTTGTAATTAGTGTTTTAAGTCTATAATAAGATTTGACTGTACTTTAATAAGAGAAATACTTTAAAATCAATTAAAATTAAACATAAAATTTGAAAACTGCTTTTACACTTCAAATGAATTTTCAACTTGAATTATTATTAATACTAGCGGTCGCCTAGTGGTCAAAATTTTGTCTATTACATATAAATAAGGTATAGGTAACCATAGTTACAAAGAATTGTACCACGTCAGATGAACAATGTCGAAATAATACGAAAGCGATACGACTTCATGTGTCAAATGCATGGTTGTATGCGTGTAGTGTTTTTTCATTAATTTAATGTATTTCTAATGCATATTTTATAAAAATATTAGGATTCGCTCCTCCTTCTCCATATAAACTTTAACTGTGCCAAATTTCATACTCCTCCGTCCACGCAATTTTCGTAAAAAGGGGTAGAAAGTTTTTGCTTCACGTAGTGTTTTTTTTGTAAATGTTTTCATTTCCAGAAATAGCAATAAAGTAGTAAATCACATAACTGTAAACATACAATAGTTAAATAAAGATTGAAAAATTTTACATACATACATACATAGATTCACGCCTGTTTCCCAGAGGGGTAGGCAGAGACTACGGATTTCCACTTGCTACGATCCTGACACACTTCTCTGGCTTCATTCACTTTCATCACATTCCTCATACACGCCCGTCGGTTCAAGGAGCTCTTAACCTGGCCTTTGTCCAGGACGCCTCCGATCTGGTCGAGAAACATTCGCCTAGGTTTTCCTCTTGCGACTGTTCCATTCACACTAGCCTTATGAAAAATTTTAATTACTTTATAAAATGTTATTGTAATGTACTAGCCTTAAACAAATATTCGCACGCCTTTTATAGACGAATATGTCGGTTTGTTACTTGATGTCTCCATCTTATGTACCATACCATTGGCGAATAAATATCTTTCTTTCTTTCTTCTTCCTTCTAGCGATTTAAGAAGTCGACTCACCACTGTTGTTCGGAGTTGTGGGTTCGATTACTAATCGGAGCAAAAATTTGTGTGCTCCAGAAGTTGTTCCGAGTTTGAGTGTTCGTTGTGTCCAATGTTTGAGTTTTTGTAAAGGCCCTCTTCAGACATCAATATTCCTAAGGAATGATGTTATAAAAACTCGGATCAAGAGAAATGCTTTAGAATTTTAAATGGGCTAAGCTTCGATCAACAATACAACTAGATATCGGGTCACGTACAAAATCAAAGCTAAATGCTGTCCGCGTGACAATACGTATACAGCTATATTTGTTTACTAATAAACGGAGAGAAAAGTTTTAAAACAGTTTTAGGTTGAACCTAATTACAACCATGGCACCTAGTAATAAAGTCACAAATCTTCAAAATATTGTCTAATACTTATGATCATTCGTCACATACAACATTTAATGTGAAATCAACCTTATTTTTGTTATAAAAGTTTGTGCGTGTGTTGGCGAGCCTTGGCCAAACATTTTTAGCGGTGGTTTAAAATCGGTAATTTTGTTCAAAATTTGATATTATTTGTTAGTTTAAAACTTAATATATATTTGTTAGTTTAAAACTTAATATATATTTGTTAGTTTAAAACTTAATATATATTTGTTAGTTTAAAACTTAATTAATATAACTTATTCTTCATATACTTACCGAAAGTAAGATACTTCGGTCCTTAAATTGCTTTTTCGGGCATTATTTGTTAGTTTAAAGCTTAAAATATAAGTTATTCTTCATGTACTTACCGAAAGTAAGATACTTCGGCCCTTAAATTGCTTTTTCGGGCATTATTTTTGCAACTTTTGAATACACACTGCGGCATTGTGAGACGTGTTTACATTGGCTGTGTTACAAGCGAACTAAACAAAATAAGAGCTCACATCTCAAGTGCGCTGTTATTTACCGAGACGTATTTTTTGCGCCGACCCGATATCTAGTTGTATTGTTGATCGACGGGGCCAAGTCTCAGTAGTTGTACAGTGCTCAATTTTACCCGTAAATGGACGAAAATTTGCTCAGTAGACCGCTATAGGTTCATTTTTATTTTACAGGGCGTAAGAACGTAATAGGTTGCATCTTAATTTTTTATTCTGTATTTCAGGGTCGTAAGAGAATCGTGTGGGATTAAAGCTCACAAACAATTCTGAGCAAGGCGGCAACTGCGTGCTATGCCATCTTGCCTGATATACCATCCGTGCAGTATATTATGTATAGATACGCATTGTTTTAAGACAGCTCCCGCGCTAGTAATAATTCGACTTTACAAACATTCAATCAATGAACACGAAGAATACCCGTATGCAGAACAAGTTATTTGTGGATCACACAATTTTATATCCCGTGCGGCTTTCAAACTTACAACACTCTACTCTCATTAGCAGTAGAGTGGCGAGCACTTGAATCATTATGCCGTAAGTGCGTTAGACTGTGACATTTCTATGACTATATTATCGAGTATATAACAATACGCTACGTGATAGCATTGACCGACACGTAACACAAACACACGGCTCATGAACGCGATACTATCAATAATTCTGTTCCTAATAGCCACGATGTGAGATGTCTCATGTCTAAGTTAAAGACGTCAGAGTATTAGGTATCTGCTAGACGTGCTATTTGCTGATTAATATAATATTCTTTTATGTACTTCCTGCTAGAAAGTGTTGAAGAATAACTTACAGTACGCAGGCATTGACAATTGCTTAAAAGCGCTTGAATATCGTAAAACACAGCATCTGTCTACTTGAAAAAAAAATCTTTTTTTCTCAGCTTCTCTGTACGGACACAAGATCGTAAAACTACTTAGGCATGACTGAACCAATGAAAGTACACACACAAGTAAAGCAGCGTGGGAGGAACTAGGATACTGAATTTTCATAGGTTTTGTTTTACGTTGTTGGTAATATCTTGTCTATTATAAAACTGTGACGAGGCTACGTCTAAACGAAGCTGACATTTTTAAAACAGTAATTGTGTTTTATAATTTATACGCATATGAGGACCAATTCTTGTAATAAAATATAATTATTATGTTCATAATAATAAATAAAGAATAAGACAATACAGGCTGAAAATAAATAAATAATAAGTTTCAATTGACCTACCCTCATAAACGTGAAATGTAAACTTAAGTATAGATTATGTTTATTCTTGATATTTATTTCAATTTGACAATGGGACTAGATCAGAACTCTTTTTTGAATTTTTGTTACGAGAATTGGCCATTTGAACGAATTCGGTAGGAATATGACTCTTTGTCTATTTCTTCCAGTTACACGTAAAAATATGACTCTTTGTCTATTTCTTCCAGTTACACGTAAAAATCCGTGTATGGGTTTTGTAACAATTTATACAGCAAGATTTCATGATAAACCCCTAGCTACTAGCTTCTTCTTCTTCTTTTCTTCTTTTCGTGTGGCTAGTGGTCAACCTGTTGTCAAGAGTTGTTCAAGCTACCCGTAGGCCTCTGACATGTTTTAACGTCTGCTGTCAATTTGACAACAACCGGGACCAAATTTTAACGTGTCCTCCGAAGTACGGAGACGCTCAGATGAAACACGACTAAGCGGTCACCACCCATCTATAGACTGACTGCACCCAACGTTGCTTAACTTCGATAATCGTTTACCGATCAGTGAGTGCAACTGGCTATGAGCGCCTATGAGCTACTAGCTAGAGGTTTATCATAAAATCTGGGCCAAGTACTTAGGCAAGAGCTTAATTTTTTTTTAAATTATGTGATGGCCCACACTTATTAATACCTTACAAGTGAATGAAAAATGGCAGTCTTGTCGTATCTTGATACGAACTTGAATCTCTTGAGGTTAAAGAAAAAAAGGCAAAGAGATAATTATAAGAACCACTCCAACGATAAGAACTATATTTTTAAAACGACAAGAAAAAAAATCCTTAAATATTTTTTTTATACAAGCAATATCACTTCCCTTGTCAAAGAGATGGGTGTAAAAACCCAGGATTCAACCTCTTCGTCTTAAATGTACATCATGTGACCTTGTGACCCCTATATCTCGGGAGTCTTTTGACCCACAGGGCCCATATTAACATATATACAAATTCGACCGAGGTATGACCCCAAGGTGTCTGCCCACCAAGTTACAAGTCAATCGGTCCAGTGGTTCCGGAGTTATGCCTATCACTAACAGACAGACACACAGACCCACATAGTGTTTTCATTAACCTCTGAAGAAGACTCAGAGGTTAATAATTACCCGCAGCGAGTGAGCTGAAAGTTTTTATTTACCTTTTAACGTATGATATGAACAACAGAACAATTTTACAACTTTCCACTTAACTTTTATGCCTTATACCAACTTATAATGGTAATTTCGATTTACGATAATAGCTGTCGCCATAATGGCGGTCCTCAATGTCCCGTGCCATTTGTAAATGACGTACATGATTAATAAAATGATGTATTATGGTGACATTTTTACATGGGCGGGTTGTAATGGAGGATGGCAATGAATGCAGTAATCTGTGTTCTAAATAAATCCTTGAGGAAATCAATCATTTCAAAATATATCGTTTAGTTGGTACAGCGATGACCAGGTTTGTCGGAATCGCAGGTTCAAGCTTTATTTCATGATATGACTTATTCCTCGTATAAAATTTTTATCTTATCTGATATTTAAAAATAGCGATCTCCGCTGCAGTTATAATCCCTGTATCGCTCGGAACTACATATGTTGGAATACAGGAGACAAAGATCAACACATTCCACCCTCTCCTTTCCTTTCCAAAACAACACGTGCTGGGCTTAGATATCATTCTAACACGGTAGAGCCGATTACAGTGTGTACCAAGAAGTTTGGACCCTCATATATTTTTCTAACTGTTAAAACTTGGTATTCTCTTCTTAGGTACGTGTTTTATTTTTCCTTCGGCTCTGAATCCTTCAAGCGGGGCGGCAAAATCACCTCCTTAGCTGTCAAAGTAGAATCCTCGGTACCACTTGTGAAGTGGTACCGAGGATTCTACTTTGACGACGTGGTGTGGAGCATCAACAAATAAAAACATATACACAAATTCGGATTTAAAGAATGTAGTCGTGAGACTTTGTATGTATGTACGTATGATGTATAAAAAAGTAGTCAATGGTATAAACATTCTCTACCGGTAAACTTAACACAAGTATATAAAGTATGTGCACTAAAGGAACTCAGCTGATTGTGTATTAAAAAGTTATCCGTGACTTGTACGTCTGCAAGTTTGCTGCGGCACAGAAACTACTTTCTGAAGCAAGAGTTGCCTGTTTATTGAAAAATATATATACCGACGGACATTCTATCTTTTTTCTACAAGGAAGCTATTATTTAATAGAGAATTAATTGATATGCATGTGTTATAGTACATCTAACTGTAAACAGCAGAAAATAATGATCGAACTGGACCACTAAAATAGTCTAAAAAAGAGATAGAAGTTAAGCTTCATGAAGGTTGCCCAGGAACAATATATTATATTGTTTTAAAGCATATAAAAATAGCTATTGTGGTATAGTCAATTCCAATCCAATAAAATAAAAAGGTACACAAACGGTTCATTGACATGACCATAGACATTTTAGTGATGTCCAATTGTAGCGTCAATTGTAAATCAATAATTACCTATCATTCGATTTGATGCAGCGAAAGACTTAGAAATGACGTAAACACTGCTACAGTTATATCTTACCGCGCTATAAATGTACCCATCATTCGATGTCCGCAGTTGACTAAACAGAATATAGTAGATATACAGTAAAAAACATTTGCAAGGTACATAATTTTACATTGTTAAAAAAATAACCTAAAGATTAATAATTAGTAATTGTTAGTGATCAAAGTTATTTACCACTTAAAATTAAAGTTGTGAAAGTCAAAAAATATGTACTCCTTTAGGCCAAAAAATAACACTTATGAACGTCAAAGGTTATTTTATAGTGAGCTAACAAAATTTACAAAATGTATATACTAATTAAAATTTAAGACCAAATGTAGGTTTTGTTGATTAATTATTCTCTTTCTTAGAGTCTGATTTAGAATCATCGAATTTAGAGCCATTTTTTATAATAAATGGCGTGTTAATGTCTGTTATAGCTACATTTATAAGACCATCTAATATACATACATAGATTCACGCTTGTTTCACAGAGGGGTAGGCAGAGACTACGGATTTCCATTTGCTACGATCCTGACAAACTTCTCTGGCTTCTCCATCTAAGTGCATCATTTTCTCCTCCTCTTTAATAACATGCCTAATGCATTTTGCCCAATCATCTGCCGTAATCTTCCTTACACCTTCATCAAGCAAAAGCTCTACTTCGGCCATTTTGAAGGTTTTATTGTTTCTTGCTACATAGGATTTAACTGATGATAAGTTCAATAGGGTTTAACTCGCAGTGACAAGTCGCAGTGGCTACCTCAGCCGGCAAAACAATAATATTTATTTAATTCGCCAACTCGTCGACATATTTGGATTGGTAAATTTCTTGATTTATTTTAGAAAGCAGTGAAAGCCTTGATCTCGTTATTTTATATAATAATACACCTTTTCCTTTTTGACCATTTTTAAATTTTATCTTTCCGTCAACTCATATGTTTTCAATATCACGTGAGTGATACGTAGCGTTGTCCATCACTACAACCGAACCCTAGTCTAGATTCGTAAATATTTTTTCAAACCTGGAATTCAACGTAAAACATAAAACATAATTATTATAAAACGGATTAACACGAACTAATTAATAATTTCTATCAGTCGAAATGAACCTAGTCCCAATTAAAATAAATCTATCTCACCACTTTTCAAATAATTATTTATTAATCAAACGCTAATTACTTTAAAATATACTAAGATATCATGTGAAAACGTTGGAAATATAGATAAATGTGTTACTTATTCCATTTATTAAGTTACTCGTATTATGTGATAAATTTAACAAATTTAACATCAATTTGGTTTGTATACATTCTCATCAGAATGGATTGGAGTAGACTATAATAGTATTCCTGTAAAGCTTTTACAATTTGTTTTATGAGTGGATTTAAATAGTTAGCGAAACAATCTACCAATTTTCGTAAACGTTTTAATATTATTTTGCTAGATATTATTTATTTTGCTAGATATTTTTTTACTATTACCTGAAAAGCATTTGCAAATTGATATATAAAATAAATTGACATTACGGATATCATCCTATAAAAAGCAATTGCCTGTATTTAAAATACTAGAAATAAAAGCAGGTAGGAAACAACACCAGGTGTTTTGTCTGCGACCTCATAAAGGATGGAAGTATTCCGTCAGTGAAGTTGTTCTAGATTTTAGCTAGAAGGAAGCCCCGCCACGCCTCCGTCCCCTTTAATTCCCGTCACAAACGAGCAATATTTCAAACGGACAAACAGCAAAGTGACCTTTTATTTCCAAGACAGTAGTATTAAAAAGCAATGTACCGTTTAAACGAACCGGCACAATCGGTTTCCTATGAAACGTACAATAACAATTAGCCTACTTATTTAAACTACGCCACAATTTACGTCGAACGGCTGCCATATTACACAACTTTAGGTCGATTTACGCTCTAATTACTGCTAAGAATCCTTCTGTTACGTCACTGGAAAGACTTCGAAATAATTAGGTCGACGAAAAATCTAGTACTTTGGCTCACACTGAAAAGTTTTGTAGGGAAAACAATGGTAGATACGAGATTTTCTTTAGTGCGCGGAGTTGCTTTGTGTATTGTATCCTTATCTGGGCATTACATTATCTGATCAAACTACAAAAAGTTTATATACATAATATTATAATAGTATATATTCTTAATTTAAACTGGAGATTTTGACTAAGCTATGGCAGGCTCACCGATGAAGTATTTTTGTACTTCAGATGATTGCAGCTAATTCCATTTTTCGTTGTCCTAAAATATTACTGAATTCTCGTTAACTCCCCAATGCCTTTGTAAATAGACTAAACCTGCAGGAACACACCATAAGGATGTGTGCTGCGAAATACTACTAGTACTTAACCAAACTTCGCTTAGTGTGCGAAATATTCGTGTGAAAAATGCGCACAATAATTGTGATGATGGAACGAATAATAATAATAAAATTCTACCACATACACACAACACCATCTAGCCCAAACTAAGCAGAGCTTGTACTATGGGTACTAGACAATGGATAAACATACACATATACTTTTTTTTTTGTAAATACATACATATTATACATAGAAACATCCAGACCAAGACAAACATCCATGTTCATTCACACAAATGTTTGACTTGTGCGGGAATCGAACCCGCGACCTCAGGCGTGGCAGTCGGTTATACTAACCACTACGCCATCGAGGCCGACATGAATTGCTCTGTTGTTAAATATAGGGTACGTCACTATAAATAAACCTAATGACAGTACTAAGCTACAACCAATAGATAAACTTAACCCTCCATCATCAACAGAACATGAAACAATTACCCGATCCCAACCCTCCAGTGCTCAATCGTGTACAAGGGTACATTAGACCCCACGTACTAACAAACAATTAAAACAAGATTACGCTATCAATACGTACATAATCTGGAGTTCTCGAGTTAACCCTAAACTTTACTTCTTCATAACTAAAGCGTGTACAACAGCGGACTCTCAAAGTGTGGAGGAAACTAACGCGATTTATTAGTTGGAAGTACTACGCATATAGATTTGCGTGGAATAGACTCGGCTCTTCCTGGTAAAACTGTTTTTAATAAAGCTTTTAAAACAAAACTGCTTCGTTGGAGCCGAGGCATAAGCTTGTGCTTAATTATTTTCGCGAATGACAGTAAATTATTGATATTTTCTTTAAAAAAATCTGGCAGTACGCCTTTTTTTTTTTTTACGTCAGGGGAATGCGTTTACGCACCCTCCGCGCCGGGGCAGGGCGCGGGTGTGTGGGACTCGAGCCAGACAGGCCGGCCCCATACCCACTAAACCCCTGACGACGTACCTCAAATACCGGCGCCGGTGCCACGGGATTCACGCTAGCATTCACCGCGACACCGACAGGTCTTGGCCCGCCACGTGACTAGGCGGGCCCCAGCTGTTTGGGGGAGGACCAGATGGTATAGTATCCACCACCCACAGGCCGCCCCCTAGGGTGGCTGGAGGTCCGCGAACGCCCTACGGCGGCGCCCTGCACGTCTCCTGCGGTTTGGGTGGGGAGAGACCAGCTCCCTCTCCCGTTCCGCCGCCTCCTTCGCGGACATCACTGCCTCGCAGAAGGCGACGGCGGCCTCCCATGCACCCTCGCTCCGGACCATGGAGAGAACCATGTCAGGCAGCGAGAGGACCTGGACACCCAGTGCCCCGGTTAACGACCGGCGCTGCTCCTCCCAAGCTGGGCACTCCACGAGTGTGTGCAGCGCCGTATCCTCGGGGCCGTCACCGCAGTGGTGACAACAAGACGTCTCCTCCCGGCCTATACGACACAAGTACCTCCCGAAGCATCCATGCCCGGTGGGTCAGCCGTCAGCCTGCGTCAGCCGGAAGGTCAGGGCGCCATGGCGCCGCTTCAGCCACTCCTCCAAGATTGGACTTACCGCCGCTATTGCGGCGTGCCCTGCACTCGGTCGCGCAAGCCGTTCACCCCAGTCCGCCCTTAGGACGTTGCGGAGCTCCGACCGCCGCGCCTCCACCGCTCTCGGCAACGGCTGAAAGCCCCGCTCCAGAGCCTCCCCGCGCCAATGGTAGAGCGACGCGAGAAGTCTGGCCTCTAGGTCCTAGGGCGGTGATCCGGCCAGGAGACTTGCCGCCTCAAAGGAGATCGTGCGGTACCCTCTCGCGACCCTGACGGCCATCACCCTCTGCGGCCTCCGCAGCAGGGCGGCGTTACGGGCCGTCAGGTTATGCCCCCAGATGGGGCTCCCGTATAGGGCCATCGCCCGCACGACCCCCATGAAGAGCCTCCTGCATGAGGCGTTTGGCCCCCCCAGATTGGGTAGCAGCCGCGACAACCCTGCGGCCGCGCCCATCAATTTGGGGGCCAACCTTCGGAAGTGTTCTCCGAAGGCCCATCGGCCGTCGAGGACGAGGCCCAGATACCTCATCGATTTCTCGACGCCGATGCGGACGCCTCCCACCACGATGTGGAACCCCTCCGGCGGCGCGTTCCGAGGCCCGTAGAAGAACAGAGCCTCGGATTTGTGCAGCGCCACCTCAAGGCCCAACCGCCGGATCCTACCCACGACATGCGCGACCCCTGCCGTCGCCAGGACAGCCGCCTGCCGGTGCGTCGCTCCCAGAGCGAGGACGAGCGTATCGTCCGCGTAGCAGACTACGCTTACGCCGGGGAGGAGCACACCGCGCAGCACCCAGTCGTATCCGATGTTCCACAGGAGCGGGCCGAGAACCGAACCCTGTGGAACAGCGCACGACATCTCCCGCCGAGACCACCCGCTCGAACCCGGGTATACGACGGCCCTCGCCGTCAGGTACGCCCCGACAATTCGACGGAGGTAGGTCGGCACCCGATGGTAAAGCAGTGCCTCCCTTATGCAGTTCCAGGGCAAGGTGTTGAATGCGTTGGCGATATCGAGTGACACCGCCAACACCACCTCTCCCCGTGAGACTGCTCCCTCCGCCAGAGCCTTCACGCATGCGATCGCATCGACCGTGGAGCGCCCACGACGAAAACCGAACTGGTTGTCCGCCAGATCCGGTCCCACACCAACCAGATGCCCGACAAGGCGGTCAGCCACGACTCTTTCAAGCAGCTTTCCGACCTCGTCGAGCAACACAATGGGCCGGTAGGCGGACGGACTGTCCGCCGGGCGCCCCTCTTTCCGGAGCAGAACCATTCTCCCGGTCTTCCACCTGTCCGGGAATTGGCCCCGCTCCAGACACGCGCTGAACAAGCTCCTTAGGCGGGGCTCGAGGGCCTTGAGGGCTAGGACCCATGCACGGCCAGGAATGCCGTCCGGGCCCGGGGCGGTGCGCTTGGCTTGCAGCCTCTGCACCGCCACCCTCATTTCCACCCGGGTTACCTCGGGCACATCGTCGTCCGTCATCAGGTCCGCTTCGGGCATCAGAGGAGGCGCAGCCATAGGCGGAGGCTTGTGCTCTTCCCTCTCGGGAAACAGAGCGACCACTACGTCCTCCAGCAACTGAGGCCGGAGACTCTGGGTCAGCGGGGGAGCCCAGGAGCGTAGTTTGCCCCTTACCATAAGGTAGGGACGCCCCCATGGGTCCGCATCCAGAGTCGCCAGCAGCTCCTCGCGGGCGGATGTTTTTGCCCGCAAAATACTCAGCTGCAACGTTTTCTTGGCCGCCCTGTACGCCTCGTACAGCTCCTCCTCCCTAGTGGCCGCGTACTGGTCGCGGCGACGCCTACGTCGATGTCTGGCATACTGACGCCGGGCAGCCACGCACGCGCCCCTAAGTTGCGCGAGCTCGGCCGACCACCAGTACACCTGACGCTTTGCAGGGCGAGACTTCACCCTGGGCATCGCCGCGTCACAGCACTGCGACAAGCCCTCCCGAAACCAATCAGCCTCTGCTTCGACATCTGCAGGCCTGTCGGGCACTGAAGCCCAGGCCTGCACGATAGAGGCCTCCAGGAGGGCCTCCCTGTTGAGCTTGCTTAAAGCCCAGCGCGGACCTTCCCAACCGGGGCCCACAGTGGCCGGCGCACTCGAGATCTGGGCGGAGACGTCGAACCGAATGTACCGGTGGTCCGACAAGGTCTCCACCTCCTCTTCCACGCGCCAGCCGACAACACGACGCGCTAGAGCGGGGCTTGCGAACGAAATGTCCACAATCGAACCGCTCCGCTGACGCACGCACGTGTGCACATTGCCCCGGTTGAGGACGAGCAGGCCAGATGTTAAGGCCCACTCCTCCAACACCTCCCCCCTCGCGTCCGTAGACGGGGAACCCCAAGCCGTAGACTTGGCGTTAAAGTCCCCGAGGACTAAAACGGGGTGAGGGCGGAAACGACGGACGACTGCGTCCAGGTCTCCTAGGAAGATCTCGAACTCGGCGAAAGATCGGTTGGGTGAGAAATAAATCCCCACCACGGCCATCCCGGCAACGAAAACCGCCGCAATCCCCGACCCCCTGGTGATGTTCTCAGGAGGCGGAGTGCCGGCGCCAGCTTTAACAATTACGGCCACCAAGCCGTCCAGGTCTCCCACCCAATCCCCTCTGGGCGGGACGAAGTACGGCTCGGCGACCACGGCGATGTTTATTTGCCACTGCGCCATACTCTGGAGCAGCAAATCCTGAGCATTGGCGCAGTGGTTTAAATTTCCCTGAAGGAAGCGGTATGGAGCCATTAATGGGTTTCCATTACCGCCTCACCCACAGGTTCGGACGCGGTATCAGGTGGGGCCGCTTCCGGTGGGACTTCAACGTCGGGTGGGCCTGCCGCTTTGCCCTTGCTGCTTTTGGGCGTGGCACAGGCTCTATTGCCAGCCCGATGTTCGGCCGGCCGGCCCGTCGCTGCACAGATGATGCAGTGCGCAGCGGACGTGCAGCTCCTGGCTATGTGGCCCTCTTGGCCGCAGTGGTAGCACCGGCCGGCACAGTTTACCTGCTCGGTGCACCGAGCTGCAACGTGCCCCTCCGCCAGGCAACGGTGGCACCTCAGGGCCCTCGGCTCCAGGAGCTTAACCTGCGCCGAAACCCACCCGACGAGGAGCCTTTTCCCCCCATTCACAATATTTCTGGCCGCCGTTACAGGACACGTAACGACGGCGGTTCCCATTTGGTTCAGTCCGGGCCGAATCGGCCCGGACCTCACCGTTTCCGGCGGGCAGTCTCCGGCCCTGGCCACGGCACCCACCAACTCCTCGGCACTGACCGAGTCATCCAGGCCCATGACGCGAAGATCGACGCATCTCATTGGCCTGGTGATCCGGACGTCCACCTCATCGAGCGATGCCCTCAGCTTCGAAGCGAGGGCATCCGCGGCCTCGGCGCTGGCAGCGCCGGGCACCTCCAGCAGTCTGGCCCCGGTGAGCGTGGGTTTGCACCGGAGGCCAGGGATGCCGAGCTCGCCAAGGCTGATGTCAGCCTTGGCATTTGGTCAGCAGGGCCGCGTATGTGACCCCCCGCTCCTCCGCCCCGGGCTGCATGGTCATCACCACGGCTGTCGAGCGGGGAGCGCGCAACTGGGCTGCCGCCCTGGCCGCCCGCTTCTCCCGGCGTCTGCGGCCCCTGTTCCTCTTTCGCCTCTTCCTCCCCTCTGCCTCCTTGGCCCCGGCGACATGCCATTCGCCCTCGCGGGCCCTGGCGGCCGGCCGAGCAGCCAAGACGGGTTTTGGAGGTGGCGGCGCCTTTGCCGCGTTTGCAGGCCCCTTCTTTTTCTCCCCTTTCTTCGCTTCAGCGGCTCGGCCGGACCGAGCCCAAACAGGCACAGCCCTGTCCCGGCAAGTTCCGGGCGCCAATGGTGGCCACGCACCGGATCTCTGCTCCACCGCCACCGCTGCGAATGTGGCAGCAGGCGCGGCTGGCGCAGTCGAGGCTCGCCTAGCATCCGCCGCGAGTGGAGGACGCAACACTCTGCCCTCCAGGGCCGGGAACCGTGCACTGAGCCCGGCGACCTCTCTCAGCACGCGCTCCAGCCGCTCATCCGCCGCAGCGGCCGGGGCCGGCGCAGCCGGTGGCAGGGCCGGCGCGGCATGCGGCAGCGCCGCTGCTACACTCACTTTGAGGAGCTCCTCCCGGAGTTTCTGAGTCTCCACTCGGAGCTCCTCCTGGCCACGTTTGAGAAAGGTGACCTCATCCGCGAGCCGCTTGTTTGCGGCCCGCAACTTGGCCTCCTCCCCCGATGAGGTCCTATTTGATAGGGCCTCGCCCACATCGAGAATCACAGAAACAGCCTCTTTAAGCTGTTTCTGCGATGTGCCCTTGAGGTCCTTTGACAGGCCAGCGACGGACCTCACTGACGACGCCGCCAATCTGAGCCGTTCGTTGAGCTCCTCCATGGGCAATTCCTCAACGGCGAGCTCCGCGCCCACCCTGGACGCTGCTCTCGAGCCGGAGGATACGGAGATGTCCCTGATTCTCCTCGCCCATTCGACAACTCGAGCCTCCTCTGCCGCGAGCCTCTCTTCACGAGCGGCCAACTTTTGGGCAGCCGCCAGCTCAACTTCGGCCTCGCGCAGGCCGACAAGGTCACCCGGTGTCGCAGTCGCCCTCGCCGGGCCATGAGGACCTGGTGTGCCGGGTCAAGTTCTGCCTCTTCGGGAAGTTCCCACCTTGGGTGTCGGCGCCGCGCTAGATTCGCCGGAGTCGGACTCGACGTGGCGAGATCTGCGCTTGCGCTTCCCGGCTAGCGTCACCTTGTTCGGGCCGGAGCCCAAGGCAACGCTCATCGCAGAGTCAGAATTTGACCCTGCGGAAACTTCAGTGCCTGATATTTCGCGCGGTACGGCGCTGCGATGTTGGTTGCCCCCCCCAGAATACGAGGGGCAGACGAAGCCAGCAGGCTCCGTGAGGGATTCTCCGGGTGCGGCGCACCCGGTACCCTCCTGGGGTAGTTCTAGACCTTTACCCGACATCATTATATTTTTGGTTTGGGTGGCCCTAATGACTGGGTTCCCCCCAGCCATACAGCCCCTCACCGGGCCACAAAGCTTGAGCTTTGGGTTATTTTTATAGAGGTTTTCTTCCTCGCAGCCCGAAGGCCCCCGGTCCTGTCAGTTCAGGATTACGGGTTGGGCCGGATGGGGGTCCATGCTGGACCGATCCACCCGCCCCAAGAGCGCCCGCCTGGGCAGGAAACCCATGGTTCCCACCTCGGCCTAACGGCCCCCACTAGTAATTTTTTAGAGAGGTTGTCTTCCTCTATCACCCCCGTGTTGGGCCGGATGGGGGTCCATGCTGGACCGATCCACCCGCCCCAAAACCGCCCGAATGGGCAGGACGCCAAGGCAACCCGCCCCAGTAGTACGGCCCCCACTGGTGATTTTTTAAAGAGGTTTTCTTCCTCTATCCCCCCGTATTGGGCCGGATGGGGGTCCATGCTGGACCGATCCACCCGCCCCAAAAAGTGCCTTACGGCCCCCATTGGTGATTTTTTAAAGAGGTTTTCTTCCTCTATCTCCCCCGTCTCAAATCCACGTGTCCTCTGCTAATCAGAGGAACACGTGGAGAGACCCCCAAACGCAACCCTCGCGGGCCGATAACCCCGAGACAAGATGCCTCGGGTTCCCTACGCGCGTGCCAGAATATTAGCCACGAGTAATAATGCCCCCGAAAGGACATGATTACCCGTGTTGCCCGGGGTGTACCGGCCCAACGTCTGCCGTTCCCATCCACGAAAAATGTGGAAAGGACTAGCAACCGTCAGGCACACTAGGAGGTTCTCTCTGGCCACACACCCCATGGCAGTACGCCTAGTAGTGCGAAAACGAATAGTTCTTTGGTTAAAACTATCTAAGGAGGTTTGGAAAGTATCACGGAACTCAACTAGTATCCGACACAAGATGACATCATACTTTCTTAATGGCATGGATCGTTTATGATGTTTTGATATCTACAAGAGACAAAAACTTTAAACATCGTAGATCATTCTGAGTATGACTCTCATACTATCTCCGAAAGGGTACCTAAGCAGAGGTTGATTATATACACATCTCGCCAGCTTTGAAGTCCCACATAATAGGGGAGTATCCTATTGCCGTCTGCTAAGTACAGTTCCAGACTTAGTTCTGCTACTGAGAATTTCTCGACAAACCCAATAATACTTTTTCTACTGCTGCGTAACCGAGATAGTCTGCTGTCTGCTGTATGAATGGTTGTAAAGTCCATCGCGATACAGCCCTGTATTTCAAAGGACATTAATCTAATTGAGCATATTATGTATCTATACAAATAAATAAAATTGAAGTGTCTGTTTGTAATGTCAAAATAACAGCTTTTTACCTAATGCATATGAAAGTATATAATTATGGTACCTATACCAAAACATCTATTTTAAATTTTTGTCTATCTGTCTGTCTGTTTGTTCCGGCTAATCTCCGAAACGGCTTTATCGATTTTGACGGGACTTTCACTGGCAGATGATGTTATAAGGAGTAACTTAGGCTACTTTGATTTTAGAAAAAAAATAGGGTTAAGTGGAGACAAACACTTTTTAGTTCCAATCTACGCGGACGAAGTCGCGGGTAACAACTATAAATAAAATGTATGTATTGTATACTACCGTGCCGCGTGTACTCTTGATCTAAGCTGTGACGACTAGCGATGGCATACGACGAATTACACCATAACTATAACATGTACAACAGTAAATAGATTAACATGTCGCGTCGCAATCGAGTTGCCGCGACAAGAGAGGCTACAGACAAACCTAGTATTTTATGTACACAATCGCATGTCATATTCGCATTTGACGTTCAACTAACACAATCTGCCTGAATTACAAATCGGTTATATTCATTGTTCATTTATAAGCGCCTCGGCGGCGCAGGTGGTAAATGCGATTGTTGTTGGTGCTGCACCTGATAATAGATATCAAATATTTTATAACGATAAGATTTGATTTCTAAGAAACATTTTTAGAACTAACATATTAAACGTCTAAGGATAAGTCTATTTACATTTTAATGCTGTCGTTTTATTGCTACACCAGTGAATAAAATGAAACTTAAATACTAAAACTTAGCTTCATTAAAGAGTAGAGCATTTTCGTTAACTTTGAGCACACCTGCGTAGGGACTAATTACAAACAAAAACAATTTCCTTTTCCATCCCAGAATAATCTTTGAACCCGCTTCCTTTAACTTCTACTATACGTAGTCACAAACTATATATTATAATAATTAAATTTATTTATTTAAATTGCTATGGGTGTATTATTTAAATTGCTTTTGCTATGGGTGTTTTGAAATTCTTTACTTTGAAAAAATAACCCGATGTTTTGGGAAGCTTACGTACCGATATGAGTCCATAAAATTAAGTCAAATAGTTTAAATCTAAAGTATGATGGGAGTACTAATTAACTATACGGGAGTGTTCATGTATTACGATTAAGTAAGCAAGATTTTAGTCTTTCTTACTCCCCACCCCTCTCCCCGCGCCTCTTATCAGCAAAAGTAATCATGGCAAAGACCCCTCTCCATTTTATATATTTAGAAGCACTCGAAAATTTGATTGAGACAAATAAAAAAACAACAATCGCTCGTCGTTAATTCAAAAATTTAAGCTGTCTATAAAGTCAAATGTTTAATCGATAATAGCACAATACTAGTGAGGTAAAAGATTCTAAAAAATATAGTCCTTTCCGTAGGCTAACCTATCATGAAACTTCAAATTGAACCGTATAAATCTTTTTGATCGCCATAATAAACAGGGCCTATCTATTCGTGCATGCGTCTAGGCTTCAGCTTTTAAAGTGTCGCTGGCAAGTTATGCGAGAAATAAAACTGTACCACGGAAAGTGTTAAACTTTAAACGTTATTATAAACATTTTAAAAAACTTGTAACTGACCCGTTTAACTTTAGACAAAGTTTGGTTCATTTTATAAATGGATTTCACAGCAAAAATGATAGGTGTGCGGAGTAGGTCGCCTGATAAAGCACTTTAGCTTGAACAAACTCTACTGAAGGTATTTCGTAGTTACAACATGTAGGTATTTTTGTGCTATCAAGACTTGTATGGGTTGTTAGTTGTATCATATTTTTATTTTTTTGTTTTATAAATGAATATTATGTTGGTGCGTTTTAAAATGTAGACTGAGCAGGCTATGTCATTTTTTAAGCGATAAATATACGTTGAGTAGTATTATTTTAATCATTATGAGAGTATTTATAATACAATATTAAGTATGTGTTACACACAAACAAACAGAAATATATGACTAAGTAAAAGTATTTAATAATATTCAGCACAATAATTGAGTTATAGAATTGAAGTCATAAGTCTTTCTTCTCCCTAGCCTTTATTATTCCCAAGTCACTTGGGGTCAGCTTTCTAGTCTAACCGGATTTGACTGGATATCAGTTTTTACACGGAGCGACTGCCATCCAACCTCCGCAACCCGAAGGCTAAAGATACCCTAAGGCTAGATCAGTGTCAGGATATTAGAGGGCACTGACCTCCCCTTAACGATTGCCATAGATGTTCATGGCAGCCGGGACCGACGGCTTAACGTGCTATCCGAGGCACGGAGCAGGCGATAATTGTCAAAATATTAAGGTGACAAAGTTACTATGTGCCTACATATATATTGTAAAAATGACAGTGTTGTATGCGCTCGGCGCCGTCCAATTCTGTCACGAATATCCTAACTAATATTATAAATGCGAATATCAGTTTGTTTGTTGCGCTTTCACGCCTTAACTGTTCGACAGATCATCATTAAATTTCGCACACCTGTTTTCAGAGAAACAGAAAAGGACAGGTACCTTTCATCCAGATAAAAATACTTTTACTAACCTTACCTACATTTACGCAAGCGAAGCCGCGGGCAAAATCTAGTGATAAATACTTCCGTCTTTAGTAAAAGCGCCGAGTATGCTATATTCTGTGATATTAATATATAACAAAATCACAATAAAGTTTACTCAGCTACTAACTAACAATAATTTGTGAGTGACACAGAAATCAAATTATTATAACTTGTTGTTGTGAAACGCCAAAATGTGAATCTCGTTATTAATTAGTAATTGATAGTTAATTGGCATTTCCAAATGAAATAAACGTGATATGATTATTATAGTAAAGCATATTTCGAGGCGATAATTAGCAGAGATAATTATGAATAACTTTTAGATCAAACATAAATCAAATATTTTGAACTAATTATCGATTTGAATTTGCTGTCTATTTGTTTTGACGCGTAAATTTCCCCTAGTCCATATTCTTAACTATGTTTCTTAACTATCTATGAAACAAGAATTTTTATTCGCTTTTTCTTAACTGGTTAAGGAATAAGAATATTTTATCCATTTTCCTAACTGGTTAAGAAGAGCAGTTAGGAAAATGGATAATATATTCTTATTCCTTAACTAGTTAGGAAAGCAGACCTAAAAATCTTATTTCCTAACCAATTATGATAGAGTAAACAGAAAGTCCATATTCATAGATATTAAATTGTTTATTATTTTTTTTATGTAAATGTATACAACAACATTTTCAGTGAAAAGAAAAAAAAATTGAAAAAAAAAGGATTTCCTAAAAACTATAAGGAGGGATAATCTCTAGACAATGCCCAACAGTTATAATATTCGCATTCATGTCCTCAATCGCGGAGTTAATTTCCAAGTCAATTGTCTCATAGTTTTTGGATTTCATCTTCTTTCTATAGAAATGAATCTTTGTTTCTTTAACCAAAAGTTCTAACACTTGTGCCAGAGACGGATTTTTACGTCCCAAATATTTATTTATTCTAGCATGCCACCCTTCAAGATCATTGGTGGTTCTTTTCACTTCTTGATAGCAACATCACTTTTTAATAAATGCAATATCACTTAACCAGTAAGAATTAGAGTACGAGTTAAATTTACGTACTTGTTCGCAGTTAGGTGATTGTCTCATTATATATTTATATCCGGACATTATGAATTTCAAGGGTAAACGCGCCAAGCCAGCACATTTAGCAACATGACGTCTTTGGACTCTGGATTTCATTCCTAATGCCCTTACCTTTTTAAATAAACTATTACAGAAGTGATAAAAACATCCTTTGATCACGGTCTTCGGAAAAAAATTATGAATTGCATTCATAGCTGACTTCTCATAGTCCATGGTAATTTTTTTCGGATACCAAGTAGGTAATCGACTTTTAATTAATTCCATTAATATCGCATACGTCTTCTCGTTTTTATTATGCAGAAATGCAAAAAAAAGTGGGACCACTTTTTTTGTAATTTCATTGTATCCATGGATGGTATAAATTTGCGAAAATGGTGGTGGGCAGGACTTGAAAATTCCATCACATAAAAAGTGTTCAAAGTCATCAGATATATTTTTTATGTCAGCGTTGCAAAACACGAGAATTCTCGTCCCCTCATCCATATCATTATAGTCTGCTAACAGAAATGATTCAAATTTTTGTGGTATTATTACTTCAGTAGGCAATTTAAAATTCAGCTTCGTTACACCTAAGTTAGTGTTCCTCGCGTTGTACAGCCCACTTTTCATGTTATTAAATTTCAGTAGGTCAGTAACTAAATGCACACCATCATCCTGAAGCTGACAAATCATATCTTCAAACAGTTTTTGTATGGGTTTTGTGTTAGTACAGACTTTTGTTTTTAGTTCATTATATTTTATCATGATATTATTTTTTGAGGAATTTGGTACACAGCTGGCATTATGCGAATTTTCCTTCATAAAAATATTTTCACTGTTAGTTGTGATATTGCCTTTACATCCCTTAAAATTATAACACTGCCAATATTTATTTCCGTTATTGAACTTTTTTGAATTGTGGTACTGACGACCTCCGTAAAGTAATTTAATCCCTCCACGTTTTGTTGGTATGAAATCAAAATGTTTTTCTTCACTTATTTCCATGTTGGGAATATTGTATCTTCTGCTAATTACAAATTGTTGCACCAACCACCTTTTTACTGAAGTGAAATGAAGTTGACACAAATGACTTTAGTATGACATTTAAATATGATAAATGGCCAGTACGTACGTTCTATAATAGTTTTACAATACAATATAATTACGGACTCGGATTAATATCTATGAATATGGACTTTTTGTTTACTCTATCATAATTGGTTAGGAAATAAGATTTTTAGGTCTGCTTTCCTAACTAGTTAAGGAATAAAAATATTTTATCCATTTTCCTAACTGCTTTTCTTAACCAGTTAGGAAAATGGATAAAATATTCTTATTCCTTAACCAGTTAAGAAAAAGCGAAGAAAAATTCTTGTTTCATAGATAGTTAAGAAACATAGTTAAGAATATGGACTAATCCGTAAATTTGCGCCTGCTTTTGCTTGATGTAAAGTACCAGATTTAATTGGGTAGGGCAAGAAGAGGTTTACAAGTCGAAGGAAGTGGGTTCCTTCTTGTTTTCTAAAAGTGACAACTCCAGCACTATGTATAATGCCTGTGTCGCAACGGATTTTATAAACATTTAAACAACGGACACTAAGATTTTTTGTCCCGAGTGGGGATCGAACCCACAACACTAGGGGCAGTGGCAGTGGCAAGACGACCACTTAAACCACTACGCCATCTATGCAGTGACCAGTGGATAATCAGAGCTTAAACTTTTGAAACATGTTGTTGAATCATAGTTGTCGATAACATAAATCTCGGTTGTTTGTATGCTTATAATATAGGTTTGAAACTGAGTTGCCACAAAGGTATAAGTCCAGCTTTATGTTTGCACATGTTAATAGACTCACACTTATATCGCGGCAGGATAGCGACTACGTTTTATGACATCGGTGAATATTATTCGAATACATTAAATTAATTCAAATAAATAATTATTATTGTGAATCACTATTTTAACTAAAGTAGCCTCGATTAGTGTAACCGACTGCCACGCCTGAGGTCGTGGGTTCGATTCTCGCACAAGTCAAATATTTGTGTGCTTGAACATGAATGTTTGTCTTGGTCTGGGTGTTTCTATGTATAATTTGTAAGGTAGTAGATCCTGGCTGGTTTCAGCATGAATGGGCCGGATCGACCGGGGTAGTACTACCCTCTCACAGAATACCGGCGTGAAGTAACGGTACCGGAGAGAGCCGGAGGCCTAGTTACCCCGATCCTTTTCCTATCCTTTCCTTTGTCCTTTCCCTCCTTCATTCCTTTTTAAAGGGCTGGCAGCGCACTTGTAACTCCTTTGGGGTTGCGGGTGTCCATGGGCGGTGGTAATCGCTTACCATCAGGCCATCCGTCTGCTCGTTATCCCCCTAAGTCATAAAAAAAAACAAAAATGTTGAACGTATTTACAAAAAAATATATACCTATATATGTATGTATCTTTATCCATTGTCTAGTACCGATAATACAAGCTCTGCTTAGTTTGGGCTTGTTGGAGTTGTGTGTATGTGGTAGAATACCTATATATATTATATTATCGGTTCCCGATGTTATGACGGTAAAGAATTTAACTGCTATGCATAAAATCTCGGGTCCTACGGGTCCAGTCTACGGGTCGGACAAAGACAGCATAAGGCCCCATATTAAGTGGGATCTAAAACTTTGCAAAATGTGTATTAGCCGTCTGCCTACCCTCCCAAAAATATAGGCGTGAATATATAATTATGTACTATTTTCATGTTTGTATAACGTTCCGTGTACCCAAACTCGCGGCATTTGAGGTTGATGTGTGAAGGGTTCTCGCGTCGTATTTTGTGTACCGTCTATCCGTCATTCTGACATTCATTAGCTTTGTTTGTTCCCGAGCAAGTCGTATTTGAGTAAAAAGTTGTTTTATTGGCTTTTATAGAGTAAAATTTTATGCCTTAAGACAGGATCTACTTGATACAATGCCCAATGTATTCAATTTATTTTTTTCATTGTCTAGTACCCATAGTACAAGCTCTGCTTAGTTTGGGATAGATGGTGTTGTTTAAATTTAAAAAAAATTAAAAACAATGAAAAATGTATACAAATCTTTGAATACATTTTTAATACATTGGGCCAGCCAAGCATAGTTTTCAGCGCGAAATATAATACTATCATATAGTTTGCAAGTTGGTAATTATGCTTTCTTTGGTAACGCGGGGGTAGGGGGGTTCACTACCGCCGCGTGGAATTTGAAACCAGGGCATTATGGCACTGATTTCAAATTCCAGGTCAAAAGAGTTTACTATGGAAAAATTCTTAGCGGAAGCACAAAAAGCTCGTTCCCATTTACATGATACCTAAACCAAAGTTAACAAAATATGAGTGCAATACATAATTTTTCTTTTTGAATATAGGCGTGAGACAATATAATATAATAATGTACATATATAACTTAATTTGGAATTTCAAGGTAAGTTAGATCGTAGGTGGTAATATATGGCCTAACGTTACATCCTAAATTGCTTTATGAGTTATGACAGGATGCCATCGCTCATATTTTACCTGGGCGAAAGGTAAATACCAAATACAGGTTATAAATGTATTTAGATTTATTCACGCAGGCCCTTCGCCGGCTAAATAGTAAGCCCGTTTGACTAAAATGGGATATATTGTAAATCCACGAATGTCATAGCGAATTATATTCAGAATCGAATATGGCGGCTTATAAATAAAGAAGGTATTAATCTTGATTTCTAAAAACTCTAAGATAAAATAAATGCTTAGAAACGTAGTACTTGTGCTCTTGTATAGGTATGTCGAATATTAAAAATAGTTTTTTCGCAAATATCCTAGTAAGGTTGTAGAGATAAAATAACAACTTGTTGGCATCTAAGAAAGATTTGCGAAGACTTACGAGCTGATAAGAAAATCATTGCAAAAATTACAGTTTGCTTAGACATTTGAACATTTTATAGGTAAATGATAAAGGCACGCGTTGATTAATCATTTTATACCTCGTTGCAGATTGTTCATAAGTACTAAAAAGTATAGTCATGTTTTGGGTCAAAGTATTGGTGACACATAATAGCACCGTGAACTAAAATTATTCTTTGAATGTGTTTCATTTCAAAATACAAAAGAAATTCCCAACAATCTTAACCATCATAATACAATAAAAAAGCAAATATCAACTAACTAAACCACATCTTCACAAAAGTTTGCGCATTCGACGATCATAACAGGAGTAAAAATTTATGAGCGATACTTCAATACATCACATAAAAACACAAATGGCAGCTGTGTGGTGACCGCACCTGTAAAATCTCGACCCTTCGTGTTACAATACTTTCATGGAGGTTTTTTCTCACAATAACTGCTCGAGTAGAAAATCCCCACTAGCGGTAACAAGTAGGCCCGGGACAACTCAATAAATCTGTTAGGCCCATAATAGTGATGTGACATTACTTTTATTGCAATTTAGTCGATAAAATTGTATACCATTTGATTACCATTTTTTTATTTGAACTCAACATTAATCAACTTGATCTTAATTTTCGTAACAAATTGGTTATATAAACATGATTAGAATTCTTTTTATAAACATTTATCATTATAAAGACATAATATTGATTTAATTCCTCTAGTTTACCATAAGTAGCATATTAGTAAGGCAAAACATGTTGAAACTACTTAACCTTCCACTCCAAATACTCCAATCCATGCTATATCAAATAAATACATCTTTATAATGCTGATTATAAAGTCAAAGGAATAATTCCTGTTTTACGTAGAATGTTATTGAGATTTTCTGTCAGGCTATACCCAGCAGCAATATGTAACCTTTATTTTATTTTATAGATTACCGTAATGTGCTGTTTGGAATTTCTGTCACAGAATAATTTCCCGTAATAGTAGGAAAATTTAAACAAACCATGAGATTTAAACGAAGGTTTCTCTGCCTAACTATAAAGATTATTAAAAGCCATGTCATGCTTTAAAATTGTATTCTATTAAATAATAAAACTATAAAGATACAGCGGAAATATTTTTGAGATTCAGTTAGGATTGTCTTTCAGAACGATCTGAATCCTATACATCGATTTTATAAATATTTACTGTCTGTTTTTCCATTATCACGCAAATACCACTTTCACTAACATTATAACTACACAGGCACAATTTAGTAGCTTAGAGTTCAATTTGAAATTGACATTTAATTTTATATATAAAAAGTAAAGATTTAGGTGTATAGTGGTACAAAGCTGGGAGTAAACTAAATTCTATATTTACATTAGTTATATTAACAAACGAAATAAATTACCTCGTAGTTGATACAGTATATGCTATAAAATTAAACTTATCAAATAACTGTGTCAAAAGTATCAAAACTTCTGTAGTTTCGTTGAGTTCAAAATTAGTTTTGTAATAAATAATGACGTGACACGATATTCTTTTGCAAGAACTTAAATTAAACTTCTTATACTGACACTTATATTGTTATTAAATAAGCTTATATGCTTAGTAAAGTTTCGTAATAGATACTAATCATAATATTATTAGTATACAAGACATGTAGCTATGTCTGTTTGTATAGATTACTCGACTAGACTTCGACACGGAATCGGGAAAAAGCCGTGGAATTTATTTGAATCTGAAAATATGTATGTTTAATTATGTATTGATAGATGGACACTTAACAAACTCTCAGCATGGCGTCTGAAAATGTGCCCGGTCGACGGCAAAAGTCTCACCATAAATTACGTCGGACCAAAATCATAGTTTGTGGATTGTGGATGCTATACGCATCTGCCTTCTACATAGGGTGGAGACTATGCACATAATAATGTAGCTTATTTGTTCTATAAACCGAGTTAGAAAACAAGCATACGACCCGCTTGATTTTAAATGGTTACGGTGATCTATGGAGTCTTGCCAGAAGCATTACTCACATTTACTCAACCCTGGGAAAGGGAAATTAAAGATGAGATACAAAATAGCAATAATAAATCCATCCCCAAAAAAAATACAATTGGCTCATCCGCTCGATTATTTTTATAACATTAGTTGTATAAAAAGTATAAGTCGATTGTTCTATCCCATCACTACTCAATACATAAGAGGCTATTATATTTGCCTCTACTCTTTTATGTAAAATGTGGAGTAAATCCGTCATCATCTCTTGAATGATGTAAAGCACTTAAAATCTGTTGTAATGTCAATCATTTTTAAAATCATTGGCATTAATACAGAAGGGTTATACAGATGACTCAAAACGAGACCATGTTTATCGAATCTTCTATGTTACATATCGGTATTCCTGTCTGCAGTTTTGGTCTCCGGTTTCCTCACGCTTCCCTTGGCATTGCCCTTTATTAATTGATGCTGGTATCAACTATTTTGTGTTAGTTGCCCAACAGATCATCATTCTGACGGCTGGATAATAGTAATTTGCCTAGACTGACTATTTACTAAAAGCTTCAACCCTAAAATGTCTCATCAGTTGTATTATTTACTTTCACCACAATCTCCATACATGCACGCGTGCAAAACAGTTTTCAATTAATAGCAATATTTGACTTAATGTTGGTTCCTTGTTCAATATGTACGTATGTAAGTACAAAAACCATTATTTGTCGCGACCCTTAAAATTGCCATAATAAAGGCCCAAGATGGCTACCTACTAAAAACGTGGGGACCCAAATCTTGGCTAACGATGCGAGGACACGAAACAAAATTTGTCTTTCACCACAAAAGTATAATTTATCAACATCGCGTCACTATGTGTGTGAAAAACATCAAAACAGAAAACCAATTTTAATCCTAACAGCCTACGGTTTATTTTCGTTTGAAAGTCTTGCAAACATGCACAAAAAAGGCCTTAAAGTAGGACGCAGTTGATGCGTTAAGAATGATATTGTGTGTAAAGCAAATAAGCCAAGAAATATCTATAGGGGGAATTTTTAGGAATAATTTTGGGGCGAAAATATTTTGGTCCCAAAAATCTTCAATTTATGAACCGTTAGTCGTTGCGTGCATGTTGATAGCTATTTTTTTACCCCATTTTTGTTCAAAGTACATGCTAGAGCCGTCTATTGCTACGACAATAAGTTCAACAAGGCTTTAAAATTGAGGAGACAGAGCATAATAACGTGATGTAATCATTTACTAGGATAAAATACATATTGGAAGCGGGTGTTCTCGATCTCTTCCTATTGATGCTATATAATCCTATTGAATTCGTATTATTAAACAAACTTTTGCGAATGACAATGATATAAATACTAGTAGACTGGTGAATATGATTGGTGTCTGCCTAGCTATTTTCAAGCCCAATTAAGATTTTCCCAATCGGGAAGTCATGAGGCATCCTGCGGCAACGCATCGCCGAACTGTGCGAGATTCTTGCAATTGCTTTTGCGTTGAGCTCATTTATGTACTTATATACTTTATGTGTATTATTAGCGCTTTGCATCATGTTAGCGATTCGCTATTATTACCATTGTCTTTGAAATGCGGTAAATTTGCTCTGCTGCTTGACGTCACAGAGTCTCCTGAATTATAGGAAAAATAAAAGTGGAAATCACTCTTAATTTTCTTTATCGAACCCAGAACACTTAACCAAAATACATGACGCGGTGCAAGCATTTAAACCACTGCACTAAGTGTGCAATAAATCTATCCTACATTATTATATTAGGAATATAATTTAATGACACCCGCCAAATTACTTTCCAAAAACCCTTCGGTGAATATGCGAAGAAATTTCTTTAGAGGTAACCATTTTTACATCTTATTAGATTAAAGCTACAATACAGCATAAAAATCTTGTCTTACTTGATATTCGTATAGACTATACATGGATTTTAATAAGACGTCTTTATTTCTCAAACATTAAAATACAATTTGGAGCCCAGCTCAGTGACAATCGCCCTTTTCTTGAATACAATCGGTGGATAGCCACTTCTAAAAATGTCAAACGATTAGTAATCCCAGCCATACGAGATAGAACATAAGCAATTGCGGATGTTCATGGGAACGATCTGTCAGTCACTCCACAAATCCTTCTTTATTACTGGCAATAAAATAGGCAGCTTTAACAAGTTAGTCTAAATCACTCGCCTATCGGAGACCGACCATCTAAGTTCCTAAACCACTGACAGTTTTAAATAAGACTGTTTTAAGGCTTTTCTGTGCAGGTGAGAAGTTACTTGTGTATCTGGTATATGTCTGGTAGTTTTGTCTGTGCTGATGCTGTAGTGGTTTCAGTATTTACATTGCCACTACCACTGCACCTATGGGTTCAATCCTCAATCCTCATTCGGGACAACAGAGATTCAACGAAAGCAATGAAAAATTGAGTGATCCACAAATAGCTGTGCCAAGTCTGATGTTCTTTGTGTCCGTTGTTTAAATATTTATAAAATCCCCCGCTACACAGCAATTATTCAAAGTGCAGTAGTTATATCGACAAAAAAGTAAACAAAATTCGGTTATAACTGAATTACTGCATATTTTGTCCACACCATTTAAATATGTTGGTCGATTTAAGTATTAATAATAGGTCTGTGTAAAATATTCGCATTCTTAACTAATATTTTTTTATCTTATCTAAAAATATCTTAGCATAAATAAATATAATTTGGACGTAACGGATCTTTGCGTGTTTATGTGTATGTGAAAAGTAATCTCCGCAACCACAGAATCTTTTTGAAAATTCTTTTATCATTTGAATTTGTAGTTATATCACAAAAAGCATTTTTTTATAAATAACACTATATAACCATAATGTGTAAATTCAATTCCTTTGCGTGATATGAAGCTTTTCTTTATAGGACAACATTTCACTTACCAACTATCAAATGTTCGCAACACATAAAAGCCTCATTATTACCACAATTAGTGAGGCCAAGTCCTGGACAATCTGCACATTTTTTCTAGGCATGAGTCAGCCCATTATTCCTTTTCTTGCGGCTAAGGCTTAAGTGGCATTGTGAAGTGATATCGTAAAATCAAGGCTGAGCCTTCGAGCTTAGAACAATGAGGTAGGGACTAACGTTAGGTAACAAAGATTGTGTTTAATCTTACCAACAATACAATTTAGTGGTTCGGACGATGTAATAAGCCTTCGTACCGAATAACAAACAGTATTATGGAGTATGGCGATGAAGACTGAGGATTTCTATGTATTATTATATTAAAATAAATATTGTACATCTTTTTCTTTTTTTTGGTTTTTATAAGACAACTGGAATCTAGGAATAGATCCTGTGTCGCGGGGGACTTTACGAACGTTCAAACAACGGACACAAAGACCAATCAGACTCGGCCAACCATTTGTGGATCACACAAATTTTTGTCTCGTGTGGGCTTCGAACCCACAACACTCAAAGTAGTAGGAATGGCGAGGCGACCACTTAAACCACTACGCCATGCGTGCAGTGCTTTTAAACTATATTGCGCACGAGGAGTGTGTGGTTTGGCATTTATGTAAGTTTATATGAAACAAGGGAGCAGAAAACTGGAATTTATGTAAAAAAATATATATTACGGTTGAATTTTGACCGCTGGGCGACCATTAGAGTATGATCATTCATTTTACATAGTCTCCTAAAGTCTCCCTACCTAGCTTTTTTAGTTACAAGGTAAAGCAATAGATTTACCATATTACATGAGACCTAAAAGCATAACCAGCGAAAGGTGAGTGTAATAAATCTCTGCCTACGACTTCAGGGATACAGGCGTCAGTTTTTGTAGTTTATAATATTCTAGCAATACTTGAAAATAATAAATAGGTACATTAATAAGTAGATATTTGAACTAAGACATTCTATTTAACTTATTTGTGAAATAGATGAGATACATATTAAAAATATTGCCAAAGTATCACTATGATTCACCACATTGAATTATATTTAACTAGATTTTGCCCGCGGCTTCGCTCGCGTAAATGTTATGTGTAAGTTATGTCAATTTTCTATCGTTCGGAAACAGTACTTCTGTATAGATTAAAGGTACTCAATGTCTTTTTTGTACCCCTGATTACTTGTACCTATGCGAATTTTCATGATAACTCGTAGAGTAGTCAAGGCGTCAAAGCGTAACAAACACACAAACCCACATTCCCATTTATAACATTAGGTACTAGATTTTTCCCGCGGCTTCGCTTGCGTAAAAGTATATTAGATTAGGTTAGGTTAGTGACAGTATTTTTTTCTGGATGAAACACTATGTCCTTTTCTGCACTTCTGACAACGTGTATACAATATAATAAAAATGTATAATGATCGTTTAAGTAGTTAGGGCGTGAAAGCGTAACAAACAAACGAACTAACATTCGTATTTAAAAAAATTGTGGGGACGTACATTTCGCGCCTATGTCAATTCTAAATCCTATAAAGATAAACATACATAAGCTATACATAGAACTAAACAAATAAACATTAGTTAACTTAAAATCCTTAGTAAAGTACCTCGGCCTTTCTCCAACCCACGTTAGCCTTAGGGCTCCTGTCACCTATCACTCACTCACTTGTTCCACAACCCTACAAGCGTCTCTTCGAAAATTCAATCCAGTAAAAGCACTTTTTTACGTAACTTTTTAAAGGCCATGTAAAGTATGAAAGCTTGTTTGTACAAGTACTGGGCCCGGCGTTACGGAGTTATTGACCTGGAGACGAATGTATAGGACTTATTCATAGCCGAGTACCCGAAGATTTGTAAACGTTTCGCTCGCGGTATTTTTTGAGGGTTATCCGATTGTGACTTGGAATGAATGGGAAATGGGTCAAAGGTCTTTTTTAAACATTTGCTGTTTGCTTTCAGTGTGTTTTTATGGAATTAAATTTTCGGTTGTATCTAATATATCGCAAAAGGCGTCTTTTCCATGTAATTTTGCCTGCATTGGTAAAATCGCATAAGGATTTAGTATCTTTGTAGGTGTTTTGGTAGAATTTCTCAGTAAAAGCTCAGGCTCTCGAAATGTGCAAGAACTTAGCAAAATATCTATGCGTATGTATGTACTTATAAGTAATTGCATAAAAATAATTATATTTTTTCTCTGTCTTTTCAGTAAGTTGCAGTTAAGTACAGTTGTTTTACACCTAAGTGTACGAACTACTACGACTCGACGACGACGTAATGCGAATCTAATCTACTAAGTCAGGCATCTTGTATTTGAATATACTAGCGATTATAACTGGATAGTCAAATTTTAAGGGCTAGCGCTAAGTCAGACGTCTCGAATTCAACCACGCGCGCGATAATTTCTGGTCATTTAAAGTTTCATCTTCATATTTAGGAGCTTTGCTCTCGTCGGTGGAGCATAGGTACATCATCTTTCACGATTTACGGTCAATTTCTTGACCTCCTTATATGACATGACCTTTGCCTTTTCCTATATTTCGTCAGTGAATGTCCTTCTGGGTCTGCCCCTTTCTCTCTTAATCATGTCTTATAAGGTAGCCAAACATCTTTCATTTTCTGTTTACAATTGTCGTTAAAATGTTGCGTTCTGCTCGGACAAGGTTCAGATCTTCCACGTTGCTTTTCTTCTTTTCTGTCCAGCTGATTCTTTCCATGCGCCTCCAACACCATATTTCTTATGTTTAAAGGATAATAATTACTCGTATTCAAAATAGAGTAGTAGTAAATGAGTCTGTTGTGTTTAAGATCTCGGGTCTGGTAATTGGGAACTGTTTTTGATAGCAAACTTGTCGTCATTTACGTGGGAAATAATGTGGACATAATACCTGCCAACCTCTTTGGGAACGGCGTGAGTATACGTATGTGTAGAGAGCAGCGATAGCTCAGTGGAGAGACCAACAGACTGCAATGCAGAGGGTCTCGGTTTCGAACCCACGTCACGCACCTCTGACTTTCGGAAGTTATATGACTTTTCGAAATTATGTGCGTATTGATTGACAATTATCGCCTGCTCGGTGCCTCGGAGAGCACGTTAAGCCGTCGGTCCCGGCTGCCATGAACATTGGCAGTCGTTATTGGGAGAGTGTCGACACAAAAGATCCCACTGGGTCGAAGTGTCGCCGGTCTGCACTGACTGGGCCCCACATAAGATAAGATAAGATACGTATGTGTAATTGTATATTACTAATACAATACTCTTGAGAGGTCTGTGATGCAATGGCACCGATCAGCCCGAGAATCCAACTGAAGACCTCATGAATGGTCAAAAACATAAGCTCAAACATTTGCCACAGAACTTAAGAAGCAATTTTCATTATACAACTACATTAATTATTATTTAACACAAAAATACGAAAAGTTACTACGTTGGCTCCTCCAAGTGCAGACCACGATGACTTTCACATCCGCCACAAAAAGTAACAGCGAAATCTTAATTTCCCCACAATGTGGGGTGCTTATTAAAAATCCAGCGAAGTGTTGTTTACGACGCCATCCATCAAGCAAAGATGATTAATTGCTACACATTATCGACAGCTGCGCGCCCTATTCATAACTCCATTACTGAAGATCGGCTCCCATCTTTGTTTTTAATCTTCGAACCAAAGTTTGAAATTGTTGATTGGATGTATAATTACTATAATGTGAGTTTCGTTTTCATAGCTATGCATGGTTTTGACAGGGAATGTTCTGCAACGACTTAGCGCACGTTTTCTTTGTATACTACTAGCATTTACCTGCGCCGCTCCTATTCTAAGAATTTATTTTTATCCAATTGGCATCAGAATAAATACAGATAGCATAATATAACAATATCCGGCCATAAACATTCGCTCTGTGAAAACAATTGTCCGTTCCGATCGTTCCGATCCGTTATTCCGATGTTGTGTGAAAGAAAGACAAACCGACAAACACATTTTTCATTATTTAGTAAAGATTAAAGTGGCAGACAAGTATAACGTCAGTCCGGCTACAAAATAACCAGAATTAAATTGAAATCCCAAATATTAAAAAACATACTTACGAATTTTTGGGCCGGTCATGGTCACATATTTTAAAGCTACGCGATGCGATATTGTAGTTTATACGCTAGCGGTTCGTGGCGACATTGCTGCCTTACCGACGCAACCAGGAAAGAGATGATACGATAATCGATTAAACTTTCAGATTATTCGATTATTCAATTGATTCGAATACATACCAATTATATTGAACATTATTTTAGTATATTTTTTATTGATTGATTACCTATACTTGAACAAAAAGTATTCGAATACTTATACTCAAACATAAAGTATTCGAATAATAATAATTAATGTCAACGAACGATGACTGCACGGATGGCGTAGTGGTTTAAAGGGTCGTCTCGCTACTTGCACTGCACCGAATGTTGTGGGTTCGATTTTCACACGGGACTAAAATTAGTGTGATCCACAAATGGTTATTCCGAGGCTGGATGTTCTTTGTGTCCGTTGTTTGAATGTTTGCAAAGTCCCCCGCGACGCAGGAATTATACCTAGTGCGGAAGTTGTACTAAAAAAAGGGAAAAATCGATTATAATTGCATGCAAGTGCATGCAAAAAAAAAAAATATGTTGGTACGCACTTTTGCTTCCATAGAGATGTTGATTGGTGACAATTGTGCACCATTAAGACTGCGCCGAGCGAAATGTGCCAAAACAGTAGGTCACAGTTAAGTTGAAAAAATCGACACTTTTTGTTTAATACAAATATACGAGTAAAATATACATTTACCATAACAATGAATGTGTTTACAATTACACCGTCTTAAAACCTTTCAATAATTAATATTTTCGCCTACAAAATAACGCAAATTTGCACGAAAAATGCAAAAACGTAAGCTCGTGTTAAGTGATTTTTAGATTATAACAGAAGTCTATCCTATTTTACAGCTTAAACGAAACATAAATAGTTATATTACAATTTTTCCGTCCCAAATATTTAAGTTATTGGTTGACAATAAAGATATTTATCAAAAAGTATTTCAAATCCTCCATAAAATTTTACTAGTGCAGCCGCGCGCCGATTTGAATATCAAGCTCTGTCATGAGTCCAGCCGCGTCTTACGCTCGGCGCAGTCTTAAAGCAATGCTAATACACTTTACCTTTCTGGTTACTAAGAATCTTCTGCTTATTCCATTTAAATTACCGTGAAAATATTTATGACGTCACATCGCTGGTACGCGTTACGCATTTAACGTCTCTATTTTTGTCGACGACTTAACTTTACTGTGTCTCAGACCTAAGATAGTTAAATGCCGCCAACGGAAGCCGATTCACCGCAGAGTGTTGACAAAAAGCTACCCTGAGATAACAATAGGAGTTCCTTTCAACATGCAGTTGAACTATCGGTGTTTAAAAGCATGTAGTACGTCTGGTTCAAGTTAAATTTAGTACTGTTTGTTTTTGGGTACTCAAGTATCCAAAATCAGCATTGTATTTTCTATTTAACTATGTTAGTTAGGAAGCATACAGTTACAGATGGTAAGCAAATGCAAAGTCAGAAATAATTTATGCATTTAGGTCACAAAGTAACATTTATGAACGTCATAAACTATTTACAGTGACTTTCTGAGGTCGGAAACCTTGGCGGACGAATTTATGTTATAGGAATGAATTTCGTATTAATTTATAATTATACTTACATAGCATTATGTATTTCTTTTGACTGCACAGATGGCGTAGTTGTTTAAGTGGTCGCCTCGCCACTGCCACTTTGCCGAGTGTTGTGGGTTCGAATCCCACACGGGACAAAAATTTGTGTGATCCACAAATGAATGTCCCTAGTCTGGGTGTTGTTTGTTTGATTTTTTGTAAAGTCCCCCGCGACACAGGATTTATTACTTACTTACTCGTGTAAAAGTCGTCATTAAAAAAAAAAACATTGCCTCGCCTTTTTTTTGCGTAGCACCTTAACTCGAATCTAGCAAAAAAGTGTGACACACGCCCACAGTCATATCATTCTAGTACATAACCAAATAGTTAGGTGTATATGTAGTGAAATGTGAACGGGCATGCGATCTGGTTAGATAGGCGGAGAGCCATCGAATGTCGATCAGTTTGGGAATTTACGACTATTGGACTGTGTCGATGCCATTCATTACACAACAACCTAAATATTTGTTGTTAGCTGTTTCCGTGAGGCACCGCGTTTGATTCGCGAATCGTAAAAAGTGTTATTGGGTTTTTCTGGAAAACTTCCGTAATAACGCGTAGTCTGTAAATATGCTATGTTACGTGAGTATTAAAAGGAAGTTAGTGAATTTTATACTTATATTACATATATATTTCTTCCTACACCTTACGGGGAGTGAAAATGCTCATACTAATATTGTAACTGCCAAAGGAATTATATTTTAATTATTAACTGCACAACCGATTTTTTATATTTAGTTAGTCCTCTAGAAAGCAAAAAGCATTATTTTTATACTACCAAGGTAAAAGGTACTGTAGTAAAAGCATTATATCTTTAATTTATTTTCTTAACAATGAAAAGAAAGAATTCTTCTGACTCTTACGCCGGTTTCCAGTAAGAAGGCGGTAATAGCCCAAGCTCGCTCATGACGTCTTCAAAATTAATGGCAAGTGACAAGTATACATCCTCCCTATACACCTAAAATCTAAACAAAGTCGCATGTGACTGCTAGTTTTCCATAAACTCATTAGAAGGCATTAAAGCCTCAGAACAGGAAACGCTTAACCAGCGGTTGATCCTTTTAAATTGCAGTAACATCACTAAGACATTTCAATTGAAAACGAAAATTTACAACCGTTTTCTAAACACTTGCATAATACAGATTAGATTTTCACAGGAACAGAATACACGTAACACGATTACAAGGATTTGTGGCAACATCAGCTGAATAGAGCAATTAACACTGCGTCGCTAATTGCTGCGAAGGTTTAATCTGGCTAGTTTGGCTATTAAAGGTATGTACACATTGTTAAACGAATGTTTGCCAGATATTTTCTGGCTTTATTACGAACATCATAAAAGCTTGCCACGGTTCTGTTGGTAAAACAGACTTGGATGCTTTTTATTGTAAGCCAATGATCTAGCTGGTAATAAGCGGTAATCGCCACTCATAGACAAGGCTTATGGGTATTCTAGAACTAATGTCATGAAAACACAACCTAAGCGATACTTACCGTAAAGCCTCAAAGGTGACAAACAAACATAAAGCCTGCCTAGTACACCTGGGTCATCATTCACGCATCATGATTAGAAAATATAAAGCCGAAAGATAGGCAGAGTAAAATAGAAGAAAAAGGACCGACGGTGCAGGCGGTTGGGCTGCTGGAGCCAACACTTATCGAACAAAACGCAATAGTTCGGACGAATACTGCTAATTCACGTTCATATTCTATGACAGTATAGTCATTTCTCGGCCCAGCCGATCCATCCAGTTATACAAAAAAACAAAATCTTTCTTGAGTAGAAGAGCTTTGCTAGCTTAGCTAAGTTCTTCTACTTAAGAAAGTTTTTGGTACAGTTGAGTGAAAACATTTGCGTAAGGACTTTGGAAGCGGATGATTCATCTCGACTGTAAATTATCCGATTGCAATGCAACTGATTCGTATAGGCCCTCCCGGGGGCTTACTATTCAAACTAATTCCAATTCCAATCTAAGCCAATACTATTCCAATGTTAATTTTGTAGTCACGTGATTCGGTACTCTTGAAACCAATACTGACAACATTGGATTGAAATTGGGATTGCCCCGCGATTATTTTGTTACACGTGAAGCTTGCTATGTTTCACCTCGCAATAGTGATGTTCAACTCATTACGATAAACCGGTAATAGGGCTATGAGCTGGAAGTATGTGTTGACTGAAGCTCGCTTCAATATGTAGCCAATCTTGTCAGTGACACCCCTTACATATGGTAGTATAGCAGGCTGGCGCTCGACTGTGGCTGACTTTTATCGGGATCTGTGACGGCAGCGCGGCTGTTGGAGTTTGTTGTCTTGCAGTACTTGCTTGACATGTTGAAGCTCAGTATCCAGGTGTTTCTTATGACAGATCCCATGGGCTCTCTGAAACAAAGATATTTCCACGGTAGCTAACTGTTTAGGTGTATCTCTATATATAAAATACACCACCCGCATTTGGCATTATTCCTGTATCGGATAAGAATATACAAGCATTCAGATTACGATCACAAATAGCACCCAGACTCTAGACAACCAATGCATTTTTTCCCGTGTGTGAATCGATCCATAAAACTCGATCATTAGCAGTTGTAAATTGATCACTTAAGTCACGGTACAATCTGTGCAATCATAATTGAAGGGTTTGGTGTTGGATATCCAGATGGTAGCTATACTGGTTACAAAGTACGCCAGTTCATCGATCCGTTAAGCAAAGTTCTCGACCTACCATCGGTAGGACAAGGTCTTTGCTTTCTCCCACCTTTTATCACAATTGACAGAATTCTGTATCAATTGGTATTTAGGGCTTAATTGAAAACTAGCGTCAGGCATTCGTATGACGCATACAGAACTAACTCCTATTTTGATCACGTCGTGTGACTTTTGCTTTTGTTTTTTTATAGTGCCTCTTTATGTGTTGTTTATAGTTATATATGTCCATTGTGTATTTTTATTGATATGTGTTCCTCGATGTGAACAATAATAAATTATTTTCCTTTTCTTCTTTTTGTTTCTACCATGGTAATGTCAACAGATGGCGTTGTTCTATTTCTGCTCGATTATCATAAGAAACGGGTTGTTTATCTCCAGTAAGACGTAACTCGGTCAGCAGTCACGGCTGATTGTTTGAGATAAATTTGTCAAAGTATTACTTTTCGTTAAACGTTCGCGTTATCTTGTATGAAAAGTTTTGTTGTTCCTTCCGATTTCACGATTCAAAAACTCTATGAAAGTTTGTCAGTTTGGCACAAACAACGCTCTGGCGATAAATAAAAACAAATATTTTGTAGGTACGTTTTATTTCCAGTCTATATTTTTTCGGACAGTATAAACATACATAGTCTATCCTTTCTACACTTATGTCCCTAAAGAGGTAGGCAGAAGTTTACTTCAGCCATATTTCACTAACCATGATTTTAGAAACGATGTACTAGAGGCGAGCTTATTAAGACAATATTAAAATATTACTTTGCGTAGAACTGACTGCACGAAAGGCGTAGTGGTTTCAGTGATCACCTCGCCACTGCCGCTGCACTGAGTGTTATACATAGGTTCGATCCCCACACGTGACAATAATTTGTGTGAGCTACAAATTATTACATTTTAAACACACAACAACACTTCAAGAAAAGAGCGTACTCCTTTTTAAAAGGCCGGCAACGCACTTGAACCTTTCCATAGGTGGCGGTAAACGCTTACCATCAGGCGATCCGTCTGCTCGTTAGACCCTTGATAAATAAAAAATAAAAAAGAACCATGGACTCAAAGAACACCCAGGTGTTCTTTGTGTCCATTGTTTAAATGTTTGTATAGTCTCACGCGACACAGGAGCTATTACTACTGCGGGAGTTGTCTTTGAGTCCATTGTTTAAATGTTTGTATAGTCTCACGCGACACAGGAGCTATTACTACTGCGGGAGTTGTCTTTGAGTCCATTGTTTAAATGTTTGTATAGTCTCACGCGACACAGGAGCTATTACTACTGCGGGAGTTGTCTTTGAGTCCATTGTTTAAATGTTTGTATAGTCTCACGCGACACAGGAGCTATTACTACTGCGGGAGTTGTCTTTGTGTCCATTGTTTAAATGTTTGTATAGTCTCACGCGACACAGGAGCTATTACTACTGCGGGAGTTGTCTTTGTGTCCATTGTTTAAATGTTTGTATAGTCTCACGCGACACAGGAGCTATTACTACTGCGGGAGTTGTCTTTGTGTCCATTGTTTAAATGTTTGTATAGTCTAACGCGACACAGGAGCTATTACTACTGCGGGAGTTGTCTTTGTGTCCATTGTTTAAATGTTTGTATAGTCTCACGCGACACAGGAGCTATTACTACTGCGGGAGTTGTCTTTGTGTCCATTGTTTAAATGTTTGTATAGTCTCACGCGACACAGGAGCTATTACTACTGCGGGAGTTGTCTTTGAGTCCATTGTTTAAATGTTTGTATAGTCTCACGCGACACAGGAGCTATTACTACTGCGGGAGTTGTCTTTGTGTCCATTGTTTAAATGTTTGTATAGTCTCACGCGACACAGGAGCTATTACTACTGCGGGAGTTGTCTTTGTGTCCATTGTTTAAATGTTTGTATAGTCTCACGCGACACAGGAGCTATTACTACTGCGGGAGTTGTCTTTGTGTCCATTGTTTAAATGTTTGTATAGTCTCACGCGACACATGAGCTATTACTACTGCGGGAGTTGTCTTTGTGTCCATTGTTTAAATGTTTGTATAGTCTCACGCGACACAGGAGCTATTACTACTGCGGGAGTTGTCTTTTTAATAAAAAAAGAAAGGAACAGCTGCTTATAGCTTACAGGTATTATATGTAATGCTACACTACTATTAGACATTTACTTTATATGTTTTTTTATTTTTTACGTTTCGTTCCGCTTAAGTTTATTTTTGTACATATTTCTTTTTATTTTATAATTGTTATTATGTGTTTGTAGTATACATACATACATAGATTCACGCCTGTTTCCCAGAGGGGTAGACAGAGACTACACACATCCATACACATACTACTATTGTAGTATGTGTCCAATAAACATTTTTCTTTCTTTCTTTCTAATACGAGAGTTGCTTCTTAAGGAGGAAAACATTGGAAAAGTATAAAATCAATATTTCACAACATCGACAATTACAAAACCAAAGAGTTACACGTCGACACATAGCATATACGTATCTGATCCTAATTAAAACGAACAGTATTCACGTACAACAGCTAGTATCGCTTTAATTACACGCAAACATTTTAATTGCAAAGTGTGTGAATGAACAAACGTCACGGCACTGACGTAATGTGTGATGTCACGTGCAAATTTCACCGCATTACTTTGGAGGGTGATGGGCTTGTTTTTAATAATAATAATAATAATATAATATTCTACCACATACACACAACACCATCTAGCCCAAACTAAGCAGAGCTTGTACTATGGGTACTAGACAATCGATAAACATACTTATATACTTTTTTTATAAATACATACATATTATACATAGAAACACCCAGACCAAGACAAACATCCATATTCATGCACACAAATGTTTGACTTGTGCGGGAATCGAACCCGCGACCTCAGGCGTGGCAGTCGGTTACACTAACCACTACGCCATCGAGGTTTAACGTTTTCTGTTTAGGGTAGTCATGTAGACATGTCATATTTATGACAACAGTTAATTAAAAAATACCAAAAATGTGTCTATACTTCTTAATCAGCGAGATAACCAGAATTAGCTTTATAGGTATAAGGATGCTATGCGTCGGCCTCTATGCTAATGCATTGACGCATACCTCTCCGCAGGGCGAAGGAGAGGTTATGTTACCGGGGGAATGATGATCCCGGTAATACTGGCTAAACCTACCACGATGTTCCCTGACATAACCAGGGTCAGCGAGGCGAATCACTTTCACATGCAATCGCGACCCCGCCGTCTGTCTAATATAATCTAACCTATGTTTAGGTGAGCGAAGCCGTGGGTAAAAGCTAATAATTATATTGGCCATTTCTTGTAATAAAAACAGCTGTTCCGATCTACTTTCAGTGTTCTAAATATCTCAGATAATATTCTCTTAAATTAAAATACATGTCAAATGCAAACAGATAAGTACGCCTAATCCAGTTTTGTAACTATTTATTTGCTTTTGCCCGCGACTTCGCTTGCGTTAATTTAGAATTTGACAATCAATTCGGGTTGTACTCTGCTTGTAATAATATAATTCATAAATCATAAATCATTTATTTGTCTGCGAATATGGGTACAAATAAGTTCTTATATCAAATATAACAGTACATTAGCCATATCCTACCACAAGTCATGCAAACTAAAATTAAAATATAAAGATGAAATGAACAATTATTTAAACAGGTACAGTAAATTAATTATAATAGTTTATCCTGCAAATATTCGGTTACTGAGTAATATGATTTATTTAACAACAGAGTTTTGACTGCTTTTTTAAATACATTTAAATTTGAAATCTCAAGAACCGATTTAGGCAAATGATTTTATAGGCGTGGGGCCATGCAAAAAATGCTTTTGTTTAACAATGCAGTCCTATTAGCTGGGAAACATATGTTCTTATCATGTCTTTTACTATTTAATTTCTTAAAGTAGTGCATATTTTTTCTAACAAACAATACAACTTCCAATATATATAAACATGGTAAAATTAGAATATTTAATTGTACAAAGAATGGTTGACAACTTTCCGTTTGTTTTATATTAGCAATGGCTCGAATACATTCCTTTTGTGCTTTAAATGCAGCTTCTTTTTCGGTAGAGTTGCCCCAAAAAATAACACAATACTTTAGAAGAGGCGCGACATACCCATGATAGGCGGTAAGAAGAGTCGTACAGCTGACTGTCTGCCTAAGCATGTATAGTGCATAAGAATATGTATTCAATTTAGAACATAGCAGGTCAATATGTTCTTTAAAATTGAGAGTATTATCTACATTTAAACCTAAAAATTTTGTTACTTCTACTTCTTGAATTTTGTTACGTAGGTAATTTATATTCATATTTGTTATTTTATTAACTTTACTTCTAAATGTCATAATGTTAGTTTTACTTAGATTAATTTTTAGTTTATTTGATGTTAACCAATTTATAATATTGTTAAGAGTTAGATTTATCTCAGATTTCATATCTGACCTACAGTTTCCTGTGAATAACACTGTACTATCATCAGCAAATAACACTGTATTGTACTTAGTGGTTTTTGGAAGATCATTAATATAAATTATAAACAGAAGTGGGCCCAATACACTTCCCTGTGGGACGCCTGATGTTACGGCTTTAATTGTTGATGAGTACTGTACTACTTTTTTAGCTAAAGGACATATTCGTGTTATTTGTGTAACTTGGGTTCTATTACATAAATAAGATTTGATCAAATCATGACTATTACCTCTGACTCCGTAGGCATATAATTTGTCTAACAGTATTTTGTGATCCACATAATCGAAAGCCTTTGTAAGGTCCATAAACAACGCACACGTCTGTTTACCCTTATCCATTTCAGATAATATAGTATAAAGGAAATTATATACTGCTATGTCAATTGATTTGTTTTTTCGAAAACCAGCCTGTTCATCACAAAATAGTTTGTTTGAGTCAAAGTAATTGTAAATACTATTATGTATTACTTTTTCAAATATTTTTGATAAGACTGGTACAAGAGCTATTGGACGATAGCAATTCATATCTTTCCTATCATTTTTCTTAAAAAAAGGTTTTATAACAGTTATCTTTAGCTTTTCCGGAAAGATCCCGGTTGAGATACTTAAATTTATAATATAACTAAGTATATATGATAGTTTAATAGCGACATGTTTTAAGATTTGGGTTGATATGTTATCATAGCCAGTACTACTTGTGTTTTTTAAATCTCTAATAATTTTATAAACATCTTCCGGTACAGTAGGACGTACAAATATTGAATTAAGTACAGACGGGATATGTCTTCTCAAAGGATTTGATACAAAGTTATTTGTTTGGTTAACGAAAAAGTCGTTGAAGGAATTTGCAATTTGAGCGGGATCACTTATTGTATTATTATTAACGGTTATTTGTTCTATTTGATCCTTAGGAATATTTATTTTATTAGCATTAATTATCTTCCACGTAGCTTGTGATTTATTACAGGCAGTTTTGATGAAATTATCATTACGAGATTATTGTGTAAGTTTAATTATTCTATTTAATCGAGATGATAGAGATGTGAAACATTTTTAATTTTTTTCTGTAGGGTTTTTTCTGTATTCCCATAAAAGCTGTCGCTTACGCTTACAGCATACTTTAAGACCTTTAGTGATCCATCTTGGGCGAGACTTAATTGATTTTTGTACTAGTATTATGGGAAAACATAGATTATAAAATAAACAGAATAATTCGTGAAATTCATTGAATGCTATGTTTAGATCTGTGCTATTCAAAACATCGGTAAAATGTAGGGAATTTATGCATTCTTTGAACTTTTCTACATTTTCTTAACTATAATCTCGCTTTTCTGTTTTCCATGATTTAAGAATACAACTAGGCTTGACTGGGCACATTAGCAATTGCGCTGAATGGTCTGATAATGCAAATTCTACTACCTTTGCCGTACATCCCTTAATATTAAACATAATGTTATCAATGCATGTCTTACTTGATAAACGTGTTGGTTCATTTATGCCTAATTTTAGATTGTAGCTATCTAGAATTTGCCTAAATTCATTTGAATCGTAGGATTTAGTGAGTATATTTATATTAAAATCACCACAGATTATTATTTTCTTTCTACTGTAACAAAAACGGGTTAGAAGTGAGGTTAGGTTACAAAAAATTTTATTAATATCATCTAACTTATGCCTTGGAGGCCTATAAATGCAAATTATATAAATATTGTGGTCTATCAACTCTATGCCAGAACATTCTATTATATTTTCAATAGAATATTTAGTGATGTCATGTATCGGAACAAAGTGCAGTGATTTTTTTACTAAAATGCAAGACCCACCGTGTCGGGTTTTCCTACAAAAACTAGAGCCTATTTTGTAATCAGGAATGTTTAATAGACCTTTATCATTTGAGACCATGTTGTGTTCTGTAAAGCACAATATGCTTATAAAGTTTTATTCACTATGAAGAATTAATGATAATAAATCTGATTTGGACATTAGTCCATTTATATTTTGGTGCATGACTATAATATGCTTATAAACGAAAAAGCTGATCAGATTTTTGGGAGTCAGATATTGTGTTTGGGTTTCGCATATTATCAATTTGGACACATTCATTTGTTTGTAATGATTTTATTTTAGAGTAAACTATTTTTTTTAAATAATATGGAATAGTTCCGGGTTTCGTTTGATAAGTATCTTTGTCCTCATTACTTTTGACAGACTCATATCCATAACAATTATCTAAATGATATACATATTTCTTTAATTTATCGAAAATGATATGTATACCCATGTTATTTACTCTGCCTGTAATTCTAGAAAACATGGTATATGTATATTTTATGTATTTATTACTATAAAACGTAAAAGTATATTCATATTTCTGGTTACTCAAATATAGATGACGGTTGAAAGCTTCTATTCGCTTATTAAATAAAATTTTATTATTTAGCTTAAAATTTGGAGAACATTCAATCATGATTCGAAAGACACGTGGTGCCATCTATTATCATAAGAACGTTATTGTTGTTTTCCTCGGGAACAGTAATTTTTCTCGGAATGAAAGGTAGCCTATGTCCGTTCCTGTACACCTGACAACGTATATGCAAAATTTCAAGATTATCGGTTCTGTGATTTAGGCGTGAAAAGGTAACAAACAAACAAACTTATTTTCGCTTTTATAATATTAGTTAGGATAGGATTAGGATTAGGATTATAATTATTAGTATTTTATAATTACTTTGTCTTATAATACGTGTAAATATATATTAGATTATTTAGTGTTTTAGTGAATAATGTATAACATATTGTAAATGTCAAATATTCCAAATTTATTCGATTAGCAATGTCAAATGTGAATAAGACTAGATCGTAACTCTATGAACAGTTTTTATTGCAAGGATGAGCTCTCTGTCCGTTTTCTACTACACTTTTGCTTCATTTAACTAAAATTTATTGCTACTGCTACATCTGAAAATAAAGGAATAGACGAAATTTGTATCAATTGCTACAATTCTCATCCATAGCTATGTTTTCTTTCGTATTAGTCATGCTACAATAAATTAGGTCAGTAAATACAAAACGGTAATTTAAACGGCTACGAAGAAAGAAATCCCTTTCATAGGCAAAGAAGAAAAAGATCCTATAATCTTCTAAAGAAATTTGTTAGTATATTTTTATTTAGGAGCTGTACCCGGCGGATAAACTCTACTATATAAACGATACACTAGGTTAGGCGTTAGGTATAATGACAGGCTTGTCCTCATGGGTCATACCGTTATAAAATTATAGCGTAACGTGCCTCAGTATATTATTTATAAGAAGTTTTACAATTTAGGGACCAAAATAGCATCTCAGCGATAGCCAAATCGGAAATTATTGGACTGCCACGCAAGAAGTATGATCCCAAAGCACGCATCTCTGACTTTTCGAAATTATGTGCGTTAATTAAACATCGCAAAGCAACCTGCATGTCGTAGAGTTCTTCAAATTGTTCTCGATGATGTATGAAGTCTGTCAACCCGCACTGGGCCAGCGAGGTGGACTATTGTCTAACCCTACTCAAGCTGAGAAGAGGTCCATACCCTGCTGTGGGACAGTATGCTTATAGGTATCCACCTGCAGGTCCCTAAGGAAGTAGAGAGGTATATTATTACCTAGAAGTGTATTACTCCCGCATTAAATCTGTAATTTATAATTTATATATGTATATATGTATATGATACGCAAGTCTATTATCGTCTACTGGGTAAATTTTCAAATACCCTGCTGTTGGCGAAACCGCAATCTTGTACCCTAAGGTCGACATGGCTTTTCTTTTTCCCTTTTAAATTACTACCTACTCCAGTGCTTGTAATAATAGGTCTGTTGCCGACAAAAGCCGCAAATTATTGCAAGGGAGTAACAGGGCAGTCTTCAATTATTTATTGTAACATAAAGATTTTACTTACCGTCTAATAGCTAGACTTGTGTGAATAAAATTTACATAATATTGAGCCCTACATATTCATAAAAAATATAGTTGTTTAAGTGATCGCCTTGTGTTTTTTTATTGCAACAGATACATAGTCCTTCGCGAATATAGGCAGAAGGAACCAAAAGAACTAGCACCAATTTTGATGTAATACTTCACTAGATATACAGACGAATCTATGTTTGCATGATACACCTTTGCTTTTCAAGGAAATACAGGTTGACACTATTTCATACATAACATAGTTATATCCTGTATATCCCATCTCTGTGTACCACTTCAAATCATAATTCTGCTTCCTGTATTACGGTGCAGTGTAACAGTCAGTCACTGTCAGTTGTATCCGCATGTACGAACGTAATGGCTCACATTTATTTCGGATACGATACCGACGCATGATTTGTGGTTTAAACACGCACGTACCGCTTGCTTATACGCGGATACTCGGATACGCGGATACTCGTATATGTTCGGATAAAAGTTCGTATATCCTTGTGTTGTATCATGTTTAATAAAATGTTGCAGTGTAAGTGTAATATTGGATAAATTTTATATTTTATAGAGAATTTTATTTTGGAAAGTAATTCGCGGGCTTTTCATGGATTGCAGGGAACGTTAGAAATATTCAAACACCGAACATAAAGAACACCCAAACTCGGGACAACTATTTATTGGATCACACAACATTTTTATAATAATAATATTCTTTATTGTTCAAAATTATATGACACAAAATACAATAAAAAATAAGGCTTAAGAATATGCACATTTTAAAATATTTTTGTGTGCTATATAGGGATCACAATACTCGACGTAGTGACAACTCTAGTTATAGCGTCCGATCCACCCGATCCCGATCCGGATATAGATCACGATCGGGATAAATCCCAATCCCTAACCTGCAGGTACACCAAGGGTCTTAAAGCTTTGATAAGTATTTCATTATATAAAATTAAATAGCTATTTCTTGCCGGAAGGTGATCGGCTCGCATCGGCTGTGGTAAAAGGTTTAAAAATAAAATTATCATAACGTCATATTCTGGCTTCAGATTTGCGTTGTTGTTGCCATGTTTTTACGTCATAGACTTTCTATCCCACCCTAACAATTTTAATTATTTTTAGGCAGCCCTGAACACGGATCGTGTTTCGTGTAATCGGCAGGTAATTTTACAAACATTGAAACATATAACACTAAGAATACCCAGACTTGGAACAATGATTTATGGATTACAAATATTTGACCCTTGTAGGGATCAAAATCGTTTTTATTTTCATGCAGTAGTTTTTGGAGACAATCGGCGCTGGACAGAAAGGAGTGGAGAGATCGAAGGGAGGCCTTTGCCCTGCAGTGGGACGGTACAGGCTAAAATTTATTATTTTAGCTTGTACCGTAATAATTTTAAGAGTATCTATAGGTCACGCAAAACTTTACAAACACTCAAATTTTGAACAGGAAGAACATCCAGTTTCTATAGGTATGACATAACTTTTTGTGGCCTGTGATGATTGAAACCAAACCACAGCACTTGACGCTATAGCAACGACAAGGCGACCACTATATGTTTTTTATAAAATGCTATTAAATACTTTTACCAGATTGTAAGTTTCACTGCAACACATATCACTACTCACGCCATATTGCGTAAAATTAATCCACATTTTCAAGCCACATGATTTCCGCGCACATGCGGGGTGAGCACATATCTATATAATTAAATGAACTATCGCGAATTGCATTATGTTAATATGTTTACAGACTCAATACGTTTTATATGACCTACAGACTTTAGGACTTAATTTATATATTATTAGACTAAATGTGCCCGCGGTATCACCCGCATTTATGATTACTGCGCCGCGCCCATGTCGGAGCGTGATGTTATATAGCCTATAACCTTCCTCGATAAATAAGTTATCCAACAATAAAATAATTTTGAATTCGAACCAGTAGTTCCTGAGATTAGCGCGTTCAACCAAACAAACTCTTCAGCTTTATAATATTAGTATAGATTATACCCGCGGCTTAACTTGCGTAAATGTGGGTTAGGTTAGTAACAGTATTTACTTTTTCTGGATGAAACGTACCCTATGTCCTTTTCTATTCCCCTGACAAGGTGTATTCGAAATTTCATGTTGATAGGTCGTAGTAGTGCAAGCATGAAAGCGTAACAAACAAACTCACTTTTGCATGTAGTATAGTTAGGATATGCCTGCATCCCGTTGGTACAGCGGGTTCTATTCTCTAGTCGTACAAGGTGTTATTGGGATTGCCTGTTAGAAAATTTTAAGTAGTGGGACGAACTCTGGTTCTTTTTCCGGTACACAAATGTAGGACCTAAAACATCGTTCGTGAATTATAGGTGTGATTTACCCCTAACTATCCTTGAGGGTTACAGTCATGTATTATTGTGTATGCCTCACGATAGAAGCTGGCTTGACGCCTTGCAGCTATTAAGAATTTTCTAACTGAAAAGCAGTTCGCTTGACTCGAAATCCTAACCTAAGACCTCACGGCCAGACTTCAGCATGTGGAATATTATGCCACGGTAGCGTGCAGTCCATTTAAAAGGTAATTTGTTCATACCTACATTAATAATTGTCCATTTTGGATGACAAGGTATGTTATGACATAATTAACCAAAAACTGCATTGTAATTATAATATTAAATGAACCAATCTTAGCTACTTTAATATGTATAATATTTTTATATTATTTAAAATTTGTCACGTACTTTGGTTCAACTGAAAATGAACCTAATGCTTCATAAAATAGAGTATATTATTGTTTAAATAATTAAAGATGATCTGCAAAATGGGTTCTTTTTAGTTAATTGTACTGCATTGTCTATCTACTGAGCATGAAACAACATCAGTTAAGTAAAATTAACATAGTATCATACCTCGTATCTATTTAGGGTAGAGCAGAGATGTATCTGCCAGATCTATTCATATATGTTCGTTGCAAGCTTGCAAGCAGTATGTATGTGTGCAATCCACACAAGAGCACATACGCTCTTGTGCTTGCAAGCAGTATGTATGTGTGCAATCTACACAAGAGCACATACGCTCTTGTGCTTGCAAGCAGTATGTATGTGTGCAATCTACACAAGAGCACATACGCTCTTGTGCTTGCAAGCAGTATGTATGTGTGCAATCCACACAAGAGCACATACGCTCTTGTGTTAGCGATTTTGGGAGAGGAAGGAATGATTGTTTGTCTTGGTATCCATATAATTGTTTATTTGTTTTATATCTTTGCTTTAATTTTGTATTTGTTTCATGTTCCTATGTTTCCTATCTTAATTTTTTTGTAATTGGTGTACAACCGTTATAAATGAATAAATAAATTAAAATCTTTTGTGCCTGTTACATTGTTAGTGGCATAAGCTTGGATTTATGTTCGCGTGCGACCGCGAATTTCGGGTTATGGATTCGATTCCCGGGCTTAGTAAAGTTTTATTGGCATAATTAGATTTTTTTTGTCGGCCTTGATGGCGTAGTGGTTAATGTAACCGACTGCCACGCCTGAGGTCGCGGTTTCGATTCCCGCACAAGTCAAACATTTGTGTGCATGAACATGGATGTTTGTCTTGGTCTGGGTGTTTCTATGTATAATATGTATGGATTTACAAAAAAAAGTATATATGTATGTTTATCCATTGTCTAGTACCACCCATAGTACAAGCCCTGCTTAGTTTGGGCTAGATGGTGTTGTGTGTATGTGATAGAATATATTATTATATATTATTTTGTGGCAGCATGGAGTCAGGACACTTCCTCAGCAGATGGTTTGAATTTGATTGCACAGTTGGCGTTGTGGTTTAAGTGGTCGCCTAGCCATTTTTTGTGGATTGGTTTCTCATACAAACATACAACATATTGTGTGATTTACAAATAGATGTTTCGAGTGGGGGTCTTCTTTGTGTCCGTGGTTTAAGTGTTTGTAAAGTCCACCGCGATACTGAACCTATTACTAGAAGATCTCTATTTTTTATACAAATAATAAAATGAACTGTAACAGACTCGGTCCATATTACGTGGGATCTACAAACATAGTTGACGAAATGTGTGTGTAATATACTCCTGCCTACGCCCTAGGAGATAGATAAATAGCGTTATGTCACGCCTACATATAGCTACGTTGAATGCCCACGCAAAACCGAGGCTGGGGCTCAAGTCTGCTATTACAATAGTGCCAGAATGGTCTATCATTGATTTCATAATTGTTGATTTTAACAAGTTTGGTTATCTACTAATATAATGGCGTCATTATGACTTTCCGATGGTCAACCACTGACCCTCCATTGGAAAAATGGGATACAATGGGAATCTCGTACATAATGACAAATGAATGACTGACGTATGCGGTAACCTGCTATTTGGACAGTTCTTTTGTTCAAATTGCTTTTAACACTAATAAATAATATGTAAAAATATATATAAACGAAATCTGGTATGAATATATGTTCAAATTTAGTAGACGTTTTTCAAAAATCACTTCAACTAACAGGTTTTATAATAATGGCAAAACAACATGCCATTCTACCACAATCCTATTACGAGACCATTGGCCGACCAATGATCGACCATTATGAATTTAGCAGACTACGAACCATTAGCAAAATAACAATGGAATTGCAGTTACGTCGTGTCGGAATGACGAATTTATAAAAATAGCAGACTTGGGCCCCAGATCTATTATCGTTTATCAAACACAGTTACAGACTCCGTTAAGCTACTGAGAATTCACTCATCCTACTAATTATAATTATGTACATGTGAAATTGTACATGTTTTGTTTGCTTAAATATTACAATAATTAATACAAAACTGTCCTTATTCAATTAACTTACAGTTCGTATTTCTAGAGCGAGAATCCTTACCTTGCGGTAACACAGTCATTTGACTAGCACGGAAGGTAAAGAATTTTTACCGGTTTACAGCCAATTTTATATGTTGAAGTTAAACAGAATACTTCTTCTTATTTATACATAAATTTTCAAATGTTCTAAGTTAAAATAGCCAAATATGTTTAATAGTGTAAATATGTTTAACAGCTGTACTGTATTGTATCTGTTTAAAAACACGCTGTGTACACATATTTAGAGCATATATTAAAACAGACCAACATTATAACATATTCGATTAGTAGAAGCCTCGCTGATTTCAGCATGAATGGGCCGGCTCGACCGGGGAAGGACTAACATCTTACAAAACATCAACGTGAAATAGCAGTATTCCTACTGTTGTGCTTCGTTCGGTGTGTGAGAGTGCCGGAGGCCCAATCACCACCTTCCCCATCCCGCTCCTTCTCCTTCCCACTTCCTTTCCTAAAGGGTCGGCAACGCGCAAGTGATGCCTCTGGTGTCGCAGGCGTCCATAGGCTACGGTTACCACTTACCATCAGGTGGGCCGTATGATTGTTTGCCACCTTATTTGAATAAAAAAAAAACGTTGTAAACCTAGGCTAAATTTATGTATGAATAAAGTTTTATCTTATCTATCTTATCTCAAAAGCTTGTGAAGAATTAGTTACCAATGTTAACCCTCGCTCAAAAAATTTCTATATTTTTACGGTTTATTTGTGTATTTATTTTTAATTTAACTAATTTTTTTTGTATTGTTTAATTTGTTATAAAAATTATGCATGCTGTATGTACCTGTAAGATATTGATTTTTATATTTATTTACATTCCATACTACTATTATTACAGGTGTATTACCTAATACAATAATGTAGTTACCAAACAACAATCAAAATAAATGCGTGTTTATGACTAGGCAATTGTTAATACACAATAAGATGCCCTAGTGAATTCATTCAAAGTACAGTTTAATAAATCAATCTGTTGTTACGCTGGTAAATGAGTTTTATGAATGCATCACATCTTGTAACAGTATAATAAATTGTTGGTGAACCTTATAAATATAATAAAAATGATAAAATTATTTGAATGTTTATGAATCAATCACATGTAAAACATTGAATGGATTTCGATGACATTCGGCACACAGATAGACCATGTATGATTTTTACTTTGGTAAGTGTATCTCATACAAATTGCTTTTTTTTTCTACTTTTTCTCTAGTACCAGAAATTTTCTCTACTACCAGATATGAAATACTTGTGTTTTATTTATGTTAAAGAAGATGTCAAAAAATCTTTGTATTTTAGAGATTGTATAATGTAACTAATTGACTTAAGTAATAAAATATTGTAAGTCAACAACCCTATTGGTAAGAACTCAGAAAAATTTTAAACTTTATATTCTTTAAATTATTCAAACTACAACAGGCAAATCGATTAATAGAAAGCATGGAGCCAGCTGTAACAAACAATAAACGATCAAATCAAATCATTATTCGTATCATCCAATCGAATAATCATTTGAAAACAATCGAGTAAAATAATAGTCATAATCGAACAATTCGATTGTTTTAGCAACCTTCCAACGCCGCTTAAAGAGACAGTTTTTATTCCTTGTCCAAAGTACATGACAAATCATAATGAATCACCATACTTTGAAAAGCCAACGAGTTATGAAATTTCTTGTAACAGTGTTATTAATCACGCAAGTACTTTGTTTTCTGTTTACACAAATAAATGGTACAAGTTTCACCGAATGTTTCGTTGTATTTACTCGCTCTATCCTTGAAAGTTGCCAAGACGAATACTATTCTGTTCTCAAGTGTTATTCGACTTATTAGTAAGTATTTTAACGGTTGTTTTAATCCTAACTACTTAATATTGTAAATTGCGAAAATGAGTTTGTTTAGTACGCTTTCAAGCCATAACTACTCAACCAATCATCAATAAATTTTGCGTACAACGTGTACGCAAAATTTTGCGTACACGTTATCAGTGACAAAAAAAGGACATGGGATTCTTTCCATACAGCAAAAATGACTGTTTCCGAGTGAGTAAAGCCGCTGGCAAAAGCTAGTACTTAATAAATATTATCATTCTGTTTCGATATGGTTAAGCTGCCAGGTTAAAATCGGATCTGCGCCACCCAAGTGCTGCCTAGGTGGCTCAGTCATAGTAAATTCTGTGCCTGATGTTTTGAGTTCGATTCCTGGGCAAAGTGCTATGGTTACCCTACCCGTCAAGAAATGTTTAGTTACAGCACAGGGTTTAGGTAGTTAGTTAAAATCATAGCCAAAATTCGTGGGACCAGAAACCTATAACCTAACCATAGCTCACGATGTTTGGCTGGCGAGAGACTATGCATTAATTTGTATGTAAATGTAGTACAATTAAAAATTGAGTTGTGTAAACACATGTAGAACAACGGCCTTACTATCTTCGATTTCTTTGGTCATAAACAAATAAATTATTTTACTAGTTTTGATTAATTTGTTAGCTAGGTATCTAAAAACTATAGTAGAGCGAATATTGTAATAATTGAAAGTTCATGATCCTTATCTATATATTAATACATGAAGCAAAAATATTGTACTCCTTTTTACGATAACTACGCGGACGGAGGACTATGAAATTTGGCACAGTTAAAGTTTATATGGAGAAGGAGTGGCGAATCCTAATATTTTTATAAAATATGCATTATAAATACATTAAATTAATAAAAAAACACTACACGCACTTGTGTGCATTCATTTGACACACGCAGTCAAACCGCGTTCGTAGTATTTCGGCATTGTTCATCTGACGTCGTCGTACAATTCTTTGTAACTACATGACCTATAGGTAACCATAGTAACAAGTTTTCTTTATTACAATAAATTAGTACCTTATTTATATGTAATAAAGAAAAAAGAAAAAAAACTAGCAAGCTTACGAATTTTGGTCGAATTTTGATCACTAGGCGATCACTAGTAATAATTAATTTATGAATTAAGCTAAACAGGAATATGAAGTTATTCCTGTATGTCCCCTCTTGATCACACAGGACATAAAGTTTGAACTATTCTGGAAAAACGACAAAATGTTCGATCTTTCTGACCCGTTATCTACGATTGGACGGATCGATAGGTGACAGATAGAAATAACCCAGAATATGGTCCCAGTACCATATTCTGGGTTATTTAGTAGCGTTATTCATCAGAGAAAAGAATATGTATATAAAAGTATCTTTAACTACCCGCATATCTATCGCCTTTGGCGGCCGCGATGGCGTAGTGGTTAGTATAACCGACTGCCACGCTTGAGGTCGCGGGTTCGATTCCCGCACAAGTCAATCAAAAAAAAAAAAAAAGAAAGTATATATGTATGTTTATCCATTGTCTAGTACCCATAGTACAAGCTCTACTTAGTTTGGACTAGATGGTGTTGTGTGTAGGTATGTGATATTATTATATTATTATCTTCAAAAGCAGTTTGATAAACTCATTTCATACAAAACTATCAGCCCATGATGTTCGGCGGCGGTTTCCACAAACAAACTGTTACTATTAGCATATTATTTAGATGCAATTAATTGACTAATTAGTTGTCTAGCTAATGACTACAACACATACCATAGTTTTGTACGAGGGACAGAAATTGAGTGAATTAAACAGTTTTCGCGAATCGGTTTACTCGTAATATATGTATATAGACACATTGGATATTGTTACCAATGCATGTGATGTTTCTAACTCCAATCTTAGACTCTTTAATTGTGGCGTCTAAAGGTTTTTTTTTACATTTTGGCCAACGCTCAAGATTTGGAAGCTAGACACAATTATTCTTTTATATAACAGCTTGTGACCAGGGCTGGTATAACCTGGTCGAAACGTCAAGTATAAAAAAGGTAAACATTATGCATGATCGCGTTAATACCCGTTACGTATTATATATGTCGGATATATAGAGTGTGTCAGTAACACCATCGACTGACATAATGCGGGCGTACAATAGGGTGATCGAGCAAAGTGAAACAATAAATGTACACTAATCACTTTTATTGTCTTCACAATCAATTAACACGAATGTCTTGCACGAAACGAATGACAGTTCCTAGCGAGGAGATCCGCACTCGACGACGATAGAAAGATCCGTCGAATATAGCGTGTGCCTCTCTTATGTTGCCGTCATCGCAACAGTGCTGCCATATCTCGACTCTCGCACCGCGTTTCGTAACTGTACTAATGACCGTCTCTAACATATATATCATGCAACGCGAAAGTTTAAAAGTAATTATTCTTTTATTGTTTGGTTGCCCAACATTTATTGTTCCTTATCTTAGACAACTCCTACACTAGGTATAATTTAGGAATTCGAAAGAAAAACGGAGATTTGACAAACATTTTAACAACGGTCGCTAAGACACCCGTTCTTGGACCACCATTCATAGAACGCACATTTTTTGTCCCATTAAGGATTGAAAGCTACTATTGTCGGCACACTGGTAACGATGAGGCGATATTTAAAACCACTATACCATCAGAGCTTTGTCGTTAATTCGTCCAATGGTGTACGAACGCCGACGTCCAGGCATAATGCTTAAGCAATGTATGTAATTGAACTCGAAAGCATAAACAACACTATAAATACGAGTACATATGTACGTGCACATAAAGACATGGGTCTTTTACCCAATTGTAACAGTAGTCGAATGACATTCGAAACCTACTAATGTTATAAATGCGAATGTGTGTTTGTTTGTTTGTCACGCTTTTACGCCTTTCTACTCGACCGATCATCATGAAATTGCATACACGTTGTCAGGGGAACAGAAAAGGATATAGGTGGTCATAAGTTCTTATGGCAATAAAGAATGTTATCTTTCTTCCTTTCTTAATTCTGTGAGAAAAAAGTACTGTTTCCAAGGGATATAAATTTATTGACAAATTCTACATTAACGCAAACGAAGCCAAGGGCAAATTCTAGTTGTATAGTATTAAACTACGAAAAAGTGTTCACTCTAAGGTGAATGAGCTACTAACATGTACAAGAAAGAGAACGATAGTTTGCATTTTTTAATATGCGTGAGCATGATAATACTACATTTATAATTCTAATGTCATGTTGGCATCGTCTGACGGATGAAAAATTAATGTCTGGAAAGGTGACTATTAAACGTAGCAGGGCACATGTATTATTTAAATATTTGATACTATGCTATTTGCACAATGTTCGCGCCTTGAGTAGCAGCCTACGTGTTTTTGTTATTTAGAGTATGTTTTTTAAAATTAATATGAGTCCAGTTACCATCACGAGAAATGAAATCACTGCCTTGTTGCCACAGTATTACTGTGTGCGACCGCTGTGTCGTGTGTACATACGGGTTCGATTCACGTCAGGCAAAATTTTATAGGGATTTTCTGTATGAAGTTTTCACTAGCAGCTCGTAGCCTGGAACGGAGTCTAGGAGGCGGCAATACTAGAGACTTAAAACATAGCTGGCTAAATTTAGATGTTATACCCCTACGATTACCCTTTCTCTCCCTTTGAGATATAGACTTACGTCTATATCTCACATACTATAGTATCACTACTACACATGAATAAAATAAAATCACTTTGGCATGACTAAGGCAGTAGCTCGCTGTTACTATGCGCTCTTTAATGCAATCGTTTTCAGATACATGCCCGACCACTTATCAAAGTGCAACACTCGCTTGGACCGGGACGCGCTCAACTGGAGAAATACCTCCACGCTACGAAAGATTAGTCAGTCAAATAACCTTGTATTGCGTAACTGCTATGAGAATTGTCTCTAAATCAGTAGCTACAGTGATACTAATATAAGCCGTATAGCTAAAATGTTTAACAACATAACTAAATATTTAAAAACGAAATTGTAACCAATGATGTCTCACTGCTAGGCACGACCTTCTTTTTAGTATGCTCAAGACCATTTATCATTATATATTACGAATAGTTTATTTTATATAATATTATTTCAGCGTAATCTTTAAAGTTACCAATCTTATAAGCCACTCCGTCCCTGATTAATTTCTACTTAAGTTAAAAAGATAGGAAGATTGTTTTCTTATGAGGGAATAAATATCTTAAACCAAATATCAAATAGTCTACCACGTCGACCCAGTGCGGGTGAGCAGACTTCACATACCTTCGAGAACATTATGGAGATCTATCAGACATTCAGGTTTCTTCATGATGTTTGCCTCCATCGTTAAGGCGAGTAATAATGAAGAGATGAATGTATTGAGGTGCGTGTCTTGGGATCGAATTGTGTCCTCTGCATGGATTCCCAACGGTTTCCCACTAGGTTATAGATATTTTAAAAGGTGTCCTAGTACATACACAATCACACGCATGTATATATATGGTAGTATATATTCCATTTAAGGATATCCCCGAAGGGAAAGATCAAGATCCAATACAACCTGATGTCAGATGTCTCCTTAAATTGATAAGACGTAGAAACATATATAAAATGCACGGATAGCGTATTGGTTTAAGTGGTCGCCTCGCCACAGCCCCTGCGCCGAGTGTTGTGGGTTCGAATCCCCCCACAGGACAAAATTTTATGTGATCCATAAATGGTTGTTCTGAGTCTGGGTGTTCTCTGTCTCCGTTGTTTGTTAAGTCACTCGCGACGCAGGAACTACTCCTAGTGCGGGAGTTGCTTTAATCTAACAGTCAGAGCAGATATGTATTATACGCAAATACTTATTTTCAGGTCTCTCGTAGAACTCTCGTAGAACTCTCGTAGAACAAGTTTATTGCCATCTACCTGGCAAAGTTTCAAAATCCAACCTGCGTATTTTTTAACAGAAAATCCTTTACCGAACCCAGAAATTGGACCTAAGACGGCATGCTCAGCAGTCTCGTTAACTACCCATATGTACAAGTATGTTGAAACATAACAATAGCATATTTTCTTGACCGATTGATTTGATCTTTGCCCGATTCGTCAACGATTCCAAGAACCCACACAGCAACCTCAGTCGTTACATACATATCTTGAGATACACCAACAGATCCATTAACAATTACATGAAGCCCTTTAACTACCAATATCATCCCTTATAATAGAGGGTTAGCACCTTCGTAATACGTATACCCATTTCAAACATCACACGACCGTACGTATATCGAGATTCCACAAACCAAATTATTCTCAATCAAGCCGAACCCATACACATGTAGACTAATCACTGGGTTAATTGTAAAGGATCAAACCTATTTGTACAATCAGGGGCATAAGTCGATGAATCTTACTCGCAATTAAGTATTCAAAAGATAACTTATTGGGAGACCGTGGCACTGCCACGCAGAGATCTCGAGCTCGATCCCAAAGCGCGTATCTCTGACTTTTTGAAGTTATGTGCGTATTAAACAGTTAATTATCGCTCGCTGAAGTGAAGGAAAAACTTCGTGAGGAAACCTGCATATCCGAGAGTTCTCCATTATTCTCTCGAAGATATGACCCTTCAATCCTGGGTCCTTTAAGCGGGGCGTGAAAAAGCACCTTCTCAGGCCGTCAAAGTAGAGACCTCAACATCGCCTCGGCTGCTATGAGGGCGGTGTGGAGGCCACTGCTCTTAGACCACACAACTGCTTACCATCAGGTGGAGTGTGGTCATTTTGACGAGCAAAATAAATAAAAAATGTAAAGTCTGCCAACCCGCTCTGGGCCAGCGTGCAGCGTGGTGGACAATGGCCCAACCATTCCCACACTAAGAAAAGGCCCATGCCCAGCAGTGGCACAGTCTAATACAGGGCTGATATTAATACAATAAAAACCTATTGATTGCCCGACGTTTCGACCGACTTGCATCGATCGTGGTCACGGATTGACTGGACAAATCGCGAATGTCTAAAAACGTCTATATATTATTGAAATTAAACTACTATATACGGATTTTATCGCGTTGTTTATTTGACACTATTACAAAATTTTTTGAAAAACTGTTACACTACTATAATCACTATTAAACTTTACAAATTTTTAAGATAATTAAATTATTGAAACTATTAAAACTATTTATACTATTACTATACTATTATACTATTTAGATTTATTTTTACACTTTCCCCGACGTTTCGGTTGCTTTTCAGCAGCCATGGTCACGGGGAGACTAAGATGGTAGTTGTCTCAATGTTCCAGTGTAGTTATTTCAAAGTACCCGAACATAATTTAATCATGGGTGTTTCTATTTACGCAGAATGAGCTCAAAGTATCATGAAGTCTAGCTGTGGTTTGCTTCTTCTTGGGTTTGACTATTTGAATTACTGGATCCCAAGCTGGTGGTACATTCCAACCATCTTCTCTATTGAAATTAGGATGTTTCTTGATTTCAATAGCCTCGCGAAGCATCCTTGGTAGGAATCGGTGTTCTTTAGCGAGCATCTGTGGTTTGTCAAATCTCAGGTAATGGTTGGTCCCCTGTTGCACATGTTCACACACAGCAGACTTCAACGAGCGTTGGTGTTTTACATCAGCTATGTGTTCTTTTATGCGGGTGCCTATGCTTCTCTTGGTTTGACCAATGTATGAGAGTCCGCAGTCACAATCTATTTTATAGACCCCTGCATCTTGTAAAGGTAGTTGGCACTTGACAGATGGTAAAAATTGACTTATCTTCGTTGGCGGCTTGAAGTATGTATTGATTGAAGCTCGCTTCAAGATGTAGCCAATCTTGTCAGTGACACCCTTCACATAAGGTAGTATAGCAGGCTGGCGCTCGACTGTGGCTGGCTTTTCTCGGGATCTGTGACAGCGGCGCGGCTGTTGGAGCTTGTTGTCTTGCAGTACTTGCTTGACATGTTGAAGCTCGGCGTCCAGGTGTTTCTCAGCACGTAGCGAAGATACTCTCACCACTCAGAGGCAACTCGAGAGCACATGTGAAGGATTCATACCATTTTGTGAGTGAGATTAAACACCTACGTCTCACAAACAATGAAACTATGGTTAGTTTTGATGTACAGTCATTATTAACATACATACCTGTACATGACTGTATTGAAATAACTAAAAGGAAGCTAATAGAGTACAATATGCCTGAGGAATATGCAGAACTATTTAATCATTGCTTAACAACTGGCTATCTGTTGTGGGACAATAAATTCTACATGCAAGTCGATGGTGTGGCAATGGGCTCCCCAGTATCGCCTGTTGTTGCCGACATATATATGGAAGACTTTGAGGCTCGAGCTTTGCAGACTGCCCCCATCACACCCAGGATTTATAAGAGGTTTGTAGATGATACTTTTACAATATTACCAACAGATAGTGTAAGTGTATTCCTAGAACATCTTAATTCCCTTAATCAAATCAAATCAAATCAAATCATTTATTTCGGGCTGCATAGGCCCATAGATAAATACCTTAACCTAAATTTACATATTATATAATTTTATAATACATACAACACCGTCTAGCCCAAACTAAGCAGAGCTTGTACTATGGGTACTAGATAATGGATAAACATTACATATATACTTTTTTATTGTTTTATAAATACATACATATCATACCTACATAGAAACACCCAGACCAAGACAAACATCTATATTCATGCATACAAATGTTAATAACAACATACAATTTACTATGGAATTAGAGGCAAATAATTCATTAGCTTTCTTAGATGTCCTTGTCATCAGGAATTCTGATCATACTTTGAGCCACACTGTATATAGGAAAAAGACCCATACAAATAGGTACTTAAACGGTGAATCTCACCACCATCCTAAACAGTTAGCTACCGTGGGAATGTCTTTGTTTCAGAGAGCCCACGGGATCTGTGACAAGAAACACCTGGACGCCGAGCTTCAACATGTCAAGCAAGTACTGCAAGACAACAAGCTCCAACAGCCGCGCCGCTGTCACAGATCCCGAGAAAAGCCAGCCACAGTCAAGCGCCAGCCTGCTATACTACCTTATGTAAAGGGTGTCACTGACAAGATTGGCTACATCTTGAAGCGAGCTTCAATCAATACATACTTCAAGCCGCCAACGAAGATAAGTAAATTTTTACCATCTGTCAAGTGCCAACTACCTTTACAAGATGCAGGGGTCTATAAAATAGATTGTGACTGCGGACTCTCATACATTGGTCAAACCAAGAGAAGCATAGGCACCCGCATAAAAGAACACCTAGCTGATGTAAAACACCAACGCTCGTTGAAGTCTGCTGTGTGTGAACATGTGCAACAGGGGACCAACCACTACCTGAGATTTGACAAACCACAGATGCTCGCTAAAGAACACCGATTCCTACCAAGGATGCTTCGCGAGGCTATTGAAATCAAGAAACATCCTAATTTCAATAGAGAAGATGGTTGGAATGTACCACCAGCTTGGGATCCAGTAATTCAAATAGTCAAACCCAAGAAGAAGCAAACCACAGCTAGACTTCATGATACTTTGAGCTCATTCTGCGTAAATAGAAACACCCATGATTAAATTATGTTCGGGTACTTTGAAATAACTACACTGGAACATTGAGACAACTACCATCTTAGTCTCCCCGTGACCATGGCTGCTGAAAAGCAACCGAAACGTCGGGGAAAGTGTAAAAATAAATCTAAATAGTATAATAGTATAGTAATAGTATAAATAGTATTAATAGTTTCAATAATTTAATTAGCTTAAAAATTTGTAAAGTTTAATAGTGATTATAGTAGTGTAACAGTTTTTCAAAAAAAATTTGTAATAGTGTCAAATAAACAACGCGATAAAATACGTATATAGTAGTTTAATTTCAATGAATAACATTCGCGTAAACAGAAGACAATATTATGTCTATATATTATGTAAGTCGATGAACACTTGCGAGATTCAGAACTGCTTAATCTTACACCATAGTAGAAATCCCTTATTTTTACTGCGGTAACATATAAAAGATTGTTATTTTAATAACAAGTATTAACTAATATGAGTTTGTTTGTTTGTTACGCATTCACACCTTAACTACTCGACTGATCATGATAAAATTTCGCATACACTATATCAGGGGTCAGAAAAGGTTATAAGGTACCTTTAATCGTTACTAACTTACATTTATGCGAGCGTAGCTGCGGACAAAATCTTTTTCATTAATAAAATATTGTTCAAAATTTGTTAAAGGTTCAGCTATTTATATCGTTGACTACACTTACCCGTTATTTGAACCGACTTTATTTAATTAACATATTATATTGGGCTAATTGTTTAACGTATCGCTTTGTAGAGACCATAGACCACTTTTTATGGTCCAATGAATGGAGTAGTCCACCAATGTGTAAAGGACGTCATTAAAATGTATTAAAAGTTAAAAGCAAGTTAAATAAAGTGATATTGCGATGGAACATATTACTTTGTTTATTTTAATTATAATAATTATACTGGGTGCCGATTTAATTCAATGTTTCATTGCGGGTTTTAATAATATACTTAGAGTGTGAGTCTTCATAAAGTACACATCACATATGAAAATGAGTAAAATTAGACACAATTTTAAACGTTGTTGAAAACACAGTACTTCGCAGCAAAATCTGCAGAGTTGCTGGTCTTATCATTGGCTTGATCATGCTTTAATAATAATAATAATATAATAATAATATATTTATTTGCCAAAAAACACGGTATACAATGATCTTATAATTCAATAAAGCACATACATGTTTTGCCACGGTTACATAGCATGCAAATTTTAGATAATTATGCAACTATCACAATTTAAAATCAAAAAAATCTTTGAGACTGTAAAAATTTTTTCAGTTAGCCATTTGTATAACTGAATACCAAATTGTCTTGTATTTAACAGTTTAAGGTAATTAGGAATCTTATTATAAATTCGGATACACATCGCGATACAATTGCTATTGAATTTTGTGGTTTTCGGGATACAATTTAGAACCAGTCTATTTGGATCTCGTCGATTTCTAGGTCTCAAATCATTCATAGTTTTATAAATATATTTATTGCACTGGCGCAGTTTAAAATCTCTGCCTGCAGTCCTGACTCACTATTGATGGGAGAGTTATAAATTCTCTGCTTAATTGTCCCCCGCAGAAAGTAATCAAGGGGTGTCAGATCGGATAAATGCGCAAGTCACCCGACAGGTCTGGCAGGTGGTTACCCACCTGGTTCAAAAGTTACAAGGTTTTCTTGGCACAACTACAAAGACATGTGAATAGGTCTAAATTAAAGAATATTTATTGAAATTAAGCTACTATATACGGATTTTATCGCGTTGTATATTTATCACTTTATTACATTAAAAAAAATTAACTAGTAGTAGTTAATTTTTTTAAACTTTACTAATTTTTAAGCTAATTAAATTATTAATTAAAACTATTTGTGTTTAAGTTTACACTTTCCCCGACGTTTCGGTTGCTTTTCAGCAGCCATGGTCACGGGGACTTATGGGGATCATGTAATAAAGTATTAAATAAACAACACAATAAAATCCGTATAAAGCAGTTTAATTACAATTGAAAAACATTCGCGTAAACAGAAGACAATATTATCAAAGAATATATATATTTTTTTAATTATTTTTCTACCGATCAAATTATGTCTAGTTTCACTCATTTTCATATGTGCACTTTGTGAAGACCCACACTGTATGTATGACGGCACTAATGGCGTAGCGGTTTAAGTAATTGCCTCGCGCTATTGCCGCTACGCTGAGGATGTAGGTTCGAACCGCCCACGGAACAAAAAATGTGTAATCCAGAAATGGTTGTACCGAGTCTGAGTTTGCTTAGTATCCGTAGTAGTTCAGGTAAAATGGCTAGTGCGGGAGTTGTCTTTTAAAAAACAGAGAAAAGCTAGGAATAATTCTTGTATCGCGGAGGACTTTACAAACATTCAAACAACAGACACAAAGAACACCCAGACTGATTCGGAACCATAACACGGTGCAGTGGCAGTCAAATACTTTCATTAAAAGTTTTAGAACTTGTTTTTCTGATATCAATGGTAATTTTCCTGATAAGTTATTTTTTTTCTGATATCAATGGTAATTTTCCTGATAAGTTATTTTTTTTGCTGATATCAATGGTAATTTTTCTGATAACAGTTATTTTTTTTCTGATATCAATGGTAATTTTCCTGATAAGTTATTTTTTTCTGATATCAATGGTAATTTTTCTGATATCAATGGTAATTTTTCTGATAAGTTATTTTTTTCTGATATCAATGGTAATTTTCCTGATAAGTTATTTTTTTTCTGATATCAATGGTAATTTTCCTGATAAGTTATTTTTTTTTCTGATATCAATGGTAATTTTCCTGATAACAGTTTTTTTTTTCTGATATCGGTGATAATAATGGTGGTTTCCTAGCTCGGGTAACATTGCTCACATTGTATACTTCAGTTGTACCCGACCTATTTCATTTATTTAAATATGATTATTTAAGAATGGACGAGGAAAGACTGACTAAGAAAGTTTATAAGGCTAGTGTGAATGGAACAGTTGCAAGAGGAAAACCTAGGCGAACGTTTCTCGATCAGATCGGAGGCGTTCTGGACAAAGGCCAGGTTAAGAGCTCCTTGAACCGACGGGCGTGTATGAGGAATGTGATGAAAGTGAATGAAGCCAGAGAAGTGTGTCAGGATCGTAGCAAATGGAAATCCGTAGTCTCTGCCTACCCCTCTGGGAAACAGGCGTGAATCTATGTATGTATGTATGTATGATATATACAGCTCTGAACCCTTACTTGCTAATAAACTATTATTATTATTAATATCCTCTATGTGAAATTTTGTATACGTTTATCTAGCCAAATAATTAATATATAATTAACCAAATTCGTATTGAGCATTTGATAAACAGATCATTAGCAGATATTGCATCCGCAATCATCGAATTTGTGTCGCATAACACTATAACTTGATTATCATCAATCGCTCAGCTATTCGCTAAACGTATAGAAATTATAATTAATATAGAGTATTAATAAATAATTAGTGAAATCACTGCGGAATTATATCTACTTTATATCTTCTTATCCTTAGCCTTTATTATTCCCAAGTCACTTGGGGTCGGCTTTCTAGTCTAACCGGATTTGACTGGATATCAGTTTTTACACGTAGCGACTGCCATCTGACCTCCGCAATCCGAAGGCTAACAATACCCTAAGGCTAGACTAGTGTCAGGATATTAGAGGGCACTGACTTCCCAATAACGACTGCCATAGATGTTAATGGCAGCCGGGACCGACGGCTTAACGTGCTCTCCGAGGCACGGAGCAGGCGATAATTGTCAATCAATACGCACATAATTTCGAAAAGTCATATAACTTTCGAAAGTCAGAGGTGCGCGACGTGGGTTCGAACCCGATACCTTGCGCATAGCAGTCTGTTGGTTTACCCACTGAGCTATCGCTGCTGCTTGCTGAATTATGTCTACTTTATATGACCATCAAATATTTGTCAAATCCTTTAAACAAATAAAATTATAATTTCGATTTGCCTATGACATTTTCCTATTATTATTCTTGTCTTTGTAAATGTGGCTTCATTGGTCGCCTCGCCACTGCCACAGCGCCGAGTGTTGTGGGTTCGAATCCCGTACGGGACAAAAATTTGTGTGATCACAAATGGTTGTTCCAAGTCTAGACGTTCTTTGCGTCCGTTGTTTGAATGTTTGTAAAGTCCTTAGCGATACAACAATTATAACTAGTCTGAGTCTTTACAAAAAGAACCAAGTTGGGCAAAGTTTTACTAGGTTTTCCAGTAATACCAGCAGCATGAAATCTGGAGCAGTGCTCGGTAGACGGCAATAGGCTCACCCTATTACGTAGGACCGAAAATCTAGACATGCAGGTTACCTCACGATGTTTTCCTTCACCGTTAAAACGAGCGATAATTAACTCTTTAATACGCACGTAACTTCGAAATGTCAGAGATGCACGCCCAGGGATCAAACTCGAGATCTCTGCGCGGCAGTCCAACGGTTACCCACTAGGCTATCGCTCCTTTTTTGCTACTGGACTGATCATCATAAAATTTTGCGTACACGTTCAAGGGTACAAAAAAAGACATAAAGTACTAAGTACTTTCATCCAGAAAAAGACCACGGATTGACTAAAAATTCGCATTTACGCGAGCGACGCCGCAGGAAAATCTAGTACATAAATTTATTTATTTATTGGTTTACCAACTTTTGTTACACTTATACATGTTCAAAACTATATGCTATATATTATCTGAGCGTACAAAATCAAGCGGTAAACACAACATTCACAAACTAAAAACGGATAGGTAAGAAACAATGTGTTGTAAGTAAGTACATACAATATTGCATATTATATGTACTCACTTACAAGCCATTAACATTAACAGCTACTTTATTATTATAATGATAGTTATAGAAATTCAGTTAGTTATTTGATGGACTTGGTCCTTGAATAAATAAACGAGATAGTGCCTGTCGCACCACCTCCAAATAGCATTTATATATAAGATAAAAGTCTTTCCATCTCTCTTCTTTATCCTAACAAGAGTGAGACAGCAATGCGATTTAGCTTTCGGATAACTTCATAGTTGTGAAATTGGCCAACAGTATAAAAAAACTTTTACGCAATCTGACTGCGCATACCAACCGTAACCCAGTCAATCTGCTCCACCCATTCAGCGAGCCCAAAAAATCTGTCGCATAAAAGCTACCTCACTCATCTCCTTAAAATGGCTATAATGTTGCCCTGTATGATATGAACGTTTTATAAATCGCCCTGTTCCGTCCGAATACGGCCTTTACACGCATCGATACGGCCATAATACGACCACTTATTTTTTATACCCATCCTTAGGCGGTCACTACGTCAATGCATGGCTAACTTTTATTCATGGCAAACATATTTTGTTGGTTAAAATCATTTTTGGGTTTTAGGAGATTTTATATTTTTCTATGTTAAGTGCATGTTGACGTAGTTACAAATAATTCCTCACCAGATGTAACATTGCATATACAGAGTAGAATCCTAACTAACATTATAAATGCGGATGTGAGTTTGTTTGTTACGCTTTCACTCCTTAACTACTCGACCGCTCGTCATGAAATTTCGCATACACGTTGTTAGGGGGAAAAAGAGTAGGCTGAGATGGTATGGTCACGTAAAAAGAAGGCCACCGGACTACATCGGAAATTTGGCACTACAGCTTGACCTCCCCGGTCGCAGACCTAGAGGCAGACCCAAGACAAGGTGGAAAGATGTAGTGCTAAAGGACAGGAGGGAATGTAATGTTACTGACGATGATGTCGAAGACAGAGCGAAGTGGAGGAGAAAAATAAGGAAAGCTGACCCCACCACCATGTGGGATACATAGCTAGGAAGAGAGAGAGAGTTGTTAGGGTGAAAAAAGGACATAGGATACCTTTAATCCAGAAAAGCCCTGTTACTATTCTAACCTAATCTAATCTACGTTTACGCGAGCGAAGCCGCGTGTAAAATCTAGTGAAAATACTGTTTACCCATATCTTCTTTACATCATACTTAACAACTTTTATTCTAGCAGTTTATACAAAACTTAATTTAACTTAACTTATTTTTCCGAAAATCCTATTTTCACAAGTTTATAGCTGCGGTACGCTTCCCGCACAACGCTTCTCATACGCGGTACGTTGCTATCTTATGCAACCACGTGTAGGCTTAATGCGATTAGAACAACCAAGTTCAATATTTTTATGGAAAACATAACCTAACTAATATTATAACGCTTTCAGGCGTTACCTACTGGATCGATCATCATAATATTTGGCATGCACGTTGTCAGAGATATAGAAAAGGACATAACGTTTATATAGAAAATACTGTTCCTGAAGGATAGAAAATTAATATAATAATAATAATGTATTTACTAACATAAAATTGTTTAAACATTTCCTATGAAGCCCTGATTCCTGTGCTAGGTACGAAACCTGTGTTACAGGCAGTCAGTGTCTTCTTCCATATAATTTACACAAAAGATTTTATGATTACAAAAGCAACTCATATGTTAGAAAGTAAACTAAATATGTGAGGTGTGTGTGTGAGCGTGAGTGTGTGTGTGTGGGTGTGTGTTTGTGTATATGTGTGTGGTGTGTTGTCACGCCTGAAAACCCCGACAGTTTAAGCAACTGTGTTTTAGATTTCGCAGAATACAGTGCAAGCTTCAATGGATTCAGTAACCGGTAATCCGTTTAAGGAGCATTGTCATGTTTCATGGTGCTGCTGAGAATATAATAGCAATGCAACCCGGCTTGTCGATCGATGCCCTGTCTTTCCTGGTGTTGGTATCTTGTCTCTTTTCTGCCCGTTTCTGCTATCGCTAATGGTTGGGTTTATATTAGGTGAAATACTCTCTAGGTAGCGCCTTGCATTGTTTGTGTAATAGTAGGAAAACGCAACCAATGTCTATGGCTGTGGGTTGCTTGTTAGTTTGCCACTTAAGGCAATGTAATAATATGTTTCTGGCAGAAAACGTAAAAACATTTTACCTTGGCCGATCTTGGTCTCTCTTCTTTAGCAATTTTGCTAAAAAGATTTTTCTAGGGAAATATTGATTTGTGTTTGAAATTTAAATAGCGTATTGCTAGTGAATATTTTGTTACTTGTTATTTTTAACCAAATATCGAATCACAAAATTGGCATCGTTCCAATATGAAAATTAATAAAAAACTGAGTTTTAGTAACGAAAAGGAAGTATTTTATAAAACGCCAAATGATTTTGAGACTCTCTGGAATATAGTTTGTTTAATTCATCGTTTTTGATACACATTGTTTATAACGCGGCAAAGTTGGAACGTTACCAAAAATTCAGGGCTGTCGCTTAACTTCTTGGTTATGTTTTTACATTTATTTTGTCTCGTATTTCATTTCCGTGTCGCATGTTACATAGCTACACTTTAAAAGATAAAGTTTGTAAGGTCATATTACGTCATATCCGTTCAATTTTAAGGCTTATCAATGTTAATAATAATACAGCGAGAAAATAACGTTACCACAAAAAGTGAATGAGACAAATGAGCTTAAAAATTGTGGTCTCTATTTACTCCCTTGATTAAGAGGCTTGAATATATAGACTCCATTGAATAAACGTGTAAGAGCTTTTACTGAACAAAACTGCAGGGATATTTTCATTATCAGTATTTTCTTACTTTTACGTGAATTCAACATTCACGTAAACGTATTGAAATTAAATTACTTTACTCAGCTTGGGATCCAAAAATTGATTATATTAAAGCCAAAATAGCTTCGTTTTCGTGATGTTTTGCATGCTTGAGCTTATTCTGCTTAAATACAAACACCAAAAAATTAATTATGTTCGGACACTGAAACAACTACATTTCAAGATAATGAACCGAGTACCATATTATTCTCTCCGTGACCGTGGTTGCTCAAAAGCAACCGAAACGTCGGGTACTGTGTAAATATAAATAGATCAAAAATAGTTTACATTTTTAATCATTATTAGTCTCAAATGGGCAAACAAAAAATGATTTTATGATTTTGGATGATAAATAATAAAATATATTTTGTTGATATTTTTGTTTCTGGGAAAAATATATAAAATTTTTACACGAATATTGAACTAAAATATAGTTACCTTTCATTTAAAAACATTGTTTCAGACAAATGCGGGTATTATTATTTTTAACGAATTTTGGTGTTTATAATCTGACAAACCATTTCAGTATTGTATCTTCACACGTTTATTTGAGTAAAATCGTTTAAAAATAATATAAATTTTATTTGTAAAGCTATTTACCGTTATATGTGTTCAAGTAAATATTTGTACAAATTCAATATATATTTATTTTAGACCGACTTTTGCCCGCGGCTCCGCTCATATTAAAGTAGGTTAGGTTATGTATATATAGTAACAATATATTTAAAAAAAAATTAATATAGCCCATGTTACTCGATGATAATAAAGGTTTCTAATAGTAAATAATTTTTTTAAATCGGTTGTCTAGTTTTTGTTGTTTGTGAGTTAAATCATTACAAACAAACAAAAATCTATTAATCATTCCTCTTTATAATATTAGTATAGATAATTTTTCGGCAGAATATCCAACAGCACTGCCTGACCTAAGAATTGAACCGGAACCCTCATGCACAGCAGTCGCATTCAGTACTTCACGACAGAGACAGAAGATAAATTACGTGAAGCTTCCTCATTTAGGGGCATGTCTATCATCATTTTAAGTGACAACGATACAAACTAAACTACAACTCTGTTTAGCTTAAAAGTGTTGGGTTAGATTGCAACAGTTCAGAAAGAGCGATAAACAACCTGCCTAAGCATACCTACGTCCTTACTTTAAAGTTCACAAGAAAACTGGCTAATATACTCACTGTGGTTATCCATGGAGCAGCGGAAGTAAAGGATGTGGCATGTACCTGCCTTGCAAGCATCACAATCCTGTTCAGATGACCAGCAGTGAAGAAACTGACGTAACTGGACTATAAACAAGAAGTATATCTACCCGTAATTAAAGTTTAAATTTAAATAATGGCATCTATCGGATAGTGATGATTGGTGCTAAACTGTCAAATTTATTAAAAAAATAATCTATAAAGAATATTGTCTTAATCTTCAAAACAAAAGAATTAAGTGTTATATAAATTAAAACAAGTTTGACGCCATTTTGAAATTTATTTTTAGTGATATAAGTTATGATAATTCAATTTAACATTTATTTCTAAAAAGCTGGTTTCTCACTACTCCGTGTGTTTACCCCACAATGTACTTAAAAATGTAGGATGAAGATATTTTCAGTTAAAAGCGTGTAACACTAACAAGCTCCCTTTATAATGCGGGAACACATTTGGCTTCTTGTACAACTTAGGCTCGTTACATACTCATGTAGGTTGGCAATCTCGAGAAGTCTTTTAGTCGTACCGAGAATACCGATTTAGTTCTTGGTACTGTAAACAAAATACGAAATAAACATTGGTTAATTATAAGCTAATTAGTACAGAATGAATTGCTAAAATATAAATATTGTTTCATAATACGAAAGATATATATTTATTTTCCCAACAAGCATGTGGCTCGTCTTATGGCAAGAAATTACTGTACCCTATGATTGCTTGCCATAAAAATACCAATAGAAAGATAATCTATAATGAACCATACCACGTTTCACTAACTCGTTATCTATACTATTATTATAAAGAGGAAAGATTAGATTTTTGTTTATTTGTTTGTAAGGATTTAATTAAAATAAAAATGTTTTCTTGTTTACTCGAGGGAATGCATTGACGCGTACCTCTCCGCGGGGCGACGGAAAGGTTATGTCGGACTCACCGGGGGAAAGATGGTTAGTGACATCCCGGTAATACCAACTAAACCCACCACGGTGTTCCTCGACATAAAAGCACCAGCGAGGCCGCGCGAATCACTTTCACATGCAATCGCGACTCCGCCGAGGTTTCGGCCCGCGCCGCGCCGTATGAAACGGCAGGCCACTGCACGACAAGACCTACCCTATGGTCACTTCTAAATTTTAACTCTACTGTCCCCTTGAGGTGGACGGACACACGACACAGAGGCGCGCGTGGAAACACGCACGCCGCCTCTCGGACCTGGTGCTGATCGGGTGGCGGGCAGGCCCACGAAGCCCACAATCCCCAGGTCATACGTTAGGGTGGCTGGAGATCGTCTCGTGAACTCAAAAGTTACTGACGTAGCCTTTTTTTTTTTGGTACCCAGGAAAAATGCTTGATGCACTATCCGCCGGCTAGGGGACGGCACCGGCGGGGCCTGTGGGACTCCCCATTCTGGTATACCCACTAAAAAACCTAGGGTATTCCCTCTCTCACCCAATGGAGGGGCCTGTTGGGAGCTCTTAAAAGAATTGAGTCATCCATAGCAGGCCCCCCCGTGTGGGTGCGGGCCGGGTCAAACGGACCCGACCACCTCTCGTCCCCAGGGGAGAGCCTCACCGCTCTCCCCTTTCGACATTGGAAGGCGCGCGGGAACACCGCGCGCGCCCTCTCGGGGTTCTTAATTTGTGGGTGGCAGGCCCCCGTGAGCCTTGCCACCCGGAACCCTTACGTGGGGGGCAAGAGAGCGACATAAGCGCGTCTCCTGCGCCCCCTCCTCCGGCGGCGGACTTCCGGGGCGTAAGGATCTTCCTCACGCCCCCGCTTCGAAGCCTCCTTCTGCGAGATGACAGATTCGCAGAAGGACCTCATTGCGCCCCAGCACCTGTCGTCGCCGACCATCTTGGATACGACGGTCGGCAACGAGAGGTCGGGGCCAATCGTAGCGACCAGGGCACAGCGCTCCGCGGCCCACGCCGGGCACTCCTCCAGCGTGTACTGCGCCGTGTCCCGGTCACACTCCTCACAATGGTGACACCTGGATGTAGGCTCCCTACCGGCTATCTTGCAGAGGTACTCTCCGAAACAGCCGTGTCCAGAGAGCACCTGAGTAAGCCGGTAGGTGAGCGGTCCGCGCCGTCTGTCCGTCCACTGTTTTAGTACCGAAAGGACAGCCTCGACGGTCCTCACCCCGTAGCGGGGCTGGGCCAGTCTAACTTCCCACTTTGCCTTGAGGACCAGTCGAGCCTGGGACTTTCGCGTTTCCACCTCCTTGTGCGTGGGTTCTTCACCCTGGAGCCGGAGGTCAGCGCGCCAGTAATACACTGACGCTTGGACCTCCGCCTCCAAATCCCAGGGTGGCGATGCCACCAAAACGCACGCCGCCTCAAAGGAGACGGTGCGGTACGTCCGTGACACCCTGATCGCCATCGCCCTCTGAGGTCTCCTGAGGAGGGCGACGTTTCGGGGATCAAGGGCGTCGGCCCAAATGGGCGCCCGATAAAGGGCCATCGACCGCACCACCCCCAAATAGAGGCGGTGGCAGACAACACTGGGCCCCCCGATATTCGGCGGCAGAGAGCTAAGCGCTCCCGCCGCCGACATCAGCCGGGGGGCCAAGCGAATAAAATGGACGCGAAAGTTCCAGCGGCCGTCGAGGTGGAGCCCCAAGTATTTTATGCTCGGCTCCACCCCGATGCGGACCCCTCTAACGATGATGTGGGCATCGGGAGGCGGCGCCCGCCGAGGCCCGTGAAATAACAGGGCCTCGGACTTTTCCAGCGCCACCTCCAGTCCCAACATCCTAATCCTGCCGACAACCAGGGCCACTCCGGCCGTGGCAAGACGGGCAGCTGCCCCGTAATCCTCTCCCCGGGCCGTAACCAGCGTGTCGTCGGCGTAACAAGTAACGCCGACACTCGGGGGCAGGGCGCCCCGCAGAACCCAGTCGTAGCCGATGTTCCACAGGATAGGTCCGAGAACCGAACCCTGCGGAACACCGCACGACATCTCCCTCCGGAACGTCTCTCCGTTCCGCCCCACACAGAACACACTCCTCTGGTGCAGGTAGTCCCCGACTATTCGGCGCAGATAGGGAGGCACCCCATGAAATCGGAGCGCCTCCCTAATAGTCGCCCACGGCAGGGTATTGAAAGCGTTGGCGATGTCCAAGGACACCGCCAATACCACCCCGCGCGAGGCGACCGTCTCTTCCGAGAGGGCCTTGACGCGACTGATCGCGTCAATCGTCGATCGCCCCTCCCGGAAACTGAACTGGTGTTCGGACAAGTCGGGGCCCACCCGCACCAGGTGCTTGGAGAGGCGGGCAACCACTACGCGCTTGAAGAGCTTGCCCACCTCATCCAACAGCACTATGGGGCGGTACGCGGAGGGAGAATCCACGGGGCGGCCCTCCTTTCTCAGGAGGACCACCTTACCCGTCTTCCACATGGAAGGGAACAGTCCCGATTCCAAACAGGCGCTGAACAGCCTGAGGAGCCGGTCCCCTAGGGCGTCGAAGGCCAAAACCCAGGCGCGGGCAGGAATTCCGTCCGGCCCCGGGGCGGTGTTTTTGCCCCGAAGCCGCAACATTGCCGCGCCGAGCTCCGCCATGGTAACGCCCCGGCATCGGTACCGTCCTCCTCAATTTCGGGCGGCGCTATTTCGGGAGGCGTGTGCTCCGCTCTCGAAGGAAAGAGAGCGGAGACCACCTTCTCTAAATGCCGGGGCTGAAGACTCTCGGTGACCGGCGGGGCCCAGGGGCGCAACTTGCCCCTGACCGCCTTATACGGACGGCCCCACGGATCTGCCTCGAGAGTCCCCAGGAACTCTTCCCATCTTTGGGTTTTGGCCTCGCTGATGGCGGACTGCAGGGCGTACTTCCGCTGTTTGTACGCATCTCGCAGCCGTGCCTCCACGGTCGGGTCACGGTACCGCCTGCGTCGGCGGTACCTAGTGTACTGGCGACGCGCCGCAATGCACGCGGCGCGTTTCTGACTGATGTCGTCAGATCACCAGTAAACCTGACGCCTCGGAGGTTGAGTACTGGCCCGGGGCATCGACGCGTCGCAAATCAGCGTCATCGCGCCCCGGAACCACTCCGCCTCTATCTCAACCTCCACAGGCCCTTCGCCCATCGGGGTCCAGGCCTGAACGATGGAGGCTTCCACCAGCACGTCAAAATTGAGACGTTTCAACGTCCGTCGTGGGGATGACGGGGTGTGCGCTCTCCTCGGGCGATCGTCCGGGGTCGCCGACGAGGCGGAGATGTCGAACCGCATGTAACGGTGGTCCGACAGGGACTCCGCCTCGACCAGCACTTGCCAGTCCCGGACGCGGCGCGCTACGGCAGGGCTTGCGAACGAAATATCCACAATGGACTCGCCCTGCCAGCGCACGCATGTGGCGACCGACCCCCGGTTAAGAACCACGAGGCCGGTCGCAATCGCCCACTCCTCCAGCGCGTCGCCGCGAGCGTCGGTGACAGGGGATCCCCAAGCCGTTGATTTGGCATTGAAGTCCCCCGCCACCACGACCGGACGCGATGGGTACCGATTAATCACGGCCCCCACCGCGCCCAAAAATTGCTCAAACTCGGCGAGGCGCCGGATCGGAGAAAAGTACACCCCGATCAGGACGGTTCCCTCCCAATCTACACATACATAACCCTCGCCCCTGTCTGTCATCACCAGGTGCGAGGGTCCGGACGACACAATGGCCGCCGAGCCCCCGAGGTCCCCAAACCAGTTGTGTCGGCTGGGGACGCAGTAAGGCTCGGCGACCACGGCGATGTCTATTGACCACTCCGCCATGTGCTGCAGCAAGATATCCTGCGCCCTGGCGGAGTGGTTAACGTTCGCCTGTAGGAGGCGATGGGCCATAGTTAATTAATATCCATCGCCCCCCTACTGCTCCCTGCTTGGGAAGGGGCCTGGGCGGCCGGAGTCCCTGCGACCGCCCCTCTGGCCCTGCGTCTTTTTGGTGGGGAGCAAGATTTGCTCCCCAACCGGTGCTCCGCCGGCTTTCCTGCAGCCGAACATATGCTGCAGGAAGCTTTTACGGCGGAGCAGGCGGCGGCCTTGTGGCCGGGCTGGCCGCAGCGATAGCACAGATCGCCGCGATGAGTTTCGGCGGTGCATTGCTGCCTCACGTGCCCCGGTTCGAGGCAGCGGTAGCACCGCCTGGGCCTCGGCTCCAGGAGATTCACCTGGGCCGAGACCATCCCGACCAGCAAACGGCCGGCCGCCACCTTCTTCGCCGCGGCGATGGGGCAGCGCACCACCACCGTGCACAAACCATTCTCGCCGCGGCGCATCTCCCCCACTCTGACCTGCGCCTGAGGGCAGGCTCCAGCTTGTGCCACCGCAGCGGCGACATCCTCAGAGGAGGCCGAGTCGTCCAGCCCGGTTACTCGCATTTCTGCGGACTTCACCGGGCGGGAGACCCTGACCTCATCAGGCGTGAATAGGGACCGTAATGTGGCTGCTATCCTGTCCGCCTTGTCGCCGGAGGTGGCACCTGGGACCTCTAAAATCCTGGCCCCAGTGGCGGCAACCTTAAACACGACGCCTCCGGCAAGGCCCATCTCAGCGAGATTGCCTTTCATGGCCTGAGTGGCCTGCCGGAGGACGCCCGCATAGCTGCCGCCCCGCCGGAGCCCCTCCTCCGTCAGCTCCACCACAACGGCGGTGGAGCGCGGGGGCCGCAGGTCGGAGGCCCTTCTTTTTTATATTGGCGACCGGGGGCGCCTAGGAGACCTTCTTCTTCTTCTTTTTTTCCACGGCTGTTCAGCCGAGGTAGAGGCCACCGGGGCGGGTTGGGGCTGGCGGGCAGGGCGAGGCGGCACCACAGTGGCGATTGCCTTCCCTTTCCTCTTGGAAGAGGAAGCCGGGACCGATGGTGTGGGGGCAGATATCTGCCGTGCCCCCGGTTGGCCGGAGGGCGCCGGGCCAACCGGTGTGCCCCCGACCATTCGGGGGCGGCCCCCGAGCGGAGGGCCCGGGGTCGGGACGGGTTCGAGGCCATAGTTGGCCAGGCACGCCTCCACAACGTTGCGCGCCTGAGCCACCGTGGCCCGCATTAACTCCTCCGCCCAAGCGGGACGCCGGTCCTCCGCGGGAGTGACGGGCTTCGCTGCGCGCCGCGAGAGGGGCGGAAACTCCTCCCGCGGCCTCCTGGCAGGCGCCCCAGCAGCGGCCGAGGGCGCCTTTGCGGCGACGGCCCGAGCGGCAGTGGCAGCGGCCGCCTTCATGGTCGTCATCTCCGCCCGGAGCTCCGCCAGCTGCCTATGCAGCCCCTCATTCTCCGACCTCCAGCGCCTCTGGAGGTCAGAGGAGGTCTGCCCCCACATGTGGAAGGCCTCCTCATATCTTCCGTTGCGGTTTTAAGGTCCCGCACGAACCCCCCCTTTAGATTTCCGGACCGGTCCGCCACCCTCAGGACGGTCTCGGCGCCAGCCTCGAACCGTTGCCTGAGGTCGGCAACCGAGTCCCCTCCGGAGGGGGACGCATCCGGGACCCCAGCGCTCTTGAGGAAGTCTCGACGGGCAGGCAAAGGCTGCCCGAGGAGCTTCCTCGCGGAGGGAGGCGGCATCGGGGAACCCTGCCTCCACAGGGTGTCCCCTCCACTACCTCCACCTCCGTGTCCGAGCCAGAATCGGACTTCACGTGGTGTGACGTCTTCCGGCGCTTCGCGGAAGCGCCGGGCGCCACATAGAGCTTGAGGGAGAGGGAAGCTGGGCTATCCCTCCCCTCCTCCCTCTCCCGTCAAGCCGCCGACGAGCATCGGCTCAGAGGCCGGCTGGCATCCGAGCCCGAGCCCGCCCGTGACTCGACGTCCATATCAGTGCCGGTGCCGGCGCTGAACACGCTCGACACGGAGTCGCTGCGTGCCAGCGCCGCAACCCGACACCTCGACCGTGTCCTCACGCCCGGGACACTACTCCCGACTGTCGGCGGGATCGTACCCCCCCCCCAACCTTCTCCTTTCTCGCCTTTGCAGGGGTTTCGGTGCCAGATATTTCGCGCGGCACTGCGCTGGAATGGCGGTTGCCCCCCCCCCAGAGTACGAGGGGCTGACGGAGCCAGATGGCTCCGTGAGGGATTCTCCGGGCACGGTGCGCCCGGTACCCTCCTGGGGTAGTCTTTGACTTTTATCCGACATTTCATCATTTTTGTTTGGGTGGCCCTAATGGCTGGGTTCCCCCCAGCCATACAGCTCCTCGCCGGGCCACAAAGCGTAAGCTATGGGTTATTTTTTATAGACGTTTTCTTCCTCGCAGCCCGAAGGCCCCCGGTCCTGTCAGTTCAGAATTACGGGTTGGGCCGGATGGGGGTCCATGCTGGACCGATCCACCCGCCCCAAGAGCGCCCGCCTGGGCAGGAAAGCCATGCCTCCTACCTCGGCCTAACGGCCCCTGCTAGTAATTTTTTAGAGAGGTTGTCTTCCTCTATCCCCCCCCCCCCATGTTGGGCCGGATGGGGTCCATACTGGACCGATCCACCCGCCCCAAAAGCGCCCGACTGGGCAGGACGCCGAGGCAACCCACCCCAGCCTTACGGTCCCCACTGGTGATTTTTTAAAGAGGTTTTCTTCCTCTATCCCCCCGTATTGGGCTGGATGGGGGATCCATGGTGGACCGATCCACCCGCCTCAAAACCGCCCGACTGGGCAGGATGCCTACGCAACCCGCCCCAGCCTTACGGCCCCCACTAGTGATTTTTTAAAGAGGTTTTCTTCCTCTATCCCCCCCGTCTCAAATCCACGTGTCCTCTGTTAATCAGAGGAACACGTGGAGAGACCCCCAAAACGCGACTCTCGCGGGCCGATAACCCCGAGACAAAAACCTTACCTAACCTAACCCTAACCTAAGACCTAACCCTAACCTAAAACCTAACCCTAACCTTTTTTTTTTGTTTTTTACCCAGGAAAAATGCTTAATGCACTATCCGCCGGCTAGGGGACGGTACCGGCGGGGCGTGTGGGACTCCCCATTCTGGTATACCCACTAACCTAACCCTAACCTAACCTAACCCTAACCTTTTTATGCCTCGGGTTCCCTATGCGCGTGCCAGAGTATTAGCCACGAGTAATAATGCACCCGAAAGGACATGATTACCCGTATTGATCGGGGTGTACCGGCCCAACGTCTGCCGTTTCCATCCACGAAAAATGTGGAAAGGACTAGCAACCGTCAGGCACACTAGGAGGTTCTCTCTGGCCACACACCCCTTACTGACGTAACCTAACCTAACCTACTTTTATGCGAGCGAAGCCGCAGGCAAACGTCGACAATAAAGTAAAGGATTAGAGATAGCACAAAAGGAAGGGAATGAAAGAAATAGACATGAGGCACCAGAACTCTCATTTACTGAGAGAAAGCAATAACAATGATACAACTGTTATGCCTGTACAACGGTAATAAATACTTCTTGGGCGCATTGATACTGTGTTCATTGACATAAGCAGGCACTGCCACTATTTCATGTTTAAAATATATAAATATTTATCTTATAAATAACAATCTATTTCATACACTAAAACCAGATACCAAGAAAATAGGTTTTCTGGAAAATTATGATAGCAGCGACATTTTATTGTTCATTATAAGACTAATGGATTGTGGATTACTAACAACTTAACTTCCTCAGCTAATCGAATATAAATAAAATTATTACTATAATTTTGTCACGGTCATATTATATTTGTATTCCCGCGTCAAAATTTAAAATACCTCGTATTCACATGACAAATCAAAATATTTAGAAACGATTAAAATAATTACGTATAAAATTGTATATATCGTCTACTAAAGCAACAGAAAATATAAAATAGTCGAATATGATACGCACTGGCTGAAACACGCCTTACTTAAATAAGTATCTATAAAGAAAAACTTGTCCAAACCGACTGAATAAAGTTTTGCTACGACGTAGCAGCTACGAGACTACGTCGTAGAGGCTAGCATATGCTACGTTATTATAAAGTTCAAGCTTGTGTAGCTATTCATATTTTATATGAAGTGCTTTAGTTCTTTCTGGAAGTTGTTTTAATAAAAGTTGTAGTTATATGAAGCGGCTTTTGCTTCCGCTTAGCGTATTATTATAACTTTAATTTTGGTGGTGAAATAAATAAGGATTTGTTATTTAAAATGACGTCCATTTCCCGGAAGTGTAGATAGAACTACATAGTTCCACTTGCTACGATCCAGGCATTTCTCATTCACTCTCATTCTGCAAGCACGTAATCTGTAATCCAACCTGAGACCTGAAAAGTAATCAACTATTAGGTCAACGTGGTATACGTTTGTTTAAAGTATTCTTTTATACACAATTCATATGCTTGGATACCATTACTTACTGAATAAGAAATACTCATCCATAGAACGAAACACATTACACTACTCTTTGCACTTTTTACAGCAGCGCTAGCCTAGTAGGAGACTGTTGGACTGCCACGCAGAGGTCTCGAGTTTGATTCCAATGTGCGCATCTCTGACTTTTCGTTATATTGCGTATTAAATAATTAATTATCGCTCGCTTTAACGGTGAAAGAAATCATCGTGAGGAAACCTGCATGTCCGAGAGTTCTGAATAATGTTCTCGAAGATTTAATGTGAAGTCTGCCAACACGCACTAGGCCAGCGTGGTGGATTATGGCCCAACCCTTCTCACACTGAGAAGAGTCTCGTGCCTAACAGTGGGGCAGGTTAATACAGTGATGAAATTATTATTATTACCTACTACTCCTTTTGGCCATTCATGTAACACAATAGTCATTTATTTCTTTGTCACATTGAACGCAAAGTAAGTGCTTAAAAAATTTTTTTCTTTAATACATTACTGTTTTATAAATCATGCCGGCAAAGGCTGCTTTTATTCTCGTCTCGCCTTCTTAAAGTTGGCGAGTCGAAATCGAGTCCGACACAAGATTTCTTTATTCCTGTTTGTAAGCAGATTGACTTGAAAAGAAGTGATTGACGCAATGATTTAAATCATAGATACGTTCTACTACGGTATATTTGGTCACTTTTCTGGACTATGTCATTTAACATACCATGCCAACATGACATCTGAATTATGAATATTGTTAACTGACTATAATTAGGCTCAATCAAAGTTAGATAGTAGACGTGTATTATCCGCACTTAGCCCCACAATTGGGCCGTTGTGCGTAAGTGACCGACGCAATAATTTATTTAGTTACTCATACCACCTCAGCTCCGTCCAGAAAGATTATAGGGGACCGGTGTTGCGCAGTACTTCCTTCATCGTTTCTGGACTGTTTAGTAGTTTCGCCCAATAGTTGCTATCTTCAATATTGTAAATATTTTGTGTCTCTCTCTCTGTTTCTCTCATTAATGGCAGCGCCATACTAAGAATAATTCCTGTATCGCAAAGGAATTAACAAATATTTAAAAAACGGATTCAAAGAACACAAAGACTCTAAACAACTATTTGTGGATCACACAAATTTTTGTTTCATGTGGGGACGAATCCACGAAACTCAGCGCGGCGGCAGTGGTTAGGCGACCAGCTAATCCACTATACGATCCCTGCAGTCTGATATTGAAAATTTCGATGACAAAATAAACATTTTGAACCATAATTTCATACCTATTCGCATACTATTCACATATCACGAGTGTCCGAGTCATTCCACGCTAACAACTAGAGCATCGGAGTTGAGCGCTGGCTGAACGCACAGCAATTTCATTTGCATACAACTATAAATGTACTCGTTTGTTATCTAGTCAGTCTTCCGTGCAGACCGAACTAGCCTTCGCCTGTTCATAGATGTTTTATTTATTTTAGTAAATTTATTCTGAAATCGAGTTTTATTAAACTGTCATCGATAATAGTGATATAGATAGTGGTTGTGAATGTAAGCTTATCTATACTTAATATTATAAAGAGGAAAGATTTGATCTCCTGTTTGTTTGTTTGTAAGGCTTTAACTAAAAACTACCAAACTGATTTAAAAAAATCTTTTACCATTAGAATGCACTATGTAGGCACATTATCACCGTAAAAAAGTACTGTTACATAACCTAACCTACTTTTACGCGAGCAAAGCTGCGTGCAAAAGCATATTTTTTTATACTACTAGTATGACAATCAAGCATACCACCACCTAATGGTAAGTGGTCACCGTAGCCTATGGATGCCTGCAACACCAGAGGCATCACCTGTGCGTTGCCGACCCTTTAGGAAAGGAAATGGGAAGGAGAAGGAGCGGGAAGAGAGAAACTCACCGAACGAAACACAACAGTAGGAATACTGGTATTTCACGTCGATATTCTGTGAGAGGGTAGTCCTTCCCCGGTCGAGCCGGCCCATTCATGCGGCAATCAGTGAGGCTCTACTACTCTAATACTCTAGCATATATTTGTAATGACACTGCTGACGTTTACATATAAAATAATAGATTCACGCCTATACGACATAATACATAGTTGCGATAGCCTAGCGGGAGACCATTGGATTACCACGCAGAGGTCTGAACTTCTGGTCACAGACACGCACTTTAAATTTTTTAATTATGATTGTATTAGGACAAACATTCCAAATAAATCCCGCAGGAGATCGAAGCAGGGGATCGTACTGGACGGAGCCTAAATTAATTATCGCTCGCTTAAACGAGAGAAAAACATCGTGGAAAAACCTTCATGTCTAAGAGTTTTACCTTATGTTCTCGAAGATATGTGAAGTCTGCCAACCCGTAATATGCCGGCATTGTAGACTACGGCCTAACCCTTCTCATACTGACAAGAGGCCCATGCCCAGCAGTGGGACAGTTTATAAACACGTCCAATATTATTACAGAATCACGCATGTCTACTTTAAAGTCCGTTGTCTGACTCTTTGTTAAATCCCTCGCGATACAGGAATTATTTCGAGTAGGGGAGTTGTCTCGACAAAAAAAAATCGGAAGTTCCTTACGTCAACTTGCTCATCGGACTATGACAAGAAACAATTTGAAGAAATGCGTTTAGACCTCTACCTAGTCTTTGTAGATAATATATACAAGCGTAATATTATGATACATTTTGTTATCTTAGTTCCAACTAATGTTATAATTAATATGAAAGTTTGGCATACTGTTTATATGTTTGTTACTTTTAAGACTGCGCCGAGCGTAAGACAGATAATGACAGAGCTCGTGCGGCGCATATTCAAATCGGCGCGCAGCCGCCATAGTAAAATTGTATGAAGGATTTGAAATGCTTTTTTGATAAATATGTATCTTTATTGTAAACCAATAACTTAAATATTTGGGACGAACAAATTGTAATATAACTATTTATGTTTCATTTAAGCTATAAAATAGGATAGATTTCTACTGTTATAATCTAAAAATCACGTAATATGAGCTTACGCTTTTGCGAAAATATAAATCATTTTAATTTTTTTACAGGGAGTCGTTGTAAACACATTCATTGTTATAGCAAATGTATATTTTATATTTGTATTAAACAAAATGTGTTGATTTTATTCACTTAACTGTGACCGCCTGTTTTGGCACATTTCGCTCGGCGCAGTCTTAATTGTCTGGTAATTATCCCAATCGAATCAGTTTATTAGTCTAACGTTAAATACATATAATTATGTCATAACCTATCTTTTGCCCGCGGCTTCACTCGCTTGGGAATATTATTTTTTCTGGATGAAAGGTACCCTATGTCCTTTTCTGTATCCCTGACAATGTGTATGCGAAATTTTATGATGGTCGGTCGAGTAGTTAAGGCGAGAAAGTGAAACAAACAAACAAACTCACATTCGCATTTATAATATTAGTTAGGATTTAAACATTATATCCCCCAACCGAAATGTGAATGAAGTACATTCTTGGTTAGAGTAAGCACAAAAATATAGCTAAAGAAATGTGTTACATGTGTAACAGGGGGTTTATTGCAGTTTTTGGAATCATTCCCGGACTCATTAAATAACTCTACTTTGTTCAAACATATGTCAGGAGACCAACAAGGTAATTAAATAATGAATAATAATATTGGTTAATTAGGTGATTGAGGAATAGACCAAAAGCGCCTGTCGATTCAATACACATGAAACAAATTTAATGACAATCTACAATCTAGGCAAACATTCTGGGGCCGAAAACTTTCTGAAGAATAATGGTCGACTCAGAGGAACGTACATAGAGTATGTGATGATATAGAATAAAGCCAGGCGAATTTGCCAGGATCGATATCACGAATTTTCATTTCGTAATATCTGCCTATTTACCAGGAAAACAATAATGAGTCTACTTGTGTATATTGAACCACATTTGTTTTTTTTTTATACTACTAAAGTGACAAACAAGCATACGGCCCACCTGATAGTAAGTGGCCACCGTAGCCTATGGACGCCTGCGACACCAGAGGCATTACTTGCGCGTTGCCGACCTTTTAGGAAAGGAAGTGGGAAGGAGAAGGAGCGGAAAGGGGGAAAAGGGGTGATTGGGCCTCCGGCACTCTCACTCACCGAACGAAACACAGCAGTAGGAATACTGGTACTTAAATAGTTTTTATACTTTTGCTAAATAATTACTCAAATCTATTATTAAAAAGCTACCGCCAATTTATAACTACATAGCTGTTAACAAAATTTTATCAACGTCTATCTAAAATAGGTACCTATCACGGAATAAATAATTATCTATTTTACTAACAGACTTTTAATATAACAGAAAGATTCTCAGGTTGCATAGCCCGTGGTCTGTGACCACGGGCAATGCGACCTGAGAATCTTTCGGTTTGCTTGTGACCACTAAAACAAAACAAACATTTCAAAAAGTTATCTAAATACCGAGCATGATTGCGTTAATGGCTTCTTCTGTTAATACTAACTTATATTATAAAAGCGATTTTGTTTGTTTTTTATGCTTTCACGCCTAAACTACACGACCGATCATCACGAAATTTTGTTGAAACTCGTTGTCGAGGGGTAAAAAAAGGTACTGTTCCCAAGGAATAAAATTTATTGACATTAATTAAATTAATGCGAGTGAACTAAATTAACGCGGGCATAATTTTTTGTTTATATAAGTCATGCAACGCGAAAGTATAAAATTGATTAAGTTTTTAATAGGTCACCTGCAGCGGTCATATCTATACTAATATTATAAAGCTGAAGAGTTTGTTTGTTTGTTTGTTTGAACGCGCTAATCTCAGGAACTACTGGTTCGAATTGAAAAATTATTTTAGTGTTGGATAGCCTATTTATCGAGGAAGGCTATAGGCTTTATAACATCACGCTACGACCCACGAGGGCGGTGCAGTAACTATAAACGCGGATGAAACCGCGGGCACATCTAGTCAAACATATTACGTTAATAATTGAATCAAAACAATTAATAGTACACAAATCTTATATACTTAATACATTATTTAATTTTCAAGAACAATATCAATTACTCGGCAAAGCATTCGATTCTGTCTCACGAGAAGTGCTCGATTGAATTCCCGTCACTACAAGGAACTAGGTTTAAGTGGATTGCCGTCCCTTGCGGAATAATTGAACGATGTTTTTGTACAATTCCCTGGGAATTCGATTTATGTGCTTACACATAAATGTAGGGGTACAAACGGTAAATAAATTAATTTTTAGTTAACATTATTTATACTTTGTAGTTCTATGTACTCTATGTACGCATATATATCCCCTAGGGGGTCGGCAGAGATGTATTATAAACCTATATTTCGGCAGTTATGTTTTTAATATGATGTGGATGTGATGAATCTCTACCTATCCTTATCCTATCTACCAGTATATCCCTAAAGGATTAGGTAGAAGTGTACTATACCTACACTTTGCCAGTATGTATTTAAGGCCCACCAAATAGGAGGCGCAGCAGGGGTAGACCTCCCATAAGGTGGACTGACGACCTGGTAAGGGTCGCGGGAAGCGGTTGGATGCGAGTGGCCCAGTACCAGTCTGTGTGAAAAACCTTGGGAGAAGCGTATGTCCAGCAGTCAACGCCTTTCGGCTGAGATGATAATGATGAAATAGGAGGCAAAGCTTTTGCCATATTTGGCTTACAATTTTAAGAAATTATGGTGCAACTGAGACCTTGTAGCAAGACCCGATAACGCTCATGACTCGTACAAATTCGTATTTAATTTTTTTATGTTTTATAATCTCTGATTTTACTAAACGGAGGGACAGTGGTTTAAGTTGGTATTTATCATTAGTGAGCCGAGTTTTATTATATTAAAAAATAAACTCTACACTTTTTCTTCTACGAATGTCCTGCGCCTTAGCAAAAGATAGCTTCAGTGTATGTTCATCTTAGCAACATGAAATACCACTCAAATTTAACAGCTTTCAAAGTGATGTCTTCGGTTTTTAGTCATCATTGTGTAACTTAGAATAAATACAACATACAAAATACCAGATTCCAATTACATCGAAAAATCCTTTTATCGGGCGCTTTTGAATCAAAAATCAGCATCAAAAGGGAACATTAGCGAATTACTTCAAAACAATTCGGGCGGGGATAATGTTCGATCTACTAAGTATTGAGACGATTCAAAGCTATTTAGAATAAGTATCGATTTGTGTATCTCTCGTAATGGACTTTTATTCCTATTATATACTGATAAAGGTATCAAGAACTCGCGTTATTTTTGACGGTTTATTTGCTCGTAAATGTTTGCTATTTTGCAATTTACGGTAATGTATGAATTCTCTTCTATGACTGGTGATAAGATCCTATATTAAATGGCATATCAGTTTAGTGGAATTGCCAAATCCTAACTAATATTATAAATGCGAATATGAGTTTGTTTGTTCGTTACGCTTTCACGCCTCAATTACTCGACCGATCATCATAAAAAATATACAATACACGTTTTCAAATTATACGAAATTGTGGCATTCAAATCAGCTTTTAAAACGAATGCCACTATTTCGTTTTTCCCAAATGCCATAGACATAATTGTATGCAACTATTTTGTGCTTGCGTGTTCACCCACATGAATCCCACGGATACGCCTGCCGGCATAAAAACCCTATGTGATAATCTAGGACAAGATGTGACTATGTGCTAAGTTTTATCCAATTTCATTCGACGGTTTTCGTGTGATTCAGTAAAATACTATCTACATATATTTATTAATCTATATCTATTATATTATTATAAAGAGGAAAGATTTGAGCTTTGTTTATTTGTTTGTAAGCATTTAACTCAAAAACTACTCGACCGATTTAAAAATATCTTTAACCGCTTGAAAGCTTTATTAACACCGAGTAACATAGGCAGTTTTTTTATATAAAAAAGTACTTTTACTAACATAACCTAACCTTCTTCTTCGCTAACGAAGCCGCGGGCAAAAGCTAGTTCAATTATATAATTATTAAATAATGTGAAGACGCATTACGTGGTTCAAAATAACTATACTTGTAATATTAATATATTACACCTTTATGTCTGCATATGATTTTATGATTAAAATTAAACCACTTTACACGGATTCTTTTGCGTTGTTTATTTTAAAACACTTTTGTTACATAATTTTGAACTCTAACATTGAACTTTACTAAAATTTAAGCTATTTAAACTATTTAAAAACTGTTTATATATAAATTTACACTTTTCCCCAACCATTCTAAACAGTAATTGGCTACCATAGGAATGTCTTTTTTTCAGGGAACCCACGGAGTTTTAAAAAGAAACAGCTGGCCGCTGAGCTTTAACATGTCAAGCAAGTACTGCAAGACAACAAGCTCCAACAGCCGCGCCGCCAGCCACAGTCGAGCGCTAGCCTGCCATACTACCATATGTAAGGGGTGTCACTGACAAGATTAGCTACATCTTGAAGCGAGCTTCAATCAACAGATACTTGTTATGTAATAAAAGCATTTTAAAATAAACAACGCATCAGAATCCGTATAAAGTGGCTATAAATACATATAAGTTTTTATTGCACATCAAATAAACAAATAATTAACATAATATATACACAAATTATTTACAAGACATTAACTAAAGAGAAAAATAAAACAACAAAATTAAAAAGCGTCATAATATTCCTCCGCATCGTCGTCAATCAGCAACGTGGCCAGAAGACTGGCAGCATTGCCACGTTGAATGGCAGTACTTATTCTTTGTGCAAAGAAAATACCGAAAGAAAGAAAGTGATAGAATAGAAAGTGGTTTAATTTCAATGTATAACATTTGCGTAAACGTAAGACAATATTATGGTTTTAGGATATAAGCCTGAGACTATACATTTATTATATCTATACTATTAGTAATATCAATGAAACTGACGACCGACCGTGCTTTAAAGTTAAGATTCGAATATCTTCGGTCAGCTTCTCCAAGTTGTAAGAACTTGTAACTAGTTATGTCAGTTTGTGGAATTTGTAAGCTGAGGTATCCGTCATGCAAATTTGTGAGCTTCGTACAAAGCGCCCGTTTACACTGGGGATACAAGGTTATAGCGAAGTATTTAGAATAGGGATTAAATATAATGACCACCAAAAATATTAAATGCGCAGTAAAATATGCTTATTAAAATATATCATAACGAGCACCTATACGCCTCAAATCACTGCATTCCGTCTCGGAAGGGTTAGGTTATGTTAAGCCACCCAAAATAGGAACCCCGCGAAGCAGGGCTCCGTCGACTTATTTTGATCTCTTTAAATATATTTTGCTGTGCAATTTGGTGATCATTTACTATTTGTGACTGATATATTTTACTATATCTGGTGATAAGTTAAACATAAGCCTTTAGAATACGACTGCCTGCGAATTGTATGTGACTGCTGTGTATGAGGTTTCGAGTTCGATTATGGATCGAGCAAAATATTACTGAAACAATCCTTATACAAACTAATATTATAAATTCGAATGTGAGTTTATTTTTCTGATTTCACGCCTTAACTACTTGACCGAAAATCTTAAACAGTTTATTACTTAGTCGCATCCTTACTAATATTATAAATGAGAGAGTGAGTTTGTTTGTTATGCTTCCTTTCGAGTAGTTAAAGTATGATCGATCATCATTAAATTTTTATACACAATGTCAGTGGTACAGGAAAGTGTTATTAGCCTTTGCCTGTGGTTTTGCTCGGGAACTTTATATTTTTCTGAATAAAAGATACCCAATGTCTTTTTCTGTACCCCTGACAAAGTATTTGCGAAATTTCATGATGATCGGTGGTCGAGTAGTTAAGGCGTGCAAACCTAAAAAACAAACTCACTTTCGCATTTGTAATATTAGTTAGGATATGTAGCATGATCGCAACTAAACTTGATAAATAGGAAAGCTGTTATCGTGTTCTTGTTACGTGATATCCAAGCAAACAGCGTGTGACGCTTAAGAGATATATACAAAATATATTCTAAATTGATATCGCGGCATTGCTGTTATGGCGCAATGCGTACGAAGTTTTTATTGCCATAATACTGTTTGATATTACATACCTATACAACAGGCGGCGAAGAATTTATACAACACAAGCTTTGGCGCGCAGATCTGCAAACGTGTATGTACTCGTAGGTAACATCTATAAAAAGTAGCCTGTATCCTTCCCCAGATTTCAAATTATCTCTGTGACAAATTTCATCTAAATCAATTAAGTGGTGGCATGAAGAGGAAGCAGACAGACAGAATTGCTCTCTTTATAATAATTACTAGATATTCCCGCGGTTTCCCCCGCGTTTATCGTTACTGTGCTGCCCCCGTGGGGTGTAGCGTGATGTTATATAGCACATAGCCTTCCTGGATGCATAGGCTATCCAACATTAAAATAATTTTTCAAATCGAACAAGTAGTTCCTGAGATTAGCGCGTTCAACAAACAAACAAACAAACTCTTCAGCTTTAGGTTTAGGTTTAAATCATTTATTCCCAAAAAAAGACAAAGCCACTTACATGAGAATATAACATAACACATTCAGTGAATTCATTATAACTTATAAGTAACCGTCACCGAAACATATATACTATGTATATAATAAGTACATTTTTAATACTTTTTTTTAGGAAGATATTCCACAGTTTCTATCTCAAATGTTATAAGAGTAATTTTCTATTATATATTCGAATAGGCTTGATCGAAAACTGCTAAATGAGTTAGTATTTTTTATATGGGAGGGTAAGTTATTAAATATTTGTGCTCCTTCATAGGTAATACTCTTTTTAGCATAGTTGGTACGTATTTTTGGCAAAACAAGTAAACTAGGGCGACGAAGGCTACGTTTAGATATTTGGGACATTTTAATGAATGATATATTGGCATGGATGGTTTTGTCTAAAATTTTCCTTATTAAAACACAAGTATTATATACATAAAGTTGATGGATATTCATTAATTTTGTTTCCTTAAAGATTTTATGTGTTGGTGTCAAATATGGATAGCCAAATAGTGTTTTTATGATTCTGTTTTGGACTCTTTGCAATTCTTGTAATTTCGTTTTACCGGCGCTTCCCCAGATTTCTATAAGATATAATAGATGTGACTTTACAAGAGAATTATAAATACTGTAACGTACATTTTTAGGTATACATTGATTCATATTGTGAAATGATCCTATAAGTGCAGTCAATTTGTTCTTAATATACTCAATTTGATTATGCCATGTTAAGTGATTATCTATTCTTAGACCAAGATACTTTTCGCAAGTTTTCTGTTCTAGTGGGATATTATCAATAGTTAATGCACTATGCAACGGGACTTTTTTATTCCTGGCGTTAAAAATTACGTAACAGGTTTTAGAAATGTTTATTGTCAGCAAATTGTATTGTAGCCATTCAAATAGAATATTTTGATCTTCTTGGGCTTGTAAAATTATATCATGTATGTTGGCTCCGAAGTAAAATAAGCACGTATCATCCGCATACAGAGTTAAACGACCATGTAAACTTAGTTCTGTGATGTTATTTATGTAGATCAAGAATAATAATGGCCCCAATATGGAACCTTGCGGGACACCGCACGTGATGGGTAAAGCACTACTCTCAAAGTCATCTATCTTAACTATCTGAAATCTATCTGTGAGATATGATTTTAGCATTTTAAGTGCGTTTCCCTTGATTCCTACGTTCTCTAACTTATGTAACAACAGTTTATGACTTACAGTATCAAACGCTTTATTAAAATCAATGAATACCCCTATGGCATAATTTTTTTTATCAATGTTTTCTTTTATTTTTGTTGTTAAATCAATAGCAGCAGCAGTGGTGTTTTTTCCAGCTCTAAATCCATATTGACGTTCGGATATAAAATCGAAAGAGTCTAGGTACTTAAGTAAACGATTATGTAGTATTTTTTCTAAAATTTTTGACATAATTGGGAGCACAGAAATTGGCCGATAGTTTCCAGGATCGGTTTTAGGTCCCGATTTGAAGATCGGTGTTACCTTAGCGATCTTTAAAGTGTCTGGAAACTTCCCATTAATAATTAATTTGTTAAAACTTATAGCCAGACTGTCTGAAATTAAGTTTGATATTTTTTTAACGACTTTGGTGCTAATTTTATCTATACCACTACTTGTATTCGGGTCAAGGTCTTTGATGATTTTGATAATTTCATTTGTGTTGCATGGATCTAATGTCGTGAGTTCATGACTGTAAGTGTTCTTTGACGTGAAAACACCCTGTATTGAGCTATTGTGATATTTTCTTGGTATGTTATCTGCAAGTAAAGATCCTATAGTGGAAAAGTATTTGTCGAAGACCTCACAAATTTCTTGTGTATCGATAACATAATTGGAATCAACCAAAAGCTTTGAAGGAGCACAATTTTTTATTATTTTATTGTTAGCTAGGTTATTTATAAGGGACCAAGTTTTTTTAGGGTTATCAATACAATTTGTAAATAGTTTGTAGTAATAAGAATCTTTCGTGGTTTGAATTACTTTGCCAACTTTATCTCTCGTTTCTTTAAATTGTTTTTCTAGTGTCTTGTCTTCCGGATTCTCTTTGTGTTGTATCCATAAGTGGTTTCTTTGGCTGATTCCAGTAATTATGTCACTATTAATCCAATCTTCTTGAGGCGGGTTCAAGAATTTCGTTCTCAATACTTTACTGTCTTTTACATACTGTTTTATTCTTGATTCTAGTTCTCTGTAGTTATTCGACACGTCTTCTAGTCCGTGTGATTCTATGGTTGTATATAGTTTTTCATAATCTGTTGTTTCATATTTCAGACGTATTTTTTTAGGAGCTTTCCATTTGTTAAGTTGTAAATATATTTGCTTGTGATCTGACATGGATGAATTGACAATAGCCATGTTATAATGTTCTCCTTTTAAATTTGTGCTGACGTGATCCAAAATAGATTGTTTTGTATGCGAGTCTCTTGTACAATATGTTTTATTAATTTTATTAAGAATTTTATGGCCGGATTCAGTTATTCTTTGCTTGTACCTTTTTAGAGTTTTATTTCTAGTCAAAAGGTCAATGTTAAAATCTCCAAATACTATTGCTCTCCTCCGTTGTTGCAGCTGAGTATCGTATAAGTCTAAAAATTTTTCAAAATTTGTGTCACCCGGATTGTAGACGACGCCAATATCTAGAGCAAATTTTTCAATATGTATCCAAAGGTAATTATTTCCATCTTGATAAGTTGATTCAATTAAGTTATGTTTTAAATCATTGTGTATGTATGCTGATACTCCTCCTCCTCTACAATCCGTTCTGTAGTTGTAGTAGTGTGTATAGTTAACTATCTGTAGCTGTAGAACTTGATTTTCATTCTGTATCCAAGTTTCTGTAAGTAAAATTATATGTATGGTTGCGGGTATCGATTTTAAAATACATTTAAGTTCATCTAGTTTTCCTTTCTTTCGTATGCTCCGCGCATTTAAATAGAGAAATGATAGGCGTGATTTTGTGGTGATTAGTTGCTGGTAATCACTCACTATTTGATAGGCTATAGTATTGTCGAAGGTATTATTTGTTGTTAGTTGTTGTAGTTTTTTGATGTTTGTTTTATAATAGTCGGTACTCCATTAATATATTTTATAGTTAGGTCACTTTCGCCTGTTTGTGTTCTTCGTGTTAGTTCTTCCTTTATGGCCTGAAAATATTTTTGCTGAGCTGGTGTTTTGTCGGAGTAAATTTTTATGTTATCCGGTAATTTTGCCTTATTGCGGAGTAGTAGCATTGCTGACTCAGGCTTATCAAAACAGACTTTAATTCTGCGTGTTTTACCGGCATTGTACTTGCCGATACGGAAGATTTTATATGGTTTTGGAATACTGTCGCTTATTTTTGAGATTATATTCGAAATATCAAGTTCATCTTTGAGAATTCTTTCTTGAGTGCTTGCGGTGTTTTGCTCTGGTATACCAGCTATGATGGCATTACATTCTCTCTTTTTGCGCTCTTGAACTTCTCGAATAATTTGTTCATTTACACATATCTGTTTCGTCTGAGTTTGGGCGGATAATGGGCTTAATTGTAACTCATTAAAGTTGGTTTCAAGTATATTTATTTTTTCTTCGTTGTTTGATATTTTTGCTTCCACTTGAGTTAACTGGCGCTTAATATTACCATGTTCTGAGGTAATTTTTGATGCGACGGATTTGATATCCTGTATCTGTGAACTAATATCTGCTACATTCGAGGTAATTAAGCTTCTTGTTTGCTCGTGCAAGGCTCTTAGGTCACCCATTTCACTCTTGACCTCGTTGATACTAGTGTTCATTTGGCTCATCATTTCTGAGTTTGAAGCAATATACTTTTCTAAGAGTGAGGAGACGCGCGATAAGTCATTTCTCATTTGTTTTATATCGTCTGAGCATAAGCATTCACGTTCAGGGAGATATTTGCGCTTTCGGTAGGTGATATGGGCCTCACTTAGTTCCTCACTTAATTTGGATAAGTCGGGTTGCGAGCTCGTGCCGGTGACATATGTTGTAGGCGCAGAGCATTTTATTAAAGGTTCTAACGTGGTGGGCGTTTCAGGTGGTGATCTCCTTACACTCATTGTTAATGTTATTAAGTGACTTTATTGTTTGTTAGGATAATATTTGAGTAATTTGTGTAACCTGGTAAGCCGCCAGCGCAGGCGCACCTCTCTGATACGTGAGGAACGACCCGCTTTCGCTCGGTCACAAGCGCCAGTCACTAATTTGCATCAACGGCGAATGCACGCACAATTTTTCTTCCGTAAAATCGCTAATACTCTCGCGAAGTATGTACAAAATACGTATACAACTCACGTAATATTAGATAGGAACCAAACGCAGAGCCACTGTGTGAGCGAGTCAAAAAATAGCGACCGCTCTCGTCCCGCGGGGGTGAGAAGCGTCGTCCCGGTCGCTGCCTGGCGCGGTGTTCACTATCACTTATTTTTAAAGTTATAAGTCACAGGATACAGTTCACACTAGAATGGGTATTATTTGTTTTACTTTATGTATTGAAGTTGAGAAGCACTGAATAAATAGTTTTTGCAAAGATTATGTACACGTCTACTCTGTACGATGGTGAACGGACTTTATAATATTAGTATAGATTAAGTAAAGATTTAACTATTCATTCTGTAAATGCACGCCAATTGGCAGCATACGCAAAACTGTAAAATTGTAATATTTTATTTATACAAATAAATTATTTGATTTAAATCTTACGCACATAATACATTTTGAAATATGGATGTAATAAACATCTCTGAATTATACCCAAACCACCAATAATAGACCTTACAGATGATCGCATATTCTCGACATAGCTGGTTATTTTATAAGTCTCGATGAGCGCCATCTTTTCCTGTCCCCTTCGCTTCCGCAATAAGCACTCACTGCATTTATTTTCTCATTTTTTAAATATGGCTTCCGCACCAGCAGTAATTTCTGTGTCGCGAGTATCTCCTAACGGAAACTAAAAACACTCAGAAACCGTAAAAGCTATTTGTAGATCATACAAGAAGAATATATTTTAAATGCTATTTATAAATGATCTGACTCGATGCTGCTGAATCAGTGACGTAGTGAATGTGACTGCTGTGCATTTGGATCTCGGGTTCGACTCCCAGGTTAGGCAAATTATTGGTTATTACCGTGTTTTCTCTCTATGAATTCTTTGTAGCACCACGGAGTATAGCAAAGCAATAGGCTCGCCCAATGCTATATAGGACCTAGAACTATAGCTGGAAAAATGTAGGTATTTTGTACCTCTGCCTAACCTTTCGGACAAATAGACGTGAGAATAATAATAATAATAATATTCTATCACATACACACAACACCATCTAGCCCAAACTAAGCAGACCTTGTACTATGGGTACTAGACAATGGATAGACATTCATTATATACTTTTTTTTGTAAATACATACATAATATTATACATAGAAATACCAAGACCAAGACAAACATCTATGTTCATGCTCACAAATGTTTGACTTGTGCGGGAATCGAACCCGCGACCTCAGGCGTGGCAGTCGGTTACACTAACCACTATGCACTAGAGGCCGACCGAATGTGTCTGTATATGAAGAATGAATTAAAAAAATGGCTTATTCAACACACTTTTTATAGCATCAACGAATTCTTCGACCTGAATGTCTGAAATCAAAAATTTTCATCCTGATTGTAATTAATTTTTAAATGATATAGCATGGGACATAAATTATTTTATTATAATTTCCCTGTATGTAATTAAATAATAGTGTTTTCCCTTTTTATATTTAATGTAATAATATCAAGCATCCGTCTTTCTTGTGTATTTCTGAATGTTTATAATATTATAGTGTAATTTGATGTCAATGTGTATAGAACTCAACAATAATTATACTGTCAATATTACATTTTATTTTAATTTATATTCGCATGCCAACATTGTTGCAATATGTGAACGAATATTATAATTATGTAAGAACCATAAATGTACCACATTTCTTTTGCAAATAAATTATTCTTCTTTTTATTCTTCTTATTCTTATCTTATGTTACATGCTACGCTTGAAACGTTTCGTCACCTCTGCCAGTGCTTGCAAAACAGAAGCTTTATTTTCAGTCCTATAACAAAACAAAGGGAAAATAACGTACCTATGTGGAAATATTCATACAGTGTGCACAAATAAAAGGCAGACCTTCGACAAACAAATATACGTGTATTCCCACGCATACTACGTCAGTGGTTCTCAAACTATGAGGTCTGTGTTTCAAAAATCTGTGAGTTTCACGACAGTTGTTTTACATGGACCCACGTCTGTATTTATCTTTGGAGATAAACACACAGTTAAATTATCATAGTTGAATGTCTGAATGTGATATGTCTGCGGATCATTGGACTAACATAATGCAGTCATGTCAAGCATTCTATAAGGGCACGCATACAAGGAATTCCAGTGCAATAAGTGCCTAATATAATTAATTACATCAATATATGTATAACCAATTACATTAATTACCTTAGAACTTACTTAATACCTATAGACTTAATAGGTATTAAGTTAATTCTATGGTTATCAATGTAATTAGTTAATTATAATTAATACTACTAATATTATAAATGTGAAAGTTTGTGAGGATGGATAGATAGATCGATGTTTGTTACTCTTTCACGCAAAAACTACCAAACCGATTGGGATGAAACTTGGTATGTAGATAGCTGGAGAGCTGGATTAACACATAGGCATACCTAAGACATGCTATGTTAATATTTGAGTCTTAAATGTTTTGTGCTTTTAATAGCCTGTGGTTTTGTTTTTGTTATTCTCTTTTTTAAATATTGTTTCGCATGTGAGTATGTATCTATTTAAATTTGATTTATTTTTAAACCTAAAATTATAATTGTAACTTTATTTTATCCTTTTTTGATGCATGTACTTGTATGTTTATCTTATTATTTTTTAAATTAGGCATTTTTATAATATACTTTCACATTTAGACGCTGTATTTAACGCATGATGTGGTCTCCTGTAATTGAAGGAGTATACAGACCAAAAACGTCTTGAATTGTTTTTCTTTTGTAATAAGATGTGTACAGCCTTTGTTGGAGATCCTTAAAGAAAATAAATAAATAAATAAACAAGCAGCGATAGCCTAGTGGGAGACCGCTGGACTGCTACGCAGCAGTCTCGAGTTCAATCCCAAGGCGCACATCTCTGACTTTTCGAAGTTATGTGCATAATTATTAAATAGTTAATTATTACTCGTTTTAACGGTGAAGAAAAACATCGTGAGGAAACCTGCATGTCTGAGAGTTCTACATAATAGGAGTTGCCACTTCCTTAAGTCTTGCCTATTTCTCTTGTATCGTTTACTCCCAACTTATTCCTTATGAATGCTCATCGAGTACACTTAGCTGTTTTTCTCCAAAACTCTTTAGGCCTGATCATAGAAATTTCGCTTAGATCCTGGGATATTTACCAAAAAGGAACAGTATATATAATAATATAATATATATATAATAATATAATATAATATAATAATATATAATATATTCTACCACATACACACAACACCATCTAGCCCAAACTAAGCAGAGCTTGGTACTAGACAATGGATAAACATACATATATACTTTTTTTTGTAAATACATATTTATTATACATAGAAACACCCAGACCAAGACAAACACCCATGTTCATGCACACAAATGTTTGACTTGTGCGGGAATCGAACCCGCGACCTCGGGCGTGGCAGTCGGTTACACCAACCATTACGCCATCGAGGTCGACAGTGACAGAAATAGCTCAAGCTCAAAATTAAAAAATAGGTTGTTTTTAATCTTTCGTTTTTCTATGTTCAAGTCTGCAAAGTACAACTTTTTCAATTCATATTGAACTATGTCTTCTTTCTTTTGCTTATGCCCGCGGCTTCACTCGCGTAAACGTAGGTTAGATTAGGTTATGTGACTTACATTTTATTCCTTTTAGCGTCCTAATGGTGAAATACTTTTTAAAATTGGTTGCCTAATTTTTGTGTTAAATTCTTACAAACAAACATGCAAACAAAAAATCAAATCTTTTCTCTTTATAATATTAGTATAGCAAAAAGTCCTTTCAAACACATAAATAATATGATTAAAATATTAGTAACACAAACTTTGAGCACCATAGTACGACATTATAATCGCGTAACCGCGGGACGTAGTCGCCACACGTCATTCTGCCAGTTGTACTAAGGCCGGGCCCACTCGCTTCTGCCTCCCGAGGGAACCGATACTCCACTGTAACGTATAACCGAACAGCGGTTTTGTGTTTTTCAGGGCATGGTCAAACACAGAGATACAAAATAATAGTTATAGTATCAGTATTTTGTACCCATGTGTATAAGCAGCTATAGCCTAGTGGGAAACCGTTGCTGACTTTTTGGTGGTTGACTGCCACGCAGAGGTCGCGAGTTCGATCCCAAGGCGCGCATGTCTGACTTTTCGAAGTTATATGCGTATTAAATTGTTATTGTTGTCGGCCTCGGTGGCGTAGTGGTTAGTGTAACCGACTGCCACGCCTGAGGTCGCGGGTTCGATTCCCGCACAAGTCAAACATTTGTGTGCATGAACATGGATGTTTGTCTTGGTCTGGGTGTTTCTATGTATAATATGTAAGTATTTACAAAAAAAAAAGTATATATGTATGTTTATCCATTGTCTAGTACCCATAGTACAAGCTCTGCTTAGTTTGGGCTAGATGGTGTTGTGTGTATGTGGTAGAATATTATATTATTATATTATATAATTATCGCTCGCTTTAACGGTAAAAGAAAACATCGTAAGAAATCCTGAGTATCTGAGAGTTCTCCATAATGTTTTTGAAGATATGTATGTGAACTCTGCCAAGCCGCACTAGGCCAGCATGGTGGACCATAGCCTAACGCTTCTCACATTGAGAAGAGGCCTGTGCCCTGCAGTGGGACATTTAAATACAGGGTTGATATTATTATATGTGTTCAATGATCATGGCTAGTAAAACACAAAATCGCTGTTCCATTATAAATATTATTAATTACACAGTATGATGTCACACGAGTATATATTATAAGTGACTAGCATATAATTGGTAAATGGTTTTTTTTGTGTCATATATATTATATCTACTGTTAGCAAAACAAATTAAAAAAAAGTTACAGTGCTGTAGGCATGGCCCAAATGCCGGTTCAACACATCGCGCAATAACAGATGAACTCACATAGACACGTGCACACAGTGATTTCGGATCAATTTAGTCAAATATCAATAAACGCCAGTATGTACATGTACTCAGATCTTTGAGCAACGCGACGTGGTTCAAAATTTGCCTTTGTGCTATGTCAACAATGGAAATAACTGTTTAGCAAGCATCCATAGGATATGGTAGTCATTTATGTTTAGGCAGCTCGCAAACCTGTTTACTATCACGAGTGATGGTGAACAAGTTTGCGAGCTGCCTGGGCCACCGAGGCTGTCCCACAAAAGTTATTTACCTAGTAAAAAAATGATTGTGAAACATACTCGGTGGCCCAGCAATAGAGAATGCGAGTCCTATCGGACCAACAAAATATTACTGAGTTTTACTTTACTATCTGGAGTTTTCCTATAGCTGCCCAGAGCTCGGAAGCTGACAATGCAGTGTTAGCGCTTATCGAGAAACACACAAATCCTGCACCTGATCTCTCTTGTATCATTGTATCGAATTGCCATCTCATAGACGCATGAGATTGAGAGAGAATAGGGAGGGCACTCGTTTTTGCGAATACACTTGTGTATTTAAGTCATAAATCTCCTGACCAGTTGGCCGGTCTCTGTTAAGACTGGTTGTTGTAACTAAAACTCGCTCTAGAAGATCTTAGGTATAGTCGATTGAATGCAATAATAGATATTAGGCGTTTTAGTTTAAGTTTCATTTTCGCGTGATGAATTACAAGTAAGTACTTGTAATTGAAAATGAAGCTTAAATGTACTTAGCTATTTGATTTGTGATGACACTCTCTTTACGTCTACGCTTGTGACTTGTATCGTAAGTCGTACACCCTCAACGGACTATGCGCGGCACGTCGTCGCTCATTTAAGTTTTTATTCCGCCAGGAATCCAGGATTTAAGTTCTAAATGAGTGTTATTTTAAACTCGGCTAAAAGCTGTACTGTTCATTTACATTTCCACTTCCTCTCCCTTTATAATAATCACGTTCTTATTGTTGTGTATAGTATTCTTTTGAACAGGGTGGATCAATAGATTGTACAGATGAAATATGTACATGTACTCAGACCTGTAAATCCTCGAAGATGGTGAGAAATACGTGTGTCTTATACGCATAATTGCTAGCTAGCTCAGCTGCTATCGCTATCAGCTATCGGACGTAATTGAAAGTCTCGTGTCGTATACTTAGTTGACACTACATTAGAATAGAAAATACTTATCTATACATTTTGTTAATGTTTATAGTGGAAACGATAGGTATCTACCTATCGTTTCCACTATCTGGTAGAGGTAGCTGCCTACCCGATGGTAGGCAGCTACCTCTACCATCTACCTCTACCTTGAGTAGGTTTACCATCGGGTAAGCTAACTTCGGTATACCAACAACGACGGTAAGTTACTACCATCAGATAAACGGTAATCACTTTTTTAGAACCTGACTTGATTTCCTTGGCAAAACTGAAGCGAAACTAAGGAAAACTGAGCTGCTACGGAACTGTACATTTACACGAAACACATACTTTCTCGAACGTTAAAATTGACATTATGGATTCCAACCCGCTTAAGGCCAGCACTTATAAAAAAGTCCAATGATACTCTGCCACTAGTAGTGATACTAATTTTTGCTAGAAAATATAACCATTATGTTATAGTCAAACAAACAATGCGTCGTCCTCAACCAAAACAATCTAAATCAACTAAACAATAAAAGTAAATTCACAAAACTATGACAGTAGTGAAGAACGGTGAAATGGCAGTTTGGTGCTAAAACACTTGGAAACTGAATAATAATCTGGAACGATTTCACAGTGGAACACATAAATCACATCGGCAACAGTTACTATTGAGTTTTCGAGTTTTTAACGAGCGCGAGTGAAGTTATAAATTGCGATGTAAAAACTTCGGCTATCATCTGTTCCTACTTTTGCAAACAAAGGCTGATAGGTATTTAATAGGTCGGTATATCCTAGTGATAAAGTTGTTCCTGGCATCAATATCCAGCCGCTTTATACCACTGTTTTCAGACAGGCTCATTGGGATCTCGATTTAAGCGTGAAATTTCGACCACACTAGGGTAACCCGACTAAAGAAGTACAGCGGCCCCATAGAGGATCGGTTTCGAGCAACCTTATGTTGTGTTTCTGAAGTGATTAAGGTTGCCAGTTTGTTTATAAAAATCATGGCAAACACGCATATATCTGGTTTGCTGCGTTCGTTAGCGAAGAGACACAACATTGAAAATCCTGCAAAATGAACTTGTATTCATTGTTGAAATATATTGATGGTATTGTTGATATTGACTGCCTCGGTGGTGCAGTTGTGGTAAATGCAACTGCTGTGCATGAGGTCGGGTTGGAATCTTGAGTCGAGCCAGCAAAAAGTTATTGGTTTTATTGCCAAGAACTTCCTAATAGCAGTCTGAAGTTAGCATGTTTGCACATACGCCCTGTACCTCGGCGAGCAAGTTAATCCGTCGTTCCTGCATCTGATCTTATGCGGTCGTGTCTATCTGTTGTGGATTGCCGTCCTATCGGATTATGAGAGATAGGGAATATAGAGTCTACTTGTGTGCGCAAACACAATAATTGTGCATTATAATATCGCCTGCGCAGAAGGTCAAAATTCGGTCTGAAGGACTTTATTATCTTGACGCCACCAATCATTGTCCCATACATTAAAATGAAACAGAATAAAATTAATAGAAAATATATGTTGATATTTGTACCTACATACTTTTCACTAATCCTAAAAAATATTATAAATGCGAATGTGAGTTTGTTTGTTACGCTTTCACGCCTTAACTATGAACCTATCATCACGAAATTTCATGATGATCATCATGAAATTCCGTGACGATCGGCAAGACGCATTACAAAAAAAAAACAATAAAAACCTACAACAACGCGAGCAAAGCCGCGGGTAATTTCTAGTTTTACTTTTAGACAGTGCTAACACCCGTATTCACAAACATGACTGGTTAATTAAAGGAAAAGGCAATCTCTATTCGGAAATTGAATATTTCGAGGCGCTATTAGTTGAAAGTCTATTAGAAAGCTAATCTGAGCACATACGGCTGAATATATTAATTTATTAAGGAACAAATGCTATTGATATGGTTAGCCTACAACAAATTATATTATAGGCAAGGAGAGAGTAACCGACATTGAACCGGCGCTTAAATTGTACCACTTCTATATTTCTACTAAATTGACGCTATTTCTTTACACTGGCAACAGAAAAAGAGGCGACTGTGGAAATGACAGAGTGTTAGTGGCGCCACAGTCGCGTTCTCGATCGGGGAAGGACTGAATATTGACGTATTTAGTATTCCTACTGTTGTGTTTCGCTCAGTGAGTGAGAGTGCCGGAGGCCCAATCACCCCCTTTCACCCATTCCCGCTTCTTCTCCTTCCCACTTCCTTTCCTAAAGGGTCGGCAAAGCGGAATTGATGCCTCTGATGTTGCAGGCGTCCATAGGCTACGGTGACCACTTACCATCAGGTGGGCCGTATGCTTGTTTGCCACCTTAGTTGTATAAAAAAAGAAAAGGCTCCGGTTCAATATAGCTTACTCTCCCCTATCTAGGCTAACTTGCAGGATATCTGTGACTCACCCCGAATTCATAATAGACGTATAATTCATAATAGAGAGAATTACGTTTTAAGAACACAACTCTACTTAAGTATTAATTAATTCTTTTTGCTGTCTTTTTGTGTCTCAATGTGCTTTAAACTGCTATTTATTTTATAAATTATATTCCCGCACGATCGAATATTTTTTGAATCGCGGGGGACTTACAAACATAAAACAACGGACACATAATTTTAGTAAGTATTGAACAACATTTTATATATATAGGGCGGCCTCGATGGGGCGTAGTGGTTAGTGTAACCGACTACCACGCCTGAGGTCACAGGTTCGATTCCCGCACAAGTCAAACATTTGTGTGCATGGACACGGATGTTTATCTTGATCTGGGTGCTTCTATGTATAATATGTATGTATTTACAAAAAAGTATATATGTATGTTTATCCATTTTCTAGTACCCATAGAAGCTCTGCTCAGTTTGAGCTAGATGGTGTAGTGTGTATGTGGTAGAATATTATTTTAAGAAAGTATTTTAGTATTGCACTCATGTATCTAACTTTTTCGTATACTAAAAGCTGTCACAGTTGAATTCACTTCAAAATCCCAGATCTCTGTAACAAGCAGAGCTGCAAATTAATTCAAGTAATTTCTATCCTACATAGCTGGGGAAATAAAACTAGAGTCGAGTGGCGCAAGTTCTGGTAACTGCCCAACTTTGGACGTGGGACTGGCGTTTGTTTTCGTTGTTCTTAAGCAGATTATTATCCATTAATTTGGATGCTAACATTTTGGAGAAATGTTTCAAGTTTAATAGTTTTCGTTGAGATACAGATGTAGGAAGGCAAACAAATTATGAAGCGGGGTAGTTTTCGGATGTAGACAAGTGTTTACCATCCGGTATTGAGTTAAGAATTTGGTATGCGTCTGTGTTTTCAATGTGGAGTTATGTTAATGTCCTGTACTGTAACCTAAAGAAAACGTAAACTTTGAAAATCCCGGTAATAGGTATGGCGTATTTATATGAAAACTATGGTATACATTGCCTCGCTAAAATATAACTTTTCATTACGACATAAGATGCGGTGTATGCAATTTACATAGGATCTCAAGGTCGATTACCGGCCCAGGCAAACTGAGCTTTTCGGTCAAAGAAACTTTATACTTGACAGAAATCTCAGATTTTTTTCAACACTGCAAATAACGTTTCAGAGTCTGATATCAACTGTATTTAAAAAGTGCTAAGATTGACTGAATCACTTTTCCTTTAACATCGTAACTTATCCTTACTAATATTATAAATTCGAAAGTAACTCTGTCTGTATATCTGTCTGTCTGTCTGTTACCTTTTCCCGGCTAAACCACTCAACCGATTTAGATGAAATTTGGTACAGATATAGTTTAAAAGATAAGGAAGAACATAGGCCACTTTTTATTGATGTAGGTACCACGCGGGCGGAGCCGCGCGCAAAAGCTAATAATAATATAAATGCAAATGTGAGTTTGTTTGTGTGTTTGTTACGCTTTCACGCCTTAACTACTCTACCGATCTTTATGACATTTCACATACACGTTGAAAGGGAAAAGGACATAGAGTACCTTTTACCCAGAAAAAAAGTACTGTAACCAACCTAACCTACATTTAAGCGAGCGAATCTGCGGGCAAAATGTAGTATAAGATTAAAGTGGTAATATGCTTTCCCTCTATTACGTACGAAACCTGAAAACATATGTAGTAAAATGTAGGTTTTATATCTACTTTATCTGTAATAATAAAAAATTCTGTTCTTTTTTTTGTAGTTAATGGTATTAATTTAGGCTGTATTAGACGCTCATAATCACTATTGAGGTGATGCTGAAAATCAGCGCTGTATCGCAAACGGTGCGGCATTATGCTGAGCAACATATCTTATTAATTAACAATGCGACGCACATTGAACAAGGACTCCATGAATAAATGTGTATTCTATATTATTTATAATAATGTGTGTAATTAATTAATGTATTATAATGTACTAATTCATATAAATAATAATGTAGGTACATAAGTTTTATTTTTATCAATTTATAAATGCATTTATTACTGTTACACACAAATTTTGTAATAAAATAGTTTTGATTGTGTGTTACAATGCTTCATTAAAATAAAATCTTTCTTTCTTTCTTTCATTGATATTTTTCGCGCTCCAAGAACCAAATCTAAAGCCTGCGCTTGGTACGCATAAGCGCTAACTTAAATTTGACAACTAGCAGGACAGCATGGCTTACTTAACAACGCATATCAAGTTTGCCGTACCGTTTCTATAGTATGTCTTCATATTTCAACGTTCGTGAGGCCAGCCAGATAAGCTGCGGTCTGAATTTCAACTGAGATGGCTATAGTTTTCTACCTTTTGCCTGCAACCAACTCAAAAATACACACCATAATATCAGAAGAGTGAAAAGACAATTGTAAAAATTAAACTACATCTCAGTTTTATTTCTAGGTTATATTTACAAGTGCGTAAATAGAAACACCAATGATTAAATTATGTTCAGGTACTTTGAAATAACTACACTGGAACATTGAGACAACTACCATCTTAGTCTCCCCGTGACCATGGCTACTGAAAAGCAACCGAAACGTCGGGCAAAGTGTAAATTTAAATCTAAATAGTTGTATAATTTAAATAACTTAAATTGAAGTAAACAGTAACTAGTAAAAGTGTTTAACAATAGTAGTTTAAAGTTTCAAAATTATGTAATAATACTATTTTATAACAAATAAACAATGCGATAAAGTTTGTTTAATTTCAATATTTACAAATATATTTTACCAATTTTCATCCGTCCTTCGTTCAGTGGTTTACGAGTGATTCAGTAACAAACAGAAATACATTTACAATATGTATTAATAATAATACTATTACACCCATAATAGGTATTGTAAATGTGGTCTGGTATTCGACGGAATACCTGACATAATTAAAAATCTTTTGCGCTTGGCTACCGGTGTGCCACTTCGACTGACTAGGTTTATAAGAATAGAAAAGCATTTCTTTTGTAAATATAAGGTGTTGAAATTAATTTACCATATACAATATTCGTAAGATTGAAAACAACAAGTAGGTTAATGAGTCGCGTTTCCAAGTATCCTTTAGAAACGACCATTCAAAGAAAGGAAACAAGACTCTTGAGTAGCTCTCATGATATTTTAAATCGGCTTACTAATTAAATAATTATAAACATAATTTAGCGAGGCAAATTTACCGTTCTCGTCTAATCAAAGGCAAAATTTTATATGCCTTTTTATACTTTATGAATATATTTTCTTTACACACACATACACAATATAAATCGCAACAAAATTAAAGGAGTTTAAGTGCAAACCTAATCCTAACTTCCTAACTTATATTATAAATGCGAATGTGAGTTTGTTTGTTTGTTTCTTACGCTTTCACGTCTTAACTACTACATCGATCATCATGAAATTTCGCATACACGTTTTCAGAATTACAACATAGGACGTAGGGTAACCTTCATCCAGAAAAATCAAATTGGCGGGTATTTCTTATCTTATGTGGGGGCCAGTCAGTTCAGACCGGCGACACTTCGACCCAGTGGGATCTTTTGTGTCGACACTCTCCCAATAACGACTGCGATAGATGTTCATGGCAGCCGGGACCAACGGCTTAACGTGCTTTCCGAGGCACGGAGCAGGCGATAATTGTCAATCAATACGCACATAATTTCGAAAAGTCATATAACTTCCGAAAGTCAGAGGTGCGTGACGTGGGTTCGAACCCGAGACCCTCTGCATTGCAGTCTGTTGGTCTCCCCACTGAGCTATCGCTGCTCAAAAAAAAAAAAAAATAATTGGCGGGTAAAATCTAGTATTATTATAAATGCGAATGTGAGTTTGTTTGTTACGCTTTCACGTCTTAACTACAAGACTGATCTTCGTGAAATTTCCCATACACATTGTCAGGTGTACCTACCTACCGAAAAAATCATAGGGTACCTTTCACCCAGAAAAATTACTCGAGGAATAGAAAAAGTATTGACATAACCTAACCTAAGAAAGAATCTTGTATGTTATATTAGCGTCAACATAAGACACTACTAAGCATACGTAACGGGTATTAACGCGATCATGCAAAAGATTCTTCTACCTCACAAACAGAGACATGACATCGCAAAACCAGTCAGCTTGTGACCATGGCCGATGTAACCTGGTCGAAACGTCAATCATAAAAAAAGGGTTAACATTATGCATGATCGCGTTAATACCCGTTACGTATTATATATTATATAATCTGATTATTATGCACATAATGTATAGAGTGTTTCTCTCATTAATGTCTAATTAACACCGTATCTAATACAACTACCACACTTAACTCCTCCGCAACACAAACTAAACAATTGCAACCAGTTGTAATTCTTTTAAAACAACATCAAAACAGCACAGAGCACAAACAAGGGGCATAATAAGCGGATTTCCTAACACGTCCGCAAACTGGAAAATACGAAGCTCCTAAGAGAATGCAAGAAACAAAAGCAAGCCTGCAAGACGAAAGCAAGAGCTCCCAATCCATTTCCGAAACAAACGAGCGACACTGCGAACAAACAAGTCATTAGCTTTACACTTATTCTTGCTCTTATTTAGCTTTTGCCCGCAGCTACGCCTTAGTAGGGAAGCGCCTTGAGTTCTTTGTAGATTCAGTCGTTGTGCGTTTTGCTATAAAATTTTATGCAGGCGCTATTCTGTGTGTAGTTCTCTGTTCTTGGGTAGTAAATGAAGTTTTAACGCAATTAGTTGAGTCTGTATACGACCTTAAATTATTTTGTCTGGCGACAACAATGTATAAAGAGTATAATAAGAGCGAATTAAGTAGAAGTTTTAGTACGACAAGTATTTTCTACCTAGCCCTGTAGAAAGACCACGTAAGACTGTTTGACTGCACGAATGGTGTAGTAGTTTAAGGAGTTGCCTCGCTACTGCTACTTCGCAGAGTGTTGCGGGTTCGAATCCCACAATGGGACAAAAATTTACGTATCGCTTTATAGAGACTATATTACCATTCTTTATGGTCCCATGAATGAAGTAATCCACCGATGTGTAAAGGACATCATTAAAATGTATTAAAAATTTAAAGCAGGTTAGTAAAGTGATATTGTTATTAACACAATTCTGTTTATTTTGTTATGGCAATTTATACTGTTTGCCGATTTAATACAATACTTTAGTACGGGTTTAAATAATATATGTATGAAGGCACTGATGACCTCTTTTGCCGCTACGCCGAGTTCGAATTGTACACGTGACAAAAAATTGTGTAATCCACAAATGGTTGTTCCGAGTCTAGATATTTCTGGTTTCCGTTGTTTAAATGTTTGTATAGGCGCGACACAGGTATTATATAATCGTACAGGAGCAGTCTTTTAAAAAAATACAAAGATGTAGTACTTATAGCTAGAGGCACGTTCGACTGTTCATAGAGGACTATTAGTGCCTACACTTATACATGGAAGTGAAAGTTTGGTATGGCAAAAGAAGCATGAGAGCAGAATAAAGGCTATAGAAATGAGAGCGCTGAGAAACATACGTGACTCTGAAAGATAGAATAAGGAATAGTGTGATTAGAGAGAGATGCGGCATGAAAGTGGTTATAGTGAGGAGAATATAAAAGGGTATGTTTAGCTGGTTTGGGCATGTAGAAAGAATGGACGAGAAAAACTGACTAAGAAAGTCTATAAGGCTAGTGTGAATGGAACAGTCGCAAGAAAAGACCTAGGCGAACGTTTCTAGATCAGATCGGAGACGTTCTGGATAAAGGCAGGTTAAGAGCACCTTAAACTAGCGAGCGTGTATATAGGAATGTTATGAAAGGGAATGAAGCCAGAGAAGTATGTTAGGATCGTAGCAAATGGAAATCCGTAGTCCCTGCCCACCCTTCTGGGAAACAGGCGTGAATAACACAATATAACTATAAGGCTAGAATAACACAAGAAAACAACTGATACCCTACTTTCAAAAGATTTATTAAGACAGCGGTGACACAGCGGTTGTATATGCGACAGCTGTGCGTGAGGTCTTGGGTTCGATTCCCAGATCGAGTACTGTATTTGTTATATGTACTTGTTGATAGCACAGGTTTATGACTTTACGATAATTTCAATCCCTGACGTAGGACTATGAAAAGATCAGTTAGCAAAGCGTCGAAACGGTTTGTCGTGCTCGAAGGTTCAGCTACTGCTTGAATTGTCTTTTTCTTCAAATTAGTTTATTTGCCAGAATGTAGTACAAAAAAATTAATGTAAACAGTTACAATAATGGTTCTGTACATTTTGTTCAGTATCCACATATAGTCTTGAGTGTTCTATAGACAGCAATAGACTTGCCTTCAATTACGTAGTGGACAAAAATATGGATGGCGAAATATGTTTGTAATACGCCTACGGCTAAACCTACCCTAGTAAGTTGTATTACTAGGGTAGGTTTAGGCGTAGGCGTATACCCATTAGGAGATATATTTTTTACTAGATCTTTTTCCGCAGCTTCGCTCGCTTCAATCCAGATTTTGTCGATACATTTCTATCCCTCGGGAACAGTGACTTTTTTGGATGAACCCTATATCCTTTTCTATACCCTTGGCAATGTATATGCAATTTCATGGTGTTCAGTCAAGTAGTAAAGGCGTGCAAACTTAACAAACAAACTCATATTCGCATTTATAATATTAGGCAGGATTAGGATTGTTGGTACACGGGAAGCATGATGCAATAATATTTGATATTGCACTATGTACATTACAATGACGCGGCGCTTGTCGCGCCAGTCAGTCACTTCCCTCCCGTGAATGTAACAATCTTTACTGATCATAAACCATGGATATACGCTTTTACCAAAATGAATAGTGATAAATAAATTCCAAGAAGAGCTAGACAACTTATGTGTATAAACGAGTTCACGAGCGATATACAACATATTAACGGCTCAGAAAATACAGTAGTGGATGCGTTATCGCGTATTGAGTCTATATTGTGTCCCACGAGCATAGATGACGGCAAATTAGCCCGCGCGCAGGACGCAGAGCATTGGGTTTGAGCGGCATTCCTTAGGCCAAAAAGGATGGTTAGGATTATAGATTTACTAAGTGATATCGTGTACAAATGCAAAATTTAGAACCCGTTTATTATGGAAACAGTCATTAATAGATCTAGTTTGATTCTAAGTCACACAGCACTTAGCGGAGGTACGAGTTTATTCAAGATTAATAGTACGCTAACGGAAAACGGGCGAAGTTAGCTTGCCAGTTAAAATAACAGCTAGTTCCCAAGATGCTTAATGTGTGAACTAGATAGAGATTTACATATATTAACCACGTGACGCCTTTGAGTTTAGTCCTTAGTGATTTCTAGTTGTCTCCTTAGTCTTAAGCTAATGCCTGGCCCATATTCCCGGCGGAGTAGAATATATGCTTAGATGTCGTTTTGGTTTTAGTTTTATAATATAGTAGAAAGGTATTGCCGTCTACCGGGAACAGTTCTAGACGCTGTGTTGATTCGCAGTGTATCTTATTATTATTATTTTATATTAGTAAGAAAATCCAATCCTTACTAATATTATAAATTCGAAAGTAACTCTGTCTGTCTATCTGTCTGTCTGTCTGTCTGTCTGTTATCTTTTCACGGCTAAACCACTCAACCGATTTAGATGAAATTTGGTACAGATATACTTTAAAACCTGGGGAAGGATATAGGCTACTTTTTATTGATGCAGGTACCACGCGGGCGGAGCCGCGCGCAAAAGCTAGTAACACTATATAAAGCAAAAACAAAAATTATTTATAGAATAAGATACTTGATCTTTTAACCGACTTCAAAAAAAGGAGGAGGTACTCAATTCATCTGTATGTTTTTTTTTTATGTTTGTTACCTCGTTACGTTCGACTGGGTGAACCGATTTTGATGATTATTTTTTTATTTGAAAGTTGGTACTTCCCGTGTGGTCCCATTTAATTTTGATCAAGATTTGACCATTCGTTTTCGAGTTATCCTTAATAATGCGTATTTGGCTACATTAATGATGTTCTCATATTTGGCAAGGTTCACTAAAAACCGAGAAATAAACAAAATTTTAACAAAAAAGAATACCGACTTCAAGAAAGAATATTCTAAAACTTACAATGCACTAAAAAGTTAATAAATAATTTCATATTCTTGTGAATAATTAAATTATTGTTATTATTGGAGTCGGTGTCAGCCAAGGTAGGTTTGTAACTAATTAAACATGAGATGTTTTACTATAATCATAACATAACATTGGCATGCACAATTACACACATAGACGCAGCACGCGGCGCGGGCGGCTGACACCGACTCCAAAAATAACAATAATTTAATGATTCACAAGAATATGCAATTATTATTAACTTTTTAGTGCATTTTAAGTTTTAGAATATTCTTTATTGAAGTAGGTTTTCTTTTTTGTTAAAATTTTGTTTATGTTTTAATTATTTGTTTGAATATATTTATGAAATTCTATAAAACCTAATTGACTACTCGTAACAGAAAAATAAGTTGAGTAGTAACAGATAAAAGCAAAATGCAGATGATTTATTGGCGCTTTTAAAAAGTAGCCGTCAGTTTCTTGTAGGTATTTTCTCCTTATTCCTGAACGAACTCAGCTAAATGTTACTTCTGTAAAGTCACTAACTTTGGCGATCATTAGATATTCTATTTCTCTTTTTCTATTTTAAAACCGCAATAACCGTAATCTAGACACAATGAAAAAACCAAAATCTTATAATAATAATAATAATAATCTTTATTTGCTAGAAACACGGTTACAAAGATGTTTAAATAATAAAATATGCACAGCATGTGTCATCGTATGAACAGTATGCAAAATTAATATTTAAGATTAACAATATGTGAATATTAGATAACATTAAGATAACAATAATACTGTACGAAATAAAATAAATATTGTCCTTAATTAATTAGCATCGTCAATTTATGTCATGAATTAAATTATATTGAATAAGGAATTATAAAATTGTATTAAATTATAATGAAAACATATAATATCATGAGAGCCAAGCTTTGACGATGAGACCAATTTATATTGCATATTACTAGTAAGTATTCTTGTTAATCTTCAGCTAAGCTAAACATTAGGTAGGAGTACCCACTCCAAATGTTTAGCTTAGCTGGAGATTCACGTTAGTAGTGCAAAAGGTGGGATTCAAACCAGCTTGAACGCAATTCATTTTTGTCTTTATCTTTGGTTACAAACCCACTTAGACTGTAAATGGAACAGTCGCAAGAGGAAAACCTAGGCGAACATTTCTCGATCAAATCGGAGGCGTTCAGGACAAAGGCCAGGTTAAGAGTTCCTTGAACCGACGGGCGTATATGAGGAATGTGATGAAAGTGAATGAAGCCAGAGAAGTGTGTCAGGATCGTAGCAAATGGAAATCCGTAGTCGTTTCCTACCCCTCTGGGAAACAGGCGTGAATCTATGTATGTATGTATGTACAAACCCACTTAGACTAAGACGCCATAGGAAAACTTTTCGTTTTTCTTCAAAGACGTAAACATGAGACCAACCACTTAAACACCAACACAGTTTTGAAATAGCGTCAGCTTACATAAAATGTATGCAGAATTGTTCGTGTCTGTACGAAGCAATTGTCACTAGTCTTGAGATGTTACGTCAAGCATAGATATCCGATACGTCAAGCGTAGATACCATATCTAACACTAGTACCTATTTGCCTGCAACAGATGTGCTCTGTGCTAAAGGAAAATAAACTTTAGCCTTCTTTAAATAGCGGCTAAAGTGCTTTGCTGTGAAGAAGTTGAACAAATTTCGAGATATAGGTTTAAGGTATGTGACAATACTGTAAATATGTATATCAGTTATTGAAACAATTCGGAAGCCTTAAGGATATGTCTATGTCACATAGTTATTGGAAAGGTCATGGTTTAATATTATTCATTCTCAGAAATCAACTATTGAATCAAGCGACTGAGTAACAACCTTCATCCTACAGATTATTCAGAATACCCTCAGAAGAGCAGAACGGTAATACATTCATCAAATTATCTTAATATATTAAATGATAAACTTATTGTCTAACTGATATATCAACGCACAGCCTAAACTCCTCGTTCTAGATTGAGAGGACTTGATATTTTGCACAGAGGTTTCTTATACAAATAAGGTGAGCACTAAAAATACTATTTTATTAATTCCAACCCAAAATGGTTGAAAATGTGTTTAAAGTTTGATATATCTATCAATCAGGAAGTTCAAAATTTTGCACATTTTCCTAGACATTGATATTATTCTCCATAAAATGGATTTGTAAATAACACCTCTAAGGTTCCACCTCTCAAAGGTAACCAGCTTTTTTATATAACAGCATTCAAGCCATTGAGAATATAGGTGAGCCTATGTATGTATTTTTATAAATGGTATACGGCCAATTAAGGTTCTATTTTCTTACAGCTAGCTAAGCACTCGCAGCAAACACATTAAGAACAAGTAACAGGCTACTCAGTCGTAACGGCCGTCGAGTTTCACTCAAACAAACAAAACACAAAGAAAATTTAAAAACAAATTGCTACCGAGTAGAAGGAGTTTTTCCCGTTTTTCTGATATTAAAAGTAAGCGCGCTGGAGGTCCGGAGGCACCGTTTATATTAATCCTAAATGCATAGTCTCCACCGCTTTTATATTTTCAATTTATCGTAGAAGCGCTTCGCTTCGCAGGTTAGGAGTGAGATTGGATGATTTTTTTTCTGTCTCGCTTTTGTTGGGGTTTTGTAAACCAATATTATGAGCTGTTAGGCAATGTGAGTCGGTGTCTTTTCAATAGAATTGCATCGAAGTTTGTATTTGATTGCTGACTCTTAATGTATATTGCATATTACGGACAATTATTGCCTATTCAATTATACTATGCATGGACTTCCAAAGGGGCAGGGACTTATTACCATGTATGCCTGCGACAAAACTGGCATGCCTTCTTGTTATATTCAATAATTTATCTCCCATCACACTTTTTATACAAGCTCATCATGCTCTATAGTTTTAGTTTTACTTTAGAGTTTTTTTTATACATACCACCACTTACTCTGACATTTTGAAGTCATGAGCATATTGAACAGTTAATAACAGTTAATCTCGTTTTAACAATAAACGAGAGCATCGCGAGGAAACCTGCCTGTAAGTTCTCTATAAAGTTCCCTATGAGAAGTGGAGTTTGCCAATCCGCCAACGTGGTGGTTATATGACCTTACACTGGAAGAAAGCTCATGCCCAACTGCAAAACTGCAATACCAAAACTGGTAGTAAACATCACACAACCTGCCTGATAGTAAGCGGTTACCATACTAGAGGTATCATTTGCGCGTTGGTGATCTTAAAGAATAAAAGTCAAACATGATATAAAAGGACCTCATAAATCATAATGTAAAAAAAGGAATAACATTATGAATTACTAGATGTGCCCGCGGTTTCACCTGCGTTTATAGTTACTGCACCTCTCCCGTGGGTCGTAGCGTGATGTTATATAGCCTATAGCCTTCCTCGATCAATAGGCTATCCAACACTAAAATAATTTTTCAATTCGAACCAGTAGTTCCTGAGATTAGCGTGTTGAAACAAACAAAAACAAAATCTTCAGCTTTATTATATTAGTATGGATGAGGACGCCTGGCAAAACTCAATAACAGCGTTACTACATTTAAACCGGCTTTTTGTAATGGAGTGGTACTTATCCTAGCGCGTTCATTGTTACCATCACCAAATAACTGGAGAAAGCAGTTCTTAATCCCTCTTTAAAAATGACAACTCCGGCACTAGTAATAATTCCCTGGTCGCGAGACTTTACAGCCATTCAAACAACAAACATAACGAAAACCCAGACTCGAAACAACTATTAGTGGATCACATGCGGATCGCACCTAACAAATAGCAGCGATAGCTCAGTGGGGAGACCAACAGACTGCAATGCAGAAGGTCTCGGGTTCGAACCCACGTCGCGCACCTCTGACTTTCGTAAGTTATATGACTTTTCGAAATTATGTACATATTGATTGACAATTATCGCCTGCTCCGTGCCTCGGAGAGCAAGATAAGCCGTCGGTCCCGGCTGCCATGAACATCTATGGCAGTCGTTATTGGGAAGTCAGTGCCCTCTAATATCCTGAAACTGGTATAGCTTTAGGGTATCGTTCACCTTCGGGTTGCGGAGGTCAGATGGCAGTCGCTCCGTGTAAAAACTGATATCCAGTCAAATCCGGTTAGACTAAAAAGCCGACCCCAAGTGACTTGGGAATAATAAAAGCTAGGGAGAAGATGCGAATCGCACCTACAACAGTCGACGCAGTGGCAGTGGTGAGACGATCACTTAAGGCACTATGCTGGCCATGCAGTCAAATTAAAAAAGAGACAGCTCTCGTACCATACATTTAATACGAGAGCAGTCAATTTTCTGTCTGACGTCCAACGGATTAAACAGCTTAAGCCCGTATTTGGATGATACAAATTGATCTGCATTCAGTTAAGTTTTTGTTCGGCTTTTAGTAAATTGAAATAAATGATTCATGCATGTAATAAATGTGTTTCAGTCTGAGTATTGGATACAAATTATTTAATAAAAGATTCATGATTGCAATTATCGTAAAATATTACAATCAAACTTTCAATTTGGAAATAAACAATCTTAATTAATGCAATTATACCTGAATATAATTTTTGATATTGGTAATATATTCAACTTCTAATATAAACATACTGTATAGACTTAAAATATGATCACTCTTTACTGTTACATATACGTGTACAAACTATGCTTACCAGCTACATACGCTAGCTACGGATAGTACAAATGCAAGGTACAGATGCGAGCAACAGATGCTAGCTACGAAAACGAACTACGGACGTGAGGTATAGATTTTAACTGCAGATGCTTGCACCTACAGTGTTGTACCTTGCTTGTTCGCTACGAATGAGAGCTACGAATGCGACATTCCAGCTACACATGAGAGCTACAATCCAAACAATCCGCTTACATCTTAGCTTTGATGGCAACACGACTTCCCTAGCGATCAAGGTAAGCAGTGGCTACCTCACACATTCCAAACTAAATATAAATAAAATCAAATCCTAAGTTAGGCACTCTGATAGCTGGCTATATATGCATCTCCACCCAAAAAGCAATATCGACTTGAATACCGATTAGCCAGACTCCTAAATCCAGACTACTTTCAACCTCCTGTCAATATCGCCTAAAGAAAAAAAATCTCGCAATACTTATCCAATAATCGGCCGTTCCGCCATAATTGCCCATAGAAGTGTAAAACACAACAGTATATATCCGATAGCGGCGGACATGTTTGACGTTTAATTTCAGTGTTATTGCGAGTGGCAGTGGTCAGTTCGCAATAATTTTAGTCTTGTAACAGCAAACAGAAGTCAGCTCACCAATCTGGGAGTATACGAGCTTTATTTATGCTCGGGTGCGCTTATGTATCATTACAACCAAAGGTTTAAATCAAAGATGAAAGACGTTTCTGGATGTTGTCATAAGACTTCATACAATTTGTAAACGTATTATTATGAAGATTATTATTATTAAAAGATTATTATTAAGACACACAATAAGAAAGTATTATCACGGACACTAACATAAAAAATTTAACACTATCGATTTTTATTTGATGTGTGAATGAATACCCTCTTCTTAGTGTGGAAAATATTGCGTGCGAAAAGTACGGTGAGAATATATATATTATTTAAATAATAGGTTACGATAGTCTGTCTCAGGTATGACATTGAAAAAAGATGCGCAAGTGGCTATTACTGCAGTAACAAAATCCATGAAATGACTGAGACAATAATAGTACATATATATATATATCAACTCTGTTTAATAAACTATCCAACTTATGGGCTCCGGGATCCTCACAGAACGAACTGACCGTAGCCAAAAACTCCAGACTTATGTGGGTTAGAGAATTTCAAACATGATCGAGAACATGACGAAGCATGCTTAGACATGCAAGATTACTCACGATGTTTTGGATGCAGTCTAACATAGTTAAAAAAGAAATTATGCTATCATACCTCATTTCCCATTTAGCCGCCGTATGTTTTCACTTAATGCTGGAACAATTTGTGGCGAGCGCAGTTTTCTGTAAACAAACGCTTTAACGCTCCACTTCATTCGGCACAGCATTGACATTGTTTTTGTTCCGTGCACCAGCACTCGCTGCTTCCCCCTAACGTCAATATCAACCGTCCGCGGGCTCTTTAAATGTCACTTGCAGATATATAGATGATGAATAATCACATTTAAAAGGTAGGCCATAGAAGAATAATCCATTAGAAATGGAGCAATCCGAGGATCCTAAATGAGGCAGTATTAATTAGGGCCATCTAAAAAATCTCTTTGAGTTTTGTTGCAAATCGTTATTTGCAAAAAAAAATAGACTTTTAAAGAAAGAAAGTGAATGCTACAAATCACATTTAAGATTACTAGATCAAGGATTTGCAAATGCTTGATATGCACATTATAATAAACGATCATTTTCCCGCGGCTGCGCTCGCTCGGGAACAGTCCTTTTTTGGTGCATGAAAAGTACCGTATGTTCTTTTCTGTATCCCTGACGAAATTTCATGATGGTCGGTTGGGTAGTAAAGGCGGACAAACTCGAATTCACATTTATAATCTTACTTACCGAAAATATGATTAAAATATTTTAAAAAAGCTATACAATTTTTTCTACTCAGCATGTTTTTGCATTTGATTGATGATTTTTTTGAGCCCAATCTCATAAAAGACCCTTAGAAGCTCACTGAAAGAATCACATAGATTATAGAGCCTTTCATAGATTACTACCTGCTTCTTCTACTATCATCACCTAAAACCGACTAAGAAACGAAAACTAATTAAGATATTGTTCCCAGTATCGTGTTCTAAATCAAGCAAAAACGGACATATTCTATCAGGATAACAGCAAGGGAAATTGAGAAATAGCGAAAAAGTATAAGGGCACTTGTTCATTTGACGAGTTTTTATCGTATGACAAACGATGTCAAACCGTATCTTAGGTTAGTTTTTGCTGAACGATAGAGGGTATCAAAGTAGATCGTTAGTCTTTTAAGAAATAATAGATGTTTGTTCTCATTCCATCATTACTAAAACCCAGTATGATCGGTATCAACGCGAATCAAACCGTTATTGACTTCCTCATTTGGATGTAAATTCCACTCACAATGCTGCCACTGCGTTTATAAGCTGTCGCCATCTGTAGTAACCGTCGAAAATGGCCAAGCTTTGATACGTCTTGTAATGTCCCTATGAAAATTGAATTGTCTTGGAATCTGCAATGATAAAACAGTTGAAAAGAAATTCCAATTTACTTCTTAACAAAGCAGAGAAATTGTTAACCTGTTGATATTGCTAACTAATTGTTCAAGATTTTCAAGCACTCCTATACTATATTGTACTCGTGGTAACAATGGGTGAAAACTGTACTTATAATCCAACATACGAATTTCGATCAACTTGTTAGCACTAATTATAAATTTTATATAACTGAATATTCGAATTATAACTGAATATTCGAATTATAACTGAATATTCGAATTATAACTGAATATTCGAATTATAACTGAATATTCGAAAACGATTAATTCGGTATTCCTATTCTTCATGCACCGATAAACAATAATATTTTTTATTAAATCCTTTTCGCTGTATTTCAAGTCTGTAAACTACATAATAAATTAACGTGAATGACTATATCTGTTCGCAATAAATTCAAAAACTAGGTACTAAACAGATTTTCATGCGGTGTTCACCAATAGACAGAGTGATTCATTAGGAAGGTGTGTGTGTATAATTTGTAAAGGTTTTGTACTACCCGTGCGAAGCCGGGCGGGTCGCTAATGATGAATAAATCCGAATTAATCAATTAATCATCCTTCCATGTCTTTCTATTCTATGTCATCACTTTGACTTCTTGTTACGACATGATTTTTAATTTTTCCTGCACCTGATTTATGTTAGTTCTCTTTGGTCTACCCCTTTCTCTTATTTCCTCAATTATCCCTTCGAAGTTAGTGTTTATAAAGTTGTCATGCCGTATCAAGTGTCCTAACATTTTGGAATGATTATCAATACTTGATTGATTCCCTCGAATCAGCAGTAGTAGTAGTAATCGAAATTTTATTCGATAGTTGCAAATCGTTTGTACATAGTCATATTTGTTAACAATGACTGGACGGCACATGAAAATGTTTATTTTATTTCTCTCCTTTGTACCATGGATACTTTAAGCAATGGATGCTGCGAGCTTATTTATTTACCAACGGCTTATTTATTTAACGGTAACACCAAACAGTGCCTTTACAACTATTTGACGCAAGCTTTATAAACATAACCTATATAAATACAAGTTAACTGTTCAATATTTTATCAAGCATAAAATACATTGTTTTCATTCGACAAAATACACAAATGGATCTACTCATATTATTTGGCTGCCATGATGACAAAGAGGCGGTAAGTGCGACTGATATGCATAAGACTCTACGGTAATAAGAATTTGATTTCCGCATAGATACTGGCGACAAATTTTGCATCGTGGAGTCATGGAATCAGTCCTCTAATAAGTGGGATCTGATATTATAGTTTACGAAATGCATCATACCTGTGCCTACTCGGGAGACTTGGGGACACCTATTGGTAGAGTAGATTTGTGAGACTATGCATATATATTTATAATAATAATAATAATAATAATAATATATTTATTTGCTTAAAACATGGTATACAAAGATGTTATGTTACAATATAGTTCTAACATGTTTGGCTAAAAAGCATGCAAAAAATTGTGAACATTACGAACTATAATTTATGCTCAAGAAATTCCTTAATACTATAAAAATTATTTTGATTCAGCCATTCGTATAGTTTAATTTTAAGCAGTCTGCAATTTAAAGTCTTTAGATGCACTGGTAATTTATTATAAATTCGTACAGACATAGCCAGGCAGCTCTTATTATATTTTGTCAATCGAGGGATCACACCTAGAACAAGTCTATGTTTATCACGTCGATTGCGAGAACTTACATCTTCGGCTGTTTTGAACATGTCTTTATGTTTACGTACAAACATACACACTTCGTATACATATAATGACGGAAGCGGTAACAAGCCAAGCCTTTTGAAAATAGGTTGACATGATTCGTCAGGTGCAATCCCGTATATGGCCCGTATACATTTCTTTTGTGCCTTAAATGCTCTATCATGGTCGGTGCTATTCCCCCACATAGTAAGTCCATAACGGAGCGAGGACTCCACGTATGCACGGTACGTCATAATTGCTGTTTTTATATTTCAGGGGTCTAATAACAAAGGCGGCAAAGTCCAGTTGAAGAAGAGGGGACTTTGCCGCCTTTGTTATTAGACCCCTGATTTGTAAGGTTGTTAATCTGTCTAAGGGCGTATACAAATTTATTTATTTTAGTGCATACATTATCAATCTGCGCTTTCCAGTCTATGTATTCGTCTATGAATACACCTAGAAACTTCGTATGTGGTACTTGGGTAATTTTAGTTATGTTCATTTATATAATAAAGTTAATAAATCTGAAAAGTTTGTTTGTTTTATTGTTTGAACACGCTTATTTCTGGTAATAACAGTCATATTTAAAAATCCTTTTGCATATGTCGCCGGCAATTCGTATGATTCCGCGTTTTTCAAACGGCGTCGTCCGTTTAAAAACGCTCGCTGTTTTAAAATATGCCAAAGGCAAAATGTAAATTGCCTTGTCACTTTATAATATGCCACAACATTTGATATACAATTCAACAGCATAACGAGCACCTATACGCCTCAAATCACTGCATTCCGTCTCGGAAGGGTTAGGTTATGTTAGGTTCCCTCTTAAATCTACCCAAAAATAGGAGGCTCCGTCGACGGTCACCCTACTATAACAATCAACGAGCGTTTTTAAACGGACGACGCCGTTTGTAAAACGCGGAATCATCACGACGCCGTTTGTAAAACGCGGAATCATACAAATTGCCTGCGACACATATATGACAACCCTATTCTTAAGGAAGGTAGCCTATATAACATCACACTACGCGCCACGGGAATAGAACTGTAATCTTAGCGTGGATGAAATCGCGGTGGACTGCTAGTATTCAATATTTCTTGAGCAAGTAGTAGAGTATATTGTAATTATTATTTAAATTTACATTAGGTTAATTGGTGGACACGCAAGCCAAGTGTAAATTGAATCGCGTTAATTAGATGCATCAATACTGATGGTGATACATACATCATTAATTACATATTTATAAATGTATACATACATAGCATCGATAGCCTAGTCGACAACCGTTGGACTGCCACGCAGATGTCTCGAGTTCGAACCCAAGGCGCGCATCTCTGACTTTTCGAAGTTATATGCGTATTAAATAATTAATTATCGCTTGCTTTAACGGTAAAGGAATACATCGTGAGGAAACCTGCATGTCTGAGAGTTCTCCATAATGTTTTTGAAGATATGTGAAGTCTGCCAATCCGCACTAGGCCAGCGTGATGGACTATGGCCTAACCCTTCTCACAGTGAGAAGAGGCCCGTGCCCAGCAGTAGGACAGTTTAATACAGGGCTGATATTATATATAGCCTTACATTTATACCCCTAAAGAGGTAGGGATGATATTACACACACATTTATTCAACTATAGTTTTTAGGCTATTGCTGTTCTAGGCATAGTTTTAGACTCCGTGAAGCTGAGAACTTCATGACAAACAATATAGTAACTCTTTTCTCGACCCAGGAAACGATCCTCAGACTTACTCCTATGTCGCGTGGGACTTCAAACATTTAATCAATGGACAAAAAGAGCAACCCGACTCGACGCAGTATTTCAGGATCACAGAACTTTTGCCCGTGTAAGGATTGAACCAACACTCGACGCAGTCGTTGTAGCACTTTAATAACTACATCTGTGCTGTCAGCAGCTGTTGCTTGAACTGAAAAAGGAATTCGTTATACACAGCAGTCGCATTCAATACCGCGGCACCTAAACAGCCACAGTGTAACTCGTATGCGTATAATAATCTCCTCCAGACCGAATTTCATTCACGGCGGCCAATCTTAACGGCGACTGGCCTATCTGCGCAGAAGAAATTATAGTGCACAAGCGTGTGCGCAAACACAAGTGCACTATCAGTTCCCTAACTCTCATGATCCGATGGGACGGTAATCCGACACAACCGGAGAGAGATCAGGCATAGGACCAACGGCTTTATGTGCTTTCCGAGGCACGGGGCTGTCTAACACCGCCAACTTCCTAACTCCGGGCTCGTATTGAGATGTCTTAACAGAAAACCCAATAACTTTTTATTGGCCCGACCCGCGATTCGAACCCGAGACCTCATGCACAACAGTCGCATAAAAGGCTAGCATCCATCAACATTTTCATTTTTTCAAATCATTTATTGTATTGCGAACATAGGTTTACAGTTACGATGTTAACATTTAACGTCTTGGTACTCTCTACCTTCAGGCATGCAAATTTAAATAGTCTTACTTAACTACAACAGAATGATTGAAATGTGAAGGTTATTAGATTGTTCATTGTTGTGTTTATGAGGCAGGATCTTGCAAAGCTTGGTTGGTAAAGAAACGGTACTGTATTCTAAGATTGTTGGTTGAAAATATACTCCACAGTTGACATTTTCAGGCCTATTTTTATCACTGTATAAGTCAGTACTACCCTAAGGCTAAGTAAGATTTGTGATTACGTACTATTTTATTCAAGCAAATACCCGATATGTTTGATACTTTACATTGATATTTATTTAGCAACGAATACAAACAGTTGAAGTAAATACTTTTCAAGAATTTTGGCAGTCCCTCGCAGAAGGAAGGTGGGTTGCGAAAAATGTCAGATCTAAATAAACTCTACAAAGAAAGCAACGCCCCGGGCACTCGGTTCCGGAGCTACGAAACTTGGCGTAAGCACCAAACTTGTGAAATGTCCAGCACTTCAAGTTATAAGCAGTAAGCGAAACTTTTGTCGCTAAGGATGAGAGTTAACTAAAGTGTTTTTCTGTAAACAATTTTCAGTAGCTTGGAGTATGGCACTGTGCACGGTAGATGTTAATGACCTCGATCACGCCAACTTTTTTTTATTGTATTCATTCGATATCGCTATTCGCTGCACTCCGCCTGATGGTAAGCAGGCATGTAGTCTATGAGCAGAGTCATCTACACCACGTCCTCATTACAGCTAAAGTGGTGCCGAGGTTTCTTCTTTGGCGGCATAAGAAGGTACTTTTTCAGTCTTCGCGTGAAGGACTTTCTTGGAAGCTAAAAGTATAGCTAGCGAAATATGAACGTAATACAAATCTGCCTTCACCTTAAAGGACATAGACGTGAGCATATTAACGTACATAAACGGGTAACAATAAGGTGTACTCATATCTTAACGTCGTAGAGTATTAGTGATAAATTGCATTGTAGGCTAAAATTAAATATATATTTTTTAAGTTCTAAGATATTTTCCCTAATTTTCTAAGCAAATGTACAGGTTTGAACATGGTATATAATGTTTTTTGTCATAAATATATAAATAGTTTTACGCCTATATTTCAGTAGTAAAGTAGAAGTATATTACGGCCACAGTTCGTCCGCGGTATTTTAGGTTTACTGGACAACTATGACCTTAATAAAGACTTATACGTTGTAAAGTCCTCCTGACCGAATTTCGGTTACGGCGACCAATCTTATCGGAGACTAACCATCTGTGCAGGAGACAAAAGTGCTGCGCAAACAAAAGTGCATCCTTTGGTTCTTAACTCTCCTAATCCGAAGGGACGGCAATCCGACACGACCGGTAAGAAATCAGGCGCAGGACCAACGGCCTTTCGTGCTAATCGAAGCACGGGGATTTATTACACCGCCAACTTCTTAATTCCAGGCTGCTATTGAGATTGTTGTTGATAACGTTTATAAAACGTATTAATATCAAAGCTTTGTTATCAAAGCAAAGTGAAAGTCGCTCAAGTACCTAGCTTGCACCACACAAGGTCGTACTTCACCGCCATAGCGCGGCCGGGAGTTTGCATCGATCGCCGATATTAATTTTCGAAAAAGTTTGCATCGCCTGACATTATTTACAAGCTTTTAAAATTCTGCGGTTATTGCGATCATGAAAAACTGTCATCCGATACTTGGCTGCCTACATCATGTAGGATTAAATAGTATACTGGAAAATAGTTATAAACTAACAAGGGATGTGTTACGCTTTGAGCACGACGCAATTATTTAAGTGGTAGCAACAGGCTTGCGTGTTACGCTGTGGTATCGAATATTTAACGTAGTTTCAATGTTGGTTTTAGAGCCATAATTTAGGATCGAGTTAAACGTACCCTAATGTGAGTGCATGAATGTGATGAAAGTGATTGAAGTTAGAGAGATATGGCTAGTTTTTATAGCACAATAAAATTCATAAACTCTGTGATAGGATGGGCTGGGATATCTACTATATACGTATAACTCACGTTCTTAAGAAGTTAGGCTGTAGAACACTCAAATTTCGACAGGTTTATTTAGGTCTACCGACACTATCCATCCTACCGCCTAAAGGGTAGTTCTACATGCAGCTGCAAAAAAAAATGTTTTATTAAAACTTTCGGCCACACCGGGAATTGAGTCCAGAATAATCTAACAGCATTAATCGTAAACGCTTAATCGTAAACTTATGCCAGCCATAGCTTTATTAGAACTTATGTTTAATTTAAGATTTTTTAATATAACCTAAACATATTGTAATTGTTTTGGTACAAATTAATATAACCTAAAATTGTTTTTATGATTTTATCAAAATATATATAACAAATATAATACATACATACATACATAGATTCACGCCTGTTTCCCAGAGGGGTAGGCAGAGACTACGGATTTCCATTTGCTACGATCCTGACACACTTCTCTGGCTTCATTCACTTTCATCACATTCCTCATACACGCCCGTCGGTTCAAGGAGCTCTTAACCTGGCCTTTGTCCAGAACGCCTCCGATCTGGTCGAGAAACGTTCATAATAAATATAATATAGCCAAGAAACACATAGTTGGCATAAAAACAAACATACCTACTTAATGCCATCTACCGTAAAATATAGAGAACTAGTTTTTGCCTGCGATTTCGCTCGCGTTAATCTAGATGTTATCAATAAATTATATCCCTCGTGAACAGTAGTTTTCTGATCTTTTTCTGTACCCCTGACAAAGTATATACGAAATGTCATGATGCTCGGTAAAGTAGCGAGTTGGTACACCGTGGTGGTTTATAATCGGCAGGTCTGACGTCACGGGAGAGCCCGGCATAACCCTCTCGCTTCCCCTTGTGGCGAGGAGGCAAGAATAAGCAGCATTTCCGCAGGTTAATAAAAAAGTTTTGTTAATCAAACCTTTAAAATAAAATATAGCTTATGTTACTCGTTGGTAATATAGCTTTCTAATGGTGAAATATTTTTAAAAATCGGTTAAGTAGTTTTTGAGTTAAATCGTTACAAACACACAAATTTAATCGAAACTTTCCTCTTTATAATATTAGTATAGATTAGGCATGAAACACATTAATTTATTCATACCTTTCTTTATTTCAACGAATACCACCACAAATTTTGTGGCACAAAATATCCCATTCTAAGTTTATCAGATGTTGGCCACCAAGCAGTGGTAACTTGGGATGGCTCGAAGAGATTCCGATCAGCTTTACCATATGAAATAACTGAGAAGGCTGCTATTAATAAAAAGCAATAACGGAACTCTAGTAACGCAGCTGATTTGAAGAACATCGAGATCTACTCTGTGAACAAATGAATGTTTATTAAGTTCGAGATATCGCAATCTTAATAAAATATATCGTATCTAAATATTAAACAAATTTAAACTCTGTCGTAATTACTTAACACAAACATAATGTTATGATTTACAGTCACACAATTAGAGTTCAAATTGCCATACTTCCAAATTTCGGGTTAAGTCACTGTTTTATAAGGCGTGCGATATAATGAAAGTTGCGTTAGTTATATCTTATCTTATCTTGTGTGTGGGGGCCAGTCTGTACTGACCGGCGACACTTCGACCCAGTAGGATCTTTTGTGTCAGCCCCAAGATTCATCCCTTAGCTATCTCCTTATGAATGTACTGCATCAGCTGCAGTGTACAATTCAGAGGGAGAAGCCTAAAGTCTTCAGGGTTTGGATATGCCAATCCCATCAGACCCATCCTAAGTCCAGCCAACGCGTCACATTCACACAGTAGGTGCGATATGTATGGACTCATCTTGTTCACCACAGGCTCTGCAGATCGAGTCGTGTGTCAATCTCAATCTGCACAGGAAGTCTTTGGTGCCAAAATGGCCAGTGAACGCTCCTGTGAGCAGGCGCATTTGGCTCTTGCTATACCCGCAGAACCTCCGGGTGAAGCCTGTGGCTCCATTTGCAATGAATTTCTTGGAGTGTTCCAGACCCCTAAGGGCCATCCACTCTAGCCTGTGTTTTTCATTGCCGTGAGCATTCAAAGCTACCTTTACGGTGCTCTCAGAGAGTCCCACGAATGGCTCGGGGCCCACAAACAGTTGCTCCGAGCCCTTTCTGGCTAATTCATCAGCTTCCTCATTGCCCTGCACTCCTGCATGCCCTGGAACCCACACCAGTCTGACTGTGTTCTTCCTGCCTAGTTTGTTAAGGAGCTAAACACAGTTCAGGACCAGTCTGGAGTCCACCCTACATGAGCCCAGAGCCTTGAGAGCAGCTTGACTGTTACTGAGAATATACACAGTCCTGTCAGTGACACCACTGTTGATATTCTCCTGAGCACAGGCAATTATAGCATAGGTTTCCGCTTGGAAGACCGTTGCATATTTGCCCATGAAAGCATGGGCAAATATGCTCACCTTACAGTCGTTGGCATAGATACCAGCGCCCGATCCTGTTTCCATTTTGAAACCATCAGTGAACCAGTTGAGACAACCCTTGTCAGGGGATTGTAAACCTTGTCTCCATTCGTCCCTCGTGGGGACCTTTATCTTAAAATTCTTTTTGAATATGTGCAATGGTTGCATTTTGTCGCATCCCATGCTCATAATCCTTTTGACATCCATTGAGATCTCCAATTTTGTGTGTCGAGTTACCGGCATATTGACGCTCCACAGCCCATGCACAGATAGCCTATGTAGCGCCTTTATCGCCTCTGACTCGACAACAATGTGGAGCGGCATTAGATCCAACAGGACCTCTAATGCTGCCGTTGGCGTGGTCGGAAACGCCCCTGTTATAGCCATGCACGCCAATCGCTGCACCTTCCACAGCGCGTTCCTGCATGTAGCTAGTTTGGTTCTTGGCCACCAGACAATGCTTCCATACGTGAGTATGGGTCTTATCATCATCATGTATAGCCACTTGATGACCTTGGGCTTTAGCCCCCAGGTCTTCCCATAAGTAGATCGAATCATGCCAAAGACCCGCTGGGCCTTTACTATGACTTTGTCTACATGAGGTTTCCACGTTAGTTTGCTATCTAAGGTCATGCCTAGATATTTCACCTCCGTGGACCATTGTAACTGCGTACCATACATGGAGAGAGTTCCCAACTCCGTGAGATCCCTCTTCCTAGTAAACGGCACGACAGTAGTTTTCCCTGGGTTGATCGATAAATGATTGCTGCTGCACCATTTTTCGACCATAATCAGGGCCTTCTGCATAAGACTAGATACGTTAGTGCGTTAGTTATAAAAAGTAGCCTAAAAATCAGTATAATTTAGATTATAAACAATTTGTCTGTCGTATTATAATTTCATCTTGCCTTATTAATAAAAAAATTCTTTATATATAAATAATAAGAATTAGCAACACACACGATAGACTTGCTAAACCATTAAACCAAAACAGTCAGTTATAGCAATAGAATAGTTGACTACATTTTTTTAAATATTTAACCAAAACTCCTTAACACAAAGAATATTTATTTTTATAGTGATACGGCAAAGTGAGTGTAACGGACCAGATGGAAAGCTCAATTACAGTCCAGAGACAGAGAAATACTGAAAAATAAATAAGATACAAGCCTTTGAAAACTGGTAGTAGGGATAATAAATCATTTTTAAAAGGCAGAAAAAGGATACACGATACAAACTATGACGTAATCACTACGGCCCCAGTTTTTCTTATATCCAAATTAAAAATATTAATTACTCCTTTACTTTGCAACCATTTTTTAATACTTTTCACAGAAATATTTTTTTGATTGCTATTTACTCTTGCTTAAAATAATGTACAAGATTAAATATAGGCAACTACCTTATTCTGCGAAGTATAGCAGAGCAAGACATTTTTTTTTTATTAACTTGGGGGAATGCTTTGACGCATACTCCTCCGCGGGGGCGGGCAGAGGGGTTATGTCGGACTCGCCGGGGTAAAAGAAAGATGGAATGAGAATAAAGTACCTCCCAGAATACCGACTAAACCTACCACGGTGTTCCTCGACAAACCACTATCGGCGGGGCCGCGCGAATCACTTTCACATGCGGTCGCGACCCCGCCGAGGTTACGGCCCGCCGTATGAAACGGCAGGCCACTACTCGAAAAGACCTACCCACTGGTCACCTCTAAATATTCCCTACTGTCCCCCTTAGAGGGGAGACGGACACGACACAGAGGCGCGCGTGGGAGCACGCACGCCGCCTCTCGGACTTGGTGCTGAACGGATGGCGGGCAGGCCCACAAAGCCCGCCACCCCCAGGTCAAACCTCAGGGTGGCTGGAGGTCGTCTCGTGCTCTCCGGCGCCCGGCTCTGCGGTTGGGGAGAGGGTTTAAACGCTCCCTCTCCCGCTCCACCGCCTCCTTGATGGAAATCACTTCCACACAAAAGGAGGTGACGGCATTCCACGACCTCTCACTCCGGACCATAGACTGAACTACGGCCGGGAGTGAGAGGGCAACCGATCCGACTGCTGCGATCAACTCACGGCGCTGCAATGCCAGGCGGGGCAAACCGCCAAAGTGTGCAGCGCCGTGTCCTCAACAATGTCGCGGCAGTCGCCGCAGTGGTGACAACCGGGCGTCTCTTGCCGGCCTATATGACACAGGAACCGGCCAAAACAACCATGGCCGGTCATTACCTGTGTCAGCCAGGTGAGGGCGCCATGCCGCCTCTCCAGCCACTCCTCAAACACGGAACTTACCGCCACGATCGTGGCGTGCCCGATAGCAGAACAAGACATGACTTAAGCACCAGTAAGTTACTACTATGTCATAAAACAGATTGAATAGATTACATATCTTAAAGGCGCGATTCTATTAGGCAAACCTTGCATGCAAGTATGACGTCACATTTGCGCACAAGTTGCTTGCATTGGAAACATGTTTTCGAGAGTGAGCAAATTGCATGCAGGTTTCACTTGCATACAAGTGGAGATGTCCAACAATTGAGTAGGCCATCATGGGTGGAAGGCGTGCCCCTCAATAAAAAATATTATTTTCTCGTGCGCCCACCTAACAGACATTATGTTTCGATAATTTGTACAGCGATAGATATCATGTGCGTACCTATGCGTCACTGGTTCGAAATTCGAGACGTGCAACTAACGTATGCGCGTTCAATTTGCAGTTCACTTGAATAAAAATATGTACAAGTTCAAAGTTGTATGCAATTTGCAACTTGCATGCAAGTAATTGCCTAATGAAATCGCGCCTTAAGTCAGTCTGTGCTAGTAAAACAATATCAAAATGCGTATTCGTTTAAAAATATACTCGACATTTTATGCGTCACTAAACTGTTTTTATTGTTATAAAATTTGTTTTATATTTTATTGCCTACCACTCACTTTCATTTCCATGTTGCATTTTATATTTTATTTTACTTTTAAACTATTTCAATAAACTAAAGAAATAAAGTAAGTAGAGTTCTTACGGCTATATTAAAGCAGCGACGTTTCTGGTCTTACGTGGTAAGAAGCAAACCTATTACTGTCTACTGAGATCCAGATTCCACATTGCCACAAATATTTTTTAAAAGAAAAATATATTTCCTCATCTAATGTCCTCCACACTGAATTTCGGTCGCGGCGGTAAATCTCAACGGAGACTGGCCATCTGCGCAGGAAATATTATAGTGCATAAGTATGTGCTCAAACACAAGCGGACTCTCTGTTCCCTAACTCTCATGATCCGATGGGACGGTAATTCGACACAACCAGAGAGAGATCAGGCGCAGGAACAACGGCTTTACGTGCTTTTCGAGGCACGGGTCTAACATCGCCAACTACTTAACTCCTGGCTGGTATTGAGAGTTCTTAATTGAAAAACCTAATAAGTTTTTGTTGGCCGGACCTGGAATTCAAACCTGAAACCTCATGCTCAGCAGTCGCATTCACCACCGCTGCACTACGGAGATAGTAACCACGTCTAACATTGGTACCATTGTATCTGTTGGAATTGTATACCTACCAGCTATGCCACACAGCGACTAGTGGTGCATATTAGGTCATTTCAGGTCTTTATTGCCATAGCTGGCCAAAACGCTCCCAAGCGGGATCTCTACTTCTCCAACTGACATTTAGAACCCTAACCTAATTAGCATTGAACCTTGTATATTCCGTGGCAATTACGGTAACACCTGACGATGTCCCCTTGGGCTCCGTGAGGATACCAAGCGGGTAATTCAATCAAGTTCGTGGTTTGATACACCATGTAGCGGGCGACGTTCGACTGTTCTCATTAGAAAGATCCTTAGGGAAATTAGCATTACAAGGTATTCAAATTTATTGGAAACGACCCATTTTATTGTGGCAATGGTACGTTTAATTTACTTAAATATTCATTAATAGAAATTGCTACCTAATCCTAACTAATATTATGAATGCGAATGTAAGTTTGTTTGTTACGCTTTCACGCTACTCGACGGATCATCATGCAAGTTCACATACACATTGCCAGGGAAACAGAAAACGGAATAGGGTACCTTTCATACAGAAAAAAAGTTCTTTTACTAATCTAACCTAACCTTAATTTAGGGGAGCGAAGTCTCGGCCAAAATCTTGTAGTTATAATAGTAGCGTGAAAGCGTGACAAACAAACTTACATTCGCATTCATAATATTAGTTAGGATTAGGTAACAATTTCAATGTTTATGACAATTTTGGAATGTTCAAGTCAAACACGCGTAAACAGTAGTATCAAAATCTGTTCTATACCGTATAACTACCTCCGTGGCCAGCGATAGTGAATGCGACTACTGTGCATGAATTCTCAGATTCGAATCCTGAGTTGGGCCAACAAAAAGCTGGTGAGTTTTCCTGCCAAGAAATCACAATAGCAGCCCGGAGTCAAGAACTTGGTGGTGTTTTCCCCGTGCCTCAAAAAGCCTGTGCTTATATATAATAAAGATCAGATGCCGGTGGTCCTGCGCCTGATCTTTATTCGGTCGTGTCAGATTGCCGTAACTTCTGTTTGCGCACACACTTGTGCACGATAAAATCTCCTGCGCACATAACCAGTTTCTGTTAAAATTGGCCGCTGTGATCGAAATTCAGTCTCGAGGACATTAAATACTTTACCCTGAATTCCAGACATTAATAGAAGAGACACGAAGAGAAAACTTTGTTCCCTCTTTTAGGCATATTGCGAGCACGAAGGAATATGAGATCCTGCATAATTAAAAATGCACATTTACATATCTCGAAGATCTCATAAACTTATTTGCTCCGGCAAATACCACTCTCATATGTCATCTGTCATCTCACTGATAAAACAACGTCATTGAAGTTCGCACGGTAAGTACGAGTTCTAGAGGCCAATATGCCTACCTCCCCTTTTCCCTTTCCTTGCACCCCATCCTTAATTCCTTCTCCTTAAGAGTGACACCTGTGGTACTGCAAGCGAGCCTGATGGTAAGCTGTAAAACTTACCATCAGGCGGGCCTTAAGGCAATTTGCCATCTTTTTTGTATTAAAACTTATTTGAGTATTCTAAGTTCTTTTGTATCAAGCACTGGGACTATTTTAAGGCTAATACTATTCTAAGCGAAACTAATGATCAAACTCTTATTTACTGGTACATTTCTTATATTGTAGATTAAATCTATATCTTCATCCCCATTCCCACGAAAATAAAAGCTTCATAAAATGATACGTGCAATTTTGTTACGCAAAATGAATGTTTGCACCACAGAAATTTATTGAAATATCTCATGAAACGCGTACCTCAAACCAGGCGTAAACATTAATTTAACACGCGATCTTCAATCAGTAATTTTTCAATATTGCCGGAAAATTCCATTAATTTACGAATTTGTGTAGCCCGTCGACGTTGTAAATATTTAAATGAGTACAAATTAATTTTGACACCGTGCGCGTTCAAAGGGTTTCGCATCATCGCGATAACCCTTCTCAGTCGGTTGTATGCGGACTTTTGCCTATAGGGATGTGACATTGTAAATAATCGAGTATTCGATTTGGAAATTCGAGCAGCAAATAAGGTTTGGTTTTGACTGACTGACTTATAGTATGTTTTATGTTCATATTTATGTAAATCATTAATGGCTTTTGGACATAACGGGTAGCATGTAAAAGATAAGCGCATTTACATTTTTTTTATTTTTTTAGTCGACTAAGGTGGCAAAAAAGCATACCTGCCCACCTGATGGTAAGTGGTCACCGTAGCCTATGAACGCCTGGAACACCAGAGGCATCACTTGCGCGTTGCCGACCCTTTAGGAAAGGAAGTGGGAAGGAGAACGAGCGGGAAGGGAGAAAGAGAGTAATTGGGCCTCCGGCACTCTCACTCACCGAACGAAACACAACAGTAAGAAAACTGCTATTTCGCATCGTTAATGATCCGATCCGAGTCACCTATGCAAATAACCTATATGATTAGCTCGTATACCCATGAATCTTGCGTCTATAGCCCGCGCAAGCTACTTACGTCGTACATAAACACCATAAGAAAGTATTAATGTGTGAAATACTATTCTTACCATATTCCTTAAAAATCATCGTTTTAGATGTTTTCGCTTCATCACGACTTTTTTGTATTCATTAAAACGAATGGTTTTATGAGCTTACTAATGCACAAAGGAAGAAAGTTATAGCCAGCCACCGAGGCTACTATCCTAATTTCCTAATTAATATTATACAAGCGAAAATGAGTTTGTTTGTTTGTTACCTTTTCACGCCTAAACCACTGAACCGATCATCCTGAAATTTTGCATATACGTTGTCAGGTGTACAGAAACGGACATAGGCTACCATTCATCATGGAAAAAATTACTGTTCCCGAGGAAAACAACAATAACGTTCTTATGATAATAGATGGCGCCGTGTCTTTCGAGTCATGATTGAATTACATTATTACAAGCAGAGTACAACCCGAATTGATTGTCAAATTCTAAATTAACGCGCGCGAAGCCGTGGGCAAAAGCTAGTACTATATATTTAGCCTCGATGGAACATAAGTTGGAAAATAAGTAATGCCAAGGTCCCGCGAAGGGATCTTATCGTAGCATTCGTAGCATATGCTGCACCATCGAAATATCGCAGCGCTGATTTTCATTTGAAAAGTATGTACACCTTACAAAATATCTTGAAAACGAAAGCAGTATGCTCATTGATGAGATAGAGTGGTGTATCACCTTTGTTTCTTACACTCGTAACAAAACAACACCTATTCGTAACACTTAGCAAAGAGCGAATCTTATCCCTGAAATAACGATTACCCATACGGTAACCGATTACCAACAGATTAATTGTATACTATGTAGTTTGCACTTTTGTCGTATAAAAATAGAGTCTAGACTAAATGTGATATTATTTTAAATATAAACCAAAAAATTTAGATCAAAATGGCCAACGAAAATCCCAAATCGAATACTGAATCAAATTAAATAAACCAAAACAAATTGGAATTTATGCCACGTAACCATTTTAATTTAAATGAAAATTCAAATAACACATTTATAATAAGAGTAAATAAGAAAGCACTCGAACAAAGCATTTCATTTGTTCGAAATATTCACGAACATAGTCAACTATTTTACCTAAGTCTATGTGTAATTTACATAAACGCTTTGAAATTAGCAATCGTTTGAATGATGGTTAATTTTTTTTCATTCGGTATCGCTGCGTGTTTTATTTCTGCCTTTGTCATGTTTTAACAGAATGAAAAAATAAAGATTTATTGTTCTTTATAATGGCATACTTGTGTAGACGGTGGTTATTATAATTGCAATCTGATGTAAAATTTTTGAGTTAATTCAGTTTTTGAGAATTTTGTTTTTAATTTATATACGTAATGGATATTTATGTAATGGCACATTCATCTGTATATTCTGTAAAAATGATATACCTAATTGAATAGTAAATTTAACTAAATACATATAAGTTTTTGATACAGATTAATTTGTTTGACGTTCTAGTAATTTTGATTTTCATGATTTTAAGTAATCATTCAATGGTTTTATTATGTCTGTGCAATAAAGCAGCGATAGCCTAGTAGGAAACCGATGGACTGCAACGCAGAAGTCTCGAGTTCGAACCCAAAGCGCGCATCTCTGATTCTTCGAAGTTATATGCATATTGAATAGTTAATAATTGCTTGCTTTAATGGTGAAGGAAAACATCGTGAGAAAACCTGCATGTCTGAGAGTTCTCCATAATGTTCTCCTCGAAGATATGTGGAGTCAGCCAACCCGCACTAACTAACCCTTCTCACAGTGAGAAGAAGCTCGTGCCCAGCAGTGGGACAGTTTAATACAGGGCTGATATTATTATAATAATTTCATAAAAATTATATAACTTAGAAATTAATTAAACGAAATATTATTAAATTTGAATAATGTTGAAAAAAAAACCTCTTTTAAGTTAACAAGGCGAGCTATAAAACATTTGAGTAAACGTAGAACAATATTATGGCAAAATTTATGTGTCTATGATAGGTACACTTCAGACTAATAGCACAGAAATACATACATGGTGTAATTATGTTATATGTAATGGTAAATTTATTGAAATTAAACTAGTAGTAGTTTAATAGTTTAGTTTAGTAGTTTAATTTCAATGAATAACATTCGCGTAAACAGAAGACAATATTATGTAATGGTAAATTGTTAATATTCATCATTAATAATATATTCACCGCAATTAGTTATTGCATCTCAATCAATTATTCATAATACAAATCAATATCGAACAGATAATCTGATTACAAACCTAACGAAAAGCAAATATAACACAACACTTGAGAGATTATAGACCGATGCAGTGTCGAACAAATTAGTCGATTATTGCGTACGTTTAGTCGATAAACTGGCCCATCCCTACGCCGACTAATAAGGTTTATCTGACATGTGATCACGGGGGAAATCCACAAGCCGCGATACATATTAATTTCGTTACATCTGTCCTGGGACTGGTCTGATTAGCATTCACAGATTATGTTCCGTGATGATTTGCTACTGGTTGGCAACATCTTAACGATAATATAGTCGTACATATTGTAATAAACGTCTCGTATTTGGGGTGGAAGTAATGAGTGATTCCAGTTGTCTTCGCAGATCGTGAGTGTATTGTTTTCGAGATTAGCCGTCTATTTATGCAGCGATGGTTGATTTATATTTGTTTGTAAGTATTGGTCGTAATGTAAATACATAAGATTGTTTTACATCTAGTTGAAGCAACTGTTTCTGCGATGTAAACGGACGACTCTCTTTTTACGTAATTGAAATTATATTGAATTTTGGAAGCCAAAAACTGTACATTCCAAGCGCTGTAAATAAAACTTAAATGAAATGTTATTACTGCGAAGTATTGTTAGATAAATTGCAAATGTTCTAGATTTCCCGTGGCTTCGCTTGCGTAATGACTGGTATTTCAAAACCTAAAAACAAAGGTCCAAAATGAACACTATTTCTACTGCAATTTGTGGCTGCTATTATATTGGCCAGCTATAGAATGCATGTCAATATTTTGCATATAGCTAGCCAAAAAATAATATTTGGAATGGCCAATGCCATTTAAGCGTTTTTGAGTTAACCGGGCCATATTTGAAAACATTGAAGCCACGTATTGCAGTAAAAATATAGCCTTTTTTGAAACCCCATTTCCCTAAATAAGTAGCTGCCAGAGACACTGAAAAATGCAACGACACTTCAAACGACAACAATACAGCATGCATTTTAGCCCAGCTAGAAAAATTACAGATAGATATTGACGCAATTCAGCAAGGTCAATATGGCTATCGACCCAGCACGCACAATCATTTCAAGAAACGTCAACAATTCCCGATTATGAGGCCGAGAACAAACTATAGAGGAGCAAATCGATTTTGTTACTACCACGAAAGATTCGGAAAATATGCAAGGAACTGCATTAAACCATGCGGTTGGAAACCAATGACTTACGTACGGAACCAGGGAAACGAATAAGAGCACAGACAACGGCGAAACTCTGTGCAATCCACCCATCCAATCGCCTCACCATTACCGACCGAAAAAGTGGTATGAAGTTTTTGATTGACACGGGCGCAAATATTTCAGTCATTAGCAAGCAACAGAGATATTCAATTTTACAAAATGAACAATACACACTATACGCTGCAAATGGGACTAAAATTAGGACTTACGGCGAGAAGACGCTTACCTTGAATTTAGGACTACAACGATGTTATAAATGGAATTTTATAATCGCCGATGTTACACAACCAATAATTGGAGCAGATTTTCTAGAGCACTATAAACTATTAGTCGACATAGCAGGTCGCAAACTTATCGACAAAGTTACAGAGCTGACAACGCATGTAACTTCAGAAAAAGCGACACAACAAACAATTCGTACTATCGCAGTGGGAACGAATTCACGTATTACGCAACTTTTAAACAAATACGAAGACATCACGAAAGAGTCCTCTCTACGCAATGCGCCCAAACATAAGATTGAACACCACATTATCACTACAGGACCACCCGTCGCAGCTCGGGCAAGACCATTACCTCCAGAAAAATACGACATAGCCAAAAAGGAATTTCAAAATATGATAGAGCTCGGAATTTGCCGACCGTCAGATAGCCCATGGGCAAGCCCATTACATATGGTAAAAAAGAAAAATGGCGAATGGAGACCGTGCGGAGACTATCGAATGCTCAATAGCACGACAGTACCGGACAAATACCCACTACCAAGATTAACTGACTTTACATACATATTAGAAAATAAGAAGATACTAAGCAAGATAGATATACGCAAAGCATACCACTGTATTCCTGTTAAAGATATAGAAAAAACAGCCATCATCACACCTTTCGGACTTTTTGAGTACTTAAGAATGCCTTTCGGATTACGCAATGCGGCACAAACATTTCAACGATTCATGGATTCCTTATTTAGAGATTTAAACTTCGTATTTATATTTGTAGACGACTGTCTCATCGCATCGGACAACGAAGATTTGCATTATCAGCATTTAGAAACGGTTTTCAAACGTTTACACGAGAATGGAATAACCATTAATCTCGAAAAATGCGAATTTCTCAGAAGGGAAATAGATTTCTTAGGTTATCATATAACGAGCCAAGGAATACAACCTACCGAAGAAAATTACAAAGCAATCATGGAATTTCCCAAACCGAAAACAATTCAAGAATTAAGACGATTTTTGGGCATGGTCAATTTCTACAGAAGTAATATTCCACGCGCAGCGGAAAATCAAAGAATTTTAAACGAATATCTACATGGTTCAAAAAAGAACGATAATTCACCTGTTCCTTGGACAACGGAAGCAGACAAAGCTTACGAAAAATGCAAGGAAAGCATGAAAAACGCAGTATTAACAGCGCATCCTTCCCGCAACGCATCACTAGCGCTCATGACCGACGCTAGTGCTACTTGCGTTGGTGGAGTTTTACAACAAAAATCCGGACGCAATTGGGAACCATTAGGTTTTTTTTCACAAAAATTGAGCGAAACTCAACAAAAATATTCTACGTTTGACAGAGAGCTGTTAGGAATATACATGGCCGTCAAACATTTTCACAGATTAATCGAGGGAAGAGAATTTACAATATTTACGGATCACCGACCTTTGACATACGCATTCTCCCAAAAACCATCATCAAACGATACACCGCGACGGGTCCGGCAGTTAGATTTCATTTCACAATACAGTACCAACATTCAACACATAAGCGGACGTGACAATATTACCGCCGATGCCTTATCTCGAATAGAGGAAATATACGTGCCATCACCTATCGATTACGCTGAATTGGAAAAATGTCAATCAACAGATAATGAACTAAGTAAATTACGTGACAATAAAAGATTAAAATTCAAAAACAATACGCTTCCGGGTTCCACAATAAACATCACCTGCGACACGTCTACTGGAAAAAGCCGCCCCTACTTACCAAAGCAATTTCGCAAACAAATTTTCGATACCATTCATGGTATGAGCCATCCAGGAAAAAGAACTACGAGAAAAATGATAACCCAAAGGTATTTATGGCCGTATATGAACAAAGATATCAATAATTGGTGTAGATCATGTATAGCCTGCCAAAAATCAAAAATACAACGACATACGATATCACCTCCTGGTACATTTATGACAGCGCAACGTTTTGAACATTTACATATTGACATCGTCGGACCACTTCCGATTTCACAAGGGAAGAGATATTTAATCACAATCATAGATCGTTGTACGTCATGGCCCGAAATATTTCCGGTAGAAGATATAACTGCAGAAACAGTAGCCAAGACACTTTTCGAAGGATGGATTACTCGTTTTGGATGTCCATTGCGCATTACTACGGATCAAGGCCGACAGTTTGAATCAAGAATATTTGAGTCACTCTCACAATTTTTGGGAATACATAAAATTAGGACAACACCTTATCATCCGCAATCCAATGGAATGATAGAGAGATTTCATAGAACTTTAAAGGTGGCGTTAATGACAAGAGAATCCAACGAAAATTGGTTAAAAGAAATTCCAACAGTTTTACTCGGGTTGCGGAGTAGCTTGCGAGAAGACACAGGTTATAGTTCAGCAGAGATGACATATGGAACGCCAATACGACTCCCTGGAGGATTTTTTGAGTCATCAGCAGCACAGTTATCAACGTACGAAGAGTTTGTAAAACAAATTCAAAAGGACATCACACAAATGACATCAATTCCGAAAAGAAAAAACCACAACCAAGCTATATTTGTGCATCCCGAACTCAAAGAATGCTCACACGTATTTGTTCGGTGTGATAGAATTAAGAAAGCCCTGACACCGCCGTATGAAGGACCCTACCCAGTAATTAGTAAAACAGATAAAACATTTTGCATTAGAATTAGGGATAAAGAGACAGTGATATCAATTGATAGATTGAAACCAGCATTCATGATCAATGACGAATCAAACTACGTGCCAGATTCAAAGGATTTCTACAGACATTCACACACGTACACTACACGATCAGGACGTAAAGTAAAGCCAGTAGTACGTCTATAAAAAATCGCTGATATAAGCAAGCTATTCGTATATATATTAACATAGATCTTAACATATACCATTAATTCACAACTACTCGTAACAACAAGACATCTAAAATGGGAAATCAAAGTTCTAAGGACCAGATAACATACAATACGGACAGTTGCCTCAATCAAAACGAAGCGGACAAACTCCGTAACCTGATCCAGGAGGACTTACGGTGGACAAGAAATGTTGCAATGGGACAGATTATTTTAACAATCGGCGTGATCCTACTTTACGGCATAATGAAAACACTGGACAGAAGAATGAAGAGTTTAACGGAAAAAAATAATAAACACTCGTGCAACAGCTAAGTCAAAATTACATACGTCAGCAAATCACACCACAACAGGCGTCATCAAATTCCACCGCGTACAATAGCATTATTATTTATATACATCAGCAAATAACTAGTAACAACAGGCGTCATCAAATTCCACCGCGTACAATAGCATTATTATTTATATACATCAGCAAATAACTAGTAAGGTCTAGGTCAAATTTATATTGTAAACACTATTACCATAATAATATTTTTTTTTTTTTAAAGGGGGGTGTACTGTTACAGTACAATATCTTTGTGCTGTATCTACAATCTACATCGCAATCTTATGATCTTTATCGCACGTTCAATATCTATTAAATGTTTCTACTATCCGTGATCAACACGTAGTAGTTAGTATATAAGATGCACCTTTGGATAATTATAACCAGACTATACTACAACTTTGTCTCATTTATACCTAATCATATACTGCCAAGAAGTTTGGCAAATACACAAAATAAACAAACAGAGCTTAAAAGTTCATCTACATTTATATTATTTGGACTGATAGGTAACGATTACAAAATAAATTAATTTAATAAAAGATTGTAATCAACTCCGCAACAAAAACAAGAAATTTTGTTCTCCAAAATTGTTTAAAAATGCATTTCCAGATAATTTATATATTATAGAAACTGCCTCCGTAGCGCAGCGGTAGTGAATGCGACTGCTGTGCATGAGATCTCGGGTTCGAATCCCGTGTCGGGCCAACAAATACGAATTGGGTTTTTCTGTTAAGAAATTTTTTGGCGGTGTTAAACATCCCAGTGCTTCGGAAAGCACGTAAATCCGTTGGTCCTGCAACTGATCTCTCTCCGGTCGTGTCGGATTATGCGTCCCATCGGATCATGAGGGTTAGGAAACAGAGAGTGCACTTGTGTTTGCGCACACACTTCTGCACTATAATATCTCCTGCACAGATGGCCAGTATCCGTTAATATTGGCCGCCGTGACTGAAAATTCGATTTGGAGGACATTATTATTATATTATAGAACCTAACTGCTTACGACTTAAACCATAACTGGCAAAACTTGGGTGTAATACGCTTGTCTACCTCTTTGGGAATACAGGCTTCAACTACGAAGGTATTATGAAAATAAGTGTACACAAAACGCTTACGAATTTATTATTTAGATACATAGCTAACGATTAAAGAATAAATTGAATGTAATAAAAGATTGTAATCGACTCCAGAAAAAAACAAGCAATTTTATTATGCCCTCTAAAATTGCTTAAAAATGCATTTCGAGATAATTTAAATATAGAACGCTACGCTCTGTTAGATAAGCTTACAGCTATAAATCTTTTAAAAAGAAAACCAAGAGCCTTTTCAATTTTTTTTTTCTTTTATCCTCTGGCTGTGAGGTCGGAGGCTTTCTTTAGTTGGGCTATCATTAAGACTTGCATTCACAACGTGTAAAGTTACTGCCAAATGTGGTATTCATATTTAAGTACCGTATATTGTAGTAATGTGAGTCCATAAGAATGTAAAAAATGTTATTCATATTTAAAAATAGGTTTTGCTCTTGACGGTACCTTGTGATATCATAATAATATAAGTGTTATTTACAAATCTGAGTTCACAGTTACAGCTTATTCGAAAACCATTGGACCGCTACGCAAACGTCACGGGTTCAATTCCACAGCAGGCACTTCAGACTTTTCAAAAAGCAAATTAAATAGTTAATTATGCCTCACTTGCACGTTAAAGGAAAACATCGTGAGGAAAAAAGCATGACTGTGTTGATATGAGTTCTCCACCATCTTCCTAAAGATATGTGAAGTCTGCCAACCCGCACTAGGTCAGCGTGGTGGTCTGTGGCCTAACCCTTTTTATACCTAACCCTTTTTATACTGAACCTAACCCTTTTTATACTGAAAACAGGCTCAGTTTCAGACTCCGTGCTTCTACTGAGACTTTGTGTCAGGATAAGCCAACAGAACTTTATCCGACCCGGAAATAGAATCAGAGACCTTATGCACATCAGTAACATTTACTTCAGCTGTGCCAGTCTTTAAATTTGCAAGTATTTATTCAACTCATATAAAAACTTTGAGTTAAAATAATTATTGTAAACTATAAATTAAGCGGGATAGCTCTTTAGCGCATCCGATGCAATTATCTCTGCAAAGTTTAAAGTATTTTAAATAGCGTTACCACAAACTTTGCTATAAAAATATTATAAATGGGAAAATGTTAAACGTTTTTAGACTTTCACGATTTATACTGTGCCGTTCAGGATTTAGTAAATGATATATTCAATTTGTTGAAACGACCATTTATTTGGAAATACGCTGGCTATGACGAAGTGGTTTAAGTGGTCGCCTCGCCGCTGTCAATACGCTGAGTGTTGCGGGTTCGATCCCCACACAGGACAAACATTTGTGTGTTCCACAAATAGTTATTCTGAGTCTAGATATTTTTTGTGGTCGTTATATGAATGTTTGGAAATTCTTTGCGACACATGACTTAATCCCAGTGCGGTATTTGTCTTTTCTTTTTAAATAGAATAGATTTTTTTATATTTTTAATTTTTAATTCCATTGGTGGTAGACGAGCAAGTGGCCCACCTGATGGAAAGTGGTAACCGCTGCTCATGGACTTCAGCAATGTCAGGACACAGCAAAGCCGCTGCCTACCGTGAAAGAAGAACTCTTTTTAAACCTCGTTTGAAGAAGGACATATCATAGCGCTCGGGAAACACCGAAGGAGGCAGTTCGTATTGATTGCATATAATATATCTTTGTGATACTAAATATATTCTAGTACTAAAATTTTGTATCACAAAGATTATGTATGGTGTAAGTGCGATATAACTCAAAATAGATAAATCATAGATTAATTTAATATATACATAGGACTTATGTATCTACAGCTTATATTCGATTCGAATTCCAATACTGCCTCATTCTTTGTCATTCGAGGTTACAGATTGAAATACTGGTTCAAGGATTGTCTTTTTCGTCGCTTGTAATTTACATAACACAAACCGCGTTACTTATAAGAATATCGCTAACTAATACTTAGCTACCACTTAACTGAAAAAGTCTCCTCGATCAATTATTAAATTTTGATCAATGGCTCACGGCTGTAACTTTACTATTATTTAAGTAACAGGCAACGCTGAGAAACATGTAATTAGGTCTTTTCTGATTAGTCTAGTTAGTATTTAGCCAGCTCTTTAATATTATAAGAGTGGTTTATAATAAAAGCTGGATGTGGTTTGGTAGCGAAATTATATTCGATGGAAGTACCTGTCTAATAGGCTTAAACAAAATGCCTACGCTAAAGGATCTCCGTGCGTCATACCTTTCTTAATTATATGTTTATGCCAAAAGCCTCATCTGGTTGAAAATAAAATAAAATTATAATATATTTTTTTCGGAAATCCATGACAATCGCCCCAGATTTTGTACTAACAAATAAATTGAACATTCTTTATCCGTTCAAAATAAATGTAGTTCTCATAATATTAAGACCTATTTTTCATACGTCACGACGCAAAAGAAAATTCTAATAAAGGCCCAACTAAATTGAAAATAACACGAAAATGGAATTAAATAAAATAATTTTCAAAGAAACCTAGATACATTAAGAGTTGAGAATCTATTATGATTATTCAAAATGGTTGTAAAATGTGTACATTAGAGTACCCGTATAACACTCGTTATCAGACCCGTTTTTATCTCTCAACATTATTGTCCGGAAGATTTAGGTGTTTTGTCCCTTTGTTGTAGGGTTTGAGTCGTGAGAGGGCGCGAGAGTGGGAGAGGTAGCGGACTAATTAGACTAATTAATTATTTCAGTGTCCTAATGCAATGGTCTGATGCTAATGTGTTTGATTATATTTTCATGCTATCGTGATGTCCCAGATTCGATTATTGAGTCGGGTATTATTGTTAGGTTTTCCAGTTATTACAGTTTGGACGTAACTATCCACTGCATCCAACATTTCTAACAAATTTTTTTTAAACATCTACCAACTGTACAAGTGTAACCGGATATTGTGAAAATCGAATCCACTACACGCAGCTTTATAACAGTAGTGGTAAGCTTAAGAAGTAATGCTTGGAATATTTAAAATAAAAATCACCTATGAGACGCTTGGGCCTCACTATCCTAATTAATATTCTAATAATGTCCCCCAGACCGAATTTCGGTCACGGCAGCCAACGTTAACTAAGAATGGCCGTCTGGGCAGGAGATATTATAGTGCACAAGTGTGTGCGCATACCTGAGTGCACTCTCTGTTCCCTAACTCTCATGATCCGATGGAACGGTAATCCGACACGACCGGAGAGGCGCAGTACCAACGGCTTTACGTGCTTTTGCGAAGCTGTGCATGAGGTCTCGGGTTCAAATGTTATAAATATGAATGTAAATATATTTGTTACCCTTTAACGCTTCGATTACTCGACCGATGATCATACACTTTATCTAGGCTACAGAAAGGACATAGAGTACCTTTCATCTTGCAAAAAGCCAGCTAAGCCTCTCGCAAAAAATTGTATTGTATTATTATGTGCTCTCTTTAGCACTGCTATTATCTTATAGCTTAACCCATGCGCATCCTGCAACGTCCTTTAAAGATAAATAACGTGTTTGATTTACAACTGCGCCAGACATACAGATGACACGGTTTCTTTGCCAAATTGATATTGAATATGCTCACTTATATCACGAAACAATGCATCAAACGAGAGTGGAGAAATATTGAAATAGTAAAATTCCGTTGGAGATATAGAAAATATGGTATTTGCAATGCTTGTGTTGGCAACGTTGAGGACATTTTGAATACAAATATAATTATATCGTATATAAATATTTGGTCGTTTATCTTTAAACTGTTACTATTTGCGGCCTCGATGACGTAGTGGTTAGTGTAACCGTCTGCCACGCCTGAGGTCGCGGGTTCGATTCCCGCACAAGTCAAACATTTGTGTGCATGAACATAGATGTTTGTCTTAGTTTGGATGTTTCTATGTATAATATGTATGTATTTACAAAAAAAAGTATATATATATGTTTATCCATTGTCTAGTATCCATAGTACAAGTCTGCTTAGTTTGGGCTAGATGGTGTTGTGTATATGTGGTAGAATATTATTATTATTATATATTATTTATTTCGTTCTGTTAGAAATTCAAAAAGATACCTTTTGGCATCTTAGTGTAAGTAAATCTCCTCCTTCTCGGAGATAACCTAATATAGACAGCGCTCCAATAAATTGTAGTATATTATTTGTTAGTAATATCTACCTTGTATTTAATCGTCCCACTATCATTATAGTAGGACAGTTTATATATTAGTACTCATACCTTCGATTGTATGAATGGCGCAAAGGTTTAAGTGGTTGCCACTGGCAGTCGCTATCGAGTGAAGAGGTTTGGATCCACACCAGATAAATATTTTGATCCACAAATAGTCGATCCAAATCTTTGGATTGTTTTCATGTTTGTAAATTTCCCGTAACACAGCGGTTTTCTCTAGAACCTTTGTGACTTCACAAATATGCAATCAACGGACACAGTAAGTATTTCCCATCTTAGAATAATAAAGCTTATGTTTAACTTATCACCAGATATAGTAAAATATAACAGTCAAAAATAGTAAATGATCACCAAATTGCACAGCAAAATATATTTAAAGAGATCAAAATAAGTCGACGGAGCCACGCGATGCGGGGCTCCTATTTTTGGGTGGGTTTAAGAAGGAACCTAACATAACCTAACCCTCCCGAGACGGAATGCAATGTTTTGAGGCGTATAGGTGCTCGTTATGATATATTTTAGTAAGCATATTTTGCTGCGCAATTACTATTTTTGGTGGTCATTATATTTAATCCCGAATAATAATTAGTGGAGCACACAAGTAATTGTCCCGTGTGGGATTCGAATACACAATACTCAGCACGGTGGTAACGGCAAGGCCACCGCCAGCCCACTGCACCGCCACCCTTGCAATAAATAGGCATTTTCAATATTTCTTAAAACATCAGAAGCTTTTATTAACCTAATAAATCAAACATACATGTATGTTAGGAATCGGATAATCCATGTATTTGAGTGTAAAATGATCGAACAGTTTTCCAAAATATTCAAAACTTAAAACTGAATACATATTGGCGCTATCCGAGTGTCGGATTTGGAAAACAGATGCCCTACGTAAAAGGACTAAAAGAAAAAAATGGCCGACGGTTTTTTTACGCTTCGGTATGTGCGTCCCGAATCACATGCGATATCACACGAGACTAACGAGAGTTCAAATATTAAAATCCATCAGGACTTCGAATCTATCATTGCTGAACAAAAAATGCCATCAATTTTTTTTATATACATGCTAGATAGCCTAGTGGGAAACCGTTGGACTGCCAAGCAGAGGTCTCGAGTTCGATCCCAAGGCGCGCATCTCTGACTTTTCAAAGTTATATGCGTGTTAAATAGTTAGGTAATTATCGCTTGCTTTAATGGTGAAGGAAAACATCGTGAGGTAGCCTGCATATCTGAGAGTTTTCCATAATGTTCTCGAAGATATGTGAAGTCTGCCAATCCACACTAGGCCAGCGTGGTGGACTATGGCCTAACCCTTCTCACACTGACAAGAGGCCCGTGCACAGCAGTGGGGAGTGGAGTTAATACAGGGCTGATATCATCACTACATATTGCCCGCGGCTTCACTCGCCTATCTAGATGTCTGGTCGATTTCCTTTTCATGCAAATCGGTCGAGTAGGCGTGAAAGCGTAAAAAACAAACAAAGAAACTCACATTCACATTTATTATATTACTTAGGAGGTACAGATTTGGACTTGTTACAATTTTATCTATCTATACTTATACCTACTTATAATAAAACTGTAGAGAGGTCAATTCTGTACATTGAATATATATTCAAAATTAATATTGGAGGATGAATGGTGATCGATACTGATGACAAAAATGCAATCAGTAAATTTTTTGTCTGTCTGTCTGTCTGTATATGCACGCATGGGTCAAAAACTACTGAAGGGATTTTAACCAAACTTGGTACGATTGTAGTCCATACTCCTGGGCAGGTTATAGGCTATATAACATAACGCTAAGACACATAGGAGCTGAGCAGTGACGATAAATAAATAATAAATAAATTTGAAGCAAGTCGGAAGAAAATGCGCTTTCGAGCTCTTATCCTCGCATACGTTGATCATACACCAAAAGTATGTATTACAAAGATGATGGTCTTCAAAAGATCTACAAAAATGTCCTCAATAGTATATATCTATCTTTTATAAATTAGCCACAATAACGTGTTTAATCGTTAGGCATTTCTTCAAAGTGTATTAAATACATATATATATATTGTATTTCACATAGATATATCTTTATCAAACTCCCATAGTCAAAAAGTACAGTTTAATATTTATATTATAAAAAAAAATTATAGGAATCAGTTTATAAACACACAAGATATAGATGAAATAAAACTTCCAAATCTCGCCGCGCCAGTATGGGTACGGCTATACGGTTGATTGTTGTTTAACGCGCGAAACGGCCATCCGCTGCATTTATAAAAAGGCGGGGGCGCTCGCGCGCCGACTTCACTCACATTTTGTTTGTTTGGTTGAACGCGGTAATCTAAGGAACTACGGGTAAAAATTAGAAAAATATTTCAGTGTTGGATAGCCCATTTATAGAGGAAGGCTATAGGCTATATAATATCACGCTACGACCAATAGGAGCGGAGCATAAATGAAAATTATTGCAAAATCTAGGAAAATTCTCTTATGTGAAGCAGACGAAGTTGCGCGGATCAGCTAGTCTATACTAATATTATAAAGTGGAAGAGTTTGTTTGTTCGGTTGAACGCAATAATCTCAGGAACTACTAGTTCGAATAGAATTGTTTTTTAGTGTTAGTTAGCCTATTTGTCGAGGAAGGCTATAGGCTATATAACATCACGCTACGACCCATGGGGGCAGCGCAGTAAACATAAACGCGGGTGAAACCGCAAGCATAGCTAGTTATATAATATATAGCTTTGGGGTACAAATAAAGCTATTAAAGTAAATTTGTCATATTAACTCGATATATAAAACTATATCGGTGGCGCAGTGCTAGTGAATGTCACTGCTGCTTGAGGTGTTGGGTTCAATGCGAAGCCACGGGCACAATTTAGTTAATTACAAAAAATAGTTTCTGTTTTATTGATAGAACTAATAAGGGACAGCTATTGAATTGCTACCTACGCAAAGGTGTCGAGTTCGATCCCAAGGCAAGCACCACTAACTTTTTGAAATTAGTATATAGCCTCTAAACTACCCAAGAATCCAAGAACTTAATATTTTCCAGATTCCAAACGATGAACATTTAAGGCATTCCCACTTCTTACGTACATTCTGCCATTCAAATAAATTTTCACAGACAACAATTTATTACTCAAAACCTAGTAAAACATTTACCTCCATTCCCACGGCTGGCGAAAAAACACCAATTATCATAGAACACTCCACAATTGAAGTCGGAGGGCTGATAATAATAATAATAATAATGAGCTACCCACCAACCTTTACATCACTATGCAGAAGGCCGCTATTCTCAATACTTGCCGTATAGTTCGTAAGTTTTTGCAGGACAAGCCCCTTTTAATAAATAATGCCCCACTTGGCCTAGACCCGTGGTTTTCATTAAATACCGAATTTTATTTCGAGAAAAAACAAATTAAACCCACCAAAATAATAATAATAATATTCTACCACATACACACAACACCATCTAGCCCAAACTAAGCAGAGCTTGTACTATGGGTACTAGACAATGGATAAACATACATATATACTTTTTTTTTGTAAATACATACATATTATACATAGAAACACCCAGACCAAGACAAACATCCATGTTCATGCACACAAATGTTTGACTTGTGCGGGAATCGAACCCGCGACCTCAGGCGTGGCAGTCGGTTACACTAACCACTACGCCACCGAGGCCGACATAAATTCGTCACTTCTCCCTAAGGAGGGATATGTCTTCAAAGGGCCATGAAATAAATCTTTGGAGCCCTCCCGACCGCTAAAGGGAGCTTGCACGTTGATATTTTTGACACACCGCCGTGATAAATGGCGGTGGGATCCCAAGTTTGTCATATTTTTTTCTATCCAAGTAACAGGTAGGCAGTTGTGGGAATTGATTGGGTTTATCGAGGGATTTAGTGCGTTTGTTTTGTTCCAATTATAGTTTGTAAATGACCAGCACCAGAAAAAGAAGTTAAGAAAATACTTTAATTCTTTGGAACAATTTTGAAGATACGTTATTAGTTCCATGGCATAAGCTTGCAATTTAGAGACGAAAGGGCAGTCGCGTGTTCAATATCCAGGTAGACAAAGTATTCTTGGGTTTTCTTTTAATAAACTATCAGTCATAACAACACTATGTACGGCAATGTGCACGGTAAACGGTAGAAGATTTGCTTCTCATCACACGCGAGCAAGTCTATTGCCATCGACAAGGCGCGTTTCTGGTACTGCTAAAGAAAAATTGGCAGAAAATCCTTATAACACCTTTTCTTAATCGGAAATGAACTCGGAACCTTGTTTCTAAACTTATATTACGAAAAATAAAGTAAGTTATTTTTTATTTAATAGATTTTGTAAAATTTATATAGCCTATGTCATCCGAGCCATTATTGCGAATCTATTGACATCTCATTCATTAAAGTTGGTTCTGTAGTTTAGGCGCTACGGTGGAACATACAAACATACTTACAAAGACTGCCAAAATCATTACCCTTCCCTTTGGCTTCGCCGTAGTCGAGTAAAAAGAAAGGCGACGACGAACAACCGTTTAAAAAATATCCCGGGTAGAAACATTGTACATCTGTGCTTAACAAATAAATGTACAACTATAGACATTATATTTGTGTGTCTAGGAACATAAGCAATGTAGCACTACAATAAACAAAATGAAATAGAGTCACAACCTTTCATTTTTCATGTAAATCGAATAACATCTCGATGTTTACATCTCGATAAAAACTGTATCGATTTTAGAAAAAAGAGAACTGTTTTCCGCAGAACAAAGGCTCCGGCAGTTTTATTTGACACAAAAATCATTTAACCCTTATAAAGGCTATACAAATTCTAGTCGGCTTTTTGTAGCCGAGGGTCGATTCGACCGGAGGTCATTCGAGCGACAAATCCGCGGAGCTTAAGCAAGTTAAATCGTCTATGCCAATTCAATTCACACGAAATAATGGCGCGTCATTGTTAACCCTTCGAGTCGGCGACCTTTCACTGGGGACAATTTGAACCCCATCGATTGAGAGTGCCTCGATTTATTTTAATGGACACTCTAGTGTATAAACATTTTTATTTGGTTACTCTAAAAATGGCCTTACGTCCGACTTCAAAGGGAGTTTTAAATGAAAGAAAACGTAAAAAGACCAGAATCATATTTCAAAATTATTTATGCGTATTCTTTCGCCTGTAAAGGAGTATTACAATCAGCTTTCCCGACTTCGGTTTAAAGATCTTTATTTATCAATAAAACACATACATGTCACTTACATGAGAACATAATAGATTTTAAAGTTAATTTACGATTTACTTTTTGATTATCCACATTATAGGGTCTATCTACGGGCATCTATAATAATATATAATGTCTTTTTTTTATATACTTTTTAGGTGGCAAACAAGCATGGTATGGCATAACCTGATGGTAAGTGGTCACCGTAGCCTATGGACGCCTGCAACATCAGAGGCATCACTTGCGCGTTGCCGACCCTTTAGGATAGGAAGTGGGAAGGATAAGGAGCGGGAAGGGGGAAAGACGGTGATTGGGCCTCCGGTACTCTCACTCACCGAACGAATCACAACACTAAGAATACTGCTATTTTACGTCGATATTCTGTTAGAAGGTAGTCCTTCCCCGGTCGAGCCGGCCCATTCACCCTGAAATCAGCAAGGCTCTACTACTCTCAAATGTGAAAATGTCTGTGCTAATATAGGAAATTTTCTTACAGAAAAAGCCACTTTACTGGACTCACGGAACTAGATACCACACATCACGTGTAGTAATAATGCTACAAGACCATCGCGCCAACCAATTGATTCATTAAAGCAATAATTACAAATGTGTTTATCAAATTAGCTACAGTATGTTAGTCCATCAGATATTATAAAAGTTTTTAATAGCATTAACTTTAAAAATACCTCTGACCTCTGGGGTAACTCCATTACAATTACAAAATCTATTATTACTTTAGCAGCATACAGACTAGGTAGCCTTAATTTAACCAAGTGAGAAACGGAAATGAATAGCCGTAGAGCCGTAGAGTTCGAAAAACAATACATGCAAAGGTCACGTGATACCACGTGACCATGAGGTCAGAGATCAAAGGTCATAGTAATTTCGGGGGTATATCGACTATGCTGAGTCGAATGGCGTTGACCGCGAGTCTCTAGCTCTTACGGTTCTTGAGTTGAAAGTTGTATAACAGACAGACGGACAGACAAAGCTGTTGTATAAGAGTTTTTTCGAACTCTAAAAAAATGCATAGATTTTGGTGTATTTCCTGATTTAATGAAGGTGTATTTCCTGATTTTATAAGCACTTATGTTACTAGTGATCTTCAAGTACTTTACATAGTTTGCGCTTCTGTTACCGTTTATGTTGGTGTCATCATTCGTGAACAAGTGATTTTGTGTTTTCTATTATAAATATATTGTATACAAATTTGTACTCGCGGCTCTGTGGAAATGTAGGCTATGTCAATTTTCTATCCCTCGGGAACAGTACTGTTTCCTGAATTAAAGGTACCCTATGCCCTTTTCAGCACCTACACAACGTGTATGCGAAATTTATTGAATAATCGGTAGAGTAGTTAAGGTGTGAAAGCGTAACTAATAAACAAACAAACAAACTCAAATTTGCATTTATATTATTAGTTAGAATAACAGGTGGCCTGCTATTGAATTGTGAACCTGAAAACATAACTGAAAAAATAATGGACGCAATACACTTTTGCCTACCCTTTACGTTATACATATATACTAGAGTACATTATGTACCACATTTTCCTTTATCTTATACGTTACATAAATGAATGGCCCTTACATGTAAATTTATATTTAAACGAACAAACTAATTACATGCGAACGTAGCCGTTTATTTTCATGAACCTTCCGCCGTTTATAATTATTTTACGAACAAGAAACCACCCATAAGTTTTACTTTATGCTAGATATGGTTCAGAGTCTGGTGTTGTCGTGCTACGATCAGGTTGCCAGCGGAAATTAATATTCTCTAAGGTACCCGTCATTTTATATGGCGCAATATTGCACTGAGAAACTGTTTGCGATGGAGAAACACTTGCATATTTTTATTAAAACGAATAAATAGGATGTTTAATTGTAACGAAAATATTTGCTTAGTTTGTTGTCAAGGCAATCCTTGTATAAATCCTTTAAGTTATATTACGAAGTATAGAATACTGCACGAAGCGTTTCTTCTAGAGACAAAAGTATAATTAATATGCTAATGATTAAATGAATGAAAGCCAGACATAATATAAAAACAGTTTGAGCTTGGGGCCGAAGCCATGGACAGAAACTAGCTAGGTCAATTTCAATGTTACTAAAGATTTTAACCTTATATATTTGTACTTGTTGTTAGTTGTTATTGTTATGGAATGTTTTTTTTCTTTATTTAATTAGGGACTTTTAATCAATCAAGGTTCATGCCAGTCCCACAAATTCACACATAATGACAAACTGATTTTCTTAATACTATTAAATATAAATTTATAAACTAGCTTAGCTTCAGTACAAGTAGGCTTAGCTAACACACTTTGGAACATACCTAAATCTAAAGAGTTTAATTTTAATGTTTTACATAGCTGTTTTCTTTCAAATACATTTAATTTTCTAGTACACTCTACGAGAAGGTGTTGAGCATCTTCTAGTTTATTACACACGTTACAATTTGGGGATATAGACTTTTCATAAAAATTAAATTTGTTCAACGGCATGTGTCCAGATCTAAATCTAAATGCTATTTTAATTAAATGAAACAAACAAATAATATTTTAATTTGTATCCATCCAGGGTGGAAGACGCTAGCGGCTGTGACACAGTTTATACTAGTACAGTCGTCAACGCATTACTCTAGATTAAAAAATCATTGATATGTGTATAATGTAAATGAAAATTAAGAGAAAAATGGTAATATTGATTTGGTAAAAATAAACTATTCTAACTTTCTATAATATAATCTTTGAACGTACCATTTTCAGTTATGTTTAATCATTTCAAGTATTATAACGTACTGTTTAAACATGCAAGGAATACCGCGGCGAGCATTCGTTCAGCGAACTGTCGCAGGTAGTTTGCCCACAGCGCGTCACTAATGAAGCTGGACGTGGGGCGAAAAGTGGACAAACATCTTATTTGTATGCAAATACTAGATGTACTGTATTACGTGAGCATTACACGTGTTCAGGAGACTCAGTGTATGAATAACCGGGATATAGATGCATGGAAGAGATATGCATATTATTTTTCATATGTTACTAGATTTTGTAAATAAAAATGTTGGTTAAGTTAGATTTGTAACAGTATTTCTTTTAGATAAAAAGGTACTCTATGTCTTTTTTTGTTCCCCTGACAACATGTATGCGAAATCATGATGTGCGGTCGAGTAGTCAAGGCGCAAAAGCGTTTTTTTGCATTTATAATATTAGTTAGGATTAGGATAAAGACTAGCTTTTACGCGCGGTTCCGCCCAAGTGGTACCTCCATCAATAAAACGTATAAGTCTATATCCTTACCCTGGTTGTAAACTATCTTTGTACGAAATTTCATCCAAATCAGTTGAGTGGTTCAGCCATGAAGTTGTAACAGACAGAGTCTATTTACTAGTATTGTTTTGTTAACCCTTTCAGCAGCTGAAACTTCACAAGAATACTAAGAACCAGTCTGCCTCGGTGCTACAGCTGTATGCAACTACTGCAACTACTGCATGAGGTCTCGGCATTACTCCCGGCTCGCGCAAAGTGCTATTGGATTTATCTGTCATGAAATTTATAGTAACTGTTCGAAGTCTGGATATGCCCGGTGAGCAGCGTCAGGCTGGCCCTCTCTTACGTGAAAACTACAACCATCATTGGCGTTTGTTTGTAATACGTATCGCCCTGCCTTTTTGGGAATAAACAAGCGTAAGAAGATGATGTATGTAAATGTATATTCTCTAGAGGCATAAAACATCCTAGGTTTTTATTCTTTCATCCGCCACAAAGCCGACAAACACTTTGGCATTCATAATATTACTTAGAACTAGTCTGGATAGGAAAATAAAATAATTTTAGTATAGTTCTTCTGAATTTTATGGCCGCATTCATACTTATATTATTAGTATTTTTAGTGTGATGTTATTGTAATTCTGCCTTATAAATATCTATTACGCGATTAGTCGATCAAATAGACCAACACTCAGCACCGTAAACTGAGAGTGGTCAAATCATGGTTTATATAAATACTAGCTGACCCGCGCAACTTCGTCTGCGTCACATAAGAGAGAGAGAGAGTGGGTCGTAGGCACCTATAATACAATTTTAAAGGAGCTAAAACTTATCCACGAACCACATAAGAACCATTGAACAAAATTTTATAAATTTACCTACAGTGCTAATTTAAAATCACGCAGAATAAACCAGGCGAAACATCGTTTGTATGTCTGTAATTGGTAATTATTTTGCTGCGATGTTATTTTAAAACTGCGATATCTCCTAAGATATTCATTAAAATCGAATTATGTAAATCGCAATTTTGTTTTAAATTAAATACTTGTGATGAATAACGTATTTATTTGTATAAAGATTAATATCATGTTTATTAAAACACCTTTGCAAATAATACATTATTTTAGAACAAATTTGGTTAGCATAAAAAAGGTTATAGTGAACCAACCTTAAAAGATAAACATATGCTGTCGCGAACATTTTTTTAGAACTTTTAAAGGGGAACAATTCTGTCATACATGATTTTTGCGGAACTTTAACCATTTACGCAGCGCACGCAGCGGAAGCTCCCAAAAGGAAAAAAAAAACCCTCCGATTTTGAAACATTCTTCATTGGTGCTCCGCTCCTATTGATCTTAGCGTGATGATATATAGCCTATAGCTTTCCTCAATAAATAGGGTATCTAACACTGAAAGAATTTTTCAAATCGTACCAGTAGTTCCTGAGATTAGCGCGTTTAAGCAAACTCTCAGCGTTATAATTTTTTGTCATCATTAGACAATACAAACATGTTTTCATAGGCATACGCCGCCGACCGGTACCGCCGCAACCGCTATGTACCCTGCATTTTAAATCTGTAGTATCTTCGAAAATATTCATTTAAATTTCATACTGTAATATATTAAATGCACAATGTATTTAAGTTACTTAATTGGATGAAGATTAATGCTGTACTGCTTAAATCGCTTCGTAAATAAGCCATTATTTCTCGTAAAAAGTAAATGATAAAAAATGGTTATTGTGGGTTATCTCTAGGAGATAGACATATACCATCGCGGACTTTTTTGTAGACCTTTTTAAGATGTACAATACTGTAGTACATTATTTTGATCTATCTCGTAGGGTTCAGGCAGCGTTTGCAATGTAAGCGGAAAAAAATGTGTTTATTTACGACATCACATTAGAAACCTCTAAAATTTTCAGTGTTTCTCTACAATATTATGCATGTATTATACATATAAACCTTTTCCTTGAATCACTCTATCTATTAAAAAAAACCGCATCAAAATCAGTTGTGTAGTTTTAAAGATCTAAGCATACATAGGTACAGACAGACAGCGGGAAGCGACTTTGTTTTATACTATGTAGTGAAGCTTATCTTTACCTACTAATATTATAAAGCTGAAGAGTTTGTTGTTTGGTTATTTAAACGCACTAATCCGAGGAACTACAGGCTTAATTTAAAAAATATTGTGTTGGATAGCCCATTTATTGAGGAAGGCTATAAGCTAGTGGAGCATCAATGAAACATGCTGCAAAAACGGAGAAGATTCTCTTACTACGCAAACGAAATTGCGCGGGTCAGCTTGTTTTTTATTAATACTGCCTCGATGATTGATTGATTCTGAATACAGTGCATAGGTTTGATTGCTGTGCTGCACTAAGTATTATAACCAAAATATTAATGTGTCATAATAGATAAGTACACAGGTACTTTAAAATTTCACGTGATTGAAGTCGTGGACAAATGCTAGTTCCTCTATAAAACTATACTATACTAATCTGAGTTGCTAAAAGTCAACCGCAGATTTGTTAAACCACATCCAGCATTCCAATTCAGTTTCCGAGTCCACCCACGTACGCAGTGCAGAGAAATAATTAGTATTTCATGAGATGACTCGAGCTCGGACATCAAGCGAATGGACTGCAGGACTTACTCATTATAAGCTAATGTAGGCTGGCTTACTTAGTAGTGGCTAGTTTGGCTCTGATACAGGATTAAGCGCACACTGCCTGCTTAGTAGACTAATTTATATATTAGCTGTAATGCGGGATTACCTTTACGTGGAAGTTTGGGTTGTATGCTTAACTAAACGGTTTTGACTAACGGCTCTGTAGAACTTCAAATGTTGTTACGTCACTAAAGTATAACATAAGGGATGATGGCACTATTAACACCTCGCCACTACGCTGAGTGTTGTAGATTCGTTCCCTATACGGAACAGAAATGTGTGTAATCCATAAATAGTTTATTTTCTAAAACCTATTCTGTTGTATGTCCAAATATGATCATCCTTATATATTCTAGTAAACTGTTTTATGCAAATAATTAATCTGATTCTAAATAATATAAAATAATTGCATCAGTCAGTTCTTAAAATGCCTGAAAGGTTAAGACAAGCAAGTGCTATTCGTCTTTACGGATCTTTTTAATTACTACTTGACGTAAATGTTTACAAGACGTTGTACATTCGCCGACGAACTAGACCCTACTGCCGTCGTATCTCAAATCGCGTTATGAACTTTAAGAAAACTCACGATCTTAGTAACACGTGTCTGACTACTCCACTGTAGTAGCACATGAAAAAACGCTGAAAATAAAGGTCATTTTCCGATCGTATTTTTCGTGAACTGAATTTTGATTAGAAAATCACTTATTTTATTACCTTTAACTATTTGTAGTCTATCAAATCAAGCCAAACAAACACTCGAGGAATTAGATTTTTATGACGTCTTACGACTTCGGTGTTCAGATCTCGTAAAAGTCGTAAACTTAGGTACATTTTTACGGTCGTCGTCAAGATTAAATGCATCGATAATGTTAGGCGTAGGACACAAGTAACGATGGCCCCGACCCGTGAATCGAATGTAGGACGTCAGACACATTAGGCGGTAGACTGGTATAAAAGATATTTGTGACAAATATTATCGGTGTCAAATATTTTAGTTATACTTGATTAGCCATTTTTACTTCATATCAATGACCAAACAGATTAAAAAGTTCGCTCTTGCCAAAGAATTATTATATTACAAGCTTTTGCCCGCGGCTTTGCTCGCGTTAATTAAGAATTTGACAATCAATTCGGGTTGTACTCTGCTTGCAAATTTTTTTCGGGATGAAAAGTAGTCTATGTCCGTTTCTGTACACCTGACAATGTATATGCATAATTTCAGAATGATCGTTTCAGTGGTTTAGGCGTGAAAAGGTAAACAAACTCATTTCCGCTTTTATAATATTAGTTAGGATTAGGATAAACGCGAATATGAGTTTGTTTGTTACGCTTTCACGCTTTAACTACTCGAACGATCATCATGTTTCATCATTTCGCATACCTGTTGTACGGGGTACAGAAAACGACATAATATTGCACCTTTCATCTAGAAAAACCCTATTCCTGAGATATAGGAAATTCCTTCACAAGATCTACATACGTTAACGCGAGAGAAGCCGCCGACAAAATCTAGTAAATCAGTGCCTTTACCGTGCTTTAATCACACGAATAAGTTTCTACGCTAAGTAAAATAAGCTCACAAGTCACATTTACATGATAGTGAACGATAATGCACAATAATTTGTCGACCTCGATGGTGTAGTGGTTAGTGTAACCGACTGCCACGCATGAGGTCGCGGGTTCGATTCCCGCACAAGTCAAACATTTGTGTGCATGAACATGGATGTTTGTCTTGGTCTGGGTGTTTCTATGTATAACATGTATGTTATTTCAAAAATATAAGTATATATTTATGTTTATCCATTGTCTAGTACCCATAGTACAAGCTCTGCTTAGTTTGGGCTAGATGGTGTTGTGTGTATGTGATAGAATATTACAAAAAAATCTACACTTTCTTTGTGTACGAGTATATCGCTAGTGTAAAGACATCCTAAGACTACCTATTTCACCAGGTAGGTACGGTATGCGAGAATGCAACCTTGTTGGTTTCTATGTTAGAAAGACACGTGTGAATGGGACCTTTTTGGCTAGCGGATTACATCGTGTCATCGCTTAATTTCAAATGATTCAGATCCTAAGCTACGTCTTCCATCAAAAATACTGGATGATATGTGGTTATGTAATTACTACGACCCACAGGGGCGGCGCAGTAGGTAATCATAAACGCGGATGAAACCGTGGGCACATCTAGTATGTTTATAAGACGGATTTGAATCTAAACATATAAAGCAACCACAATCCTAACTAAATCCTTACTCCTTACTATATATTATATAATATTATAAATTTAAAAGTAACTCTGTCTGTCTATCTGTCTGTCTGTCTGTTACCTTTTCACGCTCAATCCGCTGAACCGATGTAGATGAAATTTGGAATGAAGATAGCCTGAGACCCTGGGAAGGACATAGGCTATATAATATCACGCTACGGCTCACGGGAGCGGCGCAGTGACCACAAATACCAATGACGCGGGTGAGACCGCGGGCACAGCTAGTAAGGATTATAAATTCGAATGTCAGTTTATTTGTTACGCTTTCACGAATCACACAATACAGTAATAGTTACAATTTCATAAAACTTCGCATAAATATTGCCAGGGGTACAGAAAATACATATCCTATGTCATCATTCAGAAAAAGTACTGTTTCTAAAGAAAATAAATTTATTGACAAAATATAGATTAACGCGAGCAAAGCCGCGTGCAAGATCTAGTACCTAAATAAATTAAATTGCACGTATTAGTACAGAAAGTATTCCGTACATTCATTGTTGCGTTACATACTCCGCGCTATAAAACCAATGCGTTTAGGAGTGGATTTAAGTACACCGCCATTAAGTGCCGGGATAACCCCTCTACCCCTAACACGTTGGATTCTACGTCCGCTGCTTCTTAGCTGCTCTTCAGCTTTATAATATTAGTATAGGTATAGTATTAATAATAATAATTATTTAATAATTCTTTATTGACACAAATTAATCTACAAAAAATTAGAATTCTCTGATCCCTGCACTAGTAAAAACTGTGTTGCAGGAGGCAGTGTCTTCCCCTATTAAAAATTATTTTATGTCATTAAATTAACACATATCATGAAAAGGAATTTGCACAAAGAATATAAAAAGAATAAAAAGGATTAATAATTAAGTTACACTTCAATTCACTGCTATTACACTGGTAAGCGATTGCTTATGCATGTGTGTGTGTGTGTAGTGTGTGTGTAGTGTGTGTGTGTGTGTGTGTGTGTGTGTGTGTGTGTGTGTGTGTGTGTGTGTGTGTGTGTGCGTGTGTGCGCGATGATTGGCCCTACGACAGTGACTTGGGATCGGAATTTTGGCAGCCCACCAATCAATTGTACACCAATTTTAAGTTACAAACGTTAATAGGTTCTCAACATCATTGTAGTCCATCGAATTCAACCATTTGTAAACAACTTTTTTAAATTCGTTATTGTTGAGTCTTTTTATTTTATTTTATTTGTTACATTTGTTATATATACGGGGATAGAAAATTGAAATGCTTCTGCCCAAATGTAGTTTTAACTTTAGGCACTGGACAACGCTCTACTCGTTTTGATGTACGAGGTAAGATTGGAACATATTTCCTATGGTAACGTCGCAGAATTTCATTAATATATATCTTTCTTACAGATAGGACACCGGTCTTTCGGTAAACTGATGTAGTAGGATGTCTAAAGGGTAATTGCATTAGTACTTTTAACACCGAACGCTGGGCCCGCTCTGCAGATAATAGATAGGTTTTACCTGCGCCACCCCATGCACAAATACAATATCTTATTATGCATTCACAGAGTGCTCTGTAAGTTGATATAAGAAGGTACATATCTCCAACGTTTCGAAGGTTTTTAAACAGATATATAATTTTTCTAATCCTAGCTGTCATAGTAGTTATATGCTGTTTCCAATTAAGCTGTTCATCCACTGTTACACCAAGATATTTTATGAAAGCTACTCGTGCTAAATTTGCACAGGTACAGCGTACATTATCAATTTTACGGTTGCAGGAGTAAATATGAATTTTTAAGTTACGAGTTACTGGCGGCTGACCTATGGTAGATTTGCTAAAGCAGATGTATTTAGTTTTTCCCGTGTTTATGGAAAGAAGGCTGTCTTCTAGCCAGGATGTAACCTTTGCTAGTCCCTCTTCTGCTTTATGGAACACTGAATCCCAAGTGCCTCCGCTAAACAACAAGAGGGTATCGTCAGCAAACATAATGGTATTCATGCTGGGCATATTCGTTGCATTACATAAGCCATTGACATATATAATAAACAATGTAGGGCCAAGCGTACTACCCTGCGGAACACCGTATCTGCAGACAGCATGGTCACTTTCATGTTGGATTCTACGCCCGCTGCTTTTGGTGATGTTTTCGAATAAGACTTAAAAAATATATAGGAGTAAGAACTGAAAACATATCTATATTCACTAATCCATAAATGTATCCTAACTAGTGCTAATTATTCTAACTTAATCTACTAATATTATAACTGTGAAGGATTGTGAGGATGGATGGATGCATGGATGTTTGTTACTCTTTAACGCAAAAACTACTGAATTGATTTCAATGAAACTTTATAGTATTATTGGATATACATTAGAATAACATAAGCTATAAATTAACATTAACGCAAGCGAAGTCGTGGTCAAAATCTAGTATTATAAATATGAACGTGAGTTTGTTTGTTTGTTACGCTGTCTTCACAACCGATCATCATCAAATTTTGCATATACGTTGTCCGGGATACGGAAAAGGACTAAATCTAAAAAAATCACTGATCCCATGGGATAGTAATTATTGACAGTATCTAACCTAACGCGAGCGAAGACGAGGGCAGAATCTAGCACAGAATAATTTGCGAATATAGGTATTAGAAATATACATACATATGTATATACCCATATTCACCAATGAATAGGTTATGAATCAATTCGCCCCCTATTATGTGGAATCTAATAGTTTAAGTGGCAGCTCACCCATTAGTGTTTATACGATACTATAAGGATAATATATACATACCGCTTCAAGGAAATACGGCCCAAAGTATGTATGTATACGTATTATGTAAGTAACTGGCACGCATAGCTTGTGAACTATGCAGTTGTTTCGCCCCGAGAACGCATACCATGATCCTATGTTGTGTTTATACGACGTGAAAGGTGAAGTCATATTTTGGGGCCGTAGTTTATATTTGAAAAATTACATATTTATGTGACCTATTTTATTTTAAACTAGATGTGCCCGCGGTTTCACCCGTGTTTATGATTACTGCACCGCCCCCGTGGGTCGTAACGTGATGTTATATAGCCTATAGCCTTCCTCGATAAATAGGCTATCCAACGAAAAGAGAATTTTTCAATTCAAACCAGTAGTTCCTGAGATTAGCGCATTCAAATAAACAAACAAACTCTTCAGTTTAATTAGTATAAATACCTACATAAGTGAACTTAAGGTAAACAAATACTAAAATATCCGTATAAAACAAGAGGTTGTGCTAGTTTGAACTGTGTTACAGCAGCCAGCGCCTTCAAATATGACTACACTTTTCTGTTACACGCTGTTTAAAGACTACTCTAGTAATGATTGGAGTATCGCGTGATCCTTTACAAACATACAAACAACGGAAACAATAAACCTGCATGGCACAACTATTTGAGGATCACATTATAAATGTTTGTCTCGCCTGGATATCAAACATTTAACACTCTATTTTCTGTAACAGACAAGAATTTGGCTAAATAAGTTGCTTTTTTTGAGCAACATAGTGTTGGCTTACACAATAATAATTCAGCCAATACATCTATGTCTAATAATTAATTATTCTCAATTAAATACTGACACGTGCTGTTATTTAAACAAATCTGACATTCTAATTAATAATTTTAATACTGACATGAGCAATTATTCTAATTCAGACATTCTAATAGTAATTAGACTGATTTCAATTTGAACATGGTCTACATGTTCCAAATGACCACGTGTATTACTTTAATCTAATTGAGAGGATTCAATAGGATTCCGGCAAGGCCGCTTAAAAACTAATCATACTACATAAATAAATAAAATAGTACTTGACTAAAAAATCACGGCTAAACCGATGGACAGGTATCGATCAAACTTTCCATACACATAGTCTATGTCCAGAATTAACACGTATGCTACTATTTATGGCGATATTATTATTACAAGGTGATGCGTTACTCTGGCATTCAGGTCAAACCGTAAACAATTACTAGAACTACCCTAACTACCTAACAAATATTATAAATGCGAATGTAAGTTTGTTTGTCTTTTGCCCGCTGCTTCGCTCGCGTTAACCTAGTTTGTCAATAAATTTTTCTGGACGAAAGGTACCATTATTATGTCCTATTCTGTACCCCTGACAAAGTATATGCGAAACTTCATGATGATCGGTGGTGCAGTTAAGGCGGCAAAGCGTAAAAAACAAACAAACTTACATTCACATTTTTACTTATTTAGTTAGGGTGTCCCAAATTAACACGTGTGATACATTTTATCCTGGCAATTCATTCTCGTAGTATTCAGTCGAAGCCGTGGCCAAGAACTAGATGGTCTATATAAAAAAAACACTTATACGTAACTCATACGTGACTTCTTTCAATGTATTTATCTTCGGTATGTTTAAAAGTAGGTAGGCACGTATATCTCTATCGGTACTTCAAGGACGGTAGGGATCACACTTATCGACACGGTTACTTTTTATTTAACCACTCGGATGTCCGTTACGACAACCCGAAGGACAACATATCGAAATGTATTGTGGACGGGACAGCTAACAACATGGATATGTTTTTGTTGGATTTTGAAAAATTATTAGGTTTACTACAATATTAACGGATTTGAAATACGACTGTTGTGCATGAGGTTTCGGGATAGAGTGCAGCGTCAGGCCAAAGCAAGTTATTAGGTGTCTTTGTTAAGACATGCTTAATAGCAGTCCAGAGTAAGGCAGTTAGCTATGTGGCTTTGGAAAGAGAAAACAAGGGGAAAAGATTTCCAATCAACATGTTTACCTAACATTGATATTGACAAACATAGTGCAGGTTTCAAATCAATAAAAATATTTAATAAATTGCCTTCAGAAATTAAGACATTATTATATACTAAACGGACCACATTAAAAACTCTACACTACGCTCCAGACGTCACCCAGAAAGCCGCCAAACTCAAATGGGATTGGGCTGGACACGTTTGCCGTATGCCGCAGGAGCTTTGGGCTAAAATCAGCACAGATTGGATCCCAGACGGTGCTAAACGGCAACGTGGTAGACCAAAACGTCGATGGCAAGACGTAATTATATACTAATGAATTTCTTACCAGACTAAAGCAGTGTTTGTTGAATGAAAAACAAATTGCGAAATTAAGGAATTATTTTTATTAATGGATTTTTATTTAACTTGATTATTATTTAAATTGTTATTTTATTTTTATATTATGTGAATGATTTATTCCCTTAAAATGATCATTTTATAATATTGTTTAATCTACTCTATTGACATCTTTACGAATAATGTTTATATTATTGTTAATTAAGTATTCCATTAAGTGCCATAATGTATAATCGATTTTTGTGTATAATGCCAAATTCAAATATGTAAAATATTGTTCCTGAATAAATAAATGAAATGAAATGAAAGCTCGTAAAGCGGGTCCAGCGCTTGATCCCTAGCTGGCTGTGTCAGATTATCGTTTCAACGGAGTACGAGAAAGAGGGTATAGAGTGCATTTTTTCATTTGTGTTTGCGAATACGCTTGTGTACTTTTATATCACTTGCGTAGATCACTTATCTAAAATTGATAACCGTAGCCGATTTAAGTAAAAATAAAATGAAGACTGCATGCGCCATGTGTGCAACCGGCAAGCGGTCGCCTCACCGTTGCGTAGAGTTTTATGGGTTCGAATCCCACACAAGGCAATTTATTTATTTATTTATTCAAAACTATCAATCTATCGTTACAGGTTCTTAACCTAATGCGATAGTATAGTAACATAACTAAAATCTAACATTTAAAACAGTAATATAATAAAATATCTTGAATCTATTAACAATAACTTAATATCCAGTATGTAGCCTTTGTGAATTCGCTCATTGGACATGAAAATAGATTAATACAAATTATTTACGTGTTACTTACATTAGTTATAAAGGCTGGGTGTTTTACATGTTTATTAATTGTATGTTTGTAAAATCCCCTACAATACAGCTGAACTCTACTACGGTAGATGTTACTTAAGCTTTGTCAGTTGTTATTGAGTCGCAGCAGGACACCGGTGGCCAGACACAATATATTTTAATTATATCTGGAATTCTAAAACTTGACAGTTTAAAAACGAAGAGAAACATTTCACAGCGGTAATCCTCGTGATATCCAGCCGTATGTTTTAATAAGGTCGGTGATACGGACGTCCAGTGGCACTATGCTTAGCAATAACCATACGGGACACCAGTGCTCAGCTATTTGACTATAAATAGGTACACTTTCACTAGTCTAGACTCTTGAGTATGATAAGAAAACAAAGAATATTATCAGCTACAAATGTATTCAATGCTGCATCGTGTGAATAAAATTAAAATGCAAATTTTCTTTATTTTGAATACAATATTATACAGTAACATAAAAGGTAAATGTTACATTAAGATAATGTATTATTTTTTAATTCAGTGATATAAACAAACGTAGAGTTTGCATGTATAGCTTCGAAGGGGTAAGCAGGGGGTAAGCACCCATATTGTCAGCTGTTTTTAGGTCTCACGTAATAGGGGTCTTTCGGTGACTACTTGGCACGTTACCAGGCTACGTACGGCTACTAAGAATTTTCTGATTTTCTGAAATAAAAGTCTAATAACACTGCACGATCCGGAAATTAAGACCGAGACTTTAAGATTGTATAGAGGTTATATGGTGAGCAGCGATAGCTCAGTGGGAAGACCAACAGACTGCAATGCAGGGGTCTCGGGTTCAAACCCACGTCGCGCACCTCTGACTTTCGGAAGTTATGACTTTTCGAAATTATGTGCGTATTGATTGACAATTATCGCCTGCTCCGTGCCTCGGAGAGCACGTTAAGCCGTCGGTCCCGGCTGCCATGAACATCTATGGCAGTCCTTATTGGGAGAGTGTCGACACAAAAGATCCCACTGGGTCGAAGTGTTGCCGGTCTGCACTGACTGGCCCCCACATAAGATAAGATAAGATTTTATACAAAGTTATGCTACGGGATCAATGAGGCAGATGTTGATCATAGATATGTATATGTATATTGTGTATGTTGAGATTGATATTTACTGCTATATGTATATGTATATACAGTCGAAGTAACGTCGAAACCGAAAATAACGACATCGTTTATAACGACGGATCGGTTATTACGAACGAATGGCAAGGTCCCGGCCGAAACCTATATAAACAATTAAGTAATCATACCGCCTATAACAACATTGGATACAGCGACATATCGTTTAAAACGACGAAACTTGATCGATATTGATCGGCTTTAGCGACTAACCGTTTTATTTGTTCCAGTAAAACAAAATTCTAAACATACATTATAACAATTAATATGATTTCGTACTTGTGTATATTGCTTATAACAACTATTGGACATAACGTCCGAATTATATGGTCCCTTCAATGTCGTTATATCCGGTTTTGACTGTAGTTGTAAATATCAATCTCAAGCAACAATTTCCTATTTAGCTCGCAGAAACAAGTCCGATTCTTCTAAGCACTCTACCAGGTAAGAGTAATGACTGCACGTATGGTGTATTGGTATAAGAGATCGCCTCGCCACTCTCGGTGCGCCAACTGTTAAAAATTTATGTGATTGACAAATTGCCGACAATGTTCCAAGTCTATGCGTTCTTTGAATATTTGTAATATTCTGCACAACACAAGGATCATGCGAATACGAACAAATTTTATATGTTGTTTACATTTTTTTCCTACAAATGTGATCTAGGTAGACCCATGTGTATAGTTTATGAATTTACTATAAACTTCGCACGATCTCAATCAAAGATTTTCATGAAAAGGCCAGGTTAAGAGTCGAATACAAAGAAAGTGATGATACTGTATAACCGATAAGAGGTATGGCATGATCGTGACAAGTAACCATCAGCCTTCCCTTCAAGAAAACAGGCTTGAGCCAACGTACGTATATCACATGAAAGACATCAGTATGAAGAAATGAGTAATTCGATAAAACCAAATTAACACGCCAACTATTAATTAAAATGTATTTCAGTACAATAATGATAAAAAGACTTGTCCATATTAAAAAACAAGAAAATTTACATAACCATTTGTTAATTAGATACATTTTATATCGTCAGTATAAAAGTCGTGTTGTTTTGTACCTAGCAATAGTTGATTACTAAGTAGTAATTGTATATACACTAACCATGTATTTCGTCAGGGTTCTTTTCGTTGCGTTATTGGCTTTCGTGATCGTAGAATCTGCAAAAGGTAAGTAATTTTTTGTTATAATAAAATTTTTTTACTGTCTGCGCTGTTTGATTAGTAACGATAGGCTAGGCAGACTGTTGGACTACCAAGCAGCGGCCCAAGGATAGAGATCAAATTTTTACAGTTATGTGCGTATTATATAGTTGAATATATCTCTCTTTAATGGTAGAGTACATGGCGTGGAACCATGTCTACGAGATCTCCATAATATTCTCAAAAATATGTGAAGTCTGCCAACCCACCAATCAACAATTTATAAACAGAAATTTCATTATTATTATGCATCGACTCACATGTTATGACTATGTATGACTATCAACAATGTTTTAAATTTCGTGGTTATTGCTACGGCTCTACCAGAACCGATGCTCTTTAACTAATGCATTGCTTAGCATCGGTCATAGGTGCAAACTCCCGATCTCTACTCTCGGCTTGCTGCGATCCTAGCATATCCCACTTACTTCATCTACTAACATCTCATTTTTCATGCACACTTACAGTTTTAGATATTGTTAAGCTGTCTTCCGCCAGAATGTCTCCAATTTGGTCACAAAACGTCCGCCTAAGTCTTTTAATACAGTAGGTTATCAATTTATAGGTTATCTTAAGGTTGACAACTTTTAAAAATAGCCGTACTACATTTGAGAACCTACATCGAATAGCAGTACCTGTGAAAGTCATCTTTGTACAACCAACAACAACAATCTTTGTTTAACCTAAGTGATTGTTTTTACAGGTGATCGATGGTTAATAAAGTGTCGCCTATGATCATCCAGGTGATCATCATAGTGAAATAGATGTCTTGTTCTGACTGTCCCTTTCACATTTACCTTCTAGGTATTTCTTTTCGATCTTTTCTACCACGTGTCCTCTCATCCATACTATCTTATCATCTTATTCTATTTGACTATATACAATACTTTTTCATAGCTTCGTGTTATGGCGACGAGAATGCTTACTTCAGCGATTGCAGCAACCAGTGCGTGAACAACTGTAATCAAGAACAAGTGTGCATTCTGTCCTGTCAGAAGGGATGCTCGTGCAAGACCAACTACGTGTTCGATGGAGTCATAGGCCGATGCGTCTTGCGCAAAAACTGCAGTAAGTATAAATCCTATTTCTAACTAATACTATCAATGCGAATGTGAGTTTATTTGTTTCTGTTTGTAACGCTTTCACGCCTTACCTACTCAACCGATTATCATACAATTTCGTATAAATGTTATTCGTGCAACAGAAAAGGACATAGCGCACCTTTTTAACCAAAAAAATTTATACATACATAGATTCACGCCTGTTTCCCAGAAGGGTAGGTTACAACATATATGTTGTAACCCGAATTATGTAAAATTTGTTAACACTCTTTATATAATATTTGTATATAGTGGTGAGAAAATAAACGTTCATTGTTATTATTATTAATTTAGTAATTGTTTTGAGTCTGGATGATCTTTGTGTCCGTTGTTTGAATGTTTCTAAAATCCCCCGTGAAACAGGATTTAATCCCAGTGGGTGCAGTCGTTTTAAAAAGATAAAAAGAAAATTTTACTTGTTTACGAAATGAACTAACAGTGTTCCAACTCTTACGCAACTAACCATACTTACTTTCCAGGCAAAGAGACTAGTTTCTATTGCTATAAAATAATTAACACTCTTTCCTTCCATATTTCATGTCATTCCATATTCATATTCCATATTAATAAACAGGGAGAGGGCGAGAGAGAGAGAGAGCGTATTTTGTGAGTTTGTGTGTGTTTGTTCAGTGTAATCTACGAAACAACTGCACCTACATACATATATATGAAAAATCTTCTACTATTTTATGGGTACATTATTATCGAGTGACGTAGACTATATGTATATGATTCCGAAAGTGAATTAATGGGGTTGTAAGCACTAGATTTATTAATAGTCCTGTCTATTATTAATTAAAGAATTTCACAACCATATTGGTGTAAAGTATATCTCTTGTACCTACTTTGTATAGCACTAATACTTGATCAAACCAGAGAGCATAATCATCGTTAGCCCCATGGTGCCTTAAAACTTTTAATGGCTTTACTATATTACATTTCTATTTGTTTCTTTAAGGTAATCGTGATTGACACTACTAACCCCAACCATACCGGAACATGATTTCATCGTCTTGAAGATCTGGCGTGTGTCAATTTAATTATACAATATATAACTTTTAATTATTATTTTACTTGTTTAATTTATTTGACTACGACCATTGTATTATCTTCAGCAACCTCGCGTAACCGTAGCAGTACTTTTAGAAGTACACATCCTTTAAGGCTACGCACACCCTTGGAGGTACGACTGCATGTAGGCGTAAGTACAGGAAATTTTTGATAAAGAACAATAAAAATAATTACAATAACATTAATGCGGCTTCGATTCCCGCACAAGTTAAACATTTGTGTGCATGAACATGAATGTTTGTCTTGGTCTGGCTGTTTCTATGTATAATATGTATGTATTTACAAAAAAAAGTGTATATGTATGTTTATCCATACCCATAGTACAAGCTCTGCTTAGTTTGGGCTATGAAAAATGAAAATGAAAAAATATTTATTTGCAGAAAAACAGTGGTACAATAAGGTCGTACAGAGTTATTTGTTCTACACCGTTTGTCGCAAACGACATGCAAAAATATGATAAGAAGTAACAATCATTCATATATATCCTGTCATTATCCTTGGATTCTGGCATACATGATTATTATAAATGAATTATCTCAAAAAAAAATATTACTAGTCATTATGATGATAATTATGAAACAATGATCCCTTATGAATGGATAAAAATGTCCAAATAAACGAATAAAAAAAAGAAAAAAATACAATCTAATATAAATGTCAGGAAAATAAATGTGAACTTAGCCTAGGTATAAATTCATTACATAATTATTAACAACGTCACATATACCATTTTATCTATATTTAAAAAATTCTTCAATGCTATAAAAACATCTTTCTGTCAGCCAAGTAATTAATTGTATTTTGAATTTATTAAATGACAAATTTCTAAAAGTATGAGGAACATTGTTAAATATTTTAATACACATTATGTAACAATTATTTGATGTCAGTGTCAGCTTTGTGCATGGTCTATATAATTTGTTGGCTTTTTGTGACCTAGGAGCGTAATAATTAGTAGCTTGTTGAAAGAGACATTTATGTTTAACCACAAACAAGCATGCCTCCAGGATATATAGACTGGGGACAGTTAATATTTTATTTTGTTTAAAAACAGGTCGGCATGATTCTATCGATCTTAGTCCAAAGATTGACCTGATACATTTTTTTGCATAATTAGTATTCTATCAATGTCAACACATTTACCCCATAAAATGATACCGTATCGGAGTATTGAGTCTACGTAACCATGGTAAGCAGTCATCGCAGCATTTTTCGAGACAGTTTGGCTTATTCGTCTCAGCGGATAAATAAAACTATTTAATTTTGCACATAGTTCATTTACATGATCTTTCCAACCGCAAAATCTGTCGATAGTAATGCCCAAAAACTTGTATGCATGGACTTCTTCAACTGGAGCTCCTCGATAAGCGACATTTAATTGACGTGGTTTAGACCTATGTGTATGAAATTGCATAAACTTAGTTTTACTAATATTTACTTTTAAGTTATTTGAGGACATCCATAGAATGGCCTTCTCAAGAGCTATATTTATTTCTTTATTATACGTGTTCTTATCGGTTCCTTTTATTAAAATTGTGGTGTCATCTGCGAATAGAACACACTCTTGAGCAATTGCGTCAGGTAAATCATTAATATATAATAAGAACAGTAAGGGTCCTAATATACTGCCCTGAGGCACACCGTAATCGTTAACTAAATACTCCGATTGAATACAATCTAATGATTTTGACACTTCGTTGTAGGATAGTATCTCTACACTCTGTTTTCTATTACATAGATAAGATTTTATCCAGTCGTAGGCTGGTCCACGTATACCATAACTGTATATCTTTTCAAGAAGGCGTTTGTGATGGACGAAGTCGAAAGCCTTGCTCATGTCCATAAACAAAACTGACACAGGTAATTTATTATCAATACACTCGGTTATACCCCTTAACAATTTAAATGCGGCTAGTGATGTGCTTCGATTTTTACGAAATCCGTTTTGTTCGTCTTTAACAATGTTATGTGTTTCAATAAAATTGATGAGTCTATTATATATAACTTTTTCGAATATTTTTGAGTAAATCGAGATTAATGTCACAGGTCTGTAATTATCCATTTTATTTTTGTCACCCTTTTTAAATAATGGCTTTACAATAGATTGTTTTAAACTATCGGGGAAAATACCTTGCTCTATAGATAAATTTATAGTATGTATTAAGGGGTCTATAATTAAGAGAAGGCTTTTTTTTATAATATCAGTCCGGATTTCGTCAGAGCCCACTGCCTTATAATTTTTTAGTGACTTAATAATATTTATAAGTTCGGTATGGTTTACTGGACACAGAAATATTGTTTTGTCAACCTTATTTATCACTACGTTGTCCTGTTCATTTGACTGAATTATCGGGTTATCTTTGACAATGTTAATAAAAAACTTATTAAAAGAGTTTGCAATATCCATTGCATCAGTGGTCACATAATCGTTTACACAAATTCTAGATATGGATTTATTTTGAAAATTTGTACTAACGTAATTTTTTATAATATTCCAAGAAGCTTTGCACTTGTTATCAGCATTATTAATATATTTTGTATGGCTGTTTTTCCTTGAGAATATACAGCATTGTCTTAATAGGTCTCTATACTGATTGTATTTATTTCTAGTGCGAATACTATGAGTATATTTAAATTTGTTATACAGATATCGTTTAGTATTACAACTTATCTTTAGCCCTTTTGTCAACCATTTTGGTTTACGAATGTCTATGTTTGCTACTTTTATTCGAATAACTGGAAAGCACATATAATAAAACAAACAGTATAAATCGTGAAACGCTTTAAAGGACTCATTTGCTGAAGTTTCTGTTATTACTTCTTGGAAGGATAATTTGGCAATATAATATAAAAACTTTTTGATGTTTTCAGCACAATAGTCTCTCCTAAATTCATACCACCATTTTACAAGAGATGTTCGAGGTGAGGTAACCGACCATGAAAATGTTTGCGCGGTGTGATCGGACAATCCTAAATCATGTACCGTTGCGCATCGGTCCATAATATTCGTAGAGATGTGATCAATGCAAGTCATCGTATCAATTGTCATACGTGTTGAAGTTGTGATGACTGATGTTAGGTTATGGGCTTCTAATATATTCTTGTACACAATAGTTTCTCTCGAGCTTTTCAGTAAGTCAATATTCATGTCACCGCATACAATTACAGCTTTGCGTTTGTTACGACATATCTGAAATAGCAAACTGTCAAACCTCTCAAGGAATACATTAGTATTGGAGGAGGGAGTTCTGTATAAACATAATAAGATTACTTTGTATGTAGTTAGCTCAATTCCACAACACTCGAAAACACAGGGCTCGCAAAATTGCTCGACTTCCGATAACGATTTAACTTCAATGTCATTCTTTATCAAAATCATTACGCCTCCTCTCTTTGAATGTTTTCTTGAATAGTGTGCTACGTTACTAAAACCTTTAAGGTGCACATTTTTTTCTGTTCCTTCTAAAAGAAAAGTTTCACTGAGACAAATTATGTCTATACCACACTTTTTATCTCTTAGGTTTTCTAGAGAGCAATATATCTCATCTATTTTACTTAGAAGACCCGCTATATTCTGATGCATGATTGTTAGTTTGTCAGTGACGAAAAAAATTATCATTATGTATATTATCTTGATCAAAATTGTCAATGTCATTTGGAGTATTCATGTCAATGGATTGTATGTCAAAAATCATTCTATATATGTCCTTAAAAATAGTTCGTAGTCCAGCATTATTTATCGCGCCTGTGCGTTTGTCAAACATGGTAAAATCAGCCATCAAATTTTTATTGGAATCTAAAACATATGCATGCTTGTGAGTCATCACGTCTAAATAGAGTAAATTATTAAATGTCTCAATTCTAGAATTATATAAGTTGACGTAATATCCAAATTTATAAGTAGGCGTGCATATAATAATATTTGTATGTTTCATTTCTTGTAATTCTTTTCTAATTTGTAGTATAATGTCCAAGTATTGGTTAGCTGATCTAAAGTCTTCTCCGCCGAGTAAAAATATGCAATAGTCGCTCATGGTAAAATGCCTGATTTTATGCGCCAAATTTTTTAGCAACATGTTTATATTGCCATGAGGTATCAGATAATGACAGAGTTCAGATTCATTTAGTGTACTCTTTGCAATATGTAATAGCTTATTTCTATTTTCTGTGCTTATTATACATATTTTATTACGTTTACACGGTTTTATCTGTTGATATGCCACTGTCGTATTTCCTTGTTTCCTAGGAGAAGTAGTAGTAATACTTTTGGAAGGGTTCGTCGTTTGCATGGTGTCAGTTTGAGTCTCTTTAGAGCTCATTTTTACCATGTTTCGATCTTTATTATTTATCTTTTTAATACTAGATTGTTGAAGCTTGGCAGGACTACTTGTTACTTTTTTCAGTAATGTATTTTGTTTCGTGAGATTATTTATTTGTTTCTTTAACTCCGAATTCTCTAAAGTTAAGTTATCGATTTCTGAATGAGCACTTTGCAACCGTTCGGAAAGGTAAGCAATTTTTTCCTTCATTCTTTTACCAACCTTACGTAGAGCAAATACTTGGCGACTATCAGTGCGGCTTTCGCAAAAATCGCAGTACAGTGGACCAAATGTTTCTGCTGAAACAAATTATGGAGAAACGGTGGGAGTTCGCCCAAAGCGTTCACTGTCTGTTTGTGGACTTTACTAAAGCATACGACAGTATTGACCGAGAAATACTTTACCGGATTATAAGATCTTTCCGAATACCGGAAAAACTTGTGAGAATGATTAAAGTCGCCACAAGCATAAGCAAAATGCGAGTCAGAGTCGGAGGAAAATTAACTGAGGAGTTCGAAGTTGTTACCGGACTAAAACAAGGAGACGCTTTATCACCTATCCTATTTAATTTAGCTCTCGAACACATCATTCGGAAAGTCTTGCTAATAGATGGGGGGATAGAACTTAATGGGAGACACAAAGTTATAGGGTATGCTGATGACCTTGCAATCCTAGGGCAATGTGAGATGGAAGTAATGAGCATGGCAGAGATATTGGAAATGGAAGGCAAGCAAGTGGGTCTCAGAATCAGTCGCGAGAAGACTGAGTATCTCCATATGAAGAGATACAAAGATCACAGAGCAAATAGAAGAGATCTTATAGTCAGAGGCACAACCTATAGAGGCGTCAACAAATTTAAGTATCTCGGGTGCACGATCACGGATACAAATCAAAGGGAGGACGAAATAACCATCCGCATCGTCAACGCGCTAAGGTGTACTGCAGCTCTTCATAAAGTGTTAGTGTCTAAGTTGATAAGCAGAACCACAAAAATTCGCGTCTACAAAACAGTAATTAGGCCGATTTTAATGTACGGGTGCGAGACTTGGACATTGACACTGAAGGAAGAAAATAGACTATTAGTCACGGAGCGAAAGATATTACGTAAGATTCTGGGACCGACAAGAGGAGAGAAGGGGGAGTGGCGACAAAGATTTAATAGCGAGATTGAAGATCTAGTGTCAGAGCCGAATATCATCGGGGAAATAAAAGCTAGCCGACTTCGCTGGCTCGGACATGTGGAACGAATGGGAGAGGATCGAGCTGCCAAAAGAGCATATCTCGGGCGTCCCACCGAGCGTCGTCCGGTGGGTTGTCCAAGGTACCGCTGGAAAGACGAAATAGCTAAAGACCTGAAAGAGATGAATGTGCTCGATTGGTCTGACTTGGCACAAAATAGGAAAGAATGGCGCACTTTAATGTCGGAGGCCAAGATCCACTTTGGATCGCTGAGCCAACGAAGTAAGTAAGTATTCTTTTACCATCGTAATCCTCGTCCCCAGACGACTCATTTAAACCAATGATGGTGTCATTTAGAATTGAGTCGGATTTTGTTCTGGTACGTCGGAATGTAACGTTTTCTTGATCAGCCATTATTTATTTATTCTATAATAATATATTAATAAATTTATACTATAATATTGTTAGCAATATAGTTAAAATTTTCGGAATCCTCAATATTTGTAATGCATTTAATGCTGATATATTCACAAAAAGCGCTCAGTTGAGCTCAGGTTCGATCCTGCGGTCACTCGTTTGTTAGACCGAACGTTCTTACACGTTGGGCTATGGGTATTCTTATTCAAATGGTCAAACTTGGTGATCTATTTCGTCTGTTTAATTGTTCTCAGATTAGTCAATAGATGTCAGCACATTCAATATAATGGTAGGTTTTATTGAACTGAAGATGTTCTACCAAATAGTATCGGGTAAAGTAACTAGATGTCGCTGTTTTGTACTTTATGTTAGAATGATCTGTCAAAATTTGAATAAAAAACGGAATTGAAGAAACACTTTTTTCAAAAGGATATTACATTTGTACACTTTTTCTTCCCAGTTTCCGTAATTCAACGTTCTGTTCATGGATTTATATAGTTCACTGTTTAAAACACTTGCTTGATGTTTATATTATTGTTTTGAAACATTAACACTGAGAGTTATTTTTCTTCGTAAATCCGTAATGCGAAGTCCGTATAACACTGTCACAGTTGATACGCTCACTGATGTTTCGAAAATTATCTATTAGGACTGCGACCGACTAAGATTTTAATTATAATTAATTATTTTGTACAGAGCTGACGTTACTCGTGCGGCAGTGGCGCCAAGCAGCTAGATGGTGCTGTGTGTATGTGATAGTATATTATTATTATTAAAGTTTATGTAAGCCAGAAATAGTTGTATTGATTCTGATGGTATTCTTCCTTCGTTTTTCCAATGTATCCTAGTGTCGGATTGTGATACAGGCCAAAAGTAGTGCAATTATGTTATCTTTTAAAAAGATACTAAGACCTAATGGTCTTTAACTATGAAATTGCCGTTTATGTCCTACGTCTTATTTCATTTTTCAAGTTTCGAAAAGAAGCTATGCATATTATTTTTCTTCTCCTTAGCCTTAATTATTCCCAAGTCACTTGGGGCCGGCTTTCTAGTCTAACCGGATTTGACTGGATATCAGTTTTTACACGGAGCGACTGCCATCTGACCTCCGCAACCCGAAGGCTAACGATACCCTAAAGCTAGATCAGTGGCAGGTTATTACAGAGCACTGACTTCCCAATAACGACTGCCATAGATGTTCATGACAGCCGGGACACCCGGCTTAACGTGCTCTCCGAGGCACGGAGCAGGCGATAATTGTCAATCAATACGCACATAATTTCGAAAAGTCATATAACTTCCGAAAGTTAGAGGTGCGCGACATGGGTTCGAACCCGCAACCCTCTGCATTGCAGTCTGTTGGTCTCCCCACTGAGCTATCGCTCCACTGAGCTATCGCTCCACTGAGCTATCGCTGCTACCTTATTTATATTAATAACTAGTTTTATTTATAATAAATATCAATTACCTTGTATACAACATGTATTTAAAGTTATACCGCTTAGAATCTGGTCGTATTCGTTGTTTCAATTCGCCATAATTACATGATGATCAATGTATTTGTTAATTCAAGACTAACTATAGTGGCATATATACAAGCAACTATATGTGAAAATTAAACATAGAATTCGAATTTGCCATTATAAATATTGATGAAATAGTAAGTATGAAAATCACAACGTTACCGATTTTCTTTATACAAAGACCATTCTTTTAAAAAAATAGGCATTGAGCATCTCTTACTTATTTATTTTCATCGATATGTATGCGTTTACAAACTTGGCTAAAATGGCCTGGTTATCGCTCTTGTTACATATCATCATGGAGCATCCAATGCATTAACGATAATTCATTCTCCGCTCGTAGTTTTTAAGAAAAGTATACTGTTACAAAAACTTGTTTACAAATAAATGATAACGAAAATGTTCACTTAATTAAAATGTTATCAATCCAGAACGATTAAAGGACATCGCCTTACTTATGTTTTATACAAAATTAAATGTATTTTATATGTCTCTGTCGTGTGTAACAATGAAAGCAAGTTAAGTCTAATTTCTTCGACTCTGTTTACCTTACAAGAATATGTTAGTTAGGTTTATGTTTATCGCTCATAGCCTTACTATTGAACATAAATATCGGTCATAAGAGCCGTTGGTTTTCATACCAACTCAAGGTTCTTTAACAAGACAATAAGCAATTTATAAAGCTCAGTGACTCCTTCATACTTTCTGGGTTGTTAAGGTACCTTGTCCATCGAGCGCTGGCGCTTCTGCAGTCTAAGAATACTTGAGCCGTTTCCCTCGGTCTCCACACAGCCCCTGAATAAGATACTGTCAGTGGTTTTAATGTTGAAATGTTGTTTGTTGAACGAGTAGTGACCTGTTATAATATCTAGAATTACTACTACTTGAATATAATAATACAAGTTTATCTAAATATGATACTCTAAAGGGTTAAAAATTACAAGTCGATCAGATACAGACTTAAAAAAATTGCATTGTGCCACTATTTAAATTGACGAAGGGGAGAATGCCGCTCTGGGCCTGTGTATAAACTATGGCCTAAAGCTTCTCACACTGAAAAGAGGCCTATGCTCAGCAGTGGAGCAGTTTACAATTATTAATTTAGACATATGTATATGTTCAACACAAATGATTTTTGTTACGAATAAATAAATAAATAAATGTATACTAGTAGCCCTAGTATACATTTATTATATTATTATAATATTATATTACCGGAATATACCAACTATTTTCATTTCTGCTTCACGATATGAGCTCGACCTAGAATGTATTTGGCATTTAGTTCGCTTTTGTATACTCTGCGTAAAGTCTTAATGAATGAAATTCTTTCAACAAAGATAATGATTGCAAGTGAACCAATTTAAGCTTTATTCACAATAGACGACTCAAGAATGCAAGCGACAGAAATTTTCCAATGGCTTAGTACTATTTGCACTTAGATAAAAGCGGAATTTTCTACAAGAAAAAGGTTGAAACGAACCACGCTAGCTTTTACTTTACATTTTATTTTGCAGGTATTCCATTTTATTATGAAATAATACTAGATAAGGTCGATTGAGCGATTGAAGACTGGAGCAAACTCAGATTATTTCAGATACTGCCTGCCTCGCTAGTAAGTTTGTGGTTGCGCCCAAACCAAAGTATGACGATCGATTCCTTGGTCGGATAATGCGTTATTGGATTTTTCCGTTCGGCAATTTGCCGCCGCAATACAGTGCCTTACTATGTAGCCGATAGACAGCAATAGACTTGTGCCCCATTACATATACCTAATCTACAAAAAGCTAGCAAAAATTGGATATTATATCTTAACTCCTAACTAATATTATAAAAGTGAAAATGAGTTTGTTTGTTTGTTACCTTTTCACGTCTAAACCACTGAACCGATCATCCTGAAATTTTGAATATACGTTGCCAGATGTACAGAAACGGACATAGACTACCTTTCATCCCGAAAAAAATTACTGTTCCTGAGGAAAACAATAATAACTTTCTTATGATAATAGATGGCGCCCCGTGTCTTTCGAATCATGATTGAATTATATTATTACAAGCAGAGTACAACCCGAATTGATTGTCAAATTCTAAATTAACAGGAGCGAAGCCGCGGGCAAAAGCTAGTACTTCTTATAAAGCTACCGGGATATTATACAGTCGTGAATTTGTTTATACAGATTGTAAGACGTTAACGATGACAATAACTAATGTAATTGCTTTGCTGGTCTTTAGAATGACCACCTCTATTATCCATAACATCTCTAATACCCAAAAATAATAGACTGTACGGATATCGCAGCGAGCAGGTGGACGCTTCGCCGCTATCACCACACGGTCTCGTAGGATCGAATCTCGTGGGACAATGGTTTGTGTGATCCACAGATAAATGTTCTATCGATAAAGTCTCTCGATATACGGCCTCAAGCATAACGAGAAAGTCATCTTTAAAAAACAGAAGTCAAAGAACTTTCCTTACACGACGCAGTAAACAAGTGCAAGTTAAGGCACTGGCGCAAGCAACGTGTATGAATAACTTGCGCATGTAGCCGAAGCAAGTACCGTGCTTAGGCACTCACGCACGAGTATTATAATCCTTACTTCCTTATTATAAACTAGCTGTTACCTGCGACTTCGTCCGCGTAGATTTTAACTAAAAAGTGTTTATCTCCGCGAAACCATATTTTTTCTAAAATCAAAGTAGCCTAAGTTATTCCTTATAACATCAGCTATCTGCCAGTGAAAGTCCCGTCAAAATCGGTTCAACCGTTTCGGAGATTACCCGGAAGAAACAGACAGACAGACAGATAAAAATTTTGAAAATAGATGTTTTCGTATAGGTACCTTATATACTTTCATATGCATTAGATAAAAAGATGTTATTGTGACATTACAAACAGACACTTCAATTTTATTTATTTGTATTTGTATAGATGTATAGATTCGAAAGTAACGCTGTCTGTCTTTTACCTATTCACGAGCAAACCACTTAACCAATTTGGTTAAAATTTGATACAGAGGTAGTTTAAAACCTGGGAAAGGACATAGACTACTTTTTATTGATATAGGTACCACGCGGGTCAAGCCGCGCGCAAAAGCTAGTAATACAATATGACCGTAACTGTCCTTCCAATTTCAAACACAAACTATATTCCACAATACCTTACAGTATTAAGGTTTCATTAGAAATTCTAATCAGAGCCTTAATTTCCACTACAATTACGTAATCTAAGCATCTCAATAACAAGTTTGTGTAACAATAGATGGAGCCACCGTTGCCGGCGGCCATTTTGCCGGAAGTGCGGCCGGGACGCCGGACCACATCCGTTCAGCCTTTGTCCCGACTTAAGACACGACTTAAGACAACGTTACGTAAGAGTTAGCTCGACTTGTAATACAAACATTCACAACTCCTATTTATAAAGGTTTAAGCACTAGAGGCTTTTGGGCTTAGAATCATGGCACGGATTAACAGGTTAGGTTCTAAGCATGTTTTTGACTTTTGGGTAGTTTTGACTTCAGAAACATTTGCATTTGACCGAAACGCTCATTAATATAATCAGTTTATAATTATTGCTGTTAAATATATCAAAATATTTAATAGCAATTGTAAACTTACATTATAATACTGTTATATGTACTACTATTTGTGCTGTGCGAGTTTAGCCTTAATATAGAGATCAAGCTGCATGTTTTGGGAGTAAAAGGCATTTATTGCACGGATGGATTAGTGGTTTCAACAGTCGTCTCACCTCTGCACTGCCACTACATCGAGTTTTGTGGATTCTATTCTCAAACGAGACAAATATGTTGTGGAATAAACAAAATCTTTAAATCCCTTCAAGTCTCCAACAATAGCAATATCGTTATCACATAAAATCATGTATAATGTAAATTGCATTATGTTCTCCTTCATTCTTATTTTTTACCGACTTCAAAAAAAGGAGGAGGTATTCAACTCGTCTGTATTATTATTATTATTTTTTTATATTTGTTACCTCGTTACTTTCGACTGGGTGAACCGATTTTGATGATTCTTTTTTTATTTGAAAGCTGGTGCTTCCCTTGCGGTCCCATTTAATTTTGATCAAGATTTGTCCATTCGTTTTCGAGTTATACTTAATAATGCGTATTTGGCTACATTGATGATGTTCTCATATTTGGCAAGGTTCACTAAAACCGAGAAATAAACAAAATTTTAACAAAAAAGAAAACCGACTTCACATAAGAATATTCTAAAACTTAAAATGCACTAAAAAGTTAAATAAATAATTGCATATTCTTGTGAATAATTAAATTATTGTTATTATTGGAGTCGGTGTCAGCCAAGGTAGGTTTGTAACTAATTAAACATGAGATGTCTTACTATAATCATAAAATAACATTGGCATGCACAATTACACACATAGACGCAGCTCGCGGCGCGGGCGGCTGACACCGACTCCAAAAATAACATTAATTTAATTAATCACAAGGATATGCAATTATTTATTAACTTTTTAATGCATTTTAAGTTTTAGAATATTCTTATGTGAAGTCGGTTTTCTTTTTTGTTAATTATTTCTTACTTTGTTATAGTAATTTAAGTTCTTTATATAAATATTGTCACAACTATTGATGAATGCTGGTTAATCTGTAATTGGCAAATGTTTCAGCCACCATACTTCCCTTGTTATCGTTGATGTGAATTTGTAAACATTTGCTGTTGATAAACCATAATAAATAAATAAATGTTCCAAGTTCTTTGTGTCCGTTGTTGAAAAGTATGGAAAGTGCTTCTTAATAACCTCTTAAAATAGTCTAAGAGGTGTATTACAACTATATTGTGCCAGCTATGGTTTTCGGTCCCACGTAATAAGGCCAATACCTTAAATCGAGAACAGTTCCAGAGTCACTGATGTTACTAAGATTGATTGATAGATGGCTCCAATAATAGTGGAACTTTTTGATCAATTTAAATTTACTGGAATACTTCAATAACACAGTGGTAGTGAGCGTTTGCTGTGCATGAGATCTCCGGTTCGATTCCCTGGACGGGAAAATTTATCTGAATTGTTTAACAGATCAAATAATAATAAAATTCTATCACATACACACAACACCATCTAGCCCAAGCTAAGCAGAGCTTGTACTATGGGTACTAGACAATGGATAAACATACATAGATACTTTTTTTTTATAAATACATAAATATTATACTTAGAAATACCCAGACCAAGACAAACATCCATGTTCATGCACACAAAAATATTTGACTTGTGCGGGAATCGAACCCGCGACCTCAGGCGTGGCAGTCGGTTACACCAAACACTACGTCATCGAGGTCGTCAAATAATATAGAATCTGGAAATATATATATATATATATATATATATATATATATATATACATATATGTATTTGATAAACGTCAATAGGCTCGTCCCTAGAAATATACCTTTACATATTTAGTCCTTTGGAGAATATGAGCCGCGTAAATATTGTAGCTATGTGTTTGCTGTGTTCATCGAAATTTCATCCAAAATTCTTTGTCAAATTCATTCATTCACCCTTCCTATTGAATACGGCTATTCACAATTTTGCTCAAACAAATAGCTCGGCCGGATATCATTTGTATAAAACTGTGAACAAAAGCGTATAAATAAATTATGTTCCAATATTTAGCTAGTCATAATGAATTGCTCTTCAGGGAACTATTAATGACTAAAATGTTTAAACGTCATGATAACAGTAAACCTTTGAAAGGTATTGACCGAAACGCTGATTAATATAATCAGTTTATAATTGCTGTTAAATATATCAAAATATTTAACAGCAATTATAAACTTACATTCTTTATAAAATTGTTTTATGTACTACTATTTGTGCTGTGCGATTTTAGCCTTAATATAGAGGTCAAGCTGTATCTTAGGTACTAATTAACTGTATGACATAAAACTTGTCCCAGTTTTGAAGTTAAAGTAGCAGCTGTATATGATTATAAATTTAATTGAAATCCATTTAGCCATTCGCGAGTTCTTAGGAAACAAACATACAGTGACATTAGTTCTAAAAGTGTCATACAGTTTAATAATTTTTTAGTGGTTTCAGTAGATTATTATGAATATCTTTTAAAGACTTTTTGATCTCTGTAGCTTTGTTACATTATAGATATGATGATAGATGTTAATTCTGACCTATAGACTCTTTTAATACTAACCCTATCACGCGTTGCTGAACTGGCCCCGGTCGTATCAGATTGCCGTCCCATCAGATAATGAAAGTGAAAGAGTAGGGTGCATTTGCTTGCTGAGACTTGCTAAGTTTCCCAGCACTAGCCGAATTTTGATCTAGACAACGTTACTAGTATGACAAAAAACAACTTAGAAGTTGTTCTACGTTTAGGTAAAGCCTCCAAGTTTATAAAGTCATCAATAAGGACTAGAATACCAATCTTGTTTACAAATCACCGCGATTAGCCTCGGCTAAGTCTGTCGTCCCAGTTTTCCATATAGAATAGGGCTTAGCTTGTAGTCTATTTACATTCTATTGATAAATAATAGGTGATATTTAAACTGTCATTTGAAAAGAGTTTGGTTACTTGTTATTTTTGTGAAGGAGCGTTTTTTGACGCCAAAATTATTGTGTCTTAGATTGCTTAAATTTGTATTTTGATAGATATAAATTGAGAGGCTGTATAAAACAATGTTAAAAGTGATCGTCTCACTATTGCCAGTGTACCGAGTTTTGTGGGCTCGATGAACACACAGGTCAAAAAAATATTTGATCTACAAACTCTTGTTCCGAGTCAGGATAATCTTTGTATCCGTAGTTGCAATGTTAGAGTTATATACTCGTAGCTATCTAGGAATAATTCCGATTACGATAGATGTCTTTTAAATATAAAATTAACACAGAAATAAAAACGGCATTAATTGCTTGCTACTATTGAATCAAAATTTAATAACAAAAATACCTTTTGGACATTTCTCACGTCGCAAACATAACCGCAAAATTCGTCGCGAACAACAACGCATTTTATCTCTCATATTACATATTGGCGATACAAATCAAAACAGCCATAATATCTCCTTATACATATCCCATGACATCCTGTATTCATCTACCATAACTGTGCCTCTGAGAGCCGTGTCCAACATGCCCTGTATTGACACACTGTAAATCAAATCTATTGTTACGACAACGTCCATTGACGTTCAGGTACGTCGCACAAAGCGGTGCACGATGCACACCGCCCGTGAATATCGAACATGCATTACATGATTGTTTTATTCCAATTTGAGCTGTTGTTTGTAGTTCTTGTTTTTGGTTTGTTAGCACAATCTATGTGCAAATGGTACGTGGTAGCTGAATTAAATAATGGATTGTTTCCAACAATATATTTTTATTGTTTATGAAAACATTGGTTGGTACCGGCATTTGGTCGTGACTTCGTATGTTCTACGGTTAGTGATGTCATGTAATATATTATTCTAGCGATGGGCGATTATCAATTAAGTATTGAATTATTCGAATCTTCAAATAAATTAAAATACATATTAGAAACTTTGACAAATATTCGAATGCATTAAACTTTCATATTGATTCATTGTTTCGACAAATCGAGTAATAATGTTATAGGTATACTTAGGCCAAACTTACAGTGGTAGACTGTGCCTGGTGGTGGCATGAAAAACCTAAGGTACTGGTAAAAGATTTTAAATTAGGGATTTCGCTCAAACTGGAAAAGTTTGTACGGAGAATCACCTGCAAAAAATCGCAATCCAACAATCTGGTGTTGTATTCTTATGAGTGAGTGGAACTACCAGGCTACCTAAAGATAATCCAGTCACCTTTATTCTTTGCACTGGCAGCAAAGCGGAATTTCGGTTTATTTTAGGGTCGGCCACGAACTACCTCGCGTCAAAATTTCCAAGCGTCCATAAGTAGAACCGCTTACCATCAGGCCATATGTTTGTAGCAAATACACACACACAAAGAGCTGGCAATTAGTAACTTGATAGTATCAAAAACTCTTTTGCAAACAACAACCTGTGTGTGTCACCCGCACTTACAATTACTGTTCACCCATTGACATTATCCAGCCAGTGCTTCTTCAAGCCACTCGTTTTTAAAGGGCTACTAAAAGGGGTCAAAAGGATCAGAGGACACAAAGAGCCGATGCGCTTTTACAACTGATCCCTCGAAAATAGAAGAGACGTGTTCTAACTCCGTTGTATGTACCACAGATGGAACATCAAAAATATATAATAAGACGTAAGGTGCTTTTATAAATAATACCATAACATACATATAACCCTCTAAAGTGACAGGGCAGAATTGTATTACACCAACATTGCATCAGTTATGTTTTAAGTTCGAAATAACAGCGAGTGAGACCTTTGCTGTCTACATAGCACAATACCAAACCCTGTACTACTCTTGAGACTTGTTGGTAATTCATTATTTTTTGTTCAAATAAACATTTTTTTTTCTTTTTTACATTACTTTACCTGCGACCTTAGAGCAAATTTAAATCCATGAGATTAGAGTCTAGATTCGCTCAAAAAGCAACATTTTGGCATACTAACACTCTTAAAATCAATTTTAAAATAGTCTAGTCGGTTTCTTGAATCTGATAGCATGGGCTCAATTTGCATGGACAGGTTTTTATTGGCTTTTTCTGTCAGAGTTTTCTCAGTAGCAGTACGCGTTCTGCAAACGTGACTGAAAAGAGAAAGACAAGACAGGTAGAAATGAGTGTAACACACCTGTTTATACCCCTTGAAGAAGACTTACTTAAAAATTCTGAAAGGCAATGTTCACCAAAGAGTGTCCATGTGATTACGTAAGTTTTATCTATACATCTATACAAATAAATAAAATTGAAGTGTCTGTTTGTAATGTTAAAATAACAGCTTTTTATCTAAAGCATATGAAAGTATATAAGATACCTATACGAAAACATCTATTTTTAAAATTTTTCTCTGTCTGTCTCTTTGTTCCGGCTAATCTCCGAAATAGCTGAACCGATTTTGACGGGACTTTCACTGGCAGATAGCTGGTGTTATAAGAAGTAACTTAGGCTATTTTGATTTTAGAAAAATATAGGGTTCCGCGGAGACAAACACTTTTTAGTTAAAATCTACGCGGACGAAGTCGCAGGTAACAAGGCTAGTATATACATAAAACTTTACATTATTACATGAACATTCTGCACAGCAATAATTACTCAATCTGAACTCGCTAAAATGACATCAAATGCTCATACATCAAATATAAAAGGCCAAACTCATAAGCTGTCGATACGCACTGAAGCACTGTTATTTTCCACACGCACTTACATATAGTGTGAGCCAAAATAACTGTAATCATTCACAGAAATTGGCCTCGGCGTTTTTTTACCGCCGCGACCCGCATACTTAGAGCGAAATTGGAAAATACAAAGATGTATATAGTAAAGCCTCTGCGTGAAGTGCTGACTTTCTTATCGCTGTTTTATTACATATTTTTATTGCTGTTGATAGCAAACAAGCCAGCGGACCCTCTGATGGTATGTGATAATGTAAATGGTTTTTTGATATCACAGAAGCAATTTCAAGTAAACAGAACCAAACTGCAGTCTACCATATACCACAAAGGTTTCAAAGAAAGGCACGGTCTTACCAGTAGACTCACCGACCTAAACGCAACGATATACATATATCCCTCACTACGTCATATTTTGTGAGAAGAGTAGCACTGTCTTGGTCGAGCCAACCTGGCAACCAACAAATTAGCAGGACTCTACTTCGTTTACACATACAAAGGCTACATATGATCAAAGATTTACATTCCTGCACGACGAGGCAGAGAACGCAGATTGCCACTACGATCAGCTACGATCCATATATATGTATATTTCTAAGCTTATTTAATTATTATCGTATTTGAGATTGGCCCTATATATTTTTTTGGTTAATATCTTGTGCATTGTTCTTACCAGATACGCAAATCATCATGGTACACTTTTCTCAATTATTGTTAACTAGCTGACCTTACAGATGTTGTCATGTCTTAGACGAACTGTCAAACTCGCGAGATTAAAATAGTCGTTAAGTTTTCTGAAATTATTAAATTTTCTGCATAATTTTCTTTCCATAAGAACCTTTTACAGAGTATTAGAAAACTTAAAACAAAACAGGAATGAAATCGGTAAAGCCGTTCTCAAGTTATGGCGTGACCAAAGGAAGCAGGGATCCATTTATATATATATACTAGCTGACCCGACAGATTGCCCTGTACAAAAGAGAAAAAAAAACTTGTCTAAACCATTATCGAATCCACTTGAACACACACAAAAAGTTTCATCAAAATCGGTCCAGCCGTTTAGGAGGAGTTCAGTGACATACACACGTACAGCAGAATTATAATATATATAAAGATATATGTTTTTTGCACGCCAAGGAATAGATTGAGCGCTGTTTTCTCATCATGCTCTTCTTTAAATATACATCACGCATACTTCTTTATGCTTTTACTTCCAACCACGGGCATAGGATATATAAGGCTACTTCAAAACGAAAGTAAAGTCGTGGATAATAACTTTTCTGTAATAGCTTTACAAAGTCACATCCAGAATGTCTGCCTACTAATCTCAGTCTTTGTCAAAGATCCGTACGAACGAGTTGGTAAGAAGCAAAAATCTATTTATCAAAGTATCGGCCTGCATCTCCAGGCCCATTTCTCAAACAAGATTAATTATCGCGATACGACAAAAGTGAAGGCCCCATATTTATGGTTTTGGTCGCTTTAAAAATTTCCCGAGTTCTTTCCGCTTCATTGGCTAAATGAGTTTGATATTTTTAGTTGAAAAGAACTTAAAAGCTTGTTCCTTAGTTTTATAATTACGTTTCTGTCAGCGAACTTTTGACGCAAAGGGACTGTTTCGGCATTTCTTGTGGCCATATTTTGTATGGCCTGGTTATGTATAAGTAGATGGCTTTTAAAATAACTTCCGATTGACTCACGGGTTTGGGTTTCGAGACTCGAAAAATGGATTACTCTGTCAGGCAATTTATAGTTGCAGTACGGAGTTTGGCAATGTCTTCGGTAGTCGGCATTGTAAAAAATCTTGCCGTTGCCGTTATTAGTAAGAGCTCGTCAAGATCCACCATTTTAAAGAAAAGCGGCGTAAAATAGTAATTGTGTTATTGAGTTTTGCCCGGCAAGTAAGAGTTCCAGAAAATCAAATACCTGTTGCCCTCGTTTTCTTCCCGGCCATGCCTATCTATTAATTTCATCATTCGTTGCTTTAACCCGAAGTCTACTACTACTGCTGCTTCCCTTTGTGAGTTACATCAGGCGGACCATGTGCTTAATTACCTATCTTGGAAGTAAAAAATATTAAGACTATCAGCAGATATTTACCACGCTTGCTAGTAAGCCCTCGATTGTAATACTAGTTGTTTAATAAAGTCTTCTAAAAGATCAATGTTCCCAGTGATATGTACCTATATAGCTCTATCATGTAAGTGTGATTGATGAAAATATTTAAACCAAGATACGCTTGGAGCATAAGTTTGTGTAATTCACAAATAATTTTACAAGTCTGGGTGATCATCGTATCTCTTTCAATATTTGCAACCTAATACCGTGACACAATTATTCAAGGTATTACGTGAGTATCCATCTTAAAAAGTGTAATGAGATAGATATAATAACAAGCCCTGTTTTCCACCAAAAAAGCGCAAAACAATTCCGCAAACTGCCTGACCTTAATCATTATTTCTAATTAAAAACGCTAAAAAGGCAATTTGCAGAACCATTTACACATTCGATATCAATTATACAAATCCAAAGCAAAGAAACGCCTCGAGTGTACCACGAGAATAATTGGCGTTAATTAAAAATAAGAATCGCAAAGCAAATTGGATTCTCGGTGTAATGAAGAGAAACTAAACAAAGCTACCGTCTTCACTTTAATCGCTTTACAACTAAGACACTGTGTTCCACTGTGTGAGAAAAAAAGAGGAAATCCAATACAATTATGTGCACTTTTCATTTAGTTGGAAAATACATTGTTAGTCTCGTGGTCGATGGTCTTTTTATCTCGTTTGAATTAAGAACAACTATAGAGCAGGGATATTCCATTATTGATTAAAATTCGAATTGTCAAATGATTCAATTTTCAATTCCTCGACTAATCGTGTTGTAGCCTAAGAAGCTACTCATTATATGTACTATAAGAGGTATTTAACCTTTGCTTTTATATAAGCATCTAGCATGCTATATGCGATACTAAATCCTAGTGTACCTAAATAACACTTATTGATATTTTATACTCTCATGCTTTAAGTCTCAGATAATAGGAGGACCAGCCTATTGTTCGTTTACTGGGCCTAATTTCTAACTACCCAAAATTGCGGGACCTCAATATCAGTCACAAATGCCAAACTAACAACCACATAAGCCTACAATCTAGAACAACAACTTTGTAAGTTTAGAGATATTTCTCCAAAGTGAGTTGCTGTTCTATAATTGATTATTCTGTGACAATATCTAATAAAACTTTTTACATCAATAAGTACTAAAGTAAATTTCATAGAATTCAGAGGTCCGTGACGAATACTGAACAGGCAGATTTATCAGAAAGGTAAAAAGATTTCGTGCGTCAATCCTTACTAATATCATAATGAAAGTAACTCTGTCTGTCTGTTACCTTTTCACGGCTAAATCACTGAACCGATATGAATGAAATTTGGTACAGAGATACTTTAATACCTGAGGAAGGACATGAACTATTTTTTATTGATGTAGGTACTGCGCGGGCGGAGCTGCGCTCACTAGTCTATAAATAAATAGAAAGGCTGCCTCGGTGGCGCAGCTATTATATCCGTTTGCTGTGCTTGAGATCTCAGGTTCGATTCCTAGGTCGAGCACACTATTATTAAGATTTTCTATCAAGAAATCTTTAGTAGTAGAATGTAGTTTGGAACTGTGACCGGTTAACGGGATAAATAATAATATTAAAGGTTTACCCTCTGTTTACATTGATGTTCTTCTGTCTGCGTGGTACCTTAAATTTTATTCGGCATAATGTAGCTCTAATTTTCCTCTCTGCCTACCCTTTCAGGAAATGGCTTATTCCCGTGCGCTCCAAATCTATTGTTCTCCACACTTCATATTTCCATACATTCATTACCAGGAGCTCCAAGGATTTTTATATGCAAATAATTAATAAAGCCACATTTACCAATTTCGTTCCCTACAGCTCCAAAACATTATCTAGGTACTTTGAGATTTTATTCCCAGCAGCTCCAAGAAAAAGTCAATACTTCAATATAAAAATCGTTACCACGAGCTGTCGGGAACACACTAGTAAGTAGGTCTTTATTTAATGTTGTAATATAATTTGGAGCTACTGGGAATAAACGTATGGAGATCAGAGGTTTTAAACAAATAAATTAACATAAGCTTTTGAAGCCCTTGGGAACGATTTAAAAAATAATAATAATATTTAATTTTAGTTTTGGAGCGCTGGGGAACAAAATAGCGGAGCGGGCGGGAATAAGCCCAGGAAATATACATAAGGCTTTATATATGTGTGTGGACAAAGGCCAGGTTTAGAGCACCTTAAACCAGCGAGCGTGTATGAGGAATGTGATGAAAGTGAATGAAGCCAGAGAAGTGTGTCAGGATTGTAGCAAATGGAAATCCGTAGTCTCTGCCTACCCCTCTGGAAAACAGGCGTGAATCTATGTATGTATATACATATGTGTGAAATTTTAAGCAAAAAAAAGAACTTAAATTAACACTTCTTGTTCACACTATCAAAAGCATTTTCATTCTCAATTTTAATTAAGCGCTACTTAAAAGACCGTTACCATAGTGACCACAGCAAAAAGTTTTTTAACACTCTGTTTCAACACAGAGATAGATGAAAAACTTTATATAATACCTGTTAAAATTTTATATATTTAATTCATCTGCCGCCTGATTTCTGAGATGAATGTTTATACTGAACACAAAACATTCGTAATTGAAAGAATGAGTTCATAAATATATTATATTATTTGTTTAAATCAAATCATATTTGCAAAACTCAGGTACATAAAGTTGGTACATAGTAGATAGGTACATAATATAGAACATGCTGAATGTTTGTTATTCCATTTTCGTTTTAAGTAGGTATTGGATAAAAGTTTTTCCGTCTTTCTATAGTAACAGAATGAATTTGAAAGGCCAAGTAAAGGCAGTAAGCGTTGCGTCGTCATGTTGACTAGAAATAATTAACCGTATTTGACGGATACCGCAGTGGTTTAGTTGGTCACCTTAACCGTGCCAGTGCTTCGAGTATTCTAGATTCGATGCCTACACGGGACTAAAATTTGTGCGATCTAAAATAATAAGAGTCTGGGAGTTCTTTGTGATCGTTGTTTAAAATGTTTTAAAATCATACAATACTTACAGCCTTTATTCACAAAGCGGGAGATACATTTTTAAAAAGAATAAGAATATAAATGCAGCCACTGCACGGATACTACAGTGGTTGTGGTAACTCCGCCCTTGCCAGTGTGCTAAGTGTTCGATGCCCACATGGTACAAAAATGTTTGTGCTCCACAAACATTTGTTCAATTCTAAGAGTTCTTTGTTCATCCGTCGTTTCAATATCTGCAAAGTCCCCCGTGATAGAAGCGTTATGCCTAGAGCGTAACTAAAGTATAAAGTGAAGAAAACTATTTTGTAATACGTTTATTATGTGACATAAATTTGTGTGCGTTCCGTGATACATGAGAGCTCGGTTTCGAATCCCAAGTCAGGTTAAGTTTTATTTAGTACTAGTTTTCGCCCGCGGCTTCGCTCGCGTAAATGTAGGTTAGGTTTGCAACGTTATTTTTTCTGGATGAAAGGTACCCTATGTCCTATTCTGTACTCCTGACAACGTCTATGCAAAATTTCATGTTGATCGGTTGAGAAGTTAAGGCGTAAAATCGTAACAAACAAACAAACTCATTTTCGCATTTATAATATTAGTTAGGATTTATTTCTGTTGTCCTATTCTCTGTAACACTACGAGGTATAACATTATATTATATTTATAATATGACATTCATCTTAGGTTCACGTCGATGGTATGAAATATGTAGTTATGAATTTGAAACCTGAAAAATTATCGATATTTGCACACATTATTTCAGCCATGTATCTATCTGGTTAAATGCAGATATAAGAATTCTTTGTCTACCCTTTCTTAAATATACGGGCGTGACAATGCATAAAAAGCCAACAACATCTATCAATTTAGTTTCATTATTCCATAAAAACAAACATTGAAAACACCATTTTACAAAACATACATATTTAAACCAGGTGTTAACTTACTATAATCTTATACCTCTCAAACCAGTCTTCAAAGACAGCTTACTGCAATAGTACCTAGAACAGACCCTAAGTTCTATACTAGATAATTTACAAAACGGCTTATATGGTAATCAAACGTTTTACTACTGCATGCACAAGGCCAGAGAACGTCAGAGGAGTGCTTGAGAATACACTCCCAAAGGAAAATGATAACGATACATGACTAAAGATGTTGTCGCACAGCAAACGAGATATTTCTTGCCTTCTGTAAGAAGAAGGCAAGAAAACTAAAAGCATTAAGGCTTTTAGCTTTCTTCCTTTGAGTATAGAACATCGACTACAAGAATAATGTAGTAGCTTAAGGGTCAGCGCCGACGGATGGAGTGGCAGCCAAGAGACTAATTCAGTAACAATTTAAATTCAACCTAAAGTGCTTCAGAATACGACTGTATTTTGTACAACGAAATAAAATGACCGCGCTTTGTATCGCTCGTCGTCATTTTATTTCGTTGTACCAAATACAGTCGTATTCTGAAGCAATTTAGGTTGAATTTAAATTGTTACTGAATTAGTCTCTTTGCCGCCACTGCATCCGTCGGCGCTGACCCTAAGTGATCGCCTCGCCACTGCCACTGCGCCGAGTGTTGTGCTTCGATCACATAGAACAAAAATTCATGTGATCCACAAACTGTGGTTGCGAGTCTGGATGTTATTTGTGTTCTTTGTTTGAATGTTTGTAAAATCCCCCGTGACATAGAAATGAAGCCTAGTGCGGAAACAGTATTAAAAAAAAAGTAAAATTGTTAAACGTAGCCCGCAATATCTGGCTATTTAATGTTAAATAAGCTGCCGATTGTATTAAAAAATATAAAGAGCCCCATTCAAAACAAGGCTTTAGGCGCTTCTATTAAAAATATTCTTTCTATAGACTTAAATCTAACACTATAAAACAGCAATTTATAATAATTTAATCATCATCCTCTTGCCCTGGTCCCAATTTATTTGGGGTCGGCGCATTATGTCCTTCGCTTCCATAGTTCTCTATCACCCGTCATCTGATCATTTACCCCTTTCCCTTTCATATCCATCCTCACACAGTCCATCCATCTTTTCCTTGGCCTTCCTCTCCTTTTTCGTCCCGCTACCCTCATATTCATCACTTACTTACCTACATATGTATCATCTCAATTATAATAATTTAATATTAATTAAATTTTCTTAGTGTTGAATATTTGTGTATAATATGTTTTATGATAACCTATAATCAAACACAATATACGTGACTGAATAAATTTAATTAAAGCGGCTGTAATCGCTTATCATCAAGCCGATATTTTTTGTGATTCTCAAAGTCGTTCGGAGTCTAGGTGTACTCTGAATTTGTTAATTATACCTTTCTGAAGTCTCACTTTACACGTCTTAAGAAAAAGTTAAGGGCCTTCAACACAATGCGAGACATTTGTTTTAAAAATAATTATTCATAATGATATTGTTCTCGCTGACAGTAAGACCAAAGGCTAAAGGATAAACTACTTAGATTCTACTGGCCGTATACCAGAAATAGGGGACCAAAGTGAGCTCGGTAACTTCGTTAATCAATTAAGTTCTACATTATACAGCTATATACATATATGCGCAGTACTGAAGGAAGTCTTAAATAGATTCATAAGCGGCGGTAGCCCAAGGGATCAGATTTGCAATTATTGAGGAATCGTGGGTTCGAATCGTACACATGGTGAATCCTACACCGATGTCAACTCACTCCTAACACGACCATATAGTCAGTTAGTTTATTTCTTTTATTTCCTAGAACAAAACTAGACGGACCAGGATCCAACGTGCTGCGGCCCTTCGAGAGTTTTAGTTTAGAGTGAGATGGGACACTTACTGATATACTAGCCGCGACAGGTGTAGGAGACTATTGCTACATAATAATATTGAACCTAATAAATCTGGTTTATGCGGATGGGTGTTTAATGGTTTGGTATATTGAAATTAGTTATAATAATAATATATAATAAATTTTTATTCCATAAATAAATAAAAGTCTGTACAAAACACATTACAGACTACTTATTGTATTAAATTCACATTAAAACTATATTTAATCTAAAGGAAAACATTTTACAATTTAAAAATTGGACACAAAAGGTCTTGTTTATAAAGTCTGTGTTTACATTTTATTACCTGAACTAGGTCAGAGACCTGTGTTTCAGACTGTTTCTAATATTACATTGTTATTCTATTGTTAATAAAGTAAGGGTCTACAAAAAACATTTAACATTTATACATGTACTGCAAACATATATAGGTAGTTAAGTATACCTACAATTAAAATATTTATAAACAATAACAATTATAAATAAAATTGCTTAAACAAAAATAAATTATTTTACAACTACTAGCAAATTCTCTGTATCTGAATACATAAGTGTTTTTAGGTACTTTGTTAAAACTATGTGACATTGATTATGATTAATGCTATATATATACATACATACATAGATTCACGCCTGTTTCCCAGAGGGGTAGGCAGAGACTACGGATTTCCATTTGCCACGATCCTGACACACTTCTCTGGCTTCATTCACTTTCATCACATTCCTCATACACACCCGTCGGTTCAAGGAGCTCTTAACCTGGCCTTTGTCCAGAACGCCTCCGATCTGATCGAGAAACGTTCGCCTAGGTTTTCCTCTTGCGACTGTTCCATTCACACTAGCCTTATAAACTTTCTTAGTCAGTCTTTCCTCGTCCATTCTTTCTACATGTCCAAACCAGCTTAACATACCCTTTTCTATTCTTGTAACTATATCCACTTTCATGCCGCATCTCTCTCTAATCACACTATTTCTTATTCTATCTTTCAGAGTCACACCACATATGCTTCTCAACGCTCTCATTTCTACAGCATTTATTCTGCTCTCATGCTTCTTTTGCCATACCCAACTTTCACTTCCATACATAAGTGTGGGCACTAATAGTCCTCTATGAATAGCCAAACGTGCCTTTTCGGATACATTTCGACTGTTCATAAAAGCGCGTAGGGCTCCAGTCACTTTGTTGCCAGCAATCGTTCTCCTTTCAATATCTCCGTCATGTTTACCATCCCTTGTAAACAAAGTACCCAAATATACAAACTCTTTCACTTGCTCCACTTTTTCTCCATCAATCATAATATTACACATCGTCACGCACTCTCCCTTTTCAAATACTATTACTTTCGTCTTGCTTACATTTATTTTCATTCCCTTATTCTCAAAAGCACCATGCATAATAGTTACCATCGCCTGCAACTCTTCCGCTGATGACGCAAGTATTACTTGGTCATCGGCATAAAGAAGACATTTGACAAGTAACTCATTCATTCTTAATCCCCATTCACAATCTTTTAAATCTTTCAAACAATTGTCCATGTATAGGTTAAACAGCCAAGGTGACGCTACATATCCTTGTCTAACACCTTTATCGGTGCTAAACCACTCTGTGTAGGTCCCATTTATCCTAACACAAGCTCTGGAATCATCATAAAGAGATTTCAGAGCTCGCGTGAGGTTGCTATTCACTCCATACATGGACAATGCCGACCAAAGTTCATTCCTCACCACTTTATCATAAGCCTTTTCCAGATCCACGAATGCGCAATAGACCTTTTGACCTTTGGCCAAAACTTTTTCGGCTATGCTCTGTAAGGAAAATACCTGATCCGTACATCCCATACCCTTTCGAAATCCCGTTTGTGCATCCCATATTTTCTTGTCGGTTACGTTCACAATCCTTTCAATTAACACTTTTGCATACAATTTACCGACGACGCTGAGCAAGCTAATGCCTCTATAGCTTTTGCACTCTTGCTGTGAGCCTTTTCCCTTGTATAAAGGTACTATAACGGCCTTGCACCAATCACTTGGTACACGGCCGGTATTCCAGCACAAGTTAAAAAGGCGGCACAACTGAGTTGCTATAATATCCTGTCCAGCTGTCAGCATTTCGACTGTAATCCTATCATACCCACCAGCCTTTCCTGATTTCATGCTTTTCAATGCTTTCATTATTTCATCCATACTAATAGGGCTTTCATCACTATTATCATTATCATTCATTTCGAAACTTTGCCCTTGCCATTCCTCTCTTTCAAATAAACTTTCAAAATATTCCTTCCATCTCTTCAGTACGCTCTTTTGTTCATTCAGAAAACTTCCATTCTCTTCTCTGATTGATTTTAGCTCTGTGGTTACGGTTTTACCTCGAACCGAGCGAATGGATTTCCAGAAGAACTTTGCGTTGGTCCGGAAATCTTCAGATAATCTTCTATCAAACTCGTCTTTCAATTCCTCTTTTTTCCTTTTAATTACATCTTTCACTACCTTATTCATTCTTATAAACTTATTCTTAGCTTCATTCACTTCCTCATTCGTTCCTTCTTGCATTCTTTCATTGGCTCTGACAGATAGCCAGTCCAACCATGCCTGCTTCTTCTCACGTACTCCCTCTTGCACATCTTTATCCCACCACGCATTCTTCGATTTGATAACTTTCCTCTTCTTGCTCACACCGCATACTTCTGACGCTACAACAACCACTTCATGCTTAAACGACTGCCATAATTCTTCTATATCATCAGTGTCACAAAATCTTTCAAATCTTTTCCTCAATTGACTTTTATACTCGTCTTTCAATACTTCATCTTACAAATTTTCTACTTTTATTCGTTCTTAGACACTTGTTCGGGTAGGTATACGGTGTCGCCATCCTTTGAAGAGGCCATGCTATATATATCTAATAACTTATTTAGTTTACTGTACAGAAAAGGCCCTAAGAATAAGAAACATTTCTTCATGTAAGCATGCTTAGTTTGGAAGCTTTCACAAACTAAGTCTTTCCTTCTTTTGTTCGTAGGTAAGAAAGGTAGTAGCGTATGTTGTTTTAGGATAGTGTGCAGGATAAATAGTTGACGGACAGTTAAAATGTTAGTGGATTAGTATAGTTCATAGGTAGGGAAGATGAAAGGGCGGAATGTGGCTACCTTTAAGATGGCTCTTTACGCACGTTCTAATGGCAATAATATTGTTTTCGATGCTCCACCCCACGATGTTGTACAATAGGTTATGATTGATTGGCATAATGCTAAATACACCTGTTTTAGTAATTTAAACATTGCAACGCTACGAAGATTCTTGGAATTAGTTTGCGTACTCTATTGCATAATAAATAAATATGTTTGCTAAAATTAAGGTTAATGTCAAGCGTAATGACTAGGTATTTTATACAATCGGTTGCTTCTAAAGTGGGGCAAGTGCATGCGGTGTCAGCAGATAGTAGACAATTATGATTGTGAGCAATAATGTTGTTTATGTAATATGGTGTGTCTTTGTTCCGCATTGAAAAGTGAATATATTTAGTTTTTTGTGCATTTAGGGTTAAACAATTGTTTGAGAGCCATTTACTGATAGTATTGAAACCTTCTTGAGCTCGCTGATACTTGAGCTCGCTTGAGCGGTGAACAGTATTACTGTGTCATCCGCGTATGATACTGTAACTCCATTCCGAAGACACAAATTACACAGATCATTTATGTAAATAAGGAAAAGTGTAGGACCGATAATACTTCCCTGGGGAACTCCAAAAGAAGTATTTGGAATGTCTTTACTGATGATTTTGCCTATTTTTACATATTGATATCGATCAGTTAGATAGTCAGCAAAAAGTTGTAGCTGTTTGCCTCTTATTCCAACCGATTCAAGCATTTTAAGCAATATAGAATTCGAAACAGAGTCGAACGCTTTCGCGAGGTCCAAGAAGATTCGAATTGTATTCATTCCATTATCCAAGTTAGAGGTTATATGATCAGTTAGTTATTGAACCGCATGACTGGTTGATCGTTGTGGTCTAAATCCAAACTGTCTGTCCGAAAGAATATTGTTTACCTCTAAGTATTTTATTAATCTATGATTAATTAACTTTTCTAAAACTTTGGACAATGTTGGTTCGTACCAACATCTTTTCATTTCTATCTTTAGAAATTGGTCTATAATTGTTTAAATCACTTTTGTTTCCGGACTTATGGACCGGGATAACAACAGCTATTTTTAATACTTTAGGGAAAATTCCTTCGGTCATACATATTTGAAATATATGAGTTAAAGGTTGGGCAAGAAAGCGTTTAAACCTTTTGATTACGTTAGAAGGGATATTGTCCTAACCAACTGCACACGTGTCCTTTAGCCCCGAAATTACATTTATAACCTCGTCTATGTCAGTTTCTAGCAATACAATATTATTAGAGGCGTTACTAGAAATTTTACAACAATTTGCTATTTGCTAAAAATGAATAGAATTAAAAATATTTTATTTCGATATCACATACTTATATCTTGGGATGGAGGTATCCTTTTAAGTATAACATGATACCTGTGTTAGGATACCCCTCTACCATAACAAAGGTTACAACGAGTAATAATGATATCTTGCACTAGATACATATATCACGAGTAAAATTCGGACGACATTTTTTTTTTATTAATGTCAGTATGATGGTTGGAAATTTAATAATAGTAGCCCCATAAATAGCAAAAAAACTTACGTGTAAGTAATAGCTATCATTCAGAGCAGCGATAGCTCAGTGGGGAGACCAACAGACTGCAATGCAGAGAGTCTCGGGTTCGAACGCACGTCGCGCACCTCTAACTTTCGGAAGTTATATGACTTTTCGAAATTATGTGCGTATTGATTGACAATTATCGCCTACTCCGTGCCTCGGAGAGCACGTTAAGCCGTCGTTCCCGGCTGCCATGAACATCTATGGCAGTCGTTATTGGGAGAGTGTCGACACAAAAGATCCCACTGGGTCGAAGTGTCGCCGGTCTGCACTGACTGACCCCCACATAAAATAAGATAAGATCATAGCTATCATTCAAACAACAATTGGACGTACTTTCTGAAAAACGCTATATAGACTTTGTCAAGAGTATAATACAATATCTAAATCCGTACCTGACATTGACATTTACCATGACTCTAAAAACAAACTAAAATACAAAATCTTTAAATCCCTTCAAGTCTCCAACAATAGCAATATCGTTGTCACATAAAATCATATATAATGTAAATTGCATTATGTTCTCCTTAATTCTTATTTCTTACTTTGTTATAGTAATTTAAGTTCTTTATATAAATATTGTCACAACTATTGATGAATGCTGGTTAATCTGTAATTGGCAAATGTTTCAGCCACCATACTTCCCTTGTTATCGTTGATGTGAATTTGTTGCTGTTGATAAACCATAATAAATAAATAAATAAATAAAATTATGCTTTGACGGATTTCCAGGAGATTTTGTTGAACCGATTTTGTTTTTAGAAAACGATACAGTTGGGTCGATTCTGGGTCTTCACTTTTCGTGCGCTAGTAACATATTTGCTTATATTTTTATAATTATAATAATATCATATTTTATATATTTTTTAATATAATATCATTAGCTAGTAGTCTTAAAAATATGGAGCAAGCCCTCTTTCTCTCTCCTAATATAACTAGTATTCTGTGCCCGACATCCCCACAAACGATGCATTACAACATTACATCGTGGCAAGCACTGAAGATTTGAATTAGAAAATATATACATACATATACATTTTGAAATTTATCGCTTATAATTTTTCGCAAACTGAAAACTAAGAAAAACCTGTTTATCGTCTTGAAATACGTACATTAACATTTGTATAGGTTGAAATGTATTCCCCAGTTATGTTTTAGATCCGACATCCAGTGGCTCAGCCGATTATCGTCGAACCGAACATAATGCTAGACTTCGTGGTGCTACTGGGAATTCCCTTACAGAGAAACTCAATACCCTGCCTCAAACATCGAGCAAGAGACGTCACGATTGCATTTACAGGACTCATGACGCACTCTGGTATACAATACAAGGTTAATTTAGTTAAAGGTAACTTTTGAACACTTTCTTAGGGTACACAATTGACCCACTTAATAGTTGTTGTACAAAACTTTTCATATGCTCATTATGCATTATGATAGTCAGTTATAGCCTCAACCTTATCATATTGAACCTAAGAACGTAGATGGCGAGGTACAGATAGCTTTGCCTACTCCACATCTATAATTACTAATCTATATATTAATACGTGAAGCGAAAACTTTGGATCCCTTTTTACGAAAATTGGGCGGACGGAGGAGTATGAAATTTCGCACACTTATAGTTTGTACAGAGAAGAAGTGACGAATGCTAATATTTTTTTTAAATATGCATTAGAAATACATTAAATTAATGGAAAAATACTACACGCACACAACCATGCATTTGACACACGCAGTCGAAGCGCGTAACTATGGTTACATATATCAATATATAATGACATAATATGTCAGCAATATCTTACCGACAAACTTTGGTCGAATTTCGAGCACTAGGCGACCGCTAGTATTATAATAAAGCTGCAGAGTTTGTTTGTTTGTTTGTTTGAACGCGCTAATCTCAGGAACTACGTGTACGATTTAAAAAAATCTTTTATTGTTGGATAGCCTATTTATCAAGGAAGGCTATATAACATCACGCTACGACCAATAGGAGCGGTGCAGCTATGAAAAATGTTGCAGAAATGGGGAAAATTGTCTTATATGAAGCAGACGAAGTTGCGCGGGTCAGCTAGTGTACATATATGCAGTAAACCTTATTTAAGTATTTTGGCACCATACCATCGGTCTTAAAAGTCTATCAATAAAGGGAATGCAATCGAAAACGTTAATATTCTAGTGATGACTATAGAGCACAATTTCAGCTACTCAATTTTATATTGTAATCTATGAATATTGCTATTATTATTTTTTTTTATTAATTTGTTTGTTTATTACGCTTTCACGCCTTAACTACATGACCGATCAGCATACAATTGTACATACATGATGTCAAACCACAGAAAAGGATATTTTATTTTATACATGGAAAACTTACAGCTAATTTAACATAACAGTGAGCATTCTAGTATCCAGACAGCCAGATATAAGTTTTCACTGTTAGGTGACATTTTAGAAGAAAAGTGTGAACAGTTTCGGTAGAGAGAAATATCAATAATAATAATAAACACAAAGACAGAACAAAAAAGAACAGAACAATAAAAAAGCAATAGCAACAACATAACGGTCTATTCTATTCATTTACTGGTACTATGGTTTTTTAACTGACCAAAGAAGCTGAGGCTCAGGCTTTCCCTTGACAACGACGCTTTATTGGTAAAAACATCAAAATCGTTCTCCTTGGATAACTTGTTAAAACTGCGGCTCGCTCTCACAACGTACGAATTTTGTCTGTAGTTAGTAGATGCAGATGGTATACTAATTGGTGGGTTAAACCTTATGAATTTATATATACAAGGTTGCTATGACCCATGGGCATTAAATTGGACAGAATATTCCATATGGGCTCAGTGTTAATTCGGAATGGTTAAAAACTCGATAAGTAAAGATAAGAATTTACCAAAAACTAAAAACCTATCCTGTGGCTAAACTACTGCTCCTATTAAACTGAAATTTGGTGTAGAGCTTGTATGTGGTACATACTGATGATGATACATGATGATGGTGATGATATGTAGATAGAAATAAAGACTCACTGTTTAATCAACCTTGTATATTATATAGCGTACCTTTCATACAAAAAAATATTGTTCCCAAGGTATAGAAATGTATTAAGAAAATCAAAATAACGCGAGCGAAGCCGCGAGAACAATCTAGTATTATCCCAGCTTACTACCTAGTTAAAGCATAAAATTATAACAAACAAACCAACTTAGATTCGCAATTATAATATTAGTAAGGATGGATGTGGTAATTGTAACTCTAATTTATAATTAATAGTACTTTGAAACATTTGCATACCAGAAGACGGAATATGGAGATGGCAAATAAATGATTTGATTTGATATGAAAACAATGCAACATATCGACTAAAATATTGTCGTAAATTCTTATTCGCCAAGAAAGGCCTCTGCATAAATAAATCGCTTTCTTCCTTTACTTAAAGGCATCGCAGATAAGCATTTATAGTACGGTTTAATTTACGCACTTGTTGCTCTACCCGGGTTCACTCGCAGTTTCAATTAACTATATTGCCACGTGGCTTGAATTTGTTAGCGATGGACCCTATTCTCATATCCGGGGTATAAAGGATAAAATATGTCGAATGATTTTATATACTATGTTAATGTACGCTTGTTGGTGTTTCGCCTTGTTCGACGAATGGATCGTGATAGCCACAAGTAAATTAATGGTCTAATTAGATTAAATTGCCGGTCACATTAAGTGCTATTGGACTTTTCTATCAGACAATTCTCGATAACAGAATGTAATTGGAACAATGACCGATAAATAGCAATAGGGTTGCCAGCTGTTACGTACATAGGTCTGAAATGTAACGAGCTAAATTTGAATATGATATATCCTTAAAGAGCTATTCGACATAACGGCATGCAGGTAGAACTATACCCGTTATATTGCAACAACAACGTAAGTCCTACAAATAAAATATTAAAGTCTAGTGGGAAATGTATATAATGCATTCCATATGCCTAGATAAGAAACTATGTCAATTCTCATAGGTTCATACTATTATTTCAGTGGCTTTTATATAGATTGGACACAGTATTTTGTTAATAAGCATTGCCTTTGCTAATAGACGTTCTACCTAAGCATGAAAACTGCCTATGAAATGTATTTTAATATAATGCATTAGACCGAGTTCATCTTTAACAGCAGCAGTGTGTAACCATAAGATGAAAGTCATATTTTGAGAGTGGATACTGTGACTAACGCATAAAACGTTATGAAAATTATAATTTTTACACAGAAAAATATTTATAAACTCTACATATACATATGTTGGCTTCAACAATATTAATATTGCAAATTCGTCATCAATTAGATGAGCTGATTGGAAACAATTATACATAATGAGACTCAAGGGAGCAATTGTTATTACGCCTTAGAAGGAAAACGTAGAGGCCAATATTAATCCTAGACGTAGGAAAACGAAGAGCTTAGTTGGTAAAGTGACGAGTTGTCGAGATCGCAGGTTCAAGTCTTGCTTCATGGCTTGTCTCTCTTTCTTTTTCCAACGATCTTTGTAAGTTGTCGAGAATGCCTTTAGTTTCACTCCACAATCCGAATAGGAATATGCGTGATTCATGAAATAGACCTCAGGTAATCCGTAAGCTTAACCAATTAGCTAAAATTTTATTTATTGCAAAATGCTGAATGCCTACTACGGACTAAAAAATTACCTCTATTATATGTCATCTCTACCTATATTTAATCTTTGAATTTAACACTTCAGTAATACATAACGTGGTTAGCTCAATATATTTAAAGAAATTTCGTATTCCTTAGACCCAAAGGAAGGATCCTCCGACGTGAGAAAGTACTCGGGTCATAATACTTATAATAATCTACAATTCAATCTTCGCTCATGCGATTCAGGCTTCATTTTAAATTCTATGGAGTAGTGAATACAGCGCCATCTCTTATGACGAGCTGTAATCTCATCGCTTATGTAGAAGTCATCAACCATACGGCAACTCAACATTCTTTGTGTCCTTGTTTGAGCAATCCACTATAATACTAGATTATGAATAATTACACAAACGATAAAACATGACCCCAATATCGAACACCTTACTAATTAAACAAACGGCCACCGGAATAGCGTCCTGGCAGAATTACGAGACTATCAAGTTAGGAGCAAGTTAAATGGTGTAGCACTATGAGAATTAAACTTTTCCTGCCAGTTGACAGCCCGTAAATCTTGACGGTACAGTTTCCTGCCACTTTTACTTCAACCTGTTTATGCCGGAGCTTTTATCGCTCAAATTTTCCGTCTATCTCGTTTTCGTGACCGTTTTTCGGAAGATTCTGACCTAGTTAATATAATTATTTTCTTTGACTATTATAACTACGTTTAATTATACTTTGTTTAGATAATTATTTTTGCACTAAGAATAATTCTTGTGTCGTTTTATCTCCAAATTCACATCGAGATTATCCTCAGTGCGGTTTTAAACAAATATAGTATACATAAGCTGATTGTTTAAAATTGCTTACAATAATTTGTGTGATGCACAAATGGTTGTTCCGAGTCTGGATGTTTCTTATCTCCTTTGTTTGAATGTTTGTTAAGTCCCCCGTGATACAAGAATTATACCTAGAGCGGGACATGTCTTTTTTTAAATATGCACACTTTGAAGTAGCTCTGAGGGGTGACATTGGCCCTTAATTGCAAAAAAGCTGTTTAATTGGAAAAAGCTATTTAATTGGAATAATCTGTTTTACTGACAGTTTATAGTGCTATCTATTGATTTCCACGTGTATTTTCCCGGCAAAACGTATAATAGTGGTCTGGTGGGAATTTCAAACTTTTTCCAATTAAGGGCTAATGTCACCCCTCAGGGCTAAAGTCATACGGAGTTACGGTAGCTATATATTTCATAGGTACTATAAAAATTCAGCTGTGGTAAAATATTGTAGGTGACTAGAAAAGCAAGCAAACATAAAAAATGCCGTTAAAAAATGCCTCAGTGAAAACTAACTTAATAAAAATTACACCTTTCGTGTTCTTTGACAGCTCGTAAATCTTTTCATTAAAGTTTCACGGCACTTTCTCCGGTACTCTGTTTACGTTTAATGGGAGCAGCGAGATCTCATTTTCATTGTTTGTTTTACAGGCACGGTTGATTTAGCTGTCTTCATTACTGACTGACTGCCTCAGTGTCGCATCGATTGTGGATGCTGGATATGATGTATCCTGGTTCGGTTTCCAGATCGGGATAATGATAGATAATGTGCTATTGAGATTTTCTGTTAAGGTCCTCCAATTACAGGTACTCACGTTTACGTGAGGACCTGTAATTGGCTATCAGATACTTATTGAAATGTATTGTCAAACTAGAATAAGATGTTGGACCTCCATAAATAAATAAATAAATAAAAAATTATAGAGGCAGCACGGTTTGGAAATGTTGGTAGACGGCAACAAGTTCACCCGTTATGCTAAAGGTATACTTAGTCTTATATGTAATACACCTAGGCATACCCTTCAGTGATATACACTTGACTGTAATAAACTTCAGTATTTCATGTACTTCCTAAAATCCATACAAAAATCAGTCCAAAGAAAAACTGAACCTGCCCACAGACATAACTAATTACCATACCGAAAATAGCTCGACCTCATTCAACATTTAGTGAGGTACCACAATTATGAATTCCCGGACTAATATTCCCGGGATTTACAAATTCCCAAGGTGTATTGTTTGAGCGCAGGGATTGCGCCGACCCTTGTCATTTCTTGACATTCTTCGTGCCAACGTTATGGGTGGAGTAAAGTTCACAATAGTTGTCACGAGTTTTCTTTTAGGGCACAGATTTCTGTAAAAAAGAAAATTTTGTTATAGGTACTGTTATTATGTTTGGACATTTTTTTATGATTAATTTGTTTATGTTAGTGTAGAAGCACGAATAAACGTCCTCTTTCTCCTATCTAAATCTTTCCTTAAAGGAATTACAGATCACGACGCTAAAAATGCTATCATCAACTAATAATAATAATAATATTCTATCACATACACACAACACCATCTAGCCCAAACTAAGCAGAGCTTGTACTATGGGTACTAGACAATGGATAAACATACATATATACTTCTTTTTTGTAAATACATACATATTATACATAGAAACACCCAGACCAAGACAAACGTCCATGTTTATGCACACAAATGTTTGACTTGTGCGGGAATCGAACCCGCGACCTCAGGCGTGGCAGTCGGTTACACTAACCACTACGCCACATCGCCATAGTCAAAGTCAAAGTCAAAAATCATTTATTCATTTAGGTCACAAAGTAACACTTATGAACGTCAAAGTATATAGGTTAGTGAGTTTACTAAGTTACTGAAGCTACATTTAGGTTAGTTGCTAGGTTCAGGCCTTTGCCTGAACCTAGCAACTCTACCCTACCTTCTACCCTTTGGTAGAGCCTATGAGAAGAAACCTGCAAGAAACTCAAGGCCAATATTATTCATGATTAGTTCAATGGTTTAGATTAAAAGCCAGCGCTGGTTTATTTCTCGAGCTTAAAGTCCAAGCCGATACTATCGGTATTATACTACGTTTTGTGTTATATTTGCTTCTATTTACTATTTATTCAACAGATAGTATCGAATCTCATGTTAAATTCCTTTGTCAAGGATTAGCAATGAGCGAGTGATATCTATACGATATCATCTGGCATTTTAAGCGATGGCATGGCGGATTTGTCGTCATATATAGTGTATTTTACTGTGATCCTCTGTATGCGTTTCTTCAGTATATCCTAACAAATAAATACATAGGTAAATACTACGAGAAATAAATAATAAATAAATAATATGATAAAATGTAATAATATTGTCTTCTGTTTACGCGAATGTTATTCATGGCAATTAAACTACTATATACGGATTTTATCGCGTTGTTTATTTGACACTTTATTACACAATTTAGAAACTGTTACACTACTATTACTATTAAACTATATTAATTTTTAAGCTAAGTAATTAAATTATTAAAATTATTAAAACTATTTATGTTTACACTTTCCCCGACGTTTCGGTTGCTTTTCAGCAGGCATGGTCACGGGGAGACTAAGATGGTAGTTGTCTCAATGTTCCAGTGTAGTTATTTCAAAGTACCTGAACATAAATTAATCATTGGTGTTTCTAAATTATGTAATAAAGTGTCAAATAAAAAACGCAATAAAATCCGTATATAGTAGTTTAATTTCAATAAAATGTAATGTTAGTGAAGTTTCTTTGTCATGTGATACATGTTTATATAGAATTAGTTTATAGTCGAAAAAGTGCGTCGTGGACAGCGCCAGCAATAATACATTTTATTATACATTGTAGCGTAGGCAATTTACATTTAAGCTAATATATATTCACACTGTTCTCCACAAAATACATATTCGTGAACTAACAATCATAACTAAATTATCAAATATTAATGGTTACAAATTAAAGTTTTATTTCGATATTAATTTTAGGTAACTATCGGTATATAAATCAAATTATACAATTCAATATAGCCATTAATAATTAGCATGCAAATCAAACTAATCCAATTTTGTAAAGAAGTTGTTATATTACACAAAAAAAAAATTTAGACATGTAGATATTTGAAACAATATTAAAGTTAAACTTTGTGAGTTAATAACCCACAAGAATTACTTACGTTTACGTAAATACACAACCAACTTATAACCGATTTATACGCCACGGTCACTGAGACCATGACAATGTCTACTGAGAAGCAACCAGCGAAAATATAAATAGGCGACGGATTTCGGCGAGTCAAAATATAAACAAAGCAATAGAATGTACCTTTTCTATAAGGTCGCTCTTATTGGCTAGACGAAACAATCATATGTCACCTCTGCCCGTCCTTGCACAAAAACTTATATTAGATAGATCTATCGTCTGCTGGCCTAGTTGTAACAATAGAACCACTAAAGCAATTTTAATGAAGGTGATGAGTGATTGTAGCCTGTGAACTCGAGTATAATATAAAAAATTATAAATCAAATTACATACATAGATTCACGCCTGTTTCCCAGAGGGGTAGGCAGAGACTACGATTTCCATTTGCTACGATCGTGACACACTTCGCTGGCTTCATTCACTTTCATCAAATAAAATTAATCTTGACAAAATGCGTACTAAGTAAGTACTTTAATTTTGCCTTAGAATATTTCGAAATAAATTTTGTTAATACATTTATATCCCTCTGGAACAGTTCTTTTTGTCCGGATGAAAGGACTGTATGTCCTTTTCTGTACCCCTTACAACATGTATGCGAAATTTCATGATGATTGGTCTAGTAGTTACGTCCTGAAAGCGTAACAAACTCACATTCTCATCTATACTAATATTATAAAGCTGAAGAGTTTGTTTGTTTGTTTGTTTGAACGCGCTAATCTCAGGAACTACTGGTTCGATTTGAAAAATTCTTTTAGTGTTGGATAGCCTATTTATTGAGGAAGGCTATAGGCTATATAACATCACGCTACGACCCACGGGGGCGGCGCAGCAACGATAAACGCAGGTAAACCCGCGAGAACATCTAGTATATAATAATATAAGTTAGGATGTGCATCAAGTTTTATCTAAATTTGTTTAATACCAAACATTACACATACTTCCACATTTATAACACTAGTAGTATTTAAAAATCAACATGGTTTATTAGTAAAGTCTGTATCAACGCTCACTTCACATAATTTCAAAAATAACTCCATTTATGCAAAGTTTGTCAACGACGCGCTGGTTCAGGGTAACCTAAGCCGGGGCGTTTTTAACGTGGCATTAACATCGCCGAACACACCGGGCAAGAACGAGATTCCTTAATTTATACATTTTTACCTTCATCTTAAGATTATGTAAATTTTATCTGAGCAAAAGTATGGTGTCAGCGTTAAGGCTTTCATGGTCACCTTACGCTTATAATATTATGCTAATAGTTAATGAAAAGGGAAAGCTGTGCACAGCCATTGCTTGGTAACCAGATGAACTGGTAGATGTTGAAGTATACTTATATATGTAGTCATCGATAGTGATGTCGATGTCTTAGGGTTGCTTGCCAGGCCTAGTAAATGCCGTTAGGTTTTTATGTAAGGCAATTCTTAGATCTGTAATGCTCTGAAGCTGTTTGGATGTTTAGTCTTGAATCGCGCGTCACCATTGGAACGGACATGGATAAAACTGAATACACTGATAAATTTTGCCTAGATTAACAGTAATAGTTTTTATAATATGTGTTTGACTGCACGGATGGTGTAGTGGTTTAAGTGGTCGCCTCGCCACTGACCCTGCGCCGAGTGTTGTGGGTTCAAATCCCACACGAGACAAACATTTGTGTGATATACGAATGGTTGTTCCGGGTCTGGGGGGTCTTTGTGTCCACTGTTTGAATGTTTGTAAAGTCCGTCGCGACACAGGAATTATTTTTAGTGCGGCAGTAGTCGTTAAAAAAATTAAAGATGTTTAGGTATACAGTAACCGATTGTGATGTCTTAGGTTCGCTTGCCAGGCCTGGCAAATGCGTTTAAGTTTTTATATAAGGCAATTCTCAGATCTGTTGTGCTGTGAAGATGTTTGGACGTCAGAGGTTTGTTTTAAAATCATGCGTCATCATTAGAACAGATATAGATAAAACTGAATACACAGATAGATCTTGAATAGTTTTTATTACACACGGTACTTATATGTTCTAATGGAATTATGCAGACCAAGCCGCGAGCTGTAACCATTTCTGATATAAAAAGCAACATGATTTAAATTTAGTGCACGGAATTATTTAGTAAATAATATTTTCAATATTTTAATATTCAGATTTGAAATAAATGTATCCGAATTTTATAGCACTGCCTATTACGAGGCTAGATGCTGCCTAGGCGAGGTACAAAATAAATAACCTACGTAAAATCGGCAGCTATTGATAACGAGAGCTGTAAATTTTAATTGGAACGATCGATCTTTTGCACATTTCAACGTTACCACTTTTAGGATATAAACAATTCTAGTATATTAAAATTTATTTTACTAGCGTAGCCTCTATCCTAGTCCCGACTTCGCACGGGTAGTAAAATACCTTAACAAATTATACACCTAAACCTTCCTTTTTTTTATACATCTAGGGTGGTAAACAAGCATAAGGCCCACCTGATGGTAAGTGGTCACCGTAGCCTATGGACGCCTGCAACACCAGAAACATCACTTACGCGTTGCCGACCCTTTAGAAAAGGACGTGAGAAAGAGAAAAATAAAAAATATATATGAAACTAGCTGTCCCGACAGACGTTGTCCTGTAAAAAAGAGAAAAAAAATTATTATCTAAACCATCCTCGAATCCACTTGAACACACACAAAAAGTTTCATTTAAATCGGTCCAGCCATTTAGAAGGAGTTCACTGTCAACACACATACAAAAGAATTATATATATATAAAGATAAAAGATATATAACGGGCACAATATACGTATATTTTGTTAGTGTAGCCTAACTTAATTAGCAGTTGTAGAAATGCAAGTTCAAGACAGTATTAAGTTTTATTTAAGAAAATGTTTGGGTGATGGCTATTTATGTGATGTGGTAGAGTTACTTAGAAAGGCTAAACCGATTCTAGCCACTGCAATTTTTGCGTTATATATCAACGTGCCTTTATTTCACAAGCGTCTTAAGGCTATAATTTAACAGAAAGTAAGAAAGATGTCCGTTTTATTTCTTTGTTAAAAAAAGACAGCTCCTGCATTAGTCATTATCCCTGTGTTGCCGAAGTCTTTACAAACACTGCATCAACTGACACAGAACACTTATACTAGCAACAACTATTTATAGACCACACAAATTTTAATCCGTGTGGAGATCAAACCCTGTACACTCTACGCACTGGCAGAGGCGAAATTACTACCCAAACCACAGCACAATCATCACAGTCATGCATCTTAAAATTAAAAAATCTCATGTTGCTAAAACATTCCATGCATAAAGCCTTTAAGAAACCTTAAAAACTAATTCCTATATATATTCACATCGGTAGAAAAGTTTATGAGCAATGAACACCCTTTCAATAGCGACGCCCCAACTCCTCATTTAAACTGTATTTAATATTTATCTGTCCTCTGAGTTGCCAGCAAAATTGGATTTTTGCCTAAATTAACCTATAAAGAACTGTGTACGAGTGAATCGGGGGTTATTGTTTTTTACTACCGCGTGGGAGATTTGTCACGTGGATTATGGGGAAATCTTTGAATGTGTCATGGTTCTCTAGACATATCTAGAGAACCATATGTAAAATTTAAAACTTTATACCATAGTATAAAGTTTTAAATTTTACATACATATATACATACATAGATTCACGTCTGTTTCCCAGAAGGGTAGCCAGAGACTACGGATTTCCATTTGCTACGATCCAGGCACACTTCTCTGGCTTCATTCACTTTCATCACATTCCTCATACACGATCGTCGGTTCAAGGAGCTCTTAACCGGGCCTTTGTCCAGAACGCCTCCGATCTGATCGAGAAACATTCGCCTTTTAGATTTTATTACTGAAAATAATGTTACCCGAGCTAAATTTCGACTACGAAGGCCAATCTTAAGTAATTTTAGTCATTCATATTCAGTGTACTTTCTATTGGCTCACGTTGATGCAAAACACGTGTCTACGTATATTCTGTGTTCGAAGCAAAATACTGCAAGGTGGAGTACGCCCGGACGCCACCACGCAACCTTCGACGCAGAGGAGATCCGTATTGGCAACCATTTTCTATTACAATGGTTGGGGTGGGCAATCCGAGGGTCCGAATCGGCATCCTCTCTTCCCAATTATTTTATTCTGATATGAAAGGTCAAGTGCAGGTACCGTTGCTCCTATGTCTGACCTTCCTTATCCCTCTATATGTGCTTGCCAAAATACAGGAACAGCAAATCACCAACTTCCTAACACCGGGTAGCTACTGACAATATTTTGACCTGACAACCAAACAATTTTTCCGACCTGGAATTTTAATCCCGACACTTTCTAAGCCTCATCCATATACAGAAGTTATAACACTTAAGAAAAAGGCACTTGAAATAGAATGTTAATTCTTACAAAAAAGCACACTTAATAAATTTTATTTTGTAACTACTTCTATTCTTTGCAAACATTAAAATAAAATTATGTAGCTTTATATTTGAACAGCTACTTACGATCGCACAAACTTCTGTATTCAAGACGAAATTGAAGCTACATAAATAACCAATATTTTAGAAACTATAATATTTTAATTTTAGAAACTGCACTTATTTTTGTATACCTTTTAAATTATTAATTCCTGTTTAGACTAGATGTTAATTTTCCATAAATTTACTTTCTGTTTTTAATTGTCTGTAACTAATTTTTTATAACTTGTCATCTCTTGTAATTGATAAACATGATCTTATTTTAATCATCAAGATGTATTGATTAAGTCATATTAGATAAAAATGTGGTTTATTTATAGCACATCAAATAAGCAAATAATTAACATAATATATACACAAATTATTTACAAGACATATTAACTAAAGAGAAAAATAAAACAACAAAATTAAAAAGCGTCATAATATTCCTCCGCTTCATTGTCAATTGGCAACGTGCCCAGACGACTGGCAGCATTGCCACGTTGAATGGCAATACTTTATTATTTGTGCAAAGAAAATACCAGCCTTCTGGTCACGCGAAGCGTCGATCAGCCGCTTAGCTAGGTCTCTATAAACAGACCTAGTACTTGGACCCCATGACCCCAGCATTTCGACACCAAACGGCTCAAATATGTACTTACCAATAAGGTTTTGATATTTGCGCCGTTTTTATTAAGACATTGTTTTTTTTGTAAGAAGTTCTAAATAAATAACTCCGATTTACTCGTCTCACTTTGTCTCAAAATTCATCATCCACGAATTGCCCCAACGAACAAGAAAAATTGATCCATACATAAAATTATATGTAATAACGAAAGATAATCTCTGCGGCATCAATAAAAGCCCTTAATTCGTGATTTATCTGCCAATTTACCTCAAAAATGCGATAAATCGTTCAAAAGACATTTTAACGTAAAATCTCGAAAATAAACGCTCATAAAAATTCCATCAAAATTCAAGTTAACCCCTAACGGCTCAAGGAAAAATATAATAGCGTAGTACCAATTTTTTCAGCAATATATCAATATCTGGCTACAAGAGGGAAGCAAGGTTGGCCAATAGGACCCCTTGCGGAACCCTTTTTACAAAATTTATCGTACGGCCTCCTTAAGGAGTTCTTGAGGCCGAGATATAAATAAAAAAAATCTAACAGCTCCGTATTCCATTTCGCATACGTTAAAAGGTAATGTGAATATTTGTACCGAATTTGTCCCAAAGAACGTCCGGGGACAAATACGCCTCTTATTTATATTTACTTTCGTTGTTCAAAATATAATATGCGGGCAAATGTGAATGTATTATTATTTTGATATTAGTTTTTATGATATCACGTGGGTGATTCGGTTTTACACCTTTTGTTTACTCGCTAGATGAGGTAACATGATTATTTAACCAAATTTAATTATTCTAACAATATTATTAGTATGTTTTGATATCCCTTTTATCTACTCCTTGGTGGAGCAGCGATAGTAGTACAACTGCTGAACATTTAGTCTCAGGTTCAAATCCCGAATAACTCTATCAACTTGTGTTCTCAAGAATGGTCAATAGCAGTTCGGAGTTACGAAGATGGCCGTGCTGGACACCTTGGCCTCGGAAAGAACGTAAATCCGTTGGTCCTGCTACTAATCTCTCTTCGATCGTGTTGCTTTGCCGCCCCACCGGATTACAACCCACCTACATGCGATTTCTAAACATATTATTTAAGTGAAATATTGTAATAATAATTAATTGGCGACTGAAAAGCGTGGTTATAAGTTTCTTACTAGATTCTTCTCATGAGAGCTCTACTCCTCGAACGTGCATTTTAAAGCAATTGTTAATTTATTTTTAATTTTATTATAAAGGATATTTTAAATGGACGTCTTCAAGAAATGTTAACCATTTTTATGAAAATAAACATTCTTGATTTTGACTTTGACTATGAGAGTTAGGGAACAGAGAGCACACTTGTGTGTGCGCACACACTTGTACACTACAATCTCTCCTGGCAAATCTCCGTCAGGATTAGCTGCAACCGAAATGTTGTCTACAGGATCTTATCTACTAGTATTGCAATTTGGCTTTCTAGTTTAATCCAATATCGCTGAATATTAGATTTTCTTTGAAGCGACTGCCACCTAAATACACTGCAGCTCAAAGGATATATTCTAAGGTCAGACTAGAGATATCACAATATTTGAACATACCGACTTGCCATATCGACTAGTTTAGATATTTATGACATCGAGAGATTCGATTGCACGGTTGGTCCAGCGGACAAGTGGTCACCTGCCCTCACCACTATGCATTAGAAATAATTCCTGGAGGAATTTACAAATAACAAATAAAGAATTCAGAGACCCGAAATTCCAAAAAACCATTTGTGTATCAAACAATTTTTTGTCCCGTGTGGGATTTGAACCCACAAAACTCGGCGCAAAGGCAATGGCGAGGCGACCACTTAAATCCCTACGCCACCCGTGCATTATACTATATATATATATATATATCATTATATTATATATTTTCAAACCTAGAACATTTTGCAGTGCATTCACTGCGAAATGTTATGGATTCGAACATTGACTTAATATGTACCACGTACAAGAGGAGACATCTCATTTAATTTGATTGAGGCACAAGTAAGGTCCAGTTCCTACGTCAAGAATCAAGTTATTTTACCTACGGATAGTACGGATAGTTAATTTTTCAGACATATGTATTAGGTTACGTGTACGACTCGTTTCATTATGTACTGGAAACCGGGCCTATATCTTCTAAATATACTGGATTCTAAGATTGACTTATAATTGATATACTAGCTGACCCGCGCAACTTCGTCTGCTTCGCATAAGAGAATTTTCCCCGTTTTTGCAACATTTTTCATTGACGCTCCGCTCCTATTGGTCGTAGCGTTATATAGCCTATAGCCTTCCTCGATAAATGGGCTATCCAATACTGAAAGTTTTTTTAAATTCGAGCTAGTAGTTTCTGAGATTAGCGCGTTTAACCAAACAAACAAACTCTTCAGTTTTATAATATTAGTATAAATTTAGTCAAAAGTTCTTATTACACTACGTATTAGAAGAGACATCTCATGTAGATTATTTGTGGCACGAGTTAGAGTGCAGTCCACTGAGGCAAATATTGCAACGACACCTTTGACTGCAAAATTTTAATATTTAATACACGCTACCATATGTATTCCGGTACTGCTTAATTAATATTGCATTCAAACGAGGCGTTATAGTAATCGTCTGACTCGACCTAAGTGAGTTTGAGAGCATCCGCTCTAACCTGTATTACAAATAATTTAGTTGAGATGTTCTACTTTAGTCCGTAGTACTTATTAACTCGATGGATTTGAATCCCACACGCAACAGTTATTTATGTGATCTACGAATAGTTGTCCTGAGTTTAGATATACTTTGTATCTGATTTATGTTTGTAAACTTAAAAGAGCATCATACCTAATGTGAGCGTTGTCCTTTTTTAAAAGTATTTATAACACGAGTTTTTTTAGACAATAAACTGGTACAGTCGGCTAAAAATGTGGTCTACTACCTTACGGTTGAGGTTCATTTGAACATCATTAAAATACAAGGGGTGTTATTTAAATGGTATTTTTGTGAGCAGTAAAATATAATCTGTGAGCAGAAATAGCTAATTGATCAGCAACTCATGGCCAGCAAACTTTAAAGAGATTAAACTAAGTCGACGGAGTTCCGCTTCGCGGGGCTCCTATTTTTGGGTAGATTTAAAAAAAGGAACCTAACATAACCTAACACTTCCGAGACGGAATGCAGTGATTTGAGGCGTCTAGATGCTCGTTATGCTGTGCAATATTTGCTGACCAATTAGTATTTTTGATAATCATTATATTTAATCCCAAATACAAGTTCGATTTCCCCTTGCAATAATATTACGATAGTGATCATTGCCCTCTTTATCTTGTGTTATATTTACGTCATGCCATGTGTCAAGTTAGAAAAGTCAACCTCAGCGATAATTAGATCTCACAGAATCTTTTGTAAAAACTGATAGGCCACTGTCTTGGCCGACCGTACAAGGTGACCTATCATTTCAACTCTTTTATTCTTAAGACTGCGCCGAGCGTAAGACGCGGTTGGACTGAATGACAGAGCTCGATATTCAAATCGGCGCGCGGCCGCCATAGTAAAATTGTATGGAGGATTTGAAGTGCTTTTTTAATAAATATGTATCTTTATTGTCAACCAATAACTTAAATATTTGGGACGGACAAATTGTTTCGTTTAAGCTCTAAAATAGGATAAATTTCTACTGTTATAATCTAAAAAATCACTTAATACGAGCTTACGTTTTTGCATTTTTCGTGAAAATTTGCGTAATTTTGTAGGAGAAAATATTAATAATTTAAACATTTTAACACGGACTAATTGTAAACACATTCATTGTTATGGTAAATGTATATTTTATATTTGTATTAAAATAAAAGTGTTGATTTTATCAACATAACTGACCGCCTGTTTTGGCACATTTCGCTCGGCGCAGTCCTAATAGTTTACTGCTATAAATTTTCATTTAAACTCAATTTAAAATCGAGTGTCTAAAGAGTATTCGTGAGAAAATAAATTCATTTTGTAATGTTAGTAGCTACATTATCCAAGGGTGGCCAACCGTCACTCGGGGCAATAAATATACATCAACCGCTCACAGAACGATTCGATGAGGGGAACTTGTTTTTCAAGACTTTTTTAAAGGAACCTATTGAATAGACGATATGTTGTATGTTGTTATTTTATTCTTCGTATTAATATAACTAAGAATGATTATTTCACTCATATTTTAATGAACTACAAAATTTGTTAACAAGCATAACGCTTCGCTATCAGCTTGTCTGTAAGTCTTGCAATATCAGATATACAAATACAAATAGCCTTTATTACGGATAAATATTATATACATTTAATTGCAATTATTTTCACCATTTATATTACATAACTTTTCAATATTATTTATATATTGAAACCTATATAAATAATATACAAATATATAAATATCAGATTGACTTAAAATCAATTAGAATAATATAGCACTCACATAGTATATAATATGGAATTATTGTAAATTATTAGTTATTTATTTATTTATTTCTCTATTTACTACATTACACATTTTTATAATTGGCAGCGGCTTCAGCACTAAGCTCGAGGCTTGCATCGCGGTAACCACACGTTATACATTAGCTTACTCTTAACATCTAGTATATGCAGACATCGGTTTGAAAACAAATAAAATATAAAAAACTAACAAAAATTAAACTTCTAACAAAATAACAGTTATGTAACGACAGTTCTTTTTAAAAAAAATTATATCACTGCTATTGTATGGCAAAGCATGATTAGTGGGTAGTCACAAAAAAAAATAAACACGTAGGCAACGGCGGGAGCAGAGCGCCCGCCTCCGCCTTCTAACCTAACCTATCCAAGTCGGAGGGCTAAGAGTCGGGACTCGGGGCGTTTACTTTCCAAAATAAATTCTGACCTTGACTTGCCTTCAAGTTCAGGGTTAGAGTGTAGCAAAGAGTGTACAGCTTTTTGAGACTTGTCCTTTAGCGTCACCCGCGTATTGCAAAAAGACGAAAATATTTTCTTCAGTGTTTCGAAAATTTGGTAAATTTTGAGTATTCTATTGTATTGAGGGGTGAGAAATAAACATCTTTCTTCCTTGTAAATTTTTTGCTATTTCTAATAGTTTCACGGCAAAAGCGATTCAAGTTTTATCGTCGTACTAAAAAAGCCGATTATCTCACAAACCACCCATCCTAGACAAAAAGTGGCAAGATGACTTTCGGCTGTTTTTTAGTATTTTATTAGGACAGAATAAAATAAACAACGATTTAAGAAAATTTTAACTTATGTTTTTTTTTGTTCTTTTTCTTTAGTGCCCCGTTTCGTACACTCCAACTAGAATTTGACCAGGTGATGACCTACAGTCACCTTTTCATCAGTACGGCATTTAAAACGTAGCACCATGAAAAGCCAGCTTTATGTTATCGAACCACACTTAACTGACGACAAGCAAGATTGTAAATGCGAACGTCGAGAATTACGAGAGCCGTGCACTCGCGATAAAGCATTCTCTTTTACTTTCAATAACCATTTATAACTGTAAAAGACTTTTAAAGTGACCTTTGGTTAGACTTTGAATTTAATATGTTTGAAGTGTTACAGTGACTGATAGATGTGGTCATCGTAATATGTATGTGATAAATTATAATAATATTCTATTCTATCACATACACACAACACCATCTAGCCCAAATTAAGCAGAGCTTGTACTATGGGTACTAGACAATGGATAAACATACATATATATATACTTTTTTTTGTAAATACATACATATTATAACACCCAGAAACAACCAAACAACATAGAAACACCCAGACCAAGACAAACGTCCATGTTCATGCACACAAATGTTTGACTTGTGCGGGAATCAAATCCGCGACCTCAGGCGTTGCAGTCGGTTACACTAACCACTACGTCAACGAGGCCATCGCCATTTATAATATTAGTTATAATGTCTTACGAATTAGGGCCTATCGTATTTACGTCTTCCACTCATAATTGAGAATTTTACATAGGGATTTAGTTGCTTATGTTTAATTTTGTAAATCGTTTTGTGTAAATAGTATTAAATTGGTTGCAAATCCATTTCCATTTAGGAAATGCAGGTTTTCCCACTGCCTGCACCTCCCTCTCGACCTCACCAGCTTGGCCCACAAGAACGACGAGTCGTTACGTGCGGAGCAGGTTCGGTTGCAGGACCCGGTTCATGCCTAACGGAGATTCCGTACCGGATTTGTTTCGAGATTTCCTTCTCTGGACCCGGCTTGTGCCTTACGGGGGATCCACCCCGGGCTTGTTTTAAGATTTCCTTCTTTGATGATGGCGTTGCAGTTGGAGATGGAATGCTGCAAGGTACGAGCCATCGACTACCTCAGTCACCTCTTACGACAACTGGACTCTTGAGGGAGGCCTACTATACCACGCTGGCCAGACGGGTCGGTATAGGATTTGTTTCAAGTTTTCCTTCTCTTTGCAGTGCTGTTCTCGGCTTGGTATGGTCCCTTTGTCGACTCCTACGACACCCACGGGATGGAAATGGGGTGGTGACACTCAGTATTCTTAATCCGTCACCACACGGATAATAAGGGGTTAAATAATATTTAAAATTCGGATTAAAGAAAAGTTGGATCGGAGTGGGGATGTCTCGCTTTCTCCCTCACACAGCTGCAATTGAATAGCTGTTACGTCACAGTTTGTATCGAGCATTCTTTTTCCGCCATTTGACAATAATTACCCCTTCTTAAAAATTTGAAATACTTGTATATTATTTATTACTAAATATATTAAAAAATACGAGTATCTTCTTATTGTAGAGTTTGAGTGACGTATATATTATATTTATCTTAAATAATAAAAAAATTTAGATAAAAAGTATATTGAACCATGGTCCCTAAAAACTGCTGTAGTCATTATAACAAACGTACATACATATATCATAGAAATGCAACGAGATAGCAACCATCGTTCGCTATTATATCACAATCTCTACACAACTCGGAATTACCCATGAAATTTTATTACTGAATCCGACATCTTTAGGCCTGGTACTCATTTGCGGCACGGCAAGAGAAATGTAGGCGACGAATAGTTATATAATTTATACTAATATTTAAAAAAAACGACGATTTGTTTCAAAGTGTTTGATTGCTTTGTAGATTGAAGTTCGCCAATTTCCTCGGTTTTAAGCTAGCACTTGCCATCGTTTAGCGGGCAAACTACAAGCAACAAGCAAAGCCTTCTTATAACTACTCATACAATGATGTCGGTCAGCTCTTCTGCACACAGTGTGACCGCGTTTTCAAGACCAAATTTGGTTTTGCTAGTCATCATAGAGCCCACAACAAAACAACCAGTAATGGATCACGATTTACTGGCTTAGCTTGTAATTGACATTGAAATAGCAGTAAATGTGCATGCCTGGCCATTAAAAATATTATATAAATTCTATTATTTTTTTTGACATAATAATAATAACTGACATTAGCCTAGCTTTCAAATTAAATTTATTTTTCTCTTAACATTACTTAATTAAATAATTTTGGTACGTTATTACAACTGATAAAGTTGACATTTTGTTAAGAATAGTTATGATTATTATGAATGATTGAATTGAATCTTATACAATATATTGTGGCAGTAATTTACTTTAATGGATTGTTTATATAAATGTATGTAATATGTCTTTTTTAATAATTTTGTATATTGTATAATATTCAGACATAATTGTAATAAATTAATAATGAATAAATTAAAATAAATAAATGCCAATATTTTCCAAAAAAAATTCAAACCCACAACACTCCGTGTAGCTACTATCACTACGCTATCCGTGCAGTCAACAGCAGTTGCTTGAACCGGGAAACGAACCCGAGACCTCATACACAGCAGTCACATCCATTACCGCTACGCCACTGAGGCAGCAATCTTTTTTTGAATTAAATGTAAAGTGCGTTTGTCGTTAGAGATTCATATCTATCTATATAAAATAAATTGCCACATGTATGACGGAGCATCACTTAAGAACCGGCTCCATCGATTTGGCTGCTTTTCATTTTTTATTTTTGTAATTATAACTGTTAAGACAAGGTTTTTATGAAAGCAAATTTTCGAAAAATCCGCGGTAGTTGTCGAAAATATAAATGGTATTCTTATAATTATGAAAAAAAGGATTGACGTTTTGATATTGAATTTAATGACGTGAAATGTATTTTTGTATAGATTGACAGGACTACGACTGTCGGGTCAGCTAGTAAAGAAATAAAATCACTTCCCGTACCGTTCCGCCATTGAGTGCCAGGCCTAAGCAAAACTTTTCCAGAACATGAAGATATAAACAATACAGGCCATTAACTAATTTATGATCGTTAAAAAGCTTGCTTAAGTATTGAATGAGGCTATTGTTCAAGTTATTGAGAACACTTTTTGCGGCAAGAGTACAGGGAAAAGCACTTGCTTGTCGCCCCTTTGTGAACTTGTGAATGTATAAGCGAGTAGTACTCGTCATGGTTTGTTGCCCTTAGTTTTGTGGATTTGATAATACAAGTGACTAGTTTCGCGGTATTAATCTGAATTTACGATTAAACGCTAAGGCCTTGAGAATATTCAAATGAAAATGTTACTAATATTTCTTGTGGTTATTTTTATAACTTGTACGTGTTACAAAACGGTGGAGCAGCAGTAGTGAATAATATTACTGTGCATGAGGTCTTGGGTTCGAGTCCTGGATCAGACGAAGTTTTATTGAGTGTTTCTGTCAAATAATGAAAATAGCAGAAGTCTGGAACTTAGTATGGAAAACGGCAATAGGCTAGCCCGTCATTACGTTTGTTTTAAAACTAGCTGGCAAAACTGTGGTGGTTACCCTTACTTATCTTCAAGGATAAAAGCGTAACTTTGTAAAGTAAATTATAGTCTAAAACGACAATAATTAAAATATCTAGATTCCGAGCTAATTTTCTTACAGAAAATCCTAATAAAACAGTCCAACCAGGGGTTCTAACTTGGATCCTCACGATTGCATGCAAACATAAGCGCAAATTTATACCAATGAGCTAATACGAAACTATGAAAACTGATATAATTTTTTATATGAAAATAGTTTTTATCGACATGCCCCGCGAACGTAACCGCAAAATATGATTTCCCATTTCCAATGTCAGTAATACTAAAAAGAAAATAATGTGCAGAAATTCAGATATGCCAACAAACTGCTGAAATATGTAGAGCCAATAGAGTTGCTTTTATTAAACCATATCTGAGCAAACATAAATTGCTTATACATGTTTGACTTTAGTGATGTAACACGCGTTGTTGAGAGTAGTTTTAATTTTATCGATATCCATAGTTTTGTTCAATTATTGTATACTTTATTTTACAGGGCACACTGAAAATGTAATTTAATCACAAAATGTAATGTAAAATGTATCACTTTTAATTATTATTGAAATGAGATACTGTGTACATTACTAAATTCACGTTTTAATTATAAAGCCAGTTATCAATACCTACACTGAGACAGCAATCAAATTAATTTTATTGCCGGCAGCCGTCATTTTTTAGTATGTGCTATAATGTTGCATTAATATGCAGTTTTAAAGCTTTTATGGCTAAATGGATAGTTATTTTCTTTCTTACAATAATAATCGCCTAGAATAAAACCTCACGTAAATTTCTAATAGGATTACCTTTCATTATAAACTTTAATTACTAAAACATCATCGCGTACCTCTTCCAGAAACCTCAAATAATCCTAAAGGTACATTCGTATCCTATTAACACACAAGGAGAATAAAACCTATCGTGAACTGTTAAGACAGTTAGCTATCAATATCGATACTATCCCATCACTATAGACATTACAGCCGAAGGGACGAGGAAGGGGCAGACATTAAAACGGCACATTGAGCGTTTTTATTCGCGCACGATAAGGATGCGCGGCCGCGTGCACTCACTCACGCGCCGGATGCCCGAGCCGTCTTTATGATAGCTATATTCCATTCTGCACGGTTTTAAGGCGATACACCTTTTATTCTTAATGTTAGTGTGTATCGACGCTTTGGTTAGTGTTGTTAGTGTTCCGCTTTCAAAGCAAAAATGAAATCGAAATGTATTTTTTATATATCGACCATTTTATGTACTTCTCTTGTTTAGTAAACTTATATACAGTACGTGATATTTGTTTACTTAATAAGATGATAGAGTAAGTAGCTAAATAGAGACCTATATTATAATGTGATTAAATATTATAATGACCACCAAAAATAGTAATTGCGCAGCAAAATATGCTTACTAAAATATATCATAACGAGCACCGATACGCCTCAAATCACTGTATTCTGTCTCCAAAGGGTTAGGTTATGTTAGATTCCTTCTTAAACCCACACAAATATAGGAGCGCCGCTTGGCGGGGCTCCGTCGACTCGTTTTGATCCTTTTAAATATATTTTGCTGTGCAATTACTATTTTTGACTGTTATATTTTACTATATCTGGTGATAAGTTAAACATAAGCCTATTATAATTATCTCTGTATAATCTCTCTTTTTTCATATCATTGATTAGAGAATGAATACAGTCTAGACGCAGTGCCTGATTGATTTTATAATGACATGATATTTGTTTATTTGATAAGACAATTAAGATAAAAATTACTATACGAAAGTTGCTAAATAAAGTCTTTCAAATTGTCGCAGTCTGACTGCGATAGTGTATTGGTTTATGTGGCGACTTCTTCACTGCCGAAGTAAAAACTTCAAATATTATGAAAAATTATGTAATCCTTTGATTCTTTCAAATAATGTATATAATATACTATATTTGAATGTTTTCTGTACTGTACTGTAATTAAAAAGCTTGTTAAGTTTCCCTCAAAAACTGATACGCCACCTTAAAGATTCTGGCCACACTACTCACACAATGAAACAACGCAAAATTATATTACTTGTTTAAATCTGTATTCACTTGTACTAAGTAAATAAAACAGAAAAGGTATACTTGTTAAAATTATGACATTTGGCTATTTATTAGTATGGAAAATAATGACTTATTTATTACCATCCGTGTAGATTATGAATTTCAAAATCAACTTGCAATAATAATAATTATTGTTATTATTACCAGAAACACAAAACCAACTTATTAACTTTATTACATACAACTTATTAATTGGAACCACGTATTCGTAAACGATTTAAATTGGCTTCATTTATTATGGACAAACGTGTGACAAGTTTGTAAACGTCTTCTATCAGTACTTTCTAATGTTAATTTACAAACATGTCATTGTAATGTCACTCGACTGACGTCATATTACCGTAGCGAGCGTTTCGACATTAAATTATCATTGTCTTATCTAATGAATTTTTAAACGAATGCTAACTAATATTATAAATACGAATGTGAACTTGTTTGTTTGTTACGCTTTCACGCCTAAGTACTTACTCGGTCGATCATCATCAAATTTTGCATACACGGTGTCCAGGGTACAGAAAAGGACATAACGTACATGTTATCCAGGAAAAAGGTTTGTCCCCGAGTAAACACGCGGAGAAAAGTTAGTAATATAATATATACGAGTAAGTATTGAAATATTCAGGTAGGTTCTTCTGCTTTATTTATAGCGTGCCATGGGCGAAGCCGCGGGTCAATTAATCTAGTTAAATATAAACATTATTTGTAGGGTCCATAGACGTCACTAATACGATTTCCAGAAACTAGCCTTTCAGAAAAAGTCGTAGTCTTCTTTAAAAAAATTAGGCCATATTTAAATAGTTTAAAGATAGAGCTAGGCGGTTAAGCGTAGTTGAGCATGGTTATATCTTAGATTACAGCAAAATGTATGTGTTGGGTATTGGAGCCGTCTTTATGACGGCTGTATTACATTCCGTAGCGCACAAAGCTTATATAAGATTTATTTGCATTTGTTCAAGATAATACACGAACGCAGTATACAAGGCTTAGAAATAAGTAGGACTCTGTTCAACTGTTTTAGGCTTTAATTTAGTTTTATGGGTATAAAGACTACATCGGTGGAACGGTAGTGATTGCGGTAACTGTGCATGAGGTCCAGGGTTGGATATTCGGATTAAGTGTTAAGCAACAAGAGGCCGAATACTGCTTCCACACTCCAGAAAATCACAGTGTAATAATCTTGGGTTATATTCTAGACTGTCTCAATGGTCCCGTAGAAGCAATTGCAAAGTCTCTTGCTCGAAGCCTCAACCTGGCAAAATGTTATAGGGTTTCTTTGTTGTGTAATTCTAAGCACCAACTAACACCCTGGACTCTAGCAATGTACTCAGTAGACGGCAATAGGCTGGCACTTTATACTGTGGCACCTAAATGGACATGTACTAAATATCAAATGCGGCCTAAATGGGCCGGCTCGAGCGGTGAAAGACTACCCTCTCACAGAATATCGACGTGAAATAGCAGTATTCCTACTGTTGTGTTTCGTTCGGTGAGTGAGAGTGCCGGAGGCCCAATCACCCTCTTTCACCCTTCTCGCTCCTTCTCCTTCCTACTTCCTTTCCTAAAGGGTCGGCAATGCGCAAGTGATGCTTCTGGTGTTGCAGGCGTCCATAGGCTACAGTGACCACTGACCACCAGATGGGCCGTATGCTTGTGCCCTTAAATGTATAAAAAAAAGAAAGCATATTCAAATATTTATTTCAAAACTGACGTACATTTTTTATTTGCAGTCATTTCATCATCTCTATATACCTAATAACTAATAACTTTGTAAATAAGATTAGAAATGAAAAATTACACTGCAAGTTCAATTTAATTTTATATAACAAAGATACCTTTACTGCTCGGTTTTTGAAAAACAAACTAGAGTTCTCCTTAGCGCGAGTGTTTGGGAACAATTGATTGTACGTAACGGCGGGGAAGATTTACTCTCCATTAGTACATTTGATAGTTCAATAGGTGGAGGTAGCGAATAGGAAAACACGAGAACCAGTGGATAAAGTTTGTTATTATCGGGCTACGGTTAAATGTGGGGTTAACAAATCATTCTTATTCTTTTACTACCTGTCCGCCGCGGTTTCACCTACGACCTTCCACCTACTTTATGTTATTACTGCTCCGCTCTCGTGGCTCCCAGCGTGATGTTATACAACCTTTTTTAAGAATAATAATGATTGAAGCGCGCTAATCTTTGAAACTCAATCAAAGATTAGCACGCTTAATCATTTTTATCTTTTCATATAAGATTCATATAAGAATATCATTTGGAGCTTCAAAGAATAAATATATGGAGATCACAGGATTTAAAGAAAAAATTTCGTTAGCCTTTGGAGCCCTTGGGAACGATTTAACAAAATAATAATTATATTTTATTTTAGTCTTGGAGCTTTTGGGAGGAAAATAGCGGACCGAGCGGGAATAAACCAAATAAAGACAAGTTGACAGGTAAAGAAACTATGAAATATTTTTTGTGCCCGTTATTTATATCTTTTACTAGCTGACCCGGCAAACTTCGTACCGCCTCAGAATCAATAAATAAAAAAACTGAATGATAAATGCAGAATGTTTCAACTGTAGTAAAAAATGTAGTCAAACCTTAATCGGAACAAAAAGAATCCGTAATCAAAAAAAAATAATGCTCGATATGAAATAGGTTTTATTATTATTTTTAATTACACATGATGTTGCTTGAAAAATTGTTATGCGACAAATGTTAGGAGCTTACAAAATAAAGTTTGTAGTGTACGGTCCTATATTTCACCCACAAATCTTTTGGGTTCGAAGGGAAACATGTCGATATGATAATCGCAAACAATGTACGAATTTGATGCGGTGATGAAATATGACGGAATCCTTGAGCGTATTATCCCAATGCGAATCGTTCTCGAGTAACTGTAATAGTTGACACGCCTCACGGTAAGTCGCACACAGATGTCCATTAATTGTTCTCAGTTGTTGAAACGATGTCGGACCACGAACATTCACCAACAACAATCGAAGATAATAACATTCGTCGTTATTTGGATGTACTGTGTAGATGCGACCTAGAGCGTCTGAAGCAAATATATTTGGATGTCCTCCAACTGGTGTTCCTTGTTTACGACGCTGAAACGTTTTCGATGATGCGTTCTATGTGTAATAGCGTGGCATATCAGCATACAGCAAAGTGCGAGCGAAAACATCTGTTTGACAAACTGAGAAGAAACTTGTTAATGTGGTCGACGGTGGACGTGCCGCTCTATCCGCCGCGTTCCCTTGATTGAAATACACTCGTTGTCCATTTTCTAGATGAACTGCCAAATACAATGCCAATTTTGGAGCAATCTGAACTTAAGACAGTGGTGTTCCCGCTTGAATTATTCAATTGCTGCACACGCAGACACTAATTTACTGCATGATACACTATCACATCATACATTAAACCGCATTATGCACATAAAAATAAAATTCAACCGAGACAACGCGACCTTTACGCCCAGATTCCCGCCAAAGTCCGTAAAATATTATAGTTGCGATCAGAAATTCTGAACGACGGGACGAACATCAAACGTTTGACATTCAAAACCAAAAAATAAAAATAAAAAACTTCACTTTTAAATTTAATTTGATTTCTGAACGACTTTCAAATTTAATTGATTTCTAAACGATGAGACGAACATCAAATGTTTGACAGGTAGTAATAGTTTCTAAGGGAAAGCGAAATTGTTGTTTTTACTATAGTCCAAGCATTTTTTTCATACTTACTCACCTTTTAAACCTTCCCTGGACTTCTACAAACATTTCAAAACCAAAATCAGCTAAATCGGCCCAGCCGGTCTTAAGTTTTAGCGAGACTAACGAACAGCAATTGATTTTTATATATATAGATTGAAATGTTTGTAAAATCCTCTGCGATACAGGAATTATTTGAAATACACCTTCTTCTCTCTAGCCTTTATTATTCCCAAGTCACTTGGGGTCGGCTTTCTAGTCTAACCAAATTTGACTGGATATCAGTTTTATACGGAGCGGCTGCCACTTGACCTCCGCAACCCGAAGGCTAACGATAGTCTAAGGCTAGACCAGTTTCAGGATATTAGAGGGCACTGACTTCCCAATAACGACTACCATAGATGTTCATGGCAGCCGGGACCGACGGCTTAACGTGCTCTCCGAGGCACGGAACAGGCGATAATTGTCAATACCACAAGTTCAATATTAGCTTGGGTACCAGTGTCTAACAAGTGGACTGTAAAATTATTTGTATTCTTTTCATGTGTTCAAATGACTGTATCTTTTTTTAATGTCAATAAACTTTATTATTATTATTATAATCAATACACACATAATTTCGAAAAGTCATATAACTTCTGAAAGTCAGAGGTGCGCGACGTGGGTTCGAACCCGAGACCCTCTGCATTGCAGTCTGTTGGTCTCCCCACTGAGCTATCGCATTAAAAAATTAAAGCAGATATGTTAGTATGTCCTTCTCTTACTCAGCGAGACTAACACAGTAACGATATACTATTACGCCGATTTCCATTAAGATGGTCGTACTTCAGTGGGCAAACCGAGTCATTCAAACCTCATATAATTAGCTACGGAACACCCGATTAAAAATGTTATATAATTTTGCATAATATTCCCAAATAACAAATAATACCTTCCAACACAAGATAAAAAGCCCGTTCACTAAGTCTACAAAAACACAATCAAAGCTGAAAAGCGTCGTATTTTTACTTGTGATAAGCGAAAAGAGCGCTTGAACCGCTTTTTGTACAGCTAATCTTGTCCCAAACATATCTTCAAACCATACAATGGTTTCGTTACAAAATGCAGTGGGCAGATACGTCGGTTCTTTATGTGCGATAAACGTTAAATAATATATTTTATCTTGTTCTTTATTTTATGTTTTCACGTTGTGTTGACAATATTTTTATTCTCGTTTTTGCATTTTGTTTACAATTGCAGTGGAGATATGTGGTTAATTACGTTCGTAAGCGTTTTTGTGTGGCTTAAATGAATAAATGATTTTGACTTTGACTTTGACTTTCAATTTGACTTTGATTTTGATATGGGTCTCTATGTATTGTATTTAGTTACAAGTATATTGGTACATAATAAGAGAAATTATAAAAATGTACTATACTATTTTTGTATATAACGCGAGTGAATTGCTATTTTGTATATTACAAAGGGAGTACATTCAGAGTGTCCAAATATACCGGACCAGATATGTTGGTTACAATTCTAATTAAAGATAACAGAACGCTATGGTGAGAAAGAAAATAGAATATACTGACAATATTTAAGAAAGAGCAACCTTTGTGTCAGTTTTTTGAATTATTCCTAGTGCGGATGAAGTTCTCTTTTAAAAACAAAACCACAACATATTGCTAGAGTAAAGGGATTTCCTGTTTATACTGATGGTGTTTCATTGTACATAAATTTAAAAAAAATGTCTTTTGCTCATCGATATAGATACTTATTTCAGTTATGCCTACTAAATAACAGCAACTGTAGGAATAAATTATTAATTGTATGAATACCATGTAACTTTTGTAACACACTTTCTTGTTTCCTTAAGAGAACTTACATAATTTACATATTATAAAATTATAATCATTAATAATAATACAGTGAGCAATAAATATTATATAATAGAAATAATTTAAAAAGAAATTATTTTTATATGTCTAAATGTTTAAGCTAATTATTACCTTTTTATTTTACGTAACTTGTTTAGATGTCGTGAAATTTATCAGCATCGCTGTCATCAAAACTAAAGAAAAATAATCTTATTTGTTAAAGGTTCTCTTGAACCACAACAGTAAAGAAACAAATTGGAAGTAAGATTATTAATTTTTTGGACCATTACTATCTAAAAGAAAATATCAGTATATCTTTTTATACTTAGTTTATTTGTTACTTAGGGTCTAACACAAATAAAATTAAACGTATCTGACAATTATAACACGACTACTTAAATCTGCTTAAAGCTAGGTATTAAGGATTTGTCCGATATAGAATCAAATTCTTGTCAATGCAATCGAAAGTATCGCCAACGCTACTAAGCCTATGAAGCAAGAAACTGTATGATATAGATCATGAAGTGTGTATGAATTACGACAGTTCCCCATGTTATGCTTACGATCCCTTTGAAACATAATGTTCCTTTATAGTATTAGGGCACATAAGCATGTGGGATGAACAGCCCGGAGCCACTACAAATCAATGCTAGTACAAAGTGCGAAGTTGAGGAGACGCACACATCTATGTTGTTATCCGGTCCGGTATGTTTGGATGTTCTGTATGTAATATTACAAAACCACTTGCGTTATACAAACATCATAACGTGCTATCATTTTTAGTTTTTAATGGTCATAACATGGTATAATTGCTGTAATACGTTGTATAAACTATGAGTTAAAATATGAGTTGCAAATTGTAAAACTGAAATTATAGTTTATAGGCGATTTAAAAAAAAAATGCCGTAAGTTTGTTGCATTTATTATCTCGTAGACTTCTCCTTCTTTACATGATCCTATCAGCTAAAGCAAATGTAAATTCAGTAACTTTAATAACTTTATAACTTTGTGCCAAAATGAATAAATGATTTTTTACTTACTTACTTACTTCACTGGCTCAGCGATCTAAAGTGGATCTTGGCCTCCGACGTTAAAGTACGCCATTCTTTCCTAACTTGTGCCAAGTTAGACCAATCGAGCACATTCATCTCTCTCAGTATTTAGCTAGTGCATATTTCCAGCGGTACCTTGGGCGACCCACCGGACGACGCTCGGCTCGCTGTAAGATTCTGGGTCCGACAAGAGGAGAAAAGGGGGAGTGGCGGCAAAGATTTAATAGCGAGATTGAAGAACTAGTGTCAGCACCGACTATCGTCAGGGAAATAAAAGCTACCCGACTTCGCTGGCTCGGACATTTGGAACGAATGGGAGAGGTTCGAGCGGCCGAAAATGATTTTTTACTTTGACTTTTTATCATACGCCCTAAGATATGATTAGAAATATGACTAGCTATGATTTTTTATCCCACGCAATTGAAGGCAAGCCTTTTTGTTGTTGTCACAGTTCTAGATTGTTTGCTGCTACAGAAAATATCCCTTTTCTCCGTTATCCTTTTGTTTTGTCCCACTGCTGGGCAAGAGCCTCTGACTTTTAAATCACTCTGTTTGAATAATGCTATTTATATGCTAGATAAATAGGCTGACACCTGTATTATATACATATATAATATCTCGCCCATATCCTTGATAGGGTATGCAGAGGCTATATACCTATTTTACATGAGCTATTGTTTTATATCCAATAAAACTAAGGACGGGATTATTAACGTTGGCAAACCAGACTTCGTACTACGACTGTAAAGTCATGACAAAAAAACCTAACAACACTTTGCCAGACCCGGAAATTGTACACGAGACATACATAGGAAACGCATTCATTACCATTAATCTACCTACGTCAAAATTCAAACACGGCGTTATCCAAAACCGTACCGAACCTAGCTGTATGCTGTCTCTCTTAATCCAATACAAACTTGGCTTTGATTTTAAAGGCAAATAGCTAAAGGCAGTACGTACGTTTGAGACAAAGATATTAGATTAGTCTCGGTAATAGACGTACTAGTGTGGTGTAAATTAAAGAGCCAAGTTAGATTACTTTGTATGTGGGAACAGGAAAAACAGTTATATCCAAACTTCTATAATACAAACATATGTACATACAATGACGTCTAAATATCCCTGATAGGGTGGTCACTTCAGTTACATTTCGCCAACTTTACTTTTAAAGTTCACGTGATAGAAAGCAAGTCTTTTAACGCCTACAGGTCACTAGACCACTAACAAAAAGTAACTTTTACAGGTTCCCTGTCCGATGAATCACATATGATACATAACAATAGGTTATCTATTGTGTCTATCACAGCACAGCAAAAGGATTAAGGTATGTACATCACCAAATCCTAAAGAGTAATTAATTTTCTTTTGTCACTAGTAGACTGCCAAAACAAACTTAATTATACTTTGGTCGATCCAAGTATCGAACTTGAGACAACACGATTGTAAGCAAACTAGCAGTTAAAATTGCTTGTTATCTAAAGATAATGAAATGCGTTAATAAATCAGCCATGCATATTCGCACCATAGTTGTAGAACAGAATCCTTACGATACGACATTGCTTGTCCGTCCGTCTGTTTGGCACAGCTGTTTATTTTTGACTAAAAAGATTACTAACATAAATACTAGCAATCCTATCCTATAATATTATAAAAGCGAAAATGAGTTTGTTTGTTTGTTACCTTTTCACGCCTTAACCACTGAACCGATCATTCTGAAATGTTGCATATACGTTGTCAGGTGTACAGAAACGAACATAGGCTACTTTTCATCCCGAAAAAAATTACTGTTCCCGAGGAAAACAACAATAACGTTCTTATGATAATAGATGGCACCACGTGTCTTTCGGATCATGATTTAATTATATTATTACAAGCAGAGTACAACCCGAATTGATTGTCAAATTCTAAATTAACGCGAGCGAAGCCGCGGGCAAAAGCTAGTTTGTTATAAATAACGCGTTAAAGCAAAGCTAAGCAATCCTAAGAATGCTTATGATTGTGGTAATCGATCGATAGTCGGTAATACAATGGATAGGGATCGAGCCCACGATCTCTTTATCACTACATCAGTGTCTTATTCACTGAGCTACCGCCGCTTAATACGAAGCTTCACCTAAATCATTACCCGTAATTTCATTGCTAGCGTCCATAATTGGCTCATAAAACATATTAAAATGGATTCTAGAACACATTTTACGCGATCCATAAAGCTCCAACTATATGAAAACAAATACTTCGGTACGATACCTATATGATGTCGTACGGCGTTGAAATATTGAGCACGTAGCAGTGTAATGGCGCGCGTTAGGACGCGATGGATTCTCGCTCTAGTATGTTGCTTAACTATACGAAAGTGGATAGGCAGATATGTGTAGCAGCTAAAATATTTGGTAAAAGGCAATGCGAGGCATAAATATGAGCGACTAAATAATAACAGCTTTTATTTAATGCTAGATTCTACCCACGGCTTTGCTGGCGTAAATGTAGGTTTTGTCTATTTTCTATACCTCAGAGCAGTATCTTTTCCGACCGATCAGTAGTTTAGGAGTTAAAGCGTAACAAACAAAGTGACATTCGCATTTATAATATTAGTTAGCATTGTCTTACATTTACGCAAATGTTATACATTATAATTAGACTACCGTATACAAATGTTATAGTAGTTTATTGTTAAAAAATATGACCTTTAAATTATTGTAACACTAACTGTGCCCGCGGTCTCACCCGCGTCATTGGTATTTGTAGTTACTGCGCCGCTCCCGTGAGCCGTAGCGTGATGTTATATAGCCTCTGTCCTTCCTTATCTTCATTCCAAATTTCATCTAAATCGGTTCAGCGGATTGAGCGTGAAAAGGTAACAGACAGACAGACAGACCGACAGACAGAGTCACTTTCGCATTTATATATTAAGTAAGGATTAAACTTTTAAGTACTATTTAAAACAAAAAGCTATTTAAATTTACACTTTTCCTCGAAATTTCAGTTTTTCTTCAGCTATGGTCACGGAGAAGATCCGATCCGATAGTTCAAAGTTAAAATGATCCGAAAGTAATGTTTTTTAAAAATAAACCGCGGTTGAATCTGTAAACAGTAGTTTAATTTCAAAACACATTTTATCTTTCTTGAACAATGAAACAATGGACTTATACGTGGGTCACACTGAAGGTTTTTAGGATAGGCCAGTAAGAAAGGCAGCCGATGATAAATTTATTAAAATTTCGAATGAAGCATTAATAGCGAACTGCAGGTGTAATATGCCTGTGATTACCCCATCGGGAATTAACTATTTCTTTGCCTTTTTCTATGACTACTCCCGCAGTAAGAATAACTCCTGTTATGCGGAGGACATACAAACATTTAAACAATGGACACAAAGAACACCCAGCACCCAGACTCGAAACAATAATTTGCGGATCACACAAATTTTGTGGGATTCGAACCCACAACTACTCGACGTATTAGTAGTGGTGAGAGAACCACTTGAACCACTACGCCATCCGTCCAGTCAAACATCTATATATACTAGCGGTCGCCTAGTGCTCGAAATTCGACCAAAGTTTGCCTGTAAGATATTGCTGATATATGTCATTATATATTGATATATGTAACCATAGTTACGCGCTTCGACTGCGCGTGTCAAATGCATGGTTGTGTGCGTGTAGTGCTTTTTCATTAATTTAATGTGTTTCTAATGCATATTTTATATAAATATTAGCATTCGTCACTTCTTCTCTGTATAAACTATATGTGTGCGAAATTTCATACTCCTCCGTCCGCCCAATTTTCGTAAAAAGGGATCCAAAGTTTTCGCTTCACGTATTAATATATAGATATGAAATATTTATTTTACTTCCATCTCAAATAACAAGATACAACCCCAAAATATAATCTGAATATTTTCCGTTGACAGAATGCTTTGCGTATAGCCACTACCTCAGTGTTTTCCTTTAAAAAATCCCATTTAAAATGTCCTCGCCAATCTGAAAGCTTATCCAGGATGAAGTTATATCTCCCGGATTTGTGCGCTTATTTACGGAACACTTGAATCAACCTAAATGTCGGGAATGAGACTGAAATGTAGCGGTGAGACTAAAGTGTTATTTATACTTAATGTTTGACAGGGAAATTATATATAAGGCTCTTTCTGACTACCTTGGTGAGCCCGTGGTAAATGTGTGATTGTGTTTTGGGTTACTGAGAGTTGCGATATCATGAGTTCAAGTCCAGTTTTAGTTAGGTTTTATGATATACCTAGTTATCCCCGCGGTTTAACAAGGGTTTATATTTGCTCCCGTGGCTCATAGACTGATGCTACGAGTATTTAACCTGTCTTCAGAATTAGGGTATCAAATGCAAAACTAATTTTAAGATACGACTGCACGTATTAAAAATTTACGCGTTTACACAAATTAAGCCATAGTCTACCATGCTGGCCCAGTGCTGGTTGACAGACTTCATATGTCTTCGAGAGAATCCTCAGCATATTTGAGGAGTATAGTTTCAAAACCCGCCAAAAGATATTGAACAAAAATAATGTTCCGATTGAATATGAAGCTCCTTCGTTGCTTCTATCGCATTGCACTGATAGTTTTCAACAAAACCTACTAAAATTCTATTAAATCAGCTCACAAAAGTAGCAGTTTGTTGCAAACACTGCTAAAAGAGTCCATTTATATTATGTCTTTAAATGTCTTTTTGAGATTTACCATTATTTGGTGAAAACTATAATATAATAATAATAATAATAACTATTTAATACGCACGTAACTTCAGAAAGTCAGAGGTTCGTGCCGCGGGAATGCAATTAAAACATTAGAAGTATTTATTTAGTTGTGGAATTTTAGATGTTTACCATTTGTGGATGGAATGTGTTCCGTACAGGGAAGAAAGAGAAACTTTAATTACGGAATTAAATATCCACCTTTTAGAGTTAGGTTTTTTCAATCAATCCTGTCAAGACCTTACAGCAAAGAAGCTATCAAAATTTATAAATTTATTAGTGATTTGAACAGAACTCAACTCTGAAATTAATATTCCTCTTTCTTTGCCGCTTGTATTTTATTTAGGTTATGATGGGGCTAGCATAATCTTTGTTTAGATTTTGAGCCTCTAAATTTCAATAAAGAGAAAAGAAAAAGAAAGTATTTATTCTTATCTATATTTATATGGGTATCTATTAAAATTTAAATATCGTTTTAAGCATTCAGTACTAGAATGAATCTTATATGATTTGAAAGGTGCACGAAAGATTTTCATCGGTTCGGTTTTCTATCACGATGCCGCGCCATGTGTTGTGGGTTCAAACACCACACGTGACATATACCCATTTGTCTGATCTACAAGTGGTTATTCCAAACCTGGGTGTTCTAAATAACCAATGCGTCAATATTTGTAAAGTCAATTGCGATACAGGAATTAAATCAACGCAAAAGCGTAATTTAAAAAAACAAGTATTGGTATGAGTACAATAAAAGAACATTTACATTATATTGTTGTCGTTTCAGCAGAAAACATAATTAAACATACATTCATATCAGTCAACACATCAATTGAAATAATTTTAAATACATTCACTATATGCCAAATCCAAATTGAATATCGTTATATTACAAACATGATTGGACGACATTCAACCATAAGATATATAGTATACTAGCTTTTGCCCGCGGCTTCGCTCGCGTTAATTTAGAATTTGACAATCAATTCGGGTTATACTCTGCTTGTGATAATTTAATTCAATCATGATTCGAAAGACACGTGGCGCCATCTATTATCATAAGAACATAAGAACGTTATTGTTGTTTTCCTCGGGAACAGTAAACTTTTTCGGGATGAATGATGCCTATGTCCGTTTCTGTACACCTGACAATGTATATGCAAAATTTCAGAATGATCGGTTCAGTGGTTTAGGCGTGAAAAGGTAACAAACAAACAAACTCATTTTCGCTTTTATAATATTAGTTAGGGAGTTAGGATTAGGATTATAATAGTGTTAATAAAAGAGATTACTGAAACCAATAAATAATGGTACTTTGTAATACAGGTATCCACAAAGAAGGTTTTAATTGTATAAACTGTGGTTTTACACTAATTAGTCCGTAATGCTCTTGTTAAAGAGAAAATAAACATAATTATTGTAGGCAACATTTACCTTTCATCTTTAATATAAGCCATATAAGAATTAGCTATCGGTATAATAGGTATATATTTTAATGTTTAGACATTTTATACCTGTATATGTCGGAAGCGATAGGCAAAGCTGCCGAGTACTTTAAAATAAATTCACGAAATTGACACAATATAATTTCATGACACGAAAATTGTATACCCAAATTAATAATCCTCCAAACAGCATTTGTAGATAATAAGTACTGTTAAATATTTACATACATAGTCTCACTTTTCTATCCCCATAGAGGTAGGCAAAAGGTGTATTAAACTAACATTGACGCCAACTATGATTTTATCTCACACGTATGAGAGGGCGAATAGAAAAGGGTATGTTAAGCTGGTTTGGACATGTAGAAAGAATGGACAAGGAAAGACTGACTAAGAAAGTTTATAAGGCTAGTGTGAATGGAACAGACGCAAGAGGCAAACCTAGGCAAACGTTTCTCGACCAGATCGGAGGCGTTCTGGACAAAGACCAGGTTAAGAGCTTCTTGAACCGACGGGCGTGTATGAGGAATGTGATGAAAGTGAATGAAGCCAGAGAAGTGTGTCAGGATCGTAGCAAATAGAAATCCGTAGTCTCTGCCTATCCCTCTGGGAAACAGGCGTGAATCTATGTATGTATGTATGTATGTATGAGAGGGCGAGCCTATAGCTGTACTAAGTATAGTTTTAGATAAGTACATATTATATACTATTTTTAATTAAGTAATAGGTACATACATATGTACATAGTCTCACGTCTATAAACCCAAAAGTGTAGGTAGGACTGTATTACACAACCACATTTCTTCAGCCAAGGATTTAGTTTCAACGTAATAGATAAACGCTAGCCTATTTTTTTGGCTAATATCCAAACTCTTTACTGAGACAGAATTTCATGACAGAATAACTCAATAGCATTTTACCCGATCCGGGAATCGAACCATGCACAGTAGCCGCATACACTCCCGCTGCGCCACCAAGGCAGCGTAGCTAATAACGAGATGGGTGTAAAAACCCAGGATTCAACCTCTTCGTCTTAAATGTACATCATGTGATCTTGTGACCCCTATATCTCGGAGGTCTTTTGACCCACAGGGCCTATATTCAAACTCGACCGAGGTATGACCCCAAGATATCTGCACACCAAGTTACAAGTCAATCGGTCCAGTGGTTCCGGAGTTATGCCTGTCACTAACAGACAGACACACAGGCCCACATAGTGTTTTTATTAACCTCTGACGAAGACTCAGAGGTCAATTAATTAATTGATACATTTACTCTAATATATTTGTTACCAAGAAGCTGACTGCATGGATGGCGTAGTATTGCGGGTTCTATCCCCTCAACGGACAAAAATTGTGTGATCTACAAATATTTTTCCGAGTCTTTGTGCCTGTTGTTTAAAAATTTTGTGGCCGCCACACAGGAATTAAACCTAGTGCTGACGAAGTCCTTATAAAAAAGACAAATCACGTACCCTCCAAAAAAACAATTCTATATAAACTACTTGAAAATGTACACGAGACCATCTCAAAGGGCGTTTGAAATACAGTAACTATATGCGTACATTTAATTAAAAAGAAGCACCGCTTGGCTAACAGAGGCTTGCAATTAATAAAACTTAATTTGCATTTTTAGGTCAAGGGAATGCTTTTAATGAAACATTTGGGCCGTTCCGTAGACCGTACACACCACATTTTCTAGGAAGTAAATACTTAAAATTATAATATTTTCATTAGGGAACATATTTGGTTAAAAAACGTACGCCTTTTCCTTGTTTAATTGTGGGTCAAATGGCATCGCTTAATGCGGTTTTGGGTAAAGACGGACCGTGGTTGAGTCAATTTGGGTAAATTAAAATCTGTGTGTTTATTTTTTTATGTTTGTAATATAATTATACAGTGTGTAGAAATATGTGACAACGGATGCATTGGTCGAGTAATAAAAGTTAACGGTATACGACTGGTGTGAGTGAGGTCTGGGATTCGATTTTCTGTTCGTGGAAAATGTTATTAGGTTGTCTGTGTAGAAATTCTTAGTTGCAGCATATTATTACTGTAACTAAAAAGGTAAACAAAATCACAGCCAATGTAACTAAAAAGGTTTAGTAGGGAGGCTTTAGGAGCCAACCCCTAAACGAGCATTTGCTCGTAAAAATTTAATAATTATCTAGTAAATATGAAAAAAATGAGACAGTAAGATGTTAACTGAACACAATATAATTGCAATTCACACAAACTGAACCAAATTACAAAAAGGCACTATCCCGGGGCGTGAACTGTGAGAGGTAGACGACAAGTAGCTTGCTCCCTATGATCAGTTAGTGATAGCGGCCTCGATGACGTAGTGGTTAATGTAACCGTCTGCCACGCCTGAGGTCGCGGGTTTGATTCCCGCCCAACTCAAACATTTGTGTGCATGGACATGAATGTTTGTCTTGGTCTGGGTGTTTCTATGTATAATATGTATGTTTATCCATTGTCTAGTAACCACAGTACAAGCTCTGCTTAGTTTGGGCTAGATGGTGTTGTGTGTATGTGATAGAATATTATATTATATATTACTAGATGTGCCCTCGGTTTCACCCGCGTTTATCGTTACTGCGCTGCCCCCGTGGATCGTAGCGTGATGTTATATAGCCTTCCTCGATAAATAGGCTATCCACACTAAAATAATTTTTCAAATCGAACCAGTAGTTCCTTAGATCAGTGCGTTCAAACAAACAAACAAACTCTTCAGCTTTATAATATTAGTATAGATAATACACTTCCACCTACTCTCCGGGTATAGACTTTGAAACTGCAATAGAAAATATCTTAACAGAAAATGGAATAACTCTTTTCTTGACCCAGCAATTATTGTCTGCACGAATGGCGTAGTGATTTAAATGGTTGTCTCGCCACTGCCGCCATACCGAATGTTGTTCAATGTCCACACGGGACAAGTATTTGTGTGATCCACAAATGGTTTGCCGAGTCTGAATGTTCTTTAGTCCGCTGGCTGTTTCCCGCGACATAGGAATTATTCATAGAGCGAAAGTAGTCTTTTTAGAAGATATAAATCGAACCCGAAACATGTGTATGACACACAGTAGTTGCGTTCAGTATTACTACGTCACTGAGTCAATCAAATTTGGTTGATTGCCCAGAATTGTGTCACACGTATGCCAACTTTAAGTCTAATCCACACTAATCACTATTATTTGCACTCAGAGATTCTCTACAATGATTGTGCAGTGTGCTATCACAATTTGCTTCGAAATATCTGCTTCGATAATTCGAATCTAGCTCTATCTATGTCACTGTTAGATGCTACTACAGTCAATATTGATAATATCTTCCCGTATATCGTACTGTCAAAGGCTTTAGGATTACATCTGCATTGATTCAAAATAGTATTTAAGGAGAATATCAGGATGGATGGCTTTAATTTGTCTTTTAGTCTGAAGTAATGAGTTGAAAATTAAATTAAAAATTGTTTATTATCCTTTTTTTATTGCCATTGTTATGCCATTTTATAATCATTAGTTGGGGTTTTACGTAAACATTACCTGAGTTAGGAAGCCCCGCTCTTCACATTACAGTAATAAATTGTAATTGCACCAGATTTACAATATTTAAACAACTGGTTAAAAAATGTATACTTACATATATAATTAAATTTGTTGGGTATATACGTGTAGGTATGTTTGTGTAAATATGTTTGTGGGTGTGTGAATGTGTGTGCGTGTGTATGTGTGTGTGTGTGTGTGTGTGAGTTGTATGCAGTAATTTCGATTACTGTCTTAATAATTTAGTGCTCAGAGTATATACATATGTTTATTCCTTTACCCAGTTTTCATATTTAGCAGGACAGATTTACGCCAGTATATAACGAAGAGGTAAAAAGAGGTATATTATATCTAATTTTGGCATATATTGGCACTTTGGTCATTACCTAGACTCACCCTGATACTAACAATTCGAGACTGCATGCTGGCACTAAAAAAATCTAAGATTTAAAACTCAATAATAGTTGGCCCGAAGCAAGAGCAATAATTTAAATAGATTAAATTGTAATCAAGTTTAACAATAGTAGTGTTAGTAACAATATTACGTAATAATAGTGTTTTTAAAGTAAACAACGCGATAAATATTTTATTATATATACTAATATTATAAAGAGGAAACATTTGATTTTTGTTTGTTTGTAAGGAATTAAACTCAAAAACGAATACACCGATTTTAAGAATTATTTCATCATTATAAAGCTTTATTATCACCGAGAAACATTATCTACATTTTATTTTAGAAAAATGTACTGTTACTTAATAATCCAACCTAATTCTACGCAAGCGATATTTTTGTTTCATAATAAAACATTTAATTTAATTTAGTAAACAATGCGGTTAATATTTTATTATATATACTAATATTATAAAGAGGAAACATTTGATTTTTGTTTGTTTGTAAGGAATTAAACTCAAAAACGAATACACCGATTTTAAGAATTATTTCATCATTTTAAAGCTTTATTATCACCGAGAAACATTATCTACATTTTATTTAAAAAAATGTACTGTTACTTAATAATCCAACCTAATTCTACGCAAGCGATATTTTTGTTTCATAATAAAACATTTAATTTAATTTATTTTGCACACACACACACACAGACACACACAAACATACACATACGCGAGCGCGCGCGCGTACTCACTCACATTCACACACACAAACACATTAGCTTAGTTAGAAACTTATTATAATTTAAGCTGTTACTTATGTTAAACCACGGCATCATTACTCTATGTATCCTTTGTTATGGAAGAGAAGGGTATCCTAACACAGGTATCATTTTATACTTAAAAGGATAATCCATCCCTAGATATAAGTACTTATGTATGTGATATCGAAATAAAACATTTTAATTTTTGCTTTTATTTTTTTTTAAATTAACAACTATACACAACACTAAACATGTTAATTAACCGTCGATATCTTTAATTTGATCATCTAATACTTGAATCGTTGATTAAAAGGATTTAAAATAAAACCGTTTATAAAAAAAAGGTTCTGTTAATTATCAAGAATTACACCCGGGCTAGCTGAATGTTAATTCAATAATAAGGGATGTTATAAAAAATTAACGTTGACTCATGAAGAATTTGTGAAACTGATAGCGAACTTTAATTAAGATAGATATGAATAATGTCAGTAATAAAACGATTATTACTTTAATTTTATTATGTTTTAACCAGCTTCAAAAAAAGGAGGAGGTTCTCAATTTGACTATTTTTTTGTGTGTTACTTCAGAACTTTTTTCTAGGTGAACCGATTTTGATGATTCTTTTTTTATTTGATAGCTTGTGCTTCCCATGCGGTTCCATTTGATCAAGATCTGACCAGTAGTTTTTGAGTTATGTAATACTACATATTATAAAGCTGAAGAGTGTGTTTGTTTGGTTGGTTGAACGCGCTAATCTCAGGAACTACTGGTTCGATTTGAAGAAGTCTTTGGGATTAAATATAATGACCATCAATAATACTAATTGCACAGGAAATACTGCACAGCATAACGAGCACCTATACGCCTCAAATCACTGCATTCCGTCTCGGAAGGGTTAGGTTATGTTAGGTTCCTTCTTAAACCCACCCAAAAATACCGTCCGTCGACTGAGTTTGATCTCTTTAAATATATTTTGCTGTGCAGTTAAATACTACCCAAATTCTTTTAGTGTTGGATAGCCTACTTACCGAGGAAGGTTATAGGCTACATAACATCACGCTACGACCCACGGGGATGGTGCAGTAATCATAAACGCGGGTGAAACCGCGGGCACATCTGGTCCTTAATAACGCGTATTTGGTTGACTTCGACTACATTGATGATGTTCTTATTTTATTACTTGTCTAGTTGAAATCGGTTTTCTTTTTGTTATGTTACTTGCAATAATACACCTATCCACCACTGTCCTTTTTAGGGAGCCTTAAAATTTGCCGCAATGTACATACAGCGCGACTGAAGCGCAGCACCCGCGCTACTGTCACGCATTAGTTCATCGATAGACTAGTGACGGCTGCGTGGCGGCAGCGTTGCAGCCGCGCTTGCCGTCGCGCGGCAAATTTGAAGCCGCGTTTAAAGTCCAGACAATGTTTGTGGTTGTTGTGGTTTAAGTCTTTAAGCGGCCTTTTGAAGAAATACTTCATCTTAGTTAAGCATTAAATTTTAGTTTTTGCATGTTGTCTAACTGCAAGTGCTGTGCATATTTTTATTATTAATTAATAATAATAATAATAATAATAATATTCTACCACGTATACACAACACCATCTAGCCCAAACTAAGCAGAGCTTGTACTATGGGTTCTAGACAATGGATAAACATACATATATACCTTTTTTTTTGTAAATACATACATATTATACATAGAAACACCCAGACCAAGACAAACATCCATGTTCATGCACACAAATGTTTGACTTGTGCGGGAATCGAACCCGCGACCTCAGGCGTGGCAGTCGGTTACACTAACCGCTACGCCATGTAGGCCGACAATTACTTGTTTGTTTAACCTTTAAATATGCCTACATAAATAAATTACTTTTCTCTTACTTAACTAACACTTTATGCATCAACGATAAGTTATTTTATTGTTTAAAGTTAAAGTCAAATATCTTTATTGCCATAATTTCAACATTCTCTTGTGCAAAAGGTGTTTGACGTCTGACGTTTTGGGCATGTCAAGTCATAATCTTAATCATAATATTTTAGTCTCTAATAATTTATTATCCACAAATAGTTTTTCTGAGTCTGGTTGTCCCGTGTGTCCGTTCTTTGAATGTTTGTAAATTTCTCCGCGATACAGGTATAATTACAGAACGAAAACGGCTCATTAAAATAATAAAAGATGTCACGTGCTGTCGTTGCAAATTATATAGTGATCAATGAATCGGTGTAAGAGTACTAACAATACACTGCATTTTCCCGGTAAGTAGAAGTCCCGAAGACTCACATCCCTGCCTCTCCCATTTCCTTCCTTTCATTCAAGTTCTCTAGAGTCATCGAGGCGCGAGTGACATTTCACCATCAGACGAGCCGTTTTACTTGCCAACTTTTAGTAAGAGAAAAGACGTTATATAATGATCACCGCTTTCTTCGTGACCTCGCTCCGCTGCGGAACTCCTACACTACCTTAACGAAGTAAAATTCAAAAGACGTAGCCTTAAAAAAGGATTAATTTTCTTACTAAAAACATTAAAACGTTTGGCTAAAATTTAATTTCATGTTGCGAACTCTTGACCTAGATTATTAACTGGATATTGCAAGGAAACTGCCTTTTTGGTTTCAAAGCGTAAGTTTAGGCTTGTGTTTGTGTGTATCGTCAGGTTGTAGGTTCGATTTTTCGGTGAGATAGTGTTGCTGGTTTATTTTTTCAGGAATTCTCAGTGGAATTACAGAATCTAGCAATTGTTAGGTGGACAGGAATAGGTTCGACCTATTTCATTATTTTACATACATTTCATCTTACCCCTACAGAAATGCAAATATGTAGGTGTGTGTATGCATAAATTTTCATTTAAATGTTTTATTGCATTTATGTGCTTGTCAATATTATTTTATATTAATTCATTGTAATATCTATATTACAATGAAAAATAGTGAGAATATTAATTATTCTAATAATTAATATTCTCACTATTTTTTATATTACATCTATGTTCCAAGCCTTAAAAATATAAATTTCTTTATGATTATACTAAGATCAATTCCGACAACCAACACGTTTCTCCCAAGTATATTCTTACATAGTGATGATGATTAAAGTAAAACAGTAGCGTAATATCTCTCTACCTAATTTTAAAACGTGAAGGCACGTCGCCACCCTAAGGGGAGATAATTTTCATAGTAATTAACCGTTTTTGCTCCGCCCGTGTCACCTGGCGGGCGGGAGCCGTTCGTATACTTTTTATTCAATTTATCAAGAGCACTATTTTTTGTACGTCGGCTCCATTATTCAAGTTAAGTGTCTTTTGTTACTGTCTCATGTCGTGGCATATGTTGGATCTTGCAACGATTGTTAAGTCTTGGACTTGAATCTCTATAAAGGCAAATTTTAAATTGCCTGCTCAGAAATTTTCTTCACAAAAATATATACAGTAATAAGAGCTCATTATAACGTGGGGAAAATTGTATGCTATGATGGTCACGTGTAACAACTATGCCTACGTCTTTAGGAATAATTATACATTATGGTATTTTCAAAGTACATTGTCTTTGTGAAAGAAAATACCAATAAGTAAGTAACAACTTATTATATTAATTAATTAACCATGTTTTTTATTATATTCCATACAGCTACCTTTTCACAAAGATTTGATTCAGTGCATGGTCCTATAACAGCCATACTATAATATCAACTTGGTTTATCCCCCAAAGTCTAGGGTCAGAAACATCTTTCACACCTATTTCATTCGTTCAGCTATGTTGAAGCACGTAATATGCGACGAGCCTTTTCGGCTGACTATCCCTATATTACAAGCCACCTAAATTAAAATAGTAAAATTATACTCTCCTACCTAGAAATACCTGAATATTCCTAATACGATACAGTAGCCTACCTCATAAACTATATACATACTAAAAAGAAAATTTAGTACACTAAATTAAAGAGCGAACTCAATTTCACACGGCAACGAATACATAAAATCTACCTCATATACGCATGGTAGCGCGTAGCACGGCGTAGAGCGTCTATGATATCGTAGAGGGTCTACACATAGCTCAGGGAGTTCGTGACCCAGAAACATAACATACGAACGTTTGCAAAATTAGCATGGTTTAAGACCAATCCATTATAATATATTATATATTATTTGATGCTAGGCGTAATCTCTGTAGCGTATAACCTGTAGTAAATTTGATTGCTGTGGTGTCGGGTTCCATTTTCTGTCGAGATAAGTAATATTGAGTTTTCTGACTAGGAATTCTCAGTAGTGTCTTACAGAGTCTGGATTTATACTACAGACGGCGATAGACTCCTACTACGTGGCACTAAAAATATAGCTAGTAATATATGGTAGTAATACACCCCTGCCTTTACCTCCGGGCATATAGACTACGTATAAAAATATGACCTATTAGTATACAGTAATGACCCTAATGAAACCGAGAGCCGCCTGACTAAACAAGTGCGTCTAACTCATGCAAAAGATCTTAGGTTTTCTTGTTTTTTGTTACTAAAGGCTGGTACAGTACATTTTCTTATCAGCAGAGAAACCACAAACGTAAGTTCGTTGCGCTGGAAAAACAACAATTCCTTATGACTGAATCAGCAATGCGTACCTACTACACATACATAATAGGTAGCAGGAACCATTTTGACGTATGGTTGCCTATGTTTTGACAACTGTATGGTACCATCGCGAACGTCGTCAATTACAGGGGATATAAATTCCGTTAAGAACCCTCATTACCGAGTTCGTGTTGGCTTCTGTATTTCATAGCTAATCATTATATTTATAAACTAGAGGATGCCCGCAACTATCCCCGCACATGTTTTTTTATTTATCCATCTTCCCAATCCCGTGGGAATTCGGAAAATCCCTTCTTAGTGCACCCCTACAGTACCCAAAGAACATACATGCCAAATTTCAGCTTCTTGCGTTCAGTAGTTTCGGCTGTGCGTTGTCTGTCAGTCACTCAGTAATGGAAGAGTTTTATATATATAGATATACTCACACCTATCTCCTAATGAGTAAGCAGAGATATATAACAACTACGTTTCACAAGATATATTTCTGGTTCCAACATAATGGAAGGCGAGGTTTGAATTAACAAACCAATAGATGATTAGAACAGCAAATACTATTAAATCAACAGTTTTATAGCTTTCAATATAAGCAAAACTTTTATATCTTACAGTTCTAGATCGCGAGCTCCCTACCATAACGTCTAAGAGCTACGCCGTAGCCGCGTAGCTCGTTCGTAGAGGATATAAATTAACCCATCCGCTATTTCGGCAGATAAAGCACCCGTATAATACATACCCTGGAGATATATTTAAGCGTTGAGAGAAAAACGTTGCTCAATTTATATATAAGAATGTGCCCTTTTCTGAAAGCGATGATTAATTTTCAATATAGGTTTTGTTTTACGAGTTAAAAGAGAATTGTTTAAGGATATTCTTGTTTTTCTTATTTTCGACTGCCTCGTCACTCGGTAGCACAGCTGTAATGAATGCGATTAACAATCGCTTTGGTTGTGGGGCAATGCATCTCTGTAAAAATAGTAAAAGATTTTAGTCATAAAGGTGATCATATTGAATTGTTGTAGGGAGCATCTCTGTTGTATACTATGTTCTGTTGTATATTATTGTATACTCAATAATAATAAAACTACAAAAACTCACCTTTCTGGTTCGATAAGTTGTCATCTGACAACCAATGCCAACATAACACTGAATTATAAATACCTATAGTATTATCACGCTCTCTCATATTCAAAATTGTACAACAACATATCATACATCATTGTCTATTAATGTGTGACCCGGATTGTATTGATAACCATACTATCTAAAATGCACTATGCTTCTAAATGCATGCCGTGCGTGTATGCCGTTGATATTGAATACCATAAGTTCATTATAAAAACCAGAACAAAGAGAGAAATTTGTATTATTTGTGTCTACTGCACGCGCATGCCTCGCCAGACTCGTAATATACTTTTGAAGGCTGTCAGAGGTCCTCATTTTAAATCCCGGATAAGGCAAAATGTATTTTCTGTTCTCATCTCAGATCTCAGGACTAAGTCAGAAATGCTCGGTAAACAGCAATAGGTTCATCGGGCAATATGTGGAGCTTAAACATAGCTGGTAAAATATATCTTAAATCTACATCTACATACGTCCTTATATTGTTTTCCTACGGTAAGCAGGTTTTCGACCGCTTTAGGGAGGCGGTGTGGTTAGCAATGGATCTTGGTTCCATAATATAATAACAATAATATTGTTTTATTTCCTCTCACATAAACACTTTACAAATTTTGCTACATAATGTGTATGTAATACATTAATAAAGCATACCATATGCTAGTATTACATAAACTTAGGTTTGGCAGTGCAATTAATATTAATTATTCTGCAAGCGTCCATAGGCTAAACATACCACGGTATTCCTCGACAAAACCGCAATCGGAGGAGCCGCGCGAATCACTGTCACATGCAGTCGCGACCCCGCCGTATGAAACGGCAGGCCACTGCACAACAAGACTAGGCTTTGGTCACCACTAGATTTAAGCCCTACTGTCACGCGTCAGACTATGTTTCATACATAGTCTGACGCCTATATCGAAGGGATAAGCATAAGCATATTACAACTACATTTTTGTCCTACAGAATAGTGGTGACTCTACTGTTTACCGGATAGAGTTGCAAACTTCATGTATCTACTAAGAATTCTTTGACACAAAAACTACACGACTGCCCGACATCATGCCCGATGATCTCTTGCAAGGCAGTCGCATCCACTGTCGCTGCGCCACCAAGGCAGCTTTCTTCCGAGGCAACTCTACAAAACCATAGGTGCTTTGGTAAAATAAATTGTGTACAGGCGTGTGTTGGATACGGTACGCACTTCGCTACAACAGTAAATTTTACGAGCAACTCTAAAACAATCATTAATACTCGTTTTATTACAGGATACGTACCGCGGCCGTATTCTGGAGGCAAAAATTTTACTTGCACGTGTGTTAAGAATTTTCTAGAATAATTTGTCTCGCCGGCGTTTTCATTTACGTGGATCATACAACACTATTGCCATATGTGGATATGGCAATAAAGTATATCCATATATTTCATAATATTCTAGTTCAAGTCAACGAAAGTAGATTAAATACAGCTTACGTTTTAAGTTAAACTCTGGGCTACTAAATTGTAAGAATCTCATCAAATTACTTCCAGTGGTTTTAGTGTCATATCAAAACAAACTAACAAAAAAGCATATAGACGAAAACCAGAGACAGTCAATCACAACTAATTTCCAAAATTATTTTTTTAGTTTAGAGAAAACCTGATTTCTTACTAATAATAACAGTTGAATACATCTAGTAATCAACTGATATATGATTCTATGAAGACTACTTAATCAATTTCAAAATTACCATTAAGTCTCCTTTTCTAGACACATAATACCTCACTTGAGGTATGTCTTATATAGAGCATTACCATGCTGCCCGTGCAAACAACACAGATCACGGGAACGCTTTCAGTATAAAAAAACATTGCAACGTAAAAAAGCAACGCTCACTTACGTAGCAGTACACCTGGCAGAACTGCTCACGCGCGAACGAGAGGAACTTTTACGTTGCTAAGATATAGAATGAAATGAAATGATGAAATTAAATGATTTTTAGTTTTGCACCATCATGACATGCATCTTCAATTATTATTGAAATGTGGGTACAACAAAAAAGTTTATGTAAATAAAAATATAAAGAAACTTTTAAAACAATTAAAACAATTAAATGTTATAATATGTATATAGCGTTGTCCTTGTCCCACTCGATGAACTCAGACCTACGATTATTAGGTGCTGTCGTAATAAAGTATCGCCTTCTTAATGATCTCTGAAAATTTTACTTACTGTGGCAATTTTCAATAGCAGCACGTAGTCTGGAAAAAAATATAGACTCACCATTTTAAGTCCCTAAAACGAGAGCTGAAAAAATTTGGATGTAATAAATACACCTCTACCTACCCTGTTTAACGTAATCGTCTTTTTTGTATTAAATTAGTTTAATATATCAGTATGTTATTCCAAACAGAATATACATAAAACATCTGTAATTTTGCCTCTGTTGCCAAATGTCCGGTGAGAACAAATGTCTGGGTATTATAAATGTTTATTTTTAATTAAATTCTCTTGAAGCAGGTACGGCCTGTAATTTCTCTCTCACGTGAAATTAGATGTATGGTAGTATCTATCTTATATTTTTAATATACCTAATGGTAAGCGGTACAGTAACTTATGATCGTCTGCAATACTAGGGGTATGACACTTGCTCATCCTAGGAAAAGAAAATAAATATGGAATAAAAGGAAATATATGGGTAACTATAAGCCATCGGGAACCCTTACTAATCGGGTAACAGTGTTACTATAATATCAGTTTCTAGTAAGAAGGTGGAATAAATTTCCGTAGAAGACAGCTCATATATGCCCTTAATTACTGCTTAATAATGCATTAATGCCGGCGATTGGTTATATAGACCATCTTTGTATCCTCGAAGAGGTAACTAGATATGTATAGCACCGACATTGGGCTGACTGCGTTTATAGGTCTTATGGAACTATGGATATGTCCCCAATAGACGACAATAGACTTATCCCCTAAGCTAAGATATCCAAACTCATACTGAGAATTCAGCTATAGAAAAAACCGACTTTGTCCAACCTAGGAATCGAACCTGTATACTCACACAGCAGGCAAATATAATCGCAAACTCACCCGACGACTACCTAAAAATTAAATATTTAAAAGTATAATAATAGTCCTGCGCATCAGGCAAGCAACACGTCAATCTTGGCGGGATCAGGCCAGTCAAATTTTATTGGCGTTTGCTTTTAATGGTGGCTCAACTGTTTTATTGTTCAATTATAAGATGGCGACGTTTCTGTTAACTTACCCACTCGAGCTTTCTACTAATAGAAACGCGTAAAAAATAAATTGTATAGCTTAATTTTAATTACAAAATGATACTTTTGATTTTACAATACAGCTTTTATATTTTTTTTACCAAGGCCACCTAGCATCCCATTCGCCTGATCGCCTGGCCTAGCTTTTCTATTAAGAAATTCTCTATAGCAGCCTGGAGTTACGAAGTTGTCGGTGTTGCGCACCCCCGTGTCCCAGAATGCTCATAAAGCTAATATATCTACAGTAATGTTGGCTTCCTGTTCCATCGTATTATATGAGTTAAAGTATAGAAAGCACACTTAAGCATTGAACTATCGCCTGTATAAAAAAGTCTCCGTTAAAATAGACCGTCGTTACCGAAATTTGTCCTAGAGAAGGCCTTTAGTAAAAACAAATTCTTTACATACTCAATACACAAACACATAATACTCTTATATATATGCCTTGTGTTTAGATCAAATTAATAGATATTGCTTTCTACCGTAAATTTCAGTTCCATTATTAGCCCGTACTAATTGGTACAAAGTTCTACAATACTGGTCGTTTTATCTGCTCTGTGGCGATATTGTCTATCTTCGTTATCGTGCATCGTTGATGAAGTTTGCACTTATATAGATAACATATATATTATTATCTATTAAAGTCGTATATTAAAGTATGTCGGCCTCGATGGCTTAGTGGTTAGTGTAACCGACTGCCACGCCTGAGGTCGCGGGCTCGATTCCCGCACAAGTCAAACATTTGTGTGCATGAACATGGATGTTTGTCTTGGTCTGGGTGTTTCTATGTATAATATGTATGTATTTACAAAAAAAAAGTATGTATATGTATGTTTATCCATTGTCTAGTACCCATAGTACAAGCTCTGCTTAGGTGGTGTTGTGTGTATGTGATATTATTATTATTATTATATTAAAGTGCAAAGAGGCGTAAGATAATATAATGTCTTGAGCATGTATCCCTAAAGAAAATGGCAGATCTGTATTGTAGACTTATGTACGTAGGCGGCGACAATCATCTTTGGCCGGCTATTTTAATTTCCCACATTTTAAAATCCCACATAACAGAGAGCGATCCAAGCAACCAGTAAGGTAAACGCAATACATAGTTTAACAGTAGCAATAGTTCTTCTCGCATGACGAGAAAGCGTGAGAGTAGTAGCACCGTTTCTCTGTTTTGCATAGAAAGTATGAGTTTTGAGCAGACCCCTAGTGTTACATCCAATTTTCCTACATCCCATCTTTCATGTTTTTTCCTTAGAGTCGGCATCGCGCTAGTGATATACCAAATAATAGTATTGAAAGCAATCCTAGATATTCCTTGGTCATGGTAACCGCTTACTATAAGTGGGCTCGTATACTTAATACATCTTTGTTCTATTGAAAATAAACTAATTTACATGGATAATTTTGAAATTATTAAGACTACGCCGAGCGTAAGACAGATAATGACATAGCTCATGCGGCGCATATTCAAATCGGCGCGCGGCCGCCATAGTAAAATTGTATGGAGTATTTGAGGTGCTATTTTGGTAAATATGTATCTTTATTATCAACCAATAACTTAAATATTTGGGACAGATAAATTGTAATATAACTATTTATGTTTCGTTTAAGCTGTAAAATAGGATAGATTTCTACTGTTATAATCTAAAAATCACGTAACACGAGCTTACGTTTTTGCATTTTTCGTGCAAATTTACGTAATTTTGTAGGCGAAAATATTAATTATTTTAAGTTTTTTACACGGAGTAATTGTAAATATATTCATTGTTATTGTAAATGTATATTTTATATTTGTATTAAACAAAACGTGTTGATTTTATTCACTTAACTGTGACCGCCTGCTTTGGCACATTTCGCTCAGCGCAGTCTTAATTTATTATCTTTTGTGTAGTACATTGTATTCTAGGAAGAGCTAGAGTATGCGAATCACCTCGAATTCGCACATTACATATTTGCAGTCACCGGGAGAGAATGTTCTCCCATACATTCGAATGTTTTAGTCATGCAAGCGGATACGGAGATGTGCATCGCTCGTAACCAATGGGATTTAGGGTGACAACGATAACGGGACTAACTTTACTTTGATAATAGTAATACTTAGAGTTGTTGGGTTAAGGTTTAAAAGGCAGTGATTCAAGGATCGCGAAGAGGGTCCGGTCTCTGGAGCCCTAACCGCCTGTCTTGGTTCCTATTCCCGACAATGGTAGTACATATTTTTTTATTCATAATCCCTTTTTAATAAAATAATTCTGATTGCTCACTTATTATTTAAAAAGGTAAGTGAAAATTCGCAAATCATAATAGTGACTTTAACAAAACTACATTATCCTACTACTTAATTTTTCAATGCGTAAAAATTGCCTTAAGACGATAATATTAGAAATGTTGCCTTAACTTCTCTGGTAAAGCGAATGGCCACTAATGATTGTCGAGTTTAACATTTATTACTATAACCATTGGACTTTACTCAAAAACACGCTAATAGACACCTAATAGACATTTATATTACTGCGTGAATATTAAAAGGGCTGGTCCTTTTAATACTTACGCAATAATATAAATTCCTATGTCGCGCGGGACTTTAAAATGGACACGAAGAACAAATAGACTCAGAACAACTATATGTGGATCACGCATATTTTTCTTTTTCTGGAGATTGAACCCACAACACTCATCCCAGTGGCAGCGACGAGGCAATCTCTTATACTACTGTAGGGACACATTGTTTATTTTATGCATGACTTGCATTATTCACCGCTGACGCCCGCCATACATTTAGTCGCAAATAAACCACAACGCTAATAAGTCGTTTTTATTCCATTTCCCCAAAATATTTCCGAACACAAAATAAGTAGTGTCACACACACAGAGACTCATACAAAGACACGAAGCCTTCACACTGGTGACCCCGACGTGATATTTTGAGGAAGAAGGACATTTTTGAATATGGAATATGAACCCGCAGAACCCGGTGACACGTGCACAGGAATTGAAGCCTTCACACTACTACGCCAGACATTAAGTCTTCTATTAGAAAACATTTGTTTAAATGTTTTATGCCTGTATTTCCTATAAAGCGAGCATCCTCATTTTAGCATATAGAAGTACATGCTTATAAAACTTAAACGCGAAGACACAAAGCGATACTTATAGTTTTTACAAAGCTTTGTCACTCATCCTATTTAATATTATAAATGCGAATGTCAGTTTGTTTATTTGTCATGCTTTCACACCTTAACTACTCAACCGATCATCATTAAATTTCGTATACACGTTGTCAGGGGCATAGAAAAGGATATAGAGTACCTTTTGTCTACAAAAAGTCCTATTCCCGAGCGAAGATTGAAGATATATTTTGTGACGTAAATTATAGCTAGCTCACATTTGAGACGATTCCTCATTACAGATATTCATAGTCATACGTGAACATGTATTTACGGATAATTATTGCACTGCAGCATGCAATTGTGTTATACTATGTATTATAATTGCAGTACATAGTTTAACAATAGCAGTCCTTGACATGATTTTTGTTAGTAGTGCCGTTATGGCATTTTCACATGATTTTGTACCATTTGTGACTACTCATGTTTATATATATGTGTATATATAACAATGTAGACGGCATCAATGCAATACTCGTGCTTTTCTACTATTTAAGTTTCTAGGAAAATCTATATACTCAACTCAAGCCCAAATGATTTTTGAGACGAATCACTTTTTAAGCGCACTTTGTACTTAAGTTAATTCTCTTGCTCGTGAGTGTCGCTCATTATTTCTTACTTTTCTCTTTAGTAATGAAATGAAATAGGTATTGGTAGATAGAGACATTACATTGGCAGCTCTATGTATTATAAGAATATAGTCAACAAGTAGTAGTTTTATAATGAGTTGTTTATGTGCATAATAAGACAAGTAAGAAAAATTTACTATAAATAATAATAGAATGACGAAATTCATTCTACTGATACAATAAAATTTATTAAAAAGTTTGGATGTTTGTAACTCTATCACGCAAAAACTGTTGAACGAATTTGTCTGAAAATTGACATACAGATAAATCACGTTCTGAATTCAAATAGGATACTATAATAATATATTATTCGATGTCCCGTGGAACTGACACGAGCAAAACCTAGTATGTTATTAATTTGTATAGCGATTACTCTCACGCCTATCATTTTCAAAAAAAAAATATTTTACTAGATTTGCCCGCGGTTTCACCCGCGTTTAAGATTACTGCGCCGCCCCCGTGGCTCGTAGCGTGATGTTATAACCTATAACCTTCCTCAATAAATAAGCTATCCAACCGTTAAATAATGTTTCAATTCGAACCAGTAGTTTCTGAGATTACCGCGTTCAACCAAACAAACAAACTCTTCAGCTTTATAATATTAATATAGATTATTGTTTATATCATCTTCAATTTGCAGAGAAATACACTTGCAGAATGTATTCACATTACACAAAGAAAACATTTCAGTACTAGACCTGCATCGCAAACTAAGGCATTCGTGAGTTAATATCACATATTCATCTCATGAACACAATGAATGATTCTTAACATACGTATACGCAAATCGACAATTCCAAACATCCTCCGCAAATCTGCTTATTAAATCCATGGAAACCATACAACAAACTCATAACAAGAGGAACGGAATGATACATCACTCATTAGTAAACATTAATATGGCAAGAATATCAACGTATATAGTTACTCGTACTAGTATATCTTATGTACTCGTACATAACTATATGTATTTGTGTACTTAGCTCGGAGTTATGAAGACTAAGATATAGTATATAGCTACTATCCGTGTGGTGAATGTCTGGTCGGATAGGCATACTTGACAAAGAGACATGTATCCTAAATAATATTGTAAATGCGAATGTGAGTTTGTTTGTTTGTTACGCTTTCACGCCTGAACTAATTGACAGATCAAAATGAAATTTCGCATACACGTTGTCAGGGGAACAGAATAGGACATAGTATACCAATCATCTAGAAAAATAAACGAATCTTATCTACAGTTACGCGAGCGAAGCCGCGGGCAAAATCTATTATTTTATAAGTGGCGATAGCCTAATGGATATTCTCTAATCTTGTGCCAACTTATTGGCCACGTATTGACCAATTCTCAAGGTCACTATATAACATGTTGATCAAAGGTATTAGCCAATGCGATTGACACATAATTATATAGTGGCTAATGTGGACAGGTAGCATATAAGCCCAAAACGTATTCCGTGCGATCACCTGATCCCGCGTGCCGCATTTACTCACAGGGTGAGCGATGAATCTATAAATGGCTTCGAGTGAGATATCGATATTCGAATAATTCGCTGACATCTTAATCGGATTACTAAACATCACTGTCAATAGCGTGTTTCCTAATTGCTTCGTAGTACATAGTAACGAAATCTGTAAGCTTGATATGAGTCTAAATATTTTCAGTACGATCACTAGCACACTAATTATGTTTGAGCTATAAACCAATTACTATGATATAGTTTGAACTCTCGTTAGTATAAACTTTATTGTAAAGTAGAGTTCAACATAGTAAGTTATTGCTTAAAGGTTGAAAATGTAATAGTATTACAAAAATAATAACTTTTTGTTTTATACTGCTAAAGTGGCAAACAAGCATACGGCACACCTGATGGTAAGTGGTCACCGTAGCCTATGGACGCCTGCAACAACAGAAGCATCACTTGCGCGTTGCCGACCTTGTAAAAACCTTTTAACGCCCTTTTTGAAGAACCCCTTACTGTAGTCTTGAGGGAAAACCTGGACAGGGAGTTTATTCCACAAACAGAGCGTCCGCAGAAAAAAATTCTTTTGGACCCGCTTGGTGCGGCACCAATTAGGTTGTAAGGTGAGAGAATAAAATCCCTGCCGATACTATTCTGAAGATATTTTAACATTTAATTGTCATTTAATTGTAAACAGCAATAGGCTCACCCCCTATTACTAAGACCTAAAACGATGGCTGACAAAGTTTAGGTATATTCACCTCTGTTTAAACCATTAGTTCCCAAAGTGGTCCAGGTGAACCCCCAGGGGTACACGGGAGACTCGACGGGGGTCTACGTTGGCGTGACAAAAAAGGGGATCCACAATTCGTAAGCGGGGGTCCACGAGAAAATGTATTTACTTTCGATAGTGAAGAAGTAAATGTTGGCTTGACTTCACCTTCTACATTGAGTAGGGAGATAGTATTTTAAGAAGTTCAGCTACTGTTACTTGTAAAACTTTGCATATTCTCAGCAGGTAGAGATTTGATCAATTTTTTTTTAATATGGTAGGAACGTAGCTGCATGGACCACCGGAGCCAGCTAAATTTTGAAAGTGGTCTATGAGAAAAAAGTCTGGAAACCTCTGGTTTAAACCACCCTACATTCAGTAGGAACGATGAACGATTGGAACAGTTGGAACGATGAATGAATGGTTCATTTTAGCGGCCTCGATGGCGAAGCGTTTGTGAAATTAGTGTGTGTGAAATTAGTGTAACCGACTACCACGCCTGAGGTCGCGGGTTCGATTCCCGCACACGTCAAACATTTGTGGGCATGGACATGAGTGTTTGTCTTGGTCTTTCTATGTATAACATGTATGCATTTACAAAAAATACGTGTTTATGTATGTTTATCCATTGTTTAAAACCCATAGTAGAAGCTCTCCTTAGTTTGGGCAAGATGGTGTTGTGTGTATGTGATAGAATATTATAATAATTATTATTATTAGATACATAGATGGGAAATGAGACTATGCATGCATGTATGTGCTAACATAATTAAAGATATTAAAACCTATTGAAAGACCCACATAATAGGAGAAGAGCCTACTGCTATTTACTGGGCACAGTTCAAGACACCGTGCTGGTATTGAGAATTTGTCGACATAAAAACCCAATACCACTTTGCCAGACCCTCGTGTGCAAGGGATATCGGGTAGCAGTAGTGTAGCTGCTGAGTCATAACCATAACCGCTGCGTCACCTAGACAGTCTTATGAATGACTCTACCAAAAGTACTACCCAAGACAAGATTTTGTATTTTTAAGTCTCTGTCCTGATCACCTCAGAAATCGTAGCGACTACACAACGTGCACACAGCGGCTACTGTGGGGAAATAACGTACATCAGCAAAGCCCGCGAGAACCGATCGGCTCATTGCCAATCGACAATTTCGTCCGCATTTACCAACTAAAGTACGCGCCATGATTTCGCTTCTCCTTTGTCTGGATTTCGGACGCATCATTAGCTCATCTGATCAGGAATACGATTAATTCACACATATACACTGACGCCAGTGTATCCTTCAAGAAATAAGCTTAATTAACAAGCATAAACATTTCCCAGACTATCTTTACAGGTATTTTAGGATCCGCGAAATACATCTATACTAATAGGTATTATAAAGCTGAAGAGTTTGTTTGTTTGTTTGTTTGTTTGAACGCGCTAATCTCAGGAACTACTGGTTCAAATTGAAAAATTCTTTTGGTGTTCGATAGCGTATTTATCGAGGAAGGCTATAGGCTATATAACATCTCGCTGTGACCCACGGGGGCGGCGCAGTCATCATAAACGTGAGTGAAACCGCGGGCACATCTAGTATTAGATATATGTCCCAAGAAATTAAGGTCAAGATAATCTCCGTCTACCAGTCACAATTTTCTTTCTTTCTTTAGTTTTTAAAAGACAACTCCCGTACTAGGAATTTAAAAAGTAACATATCAATAATGAATGTCGTAAATAATAACGGGTGGTCCGTTTTATTGCCCCTTATTATTTACGACATTAGTTATTGTGATGTTATTTTTTTTTAAATTAAAATGATGTTAATTAAAATGATGTCTTTACAGAAAAGAAGAGATATTCTTGATTTCGTTTTCTTAATTAAAATTATACAGCATAAAATTGATTGTTCCCAATTGCTGAAATATTTAAAACTCCGTGTCCCCGCCAGAAATCCTCGAGCTTCCATCACCCCTTTACATTCTCCACTCCATAGAACCGTCTTCGGCGCAAATTCTCCGATGCCCCGACTATGCAAATTGTTAAATAGCCTAAGTGATCTAATTGACGTGCATGCTGACTCACTTAATAGGATCAAAAAATTATTTCAAACTATCAAAACACCTAATGCTCTCTCTGTATTAAGGTTGGTTGGTTGAATTGTTTGTTTGTTTGTGTATTTATTTATTTTTAATTCTGTCTACATATTTTTTCTTGTATTGATTGATTTGTCTTTGAACTGGTAATTGTAAACTTATGATATAAAAATTATGCATGCTGTGTTTACCTGTAAGAGATTGTTACGCTAGTAATGAGTTTTATGAATGAATCACATCTTGTAACAGTGTAATCAATTGTTAGTGAACCTTATAAATAAAATAAAATAAAATAAAAAATAAATTAGTAAAATATTAAGATTGTTTCGGGTGGTTAACATATGACTATCTGAAACGATTTCACGAAAAAAATCGATACATTAATTTCTCCAAAAACATAATTCTAATAAAAAATAAATGGTCAGGGTTATTCTATATCACCAGTAGAATGCGTGGTTAAAAGGAATTACATGATTTTAAAATCATCCTGTATATACATAGATTTGGTTTGGTTTGGTTAGCAGCGTAAGAAGCGTTTCATCTTGAATGAGGCAGACACGACAAACGGAGTGCGTTTGTCGCATGCGTCTTACCCAGGAACGAACTGAGCTCTTAAACCATAATTTTTCCTATAACATGCAGCGACGCTTAACACTATTCTCATATTCTCGTCTTAACAGTGCAATACAGTAGACTATCGCGTCCATTATGTGTATGTAAATCGCATTTTTGCATACACACTGGCGATTTAGTCTCACAAGCAATTGGGCAGCCGCCAAATTGCGACAAAATAAATCGCTTTCGCGACATTTCACTTACTTGCAACGACTTTGCATTCAAAAGCGATCTGCAGTCGACTTGAAAAGTTAGTAAAACATCACATCACTATTGTACATGTTACACAAGTAGATGTATTTGTATACCTCTGCTTGTATGGGGATGTACAATACTATAGTCTACAAGGATTGAACAATGATATGAAAGAAAAGCTATGCGAGAGAATACATTTTATTAGATGTGTTTAAGTCGTACGTCATAGAAAGCTAGCCTATTACAGTATTCCAGACTTAGCAGATATTGATATATAATACCTGACAAAAACACATTTAATTATATTTAAACAACTTATTTTTTTTAAAGACTTCTTCCACTCTGGTAATACTTCTTGCGTCGCGGGGAACTCACCAAACATACAAACAATGTACACAAGGAGCTCCCAGGTTTGGAACAACTATTTTTGTATCGCACAAATTTTTGTCCCAAGTGGGTATCGAACCCACAACACTCAGCGTAGCGGCTGTGGCGAGGCAACCACTGAAACTACCACGCCATCCATGCAGTTCAACTTCAGTAATCGCTGCATTTAAACCTGTACATTCTCATTTATGCTATTAGACCAAAGAGGTGCATTTTGTCAGCAGATACACTTTTTATACTTAATCATTACAAAATACGTTTTGTTAACCTAATACAATTGCGCAAATGACAATTATGAAGATAATCTTCGATAATCACATACAACAGCTCATATAAGGGAAAAAAGTAAATAAATCATTTGGATTGTTAAAAGTCACATTCTAAACGATACGCGATTGAAAAGAATGAACATGAACATTCATTGTTGTCTTTGTTGCCTGCTTCTTTTTATGATCCTACTCCTACTATCCTCTATCAGGTTTTTTCCAATGCTAATTTTATATTTTCTTTTTATCTTAATATTATAATTTACTATTTATATACATATAAATTAATTTATTAAGAAATTTGTTCAAAACGCTTTTGTCAGTTACGGATATCAAAGTCACAGTTTTTATTTATTTATAGACTTTGATATCCGTAACTGACAAAAGAGTTACAATATTCCTATAAAGAAATTCTTAGTAGTAAATATAAATGATGTATACCTTTGCCTAACCCTTTGAATATCTATAAGCGTGATGACGTAACGCTTCACGACGTAAAACTGCGTCGAAGCTGTTATTTATAAATAAATAAAACCCGTACAACGCCCCCATTAATAAAATTTCTCCGACACTGTTCAATCATTATTCGTTCAAAGCAGGTGCACTGGCACTGAGTCTCGGTCGTTATAAAAAACATTATTTTGTTTTTTTTTTTCGCTAAGGACCGGTATCCATCAAAGCGGAGAAGAGCGGTGTAGATATAAACTAGCAAAAGCTGTCAGGTGAATATTCAAATGATTCTTGTGGATGCGTTAAATATATGAATTAAATAATCGAATGCACCGATCATAAATTCATTACATAGTAGGTAATGAAGTTTAAAATTTGTCAGCACCAGAATCAGTCATTACAAATACAAATAATTATATACATCGCATTCTTATAAATGTGTCATAAAAATCGCAAAGATCATTCGAATGAGTAATAGTTTTCGAATCATTCGAGATTTTCCGTCGCTGTCGTGGCGTCTTTTGTTAAAGTCTTTTATATGCCTATATCCTTCCATCCACCAATCTTCTGATGGCAACAACTACATAAACCAAAATTGTGAAATTCTTACGAATGCGAATGTGAGTTTGTTTGTTTTGCTTTCACACCTTAACTACTCGACCGATCATTGTGAAACTTAGCATACACGTTGCCAGGGATAAATACAAAAAAGGACATAGGGTGGGTACCTTTCATACAGAAAATACGTAGGTACTGTTTCAGAGGGATATAAATTTATTGACGAATTCTACATAAACGCAGGCGAAGCCGCGGGAAAATTTAATTACAAAATAAATATTTTTGATATCAGTTTTAACTGTCCTGTCAATGTTTATTTAATTTATATCAAATGTAAGTAAACAGCTGTAGGAATAGCGATATCCTATTGGTTATTTACAAAACATCTCATCAACTCTCCGTCAATTCACGCTTTAGTGCATACCAAGCCTAAGGCTTCTAGTAATTTCCTTTCAGTTCACAATAATGAACGTTAAACTGGCTTCAAGATTCTCACAGGTATTGAGTTTCTTTTGAATACTGATGTAATGGAAGTAATTGATGTTTAAGCTCGTTGTATAATAAGATAGTATCACAAGTCTAGTACGTAAACAGTATCGAATCGTAAGGAACAATATCATTGAATAATCACAGCCAAGTTATTTATAGATAGATATCTTGTAACGTTATATTAACAAATTAAACCGCCGGAAAAGGAAATCGAAATGTGAAAAATTAAATAAACCTTTTCAGTCTTATCTTGTCTTATGTGGAGGCCAGTCAGTGCAGACCGGCGACACTTCGACCCAGTGGGATCTTTTGTGTCGACACTCTCCGAATAACGACTGCCATAGATGTTCATGGCAGCCGGGACCGACGACTTAACGTGCTCTCCGAGGCACGGAGCAGGCGATAATTGTCAATCAATACGCACATAATTTCGAAAAGTCATATAACTTCCGAAAGTCAGAGGTGCGCGACGTGGGTTCGAAACCGAGACCCTCTGCATTGCAGTCTGTTAGTCTCCCCACTGAGCTATCGCTGCTTACCTTTTCAGTCTTAATAACTAACCAATAGTAGTAATAAAAATTGAGTCGGTAGCGTTTGGAATATCATAGTTTATCGCTTCAGATTCACGTATAATTTTATATCTTTGCTTTGATTATTTTTAAAGTAACTAAATGAGACTCGTTCATAGTTTCTTTACTGAACTTTCCCTTAAAAACAGAATAATCAAAATCAGACTAGTTTATACAAAGCTATGCGTGGCCTGTTTTATCACCGGTTTGAAATAGTGAAAACGATGTCGCGTTTGATTTTCCGGCCGGCATAGGATGATTGGGATGTTCACCATAGATTTGCCATGTGTCGGGTAGACGGCAATAAGTTCGCCCTTATAACGTGGAACCTAAATACATGCCTGGAAAATTATAGGTGGTCTGATTACCCCAAAACGACATCTAGAGACGTTGATTTAATTTAGTTTTAAACATAACTTCACTTTTAAGCAACGGACACCATACTTTTATTAGATAATTATTAGAGACTAGACATATTTTCTATTTTCAATATCTTGGGCTGTATAACTATGTCAAACCGGCTTTTATGCATCAAAACGTTGAGCTTATGAGAACGCGCTGTACCGTAATGGACGATGCAGACCTGACAAAACAAATCGGCTGAGATAAAACCGCAGTGAAACGGATTCGTCTGCGTACCAGGGTATTTCACCGCATGTGCTTATCTCTTACAATGTGCTTATAATCTAGCACAGTATTCCATTCCATCCAATATATATTCCATACATACATCGAATCTTGAACTCGCGTGGTAAGTCCTAATGATATCCGAACGCACTTGGCTCCATATCCACCCTTTGGACGTCGTAACAAACGAACATAATCGAACAAGTTTAACGGAATCCATAAATAACGACGAAAAAATATAATCTTATAACCAGTTAAACTCACATGTTTTTATCCTTTTTTAAGCCTCTTCATCAAATGATTAAGAGCCTTAAAAAAGGATTTTTCTGATTCCGTCACACCAAACATAATGAATACCATGCACAAAAAAAAAACATTACCGAGAAAATTATCAGGTATCAACTTTATCAATTTAACAGTAATGTCAATTAACTTCACCGTTTGGTATATACCGCGTACATATTGCGCCATCAGGTCTGAATCGTCCATTAGCGTCAGATAACAAAGTTTATATGTTCTCTCAGAAGCAGCATAACTGCGGGACGCCTAAACCTCAATATGCAAATGAAGGCTTGTCTGGAGACCCCAAGTTGCCCACAAGATTTCTATTTTAGCGTATTCTCTTATGTGAGTGATAAACGTGACAGCGTGACTTGACATCACTACATATTATAAAACAAAGGCCCCGCCGTGTCTGTTCACGATTAACTGGAAAACTACTGAACGGATTTTCTTGGGTTTTTTTTTGGTTTTCCAACATATTTTTTTAGAGGAGCAGGAACACTAACTTTAGAATAACAAACACTTATAGGCAAACACCTCATCTGCTTATTATGAGTGCGGTAATCAACATTCAGCATTTGCAAAAGTAAGTTTTCACCAATAGACAGAGTGATTCATGAGGAAGGTTTAGTTGTATGATTTGCAAAGGTTTTGTACTGCCCGTGCGAATCCGGAGCGAGTCACTAGTATAGAATAAATATTATTTGATCCTTTAAGGGCGTGATATTGATGAACTATAAAGGTCAGCGTTACGAGTATTAATCCATACAACACCCACACTTATACAGCCCCAACACAAGTTTTATCAATTTACTTACTGAGGATGTCTTATCTAGGAGACAAATAAACATTTTTCATTCATTTTTGTTCATCCATTTTTATTCATTCATTCATACTAATATAATTACAATCTTTAACCATTAGAAAGCTAATTTTTCCACAAGCATTAAATTGCAAATAAATTTATAACAGCAGAAAATATTAGGACGTACATATAAAATCGCTATTTTGCGTGCCAAAATAAGGCATATAATTTATATATAAAACACGATACGACACCTTTTGTTGTCAATTACAATTACAATATAGTTATGCAGTGTGTAGGTAAATGTTTTTTTTTCTCTTTATTTAATTTAGGGACTTTTATATAAAATACATGGCAGTCCCATCGTACCTTATTACAATATTATTCATAATAATTAACAAACTTAACCTAATTAGACTTAAAACGAAGACTAATAAATCTAAACAAACTTTCAGCAGCACTGGACATTGGCATAGACAAAATCTCATGAAAACAGCCTGTATTATCCTATCTATTTTTAAATTAGTTATTAATATTTCCCTTTCGGATTGGAACCGGACACATTCCGTTAACAAATGCACAACGTCTTCTACTATGCTACGTCTCGCAATTTGGCGAGTTGCACTTTTTCATAAGGAAAGCAAACTTATTGAGCGGCATGTGTCCAGCTCTTAATCTCATAGCTACTACTAACAATTGTCTACTTAACTTAATATTAGCGAACCAAGGTATACGAGGAGGTTTAGCAACTATTGTTTTGTACCAAATACCTTTATTTCTGGACCTCAAATTGAAATATTCCTTCCAAAGCTGATGACATTTATTCTTATATTTTGGTAATAATTCGATAAAATTAGGTTTTATATCCAGATTTATTCCTTCAACGATTCCTTTTTTAGCTAGAATATCAGCTTCCTCATTACCTTTTAAGCCCATATGAGAGTTGCAATCTCAGATCTATTTCATTATATGACAAAATATCAATATCAGAAATAATTTTATAAGCTATCGATGCACCTCTGTGACCAGAGGCGCAACGAGCTATATACTGAAGTGCACTTTTGCTGTCTACACAAATTAATATTTTTCTTTTACTAAGAGTTTTGGCATATGATAAAACTTCTGAAATTGCAATGAGCTCCAACGACATAATACTCAATTGAGCACTTAGTTTAAAACATTTGCTATTTTCTGGTATATAAGGATCAAAGTAGGCCGCACCGCCTCCTTTAGCAGTTTTTGACCCATCCGTGTAAATAACATGATATTCATAATATTTATTTCGTATTTCACAAACTGTTGAGTAATACAAATAGTTCGGATCACAAAACCTCTTAGGCATTTGAATTACATCTAGGTTTAAATTAATTAAATGTTTAATATTAATTTTAGTAACCAATGATCTTAAACTAAACATTTCTAAAGTAGTTTTGGCATCTATGTTTTCTTCAATGACTTCTTTATATGTTACAGTTAATAGTGGCATTTCGTTATTTGACCAGTATCTGGTGTGTCCTAGATTGTTAAGTTCTGCAAACAATTTATTAGTGACATTATTTGATATAGAAAAGGATTTCAGACAAAACTTATATGCTAACCATTGTCTTCGTAAATGCAGTGGAGGAACACAGAGCTCACATTCCATCACGTGTATTGGAGTACTTCTTATGAATCCGCCCACCAGTCTTAGTGCCTGATTCTGGACTTTATCTATCTTATATTTATGGATTTTAGCGCTACTATGATAAAGGAAACAACCGTAATCTAACCTACTTCTTATAATAGCCATATAAATTCTTCGTAGATGATTTTGATGCACACCCCACGATGAACTTGAGAGAATTTTAAGGATATTAATATGTTTTAGTGCATTTTCAACGATTTCATTAATATGTTTACTCCAGCGTAATGATTTGTCAAGCCAAAATCCCAAATATTTATATGTCTCTACACCGCCAATAGAGGTATTGTTTACTACCAGGTTTATCAGTTGCTGTCTTCTACCTCTGCTAAATATGCAATACTTTGATTTACTTACCGATACTTCCGAGCCCAAATCTACTAATATTTTTGTAAATAGATTTAAAGAATTTTGGATTTTTTCGGCGTTCCTAGGAATGTTCTTATCCGTTGTGTAAAGTACAAAATCATCTGCGTATTGACAAATGAATATATTTAAACCACTCTCGTGACAAATTCCAAAAGTTGCAATGTTAAAAAGAAGAGGCGAAAGAGGATCACCCTGAGCTAAGCCGTTGCTTGCAAATCTAACCATCTCATTTTCCTCAAAATGATTCGTGATTTTAAGATGCCGTTCAGTAAGGAAATTCCATATATATTGACATATACTCTTACAAACCTTTAATGTATCAAGAATACTTAGCATTTTATTTATTAAAATATTATTATACGCGCTTTCGATGTCTAAAAAGCAAGCAAGGGTAGGATCGTTTTTACTATAGCCAATCTGAATTTGTGTCACCAGACGTGCTAAACAATCAAGGCAGGATTGACCTCTTCGAAAGCCAGTGGTAAACTGAGATAAAATCTTATTTCTTTCTACGAACCACTCAATTCTCTTCGCTATCATCGCATGAAAAATCTTACAGATACAAGATATCAAGGATATAGGACTAAGTTTACCACTATTATTCGAAGAGTTGCCTGGTTTGGAAATAGCTACAACTGTGATATTACGCCATTGTGATGGGAGATTACCAGTACTGAGTATAAGGTTATATAATCGTATCAAATTTAATCCTCCAACCTCAGGTAAATGTGAGATCATGGAATAAGAGATCATATCTTCACCTGGAGCCGTATCTTTTTTTTTTAAACAACTACGCATTTCATTTACATAGAAATCTGACTCTAGTGACTCGTTAACAGATAAAAAAGAAGGTGATATGGGCATAACAAAGTCAGGCGTAAGATTGCGCAATAACTCATTCTTTGCTTCTTGAGAAACATAAGCTTTAGATCTTTTGTATCCCTTCATCCATCGCATTTTATTCCACATATCAGAAACCGACGTTGTATGATCGATACTATGACAAAATGTTTGTCATTCATTAAATTTTGCCTTACAAATAGCACGCTTTGCCTTTAAAGTTTTCTCTTTGAGAATATTTATATTACTAGGAGTGGGATTTTTACGAAATTTAGCCAAGGCTAACCTTCGCTCACCAACTAATTTTGAAATCGATTGAGACCAATAACCCTTTGGACTAAAATTACTATTCGGGTTGTGACAAATCTTTTTCATGTGTATACTTTCATCAGCGGCACAATTAATTAGATGGATGAAATTATCATAAAATTCCTGAATATCCGTTTCTTCTACAGGAAGTGACAGATGTTTAGATATAGAAGTTCTATAAGAGCTCCAGTCTGCCAATTTGTAATTGCGAGTTTTAGAAACATGCTTGACATCCCGATATCGCAATTTGATTTTAATAAATAAAGTTAATTGCAATATCAGCTGATGAAAATGTGACGTCTGGTGATGATTTCTGAAGATAATTATTAACGAGTTTTATTCGGGTAGGGTGTCCATTATTTAAAGAAGTAAATCCGAACTCTAAGGCTGATTCGTAAATTTGTTTCCCTCTGTGATTATTCTTGTATGACCAGTTACTATGGTGAGCATTAAAATCTCCTACTATTAAACATTTTCTTTTGAATTTAGAAAATATATTATCCCAGTCACTTTGTGATGTATGTACTGAACTTGGACTATAAACTAGTATAATATGCTCAATCACGCAACAATTGATTAATTTAACAGATAAAATTTCTAATCCAGAATTATTTATACTCACCGGAATCTTCTGTACTTTAATTGAATTATGTGTAATAATAGCGATGCCCCCATAAGAGTCCTCTCTGTCTTGTCTATATATGTCATATCCACTTATTTTAAGCGCTAAGTCAGAGTTTAACCAGGTTTCACAAATTAGAGCAATATGTACTTTCTCTTGAGATAATAAAAGATTAAATTCTTGTAATTTAGGCCTTAAGCTCTGTGCATTCCACTGCATTAAATTAAGTGCAAAATCTCTTTTATTAGCCATACTTAGATAGGTTTAGAATTTTCCCATAAAATCTATATCTTAAATTTTTCTTACTATAAAAACTATAAGCTCTTCAAGAATAAAACTGCATATATTTTTGATTTTGTCTTCAAAGTTCAATTCAGACATACAAACATTCTTCAACTTTTCCAACAGTCGTTTGAAATCCTTAATTGCTGGTCTGGAATAGGTCTTTTCACAACGTTCCGAGGTAATCACAGTATTATGAAATATTGTGTGATCTTCATTTTGATCTACATTTACTTGGTTTCTATTCCTAAAATGTTTTTTCTTCATTTTGCTTTCTAAAATAGAAGACGTCATTGACAATTGAATATTGTTCTCTTCACTTTTATCATCGGTATCTCGATAATTTGAAATGTTCGTGTGTATTAAAGCATCGGTTACTAGTACATCCATATAAGTCTTTTTACTATTTAGAATTTCTATATTTTTATTTATTTCTGTTTCTGATCTAGTGTTAAAGATTTCCGCCTCCTTTGGATGGTTGTCTGGATGGGGTATATAATAATGTGTAATGTAGACTTCAAGAGCCTTCTTATAGGTGCAATTTAACTCAGACATTATGTTCCTAATCTGTTTGTCTTTTAAAAACGATGGACATTTGCTCTTATCTAATGCCATATGATTGCCTTTACAGTTTATACATGTGTATATTTGCGTTTCACAGTTTGAGTGATTTTCAGCGCATTTTGGGCATATTCTTTTTTTTGTAGAACATGAACGATTTAGATGCCCAAACTTCCAACATCTGGAACATTGCGTCACTGGAAAAACATATGGTTCAACTTGAAACCTATACCCGTATCCACAAATATACGAGGGTAAAGTTGAACTTTTAAAACCTAGGCGAACAGTCTCACTGTCTACCCATCCACCTGCCTCAGTTTGTTTCTTTAATCTTCTTATAAAGATCAGAGACAGTGTCGATAACTACCGCCCAATTTCTGTTCTCCCAGCTATTTCTAAAATTCTACAAAGAATAATGTACAAACACCTGAACAACTATCTAACCAAATATGACCTTATTTCCCAAAACCAATTTGGTTTCAGACGAGGTCTTTCCACGGAAGACGCTGTGACGTCACTACTGGATTTTGTAGTTGACAAAATTGATAATAAATATAAGTGTCTAGCTATTTTCTTAGACTTATCCAAAGCATTTGACACTGTCTCTGTCCCATTACTTCTCTCTAAACTAGAAACAATTGGAGTACGAGGAATCACTCATGCGCTATTTAAAGACTTCCTTACTGATAGGTTGCAGTGCGTCAAGGTGGGAGAATGTATCAGTGAGGCGAAGCCCGTGGCAGTTGGCGTCCCACAAGGCAGTCTGCTAAGTCCCCTTCTCTTCCAAATTTATGTCAATGAGCTATGTCAGCTCTTCCTTCCTTCGACCAAAATTATAGTATATGCTGATGACACAACAATTCTTTCCTACGGCCATGACTGGTCTTCGACTAAAGAGATTGCTGAAAAAGGTTTAACCTCTAGTGTGCCAGGGGCTCGCATGCGAGCCAGCAAAAAGCTCTTGTTTATATTTTACTACGTAGCTGACATCATAACAAATTCTGTAGTACCATTTTTTTGATTCTACGAGCTATGAGTGGGCCGGTAATTAACAATAACAAAATCTCAAGTGGCACGCGGCGATAACGGGCGATAATGTAAACATCCAGCTGTCTCACAAGAGGTTAAATAACGTCATGCTGTGGTTAGAACAAAACCACCTCACCCTAAATATCACAAAAACCAATTATATCACTTTTGGTCCCAGACTTTCAACCCTTCCCGCAATTGGCTCAATATCTGTCAAAGCCCATAACTGTACCAACCTTATGTCCAATTGTCAATGTCCCAGCGTCAACAGAGCTTCAGTGATAAAGTACCTCGGTTTACAACTAGATGCATGTCTATCCTGGAAAATCCATATACAAACAGTGTCTGGACGAATTAGAAAGCTGATCTTTCTTTTTAAAAAATTAAGACAATCCGCCGATAACGACATCCTCAAAGTCGTTTACACAGCACTGGGTGAATCAGTGCTGAGTTATTGTATTTCAGCTTGGGGAGGCGTCGCTAAGACCTACATGATTCTGATAGAACGGGCTCAAAGAGCGGTTATAAAAGTTTTACTGAAAAAACCCTTCAAATTTCCAACACGACAACTTTACAATGAATTTAAAACATTAACAGTCCGTCAACTATATACTTTTTAAACCCCCATATACATAAATACACTCACACAGTCGTATACATACACACACATATACAATCACACACACACACACACACACATACACATACAAAGTTTAAAACAGAGACTGATTTGTTTTTATTTTTATTTTTTATTTAACTTATATGAAACGTTTTGTTAATTAAGTCCTTAGTTCAACAAAGCTTGCAACATAATTTCGGACGAATGGATGACCCTGATAACACAGGATTTACCTAGCTCCAGATATTATGTATTGTTTTGGAAAATAAATTTTATTTTACTAAAAAAAAGAAAAAAAAGGTAACATCATAGTCACATTTCAAACTGTCCCGAATTTCGTCCTCTGTCATGTCTAAATCCACATATCTGACGATACCATAAGAAATCGTTATTTCATCTAACAAACGACAATTGTAATCCAACCTTTTAAACCTTTCAGAATTAATTAATTTCTCTGTTGCCTGCCTATTTTCAAAATAAACATTAATTTTGTATGGATTTTTATATTGAATTTTTTGTATGTTTTGAATATTTTCTGACCTTAGCAACTTAGCCATACCAAATTGTTTTGGTAATATATCCTTTACTGTAATGCACACTATGTATGTGACGTCAGCTTTCGAGCCGACGCTCATTCCAATTGGATTATCATTAGTTTCTCTTGTACTATTTTTTGTTACTCTCTTGTGATTTTTACTCACAGTAATAAATCCATCGTCATCCTCTATTATTTCCTCACTGTCTTGTCTAGGTCTTTTCTCGGGCACCAGTAAATGTACTTCTTTTTCCTTGTTCAATCTCTGTTCCTCATTTCCCTCAACACTTTCCTCAACTTGTTGCTCACTCATTATTAACTTTTCAACTATATTCTCATCACTTGAATCACTAGTAATGTCCTTTATATCATCCATTGTTAAAATTAAACATTATAATTATTATAATACAAATTAAATAAGTGGGTACGCGAAAAAAAAGAACTATCCGCGCGAAGCAATGCTCACTCGACTAACGCGCACACAGTACGGCGTCTCGCGCGCGATTGAGGTAAATGTTGTACGCACTATTTAAGTGACTCCGCGTGTCAAAACACAAGTCAAGCCCACAAAACGCATATATATTTACTAATATTATAAAGCTGAAGAGTTTGTTTGTTTGTTTGTTTATTTGAACGTGCTAATCTCAGGAAGTACTGGTTCGATTTGAAAAATTATTTTAGTGTTGGATAGCCTATTTATCGAGGAAGGCTATAGGCTATATAACATCACGCTACGATCCACGGGGGCGGTGCAGTAAGTATAAACGCGGGTGAAACCATCTAGTATTTATATATCTCATTCAAGTATTTTTTTCAACAATAAAAGTTCGCTCGATACAAATTAGCTGAAAAGTTATTTCTTAGTTTGAATTAAAAACGTCATTACCGCTATGTTTTACAGCGATTGTTTTACGAAAATATAATATTTAATAGTATTTAGTACAGGACTAACGAAAAAATTCCGAGCACAATGATTTCATACTGTACTCATCGCGTCGCACAGTAGCTAAATACATAAAATTTGATGTTTGCGCCGAGTTTCCGACGGCTCTTAATAAAACGGTAACTGCTGCTAAAAGGCAAGCAAATAGGAACAAATAGGTCAGATAGTCCATACAACGAACCAAAATGGACGTATTCAGTCATAGACGAATGCGAAGTGATTTCGGATCAAAACTACCTACATTCGGCCGAATTTCGGCTTGATTCGAAATCTGCTGTATATGCGATTTTATAGCTATGTTGAGAGATGACCATACATACAGCATCACGCCTATATTTTGCGAAAGGGTAGGCAGAGGTTTATAAGATTCACTTCTCGCCTACTATGCTTTTTGGCCCAACGTAATAGGCGAGCCTATTGCTATCTAACAGCCACAGCGACAGATTCCGTACATCGGTGACGTAGCGATAATGTACGCGACTACTGCCCGTGACGTATCGGGTTCGACACCCAGGTCAGGCAAATCGAATTTTCCTGACAAAAAATTCTCAGCTGCAGCACGGAGACAGAAATAGAATCGCACATTTTCTTGGAGACCTTTAAAACCATAGATGATGAAATGTGGATATATTACATCACTAACTAGGTACTCCTTCAGGGATTCTGATGATGATGATTTTCTTCGCGTGACTATACCTATATGTATGTATGTCGGAGAGTTGGACGTCAACTCGATTTTGACATGATAAAGCAACAAAATAGAGGCGTGGTACTTCGTACGTATACTAATGATAGGCAAATACAAGAGAAATAAAACAATAAAGGTTGACTATGAGTATCTCTGATTTGATTGGTAACGCAGCGAGTTCGTCACACCGAATGTGTCCGCGCACGCGTCTCCGGCGCTTATATAACGTCAATATGACACTGACAGCCATACCTGTCACTCCAACTGACACATTGGCTCTATGGCGACCTCACTCAAGCTTACGCTTGACGTTCCGAAACAAAACAATAGATAGTTTTATTCAATTCCAATTACAGAAATAAATTGCATTCCAATGTTATTTTCTTGACGCTGCGACACGTATATAATTTCAGCGTGCAACATTCGTAAATAAAAAACATCAAGTTTATATGTCTGTTTTGTGAAGTGTGTCTCTAGTAGTCGTCCAGGTCAAACACTCTTTTAAAACATATTAAAACTGCTTGCACGAAGCGTCTTTACAAAATGTCACCTTAACCATATACCCTGTACTGCAAAGTAAGTGGTTACTAGTAAAGTTTCTTTAGATAAACATTCGCATAAAGTCGACTAAAGTTGAGCAGCCGAAACCGCATTTAAACCTAACGAAGGTGTTCTAGATACTTACGAATAAGGCTTGCAACAGATGGAAGACTTTTAATCGAGACAGTCGCATAGTTAGCTTAATGGTAAAGGTATGGACTTGAGATGGGATGTCACGGGTTAGATCCCCAAAATACACTAACAACAATGCAGAGGTTGTCAAAAAAAATTATCTTCTTATTCTTATTCTAAAAAAGTCAACTTACGCACCAGGTATAATTCCTGTGTTGCGGGGGCCATGACAAACAATAGACACAAAAATCACCCAGAATCGAAATAACCATTTGTGGATCACACAAATTTTTTGTCCCGTTCGTAACACTCGGCGTAAACAGTGACCACTTAAATCACTACGCCATCCGTTGCAGTCATTTGTAAACCAAATTGCTAGCTCCTTAAAACAGTAAAGAAAGCAAGATGTGACTTTTAGTCTAATGACGTAAGCTCGAGAGGTATATGGACCGACTTTATACATTATTTCACGAATGGAAAGCTAATACATTACTTTAACAACATATTCTATATTTTAATGATATCCCACGCGAACGAAGCTACAATAGGAATCTAGTTTTCCATAAAATAACACTTAGTAACATTATATTTCTCTATGTATCGACCGACTTGCATCGATTGTGGTCACGAGTCGGTCAAAACATCAGACAGTTTTTAAAAAAATATTTATATACTCACAAATACTGAGACTTATTAACGCGGATAAAAAATTCGACCTTAATCTTTTATATTGTACTGTTTAATTAATGTATTTAACAAATATACATATTGATAATATTACGTTTAATACAGTTCGTTTCATTGCTGAAGAATTCTCGTCTGATTTTATAAATGGTTAGTAAATGTTTATGATTATATAGAAGTTGTTAATGTTGCAAGTCGGATGCCCGTTGGCCTCTTTGGAAGACTTGACTTGAGCGAATTGGTTATTGTTATGTTTACCGCCAAAGATATTCTATAAGATTTCTTTGCATTTATATATGCTCACATAATTATTCGTTTATTACGTAGACTGGCGTAATAAATGGATAATGTGGGGCATTTTGACTAAATACATAACTATTTATATATGGATATGATTACGTTTGTATATATCGCTAATTAGGTAGATAAATATATATCCTTCTTCTCTTTCTTCTTCTCCCTAGCCTTTATTATTCCCAAGTCACTTGGGATCGGCTTTCTAGTCTAACTGGATTTAACTGGATATCAGTTTTTACACGGAGCGGCTGCCACTGACCTCCGCAACCCGAAGGCTAACGATACCCTAAGGCTAGACCAGTGTCAGGATATTAGAGGGCACTGACTTCTCAATAACGACTGCCATAGATGTCGCATGGCAGCCGGGACCGTTGCCTTAACATGCTCTCCGAGGCACGGAGCAGCCGATAATTGTCAATCAATACGCACATAATTTCGCAAAGTCATAACTTCCGAAATTCAGAGGTGCGAGACGTGGTTTCAAACCCGAGACCCTCTGCAGTGCAGTCTGTTGGTCTCCCCCCTGAGCTCGCTGCTACAATTGAGTACTACAATTGAGTACGAGATGAATTTACTAGCAAAATAACACCAGCAACAATGGTGAAAAATACAACTAAATACCAAAACATACTGTTAGAACAAATATTTCTTCTTCATAAATTACGCTTCCACTACCTGTAAAATTTCTAACGTAAATAAAATTTCCTTTAGAGCACACCGATTTGAAATAGTATTTCACACGAACGACTTTTACTACAAGAACAAAAATCGTTACTAAGTTAAGATTTATAACCTGCCGAGGTTTAGTCGTAAATGTATCGACGGCCTTAGCTGGAGATGCGACCCACATACAGGTGTAAAGACCGCGCTACACAGAAAGCTAAGCTATATACAGTACCGCGTTATCTTTAGTCAGTATTTTATCATCTGCCTCAGTGGTGCAGCGGTAGTGAATAAGACTACTGTGCATGAGGTCTCGGATTTTAATCTCGAGTTCGGTCGCCGTGACCGAAATTCGGTCTAGGAATTCGGACAGTATTTATTTATTTTATTACTGATTATCATGAGAAATGTTTTATCGGATAATCTTGCTATTTTTGTTAGCAAGGTCGACTACAGATAGAAATAGAAGCACAAGAGACCGTCGCGCTTCTTTTTATGTAACCTACCTCGCTGGTGCAGTGGTATTAAATGTCAATGCTTTGCTTGAGGTTACGGATTTGTTTCTCGGATCGGGGAAAGTGATATTAGGTTTTACTTACAAGAATTTTTCAGTGGCAGCACGGAGTGTGGAGCTGTGCCCGGCCCTGTAGCCTGCAAACTGGATTTACCGCCTCGGGGATATAGACATGAGAAGAATACAATGTGAACAGCGCAATCTTTTTTTATTTCAGATATACTCTACGCTGTACACTCGTTCCCATTTTCTATTTCAGATTTTGGAATCACCGCTAAAAGCACTTAGAGAGATTATACATCTCTAACGTTGCAGTTGATCATTTCTTTACTAGTAGCTTTAAATTAAGTATAATGAATTGTCGGTTGAATTGGGTTACGTATTTCATGCAAACTATCTAGTAGAACAATGTTGTATTAGTGCTTAAAATATAATCTGGAATTAGATGCAATAAAACACACGTTTCTGCAAAAAACCTTTACAAATATATTTCTTCACATAGCATATCTTCCAGTGTCCTCACACACCAAACTTCAAACTGGATTCAGTTGTAAACTCGTGCCGATAAATCGAGTCTCGGAGGCGGGGGATAATCCCAGAGTACGGCCGTTTTATTAATTGCACCGAATGTTGCGCTCATAGCACTGCAGGATTACATTAGGCCGTCGTACCCCCATGGGGTCCAATGCTGATAAAGCGTGCATTGTAAACATATGAATAACACATAGAACCTTATATAATACTCCATTTCTAACATTCCTTGTTTCTTTGTTCAAGTTGAGCTGATTAAAAAGTAAAGTGGAATGTTTCAGAATAGAAAATATATTTTAAAAATGCAACAGTCTGCATAGATGGTGCGGAAAGTAGATTATTTTGCTACTGTCGAAGGGTTGTGTGTTGTGGATTCGAATCCAACTTGCGACAATTTTATTTGCCCACAAATAAATGTTTAGAGACTACTCAGTCCATGTCCTTTGGGGTCGGCTTTTTAGTCCAAGTCTTTATTTACAAACATACAATTACAGACACAGTACACCCGTACTGTCTGTAATTGTATGTTTGTAAATTCACCGCAATACAGAGGTCGATAATATGGCGAGAGCTGACTTAAAAAAAGACATTGGCCTTTTGTGAAACATATAATCCTGGAGATTACAATATTTGTTAATCCATACCATAAGTAGTTAATAATGTGTTATTTTTGCTAAGTTCTAAGGAAAATGGCGTTTTAAAATATGTTCGGCAGATGACTATAAGACGATACGATATACAATGAAGTATATACCATGACTTGCAAAATGTGAATGCAATACAGTATTACTTACCTCTTCACGGAATACACACTGGTGACTCAGCTGTGGCACTGATGCTTCCATGACAGCAAATCTTGAAGATTACGTTTGCGGATGAATGGAATTCAGAAAAAAAAATTATACAAGGATGTTTACTGTTCCCTCTTAGCTCTTAAATGTGAATTTGAGCTTATTTGTTATGCTTTCACGCCTTAATTACTAAACCAATTATCATGAAATTTCGGCGAAAATACACGTTGTCGTGCGTACAGAAAAGTGCATAGAGTACTCCCCGGTGTAGAGTCATCCAGAAAAATAGTAGCCACTGTTCCCAAGTGAGCCGCAGGCAATAAGCTAATCTATACAAATAAATAAAATTGATGTGTCTGTCTGTAATGTCAAAATAACAGCTTTTTATTTAATGCATATGACAGTATATAAGGTACCTATACGAAAACATGTATTTTTTTAATTATTGTCTGTCTGTCTGTTTGTTCCGGCTAATCTCCGAAACGGCTGAACCGATTTTGACGGGACTTTCACTGGCAGATAGCTGATGTTATAAGGAGTAACATAGGCTACTTTGATTTTAGAAAAAAGTAGGGACCGCGGAGACCAACACTTTTTAGTTAAAATCTACACGGACGAAGTCGCAGGTAACAGCTAGTAGTTACTATATCTAATAAAAAATTATATTTCTAAAAAAAAACAACTACGATTATTTTCGATCATTAGGCAATCACTCAACCTTATAGACATTAAGACATTCTGTATAGACCACCTATACAGAATGTGACAGTCAATTTTAATTACAGCTCAAAGAATAATCTATCTACGCCCTTCGCTGAAAATGGCAACAGGTAAATGTAAATTCACATTAATAAGTGTAACTTTGACGTTCATAAGTGTTACTTTCTGACCTACATGAATAAACATTGAAATTAAACAACTTTATACGGATTTTATCGCGTTGTTTATTTTTTATAAATACTATTATTACATAATTTTGAAACTTTAAACTACTATTGTTAAACACTTTTACTAGTTACTGTTTACTTCTATTTAAGCTATTTAAATTATAAAAACTATTTATATTTATTTAGATTTAATTTTATACTTTCCCCGGAGCTTCGTTGCTTTTCAGCAGCCATGTTCACGGGGAGACTAAGATGGTGGTTGTCTCAATGAGACATTTACCATCATCATATGTAATAATAGTGTATTATAAAAAAAAAACAACGCGGTAAAATCCATATAAAGTTATTTAATTTCAATGTATAGCATTCATGTAAACATAAGACAATAAATTAACATATTTTTGATTTTGATTAGAACGTTAAAATACTTGACAGTTTAAACTTATTGTTTTTTCTGATCCTTTAACAAATAGACCCATTATATTGGAAACCGTTATTCATACAATACAGCCTGAATGTCCGTAAATCGTAGATATGGCAAGGATATTCGGGGTAAAGGTTGATATTAATGGCCGACGTGTTTGAATACCGAGGCTAATTGGTAAAGGGGACACTGCCCCGTCCTTAGATTAAAGCTCTATGCTTAAACCACACTGCCACGGCGCCGGGTGTTATAGGTTCGATCCTCACACGGGATAAAATTTGATCCAAAACTAGTTGGTCCCAGTCTGGGTGTTGATTAAGTCCGTTGTATGAATGTTTGTAAGGTCCTCCGTGACAGGAATTACGCCCAGTACAGGAGATATTAATTAGCGCAATAGATATGGGAAAAGCTAACGTGAAAGAGATAGCTATCGTTCGAACAATTGCGATTTTAAATATTTTCCCGGGGTGTTGCTAAACCGATATTGTATTAAAGAATCGTCCCAATAGACGATTTTCGATCTCGTTACGAACCACGGCAGCGAAGCAGTGATTAAAAACGTGGGTAAAACCGCGGTGAACAGTTGCTATCCCTACTAATATTATAAATGAAAATGTAAGTTCTGTCACACAATAATTACTCTATCGATCATCATGAAATTTCGCATAAATGTTTCCAGACGTACAAAACAGGATAAGAATAAGAAGAAGTCTTTATTTGCTATAAACAGGTTACATTAATTGATGTTATGGATTATTTACAAGAATACAAGCCCATTTAGCCATTTCAAATGTAATATATTATAGTTATATAATTTACACGAACATATTAAATTTCACATTTTCAACATCAATTAGGAATAAAATTATATATGGCCAATTACAAATTAATTATAATGGGTATTTTCAGAAGATTCTTTAAGACTGTAGAAATTGCTCTGCAAGCCACCAACGTAATTTTGTAGTAAATTTATTTAAGAGTACTACTTTTATATGATCAGGGATTTTATTATATATTTTTATACACATAGTGACAACTTCGCGCTCCGCGTGCATACCGTCAACATCACGTTATTTTACTCCGCGTTAAATTTTCAAAATTGTTCAATTTAGTTATTTAATTTAACTCAACATGTCGGCGTTTCGCCGGAGGGTGGCCCTTGGGCCACCCGTAGGCCACAACTCTAACGGTACAAATTTATTTATACATCATGATGTCATCGCCGCATCGCGCCGGTCTAGAACACCCTACCGGCGCGTCCGCTGGGAACGCAGCAGGGGGTATTTCAGATGGTGTTGATATGTGTGGTCCGCGTAGTCATTCGCCTGTTAGTAGTAAGAAGCGGAAGACGTGTGTTCGTCCTGGTCATAATTTCTTTTTAACTTTAGACGTTTTAAGTTTTGATGTCTTGTGTCGAGAAAATATTATTAAGAACTTTGTTGGCCTTGTTACGTACGTTGTTGCTCTTGAAGAGTCTCGGACAAGTAACCGAGTAAGTTATCATTTGCATTGTTTTTTAGAGTTTTCTGAAGCAATACTGTTAGAAAATTTACGTACTATTGTTTTCGGTTTTGCTAATGGTGCTCGCTTTGATTTGCAATCTTGTAAGTCTAGAAAAAGTTGTATCAAGTATTGCACGAAAGAGGATAAATGTCCATTGTATAATTGTAAAGAGTCTGAATTGCATTTTAATATGCGAGCACGATTGTGGGCTATGCGAACTGATCAGTTTCGTTTTGATGATCCGTTTGTAATTGAACATAGATTTTGTTATAAGTTTTTGAGAAATTTGTTTGATGACATAAAATGTCCTGTTGTGGATGTTCAATTGAAACCGATGGATGTGTGTTATGTTAATTGGACCATGGAAGTGTGTATGTGGTGGAATCATTTTTTGAAAGGGCGAGGTTTAAAGCGTAAGCAGTTATATTTGTCTGGTCCCAGTAATGTTGGTAAATCAAGTTTTGTTGAAAGGCTTATAGGATCTGCTAATATGAAGTATGTTTTTTATCCTGGTGTGGGTAAATTTTTTATGCAAGGTTTTCGTGATGGTTATCATAAGGTTATTTTATTTGAGGAGTTTTCTTATAAGTTTTGTGTTCCAAGTATGTTGAAGCGATTGTTGGAAGGTAGACGGTATTCTTATCCCGTTAAGTGTGAGAGTGATATGGTTCTTTCATTTCATGGTCCAATTATACTCGTGAGTAATGAGTTAGATGATGCTATGGACGATGCTCTTAAGAATCGTTTTTGTTTTGTTAGTGCAAATGAGGCGTTTTGGGAGGCAGTTCGGGCGTGTGTACCGAAGGAGGAGGAGATGGATACGCCCCCGTATGAGGATGAAGTTGTTGCGTTATCGTCGGATGAAGAGAAGTGTGAAAGTCAAGAGTCGTCGTAGGTTTCGCCGGAAATTTACTTGCTCTGCTACTCCAATTCGTTCATATTTTGGCCCTCCCGGTCGTGTAATGCAATATTGTTATTCTGGTGCATCTATCCAGACATATACTTGGCGTTTTGGGTCTTCTTTTTATGAAATTAAATATGGGGAGTTGCCATTTTTTACTTTATTTGCTATGGGAAATAAAAATGTTGGTCAATTTTTACAAAATCAATATGGTATGATGATTATTAATAAAATTGAATATGTAATAAGTAATATCGAATTGAATCGTTATTATGATATTGGTAAAGTTCAATAGGTTAATAAGCATTTTGATGATTTGCGGGTTAATCCTTTATTTTCTCAGGATACTTTTGAATTATGTACTAATTTTGTGAATAATCATGCTTCTTTTGGTACTCCTACATTGACTGGCTCTTATGAGAATATGAAACGTACTCGCTTGCGGAATGGTGCCACTATTAGGTGGACTTATTATCCTAGATGTAAGAAACGAATTGAAACTGGAGTGTTAAATTCTAAGTCACGTATTGGCGAATTGGTTGTTGCTATGGGGTCTCCTGATGTAATAAATGGATCTCATGCTAGTCGTGCATATTTGGGATTTGATGCTCTTGATTTGCCATTAAATACTGATGCGAATTCTTATTATGAATATAATATTAGGTATAATATATGTTATCGTGTGTATTGGACTTTTTCTACATTAAATACAGATAATTTTAAAGATTAATTTTGGTTTAAACATAAGACATAGTAATATGTGAAGTGATTGAACTGAACTGTGAAATAGTGTTTGTGTTATCTAAATCCGTCCAGTAATTACCGAATTACAACCAAAAACATTTTCAAAATTTTAATTATTGTCCATCCCTGACCTACGATAACCCGCACGGCGGCGCTCGCATACCCCGCCCCGCGCATCCGTGAGTCCCCGCAGTGCCCATCGCCCGCGAGTGCACCTGCATCGAAACTACGCTTCAAGCGCTTTATGGTATTTAGCGGCTCACTAGACGGCACTTACATAATATATAATTTCTTTGATGACGAAATTATTTTTTCTGATATAAAGTATTTCTATTGCCATGGCGCGTGTTTGCTTGGGTTGTATGAAGGATATAAAGAATAAAAATTTCATGAAATGCATTGTTTGCAAAGAGGCATGCCATTTAGTCTGCTTAAATACTACAGCAAAGAAAACAGCCAAGGATTTAAACTGGACATGTCCAAACTGCATTAGAAACAGGCCCAGAGGTGACAACACTAGCACTCCAATACACCACGCAGACACTGACAACCAGTCTTCTCCAAACTGGGTAACGCAACGTTCGCAGCCAAAAGGGAAAGTATCTCCAACCCTGAGTGACCACAAACCTTTGCACCATTGTTTATCTAAGGAAGACATAAGGGAAATCATACGCAGTGAAATTAAGCATGCAATGTCTAATGAATTAACTGATTTAGTAAAACGGACCATCACTCCTGAGTTACATAATATCAAAGCGCATATTACTTTTATGAAAAATGAAATTGCTACATTTAAAGAGTCCATGGATTTCATAAACTCAGAATTTGAGAGTATTAGATCTGAGATGACTAATAACTTTGAGTTGACCACACGTCTCCAAAAGGATCTTACGGAATTGAGAACTACTAACAAAGAGCTCACCCACCGCTTAGCTGAGATGGAGCAACAAACTCGTGCCTCCAACATTGAAATACAATGTGTGCCTGAACACAAAAGTGAAAATGTATTAACACTGACAAAACAGCTTGCCAAAACCGTTCAATTCGATCTGGATGCTGGTGATACCCATGTGTGTACTAGAGTGGCAAAAGCTAACCCGTCTTCATCGCGACCAAGATCTATAATTGTCAAATTGCGCAGTCCACTGGTTCGCGACGGATTGTTAGCTGCAGTACTAAAATTTAATAGAAATCATTCATCAGAGAAACTGAACTCATCACATCTGGTTATCGGCGGCGATAAGAAACCTATTTATGTGGCAGAACACCTATTTTCTCATAACAGGGAACTTTACAAAGCTGCGAGACTGAAAGCCAAGGAGTCACAGTACAAGTTTGTTTGGGTCAGAGGCGGCCGCATATTTGTTAGAAAATCGGAATCCTCACCAGCTATTGTAATTAAGGACTTTACCTCGGTAACTAATATTACTTAATTTTAATTTTATTTAATTAGTTTTATCCCTTTTGCTTAGAACATATAGTCAAAATATTTAAAATTCAGTCATATAAATTTTTATTACCAAAATTGTAGAGGCTTGAATACCAAAACTAATACATTCTACACTAATGTATCAATTAATCACTACGATGTTATAGTTATTACCGAGTCTTGGCTCCAGGATAATGTCACAAATTCAGAATTGTTTGATGATCGATATGTTGTGTATAGGCGAGACCGCGATCTGGAAGGTTTTCGGTCTAAAAAAACAGGTGGCGGTGTTATCATTGCAGTTAATAAAAAATTTAACACAGTTAGATTACGGGAAATTGAAAATAACGGTACGATAGAGGACCTATGGATAGCAGTTAATCTGAAGAGAGGTGATACCACTCTCAAAATTTGCATCGGTGTTGTCTATATACCGCCACCAGTTCACTTAGCGGACTTTGAGCAGTTTGTAGATAAATCCAGCGCTACCCTCTTGAACTTTGACCACTACTTAGTCTTAGGCGATTTTAATATGTAAAATTTAACATGGATTAATAATAATGATAATTTCACTATTTTACAAACTTTATAAATGATTTGAAGCAATATAAAAAAATAAAGAATAATAAATCTAGAATTCTTGATTTGGTTCTTTCGTCAGAATCCATATCTGTTATTGAAGCTAACGAAATTTTGATTCCAATAGATAATTACCACCCTCCCTTAGAAGTTGATCTTACTATTGATTATTCAGACAATAATCTGCCATCACATAAACTGTCCAGATATAATTTTTACAAAGCCGACTATGATGCAATTGTCGAAGAATTGTATTATATTAACTGGACTGACTTATTCTCATCGTGTAACAATATAAACGAGATGGTAACACAGTTTTATGGAATCTTACAGGATGCAATAAATTGATTTGTACCAAAGACTAAACTCAGATGCGAGAAATATCCAGTTTGGTACACAAGTGGTCTAATCAGGAGCCTTAATGAAAAAAACCGAGCTAGGATGCGTTTTAAGAAATATAAAAATCCTATGGATAAAATCGAATTTGATTTATTAAAAGGCAGATCGGAACTACTGATGCAGCAATGTTTCACCAATTATTGTAAAAATCTAGAAAGGAGTATAACTAAGAATCCTAAATATTTTTGGACGTTTATAAAACATAAACGTAAATGTAGAAGCGACATACCATCTAATATACAATTAAACGGTGAAGAAGCTACAGACATACTTCATGTAAGTAATTTATTTGCAAAGCATTTTTCATCGATTTACACACTTGACTCTCGGACTGCTACAAATTCAACAATTCATATCTCTGATAATAGTTCCCTCTCTCTTAACACATTGATTTTACCCGAATCAGATATTCTTCATAAACTAGAAAAAATAAACTTAAATAAAGGGCCTGGTCCGGATGGTATTCCACCCATATTTTTAAACAGATGTGCCAAACAATTATCCTTACCTCTAAAACTTATATTCAATGAGTCGATCCGTTCAGGACAATTCCCTAACTATTGGAGAACGGCCAAAATTGTACCTATTCATAAAGAAGGTCCTAAAAACATTGTTGAGAACTATAGACCTATATCTATTTTATCCATAATACCAAAGATATTTGAGTCATTAATTTACCCTTATTTAAACAGTTGGGCCAAATCACGATTTATTGAACAACAACATGGCTTTATACAAAAAAGATCCATAACTACTAATCTTGTAGCTTTTACAGACACAATATCTTATTACTTAGATCAGGGTACTCAGGTAGACACCATATATACAGATTTTAGCAAGGCCTTTGACAAAGTGGACCATACAACACTGATTTCAAAACTTGCGGACCTTGGAGTAGGAGGATCCATTTTGAAATGGTTTGAATCGTACCTTTCCAACCGAAAATCCTACGTAGTAGTCAATGGTGCGCAGTCATCTGAAATTCTCATCACCTCTGGTGTTCCACAGGGATCACATTTGGGACCACTTTTGTTTTTAATTCTTATTAATACCATTTCCGAGTGTTTCCATCATACAAAGTTTTATTTATTTGCCGATGACCTTAAAATTCTAAAACCTATCCAAAGCTTAGAGGATTGTAGTCTAGTTCAGGACGACTAACCGACTGTTTGAGTGGTGCTTACAAAATAATATGTCTCTAAATGCTGAGAAATGCAAATATATTTCTTTCACTAGAAATAAAACTAAGATACAAACGTCATACACTATAAATAATCACTCACTTAAACTAGTCGACTGTATACATGATTTAGGAGTTTTAATGGACAGTAAACTTACATTCAATGCACACATAGATAAAATAATACTAAATGCGACTAAGATGTGTGGTTTTATAGCCAGAAACTCTAAAGGGTTTATACAGGCTAGAACTAAGATTATTTTATTTTATTCATTGGTCCGTAGCATACTGGAATACTGCTCCCAGGTTTGGTCCCCATTTTATGAGGTTCACAAAAACCGACTTGAACGAATACAAAGAAGATTCGTCAGTCATCTTGCTTATGACATGAAATTGCATCATTCATTAAAATCTTACAGTCATCGTCTTGAATACTTCAAAATTGTTTCGCTGAACTATAGGCGCCAACTGCTTGATTTATTATTCTTATACAGCTTATTAAACAATAGAATAGATTGTCCTGAATTATTGTCTAAAATTAATATCTCTGCTCCAAGTAGACTACCGCGCTCAGGTGTCTACAAGCTGCTCAATGTCCTTAGATACAAGACTAATATAGGTCTTAATTCACCTTTAACAAGAATAGCCAAATCATACAATAGTCTCCAGCGACTGGCAGATTTAGATATATTTGGTGATAACTTCTTTAGATTTAAGAAAAAAATCACTGTATACCTGGGTTCCAGGCTTCGGTAATTATGATACCATACTAGACTAAGTATAATTTCCCATTTTTACTATAACTTTTCTATTTCTTCTTTATTTTTAATTTCAATATAATTTTAATTTTAATATTATGTTAATGTATTTAGAGTTTTTTACTTAGTTTTTGTGGCGAAATTTTTTATTTTTGTTAGATGTGGTTGCCTGTAAGTGAATGAGCACAAGGCATGTCTGTAAATTATTATTTAGAAGTAGGAAATGTGTATCATTTGTTGGCGATTCAAATAAATAAATAGTGTATGAGTTATTTTGCAGTCGACTGCTTCTCGGCCTGTCTGGATTTCTTATGTTATTACGTCGAGTAACATCTTTTGCCCGTTTAAATACATGAGTCTTTTTTATTTTATTTTTTTATTGCCGGTGGTGGCAGACGACCACGTGGCCCACCTGATGGAAAGTAGTAACCGCTGCTCATGGACTTCAGCAATGTCAGGACACAGCAAAACCGCTGCCTACCGTGAAAAAAGAACTCTCTTTAAACCTAGTTTGAAGAAGGACATATCATAGCGCTCGGGACACACCGAAGCAGGCAGTTAATTTCAGAGCGTGCAAGCTCTGGAATGAACTGCCTGCTTCGGTGTTTCCCGACGTGTACTTATACATGGGTGAAATAATTCCTGAAAGCGTACCGTGTTGTTTAATCAATTTCCATAGGTTACCTTCTATCCAAAAAAGGTACTATTACCAATGGATAGAAATTTATTGACAGAATCTACATTAACGAGAGCGAAACTGCGAGCAAAAACTAGTATCATAATAATTTCCAGAAAACATAATAAATAACTTTTCCCGCAACTCTATCAATAGACTGGACGCCAGTTATAATGACTACTGGAATTCATCACAACAAATCAAATGAGCTAGCTTGTATAATATAATTTGTACACAGCGTCTAAAGACCATCTCTTCACATAAACATCATCAAAGACGAAAACTTCTTAAGAAACTAATGTTACAAGTAAAACAAAGACTAAAAACAAATAATTATTCTACCAACAATATTTGTGAGTTTACAAATTTGAGTGATCAATCTTCTTTTGAGATGAACAATTCTGTGTATCAAGTTATTTTTTATCCACAAATACTTCAAACTTTATTGGTATAATTAATCATTAAATCATATTGAGTATTATGTCTAACTAGTTTTTGATTCGCTCGTGTTTTTCAGGATAAAAATACCGTTTGTCCTTTTTTGAACCCCTGACAAAGTGTATGCGAAATTGCATGATGATCGGTCGAGTAGTTATGGCGTGAAAGCGTAACAAACAAACAACATCACATTCGTATTTAAATAAACAAAAATGAAATAAAAAGTCTTTGTTTCGGGCCCAGGTCCACCTGGACCACTTTGGGAAATAATATTGTATGATATAAATCTTTTGAAGAACTTACATTTCTGCATACCTGCTTAGAGTACGCAGGTGTGAGTCCATGTATTTCTGTAAAGCTCTTTAACAATACGGCCGCAATAAACACACCGGTATCGGCTCGTAAAATAAGATAAGGAATGCCGAAAGATCCTTAAGCGAGTAGACATAGGTCCTTTCATCGTAGGGTATGTAATAAATTGAACCCTTATCAAGTAAATCGGTGATAACAATTATATGTTCAAGTTGTAAAAGACGCTGATCGTCTGCATGTATAAAAACGCAATTCAGTGGTCATTTTTAGTTCAACATGAATAGGTGTTATATAATACGACAATATAAGATCGGCTATAGCTATATAAATAACTAGATTTTGCCCGCATTATCTAGGTATATTGTGTCAATGAATTTCTATCCCACAGAACCAGTACTTTTTTTCGTCATTAAATTATGTCTTTTTGTGTATGCGAAATTTCAGTCCGTCGTCAGTGGGACACTGTTAGACTGCCACGCAGAGGTCTCAAGTTCGATCCTAAGACGCGTTTCTCTGACTTTTTGAAGTTATAGTTAATTATCGCTCGCTTTAACTATGAGGACAAACGTCGTGGGCAGCCCACATATCTGAGAGTCATTCATAATGTTATTGAAGATATGCTAAGTCTGCTAACCCGAACTGGGCCATCGTAGTCTATATGATCTAACCCTTCTAATGCTAAGAAGAATCCCGTGCCTAGCAGTGCGACAGTTTGATAGAGGACTGATATTATTACTATAGAGATGCGCATCTTGGTAGCGAACTCGAGACCTCTGCTTGGTAATCTAACTAAGCTATTGCTGCCTCTTTACTTTGCACATATGTAGGTATGTAGATAGTAGATAGAAAAATATAACACCAGTTAATAAAAGACTAATGTACGATTTCCACCAAGCGGACGGCGCCGGAGCGCAGTGCAGCGCATCGCAGCGGATGCGCGAGCACACGCCAGTAGTCGACCGCGTCCGCCCGAGCGACGCCTACAATCTGCTGGAACCTGGGCGTAAACGCGCGCACGTATCCGCTAGCATGCTCTCAGCGAATAGTGATGCTTTCGAGACAAGAAGAAGGAGCTACCGAGCGGAGCCGAGCGGATGCGACGACAGCCGACTCGCTGCCGCGGCGTCGGGTCGCAGCCGACCGGCTGCCGCGGTACACGCGCGTATTCGACCGGCTACCGCCGCATACACGCAGTTCTAACCGAGCCCCAAACAGTGTAAATTCCATGCAAATATGAAACTTAACTATTGTATAAAAGCCTGAATTTCCTTTAGCACAATGTAAAATGCGCTGCGACGCGCTCCGGCGCCGTCCGCTTGGTGGAAATTGTACTTAATCCAATAATATCGAACCTCATTGCCGAGTATACGTAAAGCGCCGGCTTTTGAGCCTAAAGTCAGTCTTTGAACAATCAACAAAACACACATACGCCAAAAACGTCGTGATTAAATTTCCATACAGCTACACAAAGCCTTCACCTAATCCTATTACCCATAAATCAACATTTTCTTAACGTTAAAATCAAAACTCAACAAACAAAGCTTGCCGCAAATGTTTCTTACTCCGTAATTGTGAAGAACTGCGCACCTCGCCCTATTACAGATTCTTTTACGTAATTTATGTTGCAATTTACTGCCTTTTTTGCCCGCTTTTGGCCAACGTGATTTTGGGCTTTTCGTTTTTTTTAGGCTGGAGGTATATTTGTTGGGAATTCGGTGTTGTTTCTTTGTCATGTGCGAAACAAGTTCATAAGGAAATCTGATGGGAGTTGTATATTGTCGCAGAACATAATGATTAGATAAAGTGACATTAAAAGGTTAATGTCAATTTTCTATTTCTTCCTAATTGGAAATAAACGAATGTTCAGAGAGTTGATAATTCACACTAAGAAGAATGACCTCACAGAATACATTTACCTAACAAAGAACAACTGTGAATCTCATTTTTTTTTTTATACGACTACGATAGCAAACAAGCATACGGCCCACCTAATGGTGTGGTCACCGTAGCCTATGAACGCCTGCAATACCAGAGGCATCACTTTGGCGTTGCCGACCCTTTAGGAAAAAAAGGAAATGGGAAGGAGAAGGAGCGGGAAGGGGGAAACAGGGTGATTGGGCCTTCGGCACTCTTAATCACCAAACGAAACACAACAGTAGGAACACTGCTATTTCACGTCTATATTCTGTGATAGGGTAGTACATCCCCGGTCGAGCCGGCCCATTCATGCTGAAATCAGCGAGGCTCTACTACTCTGTATCATGATTGAGCGTGATAATATTATATAAATAACTCAGATATTGGCATTGTGTGACAGATAAAAGTTCGCCAAGAAAAAACAAGAAATGACAGGAAAAACAAGTAAAGAGAGTAAGAAAGGTAACCATAATATATTTGAATGTAGTATGCACGTATCTATGATACAACGGCCTCGATGGCGAAGTGGTTAGTGTAACCGACTGCCACGCCTGAGGTCGCGGGTTCGATTCCCGCACAAGTCAAACATTTGTGTGCATGAACATGGATGTTTGTCTTGGTCTGGGTGTTTCTATATATAATATGTATGTATTTACAAAAAAAAGTAAATATGTATGTTTATTCATTGTCTAGTACCCATAGTACAAACTCTGCTTAGTTTGGGCTAGATGGTGTTGTGTGTATGTGATAGAATAGAATATTATACAAATCTTTAGTTGAGATGGCCGGACAATAGTTCAAAATATTTCAGCAACACATTGCAGTAAAATATAGTTCCTATACAAACGCACAAACGTATACAACTGAACATTGCACTATAAACAATGTGCATACAATTTTAATGAGCGTCACATTTATATTCCTTAGCAGCGACTGTAAAGAGTTGTTAATGACAATTAAAACGCGATGCGCCTGTTATGCAACACTGAAACAACCTCCGCAAATGAACATTAATATACTGCGTATAACATGATCACTACGCCATCGGCACGGACGGCGTAGTGATTTAAATGGTCGCCTCGACATTGTAAGTGCGCCGAGTGTTGTGGGTTGGATACCCATTTAGGAATAAAATTGGTGTCATCGACATGTTGATCTGCCGACCTATTCCGTAACTGTCTGAACAATGGACATGAATATACAGGGTGTCCGGTAATTAATTGATAACCTTGAAATGTCTTATAGTAGAACTGATGGTCGTTCAGAAAAAAACACTAAAAAACAAGAATTAAAAAAGTGCAATAGCTAGTCATACTTCTGACTGTCTATCTATTAGCATAATTAGTGTTTAATAATAAAACAATAACATTTTTTTTTATTCATTCATCTGAGCGTACAGATCGATCTGGGAAAAGAAGCAAACAAAAAAATTGGCTCCGTTTCCATCATTCAGTCTACCAAGTATGCATACGTCGTTAAACTCTACATTACAATCCGCAGCGCTAAACTGACGTAGGTCTGGCTCTGTTATCTTGTATTATTTTTATAGACAGTACTAACTTAAGGCAACACAGCCAAGTCTATAACTGATGGTACATTACTGATAATATTGCCGTAAATCTTAGTGTTCGAAAATAAATGGTATCACGTGATCTTGAGGTCAGAGGTCAAAGGTCATAGTCATTTCGGAATATGTATCGACTATGCTGATTCGAATGGCGTTAACCGCGAGTCTCTAGCTCTTACGGTTCTTGAGTTGAAAGTTGTATAACAGACAGACAGACGGACGGACAAAGCTGTTGTATAAGTTTTTGCGAGCTCTAAAAATAGCCTTTTCTCCACACCAATATGAAAACGCGTACACGTTCCTTTACAGAGAATTGTTTATAGACTTTTAATTATACGAATTGAACTTTTAATTGATTCGCCAACTTCGCGAATACGAAACATAGGCAAGGAGGAATATTAATTTTATTGGCGAATAATTTACGAGTTCCGTAACGAATATCGTTCGTAATTAAATATTTCTTTGAGTTATTGGAATACCCTTTAAACACAATTCTATATTGGTTTATGGCAAATTATTGTTGTTTGCAGACAGATGCTTTAAAAGTTCTCGCAAATTGCACTTTGAATGGAAGTTGACTTTTAAATACACAGAAAAATCTGATTGAATACATTTCTGCCAAAGCTTTGTGTGATCATTTAATTACAGGGTGATTTAACCTGTCAATTGTTGAAATGCCAGACTTAATTAAAAACCCAATTGTGTTTGGCTACCAGTGTGCCGCTGTCACTCAGTAGGTTAACCACCAGCGTATTATCAATATTTTAGACGGTATCCATTATTTTATTACAATGTAGTACGGGTTTAAATAATAAATATACATAAAATTATTTTCATAATTATATAATTAGAACATACAAGATAATGTAATTAGTATTGATCCCAAATGGACTCAGATAAGATGCGCAGTTATGGACATCGTACCCATGGCCCTTGACCACATCACTGCGAGCTACTGTATAATTGGCGCGGGTCATTACCCGAGCATTGTCGGGATTGACTTCGTTTTAGAAAATTCGGTCCAATGTATAAATAGCGAGCCTATGGCCGTCAAACACGTTGCCAAACTCCATTCCGCTACAAAAAGAAATACTCCATAGCAATTAGCCTGACCCCAGGAATCGATTCCTGAACCTCATGATCGACCGTAAATTTATCCATGAGACCAAAGCAATCTTATTTATCAACACTAAATAATTCGACAAGACTACTAATAACGTTAGTAGCTAATGTTTGTTTAGTGAATGTGTATTTATAGTTGCATCCTCCGGGTGTAGAACAAGCTACAGAACGGAACGGTAATTGTATAATGTTATTAATTAGTCCTGCGGGAACAAACTCGGGTACATATTTGGAATACAGACAACTTGGTTTTCTATGTACTGGCATATAACTGCGAGCACTGCCGCGTTTACTATAAGTTACGAAATTAAACTATTTTGTACAGATTTTATCGCTTTGTTGAAGTGAAATCTTCTTTAGGCGCGTTGAGCACTTCTTGGGTTAACAAAAATCATGGAACTCGCGTCATCGTCACGCTTCCACGCTTTATTATTTTTTTTAGATATTAATAATATCCCAGAAATGGTGCGTCCTACGCAAAAATAACGAAATTTTGACCCCTTAAGAGAGTATCAGGATTTTTTCATTTTTGATTTGGTTTATAAAGAAGTGTTTATGATCAAGGAAAAAGATTTCACTTCTATCGGCAGTCCCCAAAGACTGCCCCAATTTTTTAATTTTATAAGTCTATTATTACATAATGTTGAAACTCTTAAACTACCACCTTTAAACTTAACTACTATTTAAGCTATTTAAAACCGTATTGTTTTTTTTATTTCAATTATAACATTCGTTTAAACGTAAGACAATCCTATCGTTTGTTTGTTTGTTACGCTTTCACAACATAAAATACTTGACTGATCATCATGAAATTTGGCATACACGTTGACAGGGAAACAGGAAACGAAATAGGGTACCTTTCATCCGTTGCTATTCTAGCCTCTTTTTTACGTTGTGGAATGCTTTGACGTATACCTCTGCACGGGGTGACGGAGAGATTACGTCGGGCTCACCGGGGGAAACATACTCCGGTAATACCGACTAAACCTACCACGGTGTTCCTCGACATAACCATAGACGGCGCGCGAATCGCTTTTACATGGAATCGCTACCCGGCCCCGCCGAGGTTTCGGCCCGCCGTGTGAAACGGCAGGCCACTACGTAAAACACTTCCTCTACTGTCCTCTTGGGGGGCCAAAACACGACTTAGAGGCATGGGCGGGAACACGCTCGCCGCCTCTCGGACCTGGTGCTGATCGGGTGGCGAGCAGGCCTACGCAGCCCACCACCCCCAGGTCAAACCTCAGCGTGACTGGATTACTCATCTAGCCTAACCTAACCTACATTTACGTGAGTGAAGCCACGGGCAAAATCTAGTGCAATGTAAATCCTAATCCTAATCCTAACTAATATTATAAAAGCGAAAATGAGTTTGTTTGTTTGTTTGTTTGTTACCTTTTCACGTCTAAACCACTGAACTGATCATCCTGAAATTTTGCATATATGTTATCAGGTGTAGTACAGAAACGGACATAGGGTAGCCTATGTCCTTCATCCCGAAAAAAATTACTGTTGCCGAGGAAAACAACAAAAGCGTTCTTATGATAATAGATGGCTCCACGTGTCTTTCGAATCATGATTGAATTATATTATTACAAACAGAGTACAAGCCGAATTGATTGTCAAATTCTAAATTAACGCAAGCGAAGTCGTGGGCAAAAGCTAATGTAATAATATATTAATGGAACATTTAATAATACTAAGAAAATAATGTAATAACTATATAAAGACATAAAAGATCTCTGACGCCCACACCAAATTCTTAAAGAAAGATGTAAACCGTCCTACGCGAATACATACAACTCCGCAGACTAGTAGAAGATAAAAGGGCAACAAGAGCACGATCAAAACGTCTCTAATATTAACAGTACATAATAATATTAAGACACGTCACCTCAGGGATTTGTTGTTCCACAATCCCCGAAATACGTGGGATTTATTCGCTGGAAATCCCGCATCAGGCATAATGGGTGCAAATTTGCTGGGTTTCTCGCTACGGCGTATAGCGTTAAGCTTATATTGCTGACGCGATATGTTTTAAGCCCTGTTATTGGTATTAGTCGTTTATAATGTAGCAAGTTTATTTCTTTGTGTAATGATTTACGATGAATTAAGTGAATGTGACAATTTTACGCTCAATTTAATGTTCGCTTTAAATATAAACGCTTTTGTTATAAGCAGGTAACACAATGGCTAAGGCATTGGACTCGCGATCGAGAGGTCGCGGTTTCGAATCTCAGCTATTGACGTGAACCACAAAGATTAGCTAGCTAGAGGGGTAAATTAAATAATTAAAATACCTATATAATTTGTAGTGTCAACTTTTTTTTTATATTGACACGGCAAAGTGATTGTAGCGGACCTGATGGAAAGCCCAATTACAGTCCAGAGACAGTGACGACGAGAAGATAGATGTCTTCTAGCCGTCGTCAGTGTCAAGCCGGTCTGACCAGATGCTTCTTCACACTACGTTTGAAGGACCCAATGTCATAGAAGGGAGGGAACACATGTGCCGGAAGACCGTTCCAAAGTTGTATGGTACGGCATAAGAAGGAATTGCTGAACTTTTTGGTGCGAGACAGGATGGTGCTAATGGTGGATGGTTACGAAGACCGGCACGTGTGTTTCTCAAAAGGAAGGGGGAAGGTGGAATGAGGTCAAATAGCTCTTCGGCGCATTCGCCATGATAGAGGCGATAGAATACGCTAAGGGACGCAATGTCTCTACGAAGTTGTAGCGGTTCAACGTCCTTCGTAACCTCCTGGCTGTCGATTATACGTACGTCATGACGCTGCAGGTTATCTTAGGCATCGAGCAGGTACTTAGCGGAACCATTCCAAAGGTGCGAACAGAACTCCATGCTGCTTACGGACTAGGGCCTTTTACAGCAAATACCGCTGTTCAGGAGTAAAGAAACGCCGCACCTTGTTTAGAATCCCGAGTTTGCGTGCAGTTGCGGTTATTACACTCTCGATGATCCCTAGAGTTAAGGTTGTGGCGAATGTCTATGCCTAAGATGTTAAGACTATCCTGCAGTGGCAGCGTAGTGCCCCGAAGAGTGTAGTTTTGATTGCCGGACCGGCAAACTATAATCAGTTAAATTTTCAGTAGCATCTCGGGATCTAGAACCGAATCTGGTAGACTGCAATTAGCTTGCATCTAAAAGAAGTGTGCCTATTACCTTATAGCGGGCACAGCGCCAAATTATCACTAGCCCACCGAGGAATCCTGAAAATCCTAAGACCCCACACACATCAGTCGCAACCCTTGTCGCTGCGCTATCGAGGCAATCATACAATATAAATCCACTCAATTTGACGGCAACATTACTTTTCGAGTATAGAAATAAACAAGTTATTTGCAATGTTGATTGTCTCCATTAGGCTTTGGAATAAAGCGAACATCGTGGATTCTTGTATTCTCATGTAATGCTCTCACAAGTAACATGCTAAATGACATCATAACATTACTTTTATGATGCTTAGGAAAATACAAGGCCTGGAGATGAAAATATACGCCACAATATATTCATAATTCAACATCAAGACTGTATTTGATTTAGTATCCTTTAGCAGCTTTGTCCGTGTGGTATGTTATCAAAATATAGCTTCTGTTCTAAAGAATAGTTTAGCTTTTTATCAGTGTAAGGATTTTTTTAATTCGATACATCGGCAATGACTTCCCCATCGCTAAAACTTTCAGTTTCTGTAGAAAGTTGTGCTTTTCATTGGTCTATCTTATATGTGTTTTGTTATTAAATGGCTTTTAGTAGTTAGTGCTTATGTTTGAGACGACTGTGAGCTCTAAAGTTCCAGTCGGGGTCGACCAAAATGTTTTTCATTACGAAATCTTAATTATTAACTAAGGACATACTCAGCAGCCGTCCTATGTTCGGTATTGTGCGCTCGAATTTATGGTCATGATTGTAGAGTAACCATAGTAGATAAATACTATGGCTAAAAATCGAACTGCTTCCAAAGGTGTTATTGCATATACTAAAACTCGTCAATAGCTATTAAACAAAATAAAAAGAAAGAAAATCAAATGACAAACAGAGGAGAGTAAGAACTGTTTTGTCTTTGACTATTTACATATGAATTATAATCGTAATGACATTCGAGTTCGAAGTGAAAACTTTTACAGAATACCACAAACTCGAAAAATGTAAACAAAAAGTTTAACACGTAGGGCCGAATTTAGATAAAGATAAAAAGTAAAATTATATTCATTGGATGTCTTTGATTCCTCGTTTAGAATTTATGAATAATTCAGTGCACCCTTCATCTCGGTTTGTTTTTGGTGAAATTATTTTTCTCTGTCGTGGATATTTTGATGTCAGTTTGTTGAAAAATGAATAACGTGAATATGAAAAGGTCGAGCTTTTTTGGCACTTTGAAGTGTTGATTTGGTTCATTATACTTGGGATACTTTAACATTATTTTTTAATAAAATATATTTCCTCGTGGTTTTGTGAATGAGTTATGAGCTACCGCTTATTAATTTTTGTGCCGGTTTGATTTCCAATTCAGTATAAGTACTTAATATAAAGATTTAGTGACAAATTTCAATAGCTATATGTTGTCAAACTACAACAACTACTACTAAAATGTGCGTGATAAATGACAATAAGCTTTCTTATTATACTGTTTCTAATCATAGCCAAGGAAGACTCTTAAATTGATTGGTTAAATAAAAGCCAACGAATTGTGATTTTCATACACCTTCCTCTACTTACCTGCTTTTACATAGAATGTCTAACAGAAAACCTTAAAATACTTCGCCAGACCTAAAAATCGAACAAGAGACAGTCACAAGCAAATATATACACACAAAACTTATGACACTAAATCATTGAGCAACACCTATAATGTATTTAGTGACTATCGCTAAAATTTTACATAATAATAATAATAATAATAAAATGAATGAACGTCATGCGGGCATATTTTGTGGCTGCAGAGGGGGGAACAAACCTTAGTGCGTATCGTGATCGCATGCTGCCTTTGTTTCAGATACTTGAGCCAGCTGTCAACGTTTCGGCACAGCGACTATCAGATCAAGTGCGGGCAATCCAACGATGCCATCTGTTGGATGACACTGTACTTGAGAGGTTACGCTCTGACGTGCAGGGTAGCCTTCCCATCGCTTCTTCGTCGCAAACTGTGGCACGGGTAATTACAACTGCACCACAACCACAGTGTAATCCTGCTGATGGAGTGGCAGATGGACAGGCTGTTCATGTAGATACCCACTACAACAGCCAATTAAGGAGCGCTTTGGAGTGTGCCATTACGGAATATCGATCCATGGAACGAAATCTAAGACCTCGTTTGCCACGTTTGCCTACGCATAAAAAGAATATAGCGCTGGTGAGTGCTCTGGATTCACTATTGTCTAGTTATTTAGATAATAGTGAGAATCTCGGTGATACACATTCAATCCTGTACTGTGCGGCTGTAGCAGTATGTCGTGTAGCTGGTGTTAAATTACCATCAAATGAAACTGCTACACGACTGAACTCTGTTGTGCCAGCTTGGAGGTGCAGGATTGAGCGTCGTATTGCTGAGGCTAGAGCACTCATCGGAAAGCTCATATGTTTCAGGTCGGGCAATACACGCCCGAGAGTAGTGCGCTTTGTGGTTCGGGCGTTTGCAGGTACTGGGATCAGTACGCAAGATTATACGTCTCGAGTCACAGAGCGCATTGACTTCTTGAAACAGAAGATTTATGCGTGGGCAAACCGTATCCGGCGTTATAAAAAACGGGTGGATCGATATCGCCAGAACCGCACATTCCAAAGGGATGAAAGGTGGGTGTATAGAAAGTGGGAGCGATCTGATTCTGACGTGGGTAATGGATGTCGGCCGGATGATGATGCCACTAGCACTTTTTGGCGTAGCATCTGGTCGACACCTGTCTGCCACACAGAGGGTGATTGGATACGGGATGTAGAAAGAGTGTGTAAGCAAATTACCTATAATGGAGCCAATTATAATAACAACAGATGACGTAGCCAGTGCAGTCCGTTCGTTACCAAATTGGAAATCAGCGGGTCCGGACGGACTGCACAATTTTTGGCTAAAATGGCTCCATAGCTCACATGCTCATTTGGCATCTCAATTCCAATCATCCTTAGAATCAGGATCGCTACCACATTTTTTAACAACTGGCATCACCCACCTACTTCATAAGTCTGGTAGTACCCTGGATCCCAAAAACTATAGACCAATTACATGTCTACCAACGGTCTATAAACTTCTTACATCCATTTTGAGAACAAAATTATCTAAGCATATTAGTGATAATTCCATTATATCTGTTTCTCAGAATGGATGTAGGAATGGGGCCCGTGGTACTAAAGAGCTCCTTATTATTGATATGACTATTAGCCAACAGGTTCGCCGTAATCGAAAGGATTTGTCGACATGTTGGATAGATTATAAGAAGGCCTATGATACCGTGCCACATACGTGGCTTATGAGGGTGCTGGAGTTGTATAAGATTGATACAACCCTATGCACCTTCTTGAAGACATGTATGAGGCAATGGCGGACTGTTCTTTGCTATCCAGGATGTCGAGAAATTCAGGATTATGGTGTACCGATAAAGATTGAGCGAGGTATATTCCAGGGTGATAGTCTGAGTCCGCTGTGGTTCTGCCTGGCTCTGAACCCTTTAAGCACTCTTTTAGAGAGTTCAGAGCTGGGCTATCGGTTACGGAAAGATGGTCAGGTTATATCCCACCTCCTTTACATGGATGACTTAAAATTGTTTGTCCCCAGCAATTTGCAACTGGCAGCGTTACTTAAGGTAACCGAAACCTTTAGTAACTCTATCAGGATGGAATTTGGTGTGGATAAATGTGCAGTTATGCATGTGAAGCGAGGCAAGATTATGGAATCTGTTGGGGTGCAACTCTCAGATTCCATACAACTTAGATCTCTGTCTGGAACCGAAACCTACAAATATCTGGGTATGTCGCAGGCATTAAATATCTCCGAGGCTGGAATGAAACAAGCGTTGCAGGAGCGTTTCTTTGGCCGCCTGAAGAAAGTACTGAGAAGTCTTTTAACAGGCGGCAATAAGGCGCGAGCCTGTAACGGTTGGGTCATGCCAGTCCTTGCTTACTCCTTCGGCATACTCAGTTGGACTCAATCAGAACTGGATGCCCTGGACAGAAAAGTCCGGTCACTGCTAACCTCTCACAGAATGCACCATCCACGTTCTTCTGTAATGAGGTTGTACATCCCGCGGAAATGTGGGGGTCGTGGCTTTTTATGTGCCAAGACCTTCCATAACCGTGAGGTGTGCAATCTCCGAGAATATTTTCTCCACAATAACGTGGATGTTCATCGTGATGTGGTGGCAGTGGATACTGGCCTTACCCCGCTCGCTCTGACTAAAGAGAACTGGCGCAAACCGGTGGTGCTTACAACTGAGGATCACAAGGTTGTATGGAAGAGCAAGGAGCTACACGGACGGTTTTATCGGGCTCTATATGGGCCCGACGTAGATTTAATATCGTCCGTGTCCTGGTTACGATTCGGTGACCTGTTTGGAGAAACCGAAGGTTTTGTCTGTGCAATTATGGACGAAGTAGTGATGACGAATAACTACCGGAGATATATCCTAAAGGATGGTACGGTTGACATATGTCGGGCGTGTCACCAGCCTGGAGAATCCCTCAGACATATTATCTCTGGATGTTCTCGTCTTGCTAATGGCGAGTACTTGCATAGACACAACCAAGTGGCCAGGATTATACATCAGCAACTTGCTTTAAAATACGATCTCGTGGACTTAGAAGTACCGTACTACAGGTATGTGCCCGACCCCGTTCTCGAAAATGGTCATGCAATGTTGTACTGGGATCGGTCCATCATTACTGACAGGACTGTTGTAGCCAATAGACCTGACATTGTGGTGGTGGACCGATTAGAGCGCCGTGCAATGATCGTCGATATCACCATTCCTCATGATGGGAATCTCGTGAAAGCTGAAAAGGATAAACAAGTTAAATATCTGGATCTGGCGCACGAGATTGTCGACGTGTGGGATGTGGATTCGGCGATCATTGTACCGATAGTCGTATCAGTCCATGGACTGATTGCCAAGAGTCTCGATCACAATCTGAAGAGGCTCGCGTTAGACGGCTGGATTAAGTCTCTGATGCAGAAGGCCGTATTGCTTGACACGGCACGCATTGTGAGGAGGTTCCTCTCGCTAGAGCCCTAACCACCGGTAGCTTGGACCTAGTTCCCGATGCCGGTGGGTCTTCATAGTTTTTATATTTTTAAATGTGTTTTTTTTTATATATTTAAAAATGTAATTACTATTAAAAAATGTGTAAATAAAGAGAATAATAATAATAATATTCTACCACATACACACAACACCATCTAGCCCAAACTAAGCAGAGCTTGTACTATGGGTACTAGACAGTGGATAAACATACATATATACTTACTTTTTTGTAAATACATACATATTATACATAGAAACACCCAGACCAAGACAAACACCCATGTTCATGCACACAAATGTTTGACTTGTGCGGGAATCGAACCCGCGACCTCAGGCGTGGCAGTCGGTTACACTAACCACTACGCCATCGAGTCGTCATATAGTATTATACATGAGCGTTCAACCGACTCTTCTGTTTTCCTGCCAGATTTAATTTATCTGACCAGATGAGAGACGTTTCAAAGAATATCCATATCAAGGGCCTAAACGGAGCGGCCATATGTGATAAAAACGGATGAACCAAAATACTTATACAAGTTTCATAGCAGATGGATAATCCGTGATACCTGTCTACCCCTCGGGCAATAGACGTGTTTCCAATGTTTATAAGAATAGGTCACTGAATTTTATCTTTCACGCTTTTTACAAATACGAATACAGGTGCTACAATTTTAAAAAAATCGTCGTACAAAAAATAAACTGCAATCACCACCTACGGTGTATTTTATTTAACATTTTTAACAAAAAACGTGCAACACAATAAAAATCGTTTTTATAACCGCGCACCGCTGCAGTCGGGTCTCAATTTGCTATAAAAGTAAAAATGTATCGATATCAAATGAACATATACGTGCACTAGTGTCGTGGCTTGCACAAAATATATCGATATAAAGTATCGACGTCGTAATGCGATTTTAATGCGGCACTGTGCGGGAATTGGCCAAACACGACCAGTACTATTTGTTTGGTCTTTTAAATACGGGTAAAATACAAAATCACTGGGTAATGTAAAACGAGGTACTGTGTTTTCCTTTCACGTGGTGCGTGAAATAAAATCGTATTCAAGTGATAATTAATTAATTTCAGAGAGAATTAATTAAGGCTTGCTTCAGCTTGAATAATAGCAATAATGCTATTTAAAAACGCTGGCATAGATTTGTGTAATGAGAGTTGTTCAATTATTTGCCGAAATCAAAGATTGGGAAATGCTGGGCGTGGCCTATCTGAGAGACAGTGTCCTTAAGCCCAGCTTGCCTTATTCCGTAGGCCGAGGTGATATATCATCTTATGCTTCGACGGTGTAGCTACTGTCATATGTTTATATGAGTTTGTTCTCACGTAGTCGCCGATGTCGCTGTCGCCACACTAGTGCGGCCTCGTCCTCAGTGTGCTTTAGTGAGCTGCAAATGAAACTAAATGTATAATTCTACGGTAAATATCCTATAATCCTATATGTTAAACAAGGATATAGTTTATACGTGTGCCAAGTATAACCATATTCCTGCAGTGGTTTACGTATGATTGAGTAAGAAACTGATAAGGATAAGGAAAATAAGAAATAAGTCTACGTTAGGATTTTTTATTTTGACCAGGCATTAGGAACCATGTATCAGAATTTTAAGAAGCAATTGCATAAAAATTTTTAACCCAGCTAAGTTAAATACTTGTGTATTATAAAAAAATACTACTACGTCATAAAACATACGTACATAAAAAAAATCAGACAGCCATTTTTGGTTGTTGAGTTTTTTGCATCTCTCCCTCTCTTACTCTAAAAATGAGTGTGGCTCAAAAAGAATAAAGATACAATGCCTTTTTTCTTATGTCAATAAAATTGCAGTATTTGTATTACATTTTACATACATATCAAGGAACGACTCAATATGTTACCCAAAGATTAAAATTGCATCTCCAAACCGAACCACTCCGACAAATAACCACGAACTTTCACGAAATATTTCTTGAACCTCAAAATTTCCCATAAAATATTTCTGCCACGAAACTGAGCGTACCGAGTAGGAAGTTTGCGAACGAGGCTACAATTCACCAGGGCTATTGAGGGCAGGCCCGGTCCGGCTATCCGTACGTCTATAATGGCATCAACAAAACAATAACTTCATTCATTAAGGCATAACGCTGCGTGGCTGGTGATTATTTCGCTTTATTGTGAAGCAGCCGGTGTTGGTACAAGAAACGCTTTAGTTAATGCGAGTGTAATGGCTTGTGCTTTTTTGTGTTGGTTTTACTTTTTTCTGGAGTATCTTTAGCTTCTGGTTTATACATATTGTGCGTGTAACGATGTCTCTTTGAATTTGTAGTACTTTGAAATGTTACAGAATATGCGTACAAGGCAGAAGTGGCACACCAAAGTTTCGACAGCTATGTTGTACATAAGACCTACATGGTAGAAAGCACTATGATTAACATCTACCAACCATATTTACAGACTGAGCTGTAAGTATATCTTAACTAGATTAGAAAGTAAATATATTATTATTTGCCTAACCCAGCATCTAATGTTCGAGACCGATCAGTCTACCTCAAGCATAAGCGCCAACTTATCTCTCTCTTCTTTCTGCTTACCGATTTTGCCCACATTTTTACGAGCTATGGTTTTAGGTCCTACGTAACAGGCGACAGTGAGCCTATTACCATCTATTGGCCATAGTTCCAGATTATCTGCTGCTACTAAAAACTTGACAGAAAAATCCAATCTCACATTGTTCGACCGACGGGAATCGAAACCATTCACTACCATTGTGTCACCGAAGCAGCCAAATAGAAGGGCAAACGTAATCTCACGAATATTGTAAGTTATCCTTAGTGTAGACTTCTAACTTTTGAACATTTATAAAGAGCGACAGAGCGGTGAGCTCAGCCGTCTGCAGTCAAAACTTTATAGCACTTCCACAAACAAGACTAACTTTACTAGCTGTACTTTAAAATATGACATTCGTATTCGATCACATTTCGAACACTTCGTGAATATGATTTGGTTTGCGATTTTATATTCATACAAATATTTCAGCCATGTGCTAACTGGAAATTTTATTTGCAACTATATTTTGTCCGTGGTTTCGCTGGCGCTATTCTTAACGAACAGTACTTCATTTCTGGATGAAAGGTACATCATGTCCTCTTCTGTATCCTTAACAACATGTATGCAAATCTTCATGATGATCGGTTTAGTTGTTAAGGCGTAAAAACTTAACAAACAATCAAACTCACATTCGCAATTATAATATTAGTTTGGATTTAATGATGACATAAACTTCATAACTTCAACACTAAGTTCAATCGCCAGTGCTCCGAGAATTGATTCGATACCCACACGGGACTAAAGTTTGTATGATTTACAAATGTGTGTTTTGAATCTGAGCTTTCTGTATCCGCTAAAATAGGTATTATTTTAAATCGCTTGCCATAGAGGGATTACTTCTAGACCGGAAGATGCAGTCTAAAAAACCTCTAAAGTGGTTCTTAGGTTTATTTTCCTCATGTAATAGTATCTTGAGATTCTATATAAGTTTTGCTTGGGACTTCTTCTTGGCCACAAAATTCAATTCCATTCCTAAAAAAACTGTTAACAGGTTCATTGCCAATGTCCAAAATATTCAAATCAAAAATTGTTACCCAGGATACAATTTCATATTTTTTTTTTTTTTTTTTTTTTTTATTTTACTCGTCAAAATGACCACACTCCACCTGATGGTAAGCAGTCGTGTGGTCTAAGAGCAGTGGCCTCCACATCGCCCCCACAGTAGCCGAGGCGATGTTGAGGTCTCTACTTTGACGGCCTGAGAAGATGCTTTTTCACGCCCCGCTTAAAGAACCCAGGATTGAAGGAAGAAGGAAAGCCATAGAGTGAAAGGAAGGGGAAGCGTGAAAAAAAAGAGGCGGCTATTCTCGCAGCAAAGTGGGGCAAGGCGCAGAGCAAGTTTTGTCATATAACTGTATGGTATGGCGATAGCCGATCCGACGGACGGAAGGACCCCCGTACCCTCCCGAAAGTGGTCGCCGGGACCCACCCTCCGGTCACCATCCGGCACGACGAGCCACCTCGAGATTATGCGCGGCATGATAAGGCAGCCAACCTAGTTGGTTAGACTCGGTTGGGCCCCTGGACTATACCGCGGGCGGCCAGCAGAGCACCGTTTCTACGGCTCTCCCTGGCCGCCGGGTCGACTCGCGCCACCCACACAATGACTCAACGGATACTCTGCAGGTCCCTCATAAGCTGCGAGAATCGTCACCTCATGCTTAGGCCTCCGGCGCTCTCATTCACCGAACGAAACACAGCAGTGAAACACTGTTGTTTCACGTCGATTTTCTGTGAGAGGGTAGTACTTCCCCGGTCGAGCCGGCCCATTCCTGCTGTAACCAGCTTGGCTCTACTACCTTAAAGTTAAGTTAAGTTTGTGTGTTTATGTACTTTTTAGTGTTTTAATATATTTTAGGTTAGATAGATTTTGTTCCCCTACCCCCTTCTAATTAATAATACCCGCGCGGAGTTAGCGTCACCATTTTAAAATAACCGTCTGATTCCGCGCGATAACCGTCTGACTCCGCGCGGAGTTTTCGGCAATGAACTTGCTAAACCGATAACAGGTCTAACAAAAAAATAGTGAGACTCTCTCAACTGAACCTCATACAAAATTGTCACCATTCATATCCCATATTCCAACAGTTACACATGTAAATATACCGCATTCATCGCATGAATCAGAAGAATGAAAAAATTGAATATATAAATAATAAATTCACCGCAATATTTTACACGGGGGCGTTGGGTGAATAAATCAATGTGGTGAATGAAACAGGCCCGAGTGTGGCCCTGCGCTAATGACGGTTTAAAATGTAAATAATGACACACCTTTTTGATGTTGTACCTGCATTCATGCCGGTTTATACCAAAGGGTTAAGCAGAGCATTAATATGCTCAGTTTTCACCAACTACGTTAAAGTCTTACGTTATGTGCTTGCATGGTAGAGCGGTAGTGAATGCGACTACTGAGCTTAACACCTTGGGTTCAAATCCCGTGTCGGGCCAACGAAAAGTTATAGGGTTTTTCTGCCAAGAACGTTAAACTAACTAAAACTTCGAGACAAATTTTAGTTTTAGACGTAGAGACATGAATAGCTCAGTTGACAGAGCGACAACATTGTTTGTCAAGATCGCAGATTCAGGTCCTGCTTCATAGATTGTCTTCTTCCTCTATTATAATTTATACTCTACCTTAGCATGGGAAATACTAACCAAATAAATCCAAAATTCATAGTTTAATAATGCACGGATGGCGTAGTGGTTTAAGTGGTCGCCTCGCCACTGCCACTTTGCCGAGTGTAGTGAGTTCGATTCCCACACGGGACAAAAATTTGTGTGATCCACAAATGGTTGTTCCGAGTCTGGAAGTTCTCTGTGTCCGTTATTTGTAAAGTTCCCCGGGATACAGGAATTATTTCTAGTCCGGGAGATGTCTTAAAAACTAATTCTTCGCGGATATTAGCATGTGAATCTATATGTACATAATATATCAGGTACTACCAGGTATGGTAGCCTCGATGGCGTAGTGGTTACTGTAACCGACTGCCACATCTGAGGTCGCGGGTTCGATTCCCGCACAAGTCAAACATTTATGTCCATGACATGGATGTTTGTCTTGATCTGGGTGTTTCGATGTAAAATATGTATGTATTTACAAAAACAAAGTATAGGTATATGTATGTTTATCCATTGTCTAGTACCCATAGTACAAGCTCTGCTTAGTTTGGGCTAGATGATGTCGTGTGTATGTGATAGAATATTATTATTATTATATTATACTTTCTTTCTTTCATATACCTAAAATAAAAAGCTATCGACGTATTTCTGATCTAAAAGTTCTAAGTGCTACTTTGCGACCTAAATAAAGAATCACAAAATTTACTATGCTAATACATTTCACAAATATAGATTTTTTCCATAATGAAATATTGATATAGTCATATTTTAATTAGAGCCTCACTAATTGTCGCTTTGTATGCAGCATAACAGACCACGTGGTCTGCGCAATTGTGTAGCGTATTGTAATTAGCTAGTTCGATAATTATTATTGGACAAATATGATACAATAATTATTGTTGAATGTATGTTAATTTTCATCTGGATATCAAATCTGTTATTCTAGTTTTGAATAACACTAATTGTTACACATGACTACGGGGTGTCAAAATGCGTATGGATGGATTTATAATTATAAACTTATAAATATATGATTTGTAGCTAGATAATTGTCAAAAGGCGCTGATAGCCAGTTGCACTCGCTGATCGGTAAACGATTAGCGAGGTTAAGCAACGTTGGGTGCGGTCAGTCTATAGATGGGTGACCGCTTAGTGGTATTTCAACTGAGCGTCTTCGTGCTTCGGAGGGCACGTAAAAAGTCGGTCCCGATTGTTGTCAAATTGACAGCAGTCGTTAAGCCATGTCAGAGACCTACAGGCGGCTTGAACAACTCTTGAGAATAGGTTGGCCACTAACCACACGAAAAGAAGAAGAAGAAAGAAAGACGAATTGTCAAATTAATTGAAATGAATTAATTAAACTACTTCATAACTATGAATACTTAACATCTACCAGTAAAATATACAAAGATATAAAAATACTACTTGTTAAACAATTATACACGACTTACAAAACACGTTTTTTTTATTGCCATTGGTGTCAAAAGCGATAGCCTAGTGGGAAACCGTTGGACTGCCACGCAGAGGTCTCGAGTTCGAACCCAAGGCGCGCATCTCTGACTTTTCGAAGTTATATGCGTATTAAATATTGATTATCGCTTGCTTTATCGGTGAAGGAAAACATCGTGAGGAAACCTGCATGTCTGAGAGTTCTCCATAATGTTCTCGAAGATATGTGAAGTCTGCCAACCCGCACCAGGCCAGCGTGGTGGACTATGGCCTAACCCTTCTCATAGTGAGAAGAGGCCCGTGCCCAGCAGTGGGACAGTTTAATACAGGGCTGATATTATTATTATTATTGGTGTCAGACGAGCAAGTGGCCCACCTGATGGAAACTGGTGACCGCTGCTCATGGACTTCAGCAATGTCAGGACACAGCAAAGCCGCTGCCTACCGTAAAAGAAGAACTCTCTTTAAACCTCTTTTGAAGAAGGACATATCATAGCGCTCGGGAAACACCGAAGCAGGCAGTTCATTTCAGAGCTTGCACGTACGTGAGAGAAATGATCGCTATATATATAAATCATATATCGCATATTGATAAATCATCACAAAAACTATACATTTACAACTAGAATTCAATACAAAATCACACACATACACACGACGACACAAACTACAACTACCAACACCCAGAACTGACTATGGAAAAAAGAACATATCATACGAAGGAGCACATCTGTACAACAAAGTACCAGATAAAACTAGAAACACTAAAACCCTACGATTGTAAAAAAACGTTTACTAGATTATGTCACAAACCATTATTAATTTAACATCTCTTACCTAAACGTAACTCAGACTGTATTTTATAGAACACACTTAAATTATACAGAATCTCAATATAAGTGAATTGTTCTTTTAGACAATAACTTTAACCCAACATTTTATCGAAATCAGTTTGGTGGTTTTGCCAAAAACGCTGAGTTGGTTTTTATTCCTAATACTGGCTAATAGCTATCTATAAAATGTATTTGGGTGTATTGTACCACTGCCTCCCTCGTCCGAAGTTACATGACATGCAACTTATAACACAGTCTAATTTTTATAAAGCAGCTTTCTTTTCTTGTAATATAAACTGTGCAAATAGAACTCCAATCTATTCAAATAAACGTAAAATGTGAAGTTCATTGAATAAGCACATACGTTACATAAATTACATTAAACAATTACGTTTGGCGAGTTTAAAACATGTAATAAATCTAAAGGAAACAAAGACTTGAAAAAGATCTTCATAGAGTTAAACACCGTTACTAAAATCAATTTTAGAAAACTGGCTAAGCTCTGATTGCCCTGTCTTGTAACAAAATCGGTTCAAAATAAAGTTCTGTTTCTCAGTGTAATAAATATCGCAAATGGTATTCTCTAAATTAAAATAAACGGCGATAGTGAACATAAATTATATTTTCACATTATCTATACTAATATTATAAAGCTGAAGAGTTTGTTTGTTTGGTTGAATGCGCTAATCTCAGGAACTACTGGTTCGAATTGAAAAATTCTTTTAGTGTTGGTTATTCTATTTTTCGAGGAAGGCTATAGGCTATATAACATCACGCTACGATCCACGGGGGCGGTGCAGTAACGATAAACGCGGGTGAAACCGCGGGAACATCTAGTACATTATATTATTATATCACTAGATAGGAACTCACTTACACAGTTTCTATTACAAGAATAGGCTTTCAGAAAACGTAACACTGAGACAAAATTACTTTCGCATTTATAACATACTAGATTTTGCCCGCGGCTTCGCTCGCCCGGAAACAGTACCTTTTCTGGACAAAAGGAACCCTATGCCCTGGTCTGTGCCCCTGACAACATGCGAAATTTAATGATGATCAGTCGAGTAATTCACGCATAAAAGCGTAACAAGCCAACAAACAAACTCACATACTCGCATCTATAATATTCGTAAGGATATATGAATAGAAAGACATAGGTGTTTTTTTTTTAATCTTTATTTTAAATAAGGCGTGTTTATCCACAAGGATACGCCAACCCCATCGTACCTTATCGTACACAACACAACATTATCGTAATATTTACCAGATAAGGGAATTATGGACGACTAATGCGGCAGACTTCAACCAAAGCACAAAACAGCATTGCAATTTCTGACTTTGGATTCGCCAAAATACTTTGGCTAAGCCCAACATCCACAATATTTAATTTGAATTTTCTGATCAATAATTCCATTTCATTCCTGTTCCTGACACAATCATAAGTGTTAAAATTAATTTTAAAACCACAGAAGAAGTATATAATAACTTCATTAAAGTCATTAACCTCTTTAGAAATAAGTAATTAGTCACAAGTTTCTATTTAAACATAAATTTAGAACTGTTGAATACTTTATTTCATCGCACATACGTATAAGAGAGCAGTTAAACAAATTAAAGGCTTGCTTAAATACAGTCTGTGGAATCAGTTTAGAATTTAACTTCTAGACGGAATATATTTTCACACAGTAAATTTACTTAAGCTTTTAGAGGTTCGAACTTTTTATCTAAGGTGAATACTATATGATCTATACATGCGCAGCGGTAGATATTACGATTGTTGTTCATGAGGTCTTGAGTTCGAATCCCTGATCAGGCAAAGTGTTTTGAGTTTGGCAGACTCGATGGCGTAGTGGTTAGTGTAACCGACTGCCACGCCTGAGGTCGCGGGTTCGATTCCAGCACAAGTCAAACATTTGTGTGCATGAACATGGATGTTTGTCTTGGTCTGGGTGTTTCTATGTATAATAAAAAAGGCATTTACAAAAAAAAAGGATATAATTGTGTATGTTTATCCATTGTCTAGTACCCATAGTACAAGCTCTGCAAGTTTGGGCTAAATGGTGTTATGTGTATGTGATAGAATATTATTATATTATATTATATAGTTTGCCTGTAAAAAATTCTTAGAAGCAGAAGGGAATCTGGAACTATGACCGGCAGAAGGCAAAAAAAATACTCGTAATTCATATAGGTTACAAAGTAACACTTCTGAACGTCAAGATTACACAATTAAACTTACTAAACTACAATATGAATATACATTTACATTTACCTGTTGCCACGTGAAAAAGCTAAAAGACTTGCTCCTATTACGTAGGATCGAAAACCATATTTGACGAAATATTGGTGTTATATAACTACCCTTTCGAGGACCTAGGCGTGGGCGTACATAATATATGTTATAACAAATGTTCTACTACGACTCGATCCAAATAAGTCTTTTTTATCTCACCAAAACTTCACAATGCAATGTACAGCACAATGTAAAGAACAATGGCGAAATCTTAGCTAACGTAAATTTGAGCGTCTAAAAGTGAATTACTTAGGAAAGAAATTCCATAATTGTCTACGTTTTTTTAAAGTATCACATTAACTAGTTAGGGCCGGATAAAAAAAACATTATAAATGAAAAGTTATTTGATTTCTCCGTTAAATTCATATTAAACATGTTATTAAAAGTTATCTGCAGACATAACCTACAAAAGTTCATGACTGAATATCTATTATCCTCGGCCTTCTCGAACAAAAATTTTTGCACAAACTAATTCAGAAGATGACGCTGTGTTAAACCATATATTATTCATTTCAAGACGCAGGAATTTAATCTCAGCTAAAACAATGTATGGGTTTCTGCTATTGTTCTTTGTTTGTTTGTTTGTTTGTTACGCTTTCACGCCTTAACTACTCGACCGATCATTATGAAATTTTGCATACACGTTCTCATAGAACATAGGATTTTCAGAAAAAGGATTATTACTAATTTAACCTTATCTAACTTTCATTTACGCGAGCGAAGCAAAATATAGTAATATTATAAATTCGCATGTAAGTTTGTTTGTACGGTTTCACGCCTTAACTACCTACACGACCAATCATCATGAAATTCGCTTACCTTCCAGAAAAAGAACCGTTCCCGAGGCATAGAAAATTGACATAACCTTACCTTATCATAACACTAGATTTTTCCCGCGGCTTCACTCGCGTAAATGTAAGTTAGGTTAGATTAGTAACAGTTATTTTTTTGGACGAATGGTATTCAATGACCTTTTCTGTTCCCCTGACAACGTGAATGCGAAATTTCATGATCGAATAGTTCAGGCGTGAAAGCGTAATAATCAAACAAACTCACATTCGCATTCATAATATTAGGCTTCAGACGAGCGAAGCCGCGAGCAAAATCTAGTCTTTAATAATTTCCACGCATAGTTCCTCGCTATAAAGTCCTCACACATGTACGATAATACTATACCTACATGCTCTGCCTACCCCCCAAAGCTACATGTTCATATCACAACCTCGCCGCAATATTCGGGCCACTTTCAACGGGAATGATTAACGACCTCCACGCTCGCGAGAGTTACAAAGACCGCTATTTCATTTGAGAAGAAATCTTATTAATATCGTGAATGCTGTTTCTGTGGGTGGTGAGATGGTGTGAGTTACCAGTTATATCGGTTTAAGTTCGATCGCCAAGAAACAAAGATGATATCCTAATTAATATTAAAAATGTATGTGTGTTTGTGGCACTTTCACGCCTGAAATACTTGGCCAATCATCATGACATTCCGCATACACGATGTCAGGGATAGAGAAAACCACATTTCATCCAGAAAAATAGTACTGTTCCCACGGGATTGAAAATTATTGACAAAATCTTAATAATTGCGGACGGACCCGCGGGCAATATCTAGTGATCAATAATTTATTACCTATTGTGTACAGTGATGAAGGCTTAAAAGTATGCGTAGGTATCTACCAATTATTATAATACACTGATGGCTAAAGCCGTAGACCTTGCCAACCACAACGCTGCCGACGTAACGTGTGGGGGCCCTCGATTATATTGTATGCATGGGTCTAAATTCACAATAGCTTTGCCACCAGTAAGCTTATTGCGACTCAAGTGGGTGTAGGTTTAGCACAACCCTACTCCCGACTACTGGTTTCCTGCGTAGAAACGGACTTACCAATTGGTTGTGATGATCAATTCGTAGTGGTTTTATAGAAAACTACACTTAATATTAGCAGAATGCAGTTGCAGCTGCAGTTGTTATAGAAAATATTGCACAATCCCGCATTCGAATATAATCTAGTCATTACTGAATAAGCGAATAGCAGTCGATATTCGAATGCGAGTCGTAGTTGCCGATGACTACCGAAAACAACGTGCAACTTACAAGGGCTGTGACTAAATGTACTCATACGCATTTCTGCTATTTATCGTATTTTATTAAGTAATTAGTCGTATTTCGAAAATTCTTGTGAATAAATGCAATTTATTCAAATAATCTGTCAATTACTCGAAGTTATACCAATAGTAATCCTGACCTTTCTTATATTATAATTTGATTAAGAGAATATTAATTAACTTTATGTTTATATATGTATATTATTTGGTTGACCACTTTTATAAGCATCCAGACCGATGCGCAATGCATTGAGACATAAAACGGGAAAAACACTTTCAATCTAGCAAATACGCAAACGTTGTTTATATGTTAGTATTAGTAAAATAACGCAAGTCTAGTGGATTTTATGAACTGTCCTATATCTAACTTACAAATCCTTAGTTGGAATGACCCCTTATACCACAGCACCACGCAGTTACCACTGTTTCCAATCTTCAAGTTCCTGCCCAATACATACAATATAATTTCCAGTATACGATCGCAGTGTAAGCTCTAGAAGTTTCGTAGCTCCACACACGGAGTAAGTGCCTGAACTTACCAACTTTGTATATAATGGAATAAGATAATTTAATGCCGGCCCACTAACCTCTGATGCCGGTATTATGTAGAGCTCTGTATCTTCACGGGCATGTGCCCGCGAGGGGGCTTCTATCTAATTAAGCTTCGCACTCGGCGTACTGGCAATAAGCAGCGGTTTCGCATGGTATATATACCTTGTATAATTAGAAATTATGTTTTGCAATCAGTTAATATTTTATAGTTACGTGTGATATGCGATTACCGATTAAATGTTCAAATGAATCGAATATTTTAAGCAGCGATAGCCTGTCGATGAAGCATCGATTTTACGATCAAGAGAGTTCGAATTCCACCCATTAAACTTCCGACTTGAAACCACTTCTAACACTTGTTAGGTTACCTAAAGGGTTAATAAGAATACTAATACTATAATAATAATTTGATACCTAAATTTACTCATACCTTTCACAAAAATGCTTATGTAAAATTTTAATTTTAATTTATTTCGTTATTCGATACGTTTAATTGTTGCTCCATTAATAAAATAGGTGAATCAACAAGGTTGTATTACAAGGTTGAATATCAACTTGAACCCTGGTGTAGAAAGTTAAAAAAAAATATAACCGACACGACCGCTGACCATAATTGTTGATCGAAGCTGGGCATGATAAAAAAATAATAATATATTTAATAATAATCATACTTTTTATAACATAATGGGCGACGAGTTTGTGAGCATTTTTGAAATTTTGTGAGAAAGGTGTAAGGTCGGTTTTGTCTTGTTTTTTTTTTCATTATTGTAAATATATTTTTATATCCTCATGTTTAGTTAGTATTATTTGGCCTGTAGTCGTTCTAAATAAACTTAAACACAAACATATATAATAATAATAATTCGTTTGATCAATTCCGTCCGTAACTTGTAATAAAAACTATTTAATATTTATATTACTTCCATCCAGACATTTTTGACATTGCTGCTAAGAATTTATCTCATAACCGCGTTTCAAACTCGTTTATTTCTTTTTCGTTCGGTAACGTGTAATTTACGCATTCTTCTTTTGTTTTGCGAACGATTTTTACGTTTTTAATACAAGATTGTTCAGTAATAACAACTGTAAATAAGCGCCAAAAGATGCAATTGCTATCACGCTATTTGAATTAAAAAGTGGGTCTAAAGTGGAGAATAATCTAAAAACATAAAGCGATGCACTTGGTTGTGGTCTTAAAGTAAACTATATTTCGCTGGCTCACTATTACAAGGTTCTATGTTATTTTTTTTTTACTTTGGGGAAATGAGGTTTAAAATTTGCATATCAGTAAAAATAACTTAAAAAGTAACTTAAAACTATTTGCGATTTAATATTGTAAGGTAGTAAGTGCTTCCATCTATTACTATATTAGTCTAAACAAAAAGAAATGACATATAGAAGCATGCAAAATTCATAACTCATTTTTTTCAAAAATGTAACATAGAACCTTGTAATATTGGACCAGCGATTTGTTAGAATGAGACTAAGAGAACTAAGAGACTAAGAGACTATAAATGCTTAAAAATGGAGTATAAATATAGCTACCATAAGTAAAACCCAAAAAAGAAAATTTATAAAAAGCTGCAGAAATTAATAGGAAAGAGAGAATGTAGAAAAAATGTTAGTCACACCTAGGGATGACCTCAACACGGATGACTAAAAAATAACCCTTTACAGAACGTACTATCTTACAGACGAAGATATTATATTATAATTACACGTTACTGAATTAAAAAAGCCACGGCACTTCTTACTTCGTTCATGTAGCTATTGTGAATGGATCTAAATAAATAAAGCTTACAATTACACTAATAGTCCGACAGCATATGCTGGTATTCTCTTTACTAGCTCTACGACTAATCCTAAAACACATTTGGCGATTTTATCGATCTCTAGAGAAGGCCAATCTTGGCAAGCGATCCGGATAAATCTGAAAGCTTCCGTTTTATCCGGACGATAGTGCGAACGAATCAGGCTGAAACGCAGGCATAAATCCAGATCTCTCGAGGCTCGCCCGCCGGCGTGTGACTAATTGCATCAGAGATTCTACATCATTCACTTGAGAACGCACGCTTGCCGAACTTCTGTTTAAAACAATGTGGATTTCAGTGTTGTATGCAAGAGAGGAGTTTTAGGAAAATAATCTATTAATCTGGCTTAGAATACCAGACATAATCAATCAGACATCAGAAATATTACCTATGAGATGTTACAATTAATGAATATGTCCATCCATCCGTCCATGTCCTAACAATAAGCTCAAGCTCAAAACAATAATATTTTAACTAAATTATTACCTTAATTATAATAAGTACTTTAATTAATTAAGTACTTTAAAAAGACTCAACAATAACGAATTTAAAAAGTTGATTTCAAATGGTTGAATTTGATGGACTACAATGATGTTGAGAATCTATTAGCGTTTATAACTTAACATTGGTGTACTATTAATTGGTGGGCTGCCAAAATTCCGATCCCAAGACACTGTCGTAGGGCCAATCATCGCACACACACTCGCACACACACACTCACATACACACACACACACACATACTCACACACACATACATACACACACACACACACACATACACACACATACACACACACACACACATACACACACACACACATACACACATATACATAAGCAATCGCTTACCAGTGTAATAGTACTGAATTGAAGTGTAACTTAATTACTAAACCTTTTTATTGTTTTTATTTTTTGTGCAACTAGAAAAAATTCCTTTTATATTTATAAATGTGTTAATTTAATGACATAAAATAATTTGTAACTTTTAATAGGGGGAAGACACTGGCTCCTGCAAGACAGTTTTTACTAGTGCAGGGGTCAGAGAATTCTAAATTATTGTAGCTTAATTTGTGTCAATAAAGAATTATTATTATTATTATTAACAATAAATTAATATTCATAAATAATAAACATAATATATAAATTTTAAAATGTCCTATAAATTATATAATGTCAATATCTAAATGCCCTTTATTGATATACTAATATTATAAAGCTGAAGAGTTTGTTTGTTTGTTTAGTTGAACGCGCTAATCTCAGAAACTACTAGTTTGTATTACATTATTTTAGTATTGGATAGCCTATTTATCGAGGAAGGCTATAAGCTATATAACATAACGCTACGATCCACGGGGGCGGCGCAGTAACGATTAACGCGGGTGAAACCGCGGGAACATCTAGTAACATATATTACGCAGTCGTGGTTCTTGCACAATGAAACGCCGAGATATTTTTTACACAACCAGTATATATTTCAGCAGAGTAACGTTCTAACTGACAGTTGTAACGAGAATGAATATTTGTTAATCTCCTACCTTATTTATATATTTCTATCAATGTATCAAATGGAAAGTTAAATATCGATTAATTACATTTTAAGGTGTAAAATTAGTACAGTAACAAATAACAATGATAATTATTAATTATAGAAATAATCAAATGTAAATATGCAATTATAACATAACAATTAAAACAATATAATAGTCACAACCGTGTGCTACTATTGAGCACTTGATAACACATAATAAATGTTTTACTAATGTGTCTTTATACGTACGTGTCGTGAATATTACTTTCACATTGATAAACAAAATGTAAATATTAAAACGACTCAAAGTATCAAATAAACACCCCTTAACTCTTTCCTGTAACACACTCGTTAAATAAATAGACCAGAACTCTTGACTCGGCTAATATTTACGTAATTTATACCGAAGTTCGAGACGTAATTTGAGTTTAAGCATCATTGATATTTTAATTCAATATTATAAAATGAAGGTTCGTTCAGATGAAAATGTATCGCGCGATTTCAAAACGCGCGGTTACATATTATATTGAACACTAGATGTACCCGCGGTTTCACCCGCGTTTATCGTTACTGCGCCGCTCCCGTGGGTCGTAGCGTGATTTTATATAGCCTATAGCCTTCCTCGATAAATAGGCTATCCAACACTAAAATAATTTTTCAAATCGAACCATTAGTTCCTGAGATTAGCGCGTTCAAATAAACAAACAAACAAACTCTTCAGCTTTATAATATTAGTATAGATATACATACAGCTATGGTAGCCTAGTGGCCAACCGTTGGACTGCCACGCAGAATTCTCGAGTTCGATCCCAAGTCGCGCATCTCTGACTCTTCAAAATTATGTACGTATTAAATAATCAATTATCGCTTGCTTTAACAGTGAAGTAAAACATCGTGAGGAAACATGCATGTAAAAGTTCTCAATAATGTTCTTGAAGATATGTGAAGTCTGCCAACCCGCACTGGGCCAGCGTGGTGGACTATGGCGTAACCCTTCTCACAGTGAGAAGAGGCCCGTGTCCAGCAGTGGGACAGATTAATACAGGGCTGATATCATCATATCATCACATAGGTACATATGTATATAGCGTGTTATCACCCGTGTAGCCGCATATATATGTAAGGAAAACATGCACACGCCACGCATGGCGTAATGGTTTTAGACACTGCCACCATGCCAAGTATTATAGGTTCACATTCCATACAAAATTTGCATATTTAATGAAAATCACTGACTCACCGAATTGTGATGAATGTGGTGTTTTTGACGATATGCAACACTTGTTAACGGAGTGTAAAAAGAACCATTTCCAAAGAGAGTTACTCATGAGACAGTACAATATAAATGTTTTAGATGTGGGTATCATGTAATGTGCTTTGTTTAAACCTGGTTCGGAACTAGCATTGGCCATATATAAAATGGTGGCAGCCGCTCATGAATAACTCCCTAAAATCGTTATGATTAATATGTATTTGTATTAATTTATATAATAAGTTACGATGGAATTGACATATCCGTTTGGATAAAAATTCCTAAAATCAATAAAGAATAAAATTAATTTAAAAAAAACCCATACAATTTATGCGATCCACAAATAGTTACTCCGAGTCTGAATGTTCCTTGTATATAAATGTTTTCACCCGCAATACAGTAATGTTTCGTAGTATTGACTTTTAAAACAAAATAAAACTCACATATTGTATTCGCCAACAAAATCGCGTTAAAACGCTCTTTGAAATACAAGTAACATTCCTTTTCATTTCAATTAAGTTCACTTTACCTTCGTATATACGTGTTCTGCTTTTATAAAATTAAACATATAAATACAATTGTCTTTAAATATTTGATATAATGTTGTAATCAAGTGAAAGTCGAAGAAATATTATTTATAAAATTAGACTTATCTAGTACGCCCATTTTAAATTTATTGATAATATTGTTACGTGCTGGGTTCGACTGGGAGAGATGGCACTGGGTGTAACAATATAACCAAAAAATTATAAATTCTTTTACTTTCTTTTCTTTTTCTTTCTTTTACTTTTTACCACTTTAAGATCCAAAGTCAAAGTCAAAACTCATTTATTTATTTAAGTCATAAAGTAAGACTAGAGTTATGAAGACTGAAGTTTCCGTAGACAAGCAACTGCTACACTTATGCGCGTTGACGCACGTCTGGTCTGGACGTAACCTTAGCCTAAGGCTGCTTTCAGAGTTCTACATTAATATCCGACGAAAGTATATATGTATGTATATCCATTGTCTAGTACCCATAGTACAAGCTCTGCTTAGTTTGGGTTAGATGGTGTTGTGTGTATGTGATAGAATATTATATTATTATTATTAAAGGTTTTTGCGTGAGGACGAAAAATCGTAAAATTATGAAAACCATTTTCAACGTTAGGGTCAGTTGAAATTCACTCATAGAGTCAAAATCGATCATTGTAGCAACAATTTATTTGGCTTTTATTTTATGTAAACAAAGTAATCAACACAGGTGAGTTTTGATGATATAATATTTACGCTAAAGCCGAATTAACAAAATATTTTCTTGTGCTGTCGGCGTAAGTGCTTTCAGTCAATATGTTCTTTTAGCATTCTATCATTGCCATACAAAGTATTCCCTACAGAGGATTAATTGATTGCCTGATTTCTCATAAAGGAAACACAGCATCACGTTAGTTTAACTCCGAATTATTAGGTAGAAGTGTTATACACCGATATTTCAATATACGCCTGTTTCCGATTTTACTTTATTGCAAGGTATTATTCGGTAGCGCAAATTGTATTGGATGCGATAGCTATGCATGAAGTCTTTAATTTGATTCCCGACTTGTGTAAATTTTCATTGAGATTTTCTGACAAGTAAATCTCAGTCAGCACAGGGTCTGAAACCGTGCTTAGTAAACAGCAAAAAACATAGCAACAAAACCTCTACCTAATCGTTCGAGTAAGTATATAGGCGTGAAACCATTTATTTATAAATAAATGGACAACATAACGTTATACACCAAATCGTTGTACAAGTTAAAACTTATATCTAACATTATTTGCATTATCATATAACAATATTACCAGACATAATATAAGATACATGTATATAAATTATTATTACATCTACTTACATGAGTGCAATAAAAGATTCGTAACACAGTAACTAACTAAACATCTATCATTTCACAAAAACTACGACACACATCCATACATCGCGAAGCAATAAATGTATGTATGCAAAAGTATTTTTGATGTTACTGGTTTAAATTCTCTTACATAACGTTATTTTTCCATCCCGTACCAAAGGCATACCCAACATCAAACATGAAGTAATGTAAATAATTCTAATGCTGTACTTAGTTACTAAACTACAATCCCACACTATCCCATCTAACTTTGTCCGTGTAAATCCCGGGTGTGAGGTGTGTCCCGCACCCCGGGGCCCGGGAATTACGCCCGAATCCCGTTGTTACGTGATACGCTGAATTCTTCCGTGAGTATAATGAAATCCGCAACAGTTCCGACGTTGAAAAAATGCTATGGAATGACGAGGCAAGTCCTTGAAATAGCAAGAGTCAAGGATTCTACAGATAATGTACTAAAGTGGTACAGATAAATAAAATGTGCGGCCAGTATTTAGTATATAGGTAGAACTTACGTATGTATTATAACTACAGCACAGTTTTATGTAGGTATAATATTTTTTTCATAACAATATTTTTTATGATGTTTTAAGGCGTTTGTCGTCAATTATAAAGTCTCAGTTTTAACTTCTCAATCGGGAAAACTGTTGTTGTGTTTTTTGGATACGCTACACCTCTGCGGCATAAACATACATCAGTTTAAATTCAAAGGTTTATTGATAATTTCCCAGATAGATTACCGAAACTTATTTATATTATTTTTACTTGACATTTGGTGATGAATTCGCGTCTCACGCATCTTACTTTTATAACTGCTGTCAGATTCTTTCGGTAAATATTAACAAACAGTAGTCTTAGGACTAGCAGATTAACGTCCAATAACCGTTGGTTCTGATTCAAATCGTCGATTTATTTAATATAATTATATTTCCAAAAGAATAAAATTCAAAAATGCAATCAGTATTTTACTACTCATTATATAAAACACATCTCATTTCTAAACAAAAGGCATCATTATAAATCACGCTTGTATTTCAAAACCGTTTCAGAACGAGTAACGCGAACACTTTAATTAGACGAGTGATATTACAAAATGGCGAACAGCTGTAATATCCGTAATGTATTAAGCTTGTAATTAATTCGTTTCGAGTAAACAATAGTGCTAATTTGTCAAGTGTGTCTGCCTTACATTATTATTAACGTGTAATGAACGCGAGCTGTTTCGTCATTTGTCATTTCCATCCTTAGAACGCGCGAAAATTAATTATATTTATTATCTGTGGTTTACAAGCGTCAGACAAAAATGGCGCGCATTCTTTTAAATTATTTATCCATTTCGGCCGCAACTGGCAAATTTGTTGAAAAACGAAAGAAATGTTAAATAATTTTCTGGGCTGGTGCAATCTTTATTAGATTCTGGTAAATAACATATTTTAATGACATATTTTAATAAAACAGAGATGACAGCGGCCTTTTAGATATAAGTACTAGTTGTCGCTCGCGTGAATTTTTAATATTCATAATATATTTATGAAAAAAGTTACCATATGTCCTTTTTTATACTTACCCCTGACGGGTCATATAGGCACTAATATAGGCGTGAAAGCTTAACAAACAAACAAACTTACACTCGCATTTATAATATTAGTTAGGATTACCTACAAGTTAATCCGATAAATAATAACATCAATTTAATGTACAACGAAACATAATATAATTATCGTCTCACAGTAAAAGCAAAATAAAAAGCACGAGACATTCAAGCAACGTTGATAAATATCGCCATTTTACTATTTAATCATGTTTATTTTTCACATTCTGTCTGTTTCACTTTATTGTCATTTTAAAGTGCTTTAAGCCAACAATGTCTAGTAAATTACATCCACTGAGGCCAATTACTTAGAGGCTATAGTCCTCATTTGTTATTCTAGGTTTCTTTTGTATTTCTAGTTTGTTTTAGAAATTAAACTTAGTTCGTTTGCTAGCTTAAGTGAGCATGTTCACGAATTTGAAATATAAATTACTTACTCATCTTCTTTGGGGATTTCGTGGCTACGATTTGGATATGTTTTATAGTATTTATTAGAATGAGTATATATTTTTACGGCGTCGTAATTTCTATCTTTTATATTTATCTTTGGTACTTTAGCATAAGTTTATGCCCGATCTTAAGGGCCTAGGTCCAATTCCTAGGTCGGATAGATGAAAATTTCCTCGCCCTCTTTGCCTCGACTTAAAATAGCTGAATTTAGATGTAATACACTTTCGCCTTCCCTATACATAAGAATGAGCTTATGTATGTGTGTAAATATTCTATTATTTCATTCATATATACATTCCTAAATTAGTTTTAGTAGTATTATATTTACTATACAGATAATGTATTATATAGGTGATCACAAGTCGACTACTGACTAAGCCTATCAGATTAAATCTCCACGAAGGAGAATATCAAACACGTCTTGCCGTAAACATGGCTGCTGAAAACCAATCGAAACGTCAGGAAAAGTGTAGTAAGCATGAAAATATTAAAATACAAAAGTAGTAATTTAAATATAATAATAATAGACCTGTATTAAATCTCCCACGGGCCTCTTCTCAGTGTGAGAAGGTTAAGGCCATAGTCCACCACGTTGGCCCAGTGCGGGTTGGCAGACTTCATATCTCTTCAAGAATAGGTCTCCCACTACGCTATCGCTACTATCACTGCTATTATAAAATAATGTCCCCCGACGCGTCTGTCCATCTATTCGCGATAAACTCAAAAACTACTGAACGGGATTTTATGCGGTTTTCACCAATAGACAGAGTGATTCATGAGGAAGATTTAGGTGTATAAATTGTTAAGGTTACCCGTGGGTAGTCGAGGCGGATCGCTAGTTATGATATAATTAAAATAAACTAATATAAATTGAATTTAAATCAATAACATTTGCGTAAACTTAAGACAATACTAAAATTATATGATTAATTTTAGTAGGTATTGTCTTACCTGCCAAAATATTTTGATTTTCGAAAAATAGCGGTTTAAAAAAGTAAACATGGGTAGTCTAATTTTTATTGATTGCAACATTATGCTATTGAGCACTACAAATGCAAACACAACGGTGTTTATGAACCCTTACGACGCCTATATAAACCGGTCCATACTTATACAAAGGAATAAATAAGGTATAGGGTTCCTCAAAAACATTACAGATGACAAGTCTAAAAAAACGACAGTACGGTTCAGGAATACGCCTTAAAAAGTCAAACTAAAGACCCTTGAACATACACACCAGTATCGACCTTCCCGTTCCGTTCCGGGGCCTTCATAAATAGCCGACTTCCGCACAATATGCACGAAAAAAACATAAATTTGTTCACCCCACTGAACTCCAAAAGTATAAGTCTGAAAAATTATGTTGTCTTCCACTGGAAACGAAGGGAGAGTATGCTGAGAGTTTATGTATCAACATAAGTCAAAATGGTTTTTTATTTTCTCAGATAATATCAAATCTAGCTGGACAAGATCTATCGACCAAAATGCGGGCTAAATTTTAAGCTGAATCATACTGCAAGATGCACAAACTAACATTCTCAAAATCACCACCTTTTTAAAAATATATCCTATTTACAGACGCAGCTTAGTTATAGTCATGGTTAGGGCATATCAGGATTCTTGTTTCAATCTGTCGTGACACAGTACCTGCATCCACTAGCTGTCACTGCCTAGTTGGCGTTGACGGAGTGATTGCGAGTACTGTGCATGAGGCCTTCATGTTCACTGTAAGGATTCTGGAGGACATCATTATTTATTACTAGCTTTTGTTTTAAGCTTCAGTCGCGTTTATACCTCGGGCACAGTACTTTTTTCTGGGCTAAAGTTACCCGTTCTCTTTTTGTTTACCCCTGACAATGCGTTTCATGGTGATCGGTCGAGTAGTTAAGGCATGTAAACAAATAAACTCACATTCGCCATTATAATGTTAGTAAGGATTAAGAGATCTCACTTTCCAGGGTGAGCCAGCACATTGGGATTGTCACCAAAAAAGAGTGGAGACTTATAACTGATAACCGGTTATGTTATCTATGTTATCGCTACTAACCGGGATAACGGCTAACTATTAGATAGGCTAGGGCTTGCTGCATTCTGAAACTTTTGACATCTCATTGCATCTTTGTCCACTCCACAACGCTTTTTATTATGTATCATAATCCTCATTTAGCTATTCAAAGACACAGTGCAGCCATTGCATTTCTACCTATATTTTTAGTTTTGCTAAATTCAAAGCACCAGAAAAAACCGAAATATCCAAACAAACCATTCACCAAATAACAACCGTAACTTCACTAACGTCTAAACAAACCTTAATTCCGATAAAAACCGTAAATGTAAAATAAACCGAAAACATTTTAAGGATCTTACATATTGCACAAAGGTGCTCATTCCTTCACGGAGAGAATCGCACAACTTTTTTGTTACAAATGAATACCTTTCTCAGCGGCGCGTGACTCGCATGAACCGTCCAAATACGGCATTGTAGTACCTCTGGCAATGTGTAGTTGGGCCCTTAGCAGTGTATTGTATGAAATGGTAATACTATACATGGGAATTTCACCTTTGTGGTAATGGAATAGTGAATAGTTTTGCGTGGTATGTTTGTTGGAAGGCGAATAGAAAATGGCGTAATGCAAAGGCATTCGTTTGTTATTAGTTCGATTGTGTCGAGTTGTTTAAGGTATTTGGTTAATAATTAGCTTATTTTGAAGAAAATTGTGCTTTATTAGAATTTGACATAATATAAAGCAGGCAGGCTCGTTCGAGTTGTGGATAAAAGCGCGAAGGCTTGTGTATTTGTCTCGGATTCTATTTTCACTTAGTCCTAATGGTTAATAATAATAATTTTTATTTTCAGAATTACATTCCATAGTAGTTTAATAACAGTTGGACTTACATCTAGTGTTAGTAGTACATACATCTAATACCTGACCGGATCAGACTGTCCGACCCAAAGAAGCCATCTACTTGACTGCGTGCAGTCGTATCCAGCGTTCCAGGATCGGAGAGTCCCACCGGTCAGTCAGCGTTTTCAGGTTGGGGCTGACGCGTACGCGGCGCAGCAATGAGGTACATCGTTTGCGCATGATGGCAGAAAAGCTATCGACGTTTGCATCTGCAAACAATGGCTACCATCTACCAGGAACAATTTACATACATATATTATCTCACACCTATTATACCCATATTTTACCAGCTAAGGTAATACGTAATAAACAGGACGAGTATGTTGTTGTTTACTGAACACATCAAACTGTGCGCTGCTACGGACAATTTCTTAAAAGAAGCCTCCAATAACATTTTACTTGACCCAAACATCAAACCAGAGTCCTCATACACACTAACGTTCTCTAACACTGTGCGACAAAGCACCCTTAAGTACAGCACAATATATTCGACCTTCGATAAAGAACGGTCTGGACTGGCTCAAGGCCCTGAATTATTTATACAGCGGGGAACTTCGTTGAACGATGATCCGAAGCGAAGCGTGATCATTATAATGGTGAAAAATGATGAACCGATCCTGGCCCTATTATTTTCTTTTGGACTTCATCTTTGATAAAGGACTGCATCGTTTAATACTCAGAGAGATATTCTGGTGGAGTTTTATCAGAAAAGTTATTATGAAAGCAACAGACTTGTTTTGTTATATACAATATAACTGTTATTAACGCGACCATGCTCAATGTTTACCTTTTGATGCTTGACGTTTCGATCAGGTTATACCGGCCACAGTCAAAAGCTGACTGATTTGGCGACGCCATGTCTTCGACACTGGCAGAAGTACATTGCGTGCAGCGCTAAATTTTAAAAGCTATTATTGTTTTTTTTATTTGGTCACGAGTAAAGATATGGGTGGGCTGTCATCAAATGATGATAATTTGCTTTGGATTTGTGGTCAAGTGCCTAGATAATATATTCTGTTCGTTTCTTTGCCTGCATTAATCCTATAGGAATACATATTGAGTGGTAGAGCCTAGCTGATTTCAGCATGAATGGGCCGGCTCGACCGGGGAAGGACTACCCTCTTACAGAATATCGACGTGAAATAGCAGTATTCCTACTGTTGTGTTTCTTTCGGTGAGTAAGAGTACCGGAGGCCCAATCACCCCCTTACCCTCTTCCCGCTCCTTCTCTGTCCCACTTCCTTTCCTAAAGGGTCGGCAACGCGCTAGTGATGCCTCTGGCGTTGCGGGCGTCCATAGGCTACGGTGACCACTTATCATCAGGTGGGCCGTATGCTTGTTTGCCACCTAAGTTGTAAAAAAAAAAGAAAAAAATTCTATATGCTAATCCAAGACCATGTCTTGGATTTTTAGAGATTCTACTTCAGATTGTCTTAAGTAATCTACTAATGTCTATGTGTTTTGTCTTGTGCGTGTGTGTGTGTGTGTTTGTGTGTGTGTGTGTATAGAGGAGGGAATAGAAAAAACGTTTCATAAACACGGTTTATTTGCGCCTAACATGTCGCTACATTGCTTCGCGGGCGCAGCCGCGTGTTGTGTCACCTTACTTCACTAAAATATCAAATCAGCAAATAATGTGTCCCTACAGATTTACGATGTCCAGGTCTAGATCTTTACCAAGTTATTTCGGTCAACAGTTTAATTCGTATTCGGACCCAGACTCATCAGACAATTATTGACGCATGATTAACAGCAACACGCGGTCAGTTAAACAACTACATCATCCATGCAGTCAATATTTACAATATAAAAAGAAGTTATTTCTTAAGATTGCGCCGAGCGAAATGTGCCAAAACAGGCGGTCACAGTTAAGTGAATAAAATCAACACTTTTTGTTTAATACAAAATATAAGAAATATACATTTACCATAACAATGAATGTGTTTACAATTACTCCGTGTAAAAAACTTAAATTAATTAATACTTTCGCCTACAAAATTACGTAAATTTGCACGAAAAATGCAAAAACGTAAGCTCCTGTCACGTGATTTTTAGACTATAACAGTAGAAATCTATCCTATTTTACAGCTTAAACGAAGCATAAATAGTTATATTAACATTTGTCCGTCCCAAATATTTAAGTTATTTATTGACAATACAGATACATATTTATCAAAAGGGCACTTCAAATTCTCCATACAATTTTACTATGGCGGCCGCGCGCCGATTTGAATATGCGCCGCACAAGCTCTGTCATTATCTGTCTTACGCTCGGCGCAATCTTAACATAGCACTTTAAACGCTTATCTACAACAATATTCACATGACTAGCTACACCTTTTAAAACCGAAGCACGAACGCTCACTTACTACAAAACGTTCGCGCTCTCCCATTTTGTACACCAGAAAATACATTTAGTTTTCATACCGCAGGAAAATCAATGAGTAAAGGCAACCGTCATAACAGGTTACGAGTGCAAGCTCACGGGTGAGTCGTATCGAAGGCGGCAGGTGCTGCGGTCCAGCGCTTTCTCAAGCCACATCGACTTATGCACCTAGAGTACAGGCAGCTACATAAAAAAAGAAAGTTAGTTGAAATTAAATTACTTTATACGGATTTTGACGCATTATTTTTCAAAACATTATCCTATCTTATCTTATCTTGGGGCCAGTCAGTGCAGATCGGCGACACTTCGACCTAGTGGGATCTTTTGTGTCGACACTCTCCCAATAACGACTTCTATAGATGTTCATGGCAGCCGGGACCGACGGCTTAACGTACTTTCCGAGGCACGGAGCAGGCGATAATTGTCAATCAATACGCACATAATTTCGAAAAGTCATGTAACTTCCGAAAGTCAGAGGTGCGCGACGTGGGTTCGAACCCAAGACCCTCTGCATTGCAGTCTGTTGGTCTCCCCACTGAGCTATCGCTGCTCAAACATTATACTAACTAATACTATAAATGCGAATGTGAGTTTGTTTGTTTGTACCGTGGCTGCTGAAAAGCAACGAGACGTTGGGGAAAGTGTAAACTTTAGTCTCAATAGTTTTAGTAATTTAAATAGTAATAATAATAATGTTTATTTCACTACAGTATAACACTTGTACATAATTATTATATATTTACGAGTACACAGACATAATGACATAATAAATTAAATAAAATTGTATTAATGACACACATTAAGTGGTGACTGGCCCCTTTGCTAAGTTGTTATTAAACAACTTGTATTAAAGAGGCCAGGCCCGTAACCCTATCTAATACGTACTATATGTGATACAATTTTAAGAAAATGGATATCATAGTAAAATTTGTGTAACATAACTTACATAATAAAGTAAAATTTTAGAGATGGATATATTATAAACTTGCTTAATAAAAAGGTGTATGTGCGCACGCGCGAACAAGCACACGCGTTTGTGTGGGTGCTTCACTTCTGGTGCAAAACTTCTGGATGAAAGACATCCTATGTCCTTTTGTGTACCCCTAACAATGTGTATGCGAAATTTCGTGATGATCGGTCGAGTAGTTAAGGCGTGAAAGCGTAACAAACAAAACCAGTCACATTCGCATGTGTCAAATTAAATTAGTATATTGAATAATCCTTCTTGATATTCTGTATTGTTTAAAATGTGGTTCAATGAAGCACCTCATCACTAATACTGCTTTAAAAAAATATTAGATTATTTTTTAAAGAAAGCAGGATATCAAAATTGTATGTGTGTATTAACTTGTTGCTATCTGTACTATGTAAATATATACGTATAATCTATAACTTTCTAAGAAATAGTCAAAATCTTCGTGTAGTAGTAATGTATGACCACATTTGACGGTCGTAAAATATGGGTGACAATCGCAAATCTACGTGTATACATATGTAACTTTTGGATGTTCAGTTGAAATTCATTTTAACTTCTATACTAATATTATAAAGAGGAAAAAAACGTATTTTATTTGTTTGTTTATAAAACTGCTCAACCGACCTTAAAATTGTTTTCGCCATCAGTAATCTATATTATCACCGGGTAACATAGAGTATATTTTATTTTTAAAAAGAACTGTTAAGCTAACTACTTTTACGCGAGCTAAGCCGCGGGCAAAAGCTAGTATGTAAATAAAACGCTATAATACTTTGACCGACTCTAGATTTGAACCTACGTGGATAAAATCTGCTCATTCGCAAATATAAGCAAAGTTACGCCACGGGATCATCAAAGTAATCCTAAGATAAAATCCAGGCTTTCCAATTCGAATCCTATGCCAAGTAAAATATTCCACTTCTGTAAACCGGAATGAGATTATGTATATATGTTTTCACGGATAGCAACTGTGCTATCCACAATATTTAGAGCAGTGACAACTTAAACCACTGGCTTTAAGTGTTGTATGTGAGCTATACATATAGAGGGTGTAAGTGACGGTTCACCGAAAACTGAAATACTAGCTTCGGACCATCATTCTGAGTTGGAAAACGTAGGAATTTTCCACCGGAAAATTATCGAATTTTCTTTCAAAATTTCACATTTTTCTAACTGATTATGATTACATAATGAGTAAACGACCCATTATACTAGATAATATCAATAAAAACTACATAATACCGAAAAACAGTTATGTAATCCAAACATACAAAATAAACACAGTTGAACCAATCAGCTGATCTTGCGCGGACAAGGCAATGACCAACGCAAAAAAGTTTTTTTACGCACCGGCAATAGTGTGCTGTGAAAAAACCCGCCCGCATCGTACCTACTACCACTGAACTAGGGAAGATCTATGATCAATGATCGATATCGAAAAAAGTGTATTAAACAAAGCGGGATAGGTTAATAAATAAAATAGTTGTTTTCCTTTTAAAAGTAAAGGTTACATGAACGTGTTAGCACTATTGATTATTAAATTAGTCACGTAGATTGAAAAGATTGTAATGATTAAAGTAGCCTGTAATTAAATGTTATACTACTATCACTTTACAATACCCATTTGCATTTTAAATGTAAAAAAATATTAATTGTTTTGATATTTCGTATCGTAAATGTACATGTATGAGTTTATTTAATCACTTTTAATAATAATTAATATAAAAGAAAGCTTTTTGTACACAGCGATTCATACAATGTAATGTAATCTAGTAAATCTTTACTTAACTGTTAAAATACAAAACTGTAACAAAAATTTGTTAATAGAATTAGCCATAAACAGTTTATTACTATGTATAAGTATAAAATTAATCGATAGCCGATAACTCTCATAAAAATATTTTATGACAGTTATCGACTATGGATTTATTTAATTAGATAGATGTATCTCATCCCTATCTAATATGACTACAACTGCAAAAGAAATTTATTTTTGAATTCTTTAGTTCGGTCGCGCTACTGTCAGGAATCGGAAGTACTTGACGTAATCTCTCGTATTCGCGAGTGTTTACTATTTTGTGTACTAAATTGTGTTTATTTACTGTGTTCATAACATTTTGTTAACATTTTTGTTTTGTTTATAACTTTTTTGTGTAACTACAAAGTTGTGTTTGTACCTAATAAATAATGAGTCAGCCATTTAGTGCACGTGAATATGGACAAATGCTCATGGCATACGGGGAGGTACGAAGCAATGCTTCGTTGGCGCTTCGCATTTACATCCAGCGGTATCCTGACGCTCGTCACCCTATGGACAGTCGTGTGATTTCTCGTACGTATCAACGAGTACTGGATAATTTACCCATAGTACCGCATCAGGAGGGTTCCAGCAGGCCGATTAGAGTTTCCACTGAGCGGAGAATTCTCGATGCCGTTCACCGTAATCCACACCTTGGTACGCGAACCACCGCTAAACTTCTGCGCCGTAACCACGGAACTCGCCTATCGCACTGGACTGTGCATAAAATTTTACGCAGAGATCGACAACGGCCGTACCGTATTCATAAAGTGCAAGCTCTCGTGCCTGGCGATCAAGTTCGGCGTATTGCATACTGCAGGTGGTTGATGAATCAGCAGCGGCAACATCCAAATTTTGTATCCCACATAATCTGGACTGACGAATCCACGTTTACTCGGAATGGCATGTGGAATCGACGTAACTCGCACGTTTGGGCGTGAAGTAATCCACATGCATCCCAACAAACGGGTCACCAAACGCGTTGGTCAGTAAACGTATTGTATGGTAACTATAACAACAAAATTTTAGGGCCTTACTTTTTACCGGAGCGCTTGAATGGACCCCGATACTTGGATTTTCTACAGCAAGACCTGACTGTCCTGGATGAGTTACGTTCCAACCTTGCCGCAGAATGGGATCAAATGGAAGATTTGCCGCTTGCTCAATTACCTCAAATTTGGTTTCAACACGACGGTGCGCCACCGCATGTCGTGCTCAGAGTGCGCCAATATCTTGACGACACATTTCCTCGGAGATGGATTGGGCGATTCGGGCCTCACTCGTGGCCAGCCCGCTCACCGGATTTAACACCGCTGGATTTTTTTTTGTGGGGCTATATCAAGGAAAAAGTGTTCGTCAGTGCACTACTGCGGACGAAATGCGAAATCGTATAACGGCAGCATTTGTAAAGTTAGAAGCTGACATTATCGCAGACCCCTCCATGATGCCTCGCCTTCACGCCGAAACAATCAATCGTGCGCAAGTTTGTGAACAAGTTGGAGGCAGCCATTTTGAACCATATCTTATAAGGCCCGCGAGATCTTAAGGTAAGGTTTAATTACTTTTACAATTTACTGTTAATTCAAAGAATTTATCGTAAATCACCCTACCTTTTTATTTTATAAACACATTTGGCTTTCTGTTTTTACCTACACAAACATTAACGAAATGTGCGTATAAGATTAATTTTATAAGACGTTATTCAATTTCTTAAAATTTTTTGTAAGTACAATAATAAAATTGTACAATCCGATTATTAGTCACAACGTTTAAATTATTATTGTAGTAGATCACTAAAATAGGTGATCCGGGCTCCGTCAGATAATGTGAACGCGCGTAGCGTTGGTGCGCGGGAAGCGCGATACGATAGCGCGGACGGACACATTGCATTGGTAGCGATACATTGCGTAGTGTAAATTACAATGTACTAGCATAAAACTTTAATCGTACGTTTCATTTTTGAATTGACATTTCCATTCAGTTGTGTACTTATGGACAAACGATTGTGCAACGTTTTCGGTACACCGTCCCTTACACCCTGTATAGTTGTTTCAAATGTTGATATTTTATATTTTTATTTGTTGTGTCACTTGTAATACAGTGATTTTTCTAACAAACAATGTTTAGCCTCGAACACTACTTTAGTATCGCAGTGACGCTTAAATAAATGTAAATAAAACTATTTTAATGCAAATTAATACATTTATTAATTCAATTATAACTAAAATCCGAATCATACAAATGTTGTGTTTAGGGTAAAGCTACCTTCTTCGAAAACTAACAAACACCTGAATTTGAATTCAGTTCGAATTGTATTCCAATTTCAAAAGTTACATATACAAGGGTATAATACACGTTAGACTACGCCTATCTACCCAACGCTTTTTTTTTCTGTCAAAATATTGGCAGATTGTAAATAAATTGAACTGTAAAGTCGAGAATAGTGACAGTTAGTTATATTCCGTTGATCGACCAAACGATTGCGCGGATTGTGAACACTCGATGGAGTTTTCATGCGTAGAGTTATAGATATTCAACCGCAGCTTTTTCCGAAACATTTATTTAAAACGCCTGCAACGTCGATTCGAATCAAATGAATAAAGAAAGGAATGATAAAAGTTAGAATAAAGTTAGATCGTCGACTAATGAAGACTAACTCTTGAGAAAGAGCTGTGTTGGCAAACGAATTCGTTTTCAAATATGACATAACTACAATAATAATATGTCCTTTATTTTCAGACAACAGATCCATAAAACAAAACATAATGCAAATATATATATTTATATTATTTAGTATATTGATATGACGCTCGGTAAATCGCCAGTCAATGCCATATAATATTGCTATTTAGCCTATTCCACGCCCACTCGCCTCATAAGGCATCCTATTTGATTTCACATGATGGCATAAAAATCATACGCTAAGCCTCCTTCAGCAAACATCCTCCATGCACTGCAAAAGCGCGGCAACCCCAGCCCAGATACAATAGGATCACAGATTGCCAAGAAGACACTGGCTCATATTGTTCTTATAGTGTTAAAGCGAGAGCAACGAATGAGCTAAGTTCTAGAGAAATCCAGACACGATTTTTTTTTATACAACTAAGTTGGAAAACAAGCATACGGTCCACCTGATGGTAAGTGCCTAAGTAGCCTATGGACGCCTGCAACATCAGAGGCATCACTAGCGCGTTGCCGACCCTTTAGGAAAGGAAGTGGGAAGGAGAAGGAGCGGGAAGGAGGTAAGGGGGTGATTGGGCCTCCGGTACTCTTACTCACCGAACGAAACACAACAGTAGGAATACTGGTATTTCACGACGATATTCTGTGAGAGGGTAGTCCTTCCCCGGTCAAGCCGGCCCAGTCATGCTGAAATCAGCGAGGCTACTACAACATCGGTCCGCTACTATCATTCTGTATAGAATTATATGGGTCACCGACCATAGCCGAACCTACGCCCAATTGTGAGCCTAGGTGAAAAAACATATGCCTAAATATAGTTAGTTATTTACAAAGAACTCAGTTTTATATCCTGATTGGAAATATTTCTGCAAATAATATTATGTTGCTTCAGTCTTTAAACCGTCCTCGAAATGTTCAACCGGGAAAGATGGCAATCGGATTAAATGCTAGCACACATGTGCTACTACAATCGTCTATGTTGCCATGAATTCGCATTGGGCCTAGTGTGCAGTATTCTGTTCATCCACAACACTCGGTGCAATAGAAGTGGCGAAGCTACAACTGCGCTATGTGAGCAGTCTAAAAATTGACTTCAAACGGCCGAATGCAATGATTCACATACCACTGACTTTTAACGAAATCTCTGTACACTGTGTGTTAGTGTGTCTGCTGTATTGTGAATAAGTATAAGTTAACTTTATAACTTTGTATATTATTCTCAAATGCAAGGTATTCTTACGGCTTCTAGGGCAAGACCTTTGACTTGAAACTCCTAATCACGTATTTTTATTTTTAAAAACAACTCCCGCACTGTATTGCATGGAATTTTACAAACATTCAAACAACAAATACAAAAAACACCCGGGCTCAGCACAACACGTTGTGGATCACACAATTTTTTGTTCAGTACATCGATCGAACCCGCAACACTTGGGGCGACGGCAGTCGCGAAGCGACTACTTAGCTTTCGCTACTGATTACTGTAATACTTTTTTTTACTTTAACGTGTTCATGCTTGTTAAAAACATGCCTTTTTGAAAAGCTTGTAGTTTTGGCTAGGTTGCAGTCTGCTTGTGACCAAGGCCAATGTAACCTTGCCAAAACGTCAAGCCTTTTCAAAAAGGTATTATAAATACCGAGCATGATGGCATTAACACCCGTTTTCTGTTATATATTTACAAAATTTTGCTCGCGGGTTCGCTCGCGTCAGTCGATTTTGTCAATAAATTTCTATCTCTCGGGTACCTACAGTACTATTCTGGATGAAAAATATAATTATGTCCTTTTCTGTGCCCCTGACAACGTTTATACGAATTCATGATTATCGGTTGTACAGTCAAGGCGTGAAAGCGTAACAAAAAAAAACAAACAATCTCAGTTTCGCATTTATAATATTTTCGATTGTATGTTCAAAAGTTTCTTACCTACTTTCCTATGCATGTCAATGCCGTAGTCATAATGGATACCGATACGGTTCTTCGAAGTACCCTTTAACTTAAACGATCGGTAATTAATTGAATGGAGTTCCTAGAAAGGCAACGTGTTTTACTAGAGTTTGTAAATAATCAAGCAAATAGCTGTTTCTTTATACATAGCTTTGGACAAAGATTAGCAAAGATTATCTACAAACGGCGGGGAAATAATCCAAACACGAACTTTAAGCAATACCATTTTCATTATGATACGTCATGTAATCTATACTAATATTATAAAGCTGAAGAGTTTGTTTGTTTGGTAAAACGCGCTAATCTCAGGAACTACTGTTCCGAACTGAAAAAATCTTTAAGTGTTGAATAACCCATTTATTAAGGAAGGCTATAGACTATATAACATCACGCTACGACCTACGGGGGTAGTAATCATAATCGCGGGTGAAACCGCAGGCACATCTAGTAAGGAAATAAAAGAAGACTTACATTCATAGTGGCGTTATACTTTACGATACCGACATTGCATTCGGGCAGAAGCCGGTGCATAAGCTAGCTGTTATATAAAAAAGAAATAAATGCTGCCCGCCAATGATATTATAAACAGAGAAACAGAGAGAGAATGCACGGATGCTGTAGACGGTAGAGGTTAAATTGTTTTTTATTTTTTTTGTACTACTTAGGTGGCAAACAAGCATACGGCCCACCTGATGGTAAGTGGTCACCGTAGCCTATGGACGCCTGCAACACCAGAGGCATCACTTGCGCGTTGCCGACCCTTTAGGAAAGGAAGTGGGAAGGAGAAGGAACGGGGAGGGGGAAAGAGGGTGATTGACACCGAATGAAACACAACAGTAGGAATACTGGTATTTCACTTCAATATACTGTGTGAGGGTAGTCCTTCCCCGGTCGAACCGGCCCATTCATGCTGAAATCACTACTACGAATACAGTTAAATAAAGCTTTTGAAGAAAAATATTTCAATATTAAACGGTAGCTAATTTAAAAAAGATATATATACGAGCGCATGCAAATTGAAGACTTTTGCTATTGATCTGAAGACAAAATTCGTTCAGCAAAATCCCTTGACAACAATTACCTATCTTTTTCACGAAAGTTCTTTTCATAGATAGTTACATAGTTTAAATAACAACACAACACATACAATACTTTGGACACTAGCATTTAACGTTAGTTAAAATGCAAGTGATATCCTAACTAATATTATAAATGCGAATGTGAGTTTGTTTGTTACTTTTTCACGCCTTAACTGCTCGACCGATCATCATGAAATTTCGTTGTCAGAGGAACAGAAAAGGACATGGGATACCTTTTATCCAGAAAAAAACACTGTTATTTACCTTGCCTAACCTACATTTACGTGAACGAAGGCGCGGGGAAAATCTAGTAACATATATTTGCTTTACGCACATTGAGTTAGACAGACAGCAGAAAAGAGAGAAAGGAGACAACTCTACTAGATTGTTTGTAAGACGCGTTAGAGTGCATGCTCTCTTACTCATTTAGTCTGAGACAGAGTTCACTACGACAAGTTTGACTGCAAAATTCGTTAAGCTACACACGCGACAACTTAACGCAACGCGCTGCGTATATTTAATGTTATTTGTATCTATTATGTGGGATCTAAAACCTTATGTGACGATATGTCGATGTAATAAATCTCTACCGGGGTAGGTAGAGTTTTATTTTATTTATCAAGGATATAAGCATGTTACAATGTATAAATCATAATATCAGCCCTGTAATAAACTGTCCCACTGCTGGACACGGGTCTCTTCTCATTGTAAGAAGGGTTAGGCCATAGTCCACCACGCTGGCCCAATGCGGGTTGGCAGACTTCAAATATCTTCAAAAACATTATAGAGAAGTCTCAGATATGCAGGTTTCCCGACGAAATTTTTCTTCACCGTTAAAGCGAGCGATGATTAATTATTTAATACACATATAACTAGTGTATACTTAAAATAAAAAGCTGTTCACATCATCGTATTTTCAATATTTAAGTTCTAACTTGAATCCAACTTTATCCCGAAGTTGCATGCATATAGAACCCTAAGCGAAAGTTAGAAGGAAATTATTTTTATGTGCCTTATTGGTCCCAATTTACTCAGAAATTAAAAAATATGCATTTAAAAGCTATTAATTCTACGATTCTTAAACTCTGGTAAAACATAATGATGTACTTAAAGATACTTTAATAAATTCGGTTCAAAGTCGATCCATCTTCAATCTAATTGGGCTTTAATCTTTTTTGCTCAATATTTTATTCCATGAAATAATTTGTTGAGTTTTAAAGCCGTTACTGGTCTTAAGAAGTTGGTAATGCCGTGGTTATATGCGTAACACGAAAGTTCTGACGTTTTTCGTATGACGCAATATCAAAAAGTTCGTGAAAGCAATTCATTACTTCGTTTTCTCTGAAATAACCACACTAAGGAGACTGTGTAGCAGTAGTGTATGTGCTGCTGTGCAAAGTGTGCAAGTCTCGGATTCGATACCCGGGATGAAAGAAGTTTTCTCGTAATTTTCTGTCAAAAAATACTTAGTCGCAGCACGAAATCTGGAAATTGTACCCGGTTGAATGCAATAGCCTCCTATTACGTGCAAACTTTAATACCTGGCGCAACGAGATATATTATACCTCTGCTTACCCCATCTAAAACGAGAGGCGTGAGACTAAGTAAGTATATTTAATTATTATTTAAGAAAAATAAATATTCCTTTAAAGTTATATCATTTATGCAAATAAGTTGAAAATTGATAGCCACCCAACTTTAAGTGAATTCGAGTTGATGATTGAAACAGTTAATTACTTTTGTTGTTGTCCTACTATTTACCGACGCCATTTTGTAGGCGAACCACAGTTGGATAATTAAATAACTTTTACATACGGCTTCATACACGAGGAGCATTTGGAAATACTTTATATGATCTTTACTTATTCATATGCTATGTACACAACATCAAGAAAGTATACATTAAGTTTTTTTTTTATGGATTAATGGGCAAACGAGCAGACGGATCGCCAGATGGTAAGCGTTTACCGCCACCCACGGACACCTGCAACACCAGAGGAGTTACAAGTGCGTTACCGGCCTTTTAAAAAGGAGTACACTCTTTTCTTGAAGTGTTGAAGGTCGTATTGGTCCGGAAATACCGCAGACGACAGCTCATTCCCCAGTTTTGTTGTGCGAAGCAGAAAATTCCTGGAGAAACTCACAGTTGTGGACTGCCAACCATCTAAATGAGCTATGTTTAAGAAATCCTAACTAATGTTATGAATACTAATGTGAGTAATTTGTTTGTTTGTTACGCTTTCCCACCTTTACTACTCGACGAAGCATCATAAAATTTCCCATGCACATTATAAAAGTACAGAAAAGCACAGAGTACCTTTTATCCAGAAAAATTTACTGTTACCGAAGGATTGATAATTGACATAATATCCTTACCTTAACATGACATTAACGCAAACGAAGAAGCGGGCTGAATCTTGTTGTACATATTTCTTAAACCTTGCTTGGTCTATGCTTTAGATTACATAGGCTTGTAGCTCAGTCCCACATAAAGGTGTCCCAAAAGTCGACGTCAAGCCGGGATCAGGTAACAGGCTAGGTTATAATTGCTATCAGAAAAAAAAATCGAAGTAATTTTTTTTAAATGCTTATAATTTTAGTTTTCCTAATAAATTCAGAAGAAAACCAGCTTATTGGATATTTATGACTTTCGCAATTATCCATTCTGTTGAGTTGTTTACCGAAGAATAGTGAAGTGCCTTTTATCACATCACTAGCCGATTGATTACATTCGTAGACATGGATTACAACACCGATTCAAAAAACAACAATATCTGAAGTAGAAGATCTTCTCTTTACTCTGATGACGCCTTGGACTGATGAGCTGCTATACTGCTGCTTGGATGTTCTTGACCATAAGGTCACATTGAAGTTTCCACAGGTTCACACTAGGTCATATTATATAAAGCAGTGATAGCCTAGTGGACCGTAGGACTGCCACGCAGAGGTCTCGAGTTTGAACCCAAGGCGCGCTTCTCTGACTTTTCGAAGTTATGTACGTATTAAATAATCAATTATCGTTCGCTTTAACGGTGAAGGAAAACATTGTGAGTAAGCCTGCATGTCTGAGAGTTATCCATAATGTTCTCGAAGATATGTGAAGCCAGCCAACCCGCACGCCGGCGTGGTGGACTATGGCCTAACCCTTCACAATGAGAAGAAGCCTGTGCCCAGCAGTGGGACAGTTTAATACAAGGCTTATATTATATACCTGATCAAACCAGGTGTAACCAGGTTCTACGTTTCGTAGACAAAGCAAACTCTACGTTATGGCCAGTAAACTCACAATTTTATTTGTTATTAAAGGTTTCATGGCATTCTCAGAACGACTAATTAGTCGTTCTGAGAATGCCATGAACGCCCTGTAAACCGAAACACGTATTGAATTTAATATTAGAAGTAGAATATTTGGAATTGGATTAAAACTAACTAACCTCACTGCCTCGGGACCAATATAAGCGGACCAGTATTATAGTAAAAGTTTTTACTTATGTTTACGGCTGACCATTATGGTTACGATCCTGCAAATTTTATTAGATTTTCCTATAATGTAACTCTTACACTTTGTCATTAGTCTTGTGGTATACCTAAGTTAGCGACAACACGTAAGGTACCGGATTCAATTACTACGTCGAACGATGTTTTCTTGTTAGAAAATTCTCAGAGGAGTCTGAAAATATGCTTGGTAGACGACAATAGGTATGCACACCATTCGACACTGAATATGGCTGGTGAAATAAAGATGTTCCGCACCGACATTGCTTCTTGTTTAGCTGTTCAAGCATATTAATTAATCTACTATCTATTCATAATTTTAAATCTATTAAAAGATTACTGACTATTTTAAACTATTTAAATTATTAAACCATGAAACCAAAATGTCGGAGAAAATTAGATTATTTACATTTTTGCACTTTCCCCGAGATTTCAGTAGCTTTTTAGCAGCTATGGTCACAGAGAGACTATCCATGACCATTGACCGTGGCTGCTGAAAAGCAGCCTCTAAATAAGTTAATCATTTAAATAGTTTAAAATAGTCGTAATTTAAACTATGCCAAAGTAATGCTTTTCAAAAAACCACGCGATAAACATAAAGTAGTTTAATTTATATATGTATATCATTTGCGTAAACTTAAAACAATCTAATATATATAAAACTCTTCCGTTACTGACTGACAGACAACGCACAGCCGAAACTATTGGGCGCAAGAAGCTAAAATTTGACATGTATATTCCTTGGGTACTTTAGGGATTGCCCGAAATTCCTACGGGATTGGGAGGAAATGGATAAATAAAAAAACATGTGCGGGCGAAGCTGCGGGCATCCTCTAGTGTTTATATAAAGACGTGATGTTTAAATTGCATACGATAGACGACGTACTAAGAATTTCCTTTTAAAACTTCCAAAAATTCAATCGAACAGCCAATGATTGCCATTCACACAATCTTTTTACCACGACCGTAAGTAAACAGTATGAATCAGCTTTAGTTAATCTATGGTACTATAAATACACTCATTCATCAATTCGTCTTTATTACACATCCTTGGCCTCCACACAACTACCATTAATTGTTTATCTCATGTTGACGCATTGTTCTTATAATAGTGTCTATCGTAACTCTTGACCTCATGTGGCAATTGTAGAAATTGACCCAGAATGCGCGAGGATCGTATAGGCGGTAACTCGTCTGAGTTTAGATAACATAAATTGGCTTCAAGTTTACTGTATGTGTAAATTTTACTGTAGGTGTACCAATAGTATATCACACGTTAAGGAAAATTGGAAATGTTGAAAAAGAATTTAAAATCTATTAAACCTTTTGTAAAATTTTCCACGAAAGCCTAGTGTGGACATTTTTTATCTACTGTAGACATACAAAAATTGCTTTGAATTTTACTTATTACTAGCTTTGAGTGCGGCTCAGCCCGCGTGGTACCTACATCAATAAAAAGTAGCCTATATCCTTCCCCAGGTTTTAAACTATATCTGTACCAAATTTCCTCTAAATCGGTTGAGTGGTTGAGCCGTGAAAAGGTAACAGACAGACAGAGTTACTTGCGAATTTATAATATTAGTAAGATTTTATAGAACTACCTACATACTTAAAATGGCCCCTTAAAACTGCACGAGTAGGACATTCGTTTAGATGACTGCTAGGATGGCGTAGTAGCTTAAGCTATGGCCTCGCTACAGCCAAAGGGCCGAGTGTTGTGGGTTTGATCCCCACACGGACAAAAAATTGTGTGAACCACCAATAGTTTTTTTTAGTCTGGGTGTTCTTTGTGTGGTGTGCGTTATTTGAATGTAGCAACACCAGCGACACAGGATTGATACCGAAAGAGAGAGTAGTCTTTCTTTTAAAAAAATGCAGGAGATGTCTAAAAAAGAATTTTAAAAATGTACACCCGATATGCTTTGGGTCTAAAATAACACTTTTCTCAACATTACGATTGCTTTACAGTCATCATGATCACTGGGAAACGTCAGTCACAACATAATAACATGCAATCACAACCGCTTATGTAACAGATTTGATCGCGAGACACATCTTTAAATATAAAAAACAGCTGCACATACTTCGCCAGCAATGTAATAGATAAAGATACCACGTAGAGGGACGGAGACTATTTAATTGCTGTCTACCGAGTGCATATCCAAGCTGTTTCCGAGTCTGATTCCAATCCCACACAACAATTCACTTATGCCGCACAACCACGCAGGCAGACCGTTACGTATTATCCACGGATTTTAGATCATGTCCGTGTGAAATCTTAACATTATAAATGCGGATGTGAGTTTGTTTGTTTGCTACGCTTTCACGCGTTAACTACTCGACCGAACATCATGAAATTTATTTCGCATACACATTGTTAGGGTACCGAAAAGGATATAAGGAGACATGTATAACCTTACACCCAGAAAAATAGAGAGAAACTGCGGGTGGAGTTAGTAATAAATAAAGCTAAAGTTTTAAATGAAATTACATCATCGTTAATCAATTAAACTTTTAATTAAATTTAAATTAATTTAATGTACAATTTAACTTACGATATACCTTTCTATACATTTAACATTTGCTAAATAATTCATTTTTATTGTAACTACTATTTATATAAGTTATTTAAATCAAAGATAAACATGAATATAATATATTTAATTAATATTTAACATTTTAACAGGCAGTGAATTAGTGTAATAAATACATGTGATATAAAAATATTATTTAATATTTAACGACTCTGAAATTTTGATAATTATCATGATAATTTCTGATATTTATCAAACAGTTAGGCGATGTATTGAGTGGTAAACCGTTAATAAATACGTCGTAGGTATCATGATAATTATCAACCTGAATTTATGTCAATAGTTATATAACATGATAATTATTATTTCAACTAAAATATTAAGCACAAATGTATAAAAATAAGCTCTTTAACACTAAAATCCTCAGGTACTTTTGTCTTAATATCATATTAATCTATTACGGTTAAAGAGATGGTGGGTAGGCATTATTTAAAGTTAGCATTTAAGAAAATAGATAGCATTAATTTACAACTTCAACTTTACCACAACCGGTATCCGAACCTTTCATAACATATAATGACTTATCTACTGTGAACAGTATATTATTCTCATTGTCGAAAGTCATAGTACCGATATCAGATATCTCAGCAACTCTAAACATCTTAGTCTTTTCTAAATTCTTATTTACGTCGATTTTATAGATACCGTCTAACCACCAAGTATAAACTAATCCATCCAAATCGATAGTAATACCTCTAAAATATGGATATATAGACAACCTATGAGCCACATCTCCTTTGCTGACGTATAAACCAGTATTATTTAAATACACGAAAACATTGTCCTTTGTCACGACAAAATTATGCACTTTTATTTTCTCATACATGATCTTGAAATAATCACCAGCTTTGATTATAATCCCTTTCTCGTTATATTTTGTAAAGTACACTTTGCTTTTGTAAAATATTTTCGTTACAGTGTCTCCGCGGCTGCTGTATGAAGACATCTCACTTGTATTTATATCCAGAACGAAAATTCCATCGCTACCACCTAAATATATTAAGTTATTATCCTGATCTATATCGAAAGTACCTAGGTTAAGTACTTGATCAATCTGTCTTCCAGAAATGATTCCATTCAAACTCGGATCATCTATGTTTACGAATCCAGTTTTGTAATACTCCCTGTCTTCAAAAACCGGTTCGAAACTATAGAATAACGTGTTTTTGGATCTTAAAATCGCCATTTTGGGAATGACAACTCTTTTCCTGAAAGGTGCTTCGAGGTCGAAGAGGTGGGACACATTGTGACAAATATTGTTGACCTTGAGACATGAAGGGCAGTCTGGATACCCCTCGGCGTTAACTGTCAAAGCCGCTGTGACGCCCAAAATAAGTATTTGAAGCTTCATGGCTGTATCTGTAACAAGAGATAATAGAGTGAAATCTCTTATCTGGTTAAGTTCTTATAATTACATTTAATTTTAAAGTCAACTCTGCACCTGTAATAAATCACGAGTCTGGGGACTCTAAAAACATTCAGACAACGGGCACAAAACACTCAGACTTAAAACAACTGTTTGTGGAACACACATTTTTGTCCACTGTGGGCCTCGTCGTTAATAACAATAATATTTAATATTATCAACGTAAGAAGTATTAGGCCATAGTCCAACATGCTGACATTAACGGGTTGACAGACTCCACATATACTTCAAAATATTATAGTTTAATATAAGATGTTCAGGTTGCCCCTCGATGTTTTACCATTAAATTCTTTATTGAAAACGCACAAAACTCAGAAAAGAGACATGCAACAGTGTAACAATATGTCAAATAAGCGAATCATAGATGGATCGTATGAATGGTAAGCGGTTACTGTAAGTAATGCATAAATGCAAAAAGTAATGTATCGGCGCTTGGTATACGAAGAATATACGAAGAGACAACAGAATTTGAAGACACCGATAGCGCAGTATTAGAACCACTTATATATATAGCAGCGATAACGTAGTGGAAGACCGTTGGACTGCCACGCAGAAGTCACGGGTTCGATCCCAAGGCGCGCATCTCTAACTTCTCGAAGTTATGTGCGTATTAAATAATCCTAATCCTAACTTATTATAAAAGCGAAAATGAGTTTGTTTGTTACCTTTTCACGTCTAAACCACTGAACCGATCATCCTGAAATTTTGCATATACCTTGTCAGGTGTACAGAAACGGACATAGGCTACTTCTCATCCCGAAAAAAATACTGTTCCCGAGGAAAACAATAATAACGTTCTTATGATAATAGATGGCGCTAGGTGTCTTTCGAATCATGATTGAATTATATTATTACAAGCAGAGTACGACCCAAATTGATTGGCAAATTCTAAATTAACGCGAGCGAAGCCGCGGGCAAAAGCTAGTATTTAATAAAGGCAAAACATGATGAGCATATATTTCTTTTAACACCATGCATTTTATGTTATATTACTCATGTTTTTGACAAATAACCAAATCTTTATCTTCAATTATCGCTTGCTTTAGCGGCGAAGGAAAACATCGTGAGATATATATCTGAGAGTTCTTCATAATGTTCTCGAAGATATGTGAAATCTACCAACCCGCTAGCGTGGTGGGCTATGGCCTAACCCTTCTCACACTGAGAAGAGGCCCGTGCCCAGCAGTGGGACAGTTTAATACGGGGCTGATATTATATATACATACACTTAAAGAAAAGAGTTAATAATAGGCAACAGTCGCATGCATCATATTCCCGGAGGGGTTGGCAGAGGTATATTATACCTACATTTCGTCAGCTATACTTTAAGTCTTATGTAACAGGGTGCTAACATACATCTATCGGGGACAGCTCCAGACACCGTGCCATTATTGATAATATCTTGATTTTACCCCACCCGGGAATCGAACTCGAGAGCATGCACATAGTCACACTATTGCTACTTCACCCCACCCGGAAATCGAACCCGATACCTTATATGCAACAGTAGCAGTATTGCTGCATCGAACGTTAAAATTATAAAATATATAAAATTAAACGAGACTACAAAATTAAATATGAGTAGCAATTAAAAAACATGAACGTGTAATATCTAAAGAAATTGCAAAAGATAATTAAAAGGTACCGAGAATCAACCTTGAGGCTTAATAAGTATAAAGTGTGCTTTTGCAAGAAGGAAGTCTCATTTAATCCTAATCCTAATCCTAACTAATATTATAAAAGCGAAAATGAGTGTGTTTGTTTGTTAGCTTTCACGCCTAAACCACTGAACCGATCATCCTGAAATTTTGCATATACGTTGTCAGGTGTACAGAAACGGACATAGGCTACCTTTCATCCCGAAATAAATTACTGTTTCCGAGGAAAACAATAAAAACGTTCTTATGATAATAGATGGCGCCACGTTTCTATCGAATCATGATTGAATTATATTATTACAAGCAGAGTACAACCCGAATTTATTGTCAAATTCTAAATTAACGCGAGCGAAGCCGCGCGCAAAAGCTAGTTTACAATAATTTAGTTCTATCTAAAAACGAAAAGTATTGAGTTTATATTTATTACGCTTTACAGCCTTTCACTTGTTTACTAGAACTTGTAAAAATAGTCATTACAGCTCAAAACGATCGATTAGTAAAACACTTAAGGCGCGATTCCATTAGACAACTCTTGCATGCAAGTATGACGTCACATTTGCGTACAAGTTGTTACAAGTTGCATTGGAAAAATGTTTTCGAGAGTGTGCAAATTGCATGTTTCACTTGCATACAAGTGGAGAATATGTTCAACAATTTAGTAGGCCATCATGGCTAGAAGACGTGCTCCTCAACAAAAATTATATTATTTTCTCGTGCGCCCACCTAACAGACATTATATTTCGATAATTTGTACAGCGATAAATATCATGTGCGTACACCTCACTCGTTCGAAATTCAAAACGTGCAACTAACGTTTACGCGTTCAATTTGCAGGTCACTTGAATAAAAATATGTTCAAGTTCAAACTACCCCATACAAGTTGTAACTTGTATGCAGGTTTCTACAAGTTGAATGCAATTTGCAACTTGCATGCAAGTAATTTGCCTAATGGAATCGCGCCTTTATTCTGGACAGAATATGGCACATTTCGTATTACATACTATAATATCTGGATGAGATCTACACCATAGCTGGCAAAATATGGATGCGAAACACCATTACCTAATTCTTCGAAGATATTGGCCAAAGACTGTGTATTTTTGAAAATATCTTTAATGAGAAAAATTGCCATTTATAAATCTGGTTTTAGATATTTCTCGTCTCAGTTAATTCTAAATGCCTTATGGACTCTGCCTACTACTTCAGAGATACTAAGCTATTAATCTTGTATGTATATACAATATCACAAGTTTTGATAAACATATTTGTTTATCAAAACTTGTGATATTGTATATAAGCGAATAAGCAAAGGATATTTCCTTTGCTTATCACTTCGCTTACGATTAAATAATTAGCGTCCAAAATGACACAAGGGCAGGTAAGTACACGAGACGACAATCCCAGAGGATTCCACTGTCCGAAATACAAATGTAATTTAAAGTTTGCGACGGTTCATTATAATTAGTGTCATCATCAACTAACATTGCTGTTACTGGCTTATTACTTTGAGCACTAAATTGGACTCTAGACGAATCAAAAACCGAAAAGTTTGGGATTTGGAAATGATATCAGTATCATACTAATTACACAGTATATTACTTACAACTTTTAATGGCTCGTTCGAAATGTACTAAGTTAGTGATGGAACATGACGCAATACGGTACTAGTGATGAGCTTTCGAATGACATTCGAATATATTTATAACATATATTATGGATGTTAGTTTCTGATATATTTACATGGCTTTCAAATGCAATTGTAAGTTGCAGTTATTGAAGCACGGTTATGTCGTTACGAGTACGGGTATGGATACGACGTTTTTTAAGTCTCATTAGGCGTTTTGCACGACGCGCGACGAATAAACCAATTGTCAATTCTTTAAGTTTCAACTCTTACATATTAAGCCACCAAACAACTTACGAATAATATCACGATGTCGTGTTCGCCACTTATCAGATAAGCATTGAGGAACATATAATAATATTACTGAAAACTATTTAAAGAGACTACAAACACAGTCACTTCAAAGAATTTTTTTCATAGCAATAATTTTAAAAACTTTTCATATAAGAAAACTTTTGTATCCGTTCAGTTCCAAAAGCTCATAAAAGTGGCACACATATAAAGTCGTAAATCCAACTACAATATTCTTTCACGTAACTGCACTTACGCCGCTTAAACAAATTTCAAACCAGTGCCTTGGCAACCACTTCCACAAGCACATTAAGGCCATCTTTCACTACAATGCAATTTGTAAAGGCTCCAATTATCTACATAAATCAAAATATAACACATAAAATAGCTTATTAGCAAAGTATACATATCGCATTTAAATAAAAAATATATTAAAAAGAAATTTTCATCGTACCTTTCCCGAACGAATAAAATTTTTAACAATTCCAATTTATTCGACATTCAGCATTTTCGTTTAAAAACACACATTGCAATCGCCATTTTAAAATAGAGCTGGGAGTAAATACGAACGAGGCTGAACTAGCTGAGAGCTTATGAACGAAAGTGGGGCGCGTTATTACCAGGATCGATAATGTCACGCGACTCACACATTAAATATTAAACTCTATCAGCGGAATTAGAAGTGCACTTAGCGCATTAAACAATGTGACGATGAAAGAAACGCGCTTTAATTTGTTTTGCAGTGATCTTTGATTAAAGCCGCTTTGTTTGTGGTTTATGTTCTTGCTTTTATTTGTGACCGTTTAGGTTGATAACTTGTGTGCTGTGGCTTGTGTTATTAACGGAATCACGTCGGATGTAAATAGTTGGCGAATTTTAGACCTCTACATAGATCCTAAGTACGATGCCTTGTTTAAAAACTGGTTACTACTACTTGAGCGTTTAAAAAAGAATAACTATAACTCAAGGTTTTGTCTGATTATTGATGTTCTCTCAAAGTTCAGTTGCAGTTCAAGTTCAGAGTCACGTCTCTGGATCCCTGAAGGGGTTGGCAAAAATGTAGTAGTAAATATACGATAAGTACTAATTATATCTACATTCCACCTTTATAAATCTTATGTAATAGGGGGCGAACCTATTACCGCCATCGGGCACTTAATCTGTGTCCATGCTACCACTGAGAGATTCCTAACGGTAATCCCCAATACAGATATGTCTGACTCGGTAATCTAACCCTGCATGTCGTGATTGGCTGTTAACATAAACACACATTTAAGCCGGATCAACACTAGGCAGCCTAAATATATGTAGTAAATAAATAGTATTGAATCCTACTAAAAGATATTATAAATGTAAAACTTTTTGAAGATATTTGGGAATCACAATTAAATCCGAGCACAAGCCTTTTCATGGATTTCATAGATACTCAAATTAGTTCCTGTGTGATTCACGCGAACGAAGCTGCGGCCAGAAACTAGTATAAAATAAACTGCTTTATTTTTTTGGCATAACCATATCGTAATTAATATACGAACCAAAAGTAACCTATTTGTTAACTCCAAACATATTTTGAAAAATATCTAGTTAATATATACTAATTATTAGAATAGAATAGAATTTGTCAAACATAAGTGGAATTATAATATATGTTTGACAAAGACCATAAATATTATTTATGGTCTTATATCGATATATATCGATATCGAACAGTTTATAGTGCACTATGTTTTGCCATAAAGGCATAGGCACAAATATATAATTCATTATTATTTATGAAAAGGTAAAATATTATTATAATACATTTTTATCACATAAGCTTTAAATACAAAAAGCAACTGTTAATTACTCTCTAACTAAATTATAAAAACATTTCATTAGCGTTCCTTTCAAAATTTATATTTTTTTATAAATAAATTTTTACTTCACAATTTAAAATAAAGGCCGAGGTGACATACACATTTGAATACACAGTGTCAATGAAAGCGACACGACGCTCAATGAAGATCTTTTGTTGATTAATCTGTGGACCGTAACGCGGGAAACGCCATTTTTAACACCGTCACGTATTTAAATACGTATTTTATAAATAATTGACTAAACGAGCGTTTGTAAAATGTTTATGTGTATAATAGCAATTTTGGAAGTATATTTTATTATTTTAAATATTCTATTAATCATTACTGATATTAAAATATGCGAAAGCTTGTTGGACATGTTGACTTTTTTTTAACGATGTGGTGTAGCTATTTTCCATATTTAGTTTATAGGTTAAAGACACATTCTACTTTTTATTATCGTTTCTGTGAGACCGATTCTTAGAACTAGGGGAACGAAGCAGCGGGTATAAGTTACATTAAAAATATAATTTTATGTGTGACACTTTGTGTAGGTACTGTTTAGCCAGCAACGTTAACTGTAGAAGGCCTTGCATATCCTGAACCTTGGCTCAGTTGTGGCATATCTTCACAGACTAAGAAAATAAAATGTCAACATCAAAATAAGATAATTTTCACACATCGTAAACAGTCTTTCTGAGGTAACTTTTTTTGAATTACGTCAAATACTTACATATTTATTTAAAATGTAAACACTGTTTCACCATTCAAACAAAGCTTCAATTTCGAACACACCTTTCATAATTTTAAAAGAAATACTCACCGTTCTATAATCAAAAGAAAATCCAGTGTCAATGTCACATGGTCACAATGGCGCGAATTTATATAATTATAAAAGAAATAACAAAAGCGTTCGCTCCCGATACTATCAAGTATAACAATGAGAAGCTTCACGTACTGTTACGTTTTTAAATACAAATTACTCCACATTATTGTCCAACACACGTGTGTAGAGAAACGCCGTATTTAATTTTTTTAATACCATCCTTTCTTATTAGAATTATTTAGTCTAAGAAGGTTGAATATTCTTTTTCTTAATTAGAAAATGAAATGTTCTATTATATACAAACAGAATGCCAAATCCAGTTTTTTTTTTATATTTTTGCAATCTAGTTGCTATCTACTGTAAAAACGTCTAATGTGAAACAAAATGCAATTTAAGTTGACATTTGACGTTTATTTTAATTTAAAAGATTTACATAGGTATATGTTATTTATGACACTGAGACTAAATCGGAACTTTATTTTGAACAAGTTTGTTACGGGAATTATTGGTCTTCTGAAATATCAACCAAATAATGTATAGGTACTATTAATTAATAATTAGGATTTGAATACCTATCTATTTTTGAGTGTAGGTACGTCACAAGAGTTAGACTGCATGCCTCCGTGGCGCAGCGGTAGTGAATGCGACTGCTGTGCATGAGGTCTCGGGTTCGAATCCCAGGTCGGTCCAACAAAACGATATTGGGTTTTTCTCTTAAGAAATCTTAATATGAGCCCGGAGTTAGGAAGTTGGCGGTGTTAGACACCCCGTGCCTCGGCAAGCACGTAAAGCCTTTGGTCCTGCGCCTGATCTCTCTCCGGTCGTGTCGGATTATTCGTCCCATCGGATCATGAGAGTTAAGGAATAGAGAGTGCACTCGTGTTTGCGCACACACTTGTGCACTATAATATCTCCTGCGCCGATGGCCAGTCTCCGTTAAGATTGGCCGCCGTGACTGAAATTCGGTCTGGAGGACATTATTATTATTATTTGCCTTACCCGATTATTACTGGCGCTCATAGCCAGTTGCACTCACTGATCGGTAAACGATTAGCGAGGTTAAGCAACGTTGGGTGCGGTCAGTCTATAGATGTGTGACCGCTTAGTGGTATTTCATCTGAGCGTCTCCGTGCTTCGGAGGACACGTAAAAAGTCGGTCCCGGTTGTTGTCAAATTGATAGCAGTCGTTAAGCCATGTCAGAGGCCTACGGGCGGCTTGAACAACTCTTGATAACAGGTTGACCACTAACCACACGAAAAGAAAGAAGAAGACAAAAAGTTTTAATCATTAATATATGCCTTAAGCTACTGTTTAACTAATATTACACTCAAAAAATATACTTGAGATGTCTTCCCTGTTATGTAGTAAAATTATATTTTAAAAGCTATGGCTCAACCGCATCTTAATTTGAACCTGTGATTTCGCTCAAGCCTCCGTCTTATAGAAAATCACGGCCAAACAGCCTTGTGTTGTGTTGACTTGAAACGTGTTACAAGGCTTCGTAAGAACACCATGCTCAGGTAACAGAGGACTAAGATAATATTGCGACTCCTTTTCTTTAAGGATTGTCATGGTCAAGTCACACTTCCAGAGTGGAAGAGCCTGCATCTCGAATTATTTGACGCATATAAGCCTGCTGGTCCGAGAAAGTATAAGCTTTAGCAGAAAACAGGTGTAAGGGTAATTAAGATTTCCGGAGTCTCTCAAAGACACCTTTTACATTCCTTTCATCTCATCTTTAACACCTTTATAAACGGTAACGCAAATAAACTGTTATAATTATAACATATAAGTATAATTAACTATATTTCAGTGAACTGTTACTTTAACCACAGATAATATAATACTGTACTAGTACCTTAACTCAATAGAATGTACACTTTTTATTGTGATATTGTTTCTTGCCATTAAACATATATTATAAATTCTACGCTATAAATTTAATTTCTCATTACACTTCATAAAATGAATTGTAACTGAATTAATGTAATTTCATGTTGACCTAATCACACGTAATAGACTAATGATATATCCTCGTCATAGAAAAAGCAAATTACATTTAAATCCACCAAGAATAGACAGAAAAAAAATATATTTCGAAAACAGTTCCATTCTTAAATCCATAGCCATATAGAAAAAGAACAACAAGTTTATTAAAAAAAGAATAATTATTATGATATGTTACCAGCCTTCATTGGCTGTTACTAATTATTTGTGTGTCATCAATTGACCTTTGAGTGCGACGGTAAAGTATCTAGTTTATAAATAAAGTGCTGCTGATCCCACACAATCATTGCGTTGACTTCCGCGACCGCTGTTACAAAACATTAATCATTTATGGAACGAGTCTACTTATATCTAGAATCTAGATAGCTGTTGTCTCAATCCTAGTGTTTATTTTCTTCAGATGATTTTGCACGTATTTTTTGTGACAGGCAGGTCTTTGAATAGAAACTGCGGATTGATAAGTAATTGTAAGGTTGGACAAATCACAATCAGGTGCCGGGATGTATTAAAAAAATGGATTCGTAAACCTAAACCTGAAAATCAGAAAAGCCAGTATTATAGTGAGAATTGGTAGAAGTCCAATGATATTAGTGTGTTAGTAATAGTTACACCGCGTGTAGTCTTAATGCGATTACAGAAACTAGATCCTATATATAAATATATTATAAATCAATAAAAAAACCATAGTATACGCGCGCCAATAATCAAACCTTATCTAATTGCAGTAACTTTCAATCGGTTAGCCTATGTTTTTAGATAGCTATCCTTTTTACTTTCGTAAATGTTGTATCTTCTGTCCTACAACGTAGTTACACATTAGTAAATATGTAAACTTAATAACTTACAGTTTTAAAGGTTACATGCTGCAGAACTGAATTTTACAGCCATTTATTAATGACGTAATAATATCTATGGTATATAATATCATTGGAGAGGTCTATATTTTTATTGTTTACTAGTTTTCACCCGCGGCTTCGCTCGCGTAATTGTATGTTAGGTTAGGTTAGGTTTACAACAGTTATTTCTTCTGGATGAAAGGTACCCTATATCCTATTCTGTACCTCTGACAACGTGTATGCAAAATTTCATGTTGATCGGTTTAGTAGTTAAGGCGTGAAAGCGTAACAAACAAATAAAAAACAAACTCATTTTCGCATTTATAGTTATTACTAGCTTTTGCGCGCGGCTCCGCCCGCGTGGTAGGTACCTACATCAATAAAAAGTAGCATATGTCCTTCCCCAGGTTAAAGTATATCTGTACCAAATTTCATTTAAATCGGTTGAGTGGTTTAGCCGTGAAAAAGTAACAGACAGACAGACAGAGTTACTTTCGAATTTATAATATTAGTAAGGATATATTAGTTAGGATTAGGATTATCGATTGCGGCTGGCTGTTGATTAATCTTCTCATAGTCACAGCGGAATTAATCCTTTGCTATATTGCAAGCTGGCAACTGTATGTAAACCTTTATACCTACATACATAGAGTCATGAATGTTACATTCCCAATATAGTAGAGTTCCGACATGACACTTTACTAGTTATAAATATAACTTAATTGAACGTATAAAATATTGTACTTTATTAGTGTTATTTTGTGATGTAAGCTTAATGAATATGAGGTATTATTTATTTAAATTTGCATCCGCCAACATTCATTTACTTACCTACATAGTTTCACTTTCAGACACATACAGCAGAATACATTTGCCCTTTACGCGCTTTGGACGATATGTGAACAATCCTTTTCTTATTATTATTATTAACTAAGCCCCATATCCCCGAATGACAAAAGATTTGTTAGTCTATGTGGCTGAAAGACGACAATTTAAGAACATATTTATTATTAAAACTGCGCCGAGCGTAAGACAGATAATGGCCGAGCTCGTGCGGCGCATATTCAAATCGGCGCGCGGCCGCCATAGTAAATTGTATAGAGGATTTGAAGTGCTTTTTTGATAAATATTTATCTTTATTGTCAACCAATAACTTAAATATTTGGGACGGACAAATTGTAATATAACTATTTATGTTTCGTTTAAGCTGTAAAATACTGTTATAATCTAAAAATCACGTTACACGAGCTTACGTTTTTGCATTTTTTTGTGCAAAATTACTTGTAGGCGAAAATATTAATTATTTTAAGTTTTTACACAAAGTAATTGTAAACACATTCATTGTTATGTTAAATGTAAATTTTATATTTTTATTAAACAAAAAATGTTGATTTTATTCACTTAACTGTGACCGCCTGTTTTGGCACATTTCGCTCGGCGCAGTCTTAATCTAAGGGCCGATTTTAGATAACTTTTTTCTGTGGAGTAAGTTTAATATTTTGCCAGATTTTGTATAGAAAATATATGACACTACACTATTTATTACTCGAATAAAATGTATCTGATCAATTCCCACTTGTCGTAATCTCATCATTATTCTCGTCGATTTTCCAGTATTTATGAAATTATTGGTACGCAACGAGAATGCATAGGCCAGTCACTAGCTGGTGTTACCGCCCCCGCACCCCACACCCTGTCACCAATTAGTTCCAAAAAACTGCACTGCGCAGCCACTTGTGACGAACTTCAATCCGGCCAAGATAAAATGCGCGTACTGTACGTGGGGTGTTATATATAATCAGACAGTAGACAATATAGAGCAGCCAGACACGCAGGAATCTGACTAAACAACTGGTATGATTATATCGTTTTGACCTTATACTCAAGCTTTGATTATATTATTTTTCATATGTTATATCCATGTATATAATAAATGGGTATGATATATTTTTAAATGGGTTGCTTTATAGATTCAAGATGAAGTCTGTAATCGAAAATATTGATGACAGCTATTCTTGAATTGAAAAATATCAATTACGATGTATAGGATAAGTGAGTGACACAACTTATGTATAAACTTTGTTTAATCTAATTAAGAGCCATATCCTGAACAATCGAAGATCGTTAATCGTATATTATTTAAAAACCTTTAGAATAAATCACGTATAAAGTTCTTTTTTGTTCAATGTATAACATTCTCGTTAACGTAACAATGTGAAAAAAATATATGAATAAACACGACTCCATGATATTCCTGTTCCGCAGCAACCCTCGGACGCAGCGTGTGGCTACAAATAATAGAAGCGACACGGACGGTGACTATGGTGGTACCTAAACAATGAACAGTTATGAGGTCGCACTGAACTAATTATGCAGTACATCACAACGCCATTGCTATTGATAATAACTCGATTTTTTAAGTCCTTAGCGTGAGCGAGGCCAAGTGGGCCTACCCAAGAATTGTATGGTGCCTAACCCAGAATGTAGTTTCAACCTAAAATTCTTAGTGCCTACCCAGGATATAAAGTTACAATGCAAAACTCTAAGGTGGTATGTAGCTCATCGTTTGGGGACCAAAATCCCCTTAAAAATTCTTATTACACCAATTATACATCATAGATTTCTCAAAAAGAAAACGTCACCGTAATTTTACAATCGACTATTTGGAAAATAAGATAGCCAAATATTAAGTCGAACGGCTTGCTTGATCCTTTAGCCTAGTTTGGGAGACAGTTGAATAAAAAAGAAATTGTAACTCATCGTGTTTACTAAAACATTCTTTTGTCAGTTAAATTAACTTCGAGTTTTGTATATTTTGTGTTATAAAATAACTTTATTTATTACTCTAAATACACAAATGGTGAAGTACTAGAGAACGCATCGATGACGTAATGGCTAAATCGACACTACTGAGCCGGGTGTCGCTTCGGCCGCTCGACACACATACTTATTCAGTAGGTACTTTGTACTATCTTAATCTATACTTCTATACTAATACTAGATGTTCCCGAGGTTTCATCCGCGTTTATCGTTACTGCGCCGCCCCCATGGGTCATAGCATGATGTTATACAGCCTCTAGCCTTCCTCGATAAATAGGCTATCCAACACTAAAAGAGATTAGCGCGTTCAACCAAACAAACAAACTCTTCAGCTTTCTAATCCATACTTTCTAATCTATACTAGTTTGAATGCGCTAATCTCAGGAACTACTGGTTCGAATTGAAAAAATATTTTAGTGTTGGATAGCCTATTTATCAAGGAAGGCTATAGGTTATATAACATCACGCTAAGACCTACGGGGTAGGCGCAGTAACGATAAAAGCGGGTAAAACCGCGGGCACATCTAGTAATATTATAAAGCATCTTTTTAAGCTTTCACAAGTTTAAGGAGATGCTCGGATGTGTTTGTTTTTAAATTACACGAAAACCTTATAAAGCAATGACACTTAGCACACAGATATTATATTTTCATTCCTATATGCGTTTTTTGGCATTTGACTGCACGGATGGGCATAGTGGTTTAAGTGGTCACCACACGGAACAAAACTATTTTCACAAATGGTTGTTCCGAGTCCGGGTATTCTTTCTGACCGTTGTTTGAATGTTTGTAGAGTCCTCCGCGACACGCGTCCCAGTGCGAGAGTGGCCTGCCACAAAATTTTTGTTATTAAATTCAGTCGAACTTAGCAATATCACTCAATTGAACCAGATACCTCACAATCCCACTGACATAAATTTCCATCACATGACTGATTACGAAAATAATTTACCAGTACTTACTTCGATTACCAACAAAAACCTCGATACATCACAAAAAGACAGATGACGTCAAGAAATTACCCTTAAGCTAACAAATGATTCCCAAAAACGCATTTTAATCTCCAGAAAGGCGTATAAAACATCTGCTTCTTTAAAATTACGCGAAGAAACAACCAAGAGAATTAACTAATTGCCGAAACAAGACCATAACACGCAAACACTCAGACAATTGGCGAAAACCAAATACAATTATATTAAATTAAGCTCGGTTTTAATCTCAATATCTTGACTGAAATACGCGGTTAATGAATCCCAGACTTAGATGTTTGAATAAATCTTTTAGAACAAATTATAATGTTTTATCATCATTAACTGCTAAATAAACTGCGTATATCCTTCGCAACTAAATTCGTCTTTGACTCAATCTTATACAGGTTTTGTTTGACTTTTAATAACTAGATAGATGATGCTATCCATGCTACACTTATTTAATTTAAGTAATATTTTATATTATTTATAAACTAATCTGATGGCTGTATATTATTAACCTCTATATATCTATATACCTACAGCTGTAACATAAATTAAAATAGAAGTCAATAGAAGGGTTATATTTACATGACCGATATAGGTGACTAAGTTTAGAGTACTTACTCATAAGTCATAACCGCCTTTCCTTAGAAGTTATCTGATCTATTAGGGTGTTGCTGTGTAAATGTTCAATTCAGGTAAACAAACCTACAATTCGATGTATCTTTATTTTTAATAATTATTGTGGTATAATTTCTTGCGTTCTTCACTATTTTCTAAATAATTTATTCATTATTTTCGTGCTTTTTAAAATATATATTTGCATGATATCCAGCGTTCTTGGTGAGAAATTTTCAGTAGTTACGCGGAATCTAGAACTGAACCCCTAATGGATTCAGTTCTAGATTCAACAAAAGGCTTGCCTCCTACATGGGCCGTAAAACTATAGTTGTAAAATAAAATGGTGGTATAATACATCCTAATCAAACCTTTCAGGAATACACGCGTATGACTACATTATCATGGAAGTAAATCTAAATACAGCTAACATTCAGCTAGATTATCCTAAATGCTCACTCAGTCAACAGAAAAGACCTAGTTACATTCTAAAAGCGATTTCACGAGGCGCACTCAAGCGATTAAGCAACATCAAAGATCCCAGATGCTCAAAAACATTCAATCTGTCTAAAGAAAGTTCTTTCCAATAGGTATTGAGAGACAAAACCGTCGCGTGTCACAGTTCCTCTTATAGAGGCGCTATGTCGCCCTCTTTAGGCCATTTAAGCTCTTTGATGAGCGACCTAGTTTTACGATTTTTGCATTTTTCATCGCAAATCTGTGACGGTTTTGAAATATGGTTCAAGATATGTAGATATACTACCTGTTCGCTGAAACATCGTTCGCGTATTTTTAAAGTAGCTCTCAGTAATCTCTTCTGAGAACTAAAGCGACAGAGCAAACTAAACAAGGATAAAGTAAGGGATGTAACAGAAAAAGAATGCACACATGGCATAATGGTTTCAATAATCGCATCGCCAATGCCATTACGTCTAAAGTTGTGAGTTCGAATCCCACACGAGACAAAAAATATGTAATTCACAAAAATGTTTGTCCCGAATCTGAATGTTCTCAGTGACTTTAAAGATTTGTAAAATCCTTTGTGATACAGGAATTAATCTTAAATGCAGAAGATTCTTAATTAAAAAAGGGAAAAACAATAGTAAAAATATTTTACATTTATTTGCGAAAGGTGGGTTATGCTAAATAATACATAAGCTGTATGCTGTATAGAGTTTTATAGGTATTACCTCATTCAATATTACGACATGCAAATAGCATGCCTTAATTTAATAACACGTAATACAATGTAATCATAATTATAGTCAAACGACTTTTGCCAAAAAAAAAAATTTCTTTCTTTCTTTTTCCGATTGCACACTCACATTGATACCCAAACAGAAAGCAAAGGTAACTTTCAAGGTAAGTCACGCACGTACAAATAAGTTGTGCGAAAGTTACACCAACGTTACTTAGATTAAATAACTTGGATACTAACGGAGGCAATATCTGTCTCATACTTAACGTGAGGGCGGCCCTCCGAAATTAATGACATTTGTTCTACTCAAATTTTGCTTTGAACAATGTCTTTCTTTTCTTTTGTGACTATCGAATAAAATCTGTCTTGGTAGAATATAAGACTGCTGTGCATACGTTCTCGTTCGAATGTCGGGTTGGTCAAAGTGTGTTTTTTTTTTTACTTGGAGCAATGCTTTGACGCATACCCCACCGCGGGGGCGGGCGGAGGGGTTATGTTGGACTCACCCGGGAAAAGACGGAGATATCCCGGTAATACCGACTAAACCTACCACGGTGTTCCTTCTCACAATCTATGGCCGAGGCACAAGGATTAATCGCGCATTCATCCTTCAAAGGTTAAAGGCCTGATAACAGACTTAAGATCACAAATCATCATTATCAGCTAGGTAACATAGTCTTCAGAGAAATTAAACTACTATATAAAGATTTTATCGCATTGTTTATTTGACACTTTATTACAAAATTTTGAAATCTGTTACACTACTATTACTATTAAACTTTACGAATTTTTAAGCAAATTAAATTATTGAAACAATTAAAACTATTTATACTATTTATATTTATGTTTACACTTTCCGCGACGTTTCGGTTGCTTTTCAGCAGCCATGGTCACGGGAAGACTAAGATGGCAGTTGTCTCAATGTTCCAGTGTAGTTATTTCAAAGTACCCGAACATAATTTAATCATGGGTGTTTCTATTTACGCAGAATGAGCTCAAAGTATCATGAAGTCTATCTGTGGTTTGCTTCTTCTTGGGTTTGACTATTTGAATTACTGTAAATCCGTAACAGTAGTTTAATTTAAATGAATAACATTCGCGTAAACAGAAGACAATATTATGGTCTTCAGTGTTTTCCCTAATCTATATTAGGGAAGACACTGAAGACCACTTGGACACAAATTGCAGCAACATTATTTATTTTATTTCTTATTTTCTTTGGGAGCTTGCGGGACACACGGCCATGTGCATAAACATTCATTGATGGAGATTATAAATCAAACGTGTTATTAATAATAAGAAGTTCCTGTCTCTGGAGCCCTAACCACCGGCAGCATGGACCTACTTTATTTTTTTTAATGTATTTTTTAATATTGCAACATAAATTGAACATTAAATAAAAAGTATAATCCTTATCTTTAGTAATATTACGAATGCGCATGTAAGTGTTTTTGATTGTTTGTTACGCTTTCACGCCTTAACTAAAAAGGACTGGGTACATTTGATCCTGAAAAAGGTACTGTTTCCGAGAGACAGAAATTTATTGACAACATCTAGATTAACGCAAGTGAAGCCGCGGGCAATGTCTAGTAATAAAATAAGAATTTCAAAATACTACATTATATAACGTGTAGAATTTACGAAATTAGTTATAGAAAGGTACGGCCATACCGTAGGCTACCTACTACAAATAAATTCGGACAATAGAATCTAGCAGCTATTCTTACAAAACTGTGATCAAAGGCCTCTGCCTTTGCGAGAGAACTCGCCTAACATAACTCAAATGTGACTTATCTAAAGAGTCCGCTGAAAAAAGGTTCTGTGTAAGGCTGAACGGAGTGTTAGTTGATGTATGTAGCCGATTTGTTGGATGACTTGACTGCCGGTCGATAGTCCCGCGATTTTTCAGACTTACGTGGCAACACTTGAGGGTATAAACAGTCGATTGTGGATTTCGGGTCACAATAATAAGCAGTTTTTTTAATATATAAGACAACTTCCACACTAGGAGTAACACCTGTGTCGCGGTGGACTTTACAAACATAAAAAAGACACAAAAGACAACCAGATTCAGAACAACTATTTGTGGATCACACTTTATGTCCGGTGCGGGGTTCGAACCCCAAAATACTCGGCGCAGTGGCAGCGGCATGAAGACCACTTAAACCACTACGCCATCCGTGTTAATGTCAAATAGTGTGAAGGTAGTAATTTGGGCGGTCACGTTGCTAAAATATATATTTTTAACCCTTGGAATGTCCCATGACTCATAAATAAAAAATGCTACCGTTGCACGTCCGTGACCTCTACGGGGAACTCAAGAAAACTCGTTGTGATTGTTCGCGAAAAAAATACAAATATTATTGACTCCCTCGTAGGGGTCACGCGCAACGACGTCAGTGTCCATGACTCCTACGGTGGAGTCATGGACATTGTGTCATAAGTTAAATAAACTTGTTTGAAATTATCATTTTCATACGTTCATGTTACATGCCGAATTGTCAAGCCTTTCGGAAAAGTACCGAGCATGATCGTGTTAATAAGCTATCTACTAGTTTTCTATTACATAAATGTTTTAAATTAAACTATGCATTTAAATAGACAGTTATTACTGCTTCAATAGCCGGATTTTGAACACAATGAAAGAGGCATTGCGTCTATATCTTAGGGTCCGACCTTTGCTCAAGAGATTAAAACAAACTAAAATTAAATCCTCGTATAGGAGTTTAATTTTAATCCCTTCTTTTGATCTACCTTCTACCAGCTGTACCTTTATATCAAACGTTAGATGACATTTATGATGACTACGCCGGTGCTTGCGCCGGTGCTTGGTGTCGTAGCGTGTTATAAAATCAAAATCATTCATTCTTTAGTCATTTAAGTCACAAAGTAACAATTATACAAGGATACACTTACTAAACTATAATATAATTTACATTTAACTACTATTGGGCATAAACCCAATAAGAAGAACGGATAAGAAACTCATGGCCTATGCTTTTAATAGCCAATTTTACAATACTGCTTATTTAATCTTTTTCAATAAATGGGCTATTTAAAAGACATCCGGCAGACGGAGCTAAGTAATGGTGTCTCGTTGACAATCTCTGGATATGGAACCCTAAAAAGCAATTAAAAAGAATACAAGTCAGCCCGTGAAGAAGACAAGGCCGGACTGATTGGTCGAGCGACCTCCTGAACTGTCAGGATTAAGCGCGCGCGCATCAATCGACGCCGCTCTGCGCTCGCGACACGCACCTCTTACACAACTGCTCACAAGGTTATTGTTTACATTGTCGTCGTGTGTTGTGTATCTAATACGTATTAATATGCCTCTTTAACGCAGCTATAGTAAATGAAACTGCTGTGCATGAAGTCTTAGATTTGATACCCTGGTCACAACAAAGTTATCGTCTTATTTATTTATACTTCTGCTAAGAAATTGTTAACAGCAGACTGAAGTTTTAAAGACGGCAGTGTTGCACACCCCAGTGTTTCGAAAAGCACTTAAAGGTCGTGTCGGATTATTGTCCCATCGGACTACGAGAGTAAGAAAATAGATTGAATGTACTTGTGTTTGCGCCTTCAATTGTGCACTATAATAACTCCAGAGCGCAAATAGCTAGTCTAAGATTGACCGCCGTGACCGAAATTCGGCCTGGAGGACATAATTATTTTTAGTTACATAACATATATCATATCATAGCATATCATCAGAAGCATGGCTTATTTCTTTATTCTTAAATTTTACTCACAATATGTCGTTTTATTTATGGATGAGCTCACTAAAACACACTGAAGGCTAGTTAAAGCTAAATTGAATTTAATAACCATTCTATAAAGTGGATAGATAAAAAAGAAATCTGATAATGGTGAACCAGTTTAGCTTTTATTTGGTACGTTCGTATAAACAAATCTGGCAGGTTAAAATTGACAGACTATCTGATTTTCAATTTACCTCTATTTATTTCGTATAACCTTAGTGAATCCATCCGCCACCAAACACCAAAGAACATACATTTAACCATAGCTCCAAGTTCTCAGTTATATAGCGTTTTATCTATAGCTGCGAATCCATGGGATACCCATGTTTAGCGTGAGACAGCTACGGGATATATTTGACTGATTAAACGTCAGCGAAGACACGGCCATCACACAGAACAGCTAACTGGTTGATAAATCTACTTCCTAATCTTACAAATTAACTGACGCCGCGATCTGTCTTGTTAAGCTGGAGAATTATGCCGAATCTGTTGTGTGAAACAACTTTTTTCTTATAAGAACAATAAGAAAAGATTTGTTTGTTTATTCTTTCTTGATTTGTAGAAGTGGAAAAACCAAATTACGTGAGGCTTTTATACATTGATGTATTATTATTATCTAGTAATAGAGTAGCTGGAATTTTCTAAAGGATAAACATAATGACATGTTGCTTTATAAGTGTTACAGGCTGCTGATCGTAGTAAAACTTTGAAACCTTAGTCATTTTAACTGTAGAAGTTGTTAAGGTAGGCTAAATCAGAGGTTCCCAGACTTTTTTCTCATAGACCACTTTCAAAATTTAGCTGTTCCGGTGATCAAATCTCTACTACGGGCTGACCTTTTCTTTTTTTGGAAATTCTCTGAACTGAACCCTACCACGGTGGCGATGCAATATAAGTTTTTACAAGTAACAGTCGATGAGCTAATCGAACAGTCAGTCGGTGAAGTCAAGCCAACATTTTAGTTCTTCACTAGGTATCGAAAGCAAATAAATTTTTGTGGACCCCGCTTACGAATTGTGCACCCCCATATTTTTGTCACACCAACGTAGATCCCCGTCGAGTCTCCCGTGGACCCCTGGGGGTCCACCTGGACCACTTTGGGAACTAATGGGCTAAATGATAGATTTTATGATTTAGGTAAGTTAAAATTAATTTAATACTCAAAAGGTTAAACGATATAAAGGAGCGGGACAGTACGCGCGATGACCGCTTATAGAGTACTGAATATCAATCAATCAGCCCACCGCAGTCCACTGCTGGACATAGGCCAATTAAATTAATTTATTTTAAGAGTACGGAATATTAATTAGCAATGTTAGGTAAAGAAAGGTAGAATAAATAATAATCTCTGAAATATAGAATACAATAGAACAAATAGTGTGATTAGAGAGAGATGTGGCATGAAAGTGGATATAGTTACAAGAATAGAAAAGAGTATCGTAAGCTGGTTTGGGCATGTAGAAAGAATGGACGAGGAAAGACTGACTAAGTAAGTTTATAAGGCTAGTGTGAATGGAACAGTCGCAAGAGGAAAACCTAGGCGAACGTTTCTCGATCAGATCGGAGGCGTTCTGGACAAAGGCCAGGTTAAGAGCTCCTTGAACCGACCGCTACGGGCGTGTATGAGGAATGTGATGAAAGTGAATGAAGCCAGAGAAGTGTGTCAGGATCGTAGCAAATGGAAATCCGTAGTCTCTGCTTACCCCTCTGGGAAACAGGCGTGAATCTATGTTAGGTAAAACTGCTTATACGTTGGTATTGTAGTGGGTGTATAGTTTCGCCGCACATTAAAAAAAAAGATAACAGACAAACTGACTGTTAAAATGACGTAAATCTGACGTTTTCAAGGTCGCAGTATACATATACCTGATGTACCTACCCGTTGAGTGTCTGGCAAAAAAAGTTAAAGGAATGTCCTTAGCGCTTATAATATAATAATATTCTAATATTAGACCACATAAACACAACACCATCTAGCCCAAACTAAGCAAAGCTTGTACTATGGGTACTAGACAATGAATAAACATACATACCTATATACTTTTTTATGTAAATACTTACATCATATTATACATAGAAACACCCAGACCAAGACAAACATCCATGTTCATGCACACAAATTTTTGACATGTGCGGGAATCGAACCCGCGACCTCAGGCATGGAAGTCGATTACACTAACCACTACGCCATCGAGGCCGACTTATGAACACCAAGTGTGCAAAAACCACACGAGAGATTAATTACATCATATTATGTAATAAGCATTTCTTATTTGATTTAAGCCGCTATTCTGTCGCATATTATATTTATAAGGAACAAGACTCCTAATGTTTATCCAACTTAACATAATCTTAACTCTTCCTTTGTAACACGGTGGGCACAAATTCAGAAGGTCCGATGGTAGATAACTCAGTACAACTCAAACCCACATGTAACGCGGGGGCTTTGTTAAGTAGGTACAAGCTACAAGCATTCGCATATATGAATACAGACTATTTTCTATGCTTAGAACAATTTGGCTATAACTTTGCCTATGTCACAAAAACTGCATACATTTAACCTAGTGTGTCGCAGGGGAACACCGGCAGCCAGACACATTAGGTTTTTAATTATGATTGGCAATTCAAGATTATAAGGCCACCCAAACAAATGCTATTATGTAACGTGGCTTATCTCTTAGCATTTAGTCAGCTATAGCAGTGCCTGCTGCAAACTAGCGTATTTTGTTTAATTCAGTAAATTAAAAAATAATAATAATAATATAAAATTTGGAAAAGCGCGCGGGAAGCTTTTACTACACAGTAAGACAATATACTTATATTGTCTTACTGTTGCTATAATAATATTCAACGAATACAATGCCAAAGAAGACGCATTCACACATTAGCCGCTGTCAGTAACATTTGAATTCGAGGTGAGAACTTTTAACCTGTCAACTCTTGGACATAATTAAAAACCTATTGGCTGCCAGTGTGCTGCCGCGACACAAAAGGTTAAAGAAATACTGTAATTTATCAACAGGATCAAGTAGCAGTTTAGATAAATTACCTACATCTCGCTACTGGCACATGCGTTACACCACACTTCACAGCTCAATTAAACCCATTCACCCTCATAATGCTATACGAACGTAGCTCAGTTTGATTCCCGGAACTAAATAGCGTGCGCATCACTCGATGACCCCCAGTGTCTCGACGACGGACAAACTAATTGATCAAGATCATGTCGAACACTGTTCTATAAAAACAATGACTTAGATGTTAAAAATAGCATCACGTCTCTACGAAGGCAGAAGGGATGAGCCACAATTCGGTAGCTGCATTTGGGTAACACATAATCCCGATGCAAGATAAACATTTGAGAAACAAAGATATTTAGGTATCGATTATTGCGTTTCATTTGGTGAATAAATATAAGCATAGAACTCAATGACCCTTTTGGTTCGGCGCACTATGTGGGGTAAAAACGGCATGGAAAATTATTTTTCGCCAAAATAAGCAGAAATGCTTTCAATATAATGTAGGTAGATATGAGTTAAAATTGATCCGGCTGAAAAAAAACATCAAAAGCTTCTAAAAGTTCGGCAAGCAAATTAGATAATAAGATTATACTTCTAAATATCACTTAACAGCTTAAAAGCAACGCACAATGGCCCAATTGTGGGGCTAAGTGCGGATAACACACGTCCAACTAACTATCACTTAAAAGCTGTATTTTAACTTTGTTTAAGATTCCTGAACCTTTAGGATTTTTCCAGTTTGCCGCACATTTCCGCTTTTTTTACTTTATAACGCGGTATAGAAAATTTTCTAATATAGTTTATTTGGTGGGTAGTATACAAAACTAAAAGAGACATTATGGCACGTTCAAAAATAACTTTTTAAATAGAGCTACGAATAAAAACAAAAGGTGACAGCAGATAATAAAATAATTATATACAACCAATCACTATTAGTAAAAAGCGGTAATGTGTAACTATAGGTATAAACTATACCATACTATATAAAGTTAAAATTACTAGAGGTCGCCAAGTGGTCAAAATTCGACCATACCTAATTGATTTAAATTTTAAGTTTGATAGAGCCTTATAATCACATTTCATTTAGATTTCGGTAAAAGGCTATACAGGTTAATTTAATCTTTTTCAAACAAATGATTATAACTACTCTTTCATTGACGATATTCCGAAGCTTGCTACTTTTATATATAAATACGTAAATATATTATAATATAAATAGTTTATATCATTCCAATCCACCTAAAGGTTGCCTGTGAGATATTGCTGATATATGTAATTATATATTGATATATGTAACCATAGTTACGAAGAATAGTACTACATCAATCGAACAATGCTGAAGTACTACGAACACGATTCGACTGCGTGTGTCAAATCCTTCTCCATATAAACTTTAACTGTGCCGAATTTCATACTCCTCCGTCCGCCCAATTTTTGTAAAAAGGGATACAAAGTTTTTGCTTCACGTATTAATAATATAGATACCTACTAACTTAAGACAAAAGCATAACAAATATAAAGATGCCGCCAGAATCACAGTGCTGTGACACTGTAATAGATGGTAAACGCTCGTAGCACACTGCTTCGGTTCTCAAATTTAGATTTATATTTAAGCAAACATTCATCGCGGGAAGCGGTTGGATGCGGGTGGCCCACGACCGGTCTGTGTGGAAAACCTTGGGGGAGGCCTATGTCCAGCAGTGGACGTCTTTTGGCTGACATGATGAAACATTCATCGATATAATAAAAATGTACAGTAGTAGTTTTTGATGGTTTGATTGACATTTTATATTTTGCTATTCATCGTGTGACATTTTTTATTCCATTGACTTGTTATTTTTTGCTATTCTGTATGTTATATCTTTACTTGATGATTAAATGGACATTTTGCATTATATTATATGCGATATTCTGAATTAGACACTATTTAATTGTTAGACTAATTTGTTAAAGTAATAATACAAAATATATCGAAATAAATTCTTTAAAATAATAATGCCAACAGAAATTAACAATGTATCAGACAAATTACTTAACTGATATCCAAAAAACATTAATTGTAGGTACGCCAACTAATGGCAGAATATGGACAGAACTAACATGTATTTTTATCATCATTTGTGTACTCATATTCTGACTTCATATTCATATTCATGTACTCATATTCTCAGTGGGGAGACCAATAGACTGTAATGCAGAGGGTCTCGGGTTCGAACCCACGTCGCGCACCTCTGACTTTCGGAATTAATATGACTTTTCGAAATTATGTGCGTATTGATTGACAATTATCACCTGCTCCGTAACTCGGAGAGCGCGTTAAGCCGTCGGTCCCGGCTGCGATGAACATCTATGGCAGTCGTTATTGGGAAATCAGTGTCCTCTAATATCTTGACACTGGTCTAGCCTTAGGGTATCGTTAGCCTTCGGGTTGCGGAGGTCAGTTAGCAGCCACTCCGTGTAAAAACTGACATCCAATCAAATCCGGTTAGACTAGAAAGCCGACCCCAAGTGACTTGGGAATAATAAAGGCTAGGGAGAAGTACTACAATAGTTATATGATGTAATTAACACAATTTTTGTCAGGTCGTTTTCTGATTGTATCTTTACTATTGGTGATGTGTCCGCTTTCGTTGCATGTATTTTTGCGTGCTTGTCCCATACGTAAGGAAATCCGAATTGATAGCATCTTAGTTTTGGATAACAAACTCTTGTATTTCATAATACGGTGAAATGAGAATTCTTTGGATTTCTGAGAATCCCATTTGACTAGTTATTACGCGGAGAGGTCTTAAATTCGTACATAGCTGCGGCAATGAAATCTTCCTTTGCGTAAAGATTGCATAAACTGACTATTATTGGTTTTGGGTGCCCCTTTTCGCGCGTTGCTCTGCTGATAAGCTTGACCAAATATATGCAGATAAACTAATTTAGGTACTTATCGGCAATTTTTTATATAATTTCAAATAGATCGTCATTGCTTTTCTAAGGTCACTCTTTTCACTTCCACTTTATTCATACATGACCATATTATAATTTATTGAGTCTTGCTATCTGATTCAGTCTAATTTATCGATCCTCACTGAAAGCTGATAAATTTGACCTTGGACGCTCTCCACTTGTGCAATGCACTTCTAAAGGCTTAAATTTAAATTATCAATAATAATTATAATAATTTAAATTATCAAATTCATTGATAATTTCAGCAAACTGTTTGTCAATGTAGGATTTCAGGTCAGTAAATTCACTTTGGAATATACATTTCCATTTTTAAGCCGTCCATATGAATAAATTATTCCGCCGCGCTAGCGATTACAGCAATAACTATGATTTTTATTAGGATATTAAGGATTATTTAAGCTGCTTTCGAATTTGTATACATACCTAACATAAATATCATAAGTACAAATAAATGCTATTAGCATGCCAATTTCATCGCGAAAGGCAGACAAATGGCCAAGCACTAACCTAACTAGCAATGGCGGCCCTAGGGTTGCAGAAAATGCAAACCCAATTAGAGAAGTCTTTCAACATAGTTAAATCTTGTTGCCCTTCATTCTTTAATTTCACTTATATATTGGAGATGACTTCACTATAGTATAGTTTATTATTATTACTAGCTTTTGCCCGCGGCTTCGCTCGCGTTAATTTAGGATTTGACAATCAATTCGGGTTGTACTCTGCTTGTAATAATATAATTCAATCATGATTCGAAAGACACGTGGCGCCATCTATTATCATAAGAACGTTATTGTTGTTTACCTAGGGAACAGTAATTTTTTTCGGAATGAAAGGTAGCCTATGTCCGTTTCTGTACACCTGACAAAGTATATGCAAAATTTCAGGATGATCGGTTCAGTGGTTTAGGCGTGAAAAGGTAACAAACAAACAAACTCATTTTCGCTTTTATAATATTAGTTAGGATTCAGTCACACTCAAGGCATACATAGGTACTTATGTTAGATTGAATATAATGAACCGTTATATATTCATTTAACACATCACATCAGCATTTTAGTACCTAAGACAAGTCAGGCTTCGGTGGTTATATGACTGGCTATAGTAGCTAAGGGTAAAATTGTCTATCATAATTATTTATTGACACACAATCAGTTCGTGTTTCTAGAGCTGTATGATTATAAAACAAAAGATGATATACACTATTGGTATATTCACTCAGGATCTACAAAAGGAGTGGACATAGAACAGTAAATTTTGTCTGGCCGAACAAACTCAACTCTTACGCACTAAGTATAAACTATTGCGTCAATACTTACATTTTTAATGTCAGCTAACACGTATGTACATCAGATGGGCCGCAAACTTGTGTGCTTCAAAACTCTAGTTATACGCATATGCAGCGATGCAACGATATATCTTATATTCGATAATATCGGTATTTTTATCGATATCCAACCACCATTGATACGGTATCATCATATCGACAAGAAATTGAATATCGATATAGAATTATTTAAAATAATATTTGGTAATATTTATTATTTGCTTCTTATTTACCCACTTCTACTACTAACTTGAAAGTTCTGAATTATCGATAATCTCGCATTGAAACTGTCGATATTATCGATCATCGATATTTTCAGGCCTTCGATATAAATATCGATATTTATATCGATATTTTCGTCTCCTTGCAACCGTACGCATATGGGAACGTTGTCTTGGTTTTTTTTTTTTTTTTTTTTTTTTTTTTTTTTTTTTTTTTTTCTTTATTTTAGGAGCTTAGTCAGACATGACTATGCCGCTCCATAGGAACTTTCTACATTACTATACAACTACTATATTATAATAATAATACGGTACAATAAGATTACTGTGAACGTCGTCGCATGCCAACTTCAACAAGTTTATAGATTAATTTAGCTGCCTCGGACAGCGGATAAGCTAAAATACTGTTACATCGTCCAACATCCTTATAATCTGTAATTGTAGCCAAAATTTCAGATCTGACGTCCTCGTTCCGGACACATTCCACCATAATATGCAGAGCATCCTCCACTACACCACACTCCGAACAGAGTGGAGATGCTACTTTTTTCATTAAATATGCGAATTTATTAAGTGAGATATGTCCTGATCGAAGTCGAAATGCAGTAGTTAGCATATATCTGTTAATACAAATTTGATCAAACCACGGAGACTTCCAAGGTTCATTTTGTAGTGTCCTGTACCAAATACCTTTCTCCACTGATATCTTGTCGAAATGCACTTTCCATAATTCGTGGCAGTGTTCTCTAACTAAATGCATATAATCTGTGTAGAAAGGAAGTACACTCATAGGTACGCCATCACAAGAAGCTTCTTTTGCTAGTGCATCCACTCTCTCACTCCCTGCCAGACCAATGTGTGAAGGAACCCATTGGAGTATCACTTCTTTTAGGTCGGTCTTTAAATCAAATATGCATTTGATTATACTGTAAGCGATCGGTGTGCCTCTTAAAGAAGAGGTGCAACGAGCCACGTGTTGCAAGGAACTTTTCGAATCCGTTAAGATAACAAATTTATTGTGCCTAATTGACTTGATGTATGACAAAGCCTCAAAGATCGCAATTAATTCTAAATACATAATAGAAATATTGTTGTTAATTTGGAATTTTATGAATGTATTAATTTGGGGATCGTAGAATGCAGCTCCCAAGTATCCATGATGTGAATTTAATACTTTATCCTTAGATCCGTCGGTAAACACTTTGTAATGTGTTGGGTATTGATTGTCTAGATAAACAGAACACGTATGTTTGAGATGGGTTATATCATATTGTCTTTTAGCCTGATTAATACCTTCAATTTGATGTTTGATTATATTACTTAAATCGTATCTATTCATCCAATAATCTAATGTATACATATCCAACTGTTGACTTGAGCTTACGTTAATGTGTTGAAATTTGAAATAAATTTGCAGTAGGATTGGGATTTGTTTGCGTCTCCAGTATCTGCGAGAAATCAGCGAATTTAAATCATTCAGAACTTTAATTGTAGGGTTATTGGCAATAGACATTGATTTCAGGCAAAATTTTCCTGCGAGATATAGCCGACGGATATGTAAAGGCTGAATACAAAGTTCACTCTCCATCACGTGGATGGGAGTGCTCCTTACAAAACCGCCTATAATGCGCATGGCTGCATTCTGTAATTTATCTAGTTTATATAGATTACTAGCTAAGCTATTGCCGTATAAAAAACAACCAAAGTCTAATTTACTTCTAATAATGGCCATGTAAAGTCTTCGTAAGTGTTTAGGATGTACCCCCCAACCAGAACCAGCCAACACTTTAAAAATATTTAAGAATTTATGAGTTTTCTCATACAACTCATTTACATGTTTAGTCCATCTTAGAGAACAATCGAACCACACGCCTAAATATCTCACATTAGCTGCTTCTTGCAATGGCTTATTATCTATAGTGACACTGATATTATTTCTGTTAATACCCTTTTTAAATATACAGATTTTGCTTTTCGTCGGAGATACATTTAAACCTAAATTCTCCAGTACATTGACCAAAATATCTAATGAACCTTGGAGATCGTTACGGGCTATTTCTATATTTTTGTTAGACACGTACAAGGCAAAATCATCAGCGTATTGGGAAATGAATACATTATTTATAATATTACAAATTTGGTGGGTAGCCACATTAAATAATAAAGGTGACAGTGGGTCGCCCTGTGCTAGACCTTGAGCAGTATGCCGGCTGATGAAACTATGACCAAATCTTATTTTCAATATTCTTAAGCTTAAAAAATTCCACAGGTAATTGCAGATTTTAAGGCCAACACCGACTTTATCTAAACTTGTAAGCAACGTATATATATTAACATTGTTGTACGCATTGTCAATATCTAAAAAGCATGCCAATGTAGTCATATCTTTAGAGAAACCTGATTGAACCCTCGTTACCAGTCTAGCTAGACTATCTAAACAAGACTTAGATTTTCTAAACCCTACTGTTTCCGTTGAAAAATAGTTATTATTTTCGAAGTACCACTCTAGTCTCCTGTTAATAATGGAATGAAATATTTTACAGACGCATGATATTAAGCTAATAGGGCGAAGAGCTGAAACTAGAGCAGGATCACGGCCAGGCTTGGGGACTGGGACTATACTAATGTCTCGCCATTGCAATGGTAGGAAACTCGAAGATAAAAAACTATTAAATAATGACAGTAAAATATGTTTTCCACATTGAGGTAACCGTTTTATCATTGAAAAGGAGATGTTATCGCACCCCGGTGCTGTATCGCTAGCCTTAATACATGTTTCTAATTCATGCATAGTTATGGTTGTTTCTAACTTAAAATTAAAAGATAAAAAATTGGGTTTAGGAGGGGTAACATATGAGGGGCATAAATTGTTTAATATCAATTCGCACTTGTTGTTATCTACGAAGGTGTTCTGAACTTTATTTCCTTTTAAGTATTTCATTTTTCTCCACACTTCACTAGCAGATGAGGCCGTGTCCAAAGAATTACAAAATTTGTGCCAGCTCTCTGATGATGCTCTTCTTATTAGCTTTTGGGTTTCTCTAATACAGTTTTTAAGGGATGTTAGATTTAAGGGTGTAGGATTTTTCCGAAATTTTGAAAGGGCCAATCTTCTTTTAGCGACTGAGTGGGATAAGTTGGGGTTCCAATATGGTTTTGGAACGAATTTATTAGAAGGGTTTAAATTAATTTTTATAAATGGAATATGTAAATCTGCAGCTTTGTTTATATTATGTATGAAATTATCATACGTCAGTTGAGGCTCCCCAGATACATCAAAATTTTGAAAGGCTTCTTCGAGATAGCTTTCATAGCCAATCCAGTTAGCGTTCTTGAGATTACGTTTCTTTAAAAAATTAGGCCTACATAACGTATTCGAAGAAATGCTTATTACGAGATGGTCACTTCCTAGAGATTCGTTAGTCACCTGCCAGTTAAAAAAACACGCGATATCAGAGGTGGAGAAAGAAATATCCGGGGAAGATTGTTGTATGTTTCCAGCTACTAATTTGATACGCGTATAACTACCATCGTTCAGAGAGACTAAATTACACTCAATTATGGAATCATGAATTTGAGAACCCCTTGCGTCTGTTTTATACGACCACGTAAAATGGTGAGCATTGAAATCCCCTAATACTAAGGTTTTTCTGTTAAATTGCGAAAATATAGTGTCCCAGTCAGTTTTTCGTGTCCGCACCCATTGAGGACAGTAAACCGCAATTATATTCTCGATTCGACTACAGTTAAAAATCTTGACATGTAATATCTGTATATCCTCGTTATGATGCGCGAATTCGCTTAATTGAGCCTTAATCGATCTATGTGTCAAAATGCAAATACCTCCATAATTATCTGAGCGATCTTGTCTAAATATATTGTAATTACTAACTTTAAGTTGACTGCCTGGTTCCAGCCAGGTTTCACTTATTACAGCTATAAGTATTTTGTTTTGATTTAATAATTGTTGGAATGTTAAAAGTTTTGGCCTTAAGCTCTGCGCATTCCACTGCAATACGTTAATGACGACGTTCCCACTAATATTATTATTATTAGCCATTATGAGTGTTGATAGTTACATCGAAAATCTTCTTAAGTATTGAAAGATCAGTAAGATTGTTCACAATAGTGTAGATACACCATTCTACAGTAATAGTAACAATCGAATTAATTTTTTGACTAAAATTACTTTCTGCCGAGAATATAATCTTTTTAATGTTACTCATTAACGATCCAAACGATTCATTTCTCGAACTCGAATCGCCCTCGGGCTGTTCTATGCATTCATTCATCTCGACATTATTGTAGTGACGCGTGTTTGCTGTATAACTATTATTCGCATGTACGTCCCCACCTGCGCAGCGACTAGGACTGCTGTCCTCAGTATGCATACGCTCACCGGCGACTGTAGGTCTCCCGATGTCCGATGCGCGTGACTCCGACGACAATGACTCAATATCTTCGTTACTTAATTTATCCGATGAACTGCGTTGTTTACGTTTTTTAGGTTTCTGTTGTGTATATTTGTGCGCTGTATGTTTATTTGGAATGGCATTATTTAAGCCTTTAGGCTTATTAGCTAATATTTCTGCGTATGTCATGGGGCTTGAGATAGGATTTTTATCCCAAAAGGAAATATTCGTATTATTGTTACTTGACGCGATCTGATCGATGGGTCGAGGCGAAAAAGGAGGAACGTACATGGTTAATGCTCGGCGATATGTGCAGTTAAATTCAGACATAAGAGACCTGATTTTCTTTTCCTTGATGAACGCCGGGCATGATTTTACTAAGGCCATATGATTGCCTCTGCAGTTCACGCATTTATAAGTTGTAGTATCACAGTTAGGGTGACTATCACCACATTTGGGACAAACTATTTCGAGTGATGGGCATAGTTTTGTAACATGTCCGAAACGCCAACACCGAGAGCATTGCGTTACCGGGAAAACGTATGGTTCCACTGCAACTCTTAAGTTATATATCTTAATAAATTGCGGCAGGGTTTTACCTTTAAAACATATACGGGTGGTTTCGCTTTCTGTCCACGTTGACTCAGCACCCCTACGGCTCAGTCTTTTCACCGAGATAATTTCCTGGTTGTTGCAGTTTTTTATGCATTCCAATAGATCTTGTTCTGATAAGTCGATATCTATATCCCTAATAATACCATAAGAGGAATTGACTTCCCACGTCTTTTGAATACGCCACTCTTTCTCCTTTAAATTTCGGCTGGATTTTAGTTTTTCAGCATTCGTTTCTTCATCAAAACTGACAATTACCTTAAATGCGTTTATGTATTTAACACGATTAATTCCTAATATGTTTTCTTCGTTGAATAGTTTGGCCAATGCAAACTGCTTAGGTAACTTATCGGCACTGGAAATACTGATATCTATTTTTTCAGGTTTACTTATTTTGTCTTTTCTGACTGCTGTCCAATTTTCTTCCTCCGTCACTCTTCCACCACGTTCTTCTGTATTGTGTAGGTTCTCCTCATTATAATATTGCTGTATTTCATCTCTTACTATGTCTTCTTCATCCATACTATCTCCTCTCATGCTAGTTCTATACTGCACGTCACCATCTGCAACGTCCTCCGTTGCACTTACGCTCATATTCACTACGGCTCAGTATCTAAAAACAATAATCGGCAGAGGCGGGAGCGCGTGAGCGCGCCGCGCACTGTCGCAAACCGGTTTCTGTGTAGTAAACAACTAAAGGATTCTATTAAAATATAACGATAACACGTCCTAATCACTCGACGAGAGGATGGACACTGTTGTCTTGGTTTAAACTCAATAAACGTCATTCGTCTATATACGTAGATATACGTAAATACGATTACCTAAAACCAACTCCAAACATACGTGCTGCAAAATTAGGTTCGTCTAAAGACTGAATACCCTCCAGTTACCTCAAACAAGATAAACACTTGATGTGTTTCTCTTAGAAGCAAACAGAACTCGAAACTCAATCAATACGGAGTGCGGTTATCGTCTTAACTCCAACATCAATAGCATGTGGGCTCCAAGTTTACGCTGTCCAAATATTAGTACACCGGCAATAGATATACATTATAAAATATAACTTCCATATATCTAGCTAATGGCCAACATACGTTGCAAAACACTTATATAAAATGTTCGTTTGTTAGAATACTTTGATAACTGGCACTAATAAAGTTTCATCGGGGTCGGATGCATGGTATAGGAAAGTATTCTTACACGTTATATATTAAGTATATATAAAAATACGTAGATATCTACTAAGCGCGCCAAAAGTAAGATCTAAAATGGACACACTTTTCAATTAGTTAGTAGATGTCGATTGAAACAAATATGTTCTATTACGGATGCAGGAAGGACAAAGAGTGCGTGTGTTGTAATATCGACATAGATTCAAATAAAGCGGTATGGTTTATATACAGGCATAATTTTAACACTCGTAGTAGGTACCTATTTGTAATTTTTCTTACAAAATACCTGTGCTGATGTCGATGATAAATGCGCTTTATGCAACGTACATAATGCTGAATTTAACGCGCCTTTTCATATTGACATACCATATCTATAGTTTATAATATCACTGGATAGTGCCCACTTTAAAATTATTAATAGGGATAGTCTGATGGGCTATAATAATGGTATGGTAACCATCAGATAAGACGGTAATGTTAACAACTTAATACTACAAAGTAGACCATTGGATTGTTCAGAAAATATAGATTTAAATCCTACAGCATGCAAATTCTCTTGTTCGAAGTTACAAGCGTCTTAAAATACTTATTTCTAGCTTGCTATAAAAGAAAACATCGTACGACAAACTACATGTCTAAGAATTATTCATGTTTTCAAAAAATATGTATAGTTGCCGCTGCATTCTGACCAATGTGGCAGGACTACTACGACCTAATCACAGCATAGAAACAAATCATACTAGCTGGCTACTAGAGATGATTGCTATGTTCTCCAAGTGCAGCGCGTAGGATTACGGACTCTGTCTCATACTGAGAGGTGCCCACAGGACAGTTTATACGCCTTGTGCGCCGTTATTACGATTCTTCGTGAATTTTAGAGTCCACATTAAAGCTTTAGGTGATTGCCACGATTCCTTGTCCAGCAGTAAATTATTCACAAGCAATAAAAAGACAACAATTTGGTATATTTAAGGTAGATATATTGAATACAAAATCAAACACTCAATAATTTAGCAAGAGTTTAATAAAAAAATGCAAAATAATAAAAATATCTCCAAATATTGAGCCTTAACGCTAGGATATCTGTAGGTTTACAACATCCAAAAATACAAAAATTACACGCACTCACACAATGAGGGTATCGTCTGATCATATATTGACATATATTACATAGAACCTTTTTCAATAAAACTGATCATAGACTTACCAAATTCCTAACATGGAATACCTCGTTTAAAAAAGCATAGTTGTCAAAATTGTCCCGCCATCGCAAACTTCTGTCAAAGATTACATGTCCGTATAGATTAAAAAGCTTAGGCGATTTTTAACTGATCAATTTTATCAAATAAGGATTAGGGAAATGATTAAAGAATACAAACGCCGATTTTATAACATCAAAAGGAAAGATTGGCACTAGATTCCCAATTTGTAGCAATTTTACGTATTACATACATAATCGTTTTGGACGAAATCAATTCAAACAATGAAGGATTAAGTTTCAAATAAATTTATTGTCATTTCACAACTTTGGTTCGGAAATGATTAGGAGAGCAAAAATGCTGGATTTTTGTGCTTTAGGATAATTCATACATTTGACAATTACTTTCAACATTTGGCGTTATCACGTGAAATATGGACTCCAAAAGAGGCTTACATATAAGTTGCAGTCACTTGCACAATTCTTGCTAAAAGCAATCGTCAAATGAAAAGTCTCACTCAAAGAATATAATATAATACAAATATATTGTAATTAAACAGGGTATGGTCTGTATAAGAGCGGGTACAAAAATTTCGCAAATAAATTACTGAGGCTCACAAGATATAGGTGGCTTAAAACATATTAAATATATTTAGGTGAATAAAATGGATACTTACGTATTTGGAACCACTTCTTCAGAGAGTTTCTTGGGATATAAATAAATGGTAAAACTTTTACTGTTGAAAATTCTAGACTCAACTGAGAGAAATTTTCACAAAATAGATAAGTACAGATCGCCGGTTTGACACGTGGAAACTGACACACTCACATATAAACGTACGAGCAACGAGTACAGATCAATTTGCTCCAATGCTAAGTATCTGTACACTTAACATTGGAGCAAATTTATGCTGGATGATGAATGCTGTCATTCAGCCAACTAGATCGCTTGTTTTTACACATTATATAAACCGGCAATCTGTAACTATCTAGTCTGTGGAAAATATTTACATCGGTAAACTGCAAGTGCACATAATACACCATAACCGATCTCTGAGAATTCCCTCACGAGTGCATGAAAACTAATGAAGAGAGTAAAATATCTAAATAATGATATTTTCTCCTTCAACATTCCAATAAAATCACTGATACTGAAGCCTCAATCATAGGTAACGTTTAACGCTCAATATTATGCTTGATACTGGGATAGTTCTTGTGATCTAATTCTAATCACAGTACATCTCTTCTAGCAATGAACGATAATAACGAAGTTCTTTAAAATTCGTTTCAAAAGGTAGCTACCATCTAGTTTAGGAGCTTATATATAGTAAATAGTTTATTAACGATCCCCCTAAAGATGAAAATTCATCGTGAGGAAACCAGCATGTCTGAGAGTTCTAAATTAATCTTGAACATTTATGAAGTATGCCAACGTCCATGGGAATAGCTAAACCCTTTTCATTTTGAGAAAAGATCTGTGCCCAGCACCTTTAAATGTTTTCTAATCTGTTCTCTACCTACAGTATTCGTTATATCAAATCAGAATAGACATACCGTCACAGTCTTGAAAAATTACAAGCTGTTTGCCAAACATTAGAAGTTCTTTTTATTTCAAACATCATGAACCCGTTATTACACAAACCACAAGTTTTGAAGTCTAAAACGTTCCATCCAACTCTGCATTTTGTGCTATTTATACATTATATAATATAGTTTTTCGTTTACCAAAGGTGCGTACTTACAAACAAATGTTAATAAGGTGATTTTTTTATTTGATATGAATACATGTGCAATAGTGTCGCGTTTGTTGTCGGTTTCCTTAGATAATTGTTTTAAAATATAATTCTACATATTTCTATGTTGAGCATTAATAAAACAATTCTAAAAAGTAGTCAGTACTTTTAGTGGATTTGGATAAATACTAAAACGTGTAGGATACACTATCGTTTAACGTAATCGCAATATAACTCGTACATACTCGAGTCGGTGTTCGAATATACTGGTTTGTGCTCGATTATACTCAAGTTTATGCTCGAATATACTCGAGCCTGCTCGAATATACTTAAGATTGTGCTAGAGCATATTCAAGTACGAGTTATAGATTACAATTACGACAATAATGGCTAAAAAGAATGCGGTTCTATTATAAGGAATGTATTATCCATAGCAATACCGACAACAAGCCGCTTTAAACTAAACTAAAATATACATAGAAACCTTAACCATAAATTAATGTTAAAGTAATACATTTTGAATATAATATTTTTAAGAATCTTCCCATTTAGTATAATATTTTTGACTAGTGAATAAAATTACACCTATTCGTAAATATTTAAGTAAAATACGAAAGCTTGAGTATGCTTCTTGATCTCGCTCACATTTGGTTAGCGTGAGCAAGTGTTAATGTCAAAAGATCATACTCGCTCTTATAGGCCTATTGATGCGCAAATTTAATCTTTAAACTCATGTCATTAAAGTTTAATTTTGAATGGGAATATTTAATACATAATTTTAAATGAGATTCCATTTTAATACTAGGTACAAAATCTAGCTATCTAGATATATCTATCCATTGCAGCAAAAGACAGAGGTATAGCAATAATTCATAAGAAAATAGGGGTTGAGATGCGGTTTTAGTAACTTTCATAAGCGCCGTTTAGTCGATTTGACTCGAAATAATTACATTGACTTAATCGATTGGCAACGTCAGTTACTAATTCCAAATCTCGTATATAATTTCAAAATCAAATACAAAAACGTAAACTAATATAATTTCAACGTATTGACAAGAAAATCATAGTCTTTGGCGTTTTGAGCAAAACGTGATGTGTTTATGGCATCAACTAGCGATACTAAGTCGCGCTTTCATGTTACAGATATTTTATACAAAGACTAAATTTTAGAAATACATCGAAGTGAGCGTAACAAGACATTCAAAAATCAAATATCAGATACGGAAGCTAAGACATGACAAATTCTGTGGAATCATACCATTTTATGTTTATGAATGCGTATGGCTTGGAACATGCCTGCCATAAGACTCAGCGCATGGACCACTGTCGAGGTGGTATAACTAAAAATTATCCACATTGAAAAAACATTATCTATTTTGACTAGTGCATTAGTTAAACGTCATCAATTTTACAAAAAATATCCTGCTGCAAAGTTGTTCACAAGTATGACTATTCAATATTTATTTATTTATTTCACACACACACACACATAAGACTATTATTACAGATGATTTCATATCCAAATTTCATACTCAATTTCGATGTTGAATGCCGCTCACTTCGATGTATTCATACGCTAACTTAGTGACCTTTGCAAAGCTTTGAACTACTGACATAATATTATGGGTCTGATTCTTTTTGGCATCAAGGTTTTAATAAAAACTCATATAAAGTCAGAATACCAATTCTGGTAGAATAATATTAAATTGATTATAAAACGTTGAAAATTGCATTCCAAAACATATCGATATTGACGAATTGAATAACATCGTGATCCAAAAAGTATGATTTGCAATAGTGCAATAATTTTAAGCTGTTTATACATTATTTTATTAATTTTGGATGTTTTTATAGCTCCTTTATAGACAAGAAATTCTAAAAACATTTGAAATGTAATGTGCGGGAAATAGTTTACTTCGCTCTTTTGTAAAATTATGATTTTCATATTACGATATTCTTCGATTCGTGTATAGAATATGATAGACAGTTAAAAGTTTTGCAAAGTACATAAGTCAGTACAGTTTCTAGCAATATTAAAGATGACTATAGAATAATATCGGTTACATTATAAAATGTCAATTCCCTAATAAGTATGAGTACCCTACACATCCTTACATACAAAATATTACATACAAATCATACGTATTAATATATCTCGTTATTTAATACATAAAGTATACGCAATATAAATAAATGCATTTATGGCAAAATGTAGGAATGTTGCGCGGTATTTTATTTGTTTAATAAAAACTTTATTCAATATTTTTTGTTATTCGACTAATCGATTGAATAATCGACTAAGGCTTGCAAAACGCCTGCTATGTAAAAAACATGCTATTTAGTAGCATGTGATTGGTATCATAAATTTTTCATAATCTACTTATTAGAATGCTTTTTATTAGCATGTGAAACCTTCGTTTTTCAGTGCATGCAATAAGCACTTTTTAATGTATTCAAGTATTTATTTAAACAAATATAATATATAGTAAATAAACGCGTTGTAGTGAGCATTGCTATGAGCATGATAGTTGGTTTTGGTCGCGCTCGAGATCACGAAGGTTGCAAATGAAACAGCAGTGCAGTGAAACTGGCCGTTGTGAGCAATACCGGGTTTGGTTTTCTTGTCAAATGTAGGACTTGGAAATAACCCATTTAAATTTCGAATCATTCTATAAGAGCCTTGAAATAAGTGCATATATTGGCACTTCAAATTACTTTTTTCGTAAATATCAAAGCTATATTTGGCATACGTAGACAAATTTACAGCCTATCCTTTAAAGTTATCTGTTCTTGGCAACAGCAGTTCATAGCACTTGATAGTTATTGTTATTGTGACTAGGTCTTCTCTTTCTAGCTTTATTATAAGCAAGCATTCTGTGGTAGTTCTAATACTACAGTCGACACAAAAATATGAGTACTGACTGTCTTTTATAACTTTGAAATTAATCTGTCTTCTGTTTTATGACTCAGCAAATTGTGAAAGAAGTATACTTCAACAACTTGCTAGTGATTTCACAGAAAATAGATTAACTTCAAAGTAATAAAAGTTTACGAAAACATCCTTAAAGACTGCCACATCCAAAAGATTGGCCAAGTTTAAGACCATACTAAACTGTCTTACAATGAAACACTAAAATATTTTTAACAAGCAAAGCTAGCTTTAGTCCACCCACATATTTGTGTTACCTATCTAAATCGATTTTATTGCATCTCTCGCTCACACAGAACATAGCATAAAATGCGAGAGAGAGACCAAATTACTTCATTCATTACCGCAGTATTGTCTAGACTGCTCATAAGTGTATTTTCATATCTATTCCTCGCGCAAGGAAGTTGTGCTTATTGTCAAAACTCTGACTGAATCCGAAGCCATATTATTATGTCAAAACGAAACTACACGTCATGTATATCTATAGCTCAGGTAGCCGTGCGGTTATGCAGAATCAATAATATAACGAACATAAAAATACTTAAACACATTCAGCCAATTGCCGTCTACGGGGCACAGCTCCGGACTTTGAGAATTTCTTTACAGAAAAATTAATTACCTGAACCGGTAATCGGACCTGAGACCTAATGCGCTGCGCCGCCGAGTATTTTTATTGCACCGCTATATTACAGCTGTTATATAACGGCACTGCTATCACCAGATTTACTCTAATTCGCAATTTCAGGTGACAAATAGTAATTTGTTTCTCGTCGACGTCGCCATACTAGACGGCCGTCGGCCTAATGTCACAACACTAAATTATATTACTGCTCTCCTTTTTATACTTTCGTTTTGCAATATTTATGTAACAGATAACGGGCATTAAAGTGACAATTCTAGGTATCTACATACTTTTAAGGGTGCCGTATCCAAAGGTTAAAACGGGACCCTATTACTAAGACTCCGCTGTCCGTCTGTCCGTCTGTCACCAGGCTACTCATGAACCGTGATAGTTAGACAGTTGAAATTTTCACAGATGATGTATTTCTGTTGCCGCTATAACAACAAATACTAAAAAACAGGATAAAATAAATATTTAAGGGGGCTCCCATACAACAAAGGTGATATTTTTGCTCGTTTTTGCTCGATATTGATAACGGCAACAGGTAGACGCTTGAAATATTAACAGAATATTTAATTACATATTCACTTTAAAAATAAATAATTAAATTTAAATAAAATTAATATTTAAAGGGGCTCCCATACAACAGACATGATTTTTTGCCGTTTTTATAGATCATGGTACGGAACATTTCGTGCGCGAGTCCGACTCGCACTTGGCCGGTTTTATGATACGCTTAACGTTTCGGCTAGGTCACAAACAGTATGCAGACTGCTATTACTAAATACCTAGCATAATCACGTTTATTACTATTCTCTGTTACATAAATATTACTATTCGACATCTAAAAATCCCTTACCGTACCATTGAGCAAACATAAACTTACTACTAGAAGAGACATCTCAACTAGATTATATTTTATAACATGCGTTAGAATACATGGACTCTAACTCACTTAGGCCCAATCTATACGCAAAAAACGAGTCATTTTAGTTACAGACAATTATATTTAAAAAAAATTTTATTAAATACTAGCGGTCCGCGCCGGCTTTGCACATGTAGAACAAAACCTTAACAAATTACACATCTAAACCTCCCTCATAAACCACTCTGTGTATAGGTGAAAACCGCGTGAAAATCCGTTTACAAGTTTTTGAGTTTATCGCGAACATATAGACACACGCGGCAGGCCTTTTTTATAATCTTTAGCTAAAACGACTCGTTTCTTAAATATAGGAACCAAGTCTTAGGCGATTACTGCAACAAAAAGTTTGAGTGCAAGATTTATTAAGCTGTAGCTTTTAGTGCTTAATAAATGTTGCACTCAAACTTGTCGTTACGATAAGCATGCACTCTAAAGCACGTTACAACCAATTTTGTTGAGATGTCTACTTTATTACGTAGTAGTTTAATCACTCAATATACCGTTACCGCGTCTTAAGCTGACATACTTCGAGTTTTCAAAGTTTACATAATATAGATGATACTACAATCGTCTGGTATATTTCCAAGTCCTTCCATTTGTCGACTTAAACTAATATCAGTAAATATTATTGGACTTACGTGCCGACGTATTAACTAATATACTACATTACCATGACTATCTGACTAAGATTAAAATGTAATTGGGACCGTGGGTGAAAAATTTCTATAAAATATGTTAGAAATCCCAAGTTCACTGTTAGGTATAAAAAGTTACTTTTTTTTATCGTTGCGAGGAGTGACTATTTTACGTAGAGATATTGACGATATTTATAAAGATATTAATTTTTAAATAATTACAGCAAAGCAATATATCTTCTAATCGCTTTACTTTGAAGGCGTTTAGATTAAAAGTTCTTTCTAAACGGACCTGCGATTTAGTAACGCGCATTAGTGCTCTCGAATGATATTCGAATACAGTAGACCACTACCATGAAACGTAAAAGAATTTTCGAACCGACTGTACCGAAAAGCATATTTATTCCGAAAATCTTCCTGAATTTCGGTACATAACTTCTTGATTGTCCTAAAACCGTAAGTACTCAGTAGTAAACAGCGGAGTAATAACTTCAGTGTAAGTTTTTTCGTTCGGTCTGAAGATTCTGATAGACATCTCCATGGCAGATATACAGTTGTGCACATTGCGATACTAGCTTTGCAAAGACATATACGTAGTGCACGCACTTAAATATAGTATTGGCAATATATTAGGATATCATTCGAACGCAACTGCACATTGCTAAAGATTTGCCGCTACCCAATTTTACTAAAGTGTTCGTACGGTCGACGGTATATTCTGACGTGAGTAACGTGACGCCATTGCTTTTTATTTTTCTTGAGCAAATAAACGGTCAATATAATTATGCACGCTTGTTCCCCAGAAGGATAGGTAGCCACCACATATTACAAAGGTTTGGCACTTTCCATTTTACGTTTGACTTTGATTTTCACAGCATGTACAGTTGAGATTTATTCGTTCAATTGAATGCCACAAGATCATCGACGGACAGAGAAAATAATGGTATCATGTTGTATATATTTTAAAGTCGTTTTCTAATTTGTATAAAGAATTATAAACGCATACAGCTGTCTCGTTATTTAAACAAATAAAGAACGAGATGGCTTACTATAGATATATCCATCTTGTTGTTGGCGCCATCTATCACTGATTAATTAGCCTTCAAACTTGCTTCTCTATAAGAAAACTATACACGTACGAAGCAACAAACAAATATTATAAATGAGCTTAAAATAATGTACAGTCTTTATAAATATCATCATTATCAGAATACAGGGTCAGCTTACTGCGGTATAAACCGACCATATGCGGGAGCCTCTAAGTAAAACTACTCGCTAGGGCAGTAAATTGCACTTGAAATAGTCGGGTTATCTCACTATTCCCACTCGTCCTCGTCGACTCCCTCCATGCTGTCCTGTTCCAGTTTCAAGTCTCTCTCCACTTTGGCGCTCATTGATTTCATTATCTGTAGAACAAAATGAGTGATATAATTATTTATGTATACATACATAATCTCAAGATTATATCCTCAACTAGCGACCCGCATCATCTTCGATTCAATTCAATTATACACCTAAATCTTCCTCAACAATGACTCAATTGTGTGTGTGTGCAGTGAAAACCGCATGAAAATTCGTTCAGTAGTTTTTGAGTTTATCGCGAACCGACAGTCAGATAGATAGACGCAGCGGGGTACTACGTTTTATAATTTATTTGAAGAGACACAGATGTATTACACCCATATGTCGTCAGCAATGGTTTAAAGTCTCACGTACTAGAAGGCGAGCCTATTGTCGTTTTGACATTTCAGACTCAGTGGTGCTACTAAGAAATACTAAAAGAGCAGCGATACCTCAGTGGGGAGACCAACAGACTGCAATGCAGAGGGTCTCAGGTTCGAACCCACGTCGCGCACCTCTGACTTTCGGAAGTTACATGACTTTTCGAAATTGTGCGTATTGATTGACAATTATCGCCTGCTCCGTGCCTCGGAGAACATGTTAAGCCGTTAGTCACGGCTGCCATGAACATCTATGGCAGTCGTTATTGAGAGAGTGTCGACACAAAAGATCCCACTGAGTCGAAGTGCCGCCGGTCTGCGCTGACTGGCCCCCACATAAGATAAGATAAGAAATTCTTGAAAGTCACAAACATTTGGACTGACTTCGGAGTCGAAATCGAAAGCTTATACATAACATTCGCATATATTACTTCTTGTTCTTCTTTTATGGTTCGAAGTTATGCCTGGTTAGCAGCAATGATGTTCACGCAACGTGGGTGCAATACGGGGTATACTGGGGTGCCTACTCCTGCAGAAGTAGAGGTGTGAGAGTACGTTCTAAATGATTAATTACCGACAACTAAATTCATGATAAGTGATTCGATTGGCTGTTATTAATTCTGCCAGCCAATCATATCTATTGTCACGCGTTTGAGCATCTGTTAACACTTTTATTTATTTTATTTATATTTAAACACCCATTTATAATATATTTACAGGATATCCTAAAACAATATTATAAGCTTAAGTACACATAATATAAATAAGACAATAAAAATAATTTTACTAATTTGACACATTAAATACTATGCATTTTTCCGCAACTTCTTTGAATTTCGGCAGGCTACAGTGATAAATATCAACGTCATTAGCAATTAAATTAATAAGTCGTATTGCGCGCGGCAATTTATGGTTGTCTGCATTTCAGTAAGCCGGTGTTAGAGTGGTATATAGTGTAGGTACCTGGTCCTGCTTGTCCTTGGTGTCGTGTGGCACGTGCGACTTGATGAGGTCGGGCTTAGGCTTCTGCGGTGCCGGCACCGCAGCCTTGCTGGCCTCGCGGGTCACCGGCGACGCCGCTGTGTGCGCCGATACTGGGCAGATATCATCTTGTTAATACATATCTATATATATAAAAATCTCGTCTCACGGTGTTTGTGTTCGCACTCTGCCGAAACAGATTTTTTGGTAAGTATGAGAATAGGTCATAAAGTATATTTCATACCGCTAGATACCTGAGCTACATTTACACGAGCGAAGCCGCGGGCAAAAGCTAGTACTTCTATAGGATGTCAAATAGCATCGAGTTTGTTGAGTAGCATGGTAGGAATTTTTTTATTTTTAAAGACACATTCAAAGACTTCCACTTTTTTATTTAGCTTGCGTCATGTTTATTTAAATTCGAAGAAAATGTGTCCTTGGTCTCCCAAATCATAGTAAGGAATCGATAGACACCTCATTCATCAAAATCAGTTTGGTGGTTTAGGCGGAACATACATACAGGAACTATTAAAATCATAATTCATAACCCTTCCATTTTCTTAACATTTGTTTAACGATGCTAAGTCGGGGAAATTATATTCACAATATCCGCAAGGAGCTTCCCCGCGGCTATTATAAAGGTTTACCTTTGTAAATACAATAGAGCAAACAACGAACAAAACGTATAGTAATCTAAACGCTTATGTTATCACCAGATATAGTAAAATATAACAGTCAAAAATAGTAAATGATCACCAAAAATAGTAAATGATCACCAAAATTAAAACCGAAAATATTACCAAAAATATTTATTGCACAGCAAAGAGATAAAAATAAGTCGACGGAGCCCCGCTCCGCTCCTATTTTTGGGTTGGTTTAAGAAGGAACCTAACATAACCTAACCCTCCCGAGACGGAATGCATTGGTTTGTAGGCGAATAGGTGTTCGTTATGATATATTTTAATACGCATATTTAGGTGTGCGAAAACTATTTTTGGTGGTCATTATATTTAATCCCTAATCTAAATAGCTTAGTTACAAAGCGACGACACAGGTTTTAAAGCCGAAGTTCGTGCCTCCTAGACTGTCTGCGCTCTCATTTATAAATTACATTGTGACTACGCATGCAAAATGCTTTAAATTTCTCTTATAACATATATATCACATTCCTCGGCCAAAAACCGCAAGTCATGAGCAACAGTAATTACAAATACGTCTACTCACAAGGTTCCATGCCGGGTGGTTGAAGGCTGACCATCTTGGGCGTGACACTAGCTCCAGACAGCCAGTCCTTACCGCTGAGCCACGGTTCCCACGTCACCAGTGTCGGAGGGAACAAGTCGTCTTGGAACAACTCGCTCTGGAACAAATAAAGTATCCCCAAAGGGGTAGGCAGATTTGTACTAAAGGAGTATTCAGCGTTAAACAATTTTTGTTTTTTAAAGACTACTACCGACAATTATCGCCTGCTCCGTGCCTCGGAGAGCACGTTAAGCCGTCGGTCCCGGCTGCCATGAACATCTATGGCAGTCGTTATTGCGAAGTCAGTGCCCTCTAATATCCTGACGCTGGTCTAGCCTTAGGGTATCGTTAGCCTTCGGGTTGCGGAGATTAGATGGCAGCCGCTTCGTGTAAAAACTGATATCCAGCAAATCCGGTTAGACTAGAAAGCCGACCCCAAGTGGCTTGGGAATAATAAAGGCTAGGGAGAAGAAAATACTACTACGGCACCAAGAACAACGTCTGTGTCTGGGTCTTTACAAACATTCAAACAACGGACACAAAGGACACCCAGACTCGAAACGACTATTTGGGGATGACACAATTTTTTATCCTGTACGACACTCGGCGCGGTGGCAGTGGCGAGGTGACCACTAATTGAGAATTTAATTGCAGCAAAATCCAATAAATTTTCCCGATCCAGGAATCGAACCCGAGACCTCATGCACAACTGTCGCATTTACTATCTTTGCATGTACAGCACTAATGTCCGGCGACTTTCATCTTGTTCTTCATCCTCAAATACTCATGATTAACAAATATATTGGCTTTTAAGTCTTTCTGATAAGACATACAAACTAAGACGTACGCCCAACTCCCTGCAAGTCAGGTAGAAGTTTATCAGTAACTATGATACATATTAGCAAATATTTCATTCTACATTGTTCATTAACATTTTCACTACATATTATAAAACAAAGTCCCCCGCCGCGGCTCTGTCTGACTGTCTGTTCGCGATAAACTTAAGAACTACTGAACGGATTTTCATGCGGTTTCACCAATAGACAGAGTGATTCATGAGAAAGGTTTAGGTGTATAATTTGTCAAGGTTTTGTACTACCCGTGCGAAGCCGGGGAGGATCGCTAGTATTATCCAATTCAAAATGACGGAATGGACGTATGGAGGAGGGTACCTTGTCTAAGCAGGGTCCACAAGAATCCGAAGGAATCTTTAAATTCTTCTGCACACTCGTCGATATAAGTACTTTTACCTTGGCATTTTACAGAATGCCTTCAATGATCAGATAACGCTCGTTGGAGCATAAGCATTTCAATGTATAGATAAATATAAATAAAAAATTACCTTTATCCTCGGCACTGTGAAAGACAGCGGCTCAATCGTACCATTAGTCAGTCGTAGGGCTCTTGCAAATTCCACCTAAAACGAAAACCAATACTTTGAATATTATATAATATAATAATATCAGCGCTATATATAAACAGACCTATACCTTATGTGGTACACATAAGGTACAGTTATCAGTTTTTTAGCGAAATCGATATTTAGATGAAAACTGTATCTTTTGTTTTTCATCTAAATATCGATTTTGAGCAGCGATAGCTCAGTGGGGAGACTAACAGACTGCAATGCAGAAGGTCTCGGGGTTTGAACCCACGTCGCGCACCTGACTTTCGGAAATTATATGATTTTTCGAAATTATGTGCGCATTGATTGACAATTATCGCCTGCTCCGTGCCTCGGAGAACACGTTAAGCCGTTGGTCCCGGCTGCCATGAACATCTATGGCAGTAGTTATTGGGAGAGTGTCGACACAAAAGATCCCAATGGCTCGAAGTGTCGCCGGTCTGCACTGACTGGCCCCCACATAAGATAAGTATACCTTTTCAACGGCTACAAGATTCTTCTGCAAGAAAGAGATGCCTTGATGCAGCGTCGGCGAGCGGTGGTGTGACAGAGCACACAGGTGCGGCGCCTCACTTGTTACTTCGTAGCAGTAGATAGTCGAGTCGCCCTGTGGTAATATAGTCAAATGTTTTAAGTATTGACACTCCGATGAAGAAATAGGTTTATTAGTGAAAGTAAAGACTTAAATGACTAAAAATATTAGAATTATTAGAATGTTTTTTGTGACAAACATATGAAAGAATATTGAGTAAAAATATATTTTATACACATTTCATATGTGATATCTATCAACATGTTTTATTAAATGTAGACAAAAGTTTAGTAAGATCTCATTAGAAGGTGAAACTAACGCCATCCTAAATTGTAATATCTATGAATATGTTTTTAATTGAGATGTAATTTCAGTAAGATGACATTAGGAGGTCAATTTATTGCCACCCTAAACTTAAAATTAAATAATTAATTAATGGATTTCATCGAAAAATTAACTATAAATATTGTGTTAGGAAAAGTGTTCTATTCAATAAGACTATATCTACAAAAAGTACATTAATCATCTAAATTTTTGTTAAAATTTTTTCACGAATTTTTGTTAGTAAAAAAAGACACAGCTGCTAGTATTTTTATATTCAATTTAAAAATATTAACAGATACGTATTTTTCTTTATGACGGCAGTACACGTTCTGCTAGATTCTAGTAAGAACACAACACGCTTACCCGTCCCGTGAGGAACAGAGTGCCGGAATCGTGGTCGATATGTGTCTGCAGTATGGCCGGCGACACGTCCAGGCCCACGGTGCACACGGGCGCCGCGAGGTCCGTCGCTTTGTACACCAGGATCTGTCGCTCTGACACCCTGGATAACACAACATGATTAAATTACTTGAATGCACGCCACGATATAATAGTTTATACTGCTGAATGTTGTGTAAACTATTTGATCTATAGAAATAAATAAAATTGAGCTGTCTGTTTATAATGTCAAAATAACTGATTTTTACTAAATGCATATGAAAGTAAATACGGTACGATCTTCTTCTCCCTAGCCTTTATTATTCCCAAGTCACTTGGGGTCGGCTTTCTAGTCTAACCGGATTTGACTGGATATCAGTTTTTACACGGAGCGACTGTCATCTGACCTCCGCAACCCAAAGGCTAACGATACCCTAAGGCTAGACCAGTGTTAGGATATTAGAGGGCACTGACTTCCCAATAACGACTGACATAGATGTTCATGGCAGCCGGGACCGACGGCTTAATGTGCTCTCCGAGGCACGATACGACGGTACGATAATAAAAAAAAAACAATTTTAAAAATTTTGTCTTTGTGTTTGTTCCGGCTAGTCTATGAAATGGCTGGCCCTATTTTGACGGGAGTTTCACTGGTAGATAGACGATATTATAAGTAGTAACTTAAGCTACTGTTATTTTATAAAAATTTGGGTACCGCGAAAATAAAATTAATACATTTTTGATATATTCCACACGGACGAAATCGCGGCTAACAGCTAGTATACAATAAAAATGTATAGTGTTTACATACTTGTCGAAGCCAGTGACGACGAGGTGCGTGCCATTAAGCGCCCACACAACGCGCGCGCCGCGACTGCCGGCCGGGCCCGCGCCCTGCGATACTGGCGACGTGCTCGAGCGAGGGGCGTACACCTGGGTAATTACAACTATATTAATACATTTATGCGGAACATAACATGATAAAAGGAATATAAACTGACGATATTTTGGAAATGATGGAATGAAACAGCACTAAATCTTAAATAGAATTATACAATGTTCGTTTTTTTATATTTGGTTTGATTCACACTTAAATAAATGTTCTCCTTTATTAAGTTGGTTGCCAGTAAAACCGAGGCTTAGTCTTCAAATACTACAATGATTATATACGACAATAGTAGAATTGAATGTATTTTTACATTAAAATATGATTTAATAACATAATATTTTATATAACATAATATAGACTGACGCCCAAAAAGGGTTTTGCCCAAAAGGGTCCATAGCGATACATTACGCCTATATTTTCCAGATATAGTTTTAGGTGCCGCTTAATATTGTATTGCCTACATAATTCCAAAACTAATATTTATTTTAACTAAATTTAACTACTTTGTGTACAGTTTATTTAAAACCACAAATTTTAGATGATTTTAAAACTATTAAAATATTTTAATTTACACTTCCCCAAAGCTTAAGTTGCTTTTCAGCAGCCATGGACACTGGGAGACACGACGACCTATCATCCAAACATCTTCAATAAATAATACTAGAATGTTTCACCAAGCATAAAGGAGTATAGTCATATCTCACCCTAATAAATCCATCTCTGCATACAGTAGCTAGGTACTCCCCGCAAGGAGACCAGTCCAACGCGAATATCTGATCAGTGTGACCGCTCAGTGTGATGGCCGCCACCGGGGTGTCAGGGCTGAGATCCCATATCTTCACGTTCAGGTCATGCGCGGCCGTGGTCAGTACATCGGAAGCCGTCGGGTGGAAACGAATGAGGTATATCTTGTCCGGGTGAGCTGAGAATGTTCGGGCTGGCTCGTTTGTCGACTCTTGGAGGCCTGTGAGGAAAAAGTAAATAGTTTGTATTATTATTACAATTTTGAAGCATACTCCAGCTCTAGGACTAATTCCCACATACCTCCCTCCGGTATGAACCACTCGCGCACGAGCCCGTCGTCGCACGCCACGAGTATTCTGTCGGGGCGGAACGGGTCCCACGCCCAGTCCTGCAGCGGCGCCGGGTGTAGCAGTGCCGCCACCCTGACACACATATACACACAATGATTACATTACCCTGCATGAACAACAAGTATATTATGGTACGCGGTTAAGTAGCTCATGGGTATTTGTAATACCTGGCAATATAGTTGCTTTGATATTTCATTGAATCTTCAAAAATGGTAACGTTAGGCGACAAAAACAGATCCGATTCAATGTTGCTAAGTAGTTATCGTAGCTTATAAGTATTCACAAAGTTAACGAGATCAGTAGTAGGTTTAAGAATCGTCTAAATAGATCACGATTATGTGGCTTTTGCGTTATACGACATTTTAGTTTTAGTCATAGCCCGTATTTTAATAAGGACACATATTATACATCTGTGTGTTTGACCGCGAGTTCTTCCTAACAAAATTGAGATCTAACTTGAGATGACCGCGATATTATATCATATAAGGGAGATGGGTCCGCCTTAATAAAAAGTAAGTACGTGTGCTGAACAGAGAAATAAATCAAGACCTGACCTGGCCATGCTCAGGATAATAATAATATAAGTTCTTAATAGTGTAAAATTATACTAAATATTTTAACTGCGGTCTATTTCAATCATACCAATGACAACAGCAACGTTTTCCTATATATTTTTTATCGTAGGCCACGTCTTATGATAGGCCTGCACTCTGCAGTATGAGGAAACATGTACCTTGTACTGGCAGGGTGAGTGTGCGGAGCGACTGAGACTGATGTGGCTCCCTTCGGTAGTTCTACAATGCCCACACGACCTCCGCCGCCACTCAGTGGAACGGCGCAGCGAATTCCGTTTGCTAAAAAAAATAAACTTAATTTAGTAAGAAAATAAATAAATTAAATATCAGAACATATTTGGCTCATAAGTACATATCCCGTAGTTTTAGTCGCAGTGATTATAAGACCCTACGTGACACACATAATACTTTTTGAATATCGTAACTAATATTATAAATGCGAATGTGAGTTTGTTTGCTACGCTTTCACGCCATAACTGCTGGACCGAACCTCGTGAAATTTCGCATACACGTTGCCAAGGGTACTAAAAAGGATATAGGACACCTTCTATCCAGAAATATAATGAAGTATATGTTCCCGCGGTTTCACCCACGTATATCGTTACTGCGCCGCCTCCGTGGGTCGTAGCGTTATGTTATAAGAATTTTTCAAATCGAACCAGTAGTTCCTGAGATTAGCGCGTTCAAAGAAACAAACAAACAAACTCTTCAGCTTTATAATATTATTATAGATCGAAGTATGAGGCATAGCTAGTTATCATAGAAAATTTTGGACAATGTTATGTCGAAATCAAGACGGCTTTGATACTCACAATAGAATCCATTGCATTCTCCAGAGATTTGTCTGCTAATGTTCTTGATATTCTCGACCTGTGTCGACTTGTGTCCGGGAGTTCCTTTTAGATGACGGAACTTCGATACTTTGCCTGCACAACACAAAGAGAAATAAAAGACTTATGAGTGAAAACTATTTCGCTTTGATTCCTGTAATCACAAGTAAAAGAAGAACGAGAAAATATTTTCCAAAGATAAAAAAATGCCGTCTATATACATATATATTCCTCTTCTTGTTTTGTTATTCCTGAAAATTAAGTAAAAAGAAAGCATTATTCTTATTATATGTTCCTTCACCAAAACTAGAAAGGAAAATATGCGTCAATGACATTTTCCGAAAAAAAATACTCCTGCTCTATTTGCCTAGGCCCATAGACAGTACATAATCTATGCATATGCACTGTATGTAAATTGTGTTGTAAATTACGAATATACCATCGTAATTTTGTATATTGTTTGCGTTAACTATATTAAGATTTGCAGTGCAATTTTTTTGTGGCTGCTATATAATTGTGCTCTGCTCTGCTATATTACTCAACTCATTAAAATGCAACTAAGGTAGGCACCGTTTCATTGAGCTGCGTCTCAATAAACGTCCTAACCATTATATTTCTAAACAATTACCAAAGACTGTAGATGTCCTCTTGGTGGTGACGTTCGGTACAGAAGAGCGCTTGTCCTCGCGTTCGGGGCTCTTGCGGGACTTCAACGAATCTCTACGTCTGGAACAAATAAACGTTTATACACTATCCATATTATGTATTATATATTTGTTACGTTGTTGTTTCAAAATAAGCAATGCAGAAATAAATAATTAGAGCAATATAATCTTCAATAGTGTCCTCGTTACACTACAAATAATTGTTCCAATTCAAGATATTCTATTTTAAAAACATTGAAACAACGTTAACCGTAGCGATAAGTGCAGTAACTATTCCAAGAACGGCAGTTGTCTATATCCAAATCAATAGAATGAACATACATATTAGTTCGAGAATATTTTCAAAGAAGAAAATGATTAAAGACAGCACTACGTCTAATTCCTGCGTCGTGAGGAGCTTTAATCATTCAAACAACGGACACAAAGAACACCTACACCCATATTCTAAGAAGTAACCTCAAACCTTCCTCAACCTCGACTCAACCGAGGATACCTTAAGGATCACCTCAAGGAATCCTCGAAATCGGTATTCTTAGTCATGTCTTTCTCTTGACTTGAGGTAATCTTGAGGATCCTCCAATGAGGTTGAGTCGAGGTAAAACGTCATTATTACATACGTCACAAAATCATAGATTTAACATACTTTTTAATGTTTTTGTCTATGATCACCTCAAAATTTACAGGTGTTTGTTTTTTAACCTTATCTATGTCGCATCGCGTCATTCCGAGTTGTTTATGTTTGATTTGTTTGTTGTGTTGTGATCCAAGTTTTATCCTTTAGCTTTATTTGTTCCACACATATATGTCTGGAAGACAAATATTCAGTGAGGCGGAGAAGTTGCGTCTCGCAAATAACGCCTTTCAGGATAATCGTACGGATTATCATATAAATAATTCAAAAATCATTTAAAATCCATTACAAAACACTTTAAAAAATATTTAAATAGAATTATCAGTCGTATTTACAAGCGTAGGTGAATAGGTAACAATGGCGTAAATCTTCCTCGAGTATTCCTTAAGGTTGGTCGCGACGTACCTTGAGTTTGACAGTTGTTTCCTCACCTCAAGTGAGGAAAGATGTCGAGGGACGCCGAGTGGAGGAGATTTTTTGCAACTGTGAATACTGATTTCCTCGTGTGAGGTTGAGTGGAGTCGAGGAACGTTTGAGGAAACGTCTTAGAATATGGGTGCTAGTCTCGGAACAACCATTTGTGGATCACACAAATCTTTGTCCCGTGTGGCGATCGAACCCACTACACTCAGCACATTGGCAGTGGTGAGGCAAGCACATAAACTACAACGTCATGTTGACGCGTTTACAAAGGTGTACTGTGTATAACTTAAGCTTTTGACCGTCACAGTCATGTGACAAAGCAAAATATGTCCAGCACGCCGCGGTCACGACTAGTGTTGACATGACTCAGTTGTTTAAGTCCTTTAAAATATGACTTAAACAACTAGTTCAGACTAAAAAGACTATCTTTAAACTAATAAGACTATCTTTAGACTAATAAGACTATCTTTAGACTAATAAGACTAGCTTGAAGACTTAAACAGCTAACGACTCAGTCCTTTAAGAAAATGCTTACACCTTAGTCGGTTAATAAAATCTTATACAGCTAGCCTTTTAAGTCTTTGTCCCAATGATAATAACTATCCAGCAATATTCGTGGTTAATAAATCGCAATAAACCTTTTTCTCGGTCTCCTGCCGGCCCTGTCGGACATACAACATGTTTATTACATTAAACAAGTAAATTTTATTTTATATCGAGTATTTTATGCTAAACAAGACTCTGAAACGTCGCTTATACAATTTTAAAGTTTAAAATAGTTGTACGCTCTTGCACGTTACGTCTACATTGTAAATACACTTATCATGAGTAGATAGCTGTTTTGCAGACCTTTTAATGAATGATAAGTTCAATGTGTACTTATTTAATAAATTTAAAAATCTTTGTAACTAAAAGATAGTTTTACAATAATATAAATATCTTCTTATAATGAGCTGTTTTCGTAAAAAAAGTAAAAAAAACTTTCCAATACACGGGAACACTAACATTCCGATAAACCATGGTAACATTAATTTTAACTGGCGAAAGGACGGATACTTTTGATATTTTTTATTGCGGGTATTCTGCAAAATAATATAAATGAGTTCAGTTGACTGCTCACTGCTCATGTTGCAAGTTAGAAGACGTATTAGTAATATTCATTTTGTTGTTGTTTTCCTCTTTGGTGTTGATTACTACTTGATCATATAATTATAACTATTTAACGCGGGACATAATGAATTCAAGCAAGAGGAACAGAAAGTCATTAGTTCTAGAACAGTTTGAAAAAAGTGATACATTTGTGAAATGTAAATTATGCACTAAACAATATTCAATCAAAACTTCACATTCTATGCTGAAGCAGCATTACAAAAAACACGAACATGGTGCTCATCATAATGCTTTGCGGAACGAGGCTGCTGGTAATAAACAATATTATGACAATTTGGTGTTGAATTTTGTTATCCACGGAAATCATCCGTTTTCAGTTGTTGACGAAGAACATTTTGAGAAACTTATTAATGGACTAAATCCAAATTATTCTGGACTAAGTCGCACACAATTAAATTTGAACATGCAAAAAGTTTTTAAAGAAAAACAGAACCAAATCATGGAGTGTTTGAAGTCAGTTCCAGGTAAGATTGCGTTGACGTTGGACTTCTGGACGTCCGTCACAAATAAACCATATTTGGTCGTCACCGCGCACTTTATTCTTGAATCAAAATTGACTGCTATAATTTTGGAATTCGACTTAATGCCATATCCGCATAAAAGCGAAAATATTTTGGACAAACTAATAGAAATATTGCAAAATTATGGTATTGAAAACAAAATCATGTCAATTACAACTGACAACGAAGCTACTAATGTAAAATTATTGCAATTATTGACATTATTTCACAGTAATTACGAAAATGTCACTCATACGAGGTGCCTTGCACATGTATTAAACTTAGTTGTGAAGAATGGATTGAAAACGATTGAGAAGCCTATTGATGATGTTTCAAAATTAGTGAAAGTAATAAATTTTTCGGCAAAGAAGAAGCAAATGTACTTTGAAACTTGCAAATTACTGGATGCTCCTCAACTGAGTCTTCTTCAGGAAATGCCCATTCGATGGAACACCGTGTACTTGATGCTAGAACGTGCATATAGTATGCGTAATGTTTTGGATCACATATGTCAGCAGAAAAGGGAATTCAACCAGTATCTGATAGAAAACTGGGATCAAGTAAAAGATTTGATACGATTTCTTCAACCTTTTTACGATGCAACTTTGTTACTTTCAAAGTCTAAGTACCCTAGCCTATTTTACGTTATTCCCATAATCGATGTCGTAAGGGAACAAGTTTTGAATCAAACTGACAACGAGCTTTTCAAAAGGTGTGTTGAAGTTATGATTAAAAAAATTAACGAATTTAAACCGCATTTGTATACTAATTTTGCAAAATTTGCCGTGCTATTAGACCCACGTTTAAAAAATACTTATTTTACTGGAGACGAAAACGAAGAAACACTGTTATGTTTTAAAACTTATTTTTACATGTATTACGCAAACGGCACACACGAACAGATTACACAACGCGAGTCAGAAAATATACAGTCACAGAATACCAGAATTAACATTTTTTCTTCTATTTACAAGCACACTTTCAGTGTCCAAAATGAAATAGAAAAGTACTTTTCATTACCACTTGAGACAGAAGACACAGATGTTTTGTCTTGGTGGTCAAATCAAAAGTATCACTTACCTTGTCTGACAAAAATGGCATATGATGTATTTTGTGTGCCAGCATCAAGTGTTCCAAGCGAACAAGCTTTTTCCAAATCTGGTAATTTAATTACAAAAAAACGAAATCGCTTGGAAACGCAAAGCATTAGAGCGTCAATGTGTCTATCATCATGGATGAAAATCCTTTAACTTTCTATCTTTAATTTAACACAGCTACAAATTATTGTACAAATAAATAAATGATTATTTACAACTTAATATGGCTATTTTTTTTTTTACTTCTAATGAATGATACAAAAGATGTAGGATTTCTGTTTATATTGGCTGTCCAGTCTTTCTTTTAGAGTTTAGCTAGTGCTTAGTAGTAGTTACTGCAATGGGGATTAGACTTTTTGATAATTCTTAAAAGATGGAGTAAATTTAAGTCTTTTTCATAACTAATCAATCATACACGACTCCCTAGGCGAGTCTTTTTAGTTCAAACTTAAAAGCCTTAAAAGACTTACAAGCCTTATAAGACTAACACGCCTTATAAGCCTTAAAGCACTAGAGACTATGCTTATTCTACGCAAACCTTAGTCGAGAACTAAAAAGACTTAAGAGACTAAAAGCTAAGGGTTAAAGGACTAAGTCAGTCTTTAGCTGTCAAAATGTAGTCTAGTCGCTTCTTACACGACTTATACGACTGAGTCTCTTTCACCACTGGTCACGACTATATGACAGACTTTTAAACGCTAATAAATCTTATAAAAACGTATTGTTTTTCTTATTTGTGTTGTTAATTATGTAGCTAGACTCATCTCAATTTATATTATGTGAATTGCTTTCTATTTATCTCAGCCATATTAGCATAAGATCACAAAATCTAACAAGATATTGAAGAATGAAATCATAGCTTCGCGCTGAGAACACGCTTTTGCTTTTTTAACGTGGCAGTTAAAGGGTTAAATAGTATAAATATATTACCTGAGCGGCGCCGGAGAGGGCGGTGTGTCGGACTCGACGGCCACGCTGACCGAACGGGACTCGTACGCGCGACGACGGTCTGCGATCGACTGCCCACCCCTGTTATCACAAAAATACTTTAATAATGTCAACCGTTTATTATGAATATACATAAAACATCGGACAAACTAAGGTAATCTATGCGATCATTTCACCGCTCAAATTTGATGCATTTCTTTTCTTTCTCTGGATCTCATTCTATTTCTGTAATGTTATGTTTCCTACAAAAGACTATGGAAATATGTAGTTTCATGCTTTATAAAAAATCGCAGCTGAATAAACTTGTACTGTACTAAGTCATTGTAGTATACAGTCCGGTAATTAATGGATAACCTTGAAATGTCTTATAGTAGAACTGATGGCTAAGTGAAATGATGGATAAGTGAACTCACTCAGTATTCTCAAACATCTTCCTGCGTTCAGCTGTACTCGGCGTCTTCGGTCTGTATCCTGAATCAGACGAGTTCATCTCCTCCTCCACGCTCGTGTCAGACTTGCCGTTCGTGTATTCTTCTGTTAAATAAATAATATATTAGTAAAATATTGAATTTATCAATTATACCAAAGTCATGATGTAATGACTGTACGGTAAACGGCTCGCCAATGTTGTTAGATCCCCAAATGGAGTCATTTATGTAGATCGCACATAAAATTACCCTAAATGGGGATTAATACCATCCACATATACAGGGTGTAAGTGACGGTTCACCGAAAACTGAAATACTAGCTTCGGACCATCATTCTGAGTTGGAAAACGTAGGAATTTTCCACCGGAAAATTATCGAATTTTCTTTCAAAATTTCACATTTTTCTAACTGATAATGATTACATAAACGACCCATTATACTAGATAATATCAATAAAAACTACATAATACCGAAAAACAGCTATGTAATCCAAACATACAAAATAAACACAGTTGAACCAATCAGCTGATCTTGCGCGGACAAGGCAATGACCAACGCAAAAAAGTTTATTTACGGACCGGCAATAGTGTGCTGTGTAAAAACCCGCCCGCATCGTACCTACTACCACTGAACTAGGGAAGATCTATGATCAATGATCGATATCGAAAAAAGTGTATTAAACAAAGCGGGATAGGTTAATAAATAAAATAGTTGTTTTCCTTTTAAAAGTAAAGGTTACATGAACGTGTTAGCACTATTTATTATTAAATTAGTCACGTAGATTGAAAAGATTGTAATGATTAAAGTAGCCTGTAATTAAATGTTATACTACTATCACTTTACAATACCCATTTGCATTTTAAATGTAAAAAAATATTAATTGTTTTGATATTTCGTATCGTAAATGTACATGTATGAGTTTATTTAATCACTTTTAATAATAATTAATGTAAAAGACCATCTAATTGTTTTAAAACAAAGCTTTTTGTACACAGCGATTCATACAATGTAATGTAATCTAGTAAATCTTTACTTAACTGTTAAAATACAAAACTGTAACAAAAATTTGTTAATAGAATTAGCCATAAACAGTTTATTACTATGTATAAGTATAAAATTAATCGATAGCCGATAACTCTCATAAAAATATTTTATGAGTGTTATCGACTATGGATTTATTTAATTAGATAGATGTATCTCATCCCTATCTAATATGACTACAACTGCAAAATAAATTTATTTTTGAATTCTTTAGTTCGGTCGCGCTACTGTCAAGAATCGGAAGTACTTGACGTAATCTCTCGTATTCGCGAGTGTTTACTATTTTGTGTACTAAATTGTGTTTATTTACTGTGTTCATAACATTTTGTTAACGTTTTTGTTTTGTTTATAACTTTTTTGTGTAACTACAAAGTTGTGTTTGTACCTAATAAATAATGCGTCAACCATTTAGTGCACGTGAATATGGACAAATGCTCATGGCATACGGGGAGGCACGAGGCAATGCTTCGTTGGCGCTTCGCATTTACATCCAGCGGTATCCTGACGCTCGTCACCCTATGGACAGTCGTGTGATTTCTCGTACGTATCAACGAGTACTGGATAATTTACCCATAGTACCGCATCAGGAGGGTTCCAGCAGGCCGATTAGAGTTTCCACTGAGCGGAGAATTCTCGATGCCGTTCACCGTAATCCACACCTTGGTACGCGAACCACCGCTAAACTTCTGCGCCGTAACTACGGAACTCGCGTATCGCACTGGACTGTGCATAAAATTTTAGAGATCGACAACGGCCGTACCGTATTCATAAAGTGCAAGCTCTCGTGCCTGGCGATCAAGTTCGGCGTATTGCATACTGCAGGTGGTTGATGAATCAGCAGCGGCAACATCCAAATTTTGTATCCCACATAATCAGGACTGACGAATCCACGTTTACTCGGAATGGCATGTGGAATCGACGTAACTCGCACGTTTGGGCGCGAAGTAATCCACATGCATCCCAACAAACGGGTCACCAAACGCGTTGGTCAGTAAACGTATTGTATGGTAACTATAACAACAAAATTTTAGGGCCTTACTTTTTACCGGAGCGCTTAAATGGACCCCGATACTTGGATTTTCTACAGCAAGACCTGACAACTGTCCTGGATGAGTTACGTTCCGACCTTGCCGCAGAATGGGATCAAATGGAAGATTTGCCGCTTGCTCAGTTACCTCAAATTTGGTTTCAACACGACAGTGCTCAGAGTGCGCCAATATCTTGACGACACATTTCCTCGGAGATGGATTGGGCGATTCGAGCCTCACTCGTGGCCAGCCCGCTCACCGGATTTAACACCGCTGGTTTTTTTTTTTGTGGGGCCATATCAAGGAAAAAGTGTTCGTCAGTGAGTGCACTACTGCGGACGAAATGCGGAATCGTATAACGGCAGCATTTGTAAAGTTAGAAGCTGACATTATCGCAGACCACTCCATGATGCCTCGCCTTCACACCGAAACAATCAATCGTGCGCAAGCTTGTGAACAAGTTGGAGGCAGCCATTTTGAACCATATCTTATAAGGCCCGCGAGATCTTAAGGTAAGGTTTAATTACTTTTACAATTTACTGTTAATTCAAAGAATTTATCGTAAATCACCCTACCTTTTTATTTTATAAACACATTTGGCTTTCTGTTTTTACCTACACAAACATTAACGAAATGTGCGTATAAGATTAATTTTATAAGACGTTATACAATTTATTCAAATTTTTTGTAAGTACAATAATAAAATTGTACAATCCGATTATTAGTCACAACGCTTAAATTATTATTGTAATAGATCACTAAAATAGGTGATCCGGGCTCCGTCAGATAATGTGAGCGCGCGTAGCGTTGGTGCGCGGGAAGCGCGATACGATAGCGCGGACGGACACATTGCATTGGTAGCGATACATTGCGTAGTGTAAATTACAATGTACTAGCATAAAACTTTAATCGTACGTTTCATTTTTGAATTGACATTTCCATTCAGTTGTGTACTTATGGACAAACGATTGTGCAACGTTTTCGGTACACCGTCCCTTACACCCTGTATATATATGTAGTTGTTCTGAATCTGGGTGTTCCTTCTGTCCGCCGCGCCGTTTCAGAGTCCGTTACGCAGGATTTACTACTTTTACGAGTATGAAAAAAACAAAATAAACGAGATAGGTGTAAAAACCCAGGATTCAACCTCTTCGTCTTAAAAGTAAAAGTAATGAAAAGAAATGGCCCCCTATATCTCGAGGGTCTTTTCACCTACAGGGCCCATGTTCAAACTTGACCGAGGTATGAACCCAAGGTTTCTGCACACCAAGTTACAAGGTCTTAAATGTAAAAGCATTTAAAATACATGTGACCTTGTGACCCCTATATCTCGAGGGTCTTTTGACCCACAGGGCCCACAAATTCGACCGAGGTATGACCTCAAGGTGTCTGCACACCAAGTTACAAGTCAATCGGTCCAGTAATTCCGGAGTTATGCCGGTCACTAACAGACAAACACACAGACCCACATAGTGTTTTCATTAACCTTTTCGAAGAAGAATCAGAGGTTAATAAAACTGAAAATATTCACAGCATGGTGGCATGGCGTAGTGGTTGTCTCGCCGCTGCCGATGTGCCGCGTATTGTGAACAAACATTTATATTGTCCATTAAAAGTTGTTTTAATCCTGGGTGTTCTTTGTGTTTTTTTGTAAAGGTATATATATATATATACCTTGACATAGCCAAAGCTTTCGACAGAGTCTGGCACCGGTCTCTTCTTTCCAAGCTTCCGGCCTATAGCTTGCCCCCTCAACTGTGCACCTGGATTGCAAGTTTCCTGCAGAAGCGTCGTATTGGGGTCCTTTGCGACGGTCGCGCTTCCAAATTTATGCAGGTCAATGCAGGAGTGCCTCAGGGTTCTGTCTTATCCCCTACGCTCTTTCTTCTGCATATCAATGATATGTATTCAACATACATTGTTATGCGGACGACAGTACCGTGCATGGGCGATATCTCGGACATCCTGGGGCCAAACAGGCTGAGGTTGAGGGGAAAAGGCAGAATCTTGTCGTTGAACTTGACCAGACCTTGGACCGCATCTATGAATGGGGTGCCAAGAACTTGGTCGAGTTCAACGCCAAGAAGACCCAGGCATGCGCGTTCTCAACAAAAAAGTCTCCGTTCCTTCCCCTCCCTTCTCTGAAGAACACTCCACTGGTGATACGTGACAGCCTCTCCATCTTAGGTATGGATCTTTGCCGCTTCCTTAATCAGAAAACCTATATCGAGCGTCATTAAGCAAACTTCGCGAAAACTCGGAGTTCTGAACAGGGTGAGGCGGTTCTTCACGCCTGGACAACTGTGCCTATTGTATAAGGCACAAGTGCGCCCTTGCGTGGAGTACTGTTCTCATCTTTGGGATGGCTCCGCGCAGTACTTGCTGGACGCTCTCGACCGGTTACAGCGGCGGGCTGTCCGTATTAATGGAGATCCAGAGGTCACGAGTTCACTGGAACCTCTGCAACTCCGTAGGGACATTGCCTCATTGGCATGTTTTTACAGAATATACCACGGGGAGTGCTCTGAAGAGTTATTTCACCTTATCCCGCCCTCCCGTTTCCTATCCAGAACAACGCGTGCTGGGCTCAGATGCCATCCTTACACGGTAGAGTCGATTAGAGCGCGTACCAAAAAGTTTGGGTCCTCATACCTCTGCCGAACGACCAAGGCATGGAATTCTCTGCCAAGGCACGTGTTTCTTTCTTCCTTCAATCCTGGGTTCTTTAAGCGGGGCGTGAAAAAGCATCTTCTCAAGCCGTCAAAGTAGAGACCTCAATATCGCCTCGGCTACTGTGGGGGCGATGTGGAGGCCACTGCTCTTAGACCACACGACTGCTTACCATCAGGTGGAGTGTGGTCATTTTGACGAGCAAAATAAAATTTAAAAAAAAAGTATATATATATATATATTTCATAAAAGCAATACAAGAAGAATTATTCCTACTGCGGGCATTTTTTGAGTACCGGAGGCCCAATCACCCCCTTTCCTCCACCCCGCTCCTTCTCCTTCCCACTTCCTTTCCTAAAGATGATGCCTCTTGTGTTGCAGGCGTCTATAGGCTACGGTGACCACTTACCATCAGGTGGGCCGTATGCTTGTTTGCCACCTTAGTTGTATAAAAAAAAACCTTTCATAAAATAAGAAAACTCCGGTCAATTGCTAATAGGACTCGCTTACTGAAGATACCGAATCTTATAAGAAAACTTATAGAAAATAACATTATGTACGATATCACACCTGTATCCCCAAAGAAGTACGCAGAGCTAAATTGACAAAGTTGCACAATAAAGATTCCATTTTACCATATTGGTAGGGAAACACAAAAATATTAAAATAAAATAAAATAGAAAATCAAATTACTCTTGTTAACCTATTGAATCTTAGCATCACACCGGCGGACCGGCACAGAATGGATTCAATTACGTTTGGCATGCCAACAATTAACAGGTTAAACGTCAGACTTATGCTGATAGCTTATACTTAAAGTTTAGTAGTATACAAAATCTCAATAATAGTAGTTACGTATATTCGGTACATACCTTTGTTCGGCGCAATTTCAACGTCGCTGGTAGGAGATAGAGACTTGTCTTTCTCCTCGTCCTTGGCGGTCGGCGTGGAAGTCACTGGGGTACTCGCTTGACCCGACACTGGTGATGTCGCTACAAAAAACATATTCCAGATATAGATATTGAAATATTTTAAATTTATCATATGGGCTTTAAATTTTTTATGTAAGTGTGGGTCTCTGGATGGTTTAAATTCTTAGTTCCCAAAGTGGTCCAGGTGGACCCCCAGGGGTCCACGGGCGACTCGACGGGGGTCTACGTTGGCGTGACAAAAAATGGGGGTTCACAATTCGTAAGCGGGGATCGACGAAAATTTATGTGCTTTCGAAAAAACTTGCATATTCCATATTCAGTACCAGCGATCTCGGACCTACCGATTTTTCGGTAGAGAATTACTACAAAAAAAAAGGTCAGCCCGCTTACCGTGACACCGAGAATTCAAAAAAGTCAGCCCGTAGAGATTTGATTAAATTTTTTAATTGCATGAACTTGTTTGATTCTTTCCCAATATAAATACGAATGCCAAGAAGAAATATGGTAGAAATGTAGCTGCAGGGGATCCACCGAAACCAGCTACATTTTGAAAGTGGTCTATGAGAAAAAAGTCTGGAAACCTCTGGTTTAGCAATTAAAACCGGACAAGTTGTGTCGAGTCCTCTAGACTTTTTATAAAAGCAACTGCCGTGTATGTGTCCGGAAATCTTAAAAAGTAGTGCATGGATTGAAATTTTAAACTTTGTTGCATTTCCATATAAAATAATTTTTAAATACTTTATATCCCAATGTCCCCACGGGAATAAATAATATAATACCTCTACTTACTCTCCGGTTATAATTAATATCAGACTGAGCCACAGCAAAGCGTTGGCTATGCTTCGTTGTAGCTTAATCTGATAGGCAGTTTAGCAAGTTTAAGGATACAATGAAGCTATACAGAGCTTGTTCCATAACAGTTTAAAAAAAAAAATTGCTCAGTACTAATCATCCTCCGAAGATTTATAACACAAATCAAGCCCTGAACTGCTCGATAGGCTAAGCCCAAACTTATACCAAAGGCATAACGAGGCAGACATTCAATACATACAAATTGATATAATTTTTATAATACAGGAAATTAACCAACCTGAGTCAGACTTCGGTATACCAGGCACCGTTGGCACAGAAAATACTTTGTCGAACGAGAACTCTTCATTACCGGTGGCAGCAGAGAACGGCTTCGGTCCCAAGCGTGGCTGTTCAGTATAAGATACAAAAGTTAACTTAATAAAATACATATACCTAATAAATATATTAATATCAGTGTATTATCCACTGCTATAAATATAAATACATAGTCAGCGCCTATATCCTTAAAAGGGTAGGCAGCAATTTAGGTTTCAAATTACTACGGTTTTCAGGCCGTCAAAGTGGAGTTACACCGGCCGTGTAACCTGGTCGAAACGTCAAGCCTAAAAAAGGTAAACATTATGCATGATCGTGTTAATACCCGTTACGTATTAAATATATATATATATATATATCATGCAACGCGAAAGTTTAAAAGTTATTATCGTCAAAGTAGAGACCTCAACATCGCCTCGGCTGCTATAAGGACGGTGTGGAGGCCACTGCTCTTAGACCACACGACTGCTTACCATCAGGCGGAGAGTGGTCATTTTGGCGAGCAAAATAAAAAAACTAGTATTCTTGTTAACCCCTCCAGCTAAGCTAGAATACTTGTGTAAGGAGTGGGTTCACATCGGTAGTGCAATGTGTGGGATTCGATCCCGCGACCTCTCGATCGCCAGTCCAGGCCTTATCCATTGGGCTACCGAAATTTTAGACAGCTTTTAGATCGTATGTATTAAGGGATGACGTTATTTGCTGTCTACCGAACACAGTTTCAGACTCCCTGGTGCTACTTACAATAGGGTAGTATTTAACTGCACAGCCACAAATACTAATTGCACACCAAAATATATTTAAAGAGATCAAACCAAGTCGACGGAGCCCCGCTTGGCGGGGCTCCTATTTTTGGGTGAGTTTAAGAAGGCACCTAACATAACCTAACCCTTCCGAGACGGAATGCAGTGATTTGAGGCGTATATGTGCTTGTTATGATATATTTTAGTAAGCATATTTTGCTGCGCAATTAAGATTTTTGGTGGTCATTATATTTAATCCCCTTACAATATATTCACAGAATATGCCAATGGTCCTTTATACGACCCAATATTCTATTTAATTCTTTTAAAAATGGAAACTCCCGCACTAGGTGTAATTTCTGTATCGCGGGGAACTTTACAAACATTCAAACAACGGACGCAAAAAACACCCAGACTCGGATCAACCATTTATGAATCACACAAAGTTTTGTCCCGTGTGGGATCTGAACCCACAACATTCGGCGCGGACGACCGCTTAAACCACTACGCCATCTAAGCAGTCAAAGATTCGGACCCGAGACTTTATTTACAGTAGTCGCATTAACTACGCAGTCTGCACATATCGTCTGTCCAGATCACTCACCGTTAAAGCCCACCACACACAGACAGCGGTGCCCAAGCGGTACCGGTTCCGGATTTTTTTTTTATTTGAATTAGTATGAAACATTATTTTTTATTTTTATTACGTTACAATCGCTCCGGATTCTCCACTATATGTCAAAAATTTACCGTCATAACCAAAATTGGTACGGAGAAAACTAATTCAACTAGCATTATTGTATAGTAAACTTAAAGGCACTACTTGATACAACACTAATATTTGGACGTACTTTTTGAAAAACGTTCGAACCCACAAAGTTAACATTTTGAGATAATCGTGATTGAAGTTCAATCCCGTATTGCTTCTTCATACATGTGGGTTGGGCTACTAAGTCATGATTTCATATTTAGAGTGATAGTAGAGCTACCAAATTTTTCCAGCTAGTAAATAGTAACCCCGTGACTAATTTGCTAATAATAACTCGATTTTGACCCGAGTGTGGGTTGGAACGTTTTTCAGACAGTACGTCCATTTATAAGATTACAAAACATATATTCATGTAGGCATACATTTATTTCGACAAACCGAAACCAAGCCAAACGAAATCATAAATTAGAAAGGAAATAGGTTAAACTAAATACAATCATGTAAAAAATATTACGCTATAGGGTATTGGGGAAAAATAAAATAATATACAACAATTAATACAAATCATAATACAACTAACAATTAAACAAAATGTCTATCTATGTATATTAATATAATGTACTACATAAACTAAAAAAATAACATTCTAAACACCAAGCGTAAAATTTACTACCTTGTAACCGGAACCAGGCGTAGCGGTAGTCCTAGGTTTAGGCTTAGGCACTTCAGAATGTCCATCCTCCATAGGACACCCTGGCTCCGAAATAGAAGACCTAGGCATAGGCTTAGGCACTTGAACAGGCACTCCATTAATCAAACTATTACTCCTAGACAAAGAACACTCATTCGACTCAGTACTATCTGTTTTCTCAATGGTCTTCTCGGTCTTTTCAACGGTCTTTTCGTTCTTTTGAGGCACAATATCAGGTTCGTTCTTCTCCGGCTCCGAATCAGTCTTCTCGTGTCCGTTATCAGTGATTTTCTTGTGAAAACCGTTCGTCTCTTTCTGGTAATCTACTTTGTTGCTCTTCTGTCTTTCCATGCCTTTAATGAGGTCTTTTACGTTCACGAAGTCAATCCGGTCTTCGTCTTTTGGCTCTACTGCTTGAGGTTTTGCTAGAGAAGTTTTAGCTTCTTCTGCTGATACAGCCGCGGCCTTTTTGGCTTCGGCTTTTTTTGGTGGAGGCATAGCTAGTATAGCTTGCACTAACTCTTCTAAACTACCGCGATGCATCTAAAAAAATGATATTACTTTTTAAATACTAGATTTCAGCTAGTATTCTTGATGCTTGTCATGCTCCTACATATAACCAAATCCAGAACTATATGCGTTTTAATTTTACCATTCCTGCAGGAATATTATCCATATTCCTAATATACCATCGTCACGTACCATACGAATTCAATGACAGCACCAAACAGTATTTTCAGGCAATGAACTACCTCAGAATAATTAGTCTACTTAAAGATAATCCATAAAATGTGCTAACGATCCAGCTAAAGTAATTATACGAAAGAGTTGCTCTTTATATAAGTGTCAAATTATTAATTACTAGAATTTCGTGACGTTAAACTGAGCTCGCCAGGTAAACCAGAGAAAAGTATAAATACTTAAAATATTGAGTAATATTTTAATAAGACCGCTCCCGAATCGGATACTTTTGGTATTATTTGCATTTTTTTTTTTAATAATAGATATGGTAATCTCCACTTAGAAAGTCCTCCTCTCTTGAAATAAATCCTGCGTCGCGGGGGACTTTACTAACAATCAAAGAACGGACACAAAGAAAACCCAGATTCTGCAGAAATATTTGTGGACAATGCAATTTTTTTCGTATTGTTTGTTTTTCAATATTATTTAAACCTCTCTGGAGTTGATTCTGTGACACTTCATAGAAAAGCTCTAACTCGACTATTGTACAACTATTGCAAAATTTCAATCAATACACAAAAAAGAGAGTCTTGGCAAAGCCTTCATCTAAATCTACTACAACAAACAATTATCATAAAACATGCAATTATTTTTATATTCTTTATTTAATTATTTCTAGCAATTAAGTTTACAAATTACTAATAATCTTGTTCTCCCTCAAGCTTAGCTAGATTGCTTCGTGAAGGTACAGATCTGAATTGCTATATGGGTAGGATCCGAAACCACGTCCATTCAATTGAAAGTCTAGTATTTGACATTGCTGCTTTAAAAATAAAACATCGACTATCTTACTTGAGCTTATCAAAATTAAAAACTAAAGAAAATTGAATAATTATCAAAATGCAATACTTACGTGTCTACTTAACACCAATTGTTAAAAAGCACCACAAAAAATGTATTCAAAATAACACCAAACACTGAATAACAAAGCTGCTAAATAAAACTACACACCACAATAAATACGTATTTCTAATAAACTAAAATAATTATTGAAATAAAAATAAACACAAATTAATCTAAATGTATTAAAGGGAACGGGAAAGCAAAATAAAATTGCTATCTAAAAAGGATGTTATGTACGAGTAAGGATGTATATAAAAACAAGGATGGATATCATACTTGTAAAAGGGATGTTACCCAAAAATGATTGTTACCTAAAAAGCATTTTACCCAAAATGGATATTACGGTAAAAAGGATGTAACAACGGCGGCGCGAAAATAATAAAATATTTTATTTAATATGCACGGCATGCACAATTTTATTTGACGTTCATGACAAAAGTATTTTTTATATATTTATTTGAACCACTCTTTATTTCACCACTCTTTCCTAATGTTAGTCTGTGGTCCCAAATTCATAACAACATCCCTAATTATTCTGCTTGATAACGCTAGGCCCACTTATTTATATATTGAATTATTTTATTTATTTAAGTTTATAAAACAATACATTTTTATTACAAAACTATCACAGTTACACAAATACTTTTTGTGCATAAAACTTTCATCAAGGTTTTTTTAATTTATTTTTATTTTGTAATCTAATTTTTTTTTGTTTAATATGTTTGGCATGGTATCTATAGATAGTATTTTTCAAGCAATTAATTGTTACATGTTATATAATTCGCTTAGCCTAAATGATACGATACATGCAATCATGGAATACGGTAACGGGGTATCTAAATATAAACCAAAATGGGCCGAAAACTATAACAAATATTATCATGCTGCCTCTAGAAACTTACACCAAGAACCTACTAGCCAAAAAATATATATCTAAAAACTAGCACTAAAATCGAACTATAAATTTGTCTAATCGTTTTTTTTGTGCGTCAAGGCAATTTTCTGTTTATAAAACCGCGACGCGTGATATCATTTGCTCTGAAATATAACCTGTCCTTCTCCAGGGTGATAGGCTCTTTTTAATTGTATTGAGGCCAAAGAAAAGGGTATGTTAAGCTGGTTTAGACATGTAGAAAGAATGGACGAGAAAAGACTGACTAAGAAAGTTTATAAGGCTAGTGTGAATGGAACAGTCGCAAGAGGAAAACCTAGGCGAACGTTTCTCGATCAGATAGGAGGCGTTCTGGACAAAGGCCAGGTTAAGAGCACTTAGAACCAACGGGCGTGTATGAGGAATGTGATGAAAGTGAATGAAGCCAGAGAAGTGTATCAGGATCGTAGCAAATGGAAATCCGTAGTCTCTGCCTACCCCTCTGGGAAACAGACGTGAATCTATATATGCATGTATGTATGAGGCCAGATGAGCTGGTATTCAACCTGTAGGTCAATTCTGGTAAAAAATTCATCTAGAATTCGATGGTCGTATGATATAAGATTTAACAGAATTGACAAGCTAATCGTAAGCAGAAACTGACGACTAAAATAGTAATAATAATAATATTTTTTATTGAAAACCTTGTTACATTTTCACGATAATGACTACAGTAGTATAAACTGTGTCGTAGCCATATGTAATAGAAGTATGGTAGTACCAACGTGCCTCTAGTTAGCATATAAATGCCAGACATAATTAAAAACCTATTGTGACTAGTCGCTGGTGTACCGCTGCGACCTAATACGTGAACGCGAGGTGGGCAAAACAGTGTTAATACTCTTACTACGTGCAACCCGGCGTATAAGAATGCTGGCAGCTTGCATTACTACCTATCATAAATTCCTTTTCTTTACCTAAGATTGTAAACGCACGATTTAAACCTTTGACTTCGTAAGCGGGCACGAAGATAACGTAGATTGCCTAGACGCACAATCAATATAATATTAGTAAAACTAGATATACAACATACCTGTGTGCCGTTGTTAGCATCCGGGTGTAGTGAAATGTTCGGCACGGGGTGATCTTGATTGTCCAGCCACATGGGAGCGCTCACATAAGTGACGCAACCGCTCGTGTCCGGGTATAAATCCGCATGGTACTCCCGGTAACTCTGTTAAAATTTAATAGAAAGTTCATGTATTTAGTTATTGCTTTCATATCCATGCACGTCGGTTACTGGTTGGCGCCAAAATGACAACAACAATACATACACATGACAGATTCCAAAAACATGACATTTCAAGAACAGGATTGTGTTTTCTTGGCACTACATATGAAGTGTCAAGAAAACATTAAACAATAGCCTCCGCGTAAAGTGGAACAGAATCTCAGCCGGCAAGGAAATCTGTTTTACGGACGATATAAAGAATGTTTATTTCAAGCACCGTTGAAATAAACAGAATAGTAGTACGAACTGCTAGGTCCAATTATTAAGTGAGCCACCCCAATCAATAAAGCAACCTGCCCACTACTGTTAAAAAGGGATAAAAAAGAATAGGGCATACTATATTTTTTCTAGTAATAATTATATATTACATACACAATAATCATTAAATCGAGATATAGCATGGAACACAAGTCTATCCAAGTTAGGTAACCAATTTATAATCTTTAAAAATATTTTAAACATAATGGTATGTACATTATGTTTAAAATATTTTTACATACATAGATTCACGCCTGTTTCCCAGAGGGGTAGGCAGAGACTACGGATTTCCATTTGCTACGATCCTGACACACTTCTCTGGCTTCATTTACTTTCATCACATTCCTCATACACGCCCGTCGGTTCAAGGTAATGTATAAACGGCAATAATAAAAATCATGTCATTTTTTTGACTTAAACATAGATTTACTGCCAATGTAATTACTAATATTATATATCGTGATGTTATATAACCTATAGCCCTCCCCGATAAATAGGCTATCCAACACCAAAACGGCCTCGATGGCGTAAGGGTTAGTGTAACCGACTGCCACGCCTGAGGTCGCGGGTTCGATTCCCGCACAAGTCAAACATTTGTGTGTATGAACATGGATTTTTGTCTTGGTCTGAGTATTTCTATGTATAATATGTATGTATTTACAAAAAAAAAGTATATATGTATGTTTATCCATTGTCTAGTACCCATAGTACAAGCTCTGCTTAGTTTGGGCTAGATGGTGTTGTGTGTATGTGATAGAATATTATATTTATATTATTATATTATATAATGTTTCAATTCGAACCAGTAGTTCCTGAGATTAGCGCGTTCAAACAAACAAACAAACTCTTCAGCTTTATAATATTAGTATAGATTGAATAAAAAGTTTGGATACGAGAATCACTCAACGCGTAGCATGGGCTCAATAAAGATCTCTGTATATAGATTTGTAGTTGCAATAATTGCAATAATCTATCATATTATCTGTTTTTATATTAATATTCTACTTTTCTGTGATGTTGATTGTAAAACATTAGCTCCTTTATTGTATACTTCTTGTGTGACTGAATCTGTGCATATAACTAGGCTAAGTTTATTCTGAAAATATATATGTATATTCTTATTCTACAACAAATCGGAAGTTTTAAGGTGGAAACATACTTACGTGTCGTGGCGTGTCGTGACGCGCCAAAAGCATATCGGTTTCATACAGTCATTTAATATGGTTAGGGACATATATGCATGTCGTGTCGTGTCGCGACGCGTTCTGTGAAATGTATGAAACCGATATGCTTCTACCGCGTCACGAAAAGCCACGACACGTAAGTATGTTTCCGCCTTTACTCTGCATCTCTGGACAGCTGTGGCTATAGTAAGCCCTGCCTTACAAATTCCTACGGAGATGTTGGCCTACCTTTCGGGGCACTTGATACATGATGGGCACGACGGAGGAGCCGCAGAGCTGCAGCACGCGGTTCACCTCGCCCTCCATCACGCGCAGAGCTCTCTTTGGCACCAAGCACGCACCCTTCGTTTGTTCACCTGATAATTTACATGAGATATGATGAGCATTATGTTACGTATGTGTCTTTTTCATACTAAATTTCGTCCGCGACTTCGCTCGCATAATAATTGTAAGGTAGGTTTAGTCAGTAACAGTACTTTTTGGATGAAAGATTTATACCCTATGTCTTTTTTTGTTCTCCTGACAATGTGCGTGCGAAATTTCATAATGATCGATTGAGTAGTTAAGGCGTGAAAGCGTAACAGACAAGCAAACATACTCACATTCACATTTATAATATTAGTTAGGATATCTATACTAATATTATAAAGCTGAAGAGTTAGTTTGTTTGTTTGAACGCGCTAATCTCAGGAATATGATTCGATTTGAAAAATTATTTTAGTGTTGGATAGCTTATTTATCGAGGAAGACTATAGACTATATAACATCACGCTACGACCCATGGGGGCGGCGCAGTAACGATAAACGCAGCTGAAACCGCGAGAACATCTAGTTAAAATATAAATTTTGCTTTCAATTCGGACCAGTAGTTCCAGAGATTAGCGCGTTCAAACAAACAAACAAACTCTTCAGCTTTATAATATTAGTATAGATATCACATTTAGACCTAACCGTAAGTCAAGTGTTTGCATTCAATTGTACAGCAGAAATTATGTACCTTTACATGTAAAAATAACTTTTATTGATAGCACATTACGTTTTTTGTTGAATTTTAGTTTTTTTGTCCCTAACCTTTATTATTCCCAAGTCACTTGGGGTCGGCTTTCTAGTATAACCGGATTTGACTGGATATCAGTTTTTACACGGAGCGACTGCCATCTGACCTCCACAACCCGAAGGCTAACGATACCCTAAGGCTAGACCAGTGTCAGGATATTAGAGGGCACTGACTTCCAATAACGACTGCCATAGATGTTCATGGCAGGCGGGACCGACGTCTTAACGTGCTCTCCAAGGCACGGAGCAGGCGATAATTGTCAATCAATACGCACATAATTTCAAAAAGTCATATAACTTTCGAAAGTCAGAGGTGCGCGACGTGGGTTCGAACCCGAGACCCTCTGCATTGCAAACTGTTGGCCTCCCCACTGAGCTATCGCTGGTCTTATATTATTACTTTAAATGGTCTATCGTGAGAGAGCGCGGGATCTGTAACACAGGCGTAACTCCAGCACAGACTCCAAGTCCCTCAGAATGGTGTATACATGTGTATGGACATCTTAATCCTATAAGCATAAAATAAAAAATTTGCCTTCCAAGGACATACAGTCAAAACACAACAACTTAACTCACCTGAATGTCTCAATCCTTCAATAAGATAAGGTTCTCTATCAGTCAGCTCCATATACAGTATCGTGGTGTCCCCCTTCCCAGCCAAGAACAGCATGTTGGTATCAGGGTCGAACAACGGCATCAGGATACCAGTGGAACAGTCCAGCTCTAAAGTCTTCTGCGTTTGAGACAGGTTGCGGATGTCACGGATCATGATTTGACGGAGGCGAGCTGAATCGAAACCTATAGGGAATAATTACTGTTTTAATATTGAGTACAGTACTGTTTTCTTTAATATTGCTTAGTATTTTTTTGGTTAGAAATTATTAATATTCTTATTAAGTGTGCTTAAAATATTCTTATTAAGTGTGCTTATAATTAATATTCTTATTAAGTTTGCTTATAATTAATATTCTTATTAAGTGTGCTTATAATTAATATTCTTATTAAGTGTGCTTATAATTAATATTCTTATTAAGTGTGCTTAAAATCTTGTTGAGACTGCACGACTGTTCTCGCCACTGCCTGGTGCCAGTGGCCAAAAGACCACTTAACAAGGCCAGAAGATTCGACGAGTCGTCGGGTCTCGAATCCCACACAAACAAAAATTTGGTTGGTTTGTTCGAATGGTTGTTTATTTAGTTTTATTTACTTAGTAAATGTTCCCGCGGTTTCACCCGCGTTTATCGTTACTGCAATGCCCCAGCGGGTCGTAGCGTGATGTTATAAAGCCAGATTTTCTTCCTTTTATATCGAGGCGAGCCTCGTTTAATCGATTAAGTAGATATATTTTAACGAACAAAATATTTTTGGTAACTCACACTGACATACGGACAAAAACAATAATAAATCACTGTTATAAATAGATAGCTATAATGTACGTTTTACGTTTGCAATCTTATACTATAAACTTCGTTTGAGTATTTGAACACACCTGATCGTAATATTATATCCATTAATAATAATGATAATAATGTCCTCCAGACCGAATTTCGGTCACCGCGGCCAGTCTTAACGGAGACTGGCCATTTGCGCAGGAGATATTATAGTGCACAAGTGTGTGCGCAAACACAAGTGCACTCTCTGTTCCCTAACTCTCATGATCCGATGGGACGGTAATACGACACGACCGGAGAGAGATCAGGCGCAGGACCAACGGCTTTACGTGCTTAGTATTTGATTATTTAGTGGCAACCCTGTTCTTATATTCGGGACCTGTTCTTATAATTTAGGACCACGAGTTTCCCTGAAAGATCGATTTAAAGAAATAGGCATACTTACTGTTGCGTCGCAATATATATTTGCTAATATTATGTTTATTAAACATAAAATTTACTTATATAATAAGAATAGTGATATTCATAACGTAAACACTAGAAATAAGCATAAGTTAGTAGGCCCATATCATCGTTTACATAAAGTTCACAATACATTTGCGGGACTCGGTATACGTTTTTTTAATAAATTACCTATTAACATAATTAATATACCATTGTTTCAATTTAAAAACGCTGTTAAAAAACAACTTATTCGGAAGGGTTATTATTCAGTCAACGACTACTTAAATGACAAAAACTCATGGAGCTAGTTGCTTGTTGCATACAGGATTCATAGATCTGTATTACTTATAAGTCAATTTAAGCCTTTGCATAGTCACAAAGTGTAAGTGTATGCGCCATCATGCCATCCTACTGTCTATTTTAGATTTATATTAAATAATATATCTTAGCTCAAATTATTTCCTCCCTATAATATTATTAAGTTATTATTGTTATTATCTTTAGCTTTTATAGTCAGTAGTATATGGCATAATGGCTGTAACACCTTGTTAATCTGAGTTGTAAAATACTGAAATTATATTTAACTGACGATTTAAAAGAGTGGCCGTGAGTTTCTTGCACGTTTCTTCTCATAGGCTCTATCTACCCTTTGCCTGAACCTAGCAACTAACCTAAATGTAGCTTCAGTAACTTAGTAAACTCACTAACCTATATACTTTGACGTTCATAAGTGTTACTTTGTGACCTAAATGAATAAATGATTTTTGACTTTGACTTGACTTCCCTTGTTATAAATGGCAGCATGGTTGTCGAAAATAATAAAACTTCTTAGTATTCATTCTCATTACTCCGAACTTCATATAGTTCAACATTGATATCAAAATTCCTATTGAAATCAAAGAAGAATTTTAATATTAATGAACATCTTGTCTACTGCTGAGCCGCCGATGGACATACCCCTTTTTATTGTTTTGTTAAAGCAAAAAATAGGTATCCAATATTTTTTGCTAATCTAAAAGATGGACTAATTAATTAGAATTACAAATTTTTAACCCTGTCATCATGCCTATTGACTTATACAACTGTGTGTTTTTCTAACGTAAAATAATAGAAAAATATCCGGCTTTATATAGAAAATGAACTCTCACCGGTAGTAAGTATTCTATCCTGGTCTCCCAACCATACGATCCTGCTCTCCTTAATGTTCTGATGGCTGTTGGCTACGTCCAGCACCGGCGACGCGGCCCTGGGGTCCACTATACGTACTTTCTTGTCCTTGCAAGACGTCGCCAGAAGCTTTCCATCCTTCTTCCAAGATGTCGATTGAATTACGTCCGAATGGTCTCTGTTTACTGTAAAATAGATATATTTTTAGTATACAAAGCTGCTTCGCTTGTCCTGTAGTATAAGTATGCATGTATGTTTGCGGTACGGGGACGCCTTGGGTTCGATTTCCAGGTGTCTTTTATTGAGTTTTCTGATAGAGAACTCTCAGTAGCAACATGATATCTAGAGATATGATAACACAACAATACATTCGCTTCCATTAGTTAGAAAGTAAAATATAGCTGGCAAAATGAATGTAATACGTCTTCGCCTATCTGCTGAGTATAAATATTCCATGTTATTTTCAATAAAATATCAGATAATTGAAGACTCCATATTCATAACTAGATGTTCCCGCGGTTTCCCCCGCTTTTATCGTTACTGCGCTGCCACCGTGGGTCATAGCGTGATGTTATAGCCTATAGTCTTCCTCGATAAATAGGCTATCCAACACTAAAAGAATTTTTCAAATCGGACCAGTAGTTCCTGAGATTAGCGCGTTGAAACAAACAAACAAACAAACTCTTCAGCTTTATAATATTAGTATAGATATTTATAATATATGTATGTATGATACAATTAATACCGCGAAAGGGTAGGCAGAAGTTTGATACACCTACATTTCGGCAAGTATGATTTTAGCTCCCACGTAATAGAGAGCGATCCTATTGCCATCTACCAGACTGCTCCCAACACCATTCTGCTTTTGAAATTTCTAAAGCAAAAAATCCAAAAAAAGCAGCTCAACCCAGATATCAAATCCGTGCACAGCTGCCCCATTCGCTACCTCTGTCACCGAAGCAGTCATAAAAGTCATAATACACAAAAGATATACCGGTAACTTCGTATGACTTTAGCCCTGAGGGGTGACATTGGCCCTTAATAGGAAAAAGCTGTGTAATTGGAAGAAGCTGTTTTACTGACAGTATACAGTGCTATCTAATGATTTCCACGTGTATTTTATCGGCAAAAAGTATGATAGAGGTCTGGTGGGAACTTCAAGCTTTTTCCAATTAAGGGCCAATATCACCCCTCGGGGTTAGCCCCGAGGGGTGATATTTAGATAGATATCATACAAAGTTACGGTAATACATTCACAACTTACTAAATGCTTCTTTCTGCTTGGTCAAGTCCCATAATGCGAGCTCGTGTCCCGAAGCGACGTGTATGAGCCCATCAGCCACGGGATGGAACCCAACTGTCTCCACCCGGCGCTGCTTCTGCGAGAGCGTGCACTCTGGCGTCGATAGCGACTCCTTTAGGCCTTCCGGAGGAATGTGCCATATTTTCACCTACAATGAAAAAAAAAATCGAATATAAATAGGTATAGTAATACTAGAGGACCCGACAGATGTTGTCCTGGACAGAAGAATCGCTCGCAGCGCCACCTACTGGATCAATTTGTGAATGTTAACCATACAGAGATCCGCTTAACCATACACAAAAAATCATCATCAGCATCAAAATCGATCCAGCCGTTTAGGAGGAAATCCGTGACATACACATATATAGAATAATGATATAAATATGGATAATATCAGCGTGGTTTTTTTTAAACTGTTGCTGTGCACGACCCACTTGTCAATGTGAAAAGAGTCAGGCCATAGTCATCCACGTTATCCCAGTGCTGGTTGGCAGACTTCACACATCTTTGAAAGTAAAATGGAGAACACAGACATCATGTTTATCCAACGATGTTGTCCTTCATCATTTAAACAAGCAAAAAGCAACCATTCATTACACACATCACTTCTACAAGTTAGAAGTGCGTGTCATGGGATCGAACTCGAGACCTATGCATGGCAGTTCAACGGTAACCGTTAATAGTTTACTTCTATACTAATATTATAAAGCTTAAAATATTGTTTATTTACACTCTAAACTCTGGAACTACCAATTGGATTCTGAAGAGTCTTTTTGCATACTTGATAACCCAATATTGTTCCAATTTTTTTTTAATTATCTTTCCGATCCTAGAGGAAGAGTATGACGGAACAGTAATTATAAATGTCATCTATACTTACTAATATTATAAAGAGGAAAGATTAGATTATTTGTTTGTAATGGTTATTGTATGTCGGCCTCGATGGTGTAGTGGTTAGTGTAACCGGCTGCCACGCCTGAGGTAGCGGGTTCGATTCCCGCATAAGTCAAACATTTATGTGCATGAACATGGATGTTTGTCTTGGTCTGGGTGTTTGTATATATAATATGTATGTATTTACAAAAAAAAATTGTATATGTATATTTATCCATTGTCTAGTACCCATAGTACAAGCTCTGCTTAGTTTGGGCTAGATGGTGTTGTGTGTATGTGATAGAATATATTATTATTATTATAAGAGTTCAACATTAGGAAGCTATATTATCACCGAGTAACATAGTGTGTAGTTTATATAACTTAGAAATTAAATTGTAACCTTACATGTATGTACACTTTAGATATAGTCAATGCTGTGCTCACCTTTAATTTAAAAGCATACACATAATATATATTTTTATGAATGTTTTGATGTAAATGTTTAGTATGTATTTTAGTTGGTAAGCCTTATATTAAATAAATAAATAAACATAGCCTATATTATTTTTATAAAAAGTACTGTTACTAACATAACCTACTTTTACGCGAGCAAAGCCGCGGGCAAAAGCTAGTTAATTATACAATTGGTTAGACATATTCCTCAAATGCGTATAAGATACATCTTTTATTGGTTTATCTTTATAAATAAAGAAACAAACTACGACAGACAGCTAGTTATTAATCATTATTAATATTATAAATTCGAAAGTAACTCTGTCTGTCTATCTGTCTGTCTGTCTATTACCTTTTCACGGCTAAACCACTCAACCGATTTAGATTAAATATGGTAAAGATATAGTTTAAAACTTGGGGAAGGACATAGGCTACTTTTTATTGATGAAGGTACCACGCGGTCGGAGCCGCGCGCAAAAGCTAGTATATTAAATAAATGCAATATTAAAACTAAAACATTATTGTTTGTGTTGACTTCCTTATAATTTCCTCATTCCCATAGTTCACGAGTACGAACTATTGGTGCCATAGTTTCCTTCTATCAACAAATAAGTACATATATTGTTCATTAGAGTATCAGCTCGCGGTATGTTTACATACAATAATACGGTGTTTACTAATAGTTTTATATATAGCGGGCGTGTGTGACACTCGTTACTATGAGTAGATCGGCAGAGCCTGTGGTGAACAGGACGAGTCCATATCGCACCTACTGTGTGAATGCGACGCGTTAGCTGGACTTAGGATGGGTCTGATGGGATTGGCATATCCAAACCCTGAAGACTTCAGGCTTCTCCCTCTGAATTGTACACTGCGACTTATGCAATACATTCATAAGGAGATAGCTAAGGGATAAATCTTGGGGCTGAGACAAAAGATCCCACTGGGTCGAAGTGTCGCCGGTCTGTACTGACTGGCCCCCACACACAAGATAAGATAAGATGAGATAGTATAGAGTTTAACTCAAAGGTAGGAGATAGAGGTTTGCATACCAGATAATGGTAGAATATGGTTCGTATATTAAACATTAGGAGCTATATGTATACCTTTAATGCGACGAATAAATGATAACGGCCTCGATGGCGTAGTGGTTAGTGTAACCCACTGCCACGCCAGAGGTCGCGGGTTCGATTCCCGCACAAGTCAAACATTTGTGTGCATGATCATGGATGTTTGTCTTGGTCTGGGTTTTTCTATGTATAATAAGTACGCATTTAAAAAAAAAATATGTATGTTTATCCATTGTCTAGTACCCATAGTACAAGCTCTGCTTAGATAGGGTTGTGTGTATGTGGTAGAATATTATATTATTACTAGAGGATGCCCGCAGCTTCGCCCGCACATGTTTTTTTATTTATCCATTTCTTCCCAATCCCGTGGGAATTTCGGGAAATCCCTTCTTAGTGCACCCCTACAGTACCCAAGGAACATACATGTCAAATTTCAGCTTCTTGCGCCCAATAGTTTCGGCTGTGCGTTTTTTGTCAGTCACTTACGGAACGGAAGAGTTTTATATAATATATAGATAGATTATTACTTACTTACTAAGAACGTAGAATGCATACACTTACTCGTATTCTAAACTTTCCCAGAAGGGGATAGTAGTCTTGTACACATAGATTTGGACAACACGGATGATGCAGTGGTTTTAGCGGTCGCCTGCCACTGGCTCAGTGACAAGTGTTGTGGGTTCGAGTCCAAACAGGACAAAAAATTGTGTGATCCACAAACAAATGATACGAGTCTGGGTGTTCTTTGCGTCTGTTGTTTAAGGCTGGTGTTACAGTAGCGCTTTCGCCAGCGCGGTTAGTAAGCGTCGCGGGCCACAAGCTTTGAGTGTCTTGGGTCGCTACATAGTAAAACAAATCCGCGCGGATGGCCCGCGCTGTCTGCAACTCGGCCGCGCGTTTCAATCATCATCAGCAATCTACTGGCATTGTAAGGATGTATGTACTTGTATACGCCGTCGTCGATGCCTTTTTTTCCATCTATACAAATAAATAAAATTGAAGTGTCTGTTTGTAATGTCAAAATAGCAGCTTTTTATCTAATGCATATGAAAGTATATAAGGTACCTATACGAAAACATCTATTTTTAAAATGTTTGTCTGTCTGTCTGTCTGTCTGTTTGTGCCGGCTTATCTCCGAAACGGCTGAACCGATTTTGAAATCGGTTTCGTGGACTTTCACTGGCAGATAGCTGATGTTATAAGGAGTAACATAGGCTATTCTGATTTTAGAAAAAACAAATAGGGTTCCGCGGAGACAAACACTTTTTAGTTAAAATCTACGCGGACGAAGTCGCAGGTAACAGCTAGTAGGTAATATAATATAACAATTAAGAGAAGTCTCATCGCGACTGTTCGAGGTGGCAAACCGCCTGGCTCTTAACTCGTTTTATTGTTTCGAGCTGGTCATCAGCGCGCGTACGGGCCGCGCTTACCACCCGCGCAGACGGTGAGCGTCACTGTAAAGCCAGCCTAAATATTTGTAAAGTCCCCCGCAACACAGGAATTATTAGGCCTAGCGCGCACTGCCTTGCAGTGGAACGCGCTGCGTTTATTCTACCGTGCGGTAGAAAAAACGCATTGACGGGGCCGCGCACTGCAGCGAAAAAAACGCACGTTTTATCATTCGAACTCCAACTGTGGTGCATACACGTCATCGTTATGGACTACGATACAAGAGTTGCTATCTGTATATATTATTATTGCGTAAAAAAGGGTACCCAAACGGTATTGGTTTCGTCCCTTGACGGCCTTAAGGCCTATGAAAGGCTTTTTTTTCGTAAGATATAACGATCTACGTTCGTATCCAAAAAAGTTTTTCGCCATCACCGGAGAAACGCCAGGTAACATATCTGTGTTGCGTCCCAACAGCAACTGAATGAGTGTCTCAGTGCGTTTTTTTCACCGCTTATTTAGATCTCTCTGCGATACAAAAATATATGCGGTAGATTCACCGCAAATTTCCAGCTTACTTATTTCACCGCAATGCGCGCACTTCTATGATACTATATACTTCACAGATTATGCGTTACAAAAACGCAAGGCATTGCGCGCTAGGCCTTATGCTATTATTTCTAATGCGTTGTCTTTTATTAAAATAGATATATTGAGACACCTAAATATATCCGCAGGGGTGGGCAGACATGACACGCATTGTGGTCGCCGTGACACTACCAGTGCCCTGTGTTGTGGGTTCTATCCCCACACGGGACATAAATTGTATGAACCACAAACATTTTCTCTGAATAAGTGTTCTTTGTATCAGCTGTTGTAATTGGCGTAAGCACACAACCTTGTCTTAGTAAGTGATTATGTAAATTTATGTGTTTACTCTGTTAATATGCCTTATCTATACTAATATTATAAAGCTGAAGAGTTTGTTTGTTTGTTTGCTTGAACGCGCTAATCTTAGGAACTACTGGTCCGAATTGAAAAATTCTTTCAGTGTTAGATAGCCCATTTATCGAGCAAGGCTATAGGCTATATATCATCACGCTAAGATCAATAGGAGCTGAGCACCAATGAATAATGTTTCAAAATCGGAGGGTATTTTTTCCTTTTGAGAGCTTCCGCTGCGTGCGCTGCGTAAACAGTTAAAGTTACACAAAAATCATGTATGACAGAATTGTTCCCCTTTAAAAGTTCTAAAAAAAAGTCCGCGACAGCATATGTCTATCTTTTAAGGTTGGCTCACTATAACCATTTTTATGCTAACCGAATTTGTTCTAAAATAATGCATTATTTGCGAAGGTATTATTATAAACATGATATTAATCCTTATCCAAATAAATACGTTATTCATCACAAGTATTTAATTTAAAACAAAATTGCCCTTTACATCATTCGATTTCAATGAATATCTTAGGAGATATCGCAGTTTTAAAATAACATTGCAGCAAAATAATTACCCATTACAGACATAGTACAAACGATGTTTCTCCTGGTTTATTCTGCGTGATTACTACTGGTTCGATTTGAAAAATTCTTTTAGTGTTGGATAGCCTATTTATCGAGGAAGGCTATAGGCTATATTATAACATCACGCTACGACCCACGGGGGCGGCGCAGTAACGATAAACGCGGGTGAAACCGCGGGAACATCTAGTAAATAAATAAATAAGCTGTTTCAACGTTTGTATAATCTCGGTATTGAACCTAGATGGGGACGTTGTCTTTTAAAATGGAGAAAACATAGTATGTGTGTAAAACTCAGTTTAATTAAAAACGATTACATGTTAACGTTATTTTCAAGAAATCTATGTTCTCCCCTGCTATTACCAAACCAAACTTTAACCAAATCGGTTCAGCTGTTTAGCCTTCCCAGCGTAACAAGACTAGACAGAGTTACTTTCGCATTCATAACATTAGTCCGGATACTATCTTCAATTAAAACAACAATACACAGTTAGAATATAACAAATTAAAATGCTTTATCTTAGACCTATTGCATATGATAGCCGGACTTTATCTAATCGTTTATCACAAATTTTATCAATACTTGAAACGACATTGCAGCGATTGCACAATCCCAACAGAAATTACTCGCAAGATATTTTTATTTGAAACTAACTGCCCCCTGCGGCATCACCCACGTTTTTGATTACTGCTCCGTTCCCATGGCTATTAACTTGATGTTATATAGACGGTTTCTCGATCAGATCGGAGGCGTTCTGGACAAAGGCCAGGTTAAGAGCTCCTTGAACCGACGGGCGTGTATGAGGAATGTGATGAAAGTGAATGAAGCCAGAGAAGTGTGTCCTGTAGCAAATGGAAATCCGTAGTCTCTGCCTACCCCTCTGGGAAACAGGCGTGAATCTATGTATGTATGTATGTATATAGACGGTGGTAAAGTGGTTTTCTAGCAGTCAAAGAATTATTAAAATCGGTCCAGTAGTTCACGAGATTATTCATTACAAACAAAAATACAAATATTTCCTGCTTATAATACTAGTATAGTTAACAATATCAGGACACAGCAAAGTCGCTGCCTACCGTGAAAAAAAGAACTCTCTTTAAACCTCTTTTGAAGAAGGACATATCATAGCGCTCGGGAAACACCGCAGCAGGTAGTTCATTCCAGAGCTTGCTCGTACGTAGGAGAAATGATCGCTGAAAGCGTACCGTCTTAAATTTGAACGCTTCCAGGTGATATATTATATGAACGCTGCTTCGTTCTCAAGTAGTACCGTGATAGAAAGGGGCCGCTGGTATCAAATCAAAAAGTTCTTCAGAGCACTCCCTGTGAAAGAGACGGTAGAACACGCAGAGATACCGAAAGTCTCTCCGTTGCTCCAACGACTCCAATCTATCCTTGAGACTGGGATCAGCGACGATACGTCGATTCCCGTCTTTGTAGGGAGTCAAGTGGATCGAGCAGGTATTTGGGAACCCCTACCCAGAGATGTGAGCAGTACTCCACGTGCGGCCGGACAACATGGCGAGATTATGTAATCAACAATGAGTCATAGTGTTGTATTGAATGCGGTTTTCCTAATCTATGGTTTAGGGAGAGTGTGACTAATGTTATCGAAAGTTTAACACACATAGTCATACTCCTTCAACACAGTTTTAACTAGCGCAGGAATCAGGGGATTCTATTATTTCTTATATTTTCTTTGTCAATAAATGTTCATGTTTATAGACGGACGCCTTCATATCCTTGAAGGGGTAATATGAAGCTTATTGCCGTCTTTCCACGCCCCATGCTGCTATTGCCTTATCAGTAAAACTTAATAACAATGTCCAACCTGAGAATCGAATCTGGGACTCCACGATCGTAAGCAAACATCTTATCTTATTCGGGGGCCAGTCAGTGGAGACCGGCGACACTTCGACCCAGTGGAATCTTTTGTGTCGGCTCCGAGATCTAACCCTTAGCTATCTCCCTATGAATGTACTGCATCAGTCGCAGTGTACACTTCAAGGGCCCCATATACGGTACGATTCGTCTGTACGATCGATCTGATGAAAATCGTGACGATTGATCGCATTAAAAATGACGCCCATACACGAAACGATTGGTCGTGACGATCCATCATTTACTTGTTTGAACACTGTCGACTCATCGTTACGATATTCATGATTGCATGGGTTTTCGTTGCGATTTCCGACATCGTCTTCGATGAAGTAAATCTTTAACCTTTTGACCGCCACGGACGTCCATTCACGTCAAATTAAACCGTGCTCACGACACCCCGACGGCATGGCACGTCGAAAATACGACTATTTTACAGTTCAAAATAAACATAAAAAAATATGTTTGTTGTGTTCCTTTTACCTATTATTTAAAACTACATTAATCATCGCCTGGCGTAGGGGGCACGACGCTACTTTTATGCTGTGGCGGTCAAAAGGTTAACAATCTTGACATACACTACCGATTCGTCGTTTCGATCGGTCTGAAGCGATGGATCGTACAGACGAATCGTACCGTATATAGGGCCCTTCAGAGGAAGAAGCCTGAAGTCTGAAGTAAGCAAACATAATCGCAAGCTTATGACACGGATAACGCCCACATTTCACATACTATATATGTTAGGTATCACGTAATAGGTATGAAGCTTATTGACGTTTTTCCAGGCTGCATACTCCTACTAACATCCAAAACTCAGTAACACTTTGCCCGATCCAAGGATCGAAGCAGAGACTCTATGCAAGCAATTATAATCGCAAGCTTATGGTACAGAACCAACGAGGCATATCAACAGGTTTGATGTTTTGAAAAGACAATTGTCGAAATCACGATGCATGAACAATTACGGCTAAGAGTGAATGAAGCATGACAGATATGCCAAGATCGTGGCAACTGGAAATCTGTAGTCTCTTCCTACTCAGAGAATCAGGCGTGAGTCTGTTTGTATGTGATGTGACAGAGGCCACGATGTTTAGGCGTTCCCCAAACGGACAAAGACAACAACGGACTTCTGTCTTTGTTCTTCGTGTGCGTTGTTGCATAGGATTACATAGGTTATGTTCTACAAAGCAGGTTCTAAATTGCTCAGTCCGCCGCGGACTATCGTATGTAGAAATCCTTAACCTGACAAGAAATGATAAAAACCTATTAACTATTGCCTGGCCGCCGGTGTGCCGTTGCGACTCAATAGGTTAAGCACTCAATAAGTGACTGACCGCTTCGGTATACATACAAAACAGTTACCATACTGTTTAACATGTACCTATACCGAATTATTTATTTAGATGTTTATCTCGTGATGTCCTAAGGAAAATGTGACTTGCAAAACACTTTCGTTACGCGCGCTTAAGGTTAGCAAATCGGTAAATTGTAATAATTATGATCAATCTTAAAATGCATAAAACGCGCAATAGTTTAAAATGTCAACTTGTTATTGCCGCTACTACATGAGCTGTTACATTCAACACCCACGTAATAAAAAAAATTTTATGCACTGTCAATTATTTTGCATGCTGCTTATCCAAGTTCTTTAACAATTCTTATGGACTAAGGAAATTATATAAAATATCTGGAGAATCCAGAAAAATGTATACCAGCTATACAAACAATGAAAAAATGCTTGAAATGCTTACACATACTCAACATTTGCCACATTTGAATCATGCATTGTCTTGAATAGCCTTTGATTCATAAATCTATCCTAAGATATGTTTATAATAATGATTAAGATTAGGTTACAATCATTGTACAACCATACAAATGTTTACTATAGTTACTAGTGGTTACAAGAGCAGTGATAGCTCAGTGGGGAAACCAACAGACTGCAATGCAGAGGGTCTCGGGTTCGAACCCACGTCGCGCACCTCTGTCTTTCGGAAGTTATATCACTTTTCGAAATTATGTGCGTATTGATTGACAATTATCGCCTGCTCCGTGCCTCGGAGAGCACGTTAAACCGGTGGTCCCGGCTGCCATGAACATCTATGGCAGTCGTTATTGGGAGAGTGTCGACACAAAAGATCCCACTGGGTCGAAGTGTCGCCGGTGTGCACTGACTGGCCCCCACATAAGATAAGATACTAGTGGTTACAGTAATGTTAGAGTGTAAACTAAAAAAGTAACCAACGGAAAATTTCAAATGATAACCTATCAATACAAATATGTAAAATTTTTGCATTGGTGTCATGATCTCACTTCTATCACAAGAATTAAGCTTAGCTAGAGACAAGAACATTAGTATTTTGTAACTCCAATAGCTACAAGTGTGCTTCATAAAAAATAATTGGTAATTCAACAAATCCACAAAGACAAAATCCTATAAAAATACAAAATAATAGCTAAACAAAAAGTAACATCACATAAATAGAAAACTAAAGTCATATATAGCTAAAATATTGCCGTTGGAAAGTCAAAATCTAGTTTCCGCACCTGAGTGCACAAGAAGGTCTGCGTTAATGTGTGCATACAGTGTGCACAGGTAGACTGATATTGTTTGCCAAATTTTTATCTCATCTAGACTAGACATAAATAGCAACTTACTTTCTTTACTAATAATAGATATTGGACAATTATATTGTCCAATATCAATAACAAGGCTTAATATTAAATAATTTTAAACTTAAGTAATTTTAATCTATTTCATAATTATATATTTTATATCAAAGATAACAAGTTATGCTAGTATAGTCTTTTTCCTTATTCTGTAGGATGCCCTACATATTGGTATGTCCTCAGAAGGGACTGTATTTTTAAATTAGTAGTGATAAGGTACTATGGTTTAATAATTATATGAGAAATGGAAAATAATCATGATTTAATATTTGATAATTACATTAATTACTAAAATATGACTTATATGTTGATTGAAAATGATTAAAGCCTAAACTTCATTAAATTACTACTATGTCAATCTTAAAAGCTCAAATTATGTATTTGTTAAGTGTAACATATACTTATTGAAAACAATAATTCACAATGTTGTTAGTGTGAATTATAATACTCATAAAGTATTTATTAGGCTATTTAAATGAGGTGAAAAAGAATAAAAAATTTTAAAGCATTCAATCAAAACTATAGAACAAAGGAATTTAAAGTATTTTGTCTATAACTTATTGCTTCAGTGCTAGCTTATAATGAATTGACTTACCAAAGAGTCTTGTGATCCAGTCAGAAGCAATCCATCATGGAATGGTGAAAACTCCATGTCTGTTATTGTGTCAGAGTGTGCATGAAGCAGAGGCATTGTCTTACTCTTCCTGCCACAGTCATCCAATGGCAACACAGCCATGCTTGACCCAACATGCTCCCAATTGAAAGCCATAAAGGCTGCAGAAGCACATATATTATTCCCATAAGTTTGATATGATCCAACACAAATATCTCTAATGCAAGCCTCTGGTTTAGGCACAATTGGTGCCGCATTTTTATATTTAGAGGCTTTGAAACGCCAAGCCATGTTTATCCACTTTTTAAAAAAGGTTTCTCAGTCTTTTAAATTCGGAATGTATCAGGCTAACTGGAGTTGTCTATTCTGAAACAATATTTTATTATGTTTTATTTTTGTTAACTCTTGCCATTTCTAAAACGGTTTGTGACCCACATTACGGTATTTTTAACTAACAATAAACATTACACATACGCTAATTGCATTTCTAATTAGAAAAATCAGGCTACATACACAGGTACAGTTTAATTTTGTGCTTTTCTCGTATGAAATAATTGTGACAGAAAATAAATATTTTAGCACAACTAGAGGTGCTTTGACAATATATTTAACTATGTTTTAATAAAACTTGATAAATACCTGAAAGGAAAACTACAGAATACCGTAAAAACACCTTTTGTTTTGAATAACTCGGCCGGCTGTCGTACCGGAAACGCACTGAACGGTTAATTAGACTGAACACTGGCACTTATTTATGTTTCATATTGTTTTCATTATCGTTACAATTACTATTTATGGTTAATTACTTACCTTAACGGGTAAAAATTACACTGAATTTCAATTTCCGCTAGACACTCCCCCTAAACGTCGGCCATTTCAAAGCGACATTAGGGTAGTGGATCGATAAATAATATAAACATACTAGTCGATGTCATACGATGACATTTAACTCGGTAAGTATAATCGATTACTCGCATACTAATTGTAATTTAAACATAAGCCTGAGCATAAGATAATAATTAATCATTTATTTCGTGGTGTGTAAAAACTTTAAGTTTTGCATCGTGTTAAATACTTTTTGTTTTGTATGCTATGTGAGAATTGTATTACTAATAATGTAAATTTTATATCAATTTTAGTTATTTCATGCACTACTTAATCGATTCTATTGCATAGATTTAGTACATACTCCTAAGTTCTATTGTTGTAGACATCTATTGTATACATCCATTCCAACTTACGCAAAAGTTTGTCATGACAGAATTATAATAATAATAAATGTTTATTTAGAACTTTTATAGGGCTTAAGTAGATAGAAACATAATATAAATAATACCACGCAACGACCCACAAGGGCGGTGCGCGGCACAACAAACACATACACCACCAACGCGGACACAGCCAGTAATTTTATATAGAGACCAATCCTGGCAGCTGATTTATGGATACTTAGCCAGTGTCTCCATATATTGCTGTTAATATCACCGGCTATAACAACTAGCAGATCATTTGTGCTGTCCCGCACTCGACGCATCAGGGATGCAGCTCTTTTAGGCAAGATAGCATAAAAGTCATCTACGCGGGCAACAAACATTGCCGACGCGCTACAGAAGCGGGCCAGCCCCACTAATTCCCTAAAGCCGTTATTATATTGGACACGTAGAGCATTATAAGTCTTCGGCGTATACTTGACCCATAGGCTGCACGAGTAAAAGGTCTGGTAGTAGGTACAACCCAAATAAAGTGACTTACAGGAACTGTACAGCGTACAAAACTGCAAGCTACCATATTGCTTCTTACCGATAATGCCCTACGTTCCCTTTCCATGTCTATATCATCACACATAGTGTCTGCAACCCAATGACCCAGGTATTAAACTCTTTAACCCAGACAAGTTGAGTTCCCTCAAGCTTGACTGGTGGAAATGAGTATGTTTAGTTAAAATTCTTTACCTTTATAAATGGATTGATTAGATTAGGTTGGATAAAAATATTTATTACTTACTTTTGTGATCTTGTCATTAACAGAAACTGCTATCAAAGCTCTTCCCAGAGCATTTAGTTACTTAAAGAAAACACCGCCACGTTTATTGCCTTTAAAAATTCTAACTGTGATTAAAGGCATTCATTTCTTTAACACGCTTAGTGTTAATGATTAATGGATATTGATACAATCCTATTATATCAAAGATGTCACGTAGTTTCTCCAAAACTGTCTGTCTTAACCGGGCTAAAAAGTAGTAGTCTTTCTTAAAAATTCTGTTGTCCCTCCGATCTCGATCGTTTGTCCTAAATATGTATACTCGTCAACAACTTTTATTGTAGCGATCGCAATAGTTACCTACCAATATCGAAAACATAGATTTGATGTCTTCGACTCATCATGACTTTTAGGCCAACCTGTAGCAGCAGGTAAATGAGGAACGAAAAGGTATTATGTTTCGCGTGCTTATGGGACCATGTTCCAGGACTGATGTCGGGAAATTGTACATATAACTAACTCGCCATGCCTCCTTGAAACCTCTTTATCACAATGTAAGCCCTGAATGGCCCTGATACAATTTGTATGGAATAGTACTAAATTACCTACAGCGCCATCTCTTATCGCTAGCTGTAAGTTTTCTTTGTTATGAGTGTAAAGAAAAATATTGAGCTAACGTGCGAGAGATAAAAAATTTGCCTTCGGTAAACCAGTTAGTAATGTATAAAATTGTTATTAAAGGATAAGATCCTTTCAGGTCTCGTAGTTTGAATACACCTTCTAGTAGATATAATACCTTTGGGTACAGTAAATAAAATGTTCTAGTGAGACACCACCATTCGGTCTTAATTGCTTGGCCCATGGTTACTGATTCCATGGTAAAGTTTGCGCTTACGATAATGTTAAATCGTGAGCTCCTTATCTGACAGTTGACGAGGAAGTTTAAAGTATTATTAGGTCTATGTTAGTAAATTCTGAATAACAGCACGGTTGCATTGTCGTTGTATTAACTTAACAGCTGATGCGTGTGCTTATACTGTTCATAAAAACCATTTCAAATTGCTTACCCCACGGCCGGGTCGATTTATAACTACTCTTGAAAACAGTTGTTAAAAGTAGCTCAAATCTACATATTAGGTAAATAACATTACTTTACAAAATAACATATAATAGCGTGACTATATTTCTACGTCACGCTTTCGAAGTGGTTACCTCAATAATGACGACATTTAAATAAATATATAAATAGTATTAAATAAAACAAACACATTTTATCCAAAGTGATCATTTATTATAATCCGAGTATTACAATAATTCAATTTCTTTGGTGAGGATTAATTTCAATATAATAATCAATGTAAAATGGGGAACAATTATTCAATTAGATATTTCAGATCCAATAATAGTGCAACCAGCCACAAACCAACAATTAGATTGTATCTTTATGTTCAACATTGTAAAAAGCATTCAAAATTACATTTATAATAACACCTTTTAAAATATATAATAGTACTATACTTGGTGGAAGCAAATGTGTAGCTAGGCAAACTATATTGTCGAAAAAAAAATTTCATATTTTAAAAATAAATATTTCACCATCCTACTACTGGTGGTAAGCAATATGTACTGTTAGCAGGACAATCTGCCATCTACAGTGCCTGAGCTCTGGAAACTCTACTACCGCTAAGACATATCGCACTTAACCTCACAAATTGGGTTGTTATGCGAAAGTATTGGACACAAAGGGCGTTCGGTTACTCATATCACCCTAGCTCCGTCCGGAAAGATAGAAGGGGACCCGTAAGTTCCTTAGCTATTGTTTGTAGTTTTCATTGGATCTGCTTCATGTTTGAGCGCCACAGTATCCTATTTATCTTATCTCTAAAAGTTTTTATTTATTACTTATAACCGATATACAGTATCTATCCCACTTTGACAGGTACACAGCTACTTCCACCAAGTACCTACCAGCGCTAAATTAAACTAGCAACGTCAACTTGGCAAGTGTGGCCGACCAAAATAAACTTTATTGCACAAAATTACGAACAACATGAAATATTCAACTATATAAAAAAACAATTCACATCAATGTGCATTATACAGTTAGTGTGATGTTTAATAAAATAATATTATAATAACATATAAAATTCCAAAATAGGCACCTTAAGACAAAATGTAATAAATATATTTTAACTCTATATGTTAAAATTAACAATTTACTAAAACACTATCATGTAGCTTAAGCAGTCGCAAAATTATAATACACTAATTGGTAATTGGTAAAAATAAAACCATTCATCAAAAATATAACTATTATCTGAATAGATCATTCTGTTACCTGCAATAAACATAGTTTATGTTACTTCTACTTGCGCGCTTTACCTAATCTAGCACGGTCGAATGAGACAGAATATAATTCAGAAATAATGGAAATCGACCGTTCAACTTGGTTTTAAGTAATTACAAATGGTCAACCGGTCGAATGACGTACATATATACCATCCTGTCGTCAAACGCAGTCAAGATACTCCAGATTCGACAATAATTGCCGACAGAAATATTTTATTCCATCACATTTGACAATGCTAGTCCTGAAACATTTACCTATACGACCGCGAGAATACCAGATAAAATTATCTTTTTCTTGTGCTATCTAAGAAAATAAAATCCTATAAATGTTTTTATTTTTATCATAGAGATAAGGTTCAAATTCTATCTCATATTTAGTGACCCTCATCTTCCTTGTGTAAGCCCATACATACTAACGTAAAGAGATGAGTTAAATAAACACAAGAGAAAGACAACGTTTCTCTATGCTCGTGATTGTACAGTAAATTTTAACTGTAATAGTGATGAATGTATGCACTGTATTATTATCTCAACAAATAATCTATTTTCAACACTAAATTCCTTCCACTTGTAACTTGCCTCAAACTGAGTGAAATTGAAGTATGATGAATATTATGCTATTCACAACAATTACCAATTAATTTTTCGAAGAAACGACTGCATTTCAGAAGTCTCTAATAAAAAAAAACATAACGTTCATTACAAACATACATACATATTCTCACGCCTATGTACCCGAAAAGTTGGTTGAAGTAGATTACACCCACATTTTGCCAGTTAAAGTTTTAGGTCCCACGTCCTTTATTTTGTCTATTGTTATCTACCAGCCAATTATAGACTTTGTGCCGCTACTGAGAATTTATGAATAGAAGAATCGAACTCGAGATGCCTTGGATGATGGCAGTCAGCCGATTTCCCAGATAAATGCATATTTAGCAGTTTTCAAAGACTCTAAATCATACCGCCTTCAATTTCACTCGACAAACGATCTATTGTCCTTTGGTATACAGTCTCCGATTATTTAATTCCTGTGTTCCTTCACTCAGTACTAAGTTTTAACATTAGTGTATACTAAATCTAATCAATTGTCTACAAAATAGTATTTCAGTAAGATTAGCCTACAATTCCTAGTTAATTATCCATTCCGAGATGCGATCTAATAAATCCCAAAGTATTATGTAAATATGTTTTATAACCTTACTATTTATAATATTTGCAATAAAGAATAATAAGTACAATATAAATACTGAATATTAAAAAAGCCAAATACCTATAACATTAAAAAAGTCAAAATACAATAACATTTTCACATAACATTTGGGCGTACACTAAATGTTACAATAATAACAAAAATTGCAAACAGCAAAATTGTTTAACATGATTGCGTTGATACAATGTCATGACAGATTTAATATTGTGTGCGACAGTGAAAGCTAGTGACAAAATGGAAGGTAATCTTTAGTTGGTGCCGAATATTATAAATATTTCTGAGTTAATATTATTTTCAAATACCATATTTTTACATGCTTGCTGGCATCATCAGCCTAGTTGCTAACACAATCTTCCGGTTCAACGAATAAATTTTTTGATACATTTTTTAAAGGAAAAGAAACATGCAAGATTGCAGCATATAATATTTCGGATAACACAAGAGATAATAAATACATATATAGGCAAGTTTATGTACATATAGGCACTAACCCGGGAATAATAAAGACAACTGCCCTCTTTACAGTGTCTGCCATAGTACCATAACTTGACATATAATCGATTTATTAACTGATATTTACATTAATTAGTACTTAATTGTGTTCACGTGATAACGCACGGTATTAAATTCGCATTACCGTCACGCAGATGCACATAAAGATACATAATAAATCAGTTTCAAGCTAGTATCCAACAACTAGTTCTTTTTTAAATCAAGTAGTTTTATAATCGCCTAAAATAGTTAGTCATGAACCGTGATCGTGATTGCACATCACTGTTAAGTATTTATGCAATGACTGTACATTTTTAAATAACAGCTTTTATAAAAAGTATCGCCGCAGAACTAATAATTCAATCATTGTATAATTAATTATTCGTTGTAGATATAATTTAAAAACATTTAATGGTCAATGACGGCCTCGATGGCGTAGTGGTTAGTGTAACCGACTGCCACGCCTGAGGTCGCGGGTTCGATTCCCGCACAAGACAAACATTTGTGTGCATGAACATGGATGTTTGTCTTGGTCTGGGTGTTTATATGTATAATATGTATGTATCTAAAAAAAAAGTATACTTATATGTATGTTTATCCATTATCTAGTACCCATAGTACAAGCTCTGCTTTGTTTGGGCAAAATGATGTTGTGTCTATGTGGTAGAATATTAATATTATTATACCTAAACTAGAAAAACTGTGTTAAATGCACGTAAAAGTATTGAAATCATTATTATATTATGAGGTCACTACCCTCCACTGTCGTTTTATTAAATACATTAGGTATGTAGATAAATGTATGTACATTGCAACGAGTAAACCTATGTTTGGTCTCATTTTTATACTATAAATACAATTGATACTTGATATGCAATATAATGGTACCTACAGATACGCTACATCTACGAATTGACATGAAAGATGAACGACGATGTGAAACGTCATGGCATTGTGGCAACGAAACAGCACTTAAAAGCGAGTGGAATGATCTCCGTACTACGAAATACACTGTTCAGTTGATGGGATGTTCTTGGGCAGAATTAGCAAAAAACAAAATATACAAATAAAATCGGTATTAGTCTTTCATTTCGTTGGCAAGAATATAACATAATATACAAAATATTAACCAAAAAGCTTGGAAGAAATAATATATTTCGTTGTCGCACTTTGATAAGGGTTTACCCGTGTCAAATAATGAACAGGGGTAGATTTACCGCATAGTCAGAAAAAGTATTTTATTATTCCTAGCTAGCTCGTCAATTATATTATATTCGGTATTAGAAATGAGATCTTATGTTCTACTCATACAATATCGATATACATTCTAAACCTAACCAATTGACCATTACGTAACACGTCTGAACCCTAAGAATCGACTAAACTAACCCATGGCATCCCTATCCAAAATTCAAAAAGAAAACAATTTTCCCAAGAACACCGCACCACTTCGGCCCAACATAGACTGCTAAACATCGCGTTATTCCACGAATGTTCGCGAATATTTCGCGTCATACGTTACGACGTCTAAGCTAAGTAATATCAATGAGATAAATTCGTATAGTCTACGAACGTAGACAACAGGAGCTATCACCGACTGACGTTGTCTTACCGTTGATTGGCCCTAAGCTGCCGTCGTACTTCGGTAACTCCTTGCACTTAGCTTGCTGAAACATTACATATAAAACATAAGTATAGTTTACATAATACACTGTAACGTTCCTTATAATCTAAAATTCTGATTTGAAATAATTTTAATGCCCAGAGTGCATATCCGTTTGAACAGACATCAATAGTTGCTCATAGGGACCATATGCAGAGGGACTCATCGGGCGTCTGTCACGAGTATGTTTTGTTTGCGTGCGATCGTGAGGGGAGAGCAGAGCTGTATTACACCAACTATGTTTTTAGCTCCCACTTATAGAAGGTAAGCCCTTTGCTCTCTACCAGGTACATTTACAGATTTCGTGCTGCTGCTGACAATTTACTAACAAAAAATTCAAATTGGCAAGGGACCGACCCGACAATTTGAATGCGATATATGTATAAATGTACCTGGCAGACTTAGTGGCTGCCTCGCTTTTTCTTTTCTTTACAAAACATTTGGTCAGACTATAAGGTTGTAAACAAGTATACGACTCGCCTGTGACTGTTAGCTTTTGCCGTAGTCTACCGCTATCATTGCGTACCCTACCTACAACAAAGGAGTCGTTATTCCTGCTTAAACTCGCGCGAGCGAGAGCTATTGGGGTTTTGGGTGTGTATGTATTTATAAAAGTAACACTTCGGCTTCTGAAAGGCTAATCTACGTCATGTCAAAATCAAACTCATATCAAGTGATTTGATTGGCTTTTATTAATTTAGTCAATAATTCACAGATTTAAGATACATTAATTATGTTTATGACAAACACATCGCTGGCTCACTATTACAAGGTTCTACGTTATTTTTTTAACTTTGGAGAAATGAGGTTTAAAAATTGCATATCAGTAAATATAACTTAAAAAGTAACTTAGAACTATTTGCGATTTAATATTGTGAGGTGGTGAATGCTTCCATCTACACATACTATATTAGTCTAAACAAAAAGGAATGACACAGAGAACCGTGCAATATTCATAACTCATTTTTTTCAAAAATGTAGCATAGAACCACAGTCTAATAATCCATATTATACTGTGATAGAACCTTGTAATATTGGACCAGCGACATGTCACTCAAATAAAAAAATGGTAAACTTGACGGCTATTCACAAATCTTCATATTAATCTATATTACAAAAACTGCATGCTTATGAAATAACATAAACATATGTATCTTGTCCTCTCCTTAGTCTTTAATAAGGTTATCACTGCATATCGTTAATGAACTCACTAGAGTACAATAAAGGCATGCTAGGGCTAAATTAACCTGTCGATTCTTGAAATGACAGACATAATTGAAAACCTATTGTCTGGCCGTCCGTGTGCCACTGTTAGGTTAAATAATATATTGTTATATAATTCTGGATAGAATATTTTAGTACGGCAAACGGGGCTTTTAGCGGTACTGCTTACTCTTAATCCACTATTAGTAGACTGTATAGATTTGCCTTAGCCAGACCGTAGTTGTATCAACGTACTAAGCAGTGATATCAAGAACAAGTCGAAGGCGGAAAATAATGGCTACTTCAAACAAAAGGTTCTTATACGTGCAATTTATACTTATAACAACCGTGTTATTTCACTAATTACTGATTATATTGCTTAACAACGTATAATTAATCGTTGATAATGCCAAGGCTATTGAACTATAAACGCCGTGTTAAATTATGATAAAGGTTTTAATCTTACGTAATGGGTAAATATTTTGATTCTATCTTTTCTTTTTTTTTTTAATAGCCAGCGATCCATTTTATGGCGTTTTCAGTGTTTATGACAATATTTATACATATAGTTGTATTCCTCCTTCTATATCTATACTAATATTATATAGAGGAAAGATTTTATATATTTTGTTTGTCTGTACCAATTTAACTAAAAAAATACTCAACCGATTTTAAAACTCTTTCACCATTAGGAAGCTATATTATCGCCGAGTAACATAGGCTATATATATTTTTAAATGTACTACTACTAACATTATCTACCCTAACCTACTTTTATGCCAGCGAAGCCGCGGGCAAAAGCTAGTAATATATTAAAAGGACAAATAAGCTTTGACAACAGTGCGGAAGGTAGTTTGCACCATTGCCAAGTTGCACGTACATATGTGGGCAAATGAGATCTGAAAAATACCGTGCTTGATGGGTGGGTTTCCAGATGGCACGGGTTACACTGCTGCGGTGTCAAATAATACGATAATGGTGCCAATAGGTGGTATACTTATGTTTCATTATGTAGTTCACTTTTTAAACCGCATTAAAATACGTTGCAGAATGATGAAACAATTAATATTTCAAAGTGGAGTATGAGGATAAGTAGGAACGGGTCTCACTATCTCCTTCACACGCCTGCGCTTTAATAGCGGTTACATAACGATGCATACCGCGCATTCTTTTTTTGGCACTGGCAACAACCTCAGCTTCCAGATTTGAAATACAATTTAAAAGGTCTTGTAATTAAGTTGAGGTATCGACATAATATTGTCTTCTGTTTACGCGAATGTTATTCATTGAAACTAAACTACTATATACGGATTTTATCGCGTTTATTTTATTTATTTATTTGGATCGCCAACAAATGATACACATTTCTTACTTCTAAATAATAATTTACAGACATGCCTTGTGCTCATTCACTTACAGGCAACCATATCTAACAAAAATAAAAAATTTCGCCACAAAAACTAACGTTGTTTATTTGACACTTTATTACAAAATTTTGAAAACTGTTACCTACACTACTATTACTATTAAACTTTACTAATTTTTAAGCTAATTAAATTATTGAAACTAATAAAACTATTTATACTATTATTATACTATTATACTATTTATATTTGTGTTTACACTTTCCCCGGCGTTTCGGTTGCTTTTCAGCAGCCATGGTCACGAGGAGACTAAGATGGCAGTTGTCTCAATGTTCCAGAACCCAAGAAGAAGCAAACCACAGCTAGACTTCATGATACTTTGAGCTCATTCTGCGTAAATAGAAACACCCATGATTAAATTATTTTCGGGTACTTTGAAATAACTACACTGGAACATTGAGACAACTGCCATCTTAGTCTCCCCGTGACCATGGCTGCTGAAAAGCAACCGAAACGTCGGGGATAGTGTAAACACAAATATAAATAGTATAATACATAGTATAGTAATAGTATAAATAGTTTTATTAGTTTCAATAATTTAATTAGCTTAAAAATGAGTAAAGTTTAATAGCAATAGTAGTGTAACACTTTTCAAAATTTTGTAATAAAGTGTCAAATAAACAACTCGATAAAATCCGTATACAGTAGTTTAATTTCAATTGAGGTATCGGGTATCTTATTCAAATAGATTAACGGCGTTATTCATAAAAAATAACTTATAAAAAAGGCTTAATACGATGTATTGTTAAAATACTTAGTATGTCTGATATGCATTGTAGAAAATCTTTATTCATTAATTTTCTGTAAACCTTAATTATATACAGTATCGTTATTAGTTATTAAGTTAGCATTTTTATGCATTATTACGAACAATACTTTTGAATAAAAAATTTGACTTATAATGACGTTATAAACTTATAACCCTCTTGCAAGTTTTATGAATATGGCCGTTAATCTATACTAATATTATAAAGCTGAAGAGTTTGTTTGTTTGCTTGAACGCACTAATCTCGGGAACTACTGGTCCGATTTGAAAAATTCTTTCAGTGTTACATAGCCCATTTATCGAGGAAGGCTATAGGCTATATATCATCACGCTAAGATCAATAGGAGTGGAGCACCAATGAATAATGTTTCAAAATCGGAGGGTTTTTTTTTCCTTTTGAGAGCTCCCGCTGCGTGCGCTGCGTAAACAGTTAAAGTTTCGCAAAAATCATGTATGACAGAATTGTTCCCCTTTAAAAGTTCTAAAAAACGTTCGCGACAGCATATGTCTATCTTTTAAGGTTGGCTCACTATAACCATTTTTATGCTAACCAAATTTGTTCTAAAATAATGCATTATTTGCGAAGGTATTTTTATAAACATGATATTAATCCTTATCCAAATAAATACGTTATTCATCACAAGTATTTAATTTAAAACAAAATTGTTCTTTACATCATTCGATTTCAATGAATATCTTAGGAGATATCGCAGTTTTAAAATAACATCGCAGCAAAATAATTACCCATTACAGACATACAAACGATGTTTCTCCTGGTTTATTCTGCGTAATTTTAAATTAGCACTGTAGGTATATTTATAAAATTTTGTTCAATGGTTCTTATGTGGTTCGAGCATTTAACAAAGAAAGTTTCAGCTCCTTTAAAATTGTATTATAGGTGCCTACGACCCACTCTCTCTCTTATGTGACGCAGGCGAAGTTGCGCGGGTCAGCTATCTATACTAATATTATAAAGCTGAAGTTTGGTTTGTTTGTTTGTTGGTTTGAACGCGCTAATCTCAGGAACTGCTGGTTCGATTTGAAAAATTCTTTCAGTGTTGGATAGCCTATTTATCGAGCAAGGCTATAGGCTATATAACATCACGCTACGACCCACGGGGACGGTACAATAACGATAAACACGGGTGAAACCGCGGGCACATCTAGTATAATATAATATTCTACCACATCCACACAACACCATCTAGCCCAAACTAAGCAGAGCTTGTACTATGGGTTCTTGACAATGGATAAACATACATATATACTTTTATTTTTTGTAAATACATACATATTATACATAGAAACACCCAGATCAAGACAAACATCCATGTTCATGCACACAAATGTTCGACTTGTGCGGGAATTGAACTCGCGACACTACGCCATCGAGGCCGACTAAATTTATAGAGCTCTCTGCGTGAAAGAGACGATAAACTGTAATAGCATGTGGGTTTAAGGTTTCCTTTTACAGATACACACGCAAACGTCATCCGACGCCTTATAAGATTTTCTAAACTTGTCAAGGTTGACCGTTAAGGAAAACACATTTTTCTTGTTATTTGATGTCCGACGATTGTACTATGCTTATTAACGCGCTACTAAAATGCAAATATTTGCATGTACGTGTGTTTATTACACAATCACGACATTACAGCTGAACAAATATGGAAATTTAGCACCTTAAACATGTAAGGCGGCAAAAGGGATGTTGATTTCTGAGGATCGTGTATAATAGTATATCTGTTAGTCTGAAGTAAAACTAATATGACGTAATATTTTATAGAAATAAGGCAGTGAGCATACGATCCGCTTGATGCCAAAGGCTCGCGATGTCAGAATTATCAGAGGTAGATATCAGGGTCAGCGCAGACCGGCGAAGTGGCGGCGAAGAGATTAATTCAGTAACAATAAAGTGCTTCAGAATACGACTGTATTAGGTACAACGAATAAAATGACCGCGCTTTGAGTCGCTCGCCGTCATTGTACCAAATACAGTCGTATTCTGAAGCACTTTAGGTTGAATTTAAATTGTTACTGAATTAGTCTCTTCGCCGCCACTCCGTCCGTCGCCGCTGGCCCTTATTCGAATGTAGCAGACCAAAGATAAGTCTCAACGCTACGCAAGAGATAAATAGTGGATCACCAGTCGCTTCTAAAATCCCCTGTAACCTGCCTTACTGATTCAAAATTAAAATGTCGTTAATGGATAAGGCATTGCACTTGCTGTCAAGAGATTGTGGGTTCGATCTACAGCCATCGCACTACTGTCGCGAAACCCACTCGTAACACATGCTATTTAGTATAATTTATGTTTCGTAAGGTAATCCTATCTGATAGATCCTATCAATAAGCGCAGACAGGGTAAGACTGAATGCATATTAAAGACATTTTGTCGCGCAACTTTCTGTCTGGTCACCTTGCACTAATACATACACTACACAATAGAAAGTGACACGAAAATCATCATGTAATGCAGACCAAATAGCAACTTTTAGTAACATTCGGGTCAAGTCACTTAGGTAATAAGCGACATTTCTACTACTACTACAAAACATTTGATTGCAGAATTTCTAAATATACATGGCTATTTATAACAGTACTCATTCCTAAATATACTTACCACAAAATATACTAATTTATTAATAATTCTCAGCTATTAACTAAGTATAGTATTTTTTTATTGGTATAATAACGATTATCACTCATTGTTTGCTCTCAATATTGTAATGCTTGAATAAGGCTCCTAATTATAAACACTATCTACTCATATCGTTGTAACCTTATGTACACTTAGTCGACTATAAACATCGATCAAATATACCATAGATGCACGATCGTCGCTCGAAAAACGGCCCCAACAAAACTGTGCATAAATCAGTCGTATGCGCTATATTATGCACCTGTCCCACTCACTCTTGCGTGCGCTGCCCGTAAGCGAGAGCGAATCGACACCACTACTACGGTGGAGACCGTATCACCGTACCATATACTTAGTACCCTTGCGTATCGCGAGTAATACACTTAGGACGCTTTACATTGACGCGTTTTAACTAAACTATTACAAAATGTTTCTCAGTGGGCGTTCAATGGTTATGCCGGTTAATTTCCTGGATTGCATAATAAATGCACACTTATAAGTAAGTAGTACTGGTCAGTGCCACATATTGACGCGGTTTTTGTATGAGAATGTGCATCTATAGTATATTTGATCGAAGACTATAAATGATTAAATTTGGAACACATACACTCAAGTTGCCAAGAAAGTGGTCTACCAATTTCGACACAAGTTTCTGGGAAATTTAATTATCGCTAAAGTTGACTTTTCTAACGGAGTGAGATCTTAGACGAGGAGGTAATTTGTTGTTGGCTGTGATAATTCAAACTTGACACATGGCATGACGTGAATATGATACATGATAAAGACAACAATGTTCACTGTCATAATATTATTGCAAGGGGAAATCGAACTTGTTGTTTCATGACATTCGAATGAACCTCAACCGTAGGGTGGTAGACTACATTTTTGATCGACTGCTCGAAATTTAAACAGGTCACATTGTGACAAGACTTGCTATAAGTGCGGCAGCTAATCTTTTGTTACCAAATCTAAAATTACCATTGAGTTATGCTTACCTCCATGAGTTCTACTGCAATCTCCATGAACAATCGCTCGACGTTCTCGGCCTCCTTAGCCGACGTCTCAAGGAAGTACATGCCGTGACGTTGCGCGAAATCTTCGCCAATGTGCCTTGGGATCTCCCGGTCTTCTCGGTCTGTTTTATTACCTGAAATCGCCACATGCATGAAATATTTTTGATGTCAAACATTCACACGTAACGCCGTAAGCAGTTATTTAAATTGGTGCCGGACACATTGGCTACTTTTTGACACCAGTAATAGATCACTGTATGATTGTATGTTTACTAACAAACTTCGAGAAAAGGAGATTCTCATGAGTCTGTATACATGGCCCATAGTAATATTATAGAGAGGTAGAACTTTTTCATTTGGATGTGTCTTTACAGCGATTCTAAAATGCTTGCTAAAGATTCTTCACTTATTGAATTAAATTCAATAAGTGAAACATCTCTTGAGAACGGGATTTGTTGTCGATTTGTACCTGCGGCCGTTGTATTCCGTCCGTAGCTAAAAACAGATCCGATTCTTAATAGCCAGCCGTGCATTTTTACTTCTGTGGTATAAGTTTACACGTGAAATCCCGGGTGTAGGTGTAATAAAACCTCTCCACAAATTACATTTACTACCGTGACACATGTACTACACAAAAAAACAATAATGTGGTAAAGGATCGCGGAGTTAAGAGGACCCATCTTGGCTTGCAGATAGGGCGTCTGGAGTGGTTATATGGAAGCGGGTCTGCAAGACCTTTAACGCAACAACTGGCGAGAATTGATCAAAGACCGCAAAAAGTGGTGTACTCTCGTATCGGCGACCAAGACATACTTTGGGGCTCTGAGACAACATAGTACGTAAATAATAATATAAACAGTATTTTGTTTTTTATTTACTATACAAATATGGCCAAAGTACCTACTTAGTCACTAAAATGTATTATTTCAATTTTTTTATCATTGAACCTTAATAGGCCCCTGGTTATTGATCAGTGCCAAATTTGGTAACCATATTAAGGTCAAATGAATCATTGGGCTCCGCAACAAGTATCTGTATAAGGTCATGAACCCAATTACTATGGTCACCATGACAAGGCCAAGCAGTAGACTTTCTCTTTCATTATAATTATATTATTGAACATCCTTCACACTTTCATTCCTTAGAGGATGTATATAATTGTATAATAAAAGGAAATCTTAAATGAATTGTTGTGTATGCTCTCAACATAATAATTTATAATTTATTTTTAATAACATTATAATTGATATAATAACCATTATAGTGCCTTAGTAGCCCAGCAGTAGTGAATGCAACTATCATGCATGAGGTCTGAGGTTTGATTTTCAGGATGGGTAAAATGTTATTACAGTTTCTTTGCAAAAAATTCACAGCTTCTAGTAACACAGAGGCTGGAACTGTACTCGATATATGACAGTAGGCTCGCCTCACATTTCGTGAGCCCTATAACCATAGATGGTGTATGCAACCAAATAAACTGAAGTTTAATCCTTCGGAAATATAGGCGTGAGTCTATGCATATCATACAAATAAATTAAAACATGAATATTCCCCTCAACTATAAAACTATTTCCAGGTGCCATGCAAATTAAGTTTGCCTGAACATCACTCCAGACATCCTGGACTTCAAGAGCATCTATAAGCACAAGCTATAGAACTAAAAAGCCTACACCAAATCTTAAAGATATGATGAAACACAGGTGTTACATTTAAGTAATGGATGTCATTAATTAATATTCTAGAGTTATGACATAAATTCAGTGATGTAAATGTATGATGGTTATGTGGCATTTATATTTATTTATTTTTGTCGGCCTGGATGGCATAGTGGTTAGTGTAACCGACTGCCACGCCCGAGATCGCGGGTTCGAATTCCGCACAAGTTAAACATTTGTGTGCATGAACATGGATGTTTGACTTAGTCTGGGTGTTTCTATGGCATATTTGCACAAATATTTACTTTATTTAGCCAAAACAAAATCAACCTTGTGTTTCAAAGATAAAGTTGACTTTTTATCATCATATGACAAATATTTGTACAAATACAACATGTGTATCGCCTACATGAATGTATTGTAATACAAACAGCATCACAATTCACCCTTGGGGAGAGTCATGCATATTATTTGAAACTGCCAATCAAATTGCTTGGAGGTAAACACTCATAATAAAGTAAAACCCCTTTGCCTTTAATAGCACATAGATAGGAGCTGCAGCGGCAAATCCTAACTAATATTATAAAAGCGAAAATGAGTTTGTTTGTTACCTTTTCACGCCTAAACCACTGAACCGATCATTCTGAAATTTTGCATATACGTTGTCAGGTGTACAGAAACGGACATAGGCTACCTTTCATCCCGAAAAAATTATTGTTCCCGAGGAAAACAACAATAACGTTCTTATGATAATAATAGATGGCACCATGTGTCTTTCGAGTCATGATTGAATTATATTATTACAAGCAGAGTACAACCCAAATTGATTGTCAAATTCTAAATTAACGCGAGCGAAGCCGCGGGAAAAAGCTAGTAAGTAATTAATAAAGGCAACATAATACTTTTTTTAAGCTACAAAGCATTGTACAAACAATTGCATGTATTCTTACGTGAATATGCTGCTATTATTAATTTCCATATACCCAGGGTGTAATGTAATGGGTTGATGGTATGCAGATATAATATAATTGACAATTCTCTTGAGTGACAGATTATCAGAAATAAAAGTATATGAAGTTTTAACAGACTTACCAACTAATATCCTAAGCACCTTATTGTTGGCATACTCTTCAATTTCTCTAAGCCAATCCGGCAGACAATCAAATGTAGGTTGACATGATATGTCATATACCAAGATAAGAGCATGCGCTGATCTGTAGTAGCTTTGAGTTATTGAACGGAACCGTTCCTGGCCTGCCGTATCCCATATTTGAAGCTGTAAGAAAACATTGAAATGGAAATTATAAAAAGAAATGTGTTTGAAAAAGAGATGTAATTTATTATTCTAAGCTAAAATATGCCTTTGTTTGGCATAGACATTGTTTATTAGCCATTAACAAGAAAGAATTATTAAAAATCTTAAAGTTAAATAGTAGGATATATATATTCTGAAATATGTGTTTTGCATTAAACCATTGTCAAGCTAAGTTAAAAAATGTCACTGCCATGTGAAGCTTTTTTTTCATAGCCTGTTGAAATAATCTATTATGTTAATCTAGACAATATACACTGAATCCATAGGCAAATTTTATTATAAAATAGACAAAAATATTGTTTGAGGAATTTGAAATAAAAAACAAATTAATCCTTAATTGTATAATATAAATAACACAAAATATCTGAAATAAATAAATTTAAAATAACAATGATGAATGTTGCCTTATTATGAGGAAACATTCACAATTAAAATAATGACAGGTAGACAATAGATTGTAGTACAAAAACAAAGCATTTAAAAATATGGCTAACAACTAAAATTAAATTTTATGTTTGTATGATGTAGCATTGTTACTAAATTTGAGTTTCTCTTAATTACATTATCTATATTTAATTATTTATTAATGTAGTCAAATCTTATCTAAACAAGCTATGGTATTTTTTATGATAAAAACGGAATTATTATTTAGGATATAAATTCTTAAATGTCTGCTGCTTATAGGATATAATAACAAAAACAAATAAAGCATATGTTTAACAGCTAATTATTAGCAGCAATAATGATGCAATAATCCTTCCTAAAATATAAGTGCGTTAAAACAGACTCACCTTCACTTTCTCACCGTCGACTTCCACAGTCTTGATCATGAAATCAACACCAATAGTAGCACCTTGACCAGGTGGGAAGAGACCTTGGGTAAAACGACGTACTAAACATGTTTTTCCAACCCCCGCATTACCCACTAACACTACTTTAAATAGAAATTTATAATCCTCCATATCGAGCACTAAATCACATTTATTGCGAGAATAAAATAAGAATTTCTTATTTATCTTCACCTCTCACTGTTACGCTTTGATGAATCGAATGTTATTACATTACGCTAAATCACTTAAATTTTATCAGTACGATTATTTTACGATCACACGTACATTATAGATTAGATAGCAAAATCCAATTGTCAAATCAATCTTATTCCAAAACAATGAGAAAGAAAACTCCAAGAGCGAAAATATCGACGTCGGTCAAGCAAAAAATATCAACTACGTTTGTGAAGATGGGTAGTTAAGATTCACTTAAGTAATATAAAACAGCAAAAATGACGTAATCCCATATAAAGCATTAAATGGGTATTTCTTAATCATTGAATGTAATAATATAACAAAATATGTCATAACTGAGGCTTAAAACGTTTGAATTATTATAAGAATTACTTATAAATATCTATACGTATCAAAACATGCTTCGTAAACTACATTAAATGTCACTATTTTTAGTCGATTTAGGGTGCGTTCCACTTAGCGCTCACAACGCCCAAGATACCCCTTTAACCGTTCCACATGACGACTGCGATCGATGTAGTCGCGGCGAAAACGTCACTCATGACAGTGCCGGATTAACCACGTAGCAAGAGTAGCAATTGCTACGGGCCCCGCGCGAATGGGGGCCCCGCATATTTAAGCCCACTCATTTCTGCCTGTGCGTAATTTTTTGAGTGAAACTTATTACTTTTGAAGTGGTATATTGAATTTACTTGATGTCACAAAAACGTGAAATGTTACAACTTTTTCTACTAAGACAATCCACGTCGGACAATCGGTAACCGACTATTTCCTTGGCGTATATAAAACACCGAATTTCATACGGTAAACGCACAAGTTCTACAAAAAGTCGCTTGTATAAATGTGTAGAATTTCAGTCGGCCCAATAATCAGCTCTACAAAAAGTCTGACGTATGCAAGCACCCGTACCCGACAGAATTTGCTACAGGCCCCGCGCTTGCTTAATCCGGCACTGACTCATGATGTCATGACTCACGCTCACGCAAAGCTCACGACGACCCATCCCGAGAGGTGGGTCGTCGTGAGCGTTAAGAAAATTAGCTCCATTTAAAAAATATAAACTAATGAAATAACTAATGAAAATATAACTATAATTTATGCGATTTTGATGAAACGATGAATACTTAAATAAATTATAATCTATAGTGTATCAGTTGTCAGTCTTTTGAATTCTTCATCAGAGTAACGATTAATTACATTATGTAAGTAAATCGTAAATACGTGGTCTAACTTTAAATTTTTACGATTTTGTAGAATGGTATTCTACTCTTCATCTGAACTGGATGAACTAGTACTTACTTTCTAGAGCATAATTGCGACGCACTACCAAATAACCTACTGTTGCCGTAAAATACATTTTGAATAATATATTTGAATGTAAATTAATTAAATACTTCATAAAATTATAAAATACTAGATTTTGCCCGCGGCTTCGCTCGCGCCAATGTAGATTTATGTTAAAATATTATTTAATATAGATTTTAAAATAGATTTTTAATAGCATATATGTTATTTCGATGAATAAACAATAATACTGTAAAGTTTCATCAAAATCCGTTCAGTACCTAGAACTTGCGTGAAAAAGTAACAAACATCCATCCATCCTCACAAACTTTCACATTAATAATATTATGAGGATTTTTGTTTTCTAATTCGCCATTTGTATTATTTACGTCAAAGCTCGAAACATTCCATTATCCGTTCCACTTGAGTTTACAATTGTAACGCTCGGAAGCAAGTGGAACGGGAAAAGCCGAGGTCGTGAGCGTGAGTGTCGTGAGGGCTAAGTGGAACGCACCCTTAATATCGCTGTAAAACTAAATAATAAAAGCCTAACACTATTTGCTTCTTGTGATTGGTCGATAAATTATTTTGACAATTATAAATTTTCAATTTGTGTTTTGGTGATTGGCGTTCAGTAAATAAATATTAATTAAAGTTAAATTCTATATTCTTAATCCACAATTCCGATCTAAGTTGAAAAATAAAATGTCTAGTATAAATTATACAACTCGCACAGAGGGCCAGACAAAAATAAACACCATAATATGGACTGTGCCCAACTTCATAACGCTTTTAGAAAACAAATCCACCCGTGAGTTTCGCACTGAAAAATCTAAAGATCCTACGGTGGATGTGTTGGATTCACGATTTCAACTGAAGATGCAGTTCTTGGGAAGAGATAATGATATCATCGAAATTTACTATTTATCGCCTAATCCTGTGTTTTTGAAGTCTATTTTGACCATATGTCTGAAGCGCTTTGAAGAGCGCTCAATAGTCATAAAAGAGTATCATACGGTTCAAGCGAATAAATGGCAGTATTTAGCGACATTATTTAAGCGAGATGTGGCTAGTTACGATGGTAGAGACATATTTCTGCTCAGCGATGGCAGTCTCAGGCTAAAGTTCCAGTTTATGGTGACTAACGATATCAAAGTTGATCGTACTAACGTGCCTGAAGCCCAACTGAGTAATGATTTCGAAAACTTACTGAATAATGGACTATTTTCTGATGTGACCATGAAATCTGCAGAAGAAATTGAATATAAAGTGCATAAAGCTGTATTGGCTAGTCGGAGTGCTGTCCTGAAGGCACATTTTGAACACAATACAACTGAATGTATTACTAACATAGTAGAATCTCCACTAGAGTCTGAGGTATTGAGAGAAGTTCTTACATTTATTTATAGTGACAAGGCTCCAAGAGTTGATGAGATGCCTGAGAAATTGTTAGCTGCTGCTGACTATTACCAACTAAGCAGGTTGAAAAGTCTGTGTGAGGAAGCATTACATAAGAATTTAACAGTAGAGAATGCTATTGAAACATTGCAATTGGCCGACTTACACTCAGCCAATACTTTGAAACAATTAACATTAGAATTCATAAAGGATGGACAAGCAAAACTGATTACAAAGACTGAAGGGTGGGCTAGAGTGAAGTCAGTTGAGCTCATCAAACGAATTTATGAATACATCATGGCTGACGATTATGATGCTGAATTGAAACAGTCACTATCTTAAATAAGGCAATAAAAGCAATATAATAGAAACTGAATACCATTATTAAACTATTTATGCAAAATATAGCAACATTATTGTAATGAATGACATAAGAACAAAAATATTTGGAAACTAAAAATATATGATGTAGAAAAGATTTTAAATATATTTAAAAATATCTTATCCAGATCTCATTGAATTGATAGATGTTTATAACTTATATGTTTAGAATATTTAATTTTATAGGAAAACTGTATTAACTTTGTTTTTTAGTTGTGCATTTAACATTAATTACTTTTTATCAAAACATATATTTTAAAATGATGTTATGTTTATTAGACGTCTAGACATTTAAATAAATCAATATAACCATATCTAGACATAAAAACAATGTGTTTAGGATAAACCTGCAGATCTGAGATACATGATATAACTCTTAGCAATACTCCTAAAAACTTACTAATTATTATTATGCAAGACTGGAATTGTATTATTCTTGCTTTTAATATAGCTTTTTATAAAAATACTAGTGGTCAATAGTAGTAGAAAACACTATGTAAACTCTAGTTAATATTGTAAAATATGTAGTATGTTTGTGTTGTCTAATTCAATATCCCAATTTTACAGCAAATTGGGCTTTCAATTGAACATTGCAAGATACTACATTACACATTATACTTATCAATATGCAGTCAGTATTCAATAGGAAAGAATTGAAGTTGTATCTGTACTTAATCTTGTTGATTTTATAAACCACATTAGTTGCATATTTTAAATACTTATATGTATATCTTGTGTTGATATCTTTAGTATATAGAAAGTAAAGTAAACTTACGAGGGGAGTTCAATGTATTCTCAGTATAGGCATGAAAGAATAAGCAGAAAATTCTGAAAAAAAATATTTTACAATGTAGTCCGCCATCGCCTCAATACACCTCAAAGTAACTTTTCAATACCCCCTATAAATATCTTTCTTCCTTGTCTGAAAAATGTTCATCAATTGCTGCCTTCAACTCATCATCGTCGGAAAACGTTTACCTCGAATATCTTTCTTAAGGTTTGGGAACAGAAAGTCATCACTAGGGGCCAGGTCTAGGTTGTAGGGATGATTGATTTTTTCAAATCAGCATTCCCGCACAGCAGCCTTAGCAACGCGCCTTGTGTGAACCGGGCGCATTGTCGTGAAGAAGCAAGACACCTGCGGTCAATTACCCGTCTCTTTCTTTTACTGCCTCCTTTAAATTACGTAGGGTGTTTGCGTAAAATGCGGCAGTAATACTTTAGACCCTTTTTTGTGTACTCAATCAGTAAGATACCCTTAGAATCCCAAACCATTGGCCATGAGTTTTCCAGCTCTCTACCCCGTCTAAATTCACTAGACCACTTTTGAATAATGGATAATCAAGGAGCAGAAGCAAATAAATGAATCTGAATCTGAATCTTGGTAAACAGCCTCCATTTCTTCGTGAATAACTTTTTGAGTCTAGTCTCGATTTTTGTCAACATTGTCGCATTGGTCATATTCGTTGCCTTTTCGTAATGATATCTTGAATACCAGTGGTGACAATTAAATAAAATTTTATATTTATACCCTCAAAGAGTGTCTTTAACTAATGAGATAATTTAATTACCCTTATCATTAGTATATCACCCGATACCGAGAATACATTGAACGCCCCTCGTAGTAACATATAGATAAATTATTCAAGTTTGTAATAAAATTATATTATATCAGCATCAGGCAGCTATCAATATTATGGAGTTAGTAAAATTTCCTCATTGGTTCAGTGGCAAGCTATGTATGTGTGATAAGGACCTTGGTTTCATTCTGAAATAACACAATCTGTAACTAATTAACTTTAAAAGATGTTTCTGCTGTAGAACTTATTAGGATTCACTTCAAGTCTGAAACGGCAAAACAGTTTGCCCATTATTACCTCAGACAACAGTCTGTGTTTTCCACCTCTGCCTGCCCAAGCTTTCTAAGTTGTGATGTTAAAAGTATGATCTTCAAATCTAATAACTTATAATTGAAGAAATTGTTCATAGGTACAGTCAGGTGCAAAAGTCGAGTAGCAATTTTAAAAAGCGATAGAGTCACAACAAGTTGTACTTACGACATTTTTCAATCAAATTATTGCACACATACACATAAAGTCGCTTCACTTATACTGTCGCCTGTTATAATTATGATTGTGAGTTTTAATTTCAAATAAACAAGTGATCTTGTAGCTACGTTTGGTAATAGTGCTATATATAAAATATAACGCTTGTTGGTTTGATCCCCAGGAAGTGAAAATCTTTTTGTATTTTGTTCTTAAATTAGAAACATCGATGACTTATTGACTTTTGGACTTATTTAAATCGCAGTTATTCAAAAGATTAGAGTGGATTTAAAAGTTATAATAATTTCTCACTTAAATGAATTAATAAGTAGACAAAAATAACGTTTATCTTTATTATTTGAACATTTAATTAATAAAAAAACAAAAGGTGGAACTAGAGGATCCCAGGATTTGAACCACCGTCATTATATTTTAATGATAAAGTGACAAGACTCGTTGACCGCACCGCTATCGCAACCTGTGATAAAATAGGCAAAAAGCATTAATTGTAAATGCGGAATAACAGAGACCCTGTTGTTGAATATAAAGGATAGTAGTTATTAGTTATATATACAAGAACTCGTTTTTATTTCGCGCAGTGCACACATGCGCATGACGAACTTCACCTACTATCGTTTACATTAAATAATGTTTAATTGTTTGTGTTGAAACATCACACATAAAGATATTTACTCGGAACTGTATGCGATTTTTTATGATGCTACTCGACTTTTGTCTTTGACCGTACATATTATAGTGTTTATTGAAATAAATAAAATATTAATATATAAAGATTTTTTATTATCAAACACTTCTGGAAAAAGATAATAAGCTATAACATTTTCATATCTAATCCATTGATACCTAGGTATATAAAAACCCTAGATACACAATCCCGTACAAAACTTACACTTAAAACTGTCCTCAGTTGATTATAGGTAGTTATATTAACTATATAAACCTTCATTAATGCAAATTAAACCTTAACATTTTAACTTTAAGTTGAATATACAAGGCTATCATATACAAGGCTATCTAAAAAAGGTAATAAAATTTTACGAGCAGGGTTCGCGAGAATGAATGGAGTCGAATATTGTTTTTGTAAATTTTAATGTATATTAATATTCTGACGTAATTATGTAGAGTTTATAAAATGCATGTGAATGTGTGTTTTTAACACGTATTTGTTTTTAATTTTACCTTAATATATAATAGATAATTAATACGCACGTAAATTATATTACGAGTATGTTTCATTGCTGTTCATATACTTGGTTGCCCGACTTTGAAATTCTACGTGTTTGAACATTACGCGACTGATTGTACTTACAAATTAAAGTAACATAAAACGATAAAACGAGAGAGAAAATTAAGATTTCAAACTTAAAAAATAAACATAATAAGATTTTTAAAATAAATTGAGTTTATTGTATAATCTTCTTTTTGATGGATTTTAATTTTTTTCGTATCTTTCTTTGTTATATTATAAATAATGCAATCTTATCTTGATATATCTCTCGATAATCGATTTAATAGTATTATTTACATGATTGTTGTTTGTTAATATGGCACTTTGAATATAAGCTGACTCCCAAAAATTATGATAAGTGATGTTGTTGCTGTGCTTGCTTGTGATCGTTGCTGTGCTATGACTAGTGATGGCCGTTTTTGTAAAAACGTTTTTGAGTAACGATGCCGGCATCCGATTCCGATATATTGAAAAACGGATGCCCGCAACAACCGATGCAAACATCACCGAGTGCGAGCGAGACAGTTAACCACGCAACGGAAAGTGGCGATGGCATGCACTGGAATATAACATCTGTACCATGCGAACGGATATTCTCCAAAGCCGGGTATATTTTAAATGAACGAAGAACTCGTCTTTCGAGTTCAAAATTAGAAAAAATAGTGTTTCTTAATGTCAACTCCAATTTTGTTTAAAATAAAGCCTAATATTAAGTTTACTAACTTATGCTTATTTTTGACCTTCACACTTTTATTAAAAAAATAGAAATAATGAGTAGAAGTCACATCGTTGAATAGGCAACAAATATCATTATTGAAATCTGCGTACTTATAGATATATACTCTATACGGGCTTCAGCCGGCACCTAATTTTGGCAAATCGCATAGTCGAATCGATGCCAGAAAAAACGATGCCGGCATCGGATGCGGTTTACATAACAACGATGCGCATCGATGACAAAATTTAACGAAAACGCCCATCTCTAGCTATGACGGATATCCATTTTGCACATCGCACGGGATCTCGAGGAAAGCTGAAATCCAACATAAGTATGTAGATACATTTTATAAATATCCCACTATAAGGATACCGTAAAGATCATTTCAAAAATATATTAAGAGCCATTTCACGTTTTCGCGCGAATATCTAAGATTTCAGTCGCCTAATTTACCATCTTAGGTAAAACTCCGACATTTTTAAATACATGTAAAAAATAGGCCGATCTTTCGTATTAACAATTATTGAGACACATTTACAAAAAAATATTTGTTTACTTTGTGGTAATTAATCTCCCACAACAAGTTTACTGTAAAAACAACGCAGAGTTAATTTCATGGTCTCGTATCTATCAATAATATTAATTATAAATTTGACTGGAAAAAATACGTATCGTATCAGAAATATAATTTTGTTGCCATAAATAAAACTAGAATATCGATTATTAATAACATTATTTCGTAAAAAAATAAAATCCGAGGCCATTTTTTACATTTTATATCCCTATTTTATAGCGATTTTTTGGTTTAAATAAAGTGTAATTACATATATAAAACCATGTTAAAATAAACTATGTTCTTCAAGAAATCTAATTTCAAAGTTTGATGAAAATCCGTTCATGTAATTTATCATAAAATGTATATGAATATCATTCTAATTTAGAATAAATTACGATGCACAAGCATGCACCGATTAGTACGGCGCGGGCGCCCATTGAGGCAGGACCTGTGCCATTTTGTCTCGCGTGCCGAACTTCGAGCGTCCGTATCGTAAACGCATTATTATACTACGACTACAACATTTTGATTCTTTGTTTTTTTTGTCTACGGTAAACTGTATTACTGTTTTGTTTACTATCAAGTGTATTATTTAAGTAGTTTGTATAATGTTATGTTTTTATTTTATTCGTTTTAGCAATGGGGCGTAAGGGTTCTGTATACCTACCATTGTATCAAAAAAAGGAAAAACATAAATTGTGCAGCCGTAAAGAAAGCAACGGAAGCGAGGTAGATATTTTTTATTTGCCGTTCATAATTATATACAGTTGTCGATCACATAAGTACCTACATATCGACATAAACTAACTAAGGATTAGTATCCTTAGTTAGTTTATGTCTTAGTTACTTATGTGATCGACAACTGTATATAATTATGAACTGCAAATAAAAAATATCTACCTAAAATGCCCTACTGGGCTCAAGCACAATGTGCATTTTATCGTTTGCAAGTAGAAGTTTAAGTTAGTTGTCTATTACTCATTAATTAGTAAAGTCTAATGAGCCGTTATAATTTTCATTTAAAATTAATTAGGTATATATGTCACTATTTAGCATAATTTATACATACCTAAGTATTGTAGTTTAGAAGATAAGAGTGGGGGAGGGACACTTTGCGTACGATGGGTTTTCCTTTTTTATATTGAACTAGAGGATGCCCGCAGCTACGTACGCACATGTTTTTTTATTTATCCATTTCTTGCCATATCTCCCCTACATATTATTTTTCAAAAATTAAGGCTTTATGTTTTTATTACTTTGTAACTATAACCTAGAGCAGCGATAGCTCAGTGGGGAGACTAACAGACTGCAATGCTGAGGGTCTCGGGTTCGAACCCACGTCGCGCACCTCTGACTTTCGTAAGTTATATGACTTTTCGAAATTATGTCCGTATTGATAGACAATTATCGCCTACTCCGTGCCTCAGAGAGCACGTTAAGCCGTCGGTCCCGGCTGCCATTAACATCTATGGTAGTTCTTATTAGGAGAGTGTCGACAAAGAAGATCCCACTGGGTCGAAGTGTCGCCGGTCTGCACTGACTGGCCTCCACATAAGATAAGATAACTATAATCTAAAACGAAAATTCGTCCGAATATATCACCGATATATTTAAAATTCGTCCGAATAGTCAACCTGTATAAATATACAGGGTTTTTGTAGGTGATCGGACGAATTTTCGTTTTAGATTATAGTTATCTTATATGTAATTACACTTTATTTAAACCAAAAAATCGCTATAAAATAGGGATATAAAATGTAAAAAATGGCCTCGGATTTTATTTTAATACGAAATAATGTTATTAATAATCGATATTCTAATTTTATTTATGGCAACAAAATTATATTTCTGATACGATACGTATTTTTTCCAGTCAAATTTATAAATATTAGTGATAGATACGAGAACATGAAATTAACTCTGCGTTGTTTTTTCAGTAAACTTGTTGTGGGAGATTAATTACCACAAAGTAAACAAATATTTTTTTGTAAATGTGTTTCAATAATTATTAATACGAAAAATCGGCCTATTTTTTACATGTATTTAAAAATGTCGGAGTTTTACCTAAGATGGTAAATTAGGCGAAACGTTGTATCATTTGATACAACGTTATTTTTTCTTTAACTGTACCCGTCATTATGGACTACTTTAGTCCTAAGACTTTGCTAAAAACGCGAAATAGATACCTATCAGTTGTTTCATACATTTTGCCAGTGTCATAGTTTAATTTTATATGGAACAGGTGATATTTTCGTGACTTTTCCAAAATCCCACAACGTAAGTTACCCCCTAAGAGCTTTGCACTAAAGATAAAATAACTTTGTATATTTCTTAGGCTGCATTGATTTTGCTAAAACTTTTTGTGTGGATTGTCAAGATACTTTTAATTTTAGATGGAGAAGTAAGATTACTCGATCAGAGGCTGTAGTAAAATCGGTAACAGAAAATGTGAGTTTATGTAAACGTAACAGTTTTATTGTACATCAGTCATAGTTCATTCAAATAATATAAAATTTATATAATTATTTGATTTAAATTCAAAGGAAAAGCGGCCACTTAAATTACACGCTGAGATAGTAAATTGTGACGAGGAGCAAAGTACTTCTGGATGCGACGCCATGTTGAGTACATCTAATAAGCAATCAGATTCGGTAAAATAAACTGTAAGCTATATTTTATTTCAAGAAGTCAAAAGTTATTTAGTGAAGGTACTTAGTACATGTTAAAAATTTGATTCCTGAGGAAGGTTTAGATGTATAATTTAACGCGGGTGGAGCCGCGGGCCACGTCTAGTTGTTTATAAAAATGAGTATAATCACCCGCTAAGAAATTTGCACTTTTTTTCCTATACTACGTTTTATTATAAAACTAAAAATTAAATAATCTAGACTTTTTATTTATATTGACTGCACGGTTGGCGTAGTGGTTTAAGCGGCCGCCTCGCCGCTTGACACTGCGACGAGTGTTGTGGGTTCGATCCCCACACGAGACAACACTTTGTGTGATTCATAAATTGTTGTTTCGAGTCTGGGTGTTCACTGTGTCCGTTAGTTGTATGTTTGTAAAGTCCCCCGTGACACAGGATTTAGTCCTAATGCGGGAGTTGTCTTTTTAACAAAAGAAAAGAAATTATTTATCTATAATTAATACAAATACGTTATTTGTTTTGAAAACTTCATAATGCAAAAGTATGTTTAATACAATTCAAGCTATAGGTACCAAGAAAAGTATCAAAACGTAACTGTTGACACGATCGCACTATACCACGACGTTCCTAGATGCATCGTACTGTCTCGATCGCTCGGCGAGTCGGAATTTACCTAAAAGTGTGATTTTACAAGTTTTAAACGAGCTCTGCGACATGTTTACTCTCGGAGCGATCGAACGGTACTAAATTAAATGAGCACCCAAATGGCCAAGTGGGTGCTCATTCGGTGAGGACGTTTTTGACGCTGATTGTGTATCTAGGTTTTTTATATATCAATGATCTAATCAAAGCAAATTCTTTATTTTGTGAACATAATATATTATGTGAATACAGGTGTTGCTTATAAATATATAATGTACATACTATGTCACAACTATAGTATATCATATATTTAAGCTTTCTCATTTTGACAAAATTTAAAAGTGTACAAATAATTTAGATACAGGAGTGTAATTATTACCCCATGTCAAATCTCACTAAAAAGGATCAGCAGTGAAGTTCTTTTTTATAAGCTTGTAATGTCTAAGACATAACAAACAATATAAATGCATAAACTTATTTTCTAGTAAGGATATAGTAATATCCCAACAAAGTCAAGAAAAAGGTTTACTTTTATAGAGGATTTATTAAAGAAACAACATTTTAAAAAGTTTCGTTAGTTAACTTGGTTTATTGCTAATATATCAGAAATTTGATTTAACATTATATAAACTTTTACAGTACCAATTAATGAATTATAACATAATTCATATTGCAATGAGGTAAGTATCATAAGAATAAAAACTCCCAACTTCCAATATGCAACTATTATTTATCACCATCATTTTAATCACTTCCACTATCAGAATCACGAGAGTCACTATCACTAGTATCATCACTATCATATGTTATTACAGGCTTCCTATTTGTATTTACAAATAAATCATCATCATTATCTGTATTACTTTCTTTTTTATTGTCCTCAAATTCTACAGGCCACACATTATTTTCTTTATAATATTTTATCGAGTCCTTATTCATTATTTTAACAATTTCAGCCTTTACTTTGTCACCTTCTGCAATAGGCTCAACCAATATATAGTCACCTCTTTTGACCCATATATTTTTTCTAAACTTTGTTGGCATAGACACAAGGTATTCTTCACCACTTGGTGTCATAATCTGTAAAAAAGCATATGGTCACTGGTTATCTGTTTCCTTATTCGCTTAACCTTACTTCGCTGGCTTAGCAATCCAAAGTGGATCTTAGCCTCCGACATTAAAGTGTGCCATACTTTCCACTCAGACCAATTGAACACATTCATGCAGCTTAACCTTACTTAAAAAAAATTTAAGTCCTTTCCCCATAGTGCCCCTATGGCTACACACCACCATTCGAATACATACACTTATTTATTTATTTATTTGAACTGGTATTGTCATGTGTCAGATTTTAATATATTATATTGAATCCTAGCTTCCACCAGCAGCCTTCCTCGCTTGCATAGTATGTTATTAAAACATAGCCTGTGTCAGCTTAGTTATTAGGGGATAAGATACATTTCTATTAGTGAAAAGGATTTTAGAATGAGTTTTAGAGATTAATATATCACTACAAATCATATTTTACCTCTGCATAATTGGACCGTGTTGTGCAGAAATGATCCAATCCACAAAAACATAAATAAAAGTTATGCTGATTTGAAACATAAGTTCATTTTTCTTGTGACTGTTATCCTATTACATCATGTTATGCATACAGTTTTATAAAGAATTGAATATAGAATTTTGCATTAGGTACTTGATGTTTATTCAAAAAACCCTCATTCTTATAGATAAATTTAAAAAGAACACCTGTATCATTTCTGCACAACACGGTCCAATTAATAAAGATAGAATGTAACTAGATCTTCAACAAATACATGCATATATGTATCGTAAAAAAAATCTCAGCTTGTGTCTTTTAGAATGATAGGTACAATGTAAACAAGAAACGGCAGAACCAAACAAACGGTAATTTAACAATATGCAGCGTATTACCGTTCATCTATTACTCAAACGTTACCATCAAAAATACAAATATTAAGGATTAAATATGTATCTCACCTCATGTAAATTATTTCCTTTACTTTTTAAAACTTTGACGATACTTTGATTCTCTTTCGGCAACTCGTAGTCATCCCATAGTGCTTCGTTCATCACATGTTTACGTTTAGTAACTTTAGACATGATTACTAGAGGAGAACATGAAGGTTTACAGTTAGTTAAACAAAGTTATGTTTTAGGATTTTTAATACATATTGTTTTGATTACTGCGGTAGGTACACACGTTTGCCTTTAGGTTAGTGAAACTGGAGCGTTACAGTTGTATTCCAATGTATTTGAAGCATGCGCTTACAATGACAGCTCAGTACATACCTATTTATTTAGGTACTGCAAATGTGTATTATTGTAGAGAGTAAATTAATGTAGGCTACGGTTTCGTTACATATCTCACAGTCAAGTATATGACTTTCAATCAAAAGGCAAATACATAAATATAACACACTATATACCGCTAATGTTTCATATGCTCAACATAATTATATTCTAGAAACAGTAACTGGAATAATCTAAGATTTTTGACGTCGGTTGATTGACAATTGACATTGACATGTGTTACTAGTGCGTTCCTTTTTACGCATTTAATTAATTTAATGTGTTATTTTGCTTAGGGAAATACCCGTCCGCTTACACTTCCCAAGTATAATGTATTATCTATGGCTTACACGGGGATGTGGCTCTTTATATTTCATAAAATATAGCTTGATCTCTGCGACAGCTGTCAGTAAAATCACGCCTATGAAGTCCTGAACAGTGTTGCCACCTCTTGTGAAGTCGAGTCACTAGATTCAATATCAAAAGTCGCCAGAAAGTCGCTAAAACTGATTCTGGTTTGGTTTTTCTACTTTCAGGTAGTGTATTCCTAAAAACAAAAAAAAAGGTCAGCCTGCCTACCGGTGGAGTGCTCCAGAGTAGGCGGGCTGACCTTTCTTTTTTTTTAGTCGTTTTCTGCCGATAACCTGAAGATTTTATAATTTTCCAATATATATCTCTTCGCATTGTATAATTCTGTGTCGAATTAACAAAAAATGTACTTATTACATGCCCTAAAGTTGTTTTCATTTGTACTCCAAAAGTCGCCAGATAAGTCGCAAAAAAATTTTTAGCGACACATTTTATTTTTTGTCGCTAAGACATATACGAAAGTCGTCATTTCTAGCGACAAAGTCGCTAAATTGGCAACAGTGGTCCTGAATTTCATAATAGTATAGACAGTACCTGTCAATGTCATACTTTATGGGCATGCCGACCTAATTAGTGATGCGCGATGAATCATCGTGACCACAGACTACAAACTATCGATATTTTAAATAAAACTTAATTTAAAATTCATTTATCTTTTAATTTTATTGTATATTTTAATATCATAACATTATTTACATGTGTACATACTTGATTTAAAATAATATTGAGTAAATAAAATCCAAATATATTCCATCCGTCAACGTCCCATCATTAGGTTTCGGGAGAAGATACGCCGCGTTTGGCTCAAAAGTCGTGTTACCAGGCCATAAGCTCAAAAAAAGACACGCCGCCATCTTGTTTGATATGAACCTCCACTCTCCTCAGTACGAGTGCCGACGCCTTGTATACGCTACGTGTTTTCCGTTCTCATTACTTTGTTTTTGTTACTATTGCTGTTAATTTGTTGAGTTTTGTTATTATTGTTAGTTTCTTGTTGGCATAATGCCAAAGAGAACGAAGAAAACTGTTTTGAACAGTCAAAGTCGTGAGTTTGTGATTTGCTTACGTGAATATTTTGAGCGAGAGAACCAAAATGGCGGGCCGCTATTACCCATGGAGAAAGTATGTGATAGAGTTGCAGATGCTTTTGGCATTGGACATGCGACAGTAATTCGCATCAGCAAAGAAAAGTATGGCGAATCTTCAACCGCAGCATTCACTGAAGACGATAACAAAAAAACTTGCAACGCCAAATAAAAAAAGGAAAAAGGCTGCCCCTGTCACAAACATTGACGACTTTGACGCCGCTGCGATTCGCAACCATGTATATGGTTACTATGCACGAGGCGAATTGCCTACATTAAAAAATCTTGCCGCGTCCCTCAAAGACGCAAACTTGTTCAAAGGAAGCTTGCCATCTCTAACGAAGATATTGAAAAATATTGGTTTTTCCTATAAAAAAAGTGACAAAAGAAAAATTATTATGGAAAGAACCGACATTGCTCTTGCTCGAGTAAATTTTCCCCAAAAAGTCAAAAAAATCACAAATTGGGACACTGTTTCTAGACGAGACATGGCTAAACGCCAATCATACCGTATCCAAAGCTTGGACCGATGATACTGCACAATCAACCACCAAAGTACCCGAAGGCAAAGGTCAAAGATTAATCATCACTCATGCTGGGACGTCATCTGGTTTTGTGCCTAATTGCCTATTGGCGTTCAAATCAACTAAAACTACTGAATACCACGAGGAAATGTATTCTGAAAAATGTAAGGAGTGGTTTTTAACATTATTAGATAATTTAAAGGAGCCACATTGCATTTTTATGGATAACGCCCCATATCACTCGGTCCAAAAGCACAAACCGCCAACATCGGCAAACAGGTAATTAGAAATCATTGCATGGCTTGAAGAAAAAGGAATAGAGGCCAATGAAACTATGCTACCCCCGTACCACTGCCATGGCATCTAAGATATACGTTGGAGCACTAGGTTTGTGCAAACCAACTAGTCTTAATCTCGATCGGATTATACTGGCATGCCAGTATAATCCGATCGAGCTTATCTGGGCCCAAGTCAAAGGTTTGTTTGCTTGAATTTCAGTAAGATAGGTACTTTAAGTATTAACTACTGTATAATTAATCTTAGTAAAATATGTTTTCTTTTAAGGTTACGCTGCCAAACACAACACAACACCGCCTTTCACGGCAAATAAAATGTTGCAGTTATTAAAAAGTGCGGTCGACAATGTATCTGCAGAAGACTGGAAGAAGGTGGTAACCAAATGCAGAAAACTAATGGAAGAAGATTGGGAGCGGGACGTCCGGTTTGATAATATTTGCGATCAAGAGTTTATAATAAATTTACAAGATTGTTCTAGCGATTCAGAAACTGATTCAGATATGGATTTGGGGTGTACTCCTTTAAGAGAATAAATGTATTTTATATTTCAATATTCGTTTAATTTAGTAACGTTTGTAATTAAATTAAACCCAATTATATGTTACATTAGCATCGATAATAGTAAGAAACGTCGATAATTTCTATCGACGATTTTTTATATCCTGACAACCCTAGGAATGTCAGTTTGACATGTCGCAGAGATCAAGCTATCTTTTATGAAGTATAGGCAGAGATACGTGCGACAGTGTTGTTGCAATAGCGAGTTTCGCTATCGATAGTTGACCTTGAAAAATAGTCGATAGCGCGAATAGTCCTATCGAAAATATCGAAATGCTGCAATACTATCGATAGTAAAAATTAGGCGATACCATTGAAATTTGTTGATAATATCGATTCTATCGATACTATCGAGATACGATATTATCGATAGTATCGGTACTATCGATAGTATCGCGTCAAAAAGTCGATAATATCGATACTATCTATGATCTAGCGACGCGTTTCGATAGTATCGATAGTTTTGTTTTAGTAACTATCGACTGGGTATAAAACGACACCTGGTCGGTAACACAGGGACACCAATATAAGCAACTATACGAATGAACTGCGAATATAAAGTATAAAGAAGAAGGTGATAGATGAACTATGTAAACGTCAGCTATATTACACCTTATGAGCAAGCAATACTATCGTAAAATGTTCGACTATCGATACTATCGAAACGCATTCTATCGATAGTATCGATACTATTGATCTTTAGCAATAGTATTACTTATTTTTATCAATCGATACTATCGATAGTATCGTTAAGGGTCGATAGTTCGATTGGACTATCGATAGTATGACTGATTTTCAAGGCCACGATAGTATCACGATACTATCGATAGACTATGACTATCGCAATAACACTAACGTGCGACCTCGGACCAAGTATCAGTGATAATTGGTCCGAGCGTGCGACTATGTTTCTATATAAGTACAGTTTTTTTTTTTTAATTTTTTTTTTGCTCGTCAAAATGACCACACTCCACCTGATGGTAAGCAGTCGTGTGATCTAAGAGCAGTGGCCTCCACTTCGCCCCCAAAGTAGCCGAGGCGATGTTGAGGTCTCTACTTTGACGGCCTGAGAAGATGCTTTTTCACGCTCCGCTAAAGGACCCAGGATTGAAGGAAGAAGGAAACACGTGCCTTGGCAGAGAATTTCATGCCTTGATCGTTCGGCAGAGGTATGAGGACCCAAACTTTTTGGTACGCGCTCTAATCGGCTCTACCGTGTAAGGATGGCAACTGAGCCCAGCAGGCGTTGTTCTGGATAGGAAAGGGGAGGGCGGAATAAGGTGGAATAACTCTTCAGAGCACTCCCCGTGGTATATTCTGTAGAAACATGCCAATGAGGCAATGTCCCTACGGAGTTGCAGAGGTTCCAGTGAACTTGTGACCTCTGGATCTCCGATGATACGGACAGCCCGCCGCTGTAACCGGTCGAGAGCGTCCAGCAAGTACTGCGCAGAGCCATCCCAAAGATGAGAACAGTACTCCACGCAAGGGCGCACTTGTGCCTTATACAATAGGCACAGTTGCCCAGGTGTGAAGAACCGCCCTACCCTGTTCAGAACTCCGAGTTTTCGCGAAGCTTGCTTAATGACGCTCTCAATATAGGTTTTCTGATTAAGGGAGCGGCAAAGATCCATACCTAAGATGGAGAGGCTGTCACGTATCACCAGTGGAGTGTTCTTCAGAGAAGGGAGGGGAAGGGACGGAGACTTTTTTGTTGAGAACGCCCATGCCTGGGTGTTCTTGGCGTTGAACTCGACCAAGTTCTTGGCACCCCATTCATAGATGCGGTCCAAGGTCTGGTCAAGTTCAATGACAAGATTCTGCCTTTTCCCCTCAACCTCAGCCTGTTTGGCCCCAGGATGTCCGAGATATCGCCCATGCACGTCATCCGCATAACAATGTATGTTGCCGAGATTCAACATATCATTGATATGCAGAAGACAGAGCGTAGGGGATAAGACAGAACCCTGAGGCACTCCTGCATTGACCTGCATAAATTTGGAAGCGCGACCGTCGCAAAGGACCCGAATACGACGATTCTGCAGGAAACTTGCAATCCAGGTGCACAGTTGAGGGGGCAAGCCATAGGCCGGAAGCTTGGAAAGAAGAGACCGGTGCCAGACTCTGTCGAAAGCTTTGGCTATGTCAAGGCTGATAGCCAAAGACTCGCCGTGCTTGTCCATAGCCTCACCCCAGAGGTGCGTGACGAACGCTTGAAGATCACCCGTTGATCGTTTAGACCGAAAGCCGTATTGGCGATCATTGATCAACGATTGATCATTCAGGTAGCGGACAATTTGGGTGTTTATAATCCGCTCAAACACCTTGGAGAGCACCGAGGTGATAGCTATGGGTCGATAGTTGCTTGGCTCCGAACGGTCCCCCTTTTTGGGAATCGGTTGAACGTTCGCCTCCTTCCAAGCCTCAGACACAATGCCTGAGGCGTAAGACGTCCGGTATAGGCGCGTAAGCGTGGGAGACAACTCCGCTGCACATTTTTTAAGGACCACAGCTGGGATGCCGTCAGGTCCACTGGCTTTCCGAACATCGAGAGACTGCAGTATCGCACGAACGGCTCGTTGCCTGATACATATATCAGGCATGGTGTAGCCGCAGTTGGCAATGTTAGGCGGCTGCGAACCGCAGTCATCGATTCGGGAGTTGGCCGCAAAGAGATTTGCAAGCAGATCTGCTTTCTCCTGCGGCCGATGAGCCAGTGATCCATTCGGATACCTCAGAGGGGGCAGCAAGGTCTGGCAGAAGTTGGACTGCACGGCTTTGGCCTGGCGCCAATAGCTACGACTGCCCGTAGGATGCGCCATGAGTTCCTGGCCGAACCGTGCGACGCGCTGGGCATCCGCTCTTAAGTATGCCCTCTTGCAGACCTTTGTGGCTTGGTTGAACGCTGCCTTCAGGTGATCCACGTTAGGGTCGTGGAGAGTGCGAGCCCTGGTCCAAGCGCGGTACGCTGTCTGTTTACGTTCAACAGCATCAGCGCATTCATGACCGAACCAGGGCCTTTTCCTGCCGCCGCTTGTGACATCACTGTATGGAATATAATATTCCATACCCAAGATGATTTCACCAGCGACAGCAGTAGCGCTCTCTGATGGATCCCTGTTCTCAAAGCAGCGTTGAGCCCAAGGGATGGATGCGAAGTACTCCCGCATTCCATCCCAGTCTGCTGACAGGTAGTGCCACAGTCGTCGTCTTGCCTCCTCGGGTCGTGGGGGCGTAACAACATCAGCTGTGGCACAAACCAGACAGTGGTCTGAGGTGCCCAGAGGAGCACGAATCGACACACTGTACCGGTTCGGGTTACTCGTCAGCAGCAGATCGAGCAGAGAGGGCGACTGACCTGCAATGTCTGGTATCCGGGTGGGCTGGAGTACCAGTTGAGACAGGTCATGCGTGAGAGCGAACGCATGGGCAGTTCGTCCCGCGTAGTCTGTTTTGGGAGATCCCAACCAGGTCTCATGGTGGGTATTGAAATCTCCCAAGAACACCAACTCAGCGTTCGGAAATCGCTCCTGCGCGTCGTCTGCCGCCTGACTCAGGTAATTGAAGAGTCGAGTTGTCTCAGCGTCTCCTGAATGGGATCGGTTGAGGCACATGTAGATTTGGCTGAAAGAGCCATAATCTACGTGTACCCCAAGGACAGAGAAGGAAGGGTCCTCTAGGCATTGTAGACGGCGACAGCAAATATCCGCCCTAACAAACAAGCATACCCCGGCTTTCGCGAGGAAACACTCCTCTAGCACGTAGCCGGGATATTGCAGGTAGTTCGTGTCTGCAGGACGGCGTATTTGTGTCTCCGTTAGAAAAAGCATTGCCGGCCGAGCCGTCTCCAGGTGGTGATGGACGGCATTACGGTTAGCGTGGAGTCCTCTGATGTTAATAAACTCCACGACACAGGAAGCAGCAGTGGGGTTACGGCGATTGGCTGCTGTTGAACGACAATGTCTATCATAGAAGAAGAAAACTAGCATAAATACGGTCACTACTGCTTGCTCTATGTGCTTTTGCGAGGAACCTGTCTTCAGAAGACAAAAAAATAGCATGACCTAAATTTGTAATACCAAGTGTAGGTGTTTTTATTATCTCCATTTTTTATGTTTATGAAATCCAGCACGAAACTCAGCAATAGAGCGATTATCCCACCCCTACTTGAGGATAAATTGACAAAAGAGACAAGATATTTTATGTGTTTTTATTAGATTTTCCACACTTTTCTAATACGTCAAATATATTCAATGATTCCCCGTCAGGTATACCGTAGCCCTTCTCCAGGCCGTGTGGATTCGAAGGCGTAGTACAACTTAAATTAGACTCCTTTCTCAAAACCTGGTCCACTTCAACTGATGTAAAAAATGCGACTGATAATGGCAAGTCGTTTAGGCCAACTCTGGAAAAGAAAAACAAAATTACATAATGTATAATAATTAATCACGCCTATTTATCCCTTTAAAATAAGCAGCAGTTTATCAAACCCATACATCCTCAGCTGAGTTTAGATACCATATAGTACATAGATATATGCCTTGAGGTGTAGCCAGAGATATACCCATATTTCACCAGCCACGTTATATTTGCCACGTCATAGAAAGCATACATACTCAAGTTCCATGCTGCTACCTAGATTTTTAGCAAGAAAATCCAATAACACTTGCCTTGCGTGACATGGGTATCAAATCCGGTACATCACATAGGTATTCAAAATAGGAAATGCCGCAAGCTATAATTGATTAATAAAATTACCTTTGCGAGCAAAACGCTCTTGTAAGTAAGTTGGTTATTTGTAGCGCCAGAGCAGTCTCATACTTGTATGCTTCTGGCACAAGATATCTCACTTCGTCGTGAAAACTGAGGCAAAATCTGTGAAAATACAACAATTAAAAACGTACCTTCACGCCTGTGTATACCCACAGGGGTAGACAGAGATGTACTACATCCATATTTCGACAACTTTATTAGAATTGTTACTAAATGAATCTAATACAAAATTATCAAGAGACGTGTCTGCGGTTGATATTTACATTGGAAGATAATTACCTAAGATGTCCAAAATGTACTTTAAACGCGACAAAGCGCTGTTGCGTTGACCTGATATATAAATCAAAGGTTCCACGTAATAGTGATTACGTGGAACCTTTTAAAATGAATCTTTACACCAGTGTCATGTCACTACACTGGCGTGAAGGTTCATTTTTAGTGAAACTGTTCGAGTGTAAATGCAGATTCCACTCTACTATTCCTTTTCTAAAAATCTTGATGAAGTTTTGCAGGTTTTTATATCAGAATCGGCACTAATCTATGGTAGTTTTTTTGGAATATATAAGTTTAGGAAGTAAAGCATTTTATGACCTGGCATGTGGCGCGAGGTGCGTCATGCTGACAAGCATGAGATGCAAGAAGTCAGCGGCGGCGCTTTGCACGGCCCAGTTGAGTCGCGTGCCACCCCAGCGTCCTGCCGCGTGCTCCAGCGCGCGGGAAAGGCGACCCGACAGGAACGCCGTCGACGGACCTTCGGAATCTACAGGAGGAAGAATTCACAAGATTTGTATCAGCATACGAGACGGATGCGGGTTTAACCAATATTGTTTTTAAATTTATTATTTGTTTCATTACTATTCAGCTAAAAGGCCAGTAAGCATGTTCAGCTTGCAATTCTTTTATGATTCTTTGTTAAGTTCTTAGTTGTAATATGACTTATACAAGTTACATAATTATCTACTTTCTTGTATATATAAACTTGATTAGAACTCACAAAATTAGCAGAAAATGATGTGGCTCATTTGAGGGTAGCACGCAGCAGAGGTAAACCTTCAAGGTATACTAATGATCTGGTAAGGGTCACGGAAAGCAGTAGGATGCAGGTGCCCAAGGCTGGTCTGTGTGGAAAATCTGGGAGAGACCTATGTCCAGCAGTGGACGTCTTTCGGCTGAGATGATGATTATACAAATTTTAACTGTTTATATTTAAACTGTCTTTTCTCAGTGATGCCAAGCAAACCTCTTGAAGAATGAAAAGCTACACTACAAAGAATATGTTCTTGAAATGAAATTTTGAATATTGCAAGCAGCCATGGGCTACAGCAACCGCTCATAACTTGATAGCAAATGCCAACATATTTAACCTCATTCAAACCTACAGTATCCCAACCAAGGAACTATTTCCAAATCTTCCCAATATTGTAGTCAAATAACCTTGTATTAAAATCCTACAGTGGGAAATATTACTGGTTTGCAATTATGATATTTCTGGTGTTACAAGTATTCATTCATAGGATTCAGCAACCGCTTACAAATATACAGGTCGTTGCTTGTCTTTGCTACCGGTATGACAAAAAGTCGCCACTAGATGGCGCTGACTAAAGTATTGTATAACATAGGTTTGCAATGATGATATTTCTGGTGTTACAAGTAGCCATAGGACTCAGCAACCGCTTACGAATATACAGGGCGTTACTTGTCTTTGCCACTGGAATGGTAAAAAGTCACCACTAGATGGCGTTGATTAAAGTAATGAATAGTAATATACCTGCAATTTCTTCGAGTTTGTTGAACATGTCAGATTCAGTCCCTCCAACCCACTTGGGCCTCTCGAACATCTCCTCGAGAGTTTTACCGCTTAGCTTCGCTAGTCTCATCGCCTGATACCCTGTCATTTCTACCACCTATAATTAAACAAGTGAGAAACGGCAGTGAATTGCCGTAAACCTCAAAGTTCGAAAAAATTATATCACGTGACCTTGAGGTCAGAGGTCAAAGGTCATAGTCATTTCGGGGTATATAGACTATGCTAAGTCGAATGGCGTTGACCGCGAGTCTCTACCTCTTCCGGTTTTTGAAAGTTGTATAACAGACAGACGGACAAAGCTGTTGTATAAGAAGTTTTTCGAACTCTAAAAGAAAGATAATTTAGTAACCATAATTCTCTCTCTCCGTCTCACTCTATCTCTTTCTCCCACTCTCTCCCTTTCTTTCTATATTCTGATCATTGATAAGAAGATATGTACTAAACATCTCTTTTTAACAAGGACCAGAATCTAAAGATAGAAGAGACTTTCAGTCATCGCATTAATACATCCTTTGTAAACATTTCGTTTACTGGGCTGGGTAAACATTACATTTAGAACATTTGTTTCTGTATAAAACCATGACAGTTATACTAGAGACACATATAACGTTCAGATTCAGAACAACAAAAAATAGAAATTGTAAATTACACAACTTTTTGTGTCGCGTAGAAATCGAAGGCACACTATACAACTTATTAGCAGTGGCGATAAGACTACAAACCATTGCACCATCCATGCATTCTAAATTAAAGTACCTGTTCTGACAAATCTTCATCCATAAATCCTTCCATATACTGTTTCTTGAGTTTGTAGACACGCTTGCCTTTGGTCGTAGTGAACATTTTAGCTGCTTTACTTTTCGCTTCCGATACTGTCATGGTCGGGTTGAATTGCTTTAACAGACGCTCGGCGAAGTTTTGGCCCGCTCCTATTACATATAATTGATAATAAAGAATTATGGAGAACATCGAAAAGAAATCTATTTGTTTTCCATAATAAAATATATTATAATTATGGAAAAGAATAGAAATATTTTAAAGAAAAATAGGCGCAGATTAAGGAAATTTGGATGTTTAGAGACCCTACATAATTATAAAGTCACGTATATATGTATATCATCCCTAATGAGGTCGGCCAAATAACGTCACATCAACATTTCAAAAAGTAAATGTAATATTACTGACATAATTGCCATTTCAACCCTCGCATACCCAACGAATATTTTTTGAAAATCTTGACGTTTCAACAAGCAGACTATTTGCCGATCGCCGAGAATATTTGGACTTTGAATGTGTAACACTGGATGTTGTGAGTCCGACTTCCAAAAGTGGTCTTGATTGAGGACAGTTCCAAGATGCTGATAATACAAAATACTTGCCATATATCCTGGCATAGTTGATGACTTTTGCGTGATCCCTCGACACGGCGGCAGCATTGGCAGTGAGGGAGTGTAAGTCCGTCTTCCGGCTTTTGTCCCCAGCCAGTACTGCCCAACCAAACGCGCTGCCCCCGCATACGCCGATGCTACTGTCCCCTAATAACGCGGCTATCCACAACTCCTAAATAAAAAGAAAATATTCATGCAATATTACGCACTGCGCTTCTACTAGTAATACGTTCTACATCAATGAATCATGCACTATGCTATAACCACTTGGCACAGTCAAGAATATTTCAAACGCTTATGTATAGTATTAATTCATTCGAATACAACAATTGTGCACATCGCTAGCTTCTACTAGAAACTAAAGTAATAATAACAAAAATTTACCTGTGAATCAACATCAGCTCCTACAAACTTGTACCCTGGCGGTGCCTGCACCATGGCCCGAAGCTCGGAGCCCACTCTTTCCTTATGCGCGTTAGATGCTGTCATCCAAGTTGGTTCGCTTGCACTGAACAAATATAGAATTTTTTTATACTAAACTTAGCGAACCTTTCGCCACGCAGTTTAGATAGGTAATCTTAAAGTGATGCCAGGTTTATATGGTTAACGCATGCTGTTATAGATCTGTTGTATATATGTATATTATTGTTGTAAGACACATTGTTGAATGAACTTGCTACAATAAAGTTATTTTATCTTTTTATAATTTTTATCATCATCGAAATCGATGAGGAGGACTTCCTCATCGATTTCGATGACGGCTACCTTAAAAATTATGAATCTTTTTTTATGAGCTCCTAATATGGCTTGCTAGACCGAACTTGGTCTTAAATGTCCAACTGCGCCATCCGTTCGCGACGCGTCTGAGGTCCTTTCCAGGAGGCTTTTGGTGGCCTTCGCCTAAGAGGGAAGCGCAATCTATTGACCGATGGTTGGTGGTGAATGGTCGATTGATTTAGGATCTGACGTCAGAGAGTTGAGTATTATTGAGCAGCCACAGCCACAGCGCCTGCTGCTCAAGTATGTAACTGACCGTCTGGTGAGCGTGCCGGCGACGACAATCTGCGGCAGTATGGCGCCGAAGTTTCGCACGTGGCGCAGCGCCGCAGGGAGCAGAGCGCCCGGCACCCACACCACCTGCTGGTCGAGGATTCGACCCCGGTTGTTGCGCCAGTATGACATCATGCGACCGAACGTTAGCACCTGATAACCACATCAATTAATAGACACGCCATCTAGTACTAACAACATGTACCAATTGAATAGACAACTAGCGCCAGAGATGTTGGCTGCAGTATACAGAATAGTGGCAAACTAACCCCTTCAGAGGAAGTATTAAGTAAATTTTTGCAGGGCTACCCTTATCTTATTTTATATGGGGGCTAGTCAGTGTAGACCGGCGACACTTCGACCCGGTGGGATCTTTTGTGTCGACACTCTCTCAATAACGACTGCCATAGATGTTCATGGCAGCCGGGAGCAATGGCTTAACGTGCTTTCCGAGGCACGGAGCAGGCGATAATTGTCAATCAATACGCACATAATTTCGAAAAGTCATATAACTTTCCGAAAGTCAGAGGTGCGCGACGTGGATTCGAACCCGAGACCTTCTGCATTGCAGTCTGTTGGTCTCCCCACTGAGCTATCGCTGCTCAGTAAGCTATCGGACTACCCTTAATAGACCGCGAAAGGAGTCGGACGCCAATATCGCAGATGGACCGGTCTTATGACACCGACGACACAACGCTCTAAAGTCGCAAATCCGAGATACCAGTAAAACACTCCGATAGCTAACAATCAGATTTATTGGTGAAGATATTCTCGTCCGTGATGTGTCCGGGCCCCTTAACAGCAATGGCTTACAAACAAATCTTGAATTTTAAGTTGATACCTAGCATCCTAGGATAAGCATCAGATATAGGCATAGTCGACAGCGAGAGGAAGCAGTCGTTCGCAGGCATTAGAACCTGCATGTGGCGCTGCTGGGTGGGTCGATGAAGTAGTTTCAGTTATAGTGACCCACCCACCATTTAAGGCGGCGAGTAGGCACACCTTGGAAGGTTAGGACTCGATCCTTTCTTTCTTTCCCCATGTAAGCCCGACATACCAGATCCGCTCCCCTTTTCCCGCTGAGAGGTATGCGAGAAAGGCAAAACACGTAAAAAAATAACTAATATATTTTTTGGCAAAGGTATTGAGTTTTGTAAAAATAGGTAGAACTGAAGGTAGGTACTAAGTATGATGTAAAGAAGACACGAAAAAAAGGTTATGAGTATTTTTCATTAAACCCTGTATACGTCGTGGTAAGGACAATAACTGCAAGAACCCATTCATTGCCAAACGGTCCTGAAGATGCCTCGCGCTGAGGCGAAACACGTGTCAACGCATATTTTGTGCTCTAAGCGGAATACTGCAAGTTGGAGTACGCCCGGGTCCCACGTCGTGGCTGTCCCTATCCAGAGGAGTTCGGTGTTGTCAAAGGTTTTCTATTGCAATAATCGGGGTGGGCAATCCGAGGGTGCGTGGCGGGTTCCTCTCTTCCCAATATATTTTTTTTCATATACTACTAAGGTGGCGAACAAGCATACGCCATATGCTTGTTTACCACCTGATGGTAAGTGGTCACCGTAGCCTATGGACGCCTGCAACACTAGTGGCATCACTTGCGCGTTGTCGACCTTTTAGGAAAGGAAGTGGGAAGGAGAAGGAGCGGGAAGGGAGAAAAAGCGTGATTGAGCCTCCGCCACTCTCATTCACCGAACGAAACACAACAGTAGGAATACTGCTATTTCACGTCGATATTCTGTGAGAAAGAAGTCCTTCCCCGGTCGAGCCGATGCATTCATGCTGAAATCAGCGAGGCTCTACTACACATAAATTACACATTATTACAATAGACTTCCGCCAAGTAACGCCTACTTCGATTCAATATAACTGCAGGAATGTTTGTTTGTCTGCTTACCTTCTCAGCTTCGTTGCCTTGCGCGGAGAGCACGTTCTGACTGAACATGTCCAAGAAGTCTTTGGCTAATGGGTTGCCCACTTTGTACTTAGGGCCATCCTTGTGTGGCAGTCTAAGGAAATGGCAGCAGCCTAGAACAAACAGTAGTTTTTACAACAATATAGCATTGTACTATCGACTTGAGCAGCGGTTGACCATTTCAGAAAAAAATTCGCCCTTGATCAGTAAACAAATGTAAAGTGTAAAAAAACTCAAACAAAAAGGTCGTAGTTGACCAGTTGAGTTTGTATCACCCTAGAATCAGTAAACAAATGTGAAGTGTAAAAAAACTCAAACAAAAATAAGGGGCGTGTCCCGGTTACGGGTACCAAGTGTTGGCCTGCTATGCGATTTTAACCTTAGGAGTGGTCATCCGTCACTCAAGTCGATAGTACATATACTGGTATAATGCTATATTACCATACGATTAAGTAATAGACAGCGATTTTATTTTTATTAGGTACCAAATTTTAGCTGCGATTTTTAAATTTAGAATTTTACAATTAATTTCTTTCCCTCGGGAACAGTACTTTTGCCCTGGATGAGAGGTACCGTATGCCAAATTTTATGATAATCGGTCGACTAGTTAAGGCATGCAACCGTAACAAACAAATAAAAAAACTCTCATTCGCATTTATGATTATGGAAAGATTAGATTTGAAAAGATTACAATTACCTTGAACCTGAATACTGCACCATACACCAAGGCCGTGGTACTGGTTAGCTGCCGCTTTCTGCTCAATTTTCTTCCTCGCATAGTAAGCTCGTCTGCCCAAGTCCTCCTATATGCGCCATGTAAATTAAGTAAATAGAATTGACATAATTGGTATGGTATTTTAAACCTATTGGCATTATTTTAAACTATCAGATATAGAAAAACATGTCGCACGTTTAATTAAACAGCAACTTAACTTGAAATTTGGAAGTAAGGCAATTTGAACTCTAATTGTGTGTTAAGGAATTGCAATAGAGTTTAAATTTGTTTAAGCCAAAATACTCAGATAGATCTGTTTATTAAGAGTGCGATGTCTGCTGTTCAATACTGAAACAGTTCTACTGAAGGATGACCTTCACGACGGACGCTGTAGCTGACATGCTATCACCAAGCCGCTACCGCTATGTCGAGTGTTATAGTCGTTTTAAATGCCACACGTTAAAATTATTTATGAGCGCCACAAATATTTCTCTTTAATTCTAAATCAATTTGTTTCTTATACAATCAACGACATAATTAGCTTAACAATATTTTATGAATGAAAGATGTGTATTTATTGTTCTAGAGCAATATATTTTAATGTGACTGCAGCAAAACATTAGGCATTAACATTATTGTGTATGTTAAAGCAATTTAAAATTTCACAAATGTTTATCGATTTATGTCGCTGACTGTACAAGATCTGCCCTAGTGACAAGGGGTTGCTGTTTCGGCAGTTACTTAACATAGACAATTCACAGTTAAACAACGGTTGACTGAGTGCGCAGGATTGCATGTGGCAGAACATTTATATAAGCTCAAAAGCTTGCCTTTCTAAAATACTTGATGGAGAAATATATTGTATAGCGTTAGCCTGCAAGTGACATCTCTGTATGCAGCTTCTTCCCTTGTCACGTAATCGATTCGAGGAGGTGCCATTTCTAGTCCCCCCCCCCCCTCCTCCCCGAGCGGCGGCAGCTATATAAGTGGATCGCGCCCTGGTGAAGTCTCCTTCCGCTACGCTGCGCTAACTAAGTTAAGTGGTTCCTACCACTTAGTGAGCCTTCACGAACCACGCCCTGAGTATTGTTCGCGTAGAATTTTCTATATAGTGTAATTCACATATATCTTGTTTGTTGATAATTAAAAGTGTTCATTGTTGTACTTAAATAATCTCTGCTTAACTTAACCTCAAGACACCGCGCCCCTACAGCGTGGCTTGTCCTATTTCTACCACAGTCAAGGTGACACCCTATGCATACTTAATAAAATAAACATCGACGGCGTTACCAGTTACCACCAGGTGGCCGCTGGCTTGCCTGCCACTAGAGTAAATAAAAGAAATTGGGCCTGCCTGATCGCCATGCCCTAGGCACGTTAGCGGTAATATTTGCATTTTTCCCTGGCATCGCAACAATTTATTTAATACAACATACAATTCAAATTAATAAAATAATCTTTACCTCAACAGTCTTCGGCAATGTGTAAACGTCGGGATCGAACCCACTCTCTTTACAAAACATCAACGGACAGGCCTCCAGCAGTTCGTCTAAAGGGATTAGCGGTTCCTCTACACCTTCAGCACGCTGGTGAGTGAATGGTACCAGGAAACCCCAGCCCTCGCCCTGGATGTGGTGTAGGGGGTAGCCTTCCCAAGACAATCGTAGCAGTTTAGGTGTTATCTTTAACAGAATAGGGTTATAGATGACTCACAATTTTTTATTGTTTAGATCAAATAGTTATATTAACAAAATAAAAAAATAAGATGCAAGCAAGCATTGGATATGAATAAAAAAACTGTAGTAAGGATATTTGTCAAATATCAGAAAAAGTGTCACGATACAAACTGTGACGTAACCATAATTTAAATGCACCTGTCCGAGTTGGGCTTGTGTAACTCTATCCTAGCCGCACCTTTGAGTGACGCAGCTAAAATATTATATAATCTAGTAAATATAGGTATTAAGCGTAGATTGTTAAGATTATAAACTGGTTAAGTTCCTATGAGGGTGACATGTTCAGTGAATGAACAAACCCTCGCTGAAATAAATGAAAGAAAAAAAAAAAAAAAATGCACTTGTGAGAGGGAGATAGTGAGATATCCACACTAAAATCACACATTTTCTAACATCCAAATTTATAAACAAAATTTTAACAAAAAAGAAAACCGACTTCAAATTCTAAAACTTATAATGCACTAAAAAGTTAATAAATAATTGCATATTCTTGTGAATAATTAAATTATTGTTATTAATGGAGTCGGTGTCAGCCAAGGTAGGTTTGTAACTAATTAAACATGAGATGTCTTACTATAATCATAACATAACATTGGCATGCACAATTACACACATAGACGCAGCACGCGGCGCGGGCGGCTGACACCGACTCCAAAAATAACAATAATTTAATTATTCACAAGAATATGCAATTATTTATTAACTTTTTAGTGCATTTTAAGTTTTAGAATTTGAAGACGGTTTTCTTTTTTGTTAAAATTTTGTTTATTTCTCGGTTTTTAGTAAACCTTTTCAAAAATGAGAACATCATCAATGTAGCCAAATCGCATTATTAAGGATAACTCGAAAACGAATGGTCAAATCTTGATCAAAATTAAATGGGACCACATGGGAAGCACCAGCTTTCAAATAAAAAAAGAATCATCAAAATCGGTTCACCCAGTCGAAAGTAATGAGGTAACAAATATAAAAAAAAAAAATACAGTCGAATTGAATACCTCCTCCTTTTTTGAAGTCGGTTAAAAATAAGTATTTACTATTCCTTCATTCTGCAACCGATTTCAATACTGTTTTTAAATATTTCTTTTGATTGCTATTTGCCTTGAATGTAAAATAATGTACAACATCAAACATAGGCAAACTACCCTATTTATGTAAAATTCACGTCAAGTCAACTAGGCAGTTAACTCTAATGTAATATTTATATTAGTTAACTACCTCGTTGACTCTGCGGGTTATATTTGCGACTAATCGATAGGTCCCGGTCTATGTGGAAGACCTTGGGGAGGCCTTTGTCCAGCAGTGGACGTCTTTCGGCTGAGATGATGATAGGTCCCACTTTCGACCCGGGAATCAAACCCAAGATCTAATACATACACTAAAAGTGAAAAAGAATAGTTTGATATGGATATCTTTTATTTGCTAGTATCATGACTATTAGTTGTTAACTTTACGACTATGATCCGGAATCATGACCACGTCTTACTGGTACATGCTACTTAATACGATGAGACTTCTAATACCTGCATACTAGTAGTAATGTTATTCGCTCCTGGCGCCCAATCCGGGTCCTTCCCGGGCTTAGTGCAAAGCTTTCTGTACCACGCCGGGTATCCAGCCAAATATGGCCTTTTCACTGGTAACAAATCGCCTATCTCATTCAAATATTCAAACTTTTTACTTAAATTGTCTATTACTCTTATATTTTTGGTATTATCACAGGTTTGTAAATACTCTAAATATTCTTCATTCAAAACGTCAAACTCTTTTGAAAGCTGACTTAACTTTTCTGTTTTTGAATTTGTTTCAAATTCAGAATCACTAATGTCCGCCATTTTGCTCTCTTGTTCCAATTTTGAATCTATTTTCTTCTTCTTGGTTTGCTTTTTTAATTTCAATGTTTGGGTTGACCAGTCTTGGTCCCACATCCATAAATCCTTTTTATAGCCGCTGTTGGTCATCATTTTGCAAGCCTCATCTGCTTTCAAGGAGAGTAGTTGGCGCGATTCTAACTTTAAGTCTTCGAATACCGTTTCAGCTGAATCTATGTACTGTAACCAGTTAGAATTTACTGGGAGGTATGCTGACCCTGTAACAAATGCATACAAATAAATCCTGAATACTTACTTTGTAGTATAATTGGAACTATGCAGTCAACTATGACTGAAAGATTTATAACCTTGACATCGTAGACGGTTATGGATGACAACTATATTTTGCCAGTTAAGACTGAATGATCCTATGAACTTCAGTGCTAGTCTATTTTAACTGAAACATTAATAGGATAGTTCCTATTAAAGTTTCAGTAACCGTGTACAATGTCAAGGTTATAAATCTTTGTATTTGAAAAGACAACTTCTTCTTAGTTTAGGACAAATGGCTACGCCGTTGGTCCTGTGCAATAAATTTACGTGCGATTTGGAGATTTTAAGTTCGAATAATGCAAAGAATTAGTGAACTTTTCTGTAAAGAAGTTCTCAGTAGCATAGAGAAGCCTGGAAAAGTGACAGGCAGACTACAATTATATAGAACCTACTAAGTAGCTAGCGAAATATGGCCGTAATATTATGTCTCTACGAAGATCTTAGTGGCTTAAAGATTTATGCAGGCGTGAATCTATGTGTCATAATTTCTTTAAATAATTTAACTAATTTATTATAAGACTATGTTAATAATCTTTATATAATATATATAAATCTTTTCTGTGCGTGTGTTTGTAATTAAACTCCTAAGCGGCTGGACCGATTTTGATGATTTTTTTTATGTGTGTTCAAGTGGATTCGAGAATGGTTTAGATTTGTCAATTTTTGTTTCATATTTACAGAACAACGTCTGTCGGGTGTCGGGACAGCTAGTATATATATAATAACAATAAGTAAATTGTTAGACTGGCAACATTAGCCGCCTGATTATTGGTCTATATGTATAATCTGTGATAAGGGTTAGCGCGGGAAAACCGCGACTTGCAAATTAAAATTATTTAATATGGATATGAATATACTTGCGGATTGATAAAAAACCCAGCAATGTTATTGACATCTTATTACTATTTTTCTCAGTTATAAACCGTGGTCTTTCACATACCTAATTCCAACATGGCTGCCATCGTGACAGGGTGAGGAAACCTTTCCAAGAACAGCGGCAGTAGCTGTGTCAATACGTTGTGTGTGGCGACCACGTCAGCCGCACAGTACCGCATCAACTTGTCGAAGTTCTCGTGAACATCCTCCATTGTACCTTCAACGAAGATATCTCGTGTCTCCTTGCTTATTGGAGAGCCACAGTATAAGTTGTGTACCTGAGGACATATAGCTACGCGTTAGCAACAAGGTAACTTGTTTTGACATTACGAACAGACACTTCAATTTTATTTATTTGTATGTATAGATTTTGAACTTTAACACTATTATTAAAATGTGTGTGATATAGGCAACAGGGAACCAACCACTACCTAGGATTTGACATATCTTTAGTTTTTTTATAGTCAGGAGTATATGGCATAATGGCTGTAACACCTTGTTAATCTGAGTTGTAAAATACTGAAATTATATTTAATTGGCGATTTAAAAAAGTGGCTGTGAGTTTCTTGCACGTTTCTTCTCATAGGCTCTACCCTTTGCCTGAACCTAGCAACTAACCTAAATGTAGCTTCAGTAACTTAGTAAACTCACTAACCTATATACTTTGACGTTCATAAGTGTTACTTTGTGACCTAAATGAATAAATGATTTTTGACTTTCACAAACCACAGGTACTCGCAAAAGAACACCGATTCTTAAAGGAGGTTGCTTCGCGAGGCTATTGAAGTAAAAAAACATCCTAATTTCAATAGAGAAGATGATTGGAATGTGCAATCAGCTTGGGATCCAGTAGTTCAAATAGTCAAACCCAAGAAGAAGCAAATCACAGCTAGTCTTCATGATACTTTGAGCTCATAAATCAATATCAATAAAAGTGTTTTAAAATAAACAAAGCGACAAAATCTGTATAAAGTAGTTTAATTTCAATGTATACCTAACATTCGCATAAACGTAAGACAATATTAAGGTAACTTGACTGCACGAAGTTACATTTTGACGTATTTTCCATAGACTATGCGTAAAAATTAAATATATGTAGGTAAAACGAATCGTTTCTTATCTTATCTTATCTTGTGTGTGGGGCCCAGTAATTACAGACCGGCGATACTTCGACCCAGCGAGATCTTTTGTGTCGGCCCCAAGATTTATCCCTTAGCTATGTCCTTATGAATGTACTGCATAAGTCGCAGTGTACAATTCAGAGGGAGAAGCCTGAAGTCTTCAAGGTTTGGATATACCAATCCCATCAGACCCATCCTAAGTCCAGCCAACGCGTCGCATTCACACAGTAGGTGCGATATGGACTCGTCCTATTCACCACAGGCTCTGCAAATCGAATTGTGTTCCAATCTCAATCTGCACAGGAAGTCGTTGGTGCCAAAATGGCCAGTGAACGCTCCTGTGAGCAGGCGCATTTGGCTCTTGCTATACCCGCAGAACTTCCGGGTGAAACGTTTCTTAACAATAGGAACCGGTTCTAAGTGGCTGCTTCGCTAGTACCACAGCGCCGAGTGTAGTTATTTCGAGCCCCGCATGGCACAAAAATTTGTTTGATCTACAAAAAGTTTTATTCAGGGTGTACAAATAGTTTTTTCAAGTCTAAGTGTTCCTGTGACACAGGAGTACCTAATTCCGAGTGCAAGAGTTGCATAAAAAAATAAATGTGATTCAACATTAATATTATACATATGTATACATAACAAGATTTAACCTGCAGCGTCGTTCGTGATAGTCTAGAATTTGTCAATAAATTTCTAACCCTAAGGTAAACTAAGGTAATTATGTCCTTTACTATATCCCTGACAAAGTGTATGCCAAATTTCATAATGATCGATCGAGTAGTTAAGGCGTAGAAGCGTAACAAACAAACAAACTCACATTCGCATTTATAGTATTAGTTACTAGCTTTTGCCCACGACTTCGCTCGCGTAAATGTAGGTTAGGTAATTAGGTTAGCTTAGTAACGGTACTTTTTACTGGATGAAAGGTACCCTATATCGTATTCTGTACCCCTGACAACATGTATGCCAAATTTCATAATGATCGGTCGAGTGGTTAAGGCGTAACAAACAAACAAACTCACATTCGCTTTTATAATATTAGTTAGGATCAGGATTACCTCGCTTAGATTGTTGAGGGAACTGATTGCTATCCAGTCGTCATCCGATGGGTCCGGTTCCTTGTTCTTAGTCTTGAGCACAGTTCGCTGGTAACTGGTGACTCCGCTGACGCTCACGTGCATCGACATGGTGTCCATGAATCGTACTCCTACAATTTATACGTAACACAATATTGAAACATATGCTTATAGTCTTAAGATTGATTATCCAATGGCAACTGTAAAGCCTACTAGACACACACACACACACACACACACACACACACACACACACACACAGACGGTTACCTATCCATTTGCCTAAAATTTAAAGACATAATTATAACATGGCATATTACTTTTGTTTATCCTAATTATATTTATGTATATGTCGGCCTCGATGGCGTAGTGGTTAGTGTAACCGACTGCCACGCCTGAGGTCGCGGGTTCGATTCCCGCACAAGTCAAACATTTGTGTGCATGAACATGGATGTTTGTCTTGGTCTGGGTGTTTCTATGTATAATATGTACGTATTTACAAAAAAAGAAAAAAAGTATGTATGTATATTTGTCCATTGTCTAGTACCCATAGTACAAACTCTGCTTAGTTTGGGCTAGATGGTGTTGTGTGTATGTGATAAAATATTATTATTATTATTTACGCATAACAGCTTACGCATACTTTTTTTTTAAATGTATATAGCCAAAGCCCAGGCTTGTTGTGATAATGGCTACCTAACGAACCTATTTGTCGGGTTGTCACAAGCAAGGTCGGGTAAGGGGACCTCACCAGATTTGCTGTGTGCCAAAAACAATTACAGCAAAGAATTATTACACCAAAAAAATTATGCCAAAGTATATTAGGAAAAAAAAACATTATGCGTAAAGAAGAGATCCTCACACACGCAACGGAGGCTGACCGGTACCGGTGTAGTTGTTATGTTTCAATACAACAAAAGCGTCACCAGTACCGTTTCGCCACTGTCTGGGTGTGATGGGCTTAATAGGTTGGTTGAACAATATCAACTAACAAATCATGTCTGTTGTATGGAAATTAATATTTGTTTTATTTTAATTAATATAATTATTTATTTTTAAAGTGAATATATAACTAAATATTCTGTGAATATTTCAAGCGTCTACCTGTTGCCGTTGGGCATATACTGGAGACTGGAACTGTACTTCGTAGACAGTAAGTAGCTCGCTATTACGTGACATCTAAAACAATAGCTAAAAAATGATGGGTGTGTGAACGTGGTTTGATGTCCCACAAAGGGAGGATCCTCCGACCAGGCTGAGTGATCGTGACTAGCGGCCCGCGGCCCGACTGTTGATGTCAGGAACTTGTATATAAACTTCGTCGAAAACTTCACCTGCGTGATTCAGGATTGTATGGCGAGTGTGATAAAAGCGCCTATTGTGTGCAGCGCCATCTGTTGTCTGTCGTCGAAACTTCTTCGTCTGTACGGTGTTGCCACAGGTATATATATAGTCGTAAGAGTATGTATGTATCAAAATTAATTAATCACCTGTTCTATCCAACCAATATTGTTCCTTAATTTTAGCTCTGTCAAATGACACGTTATGTCCGACGACGATTCTATGTCTACTGAGATCGCCACATGGTTCTATGCCATCTGTCTCCAATGGTATTAAGTCCTCATACTTCATATTGTCATACACCTTATGTGGTTCACCATTCGCTAGAGGCTCACTGATCCAACCATACCTGTAATAAGTGTAAAGGTAATTTATCTCTTTCACTGGTTTTTCGATAGCATTTCACTTTTACACAGCACACTATTTAAAACAGGTCTTATTACTGCCTCCGTGGCGCAGCGGTAGTGAATGCGACTGCTGTGTATGAGATCTCTGGTTCGAATCACAGGTCGGGCCAACAAAAATGTTATTGGGTTTTTCTGTTAAGAAATCTCAATACGAGCCCGGAGTTAAGAAGTTAGCGGTGATAGACACCCCCGTGCCTCGATAAGCACGTAAAGCTGTTTGTCCTGCGCCTGATATGTCTCCGGTCGAGTCGGATTATCCGTCCCATCGGATCATGAGGTTTAAGAAACAGAGAGAGTACCCTTTTGTTTACGCACATGTTTGTGCACTATAATATCATAGAATCATATACATTCGTTACCTTCTGCATTGACTTGCAGAATTGCGCGCACAGGGGTGGTGAATATCGGAATATTATACAAATAAAAATAAAAATAGTGCTACCTGAGATATTATGTCAGCCTGTTACGCATTACGAATGTATATGATTCTCCTCGGTTGTTTCTACAATCTCTATAAGTTTCAGCAAAACAGCTCTGAACAGTCCGAAGGTGGCGACTTTAAGTGTATTCCTCCATACAAAACAAATAACTTTTGGTCATATCTTTTTGGGATATCGTTTTTACCAAGCCTTACCCACATATTATTGAATGGTATGATCATTAGAGATAATTAAACTGGCACTCAGTTCATCTACAGATTTCAGAAGTTGATTTTAAATGTCTTCGAAACCCGATTTTCGGCCCACTGTCCGCCACCTCTGTCTGACTATCTGTTCGCCATAAACTCAAAAATTACTGAAAGGATTTTTATACAGTTTTTAACAATAGACAGAGTGTTTCATAAGGAAGGTTAAGGTTCATGATTTGTTAAGGTTTTGTACTTCACGAGCGATGCCGTGGCGGGTCGCCATTAAATGATTTGATTGGCTATTGCTTATTCAGCCGGCCGATCACAGCAGTTGACATGTGTTTACCTGTCGGTTAAACCGGTCTTTCAGAAACTGGACTTTATTTAACAATAATAATAATAATAATATTCTACCACATACACACAACACCATCTAGCCCAAACTAAGCAGAGCTTGTACTATGGGTACTAGACAATGGATAAACATACATATATACTTTTTTTTTGTAAATACATACATATTATACATAGAAACACCCAGACCAAGACAAACATAAATGTTCATGCACACAAATGTTTGACTTGTGCGGGAATCGAACCCGCGACCTCAGGCGTGGCAGTCGGTTACACTAACCACTACGCCACCGAGGCCGACAAAATGTAGGAAATATGAGGCAAGGCGAACTTTAATCTGCTTATACATAGTTTCACATGCATTTATTAGTATGGATACATTGGATTACTATAAAACTCACCATGCAGTTGGGGACACAGCACATGCCAGACTAGGTTGTTTACCAGCAGTCATTAGAACTTCCACATCAAATATTAAGGCATCATCTGGTGGACACGGCACTCGTTCACAAATATTCCCACAGTACTTTGTCCAACCAATTGACTTTGACCACTTCTACAAACATATTGGATATTACATATAATTGATTTATATGTATTTGAAATATGTAAATTTGTCCGCAAATACCCAGATTTCTATACTAAAAGGGAAGACATACAAACGAAAATTACATTAAGGCACAGAAACAGACTTAACCTACCCAGTTCGCGACTAAACATGCACTCGACTAGTACATTTGTAATGTCTATAAAAATATATAATAAATTACCAGGTACCATAAGAAGCGAAAATAAATACAACAGATTCATTAATAAACTAAGACAATTTCTCCTCAACAAAAGCTATTACAACATAAATGAATATCTAAATGACAAACTTTAATTACAAACTAATTTAATATACCTACAATAATTTAAAACATAGTTTTTAAATAAATTCATATTATTATTAGATATATAAATATAATTAAAAAATAAACAAATTGAAAATAGAATTTAGGTACCTACTTATATTTTTGATTACTTATTTCCATTTAATTAATTTTAATTTATTTATTGCTGCAATATTTAAAAAATTATACCAGTGGCTTCCTCCTTTCTCCTCTTCTATCTATGTTGCCGTGCCCGACAGGGTCCATATTTGGTCTATTGTATTATTGTTTGTAACAACATGTAATTACATATGGAGATCAATAAAGCATTGAAATTGAAATTGAAATTGAAATTGGATTTCAGTTAATTTTCTTTTTATTAGTTGTGTGACTGCCTCGGTGAAAAGTGTTTTACTAATTCAAGACACAATGCTTTTATCATTATGTCTCTACGTGGTAAAGCTGATATGTTTAACAGAATCATTCAGTATTATAAGGGAACACTTAAGCTACAGATTATATTAATATGCCTCCATGGCACAGTTACAATTAATTCTTTACAAATAACAATTTAAAGAGACAAGGTATCCAAGCAAGCACCTAATTTGTTTTATTATATATCTATACAAATAAATAAAATTGAAGTGTCTGTTTGTAATGTCAAAATAACAGCTTTTTATCTAATGCATATGAAAGTATATAAGGTACCTACACGAAAACATCTATTTTTTAAATTTTTGTCAGTCTGTCTGTTTGTTCCGGGTAATCTCCGAAACAGATGAACCGATTTTGACGGGACTTTCACTGGCAGATAGCTGATGTTATAAGGAGTATCTTATCTTATGTGGGGGCCAGTCAGTGCAGACCGGCGACACTTCGACCCAGTGGGATCTTTTGTGTCGACACTCTCCCAATAACGACTGCCATAGATGTTCATGGCAGCCGGGACCGACGGCTTAACGTGCTCTCCGAGGCACGGAGCAGGCGATAATTGTCAATCAATACGCACATAATTTCGAAAAGTCATATAGCTTCCGAAAGTCAGAGGTGCGCGACGTGGGCTCGAACCCGAGACCCTCGCATTGCAGTCTGTTGGTCTTCCCACTGAGCTATCGCTGCTCTTATAAGGAGTAACATAGGCTACATTGATTTTAGAAAAAAAAATAGGGTGCCGCGGAGACAAACACTTCTTAGTTAAAATCTACACAGACGAAATCGCAGGTAACAGCTAGTTGTTGATACAATATCAGCCAGACTTGGTTGATGTTATTTATTTTTATTATGTAAGATGGAACTGATTTGTTTCACTCAAGATTATGATTAATGCTATACTCCTATGGCTTGTAGCATGATATTATATTGCCTGTATTACTTCCAGATAAAGTAGCTTTCTTAAAATTGGTCCAGTAGTTTTGAATTTATTCATTCCAAACTAAATACTAATCTTTCCTCTTTATAATAACTGTAGATAATTAATTAACATAATTTATTTCCGATCCATTAAGTAGTTGGAGTTGTAAATTATTCTTATAGATCTACCTTTGGCAGTGGAGGTAACTTACAGCTAGCCAACTGCTTCAGTAGCTCTCTGTATGGTTTACATTGCTTCTCTCCTATATTGTAGAAGTGTTCCACAACATCTTTACCTTCAAGTTTAGGCAATCTTAGCTCAACATCCGGTAGGTGACTAGTTGTCTTATAATCTATGCCATGCTTTAGGAGATTTTCTTGACATCTGAAATATTGGTGAGATAATTTTTAGATTATATTAGTTATAGAAAATATATTTGTATTTATGACTTTGTTGAGGTTTACTGTACTACATGTAGTTACCTTACGGCAACCTTAGGTACTTTAGACATTATAAACCTCTTCGATTGCAATTGTTTGGGTTCGCAATCAATGGAAGAATGATGAATAGCTTACCTCAGCTATTTTCAAACAATACCTTTTAGTACAGTTAAATATAAGCGAAAATCATGCTTGACGGCAGTATAATTGTTTTGACTGTTTTAATACATACTAACGGTATATTTTTTTATTGTTTACCTTTTTATTATTCCAGGGTCCACATTCTCAATGGGATTCCTAAATAACTGCTCGTAAATATTTTTTGATATCATTTGTATGTTAACTTCATTAACTCTAAGCTCTTTTGAGTCTTCGATTATATTATTCGCTTCTGTATTTGGTATTTCTTCCTTTTGGAGGTTATCAGATTTCTTTGCATTTTTGTTTCTGATTATTACAACTTCACTAGTAGGAAATATATCACAATATAATCTACGATTTATGAATCGTGATTTCATTAAGTTTCTATGTAAAATTATTTTCGTACTTTTCATTGTTCATAAAATAAACAATATAAACATTCGCGGTTTTTTAATAAACTTCAATCTCCCACATAATGTTATGACACTTGTGACATGAGACGTTGCGTTCAAAAACCGTATTACGAAACATAAAGATAAATATGTATAAGTATAAAGCATATGGCATAAAGCGGCGATCAGACATTTTCAAAAATGTTAAATCTTGGGTTGCGTTGCGCCAAACTGTCTCCTCGCATGCGGGAGCTATGACCGGGGACATCATGCTAAGGATACACGGCCCCGACACCTAGAACAAGGTGGAGACCTTCGCCAAACGCATTAGACAGTCGCTGAAAGACATGGGCGGGATCATGGCGCACCCGGTCGAAATCAATGAAGTGCGGCTACGGCTATGTTGATTTCATGGATCACCCCGAGGTTGCCATTGCCGTAGCTGCAAAGGTCAGTTGTGGTTTTGTGGACGCATATGTCTGCGACATCCATTCCTGCTCATAAACTTGCGGCAGCCAAGATGCTGGGCTGGATGCTCGCCTGGATACAGAATGAAATGAAATGATTATTTATTTGCATGAATATGGTAGTAAATTGTTAAAATTTAGGTAAGTATATAATAAAAAATGTTCACAATTATTTCGCCGGTTTACCCGACATGCAAAGAATTTATAATTATAAGTACTTAGCAATATAGGTAGGTACATATATATATTAAAAATCAATAATTTTCAGGTGATAAGTACTTAAGTCTTTATATTGAGTAAGTATACATTTTAAAAACACTAACCAATCATTAAGTTATTTCTTGAATTTGCCCTTTGGCAATTCTCTTATACATTTTGGGATTCTATTATATACCCAATTCTAACGGTCATGTCATGACATTACATTTTTTGTAATGACGCTCCGCTCTTCTATGATACCGCTGTCTGGGGCGGGCGCCCGTACGCTGAGCTACTGAGCAAGTATCGCGAGTGCACTGAAAGGTCTCCGAAGTACCCACGATGCACTGGTCTAGACTGGCCAGAATCCACGGACTGGGAAGCAAGCAATGCAGCCTTCCCAAAGAAGGACAAAGAGAGGACGAGAAGCATTTGCATCACTTACAAGTTGATTTACCGGTCACGGTTGTTTCGGTAAGTATCTAAGCCGAATCGAACGAGAGGTGACGGCTCACTGTCACCACAGGTTAAGCAGCCCGGCCTGCCCATCACACGTTAGGTAAGTGCTCTGCGTAGCAGTTCGAGCGGCGGGTACTGTTCACTCGATTTGGTTTTCGTTAACAACTCCCAGAGTTGCGAGTGGTGAGCGGCTTTATTGCTCCAGTACCTATCTGGAGAATAGGTATTGTCACTTGGGCACGAGGTAGCTCGCTTATGAGAACCGGATCTCTGAGGTTAGGAGGGAGAGTCGAGATTTGGGGACAAGACCTGTCTATAACTAGTCCCGGAAGGTGCTCTCGGGCACTGGAAGGTACAGCGGCTCCACCTAATATAACCTTGACGGTTGGTGTAGGGGAACGCTATATCATAAACTGGACTAGTAGAGAGAGGAGATGTTCACTCCAATTGACGCCGTCGGCCGTGATCCGTGCCATGCTGACGGGTGTCACCCAGTGGAATGCCGTGATCTCCTTCTGTGAAGCGGTCTTGTTGTAGAAGGCCACTGAGCGGGATCGCGACTTTTCCGATCCCGTGCGTTCGCAGGCGTAGGCGTCGGCAGCTAGTTGCATGGGCTATCAAAGTGGGCGCCCTGGTTGTCCACCCACAAGCAATCTGGGAAGGCATCTGACTGTTGTGAGTTCACCTGTATGCCGATCTAGGGAAGGTCAAGGGAAGGTAGAAATGTATTACACGTATGTAAGGGCACTTGCCCAAATAAGCATACTTATCATTGCACTGCGTGCATACATGAGAATTTATAGTTAGTAGATTCTGTACCATGGAGTCGAACAATGTTGTCGTAAACGTAGGACATTTACGTGGTATTGTAACTATTGTGAATGAAAAATATAAATTGGTGGACAGTTTATTCTCGTATCATTTCTCACCTTGTAAAGGCAGAACCTACTCCACACGTGCATTGAACTGCATTGGCATTATGTTACGTTGTACATAATTAGGAGCGTCTCCCTGACACAGCTCGAAACTCCGTGAGAATTTCTTCTTAGAAAAGTCCAATAACACTTTTCCCAATCAGGGAATCAATCCCAAGACCTCATGCACAGCATATGCATTCAGTACTAATGCGACACTGAGGCCGTCAATTACTATTCAACTTGTATATTATATCTATACTAATATTATAAAGCTGAATAGTTTGTTTGTTTGCTTGAATGCGCTAATCTCAGGAACTACTGGTCCGATTTGAAAAATTCTTTCAGTGTTAGATAGCCCATTTATCGAGGAAGGCTATAGGCTATATATCATCACGCTAAGATCAATAGGAGCTGAGCACCAATGAAGAATGTTTCAAAATCGGAGGGAATTTTTTCCTTTTGAGAGCTTCCGCTGCGTAAACAGTTAAAGTTTCGCAAAAATGATGTATCACAGAAATGTTCCCCTTTAAAAGTTCTAAAAAAAAGTTCGCGACAGCATATGTCTATCTTTTAAGGTTGGCTCACTATAACTATTTTTATGCTAACGAAATTTGTTCTAAAATAATCCATTATTTGCGAAGGTATTATTATAAACATGATATTAATCCTTATCCAAATAAATACGTTATTCATCACAAGTATTTAATTTAAAACAAAATTGCCCTTTACATCATTCGATTTCAATGAATATCTTAGGAGATATCGCAGTGTTAAAATAACATTGCAGCAAAATAATTACCCATTACAGACATAGTACAAACGATGTTTCTCCTGGTTTATTCTGCGTGATTACTACTGGTTCGATTTGAAAAAATCTTTTAGTGTTGGATAGCCTATTTATCGAGGAAGGCTATAGGCTATAAAATATCACGCTACGACCCACGGGGGCGGCGCAGTAACGATAAACGCGGGTGAAACCGCGGGAACATCTAGTAGGGTTATAAAAAGCAAAAGAATATGCAGCAATACTTTGAATATTAATTTATTGTAGTCAAAACAAGTACATAATACTACATAATTACTTTTTAATACCTATAATTATTAATAATGCAAAATAGACAACTTGTAAATAACATAATATGGTGCTTCTTATATCTATGGAATGTATTAAAATGATTAATTAGTTCTTAATTGATAGTCTCCATTCTGTGTGATGTACCGCACCCAAGGAAGAGCCTGGTATCCACTCTTCTCAATAATTTTTAGATATCTAACTTGAATGCCGGAAGTTGTAAAGTATGGAATTTCAAATTTGACTTGGATTGGAGGTTTCCCATCAACTTCTTCACACTCCACGGATGGCAGGCCAAAGTGGGCTCTCATTAAGTACTCCTTGCCTCCAGGGAATGATTTAATGGACCATGTGATAGCATTCTGTTCAGGAGTGTACTTTACACTGCCAATAGTTGTCTTAAATTTGGGTGAATCAGCATCAGCTGGGACAGGAATAATAATCTCAACATTGTTGGCCGTGGAACGCCTCTTGAACTGCGACTTTGCCTTGATCATATACTCAACACGAGAGTGTGCATGGCGTTCAATGACAGACTCAATCCAAATCAACGGTTTTACATGAGTGTTCAATCTGTAAGACATCAGCTCAAATTCGCCATCAGGTGGTATAAAGGAGATAGTCCTGTCATTTTCAAAACGGGACAATCTGACACACTGATGGAACTTCACATCTTCTAGTTCAACAGACTTTGATTTTCCTCTGCCAGTGCTTTCAAACAGGACCTTGTCGTTCAAGCCAAGGCGAAGTTCAGGCATACCAGACAAGTAAACCCTCATTTTAATCGCCCCAACAATCTCACTCCTCAAAACATTACCATTACAATTAGCCAACAAGTTCACAGATTCAATGACATCTAGAAATACTTCATTCTTCCTATATTTAATACCTTCAGACCTCCATGATACAGCATTTGTAACAGCCATAGGTATGCGAGGCTGCATTTCCAGTTTATGGCCTTCTTGAGTTATGTACTCTTGAAGAATCTTACTGTCAGTTGTTTGTGGATAGCCAAAGTCAATCAATTCATCTAACAACTCATAAATAACAACGAAATTGTCACGAATACTTTCCTCCTCTAATTCTTTGAAGTATTCCGTCATGACTTCAACAATTTTGTACAGGAATACAAATACAAGTGCAATGTTAGCATTCTTCTTGGTGGTTGACACTATATACAGGTTATTGGTCTTAATGTAAGCGAAGGTGCACTCCCCAGTCTGTAGAAGTGGTGTTAGCATTCCCTCCTCCTCTTTCTCCATTAGCAACGGCATAAACTTATCTATGACACCCAAGTCGACATCACCGCGATAGTTCCTCGATATGAGGACTTTACCCTTCACATCCAGTATATATATCGCTGACGAAGACATCTTATTTCTGAAAAATGCAAGCACCAAGTTACTCATAGCCAAATTATGGTCTTATTACACCCGTACCATTTACAAGGAAGACTTACAAAATACCTCAATTTCCGTCATTGTAATTTAGGAAAATTATGTACTTAGATAAATAATAATAAATTAAGTGATTACTTACGCGAATTTCACAAATTTTTCGATATAATTTCTACATTATCTTCCACAAACATACGTGTGAATTAATCTTTACGATTCAGGTAACGAGATTTATTATGCTCTTTAGCATTAAAGTGACAGCGGGCTGACATCACTTACAGAAAGAGATAGAAGACACGACCAACCAAAGATATTGTATAATTAATTGAACCGGCCAACTTAAATTACTTTATCTACGACTTCTACCGTACGAGGCTAACAATTATTAACTTTTACTAAGAAAATATTATTAATGAAAACGTTTTAGATAACTTTACAATCATTCATTACAGTTACATAGTTAATTTCCTTTCAATATCCAATGATACGACACATCTTCTTCCTAGCCTTTATTATTCCCAAGTCACTTGGGGTCGGCTTTTCTAGTCTAACCGGATTTGACTGGATATCAGTTTTTACACGGAGCGGCTGCCACCTGACCTCCGCAACCCGAAGGCTAACGATACGCTAAGGCTAGACCAGTGTCAGGATATTATAGGGTACTGACTTCCCAATAATGACTGCCATAGATGTTCATGGCAGCCGAGACCGACGGCTTAATGTGCTCTTCGAGGCACGGAGCAGGCGATGATCCGCCTGGGCAACGCAGCGCCGTGAGTTGATCGCGGCAGTAGGATTGGTTGCCCTCTCGCTCCCGGCCGTAGTTCGGTCTATGGTCCGGAGTGAGAGGTCGTGGAACGCCGTCGCCTCCTTCTGTGAGGAAGTGATTTCCATCAAGGAGGCGGCGGAGCGGGAGAGGTAGCGCTTAAACCCTCTCCCTAACCATAGAGCCGGGCGCCGGAGGGCGCGGGACGACCTCCAGCCACCCTGAGGATTGACCTGGGGGTGATGGGCTTTGTGGGTTTGCCCGCCATCCGTTCAGCACCAGGTCAAAGAGGCGACGTGCGTGTTCTCACGCGCGGCTCTGTGTCATGTCCGTCTCCCCTCTAGGAGGGGGACAGTAGGGTTTTATTTACAAGTGACTAAAGGGTAGGTCTTATCGTGTAGTGGCCTGCCGTTTTACACGGTGCGGCGGGCCGAAACCTTGGCGGGGTCACGACCGCATGTGCAAGTGATTCGCGCGGCCCCGCCGATTGCGGTTTTGTCGAGGAACGCCGTGGTAGGTTTAGTCGGTATTCCGGGAGGGCTAATATCATAATTTCGACATCTTTCTTTACCCCGGTGAGCCCGACATAACCCCTCCGCCCGACCCCGCGGAGGGGTATGCGAAAGGTTCTGACAATTTTGATTTTACAATTTATTTTCACGTTGCAGTTGTTTGATAAAGTTACATTGCTATGCATTTATCATATACAACGTATTTAACGTAAATATTTTTTATAGAAATTACATATTATGTTAAGCCGGGAACAAATGTTGGCCCAACGTTGCCGAGTGACAGCCATATACCAACGTATAGACGGTGTATTTGCTTTAGCTTGCCAATGCTTGGTATCACTTGCCTAGTTGGCCGAGTAAAGGCAAGCGCCAATGTGTATAGAGCTTAATTTGTGTAGCTTGTAATAACTCGCAGTCGCTCGCGGAGTGGTGTCGGTTTTTCTATACACAAATCAAATGCGTTGGTCTATGCTCGGCCAATAGCATCCACATGTTGGTCCGGCTGCCATTTCGTGTTTGGCTAACATCGCCGTTATACGTACAAAATGTATTATTTTTACAAGTCTACTACGATATACACTAATGATTATATGCGATCATTAATCGTGAATAATCGTTGGAGTGCCATAATTAAATAAATACTAGCAGCTGCAATAACTTTTACAACGACCAGCCAGCTCCACAAAGCTCTTTTTTTTTTGTTTTTATTTTGCTCGTCAAAATGACCACACTCCACCTGATGGTAAGCAGTCGTGTGGTCTAAGAGCAGTGGCCTCTACATCGCCCCCACAGTAGCCGAGGCGATGTTGAGGTCTCTATTTTGACGGCCTGAGAAGATGCTTTTTCATGCCCCGCTTAAAGAACCCAGGATTGAAGGAAGAAGGAAACACGTGCCTTGGCAGAGAATTCCATGCCTTGGTCGTTCGGCAGAGATATGAGGACCCAAACTTTTTGGTACGCGCTCTAATCGACTCTACCGTGTAAGGATGGCATCTCAGCCCAGCACGCGTTGTTCTGGATAGGAAAGGGGAGGGCGGGATAAGGTGGAATAACTCTTCAGAGCACTCCCCGTGGTATATTCTGTAGAAACATGCCAATGAGGCAATGTCCCTACGGAGTTGCAGAGGTTCCAGTGAACTCGTGACCTCTGGATCTCCGATGATACGGACAGCCCGCCGCTGTAACCGGTCGAGAGCGTCCAGCAAGTACTGCGCGGAGCCATCCCAAAGATGAGAACAGTACTCCACGCAAGGGCGCACTTGTGCCTTATACAATAGGCACAGTTGCCCAGGCGTGAAGAACCGCCTCGCCCTGTTCAGAACTCCGAGTTTTCGCGAAGCTTGCTTAATGACGCTCTCGATATAGGTTTTCTGATTAAGGGAGCGGCAAAGATCCATACCTAAGATGGAGAGACTATCACGTATCACCAGTGGAGTGTTCTTCAGAGAAGGGAGGGGAAGGAACGGAGACTTTTTTGTTGAGAACGCGCATGCCTGGGTCTTCTTGGCGTTGAACTCGACCAAGTTCTTGGCACCCCATTCATAGATGCGGTCCAAGGTCTGGTCAAGTTCAACGACAAGATTCTGCCTTTTCCCCTCAACCTCAGCCTGTTTGGCCCCAGGATGTCCGAGATATCGCCCATGCACGGTACTGTCGTCCGCATAACAATGTATGTTGCCGAGATTCAACATATCATTGATATGCAGAAGAAAGAGCGTAGGGGATAAGACAGAACCCTGAGGCACTCCTGCATTGACCTGCATAAATTTGGAAGCGCGACCGTCGCAAAGGACCCGAATACGACGCTTCTGCAGGAAACTTGCAATCCAGGTGCACAGTTGAGGGGGCAAGCCATAGGCCGGAAGCTTGGAAAGAAGAGACCGGTGTCAGACTCTGTCGAAAGCTTTGGCTATGTCAAGGCTGATAGCCAAAGACTCGCCGTGCTTGTCCATAGCTTCACCCCAGAGGTGCGTGACGAACGGTAGAAGATCACTCGTTGATCGTTTAGCCCGAAAGCCGTATTGGCGATCATTGATCAACGATTGATCCTCCAGGTAGCGGACAATTTGGGTGTTTATAATCCGCTCGAACACCTTGGAGAGCACCGAGGTGATAGCTATGGGACGATAGTTGCTTGGCTCGGAACGGTCCCCCTTTTTGGGAATAGGTTGAAGGTTCGCTTCCTTCCAAGCCTCAGGCACAATGCCTGCGGCGTAAGACGTCCGGTATAGGCGCGTAAGCGTGGGAGACAACTCCGCTGCACATTTTTTAAGGACCACAGCTGGGATGCCGTCAGGTCCACTGGCTTTCCGAACATCGAGAGACTGCAGTATCGCACGAACGGTTCGTTGCCTGATACATATATCAGGCATGGTGTAGCCGCAGTTGGCAATGTTAGGCGGCTGCGAACCGCAGTCATCGATTCGGGAGTTGGCCGCAAAGAGATTTGCAAGCAGATCTGCTTTCTCCTGCGGCAGATGAGCCAGTGATCCATTCGGATACCTCAGAGGGGGCAGCAAGGTCTGGCAGAAGTTGGACTGCACGGCTTTGGCCAGGCGCCAATAGCTACGACTGCCCGTAGGATGCGCCATGAGTTCCTGGCCGAACCGTGCGACGCACTGGGCATCCGCTCTTAAGTATGCCCTCTTGCAGACCTTTGTGGCTTGGTTGAACGCTGCCTTCAGGTGATCCACGTTAGGGTCGTGGAGAGTGCGAGCCCTGGTCCAAACGCGGTACGCTGTCTGATGCGTTCAACAGCATCAGCGCATTCACGACCGAACCAGGGCCTTTTCCTGCCGCCGCTCGTGACATCACTGTATGGAATATAATATTCCATACCCAGGGTGATTTCACCAGCGACAGCAGTAGCGCTCTCTGATAGATCCCTGTTCTCAAAGCAGCGTTGAGCCCAAGGGATGGATGCGAAGTACTCCCGCATTCCATCCCAGTCTGCCGACGAGTAGTGGCACAGTCGTCGTCTTGCCTCCTAGGGTCGTGGGGGCGTAACAAAAACAGCTGTGGCACAAACCAGACAGTGGTCTGAGGTGCCCAGAGGAGCACGAATCGACACACTGTACCGGTTCGGGTTACTCGTCAGCAGCAGATCGAGCAGAGAGGGCGCCTGACCTGCAATGTCTGGTATCCGGGTGGGCTGGAGTACCAGTTGAGACAGGTCACGCGTGAGAGCGAACGCATGGGCAGTTCGTCCCGCGTGGTCTGATTTGGGAGAACCCAACCAGGTCTCATGGTGGGCATGAAATCTTCCAAGAACACCAACTCAGCGTTCGGAAACCGCTCCTGCGCGTCGTCTGCCGCCTGACTCAGGTAATTGAAGAGTCGAGTTGTCTCAGCGTCTCCTGAATGGGATCGGTAGAGGCACATGTAGATTTGGCTGAAAGAGCCATGATCTACGCATACCCAAAGGACAGAGAAGGAAGGGTCTTCTAGGCATTGTAGACGGCGACAGCAAATATCCGCCCTAACAAACAAGCATACCCCGGCTTTCGCGAGGAAACACTCCTCTAGCACGTAGCCGGGATATTGCAGGTAGTTCGTGTCTGCAGGACGGCGTATTTGTGTCTCCGTTAGAAAAAGCATTGCCGGCCGAGCCGTCTCCAGGTGGTGATGGACGGCATTAAGGTTAGCGTGGAGTCCTCTGATGTTAATAAACTCCACGACACAGGAAGCAGCAGTGGGGTTACGGCGATTGGCTGCTGTTGAACGACAATGCTTTGTTCGTACTGCCATAGAGTGAAAGGAAGGGGAAACGTGAAAAAAAAGAGGCGGCTATTCTCGCAGTAAAGTGGGGCAAGGCGCAGAGCAAGTTTTGTCATATAACTGTATGGTATGACGATAGCCGATCCGACGGGCGGAAGGACCCCCGTACCCTCCCGAAAGTGGTCGCCGGGACCCACCCTCCGGTCACCATCCGGCACGACGAGCCACCTCGAGATTATGCGCGGCATGATAAGGCAGCCAACCTAGTTGGTTAGACTCGGTTGGGCCTCTGGACTATACCGCGGGCGGCCAGCAGAGCACCGTTTCTACGGCTCTCCCTGGCCGCCGGGTCGACTCGCGCCACCCACACAATGACTCTACGGATACTCTGCAGGTCCCTCATAAGCTGCAAGAATCGTCACCTCATGCTTAGGCCTCCGGCGCTCTCATTCACCGAACGAAACACAGCAGTGAAACACTGTTGTTTCACGTCGATTTTCTGTGAGAGGGTAGTACTTCCCCGGTCGAGCCGGCCCATTCCTGCTGTAACCAGCTCGTTCTACATTGGCCGTTTGCATTGGTTTTCTTCAAACTTGTCGAACGTCTTGACGGTAGTACTTGCCTTGCACCAGTTTGCCTTCACTCGCGTTGGTCTACGCTTGGCCAACGTGTATTGCAGGCTTTAGATTACAAGTCTACAATCCTAATGTAGTCAAACAAGTGGCAATTGTACCGATTTTTATGAACAATTTCTACCTATTTTGCATTTGGAATATTTGGAACACTGGTAAATCAGTCAAATGTCAATTCAAGTCAGTTGTGGTCTGTGGTCGGAGTCATAGATTAGTACCTATACTGTTACTGTCAGAGTTTTGAGTTTTGTTCACTCTTCTCCGTGTTTTTTCATGGAATTCAATTTGTTTAGCTTTAAAAGTATTGTTGAGTGTACAGTATTTGTGATATTATGTAAAAGTTGTTCATAACAAAATTTTTAGTGTTATTTGTTAAAGTTCTATTTTAATACGTCTCGATGTTGATCGATAACATGAATACTGTTCACCGGACACAAAGAAATCCGCTCGTCTATTTAGATATTTCTATTGACGGCGAACCAGGTAATTATATTTTATGATTCACATCGCTTATTTATACTACAATAGAATCCTTCACCTTGATTGTGATTTTAACTTTGTAATAATAGCGTGAAGGTTACGGGAAAAGAAATAAACTGGCGTGGGAATATAATTAATGTCCTCTCGAAACTTTGTTATATTCATTTTCTTTTTTATTATAATTTTCAATTGGGATGTATTGTATTCAGTTATTAAAGTAAATAGTTGGTTCCCAGCTTCATGCTAATTTTCTTTTAAATTACAATCATTGCTGATGCACTGTTGACAGAAATTCAATTCTAAATTTAAATTTGATGTAAATTTCCGTGAATTAATACAGTGCAATAAATGCAGGTGTGTGTGTGTTTTTAGTTATGTATTTGTGTATGTATTAACATTGAGTGAATAATTGCATAGATAACTGCATTGACCTTGTCAGAGTCTATGCAATATTTTAAATAAGTATCTTTAAATGTCTATGCATATAACTAAACTGACATGGTTTTAAAAAAATATTTGGAGTGTTATCATGGTTCCATGACATCAATTTATATTCATAAATTTTTTAATTTGCAACCAATTAGCATAAATGAAATGCTGTTCTATGAAAAATCTGAGGTGATATTATTATTTGTGATGTTTGTAGGTGTTATAATAGTATTGTTTACAAAACTTAGTAATAATTATTGAGTATTTTCTAAAATAAATGCAGTTCAGAGCCTGTTATAAATGTGTAAAAATTAATAAATTATTTATCATTCACTATTTATTGCACTTTCAGTGTGTCTGCACAATAATTCTTTTTTTGTTACTGTGATAGTTTAGTTCTATGTTCAAAAAGATCAGCAAATATTAACCTTAGACAACAGTTAGTTTAATATTAACTGGAAGGGATAGGCAGAGGGGTAATAAACTCATGTTGTGACAGCATTTTTAGATCTCGCACAATAGCAGCTAAGCCTATAGTTGTCTACATCCACATTTTGAGAGACTACACTACCAGACTTTATGAACTGAAAAATTAAATAACTCCGACTGACCTGACAACCCATCCTCACAATCAAAGGTTTATAAGCGCAACCCTGAAGATATGCCATACGACTCACCGGACTCACCAGATTAACATAATATACAGTACAATGATAATAGATTATTGAAACACACACAAGCGGTCAAATCTTATCAGTTATAGTTTATTTTTGCGGTTGTTGTGTGTAGGCATAATGCGACATGTACAATATCCATGCTTAGGTGTCCTGTTAATATATTTACGTTAAAGATTTTCAATTTTTATTACTAAATCAACTAATTAACCTTAGAGTGTAAGAATTTTCTACTTCATGGTGTTTTTTATGTTTTAAATTATCACAGATGACTTTACAAACATTTAAAGAGTGTAGAACTGGATGTCTCTACATACCCCTTTGGGGATTGTGACTCCTATGTATGTATACTATGTACAATGAGTGGTTTTATCGCTAAGAGCAATACTTCAAATCAAAGCTTCTCAATTTAAATGATTTGATTTTTTTTTACTTGCATTATAGTTAACAAATGACGATGTTAGGTTTTTTATTAGTTTACTATGTTCTGTACATGTGTGGTGTGCAATGTTATGAAGGTATTTAAATTATTATTAATAGCACTATAAACATAAAAACATTTTAAATATAGTCATTAGCAACTGAATATGTTTATATAAAAAAATATTGTTATTGTTTACAAAGTATATTTAACAAGCATATTTTGTTAGTTGTATAATATGCTTTTTTTTTATTAAAAGAACTTGAAATTGCCTCAGTGGCGAATGAATTTGAATGCTCATACTCAATAGGTTAACCCTAATACGAGAGCTCTGCACTTAAGTATAAGTTTATTTTTAAGATTATTTTATGGAATATATTTTCCTATTTTAAGCCCCTGTGCTAGGTGTCAACACCTGTGTTATAGAAGACAGTGCCTTCTCCGATAGTTATATACAACTCTCGTAATCGCAGAGTCGGCAAGACACAGTAGGTTTTTAATTATGTAAAAAGTAAAGAATGTGGTGTTAGCTGGCTCTCCTGTTGACAACACAGCTACTCACTGTGACAACACAGTTGTCTCTTGCGTAGGTAATACAGCTTGTCCTTTTTTTAAGACCGGCAACATACGCACTTGTTATATTTGTAGTGTTGCAAATCTACTACGGCGAGCCGCACGCTTTTTTGCCGCCTTGGTAGATAAAGAACAATGTTTTAGCTGCCCACACTTTAAGAAATTCTTACTAAATATTTCTTAGTAGTTTGCCTATGAGGTCTGCTGAGTATTCCTCGTAATAAAGAATACGATATTTGGCTTTTATTCCTTGCGCTGTTCAGCGCCTCAAAGGATGATGGCCACAAATGTATGGAATCTGGTACCGGCGCCAATCAGAATGAATGACACCGTTGAAAAGGTATTTTTGTGTAGATAAAGAATAACCATAGCGCTAGTCCCGATTCACTGTCCGATCGAAGTAATCCTACTTGAAAGTTATTTATTTTTGTTACATCCTATTAAGTACACATACTTTTATTGTTATTTTTATCCATTTTGGCAGGATATTATTATAATTATTATTAATATTTTTCATTATTTAGGTAAATAAAACAAGTTCGAAGTAAGTTTTATCGTTTATTTTTATATAATTTAAGTACATCATACTAGTAATTATCTATAACGATGCTATTTAAAAACAATGCTGGCTCATTGAAGTCCTCGTGTCTAGCATATCCTAAATATCAAACAATGGATACTATATGCGCACAGGAACCAACTGTGCGGCGCCCCATCAAACACGTACAATAATGATGTAATACTATGTTTTCATTTCTATTTATTATGTAACAGAAATATTGTTTTGCTCTTACATGTCGGAACTGTATACGCGCACGCATAAGCCACGCATCTCCGTTAATTCCGTATTCAATAATATTCTCCAAAGCAGCTTCTTTATGTGTTTCGATGAGATACAAAACGTTGTTTAGGTGTTCGCTGCAGTAAGATTTTGCAAGTTTTAACTGGTATGTCCCCAATGAGAGTAATATATTTGCCTATAAGAGTTTGTTACACTATTGTTATTGTTCGTGCTCCTTTTATTGTAACTAGTGTAAACAAATGTTGGTGAATTAAATAAATAAAAAAATAAAAAATAAATAACGTCCTCTTCACTCAATCGTGGCAATTTGGGCACATCATTGGCCTCTAATCTCTGGATATCGGCTCTTCTGTTATTTAATTGTCTTTTTTCTAAATAATTGTACATCACGTTTGGGGTTACTTGCATTTTTCAGATATTCTTTGTAGAAAAGCTTCTGAGTATTGGCCATCTGCGATTGGCGTGTGGAAGTGATTTGTTATTGCTCCTGAAATCTTAAATGCCTCGGTATAGCCTTCTTCGGCACATCACACAGTTACGGAAACGTTCCATTGCAATCAAATAATCCAATAGTTAAGCACTCGAGTCCAGTAGAAAGCCGCAGTCAAAAATTAAACAGGTAACAGAGTCCAAGATAATGCCAGGGTCTAATGTCGACGTGAACAATACGGAATGCGAAACGAGACAATGTAGTCACTTACACAACAATTATCAGCGAACGACTGGCAAGGAAACCTGCGGTAGCGCCGCAGCATGCCCGTTCTCGCGCCCGCCACCCCTCTCTGCCCTCGCTAACCACCGCGCCGCGTTAGAGAGCGAGAAAGGAAACAATAGCGGTTACAACTTACCACTCGTCTACTTAGGTACGCACACTCAGGGTTAATAGTAATAAAAATATTGCTTCAATATCATGCATCAATATCAGTTGATGTATTTGTATGTTTATTGTTTAACAGATAGATTACCCCTGACTAAAAAATGCTAAACCGATTTTGTTATGATTTTCATCCGTGAAACGAATATTATTTAGCTCAATATCTGTGCAAATACATCAAAATCGGTCAAGCTAAACAGGCGATATGATTTTTAAAAATTATATTGTGCACTAAATATCCAGTATCTTCTGAGACCATATTTCAAAACGGACAATTCATACGGGTTTATCGCCATAGTAGTTTTTGTATTCTTGAAAAGAGCTATCCAACGATGGTAAATTCATGTTGATTGGACATGGGCACCAAAACTCCGATCATCCTTTGCGATTAAGAAAATATGGGTCAAGAATAAAAAGTTTATGCAGGATTAAATGAAGGACGTTGGGTTTATTCATTTATTCAACGACGCGGCGATTGTTTAGTGACCCAAGGTCGGGTTGCCAACATAGTAAATGGCTATTGTGAAGAATAATCTTGAATACATTGCATAGGATTGAATTAATTTGTCTCTCACTTGTTTTTCTGCCTTCCATTCATAAGTTTGGTATAATATTTTATAATTTTGTGGTTATTTTTCTTTGACTAGGCCTAGATTGCTGACTTCGCTAGTTTGGTTATTGATTTATGGCGTAGCAATGGCATTTACTACCGCTGCGCTGCCGAGGCAGTCTTCGAATTAATTTTGTAAATAAGTGATATTATACTAATACTTGTCGGAATTTCCCGAAAACCCGAGACCTCATGCACAACAGTTGTATTCACTATCGCTGCGCCACCGAGGCTATCGGGGCAATGGTTAATAAAATATGGAAATAAAATGCAAATGATGTATTAGAGAAACTAAAGTGGGTTTCTCTGTGCGTCATTTCTATTTTAACTTTCTCTTATTTTAATACGTCACAGACAACAGAAGATTTGTTGATTGTTGTTAAATAAGTTCCATGATAATAATTATAATATTGGCTTATTTTTGCATATATTTATATAATAAGTATGGCTAATTGTATGTAACTGTATGTCCTAGTCGTATAATTATTGTAAGTGCCCTTAGCGCCTGTAGCACACGTTTACCCTAGTACAGGCACCTATATTATATTACCTATATTAAGTACTTTATGGACCGTATTCATGTTTTACCACTGTAATTAATAAATAAATTATTATTATTATAAAAAAAAGAAACTTGACCAACTTCAACATACTTTACAGTAACACTTATTAATCAAACACAATATATGTATATTACTAGATATGCCCGCGGTTTCACCCGTGTTTATGATTACTGCGTCGCCCCCGTCGGTCGTGGCGTGATGTTATGAAGCCTATAACCTTCCTCGGTAAATAGGCTATCCAACAGTAAAATAATTTTTCAAATTGAACCAGCAGTTCCTGAGATTAGCGCGTTCAACCAAACAAACAAACTCTTCAACTTTATAATATTAGTATAGATAAATGTGAAAGTTTTGAAATGTTTGGATGCTTGTGGCTCAATTACCTTACCTAGCAACTGACCTAAAAGTTACTTCTCGCCAACCTTTGATGTTCAGAGGTGTAACTTTGTGTCCTAAATTAATATAATATATGATATGGCTTTGACTTTGAAAGCCAATCACGCGTGAACTGTTGAACAGATTTGCATGTAACTTGGCACACAAATAGATAATTTGACTGCACGGATGGCATACTGGTTTAAGTACTCGCGTCGCCACTGCCGCTGCGCCGAGTGTTGGTTCGAATCTCACACGGGACAACATTTTGTGTGATCCACAAATGGTTGTTCTGAGTCTGGGTGTTCCTTGTGTCCGTTGTTTGAATGTTTCTAAAGTACCCCGCGACACAGGAATTATTCCTAGTGCGCCAGTGATCTTCTTTTTAAAATAATAAAAAAAATAATGTCCTGGATTAACACATGGGATACTTTTAACCTGGTATGCGTTTTCGTGGGATTTTCAAGGACAAAGGCGCGGGTAGAAATTAGTATTATTGATGTGTGAAGATATTTGTGAATAAATCACGCTAAAATAGTTTAACAGATTCGCATGAAACTAAGTTCATAGATAAACCATATTGGATAGAACAAATCGAACCTGTTGGACGAATTTGCATGTAGGTACTTTAATAAATAGATTAAGATTAATGTGTAGAATGTATTTGACCCCGGCATATTCTTGTGGGAGTAATGAAGCGAAGCCCTACGGAACATCGCTTCCGTCTGGGCTTACCCACATTGTTAAGCTATGGTTCTGTTGAAAAGAGGCTTATATCATAGGCAATATGCATATTTATTAAAAGTAGTTTATATTAATCACCGGCCTCGATATAAACATCAATGTCCAACGTTGCTCATAGCAACACGGCTGTAAGTATATCGCCAACTGAGGCAGTAATGTGTTGTACCCACGATTTATTAGTTATTCTTCAGATCTTATGTGATAGGTAGGTTTGGATTTAAACGTTAACTGCTGACTGGCTGAACCTCATTGAACCTAATTTTGATAAAAGCAAACAAGAAACAACTTGCGCCGTGGCTAATGATAGACAGAACGTTTCTTTTTTATATTGCCATGATGTCATGTGTTGACCTATTTTGCTGTTAACCTATTGAGTCGCTGCGGCACACCGATAGCCAGACAATACATTATTAATTATGTCTGGTATTTCTAAGCCTTGACAGATTAACCGGAAACAAACATTATTATAAGCAAATAATTACCATAGTAATTACTCGCTTATATTAATGTTTCTTTGACAAACACGCGTATAATGACATGCCATTATACGCGTGTTTGTCAAACAAACTATTACATGAAAATAACTTATCATCCAAGGCTGTTTCAATCATAGTATTCTTTCCTATGGGAATATAGATTCTATTCCAACACACATAAACATAATTATCGTATGCTATAGAATACGCAAATGGATTGGTTTTGTGTTATGGAGAACGCCTAATCAATACTATTATACAATTTATGATTCGGGTAGATTTTATACATCTTACATTCTTGATCTCCACGGTATATAAGATGTTGTAATTTTAGTGAGCAGATTATAGCTAGCAAACCATTTTATATTACTAAAAGGAAGCCATACGGCACACCTGATGGTGATCGGTTATCGTAGATTAGAATACAGTATCAAAATGGTAGTTTAGACGCTTGGAAACACAATAATATATGTCATCGCTTTTTAATTTGATCTAAAGAATCAATGTCGGTTAAGGCAAAGGACACGGACTATTTAGCCTCTCATGACAGATCGTAGGAAATCCAATTCGTCGCATCAATACGAAACAAGGTTGTTGTTTGCCTCTTATTTCTCTAGGGTAAACTTCCCTCGATCCTCCGTATGCAGACCATTGAGTTGGAGCGACACCCTTCGACGTGCTAGGGTGTCGTCTCTCGCAGACGTAGTCTGTATTGGGCACTGTTGGGTAGGTCACTCATGCTAACTCAAGGCAGAGATTTGACACACCGTGGAAGGTTTAGTCGGTATGAGCCGGCACTTTCCATTTTTTTCCGGATTAACCGGACATTTTGCTGTGCCTATTCTTTAATTAAACGCTCTGTGCTGTAAAGTCGATAGGTACCTACTCAAAAACTAAAAATATTTGCCATACCATAAACTTCTCAGTTTTGTTTGTACATTGTGATCGTAAATTGGATGTCTGAAAAGTCTCTTCCCAAAGGGGTTGGTCCTTAGTGCGGATATTCGTATTAAACAAACAGTAATATTTGTAAACTTATGTGAAAGCTGTTTAAAAAGTCATAGCTACTCATTTATAAACTGATCTCTAAAGCAACTCGCGCAAAATCAACATATACCAACTTTAATTAGTAGTTTGATTAGACACTTCGTCGCCGTCGTTACGTGGCATGCAGCGGATTTAATGTCTCTCATTATAAATGCTGTCTATCATTTAATTAAACCAGTCGTGAAGATTTTATCGCAATTCGGCCTCGATGGCGTAGTGGTTAGTGTAACCGACTGCCACGCCTGAGGTCGCGGGTTCGATTCCCGCACAAGTCAAACATTTGTGTGCATGAACATGGATGTTTGTCTTGGTCTGGGTGTTTCTATGTATAATATGTATGTATTTACAAAAAAAAAGTATATATGTATGTTTATCCATTGTCTAGTACCCATAGTACAAGCTCTGCTTAGTTTGGGCTAGATGGTGTTGTGTGTATGTGGTAGAATATTATTATTATTATTATTATTATTATAATTTACAAAAACAGCATACGTTTTTTATACAAATCTCACATCTGGCCTCTATCTCACCAAATGTTGACAATGTGCAGTCGTCACCAAAATAAAATGTTACGTAGCCAAAACGTCTAAATTAAATAATTAAATCTTTTATTTTATTGGTTTATTGCCGCAGTCTGACTCATATAGCAGAGGACACAGTAGACTCTAAATGCTGTTAATTTTATAATATTTGGCGATGGTTAACAAAATGACCAAATTAGTAATAATTTTATAGGTACCTATCTTATTTTTGTTCCACTGCAGGTCAAAGACTTAATAACGACGCTTAAATTTAGAACCGTTTATTTATTTAATTAACGTGAAATATAAAATATCATGTTACTGAAGATAAAGATATTTTATTTTGTAAAATATTCAAGATAGCAGCATTAGCTTAGTGGATCGATAAATAGGCATTCCAACACTAAAAGAATTTTTCAAATCGAACCAGTAGTTCCTGAGATTAAGCGCGTTCAAACAAACAAACTCTTCAGCTTTATAATATTAGTATAGATAATACATGTACATACATAATATATCAAGTCCTTATTCTGGAGATGGTTGTGTCTGACGGACTATTAATATTATAAAATCGTGGTTTAATTTAGCAACAGTATACGTAACTTTTAATTCACAAACGAAATATGTATAAAAGTTTATTCTTTGACTGACGTATACATTGAGTTGCAATAATTATGAGGTCTTAGTACCATGTAACGCAAAAAAGCTCTGCTATAGTATACCTATAGTAAATATAAATTTGTTCTGTTTGTTTCAGCCGGACGTATTGTGATCAAGCTAAGAAAAGACGTAGTGCCTAAAACAGCTGAAAACTTCAGAGTACTATGTACCGGAGAAAAGGGTGTCGGTGTCAATGGAAAACCGTTACATCTGAAAGGCACCAAGTTCCATAAAGGTAAATAGTATTGATCGATTACGAGCTTTTGACCGCGGCTTCGGTCGCTGAGGAACAGAACTTTTTCTTTTCATCTAGATACCCTATGTCCTTTTTTGTATCTTTGTCAACGTGTATCGAAATTTTATGATTATCGGTCGATTAAGGCGTGAAATCGTAACAAACTTACTTGACTCGCGTATGGCGTAGTGGTTTAAGTGGTGGCCTAGCCACTGCCACTGCGCCGAGTGTTGTGGGTTCGAATCCCACACGGGACAAAACTTTGTGTGATTCACAAATAATTGTTCCGAGTTTCGGTATTCTTTGTGTCCGTTGTTTGAATGTTTGTAAAGTCCCCCGCGAGACAGGTACCATTCCTAGTGCGGGAGCAGCCTTTAAAAAAAAGTGTATTATTAAAAATACAGAAGAAATCTTGAGTCTCCAGTCTCAAGATGCAAATCTATACTAATAGGTATAATAAAGCTGAAGAGTTTGTTTGTAAGGTTGAACGCGCTAATCTCAGGAACTACTGGTTCGAATTGAAAAATTCTATAAGCGTTGGATAGCCTATTTATTGAGTAAGGTTAGGTATATGCTATGTTATAACATCACACTACGACCCACGGGGTCGGCGCACTAATCATAAACGCGGGTGAAACCGCGGGCACAGCTAGTTATTTATAAATGTCTTGCGTACGCATGGACGATTTTTGTGGTGTTTATTTGTAACTGACTGTGCCCTGCGGTTTCACCTGTCTTAGCAGAGAGGTCAAGGATGTATCTTAGGAACTATTTAACAGATTGAGAAGATAATTGTCTCAGATTTTTATCTAGAGTAGCACTATACATTGTTGAAAGGTTGTTTTCTATTTGTTCTAGTACCATTTATGTTTCATTTTCAATATTTAGTTATTTTTATATCTTTAGCTTATTATACGTTTTGTTCCAGCCATCTCACAGTTTATGATCCAAGGCGGTGATATTGTACACGACGATGGAAGCGGCGGCGAAAGCATATACGGGCCTATATTCGAAGATGAAAATTTTAGATTAAAGGTAATTTTGCATTTTTATAGACTCATGTCGCACTGGCAGCAAATTCTGCTTTATGGTTGTCTAGGGAAGCACCCAAAAATACTAAAGTAGCGACGTGATACGAGATGATGACTTTAGAGGTAAAATCAGGCCGAACTATAGTTATCTCTTTTGCACATTGTTATTTTGTTCGGGCCTAGCGCGATAGCAATACATCCGTCAAAACCTTTCTTTAAATCTATACTAATATTATAAAGCTGAAGAGTTTGTTTGTTTGGTTGAACGCGCTAAACTCAGGAACTACTGGTTCGAACTAGCGACCCGCCTTGGCTTCGCACGGGTAGTACTAAACCTTAAAAAATTGTACACCTAAACCTTTCTCATGAATCACTCTGTCTATTGGTGAAAACGCACGAAAATCCGTTCAGTAGGTTTTGAGTTTATCCCGAACAGGCCGACAGAAGCGGCGGGGGACTTTGTTGTATAATACATAATTATGTAGTCATAGTGATTGTAACTTGTATTACGGGGACGACGTGGTCGCTTCTTTCTTGTGAAACTAGATGTTCCCGCGGTTTCACCCGCGTTTACCGTTACTGCTCCGCCCGCGTGGGTCGTAGCGTGTTGTTATATAGCCTTCCTCAATAAATAGGCTATCCAACACTAAAATAATTTTTCAATTCGAACAAGTAGTTCCTGAAATTAGCGCGTTCAAACAAACAATCTCTTCAGCTTTATAATATTAGTATAGATAAGACCTTTAGGCTTCATTCACACGTACCACAACCACAACAGGTCTTTGTTTAGCCCTTCATAAAAACTGTTTTGTTTGGGATACAGGTGTGGTTTTTATGTTGTTTTAAAGCTTAGTAGATACAGATTAATGTTAATTAATAAAAACTAGGGGCAATGGGAACGTTTTCTTGTGTTTTTTAACAATGTTTAAAAAAACATTGTACGAAACTCAGTTTTGGTCTAAAATGTTCCTTATTTTTATGCCACTCGTATTTTTTTGGATGTGAATAGTATACCGTCGTTATTGTCAAGTTGCAAGGTTTTCTTGGTACAAGGTCCATAACTACTAAAGAAAAAATATAAATAGGTAGATATAAATCCAAGAATATTATTTTTTATTATTTTTCCTAGCGATAAAATGATGTCTAGTTTCACTCATTTTTATATGTGCACTTTATGAAAACTCACACTGCATATATGTTATGTACTATGTAAAAATCTGGTGTGACGGTGTTAGTGGTCGCACTCCTCCGAAACGGCTCGACCGAATTTTTATATTTTTTTTAATGTAGATATGGTAGGTATGAGAATAGGTCGAAAAGTATATTTCATGCTGCTGGGTGATTCGAATGAATTTATATGGCAGAACAACGTTTGCCAGCTCAGCTAGTATTAGTATAGATTGCTTATAAGGCTTTAAAGATTCTGTTGATGTGATCAGCACGACCCGGGGGTGTTAAGCATGGCGAACAGCGGTCGGCCGCACACGAACGGCTCCCAGTTCTGCATAACGACAGTGCCGTGTCCTCACTTAGACGGGACCAACGTTGTCTTCGGCGAGGTCCTCGCCGGCCTCGGGATCGTCAAGGAGATACAGCGCTACGGCGACCCCGAAACCGGCCGCCCCACGGTGGTATGTTGGTAATCATCCGTTTTTATTATCATTTGATTTTTTTATTTGCCACTCCTCGCCTGTTGGTCGAAATTCGGACATATAGGGGCGTCCATTAATTACGTGAGGTGATTTTGACGATTTTTCGACCTTCTCTCCTCTCTTGGTGAGATGTCGTGGGATTTGGCTCGACACCCTCTTTCCTTCCTTAATCTCATGTGAGATTTTACAAAATGCGTATTTTTGGTGTAAATACGTTAATCTGAGCTTGATTGTATTGGATTTATTTAAAAAACATAATTTGCCAAATTATTTTTACTGAAGACTAGTTAAGACTAGTATTTAAGACTAAACGCCTCACGTAATGAATGCATGTCCCCTAATCATTATCGAAAATTTGAGTTCACATTTTCTACTCTTTTTCATTCGTTTATCAATAGCTTTCAAATATAACATATAAAAAATATGCTTTTATTTATGTAATTGTTCTAAAAAGAAAATATTTTTATGCACATAAATCCCATCGTTTGTTACGTTATAAAACTTTATTTATTATAAAAGCTTTTCGCGAGATATTTCTGCGTAAAAGTCAATCATCCTAAAGGAGAATGCTCTGGCTTGTATGTATTCCAGTATCGGTTTATATTGGTATAAACATTTTTTGAGTCGAGATGAAAGTTACCTCATTATATAGGGTATAAATACTTTAAAGAAAATAAATATGATTTAAAAAAAGCTCCGAGATTATAGAAAATGCCTTACTTTTAACTTTATCTTAGATGTTAAAAATCATCAGTTATGTGTAACAAAAGTCATATTTTTAATACCACTATAGGTAAATTTAAGGGACCCTCCACACTAGCGTTTTTCTAGCGTCGTGGTCTTGGCAGCGCCCGCGCAACGTCGACGTAGCGCTGGCGACGCGGCGCCGCGGCGTAGTATAATTCGTAGATAGCAATTCATAAAAAAAATTGTGGGTTAGATTTTCAGTGTTCATTACCATAAAAGTGACATATCTACTTGTATAAGGGTGTTATTGAAATGTTTAGCATAGTATTGGTATTTTTGTGAGCAGTAAAATATAATCTGTGAGCAGAAATAGCTAATTGATCAGCAACTCATGGCCAGCAAACTTTAAAGAGATCAAAATCAGTCGACGGAAAAATATGAGCCCTATTTTTGGGTGGGTTTAAAAAAAGGAACCTAACATAACCTAACACTTCCGAGACGGAATGCAGTGAATTGAGGCGTATAGATGCTCTTTATGCTGTGCAATATTTGATGATCATTATATTTAATCCCCTTGTATAATATCTTTGATGTGGATACAATAATGTCGCACTCTTAAAAAACAGCGATTTTACTCGAAATTTGGAACTTAGGTAATTTCAACTCTAATTGTGTGACTATAAATTCTAATACCTGTTACGTGTTAAGTAAATACAATAGAGTTTAAATTTGTTTAATCCAAAATGCTTTGATAAGTAAGAGTGAGATGTAATTAGGGTTGCCACCTGTATTTTGAACAAATAGAGCATAATTATCTATTTATTAAGAGTATAAAATGAAGTACTATATCTAAAAATAAAGTATTAGTGGTCCTGCTCTCTTCTAACAACATCTAACAAATATTTATTATCAAGGAACATCTTAGCCGCATCTTTACAATCTACGTCCATATTAAGATAGATAAATACTTAGTATATTTTTTATTACCAGAAGCTGTATTGCGATGCTTTTGTTTTTTTAAGTCGACATAGGCAAAATAAAGTATTTTAACATACTTTATTGTCCGCATAAAGCACGTTTACCCGAAATAACGTTTAATACATTATTATAAAGTACGGTTGGCAACCCTAGATCTAATTACTGTTTGTTTCCAGGAGTGCGTGATACAAGACTGCGGTGAGATTATAACGAGTGAGTGGGATGTGTGTTGTCGCGACGGCACCGCAGACCGCCTGCCCGAGTACCCTTCGGACTATCGGCACGATCGTATTACTGTAAGTTATTGTATATGTATTAACATAAAAAACAACGTGATAGAATCGGTATAATAATATCAGTCCTGTATTAAATTGTCCCACTGCTGGGCACGGGTCTCTTCTCAGTATGAGAAGGGTTAGGCCATGATCCACCACGCTGGCCCAGTGCGGCTTGACAGACTACACATATCTTCGAGAACATTATGGAGTACTCTCAGACATGCAGGTTTCCTCGAGATGTTTTCCTTCACCGTCAAAGCAAGCGATAATTAACTATTTAATACGTACATATCTTATCTTATCTTATCTTGTGTGTGGGGGCCAGTCAGTACAGACCGGCGACACTTCGACCCAGTGGGATCTTTTGTCTCAGCCCCAAGATTTATCCCTTAGCTATCTCCTTATGAATGTATTGCATAAGTCGCAGTGTCCAATTCAGAGGGAGAAGCCTGAAGTCTTCAGGGTTTGGATATGCCAATCCCATTAGACCCATCCTAAGTCCAGCCAATGCGTCGCATTCACACAGTAGGTGCGATATGACTATATGTACTACTATACGCACATACATAACTTGGAAAAGTCAGCGGGGCGCCACTCGAACTTGAGACCTCTTCGTGGCAGTCCAATGGTCTCCAACTAGGATATCGCTGCTAAATTCTGTATAGTTCAATTTCAATATATAAACATTTGCGTAAGATAATATTATTTACCACCCGCTTCTGAATGGTTATTGAGTAAATTGTTAAAAACGAACTCATGTCAAGATTTCATTTTTATATGGCAATTATTTAAAAAAATAAGTAGCGATAGCCTGATGAGAGACAATTATCGCTTGCTCCGTGCCTCGGAGAGCACGTTAAGCCGTCGGTCCCGGCTACCATGAACATCTATGGCAGTCGTTATTGGGAAGTCAGTGCTCTCTAATATCCTGACACTGGTCCAGCCTTCAGGTTGCGGAGGCCAGATGGCAGTCGCTCCGTGTAAAAACTGATATCCAGTCAAATCCGGATAGACTAGAAAGCCGTCCCTAAGTGACTTGGGAATAATAAAGGCTAGGGAGAAGAGCCTGGTGAGATACAGTTAAACTGCCACGCAGAATTCTCGAGTTCAATCCCATGGATTGGAGAACATCTCTGATTTTTCGAAGTTATGCGCGTATTAAATAGGGAATTATCGCTCACTCTAACGGTGAAAGATTATACTGTATAGACTAAGGTAAAAACGTACTTGTAGTCTTTATATTTTGCTGGTCCAATATTACAAGGTTCTACGTTACATTTTTGGAAAAATTTGTTATGAATGTTGCGTGCTTCTATATATTATGTCATTCCTTTTTGTTTAGACTAATATAGTAATAGATGGAAGCACTTAACCACCTCACAATATTAAATCGCAAATAGTTCTAAGTTACTTTTAAGTTATTTTTACTGATATGCAAATTTTAAACCTCATTTCCCTAAAAAAAAAACATAGAACCTTGTAATAGTGAACCAGCGATTTGTAGTCCTTTTATGTACATTAAGGATCTAAAATTGCCGATCCATTATTTTCGACATTGACACTCGAAACGGACCACACGACGTAAAAGCTCATAATGCATGTACTTTTGAATAGCGTTCATAACATATTCGACTGTAATTCGAATGAAATTTACACACCGCTAGTCAAAGTCCTTTGAGTTAAAACCACAGGGAATACTTTTTTTGCAGGGTTCGAAAAGCGTGGCTATACTACAAAATTTTATAACGAATATGGATTCCTTAAGTTCATTGTTAGAGTTCCCTCGTCATAGCAAGACGACAACTGCCGTTGTAAGAGTTATAACATGTGGAAGCAAAAATGGAAAGCAAGGAAGTAACAAGTGTCGTTTATATTTCAGATAGAACAATTAATGTTCTCTATAAGGGACGTGAAGAATACTGGCAACTGCCATTTCGGCGAGAGCCGGTACAAGGCAGCTGTTAGGAAGTACCACAAGTGCCTCAGATATCTGAACCACGTTTGCCGCTTCATAGAGAACATAAAAGACATCGATGTGAAGGAACAATGTAAGTATATTATATTAGTTTTTGCCCGCGGCTTCACTCGCGTTTATTTGTCAATTAATTTCTATCCTATGAGAACAGTACCTACCTTTTGCTGGCGGAAACCTATGTAATTTTTCGTACCCCTGACAACTTGGATGCGAAATTTCATGATGATCGGTCGAGAAGGCAAGGCGTGTATGTGTAACCAACAAACTCACATTCGCATTATATTGTCTTACTAGCTCTTACCTGCGACTTCGTCCGCGTAGATTTTAATAAAAAATGTTTGTCTCCGCGGAACCCTATTTTTTTTTCTAAAATGAAAGTAGCCTAAGTTACTCCTTATAACATCAGCTACCTGCCAGTGAAAGTCCCGTCAAAATCGGTTCAGCCGTTTCGGAGAGTAGCCGGAACAAACAGACAGACAGACAAAAATAGATGTTTTCGTATAGGTATCTTATATACTTTCATATGCATTAGATAAAAAGCTGTTATTTTGACATTACAAACAGACACTTCAATTTTATTTATTTGTATAGATGTTTACGCGAATGTTATACATTGAAAGAAACAAACTTTATACGGATTTTATCGCGTTGGTTATTTTTATAAACGTGACCATGGCTGCTGAATAGCAACCGAAACGTCGAGGAAAGTGTAAAATTAAATCTAAATAGTTGTATAATTCATGTAAATAGCTTAAATTGAAATAAACAGTAACTAGTTAAAAATTATGTAAGTAATAATAGTGTTTTATAAAAAAAATATATTTCAAAACTATTAATCTATCATTAATTACAGGTTCTTAACCTAATGTGATAGTATAGTAACATAACTAAAATCTAACATTTAAAACAGTAATATAATAAAATATCTTGAATCTATTAACAATAACTTAATATCCAGTATGTAGCCTTTGTGAGTTCGCTCATTGGAACATGAAAATATACGATACGATCTGATACTGTATTAAATAAACAACGCGATAAGATCCTTATAAAGTTTGTTTAATTGCATAGCACAAGTAAGAATCTCACTTGTGCTATGCAATTCTGTAAAACGTTCCAGTCAATAAACTCACTTGTGAATTCGCAATATAAAATTTAAAAAAATATAAAAAACAAAATTCAATCACATTCGCATTTATAATATTAGTTAGGATTACTAGCTGCAACTTGCAGTCACACCCGCAATCCTAACCATTTGACATTATATCTTCGCCATGGCTACAAGCCAGTCAGTCTGCTTGTGACCATGGCCAGTGCTTAAGCACTGTGTATGATTGCGTTAAAACTACGAGGGGTGATCAAAAAGTAATGATAAACGGGTATTTCTAATAAAGATAAAATTCCAAAAAAAATTGTTTTCGCTTCTTCGGTCCTTCACTACTTCCCAGCTAAAAAATTGTATAAATAGGACATCATTTGGAGGAGCTACATTCATTTGAATACCAGCAGTCGGAGCGACAACACGAAAATGGAGAAACACGAAGTGAGATGCGTCATCAAGTACCTCTGTTTGAAAAAAATGTCTACCAAAGAGATACACGCTGATTTGGTGGAGACACTGGGGGACTCTGCTCCTCCATATTCTACGGTGGCACGGTGGTGTAAAGAGTTTAAGCTGGGTAGAACATCCACAGAAGATGAACATCGCGAGGGACGCCCAACCTCGTCCCTCACTGAGGAAAACGTGAAAAAAGTCGAAGATATCGTATTAGCAGACCGAAGAGTAACCATCAGACATTTAGCTGAGGTCACAGGGATCTCATATGGCAGCATCCAAAGCATTTTGACCAGCAAAATGAATATGAAGAAGGTCTCCGCGCGTTGGGTACCGAGAATGTTAACGGACGAACAAAAGAAAAAGCGAGTTGACATTTCAAGAGCCAATCTTGCAAAGTTCCAGGCTGACCAAGAAAATTTTTTGTCTCGATTTGTGACCATGGACGAAACATGGATCCATCATTTTGATCCTGAGACCAAACAACAATCGATGACTTGGAAAAGGCCATCCTCACCGACGCCGAAGAAGTTCAAAGTCTCGAGCTCGGCGGGCAAGGTTATGGCGTCCGTTTTTTGGGATGCTGAGGGAATCATAATGGTTGATTACCTGGAAAAGGGAGCTACTATAACGGGCTCCTACTACGCTGATCAAATAAGACGACTGCGAGAAGCCATAAAGGAAAAAAGACGGGGCAAACTCCGAGCGAAAGTCCTGTTTCATCAGGACAACGCACCTGCACACAAAGCCGAAGTTGCGATGGCTGCCATTCGAGAAGCAGGCTTCGAACTGGTCGAACACCCACCCTATTCTCCAGATTTAGCCCCCAGCGACTTTTATTTGTTTCCTCGGCTCAAGGAACACCTCAGGGGCAAGAAATTTGAGGATGATAGCGAGGTTATGGCTGCTGTAGAGGCATTTTGGGAGAGCCAAGATAAAGATTTTTTTTTAAAGGGTATTTTTGGCTTAGAGAAACGTTGGACTAAATGTATCGACTTGTTAGGAGACTATGTAGAAAAATAAATTAAATTTAAACTAGAATCGTTGTTTTATTATACTCATTATCATTACTTTTTGATCGCCCCTCGTAGTTTTCACTTATATAGATATAAGACAATTATTCAATTATTATTTGAACAAATACAACTATGTGTTGCTTTGTATATCAAAGAAACGACATTTTTATTTTTATTTGTCCCTCTTAAAATTCAACAACAATTAATGAAATTATTTTTACAATATTACAGTGACATTGAAATGTCAACTACCTAGAATCAAAAAAACATAATGTTGTATTTGGAATCTTCGTTAACTGGCCATCTATAGAGTTAGATAAAACCTTTTCAAATATGAATAGTATGGGATCCTAGGCACTTCTAGGTATTCCTTTACATAGATCATGCAATTCGAATGTATAAAAGGGATAAAATATTTATAAGCGTTTTAACTTTGCTATATTAGATTATTCTAATTTATTTCTCGTGTTAAATAAACTGTTATAAGGTTTCTAAATAGCAGAACGATGTTTAGAAATAAGCCCGGTAGACCACAATAGGTTTCCTATTACCACAAAACTATTAGTCTTTTGAAATAATTAACCAGATTTCTTATCAAAATAACTAACTGTTTAATTACTTATATAATTGCACATGTACAGACCGGAAAAAACGCATACGGAAGTAACACTAGCGACCTCAAGTGCCAAAATAAAAAAATAAAAACTAATTCAAGAGGCACAGGCAAACTTATATACAGCAAAAGTACATAAATAAAATTTATTGTTAATAAAAGCATGTATGTACTCTGACTACCCCCTTCGGCGATAAAAAGGTAAAGATTCTATCTATTCACTCATTACGCGAATAAGTATCTTTAAACGGGTCTGGCTAGACATGTCTATACAATAAAGCCTTATTATCTTAGACAAAATAGTATAAATATCTGGGGCAACCTCGTAAATCAAGTAACTTATTCATAGATTTAATGGCTGCTATACAATGACACTAACGAATCAATTACTCTATTTTTAGTTTCACAGATTATATTGGACACTTATCTCCGGTTGTTAACGTCCCAAAATTTATCTACTAGAAGATTCTTAGTAATCGCTTGCTTAAATGTAGGTTAATATAATAATCCTAACTAATATTATAAAAGCGAAAATGGGTTTGTTTCTTTGTTTGTTACCTTTTCACGTCTAAACCACTGAACCGATCATCCTGAAATTTTGCATATACGTTGTCAAGTGTACAGAAACGGACCTAGGCTATCTTTCATCCCGAAAAAAATTACTGTTCCCGAGGAAAACAACAATAACGTTCTTTTGATAATAGATGGCGCCACATGTCTTTGATTGAATTATATTAAAACAAGCAGAGTACAACCCGAATTGATTGTCAAATTCTAAATTAACGCGAACGAAGCCGCAGGCAAAAGCTAGTAGTAATATAATATTCTACACATACACACGACACCATCTAGCCCAAACTAAGCAGAGCTTGTACTATGGGTACTAGACATTGGATAAACATACATATATTATAAACTATTTTTTTTGTAAAAAAAGGTACTGAATTTATTTTGATGTAAGTTGCTAGGTTAAGGTTTGAACTTAGGTGAAGACACCTGTAAGAAACACCAGGCTGTTAATGAGAATGTTTTAGAATTGTAGACGAAAATTGAAATTAAACGAGTTCGTGAAATTTAAATTAAACGAGTTCGTGAAATGGACGCCGAGTGATGGCTTCGAATCCCACATGGGTCAAAAATGTATGTGACCCACAAATGATTGTACCGAGTCTGAATGTCCTTTGTGTCCTTTGTTTGAATGTTTTTAAAGTTCCCGCGACACACGAAGTATACCTAGTGCGGAAGGATTTTAAAATGAAATAAAAATCCAGTAATTCAAATAGTCAAACCCAAGAAGAAGCAAACCACAGCTAGACTTCATGATACTTTGAGCTCATTCTGCGTAAATAGAAAAACCAATGATTAAATTATGTTCGGGTACTTTGAAATAACTGTACTGGAACATTGAGACAACTACCATCCTAGTCTCTCCTTGACGATGGCTGCTGAAAAGCAACCGAAACGTCGAGGCATGTGTAGACATAAATAGAAAAATAAAATTTTATAGGTTAATTCATTTTATTAGCTTATAGATAGTAGAGCCTCGCTGATTTCAGCCTGAATGGAATGGCAGAAAATCGACGTGAAATAGCAGTATTACTACTGTTGTATTTCGTTCGGCGAGTGAGAGTGTCGGAGGCCCAATCATCCTCTTTCCCCCTTCCCGCTCCTTCTCCTTCCCACCTCCTTTCCTAAAGGCTCGGCAACGCGCAATTGATGCCTCTTGTGTTGCAGGCGTCTATAGGCTACGGTGACCACTTACCATCAGGTGGGCCGTATGCTTGTTTGCCACCTTAGTGATATAAAAAAAAAGCTTAAAAATTTGTAAAGTTTAATAGTAGCATTGTAATAGTTTCTAAATTATGTAATAAAGTGTTAAATAAACAACGCGATATTCGCGTAAACTGAAGAGGATATTATGAAATGAAATCTATACTAATATTATAAAGCTGAAGTGTTTGTTTGTTTGGTTGAACGCGCTAATTTCAGAAACGACTGGTTCGGATTGAAAATTTATTTTAGTGTTGGATAGACCGTTTATCGAGGAAGGCTATAAGCTATATAACATCACGCTACGACCAATAGGAGTGGAGCATCAATAAAAATGTTACAAAAACGCGGGTCGGCTAGTGAAATATATTCTTGGTCCATGCGGTCAGCAGTACACGGTTGTACTCTAACAATACCAGACTCCCCTCCCCGTCTGCCTTTATACCCCCTCAACGCCTACGTTTACCATATTAAGTTTTATAAACATGTCCATTTTGTTTGCAGTTCAAGAAATCAGAACTACATACACATTGCAATGTAACCTGAACTTAGCGGCGTGCTATATGAAGTTAGAAGACTATAGATCAACTGTAAATTATTGTACCGAAGTAAGTCACTTTACATTTATTATAAAAAAAATAGAGTATTTCGTTCACTTTCTGTACAGTTGGGTAGAAACAATTATAATATAATAATAATATTTATATATTGACAGAAAAAATAAAATACATCCTTACACTACATCATACATATTACATCAACAGTGTTAAAGCATACCTGACTTAAATAATTTAAGCTTAAATTAAAATGAATTCTTAAACTATGTTAATTTATAGTATATACAAAATAAATGAAGTTCAAAAGGTTATGTTTAAGCCTGCCTGAACTAGGATAAACCTGTGTTTCATGACATCACTTGACAATTTTATTTTACACTACCGCACAATTAAAACAAATATTTACAGTCTAAAGTACATTTACGATTAAAGGTGATGATTGTATGTTTGGCGATAGGCAGTCGCCTCATTGATGCCGCTAAATATTATGGGTTCGATATATTGAGTCGTAGTAGGCGTTACTTAGCGGCAATCCATTGTAATAAAATTATTGGGAAAACAGGAGCCCGCCACGCACCCTCGGATTGCCCACCCCAACTACTGCAATAGAAAAACGTTGACAATACCGAACTCCTCTCTATAGGGACAGCCACGACGTGGGACCCTGGCGTACTCCGACTGGCAGTATTCTGCTACGAGCACAAAATATGGGTAATCCGCACCCTCGGATTTCCCATATTTTGGCGTGTTCCTCTCTGCCCAATAATTTTATTATGGGTTCGAATCCCATATTACTAATTGTATAATCCATAAATGTTTGTTCTGATCTGGGTGTAATTTGTGTCCGTTGATTGCATTTTGGCAATGTCACTTTATTAAAAGAAAGTGTCACTTAATCGAGATAGATATATAACTATGTGAAAGGAGCCTTTGAAAGGAAAACATAAATTTAACATGTAGCCACATGACAACGGTCACCTCAATATCTTAGACGTACTTACGACCTCAGTTGTGTAACTCAATTGTTCAACAACACTTATTTAATACTAGCTTTTGCCCGCGGCTTCGGGCCAATCAATCAATTCGGGTTGTACTCTGCTTGTAATAATATAATTCAATCATGATTCGAAAGAAACGTGGCGCCATCTATTATAATAAGAACGTTTTTGTTGTTTTCCTCGGAACAGTAATGTTTTTCGGGATGAATGTTAGCCTATGACCGTTTCTGTACACCTGACAACGTATATACAATATTTCAGGATGATCGGTTCAGTGGTTTAGGCGTGAAAAGGTAACAAACAAACAAAGAAACTCATTTTCGTTTTTATAATATTAGTTAGGATTTTACTTAGTCATATATTACTGTTTACATGTGTGTATATGTGTATGCTCACACATACTTAATATTATATTATAAATACTCTCATCATTATCAAATAAATAAGTATTCTGAACACGCAATCGTAGTTTTCACTACAAACATACTAAATATTGTATAGGTCAGTCAGCGACATAATAGTTATAGTGTGTTTAAAAAAGCCCTTTAAAAAAAAACGGTTTGAAATTATGAGGTCTATTTCTTCTTTCTTTTTAATACTTATTTTACCATTGCTTACTTTCGCTCACTAATGTTTCAATACCATTATGAATGCTGTGTACAGTTTTAATCGGACTTCTGGTTGGAAACGATTAAATGTTTAATTGTATAATGTGTAATACTTAATCTGTAGTCGAAGGTCATGCCCGAGAAATGCTGAATCATACACAATAATGGTAAATCGTCATCTTTTACCGCAGTAACAGTTTAAGGTTAGTTATTTTAGACACCATTCATTACTATAGGACAATAATTAGTATTTTTTATAGTTCGAAAAACTCTTATACAACAGCTTTGTCCGTCCGTCCGTCCGTCTGTCGTCGTATAGTCGATATACCCCGAAATTACTATGACCTTTGACCTCTGACCTCAAAGATTTACGGTAATTCATTGTCGTGTCTCACTTGTTTAGAGTTTTTATTTATTAACATACTATATGTAATATAAATTATACACTAAATGAGCTAAAATGTTTACACGTATATAAAAATAAAATAATAATTATAAAAATTATAATACCTGGTTTACGTGTTGTAGAATTCGTCACGTAGTCAAGTAACGAATCTAGCAGTAGCATTGCGCCGTTGAATTGCAATAATATTATAAATATAGTAAAATTTACGAATTAAAACAAATTATCAATTATATTTCCATTCATAAAATACCGTTACAAATTTATTTTATTCTCTATGTCGCTGACCGTATTGGTAGTAGTATCTATTGGTATCACCATCACTACATATTATAAAACAAAGTCTCACGCAGCGTCTGTTTATCTGTATGTCTGTCTGTTCGGTATCAACTCGAAACCTACTGAACGGATTTTCATGCGGTTTTCACCAATAAACACAAGTGATTGATGGGCAAGGTTTAGAAATTAGATGTGTAATTTGTTGAGGTTTTGTACTACCCGTCTGAAACCGGGGTGGGTAGTTAGTTTAACATATTTAGCTAAATTAAATCTTAATTTTCAGGTATTAGAATTAGACCCAAGAAACGAGAAAGCTTTATACAGGCGCGGTCAAGCGAATTACGCCCTTAAGAACTACGACGATGCTCTTATGGATCTCAAACAAGCTGACAAGGTGTCCCCCAACAACCGGGCGGTCCACAAACTATTAGACGAAGTTAGAATAACAAATAAAAGTTACAACGACATCCAAAAACAACGGCTGTCAAAATTTTTTCGTGACCAAAAGGAGGCCGAGGCGTTCTTCGAGATCGCAGATAACTGAATTAAGACTGACTGTAGTTATACGTAGAATTATGTAGACAATGCGCTGTGTGCGCTCGCGTTTTTAGGTGGAGACCGGTGTTGGCCTAGTATGTCAGAGCTGCTGCCGCGTGAGTATTGCCTCCTACCATATATACCTACAGGAATGCGATCTTACGCGACAGTTACCTATTGAGAGACTGTAAGGTTTTAATACGAAGGGTATAAGAGATTAAATATATGTTCGACGATCAGCAAAGCAACGATAGCCTTGTCGGAGAAGAGTTTGAAGACACGCTCCTCTGGCGGCTCGAAGTTATGTGCATATTAAATAGTTTTATTAATTGAAACCAGTATGTCTGAGAGTTCTGCATAATGTTTTTGAAGATATGTGAACTCTGCCAGCTTGCACTGGTGCTGCGCGGTGAACTATGGCCTAACCCTTCTCACACTGAGAAGAGTCCCGTGCCCAGCAGTGGGTCAGTTTTTATACAGGGCTGATATTATTATTCGAAAATTTTACAGTTCGTTTGATCGCGTTTTGTGTTTACCTGTATGGCTGATCCCGAGAATCCTTTTATAATGCCCGGGTGTTCATGAGTTAGTCTGTCAGGACTATCTAAGAGGTAGAGAGTCTGATATTGTCTGATAGATGGCAACACGCTCATTTCTTATCACATATAAAAAGCTGCCTAGATGTATACAATTAACATAATATTTATTATTTTTATATCACACCATGCTATGATGTATTTGTATTGGTTTCTCACTAAAGAAATATTCTTTCAATGAAAATTCAATATGTAACGCTTATATAGGCGTGATACTATTTGTATGTATGTAAAACGCGTATTTTGAAGTGAAAACTTCTTTAGGCGCGTTGAGCACTTCTTGGGTGAATACAAATCATGGAACTCGCGTCATCATCACCGAACGCTTTCCATTTTTGAATTATTTTTGGTTTATAAAGAAGTGTTTATGGTCAAGGATTAAAGTTTTCACTTCTATCGGCAGTCCCCAGAGACTGCCTCGAGTTTTAATAAGCTTTAAGATATATATTTGTAAGTAGGTATAAAAATCCTTGCCTAATAACCTTCACACGATTGTCGACTTTGAGAGCAATTTGAGTTGTAATCATAATGTTAAAATGTATTACGTAGTAGTCACATCGCAATAAGTTGTTATTGGCACGAGTAGAGTCATGCTCTCTATAAGGCATTGGACTTACGATCGAATGGTCGCGGGTTCGCACCCCACCCATTGCACTACCGACGTGAACTCACTCCCAACACAAGCATTCTAGCTTACCTGGAGGAGTTAACAAGAATACTAGTAATTTGAAACCCAACTTGCTAGTAACCTTTTTTACAGAAAAGGGCTATTCGAGCAATTTACAACATGAAAACAAGGGATACATTATGGAATAAATTTAAGGAGATAAATATATTAACAGTAGCCAGCCAATACATATATGAAAATTTAATTTATGTATATAAGAACACTGATTTATTTTATAAGAAAAGCGATATACATAATATAAATACAAGAAACAAAAACAGACTTCTAGTAGCCTCTCGGCTTCAAAAAATTAATGTGTGCGCTTTTACAATAAACTTCCAAGTGACATTCAAAATCTAAGTTTTAATAAATTTAAAACATTTGTAAAACGTAAATTATATTCGAAAGGTTATTACTCAGTCACTGAATATATAGAAGATAAAAATGCTTGGGATTGAGTTGCTTCCACTCACAGGTTATTTCTATTCACAATATAACATATATTATATCATATAAGGAAAATAATATACCATTGAATTGTATTGATGTAAACATTTGGCGATTGAAAAAAAGTGGCTATGAGTTTCTTGCCTGCTTCTTCTCATGAAAGCTCTACTCCTCGAACAGGCTTTTTTTCAATGCAAAATTTTTATTTCCTTCTATTTATTTATATATTTTTTTTATTAATATAATAGTGAATTGACGTCCAAGAAATATTTGCATTTTTCTGGAAATAAAGATTTTTGACCTTGTCTTTGACTTTAAAAAATAAAACATAAAACAATAAACAGTCGCAAATGTTAAAGAATGTTGTCATGTTGCATTATGTTTCTCCATAAAAAGTTACTACGGTGTGGATATACCATTACTAGTTGTTCTAGTAATCACCTGACTAAGACCAAGTGAGTTAGGGAGCATGTCTTTGTACTCGTGTTATTAACAATTTAGTGCAGTAGTCTCCTAGTACGAAGTACTTAGTAACTCAATAGCTGTAGTACAATTTCTTCTAGCCTATTATTTTAAGCAATGATAATGTAATAGCCACACCGGTCGCGGTTTCTCAGTGAGATTTGTTACAATATTAACAGGGATGGTTTAGTAACTTGCCATGTAAAGCATTCGGCACATTTACTCTTAATGCCAGTGTATTAGTTTTAATTTAATTGAATAATATCTATACTTCTTATATACATTGCTGTCTAATGATGTGCGATTGTAGCGTAAACGAATGTTTTCATTGAAAGCATTCGAAATAAAAACATTTTGATCTAAAGTTGTATTTTTTTTTCAAATATATTTGTACTCGCTTTTACAATTGCGTTGGATATATTTTTTTTTCAGGGAATCGAATCGAAATCTGCCACGCAGAGGTCTCGAGTTCGATCCCGAGGCGGGCATTTTTGACTTTTCGAAAGTTAAACAACCTGCAAAAACATCGTGAAGAAACCTGCATGTGTTAGAGTAGGTACCCAATAATGTTCTCGAAGATATGTGAAGTCTGCCAACCCGAACTGGGCCAACGTGGTGGACCATGGCCTAACCCTTCTCACACTGAGAAGAGGCCCATGCCCAGCAGTGGGCCAGTTTAATACAGGGCTGATATAATTATATCACAAGGTTAAATGAAAAATACTAATATCCCTTTTACCCATGTCTTCTTTACGTCATATTTAACAACTTTTATTCTAATACTTTTCATAAACCTCAATACCTTTTCCAAAAAACTTATTAAGTATATCAAGTTTAAAATTGCAGACGATCAGTCTCCCATATAACACCTACCCTACGCCGTGTATTGTTCCTTTATGCACCTGCTTTCTTTTGCTATCACGATTCTTTATATGATTAGAGCAACCATTTTCAATATTTGTATTATCTATGAATATATCAAATAATTAACTATGATTAATGGTAGAACAAAATATGTTTAGTAAGATATAAGTCGTTGGTAAAAGGTTATTAGTTAAACATGGGTATCGCTCTGCGCATTATTGCATTAGAATTTTCAATTAATGGCATGTATAATAGTATTCGTATGTTATGAAATTGAATGAAGCTAGGGAAGTGTTTCAGGATCGTAGCAAATGGAAATCCGTAGTCTCTGCCTATCCCTCTGGGAAACAGGCGTGAATCTATAATCTATATCTATAATAGTTTTCGAATGTTTAATTGCGAAGACAGGCTCCCATCACGCACTCTTGGATGTTCACTTGTAACTGTTGCCATAGAAAAGGCTGTTCCAGCAACACGGCTATCCGTTATCAGAGGAAGTCGGTATTGTCCACCTTTTTTTATTGCAAAAGTTAGAGTGGGCAATCTGAGGGTGCTTACAATAATTTGTATGGCTTATCTTGGCACAGCCATCATCGCAAACTGGATATCTGTTTACGTAGTGAATTAGTCGATAATTAGTCGAATTTGGTCGCAAAGTAGGAGAGTTGGTCGGTCCGCCGTTTAAAAGATACAAGGGGGTATTGGTGGCTGTGTCAAAGTGAGCGCTCATCTTGGTACAGACACTTTGTATTTCCAAAACTATAGCACAGAACGAAGATTTAACTATACCAATAATTAGTCGACATTAATCACAAAATATCAGCATTGTAGGAGCCCCCGTTTAAAAGATATAAGGGGGTATTGGTGGCTGTGCCAAGATGAGCGCTCATCTTGGCAGAGCCACCTCAATATCTCGGGAACCACTATACCTAGCGAAAATCTGATTGCACCAATAATTAGTCGTTAATTGGTCGATATTAGTCACAAACTGTCAGAATTAGTCGGTGCTTCTGAAAAGAGAAAATTAAGCTTTTTTTTTTCGACGCGACGTACAATCGCGTACAAATTGCCTCATTGAAAGAACGATAGAATGAAGGTGATGAATCTGTTTGTTTAAATGACAAGTATTTGTAGTCAAGCTATGAATAATTTTGTTTGATAGTTAAGAATATCAAATAAAATAACGTGCACAAATAAAATTATCATTTAAGCCGATTATTAATAATCAATAATTGTTTTGTCCTGTAGGACTTAATAAAGAACAAACAAAACCTTGGCGCTATAACATTGCTTTTCAATTTTCGAATTATATTATTGTAAGTTTTATTGAATAGGGCCCTGGTCGTTATAAAAAAATGATGTACGTTGAACTTGACATACATAGTTCGATAGTTTAATTAATTATGAATTATACAAAACTTCGTTTGAATACCCGCTTGTACTATAAGATTAACGGAATGAGTGAAACAATTATAGTGGTGCTAAACACCTAAGTGCACTGCAGCCCTCATATTAGCTGCATTAATAGGTAATTATTATAATTAGGTAACTTTTTTCATTGTTACTTACAATTAAGATCATTTTATTAGCAATTTGCCATTCAGCCATAATATTTTTCGTTTGTTTACAATATTTTCAGCAATGTGACGCTCAATGAACGAAATAAATCGCTATTCAAAGCAAGTCCATTATCATTTTCAATAATTTTATAAGCAATAACAACATAAAAACTTTCTTTTGCCCTTAACATCCATCTATTAGAGAAGAGACACGCTGCAAAAGCGCGCTTTTAGCGTTTTTAACATACGTAACTGAATCTTTTTAGAAAAGGACACTAGTTTTTAGTGTACTTAGATTTGGTACTTCGATACTGTAAGGTCATGTGAAGGACAGTATAACAAAAAAATTACTTTAAAATAAAGACGCCGTTAATTATTTCGTCTTCTTATTATTTACCATAAAATCAGACGAAATCAAGTTATGAAATCGTCGCAAGCACAACTCGACTAAACAGTTTGATCGATTTGACATTTGTATGTAATGTATGTATGCGTGTGCACTAGTCCTTCCTTAATCTTTGGTCCAGCAGTGTCAAAATGGTTGTGTATCTTTGTATAACCTCTATTTTGCGTTGTAGTATTCCAAATGTCATTTATTTGTTGGCATTAATGTGTTGGCTCGTAGCTAAGATATTCAAATCTGTCTTGAAGGTTTACATGTAACTCAGATTCAGAGAGCTGAGTTGATCATAAAAAGTTGTGTGTGTGTAAAGTTAGTCTTAAAAGAACCAGTAATGGCGTCAAAACGTTTTATTAACTCAGTTATTTGAAATGTTATTTGTGTAGTACATCTTATTTCTACTAATGATGAAATATTTGTACATCATTTAGTTGCTGACTGTAACATGATACATATGAGGTTTAAATAATTCTGTGGTAATTATTGGTGACCTAATACTAACGTAAAACGCTGAGCCGTTTTGCTTTGCCAAAAGTCTCAGGGCAAGCTGGACAAAACTTTGAAAGTATTGCAAAAGTACAATTGCATACAATAGTACTAGTGATGTGCCGGATAATTAAAAATGTAGATCCGCGGATACGGATACGGATCATTGGCGTCAAGAGCCGCGGATACGGATCTTACCTTTCTTACTCAATCGTTGTCGGTGCTAGAGATGAGCGAAATGTATCACTGAAATGAAAAGATATATATATATATATATATATATATATATATATATATATATATATATATATATATATATATATATATATATATATATATATCTTTTCGGCTCAGTGATATATATCACTCTTTTATATCAGTAGCTCACTAGTGATTTAATGATTCGTTGACGTCTGAGTGAGCTAAACGAGTTAGCTGCCCTCGCTTTCTCTCCTAAAGCTTAGCCAATAAATTAAGATCTAATTACGTTATAGAGAGCATCATCATCATCATCATGCTATATTAGAGATATGACACACAAAATTATACCTACTGTTATGACATGAGATTTTTTATTTCCCATAGGTGGTAAATATAAACATTATTTAACAATATAAATGTAGCTATTGATTTCCCTTCATATTTGTCAGGCTTAGGACTGTCAACCATAATTTTTGTTGAAATAACAATTATGTTCTTAAAGATTGCTTGTAGATCTTAGTAGAAATTATGTAATAATCTTATTGCACTTATGAAGTGGTAAAAGGATTATGGTTGGCGTATTTAAAAATCGGCAGCTATTTACATTAATTAAAATACACACTTCGTGTACAAATTATATTAATATGATAAATGTCATTTTTTTAAGTCAGCGGATGTAATCTGTGTGTACAGATGATCACATAAATATTTAGCAAAGATGTGTATTATTACTAATAAATAATAATTGTGATAATTTTTTGGCCTGCAGTCTAGTTCTACGTTCACTTAAAGTGTACCCTGCTTTTGAAAATATGCGTTCGCAAGAAACACTGGTTGCAACTAAATGCAAACGTGTCATAATGAAGTCATAGAGCATAGGGTAAATATACCGACGTTCATACCACCAGATGAGTTCCTGCATATATTTATCTAATTCTAATATTGCAGCAGCTACTGGGTTGGTAGGGGTTAAAAGGGAAACCTCTGCATCAAAATTTTCCCAGATTGACCCAGGCTTTTGAGAAGTCGATGGAAGACTTTCGTGTGATTCCAGAACTGATGTAACAGGGGGGGGTTATTCGGGCCATTCTCGATACTTTTTGCTTAAGATCGTTAGCTGCTTTTTCAAAACGCTGGGAATCCGCAATTCCCTTTTGTTTGAATCTAGGATCCAGTATAGTGGTTTCACTACATAAAAAAATTAATTCAATTGAGCCAAATCGCTTATTCAGCTGCTTGTCTAGCGTATTTACTAATAGTTTTATCTCATCCAAATGATCGGCGCGTCTTAGGTGACTCTTAGTGTGCCGAAATATGCTGTTGCACAGTGGTATAACTTTGGACAGAGTTACATTTTTTTCAGCGCTGATTTCTACTGTGACATTATAAAAAGTTCCAGAATTGGAATTGCTTGATCTATGATTGATCAATCACGGTCGGTCAGTGAGAGGTCATTTTTCATTAAAGCTATAGTAGCGATAACGGCGTCTTTGGAGGCATTTAGTCGTGATAGTATTTCATACGTGGAAATCCAACGCGTTAAAACGTCTTGCTTCAATTTTAAAGGATTTAACCCCAGCTGTTTCTGCATGTCGCTAAATTTCGCAAGGGCATGGGGGCTTCTTTTAAAAAATTCCACTATTGCCTTTACTTTGTTGGTTGTCGTAGCAATATTCACCAGACATGTTTTCACACATAGATTAATTGTATGCGCGAAACATGGGATTTGTCGCCAACCTCCTTGTCTGATCGCCGCTGTAATATTAGCCGCATTGTCACTCGCTATTGCAGTGACCTTTGATTCAAGATGCTACTCTAAAATAATATTTTTTAAAAATTCACTCAAGTTTGTGCTAGTGTGGCGTTCGTCATATTGTATACAACCCATCAAAACTGACTCCAACTCTATTTTAATATTATTATTGGTAATAAAATGTGCTGTAACTGCAATAAAACTTTCATAGTTCATGGAAGTCAATCCGTCAGTCGTCAAACAAACGGCGCGAGCAAATTCAAGTTTCTCCTTAGGGCTTATTCCACTTTTCCCCGTTGGATGATCCCCATTGATGGGGATTAGTGAACTTTTTGTTCACTATTCCCCGTTGACCCAAAATTTTTATTTAATGGGGATAAATGAACTAAAAAGTTCAATAATCCCCATTAGGTAGGTACGTTAAAAAAATAAAATATATGAATCATGTTACACTTATTAATTAAAAATATAACTTTCTTATACCTAATAAAATCACAGATTGTACAATTATTAATTTAAAATTAAAAATATAACTTTCTTATACCTAATAAAATCACAGATTGTACAATTATTAATTTAAAATTAAAAATATAACTTTCTTATACCTAATAAAATCACAGATTGTACAATTATTAATTTAAAATTAAAAAATATAACTTTCTTATACCTAGTAAAGTCACAGATTGTACAATTATTAATTTAAAATAAAAAATATAACTTTCTTATACCTAATAAAGTCACAGATTGTTACAATCATTAATTTAAAATTGTAGCATGAAAATATTTATTTCTTATACCTTGTAAAATCAAAGATTACAATCACTTAAGTTTTTCTAAACAGTGCCCAATCGTAATTTCACCATTAATGAGTTCCATTTGGACCTCCTGTATATAATTATCGCGATTGATGCTTTTTTTTGTTTTTTCCGCTGTACCTTTATTTTCAGAAACCCCCAATGCAAGAACTTCGTAATACGATGCATCTTCAGCCAACGCTGTGAGGAGCTTCATAATGTTGGGTTTCTTTATTATCACACGCTTTTTTATTTTATTATTCCATGCTTCGACTAAATTCGTAGTGCGATGAGTCTGTCCAAATACACACCACGTTTTAATAAAATCATCTTGTAGCCATTGTCTGAGCATGTAATTTCTAAAGTCCTTGCTATTATCGTCATTAGGGCTTTGAGAGGCAACATAAAACCAACCCGCAATGATTTTATCTGATGGTAACAAAGCCAAAGCAGTGCTAAGTGCAACTTGTCTTCTGGTTAATTTATCTTTTGTTAGTTCGAGTTGTTTTCCTTTCTTCCATATTGCCTGGGTGAAATAGAAATAACAGCCGCTAATAGATATATTTACAAAAACATTTCGCATTGCGTTCATCGGAGCCACTTCATAGTCACATTTAAATATTTCTGGATTCCAATCAGGTAATGCAGATTTTAGCATACTAAATAAAATTTCATATGTTTGTTGATTTTTATAGCTCATGAGGGCATAAACAAGTGGCACAATGTTTATGTGTTTTTCTGTACTGCCCAAATCCCCATGAATGGTGTAGAGTTGGTAAAAGGGAGATGGACAGATCCAAAACGTTCCATCACCCAAGAACATCTTCAAATTTTTCATTTGATGTCGGGCAAATTCAGAGCAAAAAGCTATTACACGGATACCACTGTCATTGTAGTCTGCTAAAATAAATTCCTGATGAGCTGGAGGTACTTTAACTTCTTCAACATTTTTGAACTCAATTTTACTTACTTCAAATGCTGCATTTCTGTGTTTATATAATGTTGATTTGATAGACTTCAGGGCAGGGAATTCTTTTATTTTGTCAATTCCGGTATCTTTTAGTGAGCTCACAGCCGCGTTGTAAGCAGTGGGAATGGCAGGTGCTACTGGATCCGCAAGTGTAGTTTTTAGTTTGAATAACCTCAAGGTAACTTCATTCCGCGCAAAATCAGGTTCACAAACATTGTGTCGTTTCTCAGCTACAACTTGATTGTCCTGTAAAATTAAGTAATAATAATTAATTACTTTACATTATTTTTTAAGTAAACAATATTGCACCTACATAGAATACAAAATTAAATAGGCTATTTAACAACCTTTAAAACTTATATATCAAAATATAATATATCAAAATATAATAAGTAACTTACCATGACAGTGATGGATCCGGCACATTTACTTTGTTTTCTTGTGGTACACTCCCACAAAACTCCACCGTTTTTATATTTGCATTTTTTACTGTATTGATGTCCGGCCCGGAGAAGTATGGTAGCTTTACCTTTTTTAACGTACTCTAAACAAACGTCAGTTGAACTACCAGCCATTTCCTTTATTTATTCCTATATTAAACTAATAACTGCGAACTGATAAGAACTGCACGCTTGAACTACACTACACACTACTAACCCTTAACGACTACGAAACAAAAACAAAAGATGGGTCGACCAATCACATACGAGCTAACTCGCACCCCGCTCCGCCACCGCCTTGCGCGCGCGCGCCTCTAGAAAATGAGCATCTTTTACAGTATTGTGTATCTTATTAGATAGATATAAGGTCGTTATTCCCAAACATCGTTAGAACAATTTCGTTGGTGCAACATCTGTTTTTCGTTCTAATAAAATCGTAAAGTAGGTATGTAGGTAATTTAAAATTTTGTTCTTACCTTATAAAAATAAAAGTACATGACTCATATATTTTATTTTTATATTGTTTTTATTTAACGTACCTAATTAGAAAAACTTAAGTGATTGTAATCTTTGATTTTACAAGGTATAAGAAAGAAATATTTTCATGCTACAATTTTAAATTAATGATTGTAACAATCTGTGACTTTATTAGGTATAAGAAAGTTATATTTTTTATTTTAAATTAATAATTGTACAATCTGTGACTTTACTAGGTATAAGAAAGTTATATTTTTTTATTTTAAATTAATAATTGTACAATCTGTGATTTTATTAACTTGTGCTGGAATACCGGCCGTGTACCAAGTGATTGGTGCAAGGCCGTCATAGTACCTTTATACAAGGGAAAAGGCTCACAGCAAGAGTGCAAAAGCTATAGAGGCATTAGCTTGCTCAGCGTCGTCGGTAAATTGTATGCAAAAGTGTTAATTGAAAGGATTGTGAAAGTAACCGACAAGAAAATATGGGATGCACAAACGGGATTTCGAAAGGGTATGGGATGTACGGATCAGGTCTTTTCCTTACGGAGCATAGCCGAAAAAGTTTTGGCCAAAGGTCAAAAGGTCTATTGCGCATTCGTGGATCTGGAAAAGGCTTATGATAAAGTGGTGAGGAATGAACTTTGGTCGGCATTGTCCATGTATGGAGTGAATAGCAACCTCACGCGAGCTCTGAAATCTCTTTATGATGATTCCAGAGCTTGTGTTAGGATAAATGGAACCTACACAGAGTGGTTTAGCATCGATAAAGGTGTTAGACAAGGATGTGTAGCGTCACCTTGGCTGTTTAACCTATACATGGACTATTGTTTGAAAGATTTAAAAGATTGTGAATGGGGATTAAGAATGAATGAGTTACTTGTCAAATGTCTTCTTTATGCCGATGACCAAGTAATACTTGCGTCATCGGCGGAAGAGTTGCAGGCGATGGTAACTATTATGCATGGTGCTTTTGAGAGTAAAGGAATGAAAATAAATGTAAGCAAGACGAAAGTAATGGTATTTGAAAAGGAAGAGTGCGTGACGATGTGTAATATTATGATTGATGGAGAAAAAGTGGAGCAAGTGAAAGAGTTTGTATATTTGGGTACTTTGTTTACAAGGGATGGTAAACATGACGGAGATATTGAAAGGAGAACGATTGCTGGCAACAAAGTGAATGGAGCCCTACGCGCTTTTATGAACAGTCGAAATGTATCCGAAAAGGCACGTTTGGCTGTTCATAGAGGACTATTAGTGCCCACACTTATGTATGGAAGTGAAAGTTGGGTATGGCAAAAGAAGCATGAGAGCAGAATAAATGCTGTAGAAATGAGAGCGTTGAGAAGCATATGTGGTGTGACTCTGAAAGATAGAATAAGAAATAGTGTGATTAGAGAGAGATGCGGCATGAAAGTTGATATAGTTACAAGAATAGAAAAGGGTATGTTAAGCTGGTTTGGACATGTAGAAAGAATGGACGAGGAAAGACTGACTAAGAAAGTTTATAAGGCTAGTGTGAATGGAACAGTCGCAAGAGGAAAACCTAGGCGAACGTTTCTCGACCAGATCGGAGGCGTCCTGGACAAAGGCCAGGTTAAGAGCTCCTTGAACCGACGGGCGTGTATGAGGAATGTGATGAAAGTGAATGAAGCCAGAGAAGTGTGTCAGGATCGTAGCAAATGGAAATCCGTAGTCTCTGCCTACCCCTCTGGGAAACAGGCGTGAATCTATGTATGTATATGTACTATGTGATTTTATTAGGTATAAGAAAGTTATATTTTTAATTTTAAATTAATAATTGTACAATCTGTGATTTTATTAGGTATAAGAAAGTTATATTTTTAATTAATAAGTGTAACATGATTCATATATTTTATTTTTTTAACGTACCTACCTAATGGGGATTATTGAACTTTTTAGTTCATTTATCCCCATTAAATAAAAATTTTGGGTCAACGGGGAATAGTGAACAAAAAGTTCACTAATCCCCATCAATGGGGATCATCCAACGGGGAAAAGTGGAATAAGCCTGTGTTTTCATTAAACCATACTCGGCATACACGTGCTTTATGAATTGGACAGTTATCGTGAACGAAGTTTATTGGCGTCTCTTCTGGCAACATGACTTGTGTCGTCGGCAACAAAACATCGTTCAATATATCTATATAGCCCGCGCTATTTAATCGACCTCCTATCTCGATTAGTTCTCCAGGGCCACCAGAGCACATCCAACCCCAAAACCCAACAGATATTCTGCCACTTGCACGGTTATCGATTATATTACGTTCTGCATATCGGGTATTATTTATGCGCCAGAGCGACATAGGTACGACCATTTTCGGTAGAATAAAATGTTTTTTCATCCGAAAATATGACATTTGTAAAATCATAATTCAAAAATCTTTGCGCAAATTCGAGTCTTTGCAATTTGTGTCTTGCTGTCAACATGAGTTTTTTGGCTGCTACTCGGTGATGAATACCTGCTTCGTGCAGTCGGCGCCTTACTGTATTAAGGGACAAGTTATTATTGATGGCTATTTCATCAGTACGAGTGAAACCGTTATTTCTAAAAGCGTTAATAATTGTTTGGTCTTGTTGGCGAGATGTTTTTCTAGATCTTCCTGTTTTTTTCAACTCCCTTATGTGACCATCGTCATCCCAACGCCTAAGCCAAAGATATACGGTGGTGCGCTGAAACAATGTTTAGCTATGATTAGACATAAACATATATTTCTTTCTTACAATGATGCGACTGAGTACTTATCGGGTAAGTAATAGATGCACCCATACATGTTTATCAATATGTGCTTGAATATTGACAAATGTTTGATTTAATAATAAAAATATAACACTGACTCGTCCTGGCAATCGATTCCTAGACTTGATCGATTTTATGTAAAAATATCAAATAAATAAATGTTATTTATTATTGATTTAAAATTAAAACTGTTTTAGAAATAATGCACACTTTATTTGTTTTCATTAATAACAGCAATCTTAATACCTACTTACAATTATTTTTAAACATGAATGCAAATATGATATAATATTATACGTTTTATTACTTACCGAAACTCCTAATTCTGCAGCAATTTCTGATACATTGTATCCTTGTTTTTTCAAGAGAACAATTCTGTGACGTTCATGCTCCGTAATATGCACATTATACGGCATTTTTGTGATATTTATCGATTGATGGATCTCAATAATATAAATAAACAATTATGCACATACACAACGTTTCATTTACTTCAGACTACGACAATAATACGCTAGACTAAAATTATCACAAGTCATATGAACAGAAATAATAAATTAAAAATTAAAGGAAGGTAGGTTTTGTAAGATTCGCGCAAAGTAAATTACAAGTACCGTCACTATAATCGCTTCGTAGATCATTAGAGTTATGTTTATGTTATTTTTCATATTATAGATTAGTATGATTACTGACAATAAAATATAATTGTTTTGTAAATAAGTATTGGAATAGATACTAACGTGTTAACATACATTATTAAGGTTAAGCAAGCACTGTCCCAAAAGTAGCTGAACAACATAAGCGACAAAAGTATATTAACACACGGCAACATTAAAAATATACTTTGTTAACCTAATTTTGTCTTTCCTGCTGTTTAGTGACTTTTGATATAATGATGTTCAGCGACATTTGGATTGATAGTGTACAGCGACTTTAGGAATACTAGTGCACAGATACTTTTGAAATACTCGTGTTTAACGACTTTTGTAAATTTCTGGTGTACAGGCTATTTTGTTTCCTAGTTGCGATTATAACTTATGGCATTTTATTGTGAACAGGTGTTTTGTTAAGTTGATTCTGTTCATCGACTTTTGGTGCTGACTGTACTATAGTAAGTGTTTAAACATATATTAGATAGTAGATTTAGTTCCTTTAAGTTACGTGCAGTATTGTATCGTATGTCAACTCACTATGATAAATGTTGATGCCAAATATTTAATTTTTAGTAATAAAAAATAGTTTGATTGAAATGTAATACTTAGTATTTTATTGCTACCAACATATAGAATTGAATCTATGTATTAAAAATTAATAAAGTAAAAGATCTGTCAAAAATATGGATATGGATCTCTTTTCTACCGCGAATACGGATATCCGGAACATCACTAAATAGTACATAATTGTATCATTTTTTGGTTAAAATAATTATATTTCTTCAAAGACTATAATACTCCATTGCTGGACAAAAGCTTTTCCAGGTTGTTGGCCCTCGTAACCAGGACCGGGACCTTACTACCTTATGTTGTTTGATTTGCAGTTTGCTTAAATAGTCGTTGGCCTTATTTCTCCTACAATTTGTTTAATGAATAGTTTGGAAATTGTACTTTGTATCTGGAATCCCTTTCCATCTGTCTCAATTGTTGTTTAATTGTGTAATATGGTGTATTCTATACGGTTGCTAAAGGCCTTTGAAAACTCAAAAGATATGTTGTATTTGTTGGATTTTGTCTTATATGTGCTTCTGTGGGATTTATTTTTAAAAAGACAGAGATTAACTTGAAATTGTTCATATAAATAAATTTTGTGTTTTTTGTTACTGTATTGGGTGGATTTTTGATTCAGATAAGATATTTTTAATATCTTGAAATAATCATTCTAATAATTTGGTGAGGCAATCTTTTGGCCTTGGTAACCCTACAGCTATGTTCTCTGCAATATTACCTGCACCATTGTAACTTGTTACTTGTTTGGTTAATTCAAAAATTACCTATCTGAATTTTTACAACTTTATTGACGGGTTTTTAACAGTCATTGAAATATTTTGTGTAGGGCTATCCAATAATATCAAATATCTTGGCACTGAGCGTGTTTAAATAACAGTTTTATTAAACCATTTTAAAGATGTTAAATCCTTAATCTATACAGCGTGTCCCGAAACTGAACGGTAACCTGGTACCGGGTGAGAGGCCAAGGTATACCAGTTATCAAAAAAATAAGAAAAACATCCATGTCAATTAGTCAAGCGATAATAGACATTTTTCGAAAAAGTTGAAAATTTGACACCCGTGGTCGCATTTTTAAGTACTGTGATCAAAATTTTCACAATTTTACAGTGATTTTTTTAATAATGTAATCTCAAATAACAGTGCTATTAATCGCAACCACAAATCAAAGTAATAAACGTTGTTAACTAAGTAAACTAAATTAAGTTTTAATGAGTTATGGTTTACAAAATTATTGTAAGTTAACTTTGACAGTCCCTGTTGGAAAAAAAATGTACCACAATAATACCCCTAGCAAGTTATTTCAAAATATGGCCCATTTAGCCTAGATTTCAAAATGGTACAACACTTGCCACTTTTCTTGCCAATGAAAGTGCTACTTCGTATTTTTTGCGAAGGGACCTCATGGAAAACTTAATCAAAATAAAATAATCAATTATCGTAACACTTTAATAATAATAAACCCCTTTCACAGTCGTTATCTCCTCATGAGACTAACGCGATACCGGAAGGCACAGTACACAAGCTTTTAAACTACCACCTTTGCCTTGTGATATAATCAAAAAAATACTACTAAGAATACCACTCTTTGATACTAGTACTCGAAAGTAGTATCGAATCAAAGTATCGATACCGTATTAAAATATCGATACTTGTGAGTACTCATAAATTTTTTTAAAACAATATAAATTCATAATAATGCCAGATATGCATAATAGAACAGGAGAACAAAATGAAAAAAGTAGTTTATTAATCAATACTTTATTACGTATTGACACATATTATGAAATTTAACCAAAAAATTATTTATGTGTAGCGCCGCCCAAGATCAGCAACTTGTCCAAATATTTGCTTGTAAGTCTGTTACGATTTTAGTCATAATTGCTTTGGAAAATAAACGTTGACAGGGAACAGAGGTGGTAACTACAACTAAAAACTTTCTTGCTTGTTTATACAACAGTGGAAACACTGTGTTTATTTCCTCCCATTCTTCTAGAGCAGGGCTGTCCAAACTACATACCTTGGCGGGCTAATTAAATTTACGACAAAAGCTGGAGGGCCGCAGAAAAACAAAAAAAAACAGTTTTCAAGTAAAAAAATACAGGAGGGGTAATCATTTTTTATATGTTTATTGGTTCTTCGTTAATTTATCTTTAATCATATCGATATCAACGTCAACATTCGTTGTTGCCAGACGCATTACATGAAGAAGTCACTTATCTAACAGTGAAGATCTATACTTAGATTTTATAAAGTTCATTGTTGAATACGCACTTTCACATAAATAAGTACTGCCCATCATCGATCCCATTTTCAAGCCAAAATTTGTTAGTTTGGGGAAACGATCGCCAAGGATCTTAAAAAAATCTATACCAGTTTCTGTTCTACCTTTGTAAAATGGATTTGACTGTACGTCACATAATTCCAACTGGTATTCAGTCTTTACAGTTTCGATTTGAATTGTTAATGCCTGCTCAAAAAGACACAAATCGCTCTCTAATTCCTTGAAACCTGCGAAACGCTGCTCAAATTAAAAAAATTGCTCGTCGATGTACATGTGGTCAGAAAAGTAGCATCCTTAAAAATTTCCCATTTCGGTATAATGTTCTTTGCAACTTTTTGCAATTTATTTCCAAAAAAAAACCATTTGCCAACAGTGGTGGCGTCACCGGGGGTGGCAATTGGGAGTGGCTACTCATTTTATTCCCAGTTGCCACCAGCGGTGACAGATGGGAAAAATAAATTGATATGCCCCCAGTAGTAGCGATGCTAGAACTGAATATACAGGATGACCTGTAAATAATGGATCAAACGAAAATGGTAGATAGCTCGCTTGATTACCTACAACTAAATTAATCAGTTTTTTGAAATACCTTTAGGGTTGACGAGAAAAATTATTTTTTTCGATATTTCTGCCCAAAATTAGATTTTTTTTTATGCCATGGTTGCAAATAATGTCATTTTTTAGATCTACATAATATTGTCTTCTGTTTACGCGAATGTTATTCATTGAAATTAAACTACTATATACGGATTTTATCGCGTTGTTTATTTGACACGTTATTACAAAATTTTGAAAGACTTACACTACTATAATCACTATTAAACTTTACTAATTTTTAAGCTAATTAAATTATTGAAACTATTAAAACTATTTATACTATTATTATACTATTATACTATTCTTGTGTACTTATCACTAATTTGACTAAAAAAACAAAGTTTATTACAAAAATATAGGCAACACTTTAATTTCTTAATTAATAAATTACACGTAATGAGCTAATCAACTGAAAAATGTTAGACACGGACAAGATGTTGTCTCCACGATGGCTGGCGGCGGAAAGAGGCGCGACGTTCGGTGCGCGCTGGTTTTATACCCTATGCGATACCAAAGGGATGTGACCTCCAATACGGCCTCTCCTGACAGGAGTCCGTCCTCGGGTTCCTTTAACTCTGCAGCTCAGTCTCCAGGATCGGCAACGACACTCCCGAGATAGACTCGAGAAGCTGTGGCTCCTGGCTGCGAGAACACCCATCCTCGGCATTGGTGACCCCTGTCACCGGCTGGACCTCTTGCGACTCGTACACGTCAGCAGACAGCTCCATAGCTGCGCTTGCGTCCAGGGTGCTTAGCGGTGCGACGCCCTGTGTCCCGGACGTGAAAAGCTGCTGCCCGTCGCTCGTAGATGGCGCCGTGGCTTCAGATTGCGACTCATTGTTATGAGCGGCAACGGTAGACTCCTCGCTATCTGGGTCTGCATCTATGTAACAGTACACGTACAAAATAGTTGTATGCAAGCATACACATTAGATAAAAAGGTAAGAAAAAGATGTAAGCACTAAGCCAGAGGCACTACGTGAAGCAGTAGCTTAGTGAGAAATATAGGCTAAGATAGAGGCACGACGTGAAGCATATCTTAATAATAAACACAGAAAATCACCTAAGTAAGAGGCACGACGTGAAGCATTACTTAGTGAAAAATGTCAAACCAAGACAGAGGCACGACGTGAAGCATGACTTAGTAATGAACACAGAAAATCAGCCAAGCAAGAGGCACGACGTGAAGCATTGCTTAGCACATAACTAGTTCAAGCCAGAGGCACGACGTGAAGCAGTAACTTGAACCAGCGCCAGCGGTTAAGAGAAGAGGCACGACGTGAAGCGTACTCTCAACCAGCATCAGGACAGTGACACAACAAACATATCACACCATCCTAATTAAAAGCAAAGCAACTCACAATCAAAGTAAGCAGCACATACATCGGGAGTCCACTCTCCGCGCCACGGAATCATGTACTCAGCCGCTGCTTGGGTCGACTTCCCATAGGAGCCAGTCAGGAGTTGCAGTTCGTAACGCCCTTGTGGTAGTATCCTCACCACACGGTAGGGTCCTCGCATGCAGGCGTCCAGCTTGCCAGTTGCTTGAGCTTGTTTTCTGACAGAAACTAAGGAATCCAGATTAAAAACAAGAGGAGGCTTTCTCCTTGCGTTGACGTATGCGTCCTGCTGTTGCTGGTTTTGCCTTAACTTTATTATGACTCGGCCGCATCTGACCACGACTGATGTGACGACCCAAGTATTCAACCTCCGTTGTGAGGAAGGAACATTTTTAAGTTAACAGAAAAGCCTGCCTCAGTTAAGACCACAAGCACTTCCCGCAAAATAACTAATCCTTGATCTACAGTCTTACTCAGGATCAATACGTCTTCAATGTAGACTAGCACGTCACCAGATTCAATAAATTTTCGAAGAGTTTTTGCGATTGTTCGCTGATACACCACGGGCGCATTGGCCAAACCGTATGGCATTTTCAAATATTCGTAATGCCCTTCGGGCACGGTATTATTTAATTTAATGGCCATATTACCTGTGTTAACGGTGGAAACTGCTGTACCGGTAATAAAATACTGAGAAAACTCTTTAATAATAGCTAACAACCGTTGCAGATGATGACCAGTAAGAGCCGTATTAATTGGCGTCGAAGAGTCAGATTGAATATTCAAAACCGAATCCGAGTTATCTAAATCCCTAATAAGTTGTTGAGAATTCAAGTACCAACCTAACGTACACCTTTCCTATTAAGGACATCAGTACCCACTATGATCGGTGTATTCATAAATTCGGACCCCACAACGAACAAATCTACCTCTAAAGTCATTCCGTCAAATTCCACAGGCAAAGTAACGTAAGACGTACTTTCAATTTCCTGACTACCTAAACCTTTCAGTTCACGAAATGTTGGCTTGCGCGCGCAGCTAAAATGTGTTAACATTGATGACGATACAAGTGAAATAGTTGAGCCACTATCAATCAATATATCAACGGGTACGCCCTGAATTACCGCCACAACGACATCGGTATTGTGGGTAGGTGACATTTCTCTACAGAAATTAACATCATTTTTACTACGCGCGTCGGCCTTCAATTTTGCAAAACATGTTTCTATTTTATGACCGGTTTTCTTACAGAACGAGCAAGGTTCAGACCTTACTGGCGCCGCACTAGGCTTAGAACTACCGATATAACTAGAACTAGTAACAATTGAACCCGCACTAGAGTCATTTTTACGTTTCTAACACATAGTTTGAGTAAGACTCTTAAGTCCACACGAAAAATATTTACCGTCCTCAAACTTACGTTTTCTGTTCGGGTTATTATTACTAGATACTTGTAACGTATTACGAGGGTTACAAGTATTAGCTGAACTTGGTTTTACGTAAATTGAGAAGAATTTAACTAAATCTTCAGGTAAATTTATTTATTTATTTATTTGAAAGCATCCTTAATCAGAACGGCTACAAGCCAATTACACTAATTAAGGTATATTTATTTTAAAAACAATCAACTAGCGTACAGATCTCTCACAAAACTCCAAGCATACTGACATAATCGCCTTCCATCCATCCGCAAACAAATTACAATTCGGATTTGCGTCCAAGATAGCGTTGAGTGCGGTAAGTACCCGAGGAACGGGTGAGTTTCTGTGTGCCACGGTGCGGTAAGAAGGTGGTGCAAATAACTTGTGCCTCCTGCTACGTCGATAATTATCGGGCACGTAAAACCGACATACCTTGTCATGGAGCTGAGGGGCCTCAATGACACCAAGTAATATTTTGCACATTGTTCTGATTTGATCAAGTCTTCGTCTAACTTCAAGTGAATTGTACCCCAGGCTACCTAGGAGATACTGTGTGGGATACATGAATGGATAGTACCCGTTAGTGCGTTTGTATAAAAATCTCAGGTAAGCCTTTTGGACCTTCTCTAGTAAGCGGACGTAGGTACTTTCGTGTGGATTCCAGACGCAGGCACTAAATTCTAATTTACTTAGTACTAGCGACTGGTAGAGTGTTCTGACTACATCATTACCGTGAAAGTCCCTGGCATTCCTGAGGATAAACCCAAGTCGTCTAAAGGATTCCTTAGCGGTTAAGATGATATGCTCGTGAAAGGTCAATTTAGGGTCAAATATCACGCCTAAGTCTTTCATACTTTTGACTCTGTTGATAGGATCGCCGTTTAGGTTATAAGGAAAGAGGGTTTGATGCCTCTTTCGTCCAAAACTCATAATGCAACATTTACTCTTATTGAACTCCATTTTTGCATCAAGAGTCCAATTGTTTATGGCTTCGATATCTCGTTGAAGTGCCTGGCAATCAAATGCGGACTGTATTTCGCAAAACAACTTTAGATCGTCCGCATAGAGGAGACATTTTGCATGTTTGAGCACTGTTGGCATATCGTTTAGCATTATAAGGAACAACAAAGGCCCAAGAACTGATCCCTGACTCACTCCAGAGCGTGTATGAAATGGTTTAGATTCATACAAACCAAGCTTCACATACTGCTGACGGTCACGCAGGTAGTCTGCGAGAAGGCAAAGTAGTTTTGGAGCGATACCAATAGAGCAGAGTTTTGTGTACGGTTGGCTACAAAAGTCTTCCATCTACTGGGGTGGCTGTTTATCCAAGCCAAGACAACAGTGGAATCGGTCCATGCTCTAATGTTCTCTTGAGGTATGCTCAAGATCTCTAAGGTTTCTTGCAATAACTTTGGTAGCAGTAGTGCGCCACACAATTCCAAACGAGGAATGCTTAATTGTTTTATTGGCCCAACTCTAGTTTTTGCCACCAACAGTGAAACATGTAGATGATTGGAAGCATCCCTTCTGCGCAGATAAACTACAGCGGAATAGGCTACCTTTGAGGCATCACTAAAACCATGGAGTTCTAAATCGTCATTTGATTTAGTTCCAAGCCAGTGAGGAATTCTAACTTTAGAGACCAGCGAAAGTTCTGAACGGTAAGTATTCCACTCTTTAATCAGATCAGCATGTAATTCTTCATCCCATCCCAAGCCTGCGAGTCATAACTTCTGAATGAAGATTTTCGACAGTACTACACATGGAGCTAACCATCCTAAAGGGTCGAATAATCTTGCGATATCAGATATTACAACTCTCTTGGTTAACGTATGTGATCGCTCTGACGGAAAGTTTACCGAGTACTGAAACATATCTTCGCTGCGATCCCAGGTAAGACCTAAAATTTTTATTGTACTATCTAGCTTGCTTAATTTCTATGTTCTTTTGCTCTTGTATTCCTGTACTATTATATTCTATATTGTTTTGTCCTGTGTTCTCTTTATTTTTACTTGTATTCGTTGTACTTATTTGTTCTTGCCTATTATTGCTTTCAATTGAACTTATTGCTTCTAACATTTTCTTATCATTACTATTCCACTTTTGTAGAGTAAACCCTCCTTTACTTAATAATTTAGTTATTTGTCTATAAATTTCAGAGCCTTCCACAACTGTGTCACAGCCCGTCATTAAGTCATCCATAAAGAATGAGTTTAATACCTTAGCTGCAGCTACTGGATATTGCTCACCCTCATCGTACGCAATCTGATGCAACGTTCTTACTGCCTGATACGGTGCCGAGGCTGTTCCGAAGGTGACTGTCAATAGTTCGTAATCGTTGATTGTTGTTTCAGGTGTATCTCGCCATAGAATGCGCTGATATATCGTATCTTCTTCGGCAATTCTCACCTGGCGATACATTTTTACAACATCAGCTACCAGACCAATTGCATGACGCCGCCACTTCGTTACAGTATGTCGCAGATCTGCTTGTAGCGTTGGCCCAACCATCAGGGTGTCGTTTAAAGATATGCCCTTATTGTTCTTTTCAGAAGCGTTGAATACAACGCGGACTTTCGTTGTGGTTTTATCATTTCTTACAACCGCGTGGTGGGGAAGATAAACTGCTTCTAGCCGTTTGTCATCATTTCTTTTTACCTCTTTCATATGTCCTAAACGTAAATATTCATTTATCACTTTAGAGTATTCTTCTTTTAACACTGTATTCTTTTCCAATTTTTTTTCTAATGACCGGAATCTCGCTTCGGCTATGCCCCTTGAATTGCCAGCCTTGCAAGGTGGATCTACTTCTCTAAAGGGAAGCTTGACAATATACCTACCATCTTGGTCTCTTTTAGTTGTTTGTTTGTATAGTTCTTCACATTTTTCTTCCTCTTCTGTAAATATTTTTTTGTTATTAATCTGCTCTTCTATCTCCCAAAACCTTTTCAGAATATCATCTTCTTTGATATGCGTGTGTAAGACACTTATATTTCTTGCATTGAACTGGCTGTTGTTCTCAGAACATACCGTACCCGACAGGATCCATCCTAAGGAAGTGTTCTGGGCCATAAGAGTACCTGTGTGATTTTTAACGATACCATCTTTCATAATATAACTGTAAATATCAGCACCTAAAAGCACATCAATTTTATGGGGTACATTGAACTCTAGATCGGCGAGACAAAGACTCTTAGATCCAATCCAGTCAAAGTTTTCTACGTTTGTACTCTGATCGGGCAAGTAAGACGTTATTTTTTTCAGCACATAGGCCTTAAATTGAACCTTAAAATTTAAATCTACTCTTGACTGAATTGACAAATGTACCACATGCTTAGCTATTTTTGAGCTATCATTCCCTAGACGTGAGATAATTCCTTGCATAGGAATTTTCTTTAGGTTAAGCAATTGTACGGTGGCTTCCGTTATAAAACATGCCTGTGAACCTTGATCTAACAAGGCCCGAACTACTTGATAATCACCCATCCTCGACTCGGCTTTTATTAACCCTGTCGCTAACAAAACCTGCCTAGGTTTGGGTACTGTATCCGTTGACAGACAAGATACTATCTGCTTATCAGCCACATCAGTGGAGCTAGACTGACCCGAGGTTGAAGCTGTCAAAGTTTTATTATTGTTGTTGTTGGAGTTTTCATCCATATGAAGCAATGAGTGATGACGTCTCTTACATATTTTGCAAGAAGTTGGGCTTTTGCAAAAGTACTTAATGTGGTTGCTGCCTAAACAGTTGAAGCAAATCTTATTTTTTGCAACAAATTCCCGCCTACTGTCGATGGACTGGTTAGCAAACTTCTTGCAAAAACAAAGCTTATGAACATTTGAACAATATTCGCACCGCATTGCTGATGAATTCGTGACCAACATAGCCTTTGTATTGGAAACTTTTGAACTTGGACCATGGTAAACATTATTTCTTTTAGGCTCTATGAACTCTAACGCGCGGAACCGAGTCTCAAGAAATAACCTAAATTGATGAAGAGTGGGTAACTCATTACTATCGGTTGGACTGACGCTCAATTCCCACTGTTTCCTGGTTTCAAAATCTAATTTATATACGACAATATGGATAATGATAATGTCCCATGTAGTCACATCTACATTTAAATTTTTGAGTGCGTTTAAACAGTCGTTGGTTGTATCAAGTAATTCTTTCAAAGCTGAACCTGATTCAGTATGCATACGTTTTTGATCGAACAATCGCTTAAGAATACAGTCGGCTTGATATGTTTTATTATTGTATCGTTTCTCTAAGACAGACCAACATTGTGCATAATTAGCATCGCTGATAGGTGTATGCCTGATTAGTTGTTCGGCTTCACCGGTCAAATGATTTTTCAAGTAATGTAATTTTTGACAATAATTTAAAGATTCATTTCTATGTACTAAAGCGGCAAACAAATCATTAAAGGTAATCCATTCGCTATATTTACCTGAAAAGGTAGGAATGGTAATTTTTGGCAGTTTCACTAAAGTCCCTGATGATTTTTTTGTTGGATTATCACTAGCCTTATCTTGAACTGATACATTTGCTGAAAGTTTATTTATCATCGTTTTAAGTAACGCTTTGTAAGTTATATAGTTATCTTCAGTATTATCATAAATGTCCGTTATAGTCTTATCAAGCTCTTTACTACTATAATCTTCATAAATCTTAGAATGTAATTTATCAAATTTGTTCCAATTTTGTTCTAAAAGCTCTTTTCTTGATTCTAAATATTCAAATGTTAGCCTTTCTCTCGGACTCTTTTTAAGATTAATTAATCCTTTTTGTATTATGTTTTGTATGTTACGTAAAACGTTGATTATTTCTTCCATTTTAATTGAATTATTTAATTAATAACTTTCTTAATATAGTTACAGTAAAGCAATTAAAAAAACTATGCCTACTGCGACTACACTACTTTTAAACACATACAAATATGATTAAATAAGTATAAAACACGAATAGCCAACCTTATAAACCAAACACTCAATAAAACACAAACAAAAAATAATAAAACACAAATAAAGAACAATAATAATAAACGTTCACATAAACTAAAATGTTCTAAGTAAACTCAAATATAATGTGTATAAATACACCCAAAAGCCAATAATAAACTCAACTAAAATATTTTAAAGTTTATCTCTAATAAAAAATTCTAAGTGTTTATAACTAATACACAGAACTATGTAACAAAAAAAATTATTAAGAATTAAAATACAAACAAATTTTCTAAGTCCCCAAAACACTTGAGAATATTCTAAGTGCTACGAACAGATTCACAACATTTTACAATCACAACATTTTACAAGTGTTTTAAAATACTTTTACTGTCGGTGGAAATCGGGCATAGAGTCCCCGTTCCCCCGTTTTCTATAAAATTATTCTAAGTCCTAATTCTAAACACGTATGAAATCATAAACTAATATTAACACTACTACTCTACTGCTAATACAAACTAAACATCCAGATAAACTACTCCAAAACTCTAAGTTATTTTCTTGATGGTAATAAAGTTCAAAATGTTCACTATTTTACTTTACGATGATCTTGAATCAACTAGTATTAATCAAATATATTGTACTCACGGTTTTCACTTCACACTCACTAACGATCCGCTCTATATCACTGGTGCCCTCTGTGTTGAACTGTCCGTACCAATTGACAACTCTCAGTCAGCTGTCACTCGTAACCGCTGCGCCGCGCTTGAACGCTTGAAATGGATGATCCTATCCGCTTGTGTCGCTGCCGCGTTGGTACTCTGACGGCGCTGCGCTGCTGCCTACACACCTCAGTGTGCGAGGGGCCTCGTACCTTGCCACAGCAATCCACTGCGAGTACGGGCGACGGTCCAAGCTTGGACCGTTGATCTCCAAAAAACAATCCTCCGGCTCGGTAGGAACAATGTACAAGCACCCTTATGGTACTTATATTGTGGTGTAAATAGGTACACGAAACTGCACTGATGACTAGGGAATTAAATAAAACCACTGAGTCTGTTCTAAAACGTGCCTATATTCTCACACAAAACATTAAGTTCATGGACCTTATATAGGTAGCCCGTGCAACAAACGTTTGCGACTTCTAATTTTGCCAGTAGCGCTACCTATTGAGCGGTAATTCGAACTACTAACGGTAGACCGATACTTAATGATAACGACACTTCATTTTGCCAGTATCGCCACCTATGGAGAGGTAAGTCGAACTACTAACGATAGAACGATACATAATAATACGATACTTAACAATAAATAAAACCAAAAGGCGTGAGAGATAGAATCTCAATGATCCTATCCCACTTCTGATCTTGTGTACTTAACACTAATTTGACTAAAAAAACAAAGTTTATTACAAAAATATAGGCAACACTTTAATTTCTTAATTAATAAATTACACGTAATGAGCTAATCAACTGAAAAATGTTAGACACGGACAAGATGTTGTCTCCACGATGGCTGGCGACGGAAAGAGGCGCGACGTTCGGTGCGCGCTAGTTTTATACCCTCTGCGATACCAAAGGGATGTGACCTCCAATACTATTTATATTTATGTTTACACTTTCCCCGACGTTTCGGTTGCTTTTCAGCAGCCATGGTCACGGGGAGACTAAGATGGTAGTTGTCTCAATGTTCCAGTGTAGTTATTTCAAAGTACCCGAACATAATTTAATCATGGGTGTTTCTTTTTACGCAGAATGAGCTCATAGTATCATGAAGTCTAGCTGTGGTTTGCTTCTTCTTGGGTTTGACTATTTGAATTACTGGATGCCAAGCTGGTGGTACATTTCAACCATCTTCTCTATTGAAATTAGGATGTTTCTTGATTTCAATAGCCTCGCGAAGCATCCTTGGTAGGAATCGGTGTTCTTTAGCGAGCATCTGTGGCTTGTCAAATCTCAGGTAGTGGTTGGTCTCCTGTTGCACTTGTTCACACACAGCAGACTTAAACGAGCGTTGGTGTTTTACATCAGCTATGTGTTCTTTTATGCGGGTGCCTATGCTTCTCTTGGTTTGACCAATGTATGAGAGTCCGCAGTCACAATCTATTTTATAGACCCCTGCATCTTGTAAAGGTAGTTGACACTTGACGGATGGTAAAAATTGACTTATCTTCGTTGGCGACTTGAAGTATGTGTTGATTGAAGCTCGCTTCAAGATGTAGCCAATCTTGTCAGTGACACCCTTTACATAAGGTAGTATAGCAGGCTCGCGCTCGACTGTGGCTGGCTTTTCTTGGGATCTGTGACAGCGGCGCGGCTGTTGGAGCTTGTTGTCTTGCAGTACTTGCTTGACATGTTGAAGCTCGGCGTCCAAGTGTTTCTTGTCACAGATCCCGTGTGCTCTCTGAAACCAAGAGATTCCCACGGTAGCTAACTGTTTAGGATGGTGGTGAGATTCACCGTTTAAGTACCTATTTGTATGGGTCTTTTTCCTATACACAGTGTGGCTCAAAGTATGATCAGGATTCCTGATGACAAGTACATCTAATAAAGCTAATGAATTATTTGCCTCTATTCCAAAGTAAATTGTATGTTGTTATTAATGGAATTAAGATGTTCTAGGAATACACTTACACTATCTGGTAGTAATATTGTAAAAGTATTAGTGTAAAAGCATTTTTTTTTAAGTCATTAATAAAGTAGGTTTCTTGATCCATAATTGGAATAAAGTTGGCATATATATATTATTTATCTTTTCTTTATTATGATTTTATAATAATTTGACACGTTTACACAGAAATGTCACAAAAAACATAAAAAATATGTATAAAGAGTAGAAACGTATGTAGATCTGCGTTTTGTCACAGTTACTTTGGCGTAGATATACGCTTCCGGCCTAAGACTTACAGAGTGTTCCAAAAATGTTTGTAGTAAAATAGGTTTGGCAAGTTCCCTCTTCGTGAACTTTGCAAGCTTATAACTTTTTTCCTTATTTTTTGCTTCTCACGATATTCATACAATATATATTATACAGTATCTTCGGTTAAACGAGGGGCATATTGAAATCAGCTGTAGTTTAGGAATACACGAATCTAATAAGAGTATTCAAAAATAAAAATATGGGTAAATAAAAAAGAAATCACTTATCAAGCAATTCGTGAAAAGTCTCGCAAAGTTTGTACATTCTAGCGCTAGCGGCTAGCATTAACTACCTATCACTCCAAAGGTAATTTTCTCTTTAAGCATGATTCGTTTTTCCTTCATACTTCGATCCTGGCTTAGGACAGGCAAAAATACCTACGTATTACACAACTATTTTCAATTAACGTAAATGCTAATTTAGAATATTAACTTTACGATGTAAATAGGCTCTAAGTAATACATAAGTATTTCTGGCGTATTTAAAAAAGGCATCACACCTATTTAACCCTTAAATGCATGATTTTTTTAATTAATCAAAAAAGTTACATTGTATTGAGACAAATGTGTACATTAAAGGAAAAATAGTAAAAAAAATCAGAATGCATATTTATATATATTTTTTATTAAATAAAGTACTGTTTCAAAAATGATACACTATGCAGTAACGGCATAAAATATGCTTACAAACTAAAAGCTACATATTTTACTATACTATCGTGTATTTATTTGATATCAGCGTAAAAACAATACCTCTAGACTGTTTTTCATTATTTCATAACTACTTGTTATGAAATAATGAAAAACAGTCAGTTTGTTTTTTTTGTTAACAAAGGTACAGTCAGCATCAAAAGTTGATGACTACATTTAGATTTTCAAAATCGCTGTACACCGTATTATACCTAAATCGCTCAACATGACAAGCGCCAGAAATGAATGATTATCATAAAAGGGCATAAGTAGGTGACCATTACTTTTCAAAAGTCGCTAAACAAAGTTATAGTAAAAAAAGCATAACATTCTTCGTCTCTAAAGTTTCTGAACAAATTTTAGACAAAAATAGCATACCATCGTTTATCTCTAAAGTCCCTGAACAAAATGCCATTTCATTTTGTTCAGGGACTTTAGAGATAAACGATTTTGGGTTTAATATGTATGTGTATTTTTTTCGGCAGGTATGTGTGTTTGGTATATAAATTAAGTAGACACATGCACATGTAAATCACCACCCTTTTATTTATTATCAACAAAATTAAATTAAATGGTTCGATAAATCAATACAGATAATTATTACTTGTTTTAATTACAAATCAACACAATCATAATAAAATAATTTAAACTTTCATAATCAAATCAATGTTTTATAAACAAAAACAAGGTATGATTTTTTATCAATTACAATTATGATTAGACTTAAACTACTTAGAATTAAAAGCTAGTGTGTCCCCCATTGGCATCGATGACATTTTGAAGACGTTCTCGCATGGAGTTTACCATATTTGCACAAGTATCTCGTCCCCTAAAATCTTCCCAGATTTCTATGGCGTGATTTAGTAAATTTTCCCTTGTTCGAGGAGTGCTTTCATCCCAAGCCTGGACCATAAGCCCCCATAAGTTTTCGATGGGGTTAAGGTCTGGGCTCTTTGGTGGGAATGGAATTTCGACAATGTGATCAGCGTTATCCCGGAACCAAGCTCTGCACACTCGGGCCATGTGGATTGAACAGTTGTCATGTATGAAATGTAATGGGGCCATATCAGGTAACACTATTTGTGCTGTGGGCAGTAAAACATCTTGCAAGATGTCTTTGTAGCCTTCGGCATTTAGCCGTCCACCAATTTCTATCAGTTCCCCTGGTCCACTTTTATTCATCCACCCCCAAAGACCCACAGAAATCCTTCCACTGGATCTATTTTATATTAAGTGCTCCTCTTGATAACGGGAATTATTAATTCTCCATATAGGGTTATTGTCAGTTGAGTCCAATTTGAAAGATATAAAATAAAAGAGGAACGATACCGAAATTTATATGTATATTTTCAAGGTCCACAATGTACTCTTATTATTATTTCCCTATTACGTGCTAACTTAACAATCAATTAAAACGGACTGGCTATATAAAAACGGGAAGGCGGGGAATCGTGTAGATGCACTCACACAACCATGCACGTACACTTACATAGTATGTATGTGTGTGTGTGTCCCTACATCATTCCCCCCTTCAAAAAAAGGAAATTTAATCACTACAAAAATACAGTAAAGAAACAAAAATAGTTTTGAGCTATATGCTCATAAAATTATACAAATCAACATTTCCAAAATTAAAATAATTCTAAAACTAACAAGTTAAAAATTATAATTTATATAATCAATAAAAATTCGTACGCCATTGAGTCTATCCAAAATTTTATTATACAATCACATATCTATCAACAATTTAAAGTTACTCTTATGAAAATAAATCTTACTACATATAGGCAGAGGCATTCACGCCACTTGTGGCGGAGGCTCCGGGCTGTTGTGGAACTGTCTGCACGCGAACCACCGGCGGCGGGCTCAACACGCTCACGTTCGCCATCTCCCTTCGAAGCCAGTTTTTAGCGTTGCGATGGCACTGCAGCCTAATGCCATAAATGATTACAGCCGTAATGCAAGCTGCCAAGATGATTAAAATAACTCCTAGCGAGTTAATTTTCTGGTTCAGTTCGCCAACGTTGACTTGGGCCTGTACCACTGCCACATTGTCGTGAGATGCCGCACTGCCCATTTTACTCAAAAACATATACCCGACTAACGGTAACAAAAGTTCCCAAAAGAATAAATGAAATTGGTGAAATACAATTTAATTATTAAAAATAATTTGGTTGCATCACCTACAATAGCTTAATTAACTAATTTATTTGTAAACATTACAAACTGGCTAATCGCTATGTCAACGATTTATGTAGGTTACTACAAAGAATACAACTTATGCTAATCAGACAGGTAAATAGGTATGGAACAATAAAATTACGCTAACTTAGGGTATCTAATTATATATTGTTATTATACCATATTTTAATCTTTAACTTTCATTCATACTAAACAATCATCACGTATTGAAATATACTAATATAAATCCAGCTATTCACTATTTGAAACTAAACTAATCATTATTGTTTATGTATCACGTACCAAATACAATCACATAATCATTTCAGTCTTAGTTAATAAGTTCATAGATGAAATACGTATCTAGTATGTTACTATAGACCTAGTTGCTACCACATAGAGCTTAATATTTCTAATCATAAACTAACAAGTGCTATGTGCGTAACATAAAGCACTTTGCTACTAAAGTATATTATTCCCACGTTATTTAAAACCTACACTACATTATAATACTATCTACCTATCTTATTTTACTTTACAGTGTGGGAATACCTAATCTGTGAACCTTACAGGTCGTCGTATTACCCGGCCGCTTCTCGACACTTGCGGCTCATGTTGCAAATTTTGCTGCGCTTCTGGAAATGGAACAACGCGACTATCATTTCCCCTAACTACAGATTTGTCGTAAGCACGAGTGTCTTGCTCTTGTATCGTGAAAGCTGGTTTCAATCGATCAATTGAAATACGAGCTTCACGATCTGGTAACTGTATTTAAAAAACTTTAGAATTTCGATTTAATACTTTGAAAGGCCCATCGTAAGGCGGTTTAAGCGACCTATGAACGGAATCATCGCGCACGAAAACGTAATCTGTATTCTGTAAATCAGTGTACACAAATATTTTCTTAGAACTAAGTTTATTTCGTGTAGGCTTATATCTGCTGATAGTTTCTCGAATTTTCCTAATTAAGAGATGTGGGTCGCTATCAACTCTATCATTCGAGCGTTCGTAAAACTCACCAGGCAAACGCAATGTCCTGCCGAACGCTAATTGCGCGGCACTCACCCCACTATCCGTGCGGACTGCTGCCCTGAGTCCCAACAACACGGTAGCTAATTCGTCAACCCATGTTGTGCTATCATGCAAACGTGCTCTAAGGGAAGTTTTTAGTGATCGATGCCACCTCTCTACAGCTCCGTTCGCCTGGGGATGAAAGGGGCTGCTTCTAATTTTGTGAATTCCTAGAAATTGCATTAACTTCCTAAATAAAAACGACTCAAATTGACGACCTTGATCAGTAGTTATCCGAATAGGGCAACCGTATCGAACGATCCATCCCTCATATATACACTTCGCGACAATATCAGCAGATATTTCCTGAACGGGGTACGCCTCTGGCCAACGAGTACACCTATCTATAACTGTAACCAAATACCTAAATCCCTGTGGAGACGTTGGTAGAGGACCAACAATGTCCACGTGGATGTGTTCAAAACGTCCAGACTCTGTGAATTCCCCTACACCCGATATTACGTGGCGGCTAACCTTACATTTCTGACATTGCAAACAGGTTTTAGCCCACAAACCCACGTCTTTATTCATATGAGGCCAAAAGAAATATTTTGAAACCATTTTTCTAGTGGTTCTTATACCCGGATGGCTTAAGTTGTGTACACTGTCAAAAGCGATTTTTCTAAATTTTTCGGTTAAATACGGTCTAATAAAATCCGTAGAAACTTCACAATAAATGGGCTTGTTACATTCAGGTAATAATATTTGTTTGAATTTAATTCTATTATCGTCACTCGCTTGTTTCAACATGCGTGATAAGCATTCGTCTTGCAATTGCACGTCAGCAAGTGCATTGTAGTCGAGTACAGTCGGACAGAAAATTGTTTCCAAACGAGACAATGTATCGGCTACAACGTTATCTTTGCCGCTAATATGTTGAATGTCGATCGTAAACTCGCTAATAAAAAGGAGTTGCCGCGTCCTTCTAGGTAGTTCATTATCTTCCTTACTTAATTTTGAAAAAACAGTACATAACGGTTTGTGATCTGTATACACCGTCAGGGGTCGACCTTCAAACAATTTGCGAAAATGTTTTATAGATCTGTATATAGCAAGCAACTCTCGATCGTAAGTTGAATATTTCTGTTCTGTAGATGTAAATTTCTTCGAGAAATAACCTAACGGATGCCATACACCGTTCATTTTTTGTTGTAATACTCCACCCATAGCAGTATTAGAAGCATCGGTCATCAAGGATAGGGGAACATTAGGAAGCGGATGTGACAACGTAACGGCTTTTTGCAGTCCTGTCTTACATTGCACAAACGCATTATCAGAAATAACAGTCCAAATAATTTTAGTTTTATCGTTCTTTTTCGCGCTAACCAAATACCTATTAAGTTCGCACTGATATGACGCTAGGTTAGGCAAATGAGGCCTATAAAAATTCAACATTCCCAAAAATCGTCGTAATTCCGCTACGTTCTCAGGTCTAGGAAAATTCACTATTGTCTGAATCTTTTCTTCGAGAGGTCTAATACCATCTGTAGTAACTTCGTGCCCTAAAAACTCTATACGCGACTGTCCAAAACAACACTTATTCAAGTTCATTGTAATACCGTAAGTATTGAAACGTTCGAATACCAACCTTAAATGCTCCTTGTGTACGTCGCTATTTTCACTGGCAATGATGACATCATCTAAATAATTAAATAAGAAATCCAAACCTTGTAACACCGTATTATTCATAAAACGCTGAAATGTCTGTGCGTTTCGCAAACCGAACGTCATACGGGGAAATTCGTAAAGACCGAAAGGGGTTATAATCGCGGTCTTTTCTATGTCTTCGGGAGCTATGCTTATGCAATGATAAGCTCGGTTAATGTCTAATTTTGAAAAAATCTTTTTATTAGCTAATACATATGTAAAGTCATGCAACCTCGGAATTGGGTATCTGTCAGGTTTCGTAATCGCGTTTAGACGGCGATAATCGCCGCACGGTCTTAATTCGCCGTTTTTCTTCGGCACCACGTGCAACGGACTGGCCCAAGCGCTTTTAGAGGGCCTACAGATACCTAATTCCTGCATGATTCTGAATTCCTCTTTAACCTTGTTATATCTGTCTGGAGGTAAAGGGCGAGCGCGAGCATAGACGGGAGGTCCCGTTGTTTCGATATAATGCAACACATTATGTGGCGGAGTTTCCCTGAATGACGCTGGTTTTGTGATATCGGGATACATAGACAACAAATCGTAAAATGGGTGATTCTCGGTAATAGAATTAACCGAAGATTGATTTATCTGTACTACTGATGCATTTACATTTAATGTCGTAACCTGGTCTATAAGCTTACGCTGACTCATATCTACTAAAATATTATGTTAAGACAAAAAATCTGCACCGAGGATAGGTTGTCGTACATCGGCTATTATAAACTCCCAACGGTACGGCCTACGAAGCTTAAGGTCTAATACTATTGTCTTAGTGCCATAGGTGGCAATTTCAGTACCGTTAGCAGCATACAATTTGTAATCGGCGCACTGTACATTTTTAAAAAGTCTTTTTGTTACCGGAAGTATAGAGACGTTCGCGCCGGTGTCGACGAGGAAACGTAAGCCGGAGTTGTAGTCCATCACTGCTAGGCGGCTGCAGGGTATCACGGTACAGACCTCCGCCGAAGGCTGTACCTCACCAACTAGTTTCCCGACTGCGAAGGACTGGCAGTATCTTTTCTGCTATTATCCCTTGGCTTCCACGCGCAAGGAGGTACGCAGCGATGAGCTCTATGGCGGTACCGGAAATGATAACTGCACAGCCAGTCTGGCGACTCTGGAGTACGATATCTCGACGCCGACCTTGAAGGACGTCTCGGGTAACGCGCTTTTTGCCTTGACCTCGACCTACTACGCTCCATGTTTGTCAGCTTTGCATTTATCTTCGCAAGTTCAACAGTCAACTGTGCTATCTCTTGCGTAACGTTGGGTTGGTTATTTGCTAAGGTGGGCTTCTGCGATACCTCAGAAACTTGCGAAACGCGTGTGGCCTCCGCAACATTATCCGCGATCACCGCTAAGTTGTCAAGTCCTTTCGTCTCCGAAACAGTCAACACTGCTCGTACTGTCGTCGGTAAATGTCCTTGCCATAGCACGCGCAACGTGTCGTCGGGGATCTTATCGCGTGCTAAATCTCTCATTCGGTGGAGGAGTTGTGACGGCTTCTGGTCACCAAGCTCCATCTCACCTATGAGTTTCTCTATTTGTCTATTTGTAGAATCTTCAAACAGCGTCAACATTTTGGTCTTCAAAGCTTGGAACTTGCCCGACTCCGGAGGTTTAGCCAAAAAATCTGATAATTGAATGATGACGTCTTTAGGCAGCTTCGCGACGACCAAGTCGAATTTGGAGTCATCACTCATCTTCTGCGGAGCCAGGATGGCCTCGACGCGGATTAACCATACCCGTGGTTGGTCTACCCAAAATTCTGGGATACGCGAGGACAGTGTGACGGCCATTATATCTGCGGATGGTATTCGCGCGCCGTGGGGAACACCGGTCGTCATTTTTACAAAGTCTAAAAGTCACTATCACAAAAGTTCACTTTACACCGAAAAACACTGTGGCCTTGACAATCACGTCGGGGTCACCAATTATAGGGTTATTGTCAGTTGAGTCCAATTTGAAAGATATAAAATAAAAGAGGAACGATACCGAAATTTATATGTATATTTTCAAGGTCCACAATGTACTCTTATTATTATTTCCCTATTACGTGCTAACTTAACAATCAATTAAAACGGACTGGCTATATAAAAACGGGAAGGCGGGGAATCGTGTAGATGCCACTCTGCACTCACACAACCATGCACGTGCACTTACATAGTATGTATGTGTGTGTGTGTCCCTACACTCCATAACGTAATTCGACCGTGTTGAGAAGATTTGAAGGTCTTTTCATCAGCAAATATTACATTGGAAAAATCAAAATTTAAATATCGTTCTGCAAACTGAAGTCTTTGCAACTTATGTCGAGCAGTAAATTTTAACTTACGGGCCGGTTTTCGGCAATGTATACCAGCTTCGTGGAGACGTCGACGAACGGTGGTTAAAGAAATATTGTTAGCTATAGCTACATTTCTGGTTTGAAGGAACGGAGTCTCTCTGAATTGACGAATGATATTTACGTCCTGTGTTCTTGAAGTTCTTCTTGGTCTACCGGTCTTCTTAATTTCATCAACGTTTCCTTCATTATCCCATCGCCTTATCCACAAGTACACGGTATTACGTTACAAAAAAAAACATGCATTAGAACCTAACACCTTAACATCTTCTCATTTACATCCTGTATAATCTCAAAATACATAAAATAAAATAACTTACAGCAACTCCCATTTCTCTAGCTATTTCGGCAACAGAAAGTCCTTCTTCTCGCAATATCACTATTCTGTGACGTTCATGTGCAGTAATATGAACATTAAATGGCATTATAATGTTTATTTGTTACTAAAGCGCAATTGATAACTAATACAATATTTATAGATGAAAAATAATTGCAACCGCAATGGTCTACATCCGATACAAAGTGATAATTAAGTATAAATATTCTTTTTACATTCAAGGGTAACAATTTTTCAAATACCCACAACTATGTTTCCCAAAGAATTGAATTAAAACGGAATTTGTGGTAATTTTGAAAATGAGTCTTATATGTATACAGATTAGGTTCTAATTCAATCGTAACTATAAAAATCATAAACTAAGTCGACGGTATGAATTTGAACAGAATCTGCGTGATTTTTGAAAATTAGTCTTATTGCTTTACGAATAAGGTTACAATTCAATCGAACTAAAAAAATAATTAATTACGCGATGGTATAAATTCAAACAGAATCTGCGTGATTTTTGATAGTCAAATATGGTTACTATTCAATCGTAATACAGCAACATCGTCAACGTTTTTTAGTTTGCAGTTCAGCTACTTTTGATAGTATAAGTTTACACGCTACGAATCCGAAACAAAGTAATGTTCAGTAACTTTTGTTATTAATGATGTTAAGTTATTTTTGGACGTTGCTGTGATTACACTAGATAACCAAAACAAGCATTTTATATTGTTCAGTGACTTTTGTAAAACTTAATGGTATGATGTTTTCGGATATTATAACGATCAGCAATTTTTGACAAAATGGTGTTCAGTGACCTTTGACGAGTAGTGTTCAGTTAATTTTGAACTTTAATGATGTTCATTCAATACTGGCGCCCTCTCTTGTTAAGCGATTTATGGATGATATAATGTACAGTGATTTTGAAAATTTGAATGTGGTCATCGACTTTTGATGCTGACTGTACCTACACATTACATTTTAAGCATTTTATAAAGCTCAAAAGTTTGCAACTAAGCAGTTGACAACGCCGCCTTGAATCAGTTCTAACCAGTTCATGACCAAATTTGTCAAGTCGAATGTCTTGGGTAGGCATAGCTGCTAAGCTGGTACTCCTTTTTTTCTTGCAGATTGCATCTTCAAGATTTTGGCTTGGTCTTCCCCTCTTACTTTCTTTATGTGTTCCATACTTCGTCAGAGTTTCAGCTAGGTCAGCGCGAAAAGTTGCCAGGTCCATAAGGCTTTTTGAGTTCACTCCCTTTTACTTACTGACTTTTTGGTAAAGAACCCAACAATTTATAATCGTGATATCTAAGAGATGATAAAAAATCCTAAGATACCACTTTCGGGTCTTTATATGGACGCGGTATCGACCTAAAAAACTGTCCATCAGATCGACCCCGCCCATATGAGCATTATATTCTCTGATTATTTTATGGCAAGAAATAGACGGCTTTGTTTTCTCCTTATCATATCTCTCAATGGTTCCCGAAGGTTCAGCTCCTACATATGTCGACAAAAGTATTACCTGTTTGTTGTCTTTCCAACTTACTGCAGTTACTTCTGTTCCTTCGTAATTTGATACATTTTACTCGTAGTGCCCTCTAGGTATGTTGTTTTTCATGACTTCGTTAAATCTTATCCGTGAAAAATTAGGAGAAGAACTGATAGGGTGTTTCCAATTTTGTAACATCTGAAGAATATGGAGCATTGTCATCAATTTTATTCTATTTTCATCAAACTGGAAGCTTTGCTTCTTCCATATAAGTTGCCGGTTGTTAACTGGTATTCTACTCTCTATATTTTGCTGGATAATTTCGGAAGGGGCTGGGTCCAAATTATTATTATTATATACAGTAGGAGGATCAGAATTATCTACGATAGAACCTACATTTTCATCAGGCTGGTCATCTTCTAGCACCCGAAGTAATTCGACTCTTGTAGTGTAGAAGACTAAGTCGTCACCGTCGGACTCATAGTCGTCCTCTGATAATTCGCAGGCTTCTAACCTTCGGAGAATATCCTCTATATCATTATCTTTGAATTTTTTTGCAGCCATCGCTGTAAAAAGCAAATAAAAACCATGCAGAAATAAGTAACCATCACCAAATTACCGCTTAGAAAATTACACCAATTTTTATGGCGTTACTGCATACTGTTTCATTTTTGAAACACTGAATTATTGAACGAAAAACATTCATAATGAAGCATAATATTTAAATACAGTATAATATACGCATAATATAACTACTTACCAATACAATATATTTTTTTATAATTATCAAACTTCACAATAACTTATTTTATCATCTCTCTGAAAATTTAAACAAATCGCTAGTCGCGCCAATGTCGTCGGTGAGTAAAATTTTGACAGATTCTTTCGCGCTTATTGTGAAAATGGTTATTTTTTTTAATTCACTCGCAATTAGAGGCTAAAGAAACTATGAACATACAGCCAAGTTTATCGTTTAATTAAATTTGAGGCTGGAAGTAGGCTTTGAAGTAAGAGTTTTATTTTTGAAACGTCATGCATTTAAGGGTTAAAACGATTAACTTGATTGATAATTTACTATTTACAAAATCTACACTAATCTTAAAAGTTGTTCAAAATGAGCACCTTCTCGTACAATGCACAGTTCAGCCCGTTTCCGCATATTGTCTTTTCCGCGATTGAGTACAAATGGATCAGTTCGGACATTATCAAATGCACTAGTGATACGCGCTTTCAATTCCTTCCTGTTCGAGTGAGTACTCGAACAGGGAGGAGTTACGTACACTAATCTCTTCACTTCACCCCATAAGTAAAAATCTAACGGGGTGAGATCAGGAGAGCGAGCCGGCCACGGTACAGGCCTTTCGGGACCTATCCACTTTCACCAAAGTGAGCGTTTAGGAACTCACGTACTCGTACCTGATAATGCGCGGGCGCTCTGTCATGTTGATAGTACAGGTTGCGGTGAGCATTAAGGGCCATATCGTCCAGCATTTCGTCCACAACACTGTTTAAAATGTTTAAATAACACAAGCTGTCTAGTCTTCCCTCGATAAAATAAGGGCCTAGCAAACAATTGTTCAAAATGCCTGCCCACACATTAACACTAAACCTATGTTGATAAGCGTCCTGTCGCGTCAGATATGGGTTTTCACTGCTCCACCAATGTTCATTGTGAACATTAAATACTCCCATTTTTGTAAAAGTGGCTTCATCCGTAAAGAAAATGTTGTTATTTAAATTTGATAAAAACCACTGGCAAAAATTAATTCGCGGCTGGTAATCATTAGCCCCCAGTTCTTAACCCTTTATAGGGCGAAGGAACTAGCGTGCCAATTGAAAATAAAACACTTGCTTGTAAATACTGTTAGGTTTTTATTGAAATAAAACATTGAAAATTATAGAAAAAACATGGTGTCCCTATATTGGACACTGCCATTCAGGCTCTATGAAATTGTAAAAAACATGGTACAATGCACAGTGGCACTGCGCACTTTGCGCATTATATTTTAGTTTTTTTCTTATTGCTTTTGTGCTGCATGCTCTGCACCTTCTATAAGTAGGCAGCTCTTTTGGCAAATGCGACCCCACATCAGATAATCTCAGGCTCTCAGGAATCCCATGAACATCCTTCTGTCTACTTGTAGATGCTTTTGATTTTTTTGTAACGTAGTTTGGCAGGACAGAGGCTTTCTTTTTCCTAGAGCTGTAATTGTTTATAAGGTTTCGCGCCAACAAAGTTCGGAATTGCAAAGTCATCATTGGATTGTGTACTCTGGGATTCTGTGTATATAATATATAGGCATAAGTGACTGATTGCAGCGTCCACCAGAAAATAAAAAATCCGCATCTACCACCTTCTGCTGCGTCTCGATATGGAATAAGTACCATGTTTCTGGTCGAATCTGTCTACACCTCCCATCCTTTTGGTGTATTCCACAATACCAATGGGGCATGCAACATCACTCTTCGATCCATCAGAATACGCGTTTTTCTGCGTTCTTTTGCAACTCGTCTTCTGCCTAGGATGATAAGCAGAGCTTAGTACTGACTAATTTGGTGTCCTTCCACACGAAAAATGAAACATTTTTGTTGATGCGCCACTTATATTGGCCTTTATTTAATTTCAGAGCCATATGTAGCTGTAGCTTTTTACTAAATTAGGCAAATTCGTGCGATCCTGACGCACAGTTACTGTCGAGTAAATATTATTTTCGAACTGATATTGTAATAATTCGAACGAAGCATAAAAATTGTCAAATGTGACATGATTCTGATTAATCAACTGTTTAGTCAGTTCTTTTACTACACTAGCCCCTAAGGCTACCTCTGTGACGTCGTCTTTTTTACCAGTGTATACTTCAAACTGGTATAAATATCCAGTCTTGCTATCACAACGTACTCAAACCTTAAAACCGCGTTTTACCGGTTTCATGGGCATGTGCTGTTTTAGTATACTTCGCCCTTTAAATTTAATCATGCATTCGTCTATGCTCTGGGAAGTGGAACATACTGCACTATTTTGGAATGCATCATTCATAAAACTGATCAAGAGTTGGATTTTGAAAAGTTTGTCTTACCCCGGGTCACCTCTTTTGGGCATTTTACTGTTGTCATTTATGTGAACATTTGATAAAATTTTCTTGAACCACTTTACTGGCTTGCCATCTGCAACCTCTTGCACCCGAAAAAATGGATCAGAAGACCAATAAAGATTAATATTAGATAGAATATGTATGGCCATAAATACTAACATACCAAAAAAGGCTTTTAGTTCTGGGACTGTTACAGGATCCCAATCTTTTTGTTTATTTTGTATCGCATATATATTGGTCTGATCAACAATATGTGAAAAGACATCGTCACTAAATAAAGCACTAAAATAAGCCCCAGGAGTACTTCTATTTGGAAAAACTGTTTTGTAATTTATCTGTCGGTGGATTATGTGGAAATCTTCCTTTTTTCCGCTGTTTGTCATCATCAGAACTATCAGAGTCAGAGAGTTTTGTATCCGAACTAGGAGGTGCTACAACACGTGGCCTATTAGAAGACAATCCAAAACTAGAAGCACAAGGTTGTGTACTACCAGAAGCATTTGTTGAATCTTGCGGACTTGAAAAGGTATCTGCGAGCTGAGTTTCTAACCGAAGGGGCAAGCTAGGCTACAAAATTTCCTCAAGCTCAGAGATACTAGGTTCTAGGAACACCGCTTCCTTATCATTTTCATCACTCTCGTTGCCATCTTCAGAATTTTCGCCATCTGATAAATCAAACAACTCTGCGAGCGTTTGCTTCAGTTTGTCTAACGGAATCACCTGGAACAAATCGATATAAAGTATATATTAGATATAATAATAATAATAAATATTATAATATTAACGAATTCTCAATCTCAAAAAGTAAGTAACAGCATAAAAAAACTGTAAAAATGTTTGTCTTGTCGATATATGGTATCCATAATTGCATACTGCAAAAGGGCAGTGTGCAATATATGGACACCATAAAATTTAATTAAAACATATTGTAATAGAATGCCAACATAAAAATTATAGCTCTCACTCAATCTGCATTATATTTGGAATGACTCATAAAACAAAACTAACCTTTTTATCCATTTTTCGCCAAGATTTTCTTAGATGTAACCAGAGCTTCAAAAATACACCAAGTTTTCACACTGACAATCAGCTGTCAAAGACAAAATGGACATCTTGTTTTTATTTTCACGTTCCGTTTTTCGTATTAAATTGGCTTATTATAACACCACTTACCTGGATCTTTTGACGTTTGGTTTGGCAGACAAGGAGCACATTGTATGGTGTCCAAAATATTGACAGATCCCTATAAAGAACGGATGGGACGAAAATTATATGGGTGTGTAGGGGTACGTATGTATGCGTTATAATGTGTGTGTGTGCAAGCGCGAGGTATGAGAGACGAGTCGGCCAGTTGCTGCGAATAATTTATAGTCCGAATGCGCACTTAATAACTTTTGTTTTCTGCTAACTGGAATGACGGACACGTTTGCACCTGTATCTACTAGAAATTTTAGTCCATTTTCCCTATCATATACACTGAGGCGGTGATTATTACTCGGTACTATCACCCCCGCCACCGTAGGTCGTACCGTGTTTAGTTTTCCGTCCGCGACGCTGCTGGTGACTTCCACGCACAGGGTTTCTCGCATTTCGTTGCTCTAACTCGGTATCGGTAATGCCACTTGCACAACCAATTCGGATCCGCTGGTGTTCTGGACCTTGACCTTGACCGTCCTCGGAAAGCACCATGCCCTCTGCGACCACGAAACACGCTTCGACGATGCTGCGCAACCTCTTCACGTAGAGATGCTACTTCCAAGTTCAACTTGTGCATTTGCGTCAATATCTCGTTCATGGGCAGTTGAGTGGACGACTGGTTGTTGGTACAAGAGCTGCTCACCTCGGCAATTTCTCCATCCCGTACATTCTCCATCACCTTGTCAGCTATGTTTGCCAAGTTCTCCAGGTTTTGGTCCTGACTGACTGTCAATACTGCTCTTACAGATGCTGGTAATCGCGCGATCCAAAGACTGTGTAACGTTTTGTCTGATGCTTGGGCGTTCCTACCCAGGTCTCGCATACGGCGCAACAGCTGTGAAGGTTTTTGTGTTCCTAGCTCCATCTCACCCACAAGCTTCTGAAACTGGCGCTCTGCACTTTCCTCGTATACCTGTAGTAGTCGCTCCTTAATGGCATTATATTTCTCTGCGGCTGGTGGCACTACCAGAATGTCGCTGACTTGCTGTAACGCGTCGCGTCCTAGCTTCGCTACCACTAAATGGAATTTAACCTCATCACTTGGTTTTTGCGGTTTTAGGATACTTTCTATCTGCGCAAACCATAGTCGCGGCATTTCCGCCCAAAAATCTGGCAATCGGGATTGTACACTTATCGCGGCGATCTCACTAGTTTTCAAGTCCGACATACCTGTGTTCGCGTTCGGGTCACTGTTCATTTTGTCACTTATACTCGGTTTCACGGGACTCAATGGTTGGAACATCATACACTATAAACTACACTTATATTTACGCTTAATAATTAACCTTTGTAGCACTAAATCACGTCGGGGTCACCAATTATAGGAATGCCTATGTTCATAAACAATTTACTACACGGGAATCGAACCCGAGACTTTACTTATTTATCTACTTAATGTATCCAAGCTACAAATAAATGTGAGACTTAGATAAGTGCTACAAAGGGAATTACCGGCACTGGTCCGACAGACAACACTCACGAACAATATATAATATTTATTACGAACATAATTCACATAAATTCTACATACATATATTTTATAGCCAAAATTACTTAATCTAAGTGGAGCCTAGTATTCTGTCGGGCCAATGCGCAGCAACTGGCCGACTCGTCTCTCATACCTCGCGCTTGCACACACACACATTATAACGCATACATACGTACCCCTGCAGGTGCATTCCTTCTTCGTGGAGTAGCTTCCACACGGTTGAGTTTGATACTCCAAACCGCCTTGCTGCACTTCGAGTACTCTCCTACGGGTGATGCTCAAAGTATTCCAAGATGGCTTCTTGGAGATACTGGGTATGGCTCTTTCCTACGACCTTGGGCATGCGTTGGCACGGTGAATTGTCCGAATGTTCGCAATCGGTGATTGATGCCCAACATCAGGCTGTACGAAGGAGTCTGGCGGTTGGGTAACATCTCACGGTACAGGTTGACTGCTCCCCGAACACTATCATTGGATAGTGTATAGACACGAACCATATCCCAGTATTCTTCATTGGAATACTGATAAGTCGACATCATCAACTTATCACAAATGTTTACACAAAATACGCGATGCACACGGGATCGACGCGAAATACGGAAGCGCGCTAATTAGACGTGCGGAAGTAGCGATGCACTCTGGCGGTTTGCGCGGGAGTATGTCCTGTTAGCGCATCGCCGTCGCCTCGTCGGCGCCAGGACAAAGGTGCGGGGTGCGGTGTGCGCGCGGGGAGGGTGTTTTTGGCAGTCCGAGTGCCTCGTGTCAAAGCATGCGCGTGACGGTATTGTTATTACATACCTATCGTTTATTTGCAAGTTTTGGTTCGCGCGCTTGGTGTTCATAAATTGTGTATTTTGTTGGATAATTGTGTCAAAATATAAGGTTATATGTTTATTACATATTTGGAATGAGAATCAAATATTCAGTAGTCTCCTTCAATATGTCCCTCGTCTAAGCGAACAGTCTGTATATACAAATATAAAAAAAATATAAAAATATCATATGGACGATAAGTGTTCCATAGTATGATAGATACGCCAACATTCACCAATACAAAGAAATACTTGGCATTTGGTACAAACAACATTACTTTTGGAACGTTTTTTAATTAGACGGCATCATACACAACGTCCTCGTTTGTAACGTATTCGCTGATTATTAGTACGATCAGTATTCTCCTGGTGATCGGGGAAGTGATCGATACCATCTAATCTAAAATCTAGATCCGAGTTCATAGCAGGCGGCCTGATGCGTTGTATGGAAAGGTGTTGCTTAGACAAAGTTTCTGCAAGAGCATAACGAAATTGTCTGTGATCTAGTTTAATTTGATCTAGATTGCGGGAATTTGCACGGTAAATTATGTAACAGTTTAAAATACTACAATTGATCATACATCTGAACACTTTAATATATCATTTCATTCCACGTTTCCTCTCCAACAAATACATGGATAGCTTCTGATCTTTCAAATCAATGCCACCCATGTATTTGTTGTAGCAGTGGACTGACGTTGGCTTGGCTATATCGACACCTGCTCTCTGACCTGGTTCTATGTCAGGTCTATGGTAAGTTGAAATCATTGTCACCATCTTTACATCATTCCATGCTAACACGCTAACATTGCCACTGTGTCTTGCTAAAATTGTCCCGCGTTGCATACGTCTATCATTTAAAGCTTTGATCTCAAGAGGAGTATCATTCCTTCGCCTGTTTAGGGTTCATAATACATCGGTACCATTCTGCTTAAAAAATCGTGCTCGTGATACACAATTATAAAAGTTATCCATTACTAAGCAGTGCCCTTTGTTAAGATAACCGTCAATTAATTTAAGTACGATTTTTGAAGTAGCTCCAGTAAAGCTGTTATTAACCGGTTCTGACGATAACGTACCTTTACCAGTATAAAGCAAAATTTTTAGAAGATAACCTGTCCGCTTCACACAATTCGTAAGATTTTATACCATATCGCGCTGCTTTGGATCGGATGCATTGAATCCAGCTTAATCTTCCTTTCCAAAGCAGGAGCGACTCATCAAGGCTTATATGTCGTTGAGGTTTGTAGATTTCTTGAAATTTTAGACAACAGTTTTCGACTATAGGAGCTATTTTAGCTGCCTTGTGCTCGTATACTGACGTCAAGATCATAGTTATCAACAAAATGTAGAAAACGTAAAATTATTAAAAATCTATTCTTACTCATTATTTTCCGGAACTCAGGCATACCTAAAATACCAGTGGTCCAGTACTCGTCCAATCTTCCCGATCTTAATGTACATGGGTCTTTGTTATAGCAAAGACCCATGTACATTAAGACCGAGAAGAATTTGTACAATTTTTCCTCGGTCACTGGATACCAATCATGTAATCTTAATTAAGTAGGTATTTCGGAATTTTCAGTAGCGCATACGATCGTCTGCCACGCATATTCATTCGTTTCGCGCACGATTTTCTCCATGATCTCACGATCCCATATAGTGGAGAATAACTCAAAAGGATTGGTCGAGTTTATCATAGGTCCAGGCTGATCACTGAAAATTTATTCTACTGCCGTAAACGTTTCGAAATTATCAGACCACGTCAATTCGTCTATAACCTCGGTGCCTGGAGCCACTTTTTCCTTCTCATTTATATCCCCCTCTAACATTTTAAAAATCTCCACTTCAGTATAGTCTGCTTCATCCTCTTCATCATTTTCACTCCCCGAATCAACAGCTAATGCTTCTACAAGACTGAGGTAGAAGAGAGTCGTGGTATTGATCAGTGTTTAATCTATAAGGATTATTTTAGAGTGCCGGGTGATTTTTTGAGTAAAACGACGTGTAGTTATTACGAAGGTTTATTTGCAACTGCTAAATCATTCGACATCAGTCGACACAGTGGACTGTAAATATATCATCAACATCATCATCAGGCTATAATAGTCCACTGCTGGACATAGCCCTCCCCCAAAGAGCGCCATAGCGCCCTGTCTTCAGCTTGCCGCATCCAGCATCTGCCTGCAGTCTTAAATATATATATATAGTATGTATGTGGCTCATACCACACAAAACTCTAAACCATTTAGACATTCCGCCCGCCAAAGAATATAGTTCTTTAACTACATTTTAACAAAAAGAACTTAACTCATAGATATAATTATGCAAGAACTTAACAATAATAGCCGTAAATAAAACTTATGACAAAATCATCTCACACAAAACCTTAATAAAATAACAATTGAATAACAGAACAACCTATGTAGGTCTTCCTGATTTGCAAGATGTAGGTAAACACTTTCAAGTAGGTACCTAACACAGAGTGTTCTTTACGAGATAAGGTTCAAAATCGGTTGCAGGTGAATTTTAAAGCAAAACACGTCTGGCTTGTATACTCGATTTATTGTAACTAAACGGGAGGGTAAACAAATGCATATCTATGTACAGATAGGTACCTAGTATACCGCTAAGAGGGAATTTTGACATAACATACCGCCTGCCAAAAACAACAGTTTTTAACTATTATCTAAGCAAAGTGCTTAATCTATAACTTACAGGCATTGTTGCTTGTATTGATGCGTATCGACACTCATCACATCACTAACACATTTATCTCATGTTTTAAGTTCAACACTAAAGTAAAAAGATAAAGATTACAATACATTTCACTCGCATCACAACAAATAATTAATAACAAACGAAAGCGACGCCGGCGCAAGCCAAAGCAGATCGATACTGATCGAATTTTTTATTACATATCTAATAACAACAGCTCGCGTCGGGTAGGTAAGTATTGGCAACATGCCCGCGTAGGGTAGGTATCAGAAAACTTAGTAACCAACTAATACATAGTTACCTTACTTCCTAAATATAAAAATCTATATTAGGCTAACCATAATAACAAATTACATGTACAGTACGTAGCATTTTAAGCATAAACTTTAGTGGACTGTATGTTGTTTTGTCTCAGTGACAAAGTTCTATGTGTTAAATGTATGTACATTTATTTGCTTTTATGGGAAAGAAGTTACACACTATAACTAACTAAAATACTAGGTAATGTTACACAAACATACATTTTAGCTATTAAACATGGTAAGCGGCCAATGTAGCGTATGGACGCTTGAAAGTTCATACTAAGTAAATAAAATAACATTACATCGTTTAACTAAAACAAGTTAAATAGTACCTATTTGTGGTAAGTAAGTATAAGAAAACATTTACATATCTAGGATACTTAACCAAAGGTTTTTACAAATGTTTTATGTGGACATTTTAATATAGGTACTTTGTAAACAACTAATAAAGTAAATAACAAAACATTTGAGATAAAATTTCGTAACTATACAAGTATAGGTCATTAATTTACTTTATAGGTTTATTTCCAATCGGTACATCATAAATAACACGACGCGACATAAGTACCTACGACCGTTCTCAACAATTAATAGGTAAGTATGTTTATTAATGGTATGAATGAATACTAACAATGTTATTTAATGATTTCCTATATCAATGGTTGTGCTTATGTATTGAGTAGGTACAGTCAGCCAGCATTATTTTTAATATTATATTTATTTAAAACACAATATAAATTTGACCGCCCATCTTGACTTATTCTTTAATTACATGTTAACTTTAATCTGCGGTTTTAGGTAACAATATCAATTTGGATAACGCCCTTTTAAGAATGTGATCACCCTTGCACTTGACCGTAACAACACGTACCAAATTGTCAGGACCGGCGTGTAATTCCGTGATTTTGCCTAGCAACCACTTGGTAGGTGGTAAATCACGTTCTTTTATAATAACAATATCTCCTATACAGGGTGACTGTACCACATCATACCACTTCTGTTTTTGTTGGAGTGTATTTAAATAATCCAAATGCCATTTCCTCCAGAAATCTTGCATTTGTGATTGGATAAGTTGCCAGCGAGTTAATAAATGCACTTTTTTGTTTTCATACTTTATGTCAGGAACGTTGATCAGAGGTTCACCGACGAGAAAGTGTCCTGGTGTAAGTGGGTTAAGCGTATCCAGAGTTTCATCTAATTGACAAAGAGGACGGGAATTCAAACATGCCTCAACTTGTGCAAGTAAGCTTGACATTTCCTCATATGTCAATTTTGTAGTTCCATTGACTCTCACTAGATGGCGCTTAGCTGATCGAACTCCACTCTTTTGTTTTTATAGTCTAAAAATCTCTTACAGTGTGCTATTACTCTTTTCATCCTAATTAATGACGAAAATCTTTCCCAAATTGGTGTGTCTTGTATTAAAGTGTGAAAAGTCTTCTTCATCTCTAATTCCGTACTTGGAATCTCAATTGGTCTTAGTATCGCTGTATCCTTTATCTTTAGCCACTTAGGGCCACTCCACCAAAGATCATTGTTTGTCAGCTCACTTACTCTTATGCCTCTGGACGCGAGATCAGCAGGATTGTCTTCAGACAAAACGTGCCTCCATCGATCGTTGTTTATTTGCTGGATTATTTCTGACACTCTATTACCAACGAATAGCTGCCAACGACTGGGTTGTGACTGGAGCCAGGAAAGGACCACCATTGAATCTGTGTACGCATAGATTTTGCACATGGGAACATTCAACAAATCAGAAATATCATGCAGCAGCTTTGCCAATATCACCGCAGCACAAAGTTCCAATCTCGGGACTGTCAGTTGTTTCAGAGGTGCTACTTTTGTCTTTGAGGCTAATATCGTGACATGAACTACATCATGCTCGTCTACAACTCTGGCATAGACAACAGCTGCAAGAGCAAGAGTTGAGGCGTCCGAAAATCCATGCAGCTCCACTTCCTTGCAGCGTGATGACGTCTTTATCCAACGCGGGATCTCAACGGTTTGCAGCTCATGAAGTTCGTCTCTGAAACTCATCCACTCGTCGACCAGCTCAGTAGCCAATTCGTCATCCCACCCAAGATTACACAACCATAACTTCTGAATCATGATTTTAGCTGTTATTACAACAGGTGAGAGCCATCCAAAAGGATCGAATAAACTAGCGACATCTGATAAAATAACTCTTTTTGTTACAGGTAACCTGCTTGCTGGTAAGTTAACTGAGATGTGAAACGTGTCATCTTTCCTGTCCCAGGTAAGTCCCAGTATTTTAATAACTTTATCTAACTTAATTTCTTTCTTTTCTTTTACAGGTTCCGGAGTCTTCGTGCCATCAGCCAAGTCATTCAGGAGTTCTTCAGAGTTACTAGACCATTTTTGCATTTGGAAACCACCTGTCTTTAACAACTGATCAATTTCTTTACAGATTACCTTCAACTCGCCGAGATCTTCATGACCTGTCATAAGGTCGTCCATGTAGAAGGAATTTCTTACTACCGCCGCTCCACGAGGATAGTTGTCCTGTTCATCATCAGCAAGGCGTTGAAGGGTTCGTACTGCAAGGTGGGGGGCTGCTGCCGTTCCAAATGTAACGGTCATTAACTTATAACTATCTATTCTTTCAGATACATTATCCCGCCATACTATGCGCTGTAAATCTGCGTGTGTGTCATCCATCCTTATTTGACGATACATCTTTATGATATCGCCAACCACACAGATTTTGTGAGATCTCCATCTAAATATCAGACTACGCAGGTCGGGTTGAATCGTAGGTCCTACCATCATGCTGTTGTTTAAGGAGCACCCGTTGGAGCCCTTTGCTGAGCCATCAAAAACTACACGTACCTTAGACGTCTCCTTGTCCTCTCTGATAACAGCATGATGTGCAAGGTAAATCACATTACCTTCATCTTCTGCCTCGACCTTCTTCATGTGTCCTAACTGTAAGTACTCATGTATCACTTTTGTGTATTCTGCTTTCAGCTGCTCATTTCTTGAGAACTTCCTCTCTAGTTGCTCAAGCCTGCCTACTGCCTGATGCTTTGTATTTCCACATGATCTTACAGTGTCTTCAATGTTTTTTTCAAAGGAAGCTGTACCACATACCTCCCAGTTTCATCCCTAGTTGTTGTTTGTTGATATATTTCCTCGCATTTCTCTTCTTCTCTTGTCCACATGCTTTGTTTCGCATACAGCTTGTTTCTTGTCTCGGTGCAATAATGAATGGTGTTTTCTTTTGCAAATCTGGCAAGTTGTTTTATGTCTACACTTAAACACGTTGTGGTTGGATACTAGGCAATTGAAACAGAGACTATTTTTCTGCACGAAACTGTACCTGTCATCTATTGGTTGCTTGGAAAACTGTTTACATTGATAGATATAGTGATCTTCATTACAGAATGCACACTTCACTTCGCTCGGCGCGGTAACATGAAACATCTTTGTTTTCACAGCGTTGAAACTCTTTTTTGCAGGTTCGACCATCTCGAGCGTACGAAATATATTTTCCAAGAACGACTTTAATCTATCAAAACTAGGTAAGTCATCCGTTTCGTCTCTGCTAATCAGTTCTTCCCACTCTTTATGCGTGCTCGAATCCAACTTTGATACTATGGAATAACTAACGATTGCGTCCCAATGATTCGTAGGTAAGCCTAGGTGTTTAAGTGAACTCATACATTCTACCGATGTATCCAATAATTGTTTTAAAGCTGCAGCCGATTCGTGTAATATCGATTTTTGTGTAAAGAATTTCTTAAAAACACAATTTGCGATGTATCTCTTATTAGCGTAGCGTTTTTTCAGCACTGACCAAGCTTCTGTGTAATTTTCAGCAGTTATCGAAAATTGACGTAATAATGTTTCAGCTTCTCCTAATAAACTGCCCTTCAAATAGTGTAGCTTTTGAACATCTTTTAATGTTTGATTGTTATGCACTAGTGCCATAAATAGATCGTGGAACGACTGCCATTCAGTGTAGTTGCCATTGAAAGACGGAATCGAAATTCGTGGCAATTTTACTTCACCGCCAGTAGACGGGTTAGAAGTAGGTATTTGTTGAGACTCACATTTCATCGGAACCAAACTTTCTAACTTAGACATCATTTCGCCTTTATATGCGTAATAAACTTCTTCAAATTCTTCACACATGCGCTCAGCAAAATAATTTATCTGCGGACGCTGTTCCATGGCAACCGATAAAATTAACGTCTCATGTACAGACTTAAACTCCTTCCAGTACATTTCCAGTGTATCTATTCTTCCCTTCACATAACCAGCTGTTAATCTTTCCCTAGGTGACTTCTTGTAGTTAACGTAAGCCCTTCTCACTTTTTCTAACGTATCTGCTTGAATAACTATACTTTTTTCGATTGTTTCCATTGTAATCAAAGTCTTTCACCACTAAATATCAAAAGTCTATCAAATATAGTCAAAACACTCGAAACACAGCACGAAAGTATGTACGTAACTATAGGAAAGTTCCAGTCAATTGTTAACTTTTTATGCGTAGGGTAAGCGAGCGCCGCGCACCACGGGATTGTCCACCAAACTTAGGTATCTATCTCACGACGGCTCACTATTGTAATATTATGCTGTCCAGTCTTAGTTACTTAAGCTACTCAACGTTATGATTACACGATAACTAGTCCTTTGTAGAATTATCACACTTCAAATCCGCAAACAGTTTTTTGTTAAAAACACCGAAATGTCTTAATCCTTAAAGTTCTTTTTACGTAATTCACTTGCCTAACATAATTATCCAACGAATTTAACACATTTTGATCAGTATTATTCGTTAATTCACTGAAATTACACCGATTTTCTATTGAACCAACTGTTTTTACGAGTCACTGTCAAGTATCCTGGTTCGATGGACCATGTTCTTTACGAGATAAGGTTCAAAATCGGTTGCAGGTGAATTTTAAAGCAAAACACGTCTGGCTTGTATACTCGATTTATTGTAACTAAACGGGAGGGTAAACAAATGCATATCTATATACAGATAGGTACCTAGTATACCGCTAAGAGGGAATTTTGACATAACACAGAGCTCTTTCGGCTCGGCTAGACATTTTAAATGACATTGATGTCGATCATGATTATTTTATAAGTACATAGCTCAATAACTAAACGATGCAGATAAAATAATGTTTTTGGATAGGTAACTCATTAAGTACCTGTATATAGTACATACCTAACATAAATTCAATTGTAAAGGTTCTTAATCACGTAGGTAATTTACACGAACAACAAAACAATTATCTACCTATAATAGGCTACGTTAGAAATTTTACAGTATAATAGATATGATTAAAAACAAAGCTTATTTAGTTAAAATACAAATTTTACTCACTGAACGCTTCAATTCTCCGGTCTTACACTTTACAGATACAACTCGAGTTACATTATCTGGTCCAGGGTATTTGTTGATAATCTTACCAAGTAACCATTTAGCTGGCGGTAAATAATCTTCCTTTAAAACAACAATGTCGCATATTTCTGGTTCATCACGTTTAGTGTTCCATTTATATCGTTGATTTAAATTAACTAGGTATTCCTTATACCACCTATGCCAAAAATCTGTAACAATCTTTTGCGTCAATCGCCATCTATCCAAACCAACTACATTACAATTAGTATAATCTTCATCTGCAATATTTAACAATGACTCACCTACTAAAAAGTGACCTGGTGTCAAGGGTAGAGGATCATTTGGATCATCGCTTAACAAAGAAATCGGCCTCGAATTTAAACACGCCTCCACTTGCGCCAGGACAGTTGACATTTCCTCATAGGTAAGTGAACTATTTCCTACTACCTTTTTTAAATGGGTCTCAGTGCTGCGCACCGATGATTCCCATAAACCGCCAAAATTCGGTGAGTGGGGAGGGATGTAGTGCCATGTGGTTCTTTCTAAAGAAAGTAACTCTGCTATTTCTCCCGGAAGAGAAGATCGGGCGCTATTAAACATTTCTCGAATTTGTTTATCGGCGCCAACAAAGTTAGTGCCATTGTCACTGTATAAAGCCTGACAATGAACTCTACGAGCAGTGAATCGCCTAAAGGCGGCAATAAAACCTTTAGCCGTCATATCAGTCACGGCTTCTAAATGGACTACTCGTGTCACCATGCATACGAAGATGCAAATATAACTTTTGTAGGACTTAGCTCCTCGACCTGGTGAAAATCTGGTAAAGACAGGGCCACAGTAGTCCACGCCGGTAGACTTGAATGGTTTACTGGGCTTTACCCTTGCCTCTGGAAGCAGACCCATAAGAGGAGTAGTCTTTTTCGTGGAATATCTCAAACAAATAGCGCATTCTCTAAAATATTTTTTAACACGCTCTTCAGCACGTAAGATCCAGTATTTGGATCTTAGAAAGTTTAATATAGCCTGTGGACCACCATGTAATGTTTTTTCATGAGCATGCGCAATTAAAACCATGGTAAAATGATGTTTACCAGGCATAATTATCGGATGTCTTATATCGTAACTTGCATCCGATTGTGCTATGCGTCCACTGACTCTTAGTATCCCTTTTTGGTCTAAAAAGGGACAAAGAGATCGTAATTTACTCTTTTTAGGCACACATTCTCGAATCTTTAACTGTTTTATTTCGAATGAAAACTCGCGCTCTTGTACTTGTTTAATGCATGATAATAATGTTTCGCTCATTTCTCTTGGTGTAATAAATGTAGGTAGTTTAGGCCTGTTATCTTTATTTAATTTAAAATTCAAAACTCGTCTACAATATGATATAATTTTTAATAGTTTATTTAACGATGAATGTTTTGACCACAAATATTCCTCATCAACATCAGATATAACAGTTAAAGATTGGATCCGTTCCTCTTCATGTGTGTCTTCAATTAGTTTATTATCTATAGGTATTGTAGTTTCTGACAACCACTGTGGTCCTCTCCACCACAATATATGCTCACTCAACTCTTTGGGCTGCAGACCACGCGAAGCACAATCCGCAGGGTTTGTCTCCGATGAGACATGACTCCACTGGTTATAGTCCATAATCTTTAATATAGTGGATACTCTGTTACTAACGAATGTTACCCATCGACTTGAGCCTCATTTTAGCCATGCTAACACTATGGTGGAATCGGTCCATCCATAGAGATGTTCCTTAGGTATCTCTAGAACTTGTGATACCTCACTAATAAGCTTGGCCGCTAAGGTAGCGCCACACAATTCAAGTCGGGGAATGGAAATCTCTTTTACGATTGGGGCAACTTGACTTTTTGCGGTCAGTAAATGTACATGTACTCTATTTAAACTATCAATTACTCGTATATAAACTACTGCCGCAAAAGCTGATTAAGAAGAATCTGAAAATACGTGTAACTCTCTCTTGCAATCTCGCGTAAAATTTATCCATCTAGGTATTTTAACAGTTTGTAAATCTATTAGCTCTTGTCTGTACTTTAGCCACTCACAAAGCAATTCATCCTTTAAACACTCATCCCACTCAAGACCGGATTTCCACAATTTCTGAATTATAATCTTAGCATTAACTACCACTGGGGCAATCCAACCTAAAGGATCATATAATCTCGCGACTTCAGATAATACTTGTCTTTTAGTAACTAAATCTTTACGTTCAGGTAAGTTTAACACGTATTCAAAATTGTCATACTTTCTATTCCAACTCAATCCTAACACTTTAATTAAATCATTTAATTTTATAGGTTGTCTTTCACACAACTCAGTTTTTCCAATCTGCTCTAAAAACTCCCCATTGTTACTATTCCATTTTTGTAACTCAAAACCACCGCTTCTCATTAACTCATTCATCTCCTCATAAATTTGTATTGCCTCATTAACCGTATCAGCTCCTGTCATTAAATCATCCATATAATAGCATTGTTTTGTTATCCTCGCAGCTAATGAATACCTTTTCTTTTCTAACTCGGCTAGTCTATGCAATACTTTGACAGCTAAATATGGCGCGCATGCTGTACCGAATGTTAAACGTAACAGTTTGTAACGTTCTATGGGCTCCGATGGATTAAACCTCCAGACGATTCTCTGGAAATCGGTGTCCTCATCTGCCACCCTCACCATCCAATACATTTTGACAATATCGGCTACGATACAGATTTTATGATGACGCCATCTCATCAATATATGCCTCAAATCTTGTTGTAACCTTGGTCCAACAAGAAGTTCATCGTTTAGTGACACACTATTGTCACCTTTGCTCGAAGCGTCAAAAACGACTCTCACTTTTGATGTGTCTTTATCTTCTCTCACCACAGCATGGTGAGGAAGATAGACAGCCTTACGGTTCTGTAATTAACTCTCAGAAACCACTCTCATATGGTTCATGCTCAAGTACTCACTCATAACTTTATCATATTCTTCTCTCAATTTTAAATCTTTCGATAGCTTTCTCTCCAAATATTCTAACCACTTTATGGCTCTTTGTTCTGTATTACCATAGTGACATTTAGGATCATTCGTGGCAAAAGGTAATTTCACTATAAATCTACCTTCATTATCTCTCACTGTAGTTAAATCAAACAAATTCTCACATACTTTCTCGCTATCAGTCATATCCTTCTTTATTAAATTAGGCTCATCTTCCATCTCCCAAAACTTCTTAAGTAACTCATCCTCTTTCATCTTTCATGCTAATAAGATTATCTTTTACTAATGCTCGAGGTCCTTTTGACATTCTTCCTGACAAAATCCAGCCAAACAACATATTTTGGGCTATTACTTTACAATCAGGATGCTTCATAACACCATCAAGTAATATTTCACTATAAACCTCTGCACCTAGCAGAATATCAATCTTACCTGGCACAGCGTATGTAGGATCAGCTAAAGAAAGATTGTCCATTTTCACCCATTTGCGAATGCTCAAATTGGTTGAAGGAAGTAGTGACGTTAAAGAATGCAACACATAAGCGTTAACTATGATGTAACTAGCAGGATTATGACGTGATTCCAGGCGAAGTGAAACCGTGTGTTTAATTCTCATACGACCATCTCCTAACCCTGACACCCAGCCACTTACTGGTTTACGTACAAGACCTAATAATTGCACAGTAGACTCAGATACAAAAGATGCCTGTGACCCTTGGTCAATTAAAGCACGAATAAAATACTTAAACCATTAGAACGGAATACCTTAACTTTAGCAGTCGCAAGTAGCACGCTGTTGGGTTGTAGCTCCTCTCTAGAAAATGTAGCAGTAATGTTTGTATCACCTCGTGATGTACTCGCTCTCTCATGTTGTGGTTCACTCGTTGACACTGCAGTTGCCTGCTCCTTGCTATTGGTTGGCTCCTGGTTATCCCTCTCAAAATGTAACATCGTGTGATGTCTCCTTCCACATTTTTTACAACTAAATGCTTGACGACACTTAACGACCGCATGTGTCGGAGATAGGCAATTAAAGCATAATTTAGTTGTTTGTACAAACTCCTGTCTTTCCTTAGGTGTTATAAGGCTAAACCGCTTGCACTGGTTGAGATAATGACTTTCGTGGCACATCGGGCACTCTTGTTTACTCTTAGATTTGTCCTCTTTCTCCTTATCCTTCTGTACTGACGCATGAAACGATTTTGATTTAGCCGCAGGCTTAGCTTGTTGCGTGTCACGTTTACCGTTCGTATCTATCATCTCTAAGGATGGGAATCTATACTCTAAATAATCTCTCAATTGTATCCAAGTGGGCAACTCATTACAGCTCATACTTAAATGCTGCTCCCATTGTTTGATAGACTCCGTGTCCAATTTCGAAACAACTAAGTAAACGACAATTGCGTCCCAGGTCTCAGTCTTAATGCCCAAATTCTCCAAAGATTTAAGACAGGTAGACGTTGTATCTAATAAACTCCTAATTGCATTGGCTGACTCGTTTAGAAGTTTCTTTATGGCAAATAAAGACCTCATAACAGCATTGCAGTTATAACGCTTGTTATTGTAACGCCGAACTAACTGCTTCCGAGCTTCCTCATAATTGGCATCAGTTGTTGAAAAATTACTCAGCAGATTTAACGCTTCTCCACTCAAATTGCACTTAAGGTAATGCAGTTTCTGTACCGATGAAATACTCTTATTATTGTGTATTAATGAGGAAAACATGTCGTAAAAGGTTTGCCACTCTTCGTACTTACCCCCAAAGGTAGGTAATTGTATGCGGGGTAGTTTTACATCACTGCAATTATTGTTCGCGTTAATGGTAACTGCTGGGTTACGTAACTCGGTAACTGGCGGCGAAAACTGTTGCAAAGCTTCTCGTAAATTCGATTTATACTGCACATATAACTCCTCAAAAATCTCATATTTTTCCTCTATAAAATATGCTTCCTTCTTACTTTTCGCTTTTACAACAATCTCCTTGTGTCCGTCTTTAATCTCAGCAACTAATACTCCGGCCGGTCACTTATTTTATATGTGTAATAAGTGGCACAATAACAGTTTGTTAACTTTTATTTGTTTAAACACTCACTCAATGTACTGTTATTATGATTTACACCGAAAATCACATACACGTAGTAAACAAGTAGTAATTCATAACGAATTAATTTAACAGTAATAACTCGTTAGTTAAAATTGTCTTATAATTTGCACATCGCACATTAGGTAAACAAGTGGCCGGACGACACCTCGCACTCAGGTAATAAAATCTTTTGTTCTCACGAGTCGGCCGGGCTCGATACTCATTAACACTATCCGGTTCGATTATGGACCAAATGTTTAATCTATAAGGATTATTTTAGAGTGCCGGGTGATTTTTTGAGTAAAACGACGTGTAGTTATTACGAAGGTTTATTTGCAACTGCTAAATCATTCGACATCAGTCGACACAGTGGACTGTAAATATATATATAGTATGTATGTGGCTTATACCACACAAAACCCTAAACCATTTAGACAATCAGGTATCTAAAATTGAATACTTAAACTTGTATTATTTCTCTCAAAACACATTCACAAAATTTATAGTTTACCTTTTTACATTAACTTACATTAGTAGAATCAGTTTCCATCAAAACATCGGTTTCAATTTGCTCCCTGAAAATATTTTCTCGTACTGGGACAGTAGGTGAGAGGTACGATTGTATGAATCCTGATGCAGTCTCCTGTAGTAAATTACAGTCGTAGGTTGTGCGCAGACTTCCATTGGTCGAACTATTAACCACTAAGGCTGGAATTAATCTTGGCGGTGTTGCCAGTCCTTCCATGATATTGGTACGTTCTACATCCATCTACAAAACAGAATTTATTACACAAACATGCGACTATCCAAACATTTTATTAATTTTATTATGTGATCTATATAATTATACTAACTTGAAAATTAAGATATTACTGGTGTTAAGCTATTTGAAAAATAAAGTTTCGTATAATTTAAATAAATCACTTTAGTTCAAACAATAATGTCTAACTAACTGTTCTTCTCTAGCATCTTAAGCAGCTCTTTCTTTAGGATTTCCTTTTTAGGTTGTGGTAGTCCATATGGAGGTGCTGATATAGGAATATCATGCTTAGTTATAATACAGTCTTCTCCAAGTACTGAAGGCTTATCATTTTCAATAAAAACATCATATAAGCATGATATAGGAATATCATGCTTAGTTATAATACAATATTCTCCAAGTACTAAAGGCTTATCTTTTTCAATAAAAACATCTTGATACTCTAATAGAATTTTATTAAGTTCATTTTCTTGAACCTTAGAAATATTAATCACACACAAACCAACAAAGTCTATTGCTAGGGCTGGATGATCGGTCAGAGTTGTTGTTACTAGGGAATAGTCCCTTTGAGTGAGGAGACAGTGAAACTTCAGCCTCTCGGACGTTTTTCTCAGCGTCACTAATCATATACTCTGCGAAACGGGCGAGTATCCATCGAACAACGTCTTGGGTCGTTTTGCAGGGCTTAGATTCAAGGGAATTAATCTGTATCCCAATGAAGTCTGAGAGCGGGATATGGTAGCAAAAATTATCATATTATGTAATGGTAAATGAATTTATGCTCTTTCATTTTATACCATTTTCGTCAATGTCCGTGACCGGGTCGGAATACGCGCAATGTCCTTTGATGACATCATAGCCTCATACCTTTTCTTCACCTTTCTTCTATAAGAACCACTTCGCTTTATTTTTTTCCAGTCATTTAAATCCATTTTTACAATACCGAGTCACTATTAGGTATAGTTACCGATTTTATAATGTCATGGCTGACGATAAACTTATATAAAGGCAAAGTCAAGCATACATATAAGAATAAAGTTCTTGTGCCTGATGTAACTTGCCTTTTTGCATTAGCTTTTAGGCTGCATTCAAATAAACATTATAAGGGAATGGGTTTTATAATAGCCCTATTAATTTTACAATTAGAATGAGGCCAATGCGGCTAAAAGACTAAATTATTATATGTCTGAAAAGCCATATTATATGCTTCTATAAGTTCAATGCTATATAATGGACATTTACATTGGTTATATAAACGTATGTAAGATATGGTGATAAGACCAATATACCATATTAGCAAAAAACACTTAAAACATGCTTTTATAAAGAGAGATGTAAAACGAATGCTGTTATAAAACATGTACAAGAGTTCGTTATATAGCACTTTTGCTAGTTGGGATATAACTATGTACTTACTTTACTCTTAATGAATAGACTTACACATACACTTTATTACCAACACTTAACGAGACCGCACATGATGAGCTGTAGTTCACACTTTCATTTTACTTTTACTTCACTTGTCTTCCAGGTCGAAAACCTTTCCATCACCTGATATTCCTCCTGGAACTGCTTTAGCACACCGCTTATATTGTTTGTTCAGAAGGTAAATGATAACCAGTAGGAAAATTGCCACTACAGCCTAAATTAAGATATTATTCAGTGGCACATGAGCCGCAACAGTTTCCACGGTCCTGGCAGTATTATATTCTGCGTTATAATCACCCCCTTATCCTCCACTTTACTGTATGATTTGCCCATCTTGGAAAATGTTGGGAATATTTGGCCTTTTTCTGATTGCGACGAATATGTCCGTATCATAGAGTACCTTGATCGACACTGTCACCATTGTAGCACATATATAAAGCATGTACCGTCAAATTGTCAACTCAACTGTATTACCGCGCAGCGCCCGAGCTGGCAGGGTCGCCATATAGTGTGGTACGTGGGAGTAATAATAGAAACGTCCGTTTGAGTAGAAAGAACATTTATTACTGTTTTACACATTATACACATTACGACATTACACATACATCATACATTTATCATACCATTACAGTATGTAGAAATAAAAGCCACGCGGTTTTTATCCCTCCACACCATGACATCCACATCTCCCGAGGTGCAACCCACCACTTGACCGACTGTCATGTCCTTTTTAGATATATGCGAATGTTATATTTGGATGGTATGAATTGGCGATTTGTATGGACCTTCAGTTCCCGCGCTAGTGCTGGGGAGTTGTAAAAACTGTCCATTCATATAGTGTGGCCTTTATGCTCAAGACCATTCAGTAGTCTGAGCACGCCTTTATGTTCAAGACCATTCAGTAGTCTGAGCACAAGAGATGGTATTATTCCAGACACTGGATTAGCTTCTTGAAGTGCCGAGGTCTCATGGCCTACGTGCACTTCAAAACGCCACAAATATCCAGTCTTGGACTCACAGATTTCATACGTCTTGACTCCAACTGTCGCTGTGTTGTTTCGTATAAATTGATTGATGCCAAGCCAACCCTTCCACATAGTGAGGCTTTCATCGAGAGCCACATTTTGTGATAAAATGTATAATTCGGTAAAGGAAAAAGAAAGCTCTCTATACCTGCCTAGGCCCACATGTTAACTCAATCAAAGTAGCTTTATTTCAAACATGATATAATCACAAGTCTTCACTAAAAATTTGGTAAAATTTGGCTATCCACGAACCAAGATATATGAAAATCAAAAATATGGTATGTGAGGTTATGGCTCAATATGGAAGTTTTCTTTAGGTTACTTTCTAATTATTTTTAGTCTTATGCCTAGAAGTCGAGTTACTGTTATAAGTCATAAATATAAATGTTGGAGGGTGTTTACATTCCCAGAAACCTTAATTAGTATTACAGCAAACCGTAGTACTGTTTGCAATTGCATTATTCTGTCTGCCGCCCGCGCCGCGCTGCAGTATATATTCAGCTATCATCATCCCATAAATAAGTTGATAATGGTATTTGTTTTAAATAAACGATTATTAATAAACTCACTCACTAGTTTATTAAGTCGTAATAGCACAGTTAACACAGCGATTCATGTCGAAAGTTAACAAATTTTGGTGAGCTAAGTCTCGCAGGGCATAGTCGTCTTGCTGGTCGATTACGGTTAGGACGTCGCGTAGTTTGTTGGGCAGCTCGTCTACATCGACCCCCACGGCATGCCTATTCCGGTCCTCCGGAATCGCGGCTACGTCCTCGTCCTGTTCGACCTCGCTGTCTGAATCGCCCGCATGTTCTTCCCACAGCCGAACATCCGTCTCCGTGTCTTCGTCGTATACTGAAGGGTACAAAAACATAGTTGGCGAAACGTGGGTGTGTCACAAACCTCTGCCTACCCCTTCGGGGATACAGGCGTGAGACTATGTATGTATTATAATTTACATTACCTGGCCTGGTATATGACGTCGACGGCGAGAAGCCCACCAGCTCTATGTCGACTGGAACGAATAACTCTGCATCGACTGCATCGTGCGGGACGATGAGCACTCCGCTCGATGGGGTAAATAAAATGCTGTTTTCACTGTGGATGACATACTATTTTCAGTTCTATTGCTTCTGAATATACGTAAATCAGTCTAATTTATTACTTACTTCCTGGGAGGCGGAGGAGGAGTCACGACCCTCTAGGATCGACTCGTGTCGACTGGTAAAAAAAAAAGTAAAATTAGGTTAGTATAGGTCAAGCAAAAAAAGGGGAACGTGGAAGGGAAATTTACGCACCAGTTTTTCCAACTCCCATGCCTGTAGGACATGGGGTGGCGGAGTCTCGGGCGTCCCTGACATCAAAGGGCACGTCGTCCGGGATGGAGAGATTTTTCTAAAAAAATATGTTAATGTAATATAATTGTGTATATTATTTTTATGTAATACAAGTGGTCGGTGCGCGCGTCGTAGCGCATATCCAGGTGCATACTCGGTGTGGTTGCACGGTGGAAAGTGGGGAGAGAGAAGCGAGTGGTTGCAGGCTGGAAAGTGGGGGGAGAGGACCGATGTTTAGAAAGAAGAGCTTTGACGAGACTGATACGGAAGATACGATGAGTTAAAGAAGAAGAAGAAGAAATTGAATGGCGATACATGATGAAAGCATTTCTTATCAATTTCTCAACTAATACTAGTTAAAGCTTTTCTGTTTTTTAAAATACTGTGCTGGGTGATTTATACATCCACTGGACCAACAATGAGCACACAAATGATGACCCGTAAAGCGACAGCCAAGGATACTGAAAATAAGTTAAAGTTAGCTCTACAAGAATTTAAGAAATATAAGGATGACAACCATATGTTGTTGAAAGAACGTAGCGACTGTGAAGATGAAATGCAAGCAGTTAATAATAAGGTATTGGAGCTTAAAAGGCAACTGACAGAACTCCATATAGAATATATGGATGTCTTGGACCAGCGGGATCGATTAGAAGATGAAGTTAGATCCTTTAGTAATTGTAGTGATATTTTTTCTAGGTCACTGAGCCGCAGTACTGAGCTTGAAGCAAACCTGAATGAAGCTCATACTAAAATTATTACATTAGAACAAACTATTCAGATGCTCAACAGTACTGCGACTCAGAACCTCTATTCAGAACTCCTGGGGGACAAAACTAGTATATTGGATAGTAATAAAAATAAACTTAGTAATGTTTTTATTAAAAGTACTAGGAAATTGAGAAAATACTTTAACTTAAATAAATCAATTAAAAAGTTAAATATTAATCTTAATAAGTTAAACAAGGTTAGGAAGGTGACACAGCATAACAGTGAATTGGTGAAGGATGCTTTATAAATAAATTTAGAAAAAAGCAATGATCAAGTAGTTGCCAGTAGGTTACAGTATGAAGCACATACAGCCGAATTAAATCATCAAATTAAAAACTTAGAAGAACAACTTACAAGAATGAGCCTTAATCACCATAAAGAAACATCCGAATATATTTTGAAGTATGAGGAAATTGCCAGAGTTGGTAGGGAGAACATGGAACATGTTCTCTCACTAACTAATAACAATCTTTGCGGTAAGTGCTTACAGGCTACACCTTATAATAACCTGTCAGCTGTTTGTGATTTGGATTCAGTAAACAGTGGTACCACCTCCTTTTCTGATCATGAAAATATGGCTGTGTCTTCTTCTTCTTTGATGAATAACATTAACAAAAATATATTCATGTTTTCTGACCAAATAGGAGTAGGTTTTAGTGGACTAATTAATTCTCATACAGAGTCGCCTTGCATAAATATTTGTTCCCCTGGGGCTAGGTTAGGTTCTATAATTGATAAGTTAAAAACTACAAAATTAAATGCAGAATCAACAGTAATATTTCTTTATGGTGACAGCTTATCTGTCACTAAAAAAGAGGCAATCCATTTGACAGAGGTAATAGAATCATTACATTATAAAGTAGGGTGTAACTTTATTCTTTGTGCATTACCATATTCCTATGTACTAACAAATGAACAAAATAGGAATATTTAAAAACTTAATTTACTTTTTTATAACAGTACATGTTACAACAATTATAGTTTATTTTTTGACACTAATAAGTTTATTAGTAAATTTTTATTGACTTAAGATACAATGTATCTATCTTCTTTTTATAAAAAGCAACTTGCTAAATTATTAGCATTTAATATAATATGTAGCGACTCAGGTACCAGTAGGGTAATTAAGGTTTTAGGACATAGTAGTATTTCTACTACAAATTCAAATATTGACACTTCTAGTAGTTTAAACTGTTAGATGAGACAAAGGATAGGCATACACACAGTATTAGACTAATTCATCAGAATATTCAGGGTCTATCCGGCAAGGAGTTGGAATTAGATTTATTTTTTAAACAACATAATATTCAAATATGTTGCATAACGGAACATTGGTTAAGAACTAATCAATTAATATTTAATAACGAATATTATTCAATTGTAAGTGCGTTTGTAAGAAAGAATTCTATTCATGGTGGCTCTCTAATATATGTAAGTAACAATCTAATATGTAAAGAACGTAAAGATATAGTAAATCTTTCTATCGAGCGCACTGTTGAACTATCCTGTGTGGAATTAGAGCAACATGTCATAGTTTGTGTATACCGACCACCGCAAAGTGATTTTAGTGTATTTGAAACCGTAATAGAGGATATTTTAAAACTCTTGAGTTCTAGTAATAGGCATATAGTAGTGTGTGGTGATTTTAATGTTAATTTACTTGAGCAGTCAGCTGTCTCTTTAAGACTTATTAGTTTATTTAGATCATTTAATTTACAGCATTTATTTTCTGAACCCACTAGGATCACTTCATATTCTGCTACCTGCTTAGATAATGTATTTTGCGACTGCCAATTTCTAAATAGGGCCATATTGAGTGAACTTACATCTGACCACTGTGGGCAAAAGGTAGTATTTCCTGTGAGTACAATTCATAAAGAGAATAAGGTCACATGTAGACCGATGACATCTAATCGCTTAAAGGAATTTAATGATAACATAAGTCTCAAAGTTGTCAATATGGACCTTTCTCTGGATAATCCAGACGAACTATATGAGTCTTTACTTAACATAATTACTTTAGAATATAATAATATTTTTAAATGTAAGACCTTTAGTCAGAATAGGATTAAGTTTTGTGACTGGGCAACATCTGGGATATATAAAAGTAGAGCAAAGCTATATGAATTATATGGTATGAAACAATACAATTTCAATCCAAATTTTATTCAATATGTTAAAAATTATTCAAAATTATTTAAAAAGACTTGTGCCACTGCCAAGTCCCTTTACCTAAAAACTAAAATTCAAAAATCTAATAATAAAATTAAAACTACATGGAACATTATTAACAATGAAACAGGTCGCAGCAAGGTGCGTGATAATAAATTTGAACTGAATATAAAGAATAGCGTAATTTCAAATAATTTGGAAGTAGCCGATACATTCAATAACTACTTCGCAAAAATACCTTTAAACATAACTAGTACCCTTAGGTCTTGCCCAGCTCGAGCAGAATACTTAGTTAGGTGCAACGTGGAAGAGTGCAAGATACTATTTAGTTTTGAGCGTGTACATCCGTATGATATAATTAAAGTATTTAAGTCGCTTAATTCAAAAAAATCAGCTGACTTCTGGGGTATTTCGGTAAAATTAGTTGAAAGTATTATTGTTAATATAGCGCCACACCTAGCCGCAATATTCAACGGATGCATTGATGTGGGCATTTTTCCAAACTTAATGAAATGTAGTAAAATAATACCTTTATTTAAAAATGGTTGCAAAAGTGACCCCAGTAATTTCAGGCCGATTTCAATATTACTTGCTATTAGTAAAATATTTGAGAAGATTATATTACAGCAATTAGAGAGCCACTTCAGTGTAAACAATTTATTTCATGCAGATCAATATGGTTTTAGGAAGGGCCGTTCTACGATAGATGCGAGTGTTACGCTTTTAAAACATATATTCAGTGCCTGGGAGAATTCGCAAGATGTCATTGGCGTATTCTGTGATCTCTCTAAAGCCTTTGACTGCGTTGACCATCAAACGCTGTTGCGAAAACTCAGGCATTATGGCACTTGACCTAGTTGATTCCTACCTAAGCGATAGACTACAACACGTTGATATCAACGGAAGTAGATCTTCTGGATTACCAGTCACAATGAGCGTGCCACAGGGCTCGATTTTGGGACCCTTTCTGTTTTTAGTGTACGTAAATGATTTGCCGTTCTTTGTTCAGCATTTGTGTGACATTGTTTTATTCGCGGATGACACATCCCTTATTTTTAAGGTAGACCGAAAAGCACCAAATTTACGTGCTGTTAATGATTCACTCGCGGAAGTCCTGGACTGGTTTACGGCGAATAATTTACTACTTAACTCTACAAAAACTAAATGTATCAAGTTTACATTGCCAAACGTAAAGAGTCCTAACGTGAATATAATTTTAAATGATGAAATTATTACTTTAGTTCAATCAACAGTCTTTTTAGGATTAACTTTAGATCATAAAGTTCAGTGGGGCGCTCAAATATCGTGTCTTGCAGGGAAACTTAGCTCAGCCGCATACGCAATTCGGAAAGTAAGACAGCTTACTGATATAGATACTGCAAGACTAGTATATTTCAGTTACTTTCATAGTGTCATGTCCTACGGTATATTATTGTGGGGCAAGGCAGCTGATATTGAGACAATTTTTATTCTTCAAAAGCGTGCAGTACGTAGCATTTATAATTTAGGACCACGAGTTTCCCTGAAAGATCGATTTAAAGAAATAGGCATACTTACTGTTGCGTCGCAATATATTTTTGCTAACATTATGTTTATTAAACATAACATTTACTTATATAATAAGAATAGTGATATCCATAACGTAAACACTAGAAATAAGCATAAGTTAGTAGGCCTGTATCATCGTTTACATAAAGTTCACAATACATTTGCGGGACTCGGTATACGTTTCTTAAATAAATTACCTATTACTGTAATTAATTTACCATTGTTTAAATTTAAAAACGCGCTTAAAAAACAACTTATTCGGAAGGGTTATTATTCAGTCAACGACTACTTAAATGACAAAAACTCATGGAGCTAGTTGCTTGTTGCATACAGGATTCAAAGATCTGTATTACTTATAAGTCAATTTAAGCCTTTGCATAGTCACAAAGTGTAAGTGTATGCGCCATCATGCCATCTTACTGTCTATTTTAGATTTATATTAAATAATATATCTTAGCTCAAATTATTTCCTCTCTATAATATTATTAAGTTATTATTGCTATTATCTTTAGTTTTTTATAGTCAGTAGTATATGGCATAATGGCTGTAACACCTTGTTAATCTGAGTTGTAAAATACTGAAATTATATTTAACTGGCGATTTAAAAGAGTGGCCGTGAGTTTCTTGCAGGTTTCTTCTCATAGGCTCTACCCTTTGCCTGAACCTAGCAACTAACCTAAATGTAGCTTCAGTAACTTAGTAAACTCACTAACCTATATACTTTGACGTTCATAAGTGTTACTTTGTGACCTAAATGAATAAATGATTTTTGACTTTGACTTTGACTTTGAGACGTTTAAGAGTCTCCGGAATAGTTTTTTGTATCAGACCTTTGTTCGTTTCCGCTCGATAGGGTACATGGCCAACATCTGATCCTTTTTGTCCACCCCACCATCATTATATTATAATCATTTATCAAGATGGGTTTGGTGGAAGAATCTCGGGTTTGAGACCTCATGGTAGACCTCGTGGTAGAGGTGCAGGCGCTGATCTGAAAACAGAAATAATTAAAAATAATTTTCGCTAGTGGTAAATTCAACTAGATACAATTTAGAACTACTTACGGTGGCCACCGGCGCTTCCGGTTAGGGTGCAGAGCTGTTTCCAGGGCCTGACCCACCGGCAGCTGGTAGATATCAAATATTGTTAATCTGAAATACAAAATTCAATTTTAATACTCTAAAATAATAACAAATATGTTTTAGTAAAAAAAAGCGTTAAAAAAGCTGTTATTCTTCAATGGTGCTTGGCCCAGGCCTGTCAGCGCCTGCCGGATGTCCACCTCGACCACGTCCTCCTCGCCCACCTCGACCACGACCTCCTCGCCCACCTCGACCACGTCCCATGCCGCCTCGCGGTACCACCACTGCACCTTCACTTTGCCCGAAAGCTACGCTAGAGCCGCCTGGAACACGCACTCGACCTCGTCGAGTACTGCCGCCGCCTCGCGGAACTGCCACCGCAACTTCCAGCCACGAAGTTGGCGGCGAAGCAGCACTTAGCGTAGCCCTGGAGCTACCTCGCACACACACTAGACCTCGTCGAGTGCTGCCACCACGCGGGACAAATGCTTGTTCCTCCACTGCACCTTCACCCATCCATAAATCCATATCTTACATGCTTGAATAATAAAACATAACAGATGCACATGCATAGAAAAGCAGTTTAGAACTAACGAGGAAATGCAAAACCAACTCACCAAACAAATAAAATAAGGAAAAAAAAAATTAAATAATTTAATCACGCCTTTTTTTAATATTCTGCCACATACACACAATACCATCTAGCCCAAACTAAGCAGAGTTTGTACTATGGGTACTAGACAATGGATAAAAAAAAGTATATAATATATGTATGTACATATATTATATACTTTTTTTTGTAAATACATACATATTATACATAGAAACACCCAGACCAAGACAATCATCAATGTTCATGCACACAAATGTTTAACTTGTGCGGGAATCGAACCCGCGACCTCAGGCGTGGCAGTCGGTTACACTAACCACTACACCATCGAGTCGGTCAAAACTTATTGGTTTGCTGACAATTGTCCTTTATTGTGTACGAAACACAAAAAAACATGGCGGCTTGAATGTCATAAAAACGTTAAATGGCTTTCGATTACATTTTTACATTTATTTATTTTATTTATTTATTTATCAATAACAGATTACAGTTCATAACACAATAACATAATTTGTATTAAATAATACTATACAATACTAGAACTCGCTTTTATGTTTCCAAAAACCTCCTACACTAGGCTAAGCCTGCCCCGTGGGAAGTTTTTAAATACAAATTACCAGTATCTGTAATAGTGACGATATATAATTAAAACAATCTTCATAATTAGAATGCTTTTTTAAATTATACCAATAACTAAGTCTAATATCATAAAATACATATAATTTATTTATGCGATATTTTTAATAACATTATTCAATTAATTTGGCCCACACTGAATATAATACATCTGTCATAATATTTTATACTTAACGTTTTATTTTATTGTTGCCTCTTTAAAAAGTTTTCTGTATCATCATAAGTCCATTCAATATTAACATTAATTTTTATCGAATTTCACTAATAAAATGCCTAATACATACGTAGTAACGTATCTAAATCATGTTTCTAATAACATTTTGCCGTCGCTAGTGTATTTTGTACTCGCAACAAGTAGAAATGTACCGGCATGCCGCACAAATTTCGAAACTATGTTTGGTGAAATAACAAATTCTATCCAAAATCTTTACTTAATACACAATGCAGCAATTAAAAACTGTTTAGTACTTATGTATTTGTTTTAATTTGCGAAATTGTGTTGTTTTTTTTTTAGTTCAAGCAAAATGTCTGATTTAATGTTTATCGAGTTTATCGAGTCTGTGAACTATGCGTAGGGAAGTAGGGCTGAGGTGGTATTTACGAGATTATTCTGATCCCTTTACAAAATACTCAGTCCAAGAATTTCATGCACGATATATGTAGATTTACACCTAAACCTTTAAAAAATGTAATATTGCCTGTGCTTATTGACCTAAGGAACCCATCAAAAAGAGGATTACCATTTGCCCCTGAAATAATGTTACTGCTAACATTACGACACTTCGCCACAGGCAGTTTTCAGGTTAGTAAATGATATGGTACCTTTTAAAAAATATTTAAACTGTTAATAATGTGTATTAATAATATTCTTTATAACTAGCTATTTAGTTGCTTACCTAATAATAATTTTCCACTTATTTTACAGAAATTGGGTGGAGATGTTGTAGATATCTGCCAGCAGTCAGTTTCCAGAATTATTGCTAGAGTCTCTACACTGATAGCAAGCAAAATAAAAGATTATGTTAAATTCCCTTCTACTGTAAAAGGAATTCACAGTAAAGTAAGGCCATTTTTATTTACTTAGAATATATGCCTACCTAATAGGTTCTTTTGAAGACAACATAATTATTTTTGTCTTTTTTTGTAGGCAGAAATTTTATGGAATCTCTTATTTTCCTGGAGTGATCGGTTGTATTGATTGTACCCACATCAAAACAAGAAGCCCTGGAGGAATAATTTCAGAAGTATACAGAAATAGAAAAGGATAGTTCTCTGTTAATGTTCAGGCAGTCACAGGACCAAACTTGGAATTTTATGATTTAGTAGCACGGTGGCCTGGCAGTACTCATATAGTTTTATATACAGGGTGAAATTGAAGTCATGGACATCCTTTTAAACTAAGATACTATTAATAATGTTAATTGCATTGGGGCTATTATTACACAAATCAAACATATTATTAAAGTAAGTATGGAAAACGCAATAAATGTAGTAAGTCATACGAAGTACATAATATTACGTGTCTACACCCAGCGGGATCCCCTATCTGAGAGACTTATGAATGATGCAGAGAATTAGATCTGGATATGTTCTACTGAATTATGCTGAAAACAGAATTTGTTCCGTATAATAAACGGAAATATAAACTTTTCTAAACGACCTCCAGCCAGCGGGATACTTACTAAAATTAAGTTTGGGGAGGTATAAATTGGTACTAACTTTTAGTTCTGTATTTATTCTGTTTAGCAAAACAAAAAACATACTTCTAACGTCCTTACTTCAGCCACAATCAAGCGGAAATGAAACCTCCAGTCAGCGGACTTTTTCTCTCAGCGACATTTTCTTGTAACTTTTGCACTAGTTTGATAACATTTAAATTATTTACGACTATAATTTTAATTAAATTACCTTTTCGTACATCTAGTATAAAAATTAAAAGTATAGTTTCGATGAAATTACAGTAATATATTATAATATATTGCCTATACATCAGAATAACACATAGGCTACAATTAGGCGTTGGAAGCCGCTGGAAAAAGCTAGGTAGTTAATTATATTGCCATAATTCTATGGGTGATATTATGTGTCACCGAACCCATTTTATTTTAAAAATATATAACTGTAGACAGAAGTGAACAGAGCAATAAGTAGGTTAAATAAAATATTAATAGTTTTAAAACTTTAATTAATTTACAATTTATAAAAATTATTGAATCATATACATTACAACATGGGGCAAAATTTTACCTTTACTCTTCGTTGCTTTACCGACTAGGTCATCATAACAATGCCAAGTACCTTTTCTTAAACAGTGTGATTTGTAGTGTCCAATTCCGCTAGGTATAGCGGCAGGACAATACTCAATAACCGAAAGTAATCGATATGTTTTGTTGTTTAACAACAAAGTTATGGGTGCCTCTGTTAATGAAATTTTGCGTATACCTATAACTTCGAAAGTTATTATGTCTAATAACTCGTACGAGTTATTTCGTGTGCCTTCACAATTATTACGACGACAGGGTGAATCTTTTTCAGTAATTCCGTTTAGTGCAGATTCATTTAGAAAAGCAATACCTTTCATTTTTATGATGTTAAAATCAAGTGATAAAATAGCAATATTACGCTTAATGTGTTTGTTACTGCAACTCACAAAACTGCACGAACTCTGAAATTTTGCACTAGGAAAACTGTCAATGAGAATTTTTTCGTAAATAAATGTAACATTACAGTGACAGTTCATTAAGTTGTTATTAATTGGAAAACGCGTTTCTAGAACAAGTGACCTATTGGCGTAAATATCATACATATTAACACTTTTGACCATAGATTCAACAAGCTTCGAAAAACTGTCTGTATTATTTTCAACAGAATTCCTGACAAACACTGATTCGTGATATGCTACGGCAAAACATTGCGCAACTGAGTCAAAGGCGCAAGTGTTTACTACTTGAATATTTTGGTTCAAACTACCATTTTGTATTATCTTGGTTCTTTTTGTTAAATTACTATCTTTTGATTTCAGTTTTCGTTTTTTTGTTAAACCTCTCCAATTTTCGGTAATTTCGGTGGATTTTAAAAGCTTGTCTGAAAAAACTGACTCTTCGAGAAAATCATCTGTTTTCTTTTTTATACTCCTTTTAGACCGCAGTGCAATACTCTTTTTAGGGCGTAGTTTTACCCTGTGGCTATTTAAAAATTCAACTTTTTGATTATTTATGGCCATGTTCATTTCTCCCTGTAAATAATCATGATGTTTCACTAAGAAATTATCGACTCTCAGATTACTTTCATTTTTTAGTACTAGGGTTTTCAAAGTCTTAAAATGACTTTCTACATTGCTGCTACTTGGAGAATAGTTTGTGTTATGAAATATTGGGCACATAACATTTGAAAATAATGGTAACCTGGACAAAATTCGTATTATAACAGTACAAATATCAGGCAAATATAGTGAATTAATTCGATCACCATCGACGTCAATCAGTGTTAACATCAAATTTTGTCTGTCAATGAATTTTGTAAGCCAAGCTATTGGTTCGTAACCTGTTTTAGAACTACTATTGTTAGTTTCGACAAATATGTTTCTGTAATGGATGCCACCAATTGTAAGATCAGTGATATTAGGTAACACGATAGGTTCCTCTGGCAAATTTTTATATTTGTTTAGGAAGTCATATAAACGACTTTTGGACAGATTACAAATGGTTTCTGTTACATTTTGAGTGCATATATCATTTTTATACAGTGATACTATTACCATGTCAAGTGCAATCAACTTTATAGTTTCGTAATCTTGACATTTTTTAATCAATGTTAAGCATCCTACATAAAAAGATTTAATATGATAGTCAATTTTATCAAAACAAGCAAGTCTCCAAAGTGTTCTCAAGAAGTGAGACGTATCCAGTCGCACAAAACAAGATGGTACAATGGATGATTCTTTTTCTAAAATCTTGAAGCAGTGGTCTGTATATGATTTGGTGGAGTCGAAACCAGTGAACGCTTTTATTGTGGCGCTAATAAGTGCCGCTGAATCGTCTATGATGGCTTCATTTGGCGAAGCCATTGAGTCTTTCCATTGCGACAGCCACTGAGATATAGTGTCAGCTGTTTGCGACTCAGATAACATCTGCGACAATGGTACGCTAGCACCATTCTGCGCATAAGCAACTGCAACATATAGTAATATGTGTTTAGAATTACTTGGCCCTAAGTAAATATCATCACTTTTTTGTCACCTTTAGCAATATTTTTGCATATTGAGCCGGTTGCATCAATACAAACGCAAATATGCGTTTGACTCTTTAAACAGTTTTTATAATATTCAATTTGTTGTGGCGACCAGTAATATAAATAAAACGGTCGAGCCGAAACTTGTTGAATTAAAGTAGAAAAAGGTGGCATTGTTGTCATTTTGCACAAACTTAATAAAGGGTTATTATGAAGCACGTCTTCTTTCTTACTTTCATTTTTAATGTGGTGTAATTGTTCGAGCTTTGGAAGATATGGAGGCTCGGCTGCAGGTAGAATCGAGGTGGTTTGTGAGATCGTACTGTTAGAATTTTGAACGGGTAAAAGTTCTTCAGCTAATTCATTTCTTACTACAATAGCAGATTTATATTTAAGTCTTTCTGCAATTTCTCTTCGCTGATATGTTGTCATTCGCAATTTTGCTTTTGGATTATGTTTTATATTATTATTTTTAAATTTAATAGTGCAGTGGACATCAAGAAAAGCATCTGTGTTGGCCTTGGGAGTAATACACACTTTTAAATCAGCTGAACACTGATTACAATATCCAATACATACTACTTCACCGTCTTTGTAACAGAAATGTGATTTCATGCACCACGTGCAAGGTAATTTTGTCTGCTTCCATATTTCTAATGAAAGAATGTAGCTCCACTTGTGCTTAGGTAATTTAAGTTTCTTTGTGAATATTAAGTTTGGTTTGTTGGACAGATTTCTTTGTGTGTAGAAAAATTGTGGTTCGATTTCTTTCCATTTATGGCAGTCTATTAAAAAGTCGTATTGCTTAAACATCGTATCACAATCAGAATCCTCTGTATCCGAAGAACTACTAAATTCAGTTTTCTTATCTATATCTATATATATGTTTGTTTCATGTTTCGTCAAGAAAAAAAAAGTATAATTTCGTCTTATTGAGACATACAATGCTTTTGGAGACATTTTTCTGTTCAACTCTTGTGATATTATAGCATAAACATTATCCTTTGGAGTTGGTAAATGGTCTGTAAGAGAATTACGTTTATATTTACACCAATATACTACAGCAAATATTATAATCTGGACGATAATTGCAACTGGATAGGAACAACAATTAAAAACTGAGGAACAACACTGTAAACTTAACACTAAAACGAATATCAATAAAATAAAAAGCCAGCCTATACGTATAAGTAGGTAACATAATATCTGGGTATCGAACCCGATCAGCGTGAGGGGCATGCAAATTCCTCCCATCGATAAAGCATGTACAGTACAGTTATAGCCTACCATGAATTTCGAGTGTGAACAAAAATCAATATAATTTTTTTTATATTAAAAATAAACAGCATTTGTATAACCTACCTGCATCTTCAAAATAGTGGTGGTATCTTTGCAAGATAATTTTTTGTTCCTGTAGGCTTACTAAACTTTTTCTCCCCGACATTGTCATCACATCACTTTAATTAGCATCACACGAACTAATTTTTACTTATTGAATGTGCAATAAGTTTAATTAATGCACATTTATAATATATTTAAAACCGTACAATTCTATATTCTTATCAATATATGAAATGCAAATATTCTTTACGCAATTATGATTCACACAATATCACTAACCGAGATTTGTATTGCTAATAAACTACCCTACACCCAAACAACTTTAATTTGTACCTTTGTAGGTAGATTATTTTGTATTCTACCCACTTACTAGCTTTCAAATTCTATACTTTTAATTTTTATACTAGATGTACGAAAAGGTAATTTAATTAAAATTATAGTCGTAAATAATTTAAATGTTATCAAACTAGTGCAAAAGTTACAAGAAAATGTCGCTGAGAGAAAAAGTCCGCTGACTGGAGGTTTCATTTCCGCTTGATTGTGGCTGAAGTAAGGACGTTAGAAGTATGTTTTTTGTTTTGCTAAACAGAATAAATACAGAACTAAAAGTTAGTACCAATTTATACCTCCCCAAACTTAATTTTAGTAAGTATCCCGCTGGCTGGAGGTCGTTTAGAAAAGTTTATATTTCCGTTTATTATACGGAACAAATTCTGTTTTCAGCATAATTCAGTAGAACATATCCAGATCTAATTCTCTGCATCATTCATAAGTCTCTCAGATAGGGGATCCCGCTGGGTGTAGACACGTCATAATATTGTCTTCTGTTTACGCGAATGTTATTCATTGAAATTAAACTACTATATACGGATTTTATCGCGTTGTTTATTTGACACTTTATTACAAAATTTTGAAAAACTGTTGCACTACTATAATGACTATTAAACTTTACTAATTTTTAAGCTAATTAAATTATTGAAACTATTAAAACTATATTTATACTATTACTATACTATTATACTATTTATATTTATGTTTACACTTTCCCCAACGTTTCGGTTGCTTTTCATCAGCCATGGTCACGGGGAGACTAAGATGGTAGCTGTCTCAATGTTCCAGTGTAGTTATTTCAAAGTACCCGAACATAACTTAATCATGGGTGTTTCTATTTACGCAGAATGAACTCAAAGTATCATGAAGTCTAGCTGTGGTTTGCTTCTTCTTGGGTTTGACTAGTTGAATTACTGGATCCCAAGCTGGTGGTTCAATAGAGAAGATGGTTGGAATATACCACCAGCTTGGGGTCCAGTAATTCAACATAAATTCATAAATACCGCTATTTATGAACTACTCGACATTGTCATGAAAAACGTAGACAACAAAATACCTATATGCGCAATCTACACAGATATGACTAAAGCTTTTGATTGCGTCGCTCACGAAATTTTACTTAAAAAACTTAACATCTATGGGATTAGAGGAAATGTATTAAGCCTCATTAGATCTTACCTTAGTAATCGTCAACAATTCACAGAAATAAGTAGAATATGTCTTAAGACTAAACGGGAAATAAGATACTTATCTGAAGGCAGGATTATCAAATATGGTGTGCCACAAAGCAGTGTGCTAGGCCCTGTCTTATTTTTACTCTATATTAATGACTTACCACGCTACATACAACATCCAATGATTCTATTCGCTGATGATAGCACCGCATTGATAAAATGTAGCAATAAAGATATTTACGAACGTGACATAAATAATACGCTTAAGGACATAGTACATTGGCTTGACATAAACAATTTGATTATAAACATATCGAAAACAAATATAATGCATTTCCACCAACGTACAACTATTCAACATTTAATTGTAAATTACAAACAACAAAACATTGATCAGGTATAGGTGGCAAAATTTTTGGGCATATTAATAGATAGCAAATTAAAATGGATATATCAAGTGGAAGAAGTGTGTAAAAAGTTAAGCTCTTCAGCATACGTGTTACATAACTTATCTAAAAAAGTTAACATCAGCACAAGACTGATGGCGTATCACGGATTAGTGGCATCCATTTCGAGATTTGGTCTAATATTCTGGGGTAATTGCAGTATGAGAGAGCAAGTGTTTAAAGCGCAGAAGCGATGTATAAGAGCAATGTGTGGTTTAAAAATTACAGATAGTTGTATACCAATGTTTAGGTCACTTAAATTATTTACATTTCCTGCATTGTATATATGCGAAATTGCGATCTTTGTTAAAATTAACAAGAGTTTATATACAACTATAACAGAAACCAGAAAAGGCCCTGTTAGAGCTCAGTATAAAAACTTACTGTATGTTAACAATTATAATACTGCCTTACTCAAAAAAAGTGTCTTTAACATGAGCACTATTATATATAACAAAATATCAGACTTTATAAAAACTGCTCCAATCCAGTTGTTTAAAACTAAATTGACATCACTACTACTCGAAAAATGATATTATTCTATTAATGATTATTTAAATGACCATACAATTAAATTTTTTTTAAATGTAATCCTATCTTTATAATGCGCAATTTCATTTTGATTTTTATAATTTTGTCATACCTAATTATATTATTTTTGTAATCTTATAATTATAATGTTTGCATGCCTAATCTAAGGTAGAATGTACAAGGATCTTATAACCTCTTGTTAACATAATTATTTGTTTTTACCTACATTCTATGCAAATAAACTTATTATTATTATTATAATAGTATAAATAGTTTTAATAGTTTCAATAATTTACTTAGCTTAAAAATTAGTAAAGTTTAATAGTGATTATAGTAGTGTAACAGTTTTTCAAAATTTTGTAATAAAGTGTCAAATAAACAACGCGATAAAATCCGTATATAGTAGTCTTATTGAACAGAAGTGTACTTGATTTAAAAAAAAAGTCACCGTCTACCGACAAGGAATATATTTGAATTATATAACAAAAATCACACAATTCCAATAAACTGTTATACAGAAATATTTTATAGCCACGATCTAATACGCATCCGTTGCAACCGAGCGCCCGAGAAAAAGTGACGAGAGGAATGAGAATGGGCGTTCAACACGAACGCTCCCCTCCATTTGTTGCGTCATCGCGGTCACGTGACGTCCCCGCCTTATCAGCCGATAAATTCTCTAAGAGTAGTTTAATTTCAATCATACGAAGTATCAAGTAGTTGCGCATCACGCTATACACAGACGCTATGCGCGTCACCTGTGACCCCGTCCGAGTGAGGTGACTGATAACTGATAAGTTGAAAACAATAAAATTTATTTCCAACTTTCCCTTCATACTTGGCCGGCTTAGGATGGTCAAAACTACTTAAATGAATACTAGTTTAAAATGTTCAGATAGGAACATAAGCAAAGTAAATTTCGTATTTTTGGCGTATTTAAAAATTTGGAATCATAATATTTACAATAATTGTTCAGGAATCACGATTTGTATTTACAATAATTTATACATCAGTGTGTAAGTTAAAAACTAGGCACTTACACGTACTTTAAAACATGTTCAAAGTGTTCAAGGCCTGTTTGAATGCATAACTCCGCCCGACGTCTGTGATTGTCTTTCACTCTGGCCAACACAAATTTCTGTGACTTCAAAGTTTCAAATGCACTTATTATTTTATTTTTTAATTCGTCTCTAGACTTACTTTCCCGCTCATAAAAGATTCTTTTTATTTAACCCCATAAAAAAAAGTCCAGGTGTGTAAGATCGGGTGATCTCGCCGGCCATGGCACGGGCCCACGGGACATATCCATCGCTCGCCGAACGTTTCGTTTAAATAAGCACGAACATCACGTTGGTAATGCGCCGGAGCACCGTTGTGCTGATAATACATATCACTAAGATACCTCACAGGCACTTCCTCTAGTAGCTCTTCCACAACCACTCGCAATAACTGTAGGTAGTTTATTGCGGTTAGCCTTCCTTCTATGAAATACGGACCAATAAATCTATCATTTAAAATTCCAGCCTACACATTCACAGAGAACCTATGCTGAAACGCGTCACGACGTGTTACGTGAGGATTGTAACCACGACGGCACCACCAATGTTCGTTGTGGCTCAACAGTCCAATTCTAGTATACGTGTCTTCATCTGTCCACAAAATATTAAAATGATCCAAATTTTGAATTAGCCAGTTACAAAACAGTACCCGGGGTATGTAATCCGCCAGTTTCAATTCTTGCACCGTTTGAAAATGGTATAAATGCTGACCTTGAACTGTTTAATAGTTTCCATACATAATATTGGCTAACGCCAAAGCGTCGCGCAGGTTGTCGAGTGCTAGCTTGTGGATTATTTTGAAAATATCTTCTTATTTGTTGATACAAAGACACCGGGTAAACAGGCGCTATACGCGCGCTTGTGCGTGTGCTGGAATGTGGAAAGATGAAAAGTCTATTAGGTTCTGCGTGGGTTTTAATATGGGGCCCCGTGACGGTATGGGAGCATTTGAGTAACGGCGATGGAACAGTTCCCGAGTTCGCACTAAATTGCTACAGTGACCGTACAGTACAACCATTTGTAGGTATTGCTGGTTCGTGTACCTAGCTTGCACATTACGCGGTCGAGGCATCGTAAATTGTTCCTACAATTAGTTCACTGACAATAATACAAATAAGCACTGCAATCTAAAAGGTAACAAAAACAAACAAAAACGCGGTGCGCGCGCGACGATTCCGATGAAATTGACATGCGTCAACGCACTTCCGTAATTGTTACGATACTGGAGCCACTGGAGAGGCCAATCAAAGGGTGAAATTTGGCGAAATATTAGCGAGCGAGAGCGAGACGGAGATAGTGTGGGGCGGCGCGGCAACAGCATTGTAGATACATATTTTTTTTTAACATGCCGGCTGCATCTACCTAGAGTTATTAGTGTTACCTATTTATTATTATGTTTATGTACGTACTTCTTCGTTCCGTGCGGCCGCCGACCACCACGCTTTTGTGTTTGATACTTGAAGTTTATTGGTGTTCATTAATTATTATTTATTATGTTTTTATTATTTTACGAGTTCATTTACAATATAGCCTATTCGATTACTATGATTTGTCATTTAATGATTTATTGGGTTTTCCATACTTGCGTTAATAATATTTTTGATCTGCGTAATAATAGCCCCAATGCAATTAACATCATTAATTCTATCTTAGTTTAAAAGGATGCTCATGACTTCAATTTCACCCTGTATAATAGCAGTGCTGTTAAGCAGCGACTTAATATTAGTGTATTGAAGGGATTTATTTTAAGAGACAGCGGGTTTGCAGTTAGCAATATACTGCTGACACCATTTTTATCACCAAATTCAACTCCCCAAGAAAACTATAACAAAAGCCACAAGAAAACTAGGAATTCTGTAGAAAGATGTTTTGGTAGTTGGAAAAGAAGATTTCCTTGACTACAAGTGGGAATGGGAATTAAAAAGGAAACAGTTGTAGCTGTTAGTTATATGTATGTGCATGTGCAAGATTGCATAATATTGCATTATTAGTAGACAACTTGTTTCCATCAAGTGGGGATTGCGATGACATTGATACTGATGATTATGATGTTTCTTCAATAACTGAAAACTCTGATAGTAATGGCTTTATGTTGCGACAATCTGTGGTAGATAGGTCTTTTTCATAAATAAAAAATGATCAATTAAATGATAACTTTTTATTGTAAAAACAACATTCACATCTCATATTAGTATTGTAATTATATCAGAAAGTAACTGCCCTTCAGTTCGCGGCTGCAACCGCAGTACACAGCTAGTAGATATGATAGAAAGGAAAACATTTATACATTAAACCTAGAAAGATAATCATGTTGGGAGTCACTTAAAAGATAATCATGCGCCTCTCGAGCGCACAAAATAGTAAGGTCTGCCTGTGGCCTGTAAAGCTTTTTAATCATGACCAGCCTACTTTAGTATAAAGTTAATACTTAATAGAAGAAATTAAAGTCAAAACATTTTTAAAATTATTTATTTTACGAATAATCTAACATAATGTTCTAAACCTCTTAGAAAAAGTAACAAAAAATATCAGTCTTCTTTTAATAGGACATAACTTCTCTTTGAGAGATAATTATCGCGAGTAATGCTTAATTTTACTTAACATTAACATAAAAAATAAAAAAAAATATCTTTGGGTCCAGGAATGGCACACTAAGTGCAGTCGACACACACATCTTTTTTGTGTTCGCCACATATGCATTTTTTGCATTTAGCGCAAGTCATTTTTGACATCCGCCTTTTTTTTGTTGTACATAGGTCACAATATCGCCGTTTTTTTGGCTCAGGTTCACCTTGTTCATCTACAGCTTCATTTCCTGCAGATTTTGGTAATGCAGCTTCTATAGCGGTCCGGGCAGATAGTTTCAGAGTCAGTATGAGCAATCTGCTATTCATCCAGGGTTCCGTGAGTTGAGTGTTCAACTTTTTCATGAATTGTCTACGATTCAATGGCTTTTGTTTCATGACTGTCATATTATGGTAGTAAATGACGTATGCATTAACAAAAGTCATATTTAATATCCCATAAAACATTGCCATAGGCCATCGATTAGTTTTACGTGAGCAGGACATAGAAGAGCACATTTGGTCAAACGTGTCAACGCCGCCTTTTGTTTGATTGTAATACATCACTATTTCTGGCTTTCCTGATGATGTATTTATAGCCCCCTGCTCATCACATGAAGACAATAGGTAAACCATCTTTGAAGGCTTCGGCTTATAGGATACCAGGGTCAAAGGGCCGTCGTAACAAAACATAGACGTACCGACTGGTCGAGAGCGAGTGTTTTTCATCTCCTCTGGTATCTCACGTTTATTAGATCTTATCGTTCCAACAAGTGTCAGATTGTATGGTTGTAGAAGAAGAGACTTTGCAAGGGGAACTGATGTGAACCAATTATCACAAGTGATGTTACGGTTAGAGCCGTGTATACTGCGAGATAATTCTTTTACGTAGAACTCTCCTTGTGGCAATCCATTCGTTTTAGTGGCTTTACCTAAGTATGGCATAGCATCAACCATATACTTTGAGCCATTATCGCACATCATCGGGATTTTGATACCGTACTTATTTGGCTTATTTGGGATGTACATACGAAACGGGCAACGACCACGAAACCCCAGTAATTGTTCGTCAATAGTTAGGTGTTCTCCAGGCGTATAGTTAATTCGACACTGAGTTATGAACAGTTCCCAAACTTTCCTGATGGGTATGAAAGGATCTTCTTGACGAAGAGCTGGGCGTAAAGTTTTGTCATCCATCCTTAGACATCTTATTAAGAAATCAAATCTGTCGCGACTCATAGCCGCTACGTATCTTGACCCCGAGAAAGAGGTATCAAAGAGCTCATCAGAAGAAAGGTGATTATCTTTCATCACAGCAGTGAGTACTAACACACCAAATAAAGCTCGGATTTCACTTACACATGTGTTAGCAAACGTCGCGCTTGTCATATTTTCTCGCCGTTTGTTGGATATTTCGATATTTGTCCACTTAACGATCTCATCGATAATTTTCTCTGTGATAAAGAGGTCGAAACATAGTACTGGATCAACAATATTCCTACACATCCTTGTTGGACCCCGGGCAGAACGAACAATATTTATCGCTGATGTCCTAGCTCGTCTCTCCCCTCTTGACGTAGTCCAACAATGTTTGTTTTTACCTTTCAGTACCCTCTTGCTCGGTATAATAATCCGCCTGTCATATCTCGGTAAAACGGCAACCGCAGGTACCGCAGGAACCTCAGGGGATCCACAAGGTGAGGGATCAGTAACTTCATTAGGAATTATTGCACATACATTTACAGCTTCGGTATTAATTGAGTCCTGATACCCTTCTTCAACGTCGCTCTGAACGTCATCCCCACTCAAGTGATCCTCCTCCTCACTATCACTATCCTCACCAACATGCTGGATATCACCATCACCTTCATCGTAGAGCTCATTTACTATTTCACTTTCAGCTAACGATCTATTCCGTGCCATGATTTTCAGACCCTAAAACACATAATAAAACTATAAAATATAATATAAATAACTACTAATCAAACTTGATGTGTTCCGACGAAAGTTGCACAAAAGATAATCATGCGCTCCATGAGCGCACCACATAGCTAAAGCAGCTAATCCAAAGTACTTACCGATGGCACGCGTCCGCCTCGCTGTTATACTCGGCGTCGACTGAGATTACCTGTCGTGACAGGTTCGAGTGCGCGCCCGTTAAAAAGAGACAGCGATAATTGTGTTTTGCTTGCGCCTCTGAGGCGCAGATTATCTTTCTAGGGTTAAATAAATAATCATGGATACATGTTTTAATATTTGAGTTTCTATCCTTTTTTTATTTTCTAAATGCTTTATCCTTATAACAGCTTCCCGGCGAATGTAGTCTGCGGGTCTACGGCCTTGGTCTTGGCTGTTGATGGCTATTGGATATTTTATTCCAGGTTGCTCTAAAATTAAAAGATTTCAGTCAGAAGCAGCTTTTACACCACATGTGTTTTTAATTATATCTATTCAGACTGTGCCCTTGTAAATAACAAAGATATGACAGATTTACCATTATTATTCTCTTTATTACTTATTTTCTCTAATAATTACATTTTTAAATATAAATATAAAAATTATATATATTTAAAAATATAAAAACTGAAATGACCCACCGATATCGGGTGCAGGGACCAAGCTATCGGTGGTTAGAGCTCCAGAGAAAGGAACCTCCGCACTATGCGCGCCGTGTCGAGCAATACTGCCTTCTGAATCGAGGACTTGACCCAGCTATTCAACGCGAGCCTCTTAAGATGGTGTTCGAGGCTCTTGGCAATTAACCCGTTTACCGAAACGACTATCGGTACAATGATCGCCGAGCCTACATCCCACATGTCGACAACCTCGCGAGCCAAGTCCAGATATTTAATTTGTTTATCTTTTTCAGCTTTCACGAGGTTCTCGTCATGAGGGATGGTGACATCGATGATCATTGCAAGGCGCTCTAATCGATCTATCACCACAATATCTGGCTTGTTAGCCACAACGGTTCTATCAGTGATGATAGATCGATCCCAGTACATAGTGACACGACCATTCTCGAGAACTGGATCGGGCACATACCTGTAGTACGGTATCTCTGAATCCACAAGATTGTACTTTAAGGCAAGTTGCTGATGGATTATCCTGGCCACTTGGTTGTGTCTATGCTAATATTCGCCGTTGGCAAGACGGGAACACCCAGAGACAATATGCTTGAGAGATTCACCGGGCTGGTGACACGCCCGACATATGTCGACCGTCCCATCCTTCAGGATATGCCGCCGGTAGTTATTCGTCATAACAACTTCGTCCATTATTGCAAATACAAAACCTTCTGTTTCGGCAAAAATATCGCCGAAACGTAGCCAGGCCACAGAAGATATTAAATCAACATCGGGCCCGTGTAAGGCCCGATAGAAGCGTCCATGCAGCTCTTTACCTTTCCATACATCCCTGCGGTCATCAGTACTGAGTACCACAGGTTTGCGCCAGTTCTCCTTAGCCAGAGCCAGCGGGGTAAGGCCATTGTCCACTGAGACTACAGCCCGATGCACACCCGAGCCGGTCTGGAGAAAATGTTCTCTAAGACTGCACACCTCACGATTATGGAAGGTCTTGGTACTTAGGAAGCCACGACCCCCGCATTTCCGAGGGATGTACAGCCTCATTACAGACGAGCGCGGGTGATGCATCCGGTATGCGGTCAACAGTGTACGGACCTTTCTATCCAGGGCCTCCAGTTCAGTCTGAGTCCATCTGAGTATGCCGAAGGGGTACATTAAGACCGGCATGGCCCAGTCATTATAAGCACGCACCCTATGACCGCCCGACAAATAACTTTTGAGTATCTTTGTCAGGCGGCCAAAGAAGCGATCCCGCAATGTCTGTTTCATGCCAGTCTCTGAAATGCCCAACGCCTGCGACATACCCAGATATTTGTATGTTTCGTTTGCAGAGAGAGTCCTAAGTCTTGAGGAATCCGATAGTTCCATCCCATCAGATTCCACAATCCCACCTCGCTTTACATACATTACCGCACACTTGTCCACACCAAACTCCATTCTGATAGAATTACTAAAGTTTTCAGTTACCTTTAGTAACTCTATCAGCTGAAGATGGGTGGGGGCAAATAATTAATAATAATAATAATAATAATGTTTATTTATTTTCTCTCACAAAGATATTTTTACAGATTCAACTTAACTATGTACAAATATAGTAGTAACACAAATCAATGTGAGAGACTGGTGTCTGAACTAGGAGACCTGTGTGACAGAACACCAGCCTCTCCTAACTCTGGACTAGTGGGTGTATAGATTAATTTAGTTTAATGGTGAGAGTGCGTTAGTGCAAATGTCTGTGTGCGTGTATGTGTGTGTGTGTAAGTGAGTGGGTGCACGCGTGTGTGAGTGTTTGCGCATGTCTGACTAAGTGTGTGTATTTGTGTGGCAGTGCGTGCATCTGTGCATTTCTAAATAATGTAACTATAGGCCTATGTGTAGTAGTTCTTCAGTTTGGTCATAATTAAATGATTTTAACCAGTATGTAATAGACTTTCTGCATTTGAATTTTGTAAGATGGTAAATATTAATTTGTTTGTTGATTTTATTGTACAAGTAATAGCCTTGAAATCCGAAAAATCTATTGGCGAAACCCGTAGTCCACCGATTGTCAGGCCAACAGACTTTATGTTTGAGGCGCTTATCTTTATTGCATAAAGGATCGTACTCAAGTAAGGAGTGTTGTTTCAGGACAGTGTTTAGGACATAAAGTTGTCTTACCGTCAGAACATCAGCGAGTTTATAGAGCTCGTTTGTTGGGAAGAGGAAAGGCAAGAAGTGACTGACTTTCAGGACAGCTCTTTGCGCTCTCTCAACCTTTAATAAGTGGGTTTTACATGCGCCGCCCCAAACAGTGACACAGTATGTCAAGATGGATTGACATAATGCCATGTATACCATTCTGATCACGGGTTTATCAGCTACATGTCGGAGATTTTTAAAGATAAATATTAGTTTTCGAACCCTAGATGACAGGAGGTCTATGTGATGAGCAAAGCTAAGAGCACTATCAATCATAACACCGAGGTATTTGATATTGGACGCTGGTGTTAGGTGGTCGCAGGAACAAGCTTGAGTGTTTAGACAATTGTGGGCTGTTATGTATTTACTGTCTTTTATGAAAGGTGGGATGGCCTTGATAGAAAAAGGTATGTATTTTGTCTTTTCTACATTAAGTGTGAGGCTGTTATCTCAGAGCCATTCAGATACAGTATTGAAACCGACTTGTGCAATTTCATAGACCGAATCCCAACTATCCCCATGGAATACCAGAGCGGTATCGTCAGCGAAAGTTACTATTTTTCCATTTAGTAGTGACAGATTACACAGCTCATTGATATAACTAAGGAACAGCGTGGGACCGAGTACGCTCCCCTGAGGCACACCATAAGATATGGGTAGATCATCACTCACGATGTTACCAACTCTTACACGCTGTTTTCGGTTCGACAGATAATTAGAAAACAGTTCCAGCTGAATGTCGCGAATGCCGAGACTTTCCAGCCTGTTCAACAGAAGCGGGACAGCGACTGTATCAAAAGCTTTTTTTAAGTCGAGGAAAATTGCTAAGACTTTCTTTTTGCGGTCAAGTTTAGAGACTATGTGATCTATAAGAGCATGTACTGCATCTGAGGTAGACGTACAGGCTCGGAAGCCGTATTGCGATGATGACAAAAGGTGTTTAGATTCGAGGTAGTTTACTAAGCGTTTGTTTATTAGTTTTTCTACTATTTTGGATAAGGTGGAAAGTATGGAAATAGGTCTATAATTGTTGATACAGCCTCTGTCACCGCTTTTGTAAACTGGAATGACCTCAGCAAGTTTAAATTGCTCTGGAAAGACACCAGTAGAAAAAATCAAGTTAAAAATGTGCGTCAGAGGAGCCACCAAGCCATTGCAGTAACGTTTCAAAACCATACCTGAGATATTATCACGTCCAGAAGTTTTGTCCTTTTTAAGGTTTAAAATTAAATTGCGAACCTCAGTTTCGTCAGTAGGGAGAAGACCAAAAGAATGCTGGCAAGTAGCTACCTTAGGGGGTTGGTTGGTGGAAGTTGAGCGGCTTATTTTCTGTGCTAGGCTTTGACCAATGGAAGCAAAAAAAGTATTTATCTCGTTTATAGAATTTCTGGGGTTGGATTTTGATAGTAGATCAGTAGCGGGGTTGTTTGTTTTATTAGAATATGTAATTTCTTTTATAGAGTCCCATAGCATTTTAGTATTGTGGGCTTTAATTGCATTACTTAGTAAACTTTTTTCGTAGTCGCGTTTTAGTCTTTTTAGAAGAGAGTTACAAAAATTTCTATACCTAGTATATGTGATTTTGAGTGTGTCATTATTAGGATATTTTTTAGTTTTAATATGTAGCTTGTCACGATTTTTCATACACTTTAGTACACCAAGAGTGATCCATGGTTTTATTATCCTCTTGCGATTTGGAACAGATAAAGTGTGAGTGCTGGCTTCAATATTATTGTGTAAGATCTCAATTAATCTAGAGGTGGCTATGTTAGCATCTGACGTTTCATAAATAGGATCAAAGCAAACATTTTGCATAAAATTGTCTAGTGTTGTATAATTAATTTTTCTATAAAAGGTAGGTTTATTGGCTATGAGGCTGTATTCTAGCAAGAGTATTACACAGTTATGGTCAGTGATGGATGTATTCGCAACATAGCTTATTGCTGGTAGTTTGCTTTTTAGTATGAAGTGATCAAGACATGTTTTGCCATGTGTCGGTAATTGGTGAGCCGGTAGCATGCTGTGGGAAGCTAAAAGGTTTAGGTATTGTGTAGCATTTGGGTCTTTAGTGTATGGCAAAATATCAATGTTGATATCACCGGCCAGGATGATATTTGAAAAGATTAATTTACTAAGTAGAGCATCAAGGGATGATGTGAATGGTTGCAGATTCTTCTGGCTGGGTGGTCTGTACAGGGCAATAATGCATGTGTTGGAGTCTATTTTAATGGTTAGGCAATTAGCGTCTTGTATTTTTGGTTCGGCAATTGTTAAGTGCATGTTTTTTTTATAGTAAACCACTATACCTTCGTTTTGTGTGAGATTTAATTCATTCTGCGCGAAGCTGTAGCCGTCTAAAGTCGGCAAATTGCGCATGTGACGCAACCAGCACTCGGTTAATATGATTAGGTCCCAGTCTGTATTTGACCGTTTGAGTAGTGTTAGGAAACTTGAAAAATTATGATTTATGCTACGTATATTTTGGTGAATGATTTTTAAGCTAGGCTTATGTGTTTTATATAAATTATGAAACTCGTCTATATCGCAAGTGGATGCTTGTGCTACAAAAAATTGGTCAAGGTTGTTATTTAACATATTTGTACTATCGAATTATATTTATTTATATAGCTTACCGGTTGATTTAGAAGGTGATGCTTGGGCAGAGTAAATTGTGCTAGTGCTACTGGTTGATTGAATATGTTGGTCTGTTTCTGGAGTTGCAGTGTAGTGGTAGGTGTTTGTTAAGAGTGCAGTAGTAGTGTAGTAGTGTAGAGTGTGTGTGAAAAAATGTTTTGTATTTAATATATAATATAGTGTGGTGTAAATAGATTGCTCAGTATAAATTGTTTGTGTTAACAGTGATATTTTGACAATAGTTTCCACTTTAAAGTGAAGATGAGCTGTTATCATGCGTAGGAAATGGAGCAAATAACAGGATAAGCAAAGGGCATCACTGGTACCAGTAAATAGTCACTTTTGCAGGATTTTCTCAAGGTCTTGTTCGCGATCAATACGTAGTGCAGGTGAGCTCTGTGTCTTCTTTATGTAAATTTTACCGTAAGAGGTCCATGTACTGTGGTACTTATTGACCTTAACACAATGTCTAGCTAGATAGGCTAGTTTTCTTCCCAGGGCCGTAAGAGACTCGTCAATGAAGATCGGCTTATTAGGACAAGAAAGCTGAAGGTGAGTTGTATTTAATTTATTTTCCTTGTGAGTCTTGTTGTAGGTTCTTGTTTGTTTAAGAAAATTCTCTTTAATCGTGGAGGTTTTGAAGTTTACCACAATATTGTTATTAGACTTATTCGTGGTTTTCAGTCTATAAACCTCGTGAATTTCATCTTCCAACAAGGGTTGCTCAATGATCTCAGCTACCTTTTTCACCATGGTACGCAATGTTGTCTTATTTTCCGGTATTTGTTCCGGAATATTCCGTATTTCAATGGTTGCAGCACGCGAATTCCGCTCAAGTTGTTCAAGCTTGCTCTCTAGGGACTCAATCTTTAGCTCATAAGTCTTATTCTTGTGCTCCAGATGGACTACTTTTGCTAGAACCTCATCGTACTTGGAAGACAGGAACTCCATACTTTTGAGCAGATCTAGATTCTGATCCTTTACGGATAGAACGGACTCTAAGAGTTCTTCGAATTTTGAGTTTTGTTGACGAACAAAAGAGTCAAACATTTCTCTCATTTCGTCGAGAATCGAGTCATCACAGTGTTTGCGTTTAAGTCTACGAGTGATATGATCGGTGTTATCATGCTCCAAGTGAGTAGAAATATATAATTGGGAATCAGACCCGTAGCTTATCGTTGGTGTGATCGTTACAGGAGTCAGTGTCTTAGGCGGAGTGCGTTGAATCGACATTGTGTATAAATATATAAAAATCGTACCTTTCGATTCGAACTCCTGATGGGTATTACGCCAGACGTACACAGCGATCACGTGCAGATGCAATCCGTTAAGGACAGCCCCCTATTTCCTCCTCCTTCCTTTCAGCAGTACAGTTGTCTCACTCAGTACACGTAGCTCGCTCGCGTCGATGGGAGGGGTTAGTGCGTTGGCGCAGTAGGCGGGTGTGCGCTGGGTGCTGAGAGATGTTGCCGTCTCGCTCCGTTTAAACGGTTCCCACTCTAGCAGAGGGTGGAGCTAGGTGCGCAGGCGCAGTGGGCGTATCGCTTAGAAGTAGTGAGATGTATAGCTACCTTGCTCTGAGTTCGATGTCCTTTTCTCGCAACAATTCTTTAACCTCCTCACTGCTTCTATGCTCCTATTATTTTGAGCGTAATTTTATGTGCACAATTTATTATTTTATGAATTAAAAATGCCAAAAATAGTCGTAGCGGTTACTTTATACGCGACCGTATGCCACGGTGTCCAGAGGGGAGAGGGATTTTAAGGTCATTCATGTAAAAAAGGTGAGATATGACCTGGCCTCTACTCTGCAACCGGTAGCCTAGCTCCAAATTCTCCAGTAAAGTACTAAGAGGGTTTAGAGCCAGGCAAAACCACAGTGGACTCAAACTGTCACCCTGGAATATACCCCGCTTGATCATTATAGGCATACCATCACTCTGGATCGATCGTGAGTACTGCGTAACCACTTCAGCCAGAAGTTGTGCAATCCGTCCGGTCCCGGTGATTTCCAATTCGGGAGCGAACGGGCCGCACAAGATACATCTTCTGGCCTAATGGTTACAGGCTCCATTTGAGTTATTGCCTCACACGCTCGCTTGACATCCCTGAACCAATCGCCCTCCGTTTGGCTGGTGGGCGCCGACCAAATATTACGCCAAAAATTATTTGTAATTTCAACATCTGGTCTACGTCCATCATCCACACTTGAATTGGATCGTTCCCACACTCTGTACACACACCTCTCGTTTTTTTGGAATGCACGGTTCTGGGTATATCGGTCCACTCTTTTTTGTATCGTCTAATTCGGTTTGACCACGCATAAACCTTCTGCTTCAGGAAGTCAATGCGTTCTGTGACCCGTGAAGCATATTCGTGAGGCTCAATGCCCGTTCCCACAAATGCCCGGGTCACAAAACGAATCACTCTCGGGTGTGTATTGCCCGACCTGAAGCAGATTAGCTTGCCAATGAGTGCCCTAGATTCGGCGATACGCCGCTCAATCCTACACTGCCAGGCCGGTACGGTATTAGTTCGAGTAGCAGTTTCACTATTGTATGTAAATTTAATACCTGCTACTCGACACACCGCAACAGTCGCACAGTACAAAATTGAGTGTGTATCACCAAGATCTTCACTACTGTCTAAATAAATAGACAGTAGCGAATCCAGGGCACAAACTAGCGCCATATTTTTCTTATGCATGGGCAACCGGGGTAGGCGAGGTCTATTTTCTAAACTTGTGTACCTATATTCCCGAACAGCGCACTCCAAGGCACTCCTTAGTTTATCGATGCACCGGGTACTTACGTGTGTATCCCTACTATCCAATTCTTCAACACCGTTTGTATGTGGTACAGGTGTTATACAGTTTATTTGAATTATATTTTGTGTGGTAGAAAGGATAGGAGGGTTACCACGTACGTCAGAGCGAAGCCTCTCAAGTGCAGCTTCATCCAACAGGTGACAACGTTGGATAGCCCGCACTTGATCGGACAGTCGTTGTGCCGAAACGTTGACAGCTGGCTCCAAGTCCTGAAACAGAGGCAGCATACGATCACGGTAGGAAGTGAGGTTGATTCCTCCCTCTGTCGCCATAAAATATGCCCGCATGACATTTTCATTCATTGATTCTGTCCATCTCATGCGGTGCACATTACCACCGATAGCGGGGGCCCGTCCCGGGGCCGGTGGGCCTCTGGGTCCCAGGCGTGTCGGTGGCCGGCCTCTTCCTCGCTGACGTCCAGGTGACGGCGACGCCGGCGGAGAGAAATACTCGCCGCTTGATGAGCTCGACGCCTCTGCAGTAGCCACCGCCGCTAATGCGGGACCCGGCGGCTGCGAGGCGGAGCTGAGCGGCAAGTCCGGGGATCTATTTTGTGCTTCTGCTCTGGCTTTTGCTCTAGTCAACATCGTATTAAATCATGATATGGATGATTTTCTTAATTTTCATTTTGACATTTGCTGTCATTTTTCTGTTTGCTGATTTCGGGTTAATTTATGGTTTATGTAGATATTTCTTGTGAAAATTATTATTGTTGTGATCTTATGGACTTTTTTAAAGAAACTATATATATTTTGATATTGTAAATTTGCAATTTTAGAAATAATTTTTGTATAAAAACGGACGATAAAAATTTTCGATGTTTGACTTCCAGTGTTGCCAGCTATTATTATTAAATTTATTATATATTATAAAAACAAGCAAACTGGTGTATTGGCTTTGAAATACTTTCTTTCTAGCACACAGCAACATTATTGATTTGTGGAGTATGACAGAAACATTTTGGATTTTATAAAATTTGATGAATACAGTACCAGTGTTTATGTGTACATCTTCAATTTGAGGACTATTTGTCTCAGAATTTTTAGTGCAGCAAATGTCACTTCAGAGTCCCTTTCCAATTTTTCCTCTGCAGTTACAGTATCTAAAATAGCAAGAATATAATCAATATGATGAGTACATAAAATATAATAGATGTTAAACTCATTAATTAAGTTCATACTAAAAGAGTCCACTTTTAAAGTTTGTTGACTACCATTCATGAGATCCAACTCTTGGCTATCAATGGTACTTAAAATGGTACCATCACTGTCAAATGCATTTTATATTTCAGATATCATCACTGGTGCAGCCTGGTAAATGAAATTATAAATTAGTTAAGTTTATTCACATTTCTAAATAGCAATATACAGAGGTTATTATATCTCTCACATCTTCAACCATGCTTATTATGGCCCCATGTTGTGACGACGGTGGAGGTTGTTGTGGTTGACCTCCAGTCCAGATAAGATTTTATATTTCTATGGCACGAGTCTTTCTAGTCCACGCTTTCATGTTATCGCAAGCCCTTTTTAAAATTTTGGTCTCACGCTAGAATAAATAGTATGAAAAATTGTATTAACATGGCTTTCATGCGTAGCACACATTGATTCATTAGCATTGGATAGGATAATCTACCATGTTGACATTGGTATGGCAGGTAAATTCTCGAGTTACCAACTCCCATGCTGCGTGCTTTCTAGCGATTGACTTGCCGTCTGTTAGTTTATCTTCTATAATTGGTTTATTCTTAATTAACTGCGCCAGTAACGCCTTCTCGTCGGTGGTGCAATTGGCCACTCTTGCGTGGTATTTTTGCTTCTAGATTCTAAATTGTAACAGAAACACTTCGATTACACTTCAAATATTTATTTACACGAAAAACATCTGTTACTTCGTTGTTTTTATTAAAAACTGGTAGCAAAAGAACTAATTGTTATCTAATAATGCACAGAATAAGGTATTTCATGTGTTTTATTGTATATTTTAATAAATTGAAATTCACATTTTTGTGTGTGGCAATACTAGCGCCTTATCGATATTCAGTCGATACAGTTATTTATATAGCGCGTCGCCCTACGGATACTTAAATCTGTCATTAACTAATGAACACTTAAATTCTGTCTCTGGGATGTGATGATAATTAATAGATTTAATTAAACTTAGCTAAGTAATAATTAGGACTAATCTAATGAACTTTACTGAGTGCGGCTGTTTGAGTGGTTTCATCGTACTGCAGTCCAAGGGCTGCAAAACATGTGATAAATGCGCAGGAAGTTTTAAAATTGTTATGCCTTCAGAAGACGCATATTGAATGGCATGCATATCGACGTGAGTAGTATGACCGTCATATACAAGCAATACCGGCCTTTCACTTCCCAGCGCAGGAACAAACGCTGATTTCAATATATATAAATAGAATATTTTGCTAGCTGGCAAAATTTGGTAGCTCTACTATCACTCTAAATATGAAATCATGACTTAGACCCACATGTATGAAGAAGCAATACGGGATTGAACTTCAATCACGATTATCTCAGTGTTAACTTTGTGGGTTGGAACGTTTTCCAGAAAGTACGTCTAATTGGTATGCCATATATTTCTTCTGCTTGATAGCTCGTCATATTTTTGTTTTTCACATCTTGCACAGCTTGCTGCAATTGTGCCATAGTGTAAGACTTTTCGGTTTTTTATGATAATGACGAACCATCTGCAATAAGAAAAACATAGATAAAAACTTGAATTACTGTAGTATAGTATAATTCAAAACAAAATTTGACGTGCGATAAAACAATAATAATTGCCTTTACAGGATAGTATTTTATAAATAGGCATTTGTAAATATCGATAAAAGTTTTAAATCGTGAACGTCACTAGTGTTTTTTTAGTTTCATATAAAATCTAAAGGGGTAATTACAACTGCCAAAAAGTCAAAATTAACCGACATCACAATTTCAATGGGGCTATTTAAACTGTCATCATAATACCATTAAAACATAAGATAAATGAGAATAAGTGACATAGAAACATAAAATAGTCTATAAATATGCAACTCACCTTTAAAAAACTTGTAGAAACACATTTAAAACCCACTTTTTAATAGCAAATGTGACGAGCCAACTCCGCACGCACGCACCGGGAATTTAGTCAAAAACAAAATGGCCGTGTCGATGCAAAAGTATTCGATCTATAGGCGCCATCTATAGTGGAATTGTTAAAGCTCTTAGGCGCTTGCCGGACATATACGGCACTTTAGTAAATAAAGTTTTACACAGGAGTTATTTCGATTAGTTGAAATTCTCCGCAGTTGATATTGCCCCGCTGCACCTTACTGTATTTTTCTGGTTTCGACGGTATATACTGCCTAAACTTAGCTCTTCCTCTGAAGGCAACCAACATCTCGTCTATCGTAACACATTCTCCAATAACATAATATTATTTGCAATTGACGACGAATGATTCAAAAATTTGTTGAATAGGAGCCAAACTGTCAGTTTCTTTTCGTAAATTGCGTGTAGACTTATCGTCAAAGCAAAGACAATTATTTATGAAATGGAAACGCTGCTGTGACATAGTAAGACGAAAAATATCCACACCAGTGCCATCAGATATCCATAAATCATTTAAATTTTGTCTTCCAGAACGATGAAATCCAGCTATATACAGTAACCCTATAAAAGCTTTGATTTCACTCACGGTGACTTCTTTCATATAAGTGTGTTTCGAGAGATCTGAACAAGCAGCCATTCTTTCCTTTATTCGATGATTAGTACGCCTAAGTATAGTATTGAGCAAACTATCCGGTATAAAAAGTTGCCAACATTCTAATTCCGATTTAGCTGTCTTTGCCTCTTGTGTTACACCAGGCTGCTGTGTAATAATATTCTCGCTTCGAGTGCGGACATTTTGCCGGAATGGAGTTTTGTACCATCTTTCCCACTGTAAAAAGGATCTCGTACATCTTGGTCTGACGATGCTGTCATATCACCACTTGAATTGGATTGACGTAATTGTTGCAGTGGAATGTCATCTTACTGTCACTAACTTCTTGATCAGTATCACTTTCTTGACTACGAACACTAACATGATCTTCATTTTCCGAATCAGCTGCATAAGGTTCATTTTCATCACTATCTGAAGATTCTTCAAGTATCGCTTTTATTCGATGACGCTCACGTTCCTCCGGATCCATATTAGTTAGTTATCTAAAAATAAAGTAGCGTCAATAAGTAAAACTAAATACAACACGAAAAAATAATGACACGAAGCAGCAACGTCGTCGTTGAGCTGGGTCATAATTACCCGGTCGCAGGTTTACACACGTGTTGCTCCTTGCGCGGGCGACGGATGACTAAAGTGAGGTACACGAAGGGGAGGGGTGATACTTAGGTGCAGCTACTGAGACAGACGGTTGAGTGCAGCAATTATTTCTTAGAAATTTTTCGTATACAAATCGTGCAGGGTCATATTGACCCTGCCTCACTGACGCCGGGTTAAACTAACACTCTCGAAGGGCCTCTGCATGTTGGACCCATGTCCCCGTGTAAGCCTCCCAAAGGGCCGGGTATTTTTTTAACATATTAGGGAAATACCCGTGAAAGAGAAACAAATAATAATAATAAACCGGAGGCAGTTCATGACTGTATTTATTATAGTGCAGTCTTGGACCTATGTCCCCATGTAAGCCTCCCAAAGGGCCGGGATGATTCCGCAACGATGATTCGCTTGAAAAGGAGAAACATAATAATAATGTTTATTTTTTCACCAACAACCAAAATACAAGCAAAAGAATAATTATCGAAGGAGTAAACAATTCAGTTGGGGATCACTGGTGCCTGTAGTAGGTAATAAGCACCTATATTACAGGTCACCAGGTTTCCACTCATAGACCATTATACAGATTCATAGCAGTAACGTTTATACACAATATTTGTATGGGTAAGTATTGCAATATCTAAAATTAAAAGAACTAACGTAAAATAACCTACGTTCAAAATCCCTAAAATCTAAATACCGAAAGCTTAAAATGTTGAAATTCCTATGTACAAAGTTCCTTAAATTGGTTTACCTCACCGTTAATTGATCAAAATGAAAAATCAGATCTAAGTACCTATGTAAAGTTCAAAATCCAAATATAAATACAATTAAGTATTATTTTAAATTTTTAATCATAGATGAATCATTGATATATAAAAACCCTAGATACACAATCCCATACAAAACTGACACTTAAAACTGTCCTCAGTTGCTTATAAGTAGTTATATCAACTATATAAACCTTCATTAATGCAAATTAAACCTTACCGCCTTAACTTTAAGTTGAATATACAAGGCTATCTAAAAAAGGTAATAAAATTTTACGAGCAGAGTTCGCAAGAGTGAATGGAGTCGAATACTATTTTTACAAATTTTAATGTAAGTTAATATTCTGACGTAATTATGTATAGTTTATAAAATGCATGTGAATGTGTGTTTTAAACACATATTTGTTTTTACTTTTACCTTAATATATAACAGTAATAGATAATTAATACGCACGTAAATTATATTACGAGTATGTTTCATTGCTGTTAAATTATACGTGTTTGAACATTACGCGACTGATTGTGCTTACAAATTAAAGTAACATAAAACGATATAGAAAATTAAGATTTAAAACTTGAAAAGATACGACATAATAATATTTTTAATTACCTTGAAATAAATTGAGTTTATTGTATAATCTTCATTTTGACGGATTTTAATTTTTTTCGTATCTTTCTTTGTTATATTATAATGCAATCTTATCTTGATATATCTCTCGATAATAGATTTAATAGTATTATTTACATGATTGTTATTCGTTAATATGGCACTTTGAAGAATATAAGCTGACTCTCAAAAATTATGATAAGTGTTGTTGTTGCTGTGCTTGCTTGTGATCGTTGCTGTGCTATGACGGATATCTATTTTGCACATCGCACGAGATCTCGAGGAAAGCTGAAATCCAACATAAGTATGTAGATACATTTTATAAATATCCCACTATAAGGATACCGTAAAGATCATTTCAAAAAAATATTAAGCTAATACTATTATGGTTTGTAATAAAACAAGTCTAGTAATAGATAATATATACAATCGCATTATCATTTTAAACCAAATAAAATATATTTATTTTTAGAAAGTAATAGCGTCTCTATTAATATTAGAACAGAGTCAACATATAACCCGGACTAATCAAGGAGAAATACAATAGTATGATTAATGCGTTTAGTAAGTGTTCATTTAAATGAGCCGTGTTATATGGTAGCTCTTTGTTACGAAATAAACAAGAAAAAAATTACTTTGATTCCTTGACGCAATAATCAGTATTATAATATAATTATAATAATAACATTTTTACTTACCGAAAATATGAAACACTGTCCTTTTTTAGTGTCCTGGAAGTGTGATTTTACAAGTTTTAAACGAGCTCTGCGACATGTTTACTCTTGGAGCGATCGAACGGTACTAAATTAAATGAGCACCCAAATGTTCAAGTGGGTGCTCATTTGGTGAGGACGTTTTTTGACGCTGATTGTGTATCTAGGTTTCTTATACATCAATGATATGAATACAATGATTGTAAAGATTAATACCTACTACAAAAGTAATCAAATAATTATAATTCCTATACTAAGTCATAATCAATGTTAATCATATTTTTATTTTCTTAATTAAGTTAACCAATAAAAACTAAATAATTTTACAAAAATAATCAAATAATATTATTGTTCACAAGTAGAAATAACAATTTTACACGTTTTAATTATTATAGATTTGCTGCAATAGCTCTCAAAAGATCGACATTATTGTATTCAGGAATATTTTGCAATATGTTTAATGTTATTTAACTTGTAATGTCCCTTTTTCATCCGTTTTTTAGGTACTGGTTCACCATTTATTATCTTTTGAATTTCAATTAAATTTATCTTTGTTTCCTTGATCAATTGAGATGCCAAACGATAAAATCCGACATGTCTTTTAGAACAAATTTGATTTATGTGGTGGTGAAATAATTCTGCACTGTTCTGCGTGCGTGGAATCGTAGCTAGATAATTAAGACACCAAAAGCTGGGATTATACTTTGGTGACTGATTATTTCTTCCCTGGATGTAATTTTCTCCAAACCAGTTAGCAATTTTAAGGCTGTCATCAGACTATGTTTCCAATAAACGGAACGGAAATTATCCGGATGAACGTAGCATAATGCCATCAAACATTTGACTTCCTTATTAAACTGTTTATCACTGTTATATTTAGTAGATAATCTCTCTTTTTGTATTTTCCGATATAAAATTTGTCGCAGATGAAAAAAACAACCTTTCAAGGTTACTGCCTCAAACTTTTGACGAATACTTAAAGCTGCGGCATTTTCGAAATCTATAATTACAAATGATGGACTCAATGCAATTCCCTGTTCTGTACAGTATTCGATTATAAGATCAAATATGACGTCATATGATGCCTTATCTTTGTGCGTACATAGGACAAACAATAAAGGAAATCTTAAATTAGATATAAAAAGTATGAATAAACAATAAATAATCATAGATTTAATATCCTTCTCCTTATATAAAAAAATTGAAGATCACAGAATCATTAGGCATATCGTTGTATAATTAACGTTTATATAACATATGAAATAGTCGTCACAGGCTGAGTTGTAACTGTTTTTCCTATGTATATAAGTATATTTTGGTAATTGCTGGAAAAATGTACTATTTTCAATTTTTATCTTAATTTTTCCAAGCAATGACCGATACTTATTTGAGCAGTCTGTAATTCTGGATGATGTTATTCTGTCATTGATTTGAATGCTCTCTTTTTTCTTTTAGAAATTTGAATTTGGCTCGATTGATAATTTTACTATGATAGAATTTGGCGTCTTTTTCTACTCCATTAACAAATTGGCCAATATTTGGTTTTAATGGCATTATCTTTTATTCTTCCATTTCATGACTCGATCATATTGTTGGTTTTGTGACTTTCATTAAAAGTTTTCCATACTTTAGAGAGAACAGGGTGATGGAGCCATGTTTGCACAAAATAGTCATTGAATTTCGTGACTGCAGAGGTATTTGGGCTTTCTCCCAACACATACAAAAATTATGATGCGTTTATTTTTGTGTGTATAGTTAGCGAATAATAAATCTTCATATTTTTAGGTAGTTCAAGATTTATGGCATTTTTGAAGTTAAGTTTATTAGCACCTATTGCTTTGTTTCTTTGATTATACAGGAAGGCGATTGAATTACTCGAATAAGGGCGCGTACACATAGAACGTCCGATTTTACAGGATCCTTTTTAACTGATCCGTCGCTACTGGAGGTAATATTCACACAGCATTTACAGGACCGATTTTAACGGATCCGTCGCTACTGGAGGTAATATCCACACAGCATTTATAGGACCGATTTTAACAGATCCGTCGCTACTGGACTTTCGTTCTTCAGTGTGTCGCCTACTTTCTACGAGGATGGACGTTGTCGTGTTGTATTGGTACTATCGTCGTCTGCGTCGGAGGAAGCCCCGGCGTTATTGAATACATCCATTTTTGCAAAGATTTTGTCGAGGTGCTCTTGTGCGTCAGCTGCAAGAAGACGAATCTAAATTGTTTACTTATTTGCGAATGACGATGTCTACTTTTGATGACCTTCTTAAACGATTAGAAAAGGATTAAAAAAAAAAGACAAACTGGAGGAAAAGCTGCGCTGAAGTAAAACTAGCGATATTTTTAAGGTAAGAACTTTTATTTCTGTTATTAAACTATTAAAATTTAAAATGACGAAAAAGGTTTACAAAAACAAAGATTTATTTCAAAACAGAGACAGATCTGGTAAGTCTGACTCCTGGCTGAATGTAGATTCTACTGATGGTGTAGAGTCAGGATGATGTGGCTTACTAAAATAATCTTGGGTGTGGTAGTGAGGAGTGCTAGAACTTTGTGAATATGGAGACCACTCGTAGTTTGACTGCCCATATCTCCTATTTTTAATATTTTGTAACAGGTGTATCACTTCAGACTAAAATTCTAAAATTTGATCTTCATTAAGGGAAGCCAGTTACGACAAAATACGTTTGAAGAACGATAGATTTGGGTCTTCAAGCTTTTTTTAACTGAACATTCATGTATTCAATCATTTTGGCGTCTACTTCATTCAAATTTCTTTTGATTGCCTTGCGTTTCGGCGGAGCAAAATATTGTCTTTCCGTTTGTCTGTCACTACCACTTTGTTCCATAATCTGATCAGGTTCTTCGTTTTCTTTATTACTTTCTTCTGTTTCCGTGATGTTGTCCGACATGTTTGTTTCATTAGCATTAGCAGGGAAGTTCTCGTGTGTTTCACCTGGGGTGACAACTTTTTTCAAAAATAACATTTGATTGTGATATTAGTAGGCTTGGTGTTTGAGGCAGCAGCTCCAGATTTCTTCAACAACTACATACGCTAATAACATATACATTTAAACGGACCTGTAAAACGGATTGCTGCTTATTTTGTCGGATCGGTATTTTTTACTGGATCCGGATTACTGTATTCTGTGTGAACTCGCTCATACAACTACATACGCTAATAACATATACGTTTAAACGGACCTGTAAAACGGACGTTCTATGTGTATGTGTTTCAAACTCGTACCTATAATCAATACCAAGATAAAGTGATTAGTATCTTTGTGTTTTGTCGGGAAGCAATGCATATAGCACGGGAACCACATTGACATATTTTTGATTGCTGCCGATATCTGCATGAATAGTGTAAACTTGACAGGAACACTTCGGACAAATTTTGAACGTTCTGTCGACAAGATATCTTGTCGATTCTTTCAAATATTTAATCATTCCTTTTTTTGCGAAAATGAGGATATGCTTCCTTTTTCCTTTGTATTCTGCAAATAATAAATTTTCATACGTTTTTGGTACTTCAAGATCACAGACTTTATGGAAGTTAAGTTTTTTAATACCATGTGATCCGTTTCTAAGTTTGTAAAGTTTTTCTTGATATTATCCAATTGAGGATTACCTCAATTTGATAATATCATGAAAATTAAAATACGGATATTTATCCTCCTTAGTAATATATTTCAAACAAGACTTCACTGATTTACAAGGCTGAATATCAAAATGCAAATCATCATAACAAACACGCAAATATTCTTGTAAATCACCAACATAAGTAGGAGTATCTAATTCTATATAAGCATGTAAATGATAACTTACTCTTGAAGAAATCCTAGACTCTTCAAGTGCAAAGCAAAATGTAAGAACTCCACCAAACCAGTCCAACAAATCTTGACGACAGCTTTCATAGTATTCCTTTAATTCAACAGTAACAAAAAAGTGCACACCCGGCTTCTTACGCGACTTAACTGTCACTAACTTAGAATTCTCAGCTACACTCGAATTTATCCTTATCGCGGACGCGCCGGTAGGTTATTCTAGCCCGGCGCGTTGCGATATGTGCGCACCACATGTGGCGTCCCGCGTTCCCATGACGGTGACGTATACGATCTCCCACTAAGATACTCAACTCGACCAGTGCGTATATTATAACCAAAATATCTATTAACAATTAAAGGATCTTCATGTGCTAAACCTTCGTTTAGCCACTTACACACATCCAAAAATTTCCTTTTCTTACTAGAAGTCCATTTATCATTAACACAAGAAAACACTGATAAGTGATAACATATAATCTGGATCAAATCCACTTAATACAGTAAACACTGCAAATAATATTCTATCCTTATAATCAACTCTGCCACAAAAGATTTGAATTTTCATTAAGGAAGGCACATTTCTATGCCCAACATCAGAAATGAAGTCTATCAAAAGCTGCTGACGCACACGCCGAGACATTACCTGTGAGGAAGGGAAATTTATTGAATGAAACACATAATTTCAATTACACAGTTTATTCTTTAAAATGAGCATTGATATTACGAGTACTAAAAGTATAAGTAACATACATATGAACCGTACATGTCAATATAATGCCAGTAACGATTCTTATCATTCTGAATTGGAAGAGACGATTGTGGAACATCAAAACCAATACAAATTCTTTGTTAAGTCTGATCAGATGATCCATTAGGAGTAATGAAATCTATTCCTTTATTGATAAGATTTTGTACAGCATCCCCAAATATTTGCGTTACTGGCTTATTAATGTTCTTATGCAGTGTTTCAGTAAATAAATGCATCTCTTGGTCTATTTCCATCTCTGCTTCTCCTCTAGGTGGGTGGTTATGGGAAGTCTCGTGCAGTATTATAAATGGGGTTGGTTTCACTTTGAGTGTTGCATTGCACTTCCTTCTATCTTTATTAGTACACTTCCATATGTCCGAGCCATCTTTGTTCGTTCTCTTCAACACATAGGTATATTCAGCGCGACAGAGCATTTGCTCCCCTCTCTTCATTCTTCGAAAGTCAACAGTGTTGTGTTGATCATGTTAAGTTGACGGATGACCAGACATTTTTACAGGAGTGAACAACAGCGACCTAAAATACCTGTAAAGTATTTATAAAGATAATTTTGATATATCGGGTGGGCAAATTTGAGGTTATGAAGTAAATTGGCTTAAAAACACACTTTTTTTGATATATTCAGTTTTATTGATACCAATGTAAAGTAGAAATATGGGAATTAATAATGGAATATGATGTCGAGCAAATGTTCACCTCTAGCTCGTCGGCAGACGTCCGCTCTTTTCACAAAATTTTGAACCACATTTTGCAACAAAGCTTCGCTTATCTCGTCAATGCAGCGCTGAATTTCATCTTTTAGAGCGTCAGTTGTTTGTGGGTTGTTCACGTAAACTCGGTCTTTCAAGTGGCCCCAGAGAATAATCCAGCGGCGTTAAATCACAAGAACGAGGCGGCCAATTGACATCGCCAAATCGAGAAATTACGCGACCGGGAAATTTTTCATACAATAACTGAATTGTTTGGCCGGCTGTGTGGCTTGTGGCGCCGTCTTGCTGAAACCAAAGGTCACTAATGTCAACATTAGCCAATTGTGGCTACAAAAATCGGTTATCATGGTTTGGTAGCGCAGAGAATTCACGGTGCCAGCGTTTCCTTGCTCATTTTCGAAAAAATAAGGGCCGATGATGCCGCCTGACCACAAACCGCACCATACGGTCACTTTCTTTGGATCTAATGGTTTTTCGAGGACTGTTTGTGGATTTTGTGAGCCCCATATGCGACAATTTTGTTTGTTTACATAATCGCCTAATTGAAAATGGGCGCATGAAAGGCCAAAGATGATTTTGTTGAAAATGCGTTGTTTTCGTTCAGTTTTTCAAACAGCCAATTCACAAACGTTCGACGCACACAATGGTCGGCCGGCTTTAATTCTTGAACGAGTTGAACTTTATAAGCGTGAAGATGAAGATCTTTATGCAAAATGTGTGACGTCAGTATTGCTGTTTTTGGCTGCATGAAGATGAAGCATGTTTGTTTCGAAAGAAAACTTAGAATTTTAGACGTTCAGCCAGTTAGACCGATTTGAATAAATTCCAGCCAGTTAGAATATTTGCGCCGATATATATGTACATAATTAGAAGAAAGAAAGAAAACATACTTTATTTCTAAAAAACACGAAATCTTTCACAATATCATGTATGTACAATTTTTAAGACATATTTAATAAACATTACTTAACAGTGCCAGCCCTGCGCCACAAATGCCACGTTTCAAAAGTGCCACCAGTACATATACTTTGGTCACCCGCTTACGCTACGAGATTGCCATGAAGGTATAGATAAACATTGTTTATCTATACCTTCACGGAGAATGCACGTCACGCGCGATCGACTTTTAAGTTTTTTTACTCTGTGCCTCAGACGTGGCAGGCAACGTGTACATAGTTAGGTGGCGTTCACCACGTGTCAACTGTCAAATGCATGGTTTGGCAGCAGGTTATGTTCAAGACTTATTTATCCCAATATTATAATAGTTGCAATAATACTTAATCAAAGTTATTAGCGAAAGATACGTCGTGCTTAAGAAATCTGGATGGATGCTCAGCATACACTGAGTTGGGCATAACTCACCCTAGTACTGATTTTCAGTTCCAACCAGTACAGGCAGAGGCAGCTTTACCTATGGTGCAGGGTGTGCGTTGTACACGGGGGCAGCGGTGTTAGGGAGCGCCGGCCTTGGCACTTTCAATGAACCTGCGCCTGTATTATGACGCTGGGCGTTATAAGTCAACCCCACGTAAAAAGAGCTCCGGTTTGCATACATTTTGTGTGGCATCCCTCTTCTTATATGTGTCGAGTTACAGTTATTTAACATATTTTTACTTAGCTAATCAATATATTTACTAGGTAAAAAAAATAATAGTTATACAGTGCGATAGCATCAAAACTTTACATAGTGGGCTTATGAAAAAATATGTAACTTTAAATTATTTTGCTTTTCATGTTATTTTGTGTCTGGTTGTACTATAAGGAATGTGTAATAAAACTACATATTATCTTCTCTGTCTGAATTCACCCATTATGGTCCAAATAAACCCATGTCAAAAAGTTATTGGGCGATATGAACCGCGGTGCGAAAGGACTCATTCAAAAAGAGCTATTCAAAATAATAGAGAAGAGATTTTGTCGAACAATATTCATTTCATTGAAATTAAACTACTATATACGGATTTTATCGCGTTGTTTATTTGACACTATTACAGTACTCCGTGCAGATAAAGGAAACGCTACGGTCATAATGGATACGTCAGATTATAAAGATAAAATTGAAAATTTACTTTCGGATGAAACAACATACAAACAGGTTAAGACAGACCCTACAAACAAAATATTGAACAAAACCAAAGACATCACACATAAATACTCCGAAAAACTAGATCTAGACGTTAAACAATTAATACCAGCTTGCGTAAAACCTCCAAAGCTGTATGGGTTACCAAAAATACACAAGGAAAACGCTCCCCTACGTCCTATTGTGAGTCAGATCGACACACCAACTTACAGACTGGCTCAGCATGTAGCGAAGATACTCTAACCACTCAGGGGCAACTCGAGAGCACATGTAAAGGATTCATACCATTTTGTGAGTGAGATTAAACACCTACGTCTCACAAACAATGAAACAATGGTTAGTTTTGATGTACAGTCATTATTTACGTGCATACCTGTACATGACTGTATTGAAATAACTAAAAGGAAGCTAATAGAGTACAATATGCCTGAGGAATATGCAGAACTACTGAAGCATTGCTTAACAACTGGCTATCTGTTGTGGGACAATAAATTCTACATACAAGTCGATGGTGTGGCAATGGGCTCCCCAGTATCGCCTGTTGTTGCCGACATATATATGGAGGACTTTGAGGCTCGAGCTTTGCAGACTGCCCCCACCACACCCAGGATTTATAAGAGGTTTGTAGATGATACTTTTAAATATTACCAACATATAGTGTGAGTGTATTCCTAGAACATCTTAATTCCATTAATAACAACATACAATTTACTATGGAATTAGAGGCAAATAATTCATTAGCTTTCTTAGATGTACTTGTCATCAGGAATCCTGATCATACTTTGAGCCACACTGTGTATAGGAAAAAGACCCATACAAATAGGTACTTAAACGGTGAATCTCACCACCATCCTAAACAGTTAGTTAGCTACCGTGGGAATGTCTTTGTTTCAGAGAGCCCACGGAATCTGTGACAAGAAACACCTGGACGCCGAGCTTCAACATGTCAAGCAAGTACTGCAAGACAACAAGCTCCAACAGCCGCGCCGCTGTCACAGATCCCGAGAAAAGCCAGCCACAGTCGAGCGCCAGCCTGCTATACTACCTTATGTAAAGAGTGTCACTGACAAGATTGGCTACATCTTGAAGCGAGCTTCAATCAACACATACTTCAAGCCGCCAACGAAGATAAGTCAATTTTTACCATCCGGCAAGTGCCAACTACCTTTACAAGATGCAGGGGTCTATAAAATAGATTGTGACTGCGGACTCTCATACATTGGTCAAACCAAGAGAAGCATAGGCACCCGCATAAAAGAACACATAGCTGATGTAAAACACCAACGCTCGTTGAAGTCGGCTGTGTGTGAACATGTGCAACAGGGGACCAACCACTACCTGAGATTTGACAAACCACAGATGCTCGCTAAAGAACACCGATTGCTACCAAGGATGCTTCGCGAGGCTATTGAAATCAAGAAACATCCTAATTTCAATAGAGAACATGGTTGGAATGTACCACCAGCTTGGGATCCAGTAATTCAACTAGTCAAACCCAAGAAGAAGAAAACCACAGCTAGACTTCATGATACTTTGAGCTCATTCTGCGTAAATAGAAACACCCATGATTAAATTATGTTCGGGTACTTTGAAATAACTACACTGGAACATTGAGACAACTACCATCTTAGTCTCCCCGTGACCATGGCTGCTGAAAAGCAACCGAAACGTCGGGGAAAGTGTAAAAATAAATCTAAATAGTATAATAGTATAAATAGTTTTAATAATTTAATTAGCTTAAAAATTAGTAAAGTTTAATAGTGATTATAGTAGTGTAACAGTTTTTCAAAATTTTGTAATAAAGTGTCAAATAACCAACGCGATAAAATCCGTATATAGTAGTTTAATTTCAATGAATAACATTCGCGTAAACACAAGACAATAATATTCATTTCGTCCGTGATAGAGGCTATTCATACCGCGGTCCGAACCGCTCGCGGTGCGAAAAGACTAAGTACAGATAGTGCAATCCACGAAGACGCGTCCCACTATTCCTCCTAACCGTTTATAGTATATGTGTGCAAGCTTCACCCAATGTTTGAGTGTTATCGGTACACACTAATTACCTATGAGTGCACGGGCACACTACAATGAATAGACCAAACAGGAGAGAGCGTCACGGTTAAAGGGAAAGATGCTCTACTTCAATTTTATATTTTTTTATTTTTAGGTGTCGATATTTTATGTGATTATTAGTTAATATACGATAATATTACCATTTTTATAAATTATAAAATACATGAAATACATGAAAAAGTTTTATTAAACTTTATTAAGAAATCAAAATCGTCAATCACTCGTTTCAGAAATATCTTCATTCAGCCAAGTCTGCATGTGTAATTTGTTGGAGTTGGATGTTGGTATTTTTTCCGAACTAGAGTTGTGATAGGCTGCATTATCCAAGACTACCACGGCATCATTTGGGAGATTTGGTATTAGTTTCTCCTTTAGCCACTTTGAGTAATTTTCTGTGTTCATATTGTCGTGGTAGTCTCCGGATTTGATCTCTGCTCTGTATGTCAACAACGCATTTGGTACAAAACCCTCTGCACTTCCGCCATGTACTATGATTATGCGCACTCCTTTTGTTATATTTTGTTTTATTGCTGTTTTAGAACCTTTTTCGGCCCAAGATTTTTTTTGCACGTGGTTGGTTAAATATATGATTCGTCTGTGTACACTATAGGTCTACCTGCATTACGAAAAGACTTTACCTGTTTTAAATACTTCAATCTTAACATTTGAATATCATGTTTCTCAGTTAGCACCTTCCTGTTATTCTCAGTTCTTCTCCATTTATAACCAAGTTTACGTAACAATGTTCTTAGGGTTGTTATACATCCATCAAATTGTATACGGTCTTTTAAAACAATTTTAAGTCGTGATAATGTTGGAAATTGACGATGTTCTATATGATAGTTTTGGATAGTTCTCCGGACTACACCAATATCAAAGTTGTCTAAATTAATTTTTCGTGGTCTTACCCTTCTCTTCTTCATAGGTGATGTAAAAATAGAAGCATTTCTGCCTATTAAATTCGTATGCGACGTACTGGCTTCATTTTCAGACTCAATATCCGCTTCCGTAGTCAGCTCTGTTGTACGCTCCGTACTTGGGACAATAGGAACTATCGCATCCGTCTCCATAGTTATATTCGATTTTATAGCAGGTACTGTAGTTTGCTTTATTGTATTAGTATAGTCCTTTGTCCACTGTGCTTTCAGATACTCCAACAGCCTGTGCGGTTCTCCATCGCGCATCAGTGAGTTTTTCTGCGTAATTATTGATTGCTTCTTTTTTCATAAAATCATAAACTATTGAAATAATTTCTCTTGCCTAAAATAAAAAAAAAACATTAAATAGTTTTACTTATTTTTAAAGATGAAATGAAGTTTTCTTTTAGTAAAATTTGCTATTTTCAAAATTCAATTACTTTCCTCTGCTTATTGCATGTATTTTAGTAACTACATACTTCTAAACAATGTAAATATCTTTTACATACCTGGCTTTTAAGTACAACACGCTGAGATTTTCTCGACATTTAAAAAAATAATAATATAAAGTAGAGCAACTTTTCTGACGAGTCTGGATTTTTGCAACATAGACTGTACTACATGTGCGCATCGAACCGCTGACGGTTCGCGACTGACGCTCTGGTGAAACTCGCCGCACCCCGCGATCCCCTCAACCAAAAATTGTTGGGGCGCGTCTTCGTGGATTGCACTATCTATATCCCTTTTGTGCATGATCGTTAGGCGCTAGCCAGACAGAAACGGCGCGGCGCGCATCGGATGCGCCCGTGGCACGCTCACGACGGGACAGTATCGGTGGTATTCAAGTGTTTGATTTTGATCTGACAATATGTCTTCCTCTAACGACGAAGACATGCTAGCCCTAGTGCAAGTGGCCAATTTACAAAGGAGACAATACAAGACTACTATCATTTGTCAATTGCCTTCGTGAATAAAGTTTCATTAAATTATTTTGAAGAGGGAATGCTTCATCTCCCACAAAGTAGAATGGCACGTCACACTGTTCTCCAGGCAATGAAGTAGGGTTTGGTAAATGGAGAAGACCTCCTTGTATCGATTGACTAAAATTACTAACTTGGAATGCACGTCCATCGCTATTTCGTCCGTATTCCCCAACATCTACATTTAAAAATAATCCGTCCGCATCTACCACTGCCATTAATACAACAGAAAAGTATCCTTTATAGTTTACGTACTTCAAGCCAGAGTTTGGTAGTTTTTCATACGAATATGTTTTCCGTCGATACTTCCAACGCAATGGGGCAAATTCCATAGTGTGTAATAACGTTGGGCTACTTCGAGCCACTTTTCTGTGTTTGGTGTAGGCATAAATTCTGTTTGTAAAACTTCCCACAAAGTTTCATACACTACTTCCCGAATGGTAGATTTGCCTTTCAAAAAATAAAGAGATAGTGATTTAAACGAACATCCATCTGCGAAGTACTTGTAAATAATAATTAGCATTAAAATTATATCTACTGTAATCAAGTCGAATCTATGAAGAAGTAAAACGCGCGCACACACACTTACGTTTTTTTTGTTACTTTACCTAAAATCAATTTTCTGATATATTTTTTAAAACCGTGATCTACCAACTTACTTAACTTTATTTTTATTATTTCAGCACACGATTGTAAAGTGAAATGGAAGAACATAAGAGGACGATACGCAAAACTGCACAAAGCCAATATTCTGCCATCTGGTTCAGCATCTATGAAAATTAAAAAACGCGCGCCACATTTAACATTTTTAAATAATTTTTGAAGTCGCGCCTTGCCAAAGGTAATTTACAACTACTTATCGAAATTAATGATAACATTGCCTTTTCGAACGAGGAACATTCCGTTTCACAGTCTATTCTGAATGCAACATCACCGCATACAGACTCTTCGATCGCGTCACTATCAAAAGAATCGACGGTTAACAAAAAGCCTACCCTAATAGATGTGAACAAATCTGCATATGAATATTTCACAACTAAGAAACAGAAATTAAATAGCTGTGCCACCATGGATGACAGTGACTTAGATCTGGTTTTTTTAAAGTTTACTGCCGGACATGAGTGATGACTACAACTCAAAAGCGTAAATTCAAAATAGAAGTACTTAGTTTTCAAAAGCGTAAATTCAAAATAGAAGTACGTAAATTCAAAATAGAAGTAATTACATATTTTTTGGAGTATTTATTATAAGTCGTCTCTATTACTCCTCGGTGGTTGAGAACACTAACGTTCGACGCATGCGCAATGGCTTAAAAGCGTCGCACAGCCGGCAATCGCTGTCCTCGTCTGACAAATGATGTTACGCGCTAACTCTTTTTCACTCTACCTTAAATATTTATTATCTTTAACAGCCAGGAACCCTTATTTGCGGCCAGATTTAATTAAGCAACTATATATGATAATTAATAGAAAAAAATTAGCTTCAATTTGACATATAATTAAGAAATATAGGTTATAAACGTATAAATTTATCGAAATCATACCTGTTTACACCTGGCTGCAAAGAGGTGCGGCCAGGTGCGCAACGGCAACCGTGATTTTTTAGAATCTTTATATTAATTACCGTGATGTAGACGTTATTTTATTTAAAAAATAAATAAACGAAATTTTTTACCAAAAATCAATTAAAAATAATTTAATAAAAAATAATGGCGGCCAAATTTTGATAGGCACCCTAGTAAATATATATTCTCTTAATTACAAACAAACATAAAAATTTGGTTTTAAACAAAAAGTCGATGAGCACACCAATCCTGCAGCGGGATCTCGTACTATAGCATATAGACAAATGCAAAAATCTGCCCTTGATTGTTGTGATATCTGATCAGCTAAGAGTGGAAGAGAAAATCTATCGGGGATAGTATTCAAGTCGGTTCGTGATAATATATCACCATGACATCCATACCATCTCGCTTTTTTTTACCAGGATTAACTGGAACTGTTAATATCTGAAACTAGAAATTCCTTTAGTATACTTTGTACGATTTGCATTAAGGCTAAGCCTATTAGATGGACGGTAGCCAGTACGGTTCGAGTCTTATAGCTTATTTTTGTAAATCACCCACGTTTATCAGAGTGCGGCGTAAGGCCTTGATATAATAATTCGAGAATCACTCAGTATCGCAACTAAAAACTATCAATAGCAATATTGCATTACTGTTAAAATTTACGACGGAAATACATTACACGTATCAACGTTCATTGGTTTTGTAAAAAAAAGCAAAATGCTATTTATCGAATGAACTGTATAAACTGAAAGCCCACTACAATTTTTAAATTGTCGCGTTCAATCATTTCCTCGTAATATTTTAGACAATAGGAGTGCCTTTATCTTTAAATCACATAAAATTTGTTCTGTACCATTTACTACCTCCGTTATAAAAAGAAACAATAAAGTTATTATGGGATAAGGTACACTGAAAAAAAAATGCTAAACTTCAGTGCATTAATTACGCTAGGTATGTCCATACGCAACGTATTACAAACGCGGATGTGAATTTGTTTGTTATAATTTCACTCCCCAACAACTCAACCGATCATCACAAAACATACATGATGTCAGGGGAACAGAAAAGGACAAAGGGGCTTGTAACTTGTAGGACTTTATCCAGGACTGTAACTAATATAACCTAACTCAACATAACCAACATTTATGCGAACTAAGACGCAGGCAAAATCTAGTGAAACAATAAAACAATTTATTAAAAGCGTCAGTAATAACAATTATGTAATCTTTGCTGTCATTTTTGCCACTGTTAGTCAGTCAGCTAAAGAAACTAAGCACCAAACAGACTCACAATCAAATTCGAAACCAAAGGCAAAGGAAAACCATCTGGCACAGTATTTCTATTAAGTACGCGATAGTCCACGCTTATACGATCACTACCGTTGCGCTTTTTGACTAATAGAACGGGACTCGCGAAAGTCTAACAACTAGAACCAATACTTCTAGCTTGTAACAATTATTATTCGTTAATTTTAGTACGTACAACCTGCCTGTTATCTAAGCTTAATTGGCATGGACGATGTTGAACGATAAGATCTGGATTGATTAGCCGAATAATCACACGCATTTTTCGTTAACCACTTACGATGAAATTTAAGTTAAAACAACATTAACATTCGCATGTTGTCCGAGTAGACCTCGAAATCAACATTATGAAAAATAATTACCTACCGAAGGTACTTCACAAAAAGTAACTAAGTTATTGTAATTGTAAATCCTTATTTTAAAACACGGCCTATTATAACCTCATGTTTTATAACATATTCGGGTAGAATATGGAACAAAATTGCAAGCTTATTCTTATTAAAAATAACCTCAATCAGAGTTCCTCGGTACAATAAATAGCGGAATTATCAATACCAGTTATTTGAACAGAATTATCATAACGAGTGCGTTTAAATATGTCTGCTACAATTAATTAATAATTACACAAGAGAACATTCGGCCCCGGAATCGAAATAAAATGAAAACGACTCACCGGATTTTTGTAACTAACAGCACAGAGACCATCTCGCAGCTGTCCACACGGCGCTCGCTTGTTGAGCTCGATCAATTGCATCATATTCCTTTGCTGCATCTCAAACGTAGTATACCAGTGAGAATGGAGTTCAGATCCCACTTCTGATGTCGGAGATTTATTGTTCTCTATGGCAACGTCAGTAGTGGTTGCGGGTTTAGTGGGCGTTATCTGGGTAATATGCGAGCACAAAACACAACGATGCCGGTTTTACACTATTTGTATTTAGAATAAACAGTATTTTCACTTCACAATAATGTCGAATGAAAAATAACAGTTAAGACCGAGCAGTGGGTTCAGGGCACTGATCTTACTTCTTTTTACACAACTCACAACTCAACGTTCCGACTCGATCAGTCGCTATCGCTCAAATGTGTCTCAATAACTGTCGGCCTTCCTAAAGTAAAGATGGCGCCTCGACCCCACTCAAGCACGCGCTCTGCTCTGATTGGTCGTTACGTGAATTACCATATTCATAACTTTTATTAGATTAATAATGTTTTTGAGCTAAAGAATAATTTAACAAATCAAATTAAATTAAATTAAGAATTTTAAAAGTAATTAAAACGTAGACAATTTATATTGTGAATTATACGTGCAAATAACAATCAACCCGATATAATATATATATATATATATATATATATATATATATATATATATATATATATATATATATATATATATATATATATATATATATATATATATATATATATATATATATATATATATATATATATATATATATATATATATATATATATATATATTATCGTGACAAATGCTTAAAGTACGACGTTATATCAAACTCGGCAACATCCATGCTGAACATTTTTTCAAAATTAGTAAAATCCACTTTATCCAATCACGACTGAGATTTTTTCAAAATGGCCGTTAGTTTGCGTCTAATGGCGGATGTAACGAGGGTGATTTCTTTTGTTTTAATTAGTTTTAGTGGGTTTATAGTAGTTTTTAAAATGAGTTCAATACCAAAAGTGACTCCTGACAAAGCACGGAAACGTAGTAGCTATACAGCAGCTAAGAAAAAGGAGAAATTGAAGGGAAAACTGTAAATTTACCACCAGTTAGCGTGTTATCTAAGTTTACCCACTTTGTGATTTTTTGGCATCTAGTTTCGTGTTTACGCATTATTGGCTCACAGCAAATGATATTTGCCTCTGTCAATGCTGTCAGTGCACTACCGGCTCGCGGCATGATTTACCCTACAATTTTAATTATAATTACAGATATACTTATTAACTTATTATTTTCACTTTAAAATCTACCGTCTATCAGATGCACGCTACGCAAAAACGCATTTTTGAGTAAATTTTGGGTCGCAGACAAGAGTCTATAACTTAAAAGCAAGAATAAATGTAAATTTAATAAATTATAATTATTCACGACCGACATTAGTCGCTGACCAACGTGGGTTTTTAACCAATAAAACTTAGTCTGTTTTGTTTCTTTTTGAGAACCCATTGTTGGGATTTTTTATAAATTCTATTGTATTGTTTTTACTGATTAAAATAGTCTAAAATCACAAAACTTTTTAATGATAAATGATATTTATTTCACAGAAAATGGTAGTACATTTAAATATCATTTATCATCAATAGGTTTAATGACAAAAAATCTTAACACATATACCGGTTTCCAGAGCTTATTAACCCTCTCGCTTATTATCAAAGCATACTGTTTCATTTTTTCAGATATTCGGCTCCTGGATTACCCATTAAACCTACATGTGGACACAATACAAAAAGCTACGCATGCAGTACATTAACCCATTACTTCTCAAGCATCAAAAACATTGGAATTTTATGATCAATTCTTTAAATTAAGTTCATAATACATAAAAAAAAGAATATGACAAAAAAATAATAAAAATTATACCTTCATCCCTGTTTCAGCCTGTCCTATAAATATGACAATGGGGATATGTGATCAGAAATAATACAAGTTAACAATTATAAGAAAATCAGCTTTATTTGAAAATTATGTCCACAAACAGTCTTAAAAATAAAATATTATGAGCTTATTTTGTATGATAAGGTATGTAACAATCACTACGAAGTGTTTTTTCACATTTAGTACAAAAGGTTAGAGGTTTTTTCTTACAACATTGTCTTTGACAACGCCTCTGTTTATCCCTCTTTGTCATATAGTGACCAACATTATCAAACCTGACAGGTTGTAAAAGAACTTCTGAAGAACCGGGTGTCAGTTTACTTGTCTTGCCTTTCGATTTTTTCATCCAAGCAAAACTAACCCTTCGTCTGAAATCTAGCATAGGGATGGTCTCATCTTTATTTATCTAGTTGTAGATAATCCATGCATTCACAAGGGACATGTCTAAAACACGGATGACTAAAGGCCAATACCATTTTTTACCTCTAAAGTGGATTGGATATTTAGAAATCAGCCAATCATGTTTATCCACTCCTCCCATATTTTTATTATAATTATAAATAAGCATTGGCTGATTCACGGCTACTCTGGCCTTTTCTTTTTTTGAGTACCTATTTGTTTTTACAAAAGGTTAAACAGAATCAAAATTAGTCAAAAGACAAACCACATTGTTGTCATGCCATTTTACGCACAAAATTTCATTATTTTTATCAAAACGATAATCGGAAAAGCCTCGGTCTTTTTTTTTCATCTCTTGTTTAGTCATGATAGGACATTTTTTAGTCCTATTTTCTCTGACTGTCCCTGTAGCTCTGAACCCTTGAGATTTCAAATCAATCAACAATTGCATGCTGCTGAAAAAGTTATCGAAGTAGACTACATGTGCTCTGGGAGCTGTACAAACTGCAAGCAACTTCTTTACCACTGTTGCACCCAAGCCATCGTCACTACTAGCAGAGGTTTGAGCATCCTTGCCTGTGTAAAGCGAAAAGTTATAACAATATCCGCTGACTCCACACAGTGCCCAAAGCTTATATCCGAACCTTACTGGTTTACCTTTTATAAATTGTTTGATTCCATGGTGACCGAAGTATTTGACGATCATTTCATCAACAGCTAAATTGGATTCAAATATACCAAACTTTCGGAATGATTTATTAGCTTTATCGATAAGTGGGCGAATTTTGAAAGCTTTGTATCAATTTGTGAGTTGTCATTGAAATGTAAATAGGATTTAATTTTTTCAAAACGATTACGAGACATTGCCTGTTCAACAAATGGAATATGTACATCCTCATCTCTATACCAATAAAGTTTACTTTGCGGCAAGTGATGATCGAAGAGAAAAACAAAATTCCTATAAAGACTTTTAACTCATTTATAGTTAGATTGAAGTTCAAATCATTTTTATAATGTTTGGCGTAAGTTACAGTTTCGTGCACAATATATTCTAGAATCTCGTCACCCAACATGTTTTCGAATATTTCTACCGTTGATTTTCCTTCCAACTCCGTAATCATATTTTCTAAACATTGTTTAGCAGTATTAGATTCCGGCTGTATTTCAGAATATACTGGTTCACACTTACGCCAAGTGACTGTCTTGCTTGTCCGAGATGTGGTTTGAGTAGGATGATTTTCCGCGACGTTATCGATCGTGCACGAAAATTCCACTTGACCAGCTACATCAGACACTGGCAAAACTCCCATATTGTCGTCAGGACCTTCTTCTATGTCAGTCATTTCATCTACCTCATCCGGCGGCAATATAGCAACTTCAATGTCATTCAACTCCTCATCACTAGAATCTTCAATATCTTGAAGGTGGTCTAAGATTTCGGACACCTTTTTTATACTTTTTTTGCACTGGATCCATGATCTATAAATAATAAAAAATAGAAAATATTAATATATAGCCACACGTGTACTTATAATCACACAGACAGGTATATTGTTTACAATTAGATAAAGAACAAAAATAAAATATTTTTACTTACCTATAATTTCTCCACCTTGTAAACAATTCACTTTTTTTACTCTAGGTCGATAAATAATCACAATCGTTTCGTGTGACGAGATGTAATGTGTTCGGCGTAGACTAATCGACTAATGTAAACACAAGCAAGACCCGCAAAAAACAAACAATTGACCAGTTTGAACCTGTACTTAGCGTGACAGGATCGAACACGCTTTTGCGGCAAATTGTACAGACAGGTTCCCGGTGTCATATTTATAGGACGGCTTATTTTGAATGTATATCACAAGTTCACAAATTATATTTTGTTTTTATTTGATTTATATTTGGTAGAGATCTAAGAATGAGTCTTATGTACTTTGACGTAGGTAACGTTTTTCTTTTACGGTATATACAATCGCAACTCAATGCTCTCCTTCAGTCAACAAAAATGAACAATTTTAAAAAATTACATTAAAATTACGTAAACATTTAATAAAGCGAAAAAAAATATTTTATTAGAAAAATAGTGTAAAAACATAAATTTCATCAGAAATAATGAAAATAAATGTTCTAATACGTAAAATAAATTTTGAAAATAGTGTTGACGCCTAGCCCTGCGTTGCGTGGGGATATTCTCGGTCCCTACTCCGCGACCTGAGCCTATATATACGCGTGCACCGGATCATTTCGCGCTCGACCACTAGTATTGTATTCATTCCGCATAAAAGTAACTACAAGTCATTGTAAAAATTAAAGTAAATAAACCAGAATAAGTTTTGGCATCCTGAGTCTATTTTCAGCTCCGCACACTTACCTGACACACCAAAGTACAAGGTATCTACCTAGACATTTTGGTGCCGTGACCAGGATCATCAGGATATTGGAAATTGTGGAAATCAAAAAGGAAACAAATTGCCTGGACAAAGGGAGATTAAAGGATAAAGAGAAGAGAGAGTAAATCGAAGGAATATTTATACGTTAACAATTGGTGAGCCCATTCCTTTTTTCCTTGATTACCTTCTCACATTTTCTAGTGCCGATATTTGATAGATTTGGTAAGGTTTCTTATATTCTGGTGTTCATTTATTTAAAACCTGGATATAGTTTATTTAATTACACAACGTAGGCTTTGTCGTATTATATACAATGTCTTTAGCTGCCAAGAAAGGTGCAGAGCCAATGAAACGCCGCAGTTACATAAAAGGTAGATTGACAATTTTCAAATCATATTTAGAAGATATTAACAAATTAGAAAAACTATCAGATCAGCAAATTGCCGAACTACGATTAAGGTTAAGTAAATTAGAAGCATGTTTTTCAACTTTCGATGATTTACAGTCCGAGATTGAAATTGAGTCTGAAGATCCGAGCGCACAAATTAAGATTCGTTCCGAGATCGAAGGTCAATTTTATTCTCTAATTTCTCAAGGGCAATGCATTTTAGATAAATCAGATGTTCATGCTAAACGAAAAAGTATAGCCCATCAATCTTTTAGACAATCTGGAAGTTTCGAAAGTACATATACTGGTTCTATAAAATTACCCACTATTAAGTTACCCACGTTTGATGGGACTTATAGCAAATGGTTAGAGTACAGAGATAAATACGAGGCATTAATTCATAAAAACGATAGTATTGATACAATTAATAAATTTCATTACTTGCGATCCTCATTAGAGGGCAGCGCGGCTTTAATAATTAACTCTTTGTCGTTTAGTTCAGATAATTACGTCCTTGCATATGACTTACTGTGTCAACGATTTAACAATAAAAGACTTTTATTAAGTAATAATATGAAAGCATTATTTAGTATGGAAGGTATTACAAGAGAGTCTGAAAAATCATTGCGGTTTATGATTGACAATATAACGAAGAATTTAAGAGGCTTAAAGACGTTAGAACAACCGGTAGAACATTGGGATACCATAATAATCTATTTAGCCGTAAATAAACTAGATAACGTAACTTCTAGAAAGTGGGAGGAATATAAAAGTTCCTTAGATGTACCTACCCTCGAAGAATTCTTTAAATTTTACGTGACCGTGCTGACGTAATCGAATCTAGCAGGTCGAGTAAAATAATTGGAAATAGTAAAAATGAAAGGACTACGAATAATTTGGTGGCGTCTGCTCAAATTAGCAGTAATCGTACGTTAAATTGTGTTATTTGTAATCAAGATCATCCCTTGTTTGAATGCTCGAGGTTTATTTCAATGAGTTTGGCAGAAAGAAACGAAGTTGTTTGGAAAAATAAATTGTGTATTAATTGTTTTAAAGTGGGTCATCGCTCATTTAATTGTAAATCATCTGGCTGTCAAATATGCAAGTATAAACATAATACTCTGTTGCATAGAAGTAAACCTCAAACAACAGATGTCAATGTAAGCTCGAACAGCGGGGTGCATCAGGCGATAATCGAACCGGAAACTACATCATTGCCCGCCGAGTCGATCACTGCGCCTATACAACATGCGTCCGCGCCGACGCGGCTCGCAGCGGAACCGGTTTCCTTATCGACGATCGCCACTAAACACGTACTTCTTTCAACAGCGCTTGTTAAAGTATTTAGTAAAATAGATAATAAACATTATGTAGCTCGCTTATTGTTCGATTCTGGTAGCCAAATATCTATAGTAACTGTCGATTTATGTAATAAGTTAGGGTTGGTGCGCACAGGAACTAATAAAAAATTGAATATTTATGGTATAGGAAATAGTAAGATACAAGTAGCAAACAGCTGTAAGTTAGAGATAAGCTCCATGTATAACGATTTTTCGGTAGAAGTTAACTGTATGATCTTGCCAGAAATTACGAATAGGTTACCAAATGTAAAGGTAAATGTAAATGAATTGAATATTCCAGGTGACATATTCTTGAAATTGGCGGATAGTAGATTTTATGAACCTGCCGACGTAGATATATTAATAGGGGCAGATATGTTTTGGGACTTAGTGATCGGTCAACAAGTAAAGTTAGGTAAGGGTCTCCCCGTACTGCAGGATTCAAAGTTAGGTTGGCTTGTCACTGGTCCGGTGTATAGTATGAATGCTCCGCGTTGCGAAGTAATATGTAGTTAAACTAGAAGTGTTAGTGAACAAGTAGAGAAATTTTGGAAGATTGAAGAAGTATCAAATATAACTAACAAACATTGTAGCACTGAAGAAGAATTTTGTGAAAATCATTTTGTACAAAATACCTTTAGAATGAGTGACGGTAGGTTTTGTGTGAAGATGCCATTTCACACATCTTCGTCCGTATTAGGCGACTCGTTAGGAAAGGCAAAGTCGCGTATAATTAATTTAGAAAAAAGGTTTAGAAACCAACCTAGCGTAAAAAGTTCCTATACAGAATTTATAAAGGAATACGAATTATTGAATCACTTGTCTGAGACTTGTAAGCCTGCCTTTGCATATTACTTACCGCATCATCCAGTTATTCGCGAAAAGAGTGAGACAACAAAACTTCGTGTAGTTTTTAACGCGTCACAGAAATCAAGTAGTGGATATTCGTTAAATGATATACAAATGGTAGGTCCAGTGATACAAGATGATTTATTCAGTATATTGATCAGGTTTAGGCAACATAAATTTATCATGACGTCTGACATTGAAAAAATGTATAGGCAAATATTAATATCTGAAACTCAAAGACATTTGCAAATGATAGTATGGCGGGAATATGAGCACGAACCGTTTAAGTATTTCAGGTTAAACACGGTTACCTACGGCACCGCGTCTACTCCTTTTTTAAGTACCCGTTGTCTTATGCAATTATCAAATGAGTGTGATGATTTAGAAATTAAGGAAATAATTAAGCGTGAATTTTTTATGGATGATTTAATTACCAGGCATCAGACTGAGGAAGGATTAAATCGAATTTGTAGACTTATAACTAAAACCTTAAGCTCAGCCGGATTTAGTTTAAGAAAATTTCGATCAAACGCTACTCACTTATTTTGTGAAAACAAGTCAAATGAAGTGCAATCAATCACTGAATTCAAAACGGTTACTAGCACATTGGGTTTAAGTTGGTCCCCTCAGTCCGATGTATTTAAATTTTGTGTACAAGTAGACAACCATAAAAAAATTACCAAACGGAGTATATTATCCTCTATTGCCAAGACTTTCGATCCATTAGGTCTTTTAAGTATATTTGTGATTAAGGCTAAATTAATTTTACAGAAATTGTGGTTATGTAAATATATGGGACGACCCCGTAACTGAGGAAATTCAATCTTTGTGGCATAACTTTGTTAAAAACATGAATTCTCTTATTTGTGTTGAAGTGCCTAGGCTTGTCATGTGTGAAGATCCCTTACATATCGAAATTCATATTTTTTCTGATGCATCTATGTGTGCATATGGGACGTGTGCCTATTTGCGCTCAATCAATCAAAACGGAGACATTCATGTACAATTACTCTGCACTAAATCAAGGGTCGCCCCATTAAAAAGTCTAACTATACCTAAACTCGAATTGTGTGGCGCGTTATTGTCCGAGTTGGGAGAAAAGGTGACTCACTCCTTGCGTTATAGTGTGGTTCGTTGTGTGTATTGGACAGACTCGATGATCGTGCTCGGGTGGTTGCGTACTGATCGCGTAGTTTCAAAACAATTAAAGGCGTTTGTTGCAAACCGAGTAATTAAAATTAAAAAAAATACTAAACAGAGTGAATGGCGCTACGTACCAACCGATGTAAACCCAGCTGATTACATTTCATGAGGAGTAGATCAAATGAAAGATTCAGTGCAAAAATTATTGTGGAGTGGGCCACCCTTTCTATTATTATCAGAGACTGATTGGCCACCGGTAGATAAGGATAAGTTAAAAAGTGTACAGTTACCAGACGTGAAAGTCGTAGGCACATTGGTAGCAAATGTAAATATTAAAAATACTTTAATTGAATTTGAACGTTATTCTAAGCTGAAGAGATTACAAAATACCATGGCCTACATAATTAGATTTGTTAAGAACTGTAGAATAAAGTGTCGGGAAAATAGACTTACTTATAGTTATTTAACCCTTTAATTCGCAGTGTTGTACCTCAACAACATAACAAACATAAAATTCCTAAACGTTTGTTTCTATCTTTTTTCGTAATATTTTTTATTAATTCCACAGTAAAAATAAAACGCAACTAAACAAAAATTATAGCTGTCAATATTTGACACTTCTATGACCTCTTTTTCACAAGATGGCGTCAAAGCAACATTTGCCGTGCGGACCCAAGGTATTTTTTTATTGAAATTATACATTTTACCTACTTTTATTGTAACTGCACTTTACCATTTTGTTTTCAAACACAAATGCTATTGTTATATACGCTCAACTGAGAGTTTAATCCCTAAATAATAATTTTATGATGCTTTCAATACGAATGTTGTTTGTGACCAACACTGCGATATACCTTGTAAAGTAGTCAGCGTTGTGAATGTCGTTCTCAAACAACACTGTCCCTTTGGCTACCGAATTACATAACATTTTGAATGCCAGTTTTAAACGTCTTGCGTATTTAAAAAAACACATTTATTAACAGTTTTGCAGTTTGCACTAACCCTTTATACCTAAGTAATGTTATTTTTTTGATTGCCACTTGCGTTGCTTTGGGTGCGGTTATGCATGTTTGTTTTTATTCGCTTGCTTCAGATTAATCCAAAATGGCAACGAACGAAAACAATTATGGCACTTGTTCCGCCTGAAAACGCGCCGTCGGATGCTAGTAGCGATTCATCTGAAGATGAAGTCATAAGACAACTGCCCAGACTGCAAAACGACGATGATGATGACTCTACATACTGCAGTTCTGAACCTAAGTCCTATCCCTCATCTCTTGCTAACCTGAACATCGATGGAAGTTCCGACACCGAAAATGTATCACCAAATTTATTTTGCCCACAATTGTCTGATGAAGAAACTATTCCGCTGTCACCCGTTATTAGTCGCATGTTTCCTACAAGTGGACCTCAAGAACAGCTTCCTTTCTTGCTAAATTCAGTCTCATCTGTTTTATCACCACTAACAAGCATACCGTCCAATACTACTCGTGCAAAACGGAAAGCTCTTTCTGTACCGAGTATTACAACAAAACGTGTTAAGAAGTTTATAAGGAAACCGTTATCATTTAAATGGAAAAAAACTAAATTTCAACATGCGGCAACAGCTGAAATACCTCAATATCAACCTTCCTTTGATTCAAGCCTGAAATCACCTCTTGAATATTTTTACACTCTATTTTCGGAAGACATTATCGACCTCATAAAGGACAACACAAATTTATATTCCGTATAAAGTGAAGCTACCAGATCTATAAATGTCACAACAGACGATATTAAAGATTTTCTGGCCATCACCCTTATGATGGGTGTGGTTCAAATGCCAGCCTACCGAGATTATTGGAGTAATGCGTTAAGATACCCGCTTATCGCCGATGTTATGTATAACTATAGGCCGATTGCATTGTTACCAAGCATCTCAAAACTCTTTGAAAAAGTAATTTATACAAGGCTCACAAATTTTTTTGAAGCAAACAATATATTAAACATAAATCAGTTCGGATTTCAAAAGAAAAAAACTACATCTTTGGCAATATACAAATTATTTGATACGATTTGGGATAAAGTTAACAATAAAAAACCATCTGTTGCGCTTTTCATCGATATGACTAAAGCTTTTGATTGCGTCACATACGATATTCTATTAAATCAACTAGAATGCATTGGAATAAGAGGTATAGCCCTAAAATTAATACAAAATTATTTAAATAATAGACTACAAGCAACTACCATCGAAATATTTAATGAAAATTCGAAAACAATGGAAGTTATTACATCAGATTTTGAATGGGTGAAACTTGGTGTGCCTCAGGGCAGTATACTGGGACCCCTCTTATTCCTCGTTTATATAAATGAGCTACCAAATATAATTAACCATCTATGCGTTATGTATGCCGACGATGCGACAATTTTTATCTCTAATAACGATCCAAATGATCTTCAAAATGAAATAAACAATACTTTAGTAACTGTAACTGACTGGCTTAAATCGTTAAATTTAAAAGTTAACTTATCAAAAACAAAATTAATGCAATTCCGAAATTACAAGAGTAGACCTATACAATTCAACATAACTGTTTATAATACCAAAATTGAAGAAGTTCAGGAAATAAATTTTCTAGGTGTTGTTATTGATCGACATTTAAACTGGAAGGCGCACATCGAAAAATTAAACAAAAAAATTTCCAGCGCCTGCTATGCATTATCGATCCTGTCTGAAACAACAAATACAAATGTAACCAGAAATGCATACTTTGGAAATGTTTATCCCTTACTTCTCTATGGTATTATCTACTGGGGGAACTCGACAAACATTCAATCCACATTTATTCTCCAGAAAAGGTGTATTAGAACAATATATAACATGCATAGTACAGAGTCTTTACGAAATATTTTTAAAACTGAGGGTTACCTTACATTAACTAGTATCTACATATTAGAGTTAAGCCTATTCGTGAAAAATAATATGCAATATTTTAATTTTAAATCTGTTTCAAGGAGCAATATCCGTAGTAGATATAAGTACAATATAAATCTTCCCACAATAAACAATATGATGTTTTATAAGAGCACTTATGTCACCGCTATTCGTGTCTTCAACAAATTACCAATAGCAAAAAAGGAATAAAGGAATTAAATGGAAATGTATTTAAAACTAAGTTGAAAAAGTGGTTAATTGAAAATGTATTTTATAATCTCCAAGAGTTTTTTGAAAAGAAATAGTAATTATATAAAAGTATTTATAATATGTAGTGTTAAGTTTTGTTGCATTATATCCCTATATGTTGCATGTCCGATATGGACAAACTGTTGGGTCCTAAAACATATGTTTTATTAATACGATCAGTCAATGTACACAGTTATGCAATAAATAAATCTTTATCTTTATCTTTATGACATTGAAAAAATATGAAAATATTAGGAAATATTTACACTTTGCAGACAACGCAGATATGAATGATGACCGTTATTTCAAGGTACGGCCGATTCTTGAAAAAATTCGCTGCAACTGCTTATTGCTCCCAGAAGAAGGGCGCTATAGTGTGGATGAAATGATGACACCGTACAAAGGTACAAGAGCGGGCAGTAGGCGCCAGTACTTACCGAAAAAGCCGAAGAAATGGGGATTCAAAATTTTCGTTCGAGCTGGGGGGGGGGGGTATCAGGTATAATATATGATTTTATCCCTTATGCTGGAGAAGATACATTTAGAAATCGCTCTTTTTCGGACTATGAAAACAGTCTGGGTCTTGGAGCCAAAGTCGTGATAGCACTTTGCAAGACTATACAGGAAAAACCCGCAACTGTATTTTTCGATAACTTTTTCACTTCTTTGAAATTGATTCGCCATCTGCGAAATGAATATGGTTTATTCAGTCTTGGTACTATCAAAAGCAATCGATTGAGAGGTTGTCAAACTTTATTATTGTCTGATAAAGAACTCACAAAAAAATTCAGAGGAGCTAGCCATCAGATTGTTTGTAATAAAAACAAACTTGCTGTAGTCAAATGGCTGGACAACAGGGTTGTCACGTTAGCGAGCTCATTTGTGGACTCGTATCCGAAAGAAAAAATAAAGCGCTAATCGAAAGAGACTAAATCAAGAGTTGATGTAAATTGTCCACAAATTGTCAAACAGTATAACGCTCATATGGGCGGTGTCGATTTGGCCGACATGTTCATAGCATTATATCGTTCAAGCTATAAGACCAAACGATGGTACATGGCACTATTTACCCAGGCTCTCGATATTTGCGTGAACAATGCCTGGCTGCTTCATAGGAAAGATCGTCCATACAAGAAAAGTCAGATGACCCTGAAGGATTTTCGTGTTGGTATAGTGACAGAGCTTCTACATAAAAACAGAACCACACACACAAGATCAAATAAAAATGAGAAAACTGAAAAAATTAAAGCTCCTGTTGCTCCAAGACCACCTGGCTCAGTACGTTACGATAAAGTAGGATACTTGCCCGAATTCATAGCTCAAGGGAGGTGTAAGAACTGCAAAAACGGATACACGAGCGTATGTTGCAAGAAATGCAACCTTAGATTATGCGTGCTTGAAAAAAGAAATTGTTTTTACCAATATCATGTCAAGATTTAAATTCAATGTTTACTGATAAGTTGATAACGCCTTTAATTTTTCGTAATAAATAAAATATTTTTATATTTTTTTATAATTTCATAGAAACTCTAAACTTCTATCTAAGCCGCAGTGTCAGTTACATACAACATACAATCTGTTACATACTTCATTAGAGGTTTCGCAATGTTGTACTTCACCGACATACGTTTTTCCAAAAACTGTTATGGTTAGATTTTTTAAATTATTTTAATCGGCTCATTTTAATCTTATATTAAGCGCCCAAGAAAGAAAAACAATAATATTTTTATGTTTTTTTGCCTGCGAACTAAAGGGTGATGAATTGAATATGAGCATCTTTTATTTAGTTAAATTGTCGCAGTTAGATTCGTTTATTAATGAGTATCAGCAGCTATTAAATAATAAGCCTTTAAGTAATAAAAGTAAATTATTATCGCTTAGCCCGTTTTTGGATTCTGAACTCAAGGTAATACGAGTAGGAGGTCGTATTCGCAATTCACCTCTTCCCTATGATACAAACCATCCCTTTATTTTGGATTCCAATCACAGATTATCAAGGATTATTTTTGAGAACGAACACATTAAGTTATTTCATGGTGGATGTCAATTAATGGTATCGGCTGTTCGAGAAAATTATTGGGTAATTAATGAAAATGAAATGAAAATGAAAAATATTTATTTGCAGAAAAACAGTGGTACAATAAGGTCGTACAGAGTTATTTGTTCTACACCGTTTGTCGCAAACGACATGCAAAAATATGATAAGAAGTAACAATCATTCATATATATCCTGTCATTATCCTTGGATTCTGGCACACATGATTATTATAAATGAATTATCTCAAAAAAAAAATATTACTAGTCATTATGATGATAATTATGAAACAATGATCCATTATGAATGGATAAAAATGTCCAAATAAACGAATAAAAAAAAGAAAAAAAAATACAATCTAATATAAATGTCAGGAAAATAAATGTGAACTTAGCCTAGGTATAAATTCATTACATAATTATTAACAACGTCACATATACCATTTTATCTATATTTAAAAAATTCTTCAATGCTATAAAAACATCTTTCTGTCAGCCAAGTAATTAATTGTATTTTGAATTTATTAAATGACAAATTTCTAAAAGTATGAGGAACATTGTTAAATATTTTAATACACATTATGTAACAATTATTTGATGTCAGTGTCAGCTTTGTGCATGGTATATATAATTTGTTGGCATTTTGTGACCTAGGAGCGTAATAATTAGTAGCTTGTTGAAAGAGACATTTATGTTTAACCACAAACAAGCATGCCTCCAGGATATATAGACTGGGGACAGTTAATATTTTATTTTGTTTAAAAACAGGTCGGCATGATTCTATCGATCTTAGTCCAAAGATTGACCTGATACATTTTTTTTGCATAATTAGTATTCTATCAATGTCAACACATTTACCCCATAAAATGATACCGTATCGGAGTATTGAGTCTACGTAACCATGGTAAGCAGTCATCGCAGCATTTTTCGAGACAGTTTGGCTTATTCGTCTCAGCGGATAAATAAAACTATTTAATTTTGCACATAGTTCATTTACATGATCTTTCCAACCGCAAAATCTGTCGATAGTAATGCCCAAAAACTTGTATGCATGGACTTCTTCAACTGGAGCTCCTCGATAAGCGACATTTAATTGACGTGGTTTAGACCTATGTGTATGAAATTGCATAAACTTAGTTTTACTAATATTTACTTTTAAGTTATTTGAGGACATCCATAGAATGGCCTTCTCAAGAGCTATATTTATTTCTTTATTATACGTGTTCTTATCGGTTCCTTTTATTCAAATTGTGGTGTCATCTGCGAATAGAACACACTCTTGAGCAATTGCGTCAGGTAAATCATTAATATATAATAAGAACAGTAAGGGTCCTAATATACTGCCCTGAGGCACACCGTAATCGTTAACTAAATACTCCGATTGAATACAATCTAATGATTTTGACACTTCGTTGTAGGATAGTATCTCTACACTCTGTTTTCTATTACATAGGGTAAGTCCGGGGGAGATGGCCCTACTAACTTCAAGGGCTTCTTGTCGAAAAATTATGATGAATTAAAAAAACATTTTAATCACAAACTAAACTTTAATTATATCTCTTTACAAATCTTAACAATAATCAGCCTTTTAATCAACGAAAGTAGTCATACATAATAAAAAACAAAAACATATCATTGGCCATCTCTCCCAGAGTGTCCGGGTGTGATGGCCATAGATGTCGGGGAGAGTTGGCCAGTGCTTTTTTTCCCTCTTCCCTTGCCTTTACCACCTATTGACTCATATTTCTTCTTATTACCGCAGTTGGAGCACATTTCTTCATACGGCGTACAATTTTCATGCGTCCACAGCAGACAAGTATTGCACTGCAGCCAGTCTTCGACAAGTTTTGTCTTGTAATAGTTTTCACCACAGCCCCTGCAGTTGTCTTCTTCTTTATCTTCATTCTCACTTTCAGATGTATCGCAGAGGGCCATAGAAATTTCTTCACAACTACTGTCTGAGATCCTACGAATAGCTTTACGTTTCCTAACAGTCTTCTTTTCCTTAAGTTTATCAGTCTTTATTTCTTGTTTTATCATCTTTGGTCTCCTAGATTTGTTTTCTTTTTCTATCTTTTCTTTTTCCTTTGTTTTTCGCTTTTCAATATGATCTTGAGATGTCAATAGAATGCTTACTTGTTTGGCACGTTTACAGACTTCGTTAAGTTTTTGCGGCAGTGGTGATACTTCGTGCAGCACTCTAGTTGGTGTAGGTTTGTTACATAACGTTTGAATTTTAGAAGTACTTGGGCCAGTTGATTGTATCGTCCCTGTATGTTCTTTGTGGTGGCTTTCAACTGGTGCTTCGATGTTTCCTCCAAAGGCGTACTCGGGTATGGATCCTGGATTTAATGGGAAAACTCCAGTGGCTCTAAATCCTGATGTTGCATTTTCACTAGTGGCTGATTTACCCCAAGCTTGATTTAGCAAAGAACCAAACTGATGTCTTGTTAAACGACGTCCCGGGTGCTGTTTTATCCACAATCTACACGATTCATAGAAATAAGTTTTGAGAGATTTAAAAACAGAAACATCTAGCGGCTGTAGATAGTGTGATGTGTGACTTGGCATCGACAGCAGGAGGATGTCATTCTCATTTGCAAACTCAAGCATCTTTACAGAATTGCAATGTGTTGAATGTCCATCAAGCAAAAGAAGCACTTTGCCAGCTGGTTTCCTAGGCACAAAATGAGTTCTCATCCATTCCAAAAAGATATCTGACGTTATATAGGCAGATTTTTGTGACATAAAAATCTGTGAACCCGGAGGCAAGCCATCTTCAAATTCTGGTTTTTTTCTTTGTCCTTTCATAATGCATGCTGGAGGCAAAAAGTTTCCTTCGGCATTACAACACCCTATGACAGTTATAGTTTCTCCTTTCTCTGTAGAGGTGGACATTGCTAAAGCTTTAGAGCCCTTTTCAGCTAAAACATGTCCTGGACGATTGTTTAGTTGTAAGCCAGTCTCATCCATATTAAATAAATTGGCTGGTTTTTCAAGCAAATCATTTTCACTGAGTATTTTCTCTAACATCTCAAAATAAGCACTTACTTCTGATCTATTCATTCCTTGACTTCTAGCATAAGATACTCCTTCTGACTTTCTTAAGGAAATATCAGGATTTCTATTTAAAAATAGTTGTATCCAATCATAGCCTGCCTTCTCATGTAACATATTAAATCGATGTTTTATTTCCAATTGCTCTGCAAACTTGAACGCAATTCCTCTTAAGTCATCAATTGTCAATGGAAACCCTTTAGACTGCATTTCTTTTATGTGTTTACAGAGCCTCTTTTCGTTGTCAACGCCAAACGTAGAAGATGGACCCATTGGTCCCTTAGTATAATTATTCAGTTTAAGCCTCCTTTCTAACGTTTTTCTCGGGATATTGTATGCAATAGAGGCTCTGTATACTGACATTGTACTATTTTGTACCTCAATCATGGCTTTTTTTAAGTCTTCTTCATCCCAGGTACCTCGGCAAGCTACTACCTTCCTCACGTATTTATTAGGCATCTGTAAAAAAAAAATAATAATTAATGTATTTTTTGTACACTAAACATTTTATGGCCATCTCTCCCGAAAAAAATAAGGCCATCTGTCCCATTTGTCCGGGAGAGATGGCCATATGAATTAAAAAAAGAAGCACGCCATTTTTATAATTCATTTTTAGGTTAGAATACTTTAAAACTCAATTACTCCTCAATAAAAGTGCAAAAACAACAAAATCTTAAAAAATCTTTTTGTGACCACATACTATGATGAACCCTGACTTTGTAACGGACGTTTAATAAACAAACAAAGTGGAATTTACTTACTTTTTTATATTTCTTTTCCAAAAAATCTCGCAGACACTTGTCGTCGGCCGCGACACGACGCGTACTAAATTGCTAATAGTGACATCTATCTATTATAAGTGGGATTTTTTTCTATTGGCCATCTCTCCCGTAAGGCCATCTCCCCCGGAATTACCATAGATAAGATTTTATCCAGTCGTAGGCTGGTCCACGTATACCATAACTGTATATCTTTTCAAGAAGGCGTTTGTGATGGACGAAGTTGAAAGCCTTGCTCATGTCCATAAACAAAACTGACACAGGTAATTTATTATCAATACACTCGGTTATACCCCTTAACAATTTAAATGCGGCTAGTGATGTGCTTCGATTTTTACGAAATCCGTTTTGTTCGTCTTTAACAATGTTATGTGTTTCAATAAAATTGAATGAGTCTATTATATATAACTTTTTCGAATATTTTTGAGTAAATCGAGATTAATGTCACAGGTCTGTAATTATCCATTTTATTTTTGTCACCCTTTTTAAATAATGGCTTTACAATAGATTGTTTTAAACTATCGGGGAAAATACCTTGCTCTATAGATAAATTTATAGTATGTATTAAGGGGTCTATAATTAAGAGAAGGCTTTTTTTTATAATATCAGTCCGGATTTCGTCAGAGCCCACTGCCTTAGAATTTTTTAGTGACTTAATAATATTTATAAGTTCGGTATGGTTTACTGGATACAGAAATATTGTTTTGTCAACCTTATTTATCACTACGTTGTCCTGTTCATTTGACTGAATTATCGGGTTATCTTTGACAATGTTAATAAAAAACTTATTAAAAGAGTTTGCAATATCCATTGCATCAGTGGTCACATAATCGTTTACACAAATTCTAGATATGGATTTATTTTGAAAATTTGTACTAACGTAATTTTTTATAATATTCTTAGAAGCTTTGCACTTGTTATCAGCATTATTAATATATTTTGTATGGCTGTTTTTCCTTGAGAATATACAGCATTGTCTTAATAGGTCTCTATACTGATTGTATTTATTTCTAGTGCGAATACTATGAGTATATTTAAATTTGTTATACAGATATCGTTTAGTATTACAACTTATCTTTAGCCCTTTTGTCAACCATTTTGATTTACGAATGTCTATGTTTGCTACTTTTATTCGAATAACTGGAAAGCACATATAATAAAACAAACAGTATAAATCGTGAAACGCTTTAAAGGACTCATTTGCTGAAGTTTCTGTTATTACTTCTTGGAAGGATAATTTGGCAATATAATATAAAAACGTTTTGATGTTTTCAGCACAATAGTCTCTCCTAAATTCATACCACCATTTTACAAGAGATGTTCGAGGTGAGGTAACCGACCATGAAAATGTTTGCGCGGTGTGATCGGACAATCCTAAATCATGTACCGTTGCGCATCCGTCCATAATATTCATAGAGATGTGATCAATACAAGTCATCGTATCAATTGTCATACGTGTTGAAGTTGTGATGACTGATGTTAGGTTATGGGCTTCTAATATATTCTTGTACACAATAGTTTCTCTCGAGCTTTTCAGTAAGTCAATATTCATGTCACCGCATACAATTACAGCTTTGCGTTTGTTACGACATATCTGAAATAGCAAACTGTCAAACCTCTCAAGGAATTCATTAGTATTGGAGGAGGGAGTTCTGTATAAATATAATAAGATTACTTTGTATGTAGTTAGCTCAATTCCACAACACTCGAAAACACAGGGCTCGCAAAATTGCTCGACTTCCGATAACGATTTAACTTCAATGTCATTCTTTATCAAAATCATTACGCCTCCTCTCTTTGAATGTTTTCTTGAATAGTGTGCTACGTTACTAAAACCTTTAAGGTGCACATTTTTTTCTGTTCCTTCTAAAAGAAAAGTTTCACTGAGACAAATTATGTCTATATCACACTTTTTATCTCTTAGGTTTTCTAGAGAGCAATATATCTCATCTATTTTACTTAGAAGACCCGCTATATTCTGATGCATGACTGTTAGTTTGTCAGTGACGAAAAAAATTATCATTATGTATATTATCTTGATCAAAATTGTCAATGTCATTTGGAGTATTCATGTCAATGGATTGTATGTCAAAAATCATTCTATATATGTCCTTAAAAATAGTTCGTAGTCCAGCATTATTTATCGCGCCTGTGCGTTTGTCAAACATGGTAAAATCAGCCATCTAATTTTTATTGGAATCTAAAACATATGCATGCTTGTGAGTCATCACGTCTAAATAGAGTAAATTATTAAATGTCTCAATTCTAGAATTATATAAGTTGACGTAATATCCAAATTTATAAGTAGGCGTGCATATAATAATATTTGTATGTTTCATTTCTTGTAATTCTTTTCTAATTTGTAGTATAATGTCCAAGTATTGGTTAGCTGATCTAAAGTCTTCTCCGCCGAGTAAAAATATGCAATAGTCGCTCATGGTAAAATGCCTGATTTTATGCGCCAAATTTTTTAGCAACATGTTTATATTGCCATGAGGTATCAGATAATGACAGAGTTCAGATTCATTTAGTGTACTCTTTGCAATATGTAATAGCTTATTTCTATTTTCTGTGCTTATTATACATATTTTATTACGTTTACACGGTTTTATCTGTTGATATGCCACTGTCGTATTTCCTTGTTTCCTAGGAGAAGTAGTAGTAATACTTTTGGAAGGGTTCGTCGTTTGCACGGTGTCAGTTTGAGTCTCTTTAGAGCTCATTTTTACCATGTTTCTATCTTTCTTATTTATCTTTTTAATACTAGATTGTTGAAGCTTGGCAGGACTACTTGTTACTTTTTTCATTAATGTATTTTGTTTCGTGAGATTATTTATTTGTTTCTTTAACTCCGAATTCTCTAAAGTTAAGTTATCGATTTCTGAATGAGCACTTTGCAACCGTTCGGAAAGGTAAGCAATTTGATCCTTCATTCTTTTACCATCGTAATCCTCGTCCCCAGACGACTCATATAAACCAATGATGGTGTCATTTAGAATTGAGTCGGATTTTGTTCTGGTACGTCGGAATGTAACGTTTTCTTGATCAGCCATTATTTATTTATTCTATAATAATATATTAATAAATTTATACTATAATATTGTTAGCAATATAGTTAAAATTTTCGGAATCCTCAATATTTGTAATGCATTTAATGCTGATATATTCACAAAAAGCGCTCAGTTGAGCTCAGGTTCGATCCTGCGGTCACTCGTTTGTTAGACCGAACGTTCTTACACGTTGGGCTATGGGTATTCTTATTCAAATGGTCAAACTTGGTGATCTATTTCGTCTGTTTAATTGTTCTCAGATTAGTCAATAGATGTCAGCACATTCAATATAATGGTAGGTTTTATTGAACTGAAGATGTTCTACCAAATAGTATCGGGTAAAGTAACTAGATGTCGCTGTTTTGTACTTTATGTTAGAATGATCTGTCAAAATTTGAATAAAAACGGAATTGAAGAAACACTTTTTTCAAAAGGATATTACATTTGTACACTTTTTCTTCCCAGTTTCCGTAATTCAACGTTCTGTTCATGGATTTATATAGTTCACTGTTTAAAACACTTGCTTGATGTTTATATTATTGCTATTAATGCTCGTAAGATAGCTAGGAGCGTAGCTACTAGTTGTATAGTATGTAAGCGATTTAGGTTTAAGTCAATATTGCCCATTATGGGGAACTTACCCAAGCAGCGCTTGAATCCAGGAACACCTTTTGAAACTTCTGAAGTCGATTTAGCTGGTCCTTATTTCATAAATGATAGAAGGGGTCGCGGTTGTAAGATCAGTAAATGTTACATGTGTTTATTTGTTTGTTTTACAACTAAGGCTCTGTATTTAGAAGTTGTTAGTGATCTAAGTACTGAAGCATTTTTATTGGCTCTTAGGAGATTTATTTCGAGACGGTCAAAACCTAATATATTATATTGCGATAATGCGACAAATTTTTTAGGGGCCAATAATGAACTAAATAAATTTTTATTAGTAAATAAAGAAGACTTAAATAAATTTTGTTCAGATGAAGGTATGAAATTCGCCTTCATACCACCATATGCCCCAAATTTTGGAGGATTATGGGAGGCAGGGGTAAAATCAGCCAAATTTCATATAAAAAGAGTATTAGGAAACAGGCACTTGACTTATGAAGAACTTTCCACATTATTTGTTCAAGTAGAAGCCATATTGAATTCCAGGCCTTTATTTCCCATCTCATCCGATCCTAATGATCTCCAACCTCTGACTCCTGGGCATTTTCTCGTCGGGAAACCCTTGATAGCTCTTCCCTCTCCCAACTTGTCAAATATTAATTGTCATCGACTCCACAGATACGAACAATTAGAACAGATGAGGCAATGTTTTTGGACGAGATGGCAGCGTGATTACGTCACTGAGCTCCAGCATCGTACCAAATGGCGTCAAGCGGACATACAATTACAAATTGGAGATATGGTCATTATCAAGGACAACAACTTGCCTCCCTTAAAATGGAAATTAGGACGAATCCAGACATTGCACTTGGGCAGTGATGAAGTTGCCAGAGTAGCAGATGTGAGGACAGCAAATGGGATCGTTCGTCGTGCAATAAATCGCTTGTGCCCTTTGTTGGACACAGACATATGTTTGAAGGAGCAACCTTCAAGGGGGGAGGATGTTGACGCCTAGCCCTGCGATGCGTGGGGATATTCTCGGCCCCTACTCCGCGACCTGAGCCTACATATACGCGTGCACCGAATCATTTCGCGCTCGACCACTAGTATTATACTCATTCTGCATAAAAGTAACTACAAGTCATTGTAAAAATTAAAGTAAATAAACCAGAATAAGTTTTGGCATCCTGAGTTTATTTTCAGCTCCGCACACTTACCTGACACACCAAAGTACAAGGTTTCTACCTAGACAAATAGTGTCCTAAAAATATGACAGTGGGGAGGAATGGGTTAAATTCAAATGACGTTTTCAATTTTCATAAAAGTTTTTACAGTATGCTTAAGAAACATGAACAGGACAATTTCATTTTTAAATATAGTCAAACTACTAAAATAAAAAGAAAAAGGCCAACAAAGGGAACAAGAAATTCTAGAGAATTTGCCACTAAATATTATACTTATAAGGCTGTGAGCAAAAAATTAACGTCAGTGTGTTTCAAAGCTTTTCTGCAGACATTGAGGTTGAAGAAAGGTCGGGTACAAGATGTATTAAAAAGAAACTACAGAACTGGTGGAATGGCGAAAGAATTGCGTGGAGGTGTCAGAAAAACATTTACATTCGCAGCAAGAAAAGAAGCAATAGAAAATTTTATATTTGGCACCAGACCTATCCATAAAAAAAATGCATAACATGTATATGGACCAGGCACTATCGCGTTATTCTGTCACGCTGCCTTATTTCAGAAAAGTATTTAATACTTCATTTAACATTGAATTTGGGAGCGTCCGCCAGGATGTATGTTCGACTTGTTTAATGTTCATAGAAAACATAAAATTAGAAAAAATCGCTTTAAAGAAACAAGAGCTTATGATGACTAAGGCAATTCATAGTTTAAGAGCAAAGGCGTTTTTTTAATAATTGAAAAGAAGAAAGAGCTGATCTCTTGACCATTTCCTTTGACTGTCAGAAAAATTTGCCCATGCCCAAAGTGCCGGACCAAGCCACATATTATTCGAGACAGATGTACCTATATAATTTTTCTGTCTAGTTGGATCATCGCGTAAGAAATTAGAGAAGGAAAACATACACTCGGCGTCAAAAAAATCGCACCTTTGCAAAAATTTAATTCAATTCGGTTTATGTCGCGTTTAATCCTTTGTATGGTTGTTTTATGCTATTTATTTGAAAGGTTGGTAGGTATAGTAACAGTAAAATACAGAAATATGCATTCAATTACAATCGTTAAAAAAAAAACAAGGTGCATGTGTCAAGTGAAAAAATTATCTTTATTAGGAAAAAATATTCAAACAAAAACAGGCATTAAAATTACAAAACAACAAAAGAAATTAATAAAAAATGCTACTTAAAACCTAGTGCAACCCCCTCTTGCTCTAATAACAGCTTCCATTCGTTCTTGCATGGACCCAATCAGCCGTACCACACTATCTTGAGGAATCCTATTCCATTCTTCAATTACAGCATCATGGAGGTCTTGTAGAGTTGCTGGGGCAGGATCACGTAACCGTACTCGTCGTTTTAGTTCATCCCAGAGATGCTCTATTGGATTCAGGTCTGGGCTTCTCGCTGGCCACTGCAAAACTGGAATCCCAACCTCGTGTAGATAATCCTGCACGATTACTGCGGTATGGGAACGAGCATTGTCGTGCATTAAAGTGAACCCATCCCCAACATATCCTGCATATGGGACTACATGCATGTCCAGCACCTCGGTTATGTACCGATGAGCGGTTAGTGATCCCTGACCACGAGCACCTCCAGTCCGGGATACGCAAACGAGTTCCGTCTTGCCGTCGACTGAAATTCCGCCCCAGAACATGCAAGATCCCCCTCCATATTCCACTGTCTCCTCCAAGCAAGCTTCAGAAAACCGTTCGTTTCGCCTTCTGTACACTCTCCTTCGCCTATCGTTAACGAAGAGACATACTCTCGTTTCATCTGAGAAGAGTACGGTCCTCCATTGTTCAAGATCCCAGTTGAGATGTTCTCGAGCGAACTGTAATCGCTCTCTACGATGCTGTGGCGTTAATTTCGGGCCCTTGGCTGGTCTTCTGGCCGCAATACTCCTTTCTCGCAGCCTTCTTCTAATCGTAGATGTGCTTACTGCGGTTCTACGAGCCCCACGGAGCTGCTGTTGCAGCTCAACAGCATTGGAGAAACGGTTCCGCAATGACGTCGTCACAATGAAACGGTCCGCATCCTTATCCTAGCATCTTCTTCGTCCGTAACCTCACCCGACAGTGGTAGTGTGTCAAAAGTTTTTAATAAAATATTAATATTACAAAAATACCAACAACGGGATTCTCACCCCTAAATAAGCAGTGAAAGCGTATATTGTCGCGACAACCTCGTAGCATCGCTGCTCGCGTAGCTCGCGTTTCGAGTGGATCCACCGCCCGCCTGCCTCACCTCCGCGGAAACAAGACGGTGTACATAATTGCTCGCTCGCTCTAACCTGCGCGGTGGCAACGTAACGCCCGCCGAGACTCGCCACTGCAGTGTGATGGGTGCGTGACTCACCGGAGAACCAAGGTTCGTTGCTACATTTATTTACAAATAAAGTGTCAAGCTACGATCTATTTTACTACGATGTCACGCCTGCAGCGCACCCCTCTCGCTACGACTGTTTCCGAGACTGATTCTGACGTTCCAAAAACAATTTCCCACATAGCAACTGATTTTGTTGCCCAGCGTCCCAAGAGGAAAAGAGAGGAATGCACAAAAACTGACCTGGATGAATTTAAAACTGAAATAAAGGAGTTAATTAGGTCTTACATGTCAGTACAAAAACAAGAACACCACGAAATTACTTCAAATTTAAAAGATATACAACTCTCTAATCAAAGTATAGAAAACTCGATTGCTTTCCTTACGAGCCAGAACGAAGAATATAAAAAGAAAATTGAAAGCCTGGAAATGCAAACAAAGAAAGATCGTGAATATATCGTCCTCTTAGAGGAGAAAATAGAAGATACACAAAGAACGCTCAGGAAATGTAGCTTTGAAATTAAAAACATACCTAGACAGAAACAGGAGTCATCGGAGAACCTAGTTAACATGGTGTTAAGTTTATCAAAGAGTATCAGCTGCCCAATTGAGAAAAGGGATATTAGGGATATTTTTCGGGTTAAAGGAAAGAAAGAGGGAAGCAATCCACCTATTGTAGTTGAAATTAATTCCTCAATACAGAAAAATGAGGTACTCAAGATGTGCAAATTGTTCAACAATAAAAATAAAGAGAAACTGAGAGCTAAACACTTAGGATTAACCACAAATGAAGACTTTCCTATTTTTGTGACGGAACAACTGACAGCTAAGAATGCTCGCCTGTACTTCCTGGCCCGTGATCTAGCAAGGTCAAAATCATATAAATTCTGCTGGACCTCTTTTGGCAGAGTGTACGTACGAAAGGATGAACCTGCGCCGAAAATACTTATTAAAAGTGAGTCTCAAATACAACACCTTCTACAAATAGCATGACTATGCTTTTTTGCTAATACTTTATGTTTTATTTAATATACTTTATGTTTTTATGTTATTATGTTAATACACAAAGTCATTATATTCCTATATTTACTGTAGACATTAAGAAAAAGTCAAAAGTTATTTTAAATCTTTATAGGTTAATTATTTCTCGGCGTTTGTTAACTAAAAACCATTATTATTTTCATTTATATCACACCGTGCCTATACTATACAAAATCTATTTTAAATATATAACGGAATGCATACTAATACTTATACAATCAAAAATACAGGCTAATGTTTTAACTGTTTATAGACCAATTATTTCTCGATGTCTTTCATCTGATAACTCTTACCTTTTAAATGTAAATCATGGCGTTCATGTATTATATAAAATCAATGTAAACTATAAAACTCAACATACACGCATACTCTTACTCTCAAACATACAGACAAAAAAACACAACAGAAACACAGTTATTACATACATACACACACAGTTTTACCTTATTTATCTAGCTTCTACCGCGATATTGTCCGAGGGCTTAACGCTTTTTATAGCTATCCGAACCTTGGGCCCTAGCACTGTTCTATTATATTATAATCATTGCATCTTGCTGTACGGTTTTTGTTTTGATTATCAGTTCGCTATGTACCTAAATGACTGATAACACATTAAATGCTCTGCGAGACTTAGATAATCTGGAGATAGCTCAGTCAGTCGAATGTTCAATAGAAGACCTACTTACAAACTTACAAATTAAACACTCAAAACTAAACATACTATGTCAAAATATTCGTAGTATATATAGTAATATTAACGAAATAAAATTAATCTTGCCGCAGTTTAAGTTTCACGTGGATATTTTAATTTTAACGGAATGTCGGTTAACCACAAATAAGGTTATTCCTTCTCTTCCAAACTACAGTTCATCTCATACAATTTTATCTCTAAACCAAAGCGACGGAGTGGTGGTATATGTAAAAAATGATCATTTATTTAAGGTCAAAGAGATCGAACTAAAACATGCGTCTTGTTTACAGATATCATTGGGTGAGTATACGGTGCTCGGTGTGTATAGATCACCATCCAATACAGACGCTGAAATATTTATAAATTCATTAAATACCTATCTTGAAAACATAAAAAACCACAAAAATATAATTATTACTGGTGACCTAAATATAAACCTTATATCCAAGAATTCTGAAACCTCAGTTGAGCGCAAGAATAGGCAAATGTACCTTACAGTTCTGTCCATGCATGGTCTATTTCCAGGACATACATTACCCACAAGATTACACAATTGTTTGGATCATTTTATGTTAAAATTAAATAGCAAACCAATATCTGCCTTTATTGCTATACTTAATACCTCGATTACTGACCATCTAACAATTCTACTATGTTTAATTAATGATAAAGTACAGCACAACCACTGCCGTAAATTTAAAAATAGAGTTGATCTGGAACAGGCACACATTGAACTTCGCTCTAGAAATCTTACAGAATTGTATTTGTGTACAGACCCTAACTTATTTACCGATATTTTAATTACACATATTAAAGAATGTATAACTAATAATACGCGTATTTTTACCACACCTCGATCTAAACAAAAAATTAAACCATGGATGACTGATGGTGTGTTACGTTGTATAAGGAACAGAAATTGTATGCAAAAGAAACTAAAGATTAATCCTTGTGATGACATACTACGTTTAACTTATAGACGCTACAGGAATTATTGTAACTCTTTAATAAAGAAATTAAAAAGAAAGTATGACCGCGATAGACTGGCACGCTCGACATATAACAGTAAAGCTTTATGGAATACTATCAATAGCATCGTACAGTACAAAACATCAAAAACCAATAACTCTAATCTATTAAACAGTGGGTCATCGCCAAGGGAATCTGTAAATCAAATAAATCGGTACTTTGCCAGTATCGGCAAATCCCTCGCTGACAACATCCTAACTAACAATGGAATGCAATACCCAAACAATTTTATTTTAACATCATTAAATACTAAATTGTCATCATTCGTGCTATTGGAGACTGATATGTCTGAAGTGGAACAGGTTTTGATGAGTCTTGACTCTAATAGTGCTACAGGTTGGGATAACATACCTAACAGATTTTTAAAATTAGCTAGAGTAGAACTAATACCTTTAATCACCTATTTAGTAAATTTATGTTTTAATAGTGGAGTATTTCCCGACGCTCTCAAAGAATCCATTATAACACCTGTACATAAGAGTGGGGACATTGATGATGTCAACAATTATCGACCAATCTCGGTTCTACCTGCTCTGTCTAAAATATTAGAAAAAATATTAAATAAGAGAATACTATCCTACTTAGAAAAGTATGATATACTATCCTCTACTCAATATGGCTTTAGGAAACATATGTCAACTGAAGATGCAGTGTTAGCGTTAAGTACCCTTTTAGTTAAGCATTTGGATTGTGGTAAAAAATGTATAACGGTATTTTTGGACTTAAAAAAAAGCGTTCGACACCGTCTTTGTCCCCACTCTGATACGAAAACTCGAAAACATCGGATTCAGAGGTACTCCACTCGCCCTCCTGGCTAATTATCTAAAAAATCGTAAACAACGGGTGAAAATAGATAACCATGTTAGCCAGGCTACTAATATCACCTTCGGCGTGCCCCAGGGAAGCGTTCTCGGTCCAACTTTATTTCTAATTTACATAAATGACCTCTGTAGTATGAAGGTTGAGGCCGGGAACATCTTCTCTTATGCCGATGATACAGCCGTTGTCTTCTCAGGTTCTACATGGGAAGAAGTACGTGAACGTGCTGAACGTGGCCTAGCTAGAGTATCTACATGGCTATCTACAAACCTCCTTACCCTTAATATAACTAAAACTAATTATATATCATTTTCCTTAAAAAACTCTTCCCAACCACGTACAGCTTTTGAGATCAGGATTCACAACTGTGATAACTCTGAAATTACGCATTGCAATTGTCCTAAAATAAATAAAGTAAACTCAGTTAAATACCTAGGCATAAATATTGATTTAAGTTATATCACTTTTTATGCGCACTTGAGGCTTGAGTCGATTTACTTGCACGCGAGTGTAGTTAAATCCACATGGATCTATCTATCTTGGTAAAATCCAAAATAGTTTTGCGTTTGCCACTGTTATTGCCTCTTGATTATTTAATAAAATCATACGAAATGTTTTTATTAATAGTCTAATACCAAGATCTTATTTTTTTTAAATACATATCAAACTGCATCAAGTCTTTTATAAAAAATGCAGTTCGTGAAAAACACGATAGTCAGGATTTAACCATTTTTGATGTTTATCGACACAAGTATCTAATATAAGAATAGGTAAGCGACTACGCACCGCGCTAATGAGACCGTTTTACTCAAAATATACATTTATTTTTAACAAAACTGTAGCGAACTTTGACATCAAAATTTAATCTTATTTATTTTCATTTACACCCTATTACACGAAATATGATTAACTTTGTATTTACTTAGTAAGTATAAAATGAATCAACTTACCCCAAAATCTTCGTCTTCTAAAAATTCCACATTGTCTTCCACGACTAATGTGTCATTATCGACTCCTTGTAATATATTTATTAATTCTTCAGTACTCATAATATTATTGTCGTCCATTATTAAAAATAATTGTAAAGGTTCAGCTCTATTTGAAAATTTTCTACGTGTGACGTCATGGGATTGTCGCGACTAGAAGACTGTGGCGTTCCAGGCACAGACAAAATGAGAATGTGATAGAGATGGGCATTAGCCATTAGTTAACGATTTATCGATAATTCTAAAACTTCAACATTAAGTTTTATTTACTTATTGTAGAAAACTTAAAGAAATTAAATATAACGAAGGTTACCGTCGAAGTCGATATTCTTGTTATATTGGCTGTTATCTACATCACTATGCATCGTGATAGGACAACTGTGGCGTAGAGGACACCATGTTTTTTAAACTTTATAATGGGTATTAGTTTTGACCATCTTATGTTGAAACAGATGAAATATAAAGAAAGAGGTTCAACTAATGTAAAGTAGGATAAGGTAAGGAACATAATAAGCAAAAGAAATAAAAATATCAATGTTGTTTTATAAGATTTATTAACGTGTAAAAGTCTATCGTGCAGTCGCGACCGTGGCGTGCTGGGCACTTTTTGGCTTGTCGTCTATAGATGACTACGGCGGTCAAAAGGTTAAATAGTTATTTTGTTTGGGTAAGTTTTTGTTTATTATTGTATTTTATATCAATACATTTATATTAAAATGAATTGGTTTTGTTTAATTGATTTTACCTTGCTGCTTCCAAACTTTTGGATAAATAGTCTATAATAATTACTGTGATATAATATTATGTTATGCTTCATAAAACACTGCAAGGAACATTGTAATGTGTTTCCGAACGCCACTTGTACTTCACAGACTAACACTTCGCCATGATCATAATGAGTTTCATTTGTCAAGAATGTCAAGAAAGCGTCTACCGGTGCCAGTTACGTAATATAACATTACCGCTGCGCACGCGCATATTATCAGATATAATGATATATCCATATTTATACAATATCTTTCGTCATTATAGGTACCATACACGTCAGTGAAGTTGCCGTACTTAGTACTTATAAAGGTACGTAAAATTATAACAATGATTTTTGTTTGTTTATTAAAAGTAACTTAGACTCATTCCGAAATGCATGCAAAATTAGGCACTAAAAAGCTATAAGACGTTAAATTTGGCGTCAACTAAAACAGTTAAAACACAATGAATAATTCGAGTTGTAAAATATAGAAGCAAAGATACTATAAAATTACTAAATAAAATGAAAAGCAGAAAAGAAAAATAGATAAGTATATTGAAAAAGAAAATAGATTTTCTAAGAAAAAGTTTATAGATATAAATTGTTATTTACATGTCAGGAAAATTGTAGAGAAGACAGTAAAGAAAATATTGAACCTTCATTACCAACAACACCAACATCCCCAATATGAAAAACGGAGTGTTTCATTCAGCAGTTAAAACATGTGCTTTCACCAGAAATAGATAAAGTAAGAAGACTTATACTCGAAAAGAACGTATTGAACGAATGTTTAACAAACTCGTATAAAAATGCCAGAAATAAGTCTGAAAGAAATATTAAAATGATGTTAACAATACTGTGGTTCAAAACATAAAATGAAAACCCGCTTAGGTTACTACATAATATATTGACGATGAGCTTTCTGACTTTATATGCCATAACTGTTTTTAGTTAAATATGAGTCTAACTCTTCGGAGAATGAAAATCATCATGAAGACGAGTTTTAGTTATTACAGGCTTTAAGATTTTGTTCCCAGTTAAACAATTTTAAGAAATAGATCCTTTTATGTAATCAGCTCAAAACTTTCAGACCGCGATACATGCTCGTGGAAGAAGCATTCAAATATTGGATTTAAATTTGCCTTCTTGAAACTGTTATCAGCTCTAAATGGATATAAAACTATAAACGATCTAATCGCTAGTTTACGACTCAAACTCTCAGCAATGTATGTATGGGCTATGTACAATATGTAAAGTCAAAAGCGTATAATGATTTAACTACAATTATACTTGCAGCTTATTGAAGATGTTCGATGGCATAGCACACAGATGTGGTGTGTGCATTGGAATGACATTTACAGAACAGCGATTATAAAGTTTGCATATCTGGAACATTTAAGCTTCTATTGTTAAAGCTGCTATATTAATATATACCTGTAAACTAGTTCATTGGCAAACACAATAATATGTAATTAGAGTAATATAAGTAAAATTTGAATGCTTAAATTTCAATTAATTACATATAGATGTGCACTTACCACTTCTGTGTACGACTCTATGGCACATACCACATTTGACTGCTTTTGATATCAGGTTTACAAGGAGAAAAATACCTTTTCATAATGAATTAAAAGATATTTAAATATTATACAAGCATGGATATTGTTGTACAAGATTAATAAAAATTAAACTAAAAAATAAACAATTTTCATTCTTCATCCTCAGAATCCACTTCTCTCAATATGCGGGAACTTGAAGGCAGAGAACGATAAAAATATTCATAGTCCCGTGGGATTACTTGAGCTTCAAGTAGCGACAATAAATCCTTCTTCTTCTCATTATTTGTATATCATTATTTGTAACTCATTATTTGTATTTCGTTATTTGTAATTCATTATTTGTATTTCATTATTTGTAATTCATTTTTAATTAATTTTTAATAATCTGCTATTTGTAACTTTGTCCAATTTCGCCAACTGTATATGTAAGTTTTTACTTTACATGCTGTGGCCTACTGTAAGTGAGGGTGCACACTTAATCTATTGACCTAACACTTTTGTATTTAGCTTTAAGTTGTGTGTATCTTTGTAGATGGTCCAATAAATAAATAAATTAGCTTCTGTGATAGACAGGGTTTTATTGTATGCCTTATTTAAAATAACTCGCTGTCAATTCGCTGCCTGTAAGTTAAAATTATGAATACAAATCACAACATTAGCAGAGAAGGTAAACAAAACAAAGATTTTCCTTTATACCTTAGCATTCCTTTTTTGGTTAATATTAATTTCCATGAAGTTTTTTTCATCGAGGACATACTTGTACATAATAACATTGGGCTTCAGTTTGGTAAATCGCAGCCATTTAATTTTCTGCCAATTCACTGTGTCTTTGTCAGTATTTTTTGTAGTATTTTGTACTACTTGATTAGTTAATAATTTAAAATCATAAAAGTCACTGTTAGTCAAAGTATTTACAATATATGGCTTATTATGAGAAACTGTAAGTTAGTTATACTAAATCAATATTTTTGGACATCTCACATAAAGCCATCTGTTCCCAAACCAAATAGAGAACTAAACCCAAACTAAATAGAGTTGATGACAAAAATAACATTTTGATCAAAGGAAAGTGCTCACAATGTAAAAGAAAAGCTATAATCAAAAGCGAAGCAATTACTGAGAAAACTATAACCATGACATGCAATATAATTTCTTCTAATGAAGTGAATGTACCACATAACCCTAAGAAAAAATCAAAATTAACGCCATACAGAAAAGGTCTGTTGGCAAAAATTTTACAATATAAGCCTGCCGTTGCTGTACATAAAGAACTTGCGGCGAAATTAATTAAAGACCCAAACAAAGTCTGCCCACCGGTGCTGCCAAGTTTAGGAGCTCTCCGAAAGATCAAGTATGACAAAAGACAAGGCCAGAGACTCCATCCTCACCCAATATTAAGTATACTTATGATGACACAAATTATCCACAGAAACTTTATCCGTGAAATGACATTGATACCATATTTCTATTTGTATTATTGGTCTGATCAGCAAATTGAGTACTATGATATGTATCACCGTAGTTTCCCTAAAGTAACCATTACTGTAGATGCAACGGGATCTTTTTTTCGGGCTACAATGCTTGATTCCGCAACCGTTCTCCTAAGACCGATTCGCCATTGGACTGTTCGTCGACAGGATGATTCATTTATTTCCGTTTCCCCAGCAGAACCTTTCAGCTACGGACATTTCGCCGACAGAAACTTTCATCTACGTCACTTTCGACGACAGGCCTTTCCAGCTACAGAATGTTTCACCGACAGGACGATAAACCTATGACTCTTTTAACTACAGACCTTTCCAGCTACGGAGAATTCACCGTCAATCTTAAGACAAGCGATATTACAAAAAATATACATATCTACAGCTTACTGTGTCTTTACTAAGAGATTAGGCTACTTGCCTTAGAGAATTCAATCTTTGCTTACAACACAAAGAACTTAATATTTGAAAATATTAGTCCTACCTATAAAAAAGCATTACCTACGTATTTATCTAGTTTTATTTACTTACATCCTATTCTATTCTGTGAAAACAAAACAATAAAATTATTTTATACCACACAGTTGCATCATTTTCCTTTATTTACTATCTATTACACCGGAAATAATCTATCTATGTAAACATTGCGTTACAACTCAGTTATTTAGCATACTAGGAACACATACGTGTTAGAGAAAGCAAATTGGAATAAAGTTGCTAGTGACAATAAAGTAGGCGCTTGCACTTGTCAATAATAATTTTAGACAAACTAAATAAATGCGGGTAGTTTCATAACATCAATAACATTTTTGTTTACTTTTTCTTGGGTGTAGTGTATCTTCGTCTTACCGAAATTAATTGTTTTATGATTTCATAATGAGTGACTGTGAAATTGTGAACTCTAAACGTGATAAAGACATTTTAATCCATGAAGGTTACTCCTATCATTTAAATAATAGGCGTGATACGAAGTTTTACTGGCGATGTACGCGAAATCATTCGGCTCGGTGCGATGTGTTTGTAACAACTTTGCTCACGGCAGATAACACTCATATTGTTATGTCGCAAAATCATAAACATGCACATTTGCCTGATCCTGAAAAACGGCTGGAATTAAAACTGAAGGCAAATTTAAAAGAAAAGGCCAGCAGCTCGATGGACACACCTGCACAAATCATTCAGCGGTGCATACAAGTTGTACCCAGTACTTCTTCTCCTCATATGCCTAATAAGGATGCGATGAGGAAGATGATACAAAGAGAACGGAATAAAAAATTACCAAATATTCCAAAAGATATCCGGCAGGTTGAGATTCCCGAAGAATATAGTATAATTAATGGTGAACCATTTCTCATAGGTCATTTTATTGCAAATGATGAGTGTATTATCGTATTTTGCACGAGAGAAAATTTCAAATTTCTGAGTGAGGCAAGTTTTTGGCTAATGGATGGGACATTTGACAGTTGCCCTCTCCCATTTTGTCAAATTTATACGATACATGCCATAGTCGGAACACCGGAAGGGACACACAAAATAGTTCCCCTGGCATATGGTTTGCTCTCGCATAAATCAGAAAGATGTTACACGATTTTCTTAGAAATTCTGAAATGTCAAGCTTCAAATAAGTTGAAAGTACAACTGAACCCTGAAATCATCCTAACTGATTTTGAACTTGCGGCAATGAAAGCTATCAAAAATGTTTTCCCGCGCTGTTTAAATAAACTTTGTTTTTTTCACTTACAACAAAGTGTATATCGGCACATTCAATCAGCTGGTCTCGCATCCCGCTATAACAATGATCCAGTGTTTGCTCACAACATGCGACACATCGGAGCACTGGCGTTTTTAGAGCCAACAGAAATCAGTGATGCATTCAATATAATAAAATATGACATAATACCTGAAGAAGCAAACATCGTAGTAAAATGGTTCGAAAAATATTATGTTAATGGATCAACAAGAATAACAAAAACTGTTAGCTCCAAAATGACAGTGAAACAATGTCAACCTCGTTTCCCACCTCGCATGTGGTCAGTAAATCACAGTCTCACAAAACATGTGCCGTTAACGCAAAATGCCCTTGAATCCTGGCACAACCGCTGGAACTCATTATTGAGTCGCCGAAAATGGAATATATTTTTAACTATTAAGGAGTTCATAAAGGAACAAAATCACACGGAAGGCATTATTGAGAAAATCAAATCCTCGGAGCCAATGCCTAAGCGCAAGCGCAGTGAAACAGGTTATAAAGAAAGAATTGAGCGGCATTTAGCGGATAAAAATGGGATGGATTTGAAATCATATCTAAGTGGCTGGGCACATATTTGTCATTTAATCAAATAAGAGAAAGAGAAAAAGATCAAGAGAAGAAGAATAAGTAGGTACAATAATATTATTGATTTAGTGAAATGAAAAATGTACTTTTGGAGTTTGTTTCATTGCTTATTTTATGTTTTGTTTTCGCAAATAACATGCATATTATATTCTTTGTTTTGGCAATATTCTATAATTTTATTGTTTTATTTTCATGGAATAGAACAGGATGTAAGTAAATAAAACTAGATAAATACGTAGGTAATGCTTTTTTATAGGTAGGACTAATATTTTCAAATATTAAGTTCTTTGTGTTGTAAGCAAAGATTGAATTCTCTAAGGCAAGTAGCCTAATCTCTTAGTAAAGACACAGTAAGCTGTAGATTTGTATATTTTTTGTAATATCGCTTGTCTTAAGATTGACGGTGAATTCTCCGTAGCTGGAAAGGTCTGTAGTTAAAAGAGTCATAGGTTTATCGTCCTGTCGGTGAAACATTCTGTAGCTGGAAAGGCCTGTCGTCGAAAGTGACGTAGATGAAAGTTTCTGTCGGCGAAATGTCCGTAGCTGAAAGGTTCTGCTGGGGAAACGGAAATAAATGAATCATCCTGTCGACGAACAGTCCAATGGCGAATCGGTCTTAGGAGAACGGTTGCGGAATCATAATGCTTCCAGATGGATCTATACTGACGAAACGATTATTTGTTTATATTGCCATGATTGCCTCAGGTTCGATTAAATCTACACCTATTTTTCAAATGATTACTGATTCCCACAATAAAGACTCAATTACGGCGTGGTTAAAAAGATGGTTAGTTGAAGTAAGAAGCTTACCACATGAAATTATTACAGATGACTCTTCAGCATTAATTGCAGCTAACGTTTCAGCTTTCACAACGTTTAGCAGTGTAAAAGATTAATTTAAACGATCGTTTCTGGTTTTGGGAGGCCAGAATTACGCATTACCAGAAGTATTCATAAGACTTGATACAAGCCATTTTATCAAACCCATTTACAACTTACGTTGCTTTGAAAATATCGATATAAATGTTAAAATGTTTTACGTTCGTTGCATTTTATTTATAAAAGAATGTGAATGTTTTCAACAAATTAAGATTCTTATTACTGATGTTGTCAAAATATGTCTAACTGAATACGAGAATACAGAAAATCCTGTTTGTAAAATGTATATAAAGGAAGTAAGATGCTTATTAGGTAATAACGAATACAAGGAACCTAACCAGGAAACCGATGAGAAGGAAAATATTTATGAAAATATAATCTTCGATGATGATGACAGTTTACTTTTATGGTTTGAAGAAATCGTTGAGAGGGAAAAGATCCTGGATAAACCGGGAAAAAGCGCTTTACAATCGCGAAATTCCTTTTACATACCTCATTTAATAACGACGCTTAAACGATTACTTCTCAAGTTGCCCCTTTGGGGTAATGTTATGTGCCCACTATATAACTCTCAAAATAAAGCACCATCATCCTCAGCTATAGAGAGCTATTTCAAAACAATGAAAATGTTATTATTTGAAACAAGATTGAAAAATACAGCATTGATATTGATGAATATCTAGAAATCCATTATGATTATTTATTAGGTGAAATGAAACTTGCTTTTAACTGTTTAAATATTGCATCTGAAATTGACTGCAAAAAAGAGATACAAAAACAGGATAAAACAAAGAAAAGAAACAGACTATCACCAAGAAATAAATCTCGCAAAAAACAAAAAACTAATGTAAGGAAAACGTTTTTAAATGACTCGGTATTCTCAGAAATACCTTCGTATATTGAAAACTGGAGAGGCGAAGGTGTCTTTAATGAAAATAAGGATCCTCTGAATATAATGTTTTTAAAAAATGGTAATTTAAAAAAAAATTCTGTACAAAATATAACTGTTATGGTAGTTACGAAGGACGTGAGAAGCGCCATCTACTTTGAAATCAATAAATACCTACGTGCCTAATGTCGCGCACGCCGCTAACACTACCATGTTGTTTCATATACCTAATATTAAATAAATCAAATAAAAGCTATTAAATACTTTTTATTATGCTATAGCCCTTCAGGTTATGGGCCCAGGGTCTGCCAGTGAGTGAAATAAAAACTAATAAGTGAACAATTGCAGTGATTTGAACCAAAACAGTTCGCCGTAATTAAAGTAATAAACGTGTCTACGCAAGTTAAGGTTTAGCAAAGGTGATTAGTGCAACGGGACTCACAAGTTACGTTCGCCGTTTGTTTACACCATTTTAATTACGAAGAATTTTATTCATTGCTATTGTTTTGGAGTTGAAGAAACTTCGTAATGGCTACATCTATTAAAATAGATCGATTAACTGGCGATAATTATGATACATGGAAGATACATATGCGGGCAATTTTGATTAAAAATGATCTATGGGAATATGTATCGGGGGCGTTGCCAAAACCACAGCTAAGTGATACGAAATATGCCGATTGGCGAAAAATGGATAGAAAAGCTGAGTCGGACATATTGTTAGCGGTGAGGCCAAGTGAGTTAGCTGCATTGGATGGTTTGGACAGTTCCAAGGATATATGGGATAAGCTGAAATCTATGTATCAGTCGAGCGGTCCTGCCAGAAAAGCCTCGTTATTGAAAAAGCTTGTTCTGACGCGTATGCAAGAAGATGATGATTTGAAGAAGCACATCGCGGATTTCTTCGATGCAGTTAAGAAACTGAAAGAAATCGGTTTGATAGTTATAGACGAACTACTAGCCATATTATTGTTATACAGTTTGCCGGATTCATTCGCCATGTTTAGAACGGCAATGGAATCGCGTGATGATTTGCCATCAACGGAAACGTTAAAGGTCAAGATTATCGAGGATTACGAAGCTCGTAAGTCTAAGACGACTGACCAGGGGGCTATGTTTGTTAAACGCGTCAATAAAAATAAAAATGCTAATCTGAAAAAGAATAATGACAACCACGTGCATAAAAATAATTTTGAATGTCATCGTTGTGGTCGTCGTGGGCATTTCGCGAGGGAGTGCAGAACTAAGTATATCAACAAGCATAAACAAAGCGCGCAAAAGTTGGAAAATAGTAAGAACGAGGAGCAAAAGTCAACAATGTTATTGAGTACTGCCGAAGAGGTTATGTTAGGTGAGAAATTAAACCCTATTTGGTGCATCGACAGTGGATGCACTGGGCATATGTGCAATGACAAGCAAATGATTAAGGACTTTACGCGGCTAGACTCCGAACTAAATTTAGCTAATAGCGACATAACCCAAATTACTGGCACTGGCATGGTAAGCATTTCAGTAGACACAGGCAATGAAGAACGCCAGATTGACATAGAAAAAGTGTTTTATGTATCCGATTTACGAACAAACTTATTATCAGTGGCCAAGATGACAGATCGCGGGTTCGAGGTTCGCTTCAGGAAAAATGATGCTATTGGGACTGATAATAATGAAAAAATTCATATGCGTGCGGACAGAGTTGGCAATCTATATCATGTACGGATGAGTCATAAATCCGTCAATAATGTTCAAGATGCGAAGAATTCCATAGATATGTGGCACCAACGTCTCGGACACCTCAACGAACGTGATTTGAAAGCTATGGCGAAGAGTAGTTTAGTACACGGGCTAACATTCAAGGATGACGAAAGGATGTCTCAATGTGAGATTTGTATTAGTGAAAAGCAGACTTGCACACCTTTTCCAAAGAAAAGGGAAGATCGTACGAGCGAATTGCTAGAGATAGTTCATAGCGACGTTTGTGGTCCAATGAATCATCAGTCTTATGGCGGTAAAAAATATTTTGTTACGTTCATTGACGATAAATCTAGATGGTGCGAAGTCTACTTCATAGCAAGTAAAAGTGATGTCCTAAGTGTATTTAAAAACTACAAAGCCTATGCGGAAAATTTAACTGGGAAGAAAATAAAGAGTCTTCAGTCTGATAACGGACGAGAATATGTAAACAATGAGTTTGATGACTTCTTGACCAAAGCAGGAATCAGAAGAAGATTGACAGCACCGTATACACCCCAACAAAACGGGATTGCTGAAAGGAAGAATAGGACATTGGTTGAGATGGCACGCTGTATGATGCGTCAAGCAGGAAGTCCACCTGCATTTTGGGCAGAAGCAGTTAATACTGCTAATTACATAAGAAACCGGTGTCCAACTACAGCTTTAAATGGTCAAATACCTTTTACACTATGGAAAGCAAAGAAGCCTACTGTAATATATATGCACGTGTTTGGTTCGAAAGCTTATTATAAAGACAAGGGAAAACCGAAAGGAAAATTTGAGTCACGTTCACAGTTAGGAATATTTGTGGGTTATGATATTCAATCGAAAGCATATAGAATACATGATTCTACGACAAGAAAGATTATAATAACCCGTGACGTAAAGTTTATGAATGAGACAGCATTTAGACACGAATATAAAGAGATACTTAACGAAGAAGAAGATACCGATGAAGAACAAATGAGAATAGAATTTAATTATAGAAAAGAAGATAACCGGAGGATATTAAGAGCCAGGAGAGATGGGCCTGGAACAAGAAAATCACGTGAAAGAGTTAATGAACCAAGTGAAGATAGAGGTCAAGTCCATAGAAAAAGAAACTCAACTATCTCGTGGGAAAATGTAATACAACCTTCAAAAAGAGGAAAAGGAAGGCCTCGCTTAATTCGTACTGGTCAGGTGGGTAGACCGCGAAAAGAATATCATACTGGGAAAGGAGATACTACAGATAATGATGAAAATGAATCGGAAGATGAACCGAATGAAGAAATGATTGCAGGGGTAGCAATGATAGAACCAATGACGTGGGAAGAAATAGAGAAAAGAAGTGACGTGAGTTCTTGGAAATCTGCTCTAGAAAATGAGTACCTGTCACAAATTAAAAACAAGACCTGGGAAATTGTACCAAGACCAAAACAACGAAAAGTAATTGGAAACAGATTCGTGTTTAGTACCAAAAGTACTGGCAAGAAAGTGCGTCTTGTCGCAAAAGGATGTTCACAACGGCCAGGGGAGGATTTTCATGAGACCTCATCCCCTGTTGTGAGATCGTCATCTATAAGACTCATAGCTGCCTTATCGGCAGAATTAGGATTGCAAATCCATCAAATGGACGTAGTTACAGCTTACCTGAATGGTTCACTCGATGAAGAGGTTTATATGGAAATTCCAGATCAGTTAGGCGATGTTCTAGAGAGAGTACTCGCAAAAGAAAAGATTGGTTCGCAGAAGAAAATTATAACCGACAAAAATATACTTGAGACAGCTGACCACTGGAAGAAAGCTCTTGATGAATGTGTGGACAATGTGTGCTTATTGAAAAAATCTTTATATGGCTTGCGTCAGTCAGGATTGCAGTGGTATAAAAGGTTAGTGAAAATGTTGAATGATATTGGTTTTGAGGCATTGCCACAGGATCCTTGTGTATTTTTTGCGCAAAAGGGCGAGCGAATGATGTTAATAGGTATATATGTCGATGATATTATTATAGGAACAAACGATAATGCATGGATGATTAATGTAAAGAAACAATTAGCGGGAGCATTTGAAATGAAAGACATGGGGAAAATCTCTACTTGTTTAGGAATTGAATTTAGTCGTGATGATGAAAATACAGTGTACTTAAGTCAAAAATCATATATAGATAAAGTGTTAGAACGATTTGGTATGAGCGAAAGTAAACCTGCCGTCACACCTATAGATGTAAATGTAAAATTGATGAAACCTGAATGTGTTAAACATGATATAATGGAACAGTATCCGTATCAAAGTTTGATTGGTGCCTTGATGCATTTGGCTGTATCAACAAGACCAGACATCTCATACGCCGTCAACTATTTAAGTCAATTCAATACAAATTACGATATTGAACATTGGAAGGCTGCTAAACGTGTGTTGAGATATTTAAAAGGTACATCAGATTATGGATTAGTGTATGAAAGGACTGGTTTGCCTCTCTTTGGCGTGGTTGATGCAGATTGGGGTGGGAATATGATAGATCGTAAATCCTATTCCGGTTTTGCATTTATTTTAGCAGGTGCTCCAATCAGCTGGGAGGCACGAAAGCAACGGACCATTGCTTTATCAAGCACCGAGGCCGAATATATGGCTATTTCCGAAGCTACTAAAGAAGCCATGTATTTGCGCGACGTTTTGAGTAGCGTTGGAATAAAGTGTGAGTGTGTGACGCTGTTCAACGATAATCAGGGTGCGATTAAACTTGCTCAAAGCAAGAACTACCATCCTCGAACAAAGCATATCGATGTACGGCACCACTTTATTCGTGATAAGTGCGAACAAGGTGTAATCGAGCTGAAATATTTGTGTACTGACCGAATGCCTGCTGATGTTTTGACCAAAGGCTTGAGTGGTACAAAGCATCATGAGTGTTTGCGTAATTTAGGTATGATGGATGAATGTATTTAAATTTCACAGTTATGCTCACTACTTCGAGGGGAGGTGTTATGGTAGTTACGAAGGACGTGAGAAGCGCCATCTACTTTGAAATCAATAAATACCTACGTGCTTAATGTCGCGCACGCCGCTAACACTACCATGTTGTTTCATATACCTAATATTAAATAAATCAAATAAAAGCTATTAAATACTTTTTATTATGCTATAGCCCTTCAATAACATTAACAAATACATGTGCATTTGATTCCGTTTTTTTTTTGCTAGCCCTCGGATATAAAGAAAATACATACATACCCAATATATTTGACAATTGTACGAATAACGATATAACAGCGTTTTTAAAAATCATAAGCCATTCTTATAACTATGTTGAGGCAAACAGACTGAGAATAAAAATTGCTGCGAAACATTTCAAAAATAGTCGATATAGTTGTGACTGTAACGCTGCATTTATTTATGAACACATTGTAAATGACATTATTTTCAGCGCTAGTTCCATAAGTAATTGTGCCAATAGTACGTGCATGAATTCGGACCCATCAGAAAGGAAACACATATTTCTACCGTTAAATTTAGATATAATAAACATTTTCACAATTAACAACCTGGAAGATGCTATTCTTATTAATGATTGGGCAAATAAACGATGCAGAAAATGCAATAAATTAGTTAAATTTACTTATACTTTATCAATAATAATAACATTTGATTTAAATGGCACACAATTGATGTTGTTACAAGACATACCTCAAAATATTATAGTAAAACAAAATATTTATAAATTGTTAGGTGTTATTGAATATATTCCTCCAATCCTTGGAACAATAGGTCACTATAAATGTCATTTTACAGGAAATGCCAAGATGCTTTGCTACGACGACAACAAAAATAAAATAAGTGAAAGTACAAAATACCCTGTTTGTATCCATTTCCTTACATATGGTTTTGTAGACGAATAACCAAAATTATTATTTGTATTATTTGATTTGTTGATTTTTGTAAATAATTATTGATTTTCCATTTTCTTAAAATTGTTCTGTAGAGGTTTTTAAAGAATTTTATTTTATTTGTATAATTGTTGATTTTTATAATCTTTATCTTTTTGTTAATTTACAAGTTGTGATGAATAAACGTAGGTATCTAATTATTAAAACTACAAGTTTTTTATTTAATAATAATAAAATTTGCAGATTGAGCTAGATATTGTCCAATATTTATAAGGTAATAAAGTGTCAAATAAACAAGGCGATAAAATCCGTAGGTATATAGTAGTTTAATTTCAATCAATATAAGGTATTTCTAATTCAAATCAAAATTATGGTTACCCTACTCGAACTTTGTATGAGATAACATAATTTTTGAGATTACACGCGTTACAAACTGTTCTCAGAGTAAAACGATATGTCATTCTAATGAGGTAAATATGTCGAATAAATGGATGTTCACACCTAAATCCTAGCAATTATAGATAATAAGATATCAGCGTTCAAAGTAACGTTACGACTGCGCGGCCACGTACTTTTTGTTTTGGACTGATTTCGTCTGTTTTAGTAAACTTTGGTAGTATTTATTGCTTTGGTTAGTTTTGACTAATTGAGACCTTTCTTCTTGTAACAGTTTTACTGTATAAAGCTTTAAAATTAAAGAAATAATCAACAATAAAAAAACAACAAGTGCACGATTGCGCGGCCATAACTTCCAAGGTCAATAATTCGTAAAATATTGATCTAAAGCTTGTAATTCTTTTTTCGACAATTTTTGACAAATTTAGTCTTCAATTGACAAAAAGAATTAGATCTCTAGCCCAAGCAGTTGCTGAGATCTCCATGGCCGCGCAATCGTGGACGTTACGTTCGCGCGGCCAACTTTAAACCCTTATAACTTCTTTATTTTTACTTCGACAAATTTTTAGTTTGTTCCCTTCGATTTTGACAAATTTCGAAAATTTTTCTGGCGTAATTGTTTTCTGTTTGTATAACTTGGCGTAGCAATCGTAACGCACACGAAAGTAAGTGTAACATTTATTTATATTTGATCTATACTAAAGAGTTAAATGCTTGTCATTTGTCTAAAGTATGCAAGTCACAATTTCACTGCATGGCTATTAACAATTGTCGGCCTCGATGGCGCGGGCGTAGTGTTTAGTGTAACCGCCTGCCACGCCTGAGGTCGCGGGTTGGATTCCCGCACAAGTCAAACATTTGTGTGCATGAACATGGATGTTTGTCTTGGTCTGGGTGTTTCTATGTATAATACGTATGTATTTACCAAAAAAAAGTATATAGGTATGTATGTTTATCCATTGTCTAGTACCCATAGTACAAGCTCTGCTTAGTTTGGGCTAGATGGTGTTGTGTGTATGTGATAGAATATTATTATTATTATTATATTTTCACTTTTTAGATTATTTGTTCATAACAATTTCATTTGCTTTGCTTAAGGTATGGAGTGACATGAAAAATAATACCAAAAGAAAATGGGCTAAAATTAACCAATCAGTACAGGGTACAGGTGGTGGCCCAGCCTTAAAATTATGCCTTACTGATTTGGAGCAACGGGTATTAAGAATTATTGGTGTGCAGGCAGCCGTTGGAATGGACATACCTGAAATTGGTTTTACCACGGTTTGTGTATTTTCATGGCAGTAAATATCTTAGACGTACCAGTTTGCGCCTTATTTTGCGATATGACGCAGGCTTTCGACTGCGTCCACCATAAATCCTTGGTAGCTAAACTTGAAGCCTACGGTATTAGAGGAAATCTTTCAGAATTAATTAAATCATATCTCCAATATCGTAAACAAATTACATAAATTACAAAATTTGACACTAAAACTAAAAAAGAAAGAATATTTAGATCCGAGGAACGCGATGCTATATATGAAGTACCACAAGGCAGTGTACTCGGTCCTCTATTGTTCAATTTATATATTAATGACTTGCCTAAAGCACCTGCACAACCGATGACACTATTTGCTGATGACAACACTGTGACAGTAACTTGTAAGGATAAAAACACGTACAAAGATGACATTACTAATTCTTTAATATCTATTGTACAATAGCTAGACGAAAATAATTTAAAAATCAATTTAAAGAAGACTAATATAATGCATTTCACCCAACGGATGCCTATACTTGAAAACATGAATATTCATTTTAATGATACAATTATTGACAAAGTTAGTACAACAAAGTTTCTTGGGCTAATAATTGACCATAAATTAAACTGGAAACCTCAAGTAGAGGCGCTTTGTAAAAGACTGAGTAGTGTAGCTTTTGCCTTAAATAAACTTGAAGCAGTCAACAACATAGATGTGTTTATTACAGCCTATTATGGTCTTGCCGAGTCTATACTTAGATATGGAATCATTTTTTGGGGGAATAGCACAGATAGTGACATAGTGTTTCGTGCTGAAAAACGATGCATTAGGTCAATGTTTGCACTAAAAGTAACAGACAGCTGAGACCTTATTTTAAAGATCATAAATTGTTAACGTTACCGTCACTATACATTTTGGAAACAGTTATGTTCGTAAAGGCTCATACAAATTTATTTCCACGGTTGTCAGAAATGATTCCCAGGAATAGGCGTGACAATTCCAAACTGTGTCTGCATGATGCTAAAACGACTCTCATGCGCAAGAGTATTTTTTGCATGGCCCCAGTAATATTTAATAAATTACCTAGATCATGGAAATCATTGAGTTATTCTGATGTCAAAACAAAACTGAGAAAATTACTAACTGAAAAATTTTATTATAATATTGTAGATTTTCGAATGAAAATAATTTTAAATAAAATAACCTTGCCATTAATAGAATAATAAAAACTGTGACATAATATTGTAATTAATGCGTAATTATAATCCGACAATATAATGTAAGAATGAACATCAATAATAATATTTTTATGTAATTTAAATCTAAAGGGATATTAATTATTTCATGTTTATTTTAATTATTTTGTATTGTATTTTTAATGTCGGTTTTAATTAACATTTGTATGCCTTCATGGCAAAACATAGCGTTCTTATTATAGACTTAAGACCACAAATTGTAATCACCTATTTTTGACAAATAAACGAATTCCATTCTATTCTATTCTATAGACTTTTAGATATATTGTTGCTATCATAACAAGAAATATTATTTCCTCATGGTCTATTTTCACAATGCTATAATTACAATATATATATTAAATTAAAATACTCTTTGAGAACATTTGTGTAAAATAAACATTTTATATATGTATTCACATGGTAAAATTTTATAAGGAGAATATGAATATTAAATATTTCAAATGGAAGAATTGGTTGAACCTGGGCCATACACCAAATCTCTAGAAACTTCTTTAGAAGATAGTGTACCAACAGCACCAATTGGTAAGTTTGTAGATAAGTCACATTCAAAATATATATTTATTATTTCATAAAATATGATGTATTTTTTCACATGGTATTCAGAATAATGATAACTCATTTAAACATTAATAACAATAAAAAATTTAAACATGTTATTTTTAGTCAATATGTTATTTTGTAATCTGTAGTAGGTTCATACTTTTATGCGTTTATCTTATTCATACAGGTGATGAAGATTGGAACATTGCTGGATCTAGCAAGAATGGAGGACCTGTATGAATATCCGTCACTAACCGAACTACACAATCCAGACACGATAAACCCTTTCTAAAACCAGTAGTATTTGTTGACAAAATGTTGTTATGTTCTATATACCATTCAAGCCTCTTTAACACCATGGTATGGAAGACCTTATATACACAAAATATCAAAGATATTGGCCTTAGCTTTACTGTACTATTGTTGTTATTATTTAATTTAGGAATAGGTAAAATCTGTATGTGTTTCCACTGTTCTGGAATAATAGAATATTTAAAAACAAGTTTATAAATTTTAAGAAGATAGTGTTTTCCAACTAAAGGTAATTGATATAACGGATTAGTCCATATTCTTAACTATGTTTCTTAACTATCTATGAAACAAGAATTTTTATTCGCTTTTTCTTAACTGGTTAAGGAATAAGAATATTTTATCCATTTTCCTAACTGGTTAAGAAAAGCAGTTAGGAAAATGGATAAAATATTCTTATTCCTTAACTAGTTAGGAAAGCAGACCTAAAAATTATTAGGTGATAAATTTTATAATACTAAGTAATTGTCTATGGCTAAAAGTAATTTAAAAATAAAAGTGTTATACTTCCTGCCACTTGTGGCGCTAATTGCTCTCTTCCGTTTTATGATTAAGTACTATCAATGTGCTCGCTGTAAGTTGTCTCTAATATATAATACAATTTATTAGAATTCTTACTCAGTTTGTTTATTTATAACCTAATCATAACAAATATCTTATTTCCTAACCAATTATGATAGAGTAAACAAAAAGTCCATATTCATAGATATTAATCCGAGTCCGTAATTATTAAGAGATGAATGTGCTCGATTGGTATTGCAAAACTATTATAGAACGTACGTACTGGCCATTTATCATATTTAAATGTCATACTAAATTCATTAGTGTCAACTTCATTTCACTTCAGTAAAAAGGTGGTTGGTGCAACAATTTGTAATTAGCAGGAAAAACAATATTCCCAACATGGCAATAAGTGAAGAAAAACATTTTGATTTCATACCAACAAAACGTGGAGGGATTAAATTACTTTACGGAGGTCGTCAGTACCACAATTCAAAAAAGTTCAGTAACGGAAATAAATATTGGCAGTGTTATAATTTTAAGGGATGTAAAGGCAATATCACAACAGTGAAAATATTTTTATGAAGGAAAATTCGCATAATGCCAGCTGTGTACCAAATTCCTCAAAAAATAATATCATGATAAAATATAATGAACTAAAAACAAAAGTCTGTACTAACACAAAACCCATACAAAAACAGTTTGAAGATATGATTTGTCAGCTTCAGGATGATGGTGTGCATTTAGTTACTGACCTCCCGAAATTTAATAACATGAAAAGTGGGCTGTACAACGCGAGGAACACTAACTTAGGTGTAACGAAGCTGAATTTTAAATTGCCTACTGAAGTAATAATACCACAAAAATTCGAATCATTTCTGTTAGCAGACTATAATGATATGGATGAGGGGACGAGAATTCTCGTGTTTTGCAACGCTGACATAAAAAATATATCTGATGACTTTGAACACTTTTTATGTGATGGAACTTTCAAGTCCTGCCCACCACCATTTTCGCAAATTTATACCATCCATGGATACAATTAAATTACAAAAAAAGTGGTCCCACTTTTTTTTGCATTTGTGCATAATAAAAACGAGAAGACGTATGCGATATTAATGGAATTAATTAAAAGTCGATTACCTACTTGGTATCCGAAAAAAATTACCATGGACTATGAGAAGTCAGCTATGAATGCAATTCATAATTTTTTTTCGAAGACCGTGATCAAAGGATGTTTTTATCACTTCTGTAATAGTTTATTTAAAAAGGCAAGGGCATTAGGAATTAAATCCAGAGTCCAAAGACGTCATGTTGCTAAATGTGCTGGCTTGGCGCGTTTACCCTTGAAATTCATAATGTCCGGATATAAATATATAATGAGACGATCACCTAACTGCGAACAAGTACGTAGTAAATTTAACTCGTACTTTAATTCTTACTGGTTATATGATATTGCATTTATTAAAAAGTGGTGTTGCTATCAAGAAGTGAAAAGAACCACCAATGATCTTGAAGGGTGGCATGCTAGAATAAATAAATATTTGGGACGTAAAATCCGTCTCTGGCACAAGTGTTAGAACTTTTGGTTAAAGAAACAAAGATTCATTTCTATAGAAAGAAGATGAAATCCAAAAACTATGAGACAATTGACTTGGAAATTAACTCCGCCATTGAGGACATGAATGCGAATAATATAACTGTTGGGCATTGTCTAGAGATTATCGCTCCTTACAGTTTTTAGGAAATCCTTTTTTATTTTTCAATTTTTTGTTCTTTTCACTGAAAATGTTGTTGTATACATTTACATTAAAAAAAATACTAAAACAATTTAATATCTATGAATATGGACTTTTTGTTTACTCTATCATAATTCACAGGCCCACAGATGAAAAAAAATTGATTGGTGCTGGCAACCCCATATTATAATTTGATAACAAACTCGATACTGAGTTGTAAACGAACTTTCAAACGTCAATCCTACGTGTAGTTTTTTTTTCTACCCTCACTTTAAAAAATACACCATTTTCTTGCGCTTATTGTTTACATATCGTAATTTACTACATTTATTCAATTATATCATTATGTCAACGTCTATGAGAAGTTGTTTGAATGATCCGCATACATTTTGTTACATTTGTGGTACTTATGTAATTAAAAAATTCAGAAAACCCATAACGGCCTTCGTGAAAATGGCGTATTTTCATTATTTCAAGATCAAGATTAAGGAGTTAAACCGACCGTGGCTACCAAAAATCGTGTGCAAGTTGTGTGTTGAACATTTACGGCAGTGGAAAAGTGGAAAACGTGCACATTTGAAGTACAGTGTACCTATGATTTGGTCAGAACCGAAAAACCACTTGGATGACTGTTATTTCTATGTTGTTAAATTGCATGGCATAAATAGAAAAAAAATGATCTATCCTGACTTGACATCTGCTAAAAGGCCCGTACCACACTCGGACGACACTATGGCAGTGGAGCAGTTAGATTCCTCCGATACAGACATGCCGGAAGTCACCTTGAATGAGCAAGACAGTGATTTTGAATCATCAGCGGAGCCCGTACTCTTTACTCAAAACGCTCTAAGTGACTTAATAAGAGACCTAGATCTTTCCAAAGAAAGGTCTGAGCTACTAGCATCCAGACTTAAAGAAAGGAATATAATCGCCCCAGGTACAAAAGTATCATTTTATCGTGATCGTGAAAGAGAACATCTTCCATTCTTTAGCTCAGAAAATGATATTGTTTTTTGTAATGATATTGGTGGACTTTTAACAAAAATGGGTCTTCCGAAATACAAAGCCGGCGAATGGAGATTGTTTATTGACAGCTCAAAGAGAAGTTTAAAATGTGTCTTGTTAGATATTGGCAATAAATATGCAGCTGTCCCCATCGCTCACTCTACGAAGTTGAAGGAGGAATATAAAACTGTACGACTTGTTCTAGAAAAACTTAAGTATCAGGATCACCAATGGGTAATATGTGTAGATTTAAAAATGGTGAACTTTTTACTAGGACAGCAGGGCGGGTATACTAAATTTCCTTGCTTTATTTGTCTATGGGACAGCAGAGACAAACAGAACCATTGGATCAAGAAAGAGTGGCCCTTAAGGGAAAACATGGTAGTTGGAAAGCAAAACGTTATTAACCCTCCATTGGTTTCCAGGGATAAGATCATTTTACCTCCACTGCACATCAAACTTGGTCTGATGAAACAGTTTGTCAAGGCATTAGATAAAAGTGGTGCGTGTTTTACATACATTACGAGAAAGTTTCCAGGTTTAAGTGCAGAGAAATTAAAAGCTGGTATCTTTGATGGTCCTCAAATCAGGATATTAATCAAAGATAACAATTTTATAGACTGCATGAGTAGTTTGGAATCAGTGGCTTGGAAATCGTTCGTACAAGTTGTCACACAATTTTTAGGAAATGAAAAGTCAGAAAACTATGTGGAATTAGTTCATGATCTTCTTGAAAGCTTTAAAAACCTTGGCTGTAATATGAGCATAAAAGTACACTACCTACACAGTCATTTGGACAAGTTTCCTGAAAATCTTGGTTCCTATAGCGAGGAACAAGGAGAACGTTTCCACCAAGATCTAAAAGTAATGGAAGACAGGTACCAAGGTCGCTGGGATGAGCATATGATGGCGGATTACTGCTGGAGCATTACTAGGGAGTGTCATGTCAATTTATATAATAAGAAAAGTAGAAAAAGAAGCTTCATACCTGTAAATATACGCAAATAAATATTTAAATAGTGCTTATTTTGTTTAATTTACACATTTTTTATATCTCCAAAACTACACGTAGCATTAAAAAAAATTGTATGTCATTTTAATCTACGTATACAATATACTCAAAATCAGTTATTGTTTTGGCGGCACCAAATTGACTGTAGGCTTGTGAATTGGTTAGGAAATAAGATTTTTAGGTCTGCTTTCCTAACTAGTTAAGGAATAAGAATATATTATCCATTTTCCTAACTGCTTTTCTTAACCAGTTAGGAAAATGGATAAAATATTCTTATTCCTTAAACAGTTAAGAAAAAGCGAATAAAAATTCTTGTTTCATAGATAGTTAAGAAACATAGTTAAGAATATGGACTAGGGGGATATAACATGGAGTATGTCATTTTATCCTCTCCCAGAGCTGTATCTTTTCTTTTTAAGCAACTGTTCAATTCTACCATATTAAATTCTTTTTCCAAATTATTGTTATCAGAGTCAAAATTAGGAGATAATTGTTCTACAAAGTCAGGTGTTAGTGAATGTAATAATTCTATTGTACTCTCTTTGGAAGGTTGTGCACCACTGCTGCGAATACCTTTAGCCCAACGCATTTTGCGCCACATATCTGAAGCATAGCGACTCGGCAAACGTAGTCTAGGACGCCCTCCGACCAGGTGGGATGACGATCTGCGAAAAGACTGCAGGCAGATGCTGGATGCGGCAAGCTGAAGACAGGGCGCTATGGCGCTCTTTGGGGGAGGGCTATGTCCAGCAGTGGACTATTATAGCCTGATGATGATGATGATGATCCGAAGCATTAGTAGTTTCATCAACTTCACTACAAAAGGCTGACCAACTAGAAAATTTTGCTCTACGTATAAGTCGGCGTGATTCGGTAATTTGTTCTTTCAGTTTATCATAGTTATTAGGAGTTGGATAACGGCGAAAATTTTTTAACGCCAAACGACGTTTAGCAACAGCATGGGATAACAAAGGATTCCAATACGGCTTTGGCGTAAAAGATGGCCTGGCGTTCAATGGTACCTTAGTCATTGGAATGCTTTTATCTGCAGCCTGGTTAATTGTATTTATGAATAGATCATAACAATTTTGTATGCTAGTTCTGTCATCATTATCTATAAAGCTGTAAGAATTAATGCTTGCGGATACTATGCCCTGATACTTTTGCCAGTCTGCTAACTTAAAATTACGACGACTAATAAAAGTCAGATAGTCATGAAATTTAAAAGAAAATTTGATAAATAGATGGTCAGTTCCGAGGTTTTCTTTAGTTACATTCCATTCAAAATTAATAACAATATCAGAACTTACAAACGTTACATCTGGAGAAGAACTCTGCATTTGTCAATTTACCAACTTAATTCTGGTCGGTTTTCCATTATTAATAGAGATTAAACTGTTTTCTAACGAGGCATCTAATAGTTGTGTTCCACGGGTGTCATTCTTGTTTGACCAGTTCATGTTATGGCTATTAAAATCGCCAGCAATTATAGATTTACTATTGAAATTACTGAATAAGCTTTCCCAGTCATATTGTGTTGTGTGGACAGAGGAGGGACAATATACAGATACAACATAATCTACATATTTACAATTTAACAGATTAACACAAATAGTTTTGATACCTGTATTGTTCAAATGAATAGGATGAATATGTGTTCTAATAGATTTGTGTACCATTACCGCAACACCGCCAAAACCATCTATCCTATCATTTCTATATATATTATAGTTATTCATTCTCAGCAAAATATCAGGATCCATCCAAGTTTCACTAACCAAGCAAACAAATATTTTTTCCTGGTTCATTAATAATTCAAATAACTGTTTTTTAGGTAACAAACTTTGTGAGTTCCACTGTCCAAAATTTACAACAAATGTAGTTAAGCTATTATTATCCATTGAACATGTTATTGATTATCTTAGATACAAATTCTTCATCACTTACTGTCTTGACGATAAAGCTCGTAATCTCATCAAATAATAATTTCCATACTGCAACGATTTTCTCATCTAGCTTTTTATCTGAATAAAATATCTCCTTCAATTTACGAAATAAGTTCCTGAATATATTTTTGACACGCCTACTTTTACTAGGCTGAACTTCCTCTTCTGATAGTTCTTCCTCCTGTGAATCACTCTCAACCATAGTCATCAGCTCACATTCGTTATTCTTTTCATTGGTATTCTTTTTTCTATTTTGTTTATTTTTCTTCTTTTTAATTTTCTTTCCGACCGTTTGTTCACGAAATTCGTCATTGGTTGACTCGATTTCCTTCTGGATAGGATTCTGCTCCATATGTGTTATGTTTGATAATAGAATATCACGATAACTTGTTGATTGGGGCGTTAGAATTGGCTGCGCTTTTTCTGGTTCAGCTACATCAAAGGTTTCCTTATTAATTTGAAAAATCATAAAAGCTTTTCGATACGAGCAACTTTCTTTGCTCATAATATCCCGAATAGTTTTTTCTTTTTTAAATATTGTACAACTTTTATCTAAGGCCATATGAGCCCCTCCGCACTTTATGCATTTAAACACCTTAGTCTCACAATTCGCATGATTTTGACCACATTTTGGACAGGAAATATTTTTAACGGGGCAATATTTTCTTGAGTGGCCGTATCTCCAACACCCTGAGCATTGTAGCACTGGAAAGGTATAAGGTTCAACTCTGAATCTGCAGTTAAATCCGTAAACATACATAGGTAGAATGGTACTTCTAAAGCCTATACGAATCGTTTCACTTTCCACCCATTAGCAAGGATATCATGTCACACTCACAATTCAGCGTATCTTCTAGCTCCTTAATATCAATTTCCAAATCAATTTGCTTAACTACTCCATAAGAAATATTCAACTCAGACGCGATTTGGCAACGTAAACCCAGCTCCTTTATTTCCTTACAATTAATTAAAACGTCAGCCTTTTCTTGAGATTCGAACAAAATCAGAGCTTTGTAGCGGTTTTTATATTTAATTCTCTGAATATCTCTAATATTGTATTGCTTAAACATCTTCGCTAAGGCAATCTGCTTTGGTAGGGGATCATTACGATTGATACAAACTTCATATTTATTGTCAGTCTTTCTCAATTTTATTTTGAAAATGTGCATCTTTAGACAAACTACGCAGCAACCTCTTAGGTCTTCTATTTATTGTTATAAAACCTTCATCTTCTTCATAACCTTCACATCTGTCACTTTCGTTTCTCATTCTCTTACTTCGCTGTATCACATTTTTCTCAGTATTTATCATATCTTTATCTTGTTGTATGTTCTCAGATTCATCTTCACTGCAGACACTTTTAGGTAAACTTGACGTGAAACTTCTATCACTTTTGTCACTCATTATAAACAAATGTAGGTACTTGTAAAAAATAAATGATCATTGCGATAAGCGGACCGGTTAGACTAACGCGTGCGCTTGACTCAACGACCCGCGCGCAACTGAACCACGGCCTTTGTGGATATCAGGAAACACCTGCAATCACTTATATATTATTATCTGTAGTAACATATCGCGTAAAAACCTTATTTATGAAATGATTACCCAATAACCAAACATGTTCATTGTTTCGATGTAACTCTTGCATGTATTGATTAAACTAACAATTTTTTGTTTTTTTTTTGTTTTTATGTACTACAATCTGTCTCCTTCGTGGGACATTCAGAAGTATGTGGGTTGGTGCTATCGCTGGCTCGCTCAGCATGTGACCTGTGTCAAATCCTCATTGTTTAAACAGTAGTTATATTTACTGTGATTGGATTAGGTCTTTAAGTATTTTGCGCTTTAATCGACGCGCTTTGTTGTGATTCTCCATTAGTGACCGAGCCGGAGTATTTGGGTGTTGTTGGATTCGTTCTTTATAGGACTTGGTATGGCGTACGATTTCCTGCTTCACAGCGGGCGTTCGTAGGTCACGGTGTAGTAGTTCGTTGGGTACAAACCAGGGCGCGTTGGTTATCACACGCAGAGCTTTATTTTGAAACCTCTGTATGATTTCTATGTTTGAGTGAGATGCGGTGCCCCATAATTGGATCCCGTACGTCCAGATGGGCTTCAGTATTGCCTTGTACAAGAGTATTTTGTTTTCGAGAGATAGCTGAGACTTTCGCCCTATGAGCCAGTAAAGTTTTCGTGTTTGGATACCAAGTTGCTTCCTCTTAGTGAAAATATGTTTTTGCCAGGTAAGTCTTTTGTCTAAATGCAATCCAAGATATCTCACATGATCTGCTTGTGGCTTCAATGTTGTTTAGTGTGACTGGAGGACAGGATCCTCTTCTTAAAGTAAACGTAACATTGACTGATTTGGTTTCGTTGGCTTTTATCCGCCACTTTTTAAGCCAGTCTAATATGTCATTAAGTCCTTCTTGGAGTATTTGTGAGGCAATTTTTGGGTCACTATGTGCAGCTAGTATGGCGGTATCGTCAGCAAAGGTCCTAGTAGTTAGTGATTCGGATGTCGGCAAATCTGCAGTAAACAGTAAGTAGAGTATGGGACCCAGTACGCTACCCTGTGGCACTCCTGCCTGTATGGGACATACATTAGACAATGCTTCCCCCTCTTTGTACTATGAAGTGGTGCTGTTGTAGAAATGATTTTAGTATTCCGTACAGGTAATCAGGTAGAGCATTTTTTAATTTAAAAAGCAGACTTGCATGCCAAACGCGGTCAAACGCTTGAGATACGTCCAAAAATGCACTGGTACAGTAAGACTTTGCCTCCAGTGATTCCATGATCTTATTTGCTAATCTGTGCACTTGGTCGACAGTGGCATGTTTATTGCGGAACCCAAACTGATGGTCAGGAATTAGTCCTTTTTCTTTGAGTATAGGTAGAATTCGTTGCAGCAGAAGAGATTCAAATATTTTGGATGGGATGGGTAGCAGGCTTATGGGTCTATATGATTTAGCTTCTTCTGGTTGTTTCTCTGGTTTCAGTAACATTATAATTTGCGCAACCTTCCACTCCAGGGGAAAGAACTGCAGTCTTGTCATGGCGTTAAATAATGACGTCAGAAAAGTTATACCAGATTCTGGTAGTTCTTGTAATATGCGGTTTGTAATAAGGTCGTATCCTGGTGACTTTTTTGGGTCCGATTTTTTTATGATTCGGGCAACTTCTGTCTTTATAAATTTTAAGAGCATTTCCTCCGTATTTTTAGGAGTATTGAAATAGTAAGTAATTTCTGCGGCATCTACTGGAGAGCCTTCATATGAATGAGGAATAAAGACTTTTGAGAGATGTTCTGAGAAGATTTCGGCTTTCTCTTGGTCCGTCCGTGCCCAGGAACCATCAGATTTTCTTATAGGGGGAGAAACACTAACAGGTCGTTGCAGTCTTCTGGTGGCTTTCCATAATGAATAATCTGAGGAAGCAGTAGCATCCAGGCCAGTGAGATAATTATGAAATCCGTCATTACGATCCTTGTCTAAGATGTGTTTCAGCTGTCCGTTTATGTGATTGAGTTGTTTTTTCACACCAGGGTCTCTGCTTTGCTGCCAATGCTTCCTCATTCTTCTTTTTTGGATTATTTTATCTAATATATGTTTCGCTACATAGTTGTCCGTGCTTCTATGTGATAGTGGTGGGGTCGAAGACCAGGCTGCATCCTGCACACTGTTGTTGAAGTACAGAACAGCTTCTGTTATTTCGTCTTCAGTTTTTAGACTAAGTGGTTCCTGGAATGCTTTGTCGATGAGCTCTCGAAATAGGGGCCAGTTAGTTGTTTTGTTATGCAGAACGCATTTTTTGGCGCATTCTTGGGCGGTAGTGTGTAGTTCTACTATGAGTGGAGAGTGGTCTGAGGACAGATCCCAACAACTCCGACACGATATATTGTTATTTACGATTCCTTTGCTGACACAAAAATCGATAACATCCGGGATTTTTCTTTTGTCTGTTGGCCAGTAAGTGGGTTGACCAGACGATATCACGTTCATATTTCTTGTTTGGATGCATTTAAAGAATTCTCGCCCTCTGGGTAGAACAAGCCTAGAGCCCCAAAACGTATGTTTGGCATTATAGTCACCTCCCGCAATAAATCTGTCTCCAAGGGATTGAAAAAAGTCATTAAACTCCGTTTCCTTGATAGTAAATCTCGGCGGACAGTAGAGGGCCGATACTGTAATGTCACTGATCCAGTCAGTTATTACGACGTTTGTTGCTTGGATGTAGTTTTTACAGTAGTCTTGTAGTACATGATGCTTGATGTTAGACCTGATGAGTATAGCAGATCCTCCATGTGCTTTGTTGTCAGGGTGGTTAGTGTGGTACATATTGTATCCAGGTATCCTGAAGTAGGTTTTGGGTGTGAAGTGAGTTTCTGAGATTAGTAAAACATCTATGTGGTGAATTTTAAGGAATATTTTTAACTCTTCAGAGTGATTTGACAAGCCATTAGCATTCCATACACCTAATTTTAGTGCTGTGAATGTAATGACATTTTTGAGATTAGATCGGTTAACGTTTGGGTTATAATTAGCATTTGGTTCATCAGGGCAACAAGTGTCTCTGTAATGGCTTTGAATTCGTTGGTTTTTTGATTGTCATCTTCGACATTAACGGTTTGCGTCGTATGTTGTTTGGGGAGTTCTTTTGTGGCTGGTGCATACGATTTACCGTTATTCGTTGTTTTATTTGTAGGTGCTTGTTCAACACTCGTAAGTCTTTTTTTATGTTGGGTGATTGGGGGAGGATATCGGACTTTCAACAGCTCCTTGTAGACTGTACAGCCTTTGTAGTTAGCTGGGTGGTTTCCCTCGCAGAGGACGCATTTAACCTGGTTTGATCTTTCTTTCCGTGGGCAATGTGAAGTGTGATGCGAACCTGCACATTTGACACATCTGGGCTTTCTATTGCAGAACTTTTGTGTGTGATTATAATCTTGGCAATTAGTGCATTGAGCGATTACTCGCTTAGGTCTGGGTGCTTCAAACAATATGCGACAGTGTAATAGAGATTTTACGCTATAAATATCTTTATTATTTTCACGGGATTCTAGTTCGATGTTCCACATTGGTAACGCCTGTTTTGTTCTTGAGTTTTGGATGTTCCAGACATTTGTTATTTTATGGCCAAGCTCCTCAATAGCTATTTTTATTTCTTCTTTATCTGTCGATGCGTGTAAATTTTTGAGCACTACTCTAAAGCTGCGATCTTGTTTAGGCTGGTAACTGAAGAATTCTGTGTCTTTAGCTTTCAGTTCTTTGTAAATAGTGGAGTATGATTCTGCTGTTTTCGATTGTATTTTAACTCTGTCGCTTCTTAGTACTTTAATTTCATACTCTCCTTTTGCAACTTTTTCTAATAAATTTTGTAAAGGTTGGATATTTTTGACGCCGTCAATAAACAGTGGTGGGGGTCTTATAGATTTTGGTGCTTGTATTTCAGGTTTATCTGCTTGCTCTATATCGTCGAGCCCTGTGAAACTGTTGGTTGTTGGTACTGCTGGTGCTGCTAGGCAGTAACTCAATTTTGTTTGTTTTTGGCTGCGCATTATTGCGTCTGGACTGGATCTTTGCCTTTTGCCATAGTGCACTTCTGTGAACTGTTGTTCTTCGGGTTCTCTATCTGTTTCATCTGATAGATCAATGGTCACTTTGTCTTGATTAGTTGTTCCGCTAAAGGAACTTGATCTTGGCCGATTGTGTGTGTAAAAATAACAAAAATAATATTGATTTTCATGAGCAAATAAATAGTTATTTATTGTACCTTTGTTTTATAAGGTCTCTCTCAGCTCTTGAACTAGGAAATTTAATAATTTGCTGACACTACTTTGCCCTAAGTGCTTACTCATACCAACTAAACGTTGATAGGATCCTGTGGCAGAAAAAGACAGCACAAAGGACCTGCAATATAAAAAAGTTTTAATATTATTTAAGTGAACGAATATATCTTAGGCGCGCTAAACCACATTTGTTACCTTATGTTCCAAACTAATTCTTTTACTCGCTCTTATGGTCGTTTTAGAGCAAAGTTCTTGACACAGGAATTCAAAAGATTTTTTACTTAATCTATATCTTCTTTTAAATTCGGACTCCGAAACATCCATAGGATCTTCGATTTTCCGAAGGGAAGAACGTTGTGTAATACATAATATATAAAAATTATAATTTCTATTTATTAAAATGCAAGTTTCAAGCAAAGTAGTTTGTAAAGAAATTTTACTAACCTTAATTCCCGCCTTTTTCTTTTCTCTTCAACCAAGCGCCATGCAAAATAATAAAATGACACAGGACCTCTATACGATGTTAATAAAAACATATTTACCTAAATTTTTATAATTAATTACCCAACAACCACCTCTCGCTAGGACTGTCACTCTAAAAATGTCGGTGACAACAATTACGTGTTTCTCGATAGGCAACTATCGTAAATTGACGTTAGCATCTGTCAAAAAAGGTTCGTGATGTTTCATACATTTGGTTCTTTTACTATACGTAAGTTACTTGCTTACTATAGAAACTTCACGCCACATGTTCGTGATTCTAAATTTTAGTTCATAATACCACTGAGCGCTGTACAAATTCCTATACAAAATTTTACTATTACTATTCTATTACGGCAACTAGTCAATGACGCAAAATGTTCGTGATAGAGGCACTGTTATATGTGATAAAAATCATACCTGAAATCTTGCAGTAAAAGAAAATTGTTATCTTATGTCCCTTACTGATCAGCCACAACCAAGGCACACCATAGTGTGGTCCAGAGTTCTATGATTGGCACTTTCTGAAGTTAGCAGCAAGAAGCATGGGTGACAAATATGCCCATCTTCTAGAAGCTGAAAGGCAAAGTAGATAATGAGAGTAGTTGCGCGCGAGACGCAGTGACGAGCGCACAGATACTTACTGCGAATCGGGCTTGGTTATATATTTTTTTCAAATACCCTTTAAATTGTTAATAATGGACGAAACTAGTTTCGGTGAAGATAATGGAGAGAAAAGTGATACTGATATCATTAATGAGTGTGAAAGTGAACTACAAAATATGGCAAATCGGGATACATCCGGGCATTATGGTCAAAGTAGCTCAAAAAGCGTAGAAAATTCATTCCCGTTTAGACATTTGTTCAAGCTACACGTATTAATAGCAATTAGTTGAAAGTTCATATATAGTCAACCTTCGTTCAACTGTCAATCTAAGTAAAAATATAATTATTTTTGATAATTATGAAGTGCGTAATATGTAATAGTACTTTAGCTGACGGCGCGGGGTTCAGTGTTCCTCCTGTGGTAAGCACCTTGATTTCAGTTGTGCCAATATTACCGAAGCAGGATGGAAAAAATTGAGTGCTGACCGCAGGTCTGCCTGGAAATGTGCATCGTGTAAATCAGCATCTCCAGCACCCACCCCTATTAAAGAACATGTTACGCTCGAAGCAGTTATGAAGGAAATACGAGAGATGAAGCTCCATCTAACAGGATTATCATCAGTAATAGATGAAGTCAAAAGCATGCGGGGTGAACTTGCTGAATTAAAGTCATCATGTCAATTCGCCAGTGACAAACTCGATGAATTTTCTACCAGATTATCTAGCACTGAGAAGAGAGTGGATGAACTGGAACACAGTTATACTACATTGGAGTCGAGCATAAGAGATATTAAGTTGCAAATGTCTAATAACGAGTTTAGGTCACGACTCAATAATGTGGAAATCAAAGGTATACATACCCCTTAAAAAGGACGAAAATCTTTTCAAGTTAATGGAGAAAATTGGTGTTATAGTCGGATGTGAGGTACCAAAACAGCAAATTAATTATATATCAAGGATCCCGTCGTATAATTCTAAGGAGAAATCCATTTTAGTCAGCTTTATAAACTGCTACGCAAAAGAAGACTTTATAGCAGCAGCGCGAGCCTTAAAATCATTAAAAGCTGGAGATTTAGGGTTTCAAGATTCACCTCAACGAATTTACGTAAACGACCATTTAAGTGCTGAATGTAAATTATTACTAAATAAAACTAAAACAAATGCTAAAACAAATAATTACAAATATGTTTGGGTTAAATTTGGTAAAATACATGTTCGTAAAAATGACACATCTCGCACATTCATTGTTAATAAGTTTGAAGATTTAAACAAGATTGTCTAGTAATTTGCTATAATGTTTTAACTCACAATAATATTTATGTATTCTCTGAATTGTTTAAATTTACTTATAGTTCATACTTAATACAAACTAGATTGAATAAAAGGTCGAGTACCCCTTTCGTACGGTTGTCCATACTGCCCCACTCAAACGCTCATTGCCGGCGATCTGTTCAATCCATAATAAACCAAAACCGCGCGAGGGAGCGGACGTGTTATCGGTTGTCTGTGTCACTAATCGTTATACTTACACATTTAAAGTTATAAATCTAAATGAGTGCGAAATTTTTCCAAGTTACGTTAATATGGAACGCGGCAGTCGTCGCAATACGAAAGAAGCAGCTATGAATGACAGTGAGAACCAACTGATGGAAGAACTGCGAGAATTTCGCCTAGAAATGAACTCAAGGATGGAAGAACAAACGAAAGAGTATGCAATAATAAAAAACAAGTTTATAAATACGGAAAAAGAGTTACGAGAATTGAAAACAATAATGGAGGTAGTCCTACAAAAAGCAAGTAAAGTGGATTTATTAGAAAGTAAAATTAAAGTTTTAACAGAGAGAAACGAATATTTGGAAGCTAGTCTAAGTATCAGCAGTACAAAAAAGAATATTAACCAGAAAGAAGAAGGAATTAAAGAGCCGTTGTTGTCATTTGCAACAGTAATTAAACAAAATCAAAAACAGGTAAACCATACAAATGTATCACGGAAGGAAAGTGGAGCCACGAAAGCGACGGGCGCACTTATTAACAAAGAGAGTAAAGTACAGAAAGGAAATATTGAAAATAGTTCAGAACAGTCAACTATAATTATTGAAAAAGAAAATCAAGAAGCGGAAAGTGAAAATAAATGGACAGTGGTTAGAAAAAAGACTCGGTACCCGAACAGAGAAGTGAAAAAAGGTGGTAGCACGAGTACAATTCATATTCAGGGTACGGAAAAAAAGAAATATTTGCATGTATGGCGTCTTGAGAAGGAAACAACGGAGGAAAATCTAGAAAAGTACGTTAGGAATGTAATATACAAAGAAGAAAATATATCAGTCAAAGTAGAAAAAGTAAACCACAAGACTGAAAGGGATTATGCATCCTTCATCATAGGCGTTCCTGAGAGCAAATACAATCAGTTATGCCAAACAGAAAACTGGGGAGTGAACATTGAATTCGCAGAATGGGTGTGGTTTCGTACAAAAGTATCATTTTATCGTGATCGTGAAAGAGAACATCTTCCATTCTTTAGCTCAGAAAATGATATTGTTTTTTGTAATGATATTGGTGGACTTTTAACAAAAATGGGTCTTCCGAAATACAAAGCCGGCGAATGGAGATTGTTTATTGACAGCTCAAAGAGAAGTTTAAAATGTGTCTTGTTAGATATTGGCAATAAATATGCAGCTGTCCCCATCGCTCACTCTACGAAGTTGAAGGAGGAATATAAAACTGTACGACTTGTTCTAGAAAAACTTAAGTATCAGGATCACCAATGGGTAATATGTGTAGATTTAAAAATGGTGAACTTTTTACTAGGACAGCAGGGCGGGTATACTAAATTTCCTTGCTTTATTTGTCTATGGGACAGCAGAGACAAACAGAACCATTGGATCAAGAAAGAGTGGCCCTTAAGGGAAAACATGGTAGTTGGAAAGCAAAACGTTATTAACCCTCCATTGGTTTCCAGGGATAAGATCATTTTACCTCCACTGCACATCAAACTTGGTCTGATGAAACAGTTTGTCAAGGCATTAGATAAAAGTGGTGCGTGTTTTACATACATTACGAGAAAGTTTCCAGGTTTAAGTGCAGAGAAATTAAAAGCTGGTATCTTTGATGGTCCTCAAATCAGGATATTAATCAAAGATAACAATTTTATAGACTGCATGAGTAGTTTGGAATCAGTGGCTTGGAAATCGTTCGTACAAGTTGTCACACAATTTTTAGGAAATGAAAAGTCAGAAAACTATGTGGAATTAGTTCATGATCTTCTTGAAAGCTTTAAAAACCTTGGCTGTAATATGAGCATAAAAGTACACTACCTACACAGTCATTTGGACAAGTTTCCTGAAAATCTTGGTTCCTATAGCGAGGAACAAGGAGAACGTTTCCACCAAGATCTAAAAGTAATGGAAGACAGGTACCAAGGTCGCTGGGATGAGCATATGATGGCGGATTACTGCTGGAGCATTACTAGGGAGTGTCATGTCAATTTATATAATAAGAAAAGTAGAAAAAGAAGCTTCATACCTGTAAATATACGCAAATAAATATTTAAATAGTGCTTATTTTGTTTAATTTACACATTTTTTATATCTCCAAAACTACACGTAGCATTAAAAAAAATTGTATGTCATTTTAATCTACGTATACAATATACTCAAAATCAGTTATTGTTTTGGCGGCACCAAATTGACTGTAGGCTTGTGAATTGGTTAGGAAATAAGATTTTTAGGTCTGCTTTCCTAACTAGTTAAGGAATAAGAATATATTATCCATTTTCCTAACTGCTTTTCTTAACCAGTTAGGAAAATGGATAAAATATTCTTATTCCTTAAACAGTTAAGAAAAAGCGAATAAAAATTCTTGTTTCATAGATAGTTAAGAAACATAGTTAAGAATATGGACTAGGGGGATATAACATGGAGTATGTCATTTTATCCTCTCCCAGAGCTGTATCTTTTCTTTTTAAGCAACTGTTCAATTCTACCATATTAAATTCTTTTTCCAAATTATTGTTATCAGAGTCAAAATTAGGAGATAATTGTTCTACAAAGTCAGGTGTTAGTGAATGTAATAATTCTATTGTACTCTCTTTGGAAGGTTGTGCACCACTGCTGCGAATACCTTTAGCCCAACGCATTTTGCGCCACATATCTGAAGCATAGCGACTCGGCAAACGTAGTCTAGGACGCCCTCCGACCAGGTGGGATGACGATCTGCGAAAAGACTGCAGGCAGATGCTGGATGCGGCAAGCTGAAGACAGGGCGCTATGGCGCTCTTTGGGGGAGGGCTATGTCCAGCAGTGGACTATTATAGCCTGATGATGATGATGATGATCCGAAGCATTAGTAGTTTCATCAACTTCACTACAAAAGGCTGACCAACTAGAAAATTTTGCTCTACGTATAAGTCGGCGTGATTCGGTAATTTGTTCTTTCAGTTTATCATAGTTATTAGGAGTTGGATAACGGCGAAAATTTTTTAACGCCAAACGACGTTTAGCAACAGCATGGGATAACAAAGGATTCCAATACGGCTTTGGCGTAAAAGATGGCCTGGCGTTCAATGGTACCTTAGTCATTGGAATGCTTTTATCTGCAGCCTGGTTAATTGTATTTATGAATAGATCATAACAATTTTGTATGCTAGTTCTGTCATCATTATCTATAAAGCTGTAAGAATTAATGCTTGCGGATACTATGCCCTGATACTTTTGCCAGTCTGCTAACTTAAAATTACGACGACTAATAAAAGTCAGATAGTCATGAAATTTAAAAGAAAATTTGATAAATAGATGGTCAGTTCCGAGGTTTTCTTTAGTTACATTCCATTCAAAATTAATAACAATATCAGAACTTACAAACGTTACATCTAGAGAAGAACTCTGCATTTGTCAATTTACCAACTTAATTCTGGTCGGTTTTCCATTATTAATAGAGATTAAACTGTTTTCTAACGAGGCATCTAATAGTTGTGTTCCACGGGTGTCATTCTTGTTTGACCAGTTCATGTTATGGCTATTAAAATCGCCAGCAATTATAGATTTACTATTGAAATTACTGAATAAGCTTTCCCAGTCATATTGTGTTGTGTGGACAGAGGAGGGACAATATACAGATACAACATAATCTACATATTTACAATTTAACAGATTAACACAAATAGTTTTGATACCTGTATTGTTCAAATGAATAGGATGAATATGTGTTCTAATAGATTTGTGTACCATTACCGCAACACCGCCAAAACCATCTATCCTATCATTTCTATATATATTATAGTTATTCATTCTCAGCAAAATATCAGGATCCATCCAAGTTTCACTAACCAAGCAAACAAATATTTTTTCCTGGTTCATTAATAATTCAAATAACTGTTTTTTAGGTAACAAACTTTGTGAGTTCCACTGTCCAAAATTTACAACAAATGTAGTTAAGCTATTATTATCCATTGAACATGTTATTGATTATCTTAGATACAAATTCTTCATCACTTACTGTCTTGACGATAAAGCTCGTAATCTCATCAAATAATAATTTCCATACTGCAACGATTTTCTCATCTAGCTTTTTATCTGAATAAAATATCTCCTTCAATTTACGAAATAAGTTCCTGAATATATTTTTGACACGCCTACTTTTACTAGGCTGAACTTCCTCTTCTGATAGTTCTTCCTCCTGTGAATCACTCTCAACCATAGTCATCAGCTCACATTCGTTATTCTTTTCATTGGTATTCTTTTTTCTATTTTGTTTATTTTTCATCTTTTTAATCTTCTTTCCGACCGTTTGTTCACGAAATTCGTCATTGGTTGACTCGATTTCCTTCTGGATAGGATTCTGCTCCATATGTGTTATGTTTGATAATAGAATATCACGATAACTTGTTGATTGGGGCGTTAGAATTGGCTGCGCTTTTTCTGGTTCAGCTACATCAAAGGTTTCCTTATTAATTTGAAAAATCATAAAAGCTTTTCGATACGAGCAACTTTCTTTGCTCATAATATCCCGAATAGTTTTTTCTTTTTTAAATATTGTACAACTTTTATCTAAGGCCATATGAGCCCCTCCGCACTTTATGCATTTAACCACCTTAGTCTCACAATTCGCATGATTTTGACCACATTTTGGACAGGAAATATTTTTAACGGGGCAATATTTTCTTGAGTGGCCGTATCTCCAACACCCTGAGCATTGTAGCACTGGAAAGGTATAAGGTTCAACTCTGAATCTGCAGTTAAATCCGTAAACATACATAGGTAGAATGGTACTTCTAAAGCCTATACGAATCGTTTCACTTTCCACCCATTAGCAAGGATATCATGTCACACTCACAATTCAGCGTATCTTCTAGCTCCTTAATATCAATTTCCAAATCAATTTGCTTAACTACTCCATAAGAAATATTCAACTCAGACGCGATTTGGCAACGTAAACCCAGCTCCTTTATTTCCTTACAATTAATTAAAACGTCAGCCTTTTCTTGAGATTCGAACAAAATCAGAGCTTTGTAGCGGTTTTTATATTTAATTCTCTGAATATCTCTAATATTGTATTGCTTAAACATCTTCGCTAAGGCAATCTGCTTTGGTAGGGGATCATTACGATTGATACAAACTTCATATTTATTGTCAGTCTTTCTCAATTTTATTTTGAAAATGTGCATCTTTAGACAAACTACGCAGCAACCTCTTAGGTCTTCTATTTATTGTTATAAAACCTTCATCTTCTTCATAACCTTCACATCTGTCACTTTCGTTTCTCATTCTCTTACTTCGCTGTATCACATTTTTCTCAGTATTTATCATATCTTTATCTTGTTGTATGTTCTCAGATTCATCTTCACTGCAGACACTTTTAGGTAAACTTGACGTGAAACTTCTATCACTTTTGTCACTCATTATAAACAAATGTAGGTACTTGTAAAAAATAAATGATCATTGCGATAAGCGGACCGGTTAGACTAACGCGTGCGCTTGACTCAACGACCCGCGCGCAACTGAACCACGGCCTTTGTGGATATCAGGAAACACCTGCAATCACTTATATATTATTATCTGTAGTAACATATCGCGTAAAAACCTTATTTATGAAATGATTACCCAATAACCAAACATGTTCATTGTTTCGATGTAACTCTTGCATGTATTGATTAAACTAACAATTTTTTGTTTTTTTTTTGTTTTTATGTACTACAATCTGTCTCCTTCGTGGGACATTCAGAAGTATGTGGGTTGGTGCTATCGCTGGCTCGCTCAGCATGTGACCTGTGTCAAATCCTCATTGTTTAAACAGTAGTTATATTTACTGTGATTGGATTAGGTCTTTAAGTATTTTGCGCTTTAATCGACGCGCTTTGTTGTGATTCTCCATTAGTGACCGAGCCGGAGTATTTGGGTGTTGTTGGATTCGTTCTTTATAGGACTTGGTATGGCGTACGATTTCCTGCTTCACAGCGGGCGTTCGTAGGTCACGGTGTAGTAGTTCGTTGGGTACAAACCAGGGCGCGTTGGTTATCACACGCAGAGCTTTATTTTGAAACCTCTGTATGATTTCTATGTTTGAGTGAGATGCGGTGCCCCATAATTGGATCCCGTACGTCCAGATGGGCTTCAGTATTGCCTTGTACAAGAGTATTTTGTTTTCGAGAGATAGCTGAGACTTTCGCCCTATGAGCCAGTAAAGTTTTCGTGTTTGGATACCAAGTTGCTTCCTCTTAGTGAAAATATGTTTTTGCCAGGTAAGTCTTTTGTCTAAATGCAATCCAAGATATCTCACATGATCTGCTTGTGGCTTCAATGTTGTTTAGTGTGACTGGAGGACAGGATCCTCTTCTTAAAGTAAACGTAACATTGACTGATTTGGTTTCGTTGGCTTTTATCCGCCACTTTTTAAGCCAGTCTAATATGTCATTAAGTCCTTCTTGGAGTATTTGTGAGGCAATTTTTGGGTCACTATGTGCAGCTAGTATGGCGGTATCGTCAGCAAAGGTCCCAGTAGTTAGTGATTCGGATGTCGGCAAATCTGCAGTAAACAGTAAGTAGAGTATGGGACCCAGTACGCTACCCTGTGGCACTCCTGCCTGTATGGGACATACATTAGACAATGCTTCCCCCTCTTTGTACTATGAAGTGGTGCTGTTGTAGAAATGATTTTAGTATTCCGTACAGGTAATCAGGTAGAGCATTTTTTAATTTAAAAAGCAGACTTGCATGCCAAACGCGGTCAAACGCTTGAGATACGTCCAAAAATGCACTGGTACAGTAAGACTTTGCCTCCAGTGATTCCATGATCTTATTTGCTAATCTGTGCACTTGGTCGACAGTGGCATGTTTATTGCGGAACCCAAACTGATGGTCAGGAATTAGTCCTTTTTCTTTGAGTATAGGTAGAATTCGTTGCAGCAGAAGAGATTCAAATATTTTGGATGGGATGGGTAGCAGGCTTATGGGTCTATATGATTTAGCTTCTTCTGGTTGTTTCTCTGGTTTCAGTAACATTATAATTTGCGCAACCTTCCACTCCAGGGGAAAGAACTGCAGTCTTGTCATGGCGTTAAATAATGACGTCAGAAAAGTTATACCAGATTCTGGTAGTTCTTGTAATATGCGGTTTGTAATAAGGTCGTATCCTGGTGACTTTTTTGGGTCCGATTTTTTTATGATTCGGGCAACTTCTGTCTTTATAAATTTTAAGAGCATTTCCTCCGTATTTTTAGGAGTATTGAAATAGTAAGTAATTTCTGCGGCATCTACTGGAGAGCCTTCATATGAATGAGGAATAAAGACTTTTGAGAGATGTTCTGAGAAGATTTCGGCTTTCTCTTGGTCCGTCCGTGCCCAGGAACCATCAGATTTTCTTATAGGGGGAGAAACACTAACAGGTCGTTGCAGTCTTCTGGTGGCTTTCCATAATGAATAATCTGAGGAAGCAGTAGCATCCAGGCCAGTGAGATAATTATGAAATCCGTCATTACGATCCTTGTCTAAGATGTGTTTCAGCTGTCCGTTTATGTGATTGAGTTGTTTTTTCACACCAGGGTCTCTGCTTTGCTGCCAATGCTTCCTCATTCTTCTTTTTTGGATTATTTTATCTAATATATGTTTCGCTACATAGTTGTCCGTGCTTCTATGTGATAGTGGTGGGGTCGAAGACCAGGCTGCATCCTGCACACTGTTGTTGAAGTACAGAACAGCTTCTGTTATTTCGTCTTCAGTTTTTAGACTAAGTGGTTCCTGGAATGCTTTGTCGATGAGCTCTCGAAATAGGGGCCAGTTAGTTGTTTTGTTATGCAGAACGCATTTTTTGGCGCATTCTTGGGCGGTAGTGTGTAGTTCTACTATGAGTGGAGAGTGGTCTGAGGACAGATCCCAACAACTCCGACACGATATATTGTTATTTACGATTCCTTTGCTGACACAAAAATCGATAACATCCGGGATTTTTCTTTTGTCTGTTGGCCAGTAAGTGGGTTGACCAGACGATATCACGTTCATATTTCTTGTTTGGATGCATTTAAAGAATTCTCGCCCTCTGGGTAGAACAAGCCTAGAGCCCCAAAACGTATGTTTGGCATTATAGTCACCTCCCGCAATAAATCTGTCTCCAAGGGATTGAAAAAAGTCATTAAACTCCGTTTCCTTGATAGTAAATCTCGGCGGACAGTAGAGGGCCGATACTGTAATGTCACTGATCCAGTCAGTTATTACGACGTTTGTTGCTTGGATGTAGTTTTTACAGTAGTCTTGTAGTACATGATGCTTGATGTTAGACCTGGTGAGTATAGCAGATCCTCCATGTGCTTTGTTGTCAGGGTGGTTAGTGTGGTACATATTGTATCCAGGTATCCTGAAGTAGGTTTTGGGTGTGAAGTGAGTTTCTGAGATTAGTAAAACATCTATGTGGTGAATTTTAAGGAATATTTTTAACTCTTCAGAGTGATTTGACAAGCCATTAGCATTCCATACACCTAATTTTAGTGCTGTGAATGTAATGACATTTTTGAGATTAGATCGGTTAACGTTTGGGTTATAATTAGCATTTGGTTCATCAGGGCAACAAGTGTCTCTGTAATGGCTTTGAATTCGTTGGTTTTTTGATTGTCATCTTCGACATTAACGGTTTGCGTCGTATGTTGTTTGGGGAGTTCTTTTGTGGCTGGTGCATACGATTTACCGTTATTCGTTGTTTTATTTGTAGGTGCTTGTTCAACACTCGTAAGTCTTTTTTTATGTTGGGTGATTGGGGGAGGATATCGGACTTTCAACAGCTCCTTGTAGACTGTACAGCCTTTGTAGTTAGCTGGGTGGTTTCCCTCGCAGAGGACGCATTTAACCTGGTTTGATCTTTCTTTCCGTGGGCAATGTGAAGTGTGATGCGAACCTGCACATTTGACACATCTGGGCTTTCTATTGCAGAACTTTTGTGTGTGATTATAATCTTGGCAATTAGTGCATTGAGCGATTACTCGCTTAGGTCTGGGTGCTTCAAACAATATGCGACAGTGTAATAGAGATTTTACGCTATAAATATCTTTATTATTTTCACGGGATTCTAGTTCGATGTTCCACATTGGTAACGCCTGTTTTGTTCTTGAGTTTTGGATGTTCCAGACATTTGTTATTTTATGGCCAAGCTCCTCAATAGCTATTTTTATTTCTTCTTTATCTGTCGATGCGTGTAAATTTTTGAGCACTACTCTAAAGCTGCGATCTTGTTTAGGCTGGTAACTGAAGAATTCTGTGTCTTTAGCTTTCAGTTCTTTGTAAATAGTGGAGTATGATTCTGCTGTTTTCGATTGTATTTTAACTCTGTCGCTTCTTAGTACTTTAATTTCATACTCTCCTTTTGCAACTTTTTCTAATAAATTTTGTAAAGGTTGGATATTTTTGACGCCGTCAATAAACAGTGGTGGGGGTCTTATAGATTTTGGTGCTTGTATTTCAGGTTTATCTGCTTGCTCTATATCGTCGAGCCCTGTGAAACTGTTGGTTGTTGGTACTGCTGGTGCTGCTAGGCAGTAACTCAATTTTGTTTGTTTTTGGCTGCGCATTATTGCGTCTGGACTGGATCTTTGCCTTTTGCCATAGTGCACTTCTGTGAACTGTTGTTCTTCGGGTTCTCTATCTGTTTCATCTGATAGATCAATGGTCACTTTGTCTTGATTAGTTGTTCCGCTAAAGGAACTTGATCTTGGCCGATTGTGTGTGTAAAAATAACAAAAATAATATTGATTTTCATGAGCAAATAAATAGTTATTTATTGTACCTTTGTTTTATAAGGTCTCTCTCAGCTCTTGAACTAGGAAATTTAATAATTTGCTGACACTACTTTGCCCTAAGTGCTTACTCATACCAACTAAACGTTGATAGGATCCTGTGGCAGAAAAAGACAGCACAAAGGACCTGCAATATAAAAAAGTTTTAATATTATTTAAGTGAACGAATATATCTTAGGCGCGCTAAACCACATTTGTTACCTTATGTTCCAAACTAATTCTTTTACTCGCTCTTATGGTCGTTTTAGAGCAAAGTTCTTGACACAGGAATTCAAAAGATTTTTTACTTAATCTATATCTTCTTTTAAATTCGGACTCCGAAACATCCATAGGATCTTCGATTTTCCGAAGGGAAGAACGTTGTGTAATACATAATATATAAAAATTATAATTTCTATTTATTAAAATGCAAGTTTCAAGCAAAGTAGTTTGTAAAGAAATTTTACTAACCTTAATTCCCGCCTTTTTCTTTTCTCTTCAACCAAGCGCCATGCAAAATAATAAAATGACACAGGACCTCTATACGATGTTAATAAAAACATATTTACCTAAATTTTTATAATTAATTACCCAACAACCACCTCTCGCTAGGACTGTCACTCTAAAAATGTCGGTGACAACAATTACGTGTTTCTCGATAGGCAACTATCGTAAATTGACGTTAGCATCTGTCAAAAAAGGTTCGTGATGTTTCATACATTTGGTTCTTTTACTATACGTAAGTTACTTGCTTACTATAGAAACTTCACGCCACATGTTCGTGATTCTAAATTTTAGTTCATAATACCACTGAGCGCTGTACAAATTCCTATACAAAATTTTACTATTACTATTCTATTACGGCAACTAGTCAATGACGCAAAATGTTCGTGATAGAGGCACTGTTATATGTGATAAAAATCATACCTGAAATCTTGCAGTAAAAGAAAATTGTTATCTTATGTCCCTTACTGATCAGCCACAACCAAGGCACACCATAGTGTGGTCCAGAGTTCTATGATTGGCACTTTCTGAAGTTAGCAGCAAGAAGCATGGGTGACAAATATGCCCATCTTCTAGAAGCTGAAAGGCAAAGTAGATAATGAGAGTAGTTGCGCGCGAGACGCAGTGACGAGCGCACAGATACTTACTGCGAATCGGGCTTGGTTATATATTTTTTTCAAATACCCTTTAAATTGTTAATAATGGACGAAACTAGTTTCGGTGAAGATAATGGAGAGAAAAGTGATACTGATATCATTAATGAGTGTGAAAGTGAACTACAAAATATGGCAAATCGGGATACATCCGGGCATTATGGTCAAAGTAGCTCAAAAAGCGTAGAAAATTCATTCCCGTTTAGACATTTGTTCAAGCTACACGTATTAATAGCAATTAGTTGAAAGTTCATATATAGTCAACCTTCGTTCAACTGTCAATCTAAGTAAAAATATAATTATTTTTGATAATTATGAAGTGCGTAATATGTAATAGTACTTTAGCTGACGGCGCGGGGTTCAGTGTTCCTCCTGTGGTAAGCACCTTGATTTCAGTTGTGCCAATATTACCGAAGCAGGATGGAAAAAATTGAGTGCTGACCGCAGGTCTGCCTGGAAATGTGCATCGTGTAAATCAGCATCTCCAGCACCCACCCCTATTAAAGAACATGTTACGCTCGAAGCAGTTATGAAGGAAATACGAGAGATGAAGCTCCATCTAACAGGATTATCATCAGTAATAGATGAAGTCAAAAGCATGCGGGGTGAACTTGCTGAATTAAAGTCATCATGTCAATTCGCCAGTGACAAACTCGATGAATTTTCTACCAGATTATCTAGCACTGAGAAGAGAGTGGATGAACTGGAACACAGTTATACTACATTGGAGTCGAGCATAAGAGATATTAAGTTGCAAATGTCTAATAACGAGTTTAGGTCACGACTCAATAATGTGGAAATCAAAGGTATACCCCTTAAAAAGGACGAAAATCTTTTCAAGTTAATGGAGAAAATTGGTGTTATAGTCGGATGTGAGGTACCAAAACAGCAAATTAATTATATATCAAGGATCCCGTCGTATAATTCTAAGGAGAAATCCATTTTAGTCAGCTTTATAAACTGCTACGCAAAAGAAGACTTTATAGCAGCAGCGCGAGCCTTAAAATCATTAAAAGCTGGAGATTTAGGGTTTCAAGATTCACCTCAACGAATTTACGTAAACGACCATTTAAGTGCTGAATGTAAATTATTACTAAATAAAACTAAAACAAATGCTAAAACAAATAATTACAAATATGTTTGGGTTAAATTTGGTAAAATACATGTTCGTAAAAATGACACATCTCGCACATTCATTGTTAATAAGTTTGAAGATTTAAACAAGATTGTCTAGTAATTTGCTATAATGTTTTAACTCACAATAATATTTATGTATTCTCTGAATTGTTTAAATTTACTTATAGTTCATACTTAATACAAACTAGATTGAATAAAAGGTCGAGTACCCCTTTCGTACGGTTGTCCATACTGCCCCACTCAAACGCTCATTGCCGGCGATCTGTTCAATCCATAATAAACCAAAACCGCGCGAGGGAGCGGACGTGTTATCGGTTGTCTGTGTCACTAATCGTTATACTTACACATTTAAAGTTATAAATCTAAATGAGTGCGAAATTTTTCCAAGTTACGTTAATATGGAACGCGGCAGTCGTCGCAATACGAAAGAAGCAGCTATGAATCACAGTGAGAACCAACTGATGGAAGAACTGCGAGAATTTCGCCTAGAAATGAACTCAAGGATGGAAGAACAAACGAAAGAGTATGCAATAATAAAAAACAAGTTTATAAATACGGAAAAAGAGTTACGAGAATTGAAAACAATAATGGAGGTAGTCCTACAAAAAGCAAGTAAAGTGGATTTATTAGAAAGTAAAATTAAAGTTTTAACAGAGAGAAACGAATATTTGGAAGCTAGTCTAAGTATCAGCAGTACAAAAAAGAATATTAACCAGAAAGAAGAAGGAATTAAAGAGCCGTTGTTGTCATTTGCAACAGTAATTAAACAAAATCAAAAACAGGTAAACCATACAAATGTATCACGGAAGGAAAGTGGAGCCACGAAAGCGACGGGCGCACTTATTAACAAAGAGAGTAAAGTACAGAAAGGAAATATTGAAAATAGTTCAGAACAGTCAACTATAATTATTGAAAAAGAAAATCAAGAAGCGGAAAGTGAAAATAAATGGACAGTGGTTAGAAAAAAGACTCGGTACCCGAACAGAGAAGTGAAAATAGGTGGTAGCACGAGTACAATTCATATTCAGGGTACGGAAAAAAAGAAATATTTGCATGTATGGCGTCTTGAGAAGGAAACAACGGAGGAAAATCTAGAAAAGTACGTTAGGAATGTAATATACAAAGAAGAAAATATATCAGTCAAAGTAGAAAAAGTAAACCACAAGACTGAAAGGGATTATGCATCCTTCATCATAGGCGTTCCTGAGAGCAAATACAATCAGTTATGCCAAACAGAAAACTGGGGAGTGAACATTGAATTCGCAGAATGGGTGTGGTTTCGTAGATATAGAAAACAATCAAAGCACCTTGAATAAATCAATTAATATACTTACAAAATGTTAGAGGACTCAGAACAAAATTAGAGGAGATTTGTAACGGTATTTCAGTTTCAAATGCAGACCTATTCGCTATTACAGAAACTGGTTGCAATGCATCTATTCACGATGCTGAGATTATTCCACCAGGATATACTATTATTAGATGTGATCGAGCGGACGGGCGAAAGCAAGGCGGCGCGTGTTTAGTGGCCACACCGGGTTACGAGCTGCGGCAGGTAGCGGTGCCGAGCGACGTAAACATTAATAAGCATACATTTGAACTGGTTTGTGCTAGTGTTTACAAACGAAATAAGTTACAGTTTTTATTGTGCGTAGTTTATATACCGCCAAGCAGTGATGAGAGTGAATACATGTTACTATTTAAAATCATTGAACAATATTGTGACAAATATAATGATCTAGTCGTAGTAGGTGATTTTAACTTGTATTCCAGTTCAGTGTATATAAATAATTATTTTGAATATTTTAAAACATATTGTGGATTCACTCAGAGCAACAATGTGAATAATTGTAATAACCGGCAGTTAGACTTGGTACTGCGTACGTTTGAGGAAGGTGTGAGTGTGAATGTGCGCGCGGCGGATGCGCCGCTCGTGTCGGTGGATGCGCATCACCCGCCGCTCGACGTGTCGGTGCGCTGTGTGCGCCGGCGCCGATGCATGGGCTCGGCTACACGTGAGTTATCCAACACTAACACACATACTCCTACAGGGTGGAATTTTAGGAAAGCTGATTTGTCGTCATTATGTTATTTATTAGCAGCTGTAGACTGGTCACCGATGTATGACTTAAATTTGGAAAACAGTTTAACTTTTTTTTATAATACGATTAATTCGAAAATAGATGATTGCGTTCCAAAGAAAAAGTGAAGTCAGGTAAACTCTAGGAACATTTACCCTGAGTGGTACACTGCTGAAATAATTCGCGACATGAGATTGAAAGCCGTTCTTCATAAACGTTTTAAAACGAGTGGCTCGAGAATTAATTATGAAGCGTTTGCTCAGTGTAGGTCGTATGTCAAACGTAGTATCGTACATGCTCATGAACAGTATCAACGCCGGGTTGAGAGTGAATTAAAAAATAACCCTAAGTCCTTTTGGAATTATGCCAAATTCAAAAGGGGTAGTAGAAGTCCAAAAAGGATCTTAAAAAATGGGGAAGCGTTAACCAACGAGCAATGTGCGCGAGAGTTTGCGGAGTATTTTTATTCAGTTTATAGTACAGAGCGAGCTGAATTAAATGTGGACATGGCGATAACAGAAGCGGGCAACGATAACAGCGCAGCGCGAATTAGTGTTGATCAACTAGAGTTGTCCGATGTACGCTACGCTCTTCAGCAATTGAAGCCGAAGACATCGACAGGGCCGGATGGCATTCCGCCGTATATTTTTAAGGACTGTCGATCAGTATTAGCTATGCCGCTTTTAGATTTATATAATAAATGCCTGAAAGTAGGTGTATTTCCAAAGGAATGGAAATTAACCAGGGTTGTGCCAGTACCTAAAGGACGCTCGGGAAAGCAAGTAAATGAGTACAGGCCGGTGGCAGTACTCTCGACTACTGCTAAAGTGTTTGAAGCTGCTATCCATAAGAAAATATATCAGCAGGTAAGCGCACAACTTTCAGACGCCCAGCACGGGTTCCGACCAGCTAGAAGCACCGCGAGTAACAAACAAGTAACCACAGAAATATTATTCGGAGAGCAGCTATTCTGCCACTTCTGCTATCACATTTAATTGCAGAAGGGTGGCAAATTATATCTGAAAAGATAGAAGCTGCTCGTAATATGGTCAATTTCCTTCAGTATTTTGAAAAGCAGTGGATCAGATTGGGCTCAGCACTTCTTAGCTGTGCTGGACAGCGTCATCGTACGACAAACGCACTGGAAGGATGGCATCATCGACTAAATGTTTTGATTCCAAAACGTCCAACATTGTTTAATTTTATCCATAAACTAAAGAAAGAATCCAAACATTTCGACATACTCATGAAAAAGAATCTTTTTACAGTAAGAAGAAAAAATCGTAGAAATAAAGATATACAATTTGACACACAGTATAACAAATTATTAGTAAAACTAAAAGCCAAAAAAATATCTATTGAATATTTTTTTCACAAGATAATTTATTACCAACTATTATTATAATTTGAGCTTCCAGTGTGATTATTTGGTAAAAAATAATGTTTTTTTTTTGTTATATGACACATTGTAAGGTGCTTTGTTGATTTAATACTATTTCGCCATAATAATCATAAGGTTTTTTATGTTGTTGTATGACACAATGTAAGATGCGCTGTTTTTCGCTATAATAATCTATGATTGACTTATTTTAATAATAAATGTTTTTTGCTAAGTTATTGTTTGCATTTCGTATAAAATGTAACATAACCTAGAAAATTAACTTAGATTTTTCATGTCATTTAAGTCCATGGAATGAGTTGGTAAAAGTTGGCCATTTGGAGAATTAGCCTAGTCCTTTTACGATTGAGTCCTTTCAAGAATTAGGCATTTTACTACTTAGTCCTTTAGAGAATTAGCCATTTCGCGAATTAGTCCTTTCGAGAACTAGTCCATTCGCGAATTGGCCTTTTTGCGACGTGTGCCATTTTGCGAATTAGGCATTATACGACTAAACCGCGTCAACGGCGTCTATACCATATGCTGTAATTGGACATTTGATTTCAACAATACCTCCCTTAAACACGCCGTCGGGTGAAGCCCCCAGGAAAACGAAATCTTTGTCAATAAACAAACCGCATTTATTTATTTTAATATTCTCGTGTCTTTCGAGTTGAGAGATTGCAGTAGCCTCATTTGTTTTCCCATGTCTTATACTGCTTACTTGATCAAGACAATATACAAGTGGTTTTTTGCAAGTGGCGCGGAACTTATATTTTTTCTTCGTTTGCAAACTTTGCCAAACAGTGATGCTGTTAAAAGACACCTTCGCAACTCCAGCCAAAGTGAGCTCTCTGCTTGAAGAATTGTATTTCTTTCCACTTATTCTCTGTTGTTGACCTAGAAGCATAATAAAGTAAGGATGATCGTTTCGCACTATAAAACATAACAAAATGTATGCATCTTGGCAGCTTTAACCTGTTCTTGAAGATTTTGTATAAATACATTTTTTGCAGTCTCGTATTCATCTACGGACATGTCTGGTTTTTGACATTTTTCCCCATAATCGCCTCTTTGGTCGATGATTCTTTAACACATTTTCTTTCCTTTTAAGTCGTGCCATTTCTAACCGTTTTAAAGACATACCTAGTTGAAAACAAAAAGGTTTCATCTGTAATTAATTATATCAGGATATTTAACATGTTCGTTTTTATTGAGTTTAGAAAAAAAAGGTTTCATATTATAACGTATTCATTCAATCTCAACTTAAATCATGAATAGAATTAAATAAAAAGTGTACCTGGACTCCTTTGAAAATTTGATTTGTAAATTGCGTACTGAGGCTGCGCAGTATTAAAGGATACTACAGCGGCATGGCATCGGACAGCATATGATGTTTTTAGTGAAAAATTCATATGCTGGCCTCCCACTAACTTAAACGGCCAAATCTAGTGAGACTAGATAGCGGACCCCGGGCTTAGAAACGGCAAGCTGAGGATGTTACTGGGAATAAAGCTAGGATAATGATGAATACTTGCAAATGAATACAAAAAATAAAGGTATTTTCTCGCATATTTTAGTAGCATTTTTAGTATATACAGGGTGCATGGCGAAAGCCCTTGCAAAAAGTATTGTAAATACATTTACTGTACTAACCTTTTAGCTCTAGCTTTAGCTAAAATCTCTTCATTCACCCTTTTTCTAAGTTTTGATGTGGAAAGTTTAACTCTTTTACTTTTATTCCCCATCGCAACAAGAATCTGGAAAAAAAAAATTTATTTATTTTTAATTGGCTTTATATAATTTGGGTGAATGTACTGGACTCTGTCGTTTAATACCAATATACCATTATTTTGTTATCTATAACTCGTTGCGCATTAATGATTTTTGATTTTAATAAAACTTGTAAAACTTCTAACCCATCTGTGTTTATCAAACATTTTAATTTATTTTATTTTATTATTTCAGGTCTGAATCGGAGTATGAAAACTACCAACCGGCTGCGGTCATCGAACGTAAGTCTAAATCCATCCGCAAACCGACTGCAGACAACACTGGGAAACGCAAGTCGCATTCAGCATCAACGAACTTAACTCATACAAGGTAAAAACATCAACTATTTGTTTCCAATGTAAATTCATTTACGATTTCCATCTGTTATAACACTCATAACTATGATCGATACTTATTATTAATGAATGGTATTTATGACTATAAAATGCAATTTTCATATTGCCTACTTTGTTCAGCTGTTGTACCTACTTACCTATATGAAATCACCCGTTTTCCGATATAATAAAACTGACTTTAACTCGCATTTATTCATGTATATGTACTTATTACAAAACTGTTTTTAAAGTAATGTATATCTTAATTTTGTGTGTGCAGTAACCAATTAAAACTAACAGGTTTTGTTATTTGTTCCAGTAAAAAATCAAATACTGGCTTCGACATATTTGACATCAGTGGCAAACACAGCCACGAGACTGTACCAAAATCTATCATCATACTTCGTAAATCGAGTGGCCAACGGCAACGAGCGGCGAGCGACGCGCACTGATGGCGAGTACTACATCAACTGTAAGGTATACAGGTCTGACGACGCACGCCTCACCGACTCCTCGGAGTTGTGGAAGAAGGCGCATGTTCGCATCAAGTTCCAGATTGACACAGATTCAACACAATGACAAAAATTACAAAAATTCACACAATCGGCTGATATGCTGTTCACGGAACAACCAACATATTATGACAAATGAGCTATACCGTTTAACTTGAAATATACTTAATAAATATAAATTAAACTTATTATCGATCGTGTTTTATTAAATTAGTATCCTACCCGTACAGCGAGCATAGTGCAAGTTTACTTTACGCTTACGCGATCGTCGCGTTCATTGCGTTCGGCGCGATGCAATCGGTGGAGAGCTCGGAGCGGGCAATCGCAACGCATAACGCAGTTAACGTGACCGTCGCATTAAAGTAAAAGAAACTTGCACTATGGCCACTGAACGATACCTAGCAATCGTGTTTCGCTGGGTGACTGTTAGTAAAGCGTACTGTTTTAGGTCAATGCTGTTTACTTAATGTAACAAATCGATATCGGTATCACTGTAATTAATTATATGTTGCGATCGCACTTGAAAGAGTCGATTGTATATTATTGGGCGTTCTGTCTCACCGACGAGCGAGGCGAACCGAGTTCGCCGAGTGACAGGTGAGACAGAATGCTCAATAATATACTACTTAGATGATCTACGTATGAAAACTACATTTAGTTAGGTATAAATAAATATTTGTTATAAATATTTTTTGAGCCAAGATGAAAGTTACCTCATTATGTAGGGTATAGTAAATACTTTAAAAAAATGATTTACGCAAAGCTCCAAGATTTTTAGAAAATGATCTTTTAAAAAAAGTTACCCTTATGTACTTTTAAGTTTAGCTAAGATGTTAAAAAACATCAGTTATGAGTAACAAAAGACATATTTTTAATACCACTATACATTTAAGAGCAAGGTATTTCAAAACTGAGTTATAGAATATTTTAAGAATAGTGTCTCCCAAGATACAGGTTTACCTAGTTTGCGAGACAACTGTTATACAACTTACCTGTAATAATATGTACCGAATTTTAGACCTAACATTTTAGATGTAACATGTAAACAGAGTGCGTTTTAAAATATTTCACAACATTATAAGTTAATAAAACTACCAAATCAAGTTTTCAACCGCAGTGTTGCTCATGTGGAAAGTCTTCATTTAGGGATTGACATGGCCTCCATTTTGTATTACTTTTTTAATATTTTCATGTACATTCACTCTAATTGTATCAAACGTCCTCCAGACCGAATTTCGGCCACGGCGGCTAATCTTAACGGAGACTGGCCATCTGCGCAGGAGATATATAGTGCACAAGTATGTGCGCAAACACAAGTGCACTCTAACACAGTTTATTTTATCTTTTTTTTTTGGGAAGGTAGGCAATGCGCCTTATGCATACCGCCCTACTCGGGGAGGTGGGACGGTTATTATGTCGGGCTCACCGGCCTAGAGTGAACGGCCGGCATACCGACTAAAACCCCCCTGTGCACCGTCGCCTCGCCTTGACGGGTGGGCCACCGGAACCTGATACAACATCAGCGACCCACCCAGCGACTGCCCACGACCTGCGGGACCAACACTGGCAGCGGCGTCTGGGTGCACCATAGACTCCGCGCCTACGTGGAAGCGCTTTCCTCCGCCCCGAACAACCCTCGCAGCCTTTCCGCAATTGTGTCCGCCGTCTTTGCGCCCTCCGCACCGGGGAATTCAAGAATACGAGCCCCTGTTTGGGCAAGGCGGGTCTTGATGGCGGTGGAGCCTATGTCCGCCACACCGACGCCCTCCCGCGCCTTCTTAAAGACGGCGGCGTAGGAAAGGCCGCGCTTCGCCGCCTCCGGCGACACCGTTACAACCACGGCGGGCGATCTTGGCGGCCGGAGCTTCCCGGGCCTCTACTTCTTCGCCTTCTTGCTCTCTTCTTTTTTGCGCTCGGCAGCTGCAGCCCTCGCAGCGCTCCTGCGCTCGCGCCTCCTCCGACGCCGAATCTCCTTCTTCTCCCCAGCCATCTGCCAGCCCTCATTAGAAAACGCAGACGGACCAGGACCAGAAACCCGCGGTTGATGCGGGTGCACGTTCCTTCGGCGCCGGGGTGCATGTTGAGCCCGCAGGTATCAACCTCAAGGGCGGAAAGTCCCTCTGGGACTGGGAAGGGGCTTTGGAAATCCCCTTCTTCCCGGCTGCAGTCTTGACCCTGCGGGGACGCTGATCGACGCTGACGCCGCCGTCGCATAGGACCGCTGGCCCGACGTGATCACTGGGTCCCTAGCAGCGGGCGCATGGTTGTCCGCTGCGAGTGGTGGACGGCGACGGGATTCTGAAGGTAGTCTTGCCTCCAGGCTCCCCAGGCGCACATTGATCATTGTCCCAACGGACGACATGACCTGGCGCAGCTGCGCATCGGTCAGCAGGGAGCGCTGCTCCTCTGCTTGCCGAGGTACTGCATTCGGCTGCCGCACAGACTTCTTAAGTTGGCTGAGCTCAACAGGGAGCTCAGCCACCTCCCCTGCCAGGCGGTCGTTTGCCGCCCGCAACCGCCTCGCCTCATCGGAGGTGGTGCGCTCCGCTAGCGTTTGCACCACCTCCTAGAGGTGAGAGGCCGCCTTCTTGAGGGCATTGACGAAGGTGCCCTTCAAATTTTGACTTTTTGTGGCCACCGTGATTATGGCGGCCACAGAGTCTGCGGCGGACTGGACGAGGTTAACGTCTGAGCTCGAGTTCTCGTCCAGGAGCTGGGCACCAAATTGTTCTGCTGCGCGCTCTCCCTCTTGTCGAATGCGGACGACCGATTCCCGCCTATTAAAGGGGTTCGGGGTCACTGATCGTGACCTATGCACCGGCGAACCGGGGGCAGGCACCTTGGTGGCTGGTGCGCTGCGCTCCGCTTCTGGCGACCTGCTCCTGCTGCGCTTCCGGGTCCTAGAGACCCGGCCGCTGAGGTCGCGGGAGTCCAGGTCCTCGGACCTGGACTCGACGCCGAGGCTGACAGAGCTCCGCCGGCTTCCATCCGGCGTCGACACCAACGACGTCCGACTCTCTGAAAGGCACACACTGGTGGGCGGGCATGCCCCTATTCTTCCGCCATCGCTGGCGCGTGGTCACGCAATGGGACTCCGTGCTCCTCCGTCTTCTTCTCCTTCGCATCTTCAGGTTTTTTGGTTTGTGTCAAGTTATCCATTTTATTCAAACGATTAGAGACGATCTAAAGTCGACCCTCAGGTGACGCTTATTCCGGGGGAAGGCCTACATACTGCTGGGGGACGGTACCTGCCGTCTGCCAGAGGTTTTTACAACTTCGCTGTTGGGTGGTCTGAGTTTTCCTTCTCGCGGGCCGGCCAACTAAGGCAAGCCCGTCGGTCCCGTTGAGCCGCTAGACATGATCAACGACACTCAACGGGGTCACGATGTGAAGACGGAGGTAGGGTTAGGTTTCCCCTCCCCTATGTGTCCCCGCCTAATGCCAGGGCTATTGGCAGCCCTCAACCCTACGCGCAATCCATGAACGGATGATCCATGATGTGGTGTCCGCAACAAGCGCTAACTAAATAAAAACTATAACTAGTGCAAATAAATGTTGGTATACAAATAATAAAATAATAATAATATAAAATAAAATAAAATAAGACTAAAATAAATAAAATTAAAATAAAATTAAATTAAAATTAAATCCGCCCGGCCTTACGGCCCCCACGGGTGATTTTTAAAGAGGTTTTCTTACTCTATCCCCCCCATCTCAAATCCACGTGTCCTCTGCTAATCAGAGGAACACGTGAAGAGACCCCTAAACGTGGCCCTCGTGGGCCGATAACCCCGAGACCAAAATGTCTCTGGTTCCCTATGCGCGTGCCAGAGAGTATTAGCCACGAATTATAATGCCCCCGAAAGAACATTATTACCCGAGTTGCCCGGGGTGTACGGGCCCAACGTCTGCCGTTCCCATCCACGAGAAATGTAGAAAGGACTAGCAACCGTCAAGCACAGTATGGGGGTTCTCTCTGGCCACACACCCCCTAACAACCGTACCTAACCTGACCCTCATAATCCGTTGGGACGGATAATCCGACACGATCGGAGAGCACAGTGTGTGATGTTAGCTTAGTTGTGGCGATGTATAGTTTTTGTGTTTATTTGGTAGCTGTTACTATTTTAGAGGTTCGACAAAGACACCGATATTTATTTTTAACTAGTTTCGAAGTTGTGGCGATTATCGAGAAAACCCATAGAAACCATAGAAATGCAATATCTTTTTTGAGGAAAATTATTTACGAATAAGTAAAATATCTTCTCATAATAAAAGTGCTTAGCGTTAGCCTTGCCAAAAACTACATAAAAAACACCGTTAATTAAGACACAATTAACATTTTTACCAAAAACGTAAATAATTTTTTGTGGCACCGTTTTTATATTTGCGCATTTTCTTTTTAATGGAAGTGTTAACATAATAATAACACATTTGAATATAAAATATCAGCTAAAAAAATAAAGGGGTGGCGAGATATGATTTTTCCAATTTTTGTCTAGGGCTGTCACTAACTTTTCTATGACTCTTTAAATATCATGTTAGATTATTCTGCTCCTCAATAACATCGTAAATGATGGTATATTACATAAATTAAATCATTATACTCACATTCACTAAATCACTCACAACATTTTAAAGAAATAGATGATATTTCCGTATAAAATTCACAACATTAAAATAAAATTAAGAAAATTACAGTTAAGATAAATTTTATTTTTTTATTATACACCATCTTTGACTCTGTTGAAATTTGTGATATAACGTTGCGGAACTAAAATTTTATGAACTCGTATTGGGAAACCTGGCATAGTCCATAGGCTACTTTTATCCTGAAAAATGGATTGTTCTCGTGGGTTAGAAGCGTGAAATCGTGGTTCGAAAAACCCATAGATTTAGTCCACTGCACGCCTGGATAAGAATTTTTGAATTTGTATTACATTTAGGCTATAAAAATCACCCTGCCATGCAAAAGTGGAGAACTGGTAATATATGTCGGTGACCATTCATAAAATTTTAATACATGATGCGGCAATCATAGATTCATTTTCTATACCTATTGGGACGCTCTCAGAACAAGCCGGTGAATCACGCAACAAATTTTGGCGTTACGATCGAGAGCATCACACTCGAAAATTCAATCGTCAAACAACTGTCCTTGACTTGTTTCACCGAGCTTTAGAGTCATCTGATCCTCTTTTGTCGACTATGTCAATTAGTAATAGACATAAACAAAGGAATCGTTTTATAATTCCAGCAAAAGTACTGCACCTTTTAAAAGCAACAACGGATAACGTACTCATTCACGATGACCCGTCACTGCAAAAATATTTGGTTGATAGTAGTACTATTAAGGAATTTGAATGTGACATTGACGATAATGACGATATGAACATCGTATTAGCATCAGACGTAATGTTGCGATGATGATGACATCAACAAATTATAATTTTTTTATTGTTGAATTATGACAACCCTATTTCCATAGAAATGCATAAAATATTTAGAAACGCTTTTTCTCCCTACCCCTTTAATTGCTGTGTGTAATTTTTTAGGACATAGTATGTAACAATATTGTACATATTTATTACAAATAATAAAATGCGCAACTAACAGGGGTAAATAAGGAATAAATAAAAAGTGAAAATTTGAAAATCTGTAATATTTGGTAAACTATTAAAGCTACATTTCTTAAATTTATTATATGAATAGATAGTCCAATGTTACGTTATTTAAGATACTAAAAAATACAGAACCAGTTATATTTTAGGAGAAAAAAAAAGATTTCTTAAAGGTCAAAGACCTTTAACAAAAAAAAAATTTCTTTAAAAGGATACATAATTTTATAATATTGTAGGAACTTTTACCAATTGATTACTATTACAAGACGTTTCACACATAAACTATACATGGCCACAAGTAAGCCAAAATTACACACTGTGGAGAGAGATCAGGCGTAGGACCAACGGTTTAACGTGCTTTCCGAGGCACGGGGTGTCTAACACCGCCAACTTCACACAGGGCTCGTATTGAGATTTCATAACAGATAAATCCAATAACTTTTTGTTGACCCGACCCGCGATTCGAACCCGAGACCTCTTGCACAGCAGTCGCATTCACTACCGCTGCGATCACTACAAGTACATTATAACCAGTTCATGTTTTTGCCTGTGATTCTCAAACTACCATACTGAAATAGTGTTGATTAGATGTGATATAGAAAGATATTCATTAGATTCTAACTGCTACACTTAGAAACATTTAATGAATATATTATAATAATTGACCATTTAGTAAACGTTTAGTGTATGTAAATCATTACTAAGGTGTCCCTTAAATGCTTTTTAAATAGCTCTGAATGTGGCAATATGTTATGTTTGTTTTGTGCAGGCCTGTAATTGTTTTTGATAGACTATTAGTGTATAATATTAAAAATAAAACAAGGTACGAGGGGAGGTCCAAAAGATCGCGGAATGGCGGGGTTGGCCAGGGTGAGTTTACTCATCCAAGTAGGCGCTAATTAAGTGACTCATTGTTAGTATATATACCGAGTTTCAACATAATCGGGTCAGTCGCTTTTGAGTTTTCAACGAGTAAACAAGTCAATCGGGAAGAAACTAGCCACTATGGAGAAAAGTGTCCGTGCACACAAGCCATGTTGCGACAGCTGCCATTCACCGGTGCGGTTTTGAAAAACTGCGCCACCCACCCTACAGCCTAGACCTGGCCCCAAGCGAAAATTTTGGAAAAAAAAATGAAGGAAGAACTGCGTGAAAAAAATTTTGCGACGATGATGAAGTGAAATCGGTAATTTCGGCCTATTTAGACGCCCAAGACAAATCTTTTTTTTTCGACGTTATTAATAAGTTATTTGACAGATCTAATAAATGTATTAGGGTTAAGGGAGAATACATTGAAAAGGAAAAATTGTTTGATGTTTCATTTCATTATCCTTCCCTGTCATTCCGCGAACTTTTGGACCTCCCCTCGTACATATATGTAGTTAATACTGTTTATTTTAATATTTATTATTTATTTAAGGAAATTATACCCTAGTTATAAAATATGTAAATTATAACTATTTATTTAATGTATACCTAGATCAAAATACATTATTTTCATTAAAGAAGCCTTATGTTTTATTCATTTAGACATTATAACAGTCATAAAGGATGTTGGTAGAACTATCATTACGTGACTTACACTTATGTCTTGTTATCAATCATTATTACATAAATATACACAGCACAGCCCTTAAGCAGCACATTCATATAGAGAAAAATAATTGACCTGAAGTACTCTTCTGGTTGTCAATATCAACAAAATGTTGTCGGTGAATATTTCTAGTAACAGTTTTGCAATATGCACTGCAAGGTTCTGTCGTACCAGTTTCTTCAATTATGATAAATGATAATACATATTATTGGACACCAATTACCTAGAACAAAGAAAGAATACTAATTTATTTTACTTCAAGCACAAAAAGAACACACTACTACAGAAACTAGAACAAGATAATTATTAAAACTAAGCAAAATCTATTGTTATGATTATATGGGATACAGCGGAAGGGACAGACAAATCTGTTAATATGCTAATCTGTCAATTGATAATATCTAATATTTAGCATATTTCTGCTCCTAATGAACTCATACTTGACAAAAGTAAGACATAGTATGGTACATATATAAAGAAAATATGTAACAGTAAATCTAAGATAAAATATGGGTAAGTAGATATAAAAACATACTGAATGACGTGAAATCCAACCAATTAGAACATTCATTTGGTATCTATTTGTATTACTGAATAGCAGTCACTTTTGAATTATTACACCATAAGCAAAGCATTGATTTTGGTTTTGCAATGTTGCTAGATCAGCTTCGGATGAATTTAATATAAATGGAATGCACTCAACCCAAAGTATACATCAAATGACATCTGCAATATTAAAGATACAAATAATGTATTTGTTAACAGTTATTACAATAGCTGATAATAATGAACCGTTAGTGATTAAAGATGATTGCAAGAGAAGCTATTTATGTTATAATAAAATATCATTGTGTATAAGATATTTTATAATAACATATAGATCTCTTGATCATATTTATTATTGTTACACATACAAATCGTGAATGTAAATAACTAAATAAGTTTTTTATTATTGGATTCATACAGAATAACTATAAGAATTGTGTATAGTGCTTAATACGTACCTACCGTCTTGTTTAAGTTGCATGTAATTACTATTTAACATAAAACAAGAATTAGTCTCTTTTAGTATACTTTGACGTTCATAAGTGTTACTTTGTGACCTAAATGAATAAATGATTTTTGACTTTTGACTTTGACTAGTTATGGATTATATAATTTCCACTACTCCATTTCAAATGTTCATTACATTATAGCGTTGATATTTTCTGCCAACGCACAGTTTACACGATTGTAATAAAACGAGTATATCTAGGGATTTTAATTCCAATTTTGTTTCATCTAATCGCCAAATGTTTTCTAATTTACATAAAAATAAAAGTTATAGGTACTGACAGAGATTAATAATGACATAGGGATGATTGATATTCATCGATGGTGAATAAACATCGATGTTTAGCTGGAAAACATCGATGTTTTTACTTTGAAACATCGAAACATCAATATTTTGAAATTAAAATATCGGAACGTCAATATACTCTTTAGGGACATCTGGACACGACACGAACGACAGGAAAGCTGCGACGACTACTGCTAGTAAAACGTACGATATAGCGTAGTGATATATATCGTGCGAAGTAAGAGTTACCTCTTGCTGAGCTGCTTCTTTCATGGCGGCGATCTCCTCGCCGAGATGTTTTAGCGAGATGTTGAGATGTACACCATCTTCAATTGGTTCAATTTGCGGCAGCGTAATATTGACCATATGATGATGTTTTATTGGAGCTATAGTCGTAACTACTAAGTCAGACTTAAGAGTGAGCGTATTTTTTTGCTGATAAGAATAAAGAGTTATATCACGACCTTTTGCAATGCATTGTTTATCGAGTTGAATGAGCCCGGCCTTGCTGATTCGGCGCGTTCGGGTTTCATCGTCGCATATGAATGTCAAAGAGTAAGAATAACATGCAAAATACAGATACGACGATTGGTCGTGTAATTGTGACCACTTATTTGAGCAGCCCTTTCTTTTGATCTGACATGTACACATCTGTTCAGTTTGACAAAACTTTTCTTCTGGATCCAAATGCTCAATCGGACCTTGCAACTGATAAATGTACGTTTCTTCATTGAGTTCGCAGCCTTGAAGATCATTGTTGTTGATAGTGAGATATGAGTCACGCATTACGTTGGTAGCTATTATACTCCGCGATTGGAATGATGCTGTACATATCGTTCTCAACTTGAAGAGGTATGGGTATCAAGCGATAAAGTTGGAAACTATCTCTACTAATTAATGGTATGGTAATTTCAAAGACAAAGTATTCGTTGTTCATTCTAGCTTTGATATTCAAGAGCTTATAGATTTGATATAAATCAGATTGTATGCTGTGGATGGGTAAAGTCAACTCCTTCGATATTTGACCAGAGACTATTTGAAGTTCCTCGCTGAGTTGTTTCGGCGTTAACAGCTGCAAGTTGATCTTACCATGATAAATATCTGTCATGAAATCAATCAATGTATCCTGGATACGCTTTAAGTTTTGCACCATGTTTATGGTAGCCATTGCTGCTAGAGTGAATTCCTGTAGAAGAACTGTGTTTTTATACTGCTTTTGTATCTCTTTAGTCGCTAGTCGCTTGATCTACATAATTTAAATGCCTAGTTATCAATTTATGTTGGGTTTCAATAATTTTCTCTGTTCGCTTTAGAATATTAAACTCGGCTTCCACTACTAAAGTTTGGTTCTTCCAAAGCTGCATTAGGTGTTGTTCATTGCCGTGTATCAGTTCAATGTCTCGTTGATATTTGTTAGCGAAGCTGTGGTCTAATACTCCAAACAATGTATTTGCTATAGAATCCACTGCGTTGACAAGGCCGCGTCGTGTTCTTGACCGCGCGCCAAAGTGCTGATTTAGCAACAACTGATTATAATATTGGAGTTCGCTATAATCGTGTTGTACTTGTATTAAAATCATATTGCAATGGTTCAGTCCTTGCACTTTATTACAGGTTTGTTGTAAGTACTTTAGGCACGTATTGACTGCTTTATCACCTTACCAATAAGGTTGCATATTATAATACAAAACAATTTTCCATTGATCCCGTACTAAATGCAATTTCCCCAATGGATCGTAGTACAAAGATTGATCGCCGATAAATTGGGTAATGTTGTTAGATGCTATGCTAGACCCTAAGATATATATAAAAAACATCAAAGATAGTGCTAGACTATCATTAGTCTACTACTAGTAAACTCATGTTTAGGACGCTTCGTTTTGTTTGATTGCACGCAAGTCGCTATAGATATTGTTTCGATTGGCTTGTTATGATTGTCTTCCGTTACCTTTCCGTAACTTGTCTCGATGGGCAAAATATATAATTTTATTATAGGACGCTTTATTATACCGTTTTTGGTCTTTAAGGTGAGGTCTTCAAGATCTGTGGAAGAGATGGAAAACAGAATTTTTTTTTTCAGCCAATTGTCGGTTCGGAGTAAGTGGCTGCAAGCAAAAAGGAACATCAAAGTCGGTGATATGGTGACGATTCACGATGATAATTTTCCATCGGGAAATTTCCAGTTGGGAGGGTCATAGTAATATCACCCTCCCTACTGGAAATTTCTTTTTTTTTATGTATGTTCGGGCATAACTCCATCAAATATAGACGGTTTTGCAAACTTATTTTTTTATTCGAAAGGGGTTTATTCCGAAATGGTCCCATTTAAATTTCATATCGATCTGATGATGGGTTTCGGAGACAGACAACGGAACTCTTCAAAAAATGACAGCAAATCATACGCAATCGCTGCTTTCGCATAAATATGCATTGTTTACGCAATCACACATAATAACTTCACGTCTGTACACTCGAAAGGGTTACGCAAAATGTTTCAGTATATCAGGGTACCACATTTCCTATCAAAGTTAGTAGTAGTTACATATTTTTTCGCGACTAGAAGCTAGTTGTAGCACATAGTACTCGTATTCAGGTTTGATTTATACATAAATGTATTATTTCATTAAAAGCCGCACTGGTCGACCGATCAAAGGTTAAGGCGCTGTAACAAGACGATGTTTAGGTGATTGAGGGGGTGAAGCAGGGGAAGCGAAAACTAGTAACTCCGCTCACTGCGGGGCGCCCCGCTATGCGACATCGCAACGGCTAGCGCGCGGCTTTATTCTGACATTGCGCCGGCGCCACGCAGTTGCCCGTCCGTATTCTGTTAAATATTTTTTTTTGCAGAATGCGTATTATTATCTTACGACTTATCATAATTTTGCAATATAATTATCTGAAACTACTTATTTGTTTACACTTTAAATTTAATATTATTAAGTAGGTACGTACACACGTACTGTTTATTATTATTCCAAAAACGCAATCCTCGTGTGAGCCGTTTTTCGATACTTTAGCTTTAGATAATACCGTAGTAGTCACGAAGCTAATAATATTGATAAAAGTTACAATGATTGTTTAATTATAATCTATACATAAATTAAAATTATAATTGATCGTTTGTCTGTTCATCTGTCAGTCTGTGCATTTGTGCGCGGAATATTAGAAACAGCAAAATAGGTTTGGATGCGGTTTTCACTAACAGAGTATTTTGGTAAGCTTGGGTTAATTTAGTGTTTGTTACATTTTATTCCAATCGGTTCATACCTAGATAATAAAGATTCATCTCTACCACGTTCTTCGACAGCCTCTGTGGCGTAAAAGGGTTCGAATCCCACCCAGGACAAATATCTGTGTGATGAGCATAAGTATTTGTTCTGTTTCTGAATTTAACTTACGTATGTATAATATGTATGTATTAATTCAGAAGTATATTATAAGTATGTTTATCAGCTTTCTGGTTGCCATAATCTGCCTAGTTTGGAATCAGACGACCGTGTGTGAATTGTCCAGGGATATTTATTTATTTTACTGGCGGGGCTCACTAGGTGCATAAATACAAAGTACTAAGATAGCAAAGATATTGAGAGAAATAAGATTTGGTTCACCGACACATTCGAAATTAACACAGCAAAAGTACTAGGTATCGAGAAAATATTAAATTAAATGTATATTTATATAATCCAAGCGAACGAAGTCGTGAGCATAAACTAGTATTGAATATGACATTTTGTACGCAACTGCCTATACTAAAGCCTTAAAACCATATACAGAAAAAAGGCTACTATTTCAATATTATTATTATGACTATAATGTTTATAAAAGAAATATAACATTTAGAACAAGACATTATATGACTAGGTACATTTCCTTTAAAAATATTGTACATATTTAATACTTATAAAAATTAGGACATTTGAAAAGAAAGTCAATAGTTGTTATTGTTACATGTCAGGATGGGGTTCCATTAAAATGCCAATTCTACGACGAAAATAATTTATTATCGGCCTTTAAATTACACTTTATTACATTTCATCAAATGTTAGGTGCCTACTGTACATGGAATATTTTCTTTATTTTCATTTGATAACTCTTACAGACGTTTTCGTTTGTTATTACACGGCTTATTGCTCTTATCACTTGAACTTGAAAGGAAAGACAATCTTCTTTTACCAACGTTACTTGATTGGCAGAGGGCTTTTGGCTCTTCTTCTCTTAGAGGTAAGCCTCGAGCTTTCCGTGAATCCACGATTTCCGGCAATAACCAATCGATGTAAAAACTAACAAGTTTTTGTCACAGCTTTGTGTCCCAAAAAACATCATCTCTGTTAATGTATTCTGTTTTAATATACTGATTTTCACCACTCCACACTGCAAATAAACATTTCTCTTTTCCAGTGACATGAAGTTGCCCCTGCACTTGGTAGTACCAATTGCTATTTCGGTTCAATGTGATTACATCATTATTTTTATCATATTTCCACATCTGGATTTTATTTATTTTTAAAGAATTTTCTAGTCCATATTTGATAGCCACCATAGGGCATTTGACCTCAACTATTATGTTTTGGCCGGTCAAACCAACTGGCGTAGCACCAATAAATGGATAATCTTTATCCACAAATAGCCCACAGGGCTCAATTGTAATTTTTACTACTACGCTATTAAAGCATTCTACTTTGTTAGTATCAACGTCCTCTAACAGACTATTTATTTTCGTTAAAAGCGACTGAATAATGGATTTTATCCTAAACCAGAATGTAGTGTTTTCTATCTCGATAGAACTTTGTGCTGTTTTTTCTTTTAAACAATAGTAATTTTTACATTTTCCATGATAACCATATGCATGGTAAATGGAGTTTTGTACTTCATCTCTAAAAGTTGTTATTGTCTCCGGTTTCTCTTTTTCTGATTTAAATCTTTTTATTGATGCAATTATCACTTTACATATGGTCATTATTTTAACTTCAGACAATGTTTTTCTATACGCCAAAGGATATTTTGTCTCCTTCATGATAGCTCTTAATTTGTTGCACATATTACGTAACAAATGATTTCTACATTCTATTTTCTGAACTACATAATTTGGGTAACGATTTCGCGCTAGGGTTTTGTGTAAGTAGCGGAATCTCCATCTGCAATAAGCCGGCCATAAATAATACCATACATATCTACAGACGATTCAAATCCTTGGCAAATTATTTTAGCTTCCATACCGCTAGAAGATCCTATATAATTTTTAAAACATGTGTGTTCTGGTATCGGCGTCGCCTTTTTCTCCGCTCGAGCACAAACCAAACAGTACTTGTTTTTTATGCCTATGTATAGAACTTCACCAAATCTACGACCCACAATTGCTGCAGCACCGGACAATGCCTTATAATTATTGCCATAAGAACGAGATGACCAAACGCCGTCGGCATATACATCTACAACAGGTACACCATCCTTGCTCAATTTTCCTTCAGTTACAGCAGCTTCACGCTCGCGTCTAGCAGCTTTTTGCATGGATTCAACTGTTGTTGCTTCCCATTTTTCATAAATGGTATTTTGAAGTTTCGAATAAGTAACATCAGAGAAAATCGGTATATTCATGCATGCCGTGATTTCTTGGAACTGTGAATAGCCTACCTGAAGAAGTAATTCCTGTAACCGCAGCTAAGTTCACATTGATATTCTGTGTGCTTGACAGATCCTCATTAGTGACTATAAATACTTTTTTTACACATTATACACTTAAATTTATATTTAGAAGTAAACCCATTCCTATTTTCTTCTACTAAGGACATATCTTTTAAACTACAATTAAATAAAGAACTATGGCTAGATATAGTCTGAATTTGTTGTATAAAAAACACTAAATCGACAATTCTTCGACCCTCTATTGGTAGATACAAATCTTCATGAGAACTGGTGTCGACAAGGTAAGGCTTGGCTTCAGCGGCGTCCCTAAAAAAATGAGAATTGTGGTGTGAAATAGAGGTAGTAACTGCTATAATTGCTCGAATAATATATGTAAATATTTTTTAGATAGATCACAAGAGAAAAATAATATCAGTTTCAACCAAAATATGACTCTGAAATTCTTTAACACAAGTGTTTGGTCTAAATTAGTTTTAAAGAATTCATTCGGTACTCACTGATATCTTAATGAATCTACATCTCGATATTCCGACTGAGTATTAGGTGCTTCACTATTGTCCATGTTTCTAAAACAAAACAAAAAGAATCTTATTTTACTTTGCCATTGTCTCCTCTTACATTTTGAGTAGTTAATTCAAATTTAATTTAATTTCCAAGGAATAGCTTTATATTTAAAAATTTATACCCAACATGTTCTATGTAGGTAGATCCCGTATCTGTCAATGTTGGGTTTACTGCTGACATAAGCGTGAGCGATGTGGAAACACTTGGCATATCTTGCCTAAAAATAAAATTAAATAATATTTTGCATTGAAACATATAAAACTGTCTAATAAACATTATATATATTTTTAATAAGTTATTGAAATTAAATAGTATTTTTAATTAAACGCAATAATTTTATAATATGTGAGCTATACTTTAATTTCACTATATCCAACTTTACGCTACCAAATACTATCCTAGCGTCTTAAAAAAAACACCGATATAAAAGAAAACAATAAAATACATATCCTGCGAATGCACCATTTTAGCGCTGTTGACCAAAGAGCGAGCGAGCGGTATCTTAGGCCTCTTAGCACCCGCGACGAACCATACATTTATCTACGAGTAGGTACAACTGTAACGCAGGCGTAATCAACCAGAGCGACGGGACAATACGGTGATTTTATTATGGATTGTTTTGTGGTCAATACAGTCATTTAGTTAAAAAATATTTTTTAACATTTGTTATAGATTAGAAACATAACACTCTATAACACTCACCTGGTATCGGAATTCACCTCTTGACAGACATCATTGTTTTGTAAACTCCTGAAAGAAAAATATTATTCATTACATATTTATCATAGATAGATATTGTTCATTACTTTACAATTAAATTTTACATATAAAAAATATTGGCAAAAATAAATTAAGTATTGTAAATATTTGACGATATAAGTAGTAAATTACTTATATTTTATAGAAGTAGAAGACTGCTTACCTTAGCTTTCTATTTTTTTCTAGTACAAGACGTTTCTTTTTCAATAGTCTGGATTTTCCAGCCATTATGGCGCGAAACTAATATTTAAATGCCGAACTCGTGTGTGCTACGAACGCAATGTTAGTGCAACCGCGATAGCGTCCACCCGTGACAGTGGTCAACGATGCACTGCCGCCCGTCGCCCACGCACCCGCTTGTAGCATTTCTGTTACTTCGCGCACAAAGATCGATTAATTACAATAAATATATCTATTTAAAATAAAAAAAGACGTATATCAAAAGATAGATAATTAAATTTTCTTTAAAATAGTGTAAGTTTTATAAAAATCCGTTGGATAGTTTTAGTGCCATTGTCGTTTTTTTGTCTACGTTAGACATCACTTTGCATATTTATTTCACTATCTTTTAAAAACAAAATCGAAAATATTCGCATATCAAATTATTAACGGCCTCGATGGCGTAGTGGTTAGTGTAACCGACTGCCACGCCTGAGGTCGCGGGTTCGATTCCCGCACAAGTCAAACATTTGTGTGCATGAACATGGATGTTTGTCTTGGTCTGGGTGTCTCTATGTATAATATGTACGTATTTACAAAAAAAAAGTATATATGTATGTTTATCCATTGTCTAGTACCCATAGTACAAGCTCTCTTAGTTTGGGCTAGATGGTGTTGTGTGAATGTGATAGAATATTATATTATATTATTAAGAAAATGTTCTAGTTTGACATATATTTTTTTCAAATTGGTGACATGATTCATTTAGGCGTGATTATCACTTGAATTTCGTTAAAAATCCTTCAAATACGTATGACAGCGCCTTAAGCTACGCTTAGCGCGGTCGGTCCATGGATGACTGACCATCTATGTTATAACTAGTTCCTCCGTGTTTCGGAAGGCACGTTAAATTGTGGCTCCCGGCTGTCATTTGTACATCTTTAGCAGTCGTTACGGGTAGTCAGAAAAGACGATGATCGTAGTCTTCTTGACTCTCATTAGCTAATCGGCTATAAATTAAAGTTAGACGACGATCGTAGTCTTCTTGGCTCTCATTAGCTAATCGGTTGCGGATTAAAGAAAGACGATGATCGTAGTCTTCTTGACTTTCGTTAGCCAAACGAGTGCGAATTAAACTAAGACGATTATTATAGTTTTCTTGATTTTCGTCATTTAACCTATGTAACACATAGGATCTCATTTTTGACAATCTATTTTCGCGCTGGTCAGGCCTCTCATTTAAAATGCTTAAAGATTTTCTTTCCTTATTTGCTTTTAAGCGTTTTCCTTTTTCAGCCTTGGTTTCAGTTTGGCGCTGTTTTCTCATGCGAGCAGCGTCTCTAGTAGGTCACCCATATTTTATAATACCTACGTATAAAATTTTATCACTAAAGATACAAAAATAAAAATCTTTTTAACAAATAAAAAACCAACTTCCAAAAACTCCCTATTAGCCCTAAAAAGTATAAAATAATACTAAATCGAATCTACTTAATCTTGAAAATCTAACCTATATAACCTAACCTACCTAACCTATAACAAAATTTACCAATTTTTGGAGTCGTCTCCTTCGCACGAAATTGTTCAAAACGCATGTAGCTTTTACTACATCCATGGCAAAGTCAGGGTTAATTTGCATTGATGAATGTAGTACCCTCCATTTATTTGTTAATATGCCAAAAGCACATTCTACACATCTCCGCGCTCTACTAAGGCGATAATTAAATATACGTTTGTTTGTACCTACGTTTCTGTTAGGATATGGGCGCATCATATTTCTATGTAAACCAAACGCCTCATCTCCAACAAAAACAAATGGTTGGGGTTCGTTTATATAATTAGGAATATTTTTGTCTTCCGGTAAAATTAACTCATTTCTGAAATACTTTTGACCGAATTTTGACTTTCTAAATACAGAGTTATCTCATTATTATCCATAATCACCAACATTAATCGATGTAAAACAACAGTTTGCATCTGCCACGGCCATTAACACGATGGAGAAGTTTTTCTTATAATTATAATAATTCGAACCACTGTGTGCGGGCGATTTTATTCTGATGTGTTTTCCATCTATTGCCCCCACGCAATTCGGAAAAATTGTTTTCTTATAAAAAAGTTCGGAATTTGAATTCCAAATAGATTCATTAGGTTCTGGCATTTCATGAGGTTGAAGTACAATCCATATTTGTATACAGGTATGTTTGACAATATCACTCGCAGTAGAACGCCCAATCAAGAAGTCTTCACTTATTGTATTTAAACCAATACCTTTGGCAAGATACCTGAAATAAAAAATTTAATTGTATTATAAATTAAAATCAAGAAACAGTAATAAAAGTAACTACCTATATGTTTTGCTTTTCAGTACAATTTCTGCAAAATAAATGGAAAGCCGTAAGAGATTATTATATGCGTCAAAAAAAAAGAAAACGAAGAAAGAAGTGGTAGCGCGCAGCAAAGAAGAAGAAACCATGCCCGTATTTTGATTTATTGCAGTTTTTAAAAGTTATTAAACAGTCAACGAACTCGTTTTCAAATGTAACATCTCCTGCAAACACTGATAACGACGACAGTAACATAACTGACTTCAATGACGATGTTGATCCTGATGAACAATATGGATCCACAGAAGCGGAATCACCACTGTCTCAACCGCCTACTAGCCAAAACCAGCCGTCGACATCAGAGCAAACAGTGTCGTCGCAACCGTCTGTATCCAGAACAAAAACTAAAAAACAAACATTGACATTATTTCAAGAATCTCTTCTGAAAAAGTTACATAATGCTAACCGATATTATTTATTATCTTTTTTGCCGCAGATGTCTAAAATGACAGAGAAACAAAATTTTGAATTTCGCATGGAAGTTATGAAAGCATTAAATAAAGTCAAATATCAAATTCCAGAACGGCACACACAATCAAACTGGCCTCGTTTTTCATTACCCGTTTCCGATTCCCACAGCAGTCAATACTGCCCGACGCCGGTAAATAGAGGATAAACAACACAGTCAAACGAATATAATGAACCAAATCAATCTAACCGGCTCTCCAATGAAACAAGTGAATATGATGAAACATACGAACACCTGTATAGCTTTATTTTAAGAAAAATAAGTATTAATTAAAATACTTTAGAAACTTACTTGAGTGTTATTATTAATCTTTCCTCTGCACTTATGGCTAGTCTCATGTTTGTGTCTGATTTAATAATAAAAGGTTTAACGTAGTGTAATAATTCTTTAAAAACCACGTAATGGCATATGGTAGTACTTTTCAAACATGTCGGGATTTGCACATAAACTTTCAAATAAAGTATGGAACTGTCATATCAGCCTCTGGCTATTGAGTGGGTTTACGCAGCTTCATCTTCGGAATATGCTTCGTAAATACACAATATTTTTAATGGATCCATCGTGCTCGACGACACAAACAGCTCAATACTGAATAAATAAATTAAGTTCGTCTGGCAACTCAACCGAAATTCAATTGAACGTAAAATGAGTGACCAAAAATACGCGACTCACGACTCACAAAATTACGCTCGTTTGTTTCACCCTAAACAGTTATAAGTGATAATCTTTTTGTTTTTTTTGTTACATTAGAAACATCGATGACTTGTTACTTTACTTTAAGAGTTATTTAAACCGCAGTTATTCAAAGGATGAGGGAGTTAAATAGAATTATGTGATGTTGGTTGGTGATCTTTGTTACGAGCGTTTGTGTCATTATTATTGCAATCATTTTTTTAATATTTTGATTGAAAGTCTACATTTAAAATGCAAACAAATCTAAATATTGAATCCAGGGCAAATATATGGCATAATAAGGACGCTGAGGTCAGTACGATAGCATCGATGGTATTAATACCCATTAATACCATCGATGCCAGTGACTGGATCATCATAAAATCTGCCCTCAATAGGTATATTGAAATTTTTTGATGAAATCGCAAAAGAAGTCAGTGCTGATCAGTATGTGACGATATCAAAAATACTGATTTTCGTAAAAGTAATTAGTGATCATATCAACATTCACATAACAACTGCAGCAAATAAAGTACCAGAAATACAGGAGCTACTCCTAAAATTACAAAATGGTATGGCTGTCAGATTTAGAGATGTTTCCTTTATGGAACTTAATTTAAAAAATATGGGTTCCCTAACGACATCAGATATGAAAGGACCACTCAGGACCACACAGGACAATCAGAGCCACTGTCTTCAAATGTTGCAAATGATCCCCAACCCTGCAGCTTGTCCATGATTTAGAAATCTTTTGACGAGACAGTTAAACAGTATCTGGAAGTAAGAAGCTCTTCAGCTGCCACAATAATAGAGACGGACAAATATCCCAATGAACCTCTGTTAAACAGGACCGAAAATCCTATAAAGAAGTGCCACGAAAGAAAACATACATATATCAACGTCTCTTTACACTGATGGAACGGCGTCTATGCAATACAGCCACCTCCGTTCCTTGTGAACGGATATTTTCTAAAGGCGGTAATACGATCACTGAACATCGTAAACAGCTCAAGCCGGAAAAAGCAGCACAATTATTTTTTAAATCATGAAATGCAAATCTTGAATATGCTTATATATCTGATGCTGGCATACAAGTGTGCTCTCAACAGATAGTTTTTGGAGAAAACCTGGAAATCTCAGTTCCATCCACAAGTGGCGTTACCATCATGCCAAATCCAGTTTCTTCGACCAGCGGAGTGAATAAAGAAAATGTAGAATATCAGTCTACTCCTTTGAAACTAGAGAGTATAATCAAACAAACCGGCGACAATGACATGGAAACCCCTTCAAAGATCTTAGATAAAATTTACCCAGTACCTTCGCATAGAATTATGGTTTCGAGTAAAAGATAACAGCAGGCTGAGGTGTTGACATCACCAGAAAATTTAGAAAAATTGGAAATAAAACTATAATTAAGGATTTAAAGAAAGAACCCGAAAACAAAAGATCAAAGAGGATTAAAAAGGAAAAAGATTTCAAAAGTCGTAAAGATAACTCAGATGATTCAAGCATTGAAGACGAGCATATTTTCTCTCCATGATAGTTCACCAGAAAGAGACATAGAATACGAAATTCTTGGCGATATTTGCGTAGTGTGTGGAGAGTATTATAACGCCACTGAGAAGAAATGCGACTGGTTACAGTGTGTTCTTTGCCAAATGTGGTTTCATGAAGACTGCAGTGAAGATCCGACGGAATGCCTAACGTGTAATGTCTGACGATTCGTTAATTACCTGATATGTATAGGCAACTCACCCACACGTCTGGGTGAGATGCCTATTTCTATATGTTGAATGTTGTGAAATATGTTGCACAATTGTTCCAAATTTAGCTCGAGTCCAGTGATGCCATGTGCACCGTAATTACGGTAAATGCACCGTAATCAGCACTAATTTACCACCTACCGTCGAAGCATGACAACGGTGACAAATCTACCGTAATTAATTACGGTCCGAATATTTGTAGGAAAAGTTCACAAGAGAGTCACCACCTCAACCAATTTTTTACAACGAATGTTTATTTATTTGAAAATTAAGTTCCTATGCTTTTAAAGCATCCGATATAATTAAAAATGATGTCTTGACAACATCGTTACATTGCTGCCTTTATTTGTGAAGAGTATTTTACTGTAAAAAAAGATAAACAGCATACATTACGTTTCAAGAACGTATCCTTAACCTTACGGATTAGTTGATGTATATCGGAAGATTTACCCATTCATCTTAGCAATGTAATACGACAAATTATAGTGGGCGTATTACTTTTTCACTTACCAAAAGATTTAGACCCGAGTCAGCTTCCTCCTGATAATTTCTGGCATCAAGTTGCGCAAATAAGCGGTGAAAACAGAAAGGTTTTTCAGCAGCTACCGTGTTTCATGATCGGAATGTTATCTTTGCCACACACCAATGCGGAATGCGAACGTATATTCAGCAAGATCAACGAAATAAAAACTAAGAAACGGAACAAACTAATAACTCGCTCGATAAAAGGAAATCTTCTGACGCAACGGTCGATCAAAAGACATGGCCAAAACTGCATTAACTTTGAGCCTGATGATGAAACGCTGCAAAAACGAAATCAGAACATTTACAAAAATGAGGAGATGTTCGTATCAGATTCAGACTAAATTTATTAGAGTTAGTCCTCTACTATTATATATATTCTTAAAGTAATAGTGTACTAATAAACAGTGATTTCTGCGGTAAAATTGTTGTTTTATTAAAAATTAATACACCGTATTTTACACCGTATTTTCCCAGTCGCAACTACCGTAATTTCTTTGAATCTACCGTTTTTTTTTAATGGATTCACCGTTGACCTGATTTTTGACATGGTATCACTGCTCGGGTCCCATGTTCAAAGTGTAACCATTATATTATAAATTTATAAAACACATAGGTTGAGGCATAAAGCAACGTAGACAATAAGTTGAGACTTACTGTTAAGGAGCATACTTATTTGTTAATATAAGGGAGCATGTATACACTACACCTCCCACCCATCTTGTAGAAAAAGAAATATATACTTATGCTATATTTTTTTATAAATTAATAAGTACATTATACGCTATAACTTAATAAGTACGATACAAATGGTTTGGTTCTATTTTTGTGAACAATATAAATTTTGTTGTTTTCAAAAATTTTATATTGATGTCTAAAACTTTGAATGGACCATTAAATAACGGATCTACACTGGACTGCAAAGAAAAAGGGTCGGTTAGAAAATCTTCAATATCTTCAAAAGTACCTAACCTAGCTTTATGAAATAAAGACTAAATTAAAGAATATTTAATGCCACATAAAATCTTTTTATTTATTTTTGATAATTGTATAAATAAATAAAAAATAAAAATATTTATTTCCAAAAACTTTACAATGTATGGTCTTATCCATTCGCCCCACACTAGGCAAGCCTGTCCTGTGGGTACCGTGACGATTACAATTTACATCGCTCGGTCGACATCTTTTAAAGTTAACACTTATTGTCAGATAATTTTATACTACTAAACTAACATTTAACACTTATTTATTATACATTAACGATGAAAATAGAAAGCGTAATATAATATACGATAACCGCGGGTAGTGTATGTGTAATTATGAATATTTGTATATTATATATGTATATATATATGTATATATATATATATGAATGTATATTATATATTTAATACTTACATATGTATCTATTACTAAATATATATTATTTAGTGTTTAACTAAAGTGCAAAAGAAGATTTTCAGTGCTGTCATATGTCATTGTATTGAGCCATTTGGAAACCTTTATTTTTGCCTCTTTTACTGAGCAGTCTTTTATATTACAATATTTTGCTACTTTATTGTAGATGTAGTTATCTATGTGTGGGATGAAACGTCTCGCAAATGATGTAATAGCTCTACGTCTCTAAAAATCTGAAAATGTAAAATAATGGTCGTTTTTGAATTTAGTACCAAAAAATTCAAATCAATTGTTTCGCGTTTGTTTTAGTTTGGCAATAAAAAGTTATAAATATGGTGTCTCTGCCTTATAAATTTTATTATTCTGAAGCATTGATATATTACAAAACCCAAGATACAGACTCAGCGTCTCAAAATCGTCCGCATAAAATGAGCGCACAATAATTACAAATTGTGCGCTCATTTCAAACAGTCTCGCGTCGCTCGCGTCACTGCACGCTAGTTAAAAATGCCGAATTGTTCGTTGAGAAATTGTAAAAGTACGTCAAGAACGTTACAAAAAGATGGGATATCGTAGTTTTGGTAAGTAAAAGAGTTTATGGATTTGTTTTTGTTGTTTTTATGACTTAATATAGAAAGCAATATGTGATTTTGATTTAATTTGTCTCAAAACTTCACTCAACGGTCCAAGTATAATACGGAAAATTTCAATGGCCGCTTTGTCAGTGTAAGTACGATGCATTGCAGCCTTCTTTTGTTTTATTCATAATACAAATGATCCTGCAGGCCTAGACAAGTGGCCTACGCTTCATATCGATTCTATTTCTATAAACGCTAACGCCTCAGCGATAACGAAAATAATTTGGTAGCCAAGTGTACAGAGTTGTCGAACGCTCAGTCAGTCTATTCGTTTGTTCGACAAAAATCAGTCGATGTCTATGGTTTCGGTCGTGAACGTCATTTTTATATCTATGAGTGCGCCACAATTTTGAAAATTTGTTGAGCTTATTTTGTATTCTAAAGAAAGAGAAGCTTGAAAGTGTTTGGTAAGTAGGTACTATAATTTGATCAACTCTTCTAATAATTTATTTTGCGTAAATATGTAAGCGTACCTAATTCAAACTATGGATCCTTACAAGTCATCGTATCTTGCAATATTTTTCAAAAAGGTATTTTTGGTTTTAGTAATGGAACTGAGGTCAAGAGCTAGTCCAGAACAATTCTGTGTTATGATAGATTTCATGGAAAGGTATCATTACATTTGTATTACTTAAATCATCTATAGAAATCAATAATTTTTTTCAGTATTCCTACAAACACTGGGATTGTAGACTATAATATAAACAATTACATAGCCAAGTCACAACACTTAACTTTGTTTACGTTTTAGGCATGGATACCTCTCAAGACCCCAGCCAGGTTCTCAAGGACGAATTAAAAGTGACCACTTATGGCAGGAGTTGACAAATGTATGAAATTCACTTGGTGGTGGTGTTAAAAACCTCAGAAAAATGGAAGACAGTAAATATTTTAGTAATATAAAGTAATCATGTAAGGCATTGGTTGTATATAATTGCTTTTATTAGGTTTGGGTAGACTGGAAAACAAAAACAAAGAAAAAATATTTAAGCCTAAGGCTACAAGCCAGCGGCACTGGTGGTGGTCCAAGCAGCCGAACAACCTCAACTGCCTTGGAGGAGAGGGTTGGTGGCGGTTATTGGAGTGTCTGCGGGGGCTGGCCAAGCTGGCATTCAGGAGCAAGGTTTTAATGTTAGTTTAATAATAACTTTCATGTACCATATTCATTCCATTCCATATAATGTACATTTTCCACCGAACGGGCTGCGTCGGAGCGCATTTCAGTGTGTTAAAGGAAATTCAGGCTTCTATACAATAGCAAAATTTCATGTTTCATGATTAAATTACTATTTGATGACAGCATGATCGTGCATCGGTCGGCTACTGACGCATGCTCGCGCATCCGCTGCGCTGCGCTCCGGCGCGCCCCGGTCGGTGAAAATCTTACATAACTTGATGCTTTTATAATGTATATTCGCTGGAATCGCTATTACATAGCACTACCATTTTTTATTTAAATTTTACATTTTACGGGGTTACAATACACCTCTGCTTATCTCTTTAGGGGAACAAGATCATATGATGCTGTATTAGTACCTAATTAATTGTGTATGTTAACAAACGTTATAAAAATGTTTATCACTTTTGTCATGTTTAAGTTATTTAAGTTGTCTTTATTATTGTTATATAATGTAACAAAATAAAATTAATATGTAAATACATAAACATCTTCTGTTTCCAGAGAACACTAAATGAACCAAATTATGAGGCTAGAGGTGGTATTGCACAAGATATTTTATTTCATGCTGTGCCAGAGGAAGATAGTGAAAATAGTAAGTTAAATCATTTTAGTAAAAATTATGGTCAATACATATTTAAATTAATATCATGCAAAGTACTAATGATTGAAGTAATTAAAAAAAAACAAATACCTATAGAGTTACCTAACTAGTAAATATTATGTGTGGTATAGTCACAATCACAGAAGTGGATACATATTCACTTCGTACAATGCATGTAAATAATTATCTGAATAATAAAGAAGTATTATTTGTATGTATATCTAGAAGGTTTAGGTATTAAGAAAGTTTAGGTAGAAAGCTTTAGGTATTTTGACCTTGTAGCGTATGGTTCTACTTGCCTACTCGCTACACCATTCCCCCGGTGAGACCGTGACTACGGGCGATAGTAACTTGGGAATCTGACTGTGCGCCCACTTTTGGTCTTCTTAATGACCGTTTGTTCTTTGATGCATTGGTTATCTGTGGGTACTGTCGGTGCCTCCTTTGTGACATAAGCAGGTTTTAAGCGGTCGATCGTTACTCTTTGCATCTTTCCTTTCACGTCGATGTCGAAGGTTTTATGGTCACGGCGCAGAACTTTGTATGCTACCAGGCAAAGGCTGAAGTATCACCACAACTATTAATTCCGGGTATAGCCCTTAATTCTAGTATCCATGAGTTGAGATCCCTCTCTTCTTCCAACTGTCAAGACTATTACCACCCACCAAAGCCCTTCTGTAAGAATGTTACCCCGAAGAACATCACCAAGATTCCTGTGTTCATGATAACATGGAAGTTAGATGACCAATCCAAAAGACGATCCGGGTACTGTTATCACGTCGGGGTCACCAGTGAAGTGGTTGAGTTAATTACCCTAGACCACTTGCTTAATAGTAAGCGAGGAGGATGCTAGCAGCAATTAAATATGCAAGTTATTCGGTAGCTTATATTTGCACGTTACAATATTAAAAGCAGAATGAATACACATCATTAACAACACACTATTTATACTAAACATTAGATAATAATAATTAAGGATCGCGCTTGACATAATTCTAATTAATAAGAATAAAGGTTCGGTCTTGACACTTTTCTAGGTAGGCGTTGACCGAAGAACAAAGGACATACGGCAGCCATCTTGCGCGCGCGCCGCTAGTACAATGGCAGGTGGACGGCCATCTTGCTGTAGGTGGGGCTAAGCGCACTAATCCTTTACACGTGTAAAACATCACGCCATGTGTGACGTAGATCGTATGATCTTGTGCTGCGTTGTAGCGTATGGTTCTACTTGCCTACTCGCTACACCATTCCCCCGGTGAGACCGTGACTACGGGCGATAGTAACTTGGGAATCTGACTGTGCGCCCACTTTTGGTCTTCTTAATGACCGTTTGTTCTTTGATGCATTGGTTATCTGTGGGTACTGTCGGTGCCTCCTTTGTGACATAAGCAGGTTTTAAGCGGTCGATCGTTACTCTTTGCATCTTTCCTTTCACGTCGATGTCGAAGGTTTTATGGTCACGGCGCAGAACTTTGTATGCTACCAGGCAAAGGCTGAAGTATCACCACAACTATTAATTCCGGGTATAGCCCTTAATTCTAGTATCCATGAGTTGAGATCCCTCTCTTCTTCCAACTGTCAAGACTATTACCACCCACCAAAGCCCTTCTGTAAGAATGTTACCCCGAAGAACATCACCAAGATTCCTGTGTTCATGATAACATGGAAGTTAGATGACCAATTCAAAAGACGATCCGGGTACTGTTATCACGTCGGGGTCACCAGTGAAGTGGTTGAGTTAATTACCCTAGACCACTTGCTTAATAGTAAGCGAGGAGGATGCTAGCAGCAATTAAATATGCAAGTTATTCGGTAGCTTATATTTGCACGTTACAATATTAAAAGCAGAATGAATACACATCATTAACAACACACTATTTATACTAAACATTAGATAATAATAATTAAGGATCGCGCTTGACATAATTCTAATTAATAAGAATAAAGGTTCGGTCTTGACACTTTTCTAGGTAGGCGTTGACCGAAGAACAAAGGACATACGGCAGCCATCTTGCGCGCGCGCCGCTAGTACAATGGCAGGTGGACGGCCATCTTGCTGTAGGTGGGGCTAAGCGCACTAATCCTTTACACGTGTAAAACATCACGCCATGTGTGACGTAGATCGTATGATCTTGTGCTGCGTTGTAGCGTATGGTTCTACTTGCCTACTCGCTACACCATTCCCCCGGTGAGACCGTGACTACGGGCGATAGTAACTTGGGAATCTGACTGTGCGCCCACTTTTGGTCTTCTTAATGACCGTTTGTTCTTTGATGCATTGGTTATCTGTGGGTACTGTCGGTGCCTCCTTTGTGACATAAGCAGGTTTTAAGCGGTCGATCGTTACTCTTTGCATCTTTCCTTTCACGTCGATGTCGAAGGTTTTATGGTCACGGCGCAGAACTTTGTATGCTACCAGGCAAAGGCTGAAGTATCACCACAACTATTAATTCCGGGTATAGCCCTTAATTCTAGTATCCATGAGTTGAGATCCCTCTCTTCTTCCAACTGTCAAGACTATTACCACCCACCAAAGCCCTTCTGTAAGAATGTTACCCCGAAGAACATCACCAAGATTCCTGTGTTCATGATAACATGGAAGTTAGATGACCAATCCAAAAGACGATCCGGGTACTGTTATCACGTCGGGGTCACCAGTGAAGTGGTTGAGTTAATTACCCTAGACCACTTGCTTAATAGTAAGCGAGGAGGATGCTAGCAGCAATTAAATATGCAAGTTATTCGGTAGCTTATATTTGCACTTTACAATATTAAAAGCAGAATGAATACACATCATTAACAACACACTATTTATACTAAACATTAGATAATAATAATTAAGGATCGCGCTTGACATAATTCTAATTAATAAGAATAAAGGTTCGGTCTTGACACTTTTCTAGGTAGGCGTTGACCGAAGAACAAAGGACATACGGCAGCCATCTTGCGCGCGCGCCGCTAGTACAATGGCAGGTGGACGGCCATCTTGCTGTAGGTGGGGCTAAGCGCACTAATCCTTTACACGTGTAAAACATCACGCCATGTGTGACGTAGATCGTATGATCTTGTGCTGCGTTGTAGCGTATGGTTCTACTTGCCTACTCGATACACCATTCCCCCGGTGAGACCGTGACTACGGGCGATAGTAACTTGGGAATCTGACTGTGCGCCCACTTTTGGTCTTCTTAATGACCGTTTGTTCTTTGATGCATTGGTTATCTGTGGGTACTGTCGGTGCCTCCTTTGTGACATAAGCAGGTTTTAAGCGGTCGATCGTTACTCTTTGCATCTTTCCTTTCACGTCGATGTCGAAGGTTTTATGGTCACGGCGCAGAACTTTGTATGGTCCCAGGTAAGGAGCTTGAAGTGGTCTTCGATCCGGACCCTGACGCAGGAAGACGTGTGTGGCTTTTTCCAGGTCTTTCGGTACATAGAATGGCCGACTGGAACTACCATGCCAAGAGGTTAGCTTTAAGAAATCGTGCTGCACTTCTGCTCTTAAATATGACCGCTGAAGATCAGTGATTGATGATTTGAATGATCTTTCTAGCCCATCCAGAGATCGCTTTTCTCTATGAGTTGGTCCTATATGGCCTTCAAAAAACTCCTGCAGGAATTTTTGAATTGGTGATAGAACCGACTCTGATTCTATTGACAATATTAATGATATTATCAACCTCATTGAAGCTTTCGAAGTGGCAGTATATAACATTAAGATCTTGTGCAAAAGGAGAAGGAATACCACTGTATCCTTCTTATACTGCCATCCTTGAGGCGAAGAAGGACTGTTACCCCCAAAAGATACCATACACATCACGGAAAGAGAAGTAAAAGTAAAGCTCTAAGCAATTTTGGACAAAACTGTGGCTAGACTTGGAAAATTCCTACGAGTGGAATCATCACTGGATGGCAAAGAGTTGAAACTTATATGTAAGTGGGGCTTCGATGGTGCTTCAGGGCAAAGTTTGTATAAGCAAACTATGGTAGACGAAGACGATTCCAGTATTTTTATGTGTTCTTTTGTCCCTCTGCGCTTAGTTTGTGGCGAAGAAAAGGTATGGGAGAATCCAAAACCGTCTTCCACAATGTTCTGCAGACCAATTTATTTTAAATTTATAAACGAAAACAAGTTAAACATCGTAGAAGAGTAGGCTCTGATTGAGGCTGAGATTGCAGCACTGCAGCCATCTATTATGGGAAGCCATGCTGTTAAGCACTCGATGCTTATGACCATGATACATGGCAAAATCACTTCTCAGCTATCAAATACCTCATCGCAGACTTGTGATATATGTAAAGCTACTCCTTTGAAAATGAATAAGTTGGCCAGTAGCCAGTGAGGAGCCTATAAATACTGACGCGTTTGCAAACTTTGCACGCCTTACTGCAGAAATGTACGTGGAGCTTTATGGCTGGTATTACATGCCTTCGAGTGTCCACAAACTTTTACTGCATAGTGCTGAAGTTATCAAACACTTCAATATTATGCCCACTGGCAAATTATCTGAAGAGGCAACGGAAGCCAGAAACAAAGATTTCAAACAAATCCGAGAACACCATTCGCACAAATTTTGTCATAAAGCGACAAACGAAGACATTTTCAATGGTCTCCTTGTATCATCAGATCCCTACCTTTCGAGCATAAGACCTGTGCTGAGAAAGTCTTGAAAAACAGCTGTCACTGATGATATGAGACCTCTTCTCATTAGTGACGATTCAGGTGTAGACAAAGAAAACATTGAATTTGTCGATGTTATTAGTGCGTCAATGTTGGACTCTGATTTAGAGGACTCTGATGAGGGCGAAGATACTCTCTGTTAACAATAGGTTTTATGTGTAAAGAATTTTATTGTGACTAGGGCCCATTCGGTCTGCTAGGGCTGAACTGGTTAATGCTCAATTATCATTAATATCTAATTGTAACTCAAACATAATCACGGTGAAACAAATGAGTTACGTAGTTCTTGGAATGCAATTGTGTAAAATAAAAAGGTATAAAATCAATGTTGCTTTTAATTACTGCCATCATGAAGGTCATTAGCAAGCTATACACTAACAATAGTATAAGTAAATCGATCGGCAACTTCATTTAAACACGTCATTGATTTAAAAAATCACATATCGTATATTCAATATTTTAAATATTTGCTACGCGCAAAGCGGCACCTAAAGGTGCATGAATTGTATGTCATCTTAATCGCCGTGTATGGTACAATAGCTCGTATGAGCACCAGCCGTTCAGCTCCATTCAGTTTAAAAAAACTGTACTTTAAGTGTTTTCTCCCATACAAAAAAAACACAAAACTTTTTTTCTCATGCTACTAATACCATCCATACGTTAAAATTACGTCAAGAGAGGCATACAAAACTAGTATAGCCGACGTAGGCAGCCGACGTGGGACGGAAAGGCCCGAACAGCGTGCGTGGAGTTTCTCGTCTATTTTAAAGAAAACATAATAGAACTACAAAGTACTACAACATATAATATGTATAATAATATATTTTAGTAATAGATAACTGTGTAATTTCAATACTTATATAACGTTGTATTTGATTGTATTATTTTAAAAATATACTTTTTGTGAAAACAGATATAAAAATAAATAAATTATAACCTTGTTTTATTTACCTTTTAAAAATAACTAGTTTAAAATCAATCGCCTCTTTGTAGAAGTCGGTCAAATAAAATGGCTCAATGTACCTACATATATTATTTCTGACCGATAGCTAATTATATCTATATTGTATTGTATGCATAGCGCAATAAGTTTCATTTCAAAAAGCTAATATTGATGATCATGTAATACATAAATGTCTCACAGTACATTGACCTCGGCTTCGATAGAACACAGTGCTAACAGCACTATAAATAATCGAAGCCGAATAAATTTGTAATAGTCTGTCAAGCGAGTCGTGTCCATAACAATTTCACTGGTTTCTTCATATGGCAACACTAATCCTTCAAACGATCTGTCAAAACTTTTGCTTTAACTGCGTATTTTGTGTGTATTTCGTTAAATATTTTGAGTTATAATGTCGAAACCTATTAAAAGTAGTGTCAGAAGTCTGTTATTTACAATGATGAATAAATATAATCATGTAAAGAGTGAATCTGACGACGTAATAAACGGAAAACTACGAATTTTGGATGAAATCGTTTCTACATCAGGTAGGTTGGCTGCAACTGTTTGATACTTTAAGTTAAATTATATTTTGTTTAATTTAACTGTTATTGTGACCAAATAAGTTGAAGTTGAAGACGACATTTGAATCATTGATTGTCGTAGAGTCATCTTACCTATTGGGTCTCATAATTGATGGTGATAATCACTTTGACATTGTTCCCGGTTGTAACTAAAACTGTTACGTACTATTCTCTTTCGATATTTTTAATGAAGTATATTTATTTTTTCAGCCACCTTGGATGATGAAGTAACAAAAAGTTCAATTAATAATTTAGTTATGCAACTCATAGCCTTAGAAGACGAAAAAAAAATTAAATCTGAAACAGACTACTTGACAAAAATCTCTTCTCTAACAGGTTGGTACCTATAATATTCTCATTGAACCTGTATTTTCAACATGAGTAATTTAGTAAATTCATTTGTGTTTCTGTGTTTCATACTTCATTGAAAAATTGAACTTTCAGATGTAAGTGTTAAAACATTGCGCAGAATTAAAAAAGAAGGTACTATTAACCAAGGTGAGTGGAACACACCGGGGAAAAAACGTCCACGACAGCCAACTGTAGCCAACCTAGATGATTTTGATTTATCAGTAATACGGAATAAAGACAATGAATTTTACTGTGTCAAAAAGCAAGTTCCAACATTACGAAGTCTGCTTGCAGATTTAAGAGAATCAGTTGGATTTACCGGATGTCATGAAACTTTGAGACAATTATTGCTCAAAAATGGATCTGAATTCAAAAATAATAAAAATGAAAGACTTGTTCTTATTGAAAACTAACTGCATGGCGTCATATTGAAAACTAACTGCATGGCGTCATAAGTATCTTAGAACAATTAATGAAAAGCGGAAAGAAGGCAAATTAATAGTTTACCTTGATGAAACCTACGTCCACCAAAACTATAAAGTAAAAAAATCATGGCAAGGGCCATCCACAGGCGGTGTAATTGACAAAATATCTTTAGGTATGGTGCATATTGTTGTTCATGCTTGATCTGAACAGGGTTTTGTTCCCAATGCATTATTAGTATTCAGTACTAAATCAAAAATGTCAGATTATCATGATGACATGAACAGGAATAATTTTATGAAATGGTTACGTGAAAAAGTAATACCCAATTTAACTCAGCCCAGTGTTATTGTTATGGATAATGCTAGCTATCATGTACCGCAAATAAATAAGCCACCAACAATGAATGATTTAAAGGCTGATATTCAGAAATGGCTAACTGAAAGTGGAGTTCATTATGAACCATACTTATAGCACGATCTCAAGTATAATTTTATGCAATATTTTGACACCAGTAACCATGATGAACAAAATGATTTAAATATACCTTTAAGTATATTTTACACTTTAAAGCTTATCCTGATATTTTTACTATTGCACAATCATTCGACGATTATTTTCTTTTCAGTATTCCAGACGACCAAGTAACTAAATTCAATGATTATTTTGTTCAACAATGGCTTGAGCCTGCGGATTTGATCGCAAAGTGGTGTTGTTATAAGGAAAAACATAGAACCACTAATTTAGTAGAGGCCTGGAATAACCGTTTAAAAAACCACCTGGGGACGAACCCGTTGTAATGAGGTAATTTAAACATATACTTAGTATGTAAGGGTATCTAGTACGTAAAGCTATATAATCATGTAATCATTATAAATAAAGACAGTCTTGTTGCAACATTCATCCAAGTTTCATTTCTAAGACTCCTAGCCGTACATGGCGACCCTGCCATAAAAGGCGCGTGCGCGTGATGGGTGGTCCGATGAGTGCTGGGTATTAGATATCGTTGTTCATAATGGCAGAGACTGTGCGATACGGAAAGATCGTCCTATTTTTCATAACAAACGTTTTTTTTTTAAATCTACAACAGAAAAATGTTTGGTAGCCAGACTAAGGAGGAGATCGCGGTAGCACAAAATGCAGCTGGAAGTGGCGTTAATTATATAGATAGACTTGAGAACCACCTCGGCACCAGTAATATCCTGCTGATATTCATAACAACTTTGCTGTGCTGCGCTGCACTTTTCGGCATTTACAAGATGTACCGTAAATGTCACATTGATTGGATGCGGCGAGAGATAGACCAAAGGTCGTGGGAGAGGCAGCTGTCCCTGTTTCGGCGCGAGGCTCGTAAGCAGAGAAGAGAACGTCTAAACTACGGCGTTTCTACGATTCCATGGTAGTGCGGTAATAAGTGCAAATATGCGGTATTGATAGTGCAAAAATGCAGTATTGAAAGTGCAAAAATGCGGTATTAAAATTGCAAAAAGTCGGTATTAAGTGCGGTAATGCGTTATTCGGTGCAAAATCCTATCGTAAACGAGTGCGCGGTCAAATAACTGGTACGGTTAACGTTGGACAATGGACACGTATTAATCAAATTTTTAGTATGTTTTTTTTTCACAGGTGCTGTATATTGTACTTTCGTATGTATTACTTTTGCTTATAACATTGTATTCTTTTATATTTTATTTTCTTTGATTTTAAAGACATGTTATGGCAGATGTATTGAAACAATTATATGATGAGTTATTGAATATAAAAACTTATTTTGTAAAAATCAGTCCACCTCGTAGACAAGGCAAAATTTTAGTAACAAAGCGTGGTGAAGCAGATTTGATTAACGTAAAATATTATGAAAGCTTGAAAAAGATTAATGAATCTATAAATTTAGGTCTTATTGCGATAGATGAGCGTAAATAATTTCTAACTATTGTAGTATGTTTAAGAGCTTATATTCCAAAATTGTTGAACTGTGTACTGAGATAAATAAAGCCGTTACCATGGAATTTAACATGAAGGTTGCGTTAAGCTTATTGCCAGTTTTGAATGGTAAAATATCGACTACCGAAAGTTTAATAGACGGCAGCGAATACTGCGCCTCAACTCTTAAAAGTGAATCAAAAATTGAGTTAATTAACTTTGTATTGAAAAGTCGGTTGAATCACCCGGCGAAATTAAGTTTGTGTCGTTCTTATGCTACGTTAGACGAATTATTGTACGACATGCGAAAGCATCTGCTGCCTAAGAAATCAGCTGCCGCTATGCAAACTAAGTTACAAGGTTTTATGCAGAACGATTTATCCATTAATGATTATGGTCAAAAGATTACAGAATTATTCGTAGATCTTACGATTGCGCAAGCTAATGGAAATGATAACAGTTACAGTGTTCTTAGGCCCGTAAATGAACAGCCAGCTATAAAGCGTTTTGCGAATGGCTTACGCAATCGAAGAATTAGCACCATAATTGCAGCTCGCAATTTTGACACCATCAAGGACGCCATACAGGCCGCTGTCGACGAGGAGTTGACCATGCCCTCCACATCAAACGGTATTTTGTCAATGAATCCTAATAAAAAATTTAATTACATACAAGATCGAGGACGTTTCAATTATAATCAAAATTATCTGGTAGAGGCGCATCAAACCATAGAGGTAAGCTGAATCAATATGCGCAAGGTGGATATGCAGCTAACTATGGCCGAGGTTGGAGCCAAGCACCACCAGGGAATCGAGGCGATTCAAGGCCTTCCTATAGAGGTAGGTTTTATCATAATAGTAATTTTGGTAATCAAAAGACGCATTCGCAGCACGTAAATACGTTGACAGACTCGACAGATACTCAACCGCAATCAACAAACGATAAGAAAGTTAACGAAAACAAGTTTTTTGGTTCCTAATAATTATGTTTTTACTTGTAGTCATAATTCTCTATCAATTCAATTTAGTTTAAATGGTACATGCACTTTGGACTGGTTACTCGACACCGGCGCATCAATTTCAGCTATAGAACATAAACATGTTTATAATGTTCCTCTACACAGAGAGAAGACACTCATAAAAGGTTTTGGCGGCAATATAGAAGCGCTCGGATATGTTTGTTTAACTTTACAAGCGAAACAGAATACTTTTAGTCATAAGTTCTTTGTTTTTCATACCTTACCTTGTAGGGCAAGTGGTATTACTGGTAGTGACTTTCTAAGTAAGTATAAGATATAATATATTTTGAAAAATGTAAAACAAATTTAAAAAACGCAGTAATGATATCGCACCCGGTACCGAATGTACCTTTATCATTGATGACAGATGCATCGGATAAGTGCGCAGGGGAGTTTTACAGCAGTGGATAGATGACAAATGGCTACCATTAGGATATTTTTCTAAAAAGTTTACTACAGCACAACAGATACTCAACTTATGATAGAGAATTAACTGCAATTTTCATGGCAGTAAAACACTTTAGATTTCTTTTTGAAAGCAGGGAATTAATTATTTATACGGACCACAAACCATTAATTTATGCATTTAATAAGGTTGAAAGTAATAGTGAAACACCTAGACGTACAAGGCAGCTTTTGTTCATAAGTGAGTTCACAACGGATATTAGGTACGTTAAGGCCGATAACAACAAAGTAGCAGACGCTTTATCGCGAATAGAGACCATACATTGCCCAACGTCAATAGATTACTCAGAATTATCATTAGCACAGGAAACAGACACAGAGTTGAAACGATTATTAGCTGAAAAGAATGACAATATTTCTTTAAAGAAAATTCTCATCCCGGACAGTGATAGAATGATTTATTGTGAAAACTCTACTAATGTGTGCAGACCATATATACCCGATAATTATAGGAAATCAGCGTTCAAATCAGTTCACGAAATAAGCCATCCTGGCATTAGAGCAACTCGTAAATTAAAAGCGAACCGATTTTTTTGGCCCGGAGTGAACCGTGATGTTGGTAAATGGGCAAAAACATGCATTCAATGTCAGAAATCCAAAATAGGTAGATATACTGTGTCAGAATGTCAACAGTTCTCAGAAGCTAAGCGTTTATCCCATATACATATAGATATAGTAGGACCATTGCCACCCACTAGAGACGGTTACAGATATCTTATTACCATGATAGATAGATTTACACGTTGGCCGGAAGCCATTCCTGTACGCGAAATTACGGCAGAAGTAGTTACAAAAGCTTTTTATGAAAACTGGATTACCCGTTTTGGAGTTCCCGAACGTTTAACGAGTGACCAAGGTCGCCAGTTTGAGAGCAACCTGTTCACCCAATTGCTGAACATTTTGGGTATTAAAAAGAGTAGGACCACACCTTATAGACCACAGAGTAACGGTATCATAGAACGCTGGCATAGGAGTATGAAACAAGCAATTACGGCCCGACTTACGGACAATACATGTTGGTACGATCAGCTTCCGACAACTTTATTAGGCTTGAGGACAGTAGCCAGAAGCGATAATGGTGTAAGTCCTGCCGAGTATATCTATGGCCAAACACTCCGTTTACCCGGTGACTTTTATAACGTCAAGGATAATCGGAAATTAACGGACTACGCGTATTTAGATCAGTTAAGAATGAACATAAATAGTTTAAAACCAGTATCACGAGAATTACGAGACTCTCCCACATTATTTGTACACAATGAATTAGCTAAGTGTAATTATGTTTTTATTAGGAATGATGCGGTACGCAGACCCCTTACACCACCATACGAAGGCCCTTATCGCGTTGTGGAGAGAAAAGGTAAGGTGTACACAATTCAGTTAGGTAATAGAACTATTAATATATCTATCGACAGGTTAAAACCTGCGTTTATATTAAACGAACATGCTAGCGAACAAGCAGAGAGTGATTATTATGACAAACCAAATGCCAACATTAACAATAAATTGTCTGTAGAACATAAAACATTAGATTATAATGAGAAGAATTTGCATCCTATAAAAGTAACAAAATGTGGGCGTATAGTTAAACCCCCGGTAAGATTTAATTGTTAAAAGTAAGTTTATAAAATAATACTATAAATTAATCGTAAAATGAAACAACTGCTATAATGTAATGTAACTTTAATTGTCACGAAACAGTTACGGTACAATTGAAGCATACCCTTACATCTAACTTACAGTCTAATGTATGTATACCTTTAACTCAAGCTGTGAAACATTTGTTTATAATTACCAACAACCTACTTATTACTTTATGCGAATTATTAAAATATTGTTTTACTATTGTGTATTGTGAAATGTGTAATAGCATCAAACTGCATACAATGCGATAAACATGCAATTAGGTAATATCTTAATGTAGTATCTATTCATTTTGTGACTTTATAACTTTATTATATTTTATTCAAGTAACATCGTTGAATGTTCTTTTTGTTGATATAACTTTTATAATAGTCGTAATTTAAAGCTGAAATTAACAGGATTGTTTATTGATGGAACATTTTAATTTGTTCAAGGTATTCCATGTTTCCTTGTTTTATGGGAACTGCGTATTCGATCATTTAAATCTGACCTATAAAATGTAATTAAATTTCTATTATATCGTACGTATCTTCATATTGCGTAGAGTTACGTAATCTAAATTTACTGTCGTTATAAAGGTGTACCAAGGGTACATGATACAGCTTTTAATTTGATTGTAAGTGTTATGGTTTACTTGTAAATCCGTTTCTTTCTGAATTTCGGCACCATTTAATTACATTGGTGTTTATCAAACAAATCAAAAACTAATGTTTGAACAATTTTGAACAAATTAAGGTCTATTATTGGTATTTTTTTCAAACTTCTACGTTGAGCCATTTTTGAGATCTGGACAATCCCAAAACGTTACCGCAGCAAAATCTTAAATAACTTTTGAACCACAAGACACACAAATTTTGCTGTTCACAAACATTTAATACGCCATAAAAGCTATCTATTCATGCATTTAATTACGGGCTAAAACGTTTCAAACGTTACCCCAGCAAAATGTGTTTTTCTCGAATAACTTTAAAACTACCACTTGAACAAATTTTGCTATTAGTGAACAAATTACTCTTCACGATGGACTAATTATTTGCCATACTCTCACCTCTCTAAAGCACAACATTTTTCAACATTTTGCTGCGGTAACGCACACATTAAGGAACCCTATTTAAGCTAATGTATGAATATATTATTTGTTATTAATAAAGTATAATCTTAGCGTAATGGTTGTATCATTACTCTCTCACGTAAGACCCTATAACGCTTGTACTATTGTTACATTTTAATAAATTGAGATAAAACAGACAGACATGCCATAACACAGTGGTACTGCACTTGTTTAACAGGAAATCGTACGATAGGCAGTTGTGCACGTTATTTCGATAGTATGGTACATGGGTAAGGGTCGTCATACAGAATTTAATCTACCAGCAGACCTATTAATAGTAGACGAATAGTATAACAGGGGCAAATGGTAATCCTCTTTTTGATGGGTTCCTTAGGTCAATTAGCACAGGCAATATTACATTTTTTACAGTTTCAGGTGTAAATCTATATCGTGCATTAAATTCTTGGACTGAGTATTTTGTAAAGGGATCAGAATAATCTCGTAAATACCGCCTCAGCCCTACTTCCCTATACCTTCTTGCATAGTTCACAAACTCAATAAACTCTATTAAATCGGACATTTTGCTTGAACTAAAAAAAATCAACACAATTTCACAAATGAAAACAAATACATAACCTCAATTGTAAAGTCAAAATCTTTCATTAAGAAGTTAAGTAAGGGTTGGGCGCTACTTAAAGTTAATGGTTTATTAGGCCCACTAATAAATCATTAACTGACTCTGGGAGACGATTTTTTGAAAGCCTTACTTAGTGATAGTTCAAGTTATCATTAAACGTCTCTGAGTGTGGTTGTTAGTGACCAGTAAAGGTTGCTATACATTTAAGCGGGTCGGCAGTGTCGGTTCGGTGGTATTTTTGTTAAACAACAAAGCCGAACCGAACCAGTTCCTATATTATAGTCGGCATCATTCCGATCGGGTTCATATTCGATTTTACCGCCTGACAGTGCCGATTAATGCCGACCCGTTTAAATGTATAGCAACCCTTATATCAAAAGAATTACAGTTGTTTCTTACTTTTCTGGTCTAGTGGTATGCACATTTTGTATCATTTTATTTCGTAGCCTTATTATTTTGTGAATTGATAGGTGTGCCTATAGTAAAAGTTGTTAAGTAACTGATTTTTTTTCTTAAGACTTGTACTTTTCGAGTAGAACTGTTATTTTATTTAAAATGAACATTTTTGTTTGAAAAATAAAACCTTTATAAATATTTTTTAGTTTTTAGTTCCCCATTGATTTATTATTAGTCTTTTCATGGGTCGTCATAAGAATATTAAAACAAATCCCAAGTCTGTTGGTAGCTGGGGACAGTGCCCCTACAATTTTGTGCATCCTCCTTTATGCAAAAGAAAATTAAGAAAGGTGAAGTTGTGGGAAAGATGATCAAGAATGGTGTAAAGGTGATCAAATGGGTAGACAAAAGACAAGTCACTATGCTTAGTACATGCAAAGAACATAAAGCTGTTTAGTTAATGCGTGGCTTTTGCACTGTTTAGTCCACGAAAAAGACAAAAAATTTAAGGGAAAACTGACCGTCGCGTCTATTACGTCCTTTAGTATTATTTTATAAGGCAAATAAGACTGATTTAATAAAGGATGAGAAAATCTTTAATAGTTTTAAAATGCAACGCAATAAACGTCGGATATTTTCCTTATGAATAAGTTTAAACTTGTTCAGTCTTACTTATAAACCCATCTTAAATATTTGACAGGTAGTTAACTATTATATAGCGATAGATTAGGAAAAATCTTACATAAAAACGTAAGTTAGCGTTAAGAGCTAGTTAATCAGTAGCTAAACAGTTAAGAAATTTAAACAGCGGCGGCCCGGTGTTTAACCTTTGCTTAGTTGTAAGATGACAGGTTTTATTAATTATCTGTGAAAAGATTAGACCAGTTGACGTAGCAAAATATCCTCTCAGGACGAATCGGAAAACATTTATGATTGCGGAAAATGGATTTGCTTAGTGATTTTCGGCATGACATCGAAGAAATTCGTTTCTTTGGAGCTCCGAGAAGACGCAGAAAAAATTACAAAGTGCGATTTAATCCAATACAAGATCTTACAGAAAAGGAGTTTAGAATAAGATATCGCTTCACGAAAGAAAATATGAACAGAATTATAAATATTGTGAACAATGACTTGCGAGTAGATACCCGCGGTGGTGGTATACCAGTTGAACTACAAGTCATGGCAGTGATAAGATATTGGGGACGCCACGAGGTATTGTTACTTTCCTTAGTTTGCATGATTGTTTCCATGAATACCTAAGCAATTTGTTATAGACATGATCTATTCTTTTAAAGATTCAAGAGGACTGTGCCGACATACATGGTATGAGCCAGCAAACCCTGTCGCGATTGTGCCGAAAAGTGGCGATAGCACTGGTGTCGAAACCTGCGCGATAAATAACAATGCTAAGCAATGTGACAGAGAAGAGTATAATCACCCAAAAATTTGAATCGATTGCCTGCCTTCGGCACATAAATGGTGCTATTGACTGCACACATATTAAAATTAGAAAACTTAGTGGTGATGTGGGTCAATACCATATTAATAGGAAGGGTCACTACTCTATTAACACTCAAGTAAATATAATTGTTCTTCTGAGCTAATGAAGGTATTATTCCCTAAATAGATTAGTCGTTCATGTGTGAAACTCTTTACAGGTAGTATGTGATGCAAATTTAAAAATAAATGACATTGTTTGTCACTGGAGGGGCAGTACACATGATGCTAGAATATATTACATTAGTTTTGGAAAAATTTTACATTACTTTGTTTTACGCATAATTTGTAATTTATTTGTTGCCAGATATGAAACAAAATAAAGAAAATTACGAAACACATTCGCTAAAAGAAAGAGAAAGAGACAAGAAAAGAAGAGATGCCAAGAAGGCTTCAGCGGATGCCGAATAGATAGAGAAGCGGCGCAAACGTGACCGAGAAAGACAGAGAGCACTGAGATTAGAGAAGAAGAACAAAATACTCCATGTGCCTACCCAGTCGACGTCATCACCTATTGGAAGTTATAAGTCAAATAGATCATTTAAAAAAGCTATAACCAAAATCAAACGCGCGCTGCCTACTAGTCCGTCTAAAAGAGTGGCAGTTCTAAAAGAAATTGCCATTGAAGTTTTTCCGACAAGTGCTAGAGGATTATTGTATCCAAAGGAAAAAACTTCTGCTAGTCTATCCAAAGAGACCGTACCTCAGATAGAAGCGTTTTACCAGCGGGATGATATAAGTCGTGCATATGCTTCTTATTATATATCCATGCATTTAAGGGTTAATCAACAAGAATTCGAAAAGGTGTCTTTACCTCTTCAGATTATAAGTACACATATGTGCACCTTCATTTATTGCGAAAAACAGGGAGGTAGAGACATCTATTGACATCTCCGGATATTGAAACATATTTCTAATGCTACAGAGTGCCTCATAAAAATCAAAGATGGCGTCTCCAAACACATTGGTCTTGTCAAGTTAGTTTGAATTTTTCTGTTTGGAAATTTTGTCAACTGTCCACGCATAATATTTTGTTGTAAAATTAATAAAAAATTTGATAACGACGTTTTTAACGAAAGTTTGGTGTATTTCTATTGTTGAATAACTGGAGTAACGTGTTAGAGGGTAAGTTTCAAGTATTTTTTGTTTTTTGTACTAGTATTGTTTTGATATTTTTCTATTACACAAATGTGTACCTCAGTATCGTATATTACAATTTTTTATTGTATAGGTGTTTCAGATGGAGATTAATGACGAAGAAATAGAATGATTATTGAACGAAAGTGATTGTGATTACTCTGGAGACGATGACGACGACGAGTATTTGCCTCCAGAAGTCCTTCAAAATCCTCAGCAGCTGGGGGAATCTGATGAAGAAGAAGAGGAGGGGCCGTCTGAACAACGTACAGAAGAAGTGGTTCAAAGTTCATCACGGTTGTTTTGGCGTACTAAGGAGATGTTATGCCGAGGTCCAGATATTGCGGATGATGAACTCCCAGGGCACCTCCGAAATAAATGTGCTGTACTCTTTTTTCAAATATCTGGGCAAGATTTTTGGGATTTAGTAGCCGTGCAAACTAACTTGTACTCCGCACAAAAACGTGATCTTAGATCAGTTAATACTAATTCTATTGAATTAATCCGCTTCTCGGGTGTATTATTGATGATGGGGACACTGAAGTATCCTCAGGGCAAGCTCTACTGGAATAGAGATTTGTGCGTGCCGATTATTCGAGAGCCGATCACCCGGCAACGCTTCTATGAGCTTCGCAATTTTATTCACTTCGCCAGTGCAGACCAACCCAATAGATCGGACAAACTGTGGAAAATACGACCTCTGATAGAATCTATCCTAAACAAATGTCACTCTTTACCTCGCTCAAAACACATGTCCATAGACGAGCAAATGATCCCCTTTTCCGGGCGATGCTAGTACCGCCAATACGTGCCGTCTAAACCTAACCCACTTGGCCTCAAAAACTTTGTGCTGGCTGCTCGGGATGGCCTGGACCTGGACTTCAAAATCTATGTTAGTATAGATACTATACCTCAAGAAATTATGCTTAATCTTGGATTGGGTACCGGTATAGTTCAAACTCTTTGCCGCACGATCAACAACAACTGTGTTCTGTACACGGATAGATTTTTCACGAGTCTGAAACTAGCTGAGCACTTGAATCAAGGCGAGAAAGAGACCTATCTGACAGGGACAGTTATGACGAATAGAATTGGACCAGTTACAAACAAGTTGAAGACAGACAAGCAATTAGCAAGAGGAGAATGGGATGAAAAAGTAAGAAGCGACGAAAATATATGTGTTCTTAAATGGAAGGACACAAAACCAGTCACTATGCTCTCTACGTGTGTAGGGAATGCGCCTGCAGATACCTGCAAGCGTTGGTGCAAGGTCCAGAAGCGACAGATTGATGTCAATCAACCAGCTGTTGTGAAAAGTTATAACAGCTGCATAGGTGGAATAGATTTGTGCGACAGATTGATTGCGTACTATCGGAGCACAATGCGTACAAAGAAATGGACGGTAAGAGCCTTCTGTCACTTTTTAGACTTGGTAGTCGTGAACTGCTGGATCATGTACACACGCTGCTGTAAGGAAGAAAATATTCAGACGAAGGATAAGCTGGGATTACTGCCATACAGGATCAATTTAGGCAAGGCGATGAATGATGAAATATGATGAAGGGCGATATGATCCTCATTTCATTACCTCTGGCACTACCTCAAGACCCAGCCGCGACTCCATGTATTCAGATATACCCAGCTCCAGCTCTAATGAAACGGAGATCTACGCTGGACCTCCTGCAAAGAAAAACCGGCCGATCGTATCACAACCGATACCAGAAGTAATGCTGGCCAATGTGGGGCACCTGCCGCGTTATGTGGACGCTAAATTCGCGTCCAAATGTAGACACCCGACATGTTCATCACGCTGCCGCACCATGTGCGTAAAATGTAATATGTACTTATGTGTTTTAAAAAACAATTGTTTCGAAAATTACCACACTAACAAGAACTTTGGTCCTCATTAAAATCCTAGGTACACATATGTGTAAGTGCGTTTTTTTTAAATTCCAGTTAAATAAAAAATCTCAAAAAATTCATGTGTTTAATTTCAACCCAAATGAACCCAAAAAACGTATAAAATATTAACTTACAAGTTTCATTACAAGCCCAGATCTTAAGAGGTTAAGAAATAGAAGGAGATCCCTAGATTTTGCCATGCCAATATTGCAGCTTATTCGATTAGATCACAAACCCATAAGCCTCAAATAATTTCAAGATTTGCAGAAAGCTCTTCAATGGATTCCACCCATTTTTAATTATTTTTATAATACATTAGTCCATGATGGCACAGCACATGCTTAACCAGAATGACAATAAATGCTTGATGTTCGATTTCATTAACTTTAATAGATAGTACATTACTAAAATGATTTATGACATATTAAAATGTCTTTATTAAATAAAACAATGTTTTGTACAATGTTATTTCATTTCCAAAGTTATAAAATCTTTTAGTTTGTATCTTCCTTTAATCTTTCATTTAGTTTGTAAGCTAAATATGTAAATTTCCCAATAGTTATTAATACAGAAGGGACTTAACCACCATAAAACCATAAGATATTTAATAAAACTCCAAAATTAAAGAACCTTAAGTCTGGTAATACAGCCTTAATATACTAAATTGGATAAAAAAAATACCACAATATATAGTCTAAGTAGGGGGAAGTGGGGCAGATTCATACAAGGGGCACCTTCATACACTAGAGATATCTGTTGTTAGGCACACATAAATTGAACGACTTATGCGTGTATGCGTAGCTTATTTATGTGTGTGTTGGCTCACGGAGTTTGACAGCAGTCGGTGTGAAACGCGCGACGAGGTTACATGGAAAGTGATTCGGCCACGCGTAAGTAATTTTATAACCTCACTTTGAACATCTTTTTATTGATAAAAGTTGTTTTCTAGATTATTCAGTACTATTTTATTTAAAAGATAATAGGGTCAAGTTTGTTAATTGAACTGCTCAGTGCAATAACGGCCCAACCCACAAAATCACTATAAAATAGTTAACTACTTATTGTATTGGTATTTGAACATAACATTAAAATCACACTGGCCCAACTACAGTTCTTAATAAAGGTTCAAAGATGGCGCTTTAAATGTTGTTCTTGCGTTTAGATTACAAATTATATTTCAAAATTACAGTGGACCATGGTCGCTTAGGCCATTATACTTTTTTAAAATGACAGGAAAATATTGGCCTAAGGGAGGTTAGGCCGGACTTATTTTTTAACATTTTTGTTTGATTAAAATACTGACACTTGGGCGATTTATTTTTTTATTGTAGCAACACTGTTATGGGAATTAACCGTCACTTACAGCAACGCCAACTTCACTCCATTCCCGTGCAACTGATTTTAATGCTGCGTGAGTACTGAGTACGTTTAGTGTAGTGTTAAGTGTTAATTAAATAATAAAAGGTGTTCAAAGTATACAAAAGTAAGTATAAATCGTTACATTGTTTTCATGCATACTTTAATGTCGTCCGGGTTATTATAACAAGAAACATTTTGATATCTTTTACTTAAAATATTAAGATGATAGATCTATCTTATTAATAAAATAAGAATAATAATAATAATAATATTCTACCACATACACACATCACCATCTAGCCCAAACTAAGCAGAGCTTGTACTATGGATACTAGACAATGGATAAACATACATATATACTTTTTTTTTTGTAAATACATACATATTATACATAGAAACACCCAGACCAAGACAAACATTCATGTTCATGCACACAAATGTTTGACTTGTGCGGGAATCGAACCCGCGACCTCAGGCGTGGCAGTCGGTTACACTAACCACTACGCCATAGAGGCCGACCTTGAATATTTATATGCCATTGCTTGACAAAATAATTATTTGCCTAACGTGATTTTTTACAACTACATATGTCTAGTATATCGCTTAAATACGTTTTTTGTTTTGTTATAGAAACATGAGTATGTCAAGCTCAGATTTTGATAGTTTCTCGGACTATCAGGATTCAGGATCAGAGTATTTGCCATCCGCTGATGATGACAACAATGTGCAACATCAAAAACCAAGGAGACGCCGATATGGAATAATTCGTAGTTCCTCCGATGAAGGTAACGATGTTGAGATGAATCGTCCGTCTACATCTATTAATATGTCTCTTCAAGAAAAAAGGAAAGTAAGTAGAAAACGACTTAGAAATCAAGCAGAATGGAAAAGAGAAAAAGCAAAGTCAGCTAGAGCTCGTGGTTTAGAATATGATAATGTTAAAGGCAATAAAGTACCCGCGAAAATATTTTTTTGTGGTGATTGTTCTTGTCCGAAGAAATGCCACACATTACTAACAATGGAACAACGAAAAAAAATTTTCGATAATTTTTACGGCCTTGGTCAGTATGATTTACAGACTGCTTTTTTGTTTGGAAATATCAAAGTAATACCAAAAAAACGTACATATGTACGAAATGTTGTAGGTGCTAAACGCCAATATACACGTATTTATCAACTACCCAATGAAAATGGCGATGTTACTGTATGTAAAACTTTTTTTAAGAAGACTCTATGTGTTTCCGATGGTAGATTAACAAGAATTTTACGCAACAAACTAGCTGAAGACAACTTTGAAGTCACTGCTCCATTAGACAAAAGGGGTAAGAAGTCATCCATTAACAGAACAGGGGATTTGGCTATTCAAGTAGTTGAAGACTTTACCAAAAAATTTCCAACCTATATATCACATTATAGTAGAGCTAACAACCCTAACAGAACATATTTAGCTCCAAATTTGTCCATTTCAAAATTGTATCATTTGTATTCCGAAGAAATAATTGAAAACAAAGTATCAAAATTTATATTTACTAAGGTTTTCAATGAAAAATTTAACCTACAATTTCGCCAACCACATAAAGATACCTGTAAGAAGTGTGATATTTATAATATCAAGTTACGAACCTGCGTTGGTCCAGAAAAACGCAATTTCGAAAGTGAAAGAGAACTACATCTCAGAAAAGCTGAATTAGCGCGCTCAAACTTAAAAAAAGATACAAAGTTTGGTCAACAACACGAAAATGATACTAGCATTATTGCCTTCGATTTAATGAAAACCCTGCCGACCCCAGACCTAACAACAAATGAAGTGTATTACAAGAGGCAATTATGGACTTATTGTTTCAATATTCATGACCTCGTTTCAAACATAGCATATATGTATATATGGCATGAAGGAGTGGCTTCTCGGGGTCCTGCTGAAATTGGTTCATGTCTTTTACATTTTGTTGCACACGTTATTAAAACTAAAAAGATGATTATGTACAGCGACCAATGTGGAGGACAAAACCGGAATATAAAACTAGCTGCTATTTGCAACTACATAACTGGTTCCGATAAATTTACCTTGGAGCAAATAGACCACAAATTTTTAGTTTCCGGCCATAGTTTCTTACCCTGTGATCGTGACTTCGGGGTGATCGAAAAACAGAGAAAATATAATACAGAAATTTGGGTGCCAGACGACTGGGCCAAGTTAATTGCCTCAGCAAAGAAGACAGAACCGAAATTTCAGGTTATTAAGATGGGATCAAATGATTTCAGAAGCACTACAAATCTGGAGAAACTAATAACTAACAGAAAAGAAGATATCTCTCTACCAAAAGAAGATCGCACTAAAATTCAGTGGCTCAAAATTCAGTGGCTTCGCTACATGTCTTCAAACCCTTATACAATATATTATAAATACACCAATAATGATGACGATTCCTGTAGATTCGACTCAATAGATATAGAAAAAAAGAAAACCCGGCATTCTGCCAATCTTTCGGACATAGTTTTGGATATGATTTACCCGAACGGGAGATTCATAGAGAAAAACAAACAAAAAGACTTGCTCTCACTTTTGAAATACATACCACCAATACATCATGACTTTTATAACAACTTAAAGACCAATGAGACTGCTACTGACGATGAAGTGAACTATCATGACCAACTACAAGGCGACCCAACCGACGACACAGTTTAAACAACATTAAAATTATGAAAACTATAGTGGCCTAAGCCACATCGATTTTTCTTATTATTAGTATTTTAACTAAACGCAATTAGTCTAAAGAGACCATTTACCAACATAATTAGGTAATTGTAATCCTTTAAAACGTTATTTGTACCAAAATTTAATAATAAAAAAAAAACAAAGGTTGTGTTTTATTTTTTGCCCTTTATTCGAATAGGAGTTTTATAAGGTTGGGCCACTATTGCGCTGAGCAGCTCAATTGATACGTGAATAATGATATGTATGGTTGTTTTTTTTTTAGGAATATTTTTATTTCATTTTCTTGTGATGGGGTAGATTCATACAGCAGTAAGCGGGGTACATTCATACTGTATGAATGTGCCCCACTTTTTTATTTTAGTTTTTAGAATTGAAAGTGATATCATAATTTTGTTTTACAGAAAAAATATGGTTAGAAATTACAAGAAAAAGGGAACTAGGAGTGGGGAGGTGCACGAACAGACAATGTTAAAAGCTATCGGTGAAGTTTTGGAAAACAAACTCTCTTTACGGAAATCAGCAGCCAAATACGGAGTTAATGCACAAACACTACAAAGCCGTATAAAAAAATTACGCAAAACACAAGATCTTGGTAGCGTAAATCGTGTATTCGAATCCAAATTTGCATCACAGCAAGTTTTTACAAAAACAGAAGAGGATCTTTTAAATAATTATATCTTAGCGTGTTCTAAGATGCACTATGGACTGACATGTATCCAAGTTAAAAAACTTGCGTATGAATTTGCAAAGGCGAATGATATCAAATATCCTGCAAGTTGGAATAATAATAAGATGGCGGGAGCAGACTGGTTAGCAAGTTTCCGAAAACGCCATAAAAAATTAAGTTTACGTAAACCTGAAAATACTAGCGCTGCCAGATCATTCGGTTTCAACAAAACGGCAGTAAATTATTTCTTCCAGAACCTGGAGAATATATACCACAAACATAACTTTACTGCCGATCGGATTTTCAACTACGATGAATCTGGTATTTCTACTGTTTTGAGCACACCAAAAATTTTTGCTGACAAGAGTCAAAAACAGGTTGGTCAAATAGTGTCTGCCGAAAGAGGAGAACTGGTCACTTTTGGTGGTATAATTTCAGCAAGTGGAAACACCATACCGCCCTTATTCATCTTTCCTCGAGTACATTATAAGAACCACTTCTTAGAAGGTGCTCCAGAAGGCTCTTTAGGTGTAGCCACGAGAAGTGGTTGGATAAATTCGAGCATTTTTGTTGATGTTCTAAAGCACATCCAGAAACATACCGTATGTTCGAAAGAAAATCCAATATTGCTTTTATGTGACAATCATGAAAGTCACATTTCTATAGATGCAATCAACTACTGCCGTGACAATGGGATCGTGTGCCTTTCCTTTCCACCTCACACGACTCATCGCCTTCAACCATTAGATATTGGAGTATTTGGACCTTTTAAGTCAAAATTAAAGACAGCATACAATGACTGGCACGTTTCCAATCCAGGAAAGACACTTAATATTTATAATATCCCAAAACTCACAAAGATACCTTATTTGGAGTCATTCAATGGTAGGAATATCATCAGTGCTTATGAAAAAACCGGAATATGGCCTTTTAATAAATTGATTTTCAATGATGATGACTTTGCGCCGGTTCAGGTGTATCATTTAAATCCTGTAACAAATCCCAATGAAAGCACTAGTGGTGAGGAGCTTGGAATAGCTGGTGATGAGCTTGCTACAGTTAGTGCTGAACTTGGTGATGTTCTTGCTCGAACACCACCGACTTTGTCCAGAGATGTCTCGCCTTCACTGCTTTCACAACATTTTGCATCTACAGTGATAGATTTTGATAGCCCTGCACCATCTACTTCCAAAGTATTAAGACGCCAGAAATGATAAGGCCTTTCCCGAAAGTTCAAAGACGCACACAAACAAAAAAAGGTCGATCACTTGGAAAATCAAGAATTTATACAGACACGCCTGAGAAAATTAGAATTGAAGAATTGGAAAAAATTAAAGAGATGAAGAGATTAGAAAAAGAACGGAAAACTAAAGCAAGAGAAATAAAGAGAGCGTTGAGTTTATTAAATGAAGATTGTGATAACTCAAGTAAACCAAAAAGAAATAAAACCAAAGAGATTGAAACAATTAGTAGCGACAGTGAAACAGATGTCAGCCTAAGAGAAAGTTCTGCTTCGCCTTTCGACGTGCTGGAAGAAAACGAAGAAGAAGATGATTATGAAGAGCCTGTTGACCCTGAAAATATCAAGGACGGTGCCTATGTGCTTGTAAAATTTGAAAAAAGGAAGTCTGTTATTTACTATGTCGGACAAATCATCAAACACTACAGTTTGACAGAAGTAATGGTTTCATTTTTGAGGAAGAAACCAGGATCATCTATGAAATTTGTATTTCCAGACGTCAAAGATGAAGGATCAGTAGATCTATCAGATATAGTTTTGATATTACCGGATCCTAAATCAGCTAAGACAGCTAGAACTGCTAGTATTTTAAGCTTTAACAAAGATCTCTCTTTTTATAACATCCATTAATATAATTATTGTAAAGATAAGTTACTTACTTTTCAAGTTTATTAGTGTTGAGCATTTAAGATTTCTCATGTTGATTGTGATATTTTATTTAAATTGTTGATTATTGATACTACTACTAAATAAGAATTAAATAAATAGGTCAATAGGACTTAGATATTTAAACACTGGTATGACTGATCAGAAAGACTGTTAGGTTAACTAAGCTTCTTTAGAGCCATAAAAAGAAAAACTACCAACATTTATGTTATTCTCTTTTTTACTTAGTATTGTGTGATCATAGAGACTAATTGCTTTTGTTTTCGAAAACGTATTTTGATAAATAATTAAACATTTCAAGCTCAAATTGTGTATTTTTTCACATGTATGAATCTGCCCCATAGCCTGTATGAGAGTGCTCCGCATGTGGGGTACATTCATACATTTCAAATTTTTTTTTTTAACTTTTACAGAAAGCAGCACAAGTGTATTTACACAAATCACATATTTTTGATATAAAGTCAGATAGTAAGACTATTCGTTTTTGATGAATCGATACAGATATTGATACCAGAGAAAATTCTATAAGACAAAATATAAAAACTGTATGAGGCTATAAACTTTTATTGTGATAGATAGGGGAAGGTGGGGACCTTCCCCTATCTATCACAATAAAAGTTTTTATTTGACATCAATACGTTATTTACTCTTTATGCTCAGTCGGTTTAATGTCCAGTTTAGGGAACAGATATCTTTAATTAGCTCTACTGAATACTTTACAAATTGTGACTGTGTGTGACTGTGAATTGTGAGGGATCTTAAATCCTTCATCTTTCACCTACAGAAATTAATTGGTCGACATTTTCAATGCAATATGCCTATGAAACATTTTTCAGAGACAATTTATTAGATTTATTGAGTGACTTGCCCAGGGAAACTACACAGGGTATGTTTGTTGTTTAAGAGTATGATGGATTGACAGATGGCACATTACAGAATCTCAATTTGCAAATGGCTATATAGTCAGTCTCACAATTAATAGATTATCCCTTGGCTAATGAGAAGTCTAAACTTAACAAGCATGGATGAAAAGGATCATATACAATATAACACCTATGCTGAATATTGTCAATGAAATAAGGTTAACCTTGTCCAGCAGGGTAATACAATGTCAGCTAGGACAAAGCCTGCACCTCTTTATCTGACATACAGATTTTATTGGTTTTATTATATATGGGTAGCACCTTACATAATAATATCCACTACCAAAGAAAACTGTTATCTTACTAAAGAAGTCCTAGAGGATTCACAGGAGACACAATTATGAAATCTGTCAAATCTTAGATTCATTCTGTAAAAGAGTTGCAACTAACCAGGCCCAGAGGCCACAAATGGTTAGAAAGCCTTTGCTGTAAGCCTTACAAAACCAATAACATTACACAGTAATATCATAAATATTTCAGATTATTGTTTTTCTAATGATATGGAATATTAATATTTAACAGTTGCACGTCCCATTGGACAGAATATGCTGTGAATTATGTATTTGATTTTGACACCTGTAATATGTACCATGTACTAAATAAATAATTTGAATTGAATAAAAGGTCTTCTAATTGGGTGTTAGAAAGATAAGGTTACAGACAACTAGCAAACATTTTTAGGGGTCTCAACATGATTAGCAGCTAAAACTTGACAGCTATTTCAACAGGTATAATACCGGCACCAGAAGGTTAAGAACAGAAAACAAATGCACTGCAAAGACACGATGAAAGTAATGACCAATCAATACTAATATTATAAGGAGGAAAGATTTGATTTTTAGTTTGTTTGGGGATAGGATTTAACACAAAAACTACTTAATCATTTTATAAATTCTTTCACCAATAATTAAAAGTTATATTATCACCAAGTAACATTAGCTATATTATAACCTGATAAAATGTAAGTTTGTTCCTTTTTAATTAATAATACCAGTAGGTACATACGGCAATGCAAACTCTGGATTCTGGAATATGTTTATGGTGGTGAGAATGACATAACATGTCTTGGAAAAAGTTATTGATTCGTTTCAAATTTGGTTATTATTCACATTGTTTAAGTTAATACTGTTGAGTATACTATTATTCAATAAAGCAATGAACAGGCAGAACTGTGCACACATTCAAATTTATATGCAACTTTCCTACCCCACTTCTCAATAGGCATGCAAAATGGACGCAAGATATTCATCTTTTTCCGATATCTATACGTAAACTGAATGAACGCAGGCGTTATAGGAGCCAAAATAAATTAAAAATATTAAATTTGAATACAATAAAGACACATTCCATCAAAAATCACAATGAAAAGAACAAACGCTACCCAAATGAGCAGCCAAACAAGTGACTCAAAATCACATAATTACAATTCAGTCTGGCTTCTTATTCACTGCCAAAACTAGAGGCGATAATGTAAAGCACATATTTAGTTGCAAAAAGCAAATATAATATGAAAGAGCCAAGCCGAGGCCAAGAAGAAGTACCTAATAGTAGGTAGGTACCACAGATTAAGTAGAGATGCTACGCATACATTATGAATTATGAATATGACGCTTTTGACAGATGTTAAACAAAATCAAATGTAATTTTTTATTGATATTTGCAGGCAATGGAACTTACCGCCTAAGAGCCAAAGATGATGTAATTAAAGAGTCATTCAGTTTTAGCCAGAAATACGAATAATCCGTGATTATTTTATTTATTTAAATGCCCGATAGTGATCAGTAACCCTATTCCTCGAAACGGTTTTCTTATCAAAACAATTGGATTAATGATTATATTCTACTATAAAAGATAAAAAGATAAAAGATAATTTATTTTGCAAATATGGGTACAAAACAAAAGGTGATAAACATGTTATGGTGTTCAGCCATATTTTACCAATCGGCATGCAAAAACATTAGTGTCATACACATTCAATTTAAAAACAAAATTAAAATACTGAAAAAAAACAAAATTAGGTCTACTTAATCTTATCTACATTAATAATAGGAAGAGTAAAATCCCTCCGCTTTTAAAAATCTAAAACACTGTAGTAGGCTTTATTAAGTAAGAATTTACGCAGCGTCTTTTATATCTCGTATTAGTAATAACCACATTAATTGTAAAAAATACCTTGCTTTTATGCTGCTGATTTTAAACTGATAATAGAAAATTTCGTGTATATTTTGCGTAGTTATAATATGCATGTCAAATTGGCTATCCATCCTGTCTCAGTAATCTAATCAAAAAATGAAACATGTCGCAATTAATTAACCTAGTACAAAAGGAAAGAAGAATATATGTATTATTTAATCACATTTTATTTTAAGTTTCACATTTACGTCATATGCTTTTTGTCTAAGGATACTTATTAATAAAAAGATCTTACTAAAGATTTAATAGGTACGTACTGAATAATACTTTTTGGAATTGTTGTTAAAACGGTGTTACAAGCTTCTTGTATGTTTATGCCGTAATAATTTAGTTCTCCAAATTACACGAAAAAATATACTTAGGTACAACAATAACATATAACTTTTTTGTTTTTCGTGTCAGTTCGTTACAAAGGTTTGTTAAGTTTCTAAAGGTCGTTCCCAAGTCTTAGAATGTTTTAGGCAAAGAATAATATATTTTATAAATTCCAAAGATATTGTAGAACAATATCTTTGGAACGCACCTATAACTGCGGCGAAAGTAACTTACGGTCAGGGTTGCCAACCATACGAGATTCCTCGTACAAATACGAGATTTGCGCTATGAGGTACGAGGACACTGTCAGCCTCGTACGGTTATGTACGATATTTTGATAAAGTGAAAATAATAACAATGATTTCACATTGCAGGCAACATTTTGTAGCATAAATGGGAGGCAATAATACACAGACAATTAAAAATCTGATCAAATCTCTACGGGCTGGCCTTTTTTTTTTAGATATTCTCGGAACTGAACCTAGCACGGCAGGCGGGCTGACCTTTTTTCTTTCTTTTAGTAATTTTCTACCGAGAAATACATAGAATGTACTGTATGTGCTTCTGTACGAGAAATAATGTTCTAAGGTTGGCAACCCTGCTTACGGTCTTAACTCTTACGCGCCTTCGCCAACGTTCACCAGAGGACGAAATACGTAGTTAATAGTTAAAAAAGCGAATACGAATATGGTGTACACCATTATCACATTCTGTAATAATTCTTGCATTCTCGTCCGTTGAAATCTCAAATATTGGGTTTCTTGTATCTGTATAAAACATAAATTACTTTTCTAAACACAGCGTACAGATGCTTTTATCCATTGCTTTTATCATTATGTTTGAATATGGTTAAGCTGTGGACAAAATCCAGTAGGATATAATTTCTATAACTTTAATGTATCTAAATGTCATAGTTTTGTGAATGTCTGCTATTATAAATCTGTAGGCGCATCATTATCATTAGGTACTTATAAAACAAAGACCCCCGCCGGCCGCGTTTGTCTGTATGTCTGTTTGCGATAAACTACTGAACGGATTTTCATACGGTTGTCACCAATAGACAGAGTAATTCATGAAGCTTTAAGAGTATAGTAAGAGTAGATCTGTTAAGGTTTTATAACCTTTACAAATTATACAACTAAAATGCTACTCTATACAAATAAATAAAATTAAAGTCTGTTTGTAATATCAAAATTTATATGAACAGCTTTTTGCTAAATTTATATGAAAGCATATACGGTACGTATATTAAAAAAACAATTTTAATTTTTTTATCTGTCTGTCTGTCTGTTTGTTCTAATCTCTGAAACGGCTGAACCGATTTACACGAGACTTTCACCGGCAGATAGTTGATGTTATAAGGAGTAACTTAGGCTACTTTTATTTTAGAAAAAGAAAAGTATTCTGTGGAAAAATTAAAACCAATGAAGTAGTGAACAACATCCGATTCAAATAAGGAAATGTATATAAAATAATAATAATAATAATATATATACATCCAATATAACCCGTTATATAATCTTAATATATATAAATTACGTGTCACGTTGTTTGTCCGCTATGGACTCCTAAACTACTGAACCGAACTTAAAAGATAGGATAGTTTTTTTTTTAAACGGGCACAAATTATCTAATGTGAAGCAGAGGAAGTTGCGTGGGACAGCTAGTACTATAATAAATAAAAACGACTCACAAAGTCGAAGAATGACATTAATTTTATTGTATATATATATAATAAAACATCTTAGCATATATATATATATATAATAAATGTATAAATGTATAATGTGAACCCATCTGTAACTTTTTGAATAAATAAAAATATTATTATTATTATTATTATTATTAATTTTAGCATAGGTATACCTATCTTTACGAGGAATACAGAAATACTAAGTTTTCGTAAACTCGGCGAACTGAACAAACACTTTTTAGTTAAAATCCATGCGGACGAAGTCGCGGGTAACAGCTGCTAGTAATAAATAAAACCTAAAACTATACATTTAGGTATACATATCTATCTATGGGAGGATGGTGAAATTATAGGAACATTATGACGCGGGCATAAGAATATTTACTGGCTTGTTTGAGCTTAGCGTGAGCGCGACTGCATTTGACAGCAACTGACTGTACCTAATGACGTCAGCAGCGGCCCACGAGATTGCTGTCACATGGCACCGCATTTAGTGACGTGTGGTATGTCAAAGACATGCCCTGTCAAGAAATACTAACTTGTAAGGCGTTAACGATTGTTTGGGTGAAGCTGTGATTCAGTGACCTCTACAATACAATAAGTGAGCAGGGTTAACCTGTGCTAGTCCGTTGGACAGGCACGCAAAGGTCTCAAGTTCGATCCTAAGGCACGCACCTTTGAAATTTCGAAGTAATATGCGTTTTAAATCGTTAATTATCGCTTGCTTTAACGATGAAGGAAAACATCGTGAGGAAGCCTGAATGTTTGTGAGTTTTCCTTAATATCCTCGAAGATATGTGAAGTCTGCTAATCCACAATAGGTCAGTGTGAACTAACCTCATCCTTCTCTCAACTTAATATTTTTCACTATGCTCGACCCAGGAATCGTACCCGAGACCTCATACACAGCAATCGTATTTATTACCGCTGTACCTCCGAGGCAGATTGCCACTTAGCAATAAGAATAATACGCATTATTATTAAATATCTTTCTATGTTGCGTATTCTTTGGACCGCATACCGGACCAACATATTATATCCATTCTTAAGGAACTCAGAATAACTATAAGGCTAGCCACTATCTGTTTTCATACTTAGGTAAAATGTAATTGGACTCCCTTTTCCGCATTTGAACTCCAAGTTGGTCCATTATGCGTGAGAGTCGGCCGGTTATTGAGATAGCCAGCCCAACTCCGCTCAGAAGCACAGAAGATTCCTGGGGTCTTCGCAGGCCTCGCGGAGTGCCCTCGGGTTGTTGAGGATTTCCTTGCGTTGTGCTGTTACTCCCACACATTCCAGGACTACATGGGCAGCAGATTTTACTCCGGTCAGACATCTCCTACAGAGGGGGCTGTCTGTTGCTCCGATGTTGTACAGATGTTTGTTCAGGGGACAGTGTCCTGTTAGGATCCCCGAATACTTAGGTATTTCGGACACATAGCTCGCAGGAACCAGGGTTGAGCCAACAACCTGGAAAAGTTGATGGTAGTTGGACAGGTCGACGGAAAAAGACCACGCGCTCGCTCGCCTACCCGTTGGTCAGACTTAGTCGAAAAGTTAACCGGCCTCCTAATACCAGAAGCTTTTAAGACCGCCGAAGATAGGAACAAGTGGAAAATTGTAATGAAAGAAGTGATCAAGGATTATACTTCTACAGCGATTAAGAAGAAGATTAAATATCTTAGTCAGTGTTACCCTTACCCTCACTAAGAAAGTTTATAAGGCTAGTGTGAATGGAGGAAAACCTAGGCGAACGTTACTCGATCAGATCGGTGGCGTTCTGGACAAAGGCCAGGTTAAGAGCACCTTGAACCGACGGGCGTGTATGAGGAATGTGATAAAAGTGAATGAAGCCAGAGAAGTGTGTCAGGATCGTAGCAAATGGAAATCCGTAGTCTCTGCTGACCCCTCTGGGAAACAGGCGTGATGTTACCCTTAAATCGACTAAATAGAAAAAAAAGGTTTAATGCCCTTTACTCGGCTGTTGCGCTCAAGGTTGGTGGCTTTTAGAGTCTGCGTCAAGGATAAATAAACGACAATCACTGATCCTGACTAATATGTATTATAAATTCGAAAGTAACTCTTTCTGTCTATCTGTCTGTTACCTTTTCACGGTTAAACCACTCAACCGATATAAATGAAATTTGGTATAGATATAGTTTAAAACCTGGGGAAGAACATAGGCTACTTTTTATTGATGTAGGTACCACGCGGGCGGAGCCGCGCGCAAAAGCTAGTTGTCTATTTCCTAAAATAAATGGAGTACCTCATCGGCAAAGCTACTGCTTTGCACAGGGGCATCGACTTCATAGAAATATTGGGAGGGAGTTTTAATATAAATAAATTAAAAATACTAGTTTAAGCCCAAGGGTTTTGCTCTCATTAATATAGATTATATCGATACATTTTTATGCCTCGGAAAGACTACTTTTTTTCAGGATAAAAGGTACCCTGTCTTTTTCGACACCGCTGACGTGTATGCGAAATTTCATGATGATAGTTCGAGTAGTTCAGGCGTGAAAGCGTAACAAACAAACAAACGATTACGATATTTTGGGTAGCCATAATTTTTCATAAAATAAGTAGTATCCAGAACCTAAAGAATACATCCTTTAACTAATTTTCATACACTTAATGGTTTTTACCTAGGATCACAGCACGCTCAGTCCTATCGATAACGCCGTTGGGGAATCTCGGGGTACCCCCAAGCCCTAGAGAGTCGGATTAGTGGTAGTGGAGTCTGGAATTGCACGATAGACGGTCATTAAGGCTTACTCTCTATGATATGACATCTACATGCATACCAGAAGAAATATGTACATTTCGCCAGCTTATCATACTAATCTATACTAATATTATAATGCTGAAGAGTTTGTTTGTTTGTTTGTTTGAACGCGCTAAGCACAGGAACTACTAGTTCGATTTGAAAAATTCTTTTAGTGTTGGATAGCCTAATTATCGAGGAAGGCTATAGGTTATATAACATCACGCTACGACCCACGGGGGCGGCGCAGTATCGATAAAAATCTAAAATCGGATGAAACCGCGGGAACATCTATAATATTATAAATATGGAAGTTTGGATGGACGGTTGTTTGTTAATCTTTCACGCAAAAATGACTTAAACGATTGCGATGAAACAACATTAACCCATTCAATGCGGCGGACGCCGATCGGCGTCTTATTTTTTCATTCTCAGATTCGGAGGACGCCGATCGGCGTCATGTATAGTTGTTTTATATTTTACCCAAATTTAAACATATTATATTAATAAAACAACAAATGTGTTTGGAATTTACTAATGAAATGCCTGATATGAGTAGTTTTTAGATATTTTGGTTTTTTTTATTTCATCAAGTGCGGCTGACGCCGATCGGCGTTAACGTTAAATATGAGTAGATTCTGGCTAGTGAAAGCAAAATTTGTTGCCGCATTGAATGGGTTAACACAATATATAGGCTACTTTTTATCCCGATATTACCACGGAATCGGGACTTACGCGGGCAAAACCGAGGGGTGCAGCCAGTATTACATAAGTACAAGGAGAATGTCGTCTACTCGTAACCTGTCAAGACTATCATTGCTCGAACCGAGAATCAAACCCGCGCTCTAAGAATCGCACGCTTACTTTAGACAAGACTAACAAAACAGTCTAATCAGTTGTTAGTGTCAATTATATACCAAAATTATTGTTACATCTATACTTAATATTATAAAGCTGAAGAGTTTGTTTGTTTGTTTAAACGCGCTAATTCAGGAACTACTGGTCCGGATTGAAAAATTGTTTTAGTGTTGGATAGCTCATTTATCGAGGAAGGCTATAGGCTATATAACATCACGCTACGACCCACGGGGGCGGCGCAGTCATCATAAACGCGGGTGAAACCGCGGACACATCTAGTTTTAAAGAAGACTCACGAGTAAATCTTAAATTTTCAAGACTCAGCGCTCTCTAAACCTTTACGTCTTTTGGTGCGTAGTTATGGCACATATATGTATTTTAAACACGAAACGAGTGCTTTTTAATATCTTCGTCTGGGATAGCTATTACCTATAGTCTTATTCAACGGGCGATAATTAATAATCTCTTGTTTAAAGCGAACGGCCACGAATTTTTACACAATTGCATAGAATTAAATTAATAGAATATGTTGCATAAAGTTTTTAGTTTAAAATTATCTCGCCATGAGATTGTTATTGTTATTAAAAAGGCAACACAGGAATAATTCCTGTGTCGCGGGGGACTTTACAAATATTCAAACAGTGAACACAAAGAAACACTTGGAACAACCATTTGTGAATCACACAAATTTTTTTCGCGTGTGGGATTCGAATCCACAACACTCGGCGCAGTGGCAGCAGCACTTAAACCACTACGCCATCCGTGCAGTCAATTCAGTCAATCTGTGTAGATTTTCTCTTATACTTCCGTAATATTCTGCCACAGTTTTGAATGGTTTCCATAGTATATTTTTTTTATTGAAGCATACCATTAAAATGTTTATTATAGATTCAGGTAGGTAAACAAATAAAACACATGTATTTTTGTTTAAATAATATACATACTTCAATGCTCATGTTCGCTACACTTTCTTCAATAACCTGTTATAACATTACATACTGTTCGCGACAACGTTAATATTAGCTTGAATCGTATTATTATGAGTGTAAATGTACATACATATAACGAATCAATCAAGTTTATCGTTACAATAGTGCCGAATTAGGTCATATATAGACCTAAATAGTGTAGATAAATAGTGTAGATAAATAGTGTAAATAACATAATATTATGTTTCTTTTATATAGTTTATAAGAATATCATGTTTAAAGCATAAATATTGCCAATAAAATGCATTTTTACCTCAAGCTAGGTATGTTAGGGTTCCTAGGTCTTAAGGGTTTCATAAAAGGTTTCACTTGTGTGTTTTATTTTGTACGCTACTAAAAGCACTACAAGATACTGAAGGAATCATATTCCTACATAGTATAGTTAAAAAGTTATTACACTTTTTTTGATATAAATGTTACCGCAAAATAGATTTTTAGCCTTACATAGAATAACTATATCTAGACCTAACTTCCGATAGATAAAACAGATATTAATAGGTAGGTCTTTTCGTGCCCTACACGGCACCTCTTGTATCATCACGCTAGCTAGTAAAGTTCCGTAGTTATAAGCAGAAATATGTACATTATATAGTTAAAAATAAACTTGTTGACCGAGGTTTCTGGCCGGCTCTCGTTACGGTAAAGATTAGAGGTACTTAAACGGCACAGTATCCTTCGACCGCAGGTGCTCAAGAATCCTCATCTTCAAGCCTCAAGAACCAAACGGAGCCAGCCAGAAACCTTCAACCAACTGAACAATGAACAATGAAGCTTGTTTTTATTTGAAGTCCTGATCCTGACCCGCACATCGAACCCGCAACAACACGCCTTTCAGAGCCTCCGACATCGTAACCAGTAATCGCTATAGTACAGTCTACACATCGTGTAGGTATAGGACGTCAGCGACTCGACGGTTGTTTTGTAACCATCATATAGTAACCTCAGCCCCGAGTTCGCCCATCCGGTACACATACGTCTATGCGTTATTTGGGATATTAATATTTACTGTCGAAAACATTTAAATATCAATGAAGATCAAAATAATATAAATATTATAAAATATTATATTGCATACCTACATATCTAAGAATAACTTAGATATATGTATCTCATTTAATACATTATCTACTTATACAATTAGGTTTCCGTTAAAATAATGTTCCCTGCGAATAATTGCAGTTTCAAGTGCAGCTAACATTTACCTCCCTCGGAACAATGCAGTCATAAAGGTTCACGTTCACCTCTCGTCCCAGACCGATAACATTCAACTTATCCAATAACCCTGCTACATGTAAAACGTTTATCTTACTGGGGCATCATACGCACCAGACAGCTCATCACATCTAGTCGGATTATAACTGTCTATGGAGCCTCCACTGCCTCCAAAGTGAATGCAAAGTAACGATCTCGACCGAAATTACACGAAACACTTCGGCTCTCAGAGGTTATAAATAGACCCCGCTCGGAAAATTATTCTTTAGTATTATTCTGCACGTATTCCGGAAAGCACGTACTACGCACGCTAGGCTCCGCCGCTAACAATAACATTGCATATTGTTATGTGTATAACTCATTAAAATCAAAACAGTGACATGCCTACAGACGTAATGTCGAACACCTGCCACAGTAAGCACTTCGGTCAAAGTTTCAGTAAGAAAACACACGAGAATGAAGTAAAATCAGGCTTTTTGGTGTTGGTTGGACCCGGCGGGATGCGGCAGGACGTGAGAGTAGTCGTGTATAGAACCTCACTGGAGCATTTTGCGGTGATACACCCGAGGAAGAGGGTTTCCAAGGCGATCGGTGTAGTGAACTTGAGAAACACAACTGTGGAGCAAGCGGAATCGAACAGGGGTTTCATTATCCGGCAGAAAGGATACGACAACACTATATCTGCGAAGTTTGCGTGCTCCGAACGCGAGATGGAATCTTGGATGTTGGCGTTCACATCTCGTGCTTCCCCGCACGCCGCAGCCACAAACCTACCGGTGCTGGTTGAGACTGAAGAAAGCTAAGATCAAATAAGATTATCTAACCGTTAATCGGTCAGATCTATCTTCCTAATTTTGACGCGCCACGTCAAAACGAGGTAATATTTGTTTTGCAATGGGATGCGAAAGTGAAAGTGGCGTTTTTTGCAAGCGCTCGAAAGTGTCTCTCATTTGCAGCGGAGCTTAATAAAAACAAGTGTTACCTATCAGTGTTCGAGTGACTCATCTAGGTTACACCATGTTATTGTCTGGCTCCGAAGCCCGTCTCATTTTGTATTGCAAATGAGAATGCGATTGTGTAGAAACAGTTACGTCGGATAAGGAAAGAATATTTTGCGAGGTTGTTCACCTTGCGTCGTCTTACTCCCGGTACACAGAACATTTTGTATAAAAAACTTACGTTCATCAAACATTACAGTTAAAAAAATGCATACCGTTACGCTATTTCAATCGAGTTCAAATTAGGACAATAAATTATACTGTTTTGGTAACAAAGCCAGCAGCCAAAAGTTATGGAACCGTGTCATTATGTACATTCTATCATAAACTTCCGTAATATTCTGTAAGTTTAGATACGACCGCAATTTGAATGAGAAAGGCCAATGTCCACACAACCTGACGCAGCCTTTCAAATAGTTTGGTTGAGTCACAATATTGAAATTATATTTTTTTGTTTGCTTCATAATGGACGGATGGTGTAGTAATTAAAAGTGGTCACGGAGGCTTCGATTTCCGCAATGATCAACAAACACTGTATACTTATAAAAATATATTCGGAGCCTGGAGCTACTTTGTGTAGCTTGTTCTTGTAATATTTATAAAGTCTCCTGTAACTCAGAAAACGTATTAAAAGTAAAACCATCCCGCACTTGGGTGCGGGTAGCAGGTGAATTGCTACCTATTTTATTATTTATAGGAAAACTTACAGCTACACTACTACTTACTAACTAACAGTATAATAGAAAATCTTATAACATATATAAAGCAAATAACAGGTTCTCACTTATAACCTAATTAAATAACTTAAAAACTAATCAACCTGCAACACAAATAAAATTATATTAAGTACCTAATATGGTCAACCGCGATTACTATATTATTGTCTTTCGTCAAATAAGATATTACTGGCCTTTTGGGGCAAATTAATATAATTCTTATAAACCTAAAGCCAAACTAAATGCAAATTGATCAGCTGGTTCCTTCTTAAACCCACCCAAAAATAGTCGATTCATTTTGATCTCTTTAAATATATTTTGCTGTGCAATTTGGTGATCATTTACTATTTTTGACTGTTATATTTTACTATATCTGATGATAAGTTAAACATAAGCCGCTAGTAATTGTGTGGAAGCCCGCAAAGAAAAATAAACATCCAAAGAGGCATTATACATCGCATGCCAGCCAGTAACTAATATTAAAAATAAATAAACAAATATCTGCTATATTCGTTTTTGAAACACACTTGGCAGCTTAAACTTTTTTCAAGTCAAACATATAATTTATAATATTTTGGCACATGCGGTAGGTACCACATACACTTATTTATGCCTGCATATTCGCCTAATTGTTACGAATGATCATAAATGCGATTTTATCACTATTATTAAACATATTCTGCTTGATATTTCTTACATACTTATATTAGTAGATTTGTTATTTATCATTTTTTTATTTGACTCACAAACTGAAAGCATACTTAAAAAACTTAATAAATAGCTATAAACTAAAACCATTACATTATAGGTATGCCCTCTAAAATAGTGAGCACAGTATTTACATATACACTGTAGGCTTAAATACACATTTAGAAAATAATACACTTACACTAAAATAACAAAAATAAAATATACAAAGATCAGAAAATGAGAAGCTTTTAAGAAGATTCATCAAAAATAAAAATAATTACAAACATATTTCACTAAGTATGGTTAGATCCTATTGACGTCTATCGGACTTAGTTCTAGACGCCGTGCTGCAACTTACAATTTCTTAGCAGAATAACCAACGACACTTTGCCCGGCGCGGAAATCGGACTCTAACCAATACTGACTACTGATACTACTACAGCTATGCCTCCGGGGCAATTAATAGGGACGCATTAAAATATATCGCCTCGCCACTGACAGTACATCGAGTGCTGTATATTTAATCGCCACACCGAACATAATTTGTGTAATCTAAAATTTTTTCAGAGTTCAGGTCTTACTTGCGTCTGTTGTATTATGTAAAGTTAAACAGAAGTTATTTCTAAGATTTTTTATATATTTACTAAACAGATTTATCAAGAAAATAAAACTAAAACAGCTTATAAAATATTTATATTAAAAATATGATTTTGATTCTGGTAATTTGCAATGTTTATAGCGACACTGGTTTCAATAGTGTCATAATTTCTTAACCACTGGTGGAACGTAGATATGATTTATTTCTGCTGACGCCTTAAGTAATTTATAAGCGTGATATTATGCAATGCTATCAATCTTACTTCTATGATTCACATCCTCCTTTGTATTTTAGTTTTTTTTATTAAGGACGGAAGTGAACCGTTTTCTCACAGTCACGTTTCTGTGTTACTGGTTTCAACACGTTTAAACTTTCTCATAACCGGTCTATATATAGGATTACTGATAACTCGACGTATTCCCGGCAATAATAGATAGAGGAGCTAAAATGCAATAAATGTAACTCCACATATGTATGGCAGAAAGTTAACCGTTTTCGAGATATGCTACGAAGCACTTTAACACTTGGTTATTTTTTATTAAGCATTTATGGGTATTTTTTTAACTTATTAAGCTGTATTACTAGGTTCTTTATAAATTAAAATAATGTTAAAATACATCCAATTAGCCAATTCTTTTTATTATGTCGTAAGGGCAAAAATATGGATATTTTAAAAAATCGTTATATTCAGTATATCTCGAAAACGGTTAACTTTCCGCCATACATATGAGGGATTAAATTTATTGCATTTTAGCTCCTCTATTTATTATTACCGGGAATACGTCGAGTTACCAGTAACCCTGTATATCCTTATTGTTTAATGTAGCACTGTGGAAATTATTACGAACGATTTAATGTTATAAAAATAATAAATCTGTCCGCTTCATATTTGGGCTGTCAACGTCGGCTAAAGAAGTTTATTAAACTGAGATGACTAACAAATATATAAGTATATGAGATAGGTATGCAATGTTTAAAAAACATATTTATTACGCGCCCGTATTAGTTAATATTTGTTTTTCACTTGACGTATGATATCGTGTTTATCACAAGATCATCAACTAATATTCTGAAGTACTCCATGCATAACACGCCAGTAATAAAGTATCTGCTATTATTTAAAATAATACAATACAATTGAAGCGAGGTTACAAACGCTACATTATTATAAAGTTTGGTTAGCAACCCTACGTGTGAAAGTTATGCAATCGAAAAACTACGTAAAATGTAAAGATAAAATATAACTAGAATGTATGTGATGTTTTTATTATCCGTATGGGTCAGTAGTGTCACAGTGAGCAATGAAGTAAAACAATGCTGTGATCCTAACATTTCTGGCTTGGTTCTATTTAGGTAATAATTCAGAACGAGTCAAAAACTATGCCATCTATAAACATTGTCGTAGGTACATAAGCAAGAGCCAGGTAAGCTGAGCTTGTCTCGAATTGTTTGGTGTGCACCGTAGTGTTAGGTAGTACCTAGGTCATCGCTGTTTGGGGACCGGGCCTTCTTGGCAACAACCAGGTAGATGCAGCAATTTCCACATGATACAATTGTTCTTTATGTTTCGTTTGCATCTATTAACGTTAGGTATAACTTATAAGTATTTGCCAAGAAGCTACATACACTCTGTGCCAGTGTGTCAGGGCCATTTCCTTGCGACATAGAACGTACCTCTAATGCGCGCGTTGAATGTTCAAAAGAAAAAAATCATCGGGATACGTAATACGACAATATAATATCCTACAGGAAATTTATGCAAATAGCGGTAGAGCCATGTGACCCTATTATTCCTTAGGTAACAAATGTAAAGTACATCAACAATCTTAAAATGCTTGCTTCCTTTTTGTGTTGACATCCATATACAAACTTTTTGTGTGAACGATAAATTACAATTAACTGTGATGGCAAACTTAACTAGAAAACCTTCACGTCTAAGAATACGCCATATTGATTTCGAAGGTGAATCTTAATATTATCTTAAATGTGAAAGTTTAGATGTATGTATGGTCGTGATTCAGGCACGCTCGAACCGCTCGCTGCGCTGAACGAATTCTGATGAGATTTATCACGCGGGTACACTATGACTATATAGGACTTTCACCTAAGAAAATTGTTTACTTTTCCATGATTCGCCATAAAATGTTTCACATAGAGCTGTTAGTTCTGTGTTGTTATTCGATCGTAAATAATCGAATAAGTTTTCCATATTTTGTACTGTGTATCGGGAATAAATGGTTGGGAAGGTGATATTAAAATGAGCTTAAATATAACCAATTATTGAAATGTAGATGTTGAGGTTGTTATACAAATGTCAGTTACATTTGTATACTCATAATAAAATTATGTAACTTATAGATGTATATACATTTGTAAATGTAGTTACATTTCATTGTATATTTATTGTTGTAAACCATTTAAGATTTGATATTTCAAATTCTACAAAATAAATATTTAGTGTAAAACTTAACTGTTTGTATAGAACTCCATACAGTTTCAAAGTATTAAATATAAAGGTATTATAAATGTACTGCTTTGTTTCATTTATTCCTTGAAGTTGAGTAGATTACGTTCTTGGTTTAGTGGCATAAGCGTGTATTAATGCTTACGAAGAACTTATTCCTGTGTCAGATCCTAAATTAAAATTAAAATTAATTTATTGCATTTCATAATATACATTTATCTTATCTTATGTGGCGGCCAGTCAGTGCAGACCGGCGACACTTCGACCCCGTGGGATCTTTTGTGTCGACACTCTCCCAATAACGACTGCCAATGTTCATGGCAGCCGGGACCAACGGCTTAACGTGCTTTCCGAGGCACGGAACAGGCGATAATTGTCAATTAATACGCACATAATTTCGAAAAGTCATATTATAACTTCCGACAGTCAGAGGTGCGCGACGTGGGTTCGAACCCGAGACCCTCTGCATTGCAGTCTGTTGGTCTCCCCACTGAGCTATCGCTGCTCTAATATACATTTACAGTTAGGTTTAAAAATAAGTAAGTATCTAATTATGGATCCTGTCGGGCACAGTACTTAGTGATGCAACGATATATCAAATATTCGAGAATATCGACCATAAAAATATCGATATTTTTATTGATATCTAACTATCATCGATACGATATTATCATATCGACAAGAAATCAAATATCGATATCGAACGACATATCGAATATTCGATAATATCGACTCTAAAATATCGATATTTTTATCAATATCGAACCATCGCGTCGTTGATACGGTAATATCATATCAACAAGAAATTAAATATCGATATCAAAATATTTAAAATAATATTTGGTAATATTTGGTAATATTTATAATATATTTATTATTTGCTTCTTATTTACCCACTTCTACTACTAACGAAAGTTCGGAATTATCGATAATATCGCATTGAAACTGTCGATATTATCGATCATTGATATTTTCAGGCCTTCGATATAAATATCGATATTTTCGTGTCCTTGCAACCCTAACAGCACTATTAGGAGAGAGGCGGAGCTGTTTAGTTATTGCTATTTTCAAAAGTTTAGTTTTGATACAATTTTATCATTTTGTCTGCACGGATGAAATGATTTGATTGCATGGTATGTAATGGTTTGACTGTACAGATGTAATCATTTGACACGCTGACGAAACAGATGAAAATAATTGACCTATATAAAGAGGTTTAACCACAGGATTAAAGGATTCATCTCAAAGTTTTAGGTTTGTATGTAGGCTATCGATGGTTAGGAGTACCTACCTGAAAAATAATACTTAATACACCGATGATGATGAGACTGGTGTTGAAGTTCCGCGGAAGCTGATTCTGATGTTCGCAACAACCTTACTAGTTACCATCTGGCAGAAGATGTGCTTGCTTGAAACTATGGTTTACGGTGAGTAGCGACTTGCTTATGAGAGAACACAGCCATGTTCTTACGCGGCAGTTACCATTTACCATCAGATAGGTGGTTAGGTTAAAACTATTTTCTTTTAGTAAGTAGCCTAGTGGGTAGCCGTTGGACTGCCACGCAGAGGTCTCTCGAGTTCGAAGCCAAGGCGCGCATCTCTGACTTTTCGAAAGTTATATGCGTATCAAATAGTTAATTATCGCTTGCTTTAACGGTGAAGGAAAACATCGTGAGGAAACCCGCATGTCAGAGTTCTGTATAATGTTCTCGAAGATATGTGAAGTCTGCCAACCCGCACTGGGCCAGCGTGTTGGATTATGGCCTAACCCTTCTCATACTGAGAAGACACCCGTGCTCAGCAGCGGGACAGTTTCATATGGGGCTGATATTGTTTTATTATAAGTATAAAATACTGAAATCCTAACTAATATGATAAATGCGAATGTGAGTTTGTTTGTTTCGCTTTCACGCCTTAACTACTCGACCGATCATCATAAAATTTCGCATACATGTTGTCAGGGGTACAAAAAAGGACTTCAGACGCCGCCCGTACTGCTAGGTACTGAGAATTTGCTTTACACTAAGAAATCGAACCCAAGACCACGCGAACACTTAACCCTGTTCCGTGATAGACATAATAGAAAATCTATTGTTATGTACCATATGTGATTCATCGGACAGGGAACGTGTTAAGCCACGGGACCAGCGATGCAGAACAGAACCAACGCTTGAGTATAGTAGTTTAATTTAAAATTGTGAAGAGCCATGCTCGCGGTCGTTACACGGCTCGGCCTGGTTTATAGAACTCATTTTAATAGTCGCACGCTATAACACTTTATCTCCATCACCCAACGTGCTAAAATGGGCCTTCGGTTAAATGACTGCAGTTTTATTATGAAACTAGGTCTCGCCTCTGTCTTCGCTCGCATGGTATAATAGGTTAGGTACTTAGGGATACTGAAGATTCGCACGCAAATTTTAAAGAAATTTGTAGTTTTATAGATTTAACTCTTTCTCTCTGAATTTTGCATCGAAGTCTGTCAAATGTTAGAAAACAAAACATCATTAAAATTATATCGTGTCTGGTCGCCGGTGTGACACAGCGACTCAATAGGTTAATAATATTAGCATTCACTATTTGTGTCTCGCCATTTTACGTTAGTAAATGATGTTAAATGTTAATAAATGTTGCTTTTTTGGAGTTTTTCCTGACAAAACTTAGCTTCGTTAAAAAACAGAATATTTGAAAGAAAAATGGTTGAAATGGGCTGGTAATTCCTAAGATCGCATTCATATAAACTCTCCAGCTTTATGTGCTGTACGATCGGCGTAGTAGGTTAGGTGGTCTCGAGGCGGGATGGTGATTGCCAACGCGACCCCATCCCGCCCCACCCTGTCGGTGGAGGGACTGCTCACTCCAGGTTTTTAGTGTATATACCGACCCCCTAAAGCGGAAAGTCTCACATAACCACCGATCCCCCACCCTCCCCCGGGAGAGGGGCTATCCATAAAGGAATTTCCTGGATAAAAAAAGTGGTTAGGTGGTGGTGGGATGCAAAAACTAGTTCTAAGTCTGGGTGTTCTTTATGTCTGTTGTTTGAATAATAATAATAATATAATAATAATAATATAATAATAATAATATAATATTCTATCACATACACACAACACCATCTAGCCCAAACTAAGCAGAGCTTGTACTATGGGTTCTAGACAATGGATAAACATACATATTATACATAGAAACACCCAGACCAAGACAAACATGTTCATGCACACAAATGTTTGATTTGTGCGGGAATATTTGTAAAGCGACACAGGAATCACAAATATTTTAGGGTATAAAAGATATAATGCTTAAATGAGACTCAAATGCAATAATTTCGTTATAGTTATTGCTTTTGATTCGCCACGTCATGGATATTTCGCAATCTATGCATTTCAAAACATTATCTGCATTTTTGGCAATGTTTTATGGCACTTCTTTGAAACAAAATGTTTAGAAGATGGGCTCTTCACACACATTTGTTTTTATGTCTGTCAAATTGATTATACGCTACCTGATGGCAGGCATTTAGTGAATGCCGCTATTCCAAATGCCGATATTGCGAAAATTACACAGTAGGTAGTCCTCATTTTGACGATCCTAGAATACTTTTTCAGACATCTATTGACTTGAAATCATATTAGGTATATATATTTTATTATATTACTAGATGTTCCCGCGGTTTCACCCGCGTTTATGATTACTGCGATAAATGTGCTATCCAACACTAAAATATTTTTTTAATTCGGACCAGTAGTTCCTGAGATTAGCTCGTTCAATCAAACAAACAAACTCTTCAGCTTTATGGTATTAGTATAGATTCCTAATGATAACAATTTATTTCACTATTAAATAAATTAATGTGCCAAGTTCTAATGTATATTAAACGCTAATATCGTTGCTAAAAATAGCTGTCCATGCAATTGCAAAAGCTATTGGAAAATAGATATAACAGTTGCGTTTATAATCAACAAAATAACATTAATGTAACTCCTAAAAGTCAATGCCAATGCTATTTTTGTAGAACGGTGACAATATTTGTGCAATACATTTGTAATCTTTAACCGATTAACATAAATTAAATATTAAAATAACGTAACGTTTTAAGTTATGCGTCACGCTTGACCTCTCTTCCATGCGTGGTTTTTATGAAATGTCAATTTTAAAAAGTGATTGCGTTGGTGAATACTGGCATGACGCATTCTACCAACCTCAGAGAGAAATGGCAACCTTAATGCTCTACCAACACATACGTGAAAATGTTTTTTTTTATGTGAAAGTGTAAGTGGAAGAAATAAGAAGTCATCTACTGTCGCATTGACTCACAGAATACTTTTTATCATTGACTTGTGGGCGGTATGTGGGAGAAGTTGGACGAACTTTAATAGATATTTATTGATATATAAATCATTTACTTTCACCAGTTTTGTTTTGTTATACAGTAGGTATATGTGTATCGTATTATATAATAACAATAGTTATTGCATAATCACAACAATTCTTGATCATAAATCACTATAATTTATTAGATAAGTTTTTGATAGTTACACACTAGCTAATAGTACAAAATTAATTATAATTTACACAATTAAGGACAGAGGTATTACGTAGGAACATAACTAGTAGGTAAACTTGCTTAAATCGTACTTGCGCCTTATTCGTACCTCGCTCATATCTCAGCGCCGGTAATAGCTACCACCGTCTCTAGTGACAAAAACTGTAAACATTAGTCGACCATATTACCATCGGACAAATAGAAGCCGTTACGCTGCTAGCAACAAAAATATTGTAAAAGTAAGTTTTGATGTACTATTTCATTAATATTTTTACTTATTTTGTAAGAATATTCTTCAAATTCGATCTGGTATAGTTTATTTAAGTATTTATGATGTATTAATACATATATTTGTGATTTCGTCCGATGTGAAACTAAACATGTATTTGTTGACATTTTTATTAGCGGTAATTTTAAAGTTTGTTTGACTTATGCGCCTATTTCGTACTCGAGGCAAGGTCTTAAAACGTACTGGTACGATTTAGGAATATGAATTTTAAAATGTTATCAAACTGTTAGCTATTATAACGAGTTATTTTATTTTATTCGATTTCTCAAGTGTAAGAGGCCCATAACCGGTAGTGGAACTTAAGGGCTAAAGTTTAAAACTGAATTATTTTATTTTCAGAACAATATTTATGTCAAAAATAAAATATAATACTTGGAGTAAAGAAAATATGGAAGAAGCGATTATAAAATATAATGAAGGGGCTTTACAATTTAACGAAGCTTGTCGTATACATAATGTACCAAAACCAACATTTAGACGACATTTAAAAGAGCTAAATTTGCATCAAAGAATTGGACGCCCAAAGGATTTAACTGAGGAAATGGAAAAAGAACTGGTCAGACATGTATTGCTGTTAGAATCTAAATTTTTTGGCCTGACAATAACTGACTTACGGCGCCTAGCTTATTAGTTAGCAGGAAAATACGGAAAAATTAAAAATCCCTACTGAGATCTATCTCCCTAAGATCTCAAAGTACGATTTAAGAATATATGAGTACGATTTAAGATGAATGGTTCCAAATCGTACTTATTTTTGTTTTTTTTTAATTGTTAATTTCTTAAAAGTTTATAAGATTTATGTTGAAGTTGATTATGAAAGTAATAAAACAGTTCCTAAATAAACGTTTTTTAAAATAATATATAATTTTCCTTTACTAATTTTGATAGTATTACTGTTTTTAGTTAAGGTGTACGAATTAGGCAAGTTTACCTAGCTATTTACAACTGCTAGGTAAGTGTTTACCGACCTTGCGATCCTTTTTAACATTTTAGTAATTTCCCAAGATGCTTGAAACCGTAGTTCCTTTGCAGTCTTTTTGTTCTTCCCGTCGTTTTGTAATCATTTGGTTTGGGTACAGGCACTTATTGACATGTGTATTTATTAATTAAGTAAAATCTTTGTTGGTTACTTGTCTTATTTATTAAACAAATATAGCGTAGGTATTGACAGTTACAGACAACACAGAGGACCCATTTCTATTTCTTGTCTTTCTTATTTTTATCGTTTCAATTTATTGGAGGACCAATACCTATAAACCTGTAATCAGTATGTAATTGGATGATTTTATGAGTTGTTTATTTACCATCTCAACCATACAGAGCTATAGGTATACATTTACTTCGCCTGGGTACTCTTGAATGAATAGGTACAAGTGCATTTCTAGTACTAAACACTTTTGCTGTGGTGTTGCCACATATTATAGATCCCATATGATCCCACTAAGAATATCGGTAGAAAAAGCCTAATAAAACTTTACCCGACCCAGAAATCGAACGGGAGCTTATAGCTAGGCAAGCGAACTGCAAACTTATCTTTCGGAACCAATGAGGCGGGTGAACTGCCAATGTCTCCAATGCGGCGATAGCTATACAGTTTAAAGCATCAGATTTACGGTCGAATAGTCGTGAGTTCGATCATTTATTTGTTGCATTGCTTTAAATATTATTAGTTCTAAATGTTATTATTTATTTTTATTTGATTGTTAGTGTAATTAATATCCGTGGCGCAGCGGTAGAGAATGCGACTACTGTGCATGAGATCTCGGGTTCGAATCCCGGGTCGGGCCAACAAAAAGTTATTGGGTTTACTGTTAAATAAGAAATCTCAATAACAACCCGGAGTTAGGAAGTTGGCGGTGTTAGACACCCCCGTGCTTCGGAAAGCACGTAAAGCCGCTGGTCCTGCGCCTGATCTCTCTCCGGTCGTGTCGGATTACCGTCCCATCGGATCATGAGAGTTAGGGAACAGAGAGTGCACATGTGTTTGCGCACACGCTTTTGCATTATAATATCTCCTGCGCAGATGGCCAGTCTCCGTTAAGATTAAGACATTATTTTTTTATTTATTATTTAAGGTAAATGTACCAGTAGTTGATACTATAGTGAGAAAAAATCACGTCTTCTTTAATAACAATGTATTTATTAGTTAGAATTTTTAAAGTAAGTAACAAATATTGTTCAGTCTTTAATTTCTCTTACATTGAACTTAAGTCATGAAAATAAGTGTTGTTTATTTTGAAATAGATTTTTTTCGAGAGGACTAAAAATGTACCAGTAATTGATGGGCAAATTTTAAATTGTCCCAGTAATTGACTATGACTTTTTCAAACTAGTGACCCAGTACTTGATAGGTATACTCTTTAAAAAGAAACACAACAAACTAAAAAAATCACAGTAAGTAATTGTAGAAAATAGTTGCACAATACGTAAAATCAACATTTAAAAAAAAAAACAATTTGAGCCACATTAAACTAGCATCTTGAAATGCCTAAATAACCTGAAAAAACTTAAAAACTATTCATATCATCAGTATCATCGTTATTGAGATCATCTGTACTGCCATCTGCTCTACCGTAACGGGAAATCCAGCTTTAGCCATCTACAATATCCATAAAATAATGACATCTTCTTGCTCTGTAGATAAATATGATACTGGAGCCATACGGAGTTCAAGAGGTGTTTTGCCATGCACTTTATATGAAAGAGTGCTATAAGGAATATTATATTTTTTCGACGCAGCGGATATTGAAGACCCAGATTTTACTTCATTATATGCTTTCATCAAATGATGAAAGCATATAATGAAGTAAAATCTGGGTCTTCAATATCCGCCGCAAAATGTTCAGTTATTCTGAAGATGAAATCATCTTCAGAATAACTGAACATTTTTCCCTTTATGGAGAGCATTTTTATCAATTTAATAAGTACCTGCACAGAAAAGAAAGACAACTTTACTTTTGTCCTAGTATTTGATATTTTAATGTTCCAGTAATTGATCCCCTATCAACAACTAGGTAGAAGTCACTTAGAAAAGCTTTATTTGAAACTAAGATAGTTCAACCTTATGCTTATTGTAATTTGTCAAAAAAACGATCGAATCGAACAGATAAGAATATACCCAGTAGATGATAGATGTATCAAGTACTGGAAATCAGATGTTTTTTGTCCTAGTACTTGATACCCTTCTATTTCTTTTAATTATAACAAAAACCGTTATAACGAAACATTAACATTTACATAATTTATACAATCCCAAATAGAATATTGTAAATAATTATAGTCCATTGAAATGTTACATGAGCTTTGCATTTTTTAGAGGAGGCAATTTTATTTTTGGGACATGTGTCAATAGAAGCTTAACCCCAAGTTTGTGGGGTTGCCGCCCTTGTCCCCCGGCCGCCATCTTGGAAAAAGGGGTGCAAACACCTGTCATGATTTCTTATTTTTGTTAATAATTCGGTTCGGGAGTTTTTATTTATTCAATTGGCAACACAGCCAACTATCATTTTTAAATAGTGGGGTTATTGTGGAGGGGAAAAATAACTCGTTCTCTCGGCGAAAGATCGCTCAGCAGAAAGGAACTAGCATTCAACTGAGTAAGACGTTCTCAATAATCCGTGAGTAAGTACACGCAAACATTTTCGATAATTATCTTTTTGTAATGGCGTTATTTCTTTCTTGTTTTTAAAAGTTTAATTAGTAGATACTTATTTCGATTGTTTAACTGTGAACAAACTGATAAGTTTAATACTTTAGTATAACCTATTGTCATTTGCCATCATAATGTGTCGACTTTTACAGTACACTTTACAATACACTACACAAATGTAATAAACTACCCACATAATTACACACAATGACATTATACGCGATTCCCATAGGAATCATCACAACTTGGTGTATTTTCGAGTGTTAGAACTGAACGGTTACCTTGAAATACACTTAGTAACTCTTTAACTGGAGTGCTGTTGGGGAATACCCTCAGTGTATCCTACATATTCAGCTAATGAGTAAGGTTTATTTTCTGGAGGCAACCATGCCGATAAACCAGAGGTCCGCCTGCCTATTGGTTGAAAACTACACGCACGAGTGTAAATAATTTATTTCATTGCATGTACCTACATTATAATTCTTTAGTGAATAATTGAAATATGCATTGTAAATTAGCAGCGCTTAGATGATAAAATGATATAACGTAAGATTTTTTTTTTTAAACATTAGCATTTACATTGGATTTGGAGAATACTTGGTCAGGGTACTCCCTGATGGTGTTTTTTTCAGTTCCAAGAGTGCATTGTGCTCTTGCGTGAAATACTTGGACGAGGCTACTCTTCGTCAGTGTTTTTGCTGGAGCATAGTGCCGTTGTTTGCTTAGGTATAACGCTTAGGCTTACCTAGTTTGAGTGATTATACTCTTCAGTAGTCTTTGGCTGGGATGCAGTGTTATTACGTAGATTGACGAGTAAAATACTTGCAATAGCTTTTGTATTATTGCGGTAATTTCTTTGTTAAACAAGCGCTGCTGGTTTATAAAGCTACTTGACTTGAAGGCTGTTGCCACTTGACTTGCAGGCTATTGCCACTTGACTTGGAGGCTATGTGCGCTTGGTGCTACTATGGGGTTATGTGTGCCTCGTGTGCTGCTAAAAGGTTATGTGAGCCTCGTGTGCTACTAAGAGGTTATGTGTGCCTCGTGTGCTACTAAGAGGTTATGTGTGCCTCGTTTGCTACTAAGAGGTTATGTGTGCCTCGTTTGCTACTAATAGAGAGGTTGTGTGTGCCTCGTTTGCTACTAAGAGAGAGGTTATGTGTGCCTCGTTTGTTACTAAGAGAGGTTATGTGTGCCTCGTTTGCTACTAAGAGGTTATGTGTGCCTCGTTTGCTACTAAGTTATGTGTGCCTCGTTTGCTACTAAGAGGTTATGTGTGCCTCGTGTGCTACTAAGAGGTTATGTGTGCCTCGTTTGCTACTAAGAGGTTGTGTGCCTCGTTTGCTACTAAGAGGTTATGTGTGCCTCGTTTGCTACTAAGAGGTTATGTGTGCCTCGTGCATGAAAGTGGATATAGTGACAAGAATAGAAAAGGGTATGTTAAGCTGGTTTGGACATGTAGAAAGAATGGACAAGGAAGGACTAAGAAAGTTTGTAAGGCTAGTGTGAATAGAACAGTCGCAAGAGGAAAACCTAGGTGAGCGTTTCTCGAGCAGATCGGAAGCGTTCTGGACAAAGGCCAGGTTAAGAGCTCCTTGAACCGCTAGGCGTGTATGAGGAATGTGATAAAAGTGAATGAAGTCAGAGAAGTGTGTCAGGATCGTAGCAAATGGAAATCCGTAGTCTCTGCCTACCCCTCTAGGAAAACAGGCGTGAATCTATGAATCTATGTGCTAATAGGAGAGGTTGTGTGCCTCATGCTAATAGGAGAGGTTATGTGTGCCTCATGCTTTAGCCAAGTATGCTTTGATTAATATGCCTTTTTATATTTGTGTGCCTTTTGCTTTTTAGCAGAGGTTGTGTGCCTCATGATTTAGCTAAATGTGCTTAATTAAAATGAGTTTAGGTTCGCCTCATACATATGTCATGTATGTGTGTCGACTAGCAAAGATTAGTTGTCTCGTTAGTGAGCCAAGTACATTCAAGTTACATAGTGTACATAATTGAAATGATCAGTGTCATATGTGCGTAGATAATTTTTTGAAGTTGAAATATTAGAGGATAACCATACTTTATGTAATAGGCCGTGCTACTATGGTCCATTACTGACTTTTACAATGTTTAGTCATCTAGGCATGATAATATCGATTCAGTCCTAATGATATTATATTTTTATTTTGAGACCATGAAATCGGATGACGCGATGACTCCAGGTCCTGATGGTGACATATGTCTATAAATATTGTCGCGGACAATTACTATTATTTTGTGCACATTAGATATACCTACTTTAAAGTTCTTTTTAATTTTAACTGAAACATAATACTAGATAATGATATATAATATAACTATCATAGAAAAGATTTTGGACAAATATGCCAATATATTATAATAATTTGCCGATTCTTAAAGATCATACGTTTTAATTCCATTATACGTTTTTAGATGCATATAGATATGTTGTTTGTCTTTGAACATGTTTATGTTCTAAGATAGCATGGAAATATATACAAATTCGGTTTGTTTTTCTAATTTGGCATATATCATAATAATTTTAAAGGTATATTAATTAACTTAATTAAAACATAAACCATTATCATTTTAAGTTATATTTCTGATTGTTTTTATAACTGTGCATTCCATTATTGTGTCGCAATAGGTGTCCGACGTGCAGTCATGTTATCTGACCCGTTACGCATACTACAGATGCGCGCGGTTTCACACTTAATTTTATAGTACACATTATAATTATTATATGGTTAATAGTAGATTCAAATTGTAATCTTTGCAATGAAATATTTCCCTAAATTATAGTATGGTCAAAGAGATAAATATTTGGCAGTTATTCTGACTTTTGTAGTAGTTCCTGCGTTGCAGCCTATACGTTTTATTAATATTATTTAGGTTCATTGTTATTTGGATTATAAATTTAATAATTCTATTATAATTTGCTAATCATTATGAAGCCATTTTATTTTGTATAAGAGCATTTATTAACTGTAGCTGCATAATCAAGTCCACTTTTCTTACAAAGGTATCGTTTAAAAATTTGACACCGTTATTAGAAATGAATGCATGAGAACGTAATGCTATCGGAGGGAGGCATCAGGCATGACATCGGTAACTTATGTAAACAATAGAGGTAATTAAATTTTACACTAAATCATGTGATTGAATTTGTTTGAAGGAGTTCTTAGAATTTTGAAAAAATTTTTTAATGATATTAATAGTCAATGATTTAAAATAAGATTGTATATTGGTTTGGTTTTGGTATAGGTTTTCGAACGATATTAAATATCTTTTTGTTATCTTTTGAATGCATTTAGTATCGTTCATAAAATAAGATGGATGATATAGGACAGATATAGAGATGTGATAATAAGAGTGAGGTATGGGTATGAGTATTTTATTATGATCGATATGAATGTTAGGAAATGTGAAATACAGATAGAAATATTTGGTTGATATGTTTTTGACAGCTATTTGACCCAATGACGATGTTGGATTCGTAAAGACCATATTGGTATTTGGATTTGTTTAAATAATGTACATGTATGTTTTGATTATTATGTATGAGGTTTCATTGTGAAGTTAAAAGTGAATTTATGTAGGTACACACAAGTGATAATAAAAGAGTTCTGTTCCTTCAATTTAATCATGGGGCAAACGAAATTTCTGTGAAAATTGTTAGAGTTCAAAGTAGCCTTAAATAAAGACCCATGATTTGGTGAAATGATTTAGTGAAATGATTTGGTGAAATGATTTGGTGAAATGATTTTATGATGGCTTAATGAAATGGTTTGATAAAACGGTTTGGTGGAACGGTTTGATGGAACGATTTGATGGTACGGTTTGATGGTACGGTTTGATGGAACGGTTTGATGGAACGGTTTGATGGAACGGTTTGATGGAACGGTTTGATGGAACGGTTTGATGGAACGGTTTGATGGAACGGTTTGATGGAACGGTTTGATGGAACGGTTTGATGGAACGGTTTGATGGAACGGTTTGATGGAACGGTTTGATGGAACGGTTTGATGGAACGGTTTGATGGAACGGTTTGATGGAACGGTTTGATGGAACGGTTTGATGGAACGGTTTGATGGAACGGTTTGATGGAACGGTTTGATGGAACGGTTTCATGGAACGGTTTCATGGAACGGTTTGATGGAACGGTTTGATGGAACGGTTTGATGGAACGGTTTGATGGAACGGTTTGATGGAACGGTTTGATGGAACGGTTTGATGGAACGGTTTGGTGAAGTGGTTTGATGGAGCGGTTTGATGGATGGATGGATTTGTTGAAATGATTTGTCGAAATGATTTGATGGAATGGTTTGATGAAATGATTTGCTGAAATGGTCTGCTGAAATGGTCTGCTGAAATGTTCTGCTGAAATGATCTGATGAAATGGTCTGATGAAATGATTTGATGAAATGATTTGGTGATGGAATGATTTGGTGGAATGGTTTGATGAAATGACTTGATGAAAAAAAAATTTGGTGAAAAGATTTGAATGGTTTGATGACATTGAGATGATTCGATGACATTGAGATGGTTAGATGACATTGAGATGGTTAGATGACATTGAGATGGTTAGATGACATTGAGATGGTTAGATGACATTGAGATGGTTAGATGACATTGAGATGGTTAGATGACATTGAGATGGTTTGATGACGTTGAAGTGATTTGATGACATTGAAATGATTTAATTGAAGTGATGTGATGACATTGAAGTAGAAGTTTATTCGTATGCATATGAGACATAATTACTGAGGATGTTACAAAGGTTGAGGTTCATCATACCTCGCCTTTAGTAGGCGTACGCAGCGATAGCTCAGTGGGGAGGCCAACAGACTGCAATGCAGAGGGTCTCGGGTTCGAACCCACTTCGCGCACCTCTGACTTTCGGAATTTATGTGACTTTTCGAAATTATGTGCGTATTGATTGGCAATTATCGCCTGCTCCGTGCCTCGGAGAGCACGTTAAGCCGTCGGTCCCGGCTGCCATGAACATCTATGGCAGTCGTTATTGGGAGAGTGTCGACACAAACGATCCCACTGGTTCGAAGTGTCGCCGGTCTGCACTGACTGGCCCCCAAATAAGATAAGATAGTAGGCGTACAGTCATGATTTGAACAGAAGAGTGGCCATGAGTTTCTTGCCCGTTCTTCTCATGAGCCCTACACCCTTGCCTTGCTGAACGTGGCAGTAAATGTAATACACGAAAAAAAAATTTTGTGTAACTTTGACGTTCATAACTTCATAAGTGTTGCCCTGAACTTGAATAAATTTATTTTTGATTTCATTTACGAATGTTATTAGATAGTACAAATAAAATAACAATAATTAATAGACATAATATTCATTATCAATAGGAACAATAATTATAAATATACGAAGGAAATAAATAATATCGTAACTGTATATAAAATAAAATAGTATAAACAATGTCAATTTCCAGTTTAATAATTACATAAGTCAAGATAAATTAAATATAAATACATTGTATAATTTTATACAGTACTTACTATTATATTGCTAATAGACATTTCGTTTAAGTATGTGTGAAATTACAATATTCATTTAATGTATAAAAGCAATTCTTAAATAGTAATTTTTTAAATTTTGTTTAAAATTCGATGATCGGGATGTTTCTCTGTTATGCATAGGGAAGTGGATATATACTTTTCATTCTTGCTAACACCATATCTTGATCGTGTGATAATGAAAACTGAGTGATTTTAGTTGAGGTTGTGCTCTAGGAGTAGCATGGTATCGGATGGCCGAATGTCATTTCTTATTTTTGTTGATAATTCGGTTCGGGAGTTTTTATTTATTCAATTGGCAACACAGCCAACTATCATTTTTAAATAGTGGGGTTATTGTGGAGGGGAAAAATAACTCGTTCTCTCGGCGAAAGATCGCTCAGCAGTAAGGAACTAGCATTCAACTGAGTAAGACGTTCTCAATAATCCGTGTAATTGCTGTGAGTTTGGTAATATAGTCACATAATATTTTAGACGATTGAGTTTCATTATACACCTTTTTCGCGATATCTCGGAAACTATGCGTCCTGCAAAAAATTCGTAAAGTCATAATTTGTAGCAAATCGCTTTGCCTACTAATATGTTCATATAACTTTTTGCCCTAAATTTAAAATTATAGAAGTTATAAGCAAAAAAGTGAGAAAATTTCTATAAAATTTTCTTTTTTGCTCTATAACTTTTTTTATACATTTTACAAAAAATTACCTCAGACCAATCTTGTAGATGGTCTTTTGAGGAAAATTTTCTTCTATATTTTTGTTAAATTTCTTTTATTTAAAACGCTGTTACAGCGCTCCAAAGTTGAACGGGTTCGTCAATGCTCATGAGAATCCGGTCAAAACGAAATGTTTAACTTAGTTTTATGATCGTTTTTTTTTATTGTATCGTTACTGACTGGAGTATTCTGCTTTCGGCACCAATTTTTTCGGCACCTAAGCTATTCCACTTTCAGCACCAATAGGTATTTTTTGTTGGTGCCGAATGTGGAATAAAATACCTATTGGTGCTGAAAGTGGAATAGCTTAGGTGCCGAAAAAATTGGTGCCGACAGCGGAATACTCCAGTCAGTGACGGGCATACGTAACGTTTAATACAAACACAAAAGTATGACCCAGAGACATTTACAATATATTATACACTAGCTTTTGCCCGCGGCTTCGCTCGCGTTAATTTAAAATTTGGCAATCAATTCGGGTCGTACTCTGCTTGTATAATAATATAATTCAATCATGATTCGAAAGACACGTGGCGCCATCTATTATCATAAGAACGTTATTGTTGTTTTCCTCGGGAACAGTAATTTTTTTCGTGATAAAAGGTAGCCTATGTCTGTTTCTGTACACCTGTCAACGTATATGCAAAATTTCAGGATGATCGGTTCAGTGGTTTAGGCGTGAAAATGTAACAAACAAATAAACAAACAAACAAACTCATTTTCGCTTTTATAATATTACTAGCTTTTGCCCGCGGCTTCGCTCGCGTTAATTTAGAATTTGACAATCAATTCGGGTTGTACTCTGCTTGTAATAATATAATTCAATCATGATTCGAAAGACACGTGGCGCCATCTATTATCATAAGAACGTTATTGTTGTTTTCTTCGGAACAGTAATTTTTTTCGGGATGAAAGGTAGCCTATGTCCGTTTCTGTACACCTGACAACGTATATGCAAAATTTCAGGATGATAGGTTGTGGTTTATGCGTGAAAAGGTAACAAACAAACTCATTTTCGCTTTTAAAATAGTAAAATAGTTAGGAAGTTAGGATTAGGATTAGGAATATTAGGATTAGGATTATTCATTATAACACTAATTAAACTAATATATATATACAAACGTATTAACAAAGAAAAAGTAATTATAAAAATACTAATCATTATAATAATATTTAAGTATTACTTTTGTCACATAAATTAATAAATGATTTTCGGCTTTGACTTCAGTGAAACAGACAAAAATAAGTAAAACATAACCATTTTCCCTGCTGGAATAAATAATAACTATTGTATTTTTCAGTTCATCGGCGTTTCCACTCTGTATGCTAATGTTGTATCAGATATAAATGTTAATAAGTTTGGCATCCGACACTAACGCCAAAACTCATTGAATGTGATGGCGATATCCACTGGCGTGTTATAATGATTTTGTTACTTGACACTGGTAACCGAAGTGTATCATAACATATACTTATGTACATAGTATATGAATTTCACAACAGACGATCCTTAAATATGATAATACTAGCTTTTGCGCGCGGCTCCGCCCGCGTGGTACCTACATCAATAAAAAGCAGACTAAGTCCTTCGCCTGGTTTTAAACTATATTTATATGAAATTTTAATAAATCGGTTGGGTGGTTTAGCCGTGAAGACGGAGCAGACAGACAGACAAAGTTACTTTCGAATTTAGAATATCAAGTAAGGATTTCTATTACTCGCTGTATATTAGATACACTTATCTAATAGCTAATAAAATAATAACAAACTATGTTCTGCCAGCTGATACCCTCGTGTGGATCATACAGTAGGTAACTCACAAAGTGTAAAAGTATTCTCAAACATAATGTATTTTGTGCTTAGATTTAGCCTTAAACGATCAACAACTTAGGTACCTACCCGTGATTGAGTAAAAACCAAACAAACGTAGGTAAACATTTTACAAAATGGCATTAGAAGCATTTCTTCTTCTATCGCATAAGTATTAAATTATTTAAAATATTACGTTACATTAAAATATATAATATATGCTAAATGTCCGCCGCGTCTGTTTGTTCGCGATAAAGTTAAAAACTACTGAACGGATTTTCATGCGGTTTCCATCAATAGATAGTGTGATACATGTGTATTTAAGTATTTAATTTGTTAAGGTTTTGTACTATCCGTGCGAAGTCGGGGCGGGACGCTAGTACGACAATATACTCGTAACTTAACAAAAAAATGCGTCATAGTAACGCCTCCGCATCGCTATCTATTGGCAAGGTAAGTACTCAGAAAACTGCCAGCATTGCCACGTCACCAAATACTAAGCCTTATTGTCAAGTGAAGCATCGAATCTTCTTTTAGCTCTAGCTAAGAGACTATTGTTGAAGACATTTAAACAGATCTAGCACTTGGACCTCTTAACCCGTTTTGACACCAAACGGTTTAAATATATATGTAGGTACTTTGACAATAACCTTTCAAACTGTTGCGGTCCACCGGTGGCCAGATACAATAGATTTTAATTGTATCTGGTATTCTAGACTTGACTGATAAGTTTTATTTTAGTTGGATTCATAACATAACAGTGAACGTGTTGTTAATACAACATAGAATTTACGTAGTTTAAACTAATATTATAAACCTACCACGGTGTTCCTTCTCACAATCTGTGGCCGGGGCGCAACGCAGCCAGGGATCACTCGCGCATTCATCTAACCTACTTCCACGCGAGCGAAGCCGCGGGCAAAAGCTAATTATGTTATATAGTTGAAAATCACCTTCATCACATCGTGAACTTTACCTTTTTTATTTTTTTATCATTACGTGTAATATATGTGTTTACTTAATTTTTTTATGTGTGTTACTCGATCAAGGGTATTACAAAAAGCGCGACCTTCACTTAGGCCCTATATTTAAGAAACGAGTTGTTTTACTACGGATGGTTATTTTAACACATATTCTATAGAAAATTCTAACTAATCCTACTTATATTATAAATGTGAGAGTTTGTGAGGATAATAAATAAATAAATAATATTCTATCACATACACACAATACCATCTAGCCCAAACTAAGCAGAGCTTGTACTATGGGTACTAGACAATGGACAAACATACATATTATATAATTTTTTTTGTAAACACCTACATATTATACATAGAAACACCCAGACCAAGACAACATCCATGTCCATGCACACAAATTTTATGGATAGATGTTTGTTACTCTTCACGTAAAAACTACTAAACGAATTTTGATTAAACTTTGCAGTTTTATTGTTTATAATTACATCAGAATAAAATTTTAAAAATCTATCTTAACATAAATCTACTTTAACGAATGAGAGTTTCTTTGTTTCGCATTCACGCATTAACTACTCGACCGATCATTATGAAACGTCTCATACGTGTTGTCAGGGATACAGAATAGGACGTAAAGTATCTGTCTCCTAGCAAGAAGTACTGTTACTAATCTAACCCAACCAGTGCCGGATTAACCTCTAGTGTGCCAGGGGCTCGCATGCGAGCCAGCAAAAAGCTCTTGTTTATATTTTACTACGTAGCTGACATCATAACAAATTCTGTAGTACCATTTTTTTGATTCTACGAGCTATGAGTGGGCCGGTAATTAACAATAACAAAATCTCAAGTGGCACGCGGCGATAACGGGCGATAATGTAAACATCCAGCTGTCTCACAAGAGGTTAACCACGTAGCAAGAGTAGCAACTGCTACGGGCCCCGCATATTTAAGCCCACTCATCTCTGCCTAAGCGTAATTTTTTAAATGAAACTTATTACTTAAGATCTGGTATATTGAATTAACTTGATGTCACAAAATCGTGAAATGTCACAACTTTTCCTACTAAGACAATCCACGTCAGACAATCGGTAACCGACTATTTCCTTGGCGTATATAAAACACCGAACTTCATACGGTAAGGTAAACGCACAAGTTCTACAAAAAGTAGCTCGTATAAATGTGTAGAATTTCAGTCGGCCCAATAATCGGTTCTAGAAAAAGTCTGACGTATGCAAGCACTCTACCCGAAAGAGTTTGCTACGGGCCCCGCACTTGCTTAATCCGGCACTGAACCCAACCAACATTAAAAAAGATCTTGTATGTTTTATTTCAACTATCCGTATCTAAAACAACTTATTTCTTGATATAGCAACTGGGCATTAAAGTTTCCTAATTGTCTACCATCAGGCAGCGCGAAGTGAGCTTGACAGGCAAATATAAAAAGTACAGCATTGCATCGTTTTACTTACTTACAGCGATACCGTCGCGGCTGTACGGATTAATGATATCGTCCTAGAAAATGTTATGGTATGTAGCGTCGAGTTGATTTAGACAATGCTGGCATCAAAACAATGGTAGATCTTAAAACGATAAAACAAGGATTGAAGAATGTAGGTAATGTTAGCACATTCACGTACATTTTAGACGAAAGTACAGTAATAATACGTCTTCTCTACGTCTAAACATGTGATATAGCAAACTCACACCTTTACGTTGCTGAAGGATTTTGGTTTTAACAGAAAACTCCGTAGGTAGGCACTAGGTACCTATAAGTCCTTAGTCGCGGGGAACTTTACAATAATTCAAACAAAGGACACAAAGAACACTTTTTTGTCCGTAGTTCGAATGTTTCTAAAGTCCCCCGCGACACATGAATTATTTGACTCGGAACAATTTTATCCCGTGTGGGATTCGAACCAACAATACTCGGCGCAGTGGCAGTGGCGAGGCGACCAATTAAACCACTACGCCAATCCGTGAAGTAAAAAGAAATCCGAATCCGTCGTGCGACTAAAATTTATTATTTAACAAAAAGCTAACGACGCTTCTTCTACTATGTAGTATCAAATCTAGGGATGACGATCTACTTGAATTGCATCATTTGAGCAGTTTGATTTGGGTAATACCTTTATCCAACAAAATACCCCAGCCAAACACCTTTGTGTTGTAATTCTGTTGTAATTAGTGTTTCCAGACTGCCTAAAGAGGCGTTGTAGGTACTGTCATTTAGGGGCCAGAATTCTTTGCACCGAGCATGGCAGCAATGCGATTCCTTTTGGAAATATTTTTAAATAATACCTAGAGCCGGGTCTTGGCCAGCTCGATTGGTGAGTAGGTACTAGTCTCCCACAGAATATAGACATGATGTACCAGCGTACTCTTGCGATTCGTGCGGCAAGTGAGAATGCGTGGGACTAAATTACTCTTTCTCTTTTACAGTCTTCCCCCTGTCCTCTTCTTGTTGGCTATGGTACCTACTTACTATCAGGCAGCAGATCATATCTGCCGTCCGCTAACTAAAATCGCTAAGCCATACCTATGCATTCCACAGAACTTGACGTCCTTTTGGTTTGTAGGCGGCAGATATGTTTACTTGCCACCTATGTGGATACGGTAAGTCACGGCTTTGTTGTTTCCTTCGTATCCCTTCTGTAATACGTAGAAGACATAATAGGCATGTTCGTGAAAGGTGGGCCAGGATAAGTGGTGGTAACTCACCTGTCACCGGCAGCTATAAAAAACGCGCAACTGATACCTATGGTGTAGCAAGTATCTTTAGATTATAATAACAGTTCTATAATAACAGATTACCATAAAGTGGTTTCTAAGCTTGTTTGACACCATATAAAAAGTCCGCAATGGCGTTAAAAACGTAATAAGTTCTAGAACTATTCAACTGTGCAAACTTTAGGTAACTAACGTTACAAAAACACAATTTGTTTTTATTGGAATAGGTTAGCTAAAGAACTGGGGTAATTTATTCGCGAACAAATTTGTTCTGCATTCGTTTTTTTTCACCGGTGCGCGCAACTTGGTGCACGCTATGCAAACTTGTAATGAAATTGCTTTACAAGAGCGTAAATAGTTGATTCTACTGTTTTTGTGACTTGTAGATGAGACATGAGTTGTTCGTTCGCATTATATGAAGCTTTATTTAGATAGATGCATTGATGTATAAAAACCCTTGGGTTTTTATATATTAAAGAGTAGATGCCTTAAAAATGAATATATTATATGGTTTTGTTCAGAATGTTTAATGACAGTGATTGCAATGATTACAGCTATTATTGGACTACTTTAATTACATGAATATAATATTCCAATCCTTTTGTTACTTTTTATTTTGTACTGTAAGTAGGTAGGTACTTTCCGGGACGTGCCGATTGATTGCGTTTATGAAAACTTATGAACAAAATAAATATACCTAATGTACCAAATCCGTTATCATTATGTAGTTATATTATACATATCTAACTATGTTTTATGTTTAGTAACACTTTTTAAAAATATTAATTTCATCGTTAAAAATATAATTGCATTTATATTCGCCACCGATAGTAAAGCCTCACGTTCGATTCCTAAGTCGGGCAAAGCATTATTTCTTTTTTCTTCAGCACTAATTCTGGGTATGGGTTATACATCGCTACCCCCTTTATCGTAGAAACACAAACATGAATTCATAAATTTATAATTTTTGCCATTAATAATTATGCCTCACAATTCAGGCCATGCTTGATATTTTTTGCATGAAATACGAAGCGAGTTAAAACGGTAGTAGTCTAGCTAACGGAAGTTTTTTTCTTGCGATAGCAATTAAAAATCTAAGTCGGACGAAACAACACGTAGGTACCGAACAGCCGCGGATTTACAGCCAGTATCAAGATCTGCTAACTGCCTTTCAATTATATAACTCGCTATGTTACACGTCATTCTTTTTTATGAACTAGCTTTATTTAAGGTTTTTACTTTTTGTTTTGCATTTGACCGAGGCGACGACCTCGTGATCAGCCGTAATACCAGCGCAAACTTATGCCAAGCAAATATACTTTTAATTTTAATGTCTTTGGTGCCAAGTGACTGAAGGGGCCATGATAAATCCTAAAATTACGCTCATTTTTTTTTATGGGATTGGAGCAAATGAACCGACCGATCGCCTGATGGTAAGCGATTACTGCACATGGACACCCACAAGACCACAAGAGTCACAAGTGCGTGCCGTCTTTTTAAAACGAAGTACGCACTTTTCTTGAAGGTTTGAGGGTCTAATACAGTCCGGCAATACCGCAGGCGACAATTCATTCCACAGTTGGAACATAATTTCTAGAAAATGCACGGTTGTGGATTGCCAATCATCTAAATGATCTGGATAAAAATGCTGTCGCGTAAAACGATTTCTGGCAACTAGCACAGTCGTTGATTTTAATGTAACCCTAATAAGTAAGAGCCATTTCATGATAGTGGTTGTACATCTGTTTGATGCTGGAAGAACTTTCGGATTCGACTTCCGGGTCATAGAAAATATTTATCGTTTTGTAGGCAAAATTATACTGACAAACATTTCTATGAAATGTGACATAATCTTTATACAAAATTATGCCAAATTCCAGCAGCATTTAAGAGAAACTACAGTACTTTTGCTTACAGCCCTTCGTTAGAGCTTGGCAGATCAACACAAACAATAATTAACTTAGTCAAACGAATGTCAACGACTGGGATTGGCTTTCTGAATTAACAGTAGCCAATCAGATCACTTGACATAAGTTTGATTTTGCAACATCAATGATTAACCTTTCAGAAACCAGGTAAATCTAATTACTGAGGATTCGAATAAGATTTCCTTAGAAATATGGTGCAGTATTAGTTTAAAAAGCATCACCGTAATAATAGGTGACGAAAACAAAGAGGCAGCACTCTTTGATTTTGTCTTTATGGATTGCGCAGTGGTTTAATTAAGACTTTGTTGAAGGTTCAACATACACACAAAAGAGTCCGACATAGGTACTGTTATTCCGAGCCCGAACTCTGAATAACTGCTGGAACAATTTTTTTTTCTTACTTATTGACCGTTGTTTGTATGCTTGTCCTTAAATCGTCCAAATTTATCTTAACACCTACAGAAATTTCCGTTTAAAATAAATAAAGTCAACGCACGGATATAAAATCGTTCCAGTTTCAGTATATCACGGATTACGTGGCGCTAACTGCCAATTATCTAAGCCACCATTACTATAAAATGAAGACTAAAACAAAACGCACGCGGGTATCGACGCGCGCCAAAATGCATTCCTCCGTCACAAACCTTTTCGCAGCCATACTCTTAATTTTATTCGCCACCGCGTTCTATCTCACCATATCGTTCACCCCTTTATCGAAAGAAGAACACATGCAGAAGTATCACAAAATGACTGACGATATTGAACCTTTTAGGAAGAATTTGACGGAGTGCGCTCGCCAAGTCAAAGCCAATATGGCCGACGTCGAACATTTCTTGAAGAGAATACCGCAGTCTTCTATGCAAGGAAAATGCTTCGTTGCCTGTATATTGAAGAGGAATTTGGTAATTCAAAAGAATAAGATCAATGAGGAGCATTTATTAGAATTGAATAGAGTTGTTTATGGAGAAGATAGTGAGGTAATGACGAGATTGAAAAGGGCTATAGGGGAGTGTAATAAAGCGGTTAAAGAGATTTTTGAAGTGTGTGAGTACGCGTCGGTGTTTAACGATTGCATGCATATGAAGATGGAGCATATACTGGATCAGGTGATGATGGAGCGACGCATGGAGGCCATATCGAAGATGACGTCGGATCCTGATCAATGGAGTATGGACGAAGACGAGATTTTACAACTTGTGAAGGACGAGCTTTAAGTACCTATCGTATTTATTGTTCAAATTAATTCAACATATTACTTATTTTTTATTTCAATCCAAAATTTGCTTTTGATATTGTAGATATAGGTGTATATTTGTAATGCATTGTTCCTGTAGTATGTATTAGCAGACGGAAGTCCGTACATTTTCCTTGAAACGTTTGTAACTTTTAAAAACGTTTACATACTCCAAGCTATTTGAATCGATTATTTTGGGAAGGGCACTAGTCCACATTTTTTCGAAATCGAGTTAACTATGTGGTAAGACTTTACGTAATGAGATACGATATAAAATCTTAAACAAGAACACATGCACTATTGTGTTAGATAGATCTATAAATTTCCATAAACTTCTTTGCACCTACAATAGACTTTTTTGTCAGCAGAAGGTTTTTTTGTGTCTCCTGTAAAATGTTGTCTGATGGAATTTTGGGAAGGCCCTAGAGGCCTTCCCAAAATAATCGATTCATTTATATTCTTATCTCATTATATAACTAATTAGTTGACTAAAGTTTCGACTAATTGCCGTGCTTGTGGTCAGAGTGTGATGGCCTAATAATCTGGTCGATGCTATATTATGTGTAAAGGCAAACAAATGTATCTGTATATGTAATATCGTAGGCGCCGGCAGCAGGGTGCAAGGGGATGCACTTGCACCCCCCTGTCAGGAAAGAAAATAGATATATAAAAATTACATTAATTTTTTCGTTGACCAAAATAGGTATAATAAAATATCCGTCGTATCATTGAATTTGACATTACATTTATCCACATAATATACATATATTATATAATTCCTTATTTTATATCAATTAATAGTAAAATGTGTATCTACATATTTTACTATTGTACCTATGTACCTACATCTGTAGGTGCACCTCCCTGAAAGTAGTCCTGGCGGCGCCCATGTGTAATATATCTATGTAGTCTAATCGTGACGATTTACCTTTTTGCAAGCTACAACAAAACTAAAGATGACCAAAATGAAATTGAAATAAATTCGTATCCGTGTTGTGTTTGTTAAGGCTTGGTTTGGTTATTACTTTTTGGTCAAGCGCGGGGCTTGTAGTGTTTGCTGCTCCTCATACATGGAACTGCAAATTACACAGATATCGGTCAGATATACGTCGCCATATTTTTGTAACCATGTCTTGTAAAAATAGGAACTGTTGTGTCAGAGTGTATATTAACATGCTAATCTTCTATAAGTGATATACCTACAACGTTATGTATAATCTACTTGATGTTTCGTTGGCAGGCTAAGTGACTACATTTCGGCTGAGGATAAGCAGATGTGTAGTACACGAGTAGATCCCTTCACACTACGTCCTTATTACAGCTGAAGTAGTACCAAGGCCTCTACTTTGACGGCCTAAGATGCTTTTTCAGGACCCAGGAGTAAAGGAAAAACATGTTACGGCAGATATTTCCAAGTTTTAATATAAAAAGAACAATAGACGTACTGTATATGCTTCAAGTATATAATAGTAATGTAAAAACCGTTTTCCATTTGGCCTACATAAAAATGTAAGGAGCGAAATTTATTGGTTCACGCTGTAATTGATTCTACCGTGTAAAGATTACACCAAAGCTCAGCACGTGTTGTTACGGATAGGATACTTACCTACCCATACAAAATCATGAACATATTTAGCCCCCTCCAAACTTACGTCTTGAACGAAGTACTTACGACTAATGGTACGTAATGGACGGTAATATTTCCATGTTCACCCTAACCTTATTTTAGTTTTATTCCTTTATATTAAATACTTGGTAATAAAAGTTGGTTTAAGTGATTGCCTTGCCGCTGCCAGTGCGACGAGTGTTGTGGGCTCCGTCCCCACTCGGGACAAAAATTTGTGACTTACAAATAATTGGTTTAGAAAAAAGCTTTGAAAGAGATACCCTGAGCTCTTTGTGTCCGTTGTTTGAATGTTTGTAAAGTCTCCCGAAACACAGGTATTTAGTACGGGAGTAATTTTTTAAAGAAAGAAAATATACAATAAATCTTTTCAATATCAGTTTGCCAGTGAGCGACTGCATCTTAAGATGCAGTCAGTCACAGGCATAACAATATTCAAACGCTTGTTGTAAGGTCGTATTTGAGGATACTAAATCGCAAAAGTAATAGTCGTAATGCTGATAATAGCTGGGATCGATGGCACTAAGTGCCTAAATAATGAAATGAAACAATTATGTTACGAAGAAATTTTAATTCTTTTCGAAATCACCTAATTATAACTTCGATATGATTCACTTAAAATTTATAATAGAAGCGCACATTATACAAAACATATTGGACACAAATTTGCTCCACGCGAGTCGATACGTAAACGTGAACTCCATCAAAATATTCAATTATCTGTGATAGACAAAGTTTATATAAAAACGATTATTCGAGCTAACAGTTAGCATGAAGATTAAAATACAACAATCGACTCGATGACATCATCACTTTGAATGCTTGCAACACTAAAGCGTGTCTTCAATGTTGCAAGTACAAAAAATTAAATGACGAATCGTCAGGTTATAAAATTACAAAATATTGAATAAAATTATCAATAAATTGAACATTTATTTAAATTTACATTTACTATAGAACAATATTTGTGTCCCAGTTTCCAGAGAAGAGCTTTCAACAAATGTTCGTTGTTACATAAGGTACTTAGTGTCTAAGGTACATATTATAAAATAAAATAAATACGTTTAAAAAATCAGTTCACAACAAATTTCTTAAAACAATATTAGATGTAACCGTAACAATTTAAGTTTAGGTAAAAAATATTTACACTCAAAGTTGGTACTAATTCGGTGCGATTTTAGGAAGTGTTGCTAAGCTCATTCGGATCGGCAAGTTCGGGCGATCGAATCGAACATGTATAGATAAATGTTGGACAAAAAAACTATTCGATATACAAGTGTTGTGTGAAGTTGGCAGCCGAATACACCAAAATCAATCTTTCGAATGAAGGCTATCGTTTTTTGCTCACCAGTCGGCGGCACTAGCTAGTACAGACATACATACATAGATTCAAGCCTGTTTCCCTGAGGGGTAGGCAGAGACTACGGATTTCACTAGCTAGTAAGGTCCTGTCAATCCTGCTAATTGGCAGTTTCTATGGTTATTGTTGAAGTAACCTTAGAGAATGACGTCTACAGATCTTACTATCCACTAGCGCCTCTAGTGGTGAATTTCAGCGCGATAGCCATCATTGCCAAAGATTCGTTAAGCACTTAAAAGCAGAGCGTAAATAGGTCCGAGTGTATTTGCCAAAACCAAATTAAAGCCGACATTTCATTGGGTCACTTATTTTGTTTATGGAACATTGAACTGATTATACCGATCCAAACAGATGCATAGCAACACTAAGAAGTAAAAGCATCGCTTCAGTTCGTCTAGTGATGCGAATTCTTTTATACAAATACGTAGAAGACTTTGAATGTACAATCGTTTCTATAACTATGTCTAAAGCTAGGCCGGTTGGCCAGTTGAGCTGTGGTTATGCACATAAAATTAAAATATTATACACCGTTTTATAAAGGCTGATGTTAAACAGAATGTAATGTTATTTGAGGCCTACGGGATTCTAGTTCAACGCGTGAACAGAAAAGTAGCTAGTCTGTTCTTCTTTTTATACTGCTATGTAGGTAAACAAGCACGCAGTCTGGCTGTACCGACTCCAGTAACCTCTTACCAATAAATAGACCGCAGGCTAGCCAGCCGAAGGATGATTGCAAAACGGGAGGTACCGTCCCTATTTTCTTTGAAAAGCGAGTTTCTATGCTGCCAGTGCTAGAGGTACTGATCACACTGGTCAGCTGCTGAACAGAACAGCAAATCTAAGGAGTCAGAAAATCATACTCATTAGTATAATTTTCGTTTCTGTTGCACTTTCTTGCAAAAGCCTTTGGAATTCTCGAGAAATAAGTCTGGGATTGGGTGTGAAAAAATGAAATAAGTGAAGTTACAGTGTTATTTAAAGTACTTTTTTATATCATTTGTCGTACATTTTAAATACGATAAGAACTTTGTGACAAATATTTCTTCTAAAATTTCAACTTTTAAATCAACTGATCTAATATAAACGTTGATCTGTATAAATAGATTACAATTTCCCGCTTTTTAATAATATTAGTTCAACAATGAAATCGTAGACATCATAATGTAAAATAACCAAAAATTAAAAAAAGAATACTTTCTAATTTTGAATTCGAAACATGGAATAAAGGAATAAACTATCAAGTAACGGTTATAAATTCACATTATTCAGCAATTACACATGAGACCACAAAAATGGGTACAACAATAATTCTTCTCATTTTACTTACATCTATGTTACGAAAACAGGTGATTCATACGAAAATGGCTAAATAGTGAATACACTTACTGTTTGTATTACCAGATGATACCTATAATTACTACTCGCTAAGGTATCATACAGTCTTAATTTCATCAAAGTAAAACCAAATTTTAAAACGTTTCATATAAATTATTATTTCACTATAATATAAATAGTTTTAATTAACTATTTCTCTTAGCTAAGTATTATTACTTATTGTAAACCTTGAAGTCGTGTTCTATAGTACTTATAGCTAAGGAAAAAGAAAAAACGATAATATGGCAGTGTCTTAAAACAAAAATAATATAATGTTAAAAAATAGTAAGCGTATATGGAATCCTAATATAAAAATAATGTTTAGAAATAATAATAATATAAACAGTTAATGTAAAATACAAGTACGGAATAACACATCTACTTGCTTGCAATAAAAGGGGTACAACTATTTAATTTTTTTGTTTAAAAATCACTAGGAATAATTGATTTTATTATACTTACAGAACGAATAATTCGATGCAATTTACGTGCACGTAAGTGTATTGAACCAACAGGTGCTTCATAACCAGAGACTAAAAGGTTATATGGCTTAAATGTTTTATAACATGACGGATGAAACACAAAATGACTTAAGCGCCATTTGTTTGTTTCGCTATTTCGATTTGTTATTGGTGTAAACAAAGATATAAATTCGAATGGAACAAATCAGCTTACTATAATTGCGCATATTTTTATGTGATAATAAGAGTACTTTTGAAATAAAATTATAAGTTGTGTTGTTAAGCCCTTTCAGATAAAGTAAATGATTGGTCTAAGAGATGTTCACGTCTGTATTGCAGTAGGCGAGGATAAAACCAACGATTTCTCGTTCGCAACCACATTACCACAACCGTTGAAAGACCGCTTTATTTGCAGTTTTGCAACATGCAATTAAAACATCGCATGTTTTCTTTTGGTATTGTTATTTCATACTTTACATTTGCATTTTATAATAACCAATTATCATAAATTTCATTGCTACTAATTTCTTTAAAAATATATTTCTATCTTGCGCCTACTTTTTTCACTGTCGAAGCAACATACGTTTTTTCAATATCTTTTAATAAATATTTAAGTAAATAGTTTTAGAAGCCGATGCCACAAAAATGCGCTTAAGTCATTTTAATTTTCACGCATCCAAACCGTTTAGTTGTTTTTATTTATATAATAAATAATGTTAGTAATTTTAAATTTTGCATACAAATCCATTAAGCTAAGAGATTTTAAACATTTTCTATTTATTTTTTATTAAATTCACTAAATGGCAACAAACATAGTAGACTAAGAAACACAATTTCCTTTTTACGTTATAACATATCTCTCAGTTGTCAAACACCTATTTACACTAATATAATTATAGGCTATACAATTAAAATAAGATCAAAATATACACACCACTCAACCCGTGGCAATTATTATCGATTTATTTTTAATACTACAAAAATACTTTATATCATGGACTCTTTTTTTTGGCCCACATTGTTTGATTCAAAAATATGACTCCCAAAAAAAAGTTCAAGGAAGAAATATATTTACAGATACATTTTGCGGCAGTAGGATTCAGTCACAAGAGAATTAACTAAATTAAAGCTAGACCAATATACTTTAGGATACAATTAATTATGTTCCGAGGCAATGAGTTAATTTTCGCTAGTTGCAACTGAATACCTAAGAGATTTCAAGTTAGGTTTCGCTATTCCATTTTATTTTAGTGTGTGACAGTATAGTAAAATATTTAAGTAACAAACTCTTTCAATAACAAGATTTATTGTAAATTTGTAGGCTGTAGTTATGATATTATGCCTATGGAACTGTCTTACTAGCGGCCTAATAACCTAATATTGCAGTGGCACACAATTAATTGCTTACTACTGTAATAGATAATGTTGTACACAGATACCAAAAAGTTCAACATATTTGATGAATAGGTCTAACTTTATGAAATTTTACTATGATATTATACCGAAATATTTTATATCTAATAATAATAATATAAACATATCATAAAACGTTGTTTTATTACCGCACGTCCTTGTGACTCACACATGTAAGATTTACATTACACGCTCCGACACGCCAAACAGATTGTTTATACAACTGTGTGCGTGAAGTAGTAGTTCCTTATTTAAATTCTTATACTAGGGTTGTCACCTGATGATACATTTTTATTCAAATTGTATTTTCAGATGTCAATCTTAGCGGGTACAAAAATTTTGTTTTGTATGATTTCTACTTATTTAACTATGAATGTTCTTTTGCGTTTATCACCTGTAAATTGTATGTGATAGAAATAGTTTTGTGCCAATTTTACATAACACATAAGTATGTACATTAAAGGTATAGTTTGTGATTGTCGTTTGTATGCTTGTAGGATTATGTATGACCTACAAGGATTATTAACCGGTCAGTTGTTGGAATGCCAGACATAATTGGAAACCTATTGTATCTGGCCGCCGGTGTGCTGCTGCGACTCAATAGGCTAGTAAAATAACATATATCACTTTATGTCTGCTCTGGGTGACAGACGTGTGTCTATATATTATATTTTGAGAGGCCGTGATACAGATTTTCATAAGCTTGAAGCATGACGTTGTTTCTACTTACTTTCATCGCAATATTTGTATGAATAATTTTGTCGAACAATAAAATAGCTGAAGCACATATTCTGAATAATGTAAGTATATCCTTTTTTATATACGTAGATAATGCCAAAAACAAAATATATTTTATAATTTTATAATTGTTCCTTCTTTCAGTATGTTCTGTATGATCTTGCAAATATTTAAACCACGGTTAAGCTATTTGTAACATGTGTCCTTTGTCGATATTTTGGCTACCCACGACACATTGGTATGGACGACTTAACCATTCAAATCGAGGCAGGACACAGGAGGCCAGTCACAAAAAAAATGTAATTATGTCTGTGTTTGTGTGTATTTTAAGACTTGGTAATTGTTGTTTTACACACTGAAAGGTTAACGACCGCACCTGACAGTATCGCGTTGAAAGAAATATGCATCTACTATTTCGTATCACATACAATTTACCGCATGAATATACTAGAATAACGTCCCAAACCTCGAGGGAGTAGGCCTTGGTCATTCTTGCGGGCAGCTCTGTACGAAGGAGGCGGGGAACAGTCCCGTGCGCCCGGTGCGTTGTAGTGTGCCCTTGTACCAGCCGTCGCCTCGTTTCTTTGACACTATCACTATATCGTCCACTTTCAACTCGAGCTCGTACTCAGAGTTGGGAGGGTAGGGTACTATGCAGCGGAATCTGGAATAAATTATTATTTTTAAGACTTATTTTTGGTTTGCTCACTATGTGCCTAATTAGAAGGTTCAAAGTCACTCAGAGGGCGATGGAAAGAGTTATACTCGGACTTTCCCTACGCGATTGAATCAGGAATGAGGAGATCTGCAGGCAAACTAAAGTTACCGACATATCTCTTGGGATAGCCAAGCTGAAGTGGCAGTGGACAGGGCATATAGCGCGCAGAACCGACGGCCGTTGGGGCAGAAAGGTTCTGGAGTGGAGGACACACACCGGAAGACGCAGCAGGGGTAGGCCCGCCACAAGGTGGACCGACAACCTGGTAAAGGTCGTGGGAAGCGTTGGATGCGGGTGGCCCAGTGCCGGATTAACCACCTAGCAAGAGTAGCAATTGCTAGGGGCCCCGCGCGAAAGGAGACCTCGCATATTTAAACCCACTCATCTCTGCCTGAGCGTAATTTTTTGAGTGAAATTTATTACTTAAGATATGGTATATTGAATTTACTTGATGTCACAAAAACGTGAAATGTTACAACTTTTCCTACTAAGACAATCCACGTCAGACAATTGGTAAGCGACTATTTCCTTGGCGTAAATAAAATACCGAATTTCATACGGTAAGGTAAACGCACAAGTTCTACAAAAAGTAGCTCGTATAAATGTGTAGAATTTCAGTCGGCCCAATAATCAGCTCTACAAAAAGTCTGACGTACGCAAGCACTCTTACCCGAAAGAATTTGCTACGGGCCCCGCGCTTGCTTAATCCGACACTGGGGTGGCCCAACACCAGTCTGTGTGGAAACCTTAGGAGAGGCCTATATCCAGCAGGGGACGTCTTTCGGCTGAGATGCTGATTTTTGGTATAGTAATATTAAGTTATCTACCTATGTACAAAACATAGGTAAACTCTTCATCACTATATTTAATATATAAATTCTTAAAGTTGATAATCTAAAGATGCGTCGAGGTATGCGGGATAAGCTAATCTGAAAATTCGCTAAATATGTTACTGAACTCCTAAGCGGCTGGACCGATTTTGATGAAGTATTTGTGTGTTTTAGTGGGTAGTTTAAATTCTCTATTGGACCAGGTAGGTGGCGCTGTGATAGATTCCTAAGAATTCATTTTTAGTTTGTGTAGTCTGTTTCGTTCACTAGTAAGTCAGAAAGGATAAGGTTTACGTTTTGATAAAATTGAATTTTACCTCTACTTACCTCTCTTTGACTGGTTGCGAGTGGTGTCGGTCCCGTCTCGTCGCCGTCACGTCAAGTGATTGTGACTTTCTGTGCTGCGACTGCCAAGGATTCTCTGCTGCCGCTCTGAAACATCGTATGCGAACGGTCAATACTTGTTTCTCGCTCGGTTTGTATTTTTATGACTATTATTTTATATACATATAAAGATATCTAAAATATATTAGTCATTATTTGTTAGTAGACATGAGGTTTTTGTGCATGCGAATATTTTAATAAAGAAATCAATATTTATGGAAAGAACGGCCGGTTCAATATAGTCAACCGACAAAAGCTTTTAAAATTAGTATTAGATATTAATAATGTAGGAGAATACAGAATGCTATGAGTTCTCCTTATACTTAATTCATTATTAATTATTAATATGAATGTTAAATTAGTAATAAATACTATTAATCTGCATAAACAAATAAATAAATGAAAAAGTTAATTATAAACACATATCTATACAAATAAATAAAATTGAAGTGTCTGTTTGTAATGTCAAAATAACAGCTTTTCATCTAATGCATATGAAAGTATATAAGGTACATATACGAAAACATCTATTTTTTAAATTTTTGTCTGTCTGTGTCTGTTTCTTCCGGGTAATCTCCGAAACAGCTGAACCGATTTTGACGGGACTTCCACTGGCTGATAGCTGATGTTATAAGGAGTAACTTAGGCTAATTCGATTTTAGAAAAAAATAGGGTTCCGCGGAGACAAACACTTTTTAGTTAAAATCTACGCGGACGAAGTCGCAGGTAACAGCTAGTTAGTAATATAATGTAATCATATTGTTAAAGTTGTTATACAACATATTATATGAAGTTATTATTTTATTAATATTTACATTTAATATTTTATTGTTAATAATGGTGTACTTTACACAATGGAATAAGCGAGAGAGCAATAGCGACACATGCCTTAAGGTTGCATAAATAAATAGCATTTTATTAAACAATATGATAAGGTGTTTATTAAATGTTATGATAGTGATAATGTGTACCTACTCTGATAGATAATAATGTAGTAATTTATATAAACATAATTTGCATTTGAAAATTTTCTTGACAGATTTATACCTAAATTATTTTAGCACACACATGTACACAAAACATAGAGTTATAGATGGCCATTCAACAAACACAGCGGCAAAAAACAGACGCTCTCACACAACGACGCATGCGTGGCAGTGGGATGTCAACATTTGACAACGATCTACTAGTTCGGAAACAAAGAAAGAAAAACACTAGCGATGAGCAGATTTGCATTCGTATTATATTCAAATGCAAATTTAACTTGCACATAAAAGAACCACACTATTTCTAGTGTGAGCATTTTGTACGTATATGTGATGTGTGAGCTCACATATTACATTTACATGATAGAGAACCATTATACAATTTTTAGTATGAGTAAGCGTAATAACTACATGCATAATTCAGATGTCAAGTTAGTATGGTGTCAGATGAATATTTAACGTTCAGAAAGGTGACCATATTTGAATGTTGTAGGCGTTTAGTCGACATTTGACCGATTCTACATATGACAGATTCTAGATTTGAGAGATTCTATATTTGACAGACTCTACATTTGACAGATTCTATATTTAACAGATTTTGAAAAAGTGAGACAATTAAGGGACATTGTGGAATCAAAAGTAATACTGTTATAGAGTAATCACTATATATTTTATTCATAAGTATAATTTGTTCTTATAAGTAGTATTAAATGTTTGTATTATAACTTATAAGACACTAATATTATAATTATAATAGCCAAGTTTAATTTGCCTTGTTATTAGAACTAACAGAGATAAAAGAAAATTGTGAGTACTTTTAAAACCATTGTGTATGATATATAGAATCTGTCAAATGTAGAATCTGTCATATGTAGAATCTGTCAATAGTAGACTAAGATGTCAAAACTAGAATCTGTCAAATGTCGACTAAACGGTTGTAGGGAGCATGTGGTTCTAATCTCTAGAAATAATGCATATTACTACACAGAAGTGTCTGTGTGTACACACGTTTGTGCGTTTAAGTTGTATTGGACCGGTTATCATAACCTCCTAAATCCTACCGTCCTTTAAATATAACAGTTTGTTCGACGCCATTAAGTCCCGACTTTTATTGGGTTACTGCAGTATAATGACCGAACGTCCTTTTTATTTTTAACACACATATTAGCGTACCTTTGTAAAGAACAAATTCCACTCTACCATTTTCGTTAGACTCGATATCTTACAAAAAGAACAAATTATAATGCATCAAAAGTTCATGCTAAAATAATCTTTGTGCCCCTATAAATAACATTTGTTTTAGCAAAAAAAGCTATTTGAACTTTGAACTTTACTTCAAAGCTTGTAAAGTGTCAGGACATAAGCCGTTCTTCAAAATTGTTCTTTAAAAAGGACATTCGGTTAAATTTACAAGATTTAATTTTTTTAAAGAAAAATGGCGGACTTATGAGGATAATTTTTGAAGAAATGTTCTTCTACTTTTGCTATTTATCCAGTGATACAGATTAATGTTAGTATACATGCAAACAGTTCATGTTAGTTGATTATTTCGTGTGACTGGTGTGATGAAGGTTTACTGGTGATATGAATGGATGGAAATGTTCTGATATAAGAAACATATTGGTTTGTAATAATAACAATACTATAGAAATCTTTGGGAAAAGGTAGATTCAGCGGCTGACTATTTCTGTATTGTAGAATTTAACTTTTATATAACGGATACAATAAACACTAACATCTGGCTTCTTAACACATAAATTACTTAACGGGGGATTTAACGCATGTCAACTGCTATGATTGGCTGACTAAATTAGCAATAGCCAATCAAATCACTTGACATGAGTATGATTTTGATTTTAACACATTTATACAATACGAAATCTGTCAATGTATGAAACAATAATATTTGTGGATTACACATCTATTTGTGCCGTGAGGTAAGGGTTGGCGAGTGGTAGGGTTAGCATTTAAGTCTATTAGTCTAATCTTTGCAGTCATGTGGAATGGCGTCAGGATTGAAGGATTTGAAACGGAATACAGCAAGTTGGAGAAAGCCCGGACCTCACAACGTGGCTGTCCTTATCAAAGGAGATCGATATTGTCAACCTTTATCTATTGCAATAGTTGAGCTGGGCAATCCAAGGTGGGTTACTCACTTTCCAATTTATTTAATTAAGATTAATGGATGTTCGTGTTTGGGTGATGATGGACGGTATATAGTGGTGGTGATGGTATGTGGATGGTGATGTTGAATGGGTGGTGATAGTGGCATGTGGTGAATACAACCTGTGCAGATGGAGGTGGTCGTGCGTGGCGAGGGCGGGCGCGGGCGGCGCGGCGTGCTGCAGGTGGGGTGCGCGCTCCTTGTGTCGCGCCGCGGGCGGCAGCGCGCGCAGCAGCTGGGAGGGGCACGAGCCCGACCTAGCGCCCACACACACACACACACACGTCACGACAAAGCCCCACACGATATTTGTACGACATAACTTACACATCAATCTAATCGCCAATACTCTCTATCCTTACTAGTATTACAAATTCAAAAGTAACTATCTGTTACCCCTTCACAGGTAAACCACTCAACGGATTTGGATGAAATTTGGTACAGAGGTAGTTTAAAACCTGGGAAAGTACATGTGCTTTTTATTGATGTAGGTACCACGCGGACGAAACTTCACACAAAAGCTAGTATACTATAAGTAAATATAATTTTTTACTGTGAACTATGTTATACAGTGTCGTCTAAACCTCTAGATTTAATTTGAAAGTTACATAGAAAATTTATCGAAATTCAACATAATCTATACAAATAAATAAAATTGAAGTGTCTGTTTGTAATGTCAAAATAACAGCTTTTTATCTAATGCATATGAAAGTATATAAGGTACCAATACGAAAGCATATATTTTAAAAATTTTTGTCTGTCTGTCTGTTTGTTCCGGCTAATCTCCGAAACAGCTGAACCGATTTTGACGGGAGTTTCACTGGCAGATAGCTGATGTTATAAGGAGTAACTTAGGTTACTTTGATTTTAGAAAAAAATAGGGTTCCGCGGTGACAAACAGTTTTTAATTAAAATCTACGCGGACGAAGTCGCAGGTAACAGCTAGTCAATAATATAATTTAGTTATACGCAACAAGTTTAATATATGATTACATTGATTATTCATTTTAAGCTGCTAGATTTAATTAACTGCTTCTGCCCATCTGCCTATAGCGAAAAGGGCTGAACACAGGTCTAGACATAAAAAAAAATTCTTTCACGACAGATGTTGTTATGCCCTTTCCAAATGAAACAATTAATTTAATTTAGTTATATATTTACATAATACTATGAGTATACCGTAGTACAAACGCAATAAATATTGTATTGAATCCAAAATTACGACTCAAATAATATGATAACTACATTTCTAGTGGTTGTTTATTACGAAATAATCGAGTGGGGCTTACGGCATGAAACACAAGTGAACAAATGCAGTGACGATGAGTGCTGTTAGAACAACATACATTAAAGCACACATACAAACACACATCGATACATACAGCAAACGTGTTAGACACAGGCGATGCACACATGTAAAGAGATCACACAATGGCAAACAACTATGTAATTAATTTCTATAGCTTTTCGCATGAAATGCTTTTAACGCAATACTATCAGAAGCAATGAATGAACTAAATGCGTACTAATCTATTATGATGAAATTACAATTATTTTATTAATCGCTCGACATTGGAACATCCCTTTACATGATCAAGCAATATCACTTTTTAAATATTTTAGTATATTTCATTTACAACGAGAAGTATTCTTTTATTTGAATCAGCATGACGATAGCAGAATTATGTTTATTTCTTAAGTCTATTTTAGTTTGTAGTACTTAATCGTTATGTTAGAGTTATTGTAGATATTATAATATAGTTCATTTAACCAGTACTACGACACGGGCATAACAATTGTATTCCATATGCTTCATTTATATTTCCTTGTGGAATGATTGATAGCAATATGGTTTACAGTTACTAGTCTTCCCTACAGACGTAAAACTGTAAAGCTTGTGTTAGGAGTGGAATCACGTCGGTCACGGCGTTCGTAGATCAAAATCTATTTCTCAACCACCAATCCTTTTTAATCTAAATTCAATAATAGTAACCATGACGCTACAGTCATACTGAGTGGAAGGGACGGCGCGGGCGTACCGAAAACTGTAGAAGTGTTTCTATAGGTACTTATCTCGACGCAAACTTCTATAATAATAATATAATATTCTACCACATACACACAACACCATCTAGCCCAAACTAAGCAGAGCTTGTAATATGGGTACTAGACAATTGATAAACATACATATATACCTTTTTTTGTAAATACATACATATTATACATAGAAACACCCAGACCAAGACAAACATCCATGTTCATGCACACAAATGTTTGACTTGTGCGGGAATCGAACCCGCGACCTCAGGCGTGGCAGTCGGTTACACTAACCACTACGCCATCGAGGCCGACAAATCATAACAACGCAAAATTACGATTTTATATTGATTAACATCATTACGCCGTACGTAATAGATTGCTATAGAGTATACATACCAATAGAGCGCGCGCATCGCAATTCGTCCATTGTGCCAAACGTAAGCAGATATGTTATAGATACATACAATAGATGTAACGGTCAAATAGTGATGCGCCACGGTTTTCGAGAACACTTTTAGTCATTAGTAAATATGCTAATATTGGATTTTTAAATACCTGAATATAAATTTTTTAAAAAACACAGTCGTACTTACCTAGTTATTAAACAATATTTATTCATCAAACTAAATGTCAAAAATAAAACATAACAATATAAAAGTAATTACCTATTACGCCATGAAAAGGATAATTTATTACTTATACAATTGTGATTTTGTTTGTTATTGTATGTATATTAATGTAGGTTTTTTATTAATGCTAAATATGTATATTTTTAATAATAGCACGCAACATATTAAAAAGACAATGGAACTTACTTATTAATTAAACAATATTTAATCACGATAATCAAACTATAGTAGACAGTTGGTATAATGGAGTCCCAAAAAATATCAAACTGAGATCTAAAAGTGTTATGTGTGCAATGTGCATAATAGATAAATATATAAATTACACTCCCACAGAAATATTCATACTTATCTATCACACAAAGATTAGTCGTGGTTAGGCATCGAAACATATATTTTTCAATTACGGTAATATATCATTATCACTACTTATTATCTATACAAATAAATAAAATTGAAGTCATATCTATTGCTGCTTTCGGAAGCAGATCAACACAGCAGAGAAACGTTTAATTATCTATACAAATAAATGAAATTGAAGTGTCTGTTTATAATGTCAAAATAACAGCTTTTTATCTAATGTATATGACAGTATATAAGGTACGGTACCTATACGAAATAATCTATTTTTTAAATTTTGTCTGTCTGTCTGTCTGTTTGTTCCGGCTAATATCCGAAACGGCTGAACCGATTTTGACGGGACTTTCACTGGCAGATAGATATGATATAAGGAGTAATATAGGCTACTTTGATTTTAGAAAAAAAATAGGGTTCCTCGGTGACCAACACTTTTTAGTTAAAATCTATGCGGACGAAGCTGCGACTTCGTCCGCATAGATTTTAACTAAAAAGTGTTGGTCACCGAGGAACCCTATTTTTTTTTTGTAACAGCTAGTGAAATTATATTTTTACAAACAAATCAAGTTCAGCGTGGCGCAACACTATTCCTATTGCGGGGAAAATATGAAGCGCAACCCTCTTTGACGCCTTGAGTAATTTCTTTAAAATCAGTGTTTTCTGTTAAAATAATACTTGCCTATGAAAAGAAATTCCATTATTTCTTTTCGTTTGTTTCCTTAAATCATTTTTACAACTTAACACTGCACATTTCACCATTTTAACATTAATTTCAAATAAATACCGGCGGGAGAAAGATTCAACGCGCGCGCTTATTTGTGACTAATGAACGTCAAGTGTAATTTTTCAAACCGTTCATACCCGTGCTTACAGTTCATACTCGGTTAGGAGTGCTCTATTGGTTATGTATACTCTAAGATTGCTACTAATACAACGGCGCTCCGCGCGCATGAACAGCTAATTAGTTTAAATCACAACGATTTAATTACGATGCTGTATTTTAGTCAAATGTGGTATTTTTTATAAGATGGATGGTTTATGCTTTATATTATGATTCAGTCTGAAAAATGAAAAATTCCAGAAAAGAAAGTGATTTTTCCTAAAGAAAATTCCAACGATTTTTATATCTGAACAATGGTCTAAATATTATTTAAGTTTTTGGTACGCTGTCCCTTACACACGGTATACATTTTTTCTATTGTCACCCCTCTAGCTTAGCTAATATTAAGTAGTTGTAATACAAGAAGCAACTAGCTTAGCTAGAGTGGTGACAAAACTAACAATAACCAATATAACTATTATTCAAAACATTTTACGTTCACGCCAATAGTGTCGTAGAACGACCCTCCAATGGCAAGTCAAATGCCTTACCCATTGGGCTACCATCAATTGAAAAAAAAAAAAACTATTATTAAGTCCTGATGAATCGCGGCAGTACCAACAGCATCCTCAGCACGATAGTGGACAGGTGAGATAGATGTCAATGGTTGCGGTTTCATAAGCCTATTTTGAATTTTATTTATATTTTTATTAGGTGTTACTTGTGTCATAATAATTACTAACATTAGTATGTAATACTAACACGATGGATCTTAATCTGAAATAAATTATTATAAGGCCATACCTGACGTGAACAGGGTGATGTTGTTGAGGTAAGTTGAGCATTAAAGATGTGCCTGGCCCGTCTTCAAACACCGGGTTGTCCATACTGTAGCCGGCGGGAGGGGGCGACTTGCATTTCTTCATGGCAGCCAACCGCTTCATGAGACTCATACCCCCTGCCGATATCGAAGACTTCTCCGATTTAGATTTTTCTTTTGGCTGTAAAAAAATAATTATGATTTCCCAGCATACTTATATTTGAAGAGAATGTGGCATACATGGCATACATAAACGAGTCCTGAGAGTTAGGGAACAGAGAGTCCACTTGTGTTTGCGCACACACTTCTGCAGTATAATATCTCCTTCACAGATAGCCAGTCTCCGTTAAGAATGGCCGCCGTGGCGGCAATACGGTATGGAGGACACATTATTACTGTTCCCGATTCAAGGAACTTCATCGCGTGTGAAGTCCGTCTAAATATAGTGAGCCCTAATACTATACATATTATGTACACTAGATGTTCACGGGGTTTCACCCGCGTTTGTCGTTACTGCGCCGCCCACGTGGGTCGTAGCGTGATGTTATATAGCCTTCCTCGATAAATAGACTATCCAACACTAAAATCATTTTTCAAATCGAATCAGTAGTGCCTGAGATTAGCGCGTTCAAACAAACAAACAAACTCTTCAGCTTTATAATATTAGTATAGATATAAGATAACGGTATTAGGTGAATAGTTATTAAGGGATTGTACCTTTTCTGTTCTAGGAGTGCTTTGTTGCGATTGCGAACTCCAAGGGTATGTCAGAGGCTGAGCTGGAAAATCAAAAATATTATTTAGACAATGAGTACTGTTATCAATGTAAGTAGCTCAACAATTAACATTTCGTTAAATATTTTATGAATTAAAAATGCTAGTTATTATTCTGTATTTTTGAATTGTAAGCATATTAACTACTTATCTCTTAATTAATATTGCGATAAAGCTAACAAACTTTAAATAAAGATAATGTATGGACTGGACAATTAAATGTGTAATTTTGTAACCTGATAAATATGTGTCTGTGTAGGGGTGAAGAAGCAAAGATAAGTGTACGTACAGTTGAGTGCGGGTGGGGAACGTGCTCTGGGCGGCGCGTCGGGTGCGCCGGGCGCCAGCGCGCCGGCGGGCGCGGGCGCCGGGGCCGGGGAGTGCGCCAGCGACGGACTCTGCGGCAGAACAACACATCAAGTATTATGCTACGAACACTCACACTTTACGTACCGCATACCGCTTGCTGCCTCCGGGCGAGCGGGTGTGTCGCATTGGTTACTACTCTGATAGAGTAGTTATTACAGGTATGAGTTTGAAAAGTATTCACAAAACTTTTCAAACTCGTAAATATTATACGCGATTATAAGACATCAATTAATAAAATATATAGATTTACTATATATTGATTTTAAACCTATATTTCGCTGTCATAAGGAAAAAATACGCCTTACTTTTTTTTTCGATTTTGGTTATCACCTATTTGGAATCATTTAAATATCAATCATTAAAATAAGCGGACTCTGGCATAAGCTGGGATTAATCATCGCTAGGAAGAAGAAGAACCTATTTGGAATCATTAAAAAAGACGCATCTGCCAGTATACATTAATTTTTATTCCAGCAGATACGTCTTTTTCCTTATGACGGCAGTATTATAGTTATCTGAAATGTTATTACCAAGCTTTATACGGAACAAAGTCAAAAAACGCAAGTATTAAATTATTATAATAATATTTTAGAAAATATAACGATCAGCCGTGGTCTATGTATATTTTATGTTGTATAATGGATACCGCAACTAACATGGAAAATATATAAACTCAGTACTAATACAAAAAAAAATGAAAGTTTCCAGCGCTGCCATTATGCTGCTGACCAACTAACTTAAAATATCTTGCGACATAAAAAATCCTTGATTATTTATTTTCTTGATACACCAGTTTATCTTACTAATAAAATATTGTAAAGTGAATATTTCAAACAAATAAATGTAACGCACTGACGCGGTACCGTGCGCGGTAGTCGCTGACGCGGTAACTTGTGAAGTTATTAAACCGAACAAAATGTATAAACCTAAAAATACAATACAATAAATTTCTCATCGTCATCGTTGTTTGTTTGTCTGTCCGTCAAGTCTGTCGTTGGTATACCTTGTCGTGCTTGGGTCGTATGTTGGCGGCGGGCGCCACGTAGTTCCCGGGGAACACGCCGGCGCGCTGCGAGCGCTCCGAACAGCCCTTGTACCAGCCGTCGCGGCAGCGCTCCGTCACCGTGTAGATACCTGCACAACAACATACACATTACTAGCGTACTCGGCGGCAAACCTAATTCTGCATTCATTCGATAGGGACACCTTAATCACCTAGCGGTATGATATATAGTTTACAACCTATTCTCATATCTACCAAATATACATAAAAATCAGATAAAAATCGATGGAGCCGTTGCGGAGGCGTGCGACCATAAACACCGTTACACGAGATTTTTATATATATAGATTAAATGTTTACAATTTTTATCAACTCAATCAACTAGAAGACAAAAGGTTATTGCATCGAAATAGAATTTCTTTAAAATGACGATGACATTTTAGATAAATATTAATAGCCAGTCCGATACATCCCACAGTATCTGCGGTATCACAGTATTGCGGTTTGTACCGGCATAAAGTAAAATCTTCTAGAGGGAATTTGATGTCATTTATTCGTATCGCTCAAAATCTACTGTACGAATTTTGATGCGGTTTGTGCCGATGTCACATAAAATCTACTGTACGGATTTTAATGCGGTTTGTGCCGATGTCACATAAAATCTACTGTACGGATTTTGATGCGGTTTGTGCCGCATACCCACCTCCTTTCTTGAGCTCCAGCTCGTCAGGTTTCTGCGGCTTGTAGGGGTAGATGGCGATGTATGCGGCCGGCAGCGGCCGCTCGTTACTACGGGAGCGGCGGCGCCGGCGCTCGCGGTCCGTGCGCTCGCGACCATCGCCCGCTGAGTCCAGTAGACTCGTCGCTACGATTTCGGCTGAGTGTCTGTAAAATAAAAATATATAATTTGTTAATTAATGAGATAAACTTCTATGAATATCTTGAGGCTAAATTCAGGTGACTAGTGTTAAACACAGGTTTGTAACTTCTACACAAAATGCGTGTTTGTATGTGGACACCTTTAATACGGAGTGTGTTAAAGGTGTCCTTAAGTAGGTGTAAAAGCGCATCCGCAATACGCAAGCTATAGTTCGTCATCTGAATCAAATCCTTACGTTTGGATAGTTCTAGACATTCGACAGCTTAGATTGCAGATGATTAGGAGGCGCTTCTAATGTTTTCATAATGCTACTACAGAAACGCCCACTAACACTGACCTTTGACCAGGACCTATTCCTGTTCTATGCTGGGCAAGTCTCCCATCATTAGTATTTATTATTTCTACCGAGTGCCATATTTAATGTTTTGGCTGTAAGTAATAATTGCATAAATAGTTAGTATACTAGTAGTATGGTCTTTTGATTACGTTGAGATAATTCTGTGCCAACACGTCTCAAACAAAGAGTTTAAGCAAAGGAAGTTTCAAACCCTTAGATAATCGGTTACGCACCTGTTTTGCGTCGTATGATTGGCTTGCAGATGCGTCGAAGGCGTCAAGCTATGTCTCTTCTCTCTTTCTCTATGATGATGGTCTCTATGTGCTCTCGTGACCATATAGTTCCCTTCCTTGTTGTGTGACGGCGACAGCGCTGCTTGTAGCCCTAGGCCAAAATTCAACAAGGAGTCCGGCCCACTCGACCGTAGTACATTTTTACTTGACGACGGAGCATCCAGTCTCGAAGGCTCACTATTGCCTGCAACTTCTTGAGTCTCGTTCTGATTCTGCGAAGTATTACTGACACCAGACGCATTCAATTTCGGACTCTCTGACGGCGGCAAGCTAACATTCAACGATGTGTTCGTCGCCGTCGAACTTTCGTTCAAACTCAACACTCCCATAGAAGTGTTGAGAGACTCGTCGTGATTTGTTTCCTCTTCCACTTGATTTTGAGTCGTATTACAAGCGATTACGGTCGCGTTTCGTTCTGTATTATTATCTGGGGAGCTGGGTAAGCTCGGTTCGGCGCTTTCGCAGGTACTGGTATTCGAACTGGTATTAGGAGTAGTCGTAGAACTGACTCCGACTGACGGAGTGTTCATACTCGAACTGGAGTCCGAAGAAACGTTGTTTGCGTTAAAGTTGGCTACAGAAACTGGGAAATGTTCGTGTGTTCTCACATTCTGATATGTAGTCTCGACTTTATGTACTGGGGTTGAGTTGTAACTGTCGTATTTCACTGTTCTAAGTCTATCGTAGTTCTCGTTGATTCTAGAAACGCTTTGTATACCCATAGTGCCTTGGTGAGACTTGTTGTGCATATTTGTGAATTGTATGAGGTCCAATGAGTGTTTCGTTTGAGTTGGTTCCATAATGTTTCTCGGAACAGCGGTAGTGGTTACAAGACCGCCGTGGGATATCGCTGTGATGTTGGCGTGTTGGTTGACTGGTACGAGTATTTGTGATTGTTGAGCCAACATTGTTTGCGCCGCGTGGTAGTTCGGATGCGATTGGCTCATCGTTGCCATGTTTTGATAGTTGCTTTGACCGGTGGCGGGCGTCGACATCGACATTTGTTGGTAACGGTGAGGGTGCTGTAAGTGTAAAATAATTCTTGTTATTAAAGGAACGATTAACGAAACGACATATTTGCATGTCATGATTATTTCAATGGGTTAGGTAGAGATAATAGACTTTATCAACAACTCATACTGATGGACAGAGATAATTAATTTAGTTAAGATTAATATTTGTTTATTTGGTTAACTCACAGCATATATATGTTGTATTTTAGTAAATAAAAAAATAATTATAGAGTTCTAATATACATTCCACTTACGAGCTAATACAGCATTCATAGTTAAATGATTACAATGTTCATAAAATGTAAACCTTAAATATATAATTATTATTATTATTATTACCTGTTATTGGATAATTAGCAAATTAATATTAGGTACATTTATTTGTAAAATGTCGTTATTATGTATTGTGTGGTAGTTATTTTGTTGGTGTGCTTATAAATAAATAAATATACTTATTAAAACATAAAATGATGTCGTACCTGTGCGTGATGTCGATGGTCTGAGTGTGAAGGGCGTGGATGCTCTGGAACTGCCGGTACCGGACGGTTTAGCGGCGCACTGAAACCATACAAATAAATAATATAAAAATAAAAAGATATTATTAAAGTTAAATTAAATAATATATCTTATGTTTACGTATTACCATAGAAATTATTGTATCATGAACATATTGGAAGACCAATGGAATAATCCTCATTTAAAAAGAGATTTCGTATTGTCTTTTTACTTTTACGTGAAAGTTATACATTAAATTTTATAAATAGAATACCCATATATCGCGTATAAACTGGCAGGATGGCAGCTTAGTTATTTTAAAGTAACCAACCAAATAAATTTATTTTTGATGTACCTATTTATGGAGAATAATATCAAAGTTATATATAATCCATTAAACCCTTGATAGAAAACTTTATAACCTTATTTAATTATATTAGAATATAATTTAGGAAAACACATCCCTCGAAAGCAGCCTTTGCGGTCAAAATATCAAGTTTTTATGACTTACTTACTGGTACAGTCATATGTTTTTGACAAGTCGAGTATGCGTCAGTCAAATACCGTGTTATGGCAAGATAATTATATTTTTCTTTCTTCATTTGTGGAACTTACTCGTCAGAATTATAACATAATTTAGATTTTGAACAATCGAACAAAATTTTATAAATTTGCTACCTTTTTATTTTTCTTTTTTGTAAAAAGACATTAATGAGAGTCAGTGCTAAAAATGGTCCAGGCTCGTAAGCAATGTTTGTTATATGTAAGTACTGCAAATGCTAGTCGTTATGTAAGTATACCTGTTCATGAGTTGTCTAGCGGGCTGGTTGAGTTCCACGAAGGCGATGGGAAAGATCCCGACGCGTTGGTCGAGCCGCCCCTCCGCCCAGTTGTCGTCCACGCGCCGGTGCACCGTGATTATCGCACCTGCAGATAATACCCGCTTATTAAGAAAGAAAGAAAACTGTTTTATTTGGATCTCCATACGTACATACATAGACATATTAATAGGTAAATACAATTATACAGAATGCGGTACATGGAAATCAAATAAGGCAACTGCGTCAGCTATTGTTGCAGTAGAGACTGCAACGCTGGTATTCTCGCAGACCCACGAACAATAATTTATTACAAAGCAGTGCATAAGAAAATAAAACATACATAAAATGGGGATTAAGAATGAATGAGTTACTTGTCAAATGTCTTCTTTATGCCGATGACGAAGTAATACTTGCGTCATCGGCGAAAGAGTTGCAGGCGATGGTAACTATTATGCATGGTGCTTTTGAGAGTAAAGGAATGAAAATAAATGTAAGCAAGACGAAAGTAATGGTATTTGAAAAGGAAGAGTGCGTGACGATGTGTAATATTATGATTGATGGAGAAAAAGTGGAGCAAGTGAAAGAGTTTGTATATTTGGGTACTTTGTTTACAAGGGATGGTAAACATGACGGAGATATTGAAAGGAGAACGATTGCTGGCAACAAAGTGAATGGAGCCCTACGCGCTTTTATGAACAGTCGAAATGTATCCGAAAAGGCACGTTTGGCTGTTCATAGAGGACTATTAGTGCCCACACTTATGTATGAAAGTGAAAGTTGGGTATGGCAAAAGAAGCATGAGAGCAGAATAAATGCTGTAGAAATGAGAGCGTTGAGAAGCATATGTGGTGTGACTCTGAAAGATAGAATAAGAAATAGTGTGATTAGAGAGAGATGCGGCATGAAAGTGGATATAGTTACAAGAATAGAAAAGGGTATGTTAAGCTGGTTTGGACATGTAGAAAGAATGGACGAGGAAAGACTGACTAAGAAAGTTTATAAGGCTAGTGTGAATGGAACAGTCGCAAGAGGAAAACCTAGGCGAACGTTTTTCGACCAGATCGGAGGCATCCTGGACAAAGGCCAGGTTAAGAGCTCCTTGAACCGACGGGCGTGTATGAGGAATGTGATGAAAGTGAATGAAGCCAGAGAAGTGTGTCAGGATCGTAGCAAATGGAAATCCGTAGTCTCTGCCTACCCCTCTGGGAAACAGGCGTGAATCTATGTATGTATGTATGTACATAAAATGGGATAAAAAATAATAAATATAAACTTATAACAATATATTTATATTATATTCATACATACATATACATAGGTAATAATGGGAGCTATCGTTTTTGTACTCGCCAGTTGGTGCCACTAACGAAAAAGTTCTGTCCAACCTGTCACAGCTACTGTCAAAAGCCGCATTTGGTGGCAATTTCTCTGTTCCGTGGTAATAATGGACGGTTTCAATGGTTATTATAAAATTTACGGTCTAGGACCTCACTACCCACAAGCACCTCTAGCGGTGAATTCAAGCACTCATTGGTAGGTGTTTCTTAAAAAATGTCCAGTCTCCAAACATTACATGAGGATAAAATCATGTCATGTGTAAAATTCAATTCTGTATTACTAAGAAACCATTTTTATTTAAATATGTAAGTCATGATTTCAAATTTAGAGTGAAGATAAGGAAAATAAATCGCTACATTTTATTTCATTTACAACAATTATTCATCCGTCTTTATTCCTGAAATGTTCGATTCCTTTTAACAAAATACACCTAACTCAATACAAGTGATATCTCTATTGTTACAAAATGCCATGGGCTCTTGTTATCACCCTATTATGCGCATCCAAGCTTATGTTAGTATATATAGCGTAATAGGTATGAGCTAGTCTTCTCCCTAGCCTTTATTATTCCCAAGTCCCTTGGGGCCGGCTTTCTAGTCTAACCGGTTTTGACTGGATATCAGTTTTTACACGGAGCGGCTGCTATCTGACCTCCACAACCCGAAGGCTAACAATACCCTAAAGCTAGACCAGTGTCACGATATTAGAGGGCACTGACTTCCCAATAACGACTGCCATAGATGTTCATGGCAGCCGGGACCGACGGCTTAACGTGCTTTCCGAGGCACGGAGCAGGCGATAATTGTCAATCAATACGCACATAATTTCGAAAAGTCATATAACTTCCGAAAGTCAGAGGTGCGCGACGTGGGTTCGAACCCGAGACCCTCTAAGCTATCGCTGCTGTATGAACTGGTACTGTACCTTTATCAAAGGCGAGACACCCCTCTTCTTCGGGCGCAGACATTCGGAAGTCGTACAACGCTTTACATAGCGCCGTGGTTGTGGGTAGTGAGACTATCACCTGGAACATCATAGAGTAAACAATTATTTATTTTGAACGATATTTACTACTAGGAAAAGTTTATTACGACATGAATGAATATCTTAATAATAATTTAATCAGTATGACACAATCCTAACTAGTAATGTTGCAAAACTGCAAATGTGAATTTGTTTGTAAAGGCGGCTGTACACATTGGGCCAAGGTAGTGGGCCAGCGTGGCCAACCTTGGCCCAATGTGTACAGCCGCCTTTACGCTATCACGCCTTAACTACTCGACCGATCATCATGAAATTACGCATACACCTTGTCAGGGGCACAGAAACGGACATAAATTTTAACCATAAAATAAAAAAATCTGTTCCCGAGTGATAGCAAATTGACATTACCTACATTTACGCGAGCGAAGCCGCGGGCTAAATCTAGTGTAACATACTTTAGAAAGGACATTATCCCTTTCTGATTTATTTTAGTACTAGCTATCCCTTGGGAACAGTACTTTTTTCTGCATGAAAGGTACCCTATGTCCTTATCTGTACGGTTGAGCAGTTTAGGGATAAAAAAGAAATAAACTTACATTCGCATTTATAACACTACTTAGGATAGCTGCTGTTTCATTGCCTATCTCGGAATCAAGACTACTCATATATATCACAATCAGGTTAAAATTAGTTTAAGTAGGGCTGATATTTTTGTATTAATGCTTAGGCATTAATACAAAAAGCCAGCCCTACTAAAACTAATTTTAAAATATCAACCCTGTATAAATCTGTGCTCTTCTCAGCGTGAGAAAGTTTAGGCCATAGTCCACCAGGCTGGCCCAGTGCGGATGGCAAACTTCATACATCGTCGAGAACATTATTGAGAACTCTCAGACATGCAGGTTTCCTTTCCTTTTACCGTTAAAGCAAACGATAATTAACTATTTAATACGCAAATAACTTCGAAAAGTCAGAGATGCGCGACTTGGAATCGAACTCCACTCCTCTGCGTGGCAGTCTAACGGTCTCCCACTAGTCTATCGCTGCTTAAACTGCTTAACAGTAACATGACATGGCTTTAATACAGACCTGGACATAAGTGCTAGGAAACATGCCAGTTCTCCCGACGCACTCCCCTTGAAACCAAAACGGATCCAATTTCTTATGCAGAAGTATCGTCTCGCCTTTCTTGAATGATAGGTCCCTGGAATCATACAAATATTATATTAGTTATAGGCAATTATAATATATAATGTCCTCCAGACCGAATTTCGGTCACGGCGGCCAGTCTTAACAGAGACTGACCATCTTCGCAGGAGATATTATTGTGCACAAGTGTGTGCGCAAACACAAGTGCACTCTCTGTTCCCTCACTCTCATGATCCGATGGGACGGTAATCCGACACGACCGGAGAGCGATCAGGCGCAGGACCAACGGCTTTACGTGCCTTCCGAGGCACGGGGGTGTCTAACACCGCCAACTGCCTAATTCCGGGCTGCTATTGAGATTTCTTAACAGAAAAACCCAATAACTTTTTCTTGGCCCGACCCGGGATTCGAACCCGAGACCTCATGTACAGCAGTCGCATTCACTACCGCTGCGCCACGGAGACAGTTTATTTATAATATATAGTGAAGATACAAATGAGGTATGTGTTTAAAAAAGAATGTATATGTATAAACATAATAGTTTTATAAGTAGTAGAGCCTCACTGAGATGATGTAGCCCTTGCCCAGCAATGCGACAGTTTAATACACAAATTTTTGTCCCGTGTCGGGATCGAACCCTCAACTCCTGGCGCTGTGGCAGTGGCGAGGCAACCATTTAAATCACTACGCCACGCTGGGTTTGTGTTATTGCTTATCCCACCAGGGAATTTTTTTTTTTTTTATACAACTAAGTTGACAAACAAGCATACGGCCCACCTGATGGTAAGAGGTCACCGTAGCCTATGGACGCCTGCAACACCAAAGGCATCACTTGCGCGTTGCCGACCCTTTAGGAAAGGAAGTGGGAAGGAGAAGGAGCGGGAAAAGGGAAAGAGGATGATTGGTCCTCCGGCACTCTCACTCACCGACCGAAACACAACAGTAGAAATACTGGTATTTCACGTCGATATTATGTGAGAGGGTAGTCCTTCTCCGGTCGAGCCGGCCCATTCATGCTGAAATCAGCGAGGCTCTACTATTCATAATGTGTTACATTCGCGTTAACGTAAGATAAATAAAATAGCATTTTGCCTCATCCAGGATTCGAACACAAAATACGCTTGCTTAAACTTATGCCGCGTTTTATACAAGGCATTCAACTATGACTAATGTTATTGTTATTAGTATGTATGACACATGCTCTTAATTATTATTGCCGAATAACGCATGTCATGTGTGTCCGTCGAGTGCACATGACTCACGAACACAATGCATCCAGTTTATTTATAGATAGAACTTAAGTGGTCCGCTGTTAGGGATACCAGACGTCCGTGTGTTTTGACAACTCCATTTGGATTATTTGTCTGTATTTTTAGATTATCTATAGAAATTAGTTATGTTTTATTATTTTTATTATTTAAGTGTTTGTTTTTCTCATATGTTCTGTGGTTTGTTTATACACAAACGATTGTGCGATATGAACAAATGCATTCCCATTATATTCGAACTACAATTTGCCCGCGGCTTTACTCTCTATAATCTAGATTTCGTCGCAACTGGCACGCGTTAATAAATTAAGGTTTGCGCAGACGAGGAACAACGGCGGACAAAATGTCCGCGGTGCGCTCTTATTCGTAGTAGAATAAGGTTGCACTTTGTCCATATATTCCACTAGGCGACATGAGGTATTACGCTGACAAAGTGCAACCTTATTCTAGTATTAATAAGAGCGAACCGCGGACATTTTGTCCGCCATTGTCCCTCGTCTGCGCAGGCTCTTAATATGCCTCGAAAACAGCACGTTTTCGAGATGAAGGATAGGTACCTTAAGTCTTTTTCTGTGCCCAAGACAACGTGTATGCGCAATTTCACGACGATCGGCCGTGTAGTTCAGGCGTAAAACCGTAACATACAAACAAACGCACATTCGCATTTATAATATTAGTAAGGATGTCGCAACACTACACAAGTACTTTGTATTATGATCTTGACTATGTAAAGGTGTATCGTGAAATTATATAAGTTCTGTTTCTTTAAAAGGTATAATAGATGTTCTACTCAGAGCAACTATGCTTATCACTCAAATGGTAGGTAATCGTACCGATATTTAGTGAGTAGTAGAGCCTCACTGATGTTAGCATGACTGGGGCGGCTCGACCGGGGAAGTAGGTACTACCCTCTCACAGAATATCGACGTGAAATAGCAGTATTCCTACTGCTGTGTTTTTTTTTGGTGAGTGTGGGTGTCGGAGGCCCAACACCCTCTTTCTCTCTTCCCGCTCCTTCCCCTTCCCACTTCCTTTTCAAAAGGGTCGGCAACGCGCAAGTGATGCCTCTGGTATTGCAGATGTCTATAGGCTACGGTAACCTCTAATCATCAGGTGGGCCGTATATTTGTTTAAAAAAAAATGACTAGTTATTCTTTTTTCCTACTCTCTACGACAACTCCCGCATTAGAATAATTCCCGTTTCGCGGGGAACTCTACAAACATTTAATCAACGGTCACAAAGAACACCTAGAGCCGGAACAACTATTTGTGGATCACACTTGTCTTGAGTCTTGAGCGCCAGTTAATCTAGGGTTATTTTCCAAGGAGGGAACCACCTCCTAAACAATTATAGCCTTAATAGAATTTAGATTTAACAGAAACATCCTGGGCACGTGTTGATTCTGGGGTGGTCTCCGCTAACCTGGTCCCCTTATACATCTATATTATATACTAGCTGTTACCTGCGACTACGCCCGCGTAGATTTTAACTAAAAAGTGTTTGTCTACGCGGAACCCTAACTTTTTTCTAAAATCAAAGTAACCTATGTTACTCCTTATAACATCAGCTATCTGCCAGTGAAAGTCCCGTCAAAATCTGTTCAGCCGTTTCGAAGATTACCCGGAACAGACAGACAGACAAAAAATTAAAAAACAGATGTTTTCTTATAGGTACCTTATATACTTTCAATTTCAAATGCATTAGATAAAAAGCTGTTATTTTGACATTACAAACAGACACTTCAATTTTATTTATTTGTATAGATATACGTTTTTATCCGTAGTATACATCTACGTTTTTATCCGTAGTAAAACACTACCTATTATATCGTGCTCGCCATATCTACAAAACATGGAAGATATGGTAACCGTATTCGGTCCGACCCTTAATCATCAATAAGTGACGTTTATACGCACACGACCTGACTCATCATATCTTAGTCAAGTGCTGAAACATATCTTATGACCTGAATATATCGTGCGATACTGAGTTACGACTGAATTGGGTACCGTATTGCCGGCATAATGGCGGATAATAACGACCTCGATGGCGTAGTGGTCAGTGTAACCAACTACCACGCCTGAAGTCGTGGGTTCGATTCCCGCACAAGTTAAACATTTGTGTGCATGAACATGGATGTTTGTCTTGGTCTGGGTGTTTCTATGTATGTTTATCCATTGTCTAGTACCCATAGTACAAGCTCTGTTTAGTTTGGGTTAGATGGTGTTGTGTGTATGTGATAGAATATTATTATTATTATTACCTTACATCTACACTTGACTGCCGCCGTGTCGCAGCGGCTGTGAATGCGACATCTGTGCGTAAGGTCTCAGGTTTGCTTTACGGCTTGGGCAGTGTTATTGGGTTTTTCGAATCCCAAGTCGACCAACGTATTATAATATAAGATTTATCTATTAAACAATAAAATTATCTGTTGCAGCAGGGAGTTCAGAACTCGGTAAGAGTCTCACCTTACGTACATACATACATAGATTCACACCTGTTTCCCAGAGGGGTAGGCAGAGACTACAGATTTCCATTTGCTACGATCCTGACACACTTCTCTGGCTTCAGTCACTTTCATCACATTCCTCATACACGCTCGCCGTCTATTACGTAGCACATAAAAATAGCTGACGAAATGAAATAATAAGTAATCCTTATCCTTACTAATATAATAAATTCGTAAGTAACTCTGTATGTCTGTCTGTTACCTATTCACGGCTAAACCACTCAACCGATATGGTTGAAATTTGATACAGAGGTAGTTTAAAACCTGGGAAAGGACATAGGCTACTTTTTATTGATGTAGATAGCACTTGGGCGGAGTCGCGCGCAAAAGATAGTTGTACTATAACTAGTAGATATTTAACGTCGATTCATTCGAATGACGTTCGATTGGTAAACAACCGAAAATATATTGATGTTTAAAAGGTCATCCAAACCGCAAGACTGAACTTATTTCACCACTTCAATAGTATTAGTTTGGATTATGGAAGCGTAGTATTATTTACATTATCAAATGGTCAACAAAATTAATCATGCATACTTGAAAAATAAACAAGTGTCTTGTTATTATTCCCACAGCTCGCATAGTAGGTATTGTAATCATATTACGAGTACATGGGATCTTCTTAAAGCAAAGAGTAGTATTACAGCGATGCTCGTATCTGTCTTATGTAATTATGCACGCTATTTAGATATAGTATGGCGATGTACCGATGTACCGAGAATACCACGATGGCGTAGTGGTTAGTGTTACCGACTGCCACGCATGAGGTCGCGGGTTCGATTCCCGCACAAGTCAAACATTTGTGTGCATGAACATGGATGTTTGTCTTGGTCTGGGTGTTTCTATGTATAATATGTACGTATTTATAAAAAAAGAAGTATATATGTATGTTTAACCATTGTCTAGTACCCATAGTACAAGCTCTGCTTAGTTTGGGCTAGATGGTGTTGTGTGTATGTGATAGAATATTATTATATTATATTATTATTATAGTTACCAATAAAAGCAAATATATGGCCATCTATGTATATTAAAAGGTATTTTCGAATCATTCGATATTATACGATCAATCATTCGAATATCGAATTATGAACTGTCATTGGTCATTATTATGCGAATAACGATTTAATATTTGAATTACGATTTCTTTTTATTTTTCGAATATTGCGTCCATTCTTAACGGTAACTGGCCATTGCGCAAGAGATATTACAGTGCATAAATGAGTGCCCAACCACAAGTGCATTTCCTTTTCCCTAAGTCTCATAATCCGATACGACCGAGGAGTGATCAGGCTATAAATAAAATTATGTGCTCTCCAAGACATGGGGGTTTACAACACCGCCTACCAAATTAACTCAATTACATTTTGTTGGCCCGACAAGATATTCGGAACCCATGTACAGTAGTCGCATTCCACTTCCGCTGCGCAATCAGGCAGTCAAGTGGACTAGTCATAGAAATCCTTAATGACTAATTTTTCTAGGAAACTAATTAACTTCTTGAACGTCTAGGGGAAATACGTCAAAATAATTAAAAATTCATTGTGCAAACAATACACAATCGGACAAACGTTTGTGGTTTTTTTTTTTGATGACTCGTTTTTGCGGACAGACTTATGTCCGCTCGACAGTTGACGGGTTAAAAGTGACAGCCAGATTCTGGTTACGTAGTTCGATACATACATAATATAGGCTCGCGTTCGCTAGTTATTACTAAAGATAAAAACAAACAATCATAGAGACACGCGTATATTCCTAGGGGTAAGCAGAGGAGTATTACCATTTATACTCATACTATTACACGCACTTTTCGCCAGCTATATTTTTAGGTCTACCTTATATAGGGCGAGCCTATTGTCGTCTACCGACAAAAGATCCGGCATCCGTCCCGTTACTAAGTACCAAAAATACCACAGGAGGAAAGCCGTGACAGGCTTGTGTCTGAAATCGGGAACACTCTGGATAGAGTATCCGAATGGGAAAGACTAAATTTTGCCGTGTTTAACGCAGCTCAGACACAAGCGTGTGCCTTTACCGCTAAGAAAACTCTATTCACTGTGTCTCCACAACTCCAGAACACATCTCTCACCATCTCCAAGAGAATTGGAATCCTTGGCCTTGACATCAAGTGATGTACAGTACCGTAGTTATTTAGAGAGCAAGGTCAAGCTGTAATCCAAAAAGCTTGGTGTGCTCAATAGAGCTAAGCAGTATTTCACTGCGGGGCAAAGACTGCTTCTATAAAAGTCGCAAGTCCGGCCTCACATGGAGTACTGCAGTCATCTCTGGGAAGGAGCACCAAAATAACAGATTAATCCTTTTGACGCGGTATAGAGACGATCCTTGAGAATTGTCGACGAGCCCAAACTCACAGGCGATATTGAGCCACTAAGTCTCAAAAGGGACTTTGCCTCCCTTTGGGCGTTCAACCGCTTCTATAATGGATTGTGTTCTGAAGAGTTGTTTGAGATGATGCCCTCAGCTACTTTTTATCATGGCACCGCTCGCCATCGGCAGGGACTTTATTCTCACACCTTACAACCTAATTGGGGTTCCAAAGGAATTTTCTTCTGTAGACGCTCAGGTTGTGGAATGAACTCATTGTCGACGTGTTGCCACAACACTACAGTAAGGGGTTCTTCAAAAAGAGTGTTAAAAGGTTTTAACAGGGTCGGCAACGCGCAAGTGATGCCTCTGGTGTTGCAGGGATAGACTACGGTCACCACTTACCCTCAGGTTAGCCGTACGCTTGTTCACCACTTTAGCAGTATAAAATAGTATTACAAGTTGAGTCCAACATATAATACCGCTTTTAATATAAAAAATTTGCATCGAAACGGCGTGATGGACATCACTGATATGAAACTGGTACACACAAGTGAAGTCGAGTGTGAAGGCTAGTTTCAACATTATTTTCTGCGACAACGATTAACGCAGAATTAACAAAATGGAAAACAGTGACATTAACATAATTGAACGACATCGCGCGATGCATATTATCACGATTATAGACGAAACGTGATCGCTCCAATGATTTTTGATACATACGGAGTCTCACGCTTATGTCCCCGAAGGAGTAGGCAAAGATCCTTCCACAGTCCATACAATATTAAGATTATATTATCAGTATGTACAAAATCTAGACTTTGTGTCTCGGGTAGGAGACCTGGTGTCCTATAACACAGGCTTCGGCCTAGCTTAGCCAGTCTCCCACAATGTTCCTTCTGCTTTATTTTTCAAATTAAGCAATTTGTATATTTTGTCAACATTGTAAATATTGTGGGGAGAAAAATAAACGTTATTATTATTTAAAAAAAGGTGTATTTCGATTATCATGTTTCTAAGAACCACGCAATAGAGGGCGAGCCTATTCCCACTTATCGGGCATTCAGATGCCCATCATATCATTTCTACCCACTGCAAAACATACACAATTTTGGAGTAGAGTTCATCGTTGCTAATATAATTTGATGACGGCACGAATGACCTTCGGACGTATATAACAATAATAATATCAGCCCTGTTTATAAACCGTTCCATTGCTGGGCTCGGGCCTCTTTTCAGTGTGAGAAGGGTCAGGCAATAGTCCACCACGCTGGCCCAATGCTGGCTGGCAGAGATCTCATATCTTCGAGAACATTATGAAGAAATATCATCACGATGTTTTCCTTCGCCGTTAAAGCAAGCGAGTTAACTATTTATTACGCACATAATTTTGAAAATCTAGTGCCTGCTTTGGGATCAAAGTCGTGACCTCTACGCGGGAGTCCAACGGTCTCCCACTAGGGTAAAGCTGCTTTTTAGGACGTATATAGATCTAAAGAAATTACAAACGCTAGTTACTTACCCCGGCTCCTTAGATATGTAGTCGTACAATGCTCTGGCATGCGGCGGTAGCTGTTTACCATCGCGTCCAGCTTGCTGGACTCCTTGCTGTGCCTTTAATAACACGTAAACAAAATGTATCCATTTCAGCTTAATAGTGATATTTTAAGATAACTAGAGTTCAGCTAGATTCCTAATCAGGCGTGAAATAATGGCCATGAGCTCCAAAAAAAAGAAGCGTAGCCATATTATCTTACGTCGTATATACGTAAGGGTTGCTACACCAACAATGATTCAGTTCCTTGGTTAATGACGAACCGAATAAGTGTACGTATATGCGGGCAGACCAAGTGGCATTTATTTCGAACATACACAATTTTACCGCCTGTAGCAAGTAATTGAATCATGACACACACAAAAAACGCAAGAAGCTTCAAAAGTCGAAAGGATCTGAATAAAACCATGCGATTTTGCAAATAGATTAAGCCGAAAAAAACAGGCCCCCTATTCCGTTTAATAAATATTGCCGAATCGAGCGTGCCTGTCTCGACTATGTTTAAGATCTACTCCAGTCTGACGAAACCACATCAAGGAGACTGCGAGCGATTTGAAAACCTCCGACCATAGTTAGCTACTAGCTAAACAGAAAGAACACTCATCACATATTCTCACCTGCGAATGCCCACTTCTTGACGTTCGTTGTCCGGTGAGAATCTTCCGCGGTGCAGAATTCTTCATACCCTCTAGAATCCTCATGAGAAGTACGTTCGGTGGAAGTTCCTCCACCTTCGTCTCCACAAGAATCCTGCATTCTGGACATCGTAACTCCTTGTGTGATTCAACTATGACCTGAAATAGAATATTTTTGATTACTGCCAAGTTTCAAGCCAGCAAGTCTAGTGGACGATTGGCTAAGCATTTGCAGTTTTTATAGTACTCAATCTATTACAAATCATTAAGTTGCAAGGGCAGTATCCTTTTGGAGTCTTATCCTGTCGGGTCTAATTTCTCTTAAGACTCTCATCAGCCTTACACCTGCTGAGCCAGATTTAACACTATTGTGTTGCTGACCCATGTAAATATCTAGTCATAACACTCTAATCAATGACTCTTTAGGACAGATCCCTGAAGACTTTGTGGTCTTTAATAAAAATTAATAGGACATGCGGAAACGATTATATTAAATTAATATTTCCTATCATATCTTTATTATATCATAACATTTTGGGCTAATCTCTGTTTATAATAGGATCATCTTTATTAGACACCAATTGCTACAAATGTTTGAGCTATTATTAGAAATTATTCAACTTGTACTATGTTTCGTTCTTATGAGCTTAAATATCGAATACATTGTCATTGCCCAGAATTGAGGTAGATACGGCAGCTCTACCACCGCTTACCACGTCTTTCATCTTTACTATTCCATGGATGCTCATCTTTGTACGACATTAAATACCGCACACAATCTACATTGTTCAATAATTGTTATACTACAGATGCTATTGTACAAGATCCTGTTTATAAACATATCACACGTGACCGCATATCGGACAAGGTCAACATCAAGAGTGCTACTTATCCTACAAGAGTTACGGGATGTTTTGTCTTGGAGAAGGTACCAGCCATGGGACTATGCGAGTTTCAATTTAAATAGACCTTGATAGCAGGCTATTCGAATACATCTTCCTTTACGCAGTTTCCAAAAGCTATGTGGTCAGGCCAGTGATATTGACATGTGTTATACATATTTGTATAATCAATACAAAATTAGCTCTGGTTATTACGTTTCACGAAAATGTCATAAGCGGTTTAGATTAAATTTAGCATAGAGATATGTTGAATATAGCTTTTTGAAGTCGTCTGTAGTAACTACTACGTCGTAAAAAAGTACACGTCCGGACTGACAGATAATAAGTTTAGGTAGTAGGTAGCTTAAATGGTTTTAGTACAGAAATCCGACCTGCGAACCAATTTAACGACTCGAGTTCGCTTAAACGAAAATTTGGAAAATTAGTATCATCAACTTTAGGACTAGTATTTTATTTGACGAAGGTCCATAACAATAATCTGTTTGGAGAACAATTACGTACTCTCTACATTGTCCAATGTCTGCTTAGCGCCTAATTGAGCTTAACCAACGATCGCAAGCATCAGAGAAATTAAGACGCTTATAATGTTCACGTCCAAAGAGGTTAAGATGAAAGTAGACCGTGAAAATATTATTGCGGTACCAATAATGTATGCACATAATAATTAAAGCCTCATGTTTATGGATGAAGAAGACAGACTAGAGAAAAACGTATAGCTGAAGATTAATATTGGCAAAGAGACTCCACGGCAAAATGGCGTTATAACTTATAAGACAGAAAAATAACAATCTCGCATGATTATTTACAGATGAAAATATGAAATTACTGTAACTGTATGAATATGAAAATTTAAAGGTCAGAGACGACTAAATAAATCTGTTTATAGAAATCAAACGGTCAAATATATATAACGCTGAAAATGTTTGAAAATTAAATATCTTGATAAGTATTATGAGATCTGCTCCAATATTTTAATGATGTGGCAAACATAGGATCTCCCTGCTTAACTTAGTGCAAATAAGGATTGTCTTAGCTGTAGAGATACCTGCATCGCAAACTCAACTCAAACAAATCTGATATCCACTAGCTTATTTGAAATTTTATCTGCTGGATAAACTTTACCTGAATACTTTTTCCTCCCTTTAGTAAATCTTTTACAAAAGGCATCATAATCGGTCTCTATAGGTTTTTAAGCATTGTTACGGGAATTTACATATTTTCCATTGCTGTTCAATAGGTATTATATTTATGGCCATATTTGGCTGGTTACTTCATGTCCAAAATACGTAATAAATCCATTCCTTTTTTCTGTAATAAGGCATCAAAATAGCTAACTATGGAGGAAAAAACCCAGCTCACAGCCCACAGTCAGTCAACCACAATTAGCTAATGAAAAAGCGTTTGTAACTGAATTGTGTGACGACATATATATGTAGGTGTGGTGCCAAAACGGTCAAGATCAATGTGACATTCATTACAGCAATGCAATCTTTGTAATTGTTTCAGAGGTTTGGTTTATGTGGACAAATTGGTGTATAACCAAAAAAGACAAAGAAAGATATTTAAATGACCTAGTGAATTGAGTGTATATTGTATATTTCAGAATATAAGAAAACAGCTAATTTACTTTGTCATTTATATAATATATAATATTTAAAACAGCAATAGACTAGTAAGAGACCATAGGACTACCACGCAAACGTTTCGAGTTCAAGCCCAAGTCGCGCATCTCAGAGTTTTCCAAGTCATGTGCGTATTAAATAGTTAATATTCGCTCATTTTAACGGTAAAGGAAGACATCGTGAGGCAACCTGCGTCTGAGAGTACTCCAAAAAGTTCTCGAAGATATATGAAGTCTGCCAACCCGCACTAGGCCAGCGTTTTAAATTCATAGATTGCACTATGACATTCCGTTATTATCATTTTATTCCGAAAACGGAATTTTCAAAGGCGAAATTTATTTCGTTTGGATGCAACGCATTAATATAGTATGGGCAAGTCAAGTAATGCATTGTAGCGTTAACTGAAGAGCTCATAAGAGTGAGAAACTCGTCGACGCAGGCTTTAAGACTTCCATGGTTAAGGACTAGAGCCAATTATTTTTTTAATTGCTGCCCTTGTAATTGTGCTGGCACCTACAGCCTAATAAATTACGGATTAATAAGTCTTGAAGACGGTCTCGTTGGCTTTGATTGCACTGTTGTTTGCTACCGATCGTCAGCTCTGGAGTATTCTCAAATTAGAAAAAGAGTTATTCGTTTTTGGTCCGAAAATTCTCAATCTCAAAGTCTGGAACTGTGCCTGGCAAATATGAAATACCGTGAGACCTAAAAACCAAAGACAGTGAAGTGTGAGTGCCGCTGCTTACCCTTCGTGGACATACAAACTTAAATCTATATATCTATTAGTAAAATAAATTCCTTTATCTTCATGAAAAAGCCACGTTCATTTGAAATAGGAAATGTGCTGATTACAAATACGCGAGATATAAAATATTAATTCAGCATTTAAACAAAATGAAATATGTAATTTGTATACCGATACAATGAAGGTTATCTACAACGATATCTAATCAATCAATTATCGCGAGTTTTGTGAGTCAAGGTAACACGTATAATATTCATAAATAGCTAGGATTAGATAAGGATATAATAATAATGTAAACAAAGATCATTATTATAAAAATATGTTTACTATCGAAATGGGTGTCCGACGCTTACGAAGTATCAGATTAGTTAAGGGGAGCTTTAAAAAAACTTATCTATCGATGGTTTTTCTTATTAGCGATAGGAATAATAGACTGCAGGGAAGGCGTAGTTATTTAAGTGGTCGCTCCGCCACCACTACTGCGCCAAGTGTTGTGGGTTCAATCCCCACACGAGACGAAAATTTGTATGATCCAAAATCCCACAAATATTTGGCGACTACTTAAAATTTTTCTTTAATCAAGTTGACAGTATAGTTGATAGTTGTTATCTACCACACTTAACTGCTGTATGAACATGGACCCTCTGAGCAGAAACCTTATAACTTGATAACATGTAAATTTTCTTACCCTATGCTGCCCCTTTATTGGGCAAAGGTCTCCACTACATTTTTCCAACGGTAATCTAGTATTGATTCTAAGCAGGATCCTGGCCAAAGTGGTATTAAGTTTTGCTGGCAATAACAATCCAGTAGCAGCAGGACATATATGGTCAACCACGAGTTTATTATAGTTCTCGACGCTAAGCTATTTGTTCCACTGGATTATCTTTCCATACAGTTTGATTGGTTCATCGAGGCAGCCGCTAGAGGCTTTTAGAATCCAACATATATCAATTCGAGATGCGTGGTGTAATCACGTGATAACCTTTTTGTTGTGTCCAGTAGACGACGTTTATCGTAATCGAAAGCTATAAGAACTCGTACTCTAGTTAAGCAGAGCTGGATGTTTCGAGTTTTTGTTGCTATATAGTACTCTCGGTTCGATTATTTCACTTTTCATAGTAATAGTTGCCGAGATATTTATAGCAGACTACTAATTTATAATCATATCCTAATCGATTCGGTGTAACTAAATATGTGTGAAATACCCTTTGGTTGTTTTTAGATTGTAATTAACAATTGCGAATTTATGATGAGGCTGAACTTGGCAATTGTTATTTGTATGTGTTCGTTTTCATTTGCGTGGCATGGTTGGGTACTCGAGCATGGCGGTACATATCCCATAGTCTGTCATTTTATAGACACAATAAAAATCTATTGTTATGTATCTCCTGGAGATTGAGTAACGGTTAAACTAATAAATAGCAAAAATAAAATGGAACTAAAATTACGTCATGGTAGATTCAGTATTGAAAAGTCAAAGATTATAGGGCGAACTAAATACACAAGTTTTCAATATAGAGTATTGGGTTACGAACCACACGAACTACCAAATATATATATAAAAATCATAAAAATCGGCCGAGCCGTTTCGGAGGAGTGCGACCACAACCACCGTGACACGAGATTTTTATATTTATAAGATAGTCACAAAATATAATTATTGCCATTTGTGTCTATACGACAAGGGTCTAAACATGCAGTATCACTTATCAATAAAGTTTTAAAAAGCAAGATAAAGAGAGTAGTAGTGGTTAGTGTAATGATTTGATTTTGCTGATTGCCACGCCTGAGGTTGCGGGTTTGATTTCCGCACAAGTCAAACATTTGTGTGCATGAACATGGATGTTTGTCTTGGTCTGGGTGTTTCTATGTATAATATGCATGTATTTACAAACAAAAAGTATATATGTATGTTTATCCATGTCTAGTACCCATAGTACAAGCTCTGCTTAGTTTGGGCTAGATGGTGTTGTGTGTATGTGATAGAATAATAACTATGTATAAAGCATATATTTTTGTGTCGTTCGAAGATCGAATGTTCAGTCTTCACGTTAGCAGTGGCGAGACAGCCACTTAAATAACTGCGTCATTCATTTAATTACGTAGGTAGTGGGCACACCCTGTTTGCCAATACTATCACAAAGTACTTTAGGATATTGTGTTAGAGCTTTTATCAAGTATAACTTATTTCTTTATATACAACGAAGGCAAACTAGCATACAGACCCTCTGATGTTAAGCTGTTATTTTGCCTATGATTGCTTGGAATAGCATTTCATTTCATTTATTTATTTCAGAAAATAATTCTTACATTGTATGCGAATGTTTTTTACAAATTATAAATAATTACAAAGAATAATAATAATCGTAATGTAAGTAACAATTTTCAGCAATATAAAGGGAATTGCTCAGTTTGTTAGGATGCTTCGGCTTGGCGTGGACATTAATTGTAATAATAAATGCATTGCTTTTTTAATATCCAATACCCAAAACACACTAAATATGATAATAAAGCTGCAGCAAGTTGTTAATAAAATATGCCTTTTCTTGATAAACATAATATTGCAATATTGTCACTTATAATTGACTGAAAATTAACATTTCATTGATTGAATAATATCTATATTTATTATAAAAACAATACCTTATTTATGTAATAAAGAAGAACATGTTAAGAAAAATAAGTATCTTATTAAAAATGCACGTTTATTTATATGGTAACCCAGAATGGAGCGCGAAAGAAGAAAATTAGCGGTGCCTATGATTGTTATCAGTTCAAATATTTATTTATGCGTCCTTTTTTACCGAAATATTTCCTGCAACGAGGTATTTTTTAATATTTTTTAATTAATTAATTATAGTTATTTGTAAATAGTTTTTTTACTGAGCAATTTGTCCACGCAAAGCCGAAAGTAGCTATTCTCTTTAATTAAGTAAGTATAATAAACATTAATGACACCACAATTAAAAACATGAAAAAGATAGGATAAGATGTCAATTAATTTTAATAAATAAAAAAGCAATCAAATGTCAAATACCAAGAAAAAATATTTATCAATAAAATCCATATAATGTCAAATGCCAACAAAACAATATAATTTAAAAAAGTGACAATAAATAAATTAAAAATAATTTAATTAACTAAGCATGCGTATCATTCACGTGTGGCCGGTCGTCGGAAATTTAATAAAGGACATGATGAAAGGGGAGGAATGGCATAGGTTGTATTCTCCGTGCGAAAAGCAGTGCAGATAATAAGCGTAACAGTACTGATACTCTACCGCTTATTATCTGTAAGAGAGTCAAATAACTGTTTACGACCAGTTCCTCCACTGATAAAACTAATTTGATCGCGACTGAGCCAATAAACTTTTTAAGTGACACATGAGATAGTAGCGAAGATAGTGCTTATAGAGGAAGCTATTTAAAAACGGGATTAAATATAATGACCACCAAAATACTAATTGCGCGGTAAAATATGCTTACTAAAATATATTATAATGAGCACCTAAATGCCTCAAATCACTGCATTCCGTCTCTGAAGGGTTAGGTTATGTTAGGTTCCTTCTTAAACCCACCCAAAAATAGGAGCCCCGCGAAGCGAGGCTCCTTCTACTTAGTTTGGTCTCTTTAAAATATTTTAGTAAGCATATTTTGCAGTGCAATTAGTATTTTTGGTGGAACAAAGGCAAAAAATTAAGGAACAGTTAAATACTACCCTTTAAAAACAAATCACAATCCTAAATGCCTTGAAAAGTACGCAAGTAGTCGGTTCCCTGTTATGAACGTATATTATTGGCATTTAGACGGTAGCCCTTCTAATTAAGCTAAATAAATAAATATGAGTATAAAGGAAGTCCCGCAGACATGCTAACATCTGATCTGAACTCTGGCAGGGAAAAAACAAATATTCAGGAAAATCAGGTTAGTAATAGCTTTAGCTTCGAAACTTTAAATTATTGCTTTTATATGGAACCAGCAACACGATCAGATTAAAAAAATATTAAGTGCCTTTATAAGAACCGACTGCACGGACTAGCGTAAGAAAAAAGTGAAAAATTAATTGTGTGATCCACAAATATATTTGTTCAGTGTTGGTGTGCTTTGTATCCTGTGATGTTTGTGAAGTCATCGTCATACAGGGCTTAATCCTTACTAATCCTTACTAATATTATAAATTCGAAAGTAACACTGTCTGTCTATCTGTCAGTTTGTCTGTCTGTCTGTTACCTTTTCACGGCTAAAACACCTAACCGATTTAGATGAAATTTGGTACAGATATAGTTTAAAACCTGGGGAAGGACATAGGCTACTTTTTATTGATGTAGGTACTACGCGGGCGGAGCCGCACGCAAAAGCTAGTAATATTATAAATTCGAAAGTAACTCTGTCTGTCTATCTGTCTGTCTGTCTGTTTGTTACCTTTTCACGGCTAAACCACTCAACCGAGTTAGATGAAATTTGGTACAGATATAGCTTAAAACTTGGGAAAGGACATAGGCTACTTTTTATTGATGTTGGTACCACGCGGGCGGAGCCGCGCGCAAAAGCTAGTAATAAATATTGACGTTAGTCAGTTAAAAGAACAAGCTTATAAACGAATAATATCTTCACTTAACGAATAGCATAAAAAATCTGAAGATGTTACAATCGGTGTTGTGTTTGATCAGGTCTCATTGTACCAAAGCTAATGCGTTGGTCACACTACACAGTAGATGCTATGTTCGTTGACCGCTTATTGTTTTAAATCCGATAACTCGTTTGCGGAAACTTTATGCTAATTATATTATAAGAAATTTACCTTTAACGTCGAAATTTAAGGTTTTTTAAAAGATTTAATTTTATACCACTAAAGTGGCAAACAGGCATACGGCCCACCTGATGGTAAGTGGTCAGTTGGTCACCGTAGCCTATGCGACACCAGAAGAGATACCCACTTGCGCGTTACCGACCCTTTCGGAAAGGAAGTGGGAAGGAGAAGGAGCGGGATGGAGGAAAGGGGGTGATTGGGCCTCCGGCACTCTCACTCACCGAACGAAACACAACAGTAGGAATACTGCTATTTCACGTCGATATTCTGTGAGAGGGTAGTCCTTCCCCGGTCGAGCCGGCCCATTCATGCTGAAATCAGCGAGGCTCTACTACTCTTAAAGATTACTGGCACTTAGTGATACAAATTACCAATATATTTGATAACCTGCCAGCTAAGCAACAAAGTTTGTGAACTATTAATTATTTAGTTTGCAGCAATATTTCGAATATTTTCAGCAGCCATAATCAAGGAGATAGATAAATTGGTTTAATCTTTGCACAATGAAAAAAGCATTATGTCTATACCCCGGAGGCCGAGCGCTGGCCTTGAGAAGTATATTTAAAAAGTAGTGTATTTATCAAAACAAACTGCGAAAAAGCATTAGAAAGTAGTTTAATTTTGTCGTGTAACATTCGCATACTTATACGACATTATGTAAATAACTTATTTATAAGCCCACAGCCGTTTTTTCCTCGTCGTACATTCTTCAACATCCCTAAAACATTCAGTAAAGGAACTTAAAATGTTTAGTACTGACAATTTGTTTCTTCTGACGCTCGTAGCTCCATCACCGTTAAACTTAGTCGCCCACAAATAAATACGGCACTCGGCATTGACAGCAAATATAAATAAACAATCACGACCCTAAATATTAAAGCGGCGACTCCACAGCAAAGCTTCGTATAGCTTAGCTGTTTTTATTCTTATTGTTTCCAGTTCTTTAAGAACCATCTGGAAAGTTCGAGAAGTTATAGCAATAGAAATATTAGCACACTTACTGGTTATATCTATTGACTACCTGTATGTTATGTTCCTGGGTTTTCTATCAAGACATTGCACATTGTCATCTAGTAGCACGAGTCTAAAACAGAATATAGGGCTGGTATTAACCAGCCCTATAGACTGTTTTAGAGGCACGGGCCTCTTTTCAGTGTGAGAAGGGTTAAGCCATAGAGTACAGACATCAATAGGTTCAGCGCCTAGTAATTAGGATCTAAATTCCTAGTTGGCGAAATGAGCGTGTAGTACTGATACACACATTTCGCCAGCCTTACATCCACAACGAGGTAAGCAGAGGTTTGCCTCTCCCTCTAGACCCTATAAACGTAGGACTATATAAATATGTATTATTGAACGTAGAGCACAGCCAAATTGCCGAAAAATAAGACTGGGTCATCACCTTGGTGCCCACAATCGAATGGATTTCCAGGCTCTTTAAGAAGGTTCAGTGTTATTAGTTTTTCTTTTATACTGTAAGTTGTGCGACTCTATTTATGCAGTGTGGCAACAATGAGTGACATCCCTGATGTTGCAAGCGTCTATACGCTATACCAACCGATTACCACAAAGTGGGCACTTATTGGCCAACATCTATAGGCACATTATTATAAACGCGACAGTAACTCTGTCTATTAGGTATGTACGTTTTCACGATGAAATCACTAACCTGATGTTAATTGAATGGGACATGAACATCGGAAAATAGAGAATGAGTTAGAACTTGGACAATTAAAAAAATTTGTTAATGTAAGTCTCGTGTAATAGTTATATGGAAAATCAGATCAGAGATTAGGTAATTAATACGTTACTGTTTACATAAAAACAATACTCTAATAAATATCATGATTATGAAATCATGATATTTATTAGAGTATTGTTTTAACACGCTACATTTTTAATTAGACGTAGAAAATGATTCGAGGTATTTGCTTAATTATCGAAGCAATACGCTGAGTTACCGAAGCAATTAGCTTAGTTACCGTAGCAATTAGCTTAGTTATCGCAGCACTTCGCTTACCTTCTCATCTAAACGTTTAACTTAGCTTTATTCGCAGTGGAGTTTACCCTTAATCTGAAGGCAGACAGAAGCAAGTCTATTTATACTTGCGGCCTCAAACGACAGTAACATCAACGTACCACTGGCGTACATCGGTAAGTAGGACAATTAGTGATCAATAACATTTCCAGCGGCGCATTGGACGACGCTCCATTGTAAATAGTTTATCAATAAAATATTTTTGGATCTTCTTCAAATAGTTCAGTATTGTGTCTGTTACAAACTTGGATGTAAAGTTCACAGACAGTGCTGCTTCACAGCGGTGACTGTGACAAAAATTGCCTTGGCTAAACTTTTAACAGAATCACTGACAAAAATTACCTTTGCGGTCATTGGGTCATGTGACACGTAGGTGATAAAAGTTGCGCTGGATTCCGATACAGCGATGGCAGTTGTCATTTTTATGATTCTTTCTTTGGAAATAACTTAAGTTATTCTATTTATTACTAGCATACCGTTAGTGTGCTTTTGAGAGCTCAGAAATAAAGAAAAAATGAAATTAATTTAAATAATTATCCTGTTAAAAATGTTAGTTTGGAAAATTATCCTATATTCTCAGTAGCAGCAATGCACCCAATAGATTGCAATGGACTTACCCATTACGTCAGTGGTTGGTGTAGTATTTTACCGCTGCCTATCTTTACAGGGATAATACAAGCGTGAATCAATTTTTTTCTTTTATTTTTTTTTACTCTACTAAGTTAGCAAAGAAGCATACGGCCCACCTGATGGTAAGTCGTCACCGTAGCCTATTGCCGCCTGCAACACCAGAGGCATCACTTGCGCGTTGCCTTGCCAACCCTTTAGAAAAGGAAGTGGGAAGGAGAAGGAGCGGGAATGGGGGGAAAGGGGATGATTGGGCCTCCAGCACTCTCACTCACCGAACGAAACACAACAGTAGGAATACTGGTATTTCACGTCGATATTCTGTGAGAGGGTAGTCCTTCTCCGGTCGAGCCGGCCCATTCATGCTAAAATCAGCGAGGCTCTACTACCCAATATACGTAATGTTTGTTAGATAACAGCATCCATATAATGACATTCGGTATTAGCACAACATCTCTTTGAAACATCCAGACACGGGTCTGGTCGCTAAGCTTGCTATCGGCTTGAAAATCTCCAACTCTAGCACAGATATAGAAACCCGAAATCAGAAGCTGAGAGTACATAACACACACGTCTCTCAGACTATGGAATGCTACGCATGCCTTTAGTTACACCATCTTCGAATCTTTAATTACAGCGATTTATGAGAAAAGACTTATCCCAATACGGGAATTTATTAAGTTATTTTAATTGATTATCTTTAATAGTACTTTGGCTGTTAAGAATATACATGGATATGCTCACGCATAGATTCCGGAAGGGGTATGCAGCTGTGTATAACAGTCACATTTTGCCATCAATGGTTTGAGATCCCACATGATTGGGGACGAGCTTATTGTCACATATCGGGCATATCGTCTTAACCACAAGTGCTGAATAATTCTTTACTCGACCTAGGAAACGAATCTAACTTCTCAAGCACAGCATTCGCGTTTACTAACTGCTGCGCCACCGAGACAGTCACGTTGATATTGTAGTGGCGAATAGTACATATTTTAGTACTAACTCAGCTCTATGGATTGTTATAGAAGACTATATAAATATTGAAGCAGCCGACTTAAAATATAGCAATACATGAATTACTTTAGGAGAACCACGCTTCGGCACGTATAGGCCGGCTCGACCGGAGTGATACGGCGGCCTCACAGAAAAACCGGCGTGAAATAGCGCTTGCGTTGTGTTTCGTCGAGTGAGTGAGGGTACCGGAGGCCCAAATTTAAAAGGGACCTCCTCTGGTGTTGCGGGTGTCCATGGGTGGCGGTAATCGCTTACCATCAGGCGATCCGTCTGCTCGTTTGCCTCCTAACCATAAATTCTGCCGTACAGCAGAAATCATTCCAATTAAAAACATTGTTTCCCACAGCGACCAATATTTTGTTACTTAGAACTATTTTTAGTATGTTGTCGCCAGTTGAGAACCTCTATACCCTAATGGCTGGCGGTTCTCCGAACTACGCCACTGCAATTCACCTTGCTTACCAGATAAACTATGATAATTAATTACTACAGCCGTTGACGTAAATAAGGAGGGGCCGTGATTGAGTAACAAATATATAATTTAATAAAATTTACATTTATACTATTATTAAAATATGTTTGTCTATTAGCGATAACGAAGTCTCACTGCTGGGCAAGAGCCTCTTTTAGCGTGAGTAGGGTTGAAGGGTTAAGCCCTTTGCCTGAACCTAGCAACTAACCTAAATGTAGCTTCAGTAACTTAGTAAACTCACTAACCTATATACTTTGACGTTCATAAGTGTTACTTTGTGACCTAAATGAATAAATGATTTTTGACTTTGACTTGAACCGTAGCCCACGGCAGGGCAGACTACATATATCTTCCAAGAACATTATGTAAAACTCTCAGTCATGCAGGTTTCTTTACGATGTTTTCCTTCAGCGTTAAAGCGAGCGATTATTAACTACTAGCATTTGCCCGCGGCTTCGCTTGCGTTAGTTTATAATTTGACAATCACTTCGGGTTGTCCTCTGCTTGTAATAATATAATCATGATTCGAAAGACACGTGGCGCCATCTATAATCTTAAGAATGTTTTTGTTGTTTTCCTCGGGAACAGTATTTTTTTCGGGATGAAAGGTAGCCTATGTCCGTTTCTGTACACCTGACAACGTATATGCAAAATTTCAGGTTGATCGGTTCAGTGGTTTAGGCTTGAAAAGGTAACAAACAAACAAACAAACTCATTTTCGCTTTTATAATATTAGGTAGGATTAGGATTAAATACGTAGTTACATAACTTCAAAACGTCGGAGGTGCATTACGATCAAATTCGGACATTGTTAAGATATTTACTGTTAGAAAATTTTCAGCAGCTATAGTCTGGAAATAGGCCTTGCCGACGAAAGGTGACTGTATATCACAGGCTTATGACTACAAAATAATTCCCTAGCTGTGAATCTTGGTTCTTATCGGGGATGTCGCTGTTTAACCTACCATTGTACCTACAAAAATACTATAGCTCAGTAATAAATTGCAAATAGAACTCGTTGCCGAATATTTAGAACTAAATACCTATATCTTAAATCTAAGGCTTACAGCTGACATTGTCAAGTACATATAATAATGAAACAGCACCAAGGCTCGCTGCAAATAAACTATGTGATGGATGATGCCAAATATATTTTTGTAATTAACCTTGGCCATTTTAATATAGCTTCCGAATGAAATATTTGGCGGCTGAAATCTTCAAACTGCATTGTTTATCAAAAGATTGCAAGCTATTTGAGTAGCAAGCTAATTTATACTAATATTATAAGGCTGAAGAGTTTGTTTGTTTGAACGCAATAATCTCAGGAACTACTAGGTCGAATATAAAATTTTTTTGTTGGATAGCTTATTTATCGAGGAAGGTTATAGGCTATATAACATCACGCTACGACCCACGGGTGCAGCGCAGTAATCATAAACGCGGGTGAAACCGCGGGTACAAATACATAGTAAAATAATAGGTACTTCTTTTATGTAAAGTGATCAAAGTCATATCTATACATCTATACAAATAAATAAAATTGAAGTGTCTGTTTGTAATGTCAAAATAACAGCTTTTTATCTAATGCATATGAAAGTATGTATATAACCTAGACGAAACGATCTATTTTTAAAATTTTTGTCTGTCTGTCTGTTTGTTCCGGCTAATCTCCGAAACAGCTGAACCGATTTTGACGGGACTTTCACTGGCAGATAGCTGATGTTATAAGGAGTAACTTAGGCTACTTTGATTTTAGAAAAAAAAATAGGGTTCTGCGGAGACAAACACTTTTTAGTTAAAATCTACGCGGACGAAGTCGCAGATAACAGCTAGTAAACTAATAAAGCTGCAGTTTCTTTGTTTTTTTCTTTGGACGCTCTATATCTAGAACTAACAGTCGGAATTGTGAAGTTATTTTTGGATTTGATAGCCCGCATCTTTAGAAAGCTTATAAACTTGAATGGCACTGCGGAGGACAGCTAGTAATTTGTTACAGCCCATGTCCTGCCCATTATTACGTATAACCAAAGACATTAGAAGCGATTCTAATGTCTTTGATTTTTACAGTTACGACGTGAATAAAATAAATTAACTATATAAAACACTAGTTTTCACCCGCAGCTTCGCTCGCATAAATGTAGGTTAGGTTAGGTTAGGTTTGCAATAGTTCTTTTTTCTGGATGCAAAGTACCCTATGTCCTATTCTGTACCCCTGACAACGTGTATGCAAAATTTCATGTTGATCGGTTGAGTAGTTAAGGCGGGAAAGCGTAACAAACAAACAAACTAATTTTCGCATTTATAATATTAGTAAGGATTTCGTAGTCATAAGCTGTAATAAGTATTGGTAAATTAGACGAAGATTAATGTATAGCTAGTGACTTCACAAGTGAATAATTCCATACAATTATCGTTTAACAGAAAAAGGATAGAATACACCCCTTGAATAGTGGCGTGCTTAGAAGCTATTTATTTTCGTGAGCGTAAATAATGGCTAGTAGTGCGATTTAAAACTAATAGTATTTTGTTGCTTTAGTAATTATATTATTTTTTCATTTTACGTTCATACATACATATGCCTCACGCCTAACTATTCTCATAACATCTACATCCCTAAAGAGGCGGGAAAACAGGGTTTACGCACCCATATTTTGTTGATATTCTTTTTAAAGGACAATTGATGCTCTTTGAAATGTTTCTGTGTCGCAAGAAATTTCAACAAAAACAAAACAACGGACTTAATGAATATCCAAATTCGGAACAACTAACTAAGAAATAAATAAAAAATGTGCTAGATATTTGAATCTCCATACATACATAATTTTAAAAGATATTATAGATTACATCTTTTAAAATTATACTAATATTATAAAGCTGCAGAGTTTGTTTCTTTGTTTGTTTGAACGCGCTAATCTCTGAAACTACTAGTTCGATTTGAAAAATTCTTTCAGTGTTGGATAGCTTATTTATCGAGGAAGGCTATAGGCTATATAACATCACGCTACGACCCACGGGGGCGGCGCAGTAACGATAAACGCGGGTGAAACCGCGGGAACATCTAGTAATAAATACAATTGAACAGAAGGCGTACCGCCTTGAAGGATGAAGATCAAATTAGGCAACTGCCTCAGCTATTGTTGATAGACCACAACGCTGTGTGTATCTGTAGCTCACATAAATGTTTGTCTAGTGTGGACAAAAATTAGTCCACAATAGTCGGCGTATTGGTAATAGCGAGGCAACAATTATACGACTACGCCATCCGTGCAAACCTTCATACTTTGATTGCTGACTAACACTATCACTGCACCGAACATAGGTTCGTGAGTTATTAAGATAGATATAGATTTCATGGTAAGGCTTTTCTGGAAAGTAACAAGCATAAGAACGACCATTATGATGGTCCGTCGTATGCTGGTTACCAGCCAAAAACGTAATAGACCGTCTTATGCTGGTTACTTGCCAGAAAAAAAGGCTGACCACGAAATCTATAAAACTTCATTGCATGTTTTTAGCAAATAAATACGAGCTAAACCAACTAACGTGGATTACTTTCGAAGTGAGGAAAATAATATAAATATTAAATACCGACCTTATGCAACGTATAATAATAAGATGCGGCAATAATGAATAATGAACACTAAATAAATAAAATAAACTATAATCAAACAAAAACAGACTGCCACGCAGAGGTCTCGAGTTCGATCCCAAGGCGCGCATCTCTGACTTTTCGATATGTATTCCCGTGGAAATTATGCGAGTAAAGCTGCTGGCAGAAACTAGCTGGCCAAATAAATAAGTTTTAAAAATGACTAATTTAAAACTTACATCTAGACTGCCTAATTTATGACTTTGTATCAGCAATGATTAATCTGTCAAGACTTAGAATATCAGACATAAAAATCTATTGTCTGACCACCGGTGTGCCGCCGTGATTTGAAACATGAAACCATTGCAAAGCCTATAGCAAATTAGGCCACGAGGACCATTTTTGTACATATACATAATGCCACTAAGTACTAGAAACTATTTTTGATCTAGGTAAGATTTTTTATTCCTGTAATCGTATGATGCATGTAACCACGGAGCAAATACAAAGAGGAGACGGCCTAAGCAACTGTGCACTGTGATTCTCAACTAGGTCCTGACGTCATCACAACATAACTGATATCGTAGTTTTACTATTGACCGTTAGATGGAAAATAAAGATGTGGGCGGGATCTATCACCCCCTCACCCCGCAAATTGTCACGCGTTTTTTCATAGAGAAATCTAGTTACAACATCTCCTCGTTGTATTTGCTCCGTGCATGTAACTCACGGGCGGCGGCACCAAGCAAGGCTACTCCAACTTTATGGCTGAATCGGTACTGCACGTCACTCGGCGATTTAGCCCTAAGGGCTATCTATACTACAGCACCTATAACCTAGAATTCTCTAGATAAAAGATATTGAAGGACTGAGCGCCATTATATTGTGAGCCGACAGCCATTGCGGGCCATATTCTAATAGGCTGGTGGCCCACTTTGTGGATCGCGAGCATGCCTTACATTAGAATATGTCCATATTTATTAAATACAGCGGCTTTAGCCTAATGGTTAAGATATTGGACTTGCGTAATTGACAATATGCTCGACTACTATTACATTGGACCTTAAATCATAATCAGGAAAATTAGGGTAAATAGATTTATCTATCCTTACTTCCTTACTAATATTATAAATTCGAAAGTAACTCTGTATGTCTGTCTGTCTGTTACCTTTTCACGGCGAAACCACTCAACCGATTTAAATGAAATTTGGTATAGATATAGTTTAAAATCTGGGAAAGGACATAGGCTACATTTTATTGATGGAGGTACCACGCGGGCGGAGGCGCGCGCAAAAGCTAGTATTTTATAAAAAGAAAATATTTGTATTTTCGTTCGTAATGAATCCTAACTAATATAAAACCGCGAAAGTGAGTTTTTTTTTTGCTGTTACGCTTTAATTACTCGATCGATGATCATGAAGTTTCGCATACACGCTGTCGGAGAAACAGAAAAGGACATAAACACAGAGTACATCTCATCCAGAGAAAAGTAGTGTTACTAAAATCTTATCTATACAGGTGTGGCGTAAATAATGGATAACCTTGAAACTGTCTACTGGCGTGTACGTGAAAATTTAGTAAACTTCTAAAGTAGTGGACGGACTTCAAAATTCTTTTTTTCTATGTATACCTACCTATAAATTCACGCTACGATCCACGGGAGCGGCGGCATAGTAATCACAAACGAGGGTGAAACCGCGTGAAATAGCTACTGTATTCTAAGCACAGGTGTATACCAGACATACGGCGACATACCTACATCTGTGAATCACGAGTACACAGTTAAAAATACAAAAACAAACCACACATTGCCGCCAACATTAATTCCAACAAAGAAAGCAGACAAGATAAATACTCGGAAACTAAACAAACGTTCAAGGCCGCTTCAAAAACGGGGACAAGCAGATAATGTTATACACGGCATTTATTATTGAATAAGTTTATCGTGAGCGGTGACGTCATAGTGTGCAAGATTACAGACTCAGTCGTTAACAGTGAAAGTGAACTAACCGCACGCAACCCGACGATCGATGAAGTTTTTAAATAAAACGTGCCCACCGCTGTTTCGTATAAGGCTGTAATGACTTCCCGCTTTGCGTATTTTATTCACGTACTATACGCACACTCTGAGTTACTCATGCTTGTTTCTCGGAAGGATAAGCAAAAATATCGAATGCCACGGTCTTAATAGATACATAGGGACGCACCTAAATTCCCGAAGTAATATCAGAGATGTACTCGTATTATATCCACGTTTCGCAAACTTTGATTTTTTGGTTGTGCCTATTGCCGTATACAGGAACTCAATGATCATTTCTCCCACGTACGAGCAAGCTCTGGAATTAACTGCCTGCTTCGGTGTTTCCCAAACGCTATGATATGTCCTTCATCAAACGAGGTTTAAAAAAAGTTATTTTTCATAAAAACACAAATAAATTTTTCGTGAAAGAATAACTTTCTTTAAACCTCGTTTGAAGCCGCTGCTTTACTGACATTGCTGAAGTCCATGAGCAGCGGTTACCACTTCCCATCAGGTTGGCTATATGCTCCTCCGCCACCGAAGGCAATAAAAAAAAAAGCTAGTACCTACTGAGAATTTCTTGATAGAAAATCTCATCACTTTTGCTTTATAGAAAAAACGACTCGAGAATCAAACCCGAGACCTCATGCACAGCAGTCGTAGTCACTACTGCTGCGTCACTGAGGCAGTCTACAACCTTGAAGTATTTGTATATCTTTAATATTTTTTTCATAAAACACATACCTCATGGACCCTGTGTCTTAACTTAGTAAACATAATATGTACAATTAACGAGCACAAAGTACTCAGGCACAGAAAAATAATTTATCGATCACACAAATAATTGCCCCTTGAGGGATTTGAATCCACGACATTCAGCGCGACCAACCGTGCAATACTGTTCTCCCTATTAAATACAACCGGACAGGTGGGCAAAGCTTCGTCACGCTATGGGGACACTATGATTAGTTTTGTCGCTGAAGTAGCAGCTTTTAAACAAAGTCTAGCCTTAAAACATGATACGTGGTCAATTTACGGTATAGCTTACTTTAGTGTAACTTTAACGATCATGAATGTAACATATAACAATGCAATGAATTTTGATACGCCGGCAATTACGATTTCTTTTGTTCTTTACCCAAATATTCAAATAACGGACAGAATGTATCGAATAAAATAAATAAATTTGTATATGCCCTTAGACAGGTTAAGAATGTGACTAATATAAAAACGGCTGTGATGTCCTATCGTGCATACGTGGAATCCGTGCTGCGCTATGGGTTAATAGTTTGGGGAAATAGTACAAACCAAATGAGAGCGTTTATAGCTCAAAAAAAGAGCATGCGAGCAATATACGGTCTCAAATGTGATGACTCATGTCAACCAATTTTCAAAAAGCTTGGCTTGCTACCACTGCCTTGTTTATATATTTTTGAAATTTGTATGTTTGTCTGGAAAAACAAGAAATTTTATAAAACTATGAATGATTTGAGACCTAGAAATCGACGAGATCCAAATAGACTGGTTCTAAATTGTATCCCGAAAACCACAAAATTCAATAGCAATGGTATCGCGATGTGTATCCGAATTTATAATAAGATTCCTAAACTACCTTAAACTGTTAAATACAAGACAATTTGGTATTCAGTTATACAAATGGCTAACTGAAAATAATGTCTACAGTCTCAAAGATTTTTTTGATTTTAAATTGTGATAGTTGCATAATTATCTAAAATTTGCATGCTATGTAACCGTGGCAAGACATGTATGTGCTTTATTGAATTATAAGATCATTGTATACCGTGTTTTCTGGCAAATAAATATATTATTATTATATAAAAACACCCAGATTTAGAACAACCATTTGTATATCACACAAATGTTTGTCTCGTGTGGGGTTGGAACCCACAACACTCGGCGCTGTGTCATTAGCCAGGCGACCAATTAAGTCAATTAAGTAAAAGTTATCACTTTATCAGTCGATATAAACATATTGAGAGTAGTGTAGTTTTATCAACAATTTTTTTTTGAAATGGCGTGGTTTAAACCCCTGGGTGTCCACCTGGACCACTTTGGGAACTAATGCTCTATAGGAACAACAACACTTTGCCCAAACATGAGAATTAAATCCATCACCTTACTATGGAATTCCAAACACTACACACAAAAGCTAGAATCAGAATACGTATAGAGTTATACATCTTATTGTCCGGTTGTGTAGGCGCCACATTCAATTGTGCCGTAAGGTCGTTTTATTCAATTCACAGCGGTCGGATACGTGTAATACGGCGCAACTACTATTAGATGCATTTTGATTATTCATACAAGATATAATACAAAGCTTACATTGAACTGTGTCTAACGTTTAACAATATATTATTATCACTAGCTGTTGTTTGCGGCTTTTATCGTTGTTTATTGAGAGTCCGAGTCGTACTCGCACACGAAGAGTTCCGTAATTTGAAATACACCATCTTTTTTTATTATAATATATTGTTAGCACACTCTGTGAAAACTCTGTTCCGTGTCTAGATATTCGTTGTGTCCGTTGTTAGGATTATTAAGTCCACCGCGGTAACAAAATTGTTTCTAACGAGGGAGTCGTCATTTATAAAAAGAAAAGGAACGAGTAGTTCGTTGGCGATTTTGTGGCTCAAAGCTAGTTTCTTATAATTACTAATACAACAAGCGTAGTACGCACAGTGCCAAAAACTGACTAACAACTTTCTACTGACCGGTTCGTTAGTAGAATCGTATACGAGAACACGATGACACAAAATAAATAGTTACAAAAGATGAACTTAGAAAAACAAGCAAGAGACGCACCCACGAAGACGATCTCGGACTAGATCGATGGAATATCAATTACTGCATGAACCCGACTTGAGGGTGTACCACCATCTTATATAGCAGTTCTGTTCCATTGCAGCTTACTTACACTGACTAGGACGATTCTGTGACATTTGACGACCCAGTGTATACGGTTTTACCGTCTGACAACATAATTTGCTCGCAGCCGAAGTCGACCAAGTTCGGCATCGAGTGGAACAATTACAACGGTCGAAAGCGCCAGTCTATAACCGACAAATATTCTGCAGACCGAAGTCATCTGCTAAAATCAGCAGACGACCTAGTGTAAATGGACCATTATTTTATCATGGAGCGATTCATAATGAAGCATGATTACATTAACTGGGTGGGCCGTCGTTGTGAATTATTTTACGACGATACAAAAAAGGCGGGTCGCCCTTAGAGGTAACACCATCTTACAGAGTCCCATAAATTGTTACTGCGTTCTACTCAGTGAGTAATAGCAAATATGTGACCATTACTCACCGGTTTACTATCTATATATATACAGGAAGATGTCCTGACTGACTGACTTAGAGACAACGCACAGCCTAAACAGCTGGTCGTAGGAACTTGAAATTTGGAGAGCATGTGTGTTTTAATTTGTAGGGGTGTACTAAGAAAAGATTTTTTGAAATTCCACCCATAAGGGGGTGAAATAGGGGGGTGAAGTTTATATGGAATTTGCTCATTTCTGGACTTATAAGTATAAAAATAGGTATACAAGTTATTGATTATAATTGAAAATGACCTGTGTAGGTAAAATGGACAATACTCCCCCTAAAAAGGTAAAATAGGGGGAGGGGGGGGGTAAATAATCTATATATATAAAACTCTTCCGTTACTGAGTGACTGACAGATAACGCACAGCCAAAACTATTGGGCGCAAGAAGCTGAAATTTGACATTTATGTTCCTTGGGTACTGTAGGGGTGCACTAAGAAGGGATTTCCCGAAATTCCCACGGGATTGGGAAGAAATGGATAAATAAAAAATATGCGCAGGCGTAGCTGCGGGCATCCTCTAGTCACTTATAATAATAATATACGTTTATTTCGGATCTAATCGGAGTCCATATCGTGTTCGTAACAATTTACTTAAAATTATAATGTTAGTAAGACAATACATGGGTAATATGCATGATTAAATCACGGCATGTAGCTGCAGCCATCTCCGCAACATCGAGATCTCCCACCAATCCGCGAACACACTCAGGATGGTATTGGTGCTGCCGCTTATTTCATGAAAGAAAAAGAATAGGAGAGGTATTCTAGACACTCGCCACACTCGGAGCTGAATGCTCTAAGGAGAGCGTCGTGCCTATTTTTAGAGATTGTGCATTTTATGCACCTTGGGGGCTCCTCACTGTTTACACAATTCCTAGTGATGGGTCCCCGGCCCAGGCCATAGCCCAGACATGGACCTTAGGAATTTATATCTGTCTGTACGCTTGTACGCGCATCACGCAAAAACTACTACACGAACTACCGTACCTACTTTTAAATGCCACGCATATGGAGTAAAGGACAAAAGCTACTATCGAAGTGGAGAGCTAAAGAAGGCTGACTCCACCATGTGGAATACGTAGCCAAGAAAAGAGGGATATGTTTTTTAATCTATTAACGGAATCGGAATCTATCTATCCTTTCACTAACATACTGTACAATACTCCCTTAAAACATTTACACCATGTGGCCTTGTTTTCAATGTATAAGTGGCAACGTCGCAATTAAGTGTAAATTTTGGGGCTTTTACATTAAAAAACTCAAATTAAATAATTACATTCAATTATTTAACTTGTGGTTTATTTAAAAACAGATATACATATATTCTACTAAATTTCACCCGCGGCTTTGCTCGCGTTAATGTAGATTTCATCAATAAATTCCTATCTCCCGGGAACAGGACTTTTTTCTGGATGAAAGGTACCCTAACGGTGTCAGGGGCTACGTGAATGCGAAATTTTATTATAATCGGTTCAGTAGTTAAGACGTAAAAGCGTAACAAACAAGGAAACTCACATTCGCATTTATAATATTAGTTAGGATTCTGCAGACTATTATAAATAGACTAAAAACATTTTGACGTTGCCACCATAAGGTCTGTTAATAACAGACCTTATGGTGTAAACGCTCTTAACAGCAAACGAAAGTATCGTTGAAAGCCCTAAGCGCCGGTGAGTCCCGAAAAGTTTATGAAGCCACTAGAACTCGGTTAGTAATCCTCTCTAATGCCGAGAAGGGTCCCGTGGTGCATAATTTGTAACCGTTAGCAGGAAGGTTAACGAGAATATTGATACGCCTCAACTATATATAGGTAAAAAGACTCTGCGAACTTTTATAGCATAATGTCACGTAAATTCTTCTCATTGGCCATGTGGATTGGGTTTGCGATTGTGAGGTTGTGAGTTCAGCTACCGAATCGAGTAAAGTATTATTGTTATCATAGTTTATTGGTAGGAAATTTGCAGTAGTACTTCAATTCTGGAAGGTTAAGTGGTTTACCCTATTAAATTAGCTTAATTAATGTGTATATGATACCTCTCTGTCTACCTCGCCGGAGATGTAGGTGGCATTCTATGTATTATTTATAAATATGCTATTAAAGTATGGATTTCAATAAAATATTAGCTTATTAGTAAATACTTCATGCCTCTAATATTTGCATGACATTGTGGAGATCTGGGTTTAAATTCTCAGGTTAGGTAGTATTCCTGAGCTTTTTGTCTGAAATGTGTCAGTAGCGGCCCAGCGTTTGATTCCTTTCTTTTTAATCGGCTTCAAAAAAAGAAGGAGGTTCTCAATTCGACTGTATGTTTTTTGTAATGTAGGTATGTTACCTCATAAATTTTTTGTAGGTCACCCGATCTTGATGATTCTTTTTTTATTTGGAAGCTGGTGCTTTTTACATAAACACAAAATATATATCCGGCTTATTGAGTGTAATCCTGTTGGTCCTGCTAGAATACCATGCGAGCATACCAGCGTTGCATTTCAACTGCAATAGCTGACGCAGATACCTAATTTGGTGCTCATTATACGACTGTTCTGTATATGTTTATATTTTATTGTATTGTGTTATGGAGATACAAATAAAAATATTTTTCTTTGTAGTAAATGACTCGTACAGTAATTTATTCCGCGTAATAGTATCGTCACGTGTTACGTTATATCCGGTTTAAGATGCAAGTTGACAATATCGTCTTGAATCTAAATGCGATTATTTTGTACAATAAAATAATAAAACACTGCACGGTGGCGTAGTGGTTTAAGTGCCACTGCCGTCGCGCCAAGTGTCGTGGACTCAATCCCCACACGAGACAAATAAATGTTGTGGTCCATAAATAGTTATTTAGAGTCCGAGTGTTTTTGTGTCCGTTGTTTGAATGTTTGTTAAGTCCCCCGCGACACAGGCATTAGTATCAGAGTAGTGCTTTTCTAAAAAAGAATAAAAAATAAAAATGCTTCAAGCTCTTTATTTGTAACTAGCTGTTACCTGCGACTTCGTCCGCGTAGATTTTAACTAAAAGTGTTTGTCTACGCGGCACCATTTTTTTTTTTTCTAAAATCAAAGTAGCCTAAGTTACTCCTTATAACATCAGCTTTCTGCCAGTGAAAGTACTGTCAAAATTGGTTCAGCCGTTTTGGAGATTAGCCGGAACAAACAGACAGACAGACAAACATTTTTTAAATATATTTTCGTATAGTACCTTATATACTTTCATATGCATTATATAAAATTCTGTTATTTTGACATTACAAATAGACACTTCAATTTTATTTATTTGTATAGATCTTCAAGTTGGCAAAGGATATTACAGCACAATGAGGGCTACCGCGCTTGTATTCACTGCTAGAGGTACTAGTGGATAGTAAGGTTTCTAGATCTAATACTCTATTAGTCTCTTTAACAGTAACCATGGAAACCGACAATCTTTACTGCTGAACACGGATTTTAACAGCAGTTGTGACAGACTTGACAAGACCTTACGCGCTAGTGGCGCCCACTGGTGAGAGCAATAACGGTAGCCCCCATTAAACGGAAACAAATGGTCAGGTAAATATAACGAGCGACACACAAGCCATGCGTTTGCGATCGATTTAGATCGCAGCTACAAGTCTGCAACAACCCTACTTATGGGAGTACCTACGTCCGCTTGAACGGCATTCTAAAGTTCATGCAATGATCCCGAGTAACACACCTGGGGTAGCAAGCGTCCACACGCCAAATGGAAAGCTACTAGGAATAATTCCTGTGGGATCTTTACGAACTTTGATATAACGGATACAAATAACACTCATGGCCAGTTTCACAACTATTAAGTACTAGTTTTTGCCCGCGGCTGCACTCGCGTTAATTTAGAGTTTGACAATCAATTCAAGTTGTACTCTACTTGTAATAATATAATTCAATCATGATTCGAAAGACATGTGGCGCCATCTATTATCATAAAAACGTTATTGTTGTTTTCCTCGAGAACAGTAATTTTTTCGGGATTAAAAGTAGCCCATGTCTGTTTCCGTACACCTGACAACGTATATGCAAAATTTCAGAATGATCGGTTCATTGGTTTAGGCGTGAAAAGGTAACAAACAAACAAACTCATTTTCGCTTTTATAATATTAGTTAGGAAGTTAGGATTAAGTAAAACTTATCCGAAAAATAAATCGCATGCTGTCTCACTCTTGTTAGGTTAAAGAAGAGATGACGAGACTTTTATGTTCTAGATAAATGCTATTGGGATGTGGTAGGACAGGCCTTCAGACTCTTAACAATTATTTGTCAGGTAATCTAACCCACAGCACTCAACACAGTGGCAGTGGTGAGGCGACCAGTTTAACCACTACACTACCCGTGCAGTTCACATATTGCCAAGAGCAGCGATAGCTCAGTGGGGAGACCAACAGACTGCAATGCAGAGGGTCTCGGGTTCGAACCCACGTCGCGCACCTCTGACTTTCGGAAGTTATATGACTTTTCGAAATTATGTGCGTATTGATTGACAATTATCGCCTGCTGCGTGCTTCGGAGAGCACGTTAAGCCGTTGGTCCCGGCTGCCATGAACATCTATGGCAGTCGTTATTGGGAGTGTCGACACAAAAGATCCCACTGGGTCGAAGTGTCGCCGGTCTGCACTGACTGGCCCCCACATAAGATAAGATAACATATTGCCACCATAATATAGAAATTACCTAACGCTACACATAAGCTGTTTGTCCATTTTCACATAAGCTTTGTTTTTACGCTGAGTAGATAACAAAAACTACGGCAATTCTTTAGGGACTTTCGTGCCCGGTTCGAGTAAAAAATTGCCCGTATAGTTACGCGCGAAGTTCTCTTGGGGGAAAGTTTCGTCCTAATCTGTGGTATCGCGTGTGATAACGTTATACCAACTTAAAGATGTACATAGTATGGTAAGAGGTTTTGTGTTTTTGTATGCGATAGACCGATACTGAATATGACTTGTTTTTCTTTTTTCGTAATATAATGGCTGTAATATTACTTTTCACCAGCTAACCAAACAACGTAGGTGGCAAACTGTGAGTGTAATCATGTCAAAAACTGCCTGAAATTAGAAACACCGTAAAACATTGTATAATAACGTTTATTATACATTGTATAATAACGTTTACCAGATTAAGTAACAAAACATTGTTAATTAATCTACATCTCTTACCTTAACGTAACTCAGACAAGTAGCAATTATGAACGTCAAACAACACTTATGAACGTCAAATAATGCGCTTGGACCAACATCTTCGGCTATATATCTATACTAATATTATAAAGCTGAAGAGTTTGTTTGTTTATTTGAACGCGCTAATCTCAGGAACTACTGGTTCGTTTTGAAAAATTATTTTAGAGTTGGATAGCCTATTTATCGAGGAAGGCTATAGGCTATATAACATCACGCTACGACTCACGGGGGCAGCGCAGTAACGATAAACGAGGGTGAAACTGCGGGAACATCTAGTACGGGTATAAATCTGTTTAATTTTTACAGTCACCAAAGTGATAGCCAGAATTGTATTACATCTACATTTAGTCAGCTATATTTTAGTAGCCACGTAAAAAGGGGCAAAAATATTATGGAAAGGCTACCGCGAGAGAGCGACCGAGATATATGTATACGAGATATGCGACCGAGTATATTTAAAAAATCCGTGATATATGGAACCGTCTGCCGAGCATATATGCCGATTCCATGATGTTACCGAAAATTAGCTAACAGAAAACCCAATAACTACATGGCCGAGCGAAGTTCATCAAATAATGATCATTTTGGATTTGACCTGAGATGAGGCTCCACGTCGAAAAAAATAAGTTTAGCAATTTCCGTTACTAATTATTATTATTCTTGTAAACCCTTACAGCTAAGCTAGTATGCTTGTATTAGCAGTGGGAACCTATACGTCATTATTGTAATCTATACTTATAATAAAACTGTAGAGAGGTCAATTCTGTACGTTGAATATATATTCAAAATTAATATTGGAGGATGAATGGTGATCGATACTGATGACAAAAATGCAATCAGTAAATTTTTTGTCTGTCTGTCTGTCTGTATGTGCACGCATGGGTCAAAAACTACTGAAGGGATTTTAACCAAACTTGGTACGATTGTAGTCCATACTCCTGTGCAGGTTATAGGCTATATAACATAACGCTAAGACACATAGGAGCTGAGCAGTGACGCTAAATTTGAAGCAAGTCGGACGAAAATGCGCTTTCGAGCTCTTATCCTCGCATACGTTGATCATACACCAAAAGTATGTATTACAAAGATGATGGTCTTCAAAAGATCTACAAAAAAGTCCTTAATAGTATATATCTATCTTTTATAAATTAGCCACAATAACGTGTTTAATCGTTAGGCATTTCTTCAAAGTGTATTAAAATACATAAATATATTGTATTTCACATAGATATAACTCCCATATTCAAAAAGTACACTTTAATATTTATATTATAAAAAAAATATAGGAATTGGTTTATAAACACACAAGATATAGATGAAATAGAACTTCCAAATCTCGCCGCGCCAGTATGGGTACGGCTATACGGTTGATTGTTGTTTAACGCGCGAAACGGCCATCCGCTGCATTTATAAAAAGGCGGGGGCGCTCACGCGCCGACTTCACTCACATTTTGTTTGTTTGGTTGAACGCGGTAATCTAAGGAACTACGGGTAAAAATTTGAAAAATATTTCAGTGTTGGATAGCCCATTTATAGAGGAAGGCTATAGGCTATATAACATCACGCTACTACCAATAGGAGCGGCGCAAAAATGAAAAATATTGCAAAAACTAGGAAAATTCTCTTATGTGAAGCAGACGAAGTTGCGCGGGTCAGCTAGTCGTAACTAATATTATAAAAGCGAAAGTGAGTTAGTTTGTTTGTTACCTTTTCACGCCTAAACCACTGAACCGATCATTCTGAAATTTTGCGTATACGTTGTCAGGTGTACAGAAACGGACAAAGGCTACCTTTCATCCCGAAAAAAATTACTGTTCTCGAGGAAAACAACAATAACGTTCTTATGATAATAGATGGTGCCACATGTCTTTCGAATCATGATTGAATTATATTATTACAAGCAGAGTACAACCTGAATTGATTGTCAAATTCTAAATTATCGCGAGCGAAGCCGCGGGCAATAACTAGTAGATAATATTCAAAGCCAAAATTTCTCAATCGCAATTCCTTTATTCATTGGGCTTCACTGCGTTATGCCACAGGACCAGCCAGTTCTCATATCCATTCTTCAATAATAAGAGTTACAGGAACATGGGTTAGAAGCAGGTAGAGCAAATTAACTATAATTAGAGATAACACCCTGGTATATATCGGCAGTCGTCCCCTACTACTCAAGGGCACGACTCTATTCTCGGAAATATTCATAAGTATTATAGGTACAGAATGCCCTTCGAGGCTCTTACGAGGAATTTAATGTCATATTTATTAATAGACTGAATCCACGACAAATTTATACCTACGCAGTAGAACAATGAACTGCGGCAAATCCTAAAAGAATATCACCGCGGCTTATTACGTAGTACTTGGGTTTATATGTACGTAAAGTAGATGTACATAAATGGAATGAATGAACGATTGAGTACTGAGTCAAAGCAAACTTGTTTAGGCCGCGTTCGGACTGAGCAAATATGCTGATTGACAACTAACCACGTGAATAATCTAAAATTAAAAGTCGAAATAGATATGATTATTTATACTAAAGAGGTAAGATTTTTTTATTTGCACATAGATTTAGCCCGCGGCTTCGCTCGTGTTAGTGTAGATTTTAGTAACAAATTAAAATTTCTTGGGAACAGCTTTTTTTTTTGGATGAGAGTACCCTGTGTCCTCTACTCTATCCCTGACAACGTGAACGTAAAAGCGTAACAACAAACAAACAAATTCACATTCGCATTTATAATATTAGTAAGGATTATACATATTATCTACTAGATGTGCCCGCGGTTTCACCCGCGTTTATGACTACTGCGCCGCCTCCGTGAGTCGTAGCGTGATGTTATACAGCCTATAGCCTTCCTCGATAAATGAGCTATCCAACACTAAAAGAATTTTTCAATTCAGACCAGTAGTTCCTGAGATTAACGCGTTCAAACAAATAAACAAACAAATTAATATAGATAATAAATAGGTAAGATTTATATTTTTGTTTGCAATGGATAAACTTGAAAACTACTAAACCGATTGTAAAAGATTTTTCGCCATTAGAAAGCTACTTTATCAAGAAGTATCATATAACATTACGCTACGAGCCAAGGCAGCGGCGCAGTCATCATACAGGGGGACAGCTAGGTACAAATATAGGCAGTAGTTTCTGCCCGCAGCTTTAACGTAAATTTCACGTGCAAGCATACAAACACAATATTTTATGCGATAATCCAGGGCATGGTTTATGATAGTACAGTATTAGTATAGTTTTGATTCCAGCGACTCACCCACCATACAATGCAGCGAGTTGGCACACCGTGATGGTTTTAATCGGTTGGCCCGAAGTCTCGGGAGAGCCCGACATAACCCTCTCGTCTCCCCTTGTAGCGAGAAGCTATGCATCAGGAGCTTTACCCCACGTTAAAAAAGCGCCTAGTTTAGCTGTGTGCCAATACATACATACATACATAGATTCACGCCTGTTTCCCAGAGGGGTAGGCAGAGACTACGGATTTCCATTTGCTACGTTCCTGACACACTTCTCTGGCTTCATTCACTTTCATCACATTTCTCATACACGCCCGTCGGTTCAAGGAGCTCTTAACCTGGCCTTTGTCCAGAACGCCTCCGATCTGGTCGAGAAACGTTCGCCTTGTGTGCCAAATGTCATCCAAATCTGTTTACGCCTGATGGGGCAGCCAACATCCAAAACACTATAAGTCTTCATAAACTTTCACATTTATAATATTGGAAGGATATAAAGAAAAACTAATTCAGTACCGTATATATTTTTTTGAGTTAGGTTGCGTTCTCATTGTGCTAATATTTTGACCATTTTGGGTGACCACGATACGTGGTCACTGAAATAACAGCGTTATAGACTAGCTAATAGAATGACTCAGGCTTGAATCTAAGCTAACTTGTTTAGGACTAGTTCTCACGGAACAAACTCGCTGACCGTTGGTTGCTGACCACAGGTGGCTCGCATTAGTATTCGAACATCGATAAGATTTTTATAGGTTTAGATATATGTATATAGGCCACAGTTCAGGACTAAGTCGAAATAAACTTGTTTAAGGCGCGTTCTCACGAGAAAATATGCTAACCATTTGTTAGCCGATCACAGATCTATTATAGTATACATCTACAAGGATACGATTTTATAAATATATAATATGCAACGGAACGAAAGATTCAAGGCTACAAACCGGTTTGGATCTATTTCTGAATTAACGATATTCATAATTGCATTGAAATATATTCGAATAACTAAGCATGCGTAATTGAGTGCACCGCGGCTTTTGAACATGATTCATTTCATCGATGCACAATTCGAATGGTTTTCGATTATTATTCGAATCCAATTATGCGCATGCGCAATGATTCGCAGCAACTAGATCAACGAGGACGTCGGATCCTTTCCAATATAATAATATGGTACGTCACAAACAGTCAGCCAACTGTGAACGAGACCGCAGCTAGTACGTCCAATAAGCAGTGTTTATTTATGACGAGGGGTTATACAGGATGCATGAACGGAACAAGCAACGTTAGCTGTGAGACAGACAATAACCCGCGTCACGTTGACACAGAGCGTGCATAGAATGGACTGCTTGATGTCATATATTCGTGTTATTTGAAATAATGGTCTTTTAATCCTAGAATCATTATAAATAACTGCGTATTTAATATTATGGTTTGTTGGATAATTGCAATATGTGCATTCGGATTAACAATGTCTTAACATTGTTAATTCGAATGTACATATTATAGCACTTATACACATATACTTCGCTTTCATTCATTTAATGGACTTCTAAACGGATGATCTTTTTACAGCGATATGTGACTGCTGATGATGTGCTTGGTCTTTCCAATGTTTCTATATGGAACTGAGACGTGGACGCTGAGGATGCGAGACCGTCGAAAGATTGACGCACTGGAGATGTGGTGCTGGAGACGTATGCCTAGGATCCCATGGACCGCGCACCGAACCAATGCTTCGATCCTCAAAGAACTCGGTATCAAAGAGAGATTATCGTCTTCTGTGCAAATACGAATCCTCAAGTTCTTCGGGCATATCACCCGTAACGAGGACTCGATGGAACGATTGGTGGTGCAAGGGAAAGTCGAGGGTAAAAGATCCTGTGGGCGCTCTCCAATAAGGTGGACGGACTCATCAAATCTGTGACACACTTGAACATCAATGTCAACTCCCAGGCCGCCAAATATAGAACTACATGGCGTCGCATCACGAGAGATGCGGTGGCGCAAGATTCGACAGACATGACCACGACCACTCTGTCAAGAGTGTACGACTAAGAAGTGGCTGCTATGTTGACATCGCCCGGCTAGCTCTACACATTTGAAAGCATTATCCATTCCAAACATGAAATATAAAATATTAACATTTACTATAATATGATTGCCAGCCAGTACATGTATATAAGTAATGTACAGCTGCACTTTTCAATGACAAGAAATCACCTAACTCCTAACCGTTAAAGAGTTGTACCTTCCTTCATCATGAGATGACGATGTCTCAATAGCTTTAGAAAATATATGAAAAACATTGTTAATACCTATAACATTTGAGGGTTGCCCTCGATTTCCCTGGGATACCATTATCAGATCCTGGCTTGGTGCCAATACGATCACCCTTGGGATATCTCATTTCCAACAAAAAAAATACTAATCAAAATCGGTTCATAAACGACAAAGTTATCCGCGAACTCACATAAAAAAAATATATACGGTCGAAATGAGAAACTTCCTCCTTTTTTTGAAGTCGATTAGAAATAATGCCCCTTTACAATTAACGCCAATTAAGAAAATTGAAGAACATAGATATATGACTGCACAGATGGCGCAGGGGTTTAACTGGTCGCCTGACCAGTGGGCCGAGGGTTGTGGGTTCGATCCTCACACTGAATAAAAAATTGTGTGATCCACAAATGGTTGTCTGGTGTGCTTTGTGTCCATTGTCTGAATGTTTGTAAAGACACCCGTGACACAGAAATTATTCCTAGCGCGGAAGTTGTCTTTTTCAAGGAATAAAATAGAAATAACACAAGAAAGAAACAGACTTGACAGGTTAAAGACAAACATTTATACACAAGTATCACAGTATTCCAGACTCACTGACAAAATAGTCTTCCATTAGTCGGTAAACACATTTCTTTCAGGCTTGGTGTACAAGACAGCGTTAAATGTTGAGAGAGTACGCGACACAGGCGATGGAGCTCATGCATCAGTGCAGCACGTGTGCTCGCCTAATGGGTATGGCTTCGGTCACGCCTGAAGTTCTCTGGGGCAAATAGTACATACCTATGCTATAGGCCTTATCGATCAAACAACCATACAGCCTAGTGTGTCAAACAGTTACCAAGTGGTCCTAATCTACGGGCGCGTACAATCACGCGGGCCGGAAGCTCGGTTGCTATAACAGACGATTATGACACATGTTCTATGTAAAATTTGACATATTATTATATTATTCATATATGTGTCAAAATTAACTGTTCTTTGGCAACTTTGTCGTAGAATATCTACCTATAATACATAAATAGTCGCACAGCTAGGCAATGCAACTAAAATTTCGCCATCTTCGTCAGCTTTTGGACCCGCATATCATTGGTGAGCCTGTAAACGTCTAACGAGCACAGACTCCGTATCACAACTGAGATTTTCTTGACAAAAATCCCAACAACATAAGTATCATCATCATCATCATCTGGGTCATCAAGGCCCTTATTACCTTTTCGTGATACAACTAACCAATGCCTAAACAATAATTGCACTATAAAGCTGAGCTGTAAATTCGGTAAAACTTTTAACAATCGCAAAATAGAGGTACCATTTGGTCGTCTAAAATATAGTCGATTCAGTTTCACGGTGAACTTTCGGAAAGTGTCCTGGTGTAGTATTCGCGTGGTTCGACGAATACTGTCGCTAACTTAGACCCTTTCTAGCAGCCGTCCTTCGCAGCAACGAAAACTATTTTCAACTTACTTAGACACAGAACCAGTTTATTTTTAAAATTTTCGTTTCGCACAAGCTTTTATCCCGTATGGATCGATCCAAACCACTGCGCCAATGATGCAACTATATTCTTCTAATACGTCTGCTCTCTTATTCTCTGTTAAAAATACAACGCCCGCAGGCATAAATCCAAACAAACATTCAAACAACGGACACAAAGAACACCTAGACTCAAAACAACTTTTTGTGGATGACACAAATGTCTATCCCGAATGAATCCAACCAACAACAATCTGTTATCTGGCAATGGCAAGGCGACCACTTAAACTATTACGTCATCCTTGCAGTCAAATTAACCTGTCAAGTTTTGGAAGAACAGACAGAATTGAGTATTTTAGTGTTTTTGTTGTAGCCCAAAGAAGAACCATCGCTCTAATTACTGGTCAATGGTCATATTACTGATTACTTATCAAATCACTTATTTATTTTTATTTTTATTATCTCTTTCCACCCTGACGTTGGCAGAATCATCGCTATCTATTCGATGGAGCCATTCGACACTGAGAAAAGTTGAAGTTGAGTATTTTAGTTTCAAAATCCTCTAAAAATACTTTTCATAAAATAATGGTAAATCTCAAAAAACCATTTATGACGTAATATAAATGGACTATTTTAACGGTGTTTGCAACAAACTGCTACTTTTGTGAGCTAATTTAATAGAATTTGTGCAATGCTATAGAAGCAACAAAGGAGCTTCATATTCAATCTGAACAATATTTTTGTTCTCATATCGTTTTGGCGGGTTTTGAAACTATACTCCTCAATTGAAAACCTATTTTGTACGGCAGCCGGTGTGCCCCTGCGACTCTATAGGTTAAGAATTAGAATATATAGATATACTAAGATAAAGCCCAGAGATACGTCCTCACATACCAAGAGATTTGTTTATCTTAGAGCAATGTTCTCGTCGTGTGTATCGGTTCGCCGGTAGTGCTTGTTTACACAGCGCTGCCCTAATTTGTACCGAACAGATGACTATTACAAAAACATTTCCACTAACAACTTACTAACATGTTTTAATATATGTTAGAGAGTAGCTACCGACACCGGCTATCCATACTAAGTAGTTATATACGTAAAGCAGAGTCTGCAAAAACTGTTTTAAGCCCTGATTGAAGATTTGTTTTCTTGTATAATATATAATACTAGATGTTCCCACGGTTTCACCCGCATTGTCTATCGTTACTGCGCCGCCCTGGGCCGTAGCGTGATGTTATATAGCCTTCCCCGATAAATAGGCTATCCAACACTAAAAGAATTTTTCAAATCGAACTAGTAGTTCTGGAGATTAGCGCGTTCAAACAAACAATATATATATTTAAAACACCACGCTACGACCAATAGGAGCGGAGCAGCAATGAAAAATTTTGCGAAAACGGGGAACATTCTCCTATATGAAGCAGACAAAGTTACGCGGGACAGCTAGTTATCTTACAAGAATGTGGAAGTAATAAAATTATTTTTCTTTCTTTTTTATAACGTGAACAATGCAAGACATTCATAGGACTTAAATTTAGACCGGTTATCCTTTTTTATACTTTTTTTTAAGAATTTCTTTCTATTTGGATTACAAATTCCTCGTATTCTTCAACCTTTCCATCTAAGCTAAAATGCTGCTACGTTAAGAGTGGCGTCACGTCGATAGGGAATGGGTGGAATTCGACCGCAAGTAGGTACGCTGTAAACTTAACTATAAGGCCTAGCGTGCACTGCCTTGCGTTTTTTTAACGCATAATCTGTGAAATATATAGTGTCATAGAAGTGCGTGCATTGCGGTGGAATAAACGCAATGGGTAAAGTCGTCGTTGCCTCCCGCTGCAAATTTGCGGTGAATCTACCGCACATATTTTTGTATCGCATAGATCTCAAGAAGTGCCGCGCACTGTGGTGAAATAAACGTACTGAGACACTCGGTCAGTTGCTGTTGGGACGCGACACAGATATGTCGTTAGTGTCGTTACCTGGCGTTTCTCCGGTGATGGCGAAAATCTTTTTTGTATACGAACGTAGATCGTTATATCTTACGAAAAAAAGTCCTTCATAGGCCTTAAGGCCGTCAAGTGATGAACCCAATACCGTATGGGTACTCTTTTTTACGCAATAATAAACATATACAGATAGCAACTCTTGTATCGTAGTCCATAACGATGACGTGTACAGCTAGAGTTCGAATGACAAAACGTGCGTTTTTCCCGCTGCAGTGCGCGGCCCCGTGAATGCGTTTATTCTACCGCACGGTAGAGGTAGTGCGTGCTAGGCCTAATGCAGAAATGAGTTAATCACGTTATCGCAATGTTATAACAGTTATACAGAGGGTATTACTCAACGTTATTATTGTTGGACGCGTTATTAGTTGCCCAGTCTACAGATTCAATACATGTAATGCGTTTATCAGCTGGAATCACTCAACGGTGGAATAACCACAATTCCGTGTCAAGTAGTCCATTGAAATGGTACAATTTAAGGACCGAATATTGCATTTATTAGAGGACGCAATTTTATTTTTGGGATATGTGTTTTCTCACCTTTTTGCTTATAACTTCTTTAATTTTAAATTTAGGGCAAAAAGTTATATGATCGTATTTGTAGGCAAAGCGATTTGCTACAACTTATGTCTTCACCATTTTTTTGTAGGACGCATAGTTTCCGAGATATCGCGAAAAAGGTGTTTGCACCCCTTTTTTCAAGATGGCGGCCTGGGGACAAGGGCGGCAACCCCACAAACTTGGGGTTAAGCTTCTATTGACACACATGTCCCAAAAATAAAATTGCGTCCTCTAAAAAATGTAAAGCTTATGTAACATTTCAATGGACTAAAGAGGTTACATAGACAGACGCTAATCCCCGAAGGGGTAGGCACCGAAGATATTTAGATTTTATTCACCATGTATAAGTTACTAAGTTGTCATTATATATAATACGCTGCCTACTGTGAAATAGAAGAGTTCTACTTTCACGGTTAGCAGCGGTTTTGCTGTGTCCTGACATTGCTGAAGTCCATGTGCAGCGGATACCACTTTCCATCAGGTGTGTCTGCCACCAAAGGCAATAAAAAGAAATATATATACATACATAGTCTCATGTACGGCGGCCTCGATGGCGTAGTTGTTAGTGTAACCGACTGCCACGCCTGAGATCGCGGGTTCGATTCCCGCACAAGTCAAACATTTGTGTGCATAAACATGGATGTTTGTCTTGGTCTGGGTGTTTCTATGTATAATATGTATGTATTTACAAAAAAAAAAAAGCAGTATATATGTATGTTTATCCATTGTCTAGTACCCATAGTACAAGCTTTGCTTAGTTTGGGCTAGATGGTGTTGTGTGTATGTGATAGAATATTATTATTATTATTATATGTAGTTTACACGAATTTACAAATTTACTAACTCTCTAATGGTAGATCTCTATAGAGTAAAATGACCGTTTAATAATACTTACACGGTGGCGCAACTATAGTGTATACGACTGCTGTGCACGAAGTCTTAGGTTTGATTCCTGGCTTCCGGGTTGGACAAAATATTATTGGGATTTCTGGCAAGAAATTTGGAGTCCGGTCCGAAAAACGGTTAAAGACCCCTATAACGTGGGACCTAAACCCATATCTAAACCAATTTTACATCGCTAAAGGAAGGAATCAGCCTAGGCTGTGTCTCTACTTTATAGTGCTTTCTTTCTCTCTCGTTCCTCAAGACGTAACTTTTTAATACTTAGGTAGCATATGAGCTCGTAGCGTCCATCTTCATAATTCAAGTAATTTGCGATGCGCACAATCGAGACCCAAACTACAACCGGATACAATCATATATATAATTTAAGCTAGTTAAATGTATATTGTATGTATGTATTCACTGACTAAGAAAGTTTATAAGGCTAGTGTGAATGGAACAGTCGCAAGAGGAAAACCTAGGCGAACGTTTCTCGATCAGATCGGAGGCGTTCTGGACAACGGCCAGGTTAAGAGCACCTTGAACCGACGGACGTGTATGAGGAATGTGATGAATAGAAAGTGAATGAAGCCAGAGAAATGTCTCAGGATCCTAGCAAATGAAAATCCGTAGTCTCTGCCTACCCCTCTGGGAAACAGACGTGAATCTATTTATGTATGTATTAAAACATATTCTACCTAATATTAAAAACTTAGAACATGCTAGAAATGCACAGTAAATAAAACCTAAACTCTTTGGCGCTAACGGCACGATGTCATTTGTCAATAGGTTATCGTTTACAACAAAGGATCTTATTATTCTCTTAAGCAGAAGGAAATAGACAGAGACGGAATACTGCATGTGCATATAAACATTATTTGTGTTTCGATAAACGAGGCCCTTGTGTGATATAATTATTTATTAGCTCCACTCGCCATTTTGTTTACGTGAAGCTATGATTTATTTAAAAATAAATATCCTTCCTACTATTATAATAGGCTATTCAACACTAAAAGAATTTTTCAATTCGAACCAGTAGTTCCTGATATTAGCGCGTTCAAACAAACAAACAACCAAACTCTTTAGCTTTATAATCTTTATATATATAATTCTACTGTACGTGTGTATGTCACTGAACTCCTCCTACACGGCTGGACCGATTTTGATGAAACTTTTTGTGTGTGTTCAAGTGGATTCGAGAATGGTTTAGATATATATATATTTTTATTTTCTCTTTTGTACAAGATAAAGTCTGTCGGGACAGCTAGTATTAGTATAGATTTTGCTACCGAGTTACCGAGACTAGCTTATTCAATTGTACACTCTTTAGATTTATAGTATTAATAAAGATGACACACAATGTTGACAATTCACATAACAGATATCAGAAACATTATTGTATCGTTACTCGTCTCGAGTTATCGTCAACACTGCTTTACCAATTACACTGTTTTGTAAGGCATGATGACATCCGATTATCAGGCTGGCAGCCTGCCTAGTCTGGTCTATGACTTCCCTTGGTCATCGTTGCGTGACTACCTTAATCTTTCTTTCTCTGCCGGAGGTCCAATCACCCTCTTTCCCCCTTCCCGCTCCTTCTCCTTCCCACTTCCTTATTTTCCTAAAGGGTCGGCAACGCGCAAGGCGGCCATAGGCTACGGTGACCACTTACCATCAGGTGGGCCGTAGGCTTGTTTGCCACCCTAGTTGCATATAACAAAAAAAAAACACCTCATCTCTGTTCGGATGGTCTATGTTACACACTGGCAAGACGACAATCCGATTACCATACTGCCGGAGTATGAGAATGATAAAATAGAGATTGCAGTTGTGATTGCGCACACACTTTTACTCTACGCGTATATATCTTGCGTCGACAGCTAGTCTGCACCGATATTTGCCACGTAGGCCAAATTTGTTCTAGAGGACGTTATACAGTGTCACTCTATCTATGTATTTAACACTAGCTGTGCCCACGGTTTCACCCGCGTTTATAGTTACTGCGCTGCCCCTATGGGTCGTAACGTGTATAGCTTATAGCCTTTCTCGATAAATAAGCTATCCAGCACTAAAAGAATTATTCAATTCGAACCAGTAGTTCCTGAGAGTAGCGCGTTCAACCAAACAAACAAACTCTTCAACTTTATAATCTATACTAATATTGTAAAGCTGAAGAGTTTGTTTGTTTGTTTAGTTTAGTTAGTTTGTCTAGTATTAGTATAGATCTGCAATATTGAATTAGACAAATAAGACCACGATAATATCTTTTTTTATTATCTATCAATCCTGTAATGCGACTTATGACCTGCGCGGATCATACAGTAGTTCGCGTACCCACGGTCAAAGGGCGCTGGTATGATGCATCAATCTGATCAAAGTATGTTTTCTCTACGTCCATTAGCCATGAATACCAATTATGTCATATCATCAATTTTTCGAGGATACGAATATAAAAATAATTTTATACACTGCAACCATACTTAAGTATTTCAGATAATTAAATCGGTATTATGTATTAATACTAGTAGGTACCTTCAAGCATTTGAGGCAGAATGTATGCTGGCACGGCAGCACACGCGACGAGGTGTCGAGTCGCTCCAGACACACGGAGCACTCGAGTAGATCGTTCAGAAGACCTTCATCCATGCCGGTTGGGGCACTGTGAACAGAAGCAAATATTTCATTAAAACATATAAATATACAAAATAATTACGATAGAAGAGACCAACACAGCCTTAAGATTGGCGCCCCAACTATTGCAATGGAAAACGGTTGACAATACCGAACTTCTACGTAATGGTCATTGGCGTAGAAAAGATGGGGCCATGACCACCCCAGGATTTTCCACTCAAAATATGTAAGCCATCGCTGTTTAGAGACCGGCGCCCACTCTGAAAATATTTTAAGATACGCCAATGGTGGTGGTTTCTTAATAGGAAACTAACACCATTGGCGTCGACAATAAGAAGATTACAATGGATTGCCGCCTAATTACGCCTAATTCAATTCAATAAAAACATGTTTATATTAAATCAAATAAGACGTTAAAACGTTATATTTATTAAAAATATTATTGCTGTAATGTTAAAGAAGTAATATAATATACAAGAAAGACAAGACGTACTAACGGTATCCAGAAAACAACGTGACCAACAGTCTAACATGTCAACTGCTGTGATTGGCTGATTGAGCTAGCAACAGCCTATATTTGATTGACGGTAAACCTAGACACTAGTGTCTGAGGTTAGAGGTTGGATGCCCAGGTCGAGCGTTGTTATTGGGTTTTTCAGTCCAGGCATATTCAGTAGCAGCACGTGGTCTGATACTATGCCCGGTAAACATATTACGTTAACGTATTATGTGAGGTATATTTTTTTTTTATACAACTATGGTGGCAAACAAGCATACGGCCCACTTGATGGTAAGTGGTCACCGTAGCCTATGGACGCCTGTAACACCAGAGGCATCACTTGCGCTTTGCCGACCCTTTAGGAAAGGAAGTGGGAAGGAGAAGGAGCGCGAAGGGGGAAAGAGGGTGTTTGGGCCTCTAGCACTCTCACTCACCGAACGAAACACAACAGTAGGAAGGAACACTGCTATTTCATGTCGATATTCTGTGAGGGTAGTCCTTCCCCGGTCGAGCCGGCCCATTCATGCTGAAATCAACGTGGCTCTATTACTACTAAACTAAACTAGAGTGGGCGAAAAGTGGGTGTCCTTTGACCTTTCTGTCTTTTCGGGGATATAGGCTCTCGTATGTATTATAACTACTTCAGAGCGTATACTAAAGTACCGTAACTGTATTCGAGCAGTTATCTTCAAACTTATATGCCTCACACCTGCGAGAGTGCTTCTAACACATTCTTTAGAATTGTGATTGCTTATATGACGGATCTTAATTTTACAACTTACGACGGACGTCAAAAGTAGCATTGTTACGTCACTACTGTTCTATTCGAAGAAATGACAAACAAACATACTTATGCATTCATTAGATTAGTCAGGACAATTATTGCTTTCATTAATATTTTTTTATAAGTATGCATATTTTTTATTTTGCTCTTCGAAATGACCACACTCCACCTGGTGGTAAGCAGTCGCGTGGTCTAAGAGCAGTGGCCTCCACACCGCCCTCATAGCAGTCGAAGTGATGTTGAGGTCTCTACTTTGACGGCCTGAGAAGGTGCTTTTTCACGCCCCGCTTAAAGGACCCAGGATTGAAGGAAGAAGGAAACACGTGCCTTGGCAGAGAATTCCATGCCTTGTTGGTTCGGCAGAGGTATGAGGACCCAAACTTGTTGGTACGCGCTCTAGTCGACTCTACTGTGTAAGTATGGCATCTGAGCCCAGCACGCGTTGTTCTTGATAGGAAAGGGGAGGGCGGGATAAGGTGGAATAACTCTTCAGAGCACTCCCATATTTGCTCACATTGTAGGTTTAGTACAAGGCATGATTATGCTAGTCTGACTAGAAAAGTACTACTCTGCCACAGAATATCTACGCAAAGTAGCAGTATACATGCTGTTGCGCTTCGATTGATAAGTGAGAACTCCTGAGGCCAGTCACTCCCTCGTTCCCTCCCATCTCCTTACCCTTTCTACGCGTCTCCTGGGCATATGCTATGGTAATCGCTTACCATAAGGCAGAACTTGTGTATGTTTACTTCCTATGTGGTTTATGATAGATACTCCGTTTCCTTATAATTGTTTCTGTGATCCAAGGAAAGAGCCGCCGTGTCTATGGGCGGTTACCATTAAACATCAGACAGGCTGGCTCTTCAACCACCAATAGTAATTTAATAAAGATTGGTCTTCTCTAACTGTGACCGCAATTCTAGCTGCATTAAATTACATTCATGTAGGTAAAGCTATACGCGGGAGCAACTACTTGGTGGAATAATAACGAGGAGCGACAACAACGAAGGCCTAAAGGGGAAACAGATTGGACTTAGTTTGCTGTAGATAGAAGTGGAAACTCCGCTCATATTTGCTTGGACTGTGCGGATAGCACTAAGATTTTGATAGTGACCTTGTCACTGCCGCTGCGCCAAAGTTATCTACCATCCTCAGGTCTCACATTTTTCAAGGATTATACATAACTAGCTTTTGCCCGCGGCTTTGCTCGCGTTAATTTAGAATTTGACAATCAATTCGGGTTGTAATCTGCTTGTAATAATATAATTCAATCATGATTCGAAATACACGTGGCGCCATCGAATTATCATACGAAAGTTCTTGTTGTTTTCCTCAGGAACAGTAATTTTTTTCGGGATGAAAGGTAGCCTATGTCCGTTTCTGTACACTTGACAACGTATATACAAAATTTCAGGATGATCGGTTCAGTGGTTTAGGCGTGAAAAGGTAACAAACAAACAAACTCATTATCGCTTTTATAATATTAGTTAGGATTTGGCAGTTTTCGTTTTATGTGGATATACACTCTACAGAAAATCGTTGGTAAGTTAAGTGCCTCCGGTAAACTGACAAAATAAGTGGGACAGGTACAGGTTTCTTAGCAAAACGAGCAGAACGGAGTAACAGTGTACTCTTACACAGTTTTTCTGAAACAGGGTGATACTTCCAAGATGAAGCCAGCTGGTCACCAAATAATTGGCAACGGCGTGCTTCCTCTCTTGTGATAATATAATAGCAGCCCTGTATTAAACTGTCCCACTGCTCGGCACGGACCTCTTCTCAATATGATAAGGGTTTAGCCAAAGTCCAACACGCTGGTCTAGTGCTGGTTGGCAGACTTCACATTTCTTTGAGAACATTATGGAGAATTGTCAGACATGCAGGTTTCCTCACGATGTTTTCCTTCACCGTAAAAGCATATACGCACATAACTTAGAAAAGTCAGAGATGCACGCCATGGGATCGAACTCGAGACCTCTGCGTAGCCGTCCAATGGTGTCCCGCTAGGCTATTGCTGCTTTCGGAAGCAGATCAACACAGCAGAGAAACGTTTAATTATCTATACAAATAAATAAAATTGAAGTGTCTGTTTGTAATGACAAAATAACAGCTTTTTATCTAATGCTTATGAAAGTATATAAGGTACCTATACGAACCTATACAACTGTCTGTCTGTTTGTTCGGGCTAATCTCCGAAACGGCTGAACCGATTTTGACGGGACTTTCACTGGCAGATAGCTGATGTTATAAGGAGTAACTTAGACTACTTTGATTTTAGAAAAAATAGGGTTCCGCAGAGACAAACACTTTTTATTTAAAATCTACGCAGACGAAGTTGCAGGTAACAGCTAGTTGCATAATAAATTACTAAAACATGTCGCATTAAAAGTATTACAGTACATTGGCATATATACGAAGATTGATTACTTCTTTTGTAATATTCACAACAATGGCTTCTTACCAAGAAAGGACACACCTGTTGAGTAATGCTTATGCATTTAATGGAGACTATGTTGTTCTTTTTATACTAAGAATGAAAGAAATTGAAGATGTTCAACATACTCTCTTTTAGATAGCCTCTGTTAGGAAAGCTTCGGTGGTGCAGCGGCAGGGTATGCGACTGCTGTGCACGAGTGCTCAGTTCCGATTCCGGAATCGGGTAGTGTTATTGGGATTTCCTGTCAAGAAATTATCAGTAACAATACGGAGTATTCAACCGTTTCTGGTAAACGGCTATAGGCTGGAATCTAATCTCTATTACTTGGGTATATTGCATCTATGCCTACCCCTTTGGGGACATAGGCCAGCCATTATTTCTACAGCTCTTGCTTCAATTTACCATCACTACTATGCAAAATAAAAGAGAAACAACAAAAAAAATTACGTATCTATAGTAGTGGGTCCAATGGACCCAGGTGTATGTCGATACTGAGCTCAGGAGTAGTGAGCGAAACCCGTCGGTGCTACTGTGCATACTTAGGCCTACTGCAGGAAGGTAAGAAAGCTGAGGAGGCTACAGCAACTGTAGCCGTTTTTATAGACATTTAAAGTTTGAACATGGGTCCAATGGACCCACAACTACAGATAAGGGGTATATTTGAAAATTTCTATTTATTAGCATAAAGTAATAAGTGTAATAACTTTAAAAATAAGTGTAATAACTTTAAAAACTAACATACTAACTTTAAAAAGTAACATAATAACTTTAAAAAGTAACATAATAACTTTAAAAAGTAACATAATAACTTTAAAAAGCAACATAATAACTTTATACAATACCAAACTTCAATAACATATCTTTATTTAAGGGCAAAAGCCTGGCTTACATTACTCAAATAAATTATTCTATTACATAAACTATACTATTTGACAAACTATGGAATTATATGCTGCTCTTTGAAATATAATAAAAATTTTATGTTACTTATTTTTTGCATTTAAGCCTTTAATAACAAAGAGAGTAGCCACTGATGCTTCTATTACAAGATATTCAATTATCTTAGTTTAAGCATTAGCCGCAGCTCTAAATATGATAAATTAACTACCTCAAAATTTATATCTTGACGCCACCAAGATGCAACAAGTAGTAGTGAATGAAAATGCTATTAATCAATTATATTCATACAGGTCTTGAGATTGATTCCCAAGTGTAACTAGGTAAAAAGGGTAACTAGGTAAAAAGGGTAACTAGGTAAAAAGGGTAACTAGGTACCCCTGTCAAGAAATTCTTAGTTGCAGCAGTCTGAACCTTTGCTGGGTAGATGGCAATACGCTTGTCCCTATTATGTCAGACCTAAAAGCATAGTTAGAGAAATGTGGGTGTATTGTGTATAGCATTTGTCAAAAAAATGGTCACTGTTTATAGTTTTAAATACATTACTAGTATTTTGATTGGGTAACATCAATAATAGTAATAAGTAACTGTAGTGTATCTACAAACTGCAACACAATCAAGTCATTACACAACAGTAAGTGTAAACAGTATTGTCTTATGTTTACTAAAATATTATACATTGAAATTGATTTTATTGCTGGTTTTATAGCTATTCATTACTGATAATTGGTATAATTTAATAAAAATAGTTGTAAACATAATAATATGTTGCTATAATAGGCTTGTGTACTTTGGGGTCAATGTAACACTGTATTTTGCATATTAAAGTTAATGCAAAATACAGTGTCACAACCCTTGAATGACATTCCGGATTTGGGTTAGCTTGCAGTTGCTATGACTGTCTAAAATCAGGAATTGAAAGAAATAAAAAAAGGACTTTAAAGATTTTCATTAACCATGAAACAGTTGATGAATAGTGAATCCTTAAAAACTAATATTATAAAAGCGAAAAGGAGTTTGTTTGTTTGTTACCTTTTCACGCCTAAACCACTGAACCGTTCATCCTGAAATTTTGCATATACATTGTCAGGTGTACAGAAACGGACATAGGCTACCTTTCATCCCGAAAAAAATTACTGTTCCCGAGGTAAACAACAATAACGGTCTTATAATAATAGATGGCGCCACGTGTCTTTCGAATCATGATTGACTTATATTATTACAAGCAGAGTACAACCCGAATTGATTGTCAAATTCTAAATTAGCGAGCGAAGCCGCGGGAAAAAGCTAGTAAGTTATAAGGGAGAAATATTCTTATTTTGCTTTCCAATTCAAGAATATAAAAGAAATGATGTTTACGTAATATTGGATTTGATATTGTGCGAAATATTGTCCAAGTATTTTTATATGTAGTTGTCACACCAAATGTTGTGATTAACTGATTAACCACTTGTCAGAGACATAGTCAAGATGATATTTGTTGTTTAATACTATATAATATGATATAAAAAACATTTTTTAGAATTCTTGTGGCAACACTAACCTCATTGCTAGATGCTGTGTTGCTATTTGCTGTTAAAACAGCTGGCAATCTATGGGTTTTATAAGTATCTCCTTATTACTCCTATATCTAATCAGCTGTCATAGTCAGCTATAAGACCTAATATTCCTGTACTTTATTTGAATGATATATTTCAAAAATATAGAAAGGTGTCTATGTATATATAGACCATGCTGTGCAGCAAACTGTGGCTGTATACTACAGCTACAAGCTTGTGTTAGTCACAAATAAATAATAATATTTCCTTCCATTCTGCAACAAGGGTAAGAGTTTAAAAACTATTCACTCTAAAATTTGAATAGCTCTAGAACTGCATCATCAAAATCAAATGTAGTCACACTTTAAAAACAATAAAGAGTTGATGTTTTCATTGTTTTAAAAAAATTATTATGATGTGTCTATTATTTTAATGTTTGGAAAATCCCCTGCAGTACTGGAGTAATTACATATATGGGATGTTTACTTCAATAAAAAGAATTTAACTGTTAATGTTCTAATTATCCATCATAAATAAAGCCTTATATAATTGCCATTATTATCTATTAGGCACACATGATGTAAGTTTCTTTTAACAATAATATACAGGAAGAACATGTGCAATAACTTACTTATTTATTATTATTTAAATTCTATTGTATATTAATATCATCAGCATTTCATAATGCTATCTTACTTCATGTATATACATGATATAACTACTTTGAGAACTTTATCTAACAGTTTGTCCCAGTGCCAAGTGGTCTTAAGCACCTGCTTTATTACTGGCAATTCAGATAATTAATTTTAAATTTATTTACAGAGTATTAAGAAAAGAGTTTCTATTCAGGTGTGTGGTGTAACTCTCTAGAAAGTGCCACTGATATGAAAATAAAATGTTATCATAAGTAATCTTGACTGATGTTTGATAAGCAAATTTCTGTATGTCATCATTTTATTGACCACTTAAAAAGTTTTAAATTTAAATAGTATTCCCATACTACTAATGTCAGCTTATTAGAAGTATATATTCTGTCATTAAAGTGAGAACTGCCTTTGTTTCACAAAAAGCACTTGAGTTCAACTCATCACAATACTTGCTATAACTACTCTCTATTATTTTTTATAGTTTCGATATTTTCGAAATAACAAATGTATCTGTCTATTGGAGAACAACTTTGCTACACTTTGAAACAACTGGTTGGCTCATAAAAAAGTGATGAGAATTTTAGGACCAGGAATGTTCGTATTATAAATTTGGTGTTTGCATTCCTGGAAATACACAGAAGAGTCGCGATAATAAAATACATTTGATTATAAATAGCTCCACTAACACGAACCGAATAGAACATCGCTACAATGCAAGTTTTCTTGGTATTTTTAGATCGACATGCACATTCCTGTGCGATTTACATCAATACATCAAACGTTAAAACTCAAAATGATGATGACTCACCGAATGTTTTAAATTCCAACGATGTTAGCGGGAAGTCTGACCATTATTGCACAGCACAATGAAACAAAATCCACGGGATACCACCCCGAACCAGTCACACAAAAATTTTCAACACAAAACTATTTAAAACGGCACATAGTTGTACACTGTGTTAGGGTTTATTGCACAAATGAACTAAAGGTCGGAGGGTGAATTTGCTGCTGTGAGAAATATGCAGTTGTTCACATAAAAACTGATAAAATTTCACGCACAAATGCCATTCTCGCCGTTTCTTCGTTCGACCGGACGGTGAAGCGGGGGCGGGAGCAAGCGACTATCACCGCTTCGGGTGCACAACAGAGTTTTATGAAACCTACCAAATCCAATTTTGTTGACATTACTTTTAAAAGATAATTTAAAAAAATTAAATACCAATTTATCTTGATTTGATTAGATTAGCGGTAAAACAAAGAGTGCAAATAGCAAAATAGTGTGATAAAATTATAAGATAATAGTAGAAAATATAATTTTATATTCTACCAACAGTACAAATACAAAAATAAATTACCTAGTTCATTGTGACATTCATATTTATTATTATTTGGCTGAGTAGTAAAATATATTATAATGATCTAATACTAATAAAATATAAAGTACTGATGGGTAATGGGATTATTAATGGAATACAATAGAAAACAAAATATATTGTGCGGATATCAGTTCTGAAACAGGTGTCCCATACTTTCACCCACAGACCTATTCGTTTACATGTCAATGCTTTCACCTGATAGCTGTAAAAAAAATCTTGCATTAAGATGGTCTTTTTCTCACAAGGGCAAATCGCATGAGCCAAAGAAACACAAAAATAAAAAATGCAAAGATTTAGTAATAATCTATGAAAAAATGTGACTGTTTTATGTTTCTGTCACTGTCAAAGTGTCATTCAATAATTTGTCAAAATATGTCAAGATATCTTGCGTAGAATTTTATTTTCATTAATTTCACAAAAATGTCTCGCGATAAAAGCGTGTGGTTTGCCGAAGAAATATTATTAGATGCCAAGTTAATAAATTTTCAACTAGAAACTGGAGAATGGGATGCTGTAGAGGAAATGTTAAAAGCTGAGGCTCAACTTTCTAGGGATGCTGAAACCGGACGATTAAGACCGTAAGTAAAAACATGCCATACTTGATATTTTTGTTTATATACCTAAATCCTATATTTATTTTTGGGTGCGTTGTATGATATCAAGGCTTAGGCCCATCATTTCAGACCAAGTGTTTGTCATTTATTACAATAAAATTTAGGTTACTTTATCATGTTTTAAAAAAAACTCTTGATATGACATCATTTTATAAAAGCTTTGCCGTAAAATGCTATCACCATCATGCAGCATGTAGGCAGTATTAAATCTTGTAATCAAAAACGTCTAAAAGAATATTATTTTATACTTATATTTTAGTTTACTTATATTATGCATGGTGCTTTTGAGAGTAAAGGAATGAAAATAAATGTAAGCAAGACGAAAGTAATGGTATTTGAAAAGGAAGAGTGCGTGACGATGTGTAATGTTATGATTGATGGAGAAAAAGTGGAGCAAGTGAAAGAGTTTGTATATTTGGGTACTTTGTTTACAAGCGATGGTTAACATGACGGAGATATTGAAAGGAGAACGATTGCTGGCAACAAAGTGAATGGAGCCCTACGCGCTTTTATGAACAGTCGAAATGTATCGGAAAAGGCACGTTTGGCTGTTCATAGAGGACTATTAGTGCCCACACTTATGTATGGAAGTGAAAGTTGGGTATGGCAAAAGAAGCATGAGAGCAGAATAAATGCTGTAGAAACGAGAGCGTTGAGAAGCATATGTGGTGTGACTCTGAAAGATAGAATAAGAAATAGTGTGATTAGAGAGCGATGCGGCATGAAAGTGGATATAGTTACAAGAATAGAAAAGGGTATGTTAAGCTGGTTTGGACATGTAGAAAGAATGGACGAGGAACGACTGACTAAGAAAGTTTATAAGGCTAGTGTGAATGGAACTGTCGCAAGAGGAAAACCTAGGCGAACGTTTCTCGACCAGATCGGAGGCGTTCTGGACAAAGGCCAGGTTAAGAGCTCCTTAAACCGACGGGCGTGTATGAGGAATGTGATGAAAGTGAATGAAGCCAGAGAAGTGTGTCAGGATCGTAGCAAATGGAAATCCGTAGTCTCTGCCTACCCCTCTGGGAAACAGGTGTGAATCTATGTATGTATGTATGTATTTTAGTTTTTATGATTTATATTTTTATTTATTGTTCCAGAAAAAAAGCGTCTGAGTATACATTACGCCTTATTGCTGAAGTATTACATATAATGCGGCTTGATGTTGAACAAGCTTCATACAACAGGAGCACACTAGCTGTAGCAGAACAATGTCTTCGTCTTGTACGATCCTGTGCTGCAGCGGGCACCAAAATGCAGACATACATCTCTAAAGAACTCACAATACTAGATGCCATGCTAGTTTTAGCAACGGAATATCAACACCCGAGTGTTGAAATTGTCAATGAAGAATTACAGAAAAAGTTTGAATCATGCATGACAGTGCTTATGCAAACTTTAGGAAATTTAGTAGTTAACAACCCTTTCAATCAAATAATGATTTGGAATAAATTTGATGCCAATATTTTAAACAGTTTAGTTGATCAGAATGATAAAATTGCAACTGCAGCAGCCATGATCATTTACAATATATTGTTAGGACAACCGAATGTTTTACCAGATGATGTAATGCTATTAAACTCTCTGGCGTACATGTACAGCAATGGAAACACTGAATATCCGCATTTAATCATAGAATATTTAATTGGCATTGAGAATACGTACATAGAAAAATTGTATTCTAAATTGGAACCAGAATGTAGAATGCTGGTATTAAACCTGGCATACAATATACTAATGTCAACAGAATCGCAAGACATTAATGTGTCTGTAAACTTTGTCAAATTCATGGCTCACGAATTTAAAACGAAATCTGATTGTATATTAAAGACGGTTGAAAAGTATGTGAATACAATTGAACCACAAGAGGTAGTATTCCTGTTGGAAATAATTGCTACGGCATCGAGTATGGATGCGTATATGGACTGTTTGCAGACTGATAATTCATTGTTTATTAATTGTGCTTGTAAGTATATTATAATTATGATTTAGTATAAGCAATAACTTTAAATTTTTTTACAAATCAACTCTTTTGCTACTAACTTAAGCCTAATATTACAATTTAATATGTCAAAGAAATTAAACTTGTTGCTGTTTTTATTCCCATTTCTCTGTAAAGAAGGAACTACATTAATTTATAAAGCAGAAGTATAGGCTATTTAGCTTTGGAGGTGCAGTGGTAGCATGTGCAACTACTGAGCTCGATCTTGGGTTCAGTTCTCAGTAGTGGAAAGTGTCAGTGTCTGGCAAGAATTTCTTAGTAGCAGCACTCGGTATGGTCCAAACCTAGGAGCTGGCAATTGATTAAATCCCTATTATATGGGACCTAAACCTATTCCAAAGAAAATGTGGGTGTAATACACATCTTCCTATCATTTCAGAGGTATGTGGTAGATATAAAAGCAGTAAAAATAAAATACTACACCTTGAGAGAATTTATTATTTCTTTTTAACAATCAGGCTATCACATGTAATGTCCTCCAGAATTTCGGTCACAATTGCCAATATTAGAGGAGACTGACTATCTGCACAAGAGATATTATAGTGCACAAGTGTGTGTGTAAACACAAGAAAACTCTGTTCCCTAACCCCCTCATCCAAAGAGCCGCCAATATGACACCACGGGAGAGAAAACTGGCGCAGGGCCAATGGCTTTACGTGTTTTCCGAGGCACGGGAGTCTGTAACACCATCTAACTATGGACTACTAAGAATTTCTTATAAGAAAACTTTTTGTTGATCCGATCCGGGATTCAAACCCGACATCTCATGCACAGCAGTCGCATACAATACCGCTATGCCAATAAGATAGTTACCACACATACGACATATATGTTAACTCCTAGTTTTATAATTGCAGTTCTACTCCGTGCAATACACAAGCTTGGCAAAGAGAGTCAGAATTTCTTCTCCTCAATCAATAAATTGTATGCAGCAACCGGCAAAACTCTTATCAATGATGAGAATATTTCTACAGTCACAAATACATGCGAAAGTAAGTCTTCTTCTCCCTAGCCTTTATTATTCCCAAGTCACTTGGGGTCGGCTTTCTAGTCTAACCGGATTTGACTGGATATCAGTTTTTATACGGAGCGGCTGCCAACAATACCCTAAGGCTAGACCAGTGTCAGGATATTAGAGGGCACTGACTTCCCAATAACGACTGCCATAGATGTTCATGGCAGCCGGGACCGACGGCTTAACGTGCTCTCCGAGGCACGGAGCAGGCGATAATTGTCAATCAATACGCACATAATTTCGAAAAGTCATATAACTTCCGGAAGTCAGAGGTGCGCGACGTGGATTCGAACCCGAGACCTTCTGCATTGCAGTCTGTTTGTTGGTCTCCCCACTGAGCTATCGCTGCTTATATGCGAAAGTAAGTACTTTTTTAATATTGTGGAGAGTTAGTAACAGTTTTAAGGCAATAAATTAAAGTTTTAAGCCAATAAAGTAAGAGTTTTAAGGCAATAAATTATGTAATTTGTTAATTATTTGTTGTTAAAAAGTACACATCATTATATTTAATGTGAAACCTGGACTGAGAACAATAATTTGTGGATCACATAAATTATTGTGTTGTGTGGGATTCAAACCCACAACACTCAGTGCGGCGTCGGCGGCACGGCCCACTGCGCCGTGATGTCTTTGGTTTTATTTTACCTACGCTAATTCCTGGAAAAGCACTGCCGCAATAATTTTCCTTATATATCTTTTAATAGTATAAAATACTAGCTGACCCGAAAGCCTTTGTCCTGTCAATCTATACAAAAATACATTTTACGTAAGTAATTAAATTAAACATCAAATCATCAATCAATTTACACTAAAATTTTCGAAATTTACTGCGGATTTTTCGCAAATTTTCGTTCATACAAACCTTATCCTGTGCAAACAATTAAAAACACAACAAAAAAATTAACAGCCGAATCAGTAGAGCCGTTTTTAAGTGATTCTCCGTCATACATGTGGCAATTGATTTTTATTTATTTAGACAGTCGCTAACCGCATCTGTCTGTCTACTATAAAGCAACCAGTTTTGAAGCGGTCTTCACTATTATTTAGAGAATTCTTTTCGGAAGCTTCATATCTATGTAAATAATGCGTTATAATTAAATTTGTAAATATGTAGTAGTCGAGCAAAACATTTTCGGGCGCATACATTGCTTACTGTAAGTCTAAATATAGGCTACAGGAAAGTTCGCGCTGGTATGTATCTAATATGGTATGCCATATACTAGATATGTAAGGATCTGCTTTATATACCTACTTCACTTTTTTACTGTTGTTCGTTTACAAAAATCTACAATAAATTCAGCTTACATATAACGATTACTCCATTACTCCACTCTAGAAACCACGCAAGCATACCTAGCGGAAGCTAGTAAACCATAATATTACATAACAATTTAAATATATTAACACGCAATACAATTATTATGAGCCGAATTTACAACAATACAACATACTCACGGGAACTAAATTTAAAAAAATTAATCGTGTTAGCATAGACAAACATGTGTGAAATTGTTCCTTCACGCTTTGGTAATAAAGGCGGTATATCGCCTTTGCGTGTAATTGGAAATCACAGGTCCACAATCCCTATAACAAATATTTATTGCTGATTAGCGTTTCAAATCTTTATACCAGACCGCTTTAAGGCTTCTTGTATATTGTAGACTGGGTTTTGCTCCTAGCTTCGTCCGCGTAAACTAAAGTTCGGTTGCGAGGTTTTTATCGTGGACCAAACGCAATATTATATCCGATTGAAGATAAAACGCCTGTTTTTTAGTTTAAGCTTTGGCGATAAACAATATTCCTACTGTTGTGTTTCGTTCGGTGAGTAAGAGTGCCGGAGGACCCATCTTCCTTCTTTCCCCCTTCCCGATTTTTCTTCTTCCCACTTCCTTTCCTAAAGGGTCGGTAACGCGCAAGTGATGCCTCTGGTATTGCAGGCGTCCATAAAATACGGTGACCACTTACCATCAGGTGGGCCGTATGCTTGCTTGCTACATTAGTTGTAAAAAAAAAAACAATCCTGGTATTTAAAATGCTTGCAATAATAGAAAAGATGAAATTCTTTTAACATTAGACAAATTCGTAACTGTATTTCATGCATAAAATACAGTTACGAATTTGTCTAATGTTGAGCTACTTATATCGCTATCACGTGATACCAAATTGAGAATACCGCATCAAAAATGATTTAGTGTTTTTTTGAGTGTTATACAAAACAGAGACAAAATGCTGTGCGTTTATAGAACGATCTTTTGTACTTTTAATAATCGTATAAGATCTCCTTGATCTCCTTAATCGTATAAGTTTCAAATTACGAGGTCCAGGTTTCGATTACTGGGTCAGACAAAGCTTACTGAGCATTACTATTAGAAAATGTTCAGTAGCAACATTGAATTTGTAAATTTGGAAGCAGCAATTATGCTGCTAAACCTTGCATTGGCAGCACAGCAACTCTTATTTGAAAGATGCCTCAAGCATTCCAAGCGTTGGAAGCCAATGGCAACCGCTCACCATAAGCCGAAACATATACTAGTATACCATCTCGATCATATAAAAAATAACTCACTATTACTATTTACAGATCCCCTAACAAAGAACGACTCAGCTGACAACATGCTATCGTGCAACGAAACAACATCAGAATGCACAGAATCGGAGAGCAGCGAGCAATACTTCGAATGCAACGAAAACCCGTCATACGTCGACAAATTCGAATCCATTGACACAATGCAGCCATTAAAATTCGAGAATATACCAGACGTTAAAAACGGCAGAAGCAATTCAGTAAAAATCGATTCAGATCTTTCAAAAGTTGCATATATGAGAAGCAGTTCTGTACCGAAATCGGACGACCGAATACCGTTGCAAACAAGGCGGATCAGCTTAGAACATAAGATAGATATAGGAGATGATACAGAACCACCTTTGATAATAGATTCTACGTCACCAAACAGCAGTATGAATACAATAGCTGAGATGATACCAGTGGCTTTGCAGCCGAGGCTTGAGTTACAGCCTACCAGTAGAACTGAGTCTCAAGAAAGCTCACCAAATGATCCACCTACAGAAATACATATTACTAAAGAGGAACTAAAATGTGAGGTAAAGGCATCACCAAGTGAGATCTCTCCACCTTTAGCTGATAACTTAGTAGAAGTGGAGTCCCAAAAACAGTCTCCTGATACTCCAAAGGAGGTTAAGAAGAGTCAAAATCTGTCTACAGACTTTGATTTGAGCGAGCAGTTGCAGAAGATATTGGGTATATCCTCGGAGAAAACTCGTGGTGACACTGCCAGTGTTGAGAAGAAGAGTGAGCCGGCCAAAGGGGTGAAGATTTCTGATGAGAACAATGTAAATAAAGTACCTTTAGTAAAGATTGATTCGCCAGAAGCGCAGAAAGCAAGGTCAGTAGGTCTTTCTCTCTTCTTGTCTAGAAATAGCTAAATTCTGGATGGCTCATTTGATCTTGTGGCATGAGTGAGTCTGTGCCCAGTTTATAAAGCCTATTTTTGTAAGTAGATGTTATTGATAAAATGTTCACTAATAGCCTAAATATTGGTAAAAGTTTGCGCTTATGATTGCTGCCGATTGTGAAGTCCTTTAATTTCCACACCAGGCAATTAACACTGAGAATTTCTTAACAGAAATGTCTGTTATTTGTTGTTAAGAAATTGATGGACGACAATAGTGTAGTAGTCGGATAAAACTTAAAGATTTTAAAAAAAGCTGGTGATATATTGTGCCGATGCACCTAGCTACCGTTGAATGATATACAATAATATAATAGTGGATCTATATAATCTGACTAACTAATTGTTAATTTAAATATTCATTGATGTCTTTTGTGAAATTATAAATGAATAAAATCGAGTTAGGCAGTGGTCCGACCGCCGACGATGAACGAGAAATGAGTAGAACTAGAAACTATAAACGAGTTAACGATCAGCGGAAAGCGAGTGTGTAGTTTCGATAGTTTTGTCGCCGGGCTATAAGCGAGTGTGCAAGTGCGACGAGCGATTACTCGCGCCACTCGCCCGCGGTCGCTCAGTCCTGTGCAAACCTGCGCGCGCGACCACAAATTTTGCATCCAAAATCATTTTTTCTTCCCTCTCATTTTCTTCCGTTTTTCAGAGATGCCGCTGCCACTACACACACTATCGTAATACATCATCGTCGTCGTCTGAACTAGACAACAATGAGAGTTGCAATAATTTGTTGATATCCATACGTCTACTTTCAAAGCCGCGCTGTTTAGAAATGATCATGAAAACAAATGATCAAGCGAGCGAGCATCGCTGAACGAGTATCGCTGAGCGAGTTTGTTTTTGAAAGCTCTTGTCGCTCAACGTCAAAACTAGTAAAGCGAGTCGTCGCCGGCAGTGTGAACAGTCAGAGAGCAACTTTTAATATATACATCTCTTTCGGTTACACGGAATGTATATTAATTGTGCGTTTTTTGAGAGAGAAAATCGCCGACAGGTAGTCGTTTTCTCGCCGGCGGTCGGACCACTGCATTAATAAGTTTGAATGTGACTGCAGGTTGGGTGCTATCGACATGACGACTCCTAAGAAGGCGGTGACGAGCGTGGAGACGGTGGAGAGACACGTCGCGTTCGGCTTCAAGGCGGGACTCGTGCGGACACTCGCCAACCTCTGCTGGAAGAACCAGGAGAACAAGAAAATGGTAACATAATAATATGACCAAATCATTTCTTTCTTTCAATGTTGGGTATTGTTGGGTGTTCAGAATAAAATATGTTACTTCGGCAGTAAACTATTGTGTAATGAATACGCTTACATAGAATCCTTATATTATACAACTAGATGTGCCCGCGGTTTCACCTGCGTTTATGATTACTGCGCCGCCCCCCTGGGTCGTAGCGTGATGTTATATAGCCTATAACCTTCCTCGATAAATAAGCTATCCAACAAAAAAGATATTTTCAATTCGAACCAGTAGTTCCTGAAATTAGCGCATTCAAACAAACAAACTCTTCAGCTTTATAATATTAGTATAGATTTGTCCGCGCATGTAGTAATAAAACTATAGGGGCGGTAAATACATGTAATTTTATCGGTAAAAACATTCCATTTATATTCAGGGTCTAACTCCAAAACTCCAAAGATGGAGCAATTTTAATATTTGACTTACGGATTTAAACCTCTAGCGAACAATAATATTGTCTTATGTTTACGCGAATGTCATACATTGAAATTAAACAAACTTTATACGGATTTTATCGCGTTGTTTATTTTTTACTAGCTTTTGCGCACGGCTCCGCCCGCGTGGTACCTACATCAATAAAAAGTAGCCTATGTCCTTCCCCAGGTTTTAAACTATATCTGTACCAAATGTCATCTAAATCGGTTGAGTGGTTTAGCCGTGAAAAGGTAACAGACAGACAGACAAACAGACAGATAGACAGACAGAGTTACTTTCGAATTTATAATTTTAGTAAGGATAAAACACTCATCATCATCTCATCATCAGGCTATAATAGTCCACTGCTGGACATAGCCCTCACCCAAAGAGCGCCATAGCGCCCTGTCTTCAGCTTGCCGCATCCAGCATCTGCCTGCAGTCTTTCGCAAATCGTCATCCCACCTGGTCGGAGGGCGTCCTACACTACGTTTGCCGAGTCGCGGTCTCCACTCAAGAACACGCTTACCCCAGCGGTTGTCTGTTCTTCGCGCGATATGGCCAGCCCACTGCCACTTCAGCTTGCTAATTCTCTGGGCTATGTCGATGACTTTGGTTCTCTGTCGGATGTATTCGTTACGAATTCTATCCTTCAGAGAAACTCCGAGCATAGCTCTCTAAAACTCTGGACTGGAAAGGAAAGGGCATTAACATAAACGGCGACTACATCTCACACCTGCGATTCGCAGATGACATAGTCTTAATGGCGGAGTCGCTAGAGGAGCTGAACCGGATGCTGGACGGCCAAGCTGCAGCCTCGCGGCGTATCGGTCTTGGCATGAATTTGGATAAAACCAAAGTCATGATCAATGGCCACATTGATCCAGGACCGATCGTCGTACATGGTCACGCTCTCGAAATCGTTTCCGAATACACTTACCTCGGGCAGATTCTGCAGTTAGGTAAAAACAATTTCGAGAGGGAGGCCAGGAGAAGGATCCAGCTGGGCTGGGCAGCGTTTGGGAAACTACGCCGAGTCTTCTCGTCATCCATACCGCAATGCTTGAAAACGAAAGTTTTCAACCAGTGCGTGCTACCCGTCATGACCTACGGAGCCGAGACATGGACACTCACGGTAGGGTTGGTCCACCAGTTCAAAGTCGCTCAGCGAGCTATGGAGAGAGCTATAAAACACTATTATTACATAATTTTGAAACTTTAAACTACTATTGTTAAACACTTTCACTAGTTACTGTTTACTTCAATTTAAGCTAGTTAAATTATACAACTATTTAGATTTAACTTTACACTTTCCCTGACGTTTCGGTTGCTTTTCAGCAGCCATGGTCACGGGGAGACCATGTCTCCCAGTGACCACGTCCAGAACGTCGGGGAAAGTGTAAAATTAAATCTAAATAGTTATTATCAAAAATACAGTTATCAGATGTATTTTTGATAAGTTCTCTTATTATATAAAACTCATAGCGTAACTTAGACTTAAGCCTTCTCTTCTCTTCTTCTTACTTTAGCCTTCGAAATCACAATCCTACCTCATATTCCATTGTCGTGGAACTCTGTAATTGGCTTAGAGTTAGTCTAAAGAAATCTGTAATGTATCGCAGTAAAAAAGCTGTAGTTTCCTTAAAATAAATAAATAAATAAAATTGAACTGCCTGTAGCCAAAACGACTCGTTTCTTGATACCTGGCCTTATTACAGACATACTACAATACTTTATAACTACTCCATTTTTTACAGATTCGAGAGTTGGAGGTGATTCCAATACTTCTAGACTGCTGCAACATCGACGCTCGCAATCCTCGTATCCTTTATATAAAGACACAAATAACAAGAAAGAGGAACCCCCCCACGCACCCTCGGATTGCCTCCCCCAACTATTGCTACAGAAAAAGGTGACAATACCGAACTGCTCAGGATAGGGACAGTCAAGTCGTGGGACCTGAGCGTACTCCAACTCGCAGTATTCCGCTTCGAAGACAAAATATGCGTCGACGTGTTTGCGTAGATATTGCGCGAGACATCTTCAAGACAAACGATTGAGTCTTTATTCTTACAACTAGATGAGCACGCGATTTCACCTGCGATTATGATTACTGTGTCGCGCGCTGCCCCCGTGGGTCGTAGCGTGATGTTATATAGCCTATAGCCTTCCTTGATCAATGACCTATCCAACGCTAAAAGAATTTGGCAATTCGGTTCAGTACTTCCTGAGATTAGCGCGTTCAAACAAACAAACTCTTCAGGTTTATAATATTACCTATAGTATAGATGTGGCTTGCTTCAGCTTTTAATGGAAATGGCGATGTGTCCAACCCCTCTTAATAATTTCCATTTTCTATCATTTAAAAGCCTAGTGGGAAACCGCTGGACTGCCACTTAAAGGTCTCGAGTTCGAATCCAAGTCACGCATCTCTGACTTTTCAAAGTTATATGCGTATTAAATAGTTAATTATCGCTTGCTTTAACGGTGAAAGAAAACATCGTGACGAAACCTGCATGTCTGAGAGTTCTCCATAATGTTCTCGAAGATATGTGAAGTCTGCCAACCCGCACTAGACCAGCATGGTAGACTATGGCCTAACCCTTCTCACAATAAGAAGAGGCCCGTGCCCAGCAGTGGGACACTTTAATACAGGGCTGATATTATTAAAATAAATCTAGTACTGTAGTAATATTCCATTACCACTATACACATTACCACTGTGTATGAAGTCTCGGGTTCTATTTCCAGGTTACGCTCGCCTCTTTTACGTGGGACCTATATATATATATATATATATACACACACTTATACTCGATCTGTGTAATGTGCGCATCCAAGCATTTTATTTTTACTAAATAGTACCCTATATACCCTAGATATATATATATATATATATATATATATATATATATATATATATATATATATATATATATATATATATATATAATATGTAATTATGTAATGCAATTGTTTAACTCCAGGAGTAAACCTCGTAGAAGATTTTTCATATAGTAAGGCCCATAATGTATACTCAATATATTCCTTATAATACGACAGTAATAATGCAGTGGGTTATCTTCGCTGTGCGAAACTTATGTGAGAACTGCCCGGAAAATCAGGTACGTTATTAGACCTAAAAGCTTACACAACAAGCCCTTGAGTGGAGTGACAGCCAAGAGCGACTATATTGCTTTCTGTGCATTCGTTCATTCATTCATTCATTGCGTTTCGTTCATATTCAGAATTTCCATCCCCATCATTTAGATGGTTGGCACACAACTGTGCGTTTTTCCAGAAATTTTTTGCCTCGCACGACTAAACTGTGGAATGAACTGTCGCCTGCGGCATTTCCGGAGCATTACGACCTACAAACCTTCAAGAAAAGAGCGTACTCCTTTTTAAAAGGCCGGCAACGCATTTGTAACTCCTCTGGTGTTGCAGGTGTTCATGGGCGGCGGTCATCGCTTACCATCAGGCGATCCGTCTGCTCGTTTGCCCCCTATCTCATAAAAACAAAAAAACATAAGGTTTTCGCTAGAAGCAGTGTTCTGACGAGACGATGACGTTCATCGCAATGGAGAGCTTTACTAAAACTTATAGGTACTAAAAGAACAGCTTAGTATTTATAGGTCTCCATAATGTGAATCGTCATTGTTCCCTGCCAAACTACCATGTCTGGTCGGGCATTGTGTCTTCATAACGATATTTAAAAGTTTTGAATTACCGTATGTAATGTAATTATCGATTAAGATGTCAGCATCTTGCATTAAGGACCTTCCAAACAGACATTACATTTACTTAATGTATGGTTGCAATATAGTAGCCACCAACATCGTCAATTAAAATACTCATACAGTACAATACACGGTTTTATTTTGCATATGGTCCAGCTATATAGTGCGTTAGGTTTGATATGGCCATGGCAAAGAAAAGGAAGATGTAAAAGCCCCTTTCGCCCATAAAATTTTCCGTTCGTAGCGCGGTTATAAATAAATTGTATAGAAATACTTCAGCTCATATGATAATCAAAATGCGATCCTCTTTTCCAGGATGTAATATCTAAAATGACACTACAAGGCCCCGTGGATAATGAAGTACTGCAAGAAATGGGTCTGACCCTCAACACGGATTCCCAAGGAAACAGCATTAAGGTCGTACCTCTACCACGCAGTTAGACTGAACAGATAGAAGAAAATACATATATTTTATTTATATTCTATGTCATTAATTCATTATAACAGCTTGATAATATCTAGCCAATCCTGTTATACGCAAATTATGAACTATAATAGTTTTCTTTGCTTCTTCCAAGTTACAATTACATCCAAGAATCATCAATAAAAGAAATTACTATTGACTAATTGATTTTTTATTTCTGCACGTAATTAAGATTCATGATTAACATTGTTAATACTATGTAGGTACATTTTTATTCAAACTTGGCTAAATGAGAATAATAGATCCCAGAGAAATATAATTAAACTATAAAAAATATAATTAGGTATACAATTTTGCTTACCGTGACAGGGTCGTGCTTATGTTTACGTGATAGTGTGACTATTGTGATGTCTCGGGTTCGATTACCGAGACGGGCGGTATTGACTACTTGACAGTTGTAACGATTGGAATTTTCTGATATAAACTTTTTGTAGCAATACGTATTTTTAAAATGTACCCGGTAAACGGCAATAGGCACTCTATATTACGAGGCATCTAAAAACAGTTTGTAAATTGTGGATGTAACTGTAGCGTAGTTAGACACCCTAATTATACGCACATGAAGCACAACAACCAGTTGTTGTGCTTCATGTATACGCCTAACTGCGCTACAGTATACAAAATAGAGAATTGTCATCAAGGGACAGTGCATAATGGTGTCGATGTAATAGTAAGGGTAGAGCGTAACAAAAATATAACGCACGATTCGCAGCGTTCAACTTCTAATATGTAGTTCAAAGTCCAAACAGTCTAGGTTGATGTGTCGCTGTGTGTACCTTTCATGAATATCCTAGGCTAAGTCGATGTATGTAAGCTTAGCTTGTATTGTTAACGTTAGGGTCTATTGTCACTACACATAATTTAAAAATATATAATTATATAAAATAGGTCATAAATTTAATTTTTTGTGGTTCTATGATCTGATATGTCATGTGTGTAAATTAGGTAATCTTAGGCCAGCCTAAGATTACCTAATTTTCTGGGTATAAAAAGACTCATATCCAAAAGTACCACAAGTTGTTTAATCTGACATTTCCGAACTGTATTACAATTTTGACATCTTTATGACATTGACATATCACGTCGACTCGGTGTTATTGTGTTGATATTTCTAGAAATCCAGCTGGAAAAGCGAAAATACACATACAAAATGGTTAAAATCGCGCTACAAATCAAGGCGACACTAGAATGTATAGAAAAGCTGTATACTAACAATCCATATTATCAGTGGTTTTTAAAACTAAAGTGCGGAAGCTGCGGCGAAGTCACCGAAAAGTTTCACGATCTCACTGAGGCTGAGAAAGTGCCACAGAAGCACAACAGGTCGGAAACTAACTTGATAATAAAATTCAAATTGTGTTCAAGGGAGAACAGCATCGATATTATCGAAGGATCAAACGGTATGTTGTTATAACCTCTTTAAATATTTGTTGTTAAAAATATTTACTTGATTAACAAATATTGAAAAAAGCTGCTGCTTTTATGCCTAAAATTTACTGAAACGCTACAACTTTGTGTAAAGATTATGTATTCACAGTAATATAAAGCTATAAATAAAATGTTTTTATTTGTTTATTTTTCAGGCCAGTTCACTAACAATGATCTTGGTAAATTCAAAACATTAGTAATATTTGACTGCCGAGGAATCGAGCCAGTTGACTTTGAACCAAAATCAGGTTGGATTGCAGTGGCTGAAGATGACGGTAGGTGTATACTGTGGTGCGCTCATACATGATATGCACTCATGTATCTGGTAACCTCAGGATATCTGTAAGCTTATGATATTATTGAACTGTTAAGAAGATACACAGATATTACCAAAGAGATGTGTCCAAATACAGCAATTGCCGCTTTATTCTTATACTAGCTGACCCGCACAACATCATCTGCTTCCCTGTATCTACAACATTTTTCATGGATGCTCGGCTCATATTGGTCATCGCGTGATGTTATATAACCTACAGCCTTCCTCAATAATTGGGCTATCCAACAATAAAAGAATCTTTCAATTCGGACCAGTAGTTCCTGAGATTAGCTTGTTCAACCAAACAAACTCTTTAGCTTTATAATATTAGTATAGATACCTTGGTGTCAGCCTTAAAATTATAGTACAACTAGATTTTGTCCACAGCTTTGCTCACATAAATGTAGGTAAAGGTATGTTAGTAACAATAGTTTTTTTCTAGATTACAGGTACCCTATGTCCTTTTCTGTTCCTCTGAGAATGTGTATGCGAAATTTCATAATGATCCGTCAAGCAGTTAAGGTGTGAAAGAGTAACTAACAAACTCACATTCACATTTATAATATTAGTTAGGTGTCTAGGCATAAATGGGCTGATGCAATAGGTTAAACTCATAACTAAGTATAATAGAATTTGATAAGATTGTGATATTATGTACTTCAGTATCGATCTTGTGTAAAAATCTTATATCATACAATGTTTTAGCTTTATAGAACCCAGTTAAAATTAAATGTTTTTATTATGTTTCAGGCAAAACATTTGAAGATGTGGATCTATCTGAAAAGGAATGGGTGGACTATGATGAGAAGAACCAGACATCAGTAGGTGTGTATGAACTAGAATGGCAATTTATTAAAGTCAAGTAACCTGTGGCAATATGTAGTATAAGTTTTATTATATACATTATTATTGAACACTGTCTAAACATCCATGTCATAAGTGTAATATGTATCAATATGATAGACAAGAAATTATAAATCCATTTTATATGGAAAACAATTCACAGTAAGTTGGTTAGAAAGTTCTTGTTCAATGTCTGTTCTGACTAAAGAATTATCAATATTCACCTTAGTAATAGTTCAGGTATAACTATAAAATAATTATATAGGACACTATAAGTATAGTATAGGGTTAGCTGGCCATAAAGAAACATTTCTGTAGCAATAATTGTTTTTATTTTTGTGTTATTTACCTTATGGAGACTAAAAAAAAAGCATGGTGAACTGGCTGGAGACTAAAGGCAAGAACTTTTCAAATGTTTGACTTTTTTCTGTTTGAATTTAATCAGAACTTACATAGTAGTTATGTCTAATATCTATTTCTAGTAGCCCAATAATAACTGTCCATTCTTCTGTATTTTATATAAATGACTTATAATATGTGATGTGTAAATAAAGACAAAAATTAGGTAAATCCAGATGACCAGCTAAATACAACACACTGAAACAGATGCAATAATATGTATAGCACTTTCAGATAGATTAAGTCCATCTAATGGACTAATTGACAATTAAGTAGTTTAGTTTCAAAATTCTCTAAAATACTTTTCACCAAATAATGGTAAATCTCAAAAAACCATTTAAAGACATAATATAAATGGACTCTTTTAGCGGTGTTTGCAACAAATTGCTACTTTTGTGAGCTAATTTAATAGAATTTTAGTAGGTTTTGTTGAAAACTATTAGTGCAATGCGGTAGAAGCAACGAAGGAGCTTCATATTCAATCGGAACATTATTTTTGTTCTGATATCGTTTTGGCGGGTTTTGAAACTATACTCCTCAATTAGCTAACTTGATTCGCAATAGGCATGATGACAGAGTTCAAAATAAGTGATTCTAATTAGTCCATCTTTTAGATTAGCAAAAGATATTGGACATTTTTTTTTTGTTTTAACCAAACAATAAGAATTCACTAAGATATAACGCATTAAAGCTCAGGAGTGGGGGTTTTTGATGTCACGCGTTTGTAAAATTTGTACCTGTTTTTCGTCCTCACGCCTATTACTGTATACCCGCATTAATATGTTATTAAGAAAGAAAGTATTCATTAAACAGTAATCTGTATTGACATATTTAGTGTTCAAAGGTTTTTCCAAACTATAGCCTTTGTTTTTAAATAAGGTTGATTATAGTAATTACTCTTGTTAACTTATATTGTGGCATTTCTTTATCAGAATATATTGTAATAGGACAGTTATGTTTTCTTGCAGCTTTCAAGAACATTATGCATTTATTTTCAAATCAGGTACATGATGCACTAGTATATATTATGCTCATATTAAAAATATTTATTAGAATTTTACATTTAATAAAAAAATTCAGATGATATAAATTGTATCATTTTAAAACTAATTTGATTTACTTTCTCTGGTGTGGGTATAAGTATGTAAACAAACCTAGCAGGTATAATTTTATAGGACCCATATCCTCGTCTTTAATTTAGGTATCTAAAATTTTGTATGTTACTTATATAAGTAGTCAAGAAAACATTGAAAAAATACGATAAGTACAGGGATATACATAGGTATATTTATTATGAAAGTTCAACAATAATTATATGCGACAATTATAAGGATCTGCTAACGATCGCTCTAAAACTATTGTCACTGTTTACGAAGCTGAGCGAACTGTGAAGAACTTACCGGCTAACCGCTTCATTCGACGTCTTCTGTCAACGAGCCTTCACCATCACCACCAGTCATAGATTATTTATGTAATAAGTATCCTGAGACCTAAGACCAAAGAATCCTTAACACTGCCAGTTACACATAAGGCGATGTTACGTTGAGCTTCGATTTTTGCATAAGGGACTCCACAGTCACACAGTCTTTCATTATTTCATAGATTGCTCAAAGAAGTACCATCTTACAGTAAACTGATGAAAGAGTAGTAACAATACGAGGTACTGCGTGTCAGTAAGTACAGATATTTCACACGTTTGTTTCCTTACACACCATCTTCAATTCCTTTTCCATAAATTCAGTTACGCGCGGGTCGTACGTCTGATATTCGATCATAGGCTACGATAACCGCTTATCATCAGCAGAAACTTTTGCCAGTTGTAACTGTGAAAATTAGTTAACAGGAAAAATAATAACACCACACGATTTGGTAATCGAATACGGTACTGCACAATCGTTCGCTTACATAAGCGCAAAATTAATATCCATTTTACTTACTTGTCATTGTCACTCATTTATGAAACGGCTATAGCGTGGTCAGCTAGAAACATTACATAGAGATCTCGATGGCGTAGTGGTTAGTGTAACCGACTGCCACGCCTGAGGTCGCGGGTTCGATTCCCGCACAAGTCAAACATTTGTGTGCATGAACATAGATGTTTGTCTTGGTCTGGGTGTTTCTATGTATATGTATGTATTTACAAAATAAAAGTATGTACCTATGTATGTTTATCCATTGTCTAGTACCCATAGTACAAGGTCTGCTTAGTTTGGGCTAGATAGTGTTGTGTGTATGTAATAGAATAATAGAATAAGTATATATTGAAATTAAACTACTATATACGGATTTTATCGCGTTGTTTATTTGACACTATTACAAAATGTTGAAAAACTGTTACACTACTATTTTTTTTTTGTTTTTTTTTTTATTTTGCTCGTCAAAATGACCACACTCCACCTGATGGTAAGCAGTCGTGTGGTCTAAGAGCAGTGGCCTCCACATCGCCCCCACAGTAGCCGAGGCGATGTTGAGGTCTCTACTTTGACGGCCTGAGAAGATGCTTTTTCACGCCCCGCTTAAAGAACCCAGGATTGAAGAAAGAAGGAAACACGTGCCTTGGCAGAGAATTCCATGCCTTGGTCGTTCGGCAGGGGTATGAGGACCCAAACTTTTTGGTACGCGCTCTAATCGACTCTACCGTGTAAGGATGGCATCTGAGCCCAGCACGCGTTGTTCTGGATAGGAAAGGGGAGGGTGGGATAAGGTGGAATAACTCTTCACAGCACTCCCCGTGGTATATTCTGTAGAAACATGCCAATGAGGCAATATCCCTACGGAGTTGCAGAGGTTCCAGTGAACTTGTGACCTCTGGATCTCCGATGATACGGACAGCCCGCCGCTGTAACCGGTCGAGAGCGTCCAGCAAGTACTGCGCGGAGCCATCCCAAAGATGAGAACAGTACTCCACGCAAGGGCGCACTTGTGCCTCATACAATAGGCACAGTTGCCCAGGCGTGAAGAACCGCCTCACCCTGTTCAGAACTCCGAGTTTTCGCGAAGCTTGCTTAATGACGCTCTCGATATAGGTTTTCTGATTAAGGGAGCGGCAAAGATCCATACCTAAGATGGAGAGGCTGTCACGTATCACCAGTGGAGTGTTCTTCTGAGAAAGGAGGGGAAGGAACGGAGACTTTTTTGTTGAGAACGCGCATGCCTGGGTCTTCTTGGCGTTGAACTCGACCAAGTTCTTGGCACCCCATTCATAGATACGGTCCAAGGTCTGGTCAAGTTCAACGACAAGATTCTGCCTTTTCCCCTCAACCTCAGCCTGTTTGGCCCCAGGATGTCCGAGATATCGCCCATGTACGGTACTGTCGTCCGCATAACAATGTATGTTGCCGAGATTCAACATATCATTGATATGCAGAAGAAAGAGCGTAGGGGATAAGACAGAACCCTGAGGCACTCCTGCATTGACCTGCATAAATTTGGAAGCGCGACCGTCGCAAAGGATCCGAATACGACGCTTCTGCAGGAAACTTGCAATCCAGGTGCACAGTTGAGGGGGCAAGCCATAGGCCGGAAGCTTGGAAAGAAGAGACCGGTGCCAGACTCTGTCGAAAGCTTTGGCTATGTCAAGGCTGATAGCCAAAGACTCGCCGTGCTTGTCCATAGCCTCACCCCAGAGGTGCGTGACGAACGCTATAAGATCACCCGTTGATCGTTTAGCCCGAAAGCCGTATTGGCGATCATTGATCAACGATTGATCCTCCAGGTAGCGGACAATTTGGGTGTTTAAAATCCGCTCGAACACCTTGGAGAGCACCGAGGTGATAGCTATGGGTCGATAGTTGCTTGGCTCGGAACGGTCCCCCTTTTTGGGAATCGGTTGAACGTTCGCCTCCTTCCAAGCCTCAGGCACAATGCCTGCGGCGTAAGACGTCCGGTATAGGCGCGTAAGCGTGGGAGACAACTCCGCTGCACATTTTTTAAGGACCACAGCTGGGATGCCGTCAGGTCCACTGGCTTTCCGAACATCGAGAGACTGCAGTATCGCACGAACGGTTCGTTGCCTGATACATATATCAGGCATGGTGTAGCCACAGTTGCCAATGTTAGGCGGCTGCAAACCGCAGTCATCGATTCGGGAGTTGGCCGCAAAGAGATTTGCAAGCAGATCTGCTTTCTCCTGCGGCCGATGAGCCAGTGATCCATTCGGATACCTCAGAGGGGGCAGCAAGGTCTGGCAGAAGTTGGACTGCACGGCTTTGGCCAGGCGCCAATAGCTACGACTGCCCGTAGGATGCGCCATGAGTTCCTGGCCGAACTTTGCGACGCGCTGGGCATCCGCTCTTAAGTATGCCCTCTTGCAGACCTTTGTGGCTTGGTTGAACGCTGCCTTCAGGTGATCCACGTTAGGGTCGTGGAGAGTGCGAGCCCTGGTCCAAGCGCGGTACGCTGTCTGTTTGCGTTCAACAGCATCAGCGCATTCACGACCGAACCAGGGCCTTTTCCTGCCGCCGCTCGTGACATCACTGTATGGAATATAATATTCCATACCCAGGATGATTTCACCAGCGACAGCAGTAGCGCTCTCTTATGAATCCCTGTTCTCAAAGCAGCCTTGAGCCCATGGGATGGATGCGAAGTACTCCCGCATTCCATCTCAGTCTGCCGACGAGTAGTGCCACAGTCGTCGTCTTGCCTCCTCGGGTCGTGGGGGCGTAACAACAACAGCTGTGGCACAAACCAGACAGTGGTCTGAGGTGCCCAGAGGAGCACGAATCGACACACTGTACCGGTTCGGGTTACTCGTCAGCAGCAGATCGAGCAGAGAGGGCGTCTGACCTGCAATGTCTGGTATCTGGGTGGGCTGGAGTACCAGTTGAGACAGGTCATGCGTGAGAGCGAACGCATGGGCAGTTCGTCCCGCGTGGTCTGTTTTGGGAGAACCCAACCAGGTCTCATGGTGGGCATTGAAATCTCCCAAGAACACCAACTCAGCGCTCGGAAACCGCTCCTGTGCGTCGTCTGCCGCCTGACTCAGGTAATTGAAGAGTCGAGTTGTGTCAGCGTCTCCTGAATGGGATCGGTAGAGGCATATGTAGATTTGGCTGAAAGAGCCATGATCTACGTGTACCCAAAGGACGGAGAAGGAAGGGTCCTCTAGGCATTGTAGACGGCGACAGCAAATATCCGCCCTAACAAACAAGCATACCCCGGCTTTCGCGAGGAAACACTCCTCTAGCACGTAGCCGGGATATTGGAGGTAGTTTGTATCTGCAGGACGGCGTATTTGTGTCTCCGTTAGAAAAAGCATTGCCGGCCGAGCCGTCTCCAGGTGGTGATGGACGGCATTAAGGTTAGCGTGGAGTCCTCTGATGTTAATAAATTCCACGACACAGGAAGCAGCAGTGGGGTTACGGCGATGGGCTGCTGTTGAACGACAATGCTTTGTTCGTACTGCCATAGAGTGAAAGGAAGGGGAAACGTGAAAAAAAAAGAGGCGGCTATTCTCGCAGCAAAGTGGGGCAAGGCGCAGAGCAAGTTTTGTCATATAACTGTATGGTATGGCGATAGCCGATCCGACGGACGGAAGGACCCCCGTACCCTTCCAAAAGTGGTGGCCGGCACCCACCCTCCGGTCACCATCTTGCCGGACGAGCCACCTCGAGATTGTGCGCGGCATGATAAGGCAGCCAACCTAGTTGGTTAGACTCGGTTGGGCCTCCGGACTATACCGCGGGCGGCCAGCAGAGCACCGTTTCTACGGCTCTCCCTGGCCGCCGGGTCGACTCGCGCCACCCACACAATGACTCTACGGATACTCTGCAGGTCCCTCATAAGCTGCGAGAATCGTCACCTCATGCTTAGGCCTCCGGCGCTCTCACTCACCGAACGAAACACAGCAGTGAAACACTGTTGTTTCACGTCGATTTTCTGTGAGAGGGTAGTACTACCCCGGTCGAACCGGCCCATTCCTGCTGTAACCAGCTTGGCTCTACTACTATAATCACTATTAAACTTTACTAATTTTTAAGCTAATTAAATTATTTAAACTATTAAAACTTTTTATACTATTACTATACTATTATACTATTTATTTTATTTTTACACTTTCCTCGACGTTTCGGTTGCTTTTCAGCAGCCATGGCCACGGGGAGACAAAGATGGTAGTTGTCTCAATGTTCCAGTGTAGTTATTTCAAAGAACCCGAACATAATTTAATCATGGGTGTTTCTATTTACGCAGAATGAACTCAAAGTATCATGAAGTCTAGCTGTGGTTTGCTTCTTCTTGGGTTTGACTAGTTGAATTACTGGATCCCAAGCTGGTGGTACATTCCAACCATCTTCTCTATTGAAATTAGGATGTTTCTTGATTTCAATAGCCTCGCGAAGCATCCTTGGTAGGAATCGGTGTTCAACAGCCGTGCCGCTGTCACAGATCCCGAGAAAAGCCAGCCACAGTCGAGCGCCAGCCTGTTATACTACCTTATGTAAAGGGTGTCACTGACAAGATTGGCTACATCTTGAAGCGAGCTTCAATCAACACATACTTCAAGCCGCCAACGAAGATAAGTCAATTTTTACCATCCGTCAAGTGCCAACAACCTTTACAAGATGCAGGGGTCTATAAAATAGATTGTGACTGCGGTCTCTCATACATTGGTCAAACCAAGAGAAGCATAGGCACCCGCATAAAAGAACACATAGCTGATGTAAAACACCAACGCTCGTTGAAGTCTGCTGTGTGTGAACATGTGCAACAGGGGACCAACCCTAACCTGAGATTTGACAAACCACAGATGCTCGCTAAAGAACACCGATTCCTACCAAGGATGCTTCGCGAGGCTATTGAAATCAAGAAACATCCTAATTTCAATAGAGAAGATGGTTGGAATGTACCACCAGCTTGGGATCCAGTAATTCAACTAGTCAAACCCAAGAAGAAGCAAACCACAGCTAGACTTCATGATACTTTGAGCTCATTCTGCGTAAATAGAAACACCCATGATTAAATTATGTTCGGGTACTTTGAAATAACTACACTGGAACATTGAGACAACTACCATCTTTGTTTCCCCGTGACCATGGCTGCTGAAAAGCAACCGAAACGTCGGGGAAAGTGTAAAAATAAATATAAATAGTATAATAGTATAGTAATAGTATAAATAGTTTTAATAGTTTCAATAATTTAATGAGCTTAAAAATTAGTAAAGTTTAATAGTGATTATAGTAGTGTAACAGTTTTTCAAAATTTTGTAATAGTGTCAAATATGTCGCGATAAAATCCGTATATAGTAGTTTAATTTTAATGAATAACATTCGCGTAAACAGAAGACAATATTAAGAATAAGTATATATTATATCTATGTATATGTATTGTCTTTTTGTCATCTCAGTTTGAAAGCATTTGATTTTAAAATGAGTGTTTGATTACTAAATATGATAACTGCAAAGAGCCCACACACCCTCGGATTCCCCACCCCAGCATGGGCACTGCCAGGATTATTTTCAAGGATGAGCATGAGGGACGTCTCTAGCCCATGTAGCGCCCGTGTGCAATCAATGTGCAATCATTACCCTAGCGCCCTCTAGTAAGCGCGGTCAAAATGGAATGGGTACTAATGCGAACATTTATATAGACATGTTAACATAGGAACGTGTTTACCAAACACCTTATATTTACAACAGTAATCGGAGATTCGGTTGCAAATGGTGCAATTTTAAATGATGCCGTGAAACAATAAGAACACAGGGCCTCGTATCAAGCTGCCCACATCTGTCAAATTGCTTCATTCTAATTTCGACCTCATGTCAAACATACAGAGTTCAATATCAATTGGGATACATTTGAAAGATTCGGGAAGCTTTATGCTAGGCCAATGTACAGGGTAAAAAGTATTTTTGGGACTGAAGGGGTGACAAAAATAAATAATACACAACTTTGTGGTTATTTAAAAAATCTTTAATTTAAAAACTAATTATTACAGGACGTAGGTAATCAAAGTAAATATAATTACAAAAAAGTTACTTTTCGTGCTTTTGCATTAGCAAAATCCTTAATTATATCACTGACTTCAATTTTGATTTCATGTTCAGTACTTAATAACGATAAATTTGTAAATCGACTTAATGACAATGTTGATCTAAGATAGTTTTTAATTATTTTTAGTTTAGAAAATGATCTTTTGCTGTATGCTACTGTGACTAGCAATGTGAGGTAAATCCTAAATGCTATGGATAGATTTGTGAACACTGTGGATAGAATGTCGCAAACAAATAATTTAAAATATCCAACGGCGTAGTGGAATCATCAATGAACATCGGTAATAATTCGATTTCATTGAAGACTAACTGCCACATATCTTGATTCCGCTTCTTTGCTTCTATCGGAATAGTATAGTAAACAAGTCAATCATACACTTTCCCCACTCCCCAGATTAAAACGTAGAGCTTTTATCGCTTCAACTCTGCTCTCCCATCGAATACCTATTTGAGAGTGGTTTTAGACTTAAAGTTGGCACTTCTTTAGCAAGTACTTGCCAACGTGCTATTGACGCAGAAAAAAAGACAAAAATTTCTTGCACAATTGAAAAGAAATTAACAATTTCTAATGAACTTTTAGCAGCGTCATTCACTACCAAATTTAGGCTGTGTGCCGCACAAGGTACATAAAATGCACGCGGGTTTAAGTCTAAAATGCGTTTTTGTAGACCTATATCTTTCCCTTTCATGTTTGCACCATTATCGTAACCTTGACCGCGCAAATCTTGTACATAAATTTCGTTTGAGATAAAAAAATCTAACAAAAATTTAGTTAAGCCTTGACCAGTAGTGTCTGTAATAAAAAACCCGGAAAGTGTTCTTTTATTTCAGCCTTGTTATTGTTTCCATTTAAAAGAACGTACCGTATGACAATCGATATTTGTTCTTCGTGTGCAATATCTAAAATAATTGAAAAATATTTGAGTTGTTTCAATGCCAAAACAATAGCTATTTTTATTCTTTCTCCTAGTAATTGTATTATTTCACCTATACTAATATTATAAAGTTGAAGAGTTTGTTTGTTTTTTTGCTTGAACACGCTAATCTCAGGAACTACTGGTCCGATTTGAAAAATTATTTCAGTGTTAGAAAGCACATTTATCGATGAAGGCTATAGGCTATATATCATCAAGCTAAGATCAATAGGAGCCGAGCACCAATGAAGAATGTTTCAAAATCGGAGGACATTTTTTGCTTTTGAGAGCTTCCGCTGCGTGCGCTGCGTAAACAGTTAAAGTTTCGCAAAAATCATGTATGACAGAATTGTTCCCCTTTAAAATTTCTTAAAAAAAGTCCGCTACAGCATATGTCTATCTGTTAAGGTTGGCTCACTATAACCTTTTTTATGCTCACCAAATTTGTTCTAAAATAATGCATTATATGCGAAGGTGTTTTTATAAACATGATATTAATCCTTATCCAAATAAATACGTTATTCATCACAAGTATTTAATTTAAAACAAAATTGCCCTTTACATCATTCGATTTCAATGAATATCTAAGGAGATATCGCAGTTTTAAAATAACATCGAAGATACTTACTTTTACCTAACGTTTTAAAGTTCCACTCTTACTGATAAAAGCGTGACGTAGGTACTTAAAATAGCTCCTTAACGTACGTATTATTTAAAAATATTTTCACCTTCTACGTAAACGAAGTCGCGGGCAGAAGCTATTTCTGAATATTATGGCCAAGATAATGAGTTAGAAAGGCGTGACTCAGATTTTTGAATAAGTGAAATGTGCTCTTTATCGAAATTAGAGGTATATTCAACCAGCTTTAAAAAATTACCATTATTAGATTCGTATATTTTGTCAGACTTTCCGCGTAAAGCCAGACATTGTCTAGCTAAAAAAATGACTTATGTTAATTATTCGTTCCAGTAGCCACCCAACGTTTATTTTTCCCTTTCAATTACAGCCTGTTTCAAGAAATCTACCGACTTTTCTTTTAAAATAACAGTTTTCAATGTAATTTGTTGTTTAACACATGATAGGTGACCAACGCTCTTTTCATGGCGTTCTAAAGCTATAGACAAATGCTGCCAATCTTTGTAACCTATGTTACCATTAAAAGGAGTGCTATCAGCATGGAAAAGTTTACAGGGATGTAAGTATCGATCAAATAAATTGATCGATAGTTACATCACTAACGCAGTGCGATTGTCTAGGTACAAACGCAGCGAGCGATGAGGCGGCTCCTTTGACAGAAAATCCGACAAATAATAGAAAATAAATACATGAAAGAAGCCGCGGTTTAGTGGAGTGTTACCAGTCTGTGCGAAATTTCGGTAATTTAAGCGTAAAAATTCTTATCAATAGTTACTGTACTTAAAAATATTATGTAGGTGTTTTACGATAATATAGATTATTTTTATTATTTTTCTTAGCATGTTTGTTAAGAGAGAAATAAGCCCTTAATGGATCGGACAGGGTTGTCTATGCATACTGTATAATTATTTGTTTTAAGGTTTAGGTATTTCATGTTGAAACAAAAGCTACTAAGTATTATAAGAACCGCTCGTGGCGCGCCTTGCTTTGCTGTAACTCGTGACATATAAGAAGAGCTTCGGATGCCATACAAAATGTATGCAAACCGGAGCTCTTTTTACGTGGGGTTGAGTTATAACGTCCGGCGTCATAACACGGGCGCAGGTTCATTGAAAGTGCCGAGGCCGGCGCCCCCTAACTGCTGCGCCCGTGTGCACCGCACACCCTGCACCATAGGTAAAGACGCCTCTGGTGCATCTGCATCTACATATTATTCTATCATCTGATATAAAATATACCTAATACATGTATATTATGTAGATAAATGTAATGTCAAATTCAAATCGAAAAAAACACGTAAGAAAAGTGGCTTATACTTGAACCACCGTAACAGTCAATCGTAAATCAACTTATCTTATCTTATGTGGGGGCCAGTCAGTGCAGACCGGCGACACTTCGACCCAGTGGGATCTTTTGTGTCGACACTCTCCCAATAACGACTGCCATAGATGTTCATGGCAGCCGGGACCAACTGCTTAAAGTGCTTTCCGAGGCACGGAGCAGGCGATAATTTGTCAATCAATACGCACATAATTTTTGATAAGCTGTCACTTATTATAAGAACTTGTATTATGTACTTATTGGCAATAAATTTATTTATTATTTATTATTATTATTACAATTTCGAAAATTCATATAACTTACGAAAGTCAGAGGTGCGCGACGTGGGTTCGAACCCGAGACCCTCTGCATTGCAGTCTGTTGGTCTCCCAACTGAGCTATCGCTGCTCTCGTAAATCGACTTAACATCAGCCCTGTATTAAACAGACCCACTGCTGGGCACGAACCTCTTCTCAAAGTGAGAAGGGTCAGGCCATAGTCCACCACGCTGACCCAGTGCGGGTTGGCAGACTTCACATGTCTTCGAGTACATTATGGAGAACTCTCAGATATGCAGGTTTCCTCACGATATTTCCGCAAGCGATAATTAACTATTTGAATACGCACAAAACTTCGAAAGTCAGAGATGCGTGCCTTGGAATTGAACTCGAGATCTCTGCCTGGCAGTCCAATGGTTTCCCACTACGCTATCGCTGCTATGTAACGAAAGTGTAAAATCAATCGGCCACAGGCGAATCGTGCGGAAATCGACTAATGTGAAATGTAAATACACCTCTATGCTTGACTTAATCACCTACCGTAGAACTTCAGCACGCCATCTTATTTGCATTTCATCGATAATAAAATCATATAAGTGTTTGTAATTACCTACTACTGTCTGTTCTATATAACATTTACTTCCGAAAGTTTGCACGCGATGTTTTCAGTGGCATACATTACCTACTGCGAATAAACGATGCCCTACTAGGAAGCTATTAGAACTCGCTTCTATTGAATTCACTAGGTGATGACTTCGGGATAATTTACTTTCTTGTTGTCAATCATAGATTAATATGTATTACGGGTATAGATGGGTATCTTACGTCATGAACTTGTACCGCGCTTGTAGCGCCATCTAGTACTCATAGTTGAATTTGAAATTCGTCAAAACACGTGCCTACGTATATATAGATATATAATAAAGTATAGATTAGTACCTACGTATAGCTACTACAAAAATATATTATGCATATTAATGTGTATAAATTGTGGGTCTAAAAACATTTAAATAAAATATACCTATCTCAAACGTATCCTACATAGCATAATCATATACAAAAAAATATGGTATGTAAAATACGTTTGAGATACTTACATCTTGTTTAAATGTTTTTAGACCCACAATTTATACACATAACTACGACGGAGGATAATTCAACTCGACGTCAATAGCAAGCTCACAGCCACAGCGGAGGATAGTTCAAGTCGACGCTAATAGCAATGAAACCACTTTCAATATAAACAAGATAACATTGAAAGTTAAGAAATGAAAAAAATGCCTGTGCGCATCAAAACACCGCAAACATATTTGAATTTTGATTGATAGAATGTTGCCGAGATAAAAATGAAAATTCATATCTGTAATCAAGTTTTATAAATAAAGTCTAATTTATTATTTAGAGCATGGCGTTTAATCAAAAATAGTAAAGTAATAAACTATTTGGAGATTCAGTTTTATTTTTAATTAATGGTATATAAAAAAGTAAGGCTCTTTTATAAACTCGTTTTTCTTTTTTTAAATAACAACATTGACAACTATTTGTACAAATTTATTTCAACTATGTCCGTTAGATGGCGCTAGTAAAATAAATCCTAGAAGATTTGTCCTAAGATACTACACCATGTTGTCAATTTTGTTTATACCGTAGGTAAAGGTGATAGGCATTCGACCAGTCTCATGATAAGCGGTTTTTGGAACTAAAGGGGTCAAATTATAAAAACTATTAAATTATAAATTATAACGCGCGCACTGCGCACTCTCAACCTTATAGGTAGCTGAAGAAGCTGACCTATTTTGTATTGCACTGAGTGAATTTACAAGAGTGGCATTATTTTTAATATGTTATAAACTGAAATTAACTTATTGTATTAAGTATTAGACACTATCGCATTAGGTATAAACCTGTAAAGATATGTGTAATTTTGGATAAATAAATAAATAAGTTGTTATAAGTAGTTCCTTCTCAACATGTCAAGGAGCTCGGAAACCATACCTACTTACCATAGGTGCTCTAACTGCGAATTTCTGTTGGTCGGATTTAGTAGGTGTTCACTTAGTCAGGCTGCTGCATCAGATACAGTAACAATTCTGATTTTATATTATGTATCTTTGGATGACTATCCTCAGACAACTTGTAAGCAGCTAAACCGACAGGGAAGTCTAAGACCAACAAAAAAAAAAGGCCGGTAGGTAGCTCAATGGATTAGGCATTGGGCTTCCGATCGAAAGGCCGTGGATTATAATCCCATCCACGAGTAAGTAGCCAAGTGACTCCATTCCTAACACAATTCTCTCTTCGAGCTATATTTAGTTAAAATGCTTGTGTTTGTTGCGTCTGTCGTAGTTTGCTATCTATACTTACTTACTAATATTATAAAGCTGAAGAGTTTGTTTGTTTTAACGCGCTAATCTCAGGAACCACTGGTTCGATTTGAAAAATTATTTTAATGTTGGATAGTCTATTTATCGAGGAAGGCTATAGGCGCAGTAACGATAAAGGCGAGTGAAACCGCGGGAACATCTAGTAATATAATGTATGGCACAGTAGGTATATTATATTACTAGCTGTGTGCCCGCGGTCTCACCCTCGTCAGTGGTATTTATGGTTACTGTGCCGCTCCTGTGAGCCGTAGCGTGATGTTATAGCCTATGTCCTTCCCAGGGTCTCAGGCTATCTCCATTCCAAATTTCATCTAAATCGTTTCAGCGGATTGAGCTTGAAAAGGTAACAGACAGACAGACCGACATACAGACAGACAGAGTTACTTTCGCATTTATAATATTAGTAAGGATATACAATCAATGGTAATCTGTGGATAATGCCGTGGGTGGCGTATTTTGTACATTTAGTTACTAAGTACTATCATAGTAATGTTTAATACGCTGCTGTTTGTTATCCCTAAATAAATAAATAAATACAAAATAGCTCCGTCTGTAACGGTCTTTATCTCATAAATTAAGATATTATATTAGAATTTTAAATTGCCCGTAAGAATTTCAAGACTTTGTTTGTTATTGTAGTATATTAAATACTTATATTCGTTTAAAAAAAGCAATTGTGGGAATAAGTACCTATACCTAATTTTTGTAATGTATGATGTTTTAAACGTAGGTATTCTATTAACAAGCCGTATTTAATGAGGCAACTTATGTCTTAGTTATAATACTGTAAATATTTACTTAAAAGCAGTATTTAGGTTTATCACTGAAATGTCAAATTAAGTTATCCGTACCTAATAACTACACCGAGTGCACAGATAGTGCTGTAATCAATACGTCATCAGTGATTGACAGCACTTTTTATTGGTACACACACGGCCTGTGTGGTGTGCCGTGTGAATGAATGAACCAGGTGTACGGCGCTAGTGTTTTCACGCGCCAACTCAACTGTGAAACTACACTTTCGATCACTTGGCGCTTCCTATTCCGCGATTAATCTTCAACAATTAACACTCTTTTAATTTTATCATGTACTATTTAACACTTTGATATTTTGCGATTTATACTAATGCTTTAGCAAAAACATAGGTATAGCGTATTATCTCGCTTTTAGCGGCTTAAGTTAACCGTTTGCTGCTTTTTCGGCAAAAGAGAGTCGCTTTTCTGTCAGTTCAAGGGACAAAAATCTCCATCCCTTGATGATGGCGCTGCGTCATATGAAAATATACGATACAAAGGTATTTTCCTGCAAACTTTTATTGGGTGAAGGTGTTACTCCGGCATTAGGGTTATTATGCAAAGCGACCCTTTCCCTTAAATAGCAAGGACCTACATGAAACCCTAGAATTTACACTTGAAACCCATTACCTGGTGTGGGCAGCTAGACAATTCTGAGATAGGCACAGCCTTCTTGTACTGCCTGGAGTAGGTACCTATATAGCCAATATTCCCCAGGCGGGATGTCCTACTAAATTTAACGTATTATCATGTGCGTATTACCTAACCCAGTGGTCGCCAACATTGTCGGACAAAAGAGCGAAATATAGATAATACACAATTGAAATTTATTCAAAGAGCCATTTTTTTTAACTTAAGCTTTGCTTTAGCAGAATACATAATTATGGAAATAATTAGGATTAAAGAACACTCTCGAGCTTACCTTTGTCAAATACGTCTTAGTTTAACTAACAGTAAATTAAATCTATCTATTATATATTGATACCAACAATTAACGATATCATACTTATAAAGCGAGATAATAAATAATATTTCATGCCTGCACTAAACATTTCGTGGAAGAGCCGCAGGCGAGAAGTCAAAGAGCTGCATGCGGTTCGCGAGCTGCGGGTTGCCTACCGCTGACCTAACCTAATACCTGATTATTACGACAATATATTACTTATCTTTTTTATAAAAACGCTAGCGATTTTATAAACCGGTTCGTATCTATAGCTTAGCTTAAATATGTACGAAAATAACAACACGAAAATGTTTAAAAACCACAATGCCATTGATCTGACAATAAACAACAAATGATTACGCGTGTGCGTGTTCCTAAAAGAGAGTGCAATTTGTAGAATTCGTTTTCGTCAGACGACATGCAACATTTTAACGTGAAAATCAGTGCATATTTCAGGAGGTATCTTAGTGCCAAAATATCATCGTGATCACATAATTTTTATCCGTTCATAACAACATTCAGTCAAAGTGAATTTATTCAAAACTAAATGTTCTAGCAATATTCACAGGGAACAATTACACATAAAACTTAAAGATAATTGAATTAATTTGCAAAGATTTTTAAGATATCTGTAGAATATGAAGTGCATTTTATCAACGACTAATGAGCCACTTAAAAGTATGTCAATTTATTATAAGTATTTTTAAGACCTTACATATTATCTTCTTGTATAAAAAAATTGTAGCGCGTAGTTTTTGTGCGATATTTTAAATCAGAAAATACACGAAATTACACAGCTGTAGCCTAGGTGAAAATGCGAGTGGGTGTGATAGTGTCCTTCTATACAATAATTATTACGAGAAAAAGCAATAAGAAGTTTTTTATTGAATAAGAACATAATTTACATTGGCATTTTTGGAAGAATATCTATGCCAGGGAACCTGCTAAGATAATTAACGGTCTTTTCTTTGTGAGTCCTATTTTAAATATTTTTATGTTTAGGTATCTTATCTTATCTTATGTGGGGGCCAGTCAGTGTAGACAGGCGAGACTTCGACCCAGTGGGATCTTTTGTGTCGTATGTTTAGGTAAGTCATCAGTTAATTAATGACAAAAATATTGTGTGGTTTAGAATGGGTCCAGGGTTCCGAGCGCTAGCCAGGAAATCAAGAAGTACCTACAGTACGATAAAGTAATTATGCCTTATCCTAATTTGGAACCAGTGCTTAGTTCTTTTGAAGACTTAAGAGAAGTTTCCTATTTAACTATTGTGACAGTCGTCTAGAAATCGTGATCATTGCTCGACTCACGTTGTAATGAAGTCATAAGCAATATCGTGTGAGGTGAGTGACATCAAACACCATGTAATTTTGCGCTAGCTCAGCTACGCCCCGTGCCATTACCATTGAACTTGATTGATCCCTCATGTGTAGAATAGTTTAAACGTCATGTTGTAATAGCTTACACACACCCAATCGTAATGACAGGTTGTTATTAGGTGAATAATAAAACATGTAATATATCTCCAGACTGAATTTTATTTCACTATCGCTGCGTCTTTGACTCACAGTTCCAGTATCCATGCGGCTATTCAGAATTTCTAGATAAAGATAATAGATAACATTTTGACCACACTACAGTGGCAGTAATTATCGTAGCGCTAATCTTAATATATAAAAATCTCTTGTCACAATGTATGTTCGGGATAAACTCTGAAACTACTAAACCGATTTTGATCAAACTTCGTAACTATCTGTAATTTGGTTCAACTTAAAATATAGGATAGTTTTATCTTAATTTTTGAAGTGAAAACTTCTTTAGCGGCGTTGTGTACTTTTTTGTGATGGGTAAAAATGTTAAACTCGCGTCAGGACACGTGACCTGATCGAAAATTCATAAGACGGAGGGAGAATTGTCATGTTTGTGTACGATAGCGCAATAAATGAATATTGTATTTTACCACATAAATGATAGTACTTTTATACTGATAATTAAAGCAATTCGTGCAAAATTATTCCCTAACCATTCCAAAATATCAAAAATGCACAACGTTAGGTAATATTCAAGTTTTTACTTCTGCCGCCACTCCCGGAGTGCAACCCGTTGCTTTTTTTTTTGTTTACTTTTTACAGGATAACGTCTTGCGGGACAGCTAGTAGTATCTATTATAATTACAGCTTCTTTTATGAACTGTTAACTAAACAGGGCACGGGCCACTACACTGGCCCAAAGCGGATTGGTAGACTTCTCGCGTCTTCAAGAAAATTATTGAAAGTTATCTAATTTGCGTAGCAGTTCAATAGTCTCCATATAAGGTTGCCGCAGTACATTTCAGATTGTCATAAAAGCCTTCCCTTCCATATTTAGAAAATGTACTAAAAATAACTGGTTTACCATTCCAGAATTTATCACGGTCGCCGCTTTACCTGCCTTCCGCATTGGAAAACAGGCGTAAGATTTTGTATTAATCACCAACGCGCTTGTCATTAATAAGTATAAAGAAATAATACTCGTACTTTTAGTCGGTCATTACACTATCCACATACTACCCATGCATGTTAGTCTCCAGACCAGAAATCTACTTTATTTATGTTTAGGTACTGTCATAATATTACTAACATCAACCAATTGCTAATAATGTTAACCTACCTTCTAATAAAGAGTTCTATCTACGTTTCTTCCAAAATAAGAACACGTTTGTTATCACAGCACCATTCATTTACTCAATAAACAACTGTTTTATACTCACACCACAATAACTTATCATTAAAGGTATACCTATAGAGTGGATTCGTTCCAGGGAAGTATTATTGTTCGGGCAATAGCGGACGATTGCCCGAGCGTTCAGGACGGCGGGTGGCGATTCTTTTTTCCTTTTGCTATTGGTTACTTAAGTGTAGTAACATGAACATATATACCCTTGTAATCAATAGCGCAAAATAGTTTTTTTGCCAAATGCTGTAGATCGTAAACGATTCAACCGCAAGAATTAGAAATACCTCTCTAATTCGTTCCACTCTAACATTAACAGCCGAAATTAATAGCTAATCTTATGTTGAGTATGCACACTGCCAAAATTTTCTTACAATTTCACGTTAATTTTACTTTATATTTTGAATATCAAACATAATGGAGACAGTAACTCAAATCATTCTAAGAAAATTGGGTATTAATTTCGGACGTATGCAACCTACTTGATTATTTACAAAGACTGTATTGATTAACTGGACGGTGTGGTCGCATGTGTCGTTGTTTCGCTTTGGTCAGAACGAGATTGGAAACCATTGAATCCGTTGTTGCCGTGCGCTGTAACTGTGTGCGGCGTACTTGAGCCATAATGTTCAACCACATAACCTTGGCTGGGTAAATAATGATCCGCACCGTACACTTGCAGCTGAACAGGATGATGGATATACACTGGCACTTCTACAGGCACTTTCACCGGTACTTTTACAGGTACCTTTACTGGATACGGCACTTTGACTGGGTACGGTACAGGCACCTTCTTTTCCACTGGGTACGGTCTAGGAATGTATACTGGCACCCTTTTCTCTACTTCCACCTTCTGTGGAACAAATACTTCAATAGGTACCGGCACTTTCTTTTCAACTTCAACTGGATAAGGCACTCGTTTCTCTACGCGAACTGGTACTGGATGAGGCACTTTGACTGCATACGGCTGCGGATACGGCACCTTTATTGGTACGTGCTTGATGACTTCAACAGGCTCTTTTACACTTACTTGGATTGGATAAGGCACTTTCGTTTCGACGGGATACGGTTGGGGGACAAGAACTTTGACGGGCACGGGGTAAGGTACTTGTTTTTCTACATGCACGGGTACTGGGACTGGCCTATCAACGGGTACAGGCACTTTAACTTCTACCCGATAGGGCACCCTTTTCTCCACGTGCACAGGTACGGGATGCGGCACTTTCACTTGAACATGTTTCACTACAGGCACATGTTGAACTACCGGGTACGGTTTAGGCACGTACTCTTTTTCGATAACTTTTACTGGTACAGGGTGAGGTATTTTGATTCCTATAGGATATGGTACCTTTTTCTCAACGGTCACTGGGTACGGTACTGGTTTTTCAACCACCTTTACCTTTTCTACCGTCACTGGTACTTTTTTCTCGACTTGAACGGGGTAAGGTTTCGGCACTTCAACCTTGAAGGGTACTTTGACTGGTTTTTCAACTGTCTTAACATATCTGTGATGATGGTGGTGATGGTGATGTTTGATTTTGGTAACGACGCGAGGATGACTGGAGTGATGATGGCTCCCTTCGGTCTCTAGATCATCATTCGTGTAGCGCATGTGCATTGGTGCGCGTCCCCGCTGCCCACTGTAACCAGAAGAATGCGGTTTCAATTGTCGTTCCTTGAAGAAAATGGTATGTTTTCTGGCCATAGCTGGTTCAGAATCTCGAGAACTCTCCATTGGGACTAATCCAAATGATTGAAAATACAATGGATGCTTATTTGATGGTGCGTTGGGATTACCTAAGAAAATATCTGCACGTTTTGAGATAGTTTGAGCAGCTGTGGGTGACCTTTTTAATTGATAGTGTGAAGGTAAAATCGGCACCCAATCACTTGGTTCAATTTTAGTGAAATTTATCGGAGGTAAGGGCGTAGTAGTTTTTACTTTAACCTTTCTGGTGACGGGGCGGTAGACTCGCGTCGTTGACGGTTGGGCAGTCGTGGTCCCAGTCGCTGAATTTGTATATGCATATGTAACTCGTTGGTAACTCTCTGAAGTGTCGGGTTCAATCGCGTCAGTGGTGTAAGTTTTAGTCGTGTTGTCTTTTGTCAATGTCGTGTTGTGTAAAGTCGAGTTCACTTTGTTTACAATACGTTTGGGCCATATTCGTTTTGTCCTCAGAACTCTTTGAGTGGTTGTAATCGTACTTGCGGCTGTAGTAGTAGTGGTCGTTGGCGACGATGCATTAAAGAATTTCGGCGGCTTGACGAATTCGTTTCTAATACCGTTGATCACTTGGGGCACGCTGAATTTAGGACTTTTAGCGACTAATGGATTACCGGTAGAAGCGGCGTATATTAACGGTCGGTTAGTCTTTTTGTAATAATATGCTCTGTGGTGTGGCGGTAGCGGGAGTACTCTAGGGAACTTGTAAACAGAGTTGGGTGAATATTGCAGCTTCACGGATTGCTTAGGATAGATTCGTGGTGACGGTAGATTTTGTATATGTCCATAGTGAAGACGGGGAACATCGACATGGCGATGACTCTGTTTCGCTGGATTGTCAAGGATGGGCGGTTTACTTGGCAGTCTCTGTTCAGGTTTGTGAGTAAGCAGGTCAGGTTTTGGCAGTGTTTGGTTACTGAGTTTCGTATGCGCTACGTACTTTGGACCATGTATAATAGTTATAGCTCTATTCTTCGACTCTATTGCTAGCTGCTCCTCATCATGTGCCGTCACGCCACTTCCTTGATTGACGACGATTATTAACGAGATAATCAGGAATGCCGTCTGGAAAGAAAAGAAGAATAAAAACATTTACAATATTCTTAGAAAACAGTAGGTCGACCATTTATCATCATTACACTTAACAAATTTAAAAAAATAGGTATTGTGACAATAGACTAAAGTTTTCTTTGTGGTTATCTCACTTATCACGTCTGGGAGAAACCCTTTTTCTTACAACCTACCTTTGGACTTCAGGCAAAGGAATCATTAGCTTTCCACGATCTGTTAAATTTACGCCTGGAAGTTCACTCAGTCTGCTTTCCCTATTACCTACATTATCTTTGTTTCATTTATACTGCGAAACTAACTCAGAAGTAATACTAAGATAGCTCTTGCAAACATATCACTTATGGATTCCCGACTACACAACAAAGAAATCGCTGGCCAATCAGCGCCACTAGTTGGCGTATTATATTAGCGTAATCACGAAAACTGATCTGCCTACAGAAAGCACATCGCCTAAAGGAGAATTGGTTTAATAGGCTATTAGACTAGTTTCTGAAAACTATCTCACATTATTTAGTTGTGTCTATGGATCCTATAAATAAGATTTACCTTTAATTATACGGTATGAAACAAAACATTAAATTATATACTGATTAATTATTTAAACTGTCAAAATGTTTGCTCCGTCAATATGGCGACAAGTCGTCAAGTGACGTAATACGTTTGTAAATAAACAGGACAGCGAGCAATGCTAAAAGACGTCGACAAACGGGTGAAGTCAAAATAAAGGTGAAAATAAACAGGTTACGATCACGTGGTTCCAACCAAGAATAAAATATTATATTTATTTTGGGTGTTTCGGCAAATCATTTAATATATTTTATAATTACAAATTGTTTTATAAATCCATAATCTACGGACGCCAATGAATAAGTTATTATTTTTCATACTTTTTAATAGCCTATTTTATTAACTGGAACACAACATAAGGTTTATTGACTCATTTTCTGTAGGGTAGCTCTTGTGTATAGGTAGGTAGGTACTTACCACTGGAATCGCCTCTCAATGTAAACAGTCGTTTGTGCAATACACTTAGGTAACCGAAATTATCATATTACTAAGTTAACTGCGTGTAAATTGCTTATTAGATTTTACTGATAGACAGTTTAATAATCCATCCACGTCTTTCATTCTCATGTTAATGATAAGAAATTGCTAAATGTTAAACTTCAAGTAATACTGGTAATACATACCTAGTGAATTCACGGTAAATATTTCGATGTTTTATTAATACTTTTTGTTGGGTTTTGTTATGAACGTCGCTACTGCGTGTAGAAATCCGACACGCGATGCATCTTTCCGTATTCTCCATTTCAGGTTGGCAAACAATAGGTGCACTGTTTCACGACAAATTATTCTATTATTATTTTGTATATTATTAATTTGTATTTTAATGAAATAATACTGTGAAACCCTATTTGACATAATATATAAGCGCCTTGGTGTTACACTGTAAGCTTGTGTTGTTTTCTAAATCCTAACTAATATTATAAAAGCGAAAATAAGTTTGTTTGTTTGTTACCTTTTCACGCCTAAACTACTGAACCGATCTTCCTGAAATGTTGCATATACGTTGTCAGGTATACAGAAACGGGCATAGGCTACCGTTCATCCCGAAAAAAATTACTGTTCCCGAGGAAAACAATAATAACGTTCTTATAATAATAGATGGCGCCACGTGTCTTTCGAATCATGAATTGATTGTCAAATTTTAAATTAACGCGAGCGAAGCCGCGGGCAAAAGCTAGTAAATAAATAAAATACTGGGAATGTGTAATTTTCTTTAAGATTTGTTATGTCTACGTATAAGTACATAGTAAGTGATTAAATATGACGCATTGCACTCTATTGATTGTGTTGTGTGAATGGTTTCTTCGTATGATCAGAACTGAGATTACCTACTAACAACCGGTAGGTATAATTAATTTGCTATGCTATCTAATAAGTTAATAACAGATTTAACGATAATTAATTCACTTAGTTAATTGGATTAAACTATAATATTTTAAGTGGGAAATCAAAGATACAAGTCGCATCCTGCTCTTTTACCTATTAGAGAGTTTTCCATAAGAAATAAAAATAACTATAATATATTTGTTTGATTTTTATACAACGTAGGTGGTTAGAAAGCCTGTTGGTAAGCGGTAACAGTAGCCTAAAATTGCTAGCAATACGAAAAACGACTTAAGAAGAGATTCAGAATTTATTTTTATCGTCACTGCACTTAGGTACGTCGAATTTGTTCTAAAGGAGTTAGTTTCCTCGGGCAAGCGGACTTATTCGTACCAGCACTAAACAATTAGCAACGGCGAACTCAAACAAATGCGAGTATAATACTCCCCTCGCTCTTCACTACTCATCACTGCTGTTCTTAGGTTCACTTGTGTACCCAAGAATAGCATATGTATAAGAAATAAAGTAAATACCCACCTACTTATATTCACATCGAAAGACAAAAGCAAACGGTATAGAAGTCTTAGGCATTAAAGTATTTGACCAGATCACAGACGATCTGGAGAAAGACCAGATTAAGGCCACCTTAATGGAACCAACAACATACACGCTGTGTCAGCTCTATCTCGAAGCCAGTCTGCTGAAATATACCTTCTTTAAACCTGCTTTAGTTGAATGAAACAGATAATGAATACAATTTCTTATAAAAACGCGCTATAGAAATATTAATCTTTACATGCCTTATATAAATAATTAAATATTAAAATAATTTGAAACATTTTAGACACATGTGAGGTCGTAACACATGCGCGTGAACGAGATAAAGCTAAACATTCTGTAAAGCGCTATCTTATTCTCGCGCATGCAATAACAATGCTGCGTAAGGTTTTCAAAGAGTAAGGCAGTGACTTATGACATCACTCATAATTTAACGGATATGTTTTAATCTGCTGCAGACTATGGCCTAACATAAACAGCAATAAATAAATCTGCACCACCCGGAAATCGAACCCGTAACCTTTTGATCGATAGCTGCGCAGAAGTCCACACTAATGCTACAACACCAACAGTCAAGATACTAGGTCAAGTACTAATAGTTTGTTTTTAGAAAGATTACTATCACTTTGGATTAAAAGTTACTAGTAGGTATAGTTGTTAATCTCTCCAGCTAGAATGCTTGTGTTAGTAGTGGGTTCATGGCCATAGTGCAATGGGTGGTTGCCGAATCCGCGACCTCTCAATCGCAAATTCAATGCCGTATCCATAGTTTTATTATTTAATAAAGACAACTAATAACTAGTAGGTAAAGTTAAATATAAATGCAAAATATAAAAAAGAAACAGAATAATAATTAGGTATGTCAAATTTTTATTATTTCATCTCTATATTACAATTAAATATAAGACAGCCGTATAAAAATATTATTATAAGCTGATAGCCAACTAAGTTTAAAGAAATAATTCCTGTGTTCCCGGGGAGTTTACAAACATTCAAACAATGGACACAAAGACTCAGAACAACCCAAATGGTTGATCCGAGTCCGGTTGTTCTTTGTGTCACACAAATTTTTGTCCCATGTGGGATTCGAACCCACAACACTCGACGCAGTGGCAGCGGTGGGGCGACCACTTAAACCACTACGCCATCCATGCAGACAATTTCAATTATCCATTGAGCTAATTTAGCTAAAATAATTGTAACTTCAAATTAGGTATAGCATGGTGTTTAATAATGGAAAATATGATAACTACTATGAGTATGAAGAAAAGTTAATTATGATAAAGGACTCATGGGTTTAGTAATTATCGAAAAATAAAAGAGGCGCTGCAGGTGTTCGAATAAAGCCCAATGGATAAGGTACTGGACTTGCGATCGAGAATTGGGAAATCGGGAAGGTCGGGTTCGAATCCCACCCTTGCACTACTGACGTGAACCCACTCCTAACAAGAATACTAATAATATGAAACCCAAATTGATAGTAATCATTAAAAAAAAACAACACGTTGCACTCCGGGAGTGCCGGCAGAAGTGAAAACTTAAATATTAACGTTGTGAATTTTTGATATTTTGGAATAGTTAGGGAATAATTTTGCACGAATTGCTTTAATTATCAGTATAAAAGTACTATCATTTATGTGTTAACATACAATATTAATTTATTGCGTTATCGTATATAAACATTACAATTCTCCCTCCGTCTTACGAATTTTGGATCAGGTCACCGTGTCCTGCGAGTTTAACATTTTTAACCCACCACAAAAAAGTGCACAACGCCGCTAAAGAAGTTTTCACTTCAAAAATTCTAGCTTGGATTTTCCTTCTTTGTGTTTATTACAGGAACATAATACCTATTTGCTTTCTACACGTAAATAGGCAGTATACCTATATATATATATGCGTAATGCAAGAGCCTCTAAGATAAATAAAACAGTTGTATTGTACCTATTGCTAATAATGGTATGTACCTACTACGTGGTAGTTGATTATATTGGCTTACATAATATTGTCTTCTGTTTACGCGAATGTTATTCATTGAAATTAAACTACTAAGGTATATACGGATTTTATCGCATTGTTTATTTGACACTTTATTACAATCAAATTCAAAAATCTCCGTGACCATGGCTGCTGAAAAGCAACCGAAACGTCGGGGAAAGTGTAAACATAAATAGTATAATAGTATAGTAATAGTATAAATAGTTTTAATAGTTTCAATAATTTAATTAGCTTAAAAATTAGTAAAGTTTAATAGTTTCTAAATGTTGTAATATTTAGTGTCAAATAAATAACGCGATAAAATCCGCGTATAGTAGTTTAATTTCAATATATTGGTTTAATTAAAATCATGTTTACTACTGACGCAGCCTTCATAGGGCCAGGGGGTATCTAAGCCCTCAATGGCATTCTAAGTAGGTACGACCGAGCCCCCTATATTTTAAACTATGTATCTGGGTAATCGATACTTACTAAGGAAATATAAGTGGGTATTATTCCATGGAAAATCATGGTTATCAAACTTTCTTCTTTTTTTAAACTAAGTGCGCCCACAATATATATATTTCTTTTTTGCTCGTCACAATGACCGCACTCTTCCTGGTGGTAAGCGATCATTTTATTTAATTATTTTAAGTTTATATTAATAAATGTTATAGACCCTAATGTTTGTATATACCTAGTCAACGCGGCCGCTCACCGGTTGTGTGTGCAGTAAATAACTAGTAGATAAAGTTAAATACAAAATCAAAATATAAAAAAGAAACAGAATAATTAGGTATGCCAAGATTTTATTATTTCATCTCATTATTACAATTAAAAATAAGAGCCGAATAAAATATATTATAATAATTAATTGCCAACTAAGTTTCAATTAACGATAATATTGACAATGAATTTTTACAATCTCACAAAAATTTAAAACACTACACTACGAAATATAGGATAACTTTATGTTCATTGACCAAACTAATACCTACATACTAAATAAAAATAACACAAGTATCGTCAACTGTTGACATAAATTACCAATGTACTAAAGTACTTATAACACGACCACTACCTAGTGTAAAACCACATTTTCTTTTTATAACGTCGACTAAACTATGCATTTATTCATTGTTGTAAAAAATACACTAATTTACAATAATAACTTATACTTTACCACATTTGATGCACTAAAATCACAATTAAACACTATAAATCACTGAATAGTTTTTATTTGCACTATATTTTATTTATTTCACCACACTTTTTGCCACCAAAATCGAGAACCGCGACATTTTGAATCCGTTACGTCACAAAAATAAAGTTCCGCGAAATAATAAAAAAGTTATTTTCTTTATGTGTACCTACCGATAAGTGTTGCATATTGCATCGCCTGCGGCCTATTGCAGACAAATACGTAATGATAGATGTGAGGAAGCGCCACTCACTTATATAGCATTCGTGTAATGGGTGGCTGAGTTTCAGGACGATTACTTTCTCTACCAATGCCAATGTTTTCGTATCTTTGTTAGCCCTTACCAGTAACCGAACGTAGTTTACATCAATTCCAAAAGCGAATTTAAACTTTTGGTAACTAAATAAGTGTATTTGAAACAGGTTTCATGCATATTGACCTTCGTTCACTGACCCTTTATGAAACTAGGATCTTGCTTGTTAGTGAAAGCTCTTATCTACAAATTAATGTTACTACCTACCTAATTGTTTAGTAAATGAGATCTCAAGTATTATTTATTTAATAAAATAAAATAGTCATGTCATACATTAGCCATATAATATGCTATCTGCATCATAGTGTTTATTAAAAAAAGTAAAAAATTTATACAAGTACAGGGCCGAACCGAGGTCCACGACTCAATGTGACACATGTTGAGTAAAGAGTCGCAATATGCGTTTAATTTACCATTGTCAAAACTGTTGTACACGTTAGAGGACGATGATGGCAGTCCTGAAATAAATAAAATTTATAATAAATACATATTTTGGCACTAAGGCGTTTTAATTACATAGGAATTTAGGAAATTTTAAATTGAATCGATTCGTGCTGTATGGAATTTTAATTACACATAGGCATGTTCCTTCGCCATTAATGGCTGCGGTATAAATGATTTAAAGCCGACGTAAGATCCAAGTTGCGATTGATTCCCGCCAAATCCATTGCTGCCGTTATCCAACATGTCGGATACACAGTTTCACGAACCATCTATTTTCCTACTTCCGCACTTCCGCACGCACTAATACTGGAATATGTACCTACCTATCGTGTAAACTTTATGCAACCATGTAGGTAAATAGAACACGCAATTGGGTTAGGGGGCGTTTCTAGTCTTTTCTACGTGGATATGGTAGGTACCTGTACTGACACGCACGCTTAGTTAAGTTGCACTACTGTAAAGAATAACAATCTGGACCTCAGTTGTTGGATTCCCTGTTGATAATATTAGAGAGATTGTTTAAGATTTATAAGGTGCCGGCAGCACCTTAGAATCTGAAACAATGTAATATCGTTTCTCTTTTATGTTAAAGATATTGCCTGCATTAAGGTATATTTTAAAAACTTGAAATAACGTACACAACTAATTTAATGGGAGAGAAAAACAGTCATCTTGCAGACTCGGCAGTTGGAGCAAGTCCCAACGCTGGACTACGGCCAAATAATCTTGTGATGTGTTTCGGCCATTGTCTAAACCGTAAAACGATCATGCTGCTTGACATCTTGAAGCGACGGTAGCCCAGTGGTCCAGCATCGGTCTTGCGATCGAAAGATCGTAGGTTCGCATTCCACCCACACAAGTATTATAGCTTAGCTGAAGGGATTAGCAAGAAAAATAAAGGATCATAAAAAAAACATTAATAAATATTTTAGTAAAAGTTAAAGAGGAAGATAATAATATACTTACGAATCTTCAAATTTATTAATGACATACCTAATTAAATAATTAACATAATATATACACAAATCATCGGCCTCGATGGCGTAGTGATTAGTGTAACCGACTGCCACGCCTGAGGTCGCGAGTTCGATTGCCGCACAAATCAAACATTTGTTTTCATGAAAATGGATGTTTGTCTTGGTCTGGATGTTTCTATGTATAATATGTACGTATTTACAAAAAAATTATACATACATATGTATGTTTATCCATTGTCTAGTACCCATAGTACCAGCTCTGCTTTGTTTGGGCTAGATGGTGTTGTGTGTATGTGATAGAATATTATTATTATTCATATTATTAAATTACATATTTACAAGAAATATAAATTAAAGAGAAAAATAAAACATCAAAATTAAAAAGCGTCATAATATTCCTCCACATCGTCGTCAATTGGCAACGTGCCCAGAAGACTGGCAGCATTGCCACGTTGAATGGCAATACTTATTCTTTGGGCAAAGAAAATACCAGCCCTCTGGTCATAATTAGTTTTAATGACGTGTCAAAATCCGTTTTGATACCGAAACAAAATTTTATGATGGTTTGAAACAATGTACCTACTATGCTACTATATGTAATCATCAAATATTTAAGACTAGAATAAATAGTTATTTGGCAGAGATTCGATTCGAATTCTAGTTTCTGCAAAAGGCATATCATTTACCAACTTAGTGCAAGAGACAGTGTTTCTATGTAACGGTGTAGTCTGATGGTTTCAATAAAGATTAGGTATTATTATTATTTTGTTATATCATTGTCAAGCACTATGATAATAATATATGACCAACTTTTTTTATTCTTCACCATAAAAAAATACGGACGGAAGACCTTTTCAAATTAAAGAGCTGGAATCGTTTCTGTACCTATACAATATTACCTGAGGATGAGTATACCTAGTATTATATTATCTGTGCCTGAGGTTATCCATAAGGAACGAGTTCTAATAGTTTAAGTTTTTCTCTAACCTTCACCTCGAATAAAAACAACTCACGTGAGATTATTCTAATGTTCAGGCGAGCACAATCAACAATCCTTTGTATGACAAAGGCCCACACATGTTTCTTATATTATACCATTGTAACATCTATTTAACTTGTGGAGTGCAATAAATGTATTGAGTATTGAGTATTGAATATTGTTTTAGTTATTAGGTATCGCACATGTTTAGTATAACAAAAACGGGGGCTTAGTAGGTAATGGAAGTTCTATAAACACATTATACTATTGGATTTTTCAATTCTCGAGAGTAGGCCTGGCCTACCTACTGGCTTTATCTCATGTCGCACGTGAAAATGATGGTGAAGTTATCCTAAAATCTCAGTTGAGTATATCACTTAAATAATTATAAAACAACTACAAGATATAACATAGTATTTTACTTACTAATATCGTCATTTAGTCGACTGAGATCTTAGGATGTCTTGTCCATTATTAGAATCTTTGGAAAATGAATGAGTTTAAATCCCTGACCTATTTCAATATGTTTTTAATTGTACAGAGGAAAAGTTAATTGTGGAGCAGGTCTACAATACACGTCATCAAAATATATCTCGATATATTTCTGCGATCTGAGGCCTCGACAAATCGTATCGAGTTTATTTTGCATTTGGCCTGAATTTTGTATGGCTCATCTTGGCACAGCCACCATCGCAAACTGGAAATCTATTCACGTAGGTAGTGAATTAGTCGTTAAATTAGTTGAATTAACAGAAGACAATATTAGATAATACCCACTAATTAAATTACTAACAAAATAAGTACGATATTTTTTGTGGACATTTAAAAAAAAAAAATTGTTTTTCTTTTTGTTCATTATTTATGTTATACTAGCTGTGCTCGCGGTCTCACCCGCGTCATTGGTATTTGTGGTTACTGTGCCGCTTCCGTGAGCCGTAGCATGATGTTATATTTAGCCTATGTCCTTCCCAGGGTCTCAGGCCATCTTCATTCTAAATTTCATCTAAATCGGTTCAGCGGATTGAGCGTGAAAAGGTAACAGACAGACAGACAGACCGACAGACAGAGTTATTTTCGCATTTATAATATTACTAGATGTTCCCGCGGTTTCACCCGCGTTTATCGTTACTGCGCCGCTCCCGTGGATCGTAGCGTGATGTTATATATATCGAACCGGTAGTTCCTGAGATTAGCGCGTTCAAACCAACAAACAAACAAACTCTTCAGCTTTTAAATAATATTAGTATAGATAGCTGATTCGCGCAACTTCGTCTGCGTCACATAAGAGAGAGAGTGGGTCGTAGGCACCTATAATACAATTTTAAAGGAGCTGAAACTTTCTTTGTTAAATCCACGAACCACATAAGAACCATTGAACAAAATTTTATAAATATACCTACAGTGCTAATTTAAAATCACGCAGAATAAACCAGGAGAAACATCATTTGTAAGTCTGTAATGGGTAATTATTTTGCCGCGATGTTATTTTAAAACTGCGATATCTCCTAAGATATTCATTGAAATCGAATGATGTAAAGGGAAATTTTGTTTTAAATCAAATACTTGTGATGAATAACATATTTATTTGGATAAGGATTAATATCATGTTTATAAAAATACCTTCGCAAATAATGCATTATTTTAGAACAAATTTGGTTAGCATAAAAAAGATTATAGTGAGCCAACCTTAAAATATAGACATATGCTGTCGCGGACTTTTTTTTAGAACTTTTTAAGAGGAAAAATTCTCTCATACATGATTTTTGCGAGACTTGAACTATTTACGCAGCGCACGCAGCAGCTCTCAAAAGGAAAAAAAGCCCTCCGATTTTGAAGCATTCTTCATTGGTGCTCAGCTTCTTTTGATCTTAGCGTGATGATATATAGCCTATAGCCTTCCTCGATAAATGGGCTATCTAACACTGAAAGAATTTTTCAAATCGGACCAGTAGTTCCTGAGATTAGCGCGTTCAAGCAAACAAACAAACAAACTCTTCAGCTTTATAATATTAGTATAGATATATAGTAAGAATATATGTATATAGCAAGAATTATTGGATGTTAATTTTTAAATTTTGTTCTACTTAACCTAATGAGTCGCAGCGGCACAACAGCGGCCAGACACAATAGATTTTATTTATGTAGGTATGGTATTCCAAGACTTTACTAGGTAAGTACTTATTAGCACTCACGCAGTCACAAGAAAACCCACAAAATCTAGTTAAAACCTGGGCCTGGATCCATTTTGTGTTTGCACAAATAAATAGTTTTCTTTCTTTCTTTGCTTAAGCTTAATTTTTCTTTTCTTTCTTTAACCCATTCGCTGTCCCGTGATAGCCACAATAGAAAATCTATTGTTATGTATCATATGTGATTCATCGGATAGGGAACCTATTAAAATACCCACGGTCCTGCCTCACACCACAGAATAGATAACATTTATGTTTATACAACTATGTATATAAGCAAACGGTCCACTTCATAGTAAGCGGTGGCCGTAGCCTTTGATCGCTTGCAATTAAAGGTACCAAGAGTGTTTTAGGCGTAGCAAGCCATCTAACGCATAATTTACAAACTATGCGATCAGTTTAGCGTCGCGCGTCGCCTTTGATAATTATCATCATCATCTCAACCGAATGATTTGCCACATACACTGATCTTGGGCCGCTCGTAACCAACCGTATACCGCGACCCTTACCAGGCCGTCGGTTGTCACCTTGGGGGTCTTACTTCTGCTGCGTTTTCCGTTGCGTGGCCGCCTCTCCAAAACCTTTCAGCCCAACGTTCGTGGGTTGTGCAAGCTGTGCATTGCCCACCACCACTATAGGTTTGCTGTTGATGATGTTTATAAGGGAATTTTATCAGTGTAAATATGCCACAGGTTACAACAAGAAATATACAGGGCAAATAAAATAGGTATGTAATATTTTACAAGCTTTTACACGGTTATTACACCTACTGTGAATTTCGTCACAAAAACCCAGCAACACCGTCCGGCTTGAGAATTAATGATCAACTCAAGTGTTGACTGAAGTCACTAGACCAAGTCGACACTTAAAAAAAATCAGTTAAATGTTCAATGAATGGTTCATAAAAGTATCTAATTAAAGCTAAAAAAGTAGGTACATAATTATTTATTACCTCTACGATATGTAAACATAATACTTATTACATACGTAGGTACTACCTCGTTGGTGGCGCAGCATTGATATGCTTGTTTATGATGTTTGAGGCCCGCATCGGTTAAAAATTTTCGGTTTATACAATTCTCAGCAGCAAGTTCAGAGTTCGACAATGTTCTAATAATAATGTTAGCCCTGAATTAAATTGTCCCACAGCTGGGCACTGGCCTCTTTTCAGTGTGAGAAGGATAGGCGTTAGACGACGCACAATAGTATCACCCCATATAATGATATAACGTAGGACTTAAATATAGCTAACAAAAGCTATATGGATATATTCCAGCTCAAGTCAATGTACGTCAGCTTATGTAATTTTACTGCCCGACTGCGCAAATAATGATGTTATTTATGTACACGGTCTAAATTAGTGATGAGCGATTAGCAAATAAAATTCAAATAATTATATAAATTAAAGAAAATTACTAAAACATATTCTATTTTACGAAAATTCGAATTGAAATGAAACTAATTTATACGGATAAAATAGTTTAATTTTATAGAATAACATTCAACAGATAGCAGGGTAAAATTGGGGCTTCTGCATCACTTGCTCTCGCGTCGCCGCTTGAGCTGCATGATACAGAAGCCCCAATTTTACAACCGAGAACGATTAATACAATGTGTATAGTAATCTTTTTGCATCGATTCAGGTGCACGTTAATTATATTATTGTTAGCATAGCAGTTATGGTTCGAAGCGTGTCTGCTTACAATGATTGAACATAGTTATAAAAATATTTAGAGCTCACTTTGTTTAAGTTATGAACTCATGACAATCGCAACAAGCAATAAGTACAACACTTACCTAATATTCACTGCCTCGCTGTTCTATACTAATATTATAAAGAGGTAAAGTTTTTGAGTTTGTATGTTCGGGGTAATCTCCGGTAGGTACTAAAGATCCGATTTTAAAAATTCTTTCGCTGTTTTTATTTTTTTTTTATTTTTTTATTTATTAATCAAAGGTAAGTTACATTTTATCTTATGACTAGTGAACTCGCCAAACGTATTCGTTTAACGGCGAGAAGCGCTCTTAAATTAATAACCCACCAAGATAGGATACATAATTATCAAAAATTATCCGATATATAAAATGTGCAAAATATACATGTGAGTAAGTTTATAAAATCTATGTTAAATGTGTTACTTTACTGCTCGACACAGTCATCGAGCAAAGAATCTTTAATTCTTTTTTTAACAAGTATATGCTTAATTTAGGGTTTTGTCTTAATATATCTAAACTATTAAATACTAGTGGTACTATATACTTATTTGTTCTCTCTCCATAATAATTTATTATTTTTGGTTTAACTAGATTATCATCTCTCACTCTTTTAGTATTGTATCTATTTGTAACAAACACTTTGTACTGGTCACTATAATAATATTCCAAACCTGTTAAAAAGGTCCTTGAGTGCAATAGAGTACTTTTTATTTTGGTTAACAAATATTGCACCCGTGCGAAGCCGGGGTGGGTGGCGAGTGAGGTATAAGTTGAGTTATTTTAAAGCGATTGTAACGTCCTAAGTTCTATTCCTGGATGGGTTTCTGTTAGAAAATTAACAATAGTATTATTAACAATAGTATTGTTATATCTATATTATCTATCTTCATAACTTCCTTTATTAGTTTCCATAATAAATAATCTAGAGATTCTTTTCTTTAGAGCCTTAACCACCGGTAGCTTATCTTATCTTGTGTGTGGGGGCCAGTCAGTACAGACCGGCGACACTTCGACCCAGTGGGATCTTTTGTGTCAGCCCCAAGATTTATCCCTTAGCTATCTCCTTATGTATGTACTGCATTAGCCGCAGTGTACAATTCAGAGGGAGAAGCCTGAAGTCTTCAGGGTTTGGATATGCCAATTCCATCAAACCCATCCTAAGTCTAGCGAACGCGTCGCATTCACACAGTAGGTGCGATATGAACTCGTCCTGTTCACCAAAGACTGCAGATCAAATCCTGTGTCAATCTTAATCTGCACAGGAAGTCGTTGGTGCCAAAATGGCCAGTGAACGCTCCTGTGAGCAGGCGCATTTCGCTCTTGCTATACTCACAGAACTTCCGGGTGAAGCCTGTAGCTCCGTTTGCAATGAATTTCTTGGAGTGTTCCAGACCCCTAAGGGCCATCCACTCTAGCCTGTGTTTCTTATTGCCATGTGCATTCAAAGCTGCCTTTACGGTGCTCTCAGAGTCCCACGAATGGCTCAGGGCCCACAAACAGTTGTTCCGAGCCCTTTCTGGCTAACTCATCAGCCTCCTCATTGCCCTGCACCCCTGCATGCCCCGGAACCCACACCAGTCCGACTGTGTTCTTCCTGCCAAGTTTATTGAGGATCTTAACACACACACAGCTTGACTGTCACTGAGAATATACACAGTCCTGTCAGTGACACCACTGTTGATATTCTCCTGAGCACAGGCAATTATAGCATAGGTTTCCGTTTGGAAGACCGTTGCATATTTGCCCATGCTTTGGCTCACCTTATAGTCGTTGGCATAGATACCAGCGCCCGATCCTGTTTCCATTTTGGAACCATCAGTGTACCAGTTGAGACAACCCTTGTCAGGACCTTGTCTCCATTCGTCCCTCGTGGGAACCTTTATTATTTTAAAATTCTTTTTGAATATGTGCAATGATTGCATTTTGTCGCATCCCATGCTCATAATCCTTTTGAGATCCTTTGAAATCTCCAATTTTGTGTATCGAGTTAGCGCCATGTTGACGCTCCACAGCCCATACACAAATAGTCTATTAGCGCCTTTATCGCCTCTGACTCCACAACAATGTCTAGCGGTGTTAGATCAAGCAGGACCTCTAACGCTGCCGTTGGCGTGGTCGGAAACGCCCCTGATATAGCCATGCAGGCCAATCGCTGCACCTTCGACAGCGCGTTCCTGCATGTAGCTAGTTTGGTTCTTGGCCACCAGACAATGCTTCCATACGTGAGTATGGGTCTTATCATCATCATGTATAGCCACTTGATGACCTTGGGCTTTAGGCTCCAGGTCTTCCCATAAGTAGAGCGAATCATGCCCAAGACCCGCTGGGCCTTCACTATGACTTTGTCTACATGAGGTTTCCACGTTAGTTTGCTAAGGTCATGCCTAGATACTTCACCTCCATGGACCATTGTAACTGCGATTGACATTGTAACTGGAGAGTTCCCAACCCCGTGAGATCCGTCTTCCTAGTGAACGGCACGACAGTAATTTTTCCTGGATTGATCGATAAATGATTGCTACTGCACCATTTATCCACCATAATCAGGGCCTTCTGCATGAGACTAGATACCGTACTCGGAAACTTTCCATTTACGAGTATCACCAAGACATCCGCATATCCGACCGTTAAGTACGGACTTTGTTGAGTTCTTCTAGGAGTGAATTGACTACCAAGCACCATAAGAGTGGTGAGAGTACTCCACCCTGAGGGCAGCCCTTGGTTGTCGTAGCATACATTTCATCTCTTAACAACTCAGACCTAATGATTCTACCACTGAGCATACAACCGGTCCACTTGCAAATGGTTGGCTCTATGCCGTGATTTGCCGATGCCACACTAATGGCATCAAAGGTGGTCCGATCGAAGGCTCCCTCAATATCCAGGAATGCAGTAATGCTTACTTCCCGGTTATCTAATGCATGTTCTGCCTTATTTACCAAAAAATGTTGTGCCGTCTCAGTGGATTTTCCCGACTGGTAGGCACAGTGTAGCCTGTGCAGGGGGAATTTCCATAATGGTCCCTCCCTGACATGTCTATCTACTAACTTCTCCAGGGCTTTCAGGAAGAACGACTCAAGACTGATAGGTCTGTATGCCTTGGCTTCTTCGTAGTCTGCTTTGCCCGGTTTCGGTATGTAGATGACTTTAACACGCCTCCATATCTTTGGAATATATCCAAAAGCTATGCAGGCTCTGTATAATCTGCACAAATGCGGAACCAAGAAGCAGCTCCCTGCTGTAGGATGATGGGATAAACCATGTCTGGCCCAGGTGACTTGAATGGTTGAAAACCATTTAGAGCCCAGCCGACCTTCCCTTCATCCACTACCTTCCTAGCAGTGTCCCAATCTGCTTTGGTTGTACGACAGCTTAGTTCAACCAGGCTGATCGGGTTCTCCTGCTCCTTTTCTATTATCTTAGTCTGGAAATTGTGTGTTTAGCATCATTGTCTCCTTACCAGACTCTGTTCGCTGCCCATTGCCATCCTTAATGGTTGTCAATGGGTGTGCTCTGACAGTCGAGATAGCTTTGGAAAGCCTCATTCCTTCAGGAATCGTACTGATGTTTTCACAGTGTGCTCTCCAAGCCTTCCGTTTGGCTTTCCGCACAGCTTTGTTGTAGTTGGTCAAACAACGAGCGTAACCGCTGTAGTCCCTACTGGTCTTAGCATTGTGAAACGCTCATCTGGCTTCTAGCCGCAACTTGACTAACTCTGGCTTACACCACGGTACCCTCTTGGGCCTAAGTTCCTTCTCAGGGCAGTTACTTATCCAGGCCGTATTCACAGTCTGGATCAATTTGTCTGCTGTAAACGCGATGTCTAATATAGAATTGAGCTTACCCTTAGAATCCTCCAAATCTACTCTGAGATCACTCCTAAAGGAGTTCCAGTCCCTATTTCTGGGATTCCTTCTACGTACTGTAGGAGCTGGAACCAGCGTCCTGTACTTAAAGTATATGTAATTATGATCTGACAAGGTAATTTCATCAGACACATGCTACTCGACGATCTTAGTGCTAGCCCTGTTAGAGGCTAACGTGATGTCAATTACCTCTGCTCGCCTACATTCAGCGAACGTTGGCCTGTTTTCCTTATTTAGAATTTGTAAAGAGGTACTTACCACATACTCCAGTAGTTTTTCCCCTCTTACATTCACATCCGTGCTCCCCCAGACTGTGTGGTGTGCGTTGACATCGCACCCCAGGATCATGTCCAGGTTCTCCCGGCTGCCATACTCAACAAGGTCCTTTATCTGTCTAGATACAATTTCCTTGTCCGTATAGTCGAAGTATGCAGAGGTCAGGATTACAGTATCCCGTCCTCCGCTCCCTCACACATCGATCTTAACTGTCGTAAGATCCCTAGAATAAAAATTGTATAATATTACGCTTTATTTACTCTTCAGATTTAATATTTATTTGTAGTATTGTAAGGTAGAATACAGGTAGATTTATATGGACGTGAATCCATACTTAAACAATTTGTATTTCGTTCTGAAACAGAAATACACCCGCGGGCCTGACGTCAGGTTGGCGGCTCACTTTCTTTTTGTGCTATCTCTGAACTCAAAGAGGTAGAATTACTTTCTTTATAGGTAGATTCAAGGTAGATTTGATACATTCTTATTTCATGCTGATTCGTAACATTACCACCGCCATTCGGATGCACACGGATAATCGACCCATTATCAATTCATGTTTCCAATTTTCAAACATTCGGATAAGCTGTTATCACATAAATATTTTCGACCAAATCCATGTTTTTTCTAGCGCTAGTAGCTAGCGCAGATCGTTTTGATTCACATCACAATCGGGAGTTGCACACGAACCCAGATATAAGGTACTTGTTTAGCCAGCAATGTCATATTCTTTATATCTAATAGCCATAGAACATACATTTATATGCCAAGGAACGGGGAAAATAAAAATATTAATAATAATTGCACTGTTTTAATACTTATTACCTATCTGTCAATTTTGTGGCGCAGTGGTGATCGTGCAAGCGATCCGGGAAGTTAAACAATGTTGTCGTGGTTGCTATTTAGATGGGTGGAACCGACAGTGCCATTCTAACAGTCACAACAAGTGAATTGTAGAACGATTCAATTATATGCCATAATTATTATGTTGTTATTTTTCGTTCAGAAAATGTGTTAGTGACAGCTAACACATTTTCTACTAAATGAATTCAGCATGAAACCAATTAAATCTACTAATTATATTATAAATCACAAGTTTTCACATTTATATTTTAATGTAATAGTAGGCATATATAATAATAGGCACCAATCTATGACCAAAATGGTGGCAACATTGGTTAACCTAGATGAGCAGGCGTAAAAGCCACTGCGCCGCAAAAAAAAACATATCATACGAGTATCACTGTATTTCTTTCAATATCTTCAGTCTATATTTATCATCTGGAAACCTCATCTTGACGATCTGCCTGACTTCTTCGCAGCTGTATGCTTGAAATTGTTCTCTGTTCTTGTTCCACAAGTCAGATATTTGGAGTAGTTGAGCGTTTAGTAACAGCGGCAGTTTGGTGAATTTACACCATATGTTGATCTTTGATTCGAATTGTATGGGCTCCTGAAATAGAAAAATTATCATGAAGTAAAGTGAATAAAAATTTATTGTATGGATTGCGTAGCGGGTAATCTTTCGCCCCTTGCTGCTGCTACCGCGCCGAGTGTTGGGTTCGACTCCTACACGGGGTAATTATTTATTTATGTGAAATTATTGCTCAGAGACTTGGACTATATTTTCACCAAAGAACGTTACGTGAAATAATGTATTGTTTTTATTGGGACTAATACCACCCTCAGTCTCTATATTAAAACCTGTGTAGACAGGTTTAGCAGTAGGTACTGGCCATCACAAACCCAAAAGTATAACATTCGTGAAGACCTGGTGAAACCTAAACTGCACCAGTGTTCAAGGACTTTATTTTATTTATATATTTTTTTAATTAATGCACGAACCACATTACATTCGTTATTACATCTTATATCATAAATACATTGTTTAGACCTGGATCGTAACGTAACTAATATGTGTACACAAAGAAATCAATAAGGATTACACAAAAATTATCTCCGATTTATGAATACCTAATATTTGATATTTATATAATTACTAGCTGTCCCGCGCAGTTTCGTCTGCTTCATATAGGAGAATTTTCCCCGTTTTCGCAACATTTTTCATTGATGCTCCGCTCCTATTGGTCGTAGCGTGATATTTTATAGCCTATATATATCCTTCCTCGATAAATGGGCTACCCAACACTAAAATAATTTTTCAATTCGAACCAGTAGTTCCTGAGATTAGCGCATTTAAACAAACAAACTCTTCAGCTTTATAATATTAGTACAGATTTGACATTGAAACAAATGACCACCTTGACTCGGAACAACTCTTAAGGACCACATAAGTGGAGTCGTCTATTTTAATGTAAAAAGAATACATCCAAAGCCTATATCCTTGAAGGTGATGGTAGTGGTGCATTATACCCACATTTGGCCAGTTATGGTTTTAGGTCCCACTTACATTAAGTGGACACTGTTCCAGAGCCTGTACTCAGTGCCGGATTAACCACGTAGCAAGAGTAGCAATTGTTAGGGGCCCCGCGCGAAAGGGGGCCCCGCATATTTAAGCCCACTCATCACTGCCTGAGCGTAATTTTTTGAGTGAAACTTATTACTTAAGATGTGGTATATTGAATTTACATGATGTCACAAAAACGTGAAATGTTACAACTTTGCCTACTAAGACAATCCACGTCAGACAATCGGTAACCGACTATTTCCTTGGCGTATATAAAACACCGAATTTCATACGGTAAACGCACAAGTTCTACAAAAAGTCAGTCGGCCCAATAATCAGCTCTACAAAAATTCTGACGTACGCAAGCACTCTTACCTGAAAGAATTTGCTACGGGCCCCGCGCTTGCTTAATCCGGCACTGCCTGTACTGCTACTAATACTTTCTTGCTAGAAAGTCCCAATAACACTTTGTCTGACCCGGGCCAACCCAAGAGCTCAGGAATTCACTGCCGCAGCGGGAGTAAGGCCGTGTTACTGTCTTATAAAACAAATGTTTATTTCTTAATCTTGTTCTAAAACTTACCTCAAACAAAGTTAAAATATCAGCAACCGTATATTTGATCCTCGTAGCCAGCATGTACACCAGCTCCTCAGTCACTGGCTTGCTGTCAGAGAGCACTCGGTCCAACATCGACTGGCAAAGGACTTGGACTAGCGTACACACCGACATCTCGTACATGCGGGTAGGCAGAACATTATACCATGAAGACTTCAAGTCTTTTAGTAATGCGACGGCTTTATTGATCGCGCAGTCGAATTGTTCGTAGCTGTCGTGGGTCCATGGTGAACCTGAAAATGAAATACATACATCATTGATATTATATTATTATCTCATTGTCATCTATACAAATATATAAAATTGAAGTGTCTGTTTGTAATGTCAAAATAACAGCTTTTTATCTAATGCATATGAAAGTATATAAGGTACCTATACGACAAAATCTATTTTTAAAATTTTTGTCTGTCTGTCTGTCTGTTTGTTCCGGCTAATCTCCGAAACGGCTGAACCGATTTTGACGGGACTTTCACTGGCAGATAGCTGATGTTATAAGGAGTAACTTAGGCTACTTTGATTTTAGAAAAAAATTGTTCCGCGGGGACGAACACGTTTTAGTTAAAATCTACGCGGACGAAGTCGCAGGTAGCAGCTAGTACATAATAATAATGTCTTCTTAGAAAGGTATTGAGATTGCCTGATCCCGAGAGAACGCGAGACCTCATGCACACAGTCGCCTTCACACTTCTGCGCCATGGAGACAGTCAAGTTGACATACATACATAGTCTCATGCCAGTATTCTCGAGGGGGTCAGGAGAGATGTATTACAACCACATTTCGCCAATTATGTTTTAACGACCACATATTATGTAGTGAGCCTATAGCCGCTTACCAGGCACAGTTCCAGACTACGTGCTGCTACTGAAAATTACCTGACCGAAAAACCTAGGTAACATTTTGCCTGAAACGGGGATCGAACCTGAGACAACATGCACAGCAGTGGCGTTCACTTTCGCCGCTCCTCCAAGGCAGTCTATAGTTCGTCATTATTTTTCTAGATAGAAAGAATAAGCTATTACATATTCAGGTAAGTTAGTATGTTATATTCATTATAGTTAGGCAAGTGGAGGTTTTGGACTTATTTGAAGGTACAGTCATAGGTCTAAACTAAGGTTTTTAGTATTTTTGTATGTCTGTTTTATCCTGCATCACAGAAAAATACTAGACAGATTTTCATGCGATTTGCTGTTTCATAGCATTAGGTATAATGTATAATCTAAATCTTTGAAATTCACATTAAAATCTAAATCTCAGAGAGATTTGATTCATAACGTCATATTACATGTACGTAAAGAAATTAAAGTGAATGCGGAAGGACCGATATAGATATTTATTAAATACTAGCAACCCGGCCCGGCTTCGCACGGAACTACGCCCGTGGCGTGGTGGGCGGGTTGATTATGTGGCTTACTCCTCGCGTTATATTTAAATTATAATACAAATTATAAAAATTTTAATTTTCAATCTTCTATTCAATTGGTTTTAGTTTACAAAAACGTGAATGTGTAAATTACTTATTAATAGACTAAACGCAGGACAGTTGGCTTAAACTACATTTTTATTACTTAAGAGCATTTTTATACCCATTGCATAAGATGAAAGAATTTTTAAAATCGGTTGAGTAGTTTTTGATTTAAATCCTTACAAACAAAAAATCAATTCTTACTTCTTTATAATTTTAGTGTAGTATTTACAAAGCTTGTTTATTCTGAACATAGCACAATCTTATGTACCTAAGGAGTTCAATTTGCATTTATGTTGGAGTCTGACCATGAAACTGAGGGTTGAATAAAGTATTTTTTGGTTTTCTGTTGGGAAATTCTTAGTAGTAGTCCTGAAACTTACATATGTGGACTCACACATACATATCTAAACTATATTATGTTTTTCATACAAGCTAGTAAAAAGCTTACCATCAGTTTCAATATTCTGCATGATATTATTTTTCTGGCTCTGCAGATATAAAGAGATCTTCTCTAGGCCCAGTACTCTTAAGTCTTGGATGCATTCTAGTAGCACCACATTCAGATGATCAGCTAGATGCTTCGGCAAAGAGTTGCACCATGGAGGTCCTAGTAGACCGTGAGCCAAGTAGAAGCAGTTGTTGAAAAACAGAGCTGAAATTAAAGAAACGGTATATGATAGATTTTTTATACAACAAAGGAGTGGTTGCCATAGTCTATGGTGGTTAGCAATACTAGGGCTATAAATAATATTTTAATATTTCTCCAGCAGTTGGCATCAGGTAATTTATATGTAGGTATATTTGTAAATTCCAAACACAGGAGTGTCATATGGGAATTTATAAATATACAATATACTGACTCAAAGACTCAGACACAAAAAATAGGCCTGTGTGGAATTCGAACCCACAACACTCAGCACGACGGCAATGGCGAGGCGGACGCTTGGCTGCTGCACCACGCATGCAGTGTTACTGACCCAAAGGAGTTACATATGATTTTATAAATATGCAATTAAAGGAAATGACTGTAAAACTTAGGTAGGTTAGGTATGTAAGCTTACAGATAATTACAAGATTGATATAAAGTGAAACTTCTCTACTATGTACCAATTAAAACCAAATGGAAATGTTTAATTTAATATAATAATATTCTATCTATCACATACACACAACATCATCTAATCCAAACCTAAGCAGAGCTTGTACTATGGGTACTAGACAATGTCACAAATACATGAATAGTACAAGAAAACTATCTCACTGTGTTAATAATATTGTTAACTATCTGAAACTTTCTGTATAATCCTACTAGATACCAATACAAGAAATCCTTGGCCTAACACTTTAGTTTATGAATTTGTTTAAAATACATGCATACATATTCTTATACCTATATGGATATATGTATAAAGGGGATTCTAAGGAGTGGGTAGAGGTGTACTCTACCCACAGATAGTTTTTAGGTCTTATTAGTATAGCTGAGCCCGCGGTTTCACCTTCGTTTATGATTACTGTGCCGCCCTCGTGGGTCGTAGCGTGATGGCATATAGCCTATAACCTTCCTCAATAAATAAGCTATCCAACACTAAAATCATTTTTCAATTTGAACCAGTACTTTCTGAGATCGGTGCATTCAACCAAACAGACAAATGCTTCAGCTTTATAATATTAGTATAGATTATAGGCATGTGTTAGGGGCTAGTTTATGTCCATCTACTGGCACAGCAACTGTATGCTACCACAGAGAATTTGTTGAGAGAATATGGCAATAACAGTTTGCTCAACTATGGAACCACACCTGAGATCATCTTATAATACACAGCAGCTACACTAGCTGCCGCTGCAACACTGAGCTTAGCTCATAACATAGCTCCTACAATCTTGTTGATGTGAAGGTATGAATATATTCATGGGTGTTATAAAGGGTAACACCTATTAAACCCCATTGTGAAATAAATCTCTGAAAATCTACTATATCTTTCACTTACTAGCTGAGATTAGAAAGAGGTCAGGAAGTATCCTCATTAGTAATAATGACTGTATTTGTTTGGTAACGGGAAACAAAATAGGGAAGCAGGAACTATAACAATGTGAAAGTGTTAATATATGCAGTTCAATTATGCTCTATTATTAGTTCAATAATTATTTATTTCCTTCAAGTAGAAAATGTTAAATAACGACTGCCTTGACTGGTGCTATTGTATAAAATTGTAAGACGTTGTGAGGTCCCAGATTTATTAGCAGCAAAGAGGCTGGAAATGTGTCTGATGGATAGCAATAGTTTCATATCCTTGTAGGTGAGATAAAAATAGCTGGTGGAAAGTAGAATTGTAGACTAATACACCTCTTCTTACACTTTTAAGGATATAGGCATGAGAGGATCAAATTCAGCATTGGGGAACAGAGGAGGACAGGCAGTTTAAAAAGAACAATTATTATACTCTTACCTATATCAGAGGGACAGCACTCCAAGTTTGTTTTAAACTTCTTAGGCACAAAGCTCTGGTACATAACTGCAATGTCTTTCACATACCCAACTAGCTGTTTACTGTATTTTTCAGGCAATTTAGCACTCTCCTCCAAATGTTCAACAATTAAAGACATAATAGCTTTCACATTTTGAGAAACCACACATTTGGGCAAAAATAATGGCTTGTGTATGTCCCACAATGCATTGTTATCCGTAACATCCAATATAGAATCATTTTCGATGTTCGGCATAGAACCAACAACTATAATACCATATGAAAGGCTTTCGTTTAACAGTGTACGTACATCCAACAGCAGTTTATCACATTTCTTATTGTACAAAACACATTCTGTATCATCTATATACTTATTTAATGGAGACTCCTCGGCTTTTACGAATTTTAAATCAATAAGAAACTTATTAAATGAGTCCAGCTCTACAACTATGTTTTTATAATTCTGGTAGCTACTATCGCAAGATGGTAGGTTCATTCTGATGCAGTCTTCTATTATTTTATTGAAGAATTTCTGTTTAATTATCTCTGCAAATATTTCTATAAATGTCTTTTCACCTTCAAACTGAGACCCCAGCGTAGAGTGAAGAAACTCAAAAATGGCAGTCAAATTATTAAAAATAGTTTGATAATTAGGTTTCTTAGGATCTTTAAGACTTATCTTTATGTTAAAGACTATAGCACCAATGTGATCTTCCGTGAAAATGTCACAGTTGTGTCTTATAACATTGTGGAGCAAGCTATTTATAAAAAAGTTTGAGAACAGCCCAAGTTCAGCATGCATCCTATCAGTAACATATAAAGTTCTGAGTATGTTCTGAAGTAGGACTGGATCACTTTGTTGTACTGATAAAGAATAAGTTAGGTGCTTCAAACCTTTTTTGTGGGACCATGTGAAAATATCCTCCCATTCCACACTCAACTTTGCTGTGTATATGGCCAGTTGGTTTTCTGCCTGCGCATCTAAGTTTGTCACAGCTTTTACCAGTTTGCTATCGAATTTCAAATTATTCAGGTTCTTTCTCAATTGTTTTATTACTAACATTGCTTCGCTGTAATTAAATCGACAAAATTCATTATTTGCCTTGTCTAATATACGTTTTCCCTCAACAATAGTGCATAAGTCTTTGAAATTATTATAAGAATTATGTAATTTGTCGCAATAACTTCGAAAATCCTCGTCGTTCACATTGTATGACTCTTGAACATTTTTTATTTCTTCGAGACATTTTGGATGATCGGAATTAATCCTATACTGTCTGGGGTGGTAATTTAGTTGTTCTAAGCTTTTAGTTATTGTAAAGTTGACGTATGTATCGATAATATTCTGTTGTAAAGCCCAAGATAAAAGTTGAATTCGTTCTGTATGTTCTTTTATAGTTGGCAGGACTTCATCACGATGTTTCTTCTGTTCTTCCGTACTCACTTTTTTAGCTTCTTGTAGAACAGCACTTAACAAACTCATTTTAAAATAACACTACTAATAGAAACTAAATCAAATGTTAAGTGTACAATAATAATAATTGAACTATTGTTTTTGAATTGTTTCGGTTAATAATTACGAGCTGTTCAAAATTCGAATTTGACATTTGTACATGAAGGAACTTTCAAACTTTGCTAACAACGTTTCGTTCTTCTACGTTTTGTCGTTTCATATTTTACAATAATTACAAAATGCAAACCAACTATTTTCATCTGTTTAGGTATTGCCATATATTCCATATTTTATAACATAACATGAGTAGCATACTCATGTTATAAGTTATAAGTTATAACTTACTTATCTCAGCTTATCAGGCGTAGGTACATACAACTTTTTTCAACGTGCCTTGCCTTTTAATCAGGCACAGTTAAAAAATGTACAAACCTATTCATGCAAAATTCTAACAGTATTTTATTTCACTAAAATATTGCACATTTGTAACTGTCGCTTACACAATATTGAAATTAGATGCAAATTGACTGCTTCGAAGGTATGATAAGTACTTCCTGAAATATTTGGTTGCCATTGACTTGTTAAATCAATCGAGCGTCGAGCCCAAACTCAAGGGCATTACTGTGTTCACTATAAACAGTGCAGAGCTCGTCAGTAAACATTTTTTTAATTCGCTAAATAATAAGTATATCAAAATGAACGATAGTATTGAAATTGAAACTTTAAAAAATGAATTGGATCATGAAAGAACTTGTAGGTCAGTATTGAACAATAGTGTATACTTAGTTTAAAGTTTGGAAGATGTAAGTACAAAGTTAATTTCGTAAAAATCTAAGTTTACGTGCGTGCTGTTAATAGCCGTGGTGTCAATGAAGTTATAATAGGTAGGCATTTTAAGTATAAAATGTGCGTATTATATAAGTTGTATGGCAATACGTGATACGTATATGTACCTATGGATTGCTCCCGAGCCTTATTTAGGTCAAGGTTAGCAAGGTTATTCTCTTATATGTACTTAGCAAATTAACATCAGTTTTGAGAGTAATTTCAAATCTAATAAGTAGTTCAAGAAATGAAGAACTGAATATTCAACCTTTCTACAAAACTTGAATATTGCTATGAAAATGACAACAGGCACTTGGTCTAATTAGTCTATAATAATGTTGATACTAGTACATACTGCAGTTAATCCTTTGATTGTATATATATGCTAATTTATACAGGTGCGGATTTGCACCTGCAATACGATGAAATACGCGAAATTCAGAATATAGATGTAGGCACACATCCATGACCTACTTTTCAATTCACAGAGAATCTGCAGCGTGGCAGAATGGCGAACTCGAGAAGCAGATTGCGTCGATACACGATGAACTACGCAAGAGCGACTACCATTGGGACCACGACGAAGACCTGATGAAAGAGAGCGCAAGGCACAAAGTATACCTGGACACAATTGAGTCTTTAAGAGAGCAATTGCCAGCGCTGAAAGATAAAATTAAAAATGCCAAGATTTGTGGGCTTGGTAAGTCGTTCTATAGATTAAATACTAATTTAATAACCTATCTATCTTTTGTTTGATCAACTATAGACAGAAATTTAACGGTAGACGTGCTTCAGCAAGCACTTAAAGTCGTTGGTCCTGCACCTGATCTGATCTCTCTTTGATCGTGTCAGTATGAGTCCCATCGAATTATGAGAATTAGGGAAAAGGAAGTGCACTTGTGTTTGCTCCACACTTGTGTACTATAATATCGCTTGCGCAGATGACTAGTCTCCATTAAGCCTGATGCGATTTTTTACTTTAGTTTATTCTTTACCAGTGCCGGATTAAGCAAGTGCGGGGGCCGTAGCAAATTCTTTCTGGTAAGAATGCTTGCATACGTCAGACTTTTTGTAGATTATTGGGCCGCCTGAAATTCTACACATTTATACGAGCGACTTTTTGTAGAACTTGTGCGTTTACCGTATGAAATTCGGTGTTTTATATACGCCAAGGAAATAGTCGGTTACCAATTGTCTGACGTGGATTGTCTTAGTAGGAAAAGTTGTAACATTTCACGTTTTTGTGACATCAAGTAAATTCAATATACCACATCTTAAGTAATAAGTTTCACTCAAAAAATTACGCTCAGGCAGAGATGAGTGGGCTTAAATATGCGGGGCCCCCTTTCGCGCGGGGCCCGTAGCAATTGCTACTCTTGGTTAATCCGTCACTGTTCTTTATCTTGGTTGAACTAAAAAGGCCTAACTTTACATCATACTCAACATTTTCACGAATCCGAGCTTCATCATCTGTCAACGGGTAATTTTTCCATGCTGTAAGATTTTACAACCACTTTGTTTGAGTTCTTTTGCTTATACGTTTAATATGTTATATTTCAAAATTAGAAAGTATGGACGAGAAAAGACTGACTAAGAAAGTTTATGAGGCTTGTGTGAATGGAACAGTCGCAAGGGGAAGACCTAGACGAATGGTTCTCGATCAGATCGGAGATGTTCTGGACAAAGGCCAGTTTAAGAGCATCTTAAACCGGAGCGTGTATGAGGAATGTGATGAAAGTGAATAAAGCCAGAGAAGTGTATCGGGATCGTAGCAAATGGAAATCCTTAGTCTCTGCCTACCCATCTGGGAAACAGGCGTGAATCTATGTATGTACCTATGTACTTCATGAACAAAATACGTAGGAACATTTAACTGTTTCCGTTACCATTATCTTTTATAGGACCGAGTTTATCGAAACGTAAATAGTCAAACACGATAAAATAGCAAATTTGAAAATAATATAATGTACTTACTTTTTACAAAAAAATGAATACCTAAAGTATTGAAAATAATATAATGTAGATACGTTTTACAAAAAAATTACCTACTTTCGTATTCCAGATTGTAAACTGAAACATGACGATCTCAACATTAATTTGGATCTTCTCACGCCAGTAAGTAGTTTTTGATGGTGATCATTGTTTAAAAGTCAGATGCAAATATTTTTTTCCTTATTTTACCTCCTTCGATAAATCTCGTAAAATTTTGTGTCTTAAATAGGTAAAGCCTTTGCTACCATTAATATTTTCAGGCGGAACTGATGCGTACAGTGAAAAGATTTGAGCGTCTCAAAACTGATCTGATAAGCACATTGCGCAGTAAGGAGTGGCGTTTAGACTCTGAATCTAAGGTAGGTAGTCTGCATGTCTAAATAGTATCCACAAGCATTTACCTCTAAATTTTTTTAATATTTGTTCCCAATAGAGCCTTCAAATACTGCAGAGTAAACTGTCTCTTCATTTCAGATGTTTGTGAGAGTGCACGACCAAAGGACCTACCTGCAGAACGAGCTCATGATCTGTCAGAACAACATATTGAGACTTCAGAAGAACGGCGGTTATTGGCAGTAAGTATCTATATTGTGTGTAACAATTAACGAAGCAACTAGTGCTGTACTTTTGCACCGAGAAACATATATTAGATAGTACTTTCATAGGATGGTATAGGCATCTTACGAAATAATGCTCGCTTTCTGTCAAGTGGGCTACAAGCTTGTTCTTTTCTCTGAAAGAAAATAATATCATCAAGAAAGTAATATCGGGCGTATTTACTTTCGTATCCCTACTTAGATTAAATGCTAAAAACGTCCTCATAATCTAGCATATATTATACTGACCCACGCAACTTCGTCTGCTTCATATAAGAGAATTTTCCCCGTTTTTGCAACATTTTTCATTGCTGCTCCTCTCCTATTGGTCGTAGCGTGATGATATATAGCCTATAGCCTTCCTCGATAAATGGGCTATCCAATACTATACGATTTTTTCAATTCTAACCAGTAGTTCCTGAGATTAGCGCGTTCAAACAAACAAACAAACTCTTCAGCTGTATAATATTAGTATAGATGATACGTTCTCTCATCTGGTGAGAGACGTGAGTGACGACAGCAATTCACAAAAATCACTCTGTTTGTTGAAGTTATAAGTCTGATTTAGTTCGGCCTGCAATAACGTATCTATTGTGATAATCATCTCACTTATACAATCTCATCTCCTACAATGTTAAAATCAAATAACACGCTTTGTGAGTGATCGAGACAAACTCTCAGTCATTAGTATCGCATTCTGCAATATATGTATATAGGTACTTAGATCACGCCTGAATTCCAAAAGCGAAAAGATATTCTACGGATTTCTTGAATTGCATATTAATGTTGCTTTTGCTTTGTCGCTCTGTTTTTTTTCATACATGACCCTTTTCATGTTTATTTTATCGATTGTGTCCCATTCATATTTCCTTTATTTGGTTAATCTTTCTTCGTCTTTTTTTCCTCATACCCAAATTAACTTCGTTCGCAATATTCTGTTATCATTCACCGGATGGAATTCTGTTCTATATATCTAACGAACTCAAGTTGCTAACGAGGTCATGCCAAGGCGGGTAGCTATTTTAAGTATTTAACTTCGTAATAAATGAGAAGTGTTACGTGCCACGATGCACGCAAGACGTTTGACAAGTCCATTAAAATTTCATTTTTATGCATGAGCCATCAGTTTATTATTTTGCTGAGCCAAGTGTCCGGGTGATTTTAGAATTAGAAAGATGCAAAAGCACAGTGGGATTCTGCGAGTTTTTTTCTGAGTTTTAGCGCAACTGGGATATTCATCTCATCATCTGACGATCGATAAGCGCCTATTATTTCGACACGGCATCATTTAGAGCAAAAGCTTGTTAAAATATGCAAGGCGAATTGGTTATATAGTAAGTATTTTGTTACGATTTCATATAGAGCAGCGATAGCTCAGTGGGGAGACCAACAGACTGCAATGTAGAGGGTCTCGGGTTCGAACCCACGTCGCGCACCTCTGACTTTCGGAAGTTATAATGACTTTTCGAAATTATGTGCGTATTGATTGACAATTATCGCCTGCTCCGTGCCTCGGAGAGCACGTTAAGCCGTCGGTCCCGGCTGCCATGAACATCTATGGCAGTCGTTATTGGGAGAGTGTCGACACAAAAGATCCCACTGGGTCGAAATGTCGCCGGTCTGCACTGACTGTCCCCACATAAGATAAGATAAGTTAAGATACGATTTCATATTATAGTACATTTTTATAAACAAATCTATTATATTATTGGATAAAGCTTTCATTTTAAGAATTCTTATTAGTTCGTGTCAGAATATTTATTTACTGTCAAATGCGTATTCTCATAATAATGCTCCTAGACTAGACGTCAAAAGTCAAATTCTAAACGTTGATTCTCGATGACCATGAATCTAGAACAGTGTTTCTAAATTAGGGGGTAAGAGTGGGTTAGGTACTACAGAGACACGCTGAATTTGGGTACCATGGGTTCATCTCTTTATTAATTTTCGCAAGAAACTAATTGGGTCACTAATCTAGAAATGAACAAAATTTTAACAAAAAGGAAAACCGACTTCAGAAAAGAATATTCTAAAACTTAAAATGCAATAAAAAGTTAATAAATAATTGCATATTCTTGTGAATAATTATTGTTATTTTTGGAGTCGGTGTCAGTGTGCTTCGGGAATATATAGATTATATGTATGTGGGCCTTTACTTACATACATATTTTGGGTCTTTCTTTTGATGTCCTTCTACTCATATCCTTGCTTTATTAATGAGTAAACTAAAATGTGCTATACTGATGGTACATCAATATGTATTTTCTTTTTTCTTATGTGGATTGTCTATTGTTTCGTGTAACTTTTTATCCAATACACTCTTTCTAATACAAAGGGTGGGTTTTGTATTGCAAATAGTGGTAAAATACAAATTTTGTATTTTACTGATGTGAAAGAAACCTTCAACTCTTTCTTTTAATATATTGGCATTTGAAACATATATTATAACCGAAATACGTTTTAATTGGCGATAATCCAAATTAAATAATAATTGAAGAAAGAGGATGTTTTACAATAGAAGAAGCTTGAAAAATTGCGCCATGGGATCTGGGTGTACCTATCCCAACTTACAGAATTCCGCTAAAAAGACAGAACATACGTATTTCGTCACGTGTTTCGCCACTTTGCGAGACATCCTCAAGAATGTTTTGCCATTGGCTTAGCTGGCCCATGAACAGAAATGCCCACTATAACCTGGCATAAATGAAATAAACGCCCACTATAAATAATTCGTCATGGGCACATCTGGTCTCTCCTTTTATACGCCAATTAGTTTACAACATAATTATATTAGCGTGGTTTAAACGAACCACACTAGCAATACCGCAGAGGTGTCTTGTGATTCAGCGATCTTATCAAGTGTTATCAAGCACTCAATAGTAGCACACGGTTGTGACGTATTATATTGTTTTAATTGTTATGTTATAATTGCATATTTACATTTGATTATTTCTATAGTTAATAATTATCATTGTTATTTGTTACTGTACTAATTTTACACCTTAAAATGTAATTAAATGATATTTAACTTTCCATTTGATACATTGATAAAAATATATAAATAAGGTAGGAGATTAACAAATATTCATTCTCGTTACAACTGTCAGTTAGAACGTTACTCTGCTGAAATATATACTGGTTGTGTAAAAAGTATCTCGGCGTTTCATTGTGCAAGAACCCCGACTGAGTAATACAAGTCTGTTTTTAAAACCACTCGCAAATGAGGCAATTTTTATTAATTAGTGGTACATATTTTCAAGCGTTTTCTATTGTAAAAGTTGGGAAGGGCAATCGTAAGGTGCGTTGTGTTATCTCTTTTCAATTATTATTAACAAATGATCAAAATTATAGATTTATCATTAATTTTTCTTATTACTATCGATGTGACATTTCAGGAACTTCGCCCGAAAGAACGACGAGCGAGTGTTGGACCCCAAGCGAGGACCTATAAAGAAGTATATAGGAAACGAACGGCTTCCACCGATTGCCACATAATAGGGAACACATGTAGAGGTTATTTTCGTACACAGATTTTATTATTGAGGAATTAGAAGAAAGTGTAGAGGAATATATTACTATATTATTTAGCGATAGTTTACAAAGATAATAAATGAATTGTCTACGGTAAAGATACGTATCTACATAGCTAATATTAATAACAAAATATCGGTCACAATTACATATCTACTACATATTAAAAATTATATCTATTAGGTACAGTCTGTCACAAAAGTAAAAGCTGAAACTTTTTATTGTCTCTGATAGCGACTCCCGTCTACCAAAGGTAAACGGTGACCATCGCTCATAGAATTTGGACAATTACAGGGGTATACACAATCAAGAGGAAGCCAACTGCGACTGGAAGACTCTTTAAAATGTTAAACCTTATTTTTATAAGAACAAGTCAAAGTGCTCAGGCAACAACCGCAGTAGATAGTATGGGGTGATTGTGTCAATGTTAAATATAATTTGCTAAATCCAGGAGCCTGACTAGAATAAGTTCCTTACGTAAGGAACATCTAATCAAAAAACCTTAGTTCGTTCGTTGAACGTGTGTTAACTTCACATTGGGCTATTGTGAGTGAGCGACTGGCGCAAAGGGTGTTTAGTTATTTTTACCACCTCAGCTCCGTCCAGAAAAATAGCCATGGACCGATGTTGCAAAGTACTGACTCCATCGTTCTTAACCGATTAAGAAGCTTCGCCCGTTGGTTGCTCCCGTCTGCAGTGTATGAACACATAAGTCAGTGTCTTCTTGGTCTCTACACAGCCTCTAAATAAGAGGCTTTCGGTGATAAGCCAAATGACCTCTACTTACCAATATTCTTGTTATTAACGGCTTTGTGGCTTTTTTGACAGACTTTATATTATTCAGAGATAGGGTCATATCCATATATACCCATATAAATACATAACAAACCGACTAGGTAGATAATTAAGTAGGTATACAAGCTAATTTAGCATCGGCGATCCCTGATTTAACGACTAAAGTGACCCTGCATCGTATGTACGCGATTCTGTGTTCTATCCTAGTTTTCCAACATTGCGCGTATTTGTTTTATTTATTAATACAAGTAATTGAATTACTGCGATTTAATTTTTTTTTCAACAAATTGACAGCAGTCGTTAAGTCATGTCAGAGGCTTACGGGCGGCTTGAACAACTCTTGATAACAGGTTGAATACTAACCACACGAAAAGAAAAAAGACTGCGATTTATTCGAATATGAAACCTGGTGAAAATCACTAATCGTCGATGCTAATAGGGTGCGTGGAGAACTCGGTAATTGACGTATCAAGCTCTCGATACACGAATAAATCGCCTATCACTAACCCAAAAAGTGTGCTACACACCAACTAGACGACATTAATATGCTTGCCACCTTACCTTTTAGGAATATACAGGTGTAATGCTATGCCACGTTATGAGCAAGACCTAAATTTATAACAACGAATTAAGCAAAGCAATATTGTTGAAGTGCGAACTGAATCAATTTTCTACTGTTATTGTACAGTGTACTGTATCTAATATGGCACACTTTACAAAACAAAAAAGTAATTTCAAATATTGGGATGTTGGGTATTCCCAAAAAAAAAAGTTTAATGTTAGGTTATTATATTTAATAATACGTAGATTTAGGCAGCCATTAAAATATTCAGTTCCACTCTTAATGCTGACCGGAATAAAACCCGACGTTACTTGATAGGTACGACAGAGTCAAATGAACGTCAATTATATTAGTTACATAAACACATAAAAATAAGGCAACCTTAGAAAATAGAGTCAATCATTGGTTGTTTTTGTCTTTCGATACGTAATCTATAATTACTAAAATTTTTTATTCACTTACACATACTTACATTCCCGCTATATTTGTACAAGATGGTGTCCGTAAATTCCAAAGTCAATGCGTTCTATATACTTTTGTTATCTATGGCTGTCCCATAGATCGTATTTTTAAACTATAGCGTGTGCACGTCACTAGTTTTAAGTAGTTAACACGCTCCGCTACATCACTACGTGTGGTGTATGCGTGCGCAAGCACGCGAGTCAGTAGCCGACCGGCAATCATCTTAGCTAGCCGCTGTATAACCCACCCTACAAGTGGCGCCCCACGTTGGGCGCCACTTGTAGGGCGAGTCAGTAGCCGACCGGCAATCATCTGAGCTAGCCGCCATATAACCCGCCCTATAATCATATTAGCTAGCCGCCATATAACCCGCCGTACAAAAATTTATTTCTATTCATACCGACAGCTATTATTTGTTGGTTTGTTTTATTAAGTGTGCCATATACGCAAATTTTATTGATAGATAATAACAAATAGGTAACTCTAAGAATTTAAAACATAAAGAAATTCCTAAAGTATATATAAAAGAGATCTATAAAAAATATTCACATATTTATTAATATTAGAACACGTAGTATGAAATAAAAATACAAAATATATATTTTTCTTTTATTTCAAACCTACAATAATTTAATAACTTATAGTTACACTATTTATATAGGCAGTAACATTTTTGAACACAAAACATCTATTACAAGATACTCGAAAGACGTGTAAGGCTATACTCAAACCTGCGCATCAACGACGAACGACGCCTATTAGCTTAGCTAAGTTTATTTTCCAGAGAACATCGATAACTTTCATACAATCTTATCCATCCATCATCCAAATCTAGGGCGAACGCGGCCCACCTGACCCTTCCTTATTTATAAATATAGGGTTTAATGAAAAATACAAAATATAACCTTTTATTCGTGTCTATTACGATCGAATTTAAGAAAAATTGGTTGTATAAAATTTGCTAAGTACACTTATCACGCGCGGTGTGTTGTTTGGTTAGGTACGTCACTGCTTTCTTATGCGCCCGCGTGTACTTAAGTCTTAATCGTACGATTACAGTAACAAATTTCAATGCTTGTATTCAAAAATCAAATAATGAATTATGAAAAGTAAGTAGTAGAACAAAAGGTAAGGTTGTATACGCCACGATACAGGAGTGCTTATAAATAAAACCTAGACCTGCATGTCGACTAAGTCGATTGTAAGATAGGTAATTTGGGAAGTGTCTACCACGCGACTAACGATGCCAATGTCGCTCCGCGTGATGCGCAGGTTATTGCGTGGCTCCATACGTCTTTCTTGTTTCTTTTGCCTTACTGCGGACTTCTAACAGGTTTCGTATATTTCGTTGGAAAATCAATGGTCGTGCTGAGATACTCCGACTCCGATTCACCGTATGGCCGCCGATATAAAGATGCTGAAAAGAAAACATACAAGTACTTATACCTATAGGTATTTATATAACACAGTTAAGTAAATAGTAATTTGTATAACCCGCTAATTAATGACTGTCTACGATCGTTGGCAGGCGACAGGGTACCGGCTAATAAAGCGATTAGCCGTGACTTTTCTCACTCGTCTTGCCCCACTACCGCAACGCGATAGTTTTTGGGTATCGCATCGCATGACTGCACCAAAACCATTAGCAACACTATGCTTTCTTAGTTCAAATATTTTTAAATACTAAATTGCAGCGATGGCGGGTAAGTCGTAGAACATGTTTATATTTAATTGTAGGTCTGTACTTATTCTCTCTTTGAAAAACTAGTGAACCAATTCGGCGAGTAATATTCTATATTCTACCAAATACACACAACACGATCTAGCCCAAACTAAGCAGAGCTTGTACTATGGGTACTAGACAATAGATAAACATACATATATGCTTTTTTTTGTAAATACTTACATATTATACACAGAAACACCCAGAACAATACAAACATCCATGTTTATGCGCACAAATGTTTGACTTGTGCGGGAATCGAACCCGCGACCTCAGGCGTGGCAGTCGGTTACACTAACCACTACGCCATCGAGGCCGTCCAAATATGAATTATTTCTAGTATTTTTATTTGTTAACTTAGTTATATTGGACTCCGGTATATTATTGCACTATAGCAACCCGCCTCATCTTGCCTGATTTATACATAATTAGCTATCGCTCGGCAACAGTACTTTTTTCTGGATGAAAAAGTACTTTTGCCGCATAGGTACCCTATGTCCTTTTCTGTACCCCCGACGTGCAAGCGAAATTACATGATGTTCGGTCGTGTAGTTATGGTGAAAAGTTAGCAAACAAACTCACGTTCGCATTTATAATAATTAGGATTTATTTATTTATAGCATATAGTTTAAGTTCATCCAGAATAAAGTATCTTTCAAATAGTGAAATAATTTTTCAAACAGGTGCAGCGCGGAGATCACCCTCCACATACAAAAAAATCGCGGTCTTTTTATAATATTACTAGATGTTCCCGCGGTTTCACCCGCGTTTATCGTTACTGCGCCGCCCTCGCGGGTCGTAGCGTGATGTTATATAGCCTATAGCCTTCCTCGATAAATAGACTATCTAACACTAACATTATTTTTCAAATTGAACCAATAGTTTCTGAGATTAGCGCGTTCAAACAAACAAACAAACTCTTCAGCTTTATAATATTAGTATACCTAGATAGGAAAAACACGGCCAAGCGTTGTGGCTGTGGCTCAGTCAGTCTGATATAATTACTTATTAGTTCACGTGGGCATTTTGGAATAAGAAGTATATGTAATAATATTCTTACGTCAAATTGCAACGATTTATAAGAATATCAAGTCAATCAATCGATTACTTTTAGAATTTTACGAGCACACAAATTGGCAGCTATCTTTTAGAAAATCCGATAAGTTTAGATCAGTCGTCTAGCCAAGAGTGGTGCTAGAAATGTAAATATTGAATATTGAGGACTCTACAAAGGGCCTGTAATATTACAAATAATATCATCCCCCATCCTTTAGGTATTATTTCAACATTGGGAACGCCATTTACGCATCCTTCACCGCGGGAAAAGTGAAGCGGTGAGGGTATTGCGGGCTCACCCGACAAAAGATGGAAAGTTCCGGGTCCTACGGAGTAAACCTGCTACGGTTTGTCTCGAATGGTGGGTGGGTCGCTAGAATTGGAACTATGTATATCAGTGTTCATCACCCATCCTAATTCTAATTAGAGTGACTTTATATAAGGTAAGCAATCACGTCATCTTTAGTTCTGTTAGTGTCCGCTTTGTCGCTAGTTGTACCTTTATTGTATATATATATATATATATATATATATATATTTTTTTTTAATTTAATTAAGCGGCAAACAAGCATACGGCCCACCTGATGGTAAGTGGTCACCGTAGCCTATGGACGCCTGCAATACCAGAAGTATCACGTTACCGACCCTTTAGGAAAAAAAGGAAGTGGGAAGGAGAAGGAGCGGGAACGGGAAAAGAGGGTGATTGGGCCTCCGGCACTCTCACTCACCAAACGAACGCAACAGTAGGAACACTGCTATTTCACGTCGATATTCTGTGAGAGGGTAGTTCTTCCCCCATTCGTGCTGAAATCAGCGAGGCTCTACTACTACTATTGATACTACAGACTACGTTTTTAATACTGTAATTACTTACGCGTGACGCAGTGGTGTCTGTCGAGATGTAGCCGCAGGTGTCGCGGGCAGGCGCACACATATCCACCCGCTGTGTTCACACACGAGTACTCGCATCCATCCGTCTCCAGCTCGCACTCGTTTATATCTACATAGAAAACCGTAAACATTGGTGAGATGTATATGTAGTACCGAAGATGAGATGTGTTTAACTCATATAGTAAAGTTTGGTCTTTAATAGTGCAAGGTAGAGAGACGTGGAAGAAGATAGGGCTTAAGCTCTCCAGTGGGTTATTATGAGCTCATTACTACAAATTATAAAATTAAGTCCCCCGCCGTGTCTGTACGCGTTAAGTTAAAAAATTACTGAACGGATTTTCATGCGGTTGTCACCAAATTACCAATAGACAGAGTGATTCATAAGTAAGGTTTAGGTGTGTATAATTTGTTGAGGTTTTGTTAGTACAAAACCTGTGCGTAGCCGGGGCGGGTCGCTAGTAATAAATAAATTGTTTTTACGGATTTTCGTTGTAAAACAATATTCCACTCTGGATCGTACTGCCAATCCAAAGATTTCATTAGAAAAATATGGATATGGTATGTGATTTATGTGCTGATAGTTATAGATTTGAATTATAGATGTGCTCTCACATTATCTACAAATACATACAGAATGTCCCCAGAAATCGACGTCAAACCGGAATCAGGTAACAGGCTAAGTTTAAGCTGCTTTTAATGCTTCTTTAAGCTCTCGATTTTTTCGATTATTCAAGATTACATAACAAAAAAAAAATAATGCAATAAGTAAATATCTGTAGTAACAGAAGTGAAAAGACCATAGCAGGGTGTAGATTCATTAGATTTTTTTAAAATGCCTAAATTTTTTAAAATACGTAACTCAGATTTTTTTAATATTTTTCTGATAGCTATTATAACTTAGCCTTTTACCTGATTCCTGCTTGACGTCGATTTCTGGGACATTCTGTATATAGTTACTTAGATCGCACGATCGAGTTCACTCATTACATTTACTTGATAGAGAACAATAGTGTACAATTAATTGTCAGTATGTGAGTGTGATCATACTATATCTATTATATGACTCAAAAGTTATGTTGGCATTGTGTTTCGGATAACAATATAATGTCCAGAAAGGTGACCATATCTTAACACAGTAAGCATTTATGAGACAGTGCATCATAGATAAGTCTATGATTTGAATCTTTGTTACACACACATTTCTTCTAGCTATGTTTCACGGCATAGTATTTTTTAATAATATTTTAGCATGACGAATGTGTTGTTGACGAGGTCGCTTAGCGTTTGAGTATGTACTACCTTCCTCGCTATCAAGCTATTTTTCTATTTTAAATCTGACCCAGCTAAATGACAGTTATAAACATTTTTTTTTTTTTTTTTTTTTAATTTTGCTCGTCAAAATGACCACACTCCACCTGATGGTAAGCAGTCGTGTGGTCTAAGAGCAGTGGCCTCCACATCGCCCCCACAGTAGCCGAGGCGATGTTGAGGTCTGTACTTTGACGGCCTGAGAAGATGCTTTTTCACGCCCCGCTTAAAGAACCCAGGATTGAAGGAAGAAGGAAACACGTGCCTTGGCAGAGAATTCCATGCCTTGGTCGTTCAGCAGAGATATGAGGACCCAAACTTTTTGGTACGCGCTCTAATCGACTCTACCGTGTAAGGATGGCATCTGAGCCCAGCACGCGTTGTTCTGGATAGGAAAGGGGAGGGCGAGATAAGGTGGAATAACTCTTCAGAGCACTCCCCGTGGTATATTCTGTAGAAACATGCCAATGAGGCAATGTCTCTACGGAGTTGCAGAGGTTCCAGTGAACTCGTGACCTCTGAATCTCCGATGATACGGACAGCCCGCCGCTGTAACCGGTCGAGAGCGTCCAGCAAGTACTGCGCGGAGCCATCCCAAAGATGAGAACAGTACTCCACGCAAGGGCCCACTTGTGCCTTATACAATAGGCACAGTTGCCCAGGCGTGAAGAACCGCCTCACACTGTTCAGAACTCCGAGTTTTCGCGAAGCTTGCTTAATGACGCTCTCGATATAGGTTTTCTGATTAAGGGAGCGGCAAAGATCCATACCTAAGATGGAGACGCTGTCACTTATCACCAGTGGAGTGTTCTTCAGAGAAGGAAGGGGAAGGAACGGAGACTTTTTTGTTGAGAACGCGCATGCCTGGGTCTTCTTGGCGTTGAACTCGACCAAGTTCTTGGCACCCCATTCATAGATGCGGTCCAAGGTCCGGTCAAGTTCAACGACAAGATTCTGCCTTTTCCCCTCAACCTCAGCCTGTTTGGCCCCAGGATGTCCGAGATATCGCCCATGCACGATACTGTCGTCCGCATAACATGTTGCCGAGATTCAACATATCATTGATATGCAGAAGAAAGAGCGTAGGGGATAAGACAGAACCCTGAGGCACTCCTGCATTGACCTGCATAAATTTGGAAGCGCGACCGTCGCAAAGGACCCGAATACGACGCTTCTGCAGGAAAATTGCAATCCAGGTGCACAGTTGAGGGGGCAAGCCATAGGCCGGAAGCTTGGAAAGAAGAGACCGGTGCCAGACTCTGTCGAAAGCTTTGGCTATGTCAAGGCTGATAGCCAAAGACTCGCCGTGCTTGTCCATAGCCTCACCCCAGAGGTGCATGACGAACGCTAGAAGATCACCCGTTGATCGTTTAGACCGAAAGCCGTATTGGCGATCATTGATCAACGATTGATCCTCCAGGTAGCGGACAATTTGGGTGTTTATAATCCGCTCGAACACCTTGGAAAGCACCGAGGTGATAGCTATGGGTCGATAGTTGCTTGGCTCGGAACGGTCCCCCTTTTTGGGAATCGGTTGAACGTTCGCTTCCTTCCAAGCCTCAGGCACAATGCCTGCGACGTAAGACGTCCGGTATAGGCGCGTAAGTGTGGGAGACAACTCCGCTGCACATTTTTTAAGAACCACAGCTGGGATGCCATCAGGTCCACTGGCTTTCCGAACATCGAGAGACTGCAGTATCGCACGAACGGTTCGTTGCCTGATACATATATCAGGCATGGTGTAGCCGCAGTTGGCAATGTTAGGCGGCTGCGAACCGCAGTCATCGATTCGGGAGTTGGCCGCAAAGAGATTTGCAAGCAGATCTGCTTTCTCCTGCGGCCGATGAGCCAGTGATCCATTCGGATACCTCAGAGGGGGCAGCATGGTCTGGCAGAAGTTGGACTGCACGGCTTTGGCCAGGCGCCAATAGCTACGACTGCCCGTAGGATGCGCCATTAGTTCCTGGTCGAACCGTGCGACGCGCTGGGCATCCCCTCTTAAGTATGCCCTCTTGCAGACTTTTGTGGCTTGGTTGAACGCTGCCTTCAGGTGATCCACGTTAGGGTCGTGGAGAGGGCGAGCCCTGGTCCAAGCGCGATACGCTGTCTGTTTGCGTTCAACAGCATCGGCGCATTCACGCCCGAACCAGGGCCTTTTCCTGCCGCCGCTCGTGACATCACTGTATGGAATATAATATTCCATACCCAGGATGATTTCACCAGCGACAGCAGTAGCGCTCTCTGATGGATCCCTGTTCTCAAAGCAGCGTTGAGCCCAAGGGATGGATGCGAAGTATTCCCGCATTCCATCCCAGTCTGCTGACGAGTAGTGCCACAGTCGTCGTCTTGCCTCCTCGGGTCGTGGGGGCGTAACAACAACAGCTGTGGCACAAACCAGACAGTGGTCTGAGGTGCCCAAAGGAGCACGAATCGACACACTGTACCGGTTCGGGTTACTCGTCAGCAGCAGATCGAGCAGAGAGGGCGCCTGACCTGCAATATCTGGTATCCGGGTGGGCTGGAGTACCAGTTGAGACAGGTCATGCGTGAGAGCGAACGCATGGGCAGTTCGTCCCGCGTGGTCTGTTTTGGGAAAACCCAACCAGGTCTCATGGTGGGCATTGAAATCTCCCAAGAACACCAACTCAGCGTTCGGAAACCGCTCATGCGCGTCGTCTGCCGCCTGACTCAGGTAATTGAAGAGTCGAGTTGTCTCAGCGTCTCCTGAATGGGATCGGTAGAGGCACATGTAGATTTGGCTGAAAGAGCCATGATCTACGTGTACCCAAAGGACAGAGAAGGAAGGGTCCTCTAGGCATTGTAGACGGCGACAGCAAATATCCGCCCTAACAAACAAGCATACCCCGGCTTTCGCGAGGAAACACTCCTCTAGCACGTAGCCGGGATATTGCAGGTAGTTCGTGTCTGCAGGACGGCGTATTTGTGTCTCCGTTAGAAAAAGCATTGCCGGCTGAGCCGTCTCCAGGTGGTGATGGACGGCATTAAGGTTAGCGTGGAGTCCTCTGATGTTAATAAACTCCACGACACAGGAAGCAGCAGTGGGGTTACGGCGATGGGCTGCTGTTGAACGACAATGCTTTGTTCGTACTGCCATAGAGTGAAAGGAAGGGGAAGCGTGAAAAAAAGAGGCGGCTATTCTCGCAGCAAAGTGGGGCAAGGCGCAGAGCAAGTTTTGTCATATAACTGTATGGTATGGCGATAGCCGATCCGACGGACGGAAGGACCCCCGTACCCTCCCGAAAGTGGTCGCCGGGACCCACCCTCCGGTCACCATCCGGCACGACGAGCCACCTCGAGATTATGCGCGGCATGATAAGGCAGCCAACCTAGTTGGTTAGACTCGGTTGGGCCTCTGGACTATACCGCGGGCGGCCAGCAGAGCACCGTTTCTACGGCTCTCCCTGGCCGCCGGGTCGACTCGCGCCACCCACACAATGACTCTACGGATACTCTGCAGGTCCCTCATAAGCTGCGAGAATCGTCACCTCATGCTTAGGCCTCCGGCGCTCTCATTCACCGAACGCAACACAGCAGTGAAACACTGTTGTTTCACGTCGATTTTCTGTGAGAGGGTAATACTTCCCCGGTCGAGCCGGCCCATTCCTGCTGTAACCAGCTTGGCTCTACTACCTGGTGAAACTAGATTGTGATCCACAAACTTATCATCCGATTCAAGGAGTTTTTAAAAACCATAGCCTCGCAAAGTTGAGACAAAATGGGTGTTGAATTCAAAGCCACTAGTAGGTAGTCGAGGACAAGAGTTACTTGCAATTGATCAGTCAGTAGTAGTTCAAGTAGGTACTCACCTAAACATCTCTGTCCGGCTGCCAGAGAGAGGTAACCTGGTGGACAGGAGCACCGGTAGGCGCCGGCAGTGTTCACACACACCTGCGTCGCGTGGCACTGGTTCGTCTCTATAGTGCACTCGTCCACATCTAGACCGCAACGATGACAGTATATGAATATAGCCAGTATATGTATATATTAATTGTCCCGTTGCTGGGATCGGGTTTCCACTCAGTATGAGAAAGGTTAGGCTGTAGTCCACCTCGCTGACCCAGTGCCGGTTGGCAAGCTTTACAAACATTATGGAGAACTCTCGGATATGCAGAGTTGCAGAGACATTTTAATATTAGTAAAATTGGTCACGTTTTAATACGAGTCAATACGTCTCTGCACCTTCTGCACACTCCAGCCAATAGATACTAAACTCTTTAGATAGAACTACATATAGAAGATGAGAAAGAGCAGAGAAGTTAAAAGGCAATAAAGAAGAAGCGTACAGAAGATTTTAGTTTAAGTTTGTTTTTCAGTGTGACAAAGTTCCGTGTCATTTTTAATACGTTTGGTCAATATCAACCTTACCATCACAACCGTCAGTAGAGGTATTATGCCTGTATCCGGGGTCACAAGATCCTTGGTCGCTACCGTCCAAATTCTCTGTGACGTCCACGTCAAAGAATACTGTTGAAGACTGGGCTCCTGAAGAAGATGATGGTTAAAATTATAAGCACGAGAGATATAAAAACACTTTCTTGAATCCCCTCGTACACCGGTAGACAGACAGTGTGTGTTATTTAAAAACATATTGCACGCAAAGGCGTATTACTTTTTGCTATTTGTGGTTTTTGGGTCCCAGCTTATTGCCGTTTTCCACATTTTCAGACTGCCTGCCATTTTTAGCCGGTAAGGTATTTATTAGGTAGCACACTTGGTCCCAACTTCCTCTTTTTCTAAACCTTCTTTAAAAACAGTTTTCTAAAATCTATATAGGGTGAAAGGGGCATAAATAACTTCACGATCTATAAATGAAGGGCAACGGATTGTCATATCCCACGACTTTCTATTTATGCTATAATTATCATAGATTATAGCAAAATTGCTATTATTAGTATAGTCCTTACGCAGTAATATATATGTTAATGATAATTATACATTAATAATCCTAATTCTAGCTTTTCACCGCTTAACGGTGCCACCGAACGCGTTAGAGATCTGTCTATGGATACATTTTAGACACTGTGTTACTGAAAATGTTTAGCATGAAATCCCAATAATTCTTTGACCGATTTGGAATCTAACCAAAATTTAACGATCGCACGTATAAGCGCAAATTTATGCCGTAGTTTAATTAGTTCAATAATTGTATATTTTACCTGACGCGCTGTAAAACTCCTCGACATCTGAGGAATAGTGCGAGTTTATAACTTCAGGCTGCATCTCATATGTCTGCTCGGGCAAATATTGGTTCTGTGGAAGTACAGATATCATTTAGAAGAAGCGTAAAATACATCTAAAAAGTATCGTTCATAAAATTGCTATCCCGCCTTATATCGATCAGTAATAATGATTCCTACAGAACGTTTTTGGGTCAGATTTCTTTAAAGCTAATCAGCTAATTATCGTTTGCTTTAACGGTGAAGGCAAATATCGTGAGGAAACCCGCATGTCTCAGAGTTCGCCATAATGTTCTCGACGATAGGTGATGTCTGCCAACCCTGCACTGGGCCAGTGTGGTGGACTATAATCCTTCTTACAATGAGAACAGGCCTGTGTCCATCAGTGAGACAGTTTAAATGGGGCTGATATGTTTGTTATATTAATATAAGGTGATTCTATCGTCGCATATTCATAGTGTAATTTGTACTTACATTGTCACTTATATTGTCTTCTTCGGTGTCAAAAACATCATTGTCAGAAGAATTCAAAGTCGGGCTGCACGAAGGGAGCTCCGGACATTTTCTTATCTGTTTAACATAATATTAAATGGGATTAAATATAATGACCACCAAATATACTAATTGCGCAGCACAATATGCTTACTAAAATATATACGCCTCAAATCACTGCATTTCGTCTCGGAAGAGTTAGGTTATGTTAGGTTCCTTCTTAAACCCACCCAAAAATAGGCCGTTGACTTATTTTGATCTATTTAAATATATCCAAATTGCAATTTGGTGATCATTTACTATTTTTGAGTGTTATATTTTACTATATCTGGTGATAAGTTAAACATAAGCCATATTAAATATAGACTCACGTATAGTATCACGTACTACCTACAAGGGTAGGCTAAAGAGTATTATACTAGCATATCGTTCATAGCTGTGTTTAGGCTTACAATTAGCTTTTATATATATTCGGGGGAGAGTTTATTGCCGTCTAATATATATGGCCTCGATGGCGTAGTGTTTAGTGTGACCGACTGCTGCGCCTGAGGTCGCGGGTTCGATTCCTGCACAAGTCAAATTTTTTTCGCGATTTTGGCAATGTCTCAGAACAAAAGTTGTTCATAATAACAAGTATAATCGCCCCCTGAGAGGTTTTCATTTTACTAAGAATAACCTGTATATGTATGTTTCAAATCAAAATCATTTATTTCGGGCTGCATAGGCCCATAGATAAATACCTTAACCTAAATTTACATATTATATAATTTTATAATACATACATACAACACCATCTAGCCCAAACTAAGCAGAGCTTGTACTATGGGTACTAGACAATGGATAAACATTACATATATACTTTTTTTATTGTTTTATAAATACATACATATTATACCTATATAGAAACACCCAGACCAAGACAAACATCCATATTCATGCACACAAATGTTTGACTTGTGCGGGAATCGAACCCGCGATCTCGGGCGTGGCAGTCGGTTACATTAACCACTACGCCATCGAGGCTGATTTGATGTTAGTAAATACACCTTAATACTATGTTAGTAAAACTTCACTTCGCACACTTAATACTAGTGCGCTCGGCTGGTAGTTGTCCGCGGAAGCGACGGAATACCACGTCTTGCGGCCAAAAGCTTTCGTCCAACACCTTGTGCAGGTAGCAGTCGGGTACGCGCACGACGAACGCTTTAAAGTTGACGTTGCGGCGCGACTCCAGCAGCTGCACTCTCGGGACGTACTTCAGCTTTTGGCACACGTACTTCGCGATGTCCTCCGTCTCAGTGGTGTAGTGCAGGCGCGAGATGTACACCGGCGTGTTCGGGGACGCGGCACGCACCTTCAGGTTGGGGTCCACAGGTGCCTTGCCACATCCGTTCTTAATGTTTCGCGATCGGCGCTTCCTCCGTTGCACCGTCACGAAACCATCCTCGGTAGCCCGGTTCGTTGCTTTTGTAGGCAAGGGCTTAGTAGGGGCGCTCGCAGTGACCGTGGGATCAGCTGTTCTTACGATTCGCGCAGCAGAGCGGGGAGGAGCTGCGGGTGCGGAGGCGGGGCTGCGTGACGCGGTTGCGGCGCATAACGCAGGCTCAGCAGTCGGCGCCGGCGACAAAATCGCTGACGCATAACTCGTCGCCGTTGTGTTGAGGCATGCACCTCGACGCATGTTCACATTGTTTACACGCGTCGGTGACCCAGTTATTTGCACAGACTTGCGTAACGCCTCTAGTTCGATGCGCAAATCTGCAACAGTGACCTCCGATGCACTCAACTTCATCTGCACTTCTGCTAAATTTGCCTTTAAAAAGACGATGTCTTTTAAAAGGTTAGTGACGTCGACGTGATCGAAAGTGACGGGAGGTAACTTGTGTAAGTCTCTCGCCACAAATGTCGGCACGTCATCTGGATCGGTCTCCTTAAGTAGCGTTATGACGTCCTGCAGACTCTTCCTTGTCCCGTCACGTCGACGAGACACCATCTGGTCGCTCTTGTTCAGCAACCGGAACACCAGCTGCTTAGCAGCTGCAATCTCTTTCTCGCTAAAGTTCGACGCGCAGATCAGGATGACGGATACCTCGTCCGTCACGTCCAGGTTCTGCTGCATGAACGCCAGCAGTTCATTTGCCACGAGTATGTCGCTCATGGTAACACAAATAAAGAGCGTCGGCTTGCGCCGCGCCTCACAATAATAATATTAATTATTATATTCGCTGCACACGTCCGCCTCAGAGCGTAGTACATGATCCATTGTCTAGTACCCATAGTACAAGCTCTGCTTAGTTTGGGCTAGATGGTGTTGTGTGATAGAATATTATTATGTTTCTCTTATCACAGGTATTTTCTAACATATTTGGGAGGCTTACACGAACAAATGGGTCCAACGTGAAGAGGCACTTCAAGAGTTTTAATTAAAGGTGGGATTCTTCTTCTTCTTCGTGTCAATGTATGAACTCCTTCAAATATTGTCTGCCCAAAATCCCGCCACAGCCACGGCATCGTCCGTTGTTCTCCACAGATCCTCCAGAGTGCAACTGGAGGGGCACATTGGACAAGAGAGCAAATGTAGCATAGTTTGTAATGGAGCTCCACAGTCACAGCGCGTTTGCGACTTCTTTGTGTAGCCCCAATTTGCCATATTGTTCTTGCAACGACCAACCTGGGTGCGCAAGCGATTCAGTGATTTCCAGGTTGGCCATTGCAGTTGGTGTCCAGGGATCAGAGGATCAGAGGGGATGGAACACCGACAGCGGCTCTAGCCGCAGCAGGCGTAGGACTATTGCTACGTATGGATTCTAATATATGGGCTATAGGTATGGGTGTCTGGTGGACCGGTATATTGCTAATATTGTTAACTATGGATGAAAAACGGTACATAACGGTTATTATTGTTATCTATGTACGTTTAATGTAAGGTTCATTTATAAGTTTTTATATAATATATCTAAATCTATATCAACCGGTACTTTGTTAGGGTAATAGCATCTGTGTCCTTACTTGAACGTTGTCTCCCACACACTTAGTCTTGTTCTTGCAACGTCTGGTCCGCGACTGCGTACCGACTCCGCAACTCGCAGAACACTCTGACCACCGCGACCATTGCGTCCATCGGGGCTTGGATTCGTCCACCTAAGAGAGTAAACCACAAGAAATTTGTAGAAACACTAAGCGTAGGCATAAAAAATGATAAATACAACAGATGGAGGAGGCCTAATCACCGTTTTTCCCACTTCCTTTCCCAAAGGGTCGGCAACGCGTAAGTGATGCCTCTGGTGTTTCAGGCGTCCATAGGCTACTGTGACCACTTACCATCAGGTGGACCGTATGCTTGTTTGCCACCTTGGTTGTATAAAAAAAAAGTTTGCTTTTATTATTTTTTTATAAGCACTCATAAGGTAACTTAACATTCGCCCGCAAATAAAACCTTTTTGAAGTCAGATGCAATCGTCAGGTTCGAAAAAATCAGCGCCCAAAAAGGATCTTTTTTATAAATGTTTCGATTGATACAATTAGTGATATTTTTTATGACTCATTTAAATTTAGATGTCAGCCGACTTCGACAGATGGTAGTCATCGGCGTGCTAAAGGCGGCTCAGTCAGTGTCGCTTACATAGAGGCGATTGCCGCTTTTGGCTTGCTTTAATTTGGTTAACTTCAGCTTCAGTCTTTACCCTGGGTTATTGTGAGACATTATAATATGTAGCGACTCTTTAGTAGTTGCCTTAATTTTAGCATACATTGCTGTGCAATAATCACCGCTTCATTTGTATACCAATAACGATACAGCGAACTGCAGAATTCAATATTTTCAAACTCACCAGAAATTTTCAAACATGAGCGCCGTAGACCATAATGGTTCACACGACCAACTACGGTCTAACCCTTTAGCTTAGTACTAGAAGGAAAAGGGATAATATTTGGTGTAATCAACAAATAGTTATTTCAAGTATGGGAGTTCTTTGTGTCCATAGTTCTAATGTTTGTGATGTCTCCCGCGACATAGGAATCATGCCTAGCGCGAAAGTCTGTGTGTCTTTCATAAATATATATTGCATTTAAATGTTCTATACAGCATGGTAAGAAACAATTTTACTGTGATTACTCACCTCACAGGGTGGCATGTGACATTTTCTGTGGTCATCACTGGGGCCCTTACATGCAGACTCATCTAAGATTAGCTTCTCAGAAGTTGTATCTGGAATAATTATTAACCTGCCAGTTTTAAATAATTTGGGTTCCACGCACCAAATACTGTGCAACGACAGGCTTTTCCAATTGACATGATTGACATTTGACTGTATCTATAACTTTAAATCGCTATGCGAAGTGTTGTGGGTTCCATCTCCACATAAAACAAAAATTTGTGCGCTCCACAAATAATTGTTGTCAGTCTGGGTGTTTGTAAACAAAAATTACTGTCAACATATATTATGTCTCTTTTAGAAAGAACACAAATTTAAGTATAAAAGTACTTTATGCAATTTTTATTTACTGCAATTGTCTTGATTGATAAAATTTTTGTAATGTCACCCGCAATACAGGATTTAATCCAAGTGCGGAAAAGCCCTTTTAATAAAAAATATTTGTTTAAATAAGTACAATAAAATACCAATAGTATTATTGTGTTCGTCGATGTAGTAGCACATCCTGGACCTGGCTTGGTAGCCCAGGCCGCACGTGACGTTGCACAGCGACCATGATGTCCAAGAGCTCCATTTCGCCGGCACTGAAAATAGGAATATGCAAAATGTTTAGTACAAATTTACAGGCTACCAGTACTCAGTAGCAGTGGCGAAGCACGAAGCGCTTAGTAGCAGCATTTGTGCTAAACTGTCTGCTGTCTGAAACTGTGTCCAATTGACAGCAATAGTATCGCCCTCTTTTATGCCTGACTTTTTGACTAAAACATACAGGCCACCTGATTGCTTACCATATTACGGTAACTGCTTACAATGCCTATGATCGCTAGCAATAACAGGAGTAAAAGTCACACGTTGCCAACCCTAGATAAAAATAATTAAAGAAACGCCGAAAGAAAAGGAATGGGACAGGTAGGAACGTGAACTGCCGTTATTCTTACTCATCGGGTAACATCTAAATATAAGCTTAGAATGCAAATAAATATGCCACGATACGAGTAAGGTAATTGTAGCGGTTTGTAGCACACCGCGGAAGAACTTACGATACACGACAAGAGATGGCGTCGTACTCAATAACACATTATCCATATAATCCTTAATCGCGCAAGCGAGGTATTCACTCTGAGTTACTATGCAAGCTACCGACATCAACCGTCGCGTTGGATCGCGGCCCGCAGTCATCGTCACTAGCCTGGTTGGAGGATCTTACCTTTGTGTTGGAGGGACATCACACCATGTTCCTCCACAGACTGCACGGTTGACGTAATGGTTTAACTGGTCGCCTCGCCACTGCCATTATGCTGAGTGTTGTGGGTTCGAATCCCATACGGGACAAAGATTTGTGTGATCCACTAATGGTTAATCCGAGTCTGGATGTTCTCAACACAGGTATTATTCATAGCGCTGGAGTTAGTAAAGAAGGAATCAACACAGCTAATATAGGATATGTTATACCTTGTATAGCGACGTTATATCTGCGATGCGCAGTGCCAGCCTGGTTCTCAGCTACGCAGATGTACTGTCCCGCGTCCCGCGCCTCTGCGCTCCATATCGCAAGCAGACTGTTCCCCAGCACGCGCTGAATATTCGACACGGTCTCACTTAGCTGTTGCGTGTCCTGTGGAATTACACCACCTTTATCAGATACTAGATTTTACCTGCGGCTTCGCTCGCGTTAATTTAGTGTATGTTAGTAAATTGCTATCCCTGGATGAAAGGTATCCTATATCCTTTTTGCCCCTGACAACATATTGCGAAATTACATGATGATCGGTCGCGTAGTTATGACGTGAAACCATTTACCTTATCTCTTAATAAATCCTAGTTCATAATATTTGTTAACATATAGACGGATTGGATGTCCCCCGTAACACAGGATTTTCCTAGCTCGGGGGCCATTGATCACTGTGTTTTCTTGTTAATTCATGTATGTTCATTAGTCATCTATACTAATATTATAAAGCTGAAGAGTTTGTTTGTTTGTTTGCTTGAACGCGCTAATCTCAGGAACTACTGGTCCGATTTGAAAAATTCTTTCAGTGTTAGATAGCCCATTTATCGAGGAAGGCTATAGGCTATATATCATCACGCTAAGATCAATATGAGCGGAGCACCAATGAAGAATGTTTCAAAATCGGAGGGTTTTTTTTCCTTTTGGGAGCTTCCGCTGCGTGCGCTGCGTAAACAGTTAAAGTTTAGCAAAAATGATGTAGGAAAGAATAATTCTCCTTAAAAAGTTCTAAAAAAAAGTCCGCGACAGCATATGTCTATCTTTTAAGTTGGCTCACTATAACCTTTTTTATGCTAACCAAATTTGTTCTAAAATAATGCATTATTTGCGAAGGTATTTTTATAAACATGATATTAATCCTTATCCAAATAAATACGTTATTCATCACAAGTATTTAATTTAAAACAAAATTGCCCTTTACATCATTCGATTTCAATAAATATCTTAGGAGATATCGCAGTTTTAAAATAACATTGCAGCAAAATAATTACCCATTACAGACATAGTACAAACGATGTTTCTCCTGGTTTATTCTGCGTGATTACTACTGGTTCGATTTGAAAAATTCTTTTAGTGTTGGATAGCCTATTTATCGAGGAAGGCTATAGGCTATATAACATCCCGCTACGACCCACGGGGGCGGCGCAGTAACGATAAACGCGGGTGAAACCGCGGGAACATCTAGTATAATATAAAATACACCGCATTGTACTTTTTTTTTTCTGATGCCAATAAATTATTATTATAAATTTTATTATTACGCATCGGAAACTAAACGGCCTATTATAGTATACTAGATTTTGCCCGCAGCTTCGCTTGAGTAAATAAAAAATAAATATTATTTTTATTTACTTACGAGCTAGTTCACACCATTAATTGAGAGGTACTCCTTTTAAGTAACAACAAAATGTAATTTAGGTTTGGTTAGATTATTAACAGTACTTTTTGTGGATAAAAGGTACCCTACATCCTTTTCTGATGCCCTGACAACGTGTAACTATGCGAAATTTAATGATAATAATAATCGGTCGAGTACTTAAGGCGTGTGAACTATTTTTATAAATGCTTATGCATGTTTGTTTGTAACTTGTATTAGCATGTATAATATTAGTTCGGATAGTACATCAAGTACAAGATTTTTTACATCGCTGTATCACAATTAAATTTTGCCAGCTGCGTCTCAAATAAGAGGGCGCATTTCTACTGTCCCTTACCAGTTAAATTTCCATTACCGTTACTACAAATTTGCATACAGGATTACCTAATTTTTGGGAACCCAGGCAATGCCTCCCATGGTATCAACAAAGTAGTCGATAAGGGATAATATTAACGAACATTATACTAATACTAGCTGTTACCTGCGACTTCGGCCTCGTAGATTTTAACTAAAATGTGTTAATCTCCGCGGAACCCTATTTTTTTTCTAAAACTCAACTCCTTATAACATCAGCTATCTGCCAGTGAAAGTCCCGTCAAAATCGGTTCAGCCGTTTCGGGGATTAGCCGGAACAAACAGACAGACAGAAAGACAAAAATTTTAAAAATATATGTTTTCCTATAGGTACCTTATATACTTTCATATGCATTAGATAAAAAGCTGTTATTTTGATATTACAAACAGATACTTCAATTTTATTTATTTGTATAGATTATAGATGAGAAAGTTTGTGAAGATGTTTCTTATTAAATTTCGCGTAATCCACTAAATGTATTTAGATAAAACATGGCACAGCTGGGAGGTATCTATGTAACATTTGAGCTGGATAAACAGGATACCTTTTGCCCAGTATGTATTCCCGAGGTAAACACGCGGGCGAAGCGATAAGTAGTTATTAGTTAATAATAATTCTAATAAATTGCAATTAAATTTGCTATCTATCTTTAATAAGAATGAACGAAGAAGCGAGCTACCTTTAACCAAGTAATCTGCGGCATCGGATGTCCATCAGCCTCACATTTGAGTACAACGCTCCTTCTCAACGGCACCACGTGTCCCTCCACTATATTAGTGCCTACATTGCCGGCGATGGACGGCGGCTTTTGTATCACAACGTCGAACGTCACCTCAGTAGTACCCACTTTATTTGTTAAGATACAGGAGTATTTGCCACTGTCAGACACGGCTGTTTTGTTAATTATCTGAAAGAAACAATCCCAAGTACCTAATATGTTTAAATTGGACAGATTGAGTCTGACACCATCTTAGTCTCCCCATCTCACGATGGCTGTTGAATAGCGTTCTAGACGTAGGGAAAAATAACATTCAAAAGGTTCTTATCTTACAATTTAATTAAAAGATAATAATAAGTCTTTTTAATTTCAACGTGTAACGTAACACAATATCAGTCACGCCTTTTTAATTAAATAATTGTCGCTTTGATCGAACAGAGAGTTTAACTTCTTAATTGATTTGTGATCAATATTGCGTGTTTCATAGAATGTACCAGAAGTTATTATAGCTCTCTGCGTTACTGTATCCAATCGTAAGCAAAAACCGTCGGTGATGAACTGGTTCTACAATGCCTAGAAAACATAATTTCCTAGACATTGTTCAAAACCCTACCAAGAAAAGTAAAAGGGTTTATTTATAATTATATTTCCAGACAACGTTTTTTTTATGTTACTTATTAGCACTTTACATAACAAATGAGTATCATTGTAACTTAGTTAAACTAATATTAACAGCTTGTCTTAGAAGTGAGTTAGCGTCTGCAATGGTATCGAATTCAATACCCAAGTCTAATGCCGTCAAACTACCGCATTTTAAAGTCACACCGTAAATAATTAAAGATCACAAGCGCGAGAGCAGTAGGTATGTAAAATAAAATGTAGGTAATGCAGTGAACTAAAGCAGTATATGTAAAACATATTTGGAAAAATCGTTCCAAGGTCGTTAAGATTAGATAGACAAGATCCCTAAAAAGTTGTTTTTATTATTGTTAATTTTTTTCATTACTATATTATATTACTAATAATTTTTATTTTTTTAGTTTGTTAATATTTTATTTATTGTTATTTCTCTATTTTTCTCACAAATAATAATACCAATGTTTTGTTCCTCTTCTTTTATATACAGAGTGTCCGGTAATTAATGGATAATCTTGAAATGTCTTATAGTAGAACCGAAGGCCGTTCAGAAAAAATATTAAAAAAATTAAAATTGTAATAGCTAGTCAGACTTTTGACTGTCTATCTATTAGCATAATTAGTGTTTAATAATAAAACAACAAAAACCTGATGGAATTCATTCATTTATGGTCGTAGTCTACAAGAAAGTAAAATACGGTAATTAAAAAAATTATATTTCAGGTAGTAGGTAGTTAGGATAGATTTTTTCATATTTTTTCTGAACGGCCATCGTTTCTACTATAAGACATTTCAAGGTTATCCAATAATTACCGGACACCCTGTATTGTGATACTAATGTTACATCATAATAATACATGTTGTGACGCCTTACAATGTTGTGCATTTAGCCATTTTTTAGTAGTGTCATTTAGTTACGTAGAAATAATGTTACAACTACTGGGTGTCCAAACAAATAAATAAGTAATATCTTACCAAAGTAAAATTATCATCGGTCAGTGATATTTTATTGTCACCTTTGATCTCGGTGTAAGGGTGCTTGATCCACATCACGTGTGGCTGTGTACCCATTGAAGGACATACCAGTATTAACTTCTTACCGAAAGTCGCAGAAACTTTCTTAAGAGTCTCCTTTGGTGATGGTGGCGGAACTGAAATTAATAACTTTATGTTTGTTAATGCAAAGTTAGGAGATATCTTTACGTAGTTGGTCTAGTGCATTAGTTCCCAAAGTGGTCCAGGTGGACCCCCAAGGGTCCACGGGATACTCGACGGGGGTCTACGTTGGTGTGACAAAAAAATGGGGGTTCACAATAATTCGTAAGCGGGGATCCACGAAAATTTATTTGCTTTCGATAGTGAAGAACTAAAATATTGGCTTGACTTCACCTATCAATGTAGGCAGATAATATAAGCGACTATTACTTGTAAAGACTTGCATATTCTATATTCAGTACCAGTAGTCTCCAAGAGTTACAAAAAAAAAAAAAGGTCCACATTGCATAAACTATAAATACGAATGCCAAGGAATATAGTAGAAATATATAGTAGAAATGTAGCTGCAGGGCGTCCACCGGAACCAGCTAAATTTTGAAAGTGGTCTATGAGAAAAAAGTCTGGGAATCTCTGGTCTAGTGTCTAGTGTACAGCTGTAGATTACGAGTTTCTAGGATTGAAAACCTGTATAGGCCAACTAAAAAGTTACTGGATTTTTCTGTCAAGAAATTCTCAATACCCACCCAATCAGAATTTCAACATCGTTCTTCAGAAAAAACATAAAGCTGTTTGTTCTACGCCTGATCGTTCTATGAGATGCGTATCGTCGGACTTTAAGGAAGGAAGTAGAGAGTGTCATGATGTAATTTTGCCAAAAATTGTGCACTTCAATATCTCCTGCGCAGATGGTTATTTTTCATAGAGATTGCAGATGTGACCGATTTTGTCATAAAAATTACAAATTAAATTACAAAGATTCTAACGTAATAACAATGATCAAAAACTACTTACCTAGCACATCAACCAGATAAGTCACATTGGTGTTCCCAACTTTATTTCTTGCAACACAAGTGTAATTCCCTGATTGTTCTTCTAGAGCTTTCTTCACAACTATAACCTCACCAAATTCAGTAGACACCATAGTATCATCGAATAGTTTTAGAGGCACGTCGTTTTTGAACCAGTATACTTCTGGCATAGGATTCCCGTAAGGATGGCAGTGAAGGTAGAATGATTGGTCTGATATCACTTCGAGGTTAACTTCTGAAGAATTAGTTGCGTCGAATAGGGATTGGAATATTTTAGGTGGTTCTGTAAAGTAAGATGTTTATTTTAGTGGTTTAATTTTAAAAAGGAATTTTTTATTAATTTTTGGATTAAATGTAAGTAATTATAATCAGTATTTAATTCTCTCTTTCACAAAGGTACAGATATATAACAATTCTCAATTCTTTGTGGAGAGACTGGTGTCTACAGTAAGAACACCTGTGTTACTGATCATCTTTTGGGCGTAAGCAAACGTGTATGAGTAGTTACAGCGTTATATCTCGCGGTGTCTTATTCTTTCCTCGTAAAGATACGACAAAAAGGTATATAGATCGGTCGATGTGCTATTATTTCGTGCCGGGCAAAGTATTATTGGATTTTCTATTAAGAATTTCTCAAATTCAGAAGATCTTAGTGAGCTCATCCCTTACATTGTGGGCGCTAAAACAAGGTTGGCTACATATATACCTTATCCGTTGTAGTTCGGTTACTTCATGCCTTACCTAGTACATCTAATTTGATCTTCCTCTGGTCACTGCCACCTTCATTGCTGGCCACACAAGTATAGACGCCTCCTTGGCTAATGTCGGCACTGTTAACAGTCAGATCTGCGTAGTCAATGTCGTATCTATTCTCACTCACAGCTCGCCCTTGCTTCAGCCACTGTATGTCCGGTACTGGGTTACCAAAAGCCTTGCATGCTATTCTTATGTTGCCTCCTTGCTGAGAAACAACAAGGCTGTTAAATATCTTGCAATGCATAAACAGACTTTGTGTTGTCACCCCTGCAGACAAAACAAGGCCTCTTACACAGGCAACACAGCAACCGTTTTTTTCGTTTGTGTTAAGCACGTGTGATATTATTGAGATACCGTATAAGTAACATAGGTATGTGACGGCCATAGATGTATATAATAAATTACCAGATAAATTCAAAGAATCACAGCTTACTATGTTTAAGATAAAACTTACAGTGTGGCTTGCAGAAAAATGTTTCTACACTTTAAAGGATTTTATAACATACTAGAGGATGCCCGCAGCTACGCCCGAACATGTTTTTTTATTTATCCATTTCTTCCCAATCCCGAGGGAATTTCGGGAAATCCCTTCTTAGTGCACCCCTACAGTACCCAAGGATCATACATGTCAAATTTCAGCTTTTTGCGCCCAATAGTTTCGGCTGTGCGTTGTCTGTCAGTCACTCAGTAACGGAAGAGTTTTATATATATAGATAGATCGATAAAGAAAATGACGTAATTAATTAATGTTGAAATTCCTTAATATCACTGACATTGCAACATTCCTGTACCATTATCTTATTTATTACAAAAATTATTCACGGAATAAATTTTGACATTAAATAACTAAATACAAATCAATATAATATCAAACCAATATAATGATAATTTTGTACAATATCTGTCTATAACTTTGACATATTTACGCGCCATTGTTATGGTAGAATGTGATAGGACCACAATTATGTTACCACCACTATGCTACCACATTTCTTGTGAATAAAGGATTATTATTATTAACGGTAATCACTTGTTGCTTACCATAACCAATAGTTAATATATATAGCACACACTGACTCAATTCATTTGCCACTATAATTGTAAAAAAGACAGGCACTTACTACGACTTCAACTATGTCCCCAACATTAACTCCTTCCCCGTCCACGAAAGCCACAACCTCTTTTATCTTAGCGGCAAATATGACCGAGACTCGGTATACGATGTAAGTGGCGCCTGCGCTGTTGACCGCATCGCACCGGTACAACCCTTCGTATTCAGTCGTTATGTTGACAGCAGACAGCGATGTGTTGTGGATCTGCCAGTTTGTGTTGCTGTGGAATATATCCTTACTTAGTGTTATGTGAACTTTCTTAAAAAATAATTTTATTTAAAATTAAAATGTAACATAAAAATTAATGTATGTATACTAATTACTAGTCTTAAGCAAATATTCGCATGCCTGTTATAGGCGAATATGTCGGGCTGTTATTTGATGTCAATATCTAGTGAACCATATTTTTTTCCGATAAACGCTCATGAGAGTGATATTATAACCAGCCAAGCCAGATATTATAACCAAGCATTTGAGCAAGTGGAAGTCTGTAGTCTCTGATTATACCTCGGAAATTAGGCGTGAGTAGGTATGTATGTCATTTAGCCTATCGAGTGATGCCAATTATTGATCAATTTATTATTTTAATCTATTCAATTTGTTAACTGAATTGCAATCTTGTTTTTATAAAATTAATTGTCGGACGGTATTCCACCCTACATAATTAAAGACTGCGCATCTGTACTGGCTCAACCGTTGCTTCATATCTATAATAAGTGTCTGAAGTCAGCCGCGTTTCCTGAGAAGTGGAAAACCTCACGTGTCGTGCCGGTACCAAAGGGAGGAATGGGTATTGACAATGTTAGTGGGTACAGGCCTATTGCTGTACTGTCATCACCGGCTAAGGTGTTGGAGTGCGCTATACATAATAGCATTTTTATGCAGGTTAGAGCGCAACTGTCTGATGCCCAGCACGGGTTTCGACCTACGCGGAGCACCACCACTAACTTACTGAGTTACATGGCCCATATACTGCCTATAGTGGATAGCGGGGGGCAAGCTGATGCTGCATACTTCGACTTCAAAAAAGCATTCGACCTTGTCGATAATGACGTGTTGCTCAAGAAGTTAGCAGCTGTTGGTTTCACTCCGCATCTACTACATTTCTTCGCCAGTTACATGCGGGGTAGGAAACAGTACGTAGAGTACGAGGGACACAAGTCAGAGCCGTACTTTACGCTGTCAGGAATAAGCCAAGGGAGTAACCTCGGACCTCTTCAATTTATAATTATGATAAACGATTTGCCCAAAGTCGTAAGAGAGGCAAATTGTTTATTATTTGCAGACGATCTAAAGTTATCCCTGGCAGTGAGGAGTGACGATGATTGCGAACGGTTACAGAAAGCAATAAATAGTGTAGTTACGTGGAGCAAGAAAAACCTTCTCCAATTTAATGCCCAGAAGTGCGTCACTATCACTTTCTCACGTGCTCGTAGTCCTATTGTGCATGATTATCACATTGATGGACGGCCCATGGTCAGGATGACAGAGGTTAGGGACTTGGGAGTTAGTCTTAACACAAGGTTAATGTTTCGTGATCATATAGTCAAGTGTTGCAAAAAGGCTTATAGAAACTTAGGATTTATATTACGTACTGTTCGTAGTTTCACAAATATTACAGCGATTGTCGCTTTATATAACACCGTAGTGAGAAGCCAATTAGAATTTAATGCAGTGGTCTGGGCTCCACATGAGACTAAGTATAGTCTCATGTTGGAGCGAATACAAAACAAATTTGTTAGGTATTTATATTTAAGGCTCTATGGAGTATACCCGTTTTACCCGCTTATGTATCCAACCTTGTTTATATTAGGCATGGCTGGATACAACGAGCTGAGAGTTAGGCGTGAGTTTGCACTTGTCCTATATTTATTTAAATTAATTAGAGGCAAGGCACATAACGCCAACATTTTAGAATTAATGTGTTTAAGTGTGCCGGAGAGATATGTGTGGAGGCGACGTCGGCCTCAGTTGCTGGCCGTACCTAGTGGACGCACTAATCTGTTGAATGAGGCGCTCCTGACACGGGCGCTTCGCACTCTTAACCTGGTAGCTGAACAGTCAGATATTTTTACCTGTACACTGAGTGAGTTCACAAGGATAACATTCTATGTAATAAGTTATAGAAAATAAGATATGTGTATGTTTATTGTTATCTTCACTATTGCATTGAGTTATACCTGTAATGATAGTTGTAAGTAAGAGATGAATAAATAAATAAAAATTATTATTATTATTGTATATTCACACACAATGTAAATTGTTCTTGAATAAATGAAATGAAATGAATGAATAAAAAGAAATGACTAATAGGCACACTTTTCATATGCACACCCATATACTCAAGCGACGCTCAAACTCCGCCAATGTTGTGAACTCATATGGGTATTATGTAACATATCTCAAAAGACTCGATGATCAGCATAGAAGGTTATTGAGATAAAATCCTTAAAAAAGCCTCAAAGATAATAATTACTTGTAAGTCCACTTAACGGTGGGTGCAGGGAACCCTTTAGCATTACATTCCAGCGTGGCGTTGTCACCTTCCTTTAGCTGCACGTCCATCATGTCGAAGTCTGATATGAATGGTGGCTCTGAAAGTGAAGAAATTAAAAATAAAAGTATCGTAGAGGTGCTTAAAGTAGTGATTATCGCGCAGATTGTTTGATCTGCGAAGTTAACTGACTGAAGGCAACTGTGTCTTATAAAGCTGTTGGTCCGCTGGTTGTGTGTTTAAAGTGGCAAATAGCTTTAGCGTTAGCAATAGCTTGCGACCTGACAAGTGGTAAGCACTTTCGGTAGCCTATGACCGCTGCAATAATGTCCTCCAGACCGAATTTGCGGTCATCTGCGTAGAAGATATTATAGTGCACAAGTATGTGCGCAAACACAAGTGCACTCTCTGTTCCCTAACCCTCATGATCCGATAGGACGGATAATCCGACACGAACGGAGAGAGATCAGGCGCAGGACCAACGGCTTTACGTGCTTTCCGAGGCACGGGGATGCCTAACACCGTCAGCTTCCTAACTCCGAGCTCGTATTGAGATTTCTTAACAGAAGAACCCAATTCGTTTTTGTTGGCCCGACCCGAGATTCGAACCCGAGACCTCATGCACAGCAGTCGCATTCACTACCGCTGCGCCACGGAGGCAATACTAACAATACCGTATGCACTTGACCGACTCTATAGTAATGAACTTACTACGAGCATATGAGACAAAAATTTCTTCACATCACCAAATGTTACGTTTGGATGAGAAGGACTTTCTCACTCTGAAATTGAATTTAATCATGTAAGAGGGCTTAGCAGTAATTTTACATACCTGATACGTTCAAAGTAAAGTCCCTAATGTTAGTTCCATGTACATTGCTGACGATGCACTTATAACTGCCAGCGTTATGAAGTTGCACGTTGATTAACTTCAGGTAACTCTTGTCTTCAAACACTAACGGCTTGGAGTTGAACACCCATTTTGTCTGGAATTTACGAGGGTATGGTTACAAAGAATTACCTGAATCGGATGATACGTTTTTAGATAACAGTCTAGTTTATAACTGTCCTGTAGCTGGGTCATATTGCAAATAGTAAGAAAGTTTAATAGCGAGGGAGGTAGGACTCGATCGCTGAGCGAACTCGTCAGTAACACATTCGTCATGCTCCAAACTATATAGAAGAAATACTACATATTACGGGATATTTAAATATAGCTGGAGGAAATGTGTGTGGATTTGAAAGATTTTTACTTCTTGAGCGTCAAGGGGCAATACGGAAAGAAAATAAAAAAATCATTGTGCAAACAATACACAAACGGAAAAACGTATGTCCGCTCGACACTTGACTCATTAATCATAGACTTGTTTATACTAAGTACATGTACTGTGTCATAGATACATGATGCCCTTCTACATTAAAATATGGTACCCTTTCTGGATATTAAATTATCATCAGACACACAATGCTAACATGGTATCCTAATCCTTACTAATATTATAAATGCGAATGTGAGTTTTCTTGTTTGTTACGCTTTCACGCCTTAACTACCGATCATCATGAAAGTCCGCAAACACGTCGTCGTCAGGAGAACAGAAAAGAGCACCTTTGATCCAGAAAAAATTTGATAAAAGTACTATTAATATTTTTTTTTACGTGGGTTAATACGCATACACCTCCGCAGGGGCGAGTGGAGGGGCTATGTCGGACTCACCGGGGCAAAGAAAAATGGTGACTAGAGACATCCCGGTAATACTAACTAAACTTACCACGGTGTTCCTCGACATAACATTGTATACAATCGTTCTCTATCTAATATGAGAGTACACTCTTCTTAGTCTGGACTCTTTTACGTGTGATTTTAATACGGTCATTAAAATCTTGGTGTGTTATCATATTCTGACCGTCTCGTTGTTTCTAAAAATAAAGATGTGTTTCTATACTATACCTTGGCAATTGGCTTCGCATCAACTTCACAATGGAAGTAGCAGTCCTCGTCCCTCACATGTTCCACAGCCGTGCTCACGTTTTCAAGGAACCGCGGCGCCCATTCCACTAGCACTTGGACCTTGGCATGAGCTGAACCGACCGCGTTAGTGGCTACGCAAGAGTATGTAGACGCATTATCACGTGACACGTTGTGTAGGGGCAGTAGGCCCGTGGCAATTAGGTTGGCATCCTGAAACAGAGATTTTATTATTCCATTAGCTTTTGCGCGCGGCTCCGCCCACGTGGTACCTACATCAAAACCGTGCCTGTTTTTTTAACTATGTTAATCAATCAGTGTTTTGAGACTGTTTGTTTTGTTGTAATTCTGGGTTATAAATTTATAATACATAACAGTTCCATAAAATATAAGATATACATTAACTTCAACATAACATCGAACCTTATACCATTTGAGCGTTTGCGAGGTTGCTCGTACTGGACAATCGATATCCGCATCAGTCCCCTCCACTAACGTCACTCTCGTCAGGGATTCTTCTGACTGTGTCGGTGTAGGTATCGCTAAGGAATAAAACAATATATATGTACATATATGATGCAGTACTTTTACATAAGCTCAAAAGCCCGACTCCCCTTACTAAAATGATTGACACAGCACAAGTATATACTACTAGCTTTTGCCCGCGGCTTCGCTCGCGTTAATTTAGAATTTGACAATCAATTCGGGTTGTACTCTGCTTGTAATAATATAATTCAATCATGATTCGAAAGACACGTGGCGCTATCTATTATTAACATAAGAACCTTATTGTTGTTTTCCTCGGGAACAGTAATTTTTTTCGGGATTAAAGGTAGCCTATGTCCGATTCTGTTCACCTGACAAAGTATATGCAAAATTTCAGAATGATCGGTTCAGTGGTTTATGCGTGAAAAGGTAACAAACAAAGAAACTCATTTTCGCTTTTATAATATTAGTTAGGATTATCAGCCCTGTAAACGTACGTTACGAAAAATGAAATACTTATGTTTATTTCTGCGCTTAACAAATTTGTAAACTTATCATCTAAAACACATTAGCGTGTTTCAGCTTCCAAGGAAAATCCAGCACTTTTACTGATGGACAACCATGAAAGTCATATTTCAATTGAAGCTCTCGATTTTGCAAAATCTTCGGGAGAAACAATTAAGTATTTGAGAAGCGCTACAAGAATTAAACAGAAACATTTCTGTGGTCTTCACAATAGGCCAGCCTAAACAGTTTGAGAAAAGTTTGGCCAAAGTCTGCCACGTCGGCCTAAAAATCAGAATATATAGATATATATAGTGTATTATATTTATCATAGCATTTCTTTAGCGTGCCTTAGTGACCTCATTCACAATATGCATCTGAAATTGAGGAACAAAGAGAAAACAACATTTTATTTAGTTGCTAATAAATACTTGTTATTTTCTGCTCAATTATTCTGCACTGATGGCGTACTGGGCAATGGGTCGCCTTACCGCTGCCGCCGCGCTGAGTATTGTGCGTTCGAATCCTATAAGGCCTTGTTCAGACGACACGCACACGCTAAGCGCACGCCACACTCGTCATCACCCGCGTCGAACACGCTTTGATTTTTTTGGACATAATTTGAGCCCTATTGTCACACCAATATCTCAAATTGCATTAACCAAAGTGAATCCGCTCACGCCACGCACCCGTGTCGCACCCGCCTCGCGCCCGCCTCGCGCTAACTCCGCGCGCACCCCGCGCACGCGCTGCACATGCCTTGCGCCCGCGCTTCAGCTAGTGTTGTATTCCAATCACTAGCAGTACAAGCGGGTGCGAGGCGTGCGCGATGCATTACGCGTACCGAGCGCGGGTCTAGGACGGGCTCAACGCATGTGCGTGCTCGGCGCGGGTCATCTGAACACGGCCTAACGGACAATAATTTGTATGATCCACAAATTAATATTCTTCTTGTAGTACTTTTGGTTGTTAATTGCATGTTTGCAAAGTTCCAGCGTTTAAGGATTAAGATACCTACATTGCGAGGGTTGCACATGAAAAAATTTAAAGTATAATAATGAGGTGCACTTACAATATATCTCGACGGGAACTGTCTTGTTGGCTTGTCCGACGCTGTTCATCGCGACACACGTGTAGTTGCCGCTCATGTCTTCCGATGGAGACTTTATGTGCAACGTGCCGTCTGTGTCGATCAAGTAACGAGGATCTGTAAACACAAATTGGATTGTAATAAGACGTTCAGGTATAGTGAAAATCTTTAAATAAGTAAATTCTTGTCTGTAGGTATCTTTTCTTTTTTTATTCAATTACGGCGGCAAACAAGCATAGGTAAGAGGATGATTGGGCCGCCTGTACTCTCACTCACCGAACGAAAAACAACAGTAGGAATACTGGTATTTCACGTCGATATTCTGTGAGAGGGTAGTACTTCCCCGGTCGAGCCGGCCCATTCATGCTGAAATCAGCAAGGCTCTACTACTCTAAAAGGTATATCCGAATCCGAAAGGTAGTGGTGTATTATCCTGTTACGTTAGCTATGTATTAGCCCTCACGTATATTATACATACGCCTGTGTCCCAGATAGGTAAGCAAACTACCATTTACCACTTTATGGATACGAACTGATTAAATATACCTACGTTTGTTCGCATAATGACAGTTTCTAAAATGAAGAATTCCCAATAAAACAGATTTGCAAGAGTATATTTTTATGCCGTCTTTCTATGAATATAGAAAGACGGCATATAAAAATATATATATTCTCAAAATAATTTTTGAGAATTTATCTATTTTAGAATTTTGAGTATCTATCAATCTAGACAGATTCTCAAAAGGCCATCCTTTTGAGAATTATGTCCTTTGACAATTTGTCCTCATGCCAACAATCTAGGTTCTAATTTCCAACTAGTCATGGAGTCTGACAAAGTGATCGGTAGAAATTTTAGTTAACAAAATTTAAATCTCTATTTCTTACCTTTGTTCAGATAGAATTCATCTTTAGCCCACATGATATAGGGATTCGGTCTGCCTGTAGCTCGGCAGCCTATACTCAGCACCGTGTCAATACTGGTAGATATGTATGGTCCGGTGTAGTTGTCTTCTAAAACCTTTGGCGGATCTGAAAATATTAATACTTAAGTAGCTGTGATCGTTCATTTTTCTTCTAAAATATAAACCAATTTGGATGGACTCATTATAGGCCTTTAAATCCTAAAAAAAATCCCTGTTTGATCTGGCGATAATTCTCTTAATATAAAGTGTTTAAAATAGAGTTCCAATCTAGTAAACCATCAAATGTGACCCGAATGCCAGTTATGTTTACATTTGACGTTGATTTTAAATTAGCAGAATAGCATATTTTGTAATATTTATTACAAAATATACTATTATTATATAAATAACTCTGTTTTAAACAGTTTTTGCGAGAATTAACCTTCCAATATGATGCAAAATCTACTTAACGGCTTTTGTAGTGACTCTCATAGTTGGGTACATTGAGATCAACTTGAAATTTTAATCTGATTTCGTCTAGTAGAACTGAACATGTTTAAATGCATAGTGTGAACTGTGATTCCCGCACAGATATGGGCGATCGGTCTACGAGAACGTTATCGCGAGGAAGGGCTATCCATTTATATCAACTTGTTGAAATAAATAAAATATTTATTTTATCAGTTGATATAAACGACTATTTACTGATTTAAATATATGTATATTTAAATACAACATAAACATATTTACAAGCCAAGCATATAGGTATATATGTAGGCAATAGGTACATAACTAAAACCATATTCAAATTAGTTTAACGATAGAAGCCAAGCATACCTATTTCAATACATGACTAAAATCATATTCAATTAGTTTAAACATAAAAGCCAATATTTCAATACATGACTAAAACCATATTCAAATTAGTTCTGTGTTTTTGGAGAATAATGTGCACAGACACACAGAGCCTTATTAGTATCGGTATCAAATTAGTACGAGTTGAGCAGTTTGAAATATGTTAGTGAGAGTATTGAAGTGATTTTACCATTGACTTTGAGGAACATGGGTAGTTCGGCGACACCTCCGAGATTCTCCGCGACACATACGTATACTCCTTCGTGCTTAGAGCTGGCGTTACTTATGTAAATGTTACCAATGTCGTCAAAGCTGGAAAAGGTAAATAATAGAGGATATATGTATAAAAAAAATTTATGTTGTTATCCGAAATCTAAGACGCCAAGAATATATTAAATTTGTTCTATAGTTAACGAGATGGGTGTAAAACCCAGGATTCAACCTCTACGTCTTAAATGTACATCGTATGACCATGTGATCCCTATATCTCGGAGGTCTTTTGACCCACAGAGCCCATATTCAAACTCGACCGAGGTATGATCTCAAGGCGTCTGCATACCAAGTTCCAAGTCAATCGGTCCAGTGGTTCCGGAGTTATGTCTGTCACTAACGGACAGACGCACAGACCCACATAGTGTTTTCATTAACCTCTGAAGAAGACTCATAGGTTAATAAGATAAAGATCTTTCAAATCTATTTGTAGGCAATAATAATTCTAAAATGCTGCGTTGTACGATACTTGGTTGAGATTACACACACACGACACACAACAATTAATTATAAATCTTACACTTTATTAAGCAGACACTTGCAGATTTTTTGTATTCTTTCTATACAATAAAGAAAGATAGTTTTCTCCATCTTCCCTAACCCTATTTTGTACTATGTATTTTCTCACTATTTATGAGAATATGAATGATTGTAACCATTTGTGAGGCTTATATAAATGTAACTATCAGAAGGTAGCACTGGCTTCTAAGATACAGGTCTATACCTAGTTTAGAAGTCAGGGTCTCCAGTTTGTTATGTATTCCTTAAGCCCTAGTTTTGTACTTAGATTAAGTGTTTTTCGTATGAAGTAATAAACTATAACTATAACTACTTCTAATGTACAATATTCAAGCGCAGGCATGCGAGAGGGATAGCGATATAGACACATCCGTTAGTTTTGTTCATACCCAAATTCGAAATTTAGCAAAAACTTTTTTGGATGTTATTTGTGTTGTGTATAATATAAAAAATCAAAGCTAGATTGCTGCTATAACTACCCCCAAATAAACGTAGCTTGTAAAGAAGCCATTTAAATCTAAGAAAGAAAAGAAAGGAAAAGTGTTTACCTCACATCAGTAGTGTTCTCTTTAACAGGTTCTTCGTCAAAAGTCCACTGCACAGTCGGCACTGGGAACCCGATGACGTCACATTGCAGACTCACATTGGACCCGACCAGTACTTCCTTTGCGACATCTGATGGCGGTACTACGAATGGCGGCACTATAAAAACATGTTAATATTAATAGTTTGAGTATAAAATACTATTAGTCGAACACATCGTATTTTCACGATAATTGAATATATGTGTACTGTGAGTATCTTTAGGTATAAGGTCCACCAAGCAAATTGCTGGAATCCATAACACTACTGACAAAGCCCTGATAGAAAAATCAATTATAACCTGATCCGACCATTGAACCATCAGCGGGAAGTCAAACGGGCACAAATACACACAACTTTATGCTATGGAACCAACAAAGCAGTAGGTAAAAATAAGTATTTCAATAGAGAATCGAGGTGCTCATAGCTAGTTGCACTCACTGATTGGTAAACGATGAGCGAGGTTAAGCAACGTTGGGTGCGGTCAGTCTATAGATAGGTGACCGCTTCGGGCACGCCACGATCGTGGCGGTAAGTCCCGTGTTTGAGGAGTGGCTGGAGAGGCGGCATAGCGCCCTCACCTTCCGGGTGACACAGGTTTTGACCGGCCATGGTTGTTTTGGCCGGTTCCTGTGTCGCATAGATCGGCAAGAGACACGGCGCTGCACACATTGGCGGTTTGCCCCGCCTGGGCATCGCAGCGCCGTGAATTGATCGCGGCAGTCGGAACGGTTGCCCTGTCGCTCCCGGCCGTAGTTCTGTCTATGGTCCGGAGTGAGAGGTCGTGGAACGCCGTCGCCTCCTTCTGTGAGGAAGTTATTTCCATCAAGGAGGCGGCGGAGCGGGAGAGGGTGCGTTTAAACCCTCTCCCCAACCGCAGAGCCGGGCGCCGGAGGGCGCGAGATGACCTCCAGCCACCCTGAGGTTTGACCTGGGGGTGGCGGGCTTTGTGGGCCTGCCCGCCATCCGTTCAGCACCAGGTCCGAGAGGCAGCGTGCGTGTTCCCACGCGCGCCTCTGTGTCGAGTCCATCTCCCCTCTAGGGGGGGGACAGTAGGGAATATTTAGAAGGTACCAGCGGGTAGCGGAAAGTGATTCGCGCGGCCCCGTCGACAGTGGTTTGTTGAGGAACACCGTGGTAGGTTTAGTCGGTATTCCGGGAGGTTCATTTTATCGTTTAACATCTTTCTTTTACCCCGGCTAGTCCGACATAACCCCTCCGCCCGCCCCCGCGGAGGGGTATGCGTCATGGCATTCCCCCAGGTTAAAAAAAAATAAAATAAAAATAATTGATAGGTGACCGCTTAGTGGTATTTCATCTGAGCATCTCCGTGTATCGCAGGGCACGTAAAAAGTCGGTCCCGGTTGTTGCGAAATTGACAGCAGTCGTTAACCCATGTCAGAGGCCTATGGGCGGCTTGAACAACTCTTGACAACAGGTTGGCCACTAATCACACGAAGAGAAAGAGAGAATAGAGAATACTTGAAACTTACCCCAAACACGCAGTTCGTAGGTGACAGAAGCGTTGCCATATAAATTGGTGGATTTGCAAGTGTAGTTACCGAAATCTGTTAAGTTAGCCACAAACCTGCAAATAAATAAATAAATGTGTTTTTAGGGATACAACATCAATGCCAAAATAGGTACCAACAGAGCACATCGTCCCGAGTATTGTGGGTTCGATTCACGGGGCAAAAAATTGTGTGATCCACAAATAGTTGTTCACTATCTTGATGTTCTATGTGTCCCTTGTTTGAATGATTGTGTTCTATGTGTCCCTTGTTTGAATGATTGTGTTCTATGTGTCCCTTTTTGAATGATTGTGTTCTATGTGTCCCTTGTTTGAATGATTGTGTTCTATGTGTCCCTTGTTTGAATGATTGTGTTCTATGTGTCCCTTGTTTGAATGATTGTGTTCTATGTGTCCCTTTTTGAATGATTGTGTTCTATGTGTCCCTTGTTTGAATGATTGTGTTCTATGTGTCCCTTGTTTGAATGATTGTGTTCTATGTGTCCCTTTTTGAATGATTGTGTTCTATGTGTCCCTTGTTTGAATGATTGTGTTCTATGTGTCCCTTTTTGAATGATTGTGTTCTATGTGTCCCTTGTTTGAATGATTGTGTTCTATGTGTCCCTTTTTGAATGATTGTGTTCTATGTGTCCCTTGTTTGAATGATTGTGTTCTATGTGTCCCTTTTTGAATGATTGTGTTCTATGTGTCCCTTGTTTGAATGATTGTGTTCTATGTGTCCCTTGTTTGAATGATTGTGTTCTATGTGTCCCTTGTTTGAATGATTGTGTTCTATGTGTCCCTTGTTTGAATGATTGTGTTCTATGTGTCCCTTTTTGAATGATTGTGTTCTATGTGTCCATGGTTTGAATGATTGTGTTCTATGTGTCCCTTTTTGAATGATTGTGTTCTATGTGTCCCTTGTTTGAATGATTGTGTTCTATGTGTCCCTTGTTTGAATGATTGTGTTCTATGTGTCCCTTGTTTGAATGATTGTGTTCGATGTGTCCCTTGTTTGAATGATTGTGTTCTATGTGTCCCTTGTTTGAATGATTGTGTTCTATGTGTCCCTTGTTTGAATGATTGTGTTCTATGTGTCCCTTTTTGAATGATTGTGTTCTATGTGTCCCTTGTTTGAATGATTGTGTTCTATGTGTCCCTTGTTTGAATGATTGTGTTCTATGTGTCCCTTGTTTGAATGATTGTGTTCTATGTGTCCCTTTTTGAATGATTGTGTTCTATGTGTCCCTTGTTTGAATGATTGTGTTCTATGTGTCCCTTGTTTGAATGATTGTGTTCTATGTGTCCCTTTTTGAATGATTGTGTTCTATGTGTCCCTTGTTTGAATGATTGTGTTCTATGTGTCCCTTGTTTGAATGATTGTGTTCTATGTGTCCCTTTTTGAATGATTGTGTTCTATGTGTCCCTTGTTTGAATGATTGTGTTCTATGTGTTCCTTGTTTGAATGATTGTGTTCTATGTGTCCCTTTTTGAATGATTGTGTTCTATGTGTCCCTTGTTTGAATGATTGTGTTCTATGTGTCCCTTTTTGAATGATTGTGTTCTATGTGTCCCTTGTTTGAATGATTGTGTTCTATGTGTCCCTTGTTTGAATGATTGTGTTCTATGTGTCCCTTTTTGAATGATTGTGTTCTATGTGTCCCTTGTTTGAATGATTGTGTTCTATGTGTCCCTTGTTTGAATGATTGTGTTCTATGTGTCCCTTGTTTGAATGATCGTGTTCTATGTGTCCCTTGTTTGAATGATTGTGTTCTATGTGTCCCTTGTTTGAATGATCGTGTTCTATGTGTCCCTTGTTTGAATGATTGTGTTCTATGTGTCCCTTGTTTGAATGATTGTGTTCTATGTGTCCCTTGTTTGAATGATTGTAAACTTCACCGCGACACAGGAATGATTTATAGTCTATGTTGGGTCACGTTGTTGAGTCACATTTAGCTGACGCTAGCATTTAAGCATTTTGTATCGGACGCGTATGTAGCGCGGTTCGAGTTAGTCGCTCTCTCACGTTTGTAACTATAACATGTAACGACTGAATCATCATCATCATCATCAGGCTATAATAGTCCACTGCTGGACATAGCCCTCCCCCAAAGAGCGCCATAGCGCCCTGTCTTCAGCTTGCCGCATCCAGCATCTGCCTGCAGTCTTTCGCAGATCGTCATCCCACCTGGTCGGAGGGCGTTCTACACTACAGTTTGCAGATTACAACGACTGAATAAACGTTGTAATCTGCAAACCATCTTTTACTTGAAGACTCCCACAAGTCGTAACCGTGAACACGCATGGTAACAAGGATACAGCCAAGAAGCCAGTAGGTATCCAACAGTCTGGGAGTTGTCTTTTCTTTTAAAGAAAGCTGAATGTTTTGTGACAATATAGGACAAACAATTGTCATCTAACATCGGCGCCCATGTTTGACAACAAATATAATATGTTATTCTTTCTCTTAATGTGGTCGATGCAGCTAAAACTTCAATTAAAATATTAGTTTCATTATTTGCCATTCTTCAGTGCTTGTTTTTGTTTTTCAATGACTTACAATAAATTAAGACACCTACGAATAGTTGGCATACAGGACTTAAAAAGCAGCAGAGGACAACACCGGTGGAAACGGCTTAGGATGTCAAGTAGTCCGGCGCTAAATTCGTTCTCAGGAGTCTCGTGAAAATTGAAACGCATATGTCCACCCTGACCATATGCTCTGGTGACCGGTCTACCCAGAAGGCTAAGATCACCAGAATCGAAAGTCCTACGGGCGCTTTGGAAGCTCTACACTAATTAACCATTATAGACTGGTGCTACTGCGTTTTGCCCGGCCAATAACAATTCCATAGAGATACCTACGTTTCCCATTTCTTTCATCTCTTTAATTTATTTATTTTAAGAAATTTCTCAGCAATATGTGAGTATACAAACCTGGTACTGAATAATTTGCTACGGTAACAGCTTATCATCAGTCAGGCTCTATACTTGTTTGCTACCTTTATTGGTAAGAAAAATATAACTATACTCACAACTCACCTCAGGCCATGCGCATCGATGTACTTGTCGCTCGTAACAGGTTCGCCATTCATCATCCAGTCTACGACAGGAGGGGGCAGACCTCCCACAGTGCATGGCAGTTCCACCAACTGACCTTCTAGAACTTCATGTATGGGGTCAGACATGGATGATATTGTTGGGGGATCTATAGAAAAAGAAAGGCATTGTAAAAGCAACTTCCGGTTAAAAAATCGCCTAAGTGCGCCTTAGGCGATTTTTTAACCCTTATACCTCTACTAATACTAAATTTGATCAAAATGTCTGTGTCTGGTTCAGCGATAAAATATATTGGCGCAACATCTTTTACTTTTTGTATTCATTTAGAAAGGACAGGTAGTAAGACGCAAGCATAAAAAACAAAAATGAAATTATAGATTTACGAAATAATTTCAAATTAAATAACATTTATTTATTTACAAATAGAGAAATCACATTAAATAAATTTAATAAAAAAATAATTGATATAATTTATGTTTATGATACACTATATACAATTTAATAGATGTGAAGCCCTGTGTTGCGGTAGACTTTAAAATTTCGCGAGATGATCTTCAGCCACCCTGAGGTTTGACCTGGGGGTGGTGGGAGGCATGGGCCTGCTCGCCACCCGATCAGTACCAGGTCCGAGAGGCGGCGTGCGTGTTCCCACGTGCGCGTCTGTGTCGTGTCTTTGTCCCCGGTGACGTTTTAACGGTGGAGGAAGAAAACTTTAAAATTTAAATTGGGTCGTGGACCGTAATCCCAAAAATCGCCTTTAGTAGTGCGGTTTAGAAATGAAACTCACATAACCAAGCGAGGACAAATTTTATTGAGTTAGCCGGGGCTTATATAGTGGCCGCGGAGAATCTTAATAGCGCGATTCAGCTCTAATGAACAACGCCATCTATCGAGCTTAGGGTTAAACATTTTAACACAAGTTGTTCCGATTGAACAGGTCGTAAAGATGATTATTTGGACTGCGTGAGATTCGAACCCACAACCCTCAGCGCGGTGCCAGCGGCGAGACTACTATTTGTACGCCACGTCTAGCTGATAAATAGATTTGCCAAATGCCAGGATACAAGTATAAATAAGCATAATCTTCTAGAGTAAGCTTAATTATTTATAGAAAATATCCTTACCATACACAGTCAAAGTGAAGTTTTTATGCGCAGAGCCCAACGCGCTGGTGACATTACACGCATACATGCCCGAGTTGTGCGCCGACACTTCTTTTATAACCAAGTCTCGCGAAGCTGTCACAGATCTGTCAATATACGATTACATAATAATAATAATATTCTACCACATACACACAACACCATCTAGCCCAAACTAAGCAGAGCTTGTACTATGGGTACTAGACAATGGATAAACATACATATATACTGTTTGTTTTTGTAAATACATACATCTTATACATAGAAACACCCAGACCAAGACAAACATCCATGTTCATGCACACAAATGTTTGACTTGTGAGGGAATCGAACCCGCGACTTTGGGCGCGGTAGTCGGTTACACTAACCACTACGCCATCGAGGCCGCCATTGTATTGTAGGTACGTATAAATTACCTCGGTGGCACTGAGGTAGTAAATGCAACAGTATACTGAGGTTTCAGATTCTATTCCTGAGTCGGGCAAAGTCGAAATTATCAGTTAAGCAGAGAATTATTTGACACTAATACGGAGTCTGGTAATATGCCTGGTAGAAGGTAAAATAACTATAATTGGCGAAATATAGTTAAAATATATATATCTCTGCTGAAAGGAAATTAAGATTTTAAAGTCCCGCGCAATAGAAGGCGAGCCTATTGCAATTCAGCCTTCTTACGGCTAAGAATTTCTTGACAAAAAGACCTATCATTACTGCCTAAACCAGAAATCGAACACAGCATCAGGCACTGCAGTCGCATTCACTACTGCTGCGCTGCCAAGGTAGTCAGTATATTGAAATTCTCTGCATACTTATACTATACTCTGCAGATATTTAACAACTTGTAACCTTTAGGGTTTACTTAGGATAACGACAAGCCACGCTGTAGGGGCGTGGTGTCTTGAGGTTACTTTAAGCAGAGATGATTCAAAGATACTAGAGCAATTAACACTTTTATTAACAATGAGTATAGAATACACTTAAAGCAAGCTATACAATTAATAGAAATCAGGGCGTGGTTCTCAAAGGCTTCCTACGTGGTTCTTATTAGGAAGAACCACTTAACTTGATGTGCAGCTCAGCGGAAGGAAGGAGCATCCACCAGGGCGCGATCCACTTATATAGGCCGCCGCCGCTCGGAGGGGGACTAGTGATGCCACCATCTCGCTCGCCGCGCACGCAGCCGTGCGCCGCGAGTCGATTACGTGACAAACTTAATCAACTTACATATTATCTGTAAAGACTATAGCGTGTCCGTCCTTAGTCCACACAGTGATCGGTGGTGGTAGACCGCTTGCTTCGCATGATAGCTTCACTTTCTCCCCAACTTTTACTTCTTGAGGCTTCTCAATTCCTTTTGATGCTTCTAGAAGTTTCGGCGGATCTAGAAAGTTCAAGAGCACGTTCAGCAATAAGACTTAATGAAATAAGCATTGTGCATGGGCCCAAAGGTCCACCAAGACATTAAAACAATAAAATGGATTGCAACGTCGTGGCCTTATTGCCCATTGAAACATAAGGAAAGATTTTAAGGTCTTTGGTACCGTCAGTTGAATATATGGACATTTAATTATGTATACCGATATTACAATGTACCAAGATTTGAATGTATATTCTGTGTAGTTTGCTTCTATGACTACAATAATAGGAGTTATTCTCTTCTAATTATTATTACTCCACTATACTCTGCATACTTTGTAAACCCTAACGGCTTTTAAACATTAGCAAGATGAATAAGATATTTAATCTACTTTTTATTTATCACTAGCTGTTACCTGCGACTTCGTCCGCGTAGATTTTAACTAAAAAGTGTTTGTCTTCGCGGAAACCTATTTTTTTTCTAAAATTAAAGTAGCCTAAGTTACTCCTTATAACATCAGCTATCTGCCAGTGAAAGTCCCGTCAAAATCGGTTCAGCCGTTTCGGAGATTAGCCGGAACAAACAGACAGACAGACAGATAAAAATTTTAAAAATAGATGTTTTCGTATAGGTACCTTATATACTTTCATATGCATTAGGTAGATAAAAAGCTGTTATTTTGACATTACAAACAGACACTTCAATTTTATTTATTGCTATAGATTTGTAATAAGTCGGGGGCATTCAGTTGGAAAATGTAAAATTTGTAAAATAATTAGATATCAATCGCTTATCACGAATACTTATGAGAAGATATTTATTAATGATAATTACTATATATATTCGAATAGAAAGAACATAACGCGAATATTTAGGTACTTTTGAACGCAGCGCAAGCAAACGCTTATGTTTACGTTGTCGATAAGAATATAATTCGAACGCAACTAAGTAATTGTTCACATTGTTAAAACAGAGCTCTAGCTAAAATATGTGCACCTAAATAGTAGTGGGCCAACTTACACTGGACAATTAAAGTTACGTCATACGAATCTTGACCGATCACGTTGGTGGAAATACAACGGTAGACCCCTCCATGTTCCTCGCTTACACGAGGTATAGTCAGTTCAAATCTTTCGTTGTTCGCAATTACATCTTTTGGCGGTGACGAGAACTCTGTAGATTCGTTGTTCTTGAATTGCCATGATATTGTTGGTTCTGGATTTCCTTGTTGTACGCTAGGGATTAAATGGATTTTATTTATTTATTGTATTTAAAAAAAAACGTAGTTGGGGTTTTTAAAAGTTTATGTCTCGCTTAAACATTCAAGCTATTTCCACAATCTTTGCCGCAAAAAGTAAAAAAAATGAAACATTTCGCTTTTAAACAGTTTAAGAGACCTGCGGCAACCGGCAAACAAGTCGACAAGTTCGGTCGAAGTTTGCGCTGTGTTGTGCTTCTGCGGTAAAAAGGGGTAGTTGGTATGCTCAGTTCTTAAGTAGCTCTAAATGGGTCTAGTAATACAACTGGTATCGTAAGCGCTTATATAATTTTTATAAATTATATACAAATAATGACTATGGTGGCAGAACTTTATTCCTTTGACAAGTACCATGCATCAGTTCTGCCAATTTAATATACAGGATGTGTCGTAAATAGTGGTCCAGAGTAAGGGAGTCGATACACTGTATTCTTATGTATCACATACCGAAATTTTAAGCATTTTCAGTTAAGGGTCTCCTAACAAAAAATAAAAGTTCTATTTTTAAATTTCTGCACCTTGCTTCACGAATTTGGCTGTCATTTCAACAAATATCAATATTTTTTAATTCTGTTTTTTTATTATTACTCTTGAATGTGTGTACTATCATATCCAAACCCTTTTTTATGTTTTAAAGTCAAAGATACTTAAAGAAATTAATCTGTTTCCAATTTCAATACTCATCTTCAGCAAATCATATGACTTTAGGGGCATAAAAAAAATGGTTAAAATTTCGGTATGTGATACATAAGAATACAGTGTATCGACTCCTTTCCTCTGGACCACTATTTACGACACACCCTGTATATTATATCAAGTAATACAGACTTTTTGAAGCTGATGAATGATGAATAAAATCTATCTTATTTGTCCGTTTTCGTAGGTAAACTAAAAGTAATTACAACGATACACAATCTCACCTACATGTGATTATTGTAGGCCCTCCTTCTCGCGCTGTGAGATGTGATGACTCCTTGGACAATATTGGAGCCGCTGCAAAAATATCAAAGATTAAAAGTGCACACTTACAAATAATAGTAATACACTAGCTATGCCCGCAGTTTCATTCGCGTTTATGGTTACTGGAATAGAGGACAGTCTTTTGCCACCTACCGGACAGTTCAGACAGGATAAGTAGTAGAGCCTTGCTGATTTCAGCATGAATGGGCCGGCTCGACCGGGGAAGTACTACCCTCTCACAGAATATCGACGTGAAATAGCAGTATTCTTACCGTTGTGTTTCGTTCGGTGAGTGAGAGTGCCGGAGGCCCATCACCCCCTTCCCCCATCCCGCTCCTTCTCCTTCCCACTTCCTTTCCTAAAGGGTCGGCAACGCGCTAGTGATGCCTCTGGTGTCGCAGGCGTCCATAGGCTACGGTGACCACTTACCATCAGGTGGGCTTAGGTGGGGTATGCTTGTTTGCCACCTTCGTTGTATAAAGAAAAAAAAAGTTTTCTTTTTAACAAAAAACCTAATATAATTTTCCCGACTCGGAAATCGAAACTACTCCTCAAGCAAAGCAGTTCTTTAGTCTATACTACAAATTATATTTCAGGTTTGAACTGAATCACTCCTCATCCAAATCTGAAATGTTGTTTAGACTGCAGCAGATGACGCAGATCGTAAATAAATATTTTCCACGGGCCACCATCACTGCTCCGAGTCCTGTGGGTTCGATCCCAACACGGATCAAAAATTTGTGTAATCCACGAGTAGCTGTTCCGACTCAGACTGTGTTATTTGTATCCTTGGAATGTTTATAAAGATCCCACAGGATTTATTCCTAGTTATTTAAAAAAGCATAAAGAAAAGCAAAACTGTAAAGCAACGCTTACCCAATCCCTCCACAGTAATAGTCCCTCTAACTTCTACCTTCTCATACTCATTCTCCGCCTCGCACTTGTACTCCCCGAGTTCGGTAAAGTCCACTCTCTTCAAGTACACTGTAGTGTTGTCGTCTGTCATATGAATGTTGTCACTCGTCACTAGTGCGGAGCCATTGTGGTACCAGTGCGTGACAGCAGGCGGGTACGCGTCGACTACGCATTGTAACTCAACTTGGTAGTACAGCTGGACAGATTGGTCTGGAAAGATAGGCATAGTTAGGTCTCTGGCTTTAAAAGGCAAGCAAATATGTGTTAGGTTATTAATAAATAACGTGAGAGCCACCTCGAGTCCTTTTCTAATATCTATCTGGCTTTTGCCCGCGCCGCTCGCTTAGAAACTGTACTTTTTCTGTATGAGAGGTAGCCTATGTCTTTTTCTATAACCTTGATAACGTGTATACAAAACTCCGTGATGAATGGTCGAGTAGTGACAACGATCAACGTAAAATTTTTTGGAATAGATGTTGACTTCGAATTGCCAAGTTACAGTAAATATGGTTTGCCACAATATAGGTACATAGGTATGTATACAATATTTTGGCATAATGGATGTAGACATTTTAATGAAACTTTGTTTTTATACATCTTATTGACATTCATGACATGGTTAGTGTACACGGTTAGACGATGTCCTGACATAACACATTTTATACCAAGCCTCGTTGGAATTTACGGGCTTTACAAAGGCGAAACTAGGAGCAGAATCTAGTATTTAATTACTCTTATTACCGGACCCGTGATCAGAACTATGTCATGTCACTTACCACCAAATTCTTGGAGCACTGTCATCTTTCTTCTGACGTTAACAATGACACTATCCTGATGAATGCCTTCTGCGTTCTCTCCAAAACAGAAGTATGTACCATTGATGGACTCAGCGCTTGAATTAAGAGTCAACACACTTCGGTATACAGTCGGTTTTATTTCCGTTATCTGCAAAGAAAGAAAATATAAGAAGAATGACGCTTCTATCACTTCTATACAGAGGCAAGCCGAAAACTAAGACACATTTAAGCAAAATATATAGTACAGCATGCGGAGTTCAGTAACGTTGCAAAATAAGTCACGCCCGTTATAAGTATCTGAACAGAAAATATAGTGCAATACAGTTTGTTTGTTAATCTTACTTATTTTACCTAATAACCTAATTCCTATTCCTAACTATCCTTACTAATATTATAAATGCGAAAATGAGTTTGTTTGTTTGTTTGTTTGTTACGCTTTCACGCCCTAACTACTCAACCGATCAACATGAAATTTTGCATACACGTTGTCAGGGGTACAGAATAGGACATAGGGTAGATACCTTTCATCCAGAAAAAATAACCTGCAATCTTAACCTAACCTAACCTACATTTACGCGAGCGAAGCCGCGGGTGAAAACTAGTAATATTATAAAAGCAAAAATGGGTTTGTTTGTTACCTTTTCACGCCTAAACCACTGAACCGATAATCCTGAAATTTTGCATATAAGTTGTCAGATGTACAGAAACAGACAAAGGTTACCTTTCATCCCGAAAAAAATTACTGTTCCCGAGGAAAACAAAATAACGTTCGTATGATAATAGATGGCGCCACATGTATTTCGAATCATGATCGAATTATATTATTATAAGCAGAGTACAACCCGAATTGATTGTCAAATTCTAAATTAACGCGAGCGAAGCCGCGGGCAAAAGCTAATATCTATTATAAATGCAAATGTGAATTTTTTTGTTTTGTTTGCTACGCTTTTACGCCTTAAGTACTCGATCGAACATCATGAAATTTGACATACTTAATACTTCTAAGGAATACAGCAACGGACATAGGGTTTCTTTTATATCGCAAAAAATACTGTTACTCGATGGATAGCTAATATGTATTACAAATGCGAAAGTATGTGAAGATGTTTGATGTTTTGGATGTTTGTTACATTATCAGAAGTAAACCGTGGATTGGATTTGGAAGCAACTTGGCCCATGGATAGACGAGTTTCTGAATTAACAAGCCAGTTACTATTTATTACGATATAAGTTCGATATGAGATTCATGCAGGCGCCGCGGGCAGTAATAATCTATACATCTATACAAATAAATAAAATTGAAATGTCTGTTTGTAATGTCAAAATAACAGCTTTTATCTAATGCATATGAAAGTATATAAGGTACAGATACGAAACATCTATTTTTTTAATTTTTGTCTGGCCGATTTTGACGGGAATTTCACTGGCAGATAGCTGATGTTATAAGGAGTAACATAGGTTACTTTGATTTTAGAAAAAAATAGGGTTCCACGGAGACAAACACTTTTTAGTTCAAATCTACGCGGACGAAGTCGCAGGTAACAGCTAGTCCTAACTAATATTATAAATGCGAATGTGAGTTTGATTGTTTGTTTATTTGTTTGTTTGTTACGCTTTCATGCCTTAACTACTTGTCTAATCATCGTGGCCGCGCCGCAACTGTGTGCAAAGTGTGCGGCGCACACAGGCGCCAAGGCAATAGGGGGCGCCACCATCGAAATTATTTTTGTTACACTTACACAACAACATATTCTTTGTAGTGGAGTATCGATAAGTAAGTAGGTACAATAGGCGCAACATATGGCTTGTAAATAACAAAACATATATTCCGCTTATTGTACAAGTCTCCCAAGATAATCCTAACTATCCTAACTAATATTATAAAAGCGAAAATGAGTTTGTGTGTTTGTTATCTTTTCACGACTAAACCACTGAACCGATAATTCTAAAATTTTGCATATAGATAATAGGTACATTGTCAGGTGTACAGAAACGGACATAGGCTACCTTTCATCCCGAAAAAAAATACTGTTCCCGAGGGAAACAACAATAACGTTCTTATGATAATAGATGGCGCCACGTGTCTTTCGAATCATGATTGAATTATATTATTACAAGCAGAGTAAAACCCGAATTGATTGTCAAATTCTAAATTAACGCGAGCGGAGCCGCGGGCAAAAGCAAGTATTATCTAAGTATATAAAACTGGAGAACATTTATTTCGGTCAAAATTAACAAATAATAAAAAGAATAAGTTGAAACATGAAGATTCGTAAAAAAAAGAGGCGCTTCATAGGTTTCGCACACAGGCGTTGTGGGGGGTCGGCGCGGCCCTGCTAATCATTATAAAATTTCGCATAGGTACACGTTATCAAGGGGTACAGAAAGACACATGGTACCTTTCATTCAGGAAAAAGTACTGTTCCCGCAGGCAAAATCTAGTAGCTAATATGAAAGTACTCACAGTATTATTTAAGAACTTCTCAGTCTCCCTGTGCCAGAGGATCCTGGGTGTCGGCTTGGCCACCACCTGGCACACCGCCTCAACCGTAGTACCGTTCAATACAGTTATGTTCTTAGCGCCTTCTATAGCCACCACTGGTTTCATTAATACTGTCAAGGATACCGAATCTGAAGCTGTAATGAAAAATATATTTACGTTGAATAGATAGTAGATCGTTGTTTATTTTAACCTTTGGAATGTTCTAAGACACATACAAAAAACATGCTTCCGTTGCGCGTCCTGACCCCTAGGGGGAGTCAAGAAAACTCGTTGTAATTGGTCGCGAAAAAAATACCAAAGATTTTCTTGACTCCCCCGTAGGGGTTACGGACGCCCAATGAACTCAACATACATGACTCCACCATAGGAGTCATGGAAGTTTGAAAGGTAAAGGTTATCTACTCTACAAAAATGTTAAGAACCGATCTTTCATGGCACTTTGACGTCCATTTTGTTTGTTTCCTATAAAGCCATGCTAAAGTTCCTAGTTACGGCTTTTTGCTAGGGTGGTTCGCGTCGCTCGTTTACACGACTGATATCATATATGTGCACATGTTTCTTAACCCTCAATTCACTGTATGCTAAAGTATAACGTAATCATAATCATAATAATTTATTTGTGAAACATAGGTTAGTAATACAGTTCTTAAAGCTATGTTATAAGTACGCTATGTCGTACCACATAATATGGTGTACAAATTATAATATAATTTATAAGAATCTTTAGTCCAGAATAATATCAATTAATATAATTACAAAAGAAAATTACAACTAATTATTCATCAAAATTAAACGCTAATAATTTATTATAATTACATATAATCCAGACTAACACATATTATTTAAGTATTTATCAATTAGAAAATCATCAATAGAATAGTAAGCCTTATTAACCAATAATTTGTTCAATTTGCTTTTAAATATGTTTATAATATTCCGTCGGATTTCTATAGGTATTTTATTATAGATGATCGGTGCCATACAAAATATGCTCGGTCGTAACAGTTGAGTTTTGCATGCTACATGTTTTTAGGTACCCTCACGTCTAGTACCAGAACCACTAGTGTGGCTCGAATGGATCCGTAATTGGTTTAAGATAACAATGTAATGACATTACAAGTTAGTTCATGTGATTGGAAGTATTGCACAAATGTTTGGATTTTTTTAATTATTGCTTTTCAGAATAACTACTTTCCGCCTGATAGTAAGCAGTCATGTAGTCCACGAGCAGAGCCCTCCACACCACATCTTCACGTGAAATGGTGCCGAGATTTCAACTTTGACGTCCTTAGAAGGTACTTTTTCACGCCGCGCTTGAAGGTCCCAGGAATTTAGGAAAAAGGAAAATGTCTCACGATAGAGAATTCCAAATACCTACGATTGGAGTAAGAAAATGGGGTGCACAGTATAGGTCCATGGGACCCAGGTGGTGTATCAAGTCTTACTCTTGTTATTGTGTACAAGAGGCAACATTCTACAAGGTTTTAGCTAATAGTACCTATATTATAAAAAAGAATTTACCTTTCCTTGATCCTCTCAAAGCCGTGCAACTCCAAGTGCCATCACCGGTCACATTCTTGACATCAAGCACATCATTATACGAGCCATTGACTTCGGTTTTCTTCACTTCTGTATGATCAGGCGCGGTCCACACTACAGTAGCTGCGTTATCGACAGTACACACTAGTTGGAAGTCCGTATTAATGAGTTTTGAGAGTGTGTGCGGTCCCATTATTTGAGCTGTTGGATCCATCTTAATACTTATTTGTATGGATTGCTTCGTTGTACCACCTATAATAAAAAATACATTTTACTAGTTTTTGCCCGCGGCGTCGCTCGCCTTAACCCGTCTTCGGCCAGTGGCTCGCATGCGAGCCAGCAAAAAGCTCTTGTTTATATTTTACTACGTAGCTGACATCATAACAAATTCTGTAGTACCATTTTTTTGATTCTACGAGCTATGAGTGGGCTGGTAATTAACAATAACAAAATCTCAAGTGGCACGCGGCGATAACGGGCGATAATGTAAACATCCCGCTGGCTCACAAACGGTGTTGATTTTGTTAAAAAGAAATTCCTCCTATTTTTGGATGAAAGTTATGTTTTGTCCTTCTCTGTACCCCTGACAACGTGTATGCAAAATTTCACAATGATCGGTCCAGTAATTAAAGCGTGAAAGCATAACAAAATGCAAATAAATTTTGCATTCGCATTTGTAATATTAGCTAGGATTTGACGGGATAAGAATAAGGGCTAAATATATTCAGTTCACTTGCGTTTTGGAGCAAGCATAATAGGCCTTATCTGAACACTATTATCATTGGAATCTGACATGTAGGAATATTGGTTGAGCAGCAGTATTTTCAGACCGCCTTGAAAAAGTAAGAAAGGAAATACATTTATTGCATGCAAGAAAGAAGGAGATACTTTATTCGACACGCATGTTTCTAGTTATAACTAAACTAAGTTATTAGGTATTAGCGAGCTTGCGTGCTACGATATTGCATGAAATCAGTCCCATTGTCTATATCATTATACCAACGTCTCGTTGTCGCGGCTAGAAAGATTCTAGCGCTTGATACGTACCTCTATTTTTCGCAATACAAGAGTATATTCCTGTATCATTTTCACGAATTCGTATTGTCTTATTGTGTATATAGACAGCTTCTACGTTTGGCTTCTTATTTATATCTATGGCTGTAACAAAGTATATTTTATTAAATAAAGACGTATGTATGTATATTAAACAATGGCTTGAAGAGCAGCGATAGCTTTTCTAATTGTACTGGGTAATAGGCCCTTGTGGCCGTTGTTTATCTTATCTTATTTGGGTGCCAGTCAGTGCAGACCGGCGACACTTCGACCCAGTGGGATCTTTTGTGTCGACACTTTCCCAATAACGACTGCCATAGATGTTCATGGCAGCCGGGACCGACGGCTTAACGTGCTTTCCGAGGCACGGAGCAGGCGATAATTGTCAATCAATACGCACATAATTTCGAAAAGTCATATAACTTCCGAAACTCAGTGGTGCGCGACGTGGGTTCGAACCCGAGACCCTCTGCATTGCAGTCTGTTGGTCTCCCCACTGAGCTATCGCTGCTCTACGTTTGTATTAATTACCATAATTAGTTCGCGTTCCATTGAACACCAGCCTGTTTGCCAAAAGCAAAGCTTCACTGTAGACGGTGCAAGCGATGGTGATGTTGTCGCCTGATTCGACGACCGTCGAGTTTTCTGGTTCTATCGTCACTTGTGGCGGTTCCACTGCAACATTAGAATAATTTGTAAAATATACAATTTACGCTTGTTTCCCGTTTTCTTATATAGATTTACAGGCTCCCGTGACTAGTAGTCCTGCAAATCTATATGAATTTAAAAAACAAAATTACCTCTTCCGTACCTACTAGGAATATGTACAGCCCGTGTCATAGACATCCTAACCATAGAACAGAGAAATAAAGTCTTTGTTCTGGTATTAACAATCATTGAAACAACAGACTTAATAACTCCTAGACTCCGAAAAACAATTTGTGGAAACACAATTTTTGTTTTTAAATCTACCTATATATATTTACACTTTTGAATGCACGACTGGAGTAGTGGTCACCTCGCCATTACGCCAAGTGTTAGGAGTCCGAATCTCACACGCGAAAAAATTTTTTTTTCGGTCTGTATGTTCTTTGTGTCCGTTGTTTCGATGTTTACAATGTCTCCTGCGAGACAGTCCTAGTGCGAAAGTTGTTTGCTCTTCAGGAGAATAGGCCTGATATACGAAACATTAGTAAATTGGTCTCCTGACTATTGCAAAGACTTTACCTATAACGGTGAGGTCAGTGGATGCGCTGCTGACGCCAGCCACGTTCCGAGCGACGCATCTGTATGTGCCCACGTGTTCTTCTCTCATATCTTCTATCACAAAGTCTAACGATGTCGTTTGTCTGCAATCAAGAAAGTATTTATACTGTTACATTATACTGTATCTATTTGTCAAGTTTCTGCCCGCGACTTCGCCCATATAATTCCTATGGGAACGCGTATCGGAATAAAACGTCTACTGCCTCTACGCATTAATCCAGAATATGATCTATCTGTGTAATGAGTTACATTCAAATCCTCTTAACTAATGTAATATAATATCTTCATTAAATTTAACCCTTTCACTAATATATAGCTGAAGATATTGTTTATTATTTTGAACGCACTGATCTCTAGAGCCGCTAAACTTTGAAAAATTCTAAGGTTTCCTCTGCCTACCCCTTCAGGCATATATTTACAGGTATATACTTACAAGCTAGTAATCTCTTGCTGTATCCTCGAGGAATCCTTTGTCCACATAGCTTTGACGGGCACCAAACTTTCTACGTCACACGTTAATACAACCCGCGTGTGTGCCTGGGCCTCCATCTAAGAACAACGGTAATGGATTACGAAATCTCTATTGATTAAAAGTAATAATTGTTCATTATCAGAATATATCTTTACATATCTAATTTTTTAAATATTTTCTTACGCCATTTCAAGGGAGTCTGCTTGAGACGTCTAGCGTTTCAAAAAGGTAAGTAAATACCGGGCATGGTAGGGTTAATTATAGTTCCTTATTATCTAATGTACGTAGAAGTGTATGTACCTACACTTCAAAAGAGGGTGAGCTCAATAGATTTTTCCTTGCCTTAGCTGAGATTTGAGAAAATACATACACTATATTAAACATCACAGCCAAAATATATTGTGTCGTGGTCCTGCGGTGATTAAAAAGAGCTGTTTTGTGATGGCGTAGGCAGTATAAGAACCAGTCTTTGCCCCATGCACTGGCAGTGTAGTGACTCTTCTTTTGGAAGAACGACAGTGTTTGCAACGGCCATTATACTTAATCTCTTATATGTTCTGTGTACTTAACTATCTATGCAATGTTCAAAATAAAAAGAAATGCCCTTTTACAGCGTGAAGTTCACATATTTTTAAGACACCAGCTTGATTTTAATGTTTGGTTTCCCCGTTCCCGGTAGTATCATATTAAATCTATGGATGACACAGTTTAACATTGTAACGAATTCTCTAAAAGACGCGTTTTGCAAAATTATGATGCTACGTCGTTCGCTAACGGCAACCAATTCCGTGTTACTATTCTGCACTTATATGACTACTAATTCAATTTTAACCTTAATCATCGAAAAGCAGGTGCTACACTTTTTTTTTTTTTTTATACTATTAAGGTGGCAAACAAGCATACGGCCCACCTGATGGTAAGTGGTCACCGTAGCCTATGGACGCCTGCAACACCAGAGACATCACTTGCGCGTTGCCGACCCTTTAGAAAAGGACGTGGGAAGGAAAGGGAGCGGGATGGGGGAAAGAGGGTGATTGGGCCTCCGGTACTCTCACTCACCGAACGAAACACAACAGTAGGACTACTGGTATTCCACATCGATATTCTGTGAGAGGGTAGTCCTTCTCCGGTCGAGTCGGCCCATTCATGCTGAAATCAGCGAGGCTCTACTACTCAAAAATAAACACTGGATAACATTACTAAATAGACTGATAACAAAATAATCCTATAGAAAATTTTTACTTCTTCTGAAGTTACCGGAAGTGAAGTTAACGGATCTCAAATAAATTAAGTAAGTAAAAATTATAAATCATATCTAACCTTTCGCGGCGTTGTCAGGTAAGGCACATCTGTAAAGAAAAAATAATAAATAAATATTTATCAACTTCAGGTGCAGTGAAAAAGGAGATGGGTGTAAAAATCCAGGATTCAACCTCTTCGTCTTAAAAATGTAAAAGTAATGAAAAGAAATGACCGCTATTGACCCACAGGGCCCATAGTCAAACTCGACCGAGGTATGATCCCAAGGTGTCTGCACAACAAGGTACAAGTAAATATTTTGCCATTTAAAATACATGTGATCTTGTGACCTCTATATCTCGGGTGTCTTTTAGCCGACAGGGCCCATATTCAAACTCGACCGAGGTATGACCCCAAGATGTCAGCACACCAAGTTACAAGTCAATCGGTCCAGTGGTTCTGGAGTTATGCCGGTCACTAACAGACAGACACACAGACCCACATAGTGTTTTCATTAACCTCTTCGAGGTTAATAATAGTAAGGTATTACAAGTTTTTGAATATGCCGCATAGGTATTAAGTATTCCTATTTCGAATGATTGCGAACATGGTTTACACTATTGAATTTCATAGACAATTGTAATATACTTAAGTAAATGCATAAAATAAAACAACATTACCTATCGGTGTATATTTTTACAGTAATAATCATCACAATGATCCAAAGTCGCAGTATATACACGTCCTTGCGAAGGCGTGTCTGCTTTTTTAAACCGACTTTCTGTATATAACTCTTTGATAAAAATTTGTTCACTGTAGAGAATGTTTGTAGAAGTACAAATGTATATAATGTATAGGTACATTTCAATCAGGTACAATAATGCAAATAAGAAGTTTATTGTCGACATTTTTATGAAATATATTATAATATAGGTATCGTACCTGGTGTCTTCGCCTGTACGGCCGTGGCCCCAATCCTCCTCAATTCTTGATCGTATTGATCACGGCCGTTGATCTAAAAATATTTATAATTGAAAGTATTCTCATTGTTATCAGTGATGCCTGGTGGGAGACTGTTGGAGTGCCAAATAGAGGTCTCGATTTCGAAACAAAGAGGTGCTTGACCTCTGACTTCTTAAAAGTTATAGGTATGCATATTAAATACTAGACGTGCCCGCGGTTTCACCCGCGTTTATGATTACTGCGACGCCCACGTGGATCGTAGCGTGATGTTATATAGCCTATAGCCTTCCTCGGTAAATGAGCTATTCAACACTAAAAGAATTTTTCAATAGTTCCTGAGATTAGCGCGTTCAAACAAACAAACAGACAAACTTAAGCTTTATAATATTAGTATAGATTTCATTTTCGCTTGCTTAACAGGGAAAGAAAATATTGTCGGAATACTTGCATCTCTAAGAGTTCTGCATAGGTATTATTATCAAAGATGTGTGAAGTCTGCCGATCCACAGTGGGCAAGCGTGATGGAATATGGCCTAACTCTTCTCACACTAAGTAGAGCAGGAGTTGGACAGTTCGTAAACAAAGGGCTGATATTATATGATTATTATGTATACTGTATTAATTTGCATTTTATAACAATGCATATCGTTGACTCTACCAATAACAAACAGAAAATATACCCAGATTCTTTTATCAGGCAATATCCTGTTTTAACAAAAGGTGGGCCCTCGGCCATCGACCTCGGCCAATCTGCTACTACACAGCGAAAAGAAAAAGTTATAGAATTCTAAAGTGTAAATTATACAGAAAGGGCGTGAAGCGACGGCACGACGCAGGCATGGAACGGATAAAGCTTGTGCCTTAAATTATACAGAAGAGGCAAAGGTACGACAAGGTGTGTCATAACACAGTTCGATTTCGTTGCGTTAACATGTCGCTACAGAAGTCCTGTAAGTCAAGAAACGTGCCTCTTGCGCGGTGCTTGGCGTGCGCCTGCAGGAGAGTTGGCGTGAGCTTGCCGCTTCATTGCCTTGTGGATAATTCATGTTACGCCGCTTTCTTACATTTTGTATGGAAAAGTTTTTTTTTATTAACTGTCAACTTCTGAACTAAGAATACTTCCTGTATCGCAAGAAACTTTACAGACATTGAAACAACGGACACAAAGAACACCCAGACTTGACAAGCATTTGTGGACCACACAAAGTTTTGTCCCTTGTGGGATCCGGCGAGGCGACCATTTAAACCACTACGTCATCCGTGCAGGAAGTGGCACCACGCCTTTATAGCGCCGCGCCTTCATCGTATGCCGTTTATGTATAATGTACAACTAAAGTTTACGATACTCACAGCTATGTAAAAGAATTCATCCGGAGGTATAAACGGCTCGGCCAGATACACTTTGTTAGCGCCATCTACTTTCTTAAGAGGCACTTCGAACAGTGTCTTGCCGTCCAGCGTGAGGATCTCCGCGAACTGAATGTCAGCAGTCACGTTGCTCTGAGTCAGAGATATCATCATGTGGTTATATGCCCCTGAAAAAGTATATAATACATATTGATTAGTGCATTGAGTAAACAGGCTATTGTAGTCTACAGCTGAATGTAGATCGCGGGCAACTTAACATCAATTCCTAAGCTGTTAATTTTTTGATTTAGTGTAATATTTCCTTTTTCCTTATCTGTGCGAGCTGCAGCTATTCGCTCGGAGAAAACCACGTGCAGCGTTTCGTGGCGTGCTTCAAACATTTTAATACATTTATTTGATCTTACCGCTCGCCGCCCCGCGCTAAGCTGCCGCTCATAACGGTGAGGTCGTGACCGGGCCGTTATGGTCACGTGAAGCTTAACTAGGCCTCTATAATCAGATCTCCCGGATCCCATACATAATTACATTTACCTTTTAAAGGCCTATAGCTGGTTTCCTGCATGGCCTTTGGCTTTTCTGCAGAGAAGCCGTGGTTGAACGAGAGGTTGGACATCCCCACCACCTTCACGGAGTAGTTCTCCTCACTGCCCACAGTGAATACCCAGTTACCAGGCTCTGGCTGCATTACTTTGACTACCTGTAAAAAGATCAGGCGTTCCAGTAAATGATGCGGGATTTATAATCGCACATTCAAAGGATCGAAGCATTTCGTAGTTTCTTCCGAATAAGAGCTGTTTATTCGAATGCATTTGCATGTAATGCATGTGAAATATATCTTGTACATGTAATACGCGGAAGTATTTGCATCTTACCAACTAAAGAAGTTACTACTTGGGATTAAATTCAAGACCTCTGCGTGGTATTCCAACGATCTCCCACTTGGTAATTACTGCTTTTTAGAAAAATCTATATATATATATACAACTCTTCCGTTACTGAGTGACTGACAGACAACGCACAGCCGAAACTATTGGGCGCAAGAAGCTGAAATTTGACATGTATGTTCCTTGAATACTGTAGGGGTTCACTAAGAAGGGATTTCCCGAAATTCCCACGGGATTGGGAAGAAATGGATAAATAAAAAAACATGTGCGGGCGAAGCTGCGGGCATCCTCTAGTTAAAATTAGGTACTGACCATGATTTCGGAGAGATCTAAAGTAGTGATAAGCTTCGGCGGGCCTGTCAGCTGTTCACCTTTGGGGTCTACCACTGTGATCTGCGGCTTGGCCCCGGATACCGACACTGTAACCTCACCTAAAGTACTGTCTATTGGTATCTGAAAAATAAAGCGATGATTATATTATGTCCATCTTCTGTTATTCATAAATGTTTAAACTATCTCCTTAACAAATGTCATTATAATCTGTGTAACGATGTATAAAAGTAATGAGCAGACAAATACCTACGTATTAAATGATTATAGAAGTAGGTAAGTATAGATGGAACTAACTCTACTAAAAATATAACGTGAGAATTTATAAAGATCTTTGGATATTTGTTACACAATGAACTACGTAAGCCGTTGTAAATATTCGATATTTTTTATCTCGGTGTATATACACGCTGTTGAAGTTGCTTTAAGTACCTAGAGCTACATATTTATTAAAGTATAGGTAGAGGCATAGCCAAATAACATAAATATTACCTCTTGAGTAAAATTGTATCCAGCGGGGTTTGATACTGATGCGAGGTTTACCGTACGACCCTTTATCGAACTCGTAACGAAGTCAAGCATCTGAAAAGTAATTATTTATCTATACTAATATTATAAAGCTGAAGAGTTTATTTGTTTGTTTGTTTGGTTGAACGCGATAATCTCAGGAACTACTCGTTCGAATTGAAAAATTCTTTTAGTGTTGGATAGCCTATTTATCGAAGAAAACATCACTCTACAACCCACGGGGGCGGCGTAGTAACGATAAACGCGGGTGAAACCGTGGGCACACCTAGTTAGTAAATAAAATGGATAGCAACTTAGAATTTTATTTATCACATTTCGCCAACTAGGTGTTTACGTGGAGCGTACAGATTGCATACTGTAACTAAGAGTTTCCACACCATAAATCCTACTGGCCTACCATGCATATTAAGTCATTAATAAAATAATCTTTGGTGTTTAGTCCTGTAACATTTTTCAACTTTGATAAAACCAAAACTTTTACCTTCGATTTTCTCTCACAATTGGATATTCATATTATAAAGTAGGTATTTAACAGTGAATAGTTAAATCTCACGCCACGCAGTCAGTATTCAATGGAGATCCTATGTTATTGTACTCTAGTATTTAAGGCGGTAATAAAACTATGACGAAGATATGAACTCTAGTCTGGTACGGGCATCGAACGAGGTAAGCCTGGTATCTCGAGGTAGGACCAAACGTAATTCAGTTACGACACTAAAATCAATGCCGAGCTTTTATAGAGAACTTTTATAGCTTGACAGTAGTTACTTTAGGTTAGTTTAGATCCCCAGGCCCCAAATAAATGTTAGTGACTTCACTGTACCTTATGAACATTGGTTTTATTCAAGTTGAATATTTGTCCGGAGCTAGCGGCCGCGATTTGCTGGTACACTTTATAAGAAGGCTTGTTCAAGTCGTTGCAGTGGCCTGTCAGAATGAACACCACCTGGAAATGTAGGCGTAGTATTATAATTGAGCAGATATTTTCGGTATTGTATTTCATAAAAGCTAAGTCTTCTCCTAAAAAACAGTTTGCCTAGAAGAAAAATAAAGGAAAACACGTACAGTCTACCTATTCACAAAGGTATAATTATGGCAAATTGTACAACACCCTTTTTAACGATTATATACCTACTAATAACTTGGGTTGTCCCTTCTAGCTAATCTATACCTCTGGTGTAAAGAGATTCATGACGGTAGAGCAATGGGTGAGATTTGAAGCTACGATCTCTCGATTGCATTCCCAATGCCTTTTACTATTGGTTAATGGGCTATTGGTTAGTGAATCTTCTAACCATAATACTATTACTTATTAAAACAGTTGGAGTTTAGTTTAAAAATTAGGAAGTGTGGTTGTTTCTTGATTTATATTTTTCATTACAGTTCTCTTGGGAATATTAGCTGCTTTTGAGGGTATTTTCTTCTATATTGTTAGTTGACTTTAGACATGTTTAAAATATAAGACATTAATAATTTATTTCTATATGTCGTATTAGTTTCTTGTGTATCAAGTACATAGATAAATATAACTACGAACTGAAGTCGTCCTAAGCGGGCGATTGAATGAGTTAAGAAGATTCCCTCACATAAAAAGAATAGGTACAATATAATTAGGTACCTGACTTTGCTTTCTCTGGATCGTATCCAGCACGTGGCCAACCTTCTTATGATCAGCTGATGTAGCGTCGGTGAACACATACAAGAAAGACCTGGGTTTGCTGACGTTAAGAGCCAACTGTATGCCAGTCAAAGACATTTCTGGGCAATCTCCTCCGCCATAAACTCTGACTATGTTCAAGGCTTTCTTGAAAACTTCTTTATTTCGAGTCACCGTTGCTGGTCCTACCGCTGAAATGCAACACGACATTATCATACTTCACCAAAAATGTTTATAATTGAGGATCCATAATTTGACTGTATACAATGGATTAAACAGTGAACAGATGGATTAAATGCTTAGTAGTACCTAGGTACATTACATACCATAGAAGGTGAAAAATTCAATATTTTTCTTTAAGACTTATGAACGGGCACCATTTTCTGAAGGGAATATACAGGGACTTAATCGTTACACCTATTTATTTATTTATTTATAATAGGTACAGAAACAGATTACAGTCTTAACATGGTAAGTAGAATAGTGAACATATTATATAAACCGGACAGTAATCCTAAAGTAGTGTACACAACATGTACATATTAGAGCAGATTACTCATGCAAAACAAAAACATTATTAAAATCTTAAATTCGTTAGTACGCTAACGAATTTAAGATTTTACAAGATACAAGTCGATAATTGTAAGTAGGTTTTTACTTAATAACTGTAATTTTATAACTGTAATTGTTGTTCCTGTTCTATAACTGATACTGAAGTTCTATATTATCTACATTAAAAGAGGCAATTAGCCTAGCGTTTGAAGTATGCCTACGGTAGATAGAGTATGCCTGCAGTAGGTGGTCGAACCTGGATGTATTTTGTGTCAGTAATTTCAATGACTGTAGAGTCACCGTGACACAGGATAGCTATTAGAGCGGGAAAAGATTTAAAAAAAATTAAAGAATCACTGTCTTCTCGCTTTATAATACGTTATCATGAGCTGCAGTAACTGCTTATTGGAGAATGTTATGAACCGCCTTCGATACAAAATGCTCACGAACAATATAGTAACTCATCGTTCAATTCAGCGCCTTCATTAGGCGGATGCCATGGGCAATTTGTTTTTTGTATTCGCCACGCTTTCTGTATAAATAATATATAGGTATCTTGCATTAGCGGTGTAGTGATGTTTTCTTACCAACAAGAATGATCAGCTAGGATTATCGTGGAGCGAGGTAATTAAATAGTAGGTATTACTATCTAACAAAAGATCGAAGCCAAAAATCATTATGTTGTTTCTAGTTTATGTAGCACTGTCGCCGCTTCTTAAGAAGAAAATGGGGTATGTTAAACGCTTAACATACGTAGCGGCATATAAAGCATATATTATGTAAATTACACGAGTACTTACCAGGATCATGAAAAGGCACGAAGACAAAATCGGCAATGATATCGCTCTCCTTCAACGCGGTATTCAATATCATTTCGGCACCTTCCCGTACCTGTCTCAAATCGTTATACATAGAACCAGTGATATCAAACACGAAAGCCAAACTACTCTTTCCGTCATTTTTATCCTTGGCCGATCTCCCTTTTCTTTTAAACTTGCACTCTGATGCACATAGAAACACAGCAACAAAAAGCACAACCCACTTAACAGTTCCAAACATTTTTTATACTAAAACATTTAACATAGTAGGTACTGTTGTATAGAGTTCTTTCGTTTTGTGTTCTGTGGGCTAGTCGAGGAGTTATCTTTAACCTCTGACCGAAGTAATCAATATGGGTTGGCGTAAGACAACGATGTACTTAAGTGTGTTTATATTAAGAATAGGTGCACATGATTCGGTTAATGGGTTATTGATCAGAGGACATTGTGCGTATCAATATCTATTAAAGTTGCAACTGACAAATTACGGACTCATTTTAACGCACAAAACAAACTTAACGGATTAAGAAGTCCCATAATATATATATTAAGACGTTGGATTTGACCGCACTGGTTACTGCTGCTTCGGGTTATTACGTGGCAGACTGGGTTTGTCTTTATTGTAGATCAAGAGTGAAAGTCCCTTTTTGTGATCCCGTAAATTTGCATCAGTATAATTCGCTTTATATAGGTATATTTAACTCAAACTTAGCTTAACTTTATAACCAAGTTTGATCTAACAATTTATTAATTTATATATTTTTATAATGGCTTGCCATAATATTTTGTTATACCTATATATATTATGTATACTTTTAAGATAAGTAGCTACACACAGCGACACATCAACCTAGACTGTTTGGACTTTGAACTATTAGAAGTTGAACGTTGCGAATCGTGCGAGAGAGTGCGTTATATTTTTGTTACGCTCTATCCTTACCATTACATCGACAGCACTATGCACTGTCCCTTTCCGACAATTCTCTATTTTGTATGTAGCGTAGTTATGCGTATATAGGGTGTCTAACTTGATGTGTAACCGTGTGAACATTTCGTTCGAATTGTGTTCGCTGTTTGCCAGTGATTTTGGCGGGATTATGAATGTATACTTGAATAAAAAGTGGCCTATGTCCTTCCCCAGGTGTTAAACTATATCTGTACCAAATTTCATCGAAATCGGTTGAGTGGTTTAGCCGTGAAAAGGTAACAGACAGACAGAGTTACTTTCGAATTTATAATATTAGTAAGGATTATTTACTTTGCAATACATAACTCGCTAGTGTGTACCAACCTTATAAAGGGCAATAACAAGATTGTAAAATCTCGCGAGTCACAACGCTTATCAGCGTGCCAAATAATGATCTAATGTGGAATTAGTTACCCATACTGGGTCAACGAATTCAATCATTTTTATATGCGTATTTAATAGTACCTACTAGTACCTAACTAGTTAACTATATTTAGAATAGATGTGCCCGCGGTTTCACCCGCGTTTATCGTTACTGTGCCGCCCCTGTGGGTCGTAGCGTGATGTTATATAGCCTATAAGCCTTTTTTTCGGACCAGTACATAGTTCCTGAGATGAGCGCGTTCAAACAAACAAACAAACTCTTCAGCTTTATAATATTAGTATATATATTTTAATTGTTACTTATAGATATATACCTAATTATCCGATTAGAACCTATTCTATAGGTAGATACGTTTAGACCCTATAATCATTGGCGTAGAGAGATATAGGCTACGGGAACAGTCCCAAATAAATACCGGTGCTTCCAAAAAACTAGTTAAAAATTTAATCAAATTATTAATCTGTCAATCTTTATTATTTTTATACTAGCACACTTCACTTTAATTAAATATCGGGCACGGTGAATAAAAGCTTTTTATCCCATCTGGTATCTAAGTAGTAGGTACGCTTATCGAAGAGAAAAGTGCTTATGTAATATCCCTACTGCATATTAATTAACACGACGAAGCATATACAATGTGTTTGGTGAGTGGTGTCGGAGATTTTAATGGCATAATATATGGTCATTTATATCTACAATCCATGCTTCAGTATTAATTTTTATGTTACTTGGGCGAAATGGCGGTCATTTTGTTTATTTTGTTATCTAATCACGGACATACGTGGTAATTTAGCGATATAGTCGCTTGTGATAGTCCAAAAAAAACAAAAAAGGTCTTGTTTTACAGCTCATAGTATAGCTAACATATTTATGATAAAACATTTTTAAAATCTATCACAGTTCAATTAAAAAAAAATATGATAACAGAAAATTAAGAAAATTTTTGCTGTTATTTTTTTGTTATTTCACTTTTTCACAAAAACAAAGTAACATAAAAAATAATACTGAAGCATGGATTGTAGATATAAATGACCATATATTATGCCATTAAAATCTCCGACACCACTCACCAAACACATTGTATAACGGACGACCTCGATGGCGTAATGGTTAGTGTAACCGACTGCCACGCCTAAGGCCTCGGGTTTGATTCCCGCACAAGTCAAACATTTGTGTGCATAAAAATGGATGTTTGTCTTAGTCTGGGTGTTTCTATGTATAATATGTATGTATCAGGGATGTTACGAATGCTCGCGTTCGCATACGCATATGCGAATGATTCGCATCATTTCAAACGCTCGCATCAACACTTGCATTCGCATGAAACAATGCGAATGTTTAGCGAATGCGAGTGTATGCAGGTCGAGACAAGTGTGGCCGGAGTTTAGCGGGGCATCATCGCGTGTTTGTTTATTGTTACTTTGTTTCTAGTTGTCACTTGTCGATCAATCAATAAGGGTATTGTGATTAAGTTAATTAACACAGTTTCGAGTTGTGGGTTATTTTAAGCTAGGATAAGTTATTATAAATAGTTATTTTGAACTTTATTTTTGTATTATGGCGCCCGGGAAGCAAAGTGAAATACCTTGATATTTCTTTTTTGCCCCTTCTCAACATTCGCACTCGCATTCGCATTCGCATATTCGCCTTTCAAACACTCGCATTCGCATTCGTGAATGTCGAAAATATGGCATTCGTAACATCTCTGGTATGTATTTACAAAAAAAAAAGTATTAAGTTATATCCATTGTATAGTATCTACCCATATTACAAGCTCTGCTTAGTTTGGGCTAGAAGGTGTTGTGTGTATGTGATAGAATATTATATTATTATTATATTATTAACAAGGCAGAAAATTGCCTGTAGGTACAGCTATATCAATAGTTACTTTCTGATTGCAGGGAGTGATTTTCCCATCCGTGTAGTCAAAACCTAGTGCTGGAATAATTTGGAACATAATTATAATATACATATACGCTATGCTTGTAAAATTTTTGACTGCACGGATGGCGTAGTGGTTTAAGTGGTCACCTCGCTGCGGCCACTGCGCCGAGTGTTGTGGATTCGATTCCCACACGAGACAAAAAATGTGATCCACAAATAGTTGTTCCGAGTCTTGGTGTACTTTGTTAAATTTTTGTGAAGTATCGTGCGACTTAGGAATTATTTTTAGTGTGGGAGCACTTGAAAAACATAATAAAAATAATTAACTTCCTACATCTTTTACCCAGGGACATAGACAGCTACATAGGTATATAAACTTACTTAATACTATACTGCCTCTGTGAAGCAGCGGTAGTGAATGCGACTATTGTGCATGAGGTCTCGGGTTCGAATCCCGGTTCGGGCTAACAAACAGTTATTGGGTTTTTCATTTCAATAGCAGCCCGGAGTTAAGAAGTTGGCGGTGTTAGACACCCCCATGCCTCGGAAAGCACGTAAAGCCGTTGGTCCTGCGCCTGATCTCTCTCTGGTCGTGTCAGATTACCGTCCCATCGGATTATGAGAGTTAGGGAACAGAGAATGCACTTGTGTTAGCGCACACACTTGTGCACTATAATATCTCCTGCGTAGTTGGCCAGTCTCCGTTAAGACTAGCCGCCGTGGCCGAAATCGATCTGGAGGACATTATTATTACTATACGGAACTTAATTTCTACATTGCTATTCTTTACAAAAGTTATTATATCGATATCAAATATAATATTATGATGGTAACATAATAATTTAACTCCATAGTTATTAAAGTTACTGAATAGCATTGCTGTATATAAAATACAGGACATATCTATCCTGTGTACCTACATAAAGCAATGATATTCTGTAACTTTTCACTATTGAACTTATTTCGTAATTTGCAGTATAATAACTATGGAGTTAATTAATATGAATTATAGTTCTATCATAATTATGACTGTTACTGATATTTGTGCGTAATAACTAATCTACCCGGAAATAATGATTGTTGTCATAACAGCTCAGTTTATCTCGACATGTTAGTAAACGAGTACCAAGGGCGTCGCTAGCCAATCGCCTAGGAGTGGGGAAAACTTTTCTAGGGAGGGGCAAGGCGTTTCGCGGGTGCAATAAACAAAAATTTTATAGAGGGATATTTTGTGAATTTATTATTTAAATCTTTTAAATCAAAAATAATTAGAAGGAATCTTGGATACGGTCCATATCTACGGTATGCAAGGTAGTTAAGGTGTGGTGATTCCCACAGCGAATCTTACATGCAACCATTATTTTAATTGTTTCTCTCTCTTTCTTTCTTGTACTCGCCATCTAGCTCATGGTTTTCGATAACGGTACATGCAATAAACTTAATGTGTTCAGGCTAAACCAAATACCTAACTAGAGTATCCGTGACTCTCGACCACCTGAGATAGTCGCGCCATGTTTGTTACCATGCACCCCTATCAAAGTATGACTGATGCATTTTAGATATAAAGTTAGTTTACGAACAGAAAAGTTATCAAATAAATGTATCAAACATTTAAACTGCATCTTTTTAAAAACTTGCCTCGCCTCATCTCCCTCAACATTTGACTAGGTTACCTACATCCATAGGTAGAGGGAACAGTGAAAAGGAGGTAAAATAAATAAAAGTACACAAACATTAAAAATAAAATCTTTATTTAAAATTCACACACCATCTCTATAGAATACATTCTGTTCGACTTAAACACGAAAACAACCAATTATTCACCTAAACTATAGCTCAAAATTACCCTTTTATTAATTTTATTACATACAAATTTTGCGTTGTGAAGAATTATACTTAAACTTTGTACTGGTATTGAGAAGACAATATTAGGTTATTGTGACTCACCTATTTTCGCCCAAGATTAAATATATAGAGGTGTATTATACAAATGATTGGCCAGCTATGTATAGGTTTTGGTGTAATATCAGCTGGACTATAGTCGTCGAGTGTATAGTCATACGCCGCCAACTGAAGTTGGAATCCTTGCGTGTAAACATTGCCAATGGTAAAAAACAGTATCACAACCGAGTCAAAACTTTTTTACATTTATTTTACGCAGTATATAGAGCGAAAAGTATGTCTTATTTCAAAAGAGACAGTGTCGGTACCTTATTTACTAAGAGCCTGACTTGATAATCGTAAAATATATTTTACTAGCGACCCGCCCTGGCTTCGCACGGATAGTAAAAACCTTAACAAATTACACACCTAAACCTTCCTCATGAATCACTCTGTCCATTGGTGAAAACCGCATGTAAGTCCGTTGAATATTTTTGAAGTTTATTGCGAACAGACGCAGCGGGGGACTTTGTTTTATAATATGTAATGATAACTGGGCAACCATACTTATCGAAGAACACAACATTAAGTTGTAAGTTGTCCTGGTCGATTGGAGTCAGTTTCAACGAAATCCAAGGTTAACACCACCATATACGTGTATAAATTTTACACCATTATTCTGAAGGGAAAAGCAAAGGTCTATTGCACTCACATTCGCCAGCATATTTTATGTCACTTAGGTGTGTCTTTTGTCAAGGTTCCAGACTTCGTGCTTCTACTGAAATTTGTTGGTAGAAGGGAAATAAACCATCGGGCTTACGTAACTGTAGTATATGGATACACACAGCGACACATCAACCTAGACTGTTTAGACTTTGAACTATTAGAAGTCTTCTTCTTTATCTTTTCGTGTGGTTAGTGGCCAACCTGTTGTCAAGAGTTGTTCAAGCCGCCCGTAGGCCTCTGACATGGCTTAACGACTGCTGTCAATTTGAAAACAACCGGAACCGACTTTTTACGTGCCCTCCGAAGCACGGAGACGCTCAGATGAAATACCACTAAGCGGTCACCCATCTATAGACTGACCGCACCCAACGTTGCTTAACCTCGCTAATCGTTTACCGATCAATGAGTGCAACTAGCTATGAACGCTACGAATCGTGCGAGAGAGTGCGTTATATTTTGTTATTTTGTCTCACTCAAGCTGAACGGGACGTAACGCTCTATCCTTACCATTACATCGACACCACTATGCACAGTCCCTTTCCGACAATTCTCTATTTTGTATGTAGCGTAGTTATGCGTGTATAGGGTGTCTAACTTGATGTGTAGCCGTGTGTACAACAATGAAAGGGCTTTGGCACATAGAAGTTCATTGGTCAGTATTACTTCAACACAACGCACTATTAGAACATGATCAGTGAGATATTGATACAAACTATAGCACATCTAATAGAACATTTATTATAAATAACATTTGTAGTGTTGAGTCTTCGCTTACTTACAGTATTGTTTTATATGATATAGGTGCCAATTCTGTTGTCACAAAATTCTCTAAACTTAACTAAAAATCACTAAAATTTAGTTTAGTCCTGTCACTTTAAACGATTTCAGAAAACGAAATGTCGTTTGACAGGACTAAACTAAATCTTTGTGATTTTTAGTTAAGTTTAGAGAATTTTGTGACAACAGAATTGGCACCAATGTTTGATTTAACTATTTATTTTTAAGTTAATTAAGTCAACGATGTTATATACAGAAAAGAAGATATGTTACCGAAAAGTGAAACTCAAAAATGACCCAATTGAGTCGATTTCTATTGTTCTCAAAACAAAATCATCTGCCTTCACATAAGCTATTTTGTTATGTATTGCTCTATTATGAATACAAGAAGAATTATTAATATCAGTATTGTGTGGAATCCATACAATACTGAAATTAATAATCTGATCCATACCAAGGGTCAGATTTTTAACGTTACTATGAAAGTAGCATGTCTAGAGTATATTATTGATTACAGTGAAATCTTTAACTTTATAAACTGAATGAAAACTTAGCTAGTAAAATAGTCGTTGCTCTGCCTGTTTGCGTCGACCACGGAATTGCCTCACCAATCCAATGTCTCATATGTATCACAAAAATACATTGTAAAATAGTCGAAATTATTTTTCTTTGTAGACATTGAGTCCATTTCCTAATATATTATCTTAATTTAAAAACGAAGCTTGTCGCTCTTTATGCCGCGGATTGGACTAGCCATTCTCGTGTTATAAGTACACAAACAGACAGAGAAACACATACCTAAATGATGCTGCTGTACAGTTTTTATTAGTCAGTGTATTTTATAGGTCAGTATATTTAAACTCGATATGAAGTTAAAACAACACTAAAAGTAAGGAACAGTTACATTCTTAACAAGAACAAGACACGAGATCTTAAAATACTTGTTTGTTTGTCTTTATTCATATTTTGAGCATCACTAAACTATACAATATAATCTAATATATTAAAATTACGTTAAAAAATGAAATATTAAAAATTGTATTGCAATTCCAATTCATACAAATAAAAATAATAATTAATTTTATATTAATCCAAATTATAATAATAAAAAACGTTTTTATATTGGTCAGCTTCAAGCAAAGGTTAAAATAATAGACAATATTCAGATTCATTTTTAAAAGCCTCGTAACATAAGCTTGCATTTAAAAGAAACAACCGACGAAAACGTATTTTGGGAAATATACTGATTTATTCTTTAATTATGTTTCATTTCAAAAGTTGTCAGTATTTTAATACACAGCGAAAGAATGTCAGAACATTTCCCATACAAAAAGCTTTGAAAAATTATAAACTACGGATGTAAATAAATTATACATTTTTAAATCGACTATATTTTAATAGTCGATTATCAAATAATACATTCAAAAAGATGATACAGAAATTTATATAAACATAAATCGAGATTATAGATACCAAATAGTCGATTATTATGAAATCAATATTTATATAATTTAGTTACATCCCAATAATAATCATCGTTACATTTATTTCTTTTTCTTTCTAATACTAGATACTCTATTGCTAGAAGCACCTTGCAATAAAATAATGACACGCACCCTTACTTGAAGATGACGGTACTTAATTCTATTATGATGTTTTTTCGGTGGTCGTGGAATTTCCTCAAAATGCCAGATGTGTGAACTGTCTTATAAGAAAATAAATACGGGCCCGACCAAAAATATACATACTTTAAAACAAGTTAGTAAAATTATAGTTCGAAAGGCAAATTGACATACGCGCCATTCTTGTAATTGTTCGTTTCAACACATATTTTAAGTCAGTGTGTTTTTTCTGATTTAAATATGTTTTCGTCAGATAAAAGGCAAATTGATTGAAGAGTAATGTGTTGTAGTATCTAATCAATGTATCGAATTATATCATCTTGGATTATAGGCTTGGGTTCATAGGTAGGTCCATACCTTTAAATGGCGTTTTTATCAATTGTACCTTTTAGTCGAAATGTAGCTAACTTCTACTGAATCGTATCTATATTCTAAAAATAATGAGGTAAGCTTATAGGCAGGTTGTGGCATTATCTTACAAAAATAAAAAAGATAAATCAGTGCGGATAAGTCTTACACTATACTAATTTATAAATGCAAATGTATGTTAACTTATTTGTTATATTGAAAATAGCTGGAGAAACTAATAGTAATATACCGTAGCAGTGCGGCGATACCGGCATTAAATATATCGAATGATTCGAAAACACATCCGAATGTCTATTGGTGAGTTAGTAACAAGAAATGTTTACTTAGTTTGTTGTACAAGCACCTTTTTAGATCGTGGCACTAGGATACAAGTCGATATTCGACTATGTATATAATACATAATCAATCAGCAATCAAATAATTCAAACCATTTTAGTATTCGAACGATTCGAATGTTAATTCGATAATGGATAAGTGCACATCACTAATATACTATTATTCGCAGAAATATCGACACATCACCTAATAATTAGGCTGAGAAAAAGCATCACTTTATACATAATAATAGTTTTATAGTATATTTCTAGTCGGGCTACATTACTGTTAGTATTAAACTTTATTTAATAACTTTGGCAAGCGTAAAAACTATATAAAAATGTTATTTGTACTTGTCCTGCAACCTCAGTCATGGATATTGTGTTGAATGGCGGACAATATTGACGATAGTTATGATACACTGCACTCGTACGTGAGAATTGCTATACATAGTTGAGTCGGCATAGCCGAGCGGTAGAATCGAAATTAGTAGACGAATATTCGACTAAAATGAGAGTCGATCTGTCAACACAAAGTTATTCAATACATCATTAATCCATACAACCGTGCGTGAAATCAATTGTGCTAAAAGTCTAACAAATCCGGCTGATTTTGCTGATCTGGCCAGTCGAGTAAAAGGTGAACATATGTAGCAGATTGACCGGTTCAATAGTTGTTAAAGAAATACCGAATCAAATGTACCGACCTAACTATTTGTAGAGCAAAACTCACATCTAATATAAACTATGAAATAATTACAACCTTTCTCTCGTACAATACCAGAATAGACGTTGAGCTTGCTATACACAGAGTGCAAGCAAGTATAGTACATAAAAAGTGACTGTTCTCGGATACAATTATGCTGTGCAACTGAACATAATTTAATAATGTTTTGGCACAAGAAATAGTTGTATTACACCTAAATACTATCCAATAAAATGCAGTTTTGAAACAAATATATTTTTATAGGTATTGCAGGATATAGTTCACTCGTCAAAGTATAAACTATTATAGCAATATAAATATGTATATTATACAAATTTAATATTTTTTGTAGACAACATTATGTATAAATACATAATATTTTAATGTATATTTATCTACTAATCCGAACACATTGTTATGGGAAACATTCCATAGAGTCCTCATTAATTTTAATTTAATAAAAAAGCATCCAATTAATTAGCCGAATAATTATTTCGAGTCAAAAATCGTGATAGTCGTCAGAGTCGAAGTTTTGCGATAAACGTATAATAAAGCCAATATGCGACGGATTTTCTTAAGTAATCCACATTTGTAAACATCGACTACTTTATGAGACCTTTGACCTCAAAAAATATTTTATTTCATGTCAAAGAATTAATTTAAATGGTTTTCACTAACATTTTAAAGGCTCAGAATAAGAGACATGCCTATGTTCGTTTACCAGTCATATCAACCTGTATTGAGAATGTAGTCATACAAACACTCAATATCGCTTTGCACGACCTGGGAATCATCGCTTGACTAATTCTAACTGTAATTACAGTTATAAGCTGTCTCTTATAAGCAGTTTCAAATAGTCTATGTTTACAAAATAAATCGCGTACGCAATAATAAACCTTATGCGATGACACGTAGGTCTACAATAGCGTACATTTGCATGAGTGAGAGTAGTGTAGAAGGCGCGCAGCTGTACCGGCAGCAGTTAGACAACGTCGTCCGCGGCGGGCGGGCGCGGCGCACTCTGTGCCTTTCTGAATATGAGGACGTTCTCACTCACTTCACCTTCAGGGAACTGGAATAAAATATATGTTGCGTTTTAACATCATGTAATTTATTCATTATCATTAAATAATTTCTTACAGACTGAATTTCGGCTACGACACCCAAATAAAGTATATTAGCCATCAATGCTGGAGATATTATAGTGTATAAAATAAAAAGTCCATAAGATGAAAGAAAAAGAAGAGAAGGCGTACCTATATAAGAGGTTAAGTTCTAAATCGAAATTTACATTTAATTATTAATATTAACAAACCATAACACAACATAAATCCGGATAAAATGTTTAATTTATAATGTGCATAACCACAAAACAATTTTATTTAGTTTTTTTTTATAAAATGTATGAACCTACCTATATAAATAAATTCCTCTTATTTGATTTATTATAATATATTTTACTACAATTACAAACAGAATCGATAATTTACAATCGAATAATTATGATGAACATCGTACCAGCCCTCGGCGTAAGTGTCACAGAACCTATATTTTACTATAAGAGATACGGGACCCTCTCAAACTCCGAGGACGCAATATCGCGTCCATAGATTTGTACCCGTCATATACCGGAGACTTATTATTATTATTTATCGCAACTTTTAGCATTGCCTATTCTAAGGTAGAATGTTAAATATGCCTAATTCCGCTCTACGAGTTACGCAATATTTTTATGGTCCGACGCAAGAATCGCTGCGCGACATTAGTTGAGGATATTCTCGTCAGCAATTTTTATTATTAAATATATCTCTTTAATTAACTTATTAATGTATATACGTTTCTTATATGAGCAAGTAGGGAATTACCAGTCGCATATTCAATGGCATAAGTGCACTTAAAATTGGGTAGAATGATTAAATAGCTAGGTCATGGAGACATTAGTCAAAAACAAGTACAAACACCACGTACCTGCGTATGTGGAATCTCATGCAACAGCTGGTATCCATTGAGTACATTCTCGAGTCGTCCCTTCAGCTTGTCGAACATGACCACGAGTGTGGGAGTCTGCCGCGCGGAGTACTCGCTGCGCCACCAGCGCTGCGGGTTGTTGAAGAATGCCTCGGCTTCGTACGTGTCACCCGAGTTGTTGAATGGAGGGTCGCAGTTCAGGTAACGTGTTGTTACGTTGAGATGCAAGTGACTGTATAACATAGAAATTCAATATGACGCCTTTGGTGTGTCTGTTTGTAACAATGGCTGGTATATGATTATAGACGATTATTTATTTATTTATTAACTTGGACATCCAGCTATTACATTAATGCTTATTCTAACAAAATAAATACTAATATTAACCCTTAATCAATCAATCAATCAAAATACAATTATCGATCTAAATACAGTTTGAATCTTGGACACTTATAATGTATAGCATATTATTATTTGACATCACGCAATCGTAAAATACGTAACAAAAACAATCCATTAAATATTTGACAAATTAATTTCAAATATATATTATATTATTTACTAGCTTTTGCGTGCGGCTCCGCCCGCGTGGTACCTACATCAATAAAAAGTAACCTATATCCTTCCCCATGTTCCCTGGCCTGTGTAAGTTCCCCGTCAACTGTCGAGCGGACATATGCTGTACGCAAAAATGAGTCATAAAAATAAAAAAACTACAAATGTATGTCCGCTGCACACTTGACTCGTTAATGAGTCAAGTGTCGAGCGCACATACATTTGTCCGTTTGTGTATTGTTTGCACAATGAATTTTTAATTATTTTTTACGTATTTCCCCTAGAAGTTCAAGAAGTTAAACTATATCTGTACAACAAGATTTCATCCACATCGGTTGAGGGGTTTAGCCGTGAAAAGGTAACAGACAGACAAACAGATAGACAGACAGAATTACTTTCGAATTTATAGTATTAGTAAGTATTTTTATGTTCATCCTGTTTCTGAAACACTTCGCTTTTGCTTACTTTAGCAGTGACGGAAAACATCGTGGAGTAACATGCATATTTGTGAGTTCTGCATGTTCTCAAAGATATGTAGTCTGGCAACTTACACAGGCCAGCATGGCCGACAGTACGGCAAAAATCGTCTCATACTGAGAAGAGACTTGTGCCTAACAGTGGAACAGTTTATATATTGAGCTGATATTATTATACCTTTCAAAATACTGACCAATGATGTGTAAAATCAATACGGAACACAACAATGCAAAAATAGCATGTATATCAGGTCTGATGTCATGGCGACCGGATTGTAAATTTCAATCTATATTAACTCATTGAATGCCAACTACGCAATATTACGTAGCGTGTAATAATAGCCGATGCTGACTACGCACTATTACGTAGGTCTTGCTTATAGATTATTTGGCAATATGTATTATTGAATATGTGTACGCAATATTACGTATACGTAATATTATGTATACGCAATATTACGTATACGCAATATTACGTATACGCTATATTAGGTACCACGGCATCCTTCTATAAATTGGTATCCGTGATGCCAACTACGAAGTATTACGTAGCAGGCCATTTGTATGGCGGCCACTGATTGAGATTTGACGATTAACCAAGCTCCTCATACACAAATGTTGTTTAACTAAATAGGTACCTGTAAAGCGGGGTGGAGTGGCACGGCATAAGGAAGGCGATGGAACTGCGGTTGTTGGGCACTGCTCCTCGCAGCAGCGGCATGGCAGCCAGCGTGCCCCCCTGGTGGACCAGACTGAAGTACGCCGCCGGTGCTGCGTTGCCAAGCAAGATGGCGCCCGCTACCACGTACAACTGCCATCTGTCAAATTAATCTTTATATAGCCAACTACTCACTTGAAACACGCCACATAACTTTTTAATACATTGCCCGCACTAGAAATAATTCCTGAATTGCAGAGCACGTTACAAACACTAAAACAACGGACACAAAGAACACGCACACTCGAAACAACTATCTGCGGATCACACAAATTTTTGTCTCGTCTAGGATTCGAACCCACAACACTTGGCGCGGCGGCAGTAGCGAGGCGACCACTTAAACCACTACGCCTTCCGTGCAGACAATTTCTAACTTAAACGTGAAATCCTTACTAATATCATAAACTAGATTTTGCCCGCGGCTTCGCTCGCGAGGCTAGGTTAATCGGTACTTTCTTTCTGGATAAAAGTACCCTATATAGTTACTTTTCTGTACTTTTTTTTAACGTGTATAGTTTATCTGTTACGCTTTCACGCCTTAACTACCTAACTGATCATCATCTGACTTCGTATACACACTGTGAGGGGTACAGAAAAGGACATAGAGTACAGTACGCGCATTTTATCTTGGCCGGATTGAAGTTCGTCACAAGTGGCTGCGCAGTGCAGTTTTTTGGAACTAATTAGTGACAGGGTGTGGGGTGCGGGGACGGTAACACCAGCTAGTGACTGACCTATGCATTCTCGTTGCGTACCAATAATTTTATAAATACTGGAAAATCGATTTAATCGATTACGATTAAATAATGTTGTATATTATAAATATCAGATTTAGATTATGATTTATTTTGTTGTAGTCTATTTTTAAGTTGAGCAGTTAAATCAAGACTATGATATTCATTGTTTTAATATAGTACAAAATGAAATACTTTAAATTATTAACATATTATGTTTTAAGAGATTTATATTAAATGTTACAACATATTAACAATTTACTTTGCTCGCCTTGCTTCATCTATTATTATTACGTAACATGGATCAATGAATTGCGATTCATAAGCATGTTTATTACATTTAATAATCTTTGTATTCATTGAAATTTTAAACACACATGATTTTACGTTATTTTGTATTATATAACAAAGTTATTTAAAAACTAAAAACCTTTTAAATACTTAACTTTTTTCTTGCAAGAAATAGTCATGAGAGTTATTTTAAAACTCTTTTTTTAACAATTCATAAGTATAATAAAGGGTTTAAATTACATTAAAATCGTATGTCGTTCGTAAGTAACAATATTAAGAACGAGTAAAGAGCGCGATATACAAGTATGTGTTAGCGCAAATGTCAGTTGACTGCTTTTGACGTTTGGGTGCAAGTTGAACGAAATGAGAGTTATTTAGTTTTTCCGTCATTCTGTCAACTTTACCCATATCGTTATTTATTCAACCCCGCGTTACTCCTGGTTACGCCTTCAGCCTTTTATTTCGGAGCCCGTATATTATTATTAAATACGTACATCATTTCAAAAATACATTTACAATCAATTTCGAAGACATTGGTGCGCACCGTGGCTTTGAACCTCTTTTAGGTTATTGCTGCCTCCATATCTTTATTTACTATCAGTTAATTATTCATTTCAAGAAGGAACACGAAAGATACAATTATATCATCGGCGACATGTATCGCTCTTTATAATGTGTGATAAATATTGTTCACACATACAATGTACATAACACTGTACGTGTTTACAGTATTTAAACTTAGATTAGTGTTACAGTTTAGGCTTTATTTACAATTAATTATTAATCGATTAAAATAATCGGAATAGTGCCATAGACAATCTTAAGAAATTAGAAGTTGCGAAAAATAAGTGGCACATCCCTATAATTGCACGGCCATAATGCTTATGGATTCGCTATTTCAGTCACTCGTCAGCACTTTGTGGTTGTTGGTGTAACTATCTCGCTCTTCCGTACAGTCGTGTGCTCAAGTTGATATTGTTTTCGTTTGTTGTTATTTTTGTTATTTAGTTTCGTTGTTAAATTTTGTTGTTGACTTTTGTTGTTGACTTTCTTTGGTATTAATAATGCCGAGGCGCAATATCGTTCTTCGCCGACAGGCGAGGAAAATTATTTTTAATGTCGCTGGCTTTATGAAGAAGGCGAGGGAAGAAGGCGTGATCGATCTTAAGGCTGTCCATTTAAGAGTGGCCAAGGCAACTGGCACCTCGGAGAGGACTGTCCGGAGGATACTGAAGGAGGGTCAGTCTACGAATTTTATATCTGTCTTTCGAACGCCTGGCAAGAATAGGGTAAGAGCCAAACCAATTACAGGCCTGGATAATTTTGACCAGGGTGTTATAAAGCGGTGCATACACCATTTTCACGAAACGGAGAAACAATTGGTAACCATAAAAAAGCTGTTGGTGAAATTGCAAGAAAACATAAATTTTCAAGGTGGAAGTACCAGCCTAAGGAAAATTATTAAAGATTTAGGCTTTAAGTGGCGTCCCACGGAGGACAATAGGCAAGTTCTAATCGAGAGGTCTGACATCCGCCTAAAAAGAATTATTTATTTAGAAAAAATTAAGGGATACAGAGACGAAGGCCGCCCCATAGTATACATGGACAAGTCATATGTGCATAGTTCGCACACCAAAAGTAAATCTTGGACAGATGGGTCTATCAAAGGTCTAAAGCGCCCTATAGCCAAAGGCCAACGTGTGGCCATAGTACACGCTGGTTCCGAAGCTGGTTTTGTCCCGAACGCCTTATTAATGTTCAAGTCCGGGGCAAAAAGTGGAGACTATCACGATGACATGAATTTTACAAATTATGAACGGTGGGTTCGGTCCCAGCTAATCCCAAATTTGAGCCCAAACTCCGTAGTGGTAATGGACAACGCTTCATATCACAACAAACAAGTAAACCCTGCGCCCACGTCGAACTCACTGAAAGCAGAGATGGAGGCGTGGTTAAGGTCAAAGGGTGTGCCTTATTCGTCCACAATGCACAAGCCACAATTATATAATTTAATTCTGCAACATAAAGAGGCTAATAAAAGATACATTGTGGACGAAATATTCCAACAACACGGCCATGTTATGCTAAGGTTACCCCCTTACCATCCTGACCTTAACCCAATAGAAATGGCGTGGGCTGCAATAAAAGGGCATGTGGCGTCAAAAAATGTGGATTGGACTATAACGCACACTATGGAGTTGGTGAAAGAAAAAGTTCAAATGATGGGCCAAGAAGAATGGGCAGCTTTGTGTAGAAAAGTAAGGGAGGTCGTAGATAATTACCGCCGAAGCGATCATGTCATTGACTCCATGACCGAGGAATTTATAATACGAGTAGGGACAGATGACAGCTCGGAGTCAGAAAATGACTGGGCCAGTAGCGAAGACGACGAGGATATAAATGTACCAAGTACATCGCAAGGACTATTCATTGAGGGTGTTGCCACGTTACCTTCAAGTGACAGTGACTAAAAAAGATAGACCCGCTGTCAATCAGGCTGAGACCTTAAGGCCTTAAGTCGAACTTCCATTTCAATGACACATGTGAAGGTAATTTTACCATTTGCATAGTTCCAAATACTATCTACTAAAGGTAGAGTCTATAAAATTGACTGTGAATGTGAACGCTGGCACGTTGGTCAAACTATCTGATTTAATTAATAATTTCTAGCATCTGTCAAGTGTCAACTAATCTATTAAATACAAGGCCTGTAAAATAGACTGTAAACGAAGGCTTTCATACATTGGTCATACATGATAATATGTATTTTTTTGATATAATCTCTTCTGGCTCTTACCCTCCTCCGTAGGTATAAATAACTAAGCAATGCTTGAAGATTTAAATTGATAAAATGGATTTTGAAGAGCTAATGAATAATAATTCGAGAAATTGTAAGTATAAATAATTTTATACGATACAGTAGTAGCAAATAGTTCCTTTGTCTCTGCCTACCTCCTCAAGATAATAAGCTTAAATATAATCCTTTAACTATTTTCTTAGTGACTGTACATGCGCGAACGTATCTTGTAGCTAACTTCAATCCGGCCAAGATAAAATGCGCGACCTATACCATTCATCCAGATACAAAGTACAATTCCCGAAGAACAGAAATTTATTGACAAAGTATAGATTAACGCGAGCAAAGCCACGGGCAAAATCTAGTTATCATAAAAATACCACGTTACGGTTCTGGCGGTAATGTCTAGGGTTGCCAGATTTAATTGAAAGACGTTATTCTGTCGACTGCAAAATTTATCTCTTGCGTTAGCAATATAGCACGACAAAACCTTCCTCATAAATCACTTGTGGTGAAAACTGCATGACAATCCGTTCAGTCTTTCTTGAGTTTATCGCGAATAGACACAGACACAGTAGGAGACTTTGTTTTATAATAATAATAATAGTAAAATATGTAGTGATAAAATAACTTACTTCTTAGCTTTCCTGCTCCAAGGCACGATGACGTCTTGCGCCAAGTACATGAGGATCGGCAGTAACGGCAACACGAACCTGAACTCCTTGTGAGGGATGAAGCTGCAATAACCATTTATTTATTAGGAACATCAGTGTGTATTATAATTATTGTTTGAGTAAAATCGAACACTCAGCTGATGTGCATAAATGCATCGCTAGCAATTAATATGCTATGCTCAATAGCGTTTTAGTTGAATCTTTTAACCAGTTCGCGATCGATTCTCGTTGAGATACCGCGTGCTCAAGCCAGAACCATTAACTATTTATACAATTTATTTCACCAATTTATAGAATTAGTCAAGTGTATTATGTTCAATTAGCATAATTTTAGTTTACGTGACTTTTGTTGATAGTTATTGATATTTTGTGTTAATTATATTACATAATTACTAGGAACTTAAATTTTTCATTTAACTACATTTACCATATCATAAAACTCTAAACAGAAAGTATTGTCTTAGGACTCTTAGGTCACCATAGCGCCGCGGACAAATAAACACTACTTTCTTCATGGTCCTTCGAAATACGAACCAGTGCTAATCAAGTGAAACAGTGCCACGAGTTATCAGAAAGGTGCAGCGAGTAAGTTTGGCAGAGGCTCGGTTGGAGCAAATAAGGTCAGACCAAACCATTTTCTTAATCGTACCAACCATTTTTATTGCCAATACCAAATATGGATTCCGCAACTCTGTTTATGAACCAAACTGAGCTTTATGAAATTCTTAAAAAGTTTTTAATCGACATTAAGAAGGATGGGTCCGAGAGAAAAACTTAAGAAAAAAATGTGTGCTACGAAACCGCAAGCTTTAGCTCAGTTTAGAAACTTCGAGAACAAGTTTGAGAAAAACAGACAGTTGAAGGAAGATTATCAAACATTTATGAATGAATATTATAACTTGAACCATATGATAATATCAACCGAAGTAGAGACAGTATCAATATGTTTACACTTCTGATATCGAAAAAATGTACAGATGATACTTGTTCACAAGAACGATCAAGTTAACCAAAAAATACTATGGAGGGATTTAAAAAACCAACCCATTGAATCGTTTCAGTTCGTCACTCTCACGTAAGGTACCAAACCAGCAGGATTTCTCGCAATGATGTGCCTAAAACAGCTGGCGGCCGATGAAAGGCATACATTTAATAAGGCAGCAAAGGAGTTAGAGAAAAACTTCTACATGGATGATTATTGTGGAGGCAGTCATTCCATTGATAAAGCGCGCAAGTTGAAATCTGATCTCATACAGCTACTGCAATTAGGAGGATTTAATCTCACGAAATGGATGTCGAACAAACCAGAGCTTTTAACCGACTTAGAGAGGGCACAGTGCAATGAATCGGCCTACGAATTCAAACAAACAGATTCGACAAAAACGTTGGGTTTAACTTGGAAACCACAAAGCGATAATTTTATATTTAATATGAAATTTAATGCTGAATCGCCTCTTATCGCAACCAAAAGGTCTTTACTATCGGACATCTCAAGACTATTCGATCCGTTAGAGTAGCTGACCCCCCTCAGCCCTTCTATGAAGATATTATTTCAAAATGTTTGGATGTCAAAGATAGAATGGGACGAAAAACTACCCGAAGAAATAAACGCCGAATGGGTTAGATTGAAATTTGAGTTCACATATTTGAAAAACATAGAGGTTATCAGTTGGCTAGGAATGGGTGAAAAGCTACCTAGTATACGTATATATATATATATATATACATATATAGATACTTATGTATCCACGAGAATACTGCCGACAAACTGTAATGCAGTTTGTCGGCAGTATTCTCGTGGCAGGAGATTGTGTCTAAATACGTATTAGCTTCGATAAAAAAAAAAAATAGAATTGCACGGGTCTGCGACGCGTCAAACAAAGCCTGCGCTTGCGTAATCTATTGCAAAGCCTTAAAAAATGGACAAACAACCATAACATTAGTTGCTGGGCAAGCTAGATTAGGGCCCCTTAACAAGGTCCTGACTATTCCTAGATTAAAGTTGATGAGAGCACTATTACTATCACAGCTAATGCGAAAGGTATTAGAATGCTTGCATGATTAGCCTAAGACCAATTATTGGACCGATTCAACTGCAGTATTAGGCTGGATACAGGGCGACCCAGCCCGGTGGAAACCGTTCGTATCAAATAGAGTTACGTCAATAAACCATATATTACCATCTAAACATTGGCAATATGTTAATACCATGGATAACCCAGCAGATTGTGCAAGTCGTGGCTTGACCGTCCAGCAACTTATTAACCATAAATTATGGTGGCGAGGGCCTTCATGGCTCCCATCATACAAACCAGAAAAACCACACACCATCAAAGTCAAAGTCAAAAATATTTATTTCCATAAAAATGTGCAACCAATTCTTGGACAAGTCAATTTCTATTATCTATTTTTTTTATTTTTTTTTATTAATATAATAGATATTAATAAAATATATATAAACAATAAATAGAAGGAAATAAAAATTTTGCATTGAAATTTAGCATTGTATATTTTAGCATTAAAATTTAGCATCGTATATTTAAAACACAATTATAGGAAAAAACATCTGATTCGAAACAATCGAACGTTGCTATTTATAAACAAACCAAAGGTCATGTGCTAGTAACGGATATAATAAAACGCTCACTACACGAATACAACACAATAACAAAAGTCGTTCTCGATGGCGTAGTGGTCGCAGGTTCAATTTCAGCACAAGTCAAACTTTGTGTGCATGAACATGGATGTTTGTCTTGGTCTGGGTGTTTCTATGTATAATATGTATGTATCTACAAAAAAAAAGGATATATGTATGTTTATCCATTGTCTAGTACCCATAGTACAAGCTCTGCTTAGTTTGGGCTAGATGATGTTGTGTTTATGTGATAGAATATTATATTATATAGAATACTAGCTTTTTCGAGCGGCTCCGCCCGCGTGGTACCTACATCAATAAAAAAATAGGCTACATGTCCTTCCCCACGTTTTAAACTATATCTGTACGAAATTTCATCTAAATCGGTTAAGTGGTTTAGCCGTGAAAAGGTAACAGACAGACAGACAGACAGACAGACAGACAGACAGATAGACAGACAGAGTTACTTTCGGATTTATAATATCAGTAAGGATTATTATAGAATGATGCTATTAGCCACAGCTAAAAAGCAATTGCATTAACAATACCTTAAAATACACGACCTTCGTCGCGTAAAACTGCTGATTATTAAATACATACAAGAAACACAATTTGCAAGCGATCTAAATTATATAAATAAACACGGAAATGTGCACTCTAAAAGTAAGATTTGAAATTTAAATCCAACCATAGATGAATATAGAATCTTACGAGTTGGGGGAAGACTGAGGAACGGTCACATAAGTCATGACATGAAACATCCTATTATATTGCCCCACGAACATCGGCTTACCACGTTATTGATTGACCAAACCCATAAACTAAAGCCAGCTCCACACGCTTGGAGTCCGTCGCAAACTCCAAACAGCGAACAGCAAACGCTAAACACCCACCACATACCTACACCCAACACAAACAAGCGACCTCAAGTTTGGCGAATGTGCCAGTATATTCCGGATTAATACCAAGCGTTTGTAGACATCGCGAACTGTTTGCGGAATATCCTTTGATTTGTGATGTAAAACCGACACCGATGCCGAACACCGGCAAACACAAACAAACACTCGTCCACATGTTCGCGTTTGTTGTTTGGCGTTCGCTATTTGCCGTTGTTTGGCCGTCAAAGTAGAGACCTCAACATCGCCTCGGCTACTGTGGGGGCGATGTGGAGGCCACTGCTCTTAGACCACACGACTGCTTACCATCAGGTGGAGTGTGGTCATTTTGACGAGCAAAATAAAAAAAATAAAAAAAAAGGCTTGTGGAGCCGGCTTAACGTGTCATGGTGGAGTACGTCTAACCTTACCGAATCTTCGGCAACAATACTGAATTATCGGCGGTTACATGGCCATGAAAAAGTTCATAAGGAAATGCGTTACATGTAAAAGGTAAGATCCTAGTAAGCACTAAACAAACACTACTTTCTTCAATTATTGACATACAATATTAGTTATCAGGTTTCATTTGATTGTATAACCTTATAAGGTGGACACAGCATGCACAGTATTAGTGAGCTTAATAGTGGAGAAAGTAGTTTTGCTATATGCTTAAATTAAATAAAATTGCTGTTATTAGTGTCGCACACATTCATTAATTGTTTTTTAATATATCTTATCTTATGTGGGGGCCAGACAGTGCAGACCGGCGACACTTCGACCCAGTGGAATCTTTTGTGTCTACACTCTCCCAATAACGACTGCCATAGATGTTCATGGCAGCTGGGACCAACGACTTAACGTGTTTTCCGAAGCACGGAGCAGGCGATAATTGTCAATCAATACGCACATAATTTCGACAAGTCATATAAATTCCGAAAGTCAGAGGTGCGCGACGTGGGTTCGAAACCTAGACCCTCTGCATTGCAGTCTGTTGGTCTCCCCACTGAGCTATCGCTGCTCATTTGTTTAACATAAATAATCATTTATATTAACATGCTATGTTGAAAACAGCAGGAGAACCATTGTTGAGTTACAAGCACTATAGCCCATGTCGTTCTTGTGAGAGTATAATTTCCAGGCTTGTTCTCTCTGCATTGATAAGATATGATTTAGTTTGTGGTGTTGTAAGCGGCCATAGGACTGATTCCATTAGCCGGACGAATTAAAAACTAAAGGATTCGCGGATAGGCCGTGGCAAGATGGAGATCGATATTAAGCCCTTTGACAAGCGCTTCGCAATAAACATCCTTTTTCTGTACAACAAACGTAACCTCCACATATAAAAAGTGATTTTTAAAAAAGCTTATTGTTTTACAATATTGCATATATACATACCTGTATACTGCAATGTAGGCAGCCACAGTGCTCAAGAGCAATAAGCCAATTTTGTTCTCTTGCGGTCGTCGCAGGATTTTGAACGAAGCCCACAGAACGGGCACCAGGTTGATACCCAGCACTGCCGGCAAGCCTTGGGTTAAGTACCAATGCCTGCAGAAAATTAAAAAAAAAATTAGTCATTGTCGTCAGTTTTGTTGAAAAGATAGACAAAGATCTAAAGGATAGTTACCTATGTTTGATATTGGTGCCAATTCTGTTGTCACAAAATTCTCTAAACTTAACTAAAAATCGCTAAAATTTAATTTAGTCCTGTCACTTTTAAGGATTTCAGAATACGAAATGTCGTTTGACAGGACTAAACTAAATTTTAGTGATTTTTAGTTAAGTTTAGAGAATTTTGTGACAACAGAATTGTCACCATTGTATATTATTTTACACACAAGAGCAAATAGAAATCAAAAGAAATCTTTTTGTGCAAACAGTATAAAAAAAAACACGAGTCAACTACCCTATTACAATCAAATTTCGGTCTACATACTCTTGGTCGCACTATAAAGGGTAAGCCTTCTACTATTATATACTTAGATGTTCCCGCGGTTTTACCCGCGTTTATCGTTACTGCGCCTCCCCCGTGGGTCGTAGCGTGATGTTATATGGCCTATAGCGTTCCTCGATAAATAGGCTTTCCAACACTAAAATAATTTTTCAAATCGAACCAGTAGTTCTTGAGATTAGCGCGTTAAAACAAATAAACAAACTCTTCAGCTTTATAATGGTCTCCCACTAGCATTAGCAGCAGCCTAGTGAACTCCAGACCTCTCAACGGATGAACGTTTGTCTGCCAAAGTTTTGGAGATCGATGCCAAGGCACGAATCACGGAAATTTCGAAGTGCTATGTGTGTTAAATCTATACTAATATTATAAAGCTGAAGAGTTTGTTTGTTTGTTTGAACGCGCTAATCTCAGGAACTACTTCTTTTAGTGTTGGATAGCCTGTTTATCGAGGAAGGCTATAGGCTATATAACATCAATTCTCGTGTACATTACGTTCTACGCAATGTTTTCGGATATTTTTGAAGTCTGCCAACCTGCATTAAGCCAGCATGGTGGACTAACCCTTCTCACAATAAGAAGACAACCGTGCCTAGTAGTGGGATAAACAGTACTGATATTATTTCCATCAAATATTTCTTTTTAGAATATATGGTATTAGACTATATGTTGACGGTGGATGTACCATGGATGTTGTCCGTAGAAAGAGGCAATGTCGTGCAGCACGTTAAATCGGAAGAACTCCCACGGCGTGATGATCAGTCTGCCGTAGTTGTACGAGTCTAAGGCCACGAGTGCGCCACCGGCGATCAGTCTGAAAACACACAAATACTTATAGGCTCTCCTCTTTATCGGTTTAATCCCGAGGAAAAGAAGCCGAGGGATATGAGAATATTTATTTCATAGAGAAGTATATTTATATGATTGTTTTCTTTTCTTTATAAATGTTGTGATTGTAATAGAGCTACAAAAAATTTACCCCAACAGACAAAATCTTTATTCATTTCTTTTTAATTTGTTTTATTAGTCATGTTTAAAATGGATTTCACGACTGTCAAAACCGGATTTTTTAATTCCGTTTAGCTAGGTTTAACAGTGGTTGGTCAATACTGCTGACCTGCCTACACTGGTATTGTCTTATGTTTACGTGAACTTTACACATCGAAATTAAACTAATATATACGGATTTTAATGTTCGGCTACATTTAACCTTTTGACTCGCAGTTGCACTTCAGACACCATCGATTTTTAATTATATCTGACATTTCAACTATTAACAGATTAAGTATTCTTTATGGGTCAATTCAGATCAGGCGGAAAAATGCTCGAGCATCTTTTAAGTGGTAATTCAATATCAACCTTATTCCATTTAGATATACCTACCAAAAAATAGTATGCAACATTAAAATCTTATCAAATTAACAGTTGCATACTATTTTATGCGTTATCTAAATGGAATAAGGTTGATATTTATTACCACTTGAAAAATGCTCGAGCATTTTTCCGCCTGATCTGAATTTACTCTAAGACATTGACATGAACGCTACCATAGGAACTGGAAATATGCTTGCTGAAAAGCAACCGAAAAGTCAGGACAAATTTAAACAATTAATAAAAATGTAAAATAATAGCGCAAATAAAAATATAAACGGCGTTAAATTTTGAATAAAGAAGTATAATATTGGCTAATAATTGTGGAACGCAAATATGATTAGACAAGAGAAATTTTTTTACCCAATTGGCACATAAGTGCGTGTAATAAGCTTCAAGCGTCCCTGGTTGGTCGTGAATAGGTTGTATGCGCCGAGCACCGCCCATAGCGGCGCTGACGTAGGCCGGATGAACACGCATAGAACCGCCAACCATATCCAACGAGGACTCTCTGTTAAAAATAATGTATATCAGAGTTTTTATATGACAATCTACACTTACAATCCAACTCTGCATGGGGACTTTAGTAACATACAACTATTACCGGACACTAAATATGCCCAGACTCATACTGGCCGTCATAAGGAAAAATGAAGTATCTACAATGCCTTACGAAATTAAAATTTTTACGTATTTGGAATCATTAAAAAAGACCCATCTGCCCGTATATTCTTCTTCTTTGCGTTTCGATGGCAAACACTTTTAAATTATATATTTGCCGCCCAGAAAGCAGAATGTCGAATCTGAGTTGTAAAATACTGAAATTATATTTAATTGGCGATTTAAAAGATTGGCCGTGAGTTTCTTGCACGTTTCTTCTCATAGGCTCTATCTACCCTTTGCCTGAACCTAGCAACTAACCTAAATGTAGCTTCAGTAACTTAGTAAACTCACTAACCTATATACTTTGACGTTCATAAGTGTTACTTTGTGACCTAAATGAATAAATTATATTTGACTTTGACTTTGCCCGTATACTTTCATGTCACTTGTCTCATGTGGGATTCGAAACCACCACGCTCAGCGCAGAGGCAACACCGAGGTGCCCGCTTGCTCGCTGCTTAATCCGCGCGTGTAGAATGGACCGCTGTTCATGAGATATCGGGTTATAATCCGAGTGGACAATATTTATATTCTACAATTTTTATATTGAGTGAATATGTTGCCAAACCATACATTTTCAGAAGGAACTATGGTTGGAATTATTCTGCCTTGAGTAACAAACTGTATGTACCACTTAAATACGCAACCACCCTTACATATAACTGCACCTGTACCCCTTAAGAATAAAACTATAATAATAATAATAATAATAATAATATTCTACCACATACACACAACACCATCTAGCCCAAACTAAGCAGAGCTTGTACTATGGGTACTAGACAATGGATAAACATACATATATACTTTTTTTTTGTAAATACATAAATATTATACATAGAAACACTCAGACCAAGACAAACATCCATGTTCATGCACACAAATGTTTGACTTGTGCGGGAATCGAACCCGCGACCTCAGGCGTGGCAGTCGGTTACACTAACCACTACGTAACGTCCCCATAATATATATATTCTAAAACCAACCTTGTTCATAATACACAAGCTTGCCACTTTTGAATGGGAATATGGACAATGCAACTGCAACTAACGCAGTCTCCATGGTCTGCAGCAATGTCCTACTGGATGTGTAGAACCAGAACCAAGATGTGAGGACCAGGAACAAAGCCCACTTGCGACCACCCGTCCATTTGTAGAAGCTGTAATCTGCAGCAGTGCTAATGGCCGCTTGGAAGATGCGAGGCAGGAGAATCTATGGAAGATACAATCATGATACTGATTTATCTATACAAATAAATAAAATGAAGTATCTGTTTGTAATGTCAAAATAACAGCTTTTTATCTAATGCATATGAAAGTATATAAGATACCAATACGAAAACATTTATTTTTAAAATTTTTGTCTGTCTGTTTGTTCCGGCTAATCTCCGAAACGGCTGAACCGATTTTGACGGGACTTTCACTGGTAGATAGCTGATGTTATAAGGAGTAACTTAGGCTACTTTGATTTTAGAAAAAAATAGGGTTCTGCGGAGACAAAGACTTTTTAGTTAAAATCTACGCAGATAAAGTCGCAGGTAACAGCTAGTTTTACATATTACAATACTATATGCTACTATTAAAATATTACAAGGTTATGTCCAATGGTGCCGACTCCCACAGCCGTCTCCTCCCCCAATAGCACTATCTGTAGGTCTAAGCCTTCCCATTATTTCCTCCTATACCTCTGAATAATTGACACTGCTACTGTTGTTTAATTAAACAATTTTCAAAGAAGTTTACCAAACTACAATAAATATTTTGTCAAGTTGATCCCCATAGTTGTGTTTGTGCTTTGGAGATATTTGTGTAAAACAAATGATGTACAAGGGCTTTAAAGGATCTAAACAAAAATATAGCTTGGGATTCAATACTTCAGACAGGTAAATATTGTAAAAGAAAATAAAGTTACAAGCAAAGGACAGTACTAACTAATCTTTACATATAAAAATCTAGCTTTGTTGTCTTCGTACAAAATACTCTTAAAGTAGCCTATGTATTGACTACAAGTTGTTACACAATGTTGCATTTCTATATGAATTAAATTTATTGCAAATAGGATAACACTTTCAGACAGAGCCATAGCAAAAAATTAGCTAGTATTACCTAATCTATACTAATATTATAAAGCTGAAGAGTTTGTTTGTTTGAACGCGCTAATCTCAGGAACTACTGGTTCGATTTGAAAAATTATTTTAGTGTTGGATAGCCTATTTATCAAGGAAGGCTACAGGCTATATAACATCAACGCTACGACCCACGGGGGCGGCGCAGTAACGATAAACGCGAGTGAAACCGCGGGAACATCTATGATATATCAAAATAAATTTGAAAGTCACTCAAAGTAATCAAACATAAACAAAAATATGTATCATAACCAGTTAAAGTATAAATTAGCAGAATGAACTACTAAAACTATAATTCTTGTAGGTGTGTGTTATAATAGAAACTCTATAAAATTAAATAGTTATAAATAACTAAAAACTACCCAGACATGTATAAAATATGCAGCTGTTATTTGCATAATTTATTAGCAGACTTTAAGTCAATTGATATAAAAATGTTCTACCTTCCAATCTATACTAATATTATAAAGCTGAAGAGTTGAGTTGAGTTGTTTGTTTGATTGCGCTAATCTCAGGAACTACTAGTTTGAATTGAAAAATTCTTTTAGTGTTGGAAAGCCTATTTATCGAGGAAGGCTATAGGCTATATAACATCTCGCTACAACCAACGGGGGCCTCGCAGTAACCATAAACGCGAGTGAAACCGCGGGCACATCTAGTGAAGTATACAACTCAAATTACATCCATCTAATACTATCTGTCATGTCAGCTTCATTGTATCTACAAAATATTGTCCTTTCTCTTCTAGTCAACAAGGAATTTAAACGATACTAGCTTTTGCCAATCGCTTTGCATGGAAATAGTACATTTCATGGTATGTCCTTTTCTCTATCCTTGACAATGTGTATGGTCAATTTCATGATGATTAGTTATGTGTTTGAAGCATGAAAGCATTGCAAACATAAAATAAATATATAAATAGCTTTTGTGGTGTAGCAGTACTGAATGAGACTGGTCTTAGTTTCAATTCCTAGTTACAGCAATGTTATTAAGATTTCCAATTATTGTTAAATTCACAGTAGCAGCAGAGAATGAATAGTCTAGTCCACCCCACTTCCCCCCTCCTCTATAACGTGGGGCTCAAAAACATTGCTGGAGAATGTAGGTGTAATACAAGCCAAGCTTTTATGAGATCGAAGTATGAAACTATTTATGTATGTAAAATAATAATGCTATTGTGTTTTAACTGATAAATATAATAAACAATAAAGTATTTGTGAACATAATTTTCCTCTTTATGAACATTATATACATACATTTTATCTCTGTAAGGAAATAGCTTGTAGTAATCATGGACTCGGAACAAAATATTAGGAACTTATTAAACATATTCCAACTTTAGTCATCAATTAGCTATAAAGCAAACAGTGAATAAGGATTCCTTCGGGGCTCCCAGGTTGGAGCATTGGTTGAGAGATGAATCTTATTACTTATAATTTAAAAATCACCACCTTATTTTGTAGTTTAGTAGTATTAAACTTGTTCACAAGCAGCAATTTTATATTAATAAGTGTAGTAAATCACATAATTAGAGAAAATAAATACTTACAAGAGCTTCAGGATAGTCCAGTCCTGTGTACTTCAAGAATGTGTACAACACTGCAACTAAGCTCGGGTACAGGTAACTTCTAATGCCTTTTTGCCACTCCCAAGTCAATGCTCCATATCCAAATACTTGGTTGTGTGCAACTTCCAAAGTCTGCCAGTACTCATCAGGCACATACCACGTCTGCACCAGAAATATTGACAAAATTCTCACGAAGAATATAATGGAGACCACCTGTAGTGGCCTCAGGCCCTTTGCCAACACCATTCTCCCGCCTAAATCGAAAGAGGTTACATGTGAATCGTCTATAAATAGAAAGTTATAGTGGGCTCAATATGCACAAAAATTCTGTAACGATAAAACCAAGGTATATGATAAAAAATCAATATGACCTAAAAACTTTATTCCAATACGAAAGTTTGATGTTGATTACTTTATCAAACGAAACAAACTTTACTCACAAAAATGTCAAGTAACGCGTCCTAATAATTAACGTCGAATATGAATGAACAGTGGTCTTTTAACACATTACAATTATGCAACACTATTCCATGATTGAATTTAGAACTGTAGGCAAGATTGATTTGGCTATAAATAAACACGAAAACAATTTTTTCGTAATTATTTCACTAACCTCAACAAAACCCGCCGCCACCGCGAAGTAGTGCTGCGCGAACAATTTATTTTTGTAATTTTAGTAAGTTATCTATATTAAGATAATATAATATTTCTACTTTATTATTATCTATTATTTTAAGTCACAACGATAAAGACATAAAATTTAGAGCTACAATATATTTATTTTATCGGATTTGTGTAGGTTTAAAAAAGGTTAAAAAAATGTATTTGTATTTTAACTCGACTAAAACATGGAGTATAGTAACAAAAAAGTTATGGGTTTGATTCAAGATTGTTTGACGCTTTAATTTGACGCTCCAAAATGTCAGCCCACATGTGTTCGAAAACTAAGAAATTTACAAATTACAAGAAAGGAATTAACAATATTTTATGTATATTAAATAAAAAATATTTTATGATCAACAGATATCAAAAAGTTATGTGCTTATATTTATTCATGGTTGATATAAAGTGAGTTTGTTGAAAACATATAAATAAACGTTTGACTACATACTTGTTTAAAATATTAATATGTTCTGAACGTCAATTTACGAATGTTGATTTTTATAGAAAAATTGCTTGAATTTGGTTCCGATAAATAAATATAAGATGTTGGAATAGCTCAAAAATGGGTAAGTATGTCTTATTAGATAGTGGAAGTAAGACTAAACTATTTTATTTACATGTTGTTTGTTAACAGATGAGGCAAAAAATGAAACTGTAGACCTTTCGAGGCGTGGGTTGAAGAAAATAGAGAAAGCGCCCGCAGAGGAATCTCAAACGATTATTAATTTGATCCTAGATCAAAACGAATTGCAGCGGCTAGACAATATCGACACTTATAACCGTGTCGAAAATGTAAGATTGTCCAAATATCTGCTTCACTAGTTATTAGATTTATTTATTGCTCAAATTCACTCAAGTGTAGATGAAAAGATGAGAAATTTAACATAAATTTCACTGTATACTTATAGAAAACTGACTAAATGAATACTAAGTTCTCCATTTATTAATATTTTGTGAATGTTATGATGGCTGTTAGAATATATAGATAAAGAAAAATATACAAATAATAAAATAAGTAGAATAAGGCATAGTAGGGTAAGAAAGTCAGTAAACATAAAATATGTAATAAATATTCAGATAGTACAATTAAATTGTCTATCTTATTTATACATACAATAAATAAATGTCTTACTAGTTCAATCCCTAGTATTACACAAAGACTTCTGTGATATATTAATTCTGAGATTTTTTGTATCCGACATGTTAATGACAGTAATACTCTCTTTAATATAGGCATTATTATCCCTAGTGTAAGAATTGTGTTAAAAGATATAAACTCCATATGTTTTGGTTTTCCAGTTGTCCATATGCAACAACTTCTTACTGCGGATGCATGGTGTGTCTCGATTGACAAATATCCGTATATTAGCTCTCAGCAACAACGGCATTTTACAAATAGAAGGACTCAAAGACTTGATCTATCTAAAAGTATTGAAGTTAGCTGGTAAGTAAGGCTAAATTTAATACTGTAACAAACTTACTGGAACACTGGCAGATATTGTATGTGCAGGCATCACATAAGACTATTTATAAGATTGAAATTATTAGTATTTTTGAAAACTACTGACGCTACACTACGTCTTTGGTGTTCCTTTACGTCTGTAGTGTAATGGTTGCGATTCAAACTCACACCCTTACATAATCATGTTGTCAACGGCATTAAAAAAATTGAGCTCAATAGAACTATACAATTAACATTTTGCAAGCTGTAGTCATAAAGGTAATTAAGGTGCCCAAACTCAATTTTTTTGCAAGTAATCAAAATAAAAAGAGAATGAAAATCATCCAAACCTGATCTTTGATATATATATGTTCAGCTGTAGTGGACACTACTACATAATGATGAATCTGAAAATTTATCATAAGTAAGCCGCTAATTATAATTTCCAATAAGATTACCATAAATATTTAGACACATTAGAATATATTCTTCAAATCTGAAGACACAAGTGGTGACTGAAGCTGCTAATGTGTTTATCAATATAATAATGTATCTACATTAAATAAGAAATATGGAAATTAACAAAGGCACTATTCACATTTAGCTAGTATGTTCATTTCTTAAATGTATAGTTAGCTGTCTACAGACAAGTGTGCAAGTTTATGTTTGGAGACATACATGAATATACAAAATCAAGTGAAATTAGTGATTTAATATCACATTAGTCATTACTCTTGTTTTTTATCTTTAAACTTACATAGGCAACACTTTTATGGGCAGTTATATTGATCAATTGGTATTCCAATAGAAATAAATCAAACATTTAGTAAATTAACTTTAATTATTCATATTAGAGTGGTGTAAATCACATGTCTATATGAAATTCAGCTTCACATATAACTCTGCAATGTTAAATTTTTATAAAAACATATTCTCATATTATTTATTATGTATATCTTTGAAGTGATATGCAGAGGTTTATAACATGCAAATATGTTATATATTTATTTTGTCTACATTCTTTCTTTGAAGGACGAAATTGTAGAAATTTATCTATTATGCTTTGACCATTTTCTTTTGTTATTTCATTTAGTTCCCGTGTAGTATGAAACAGCTGGTCTATTGTTATTTTGCAGAGACATGTCCAGTCTCTGTTGCTAGCACCTCTGCCAAATGATCAAGGCATGGAATTCTCTGCTAAGGCACGTGTTTCCTTCTTCCTTCAATCCTGGGTCTGGAGTGGTCCTAAGCAGGGTGTGAAAAAGCACCTTCTCAGGCCGTGAAAGTAGAGACCTCAACATCGCCTCGGCTGCTATGAGGACGGTGTGGAGGCCACTGCTCTTAGACCACACGATTGCTTACCATCAGGCGGAGTGTGGTCATTCTGACGAGCAAAATAAATAAAATAACAGAATTTCCTAACATAAACTTTTATTTAATAATTTTTGATTATTATGTGCCTTACTGCTCCTGTTGCATATGTTTACTTGTAATAATTCTGGGCTAGATTTCTAGATCTGATGATGCAAATTAAGGGATTTTGTTTCCCAATTTTCAGTAACAGCATAGAGTCTGTATATGTTATGATGACAATAATAGGCCTGCCCCTAATTACTTGGGACCTAATACACTGCCAAAACATTTCCCCTACTGCTTATTATATAATAATAATATTCTGCCACATACACACAACACCATCTAGCCCAAACTAAGCAGAGCTTGTACTATGGGTACTAGACAATGGATAAACATACATAATTATATATATATACTTTTTTTTGTGGTAAATACATATTTATTATACATAGAAACACCCAGACCAAGACAAATATCCATGTTCATGCACACAAATGTTTGACTTTTGCGGGGATTCGAACCCGCGACCACTACGCCATCGAGACCGACAAATAATAAAGTTATTGTTTGCAGGCAACAACATAAAGTCGATAGAACATCTGAACCACAATATGCATCTGGAACACCTAGATTTGTCCAACAACCAAATATCGTTTATAGCTGATATATCTTACTTAAAAAGTTTGAAGGTAAGTAATTTCAAAAGTCATGTATATTTTTATGTGTTGGTAAAACTATGGTTTCCTATGGCCGTCACACATAATGACTCTTTCCAGTGATTCACACAAACGGGTGTTTGTTAATAGCGCGATTACAGCACATATGCTAATAAGTGTTTGTATTGCTTCAAACATGCAATGAGATGAGTGCCTAGCAGTAGAACAGTTTAAAAAGAGTGCTGATATAATAATTATATTATACTGGCTTTTGAGCGCGGCTCCGCCCGTGTGGTACCTACATCAATAAAAACTAGCCTATGTCCTTCCCCAGGTTTTAAACTATATCTGTACCAAATTTCATCTAAATCGGTTGAGTGGTTTAGCCGTGAAAAGGTAACAGACAGACAGACAGATAGACAGACAGAGTTACTTTCGAATTTATAATATTAGTAAGGACTAGTAAGGATTACTAGCGACCAGCCCCTGCTTTCCATGTGTAGTACAACTCCTTAAAAAATTATATACCTAAACCTTCCTCATGAATCACTATGTCTATTGGTGAAAACCACATGAAAATCTGTTCAGAAGTTTTTGAGTTTATCGTGAACAGACAGACGCGGCGGAGGACTTTCTTTTATAATTGTGTAGTAATACTAGATTTTGCACGCGGCTTCGCGTTAAATTTCTATCCCTTCGGAACAGTACCTTTTCTGGATGAAAGGTACCAGTATGTCCTTTTCTGTGCCCCAGACAATGTGCTTGCGATATTTCATCATGAACGGTCGAGTAGTTAGGGCGAGAAAGAGTAACAAACAAACGACCAAACTCACATTTGCATATATAATATTAGTAAGGATTATATGTATCACAAATGCATGTATTGCATTCCAGCATCTGAACTTGGAAAGGAATCGAATTATCGACCTGCGACAGTGTGACCGCTACCTGCCTTCAAACCTGGATCACCTTGGGTTGGGGCACAACAACATCCAGGACCTAAACGAGATCAGTCACCTGGTGCATCTGAATAAACTGGACAGTTTTACCATCCAGGGGAACCCTTGCGTAGCCATGGCTGGCAAGGACAAATTGTATCCTTTTTAATTTAGTAGAGACTAGTTGTTACCTGCGACTTCGTCCGCGTAGATTTTAACTAAAAAGTGGTTGTCGCCGCGGAACCCTATTTTTTTTTCTAAAATCTAAGTAGCCTATATTACTCCTTATAACATCAGCTATCTGCCAGTGAAAGTCCCGTCAAAATCAGTTCAGTCGTTTCGGAGATTACCCGGAACAAACAGACAGACAGACAGACAAAAATTTTAAAAATAGGTGTTTTCGTATAAGTACCTTATATATTTTCATATGCATTAGATAAAAAGCTGTTATTTTGACATTACAAACAGACACTTAAATTTTATTTATTTGTATAGATATTCAGCTTATCAAACACATACCGTCATATTACGGCAAAGATGATAGCGGAGACATCTTTTATTTCTGTGTCATACCAACTAGTATTCTTGTTAACCCCTCCAGTTAAGCTAGAATGCTTGTATTAAGAATGGGTTTACGTTGATAGTGTAATGGGTGGGATTCGAACCCCTGACTATTGTATTATGTAGGGTTACTTATGGTAGTACTTTTCCCTTTGGCAACAAAAAAAGCTTAACTATGTCCTAACTTTGTGGCACTTGTAGGTACACATGTGACACAAAAGAGCATTCTATTAGCAAATATAAATATTCCTTAATATATAAAGCAGAGGATTCGACTACCGTCCGTTCGTTCTCAACTGGATATTAAGCGTGAAGTCCATCGATGGATTCGTTGTAAGCGCTATTGAAAGGTGAGTCTTTAATTGGTTATTCTAAATTAGTTGTACAATTATTCTGCAATAGTTACAATAACTTAGTGACACTTAAAAGTCTACATATGACGGCAAATGTCTATTTTCAATAAGTAAAGCTTATGTAAAAAGGAAAGGTAAAACTACGAACGAGTGGTTTATTTAATCAACGGATAATAATATACTGTTTTTATTTTTTTGTATTCTAATTTTAATCTATGTGCTGGTTGGTTCTTGCGTTGTTTCGTCATTCTTTATTTAAATTGTAATTGACTTTTAAAAATGTAATTTTGAATACTTTATGTAAGTTTTACCCCCATGAATAAAACCCACGAATAAAATTGATATAGATACCGTACGAAAACAGATGCTAGATATTGAATCAAGTTTTGCGAAAACATTTAATTTAATTACGTCACTTCTCGAATATGTCTCTATTTCTTAACTCGTTATTTTTTTTGGTCGTTTTATACAAATACAGCCACGTGCAAAAGTATTAGGCACCCCTATTGTTTGTCTCTATCTCAACAATGAGCGCTCGGATAAGGGTTTTATGGTCTTACTATTGCATCGGCGGCATTTTTAAACAAAAATAAAACAATAACAAATATTTATGACACCCAGGTGCAGTTTAAAACAATGTTTTTACAAATTTGCAATTTTAAAGTTTACTCTTTTAGTGTGTTATCAGTGCTTGCAGTGAACAGACACATATCGTACGCAATTGTTGCTACCATATTCCTGAAGACTAATATTCATCGAGTTAATAATGCCTAAAAAAGCAGAACTTAGTGCAGAGCAGCGCCTAAAAATTAAAATTTTACATGAACAAGGCATGTCTCAAGTGAAAATAGCCCGAGAAGTGAAGTGCTCGCGTTGTGCAGTGCAATATGCACTAAATCGCTTCAAAGAGATCGGTACTCATGAGAATAGGCCAAGAACAGGCAGAAGAAAAATAACTACAGATCGTGAAGAGCGATTGTTAATTAGGCAGTCTCTACAGGACCGTAAAAAAACTGCTTTGGAGCTCGCTGCAGCTTTATCTGAAGGAAAAAGCAGATCAGTGAGCGCGTGTACTGTGAGAAGAAGGCTTATTGCAGCTGGGTTAAAAGGTTGCAAGGCAAGAAAGAAGCCGTGGCTATCGGAGCACAACAAGAAAAATCGGTTGCAGTGGGCCCTCAGACATAGAGATTGGACAGTGGAGGATTGGTCCAACGTACTGTGGTCAGACGAATCTAACTTTGAGGTATTGTTATTTAATTTATGTATTATACCAAAACACATAGCCGTCTTTGAAATCACGTCCTGCGAAGGAAATATGCAATCTTGAATTAAGTTATTTTTTTGCTTGTTCCATAGGTGTTTGGAACACCCGGTGTTACTTACGTCAGGCGAAGGGTGGGCGAAGAGTACAACCCAGATTGTGTAGTGCCCACTGTTAAACACGGTGGAGGCTCAATAATGATCTGGGGTTGCATGGCTGCCGATGGAGTGGGCGAAATGATGTTGTGTGAGGGGCGAATGAATAGCACCAAATACACAGAAGTTCTGGAAACAGCTCTAGCACCGTCTGTTACACAGATTTTTGGTGATACAAACACCGACGGCGTAAAATTCCAGCAGGACAACGCCACTTGCCACAAGTCAGCACACACTATGGCATGGATGGCTCAAAATGGAATAGATCTTTTGGACTGGCCGCCACAATCACCGGACCTCAATCCTATTGAACATATTTGGTCTATTTTGAAGAAAAATATCCGTAGACACTCGATAAGCAACAAGCAAACACTACTCGCCGCGTTAAAGCATGAGTGGCAAAAGATATCCCAAGAGGAATGTTTTAAGCTGGTAGAGTCAATGCCAAAAAGAGTGGCTGCTGTCATTAAATCCAAAGGTGGACCGACAAAATATTAATTATTTTATTAAAATAAATCTTAGTAATCATATGTTTTGTTTTCTTTACATTCCCTATGCTCAATCACCCTAAAACTGACATTACTATAGGGTGCCTAATACTTTTGCACGTGGCGGTACTACCTACTACTAAATTTTTCTATAATTTCTTATTTATTGTATCGTTACATAGAATTAGAACTTTACACGCTATCTTAGTATTTATTTTATACACACAGTATGTGTCCATTATGCGTAAATAACACTACGTAAAATACGGACGGCAAAAATGAAGCATCATATGCAATTTGTCTTCTCTTTTCTTTCATTTTTGTATTTGTTTTCTTTTTTTAGTAATTAAATATTTCCTGTTTAATTATATTTTAATTTATGGAATTTAAATATTTGAATTTGAATAAACTATACAAAGCATCAATACATTTATTTTCCCTTGTAATTAAATAAACTACTTATATTATTATTTGGTATATTTTCAGCTTGAAAGCCGAATGGCTGTACAGTCAGGGTAAGGGCCGGCACTTTCATGCTGGCCAGCACCAGGAGCTGTGTGAGTACCTGGCGTCCACCTGTCCTCTGACAGCCGACGCGCTGGAGACGGAAGACCAGAGGAAATTGAGACTTATACTCAGTAAGGTAAGGTTCATATTGTTTCCTTACAATTTGGATGAATGAAATCTTTATTTACAAGGTTAAGAACTATTTTAGAACAAAGGTGTAATATTAAAATAATAATTATTCTTTGATTGTTACTGCATTACAAGATAAGGAATTACCATTATTGTTTATATATCCTTACTAATATTATAAATTCGAAAGTTACTCCGTCTGTGTATCTGTCTGTCTGTCAGTCTGTCTGTTACCTTTTCATGGCTAAACCACTCAACCGATTTAGATGAAATTTGGTACAGATATAGTTTAAAACCTGGGAAAGGACATAGGATACTTTTTATTGATGTAGGTACAACGCGGGCGGAGCCGCGCGCAAAAGCTAGTAATTTATAATCCCGTAAATGTTTATGTCGGTTCCTCCTCCTCGCGTAGTATTCCTCATTACTGAGGGTCGTGACTCCCCCGCTGAATCACTTTCTTATGGACTAATTCCCTCCATCTGTTCCGGTCTTTTGCTTCGTGAAGGGCTTTGTGGAGATTGGTATTAAGCGACGATCGGATTTGGTCCGACCATCTCGTTGAACTGCGGCCTCTTGGTCTTTTGCCGTTAACCTTGCCTGTCACCATCAGCTGTTCGATGTTGTGACCGACTTTGCGGGCAATGTGCCCGAAAAATTCCAGTATTCTGCGTAGACCGATGGTGGATAATCTGGTTTTTATGTTCAGATCTCGCAGAATAGACGCATTGGTGCGGAAGGCTGTCCAAGGGATCTATATCATTTTTCGCCAACACCACATTTCAATTTATGTCGGTTAAGCTTTGTAAAAAGTGTTGATATTGCTAGCGCAAGGCAAGCAATGTATTAGTTTCATATTGACAATACAGGGTCTCGGTAATAAGTCTGGAAACTCTAGTCAATACAGTAGCAGAATACAGAACAATAAGGGTCAGCGCCGACGGACGGAGTGGCAGCGAAGAGACTTATTCAGTAACAATTTAAATTCAACCTAAATTGCTTCAGAATACGACTGTATTTGGTACAACGAAATAAAATGACCGCGCTTTGAGTCGCTCGCCGTCATTTTATTTTGTTGTACCAAATGCAGTCGTATACTGAAGCATTTTAGGTTGAATTTAAATTGTTACTGAATAAGTTTCTTCGCTGCCACTCAGTCCGTCGGCGCTGACCCTTAAGTTGTCTTTTGTAGGATTTCGATACTTTCCAGACTGTTCTTTGTTGGTTGGAGAGAATCAAAGAAAAGATTTCAGCCAGATCGCATTGTGCACTACCTAGGTATATTGCAATTAGGCTATCTTTGTGCTTATTGTTATGCAATTCAGCTTGGTTACGCGTTACTTATTTAATAATAACCGTCTCATAAAGCCTCATAAAGGCAACAATTGACGCGCCACACGTGACGCTCAACAAGATCGGCAACGTTGCACAACAACGCGCGACGTTGCCAGCTGGCGCGCAACATGACGCACGACTTGTTTATTTCCGTGCAACATGCAGTTGACCATCAAATGTTGTCAATTGGAGACGTGACGCGCAACAATGTCCTTAGTGTGGTGAAATCAACACTAAAATAACTCGGGCTAAATCAACTTTTACGACATGTTGCTGGCTACTAGTCATATGTGGACAGACAACGTTGCTAAACAAAGTTCCGCGTTGCCGTGAGCAACAATGTTGTGCAACATGTCGTGCGTCAAATGTTGCTTAGTGGATACGCAGCGGTAGTGAATGCGACTGCTGTGCATGAGGTCTCGGGTTCGAATCTAGGGTCGAGCCAACAAAAAGTTATTGGGTTTTTCAGTTAAGAAAACTCAATAGCAGCCCGGAGTGAGGAAGTTGGCGGTGTAAGACACCCCCGTGCCTCAGAAAGCACGTAAAGCCGTTGGTCCTGCGCCTGATCTCTCTCCGGTCGTGTCGGATTACCGTCCCATCGGATCATGAGACTTAGGGAACAGAGAGTGCATTTGTGTTAGCGCACACACTTGTGCACTATAATATCTTCTGCGTAGTTGACCAGTCTCCGTTATGACTGGCAGCCGTGGCCGAAATTCGGTCTGGACGATATTATATTAGTGGATACGGGGCTTAAAAGTATCAGGCCTATATCCTTGAAAGGGTAGGCATAGTTGTTTTCAGATCCACGTTATTGCGGACGAACCTATTGATATCTACCGGACTCTATGCTACTCCTTGCTGCTTCTGAGAATTACTTATTAGAAAAACTCAATAACACGAGAACCAAACCCCCGACCTCATGCACAGCAGTCACATTCACTATTGCTGCGCCACCAAGGTTATCCGATCGCATAATATATTATTATGTATATATATTAATATCAATTGGTTAATTGCGGAGGAATTTTATGACGCCTATTAGAGGGTTTTTGTTTTCTTTTTCTTTCTGTTTTATAATATTTTAGGTATAAGTCATTTTTAAAGAATTGTGGTTATATGTACATATTTGAATTTCTTATAAATAAACTTTATATTTTTATTGGTTAATGTAAGCTTGTGTGCACTTTTAGGCCCAACATCACCAGCAGCAATTAAAAGATCAAAACCACAGCCCACTGAAGCCAAAGTTACAGTCACCGAGAATGCAATGTAAGCTTATTTTTATAATTTCGAAACAATGTGATGAATGACATAATAACAAAAAAACTAGCTGACCCGGCAAACGTAGTTCTGCCATTTAAATTATGACTTAGCGGTATGAAATATACTATACGATCTATTCTCATACCTACAAAATATACATACATACATAGAGACACGCCTGTTTCCCAGAGGGGTAAGCAGAGACAAAATATATACATATAAAATTTATAAAAATCAGGCAAGCCGTTTCGTAGGAGTGCGACCACAAACATCGTAACACGAGATTTTTATATATTGATTAGACTAATAAGGTAGAAGTATTCTAAATCTAGTAGAAGGGGTAATTTTCAAATGACTGCGAAATTGGTAATCCTCGCATTTTCTAATAACATTTTTAGTAGCTGAATCTGTATGTTAACTTTTCTTATATAATAAGGACTGCACGGATGGCGTAATGGTTTAGGTGGTCGCCTCGCAACTACTATTGCGCCGACTGGTGTGGGTTCGAATCCCACACGGGACAAAACTTTGTTTGATTCTTAAATGGTTGTTTAGATTTTGTATGTTCTTTGTTTGAATGTTTGTAAAGGTCCCCTGTGGCACGGGAATTGTTCCTAGGGTGAAAAAATACTTCATAAAAGAGTCTTTGTAACTATTACAGTATCTACAAATTGTTTGTTTTTCAGCTCGAATAACGCCTCGTCATATGGGTCGCTCACCTGACCGCCTGACCTCGAGCTATCACTCAGCGCTCTCTAAGACCAGTTCTCCCTCGCACCAGATGTCTTCTTCGCTATGTGGGGACCTGCCCGGTATCCCGACAGTCATGAGCCAGAGTTTCGATTCACCTGGGCTGATGTACGCGACAGAGAAACGGGAGAGAGAGAAGGAGAAAATACCAGGTAGGTTTCAATCACGCTGTAGTGATTTATGTGGTCGCTGTTTATAGTATTGTTGGTTCTATAACTGTATGAAAAGAAAATTGTGATCTGCATGAAAAGCTTTCTGATAAAAAAATATCATTCATGTCAAAAATTGTAAATTGTGACATAAAATTTTGATCGTTTATGGCCTTTTTATGATGTATGGATTTAAAGAAGTAGATATCTTTAAAATTGATACAAGTTACTTTTAGAAAGCCATTTATTACTAACATAAAAATCCCTTGTATTGTCTGTCAAAGTCGATAAGAAAAATAGTCATAGAGGCAAACATGTGACTTGCTTTTAGGAAAAAAGTCGAGTAAATGTTATAAGCAGATATTCATTTGATAAAATTGCTAATTAATTATTTTGTATTATTCACATACTCTATTAGTATTTACTGGGCTTAATTGTAAAAGTTGATACAATACAGAGTTAATTGTTTTTATCTGTGTTGTCGGCCTCAATGGCGTAATGGTTAGTGTAACCGACTGCCACGCCTGAGGTCGCGGGTTCGATTCCCGTACTAGTCAAACATTTGTGTGCATGAACATGGATGTTTGTCTTGGTCTGGGTGTTTCTATGTATAATGAGTATGTATTTACAAAAAAAAATCAAAGTATATGTATATTTATCCATTGTCTAGTACCTACAGTACAAGCTCTGCTTAGTTTGGACTAGATGGTGTTGTTTGTATGTAATACAATATTATTATTATTATCTTTATTTAGTAAGGAGTTGTTGAATTGTAGCTTACCATCTATGTATATTGTACACATAGCGACACATCAACCTAGACTGTTTGGACTTTGAACTATTAGAAGTTGAACGCTGCGAATCGTGCGAGAGTGTTATATTTTGTTATTTTGTCTCACTCACGCTGAACGGGACGCGATGCTCTATCCTTACCATTACATCGACAACACTATGCACTGTCCCTTTCAGACAATTCTCTATTTTGTATGTAGCGTAGTTATGCATATATAGGATGTCTAACATGATGTGTAGCCGTGTGTACAACCAAACAGGATACCTAATTTATATAATTTAAATAATACAATACACTTTACCTTATTTTCAGAGACCCTACAAAAACCAGTTAACCATTCTCTAGAAGCGGCGTCCAAGATGGTCCCAGTACCGGAGTCACTAATGAGTCCGGATTACCAGGACCCTATATACGACATCCAAAGAACGATACCAAAGCCAGTGAACCATTCAGTCAATAGCATTTCGAACACATCTTCGCAGTCGAGCAGTAGCAGTATTCACGAAGACAAACCTAGACAGGTATGTTTACAGTTCAGATGGCTAGGTTGTATTCGTGACTTCGCTCATGTTTTTGTTTGTGTATCACACTCTTACATCATACGTCACTTGGCGCGTCATAATTTATATATGTGCATAAAAATCATGTCTGTCTGTTATAACGTGGAGGAAGGACAAACTAACGAACTCACTTTCGCGTTTATAATATTGCTATAGACTATATAATTATAGTCAATAGAAATATTATAAATGCGAAATTGCGGTCGTCCAATGGATTAAGCTCTGGACTTATAGAATAGAAATATCGTGGATTCGAATTCTACTCATAACACAAGCATTCTAGCTTAGTTAAAGGGGTTAACCAGAATACTAGTAATTTGTAACACATACATACATAGATTCACGCCTGTTTCCCAGAGGGGTAGGCAGAGACTACGGATTTCCATTTGCTACGATCCTGACATACTTCTCTGGCTTCATTTACTTTCATCACATTCCTCATACACGCCCGTCGGTTCAAGAAGCTCTTAACCTGGCTTTTGTCCAGAACGCCTCCAATCTGATCGAGAAAAGTTCGCCTAAGTTTTCCTCTTTCGACTGTTCCATTCACACTAGTGTGAATGGAACAGTCTAGCCTTATAAGGTCTAAAAGGCCTCTTGCGCTGATAAACACGCAAGTACACTACTTGCGTAAAGGTTCTTTTTCCGTTTCTGAGATCGATCTTACATCATTGAAATTAAACTACTATATACGGATTTTATCGCGTTGTTTACACTTTATTACAAAATTTTGAAAACTGTTACACTACTATTACTATTAAACTTTATTAATTTTTAAGCTAAGCTAGTAATAGTATAAATATGTAGTTTTAATAGTTTAAATAATTTAATTAGCTTAAAAATTAGTAAAGTTTAATTGTAATAGTAGAGCAACAGTTTTCAAAATTTTGTAATAACGTGTCAAATAAACAACGCGATAAAATCCGTATATAGTAGTTTAATTGCAATGAATAACATTCGAGTAAACAGAAGACAATATTATCTAAGCACATCTATGATTTAAATCTTTGCAATAATTAATCATTTTACCATTCTAGACATGTTTTGTTACTAAATAAAATAATGTTTTTTAGGCAAAGAACATGAAGGGATCTCCTAAATTACCAAAGAGTGCTACGTCATCGCCGAAATTGAAAACTAAAATGGACCAAAGAAAAGGCAGCTTGACGAAGTTGGACGTGAAAAACGATGAAAAGAAATTAAATGGTATGTTTAAACAATTTTTATTAATTAATACGTGAAGCATAAACTTTGTATCCCTTTTTACGAAAATTGCGCGGACGGAGGAGTATGTTTGGCACAGTTAAAGTTTATACGGAGAAGGAGGGACAAATCCTAATATTTATATAAAATATGCATTAGAAATACATTAAATTAATGAAAAACACTACACGCACACGACCATGCATTTGACACACGCAGTGGAAGCGCGTAACTGTGGTTACATATATCAATATATATGACATATATATGACATATATCAGCAATATCTTAGGGCCTTATACTAGCGGTTTGCGAGCGGCTGCGGGGCGGGGCGGGCACGCAACGAATGCGTCGCGAACACGCCGCGGCTGCACAGCGAGGACGTCGCGGTCGCGTGGCAAATACGCAACGTTTTCGTCGCGTGTTTGTAGCGAGTTAACGACGTACAATACATTGAGTACCAAAATGGATTGCAAATCTCTGCGCATGCCTTTTTTTTAAATTACGGTCATTATATTGTCTGCTTTTTTGATTTGCTATTCCCGGCGATCTTTTTGCGCGTCCGCAACAAATTCGCTGCGCATGCGCGGCGTGTTCATTGCGCGCCCGCTCCGCTTTGAAGACGCTCGCAATCCGCTAGTGTGATATTGCCCTTACAGGCAAGCTTTGGTCGAATTTCGAGCACTAGGCGACCGCTAGTTATTATTAATACCAAAATTGTTATAAACTTGATTACCGTCATCAAAATTGTGACTCGCCCAAAGATAAACGATTATCATCTATTGTAGCAAAATCACAGCAGTCGCATTCTCTATCGCTGTACTAAGGAGGCAGTTAAACAAATATGTTGTAGCTAAACATATAGACCCATATCATACATACATACATAGATTCACGCATGTTTCCCAGAGGGGTAGCCAGAGACTATAGATTTCCATTTGCTACGACCCTGACACACTTCTCTGACTTCATTCACTTTCATCACATTCCTCATACACGCGCGTCGGTTCAAGGTGCTCTTAACCTGGCCGTTGTCCAGAACACCTCCGATCTGATCGAGAAACGTTCGCTTAAGTTTTCCTCTTGCGACTGTTCCATTCACACTAGCCTTATAAACTTTCTTAGTCAGTCTTTCCTCGACCATTCTTTCTACATGCCCAAACCAGCTTAACATACCCTTTTCTATTTTTGACACTATATCCACTTTCATGCCGCGTCTCTCTCTAATCACATCTCTAACGGCTTATATACATAATTATATTTCCATCATAACCTACATCACGACTCCATTATTTTCTACATCCCTATTGCCATAATTGTTTATCATTACAGGTATTACGAACGATAATTCAGAACAAATGGGTGATATTATGAAGCTGGCGTCAAATCAGCGGCGGCAGAAGAAAATGAGCGTGGAGTCTATGGCCGCAGTCACTATACAGAAGATGTGGAGGGGATACAGGAGTAGGAACTTAAATAAGGATACTTTGAGGATCCTGCACGCAATACAGGCGGCTAGAGCGAGGCAACATATACAGTGAGTATTAATACTTATATATTACTAGCTTTTGCGCGCAGCTCCGCCCGCGTGGTACCTACATCAATAAAAAGTAGCCTATGTCCTTCCCCGGGATTTAAACTATATCTGTACTAAATTTCATCTAAATCGGTTGAGTGGTTTAGCCGTGAAAAGGTAACAGACAGACAGATAGACAGAGTTACTTTCAAATTTATAATATTAGTAAGGATTGTAGACTACGAGGTTCATTACGATATGAGTGGAAGAAGACAGGGCGCTATGGCGCTCTTTGGGGGAGGGCTATGTCCAGCAGTGGACTATTATAGCCTGATGATGATGATGAAAGGAAGCTTTAAGCTAAGACTATATAAAAATTTGTTTCGAGGCAACGGGTTGGGAGCCTTCTGCGCTCACCCACAGTCCGCGCAAAGTTGTAAAGGCCATCTGAGGCCAACAACTAGCACACACAAAAAAAAAAAAAAAAAAACTGGATGTTCTTTGTGGCCGTTTATTGAACGTTTGTAAAGTCCCTCGCGATATAGCAATTATTACTAGTGCGGATGTTCTTGTCCATTTAAAAATAACGTATGTGTAATGTTTCATACGAGCAGCGATAGCTCAGTGGGGAGATCAATAGACTGTAATGCAGAGGGTCTCGGGTTCGAACCCACGTCGCGCACCTCTGATTTTCGGAAGTTATATGACTTTTCGAAATTATGTGCGTATTGATTGACAATTATCGCCTGCTCCGTGCCTCGGAGAGCACGTTAAGCCGTTGGTCCCGGCTGCCATGAACATCTATGGCAGTCGCTATTGGAAGAGTGTGGACACAAAGATCCCATTGGGTCGAAGTGTCGCCGGTCTGCACTGACTGGCCCCCACATAATATAAGATAATGTTTCATACTAATTCGAACAATCCTACCTAATATTATAAATGCGAATGTGATTTTGTTTCTTTTTGTTACGCTTTCAAGCCTCAACTACTCGACCGAACATCATGAAATTTTGCATACACGCTGTCAGGGGTACAGAAAAAGACATAGGGTACCTTTCATCCAGAAAAAAACACTGTTAGTAACCTATCCTTACCTACATTCACGCGAGTGAAGCTGTGGGCATAATCTAGTAATTATATAGTTCTTTTGTCTCTGAACTCCTAAACGGTTGTACCGGTACGGACGAAATTTATTGACTGTTTTTGATTGGGTCTTTGGATAGATTACATTCGCAATTGGACTCAGTAGGTGGCGCTGCGATAGAGATTTAGGGTCTTTTTTATTTTAAGCCGACGTTCAACATCTTTCGGGTTTGCTAGTATATTTATATAATTACTTTTGTAGACGGCTAACATGCGACATGGAGGCAACTAAGGCGGCGCTTGAAAGTGAGAGGAAGATCCAACAACTGCAAATGCAGGCCATCAACGCGCTGTGGAAGAAAGTGTCCACTTTGCAGGCGGCCGGTAAGTTATATACAAGACTAGCTGTGCCCGCTGTCTCACCCGTCTCATTGGTATTTGTGGTTACTGCGCCGCTCCCGTCAGCCGTAGCGTGATGTTATATAACCTATGTCCTTTCCAGGGTCTCAGGCTATCTTCATTCCAAATTTCATCTAAATCGGTTCAGTGGATTGAGCGTAAAAAGGTAACAGACAGACAGACAGACAGACAGACAGACCGACAGACAGACCGACAGAGTTACTTTCGCATTTATAATATTAAGTAAGGATAGGCATACTTGTCCTACGGCCAAAAATGTGGTCAACCACCCTACGGTTGAGGTTCATTTGCACGCCATGAAACCATAAGGTCAATTCCCTTGCAATAATATTATGACGATTTTTAAGTTTACTAGCAATTTGGATTTCAAATTACTAATATTCTTGTTAACCCCTCCAGCTAAGCCAGAATGCTTGTGTTAGGAGTGAGTTCACATCAGTAGTGCAATGGGTGAGATTCGAACCCGCGACCTCTCGATCCCAAGTCCAATGCCTTATCCATTGGGCTACCGCCGCTTCATGTATTATATTGAGATCATACCACGTGTCAAGTTTGAATTATCTCAGCTAACAACAACTCACCTCCTTGTCTAAGATCTCTTACACTTCGTTTGAAAAGTCAACTTTAACGAAAATCAAATCTCACAGAAACTTTTCTCAAAATTGGTAGACCACTTTCTTGGCCGACTGTACTTAGATGTACAATACTCTGTATGTGCAATTATAAACAAAAGGATTGGAACTGCTCGATTGCTCAGATGATATAAAGTTTTAGACCATACAGTTTTAACCGACCTCACAAAAAGGAGGATATTCTCAATTCGACTGTAATTTTTTGTGTGTTACCTCAGAACTTTTTTCTAGGTGAACCGATCTTGATGATTCTTTTTAATTTAAAAGCTAGTGTCCGATGTGGTCCCATTCAAATTTGATCAAGATCTGACCAGTAGTTTTTGAGTTATCTTTAATAATGCGTATTTGGTTGACTTCGACCACATTGATTATTTTCTCATTTTATTACTTGTGTAGTTTTTCTTTTTTGTTATTCTATTGCAATACTTAAGCAACCCAGGGATGCGCGGTGGGTTCTTCTCTTCGCAATCATTTTGTCCAGAGCTGACAGTTTTTTATAATATTATATTCGTTTTGTAGATAACCAGAAGCAAAGGTTTTCGGAGTCGGACGACAACACCGACGTCTTGCGACAACTCACGGAGACTTGCTTCAGCCTACAAGCGCAGGTGCGTGGTATTAACTAGCAGTGAACAGAGTTTTATATTTATATTTACTATTGCGGATTATTTAAATAAATTTAATACTTAGTTAATTATCGCTCGCTTTAACGATCTGAGAGTTCTCATTAGTTCACGAATGAAAAATGTGAAATGAAAACAATTATTTCACTGTTAGAAAGCTATATTATCACTGAGTAACATAGGCTATACTTTTAAAAAAACATTGTTACAAAATAACCTAACCTACGTTTACGCGAGCAATGCCGCATGTAAAAGTTTGTGATTATATCAATTAGACCTACGTATCAAATATTATTCCTATTAAACATTTTTGTAGCATATAATATTTTGGTGTAGGTTGTGGAGCTACAGGGCTGTATGCAAGAAGTTCTGAAGGCTGTGTCTACCAAGAGCCAAGCGGAGCCGGTCGGCACACAGACCGATATCACGGCCATCATCACTCCACAGGTAACGATTACGTATTTTAATTATTAACCTTTGAGTCTTCTTCGAAGAGATTAATGAAAACACTTTGTGACAGTCTGTGTTAGTGACAGATTTTAGACAATGGTGTATAAAAATAATAAAAAAATGAAAGCCGAACAAAATAATTAAATTTATAAACCTCAAAATATGACTCTTAAGACGTTGCCTCTCGTTCTTAAGATTAAAACATTTGCATCGGCCTTAGAACAAAATTAGAATCTCGATTAGAATGGTTTTTCTGTTCGACTGCAAGGTGGTCCTTTTCATGTAGACAGACCGACAGACAGAAAAACCAAAACAGACTGTTAATATACAGATTCACTCCTATTATCCTTGAAAGCATAGGTGGCATACGGCTATTACGACTACAACGAATGAACGTATGATCATATACTGGTCACTTTTTTCAATTCAAGAAATTTATTGGGTTCATCTTTTAACAAAGCTAAAGCGGCAGCCCTTTTAGCTTTGCTAAAAGATGAACCCAATAAATTTCTCGTCTTAGCATTCTGTTGCAAAAATTTAGTATGTCTATGCGGTATATTCATAAGTCATATTTGTATTTAACAGGAAGAGCGTTGCACATGGTTGCGGCGACCCCAGTCGCTGCCGCTGGCGGTGGCCGACCCGCCCACGCCCACGCCCATACAACTCGAGAGGGAACACGTGTAAGTACTTACCACTAACTTACGTAACTAGGATGGCGTAGTGGTGAAAGTGGTCGGTTGCCACTGCCACAGTATTGTGGGTTCGAATCTCACACGGGTCTGGGTGTATTTTTGTGTCCGTTATTTGAATGTTTGTAGAGTACCCAGGATTAATTACTAGTGAGTGTAGGCTTTAAAAAAATTTTTAGTATTTTTATGCTACACTTAGGATAGGATGTCTTTTATGTCACACAAGTTTTTGCCCACGGCTTCGCTCGCTCTGGAAAATATTTTTTCTAAATGAAAGGTACCCTATGTCCTCTTCTGTATCCTGACAAGGTGTATGCGACATTCCATGATGATCGGCCGAATAGTTAAGGCGCGAAACAACCAAACAAATTCTCATTTGCATTTGTAGTATTACTTACTTAATGTAAATTTTATCAATAAGTTTCTATCCCTAGGAAAGAGCACTTTTTCCTAGATTAAAGGTACCCTATGTCACAGTAAATATATAAGCTAAAGCAGTATGGAAACTACGAACCAACGTTCGAAACGGCACACTCACACAGGCGCGCTCATCTACGAGACTCGTAAGCGAACCTCGCAGTGCTGTCAATCGCGAGTGTCGAGCCGAATCGTCACGTTGTTACTAATATAGTATTATTTATCTATAACGTTGTCTATCCTTTGAACCAAGAATTGTCCGCGAATAAACAAATATTTTTTAAATGCCACGCGTGTATTGTTTGAACATATAAAATAGCTAGGATATTGAATACAAAATAGATAAAATCGGTTTTATAGTACTCTGTCCTTCTTTCCCGATAGTTTATTTTAAAAAGTCTGAGGAATATTAAATAATAATATAATATTCCTCAGACTTTCACACAACGCCATCTGGTCCCAAACTAAGCAGAATTTGTATTATGGGTACTAGTCAATAATTGATAAACGTACTTATATGGTTATTATTAAATTTTAACGTGTCGTAGCAACAAAAGTATTTTCCAGTAAATAATAATTTGTAATTATAAAGTCGTTTGACGTGTATAGCGGTAGTAGCAAAATCCATCCAGCACTGATTATAAATGTTGATGATTTTTAATTACGCATTTTAGTTGTAGTTATTTCAATTATATTGAAACACTAGATGTTCCCGCGGTTTCACCCGCGTTTATCGTTACTGCGCCGCCCCCGTGGGTCGTAGCGTGATGTTATATAGCCTATAGCCTTCCTCGATAAATAGGCTGTCCAACACTAAAAGAATTTTTCAAATCGAACCAGTAGTAATCACACAGCATAAACCAGGAGAAACATCGTTTGTACTATGTCTGTAATGGGTAATTATTTTGCTGCGATGTTATTTTAAAACTGCTATATCTCCTAAGATATTCATTGAAATCGAATGATGTAAAGGGCAATATTGTTTTAAATTTAATACTTGTGATGAATAACGTATTTATTTGGATGAGGATTAATATCATGTTTATAAAAATACCTTCGCAAATAATGCATTATTTTAGAACAAATTTAGTTAGCATAAAAATGGTTATAGTGAGCCAACCTTAAAAGATAGACATAATATGCTGTCGCGGACTTTTTATTAGAACTTTTAAAGGGGAACAATTCTGTCATACATGATTTTCGCGAAACTTTAACTGTTTACGCAGCGCACGCAGCGGACGCACGCGCTGGTTATTGGTTGCTGTTGTTTCGTGCTTTTTTGTGCAATTACTTTATTTCACCTTTATTTTATAGTGTCTTAGCCCCACGCCAGTGCTCCACTAGTTATAAACAATGTTCTTTGTTTTATTTTTATTGTAACACAAACCCTACAAAATAAAACTACGGTAACTGTGGATAGCTCTGTTTTAGCCAACTAAAAAACTGCTAGTCTTGTCATGCCTTTTTAGCAAAAATGGTACATAATCTATATGTTTTGATTAAGATGCATAGCTATAATACATTGTGGATATCAGAGTGATAAAATATCTATTTTTTCAATCTTCATAACTTTTGTCCCGATCTGCATTGCTTGATGAACCTTTTTAATTCTTTATATAGAAGGTCTAAACTGTCAATTATCATATATTTGATCGCTGTACATTCTGGGGATGGCTTCATACATTTATTGGCCATCTCCTTTTGCATAAAGCTGTTTTGAACCGAGAATATAAATGACAATTTGGGTAAAATTAAAAAGTTTCTCCAATAATTATATAAAATAATGTATTTTGCTTGACATAAATGTAAATAAAGTGTAATTAGAATAAAACACAGGCAACACAAAAACATGTACAAGTTAAAATAAAATACAAGAGAAACAAAAGTAGCACAAAAACATAGTACAATAAAAATAAAACACGAGACGGTTATGATGTCATGTTGACATTCTGTGTCGGATAACAACTGGGCGTTATCCAGACTGATGACCGTATTTAAACATAAGACACTATATATAAATCTTTAGTCTAATATAATTTCAATAAAAATATACAATCAGTTACCAGAAAGCATAAAGACTGAAGTAAAATTCGTCTATTTACAAATAAATTAAAAATCCTAATTCTAGTCCTAATCCTAATTCTAACTCTAACTAATATTATAAAAGCGAAAATGAGTTTGTTAGTTTGTTTGTTACCTTTTCACGCCTAAACCACTGAACCAATCATTCTGAAATTTTGCATAGGTATACGTTGTCAGGTGTACAGAAACGGATATAGGATACTTTCATCCCAAAAAAAATTACTGATCCCGAGGAAAACAACAATAACGTTCTTATGATAATAGATGGCGCCACGTGTATTTCGAATCATGATTGAATTATATTATTACTAACAGAGTACAACCCGAATCGATTGTCAAATTCTAAATTAACGCGAGCGAAGCCGCGGGCAAAAGCTAGTATATCCATAAGTAAATCCTATTATAATGTTAACGAATATCTCAGTGATAACCTTTACAATAATGAAATAATAATTTACAATATTTGAAGAAATCTAAGGAAAGGTGACCCACCACCGTGTGGGGTACATAGCTAGGAAGAGAGAGAGTTTAAGGAAATCTTTCTTCCTCTCTCCTAAATTGCTGTGCCCGACAGGGTCCACGATGATCAAAATTTACCATTGTACTTACCACCCAAACTAACATTGTGGAATGCATAAATATATTGAGTACTAGATTTAGCCCGCGGCTCCGCTCGCGTGTTAGGTTAGGTTAGTAACCGTACTTTTTTTCGAAATTTCTTGATAATCGGTCGAGTAGTTAAGGCGTGAAAGCGTAACAAACAAACAAACCAACTCACTTTCGCATTTATCATATTAGGATTGAGTATTCTTATACTATTCAGGTGATATATAGGTGTAATATAATTTCAGTGAGAAGTCAAGCGAATCGGCCGCTCTGGGCATAGAGCGCACCGAGTCCGTCATACAGGAACGCGCGACTAGCGACACCAGGGACTGTGAAGTCAGCGTCAACTGATACTATGGTACGCAGCTTTTGAACGAGAGCTTTGCCTGCTGGCTCTTGATTTGTTTATATTGTTAAGTCTTGTTAAGAGGTAGTGTTCTGAATAATGTTGAAGACTCGTATTTATTAGGAAACATCTTTACATACATACATAGTTTCACGCCTGTCTCCCAGAGGGGTAGGCAGAGACTACGGATTTCCATTTGTTACGATCATGACACACTTCTCTGGCTTCATTCACTTTCATCATATTCCTCATACACGCCCGTCGGTTCAAGGAGCTCTTAACCTGGCCTTTGTCCAGAAGGCCTCCGATCTGATCGAGAAACGTTCGCCTTCGTTTAACATCTTTAAACTAAATTATATGATTTAATTGCGATTCATCATCATCTCAGCCGAAAGACGTCCACTACTGGACATAGGCCTCCCCCAAGGTTTTCCACACAGACCGGTCTTAGGCCACCCGCATCCAATCAATTGCGGTTAGTTATTATAAAATTTAGGGATTGTCCCACCACCTCCAAAAAGCATTTATCTATAAAATAAAAATCTCGCCATCTCTCTTCTTTAACCTAACAAGAGTGAGACAGCAAGCGATTTATCTTTCCGGCCATTAAACTACTTATATTTACCATTTTCCCATAGTATCGACAGTTTTTCAGCAGCCATCATCACGGGGAGACTGTCGTGGGCTTTTAAAGGCTCACTACGTGAGCGTAACCTCGATCCAAAAATAGTATTTTATTAAGACATTATGTATTGCTAACTAATTTAATTTTGTTCTAGCCGCACGATACGTTTCCCAGTAAATACGCTAATTCAAGGTATATAAACGAGCTAGTGTTACCAAACCACTGTTTTTCTGCTGGGTTGTGCCGTTGTACCAAGGCTGCTTTAGTTGTAATATACACAGCTGTTATACAATCGAAATTTAATTATATTTTGTATTTAAAAACATGATGCTTGTATACAACGTAAAAAGTGCTTTCTACATGCGCAAGCTATTTGCGAGGGCTACATGCGCAATCTATTCGCATAGCCACACGCGCAGGCTACTCGCTACCATGTGGCTATGCGAGTAGCGGAAACTACTTGCGCAAGCTACTCGCGCATTCACATGCGTAAACTTCTTGCGCAGTCTTCATGAGCAAGCTACTTGCGCAGCCACATGCGTAAGTTTCTTGCGCGGGTTACATGCATAAGCTACTGATGGCAAGTTAATTTTGATTGTATTCTGGTGAATGTGGTTGATGAAATTTTAGTCAGAAATTATGTACTGATTTGTTTGTCAACAATTTTTGTTCTACAACTTTATAAAATCCTTGAAAATATAATATGTTAAAATGCGTTTAAATTGTTCTAGCGCTAGATAGTATTTTAATATGAATTTTTAATTATTTTTCTTTAAAAGTCGTGGGACATAAAAATATTTGGCATTTCAAATTTAATAAAGTTGTTCGGCGCACTTTAATAGGCAGATGGAGGCCTTGGTAGAAACAAGCTGTCATTAGCCTTGCATTATAATAATCGATGTGATTTTGAATTTGCTAAGAAACCAAAGAAATGGAATCCTTACCCGGCTTTCATAACAATGCTTGCATAGATTTTAAAGTTAAATATATTACTATATTCTCTTCTTTAACAAAATAAAGAAGAACGGAATAAAGTATAATAATAAATATGTAAGTACACTACCTCTACACAGAACGATTTAATTTCAATAAAGTTGAATTGGCTTAGGTTTTCATTATAGAGTCAGATCTCTCATAATGTATAACCAAAGAAGAGAATTTTGTGGGTCTGACGGTAAGGCAAATTGAATCTATTTATAGTATACATAAGGTTCATATTCGTGGTACGCTAAAGCAAAGCTTGGTCTGTAAAGTGGGCTTGTTATAAGATAAGTTGTAATTGTGTAAGTAAAATAATACGATTATGTTAAGATATCTGACGTATTGGAGCGTTCGTATACATATATTTGAAGCACGTTTATTTTTTATTGGTTCTTTTATGCACGGTTTTGTCATAGAGTTCTGAAATAGTATTTTTAATTGATTGTCGTATACGCTTGGTTGATTGATGATTTCTGATGGTATTAATGTAGTTGTTGTAATTCAAGAATTGGCGGCTTGTCTATTCGGAAACGACAAACGTGCAATTCTGCTCCAGATAGTCGTCTATCATTGGCGTTTCTAGAATTATTGTCTATGATGACCTTAGCAGCGATGGCCTACACACAACTCTAGAATTTTGAGTTACCTATAATCTACCAGTCTGTGGTGGTCAGTTCAATCCACATGTCATATATGACCCTTCTTCCTTGTTTACGCCAATGTCGCTGATAGTATTAAAGGGCTTGTAAACGTTGAAAACCATAATTCAGTCATTTTGCCAGCAATACTATTGCCGCAATGCAATACCCCGCAGAAAATTTACAACTAAATCACCAATTCAGCCGACCAATTGAGTTCATACCCGATGAGGTAATAAAACTAAAGATTTAATGCAATGTCATTAATGTGTAATACTTTTATGTGCTAGTCCGCTTTTACACATTGCTTTACGACATTGGTAGCGGGGTACATGCGCAAGTACTTGCGCGGGCTACATCCGGCATCTACTTGCGTGGATTCCATGCGCAAACTACTCGCGCGGTTTACATGCTCTTCATTACAAAGAGCCACAATGCCAGCATTAATAAGTTGTATTGAATAAATTTGCTAACCGTACGCTTCTTCTTGAATTGCAACAACTACATAAAATTATAATTTCATGGTAACTACTATTATGAAAAATGTGATAACATTGTAAAAGACATTTTTCTATTTAATATAATAATCGGTTTGGCTAAACCACGTTTATTGATCGATAATTTAACGTAAGCATACCAAAAAAGAAATGCTAAAATTTGTTAGATTGGTTGATAAATGAGATCTATCTACAATTTTAGATGTAAGTGATTCGTTTTAAGTGTTAATTTATTATATTCTGCCTAAACTTGGACATTTTTGCACTGGCAAGACGAATAAATTGCATAATAATTACAAGACCAATTAAAACAAGACTGTTAAGGAGACAAATGTATTGCAATATTTCGCTATCTTTGCCTCCATGATACAAATAATATTGTGTCGTCACACGAATGGAATAAAGGCCAATGTACACACAGCGACACATCAACCTAGACTGTTTGGACTTAAACTATTAGAAGTTGAACGTTGCGAATCGTGCGAGAGAGTGCGTTATATTTTTGTTACGCTCTATCCTCACCATTACATCGACACCACTATGCACAGTCCCTTTCCGACAATTCTCTATTTTGTATGTAGCGTAGTTATGCGTATATAGGGTGTCTAACTTGATGTGTAGCCGTGTGTACAAGAAGCAAATTACTTACTATTTAAGAACATTATGGATTACCATAACTTACAAGTCCAAGCAAACGGCGATATCTGGACATGCACAAACAAATCATCGAAATAATAGCAGAAGGCCTTTCTCTCGATGATTTGTTTACGTATCAATTAAGTGTTCTACAGCCAAAGGTTGCAAAAAAAGCCAATTCTATTTGATTTAATTTAATTAGAATAAAACTATAATTACAATAAGTTGATTGATTCGATGTTGGAATTACAATGAACATATTTTATTAGCTAGAAGGTTCCCACATTCTTGGATTGACGTCAGTGAAGTCATATTCCGGTGATGCTGCAAAAGGGTGGCCGAGTGCCGTGTGCACCGTTGTTGTTGCGACATGCCGAGTGTGCATATTGCATGTATTAGGGTTCCGTAACATATGTAAACAAATCATCAAAGTTTACCACTCCAGCGATGTGCCTCGGAATCAAACTTACGACCTCTCTTTTTCAAGTACAATCTATTACACATGACTGCATGTATGGCGTAGTGGTTTAAGCGGTCGTCTTGCCGTTGCGGCTGTGCAGTGTGTTGTGGGTTCGATCCCAACACAGGACAAACATTTGTATGATCCACAAACAGTTGACGTGAGATAAGGTGTTCATTGTGTCTGATGTTGGAAAGTTTATATAGTTCCTCGCGGCACACGAATTATTTCTAGCGTAGGAAATAAGCTGCTGGCTTCTATTCGTGTGACGATATAATATTAACCTTTTGAACGCCAGAGTATAAACGCATCGCCGTACGCCCGACGCCAAGCCACTTTTTCTGTAAAATGACCTTTAGAAGTATAGGGATTCCAAAACTTTACCGAATATCAACTGTGTTTTTATTTTCGTCTTAAATTTTCTAATAAACCCTACTGATGACACTGATATTTATTTAACCACAAAAGTAATGGTTTTATTGTTTATTTTTATGTTATGGTGCGACGTATTTATATATATTTTTATCATACATATGTGACGTTGGCGTTGAGGGCAAGATTTCGTTTGTCACGTATATGTGACAATGGCGTCCAAAAGGTTAAATTCTATGTCTATCACAAGTATTGGATAAATATTATCCCTATAATATTTACTTATTTATATTATTTTCTATTGTTAAGATGACACATGCATAATATAATAATAGTTTTAATTAATATTTTAATTAGTTTATAATGTTCACAAAGATCTGTTGTTAATTTTAAAACGATACATTTGCTATAGTTCATGTTGCATTAATCATTTATTACTTATACACTGAAAAGTTATGTAGAAGTTTCTGGTCTGTTCACTGGGCAATATTCATGAGTGGTAGGTTTGTAGCCTAGGATTGAAAGTATGATCCCATGCTTTCACCATAAAATAGCTTTTATATGGGATTAGTATTTGCCCGCGGCTTCGCTCGCTCGGGAACAGTACTTTTCTGTATCCCTGACAACATGTTTGCGAAATTTCATGATGATTAGATTAGACGTGAAAGCGTAACAAATAAACAATCTCACATTCGTATTTATAATATCAGTTAGATTGTGTTGCGTTTAAATTATCTAGTCGCAGATAATGCTATTGGATTTATCCGTTAAGAAATTCTTATTAGTAACTCGAAATCTTAAATCGTGCAAGACGACAAAAGACCCGCTTTGTATGACGCGAAACCTAAAGTACACCTGGTGAAATAATATTCTATAATAATATTCTATCACATACACACGACACCATCTAGCCCAAACTAAGCAGAGCTTGTACTATGGGTACTAGACAATGGATAAACATACATATATACTTTTTTTTCGTAAATACATACTTATTATACATAGAAACACCCAGACCAATACAAACATCCATGTTCATGCACACAAATGTTTGACTTGTGCGGGAATCGAACCCGCGACCTCAGGCGTGGCAGTCGGTTACACTAACCACTACGCCTTCTACCCACCTTATAGGTAGGTACAAGCGTGAACCTATGTATATATACATATACACACATAATCCATACTACAGTAGCAGATCCGGCAAACGTTGTTCTGCCATTTAAATTATTTCTAACGGTATGACCTACACGACCTATTCTCATACTTACCAAATATACATAAAAATCGGTCGAGCCGTTTCGGAGGAGTGCGACCGCAAACACCGTGGCACGAGAGTTTCATATATTAGATTTTACATCACTGGATCAAACGTATACAATATACATACTAGCTACTGAATCTCTTCAGTGTATAAGTACTGAATATTTAACTCACTCACTAACAACACTGCCACCTATCGAAGTAACCGGTAAACTTTGAATTTAACACATTAGCTAAATAATACGATCGTTCACATGTCGGCTAGACAGTATTAAATGTTAAATAGATGTATTTATTTCTAGCGGTGGTGGCGTAAAATTTGTATTTATTTAGATAAAAATTGATGTGAGGGTATAAAATTATGAAAAATTTAGGAACAGAGAGTTCATACAATTGTATTAATGTCGACCGTATTAGTGAGTAGCTAAGTTCCGTAAGAAGGTTGTATATCATTCCTACAATACTATTGTAAAAATGATAATTTAATTAATAAAACGAACTCGAATTCTTCTGTAACTTCAAATAATCTTATCAAGATCTGACAACTTATAGCGGAAGTTTCCCAATTCCGAATATTAAGTTTATTGATTACAAAAAGTTTAAAAGCTAATTAGGAAGAGAGACAAATACAATTAAGATGTTTTGAATTAGTTTTACTATAAGTATTATGCTTCGTATCAACTTAAAATGTTTTGTTTTGTATTGCATTACATGTTACACAGCAATGTTTGTAGTGTAACATGTTTTGCAACACAAAATGTTTTGCCTGGCCAGTAAGTCTCCCATTGCCTCTCACAGCTCTTGACGCTACTCAATAAGTTTTATCTTCTGTATTTCAGTCCTTGCATTTTATAAACCGTTTTTTGTGGAAAATGTGGCTGAACTACTCAAAGTGGATTCGTGAAAGCACTTATAAATCCTCTGATTGTGTATACAGCAGGACTAGTTAAAGATATCTAATATCAAATGATCAATGGATTTAAGTTACATAAAGTAAGTCGGTCTTGACATCGAGTTAGTTGAAACTAGCTTTTGTCACAAATTACGTGGACACAGATGGCTGGCCAAAGTAATGCGTAAAACCAGAGACAAACTCATAGCGGATGAAGTCAATCGAAAGCAATAATTGACATAAGCCGGTGTGTATGTCTGCGTGCATCGATTGTATTGTGTTCTTAAGCCAGCTAACTGTTCTGTTTATTTTAGGCTTATACCTGAATGTAATCGAAAAGGCCTTTAATGTCGACTACAAATTATATCCAAGAAAAGTTGCACCGATTTAGTTGATAACTCATAGTAATGATGTATGGAGCAGATATAAATATAAAATATATTTGAAAATCTCTATAAGTCACTTTTAGAAGATTATGAGGTAGTACAGTAAGTTAACACTCTTGCAAAATTTATAGTAATTGTCATCATCATTATACACAGACTTGAGTTCACATACACAATGATAAGTTCGGTGCGTGTTGTGTGGATGTGAGAATGCGAGAATGCTTTACACAAAATACAGTTAGTTAGATTAAAACAACAGAAGCAGTACAAACGCTTGTTTTGTCTTGTGGCGTTATGTTGTGTTGGCCATCTGTATCTCACCTGTATCTCACCATCTGTATTTAAGCATCTCCATACTTCAATACTATGAGTACTTATTATAAATGTTCTAAAAGTTTTCAATATTATACTCGTTACCCACTGCGATATTTTGTAAGAAACACTCATTAGTTGATACGAAGCTTTAGGTAAAGGGTGCAAAGAAGATGCCTTGTGTATTGAGCTTTATTTTTGCCGCAATATTTTTCATTTTTACTATTTTTATTGTATGTGTTTTACTAGTTAACGAATTTCTACGCTTGATTATTTTTGGATATAATTTAATTAATCTATCGTTTAAGGATCGTGGCTATTTGGACTTTGAGCATATTGGCATAGCTTTTTTAATTTTGTACAATATTTGTCCATTAGAATTACTTATATTTAGAGACAATAAGATTTAGAACGGGTTTATACTTCAGTTGTTTATCCCGTTCCAATCTTTTGATAATGTCACATAATATAACATTTAAGAGAAAATTTGTTAAACTGATACTACACTGTCGACAGGGAGACCAATGATCTTTGCAACACAACGATTCCTCGTTCTAGGACCGCTAATACGCAAGTTACATCTCTGGCATTTCATACTTACCGCTTGAAGGTCGATTCTTGTAATTTCAGAGGTATCACTTGCAAAGACTTACTGATTGAAAGACTCTTGCATATTGATTGACAATTATCTCCTGCTCCGTGCCTCGAAGAACGCATTAAGCCGTCGGTCCCGGCTGGCATGAACATCTATGGCAGTCGTTATTGGGAAGTCAGTGCTCTCTAATATCCTGACACTAGTCTAGCCTTAGGGTATCGTTAGCCTTCGGGTTGCGGAGGTCAGATGGCAGTCGCTCTGTGTAAAAACTGATATCCAGTCAAATCCGGTTAGACTAGAAAGCCGACCCCAAGTCACTTACAATAATAAAGTCTAGGGAGAAGAAGACTTGCAAAGAGTCTTTACAGATTTTCCTTTGCCATACAAATTCAAATAGCCACAATATATAATGAAGCTCTAATATGCTAAATACTAGTCATTTTTAACAACGCATTGTAATAAAATTCGTAGTGTTCAGTGCAATTAATTTTAGCTTCGCATTACATGACATTTAATGTGTTCACGAACATTCTTTATTCATTGCATAGTTATAGTGTATAGGTAAGCACGGGTAGGAAATATTGTCAATCGCGTTTTTGCTGATTTTTTTTACATCTTTCACTCGTTATCATTTACAGCATGTATTCTACGAGTATAGTACAGATCGACCACAATTATAAGGAGCATAGGGCATTGCACAGGTATTAAGGATGTAAGTTATAAATGTGGTCTCATTTATTGCTTACATCCTTATATCCAAACATGTCCAGCATTACACGTTAATTGTCAACTGTAAATGAAAAGTGTATCTATAAATATTTTCGGCAGTTTGTGACAATTGTAAAGTAACAGTGAAAACGCGATATTGGAGTAAGATTGTGACCGATGTTATATTATTCATAACCGTTTTTGATGTATATACATAAGATAACTTGATGTAACGTCTTTTGCTGTCTTCACAAATCACTTTGTTATTGCGGGCAACTTGTATAGTGATGAATTAATTAAGGATGTTACGTATGTAAACTTGCATCAGCAGATATGGGTTTCGATGACAACATCCCTGCGGATGTAATTTTTTTGGATACCAGTATATACGGATGTAAACACGGATGTGTAAGAAATAAGGTGAAAATGTATGTTGTTTTATATTTTTTACTAACAAGTACGCACATCTGAGGTTGCGTTGAAGTCTTTTGGCCAAATAGTCAGAACACTAGAGCCAATTTTAAATACCGGCATCGCTATAGATAAACCTATCAAAATTTGTAATTCATCCGCTGAGATTGGTACGATTGCTGACTGTGACGCGGATGTGCTGCATGTTCTATTTTGTTGGTGAGAACACAAATTGATTTCACAAACATATGAATGAAACATGCTTTATATTGTAGCTTTACTATGATATTATTCATTAAATTGATATTCATATGAAGTATTTGAAAGCATAGTAATCAATTGCTGGTGCGTGGCGGTGTATAACCGCGGGCTTTGGTGATACCTGTTTTAAGGCATCAGTGTTGTGCATCCGTATGGTAAGGGGGGATATTATTACAAATATTTGTGAAGACACCATGAGATGTCATGACACTTGCCGTCCTGTGTAATTTCAATTTCATCGCGTACCCACCTTATTTGTTATCCATTACGTTATAGCCTGTATTTATTATGTTTTATAAAACGATTTTAAAACATCTGCCGTTTTATTTCTATAAATTTCTAACCCAGTTTTTTTTAAGGTTCCATGTTCATGCTCCGTTCTATAAAATTTTATCGAGGATGATCTGGCAGTATAGCCGTGTATGTAATGGTTCGAGTGAATAATCAATCTTAACTAAAACCTTTTAAATTAAATATAGAAAATATTCTGGCCGCCAATAAATATTTAATCTGTAAGGATACAATATAAATGCTGACTTTGTGTTATTGCGTCGAGTTCGCTAGTAAGTACGGCCAGGCAGTCAGTCGTTTGTCACACCGAACGGTATACTCACGTAGGGGAATAGGTATATATAATATATACATACATACATATTATATATATACCTATTCCCCTACGTGAGTATACCGTTCGGTAAACCTACTGTGCAATATTATCCTTTATTTCTCATTCTTTTACACTGAGTGATATTTGGACATGAGACATCTTACATATTGATGACACGCGTACAAATCTAAAAGTCATGTAGTATGTGTCGTGTACTGTGCAAATGTTTTACATGAGACATGGTAAAATACACACCTTAGCTGCTACTCTTGGTATTTTACAAGGTGCTTATAAATATTGTTACGTGTTGGGTTCGACGGATAAGAATGTAAACAATATAACCGACTAAAACACGTTTTATTCTAGCACACAATTAAATTTAAAACACAACAAACACTATACTACACTTTTCCACTGTAACTGCTTCAAACTCCGTAGTATTTTCGCTTCCGTTCGCTTCGATGAATACTTGACCGCTTACGATTGTAAACTGACTTGGCATGACTTTATTTGATTGAAGTATGGGGATCAGTAGCTAAAAGTAATTTAAAACAACTACAGACCTCACAAAATAAACTGATAAAATGTTTATTCCGATATGATTATTTAACACCTACTTTAAAAATTTAAAAAGATACTGGACTAATGAACCTTGCTCAAACATAAATATAATACAAGTATTTTGATTAGAAAAATTTTGACAAAAGATATCGATTCCCAACTGACATTTACGAAAAAGATAGACTTTCACAAACGTCTGACTAGGCAGACCAATAACATTTGTCTGGGATTGCCTAGGACAGATTATGGAAAAAGCAGCATTTTATACGAAGGTGCCCAAATCTATAATAGGTTGCCAAAAGATATTAAAGAAACTAAAACATTATTAACATTTAAGAATTTAGTAAAAAAACATGTTTTGAACGATTTTTCATTATTAAATATCTAAGGTCTTGAAAATATTGCATGTGCTAAAACTAACCAACACTACATCTATAGACTATATTATATGACTAAGTAATATACTGAACACATACATAAAATAACATACAATTCCAAAAATAAAAACAAAACACTGTCCTTTTTATTTTTATGCTAATAAAAATAAACACATCACATAAATTTTTACAGATACATATCACTCAGTCATAGGCCTTAATAAACATGCATTGTTTTCCGCTCGAGCACTTTTTAAGTGACAACATGACTACCTGATACATTTTAAACTTTAATTACAACTACCTTACTAACTACGCGAATTGGTTACCATATTTTTGTCTACTATTGTATTTTTCTCTGTAAGTGATTATTGTAATCTTTTGAGAAAAATAAATGTCTTTAACCGTAACTGCTTCAAACTCCGTAGTATTTTCGCTTCCGTTCGCTTCGATGAATACTTGACCGCTTACGATTGTAAACTGACTTGGCATCATCATCAGGGGTTCCTCTCGTAGACCCGTACAGGGTCTCGGGGTAACCAGACCAGGCCGTGGGCCTGTCTTGGTGGTGGTCGTCGCCGCCTGCTAATACAGGCGGGTCACTGGGGTGGGCCTATGCGGGCCCGTTGGTCAGTCCGGGTCGTCATAGCCGGTGGGTGGCGCAGCTAGCGAGGTCCAGCCCGCACGGGTGAGTCCCCGCGGGCGACCAGCGTGCCAGCAGCGCTCGGGTCGTGTCCGATGGGTCCCTCCTGCGCTTGGCGAGGTCGAACTCCTCGGGAAGAATTTCCCGGGGAGCGCCCGTCAGCCAGCGTCAGGGGGAGCGTTGATGTGGGTCCGGTGGGGGTTGCCACGGAGACGAGGTCTCGCGGCAAGGCCATCCTGTCCGGCAGTCGCCGATGGTAAGGCGCAAGCTCCCGCAGATGGCGGGCGTGCGATCCGTCGGCGCGCACGAACAGGTTGGTGCTCAGGCGTCTCAAGTCCAAGCACAGATCCATGGAGATCGTCCTGTACCGCACGAAGCGAGGGACGTCAGCGATGGTACGGAGCGCGATCGACTGCTGCGCACGCAACCGACGGCGGTTCGTCTCAGAGGTGAGCACGAACTGACTTGGCGGCGCGCGTGCGCTCTATTTATACGCGGTTAAAGCTTTTCCGGAGTTTTCAAGAAACGTCATACCCGGTATGTAAACAGTATTCGAGAATGTGCCAGCGTTCTCTCTACTCTTCTCATAAGAAGTTCCGTAAGATGTCAATAGATGGCGCTGTAATAAATTATTAGACGGAACTGCAGAGTCTTTCCCACAATGCCGAGAGATGGCACTGGGTGTAACAATATTATATCGTTACGTTTGATGATCATTTTGTTAAGTTCGTCCTGGTTTTCCGTTGTCTATTTTAAATACGATAAGCTTCATGAAGAGATGTTGCAATGATCGTTCGAAACGGCAAATGTCAAAAAAGGCGTGGCGAAGCATGTGTTGACATGCTTCTCCACATAAGAGCCTTTCTAGAACTGCGCAAACAGTTTATAATTATTGCGTCTGTTACGTTTGACAACTTCTGATTGGCGAGGGAAAAGTTGAAGGTTAATTTTAAGAAATATGGCAATGTTAATATTTTGTGTTTTATAAATAACGGATTACAGCTGTCAGTAATTCGCAATCTAAAAATAACTCGAACGCAGCGCTTGTGTATATTAAAACCTATTTATTTGTCAACTGAATTCCCTCAAAAGATATCCATATCATGGATGTGCTAAGCCATGGTAGGATGTTTGTAGGGTATCCGTGTTCACAGTTGGAGCCAGTTTGTATAAGGAATAGGATGATTTGCTTATTCTTTCGCTGATATTTTCAATATGAACCTTTCAGTTAAGTTTTTGTCTATTATGAGAGTCAACAATTTGTATTGTCTATCTCTTCTATAATATTATTATCTAACTTTAAATGTATATGAGATAATGTTTCGTTACGTTGACTGTAATGTACCTATAATTTATGTTTTTGAAAGGTTTCAACAAATAATTATCTTGTCGTCAGACATATTTTCTTTATTAAAATACTGCTTCAAAATTTCAGTTCTCTCGTTCCAATAAATAATTTGCAGTGAAGCATTGCCAATAAGCATTTTGATTACAGTAAACTTGATTACTAGTATTGACATGTTGGCCAATACAAAATCTATTTACAACCGCAACAGCGATTGCTTGTGACAAAGTCAAAGTCGAAGTCAAAAATCATTTATTCATTTAGGTCGCAAAGTAACACTTATGAACGTCAAAGTATATAGGTTAGTGAGTTTACTAAGTTAATGAAGCTACATTTAGGTTAGTTGCTAGGTTCAGGCAAAGGGTAGAGCCTATGAGAAGAAACCTGCAAGAAACTCACGGCCACTCTTTTAAATCGTCTGTTAAATATAATTTCAGTATTTTACAACTGATTAACAAGGTGTTACAGCCATTATGCCATATACTACTGACTATAAGAACTAAAGAGAATAACAATAATAACTTAATAATATTATAGGGAGGAAATAATTTGAGCTAAGATATATTATTTAATATAAATCTAAAATAGACAGTAGGATGGCATGATGGCGCATACACTTACACTTTGTGACTATGCAAAGGCTTAAATAGACTTATAAGTAATACAGATCTTTGAATCCTGTATGCAACAAGCAACTAGCTCCATGAGTTTTTGTCATTTAAGTAGTCGTTGACTGAATAATAACCCTTCCGAATAAGTTGTTTTTTAACGGCGTTTTTAAATTTAAACAATGGTAAATTAGTTATATTAATAGGTAATTTATTAAAAAACGTATACCGAGTCCCGCAAATGTATTGTGAACTTTATGTAAACGATGATATGGGCCTACTAACTTATGCTTATTTCTAGTGTTTACGTTATGGATATCACTATTCTTATTATATAAGTAAATTTTATGTTTAATAAACATAATGTTAGCAAATATATATTGCGACGCAACAGTAAGTCTGCTTATTTCTTTAAATCGATCTTTCAGGGAAACTCGTGGTCCTAAATTATAAATGCTACGTACTGCACGCTTTTGAAGAATAAAAATTGTCTCAATATCAGCTGCCTTGCCCCACAATAATATACCGTAGGACATGACACTATGAAAGTAACTGAAATATACTATTCTTGCAGTATCTATATCAGTAAGCTGTCTTACTTTCCGAATTGCGTATGCGGCTGAGCTAAGTTTCCCTGCAAGACACGATATTTGAGCGCTCCACTGAACTTTATGATCTAAAGTTAATCCTAAAAAGACTGTAGATTGAACAAAAGTAATAATTTCATCATTTAAAATTATATTCACGTTAGGACTCTTTAGGTTTGGCAATGTAAACTAGATACATTTAGTTTTTGTAGAGTTAAGTAGTAAATTATTCGTCGTAAACCAGTCCAGGACTTCCGCGAGTGAATCATTAACAACACGTAAATTTGGTGCTTTTCGGTCTACTTTAAAAATAAGGGATGTGTCATCCACGAATAAAACAATGTCACACAAATCCTGAACAAAGAACGGCAAATCATTTACGTACACTAAAAACAGAAAGGATCCCAAAATCGAGCCCTGTGGCACGCCCATTGTGACTGGTAATCCAGAAATCTACTTCCGTTGATATCAACGTGTTGTAGTCTATCGCTTAGGTAGGAATCAACTAAGTCAAGTGCAGTATCTCGGATGCCATAATGCCTGAGTTTTCGCAACAGCGTTTGATGGTCAACACAGTCAAAGGCTTTAGAGAGATCACAGAATACGCCAATGACATCTTGCGAATTCTCCCAGGCACTGAATATATGTTTTAAAAGCGTAACACCCGCATCTATCGTAGAACGGCCCTTCCTAAACCCATATTGATCTGCGTGAAATAAATTGTTTAAACTGAAGTGGCTCTCTAATTGCTGTAATATAATCTTCTCAAATATTTTACTAATAGCAGGTAATATTGAAATCGGCCTAAAATTATTGGGGTCACTTTTGCAACCATTTTTAAATAAAGGTATTATTTTACTACATTTCATTAAGTTTGGAAAAATGCCCACATCAATGCATCCGTTGAATATTGCGGCTAGGTGTGGCGCTATATTAACAATAATACTTTCAACTAATTTTACCGAAATACCCCAGAAGTCAGCTGATTTTTTTGAATTAAGCGACTTAAATACTTTTATTATATCATACGGATGTACACGCTCAAAACTAAATAGTATCTTGCACTCTTCCACGTTGCCCCTAACCAAGTATTCTGCTCGAGCTGGGCATGACCTAAGGGTACTAGTTATGTCTAAAGGTATTTTTGCGAAGTAGTTATTGAATGTATCGGCTACTTCCAAATTATTTGAAATTACGCTATTATTTATATTCAGTTCAAATTTATTATCACGCACCTTGCTGCGACCTGTTTCATTGTTAATAATGTTCCATGTAGCGACCTGTTTCATTGTTAATAATGTTCCATGTAGTTTTAATTTTATTATTAGATTTTTGAATTTTAGTTCTTAGGTAAAGGGACTTGGCAGTGGCACAAGTCTTTTTAAATAATTTTGAATAATTTTTAACATATTGAACAAAATTTGGATCGAAATTGTATTGTTTCATACCATATAATTCATATAGCTTTGCTCTACTTCTATATATCCCAGATGTTGCCCAGTCACAAAACTTAATCCTATTATTCTGACTAAAAGTCTTACAGTCACAGTCTTAATTATGTTAAGTAAAGACTCATATAGTTCGTCTGGACTATCCAGAGTAAGGTCCATATTGACAACTTTAAGACTTATGTCATCATTAAATTCCTTTAAGCGATTAGATGTCATCGGTCTACATGTGACCTTATTCTCTAAATGAATTGTACTCACAGGAAATACTACCTTTTGCCCACAGTGGTCAGATGTAAGTTCACTCAATATGGCCCTATTTAGAAATTGGCAGTCGCAAAATACATTATCTAAGCAGGTAGCAGAATGTGAAGTGATCCTAGTGGGTTCAGAAAATAAATGCTGTAAATTAAATGATCTAAATAAACTAATAAGTCTTAAAGAGAGGGCTGACTGCTCAAGTAAATTAACATTAAAATCACCACACACTACTATATGCCTATTACTAGAACTCAAGCGTTTTAAAATATCCTCTATTACGGTTTCAAATACACAAAAATCACTTTGCGGTGGTCGGTATACACAAACTATGACATGTTGCTCTAATTCCACACAGGATAGTTCAACAGTGCGCTCGATAGAAAGATTTACTATATCTTTACGTTCTTTACATTTTAGATTGTTACATACATATATTAGAGAGCCACCATGGACTGAAATACTGAATTTCGAAATTCAAAATAGCGATGAACGGTAGCCCTAAAGTACTGAAACGCGACTCACGTTAGTGCGAAAGTGCGCCACATCGATACACATAATTTCGAATGTTTTCCACAGCGATGCACGTTAGTGCGAAAGTATTCCACATCGATTCACACATTGTCGAATTTACTCCAGCGCGATGCACGTTAGTGCGAAAGTCCAGTAAATGCGAAGACATGCTACTTGCTGCTTTACACGATCGATCGATCGACAAATCAATGTTTTTGTGTGAAGTATGTAAAGTTATAGATTTACTGGAACTTGAATTAGTATCAGAACAACACTGGTTTTTATACACCATGGAATCTAATTCACTGTTTTTTTCCAAAAGTATGTACTCAGTCCATGATATAGAAGCATTCCATTGCAATTATTCTTCATAAATAAGCAAGAAATGGTACACAGGGTCACTGCCCTACTACCGAAAGTTGGGCAAACAAAAGGGATGCGGGGAGTGGAGAGAGGGGTCTATTGTTATGCATTACTGTGTTGCAGTCATGTTTAAAATAAAAACATGTGATTTAGCCAAAAATTATAGTGTATATTCTTGATTAATTTTCATTAAGTTTTTTTTATAATTAGCGATGCAGAAATATTCTATATCATTGACTGACTACATACGTTTCGGGAAATTAAATTACATTGTGTATAAAGTGTCAAACGTGGAACAATAAAAAACAAAAAACAAACCAATTAGATGATAATATACTGGCGAATAAAATTTAATGATTCACTAAAAAAAGTGACAACAGCAAAAAAATATATTTATAAAGAAAAAAAATTGGCTCTTGTTAATCACCAACATAAAATTAAATTTTCATATAAGCTAGATATGCTAGACCGCTTGGATAGTCTTTGAAATCCATAGATTCTTTTTGTAACATGTGATCTCTTGCTTTTTTGTGTGGTTTGAGATACTTCTTTTTCTTTTCTTTATATTTGCAGATATCCTTGCTGCTTCAAATGTTGTATTTTTCTGCTCTTTAACTAATTCCTTTAATGTTTTGTAAATGTTTACCTTTTTTCTATTCAGGAGGCTATTCCAGCGGTTGTGCCAGTTTTCAATGGCGTTCTGAGTTGTTATTAACGCAATCCAAAACTGACCATATTCGTGGCGAAAATCTAGGAGGCGACCTTTTTAGCTGAAGTTTATGCGTACTATTTTTGGATTTAATTAGCATTCGTGTGTATGTTCCACCAACGTAAAATTTAAAACCAATCTGTTACTTTACTTGCTTCTTGAGGAATGATTTGGTCACGAATAATTTCAAACGCTTCTAGTATTTCAGATGGATTCCAAAAAGCCAACGCTGCCATGTGCCGCATTTTATGCGCAAATTCACTATGGCTGGTGTATTTCTTTGCCAATCCGTTATTTTGAATATGCTTCCAAATATTTTGTGATAAGTGGAAGTAACAGCATTTATGTTGTGCACTGGGGATGACCTTTTGACAGGGTCTTATAGGTGCTAATTCAAAATCAGTAATTATGAATTCAGGCTTCAGATCAGTTGTTAGTTCATTGAGTGTGTCTCAAAATGATTTCTAAAAAAATGACGTACAATCGTTCGCTTTTATTTGAAAATAATCCGTACACAAGCGGTAGTATTTGATTTGTATCATCATTTTGGCCTACAAGTCCACGTATTGAATAAAGTTGGAAAAACAATTTAGGACAACACTGGAATGTTCTATCCATTATCCAAAACTTCGATAAATGTAAAAGACGTAAATTTTGTTTGGTACTAAAGCAATAACAGTACCAACATCTTCACTGAAATGACCAATTAAAAATTGTTCCCCTTCAACTTCAGCGAATTGATCCGGTATGATGAAATCTTTTAAGCTTTTTGGCAGTTTTGGTTCGTTTCGAACACTTTCTCTGTGTATAACCATTCGCATGGCGGCTTTGGAAGGCATAAAAGGAGCCGATGTAGACGGTCCGTCCTGTATGGCTTTTTGTATTACTTGTCCAGGTAGATCTAAACTATGATTTGCTCTTCTTTTCAATGAAGCTCGCATAGTACGTGCCCGCGCAGAATCATGATCAGGTTCATGGATATGGCAAATATTGTTCATTCTACTCATAAAATGATGATTACCAACCTTTTTTGTGATTACCGCAGAACAACAACTTGAAGATTTCTTTCTGACGCAACACCAGTAGAATGTATCCTTGCACTGTTTGTTTAACATATACAGAACACCGTCTACTAGCAAGAGATCTTTATCTTTGTGCGATTTGACAAATTCACAAGGAGCATCCATTTTTACGAAATCACAACATATAAAGAAGTACCTAACATACGCGATGTTAAGGGTTAAAGTAACATCGAATAAATGAAACAATATTGTACGTATCTACCCACATTATCAATAATAAATTTCGAACTATTATATTATGTTGTTTTTGTTTTATTATGTTTCATCTTGTTCGTAAGCCAATGTTAACATTATAGTAATTAATAGTATACATTATAGTATAACATTTATTTCTGCAATATATAAACAATCATAAAGAAAGTCAAATTATTCTGCGCCTACCTATTTACCGTTGACTGCACCGCGTAAAGAAAAGTTGTTTGTCGTAATGCATCAGGCGCAATTTTATTAATTGTTTTCCAGAATTATTCGGTACATGCGTCTCGAATTTACTGACCAAAATGATGATACAAGTACTAACGCTTGCGTACGGATTATTTTTAAATAGGAGCGAACAATAGTACGTAATTTCTTTGGAAATCATTCTAAAATATGCACTAAATGAACTAAAAATTGATCTAAAGCCTGAGTTCGTAATTGTAGCCTTCGAGTTAGCAGAGAATATAATGTATGTCTATGTGGTATGCCTTCGCATTTACTGGATTTTCGCACTAACGTGCATCGCGGTGGAAAACATTCGAAATTATGTATATCGATGTGGCGCACTTTCGCACTAACGTCAGTCGCGTTTCAGTACTTTAGGGCTACCGTTCATCGCTATTTTGAACTTCGAAATTCAGTATTACAGTCGCCACCATGTATAGAATTCTTTCTTACAAACGCACTTACAATTGAATAATATTCGTTATTAAATATTAATTGATTAGTTCTTAACCAATGTTCCGTTATGCAACATATTTGAATATTATGTTGTTTAAAAAATAAATCTAATTCTAACTCCTTGCCGGATAGACCCTGAATATTCTGATGAATTAGTCTAATACTGTGTGTATGCCTATCCTTTGTCTCATCTAACAGTTTAAACTACTAGAAGTGTCAATATTTGAATTTGTAGTAGAAATACTACTATGTCCTAAAACCTTAATTACCCTACTGGTACCTGAGTCGCTACATATTATATTAAATGCTAATAATTTAGCAAGTTGCTTTTTATAAAAAGAAGATAGATACATTGTATCTTTAGTCAATAAAAATTTACTAATAAACTTATTAGTGTCAAAAAATAAACTATAATTGTTATAACATGTACTGTTATAAAAAAGTAAATTAAGAAATGAAATGATTATTTATTTGCATGAAACATGGTAGTAGGTTGTTCAAATGTACATGATAAAAAATGTTCATATATCAATGGGTCCTATGTATATGGGCCAAACTAACAATTTGGCCATTTTGACATTTTTATGATAAACGCATCTTATCGATATAATTAATCATGTGAGCTATTAAAAAAAAAAGATTTCTGCACAGAAACACGATTTTTTATTACAGTATAACGGCATATGTAACATGAATTTAAACGTACAAGGTCCAAAGAGTAATTAGAGACTTATACGTGGGGAGTTCCCGCGCGTTAATTTATAGTTTGGACCAATCAGCTGGTTTGACACTTATACGTTGAACGGAGGAACGGCCGCACTGTGATGAATACAACATTTTATTGTTGTGTTTTTGCGTTACAATCTAGTTTAATAAGTAAAAGATGGCATCCAATTATCGTGCTAAGTTGAGTAGAAGTCGGAATTTAGTGAATTTGGCATTGGGAAATGAAAATAACAGTGCACAGAGAAACGATTTAGGTTATGAAAACGACGATTTTATAGAAAATAGCGATGATGACCTTTGTAAGTATTTAAAATATGTTTTTACAGACTAGTAAATCTTTAAACTTTGAATAATTATTATTGTAAGGGGTTTTTTATGTGAAATAATACCAAACTCACAATCAGCAAATAAACAAAGATTTTTATTTGCTTTGCAAAAAGTTACATAACCAATAAGTATGATCTTGCTAACAAAATAACAATAAATATCTTAGGAAAAACGATCTAGTATAACGGCTAGCTATGTTAACCCTACGGGTGTCGTATACTGCAAATATGTTGTGAGGACCGCTAGCGATACCAACACACCATACCTACAATACCCGACTGGAGTCTCAAACACGACAAGAAGCGGAGTAGGCTTGACCGACCTAAGTCGATGCAGAGCGTACAACCGGAGCGTGCCGTCCCTGAGTCTGGCGCTCCTAGCGGCTGCGCTAGCTTTTATAGGTGTTGCGGACGCGGCGGGGGCGCTGCGGTGGGGCTGCGCGCGATGTGTCGGACGACGCGGGAGTAGTGTTGTTACGTCGTCTTGCTCGGCGCGTTACAGTCTCCCCCTCTGGTCCTGAAGACGTCCCGGCGAGGAGACCAGTTGCTGTTCCGGTGTCCGCCTGCTTCTTTGGTCTGCCACGTCTGCGCAAGGGTCTTTCAGGGTTAGGTAAATTTAAAGCTGAGCCCTGATATGGGCTCAGTGCAGAGGAATGATAAATACCCAAGCCGCTTTCTGGTTCTGACGGATGTGCCACTTCGTAATCACGTTGCAACGTTTGCCAATTGTAAGGGGTTTTTTATGTGAAATAATACCAAACTCACAATCAGCAAATAAAAATCTTTGTTTATTTGCTGATTGTGAGTTTGGTATTATTTCACATAAAAAACCCCTTACAATTGGCGCCCAACGTGGGGCCAATTGTAAGGGGGTTTTTTATGTGAAATAATACCAAACTCACAATCAGCAAATAAACAAAGATTTTTATTTGCTTTGCAAAAAGTTACATAACCAATAAGTATGATCTTGCTAACAAAATAACAATAAATATCTTAGGAAAAACGATCTAGTATAACGGCTAGCTATGTTAACCCTACGGGTGTCGTATACTGCAAATATGTTGTGAGGACCGCTAGCGATACCAACACACCATACCTACAATACCCGACTGGAGTCTCAAACACGACAAGAAGCGGAGTAGGCTTGACCGACCTAAGTCGATGCAGAGCGTACAACCGGAGCGTGCCGTCCCTGAGTCTGGCGCTCCTAGCGGCTGCGCTAGCTTTTATAGGTGTTGCGGACGCGGCGGGGGCGCTGCGGTGGGGCTGCGCGCGATGTGTCGGACGACGCGGGAGTAGTGTTGTTACGTCGTCTTGCTCGGCGCGTTACATTATTTTATTAATAAATTAACTGAAATATCACGAGTTTTTAGGATGAACGGCCAATGTGGTACATTGGCCGTTATACGTGTTTTATTCTAAAAAATACACTTACGCTCTACGGTATTTTTTTTTACTTTTGGCCTGTTAATATGGATAGCAAGGGTTGAAATATTGTTGGAAATAATATTTGTACAGAATCTGCTAAACTACCTACTATCATTAGTTACATTATTAACTCCATTTAACTTACTTTATTTATAATATTACGATCTAATATTACATTGCATTATTTTTCAGCAGCTCCTTTGCCATTTGGAGCCAGTGAGATATTCGAAAATTGCAGTTTAAGTCTGCTCAAAGATATATGCTTTGAAAATGATCCATCTCAACAAGAAAAACGAAATTATACATTAAAAAATTCTACTTTGCTCGAATCTGATAACATGTTTTTTTTCTATTAGTCAGCTAACTCAACCCCATGAAAAGTGTACCCACAGTGACACTCATGAAAAAGAAAACAATTCTGATTTACACTCAAACTGTCTGTACGAGCTACGCTGCACATTCATCTGTACATACGTCATACCTACACTCTAATGGAGGTCAACATGAATTAACTTTATAACAATAATTACATATTATTTTTAGTGACAATAAACATATTAACAGAAACAGTTGTTACTCATTTAACATTCTTTACTGTTGGGAAACAAACCCCAAACATTGGTCCTTCGAGCCATTAAGTGTTGTGTGATTTACATCTTTTACGGTCGCGAATCGGTTGGTCTGGCCTCTCACAAGCGAGTCTCACCAGTCACCAATTGAGAAGGCGCATATCGTGGAAGGAAAAGGTTACACAATACCGAGAACCAAGAGTGTGGAACAACAGCCTACGCTCACAACAGGTAAATTAACTATAAATTTTACAACAATATCTATTACTGTAGCAATATGTCTTCAGCTAATATCTATCAAAACCAGAGCGAACTCTGCGAGAACATACAAAAGGTCGGTATAAACATTAAGAAAGATGGCTCAATTGTGAGGAAAACCAAATTATTGAGCTACACGGGTTCAGTGATAGCTCTCTGGATGCTTATGCGTGTGTCATCTACGCACGAATACATCCTTCAACAAAAATAACACTTGTCGCTGCGAAGTCGAAAATTGTACCACATCGAAAGGTTACGACATTGCCCAGCTTGGAATTGAACGGAGCCCTCCTTCTCTCTCAATTAATGCGCAAAGTAGTGGCATCTTTGAATCAACATGAAATTCGAGTTTATGGCTGGACAGATTCCATGGTGGTGTTGGGGTGGCTACAGGGTGACCCCACACGCTGGAAACAATACGTTGAAAACAGAGTACAGAAGATAATTGACGTCATACCGTGTTCGTGTTGGGACTATGTCAATACGAAAGAAAATCCCGCTGACGCTGCTAGCAGAGGCCAGTATCCCAGTCAACTGAAGGAAAATCTATTATGGTGGCAAGGTCCTACATGGTTACCATTTTTTGAAAGAACTAACATAGAAAAACACACCTATACAACAAATCTAGAACAAAAAACAACAGTTTCAAAACAAGTCAATACGTCTCAACATAGCATCGAACCCGAGAGCATTGTGGAAAAATTACTGCAAAATCACAGCTCTATGAATCATATTATACGAATCGTTGCTTGGATACTTAGAGCGTTGAACACGAAACGGCGTAAGCTACCGAGACATCTTACGTTGCAAGAATTGAATAATGCAATCACCTTGATTGTTAAACATACTCAACAAAAAGTATTTGACACAGATATTATTCAATTACGTAAACACGGAAAGGTTTTATCTAACAGTAAATTATTAGCGCTCAGTCCGTTTATTGATCATCACGACATATTACGAGTGGGAGGTCGATTAAAGAACGCTTTGTTAAGTAAAGATATGAAACATCCGATGATCATTCCCTACAACAGTCGTTTGACACAACTACTCATCGATCAAGCTCATCAAATGACGTTCCATGGTGGCCCGAGACTCACTCTTTCACATCTTCGACAAAAATATTGGGTTATTGGCGGTAACCGAGCGACGAAGATGCAAATACGAAAATGTGTAACATGCCGTAAGGTCAATCCTACGAAACAACAACAATATATGGGTGAACTACCGAGCGCAAGAACAAATCCCGCGCCACCTTTTTACCATACTGGCGTGGACTATACAGGATTTGTAGACGTCAAGATGAGCAAGGGACGAGGAGGAAAAACAACAAAGGGCTATATAGCTATCTTTATATGCATGGTGACAAAAGCAGTGCATATAGAACTGGTGTCCGATCTCACCAGCGCAGCATTTTTGGCAGCTCTAAACAGGAGGGCAGCGAGGAGAGGCGCCCCTCGCCATTTGTACAGTGATAATGGGACGAACTTTATCGGCGCAAATCGGCAACTTATGGAACACTACTGGGAAATCGAACAAACGTACAAAAATGAACAGTTACAGAAAGAAATTGCGGAGATGACCATCGACTGGCATTTTAATGCCCCCGCCTGGCCTTCGGCAGGAAGACTGTGGGAGAGAGCTGTTCGAAGTCTTAAGCACCATTTAAGGCGCGTTGTGGGAGATCAAAAACTCACGTTTGAGGAATTCACCACAATCCTAACAAAACTGGAAGCATGTTTGAACTCCAGGCCTCTGTGCCCGCTGAGTGAAAATGTGGAGGACTTGGACTGTCTTACGCCGGCTCACTTTTTAACGGGAAGATCAGGATTGACGGTTATAGAAACAAAAGAAGATGCTAGAACAAGATGGGAACTGACAAGAAAGATTTTCGTAGAAATTTGGAAGAGATGGAAATCGGAATATCTGTGTCAGCTGTTAGCCAGGTCAAAGTGGCTGAATCCCCAGAAAAATCTGCAATTAGGAGACTTGGTAATTATTCATGACGACCAATTGCCTGCAGGAAAGTGGTTAATGGGCAGAATAAGTGACCTTCACCCAGGCGACGACGGATATGTTCGTGTCGTTAGTCTTAAAACAAAAAACGGCTATATTAAGAGACCCGTTACAAAACTATCTGTCTTACCTATAAACAGCAATGAAACTGTTGAACAACAAAACGTCACAAAGGCGAATGGAAATGAGTCATACAAGCTATATAATGTAAACAACGGTCAGACTACTCAAAAACGATCTTCGACACCGAGTAAGAAAATCAACTTCTTTGGATTGGTTATGGCCTTACTATACATGCAAAATTTTGTCACGGCAGCTAACATAACAAACATTACAGAGATTCAACAAGGCTTGTATTTTGACAAATTAACCAACATGCAACTGATTCGCGATGAGTGGAAGCTTATTGTCTATTACGATGTCAAGCCCTACTGGCATGGTATTGGATTAATTAGTAAATTCTCCAATCATTTAGAAAACATCTGCGATAAAATAAAAAGGACAACACAATGTAACGTAATTTTAGCACAATTACAACTTGTGAACTACAATCGCATATTGCTGAATCCGCAAGGCCGAGTAAATATGAGAAACAAGCGCGGGCTAATTAACGGTGTCGGTTCCATCGCTCGGTCATTGTTTGGAGTATTAGATGACGATTTTGCTGTGCAATACCAACAAGACATTGACCTAGTCAAAGAAAATGAGAAACATTTGGCTTTGTTGCTGAAAAACCAAACATCCGTGATAGAAGCTGAATATAATTTACTTCGAAGATCGGAAGGAACAGTCGAAAAACAATACGAACTATTTAACCAACACCTGTTGAATTTAGACAATTTTGCGAATGGTCTCCAGAAAGAAATTTATTCCCAAACACTGTCAACCGAATTTACGATGTCTGCCATTTCTGCCAACAGCCTGATAGAACAACTGAGAAATGTTCAGGAGACTCTTCTAGACACCGTAACAAACATTTATAATGGCAAGATGAACTTACATCTTATTACACTAGAACAGTTACGGAATGAATTGAACATAATCTCGGGACAATTATCAAAAGATTTGATTCTACCTATCAACAACATTCCAACAGATTTATTTCGGCTATATCATCTTCTACAAATAAAGGCAAAAATGACAGAACGATACTTGATTAAAGAGATAAAGGTACCCTTACTTAGCAGAGATAACTACGAGGTGTACCGAGTATTGCCTGTACCGAAAAGGAGCAATACGGATATGATCACTATAAAACCTATTGCGGATATACTCGCAATAAACATTCAAAAGGATTCGTATCTACCGATTACGCAATCTGAAATACATGAATGTATACAACAAGACACTACGACTCTACTGTGTCCGCTTCAGAAACCAGTATACCACATGAAGTTGGATGAAAGTCTCTGTATGAAAAACAAAAACTCGCTTGAATGCGAAACAAAACACGAGACCTGTCGAGACATATGGTTAGAATTAAACCATAATATAAATACGTATCTATATTTTTGCTGTCAACAATGCAAGCTACGTATTATTTGCGGGCATCAAGTTTCAACGCGCATACTTGACAAGGCCGGGGTCATAACACTCGACAGTAATTGCATAATCAACAGTAACACGTTCGTAGTCTATCCACAAAAACAACGGACGTATGTAATTCACGCCCAGGTCGAAGTACTTCCCATAGAAATTCCATGGATCAACAACATGATCAACTTGTCTATACCAATTTCGAAGCAGGAACACACACACGTGAATGATACGGAGCAGAAGATTTTATTGCGAGATCTCGGCAGACAAGTAGAACAGATGAAGGCCGCGACCGCAGAAGGCATTCTACCAAATCGGATTACATATCACGATATCCATCAATATATTATTATATACATACTAGCAGCAATAATACTAATAGCAGGCGCGGCATATTTCTACTATCGACTTCGCAAATATCGTAGGAATCGGCCAATACCTGAAGCATCCATCGTTCCTGACCCAGCACCCCGCAGGAGGTCGACAACCAGCATCACAGACAACACAGTATCTGACGTCACAGAAGGCCGCAGTACAGCACATGTCATATTAAGTGCACGCACACTGAACAAAGCGACGTCACCTATTGCGCGTTCTGATTTAATTTAAATTTTTATTTTATTTTTTATACATTTACATTTATAATTATTTTTAATAATTAATTAATATTATATAATTTTTACTTTTTGAGTGGGCAATATGTACGAGCTACGCTGCACATTCATCTGTACATACGTCATACCTACACTCTAATGTAGGTCAACATGAATTAACTTTATAACAATAATTACATATTATTTTTAGTGACAATAAACATATCAACAGAAACAGTTGTTACTCATTTAACATTCTTTACTGTTGGGAAACAAACCCCAAACACTGTCTTTTAGTACAAGAAACAAATTATGATAATTATGAGCCGATAGCTAGCAGTTCATCAATCATCATAACACATAATAGTCTGTCAAGCGAAAGAGTTTTTGAATCTTCTATCGAACATCAGAGTGAAGAATTCATTCAAAATAATATAGATCTATTGGATAATTACGATATGCGCGATGTCGATAATGCGACCCCAATTAATGCCATCGTCTAATTATAGTGCTTTCGGTGAGGAAGAACCTATTCCTTCAGTGCCATCATTGTTATCAGATGCAACTATATCGTCCCCTGTTTCACAGTATTACTCATCAAGTGATGTTTCAACTCCAATGCGGTCCCGGAAAAGAAAATTTACTAAAAAAAGAGATAGTGGAAGATTGTGAGAAAAATTTCGTAATGAATGGATAGATTCGAAAAGAAAACGGCTTAAAAATACTGGGAAAGCGTATAACAATAGAAATGGTAAATTAAGATATGAGAAACAAATAGGTGAATCATGTCAGAACACATGTAAACTGAAGTGTTTCGAAAAACTTAATGAAGATGCAAGGAGTGCTATATTTAATCAATTTTGGATGATTGGAGACCATTCTAAGTAATATGACTTTATTGTTAACTATGTAGTAAGAATAAATTTAAAAAAACGGTTACCCAGGGTGAATCACGAAGATCATATACGTATGTGTATCATTTGCCTATTACTCAAAATAATCAAAAGACAAAACTAGTGGTATGCAAGACCATGTTTTTAAACACCATTAGTTGCGGGCCAAAAATGATAAGAACTGCAATGAGTAAATTTGCTGATACAAGTAGGCTTACTTTGGTTGATAATAGAGGTCGACATGATCACCATAAAACATTTATTGATGCAGAAATTATCAAAAGTGTGCTGGACCACGTCAAGTCCTTTGAACCGGTCGATTCACATTATTGTCGTAAAGACAGTAATAAACTTTATTTAGATGGCTCTTTAAGTTTTATCCGCATGTTTAAGTTATACAAAGAATGGTATGATCCAACTAAATATGGTAATAAATGTGAGTCGTTAAGGCAATACAGGGATATAGTAAACAAAAATATTAATTTATCATTTCACCAGCCAAAAAAAGACCAATGCCATGTTTGTCATTCCTTCAAAAACGGTCCTGTGACTCCTGAAAATAAAATATTTTTTGATAATCATATAATTAGCAAAAATCGGACTAGATCTTTAAAAGAAAAGGATAAACGTGATTCACAAAATGACACGAAAATCTTCTGCGCTACTTTTGATTTGCAAAAAGTGTTGTTGTCCCCGAGTGGTGACATTAGTCTATTTTATTACAGCAAAAGGTTGAAAGTACATAACGTACATACTTATCAGTTTTCGATATTGGGAATTTAATTGGTACCTGTTACTTATGGAATGAACAAATACCAATGAAGGGATCGAACGAAATAGCGAGCTGTATTTACAATATAATTAAATTAAAAAGTCAAGAAAGTTGTGACGACTTCAGATTTTGGTCAGACAATTGCACTGGCCAAAACCGAAACAGGATTGTGTTTTTTATGTATCTATACGCTGCTAAACAGTTTAATTTGAATATAAAACACACTTTTCTGGAGGTAGGCCACACTCAGAATGAAGGCGACTCCATACACGCCACCATTGAAAGGGCTTCAATATATAAGAATATTTACACACCCTCTGAATGGAGCTCATTGATTCGATGGGCGAAATCAAAAGGAAGTCCTCATAACGTTATAGACGTAGTTCAAAATATGATTTATGACTTCAAAAAGATGCAGACAAATACACACTTTAACTGGACTAAAAACTCAGAAGGACAAAAAATTCTTTGGTCTAAAATAAAACAAATTCGTGTAAGCCGAGACGAATCATACGTTTTATACTATAAATACGGTTTGGGTGAAGATGCTATTGAAAATCATATTAAAATCTTAGATCAGCCAGTACGAACAAGAAGACAAATTACCGATAGACCAACAGATATTCCTCTGCAACTATGTTACAATCAGCTGTTACCAATACAACCTTCCAAGAAGAAAGACTTGCTTGATTTATGTCGAAAAAATATTATCCCACCTGTATACCACAGTTATTATGAAAATTTAGTAGCATCTAATGACATTGTGTCAATGAAAGCGATAATGAAGACAATTAGTGATTTTCCACTTACTAGTAATGTTGATTTTGGTAATTTTATTACTTGATTATACTACAGAGATTTTTTTATTTTTGTTTACGCCATATAGATTTTTATTTTTGTTAAGATTTTTTTGTGATTTTATTAAGAAAATAATAAAACTAAGATCTTCTGTAAGTTTCCTTCTTACTTCATTTTTTTTTGTTAATTTTTATCATGAAAATACAAAAAAGACTGAATACGGGTCCATAATTGTAGTTTTAAGGCTAATTCAATTTTTATTTCAATAAATGAATAATACTACTGTGTGTTTTTTTTATTATTTAAATGATCTAACTGAACACTCAGTTAGTAGGTTAGCAGATTGTAAAACGTATAAGTGTCAATGTGACATAATTATCTAAATATCTCAATAGCTTTTATTTTAATTAATGAATTATCAACTACTTCGATTGTTAATTGATTTCATGAGTAAAAAATTAAAAAAACTACTTACTTTATGCTAATTAGCGTAATACGCGTATAATGGCCATTGGCCCTTTTAGGGTGTTTTTAAAGAAAAATCATTTTAGCAAAAACTAACGTAGAAGGGCCAATGTGACGTAAAAAAAAACCGATAAATGTATATATAAAATACTGTAGTATAAATGAGGAGGATAGTTGTCTTAGCAAACAAGCAAAGTTTCGTAAACTTCGGTTTTATCAATCTAAAATTATAGTAAATTTAAACTTTGGAAGCCTCTCCTGTAAAGTTGTAATTTTGCATTTTGGCCCATATACATAGGACCCATCGATATTTCGCCGGTTTACCCGACATGCAAGAATTTATAATAATTATAAGTAGCCACAAACTTTAAAAATCAATAAAGACCTTAATATTAAGTACACATTTTAAGGTCATGTCAAAATAAAATTAGAAAGTAATGTCGATAATTCATTTAAATACAATCAAAATAAAAAAAATAAAAACTAAAATTATATAATGTCAAGTAAAATATCAAATTATGATTTGTAATAATTCATCTACCTTATAGAAACATTTCTGTAATAACCAATCATTTAGTGATTTCTTGAATTTCCTATTTGGCAATTCTCTTATATATTTTGGGATTCTATTATATATTTTAACAGTCATGACATAACAATTTTTGTGAGACAAGGCAGTTTTTCTCATTGGCATTATCAGTCTTGATGGATCTCTTTTTTTGACTCTAGAGTCCACCTCATCTTCATATTTCCTAAACAAACTAGCATGATCTCTTACAAAATTACACACCTGCAATATGTATAGACCCGCCAATGTGTGAAGTTTCAGTTTTTTATATAAGGGTTTGCATGAGGTTAATGTATCGACTGCGCATATAGCCCTAATACACTTTTTTTGTACAATAAATGCTTCATTTACATTTGTTGAGTTTCCCCAAAGAAGTAGACCATATCTTAGGACCGAAGCAACATAGCCGTGGTAAGCTATTATTGCCGTTTTCTGTCCAGAAGTACGCCTAATTTTTTTAAGTGCAAATACAAATTTGTTTAGTTTTTTGCACACAGATTGTATACGAGACTTCCAGTTGCAGTGCTTATCTAATGTTAATCCTAGGAATTTTATTTCGTCAACTTTTTCGATTATTTCATCTCTGCATGTCAAATTGAAATTAAAATTAATTTTGTCAAAATTATTATAATTATGAAATGTAATTAATTTCGTTTTTGTTAAATTTACCTGCAAATTATTACATTCCATCCAGTTTAAAACACATTGAACCTCTGCATTCATTAAATTGTCATATTGCCTAGTTTTGTCTTCATTTGCAATAATAATTGATACATCATCAGCAAACAGAACACACTGATGTTTTGTAATAGAAGGTAAGTCGTTTATATAAAGCAGGAACAAAAGAGGTCCCAAAATACTACCCTGAGGCACACCATAGTTATTAGATTGAGGGCTGGATCTGTAGCTAGTTTGTGTTAGGTCCTTGTTTAAGTTTTTCAGCTCTACGAACTGTTTCCGACCTGTCAAGTAACTCTTTATCCAGTCGAGGCTAAGTCCACGTATGCCGTACTTTTCGCATTTTTCAAGCAGCAGTTTGTGATGGACGAAATCAAACGCTTTGCTCATATCGAAAAATATTACTGAAACGAGTGTGCGTTTGTCAATATGCCGAGTGATATTCTCAACCAATTTAAATGCAGCTAAGGTCGTCGATTTATTTTTTTGGAATCCATTCTGTTCCTCCCTTATAACAATATTCCTATTTTTATTTGAAAAACTTAAATATTAATATTTAAGTTTTTCAATATTCCTATTTTGTTCATGTGTTAGTACATTGGAATATGGTAATGCACAAAGAATAAAGTTACACCCTACTTTATAATGTAATGATTCTATTACCTCTGTCAAATGTATTGCTTCTTTTTTAGTGACAGATAAGGTGTCACCATAAAGAAATATTACTGTTGAATCTGCATTTAATTTTGTAGTTTTTAACTTATCAATTATAGAACCTAACCTAGCCCCAGGGGAACAAATATTTATGCAAGGCGACTCTGTATGAGAATTAATTAGTCCACTAAAACCTACTCCTATTTGGTCAGAAAACATGAATATATTTTTGTTAATGTTATTCATCAAAGAAGACACAGACATATCTTCATGATCAGAAAAGGAGGTGGTACCACTGTTTACTGAATCCAAATCACAAACAGCTGACAGGTTATTATAAGGTGTACCCTGTAAGCACTTACCGCAAAGAATCAAAAGCGCAGGTATTTTTTACGATTACATTTTTTCCATTGATAAATTTTGTTCTAAATCCATTCTTTAATAAAATAACGTCGGCTGTCTTCTCGAATCTCTTATTTCTTTTTTCTCTTTTTGTTGCTAGTCCTCGCCAGTTTTCTATTAGTCTTGGATTTTCCGTAAAAATAGATTCTCTGCATGTTCTACAGGATGTCCAGTAATTAATGGATAACCTTGAAATGTCTTATAGTAGAACTGATGGCCGTTCAGAAACAATTTGGAAAAAGTCTAAATGCTTCATGAAAAACTCTTCTACACGGTGTATGTCACTCTTACTGATGATTCTACATAAATGCCTTTTACGTTTTTTAAATAGCTCTCTACATTCGACAATGTCGGATTAGATTATAATAAATTAATAATAAACTATAATAAATAAATAATACGTTGAGTAATTAAATAAATATCTACTAAGCTCTAAAATTTATTTCAATATGATATATAACGGATCATCGATTCCAGCAGGGTTTTTAAAAGCTGTGACGTCAGCAGAGCTGACGTCACTATTCTCAATAGACGGATCACTCATTGCAAACAATGAAACACGCTTTCGATAATAAACACTTATAATTCTTAAGCACAATCTTAATCTTAACTATGTAAAGCAACACATTAAAACTCAATATTAAATTAAGTACTCACAAGATTACAATTTGTGAAGAGATCTTTCCTCTGTGAGGACTCTTAATAGAATGCTTGACTTTTCAACGCCAAACGCGCTCAAGATGGCGGGCGTTGGGAGGTCAATACACAATCACAATATTTCACTATTATTTTAACACACACTTCCTTAATAGCTAATTTAATTACGTTAATTCTTTACAAAAATCAACAGACCATTTTTAATATTTAGAACATTTTAATTTCAATTCAAATGTTTTAATAACCGACTGTTTGACTCTTCAATTTAATCTTGAACTTGAAAGTATTCGAAATACTTTGAACTCAACAAAAATATCTAGAAATCAATTCGTTATTGCTTAAAAACCAAGTTATGAATTTAGCAATTGCTTAATTACTTCAAAATGAATGTTTAAATTATAATGAGTAATAGTTTGTCGTCTCAAACAACAACAAACCATTACAAGTCTTATTTTAAGCAATAACTCGTAAAAATCGCATAAACAATGTAGTAATTATGAAATAATCTTAGTAAATAAAATAGAGACCTGATTATAAGTCAATCAGCGGTAAATGGATGTATTAAAATAATTGGTTATATGGACTTGCGCCAACATATTCGAACTACTTTAAACTCAACAAAAATATCTAGAAATCAATTCGTTATTGTTGAAAAATCAAGTTATGAATTTAGCAGTTGCTTAATTACTTCAAAATTAATGTTTAGATTATAATGAGTTTATAAGTCTGTCGTCTCAAACAACAACAAACCATTACAACTCATTTTAAGCAATAACTGGTAAAACGCGAATAAACAATGTCGTAATCATGAAATAATCTTAGTAAATAAATAGAGACCTGATTATAAGTCAATTAGCGCTAAATTGATGTATTAAAATAATTGGTTATATGGACTTGCACCGACACGGCCATACTGATAGGCAGTGCGTGCTCTGCACTAGCCTGAGGTCTTGCTGTTCCCAAAAAGCGTAATCCTTAAATCCATGTTCCGTCTACATTCCTTATCTGTAATAATGAGAGGTTTGATTTGAGATAGGCATCTGTAAACAATGCCTAACATTATAAAATATGAAATGTCAATGACATCATAATTTCATCTTTAAAATAGTTGAGATTTATATGCTACACAACAGCTGTGCGACATATTTTATAACGTTAAAATTGGCATTATGAAAGCAAATAGATGTAAACGGTCTATTATAAAATAGAGCTGATATAAACAATGCACTGTGCTCTGGGCGGCCTTGAACGCCGTGGTACACAGTGCTATGTTCTCGTAGATTTTTTTATGTTTATTGGAGTTATTAAACTTCACAATAAGCCAACAACACTGTGTTGTGGGACACTGCGCTCTGCATCGTTGTTGTCCCACCTGCTGGAGTGCCCTGAATGTCCATACAAGTGCTCAGGCCAAGAATTGATGGACGCCTCCGACATACACCGCGGTAGAAGCGGCCACGCACTGGGCTCAATTATTATAAGAATGTACTGTCGAAACAACAAGAAGAATCGTTGTTCTAGTTCTATAATAGAAATTGATTGTGAGGCTAGGCACTTCCACAGTACCACACAAGCCTAAGTGTAAAAAGAATATCGTTACATCGTTTGTATTCACTGCTCACTCCACGTGACAACAGTAAATAAATAAAATCTAGCTGTAACTATTATCTAGGTACATAGTGTGTCGGCTAAATGTTATACAACACTTGTCTACTGCGCCTACCCTTATGCTATTTCAGGTGGACGCACCAATCGAGCTCTGCACCGACGCTAGGAGCATTTGCTACGGAGCAGTGCTGACTCAAGTCATCGGCGGTTGCCAGCATCCAGTCGCATACATGAGCCAGCACCACCGACGCCAAGCGCCGATACCATTCTTTCGGGTAAACTTGGTATTAGGAATGTAGAAGGTCAAGATGAGTATGTGATTTTAACTATTGATGCATTGACTAAATACACACTATTGGACTACTTGAACAACAAGAACCAAAGCAGTAGCCTCGCAGCACTAAAACGTGTCGTATATTTATTTGTTGGTACTCCCGTACAGATTGTAGTTGATGGTCGTCGAGAGTTCGTTGGTCAGTTTGACATGTACTGTGATGGTTACGGTATAGAAATACACTCAATTGCGCCAGGAATTAGCCGAGCAAACGGGCAGATCGAACGCACTATGGGTACATGGAAGAAGGCATTAACAATGATAAAAAAAACTATAATACTGACAATTAGCAGACAGTGCTTGTAGCTTTACAGCTTCCTTTTAACAGTTTTAACTGCACCCCTCAGTGACTGGTGTAGCACCACTTACGCTCTTGACCCGCCGCCAACAATGTGTGCCGCCATACCTACTGAGGTTAGTGGACATTGATAATGAAACTATTGACTTTAACTTGCTCGAACAACATATACGGCAGAAAATGTACTGCAGCGGCTCAGTACGACAAACGTTTTGATAAAAATAAGGCGAAAATACTTCCATTCCAGCGAGGACAATATGTACTCATCAAAAATAATATAATATATAATATAATATATATATTATTCTACCACATACACACAACACCATCTAGCCCAAACTAAGCAGAGCTTGTAATATGGGTACTAGACAATTGATAAACATACATATATACCTTTTTTTTTGTAAATACATACATATTATACATATAAACACCCAGACCGAGACAAACATCCATGTTCATGCACACAAATGTTTGACTTGTGCGGGAATCGAACCCGCGACCTTAGGCGTGGCAGTCGGTTACACTAACCACTACGCCATCGAGGCCGACAATCATCTCCGCAACTAGACTTCCTTAGAGCTCAAGTACAGTGAACCGTATGAAATATGTAGAGTTCTTGGTAATTATCGTTACTTGGTTAAGCGAGTGATTGGCAGAGGGCGTCCGCGCGTCGCTCACGATCAGCTGCGGCTAGCACCACAGCCAGGCGAACAGGAAGCCGTGTCGGCGGATGCAGAGGGTGTCTCACGAGCAATACCAGAGTAACCTGATGACGGATCGAGCCCCACTGATGCCACACAACTGCAGCCGTCAACATCACGAACTGTCCGGCTACTGGATGGCTAAACAGAAGATGATCAGCAACCTGGCTCTTCAGACATCCCTGCAGCGCCAAATGTTGACGGCTGCAGTTGTGTGGCATCAGTGGGGCTCGATGCGTCATCAGGTTACTCTGGTATTGCTCGTGAGACACCCTCTGCATCCGCCGACACGGCTTCCTGTTCGCCTGGCTGTGGTGCTAGCCGCAGCTGATCGTGAGCGACGCGCGGACGCCCTCTGCCAATCACTCGCTTAACCAAGTAACGATAATTACCAAGAACTCTACATATTTCATACGGTTCACTGTACTTGAGCTCTAAGGAAGTCTAGTTGCGGAGATTATTTTTGATGAGTACATATTGTCCTCGCTGGAATGGAAGTATTTTCGCCTTATTTTTATAAAAACGTTTGTCGTACTGAGCCGCTGCAGTACATTTTCTGCCGTACATTTCGAGTTTTGTTCGAGCAAGTTAAAGTCAATAGTTTCATTATCAATGTCCACTAACCTCAGTAGGTATGGCGGCACACATTGTTGGCGGCGGGTCAAGTGCGTAAGTGGTGCTACACCGGTCACTGAGGGGTGCAGTTAAAACTGTTAAAAGGAAGCTGTAAAGCTACCAGCACTGTCTGCTAATTGTCAGTATTATAGTTTTTTTTTTTATCATTGTTAATGCCTTCTTCCATGTACCCATAGTGCGTTCGATCTGCCCGTTTGCTCGGCTAATTCCTGGCGCAATTGAGTGTATTTCTATACCGTAACCATCACAGTACATGTCAAACTGACCAACGAACTCTCGACGACCATCAACTACAATCTGTACGGGAGTACCAACAAGAAAGATAAAAATCATAAAGATCACACTCTCAAATTTATATTTATATCAATAGTAATAAAATTGTAAAAAAAATATTTTTTTATCAGTTTTGTATCTACTTACTTTATTTGCTATGTAATTTTACGGTATGGAAGAGCGGAGCCTCCTAACACAGGCATTAAATGCTTAAAAGGAGACTCCACAAACTAACTTAAGCATATGTATGGTTAAAACGAAATAAAATATTTGAATTTGAACAATGGAAGTTGACCTACGCGCATTAAATTATTTAAAGTCTGGGAAATAATACAAGTTATCGTGGCCATATTGTTCAGATTCTATTGCATTATAGAACCATTTAGGACTTTAAATCAGATCCTTCTTCCCGAACGCTTTTAAGCGGAGCTTTCAGACTTTGGACATTTCAAGCATTAGGCCGCTTTCACGTGAGTCGGAAAGGTCGCTTAGATTCTTAGTAGATCACATTACAAGTATAAAGAAACTCAATCGTTTAAAAATATTATGTGACTATATTACCAAACTCACAGCAATTACACGGATTATTGAGAACGTCTTACTCAGTTGAATGCTAGTTCCTTACTGCTGAGCGATCTTTCGCCGAAAGAACGAGTTATTTTTCCCCTCCACAATAACTCCACTATTTAAAAATGATAGTTGGCTGTGTTGCCAATTGAATAAATAAAAACTCCCGAACAGAAATATTAACAAAAATAAGATTTCATGACATTCGGCCATCCGATACCATGCTACTCCTGGAGCACAACCTCAACTAAAATCACTCAGTTTTCATTATCACACGATCAAGATATGGTGTTAGCAAGAATGAAAAGTATATATCCACTTCCCTATGCATAACAGAGAAACACCCTGATCATCGAATTTTAAACAAAATTAAAAAAAATATTATTGTAGAATTGCTTTTATACATTAAATGAATATTGTAATTTCACACATACTTTAAAACGAAATGTCTATTAGCAATATAATATTAAGTATTGTATAAAACTATACAATGTATTTATATTTAATTTATCTTGACTTATGTAATTATTAAACTGGAAATTGACATTGTTTATACTATTTTTTTTTTACAGTTACGATATTATTTATTTCCTTCGCATATTTATAATTATTGTACCTATTGATAATGAATATTATGTCTATTAATTATTCTTATTTTATTTGTACTATCTAATAACATTCGTAAATGTAATCAAAAATAAATTTATTCAAGTTCAGGGCAACACTTATGAATGTCAAAGTTACACAATTTTTTTTTTGTGAATTTACATTTACTGCCACGTTCAGCAAGGCAAGGGTGTAGGGCTCATGAGAAGAACGGGCAAGAAACTCATGGCCATTCTTTTGTTCAAATAATGACTGTACGCCTACTATCTTATCTTATCTTATGTGGGGGCCAGTCAGTGCAGACCGGCGACACTTCGACCCAGTGGGATCGTTTGTGTCGACACTCTCCCAATAACGACTGCCATAGATGTTCATGGCAGCCGGGACCGACGGCTTAACGTGCTCTCCGAGGCACGGAGCAGGCGATAATTGTCAATCAATACGCACATAATTTCGAAAAGTCATATAAATTCCGAAAGTCAGAGGTGCGCGACGTGGGTTCGAACCCGAGACCCTCTGCATTGCAGTCTGTTGGTCTCCCCACTGAGCTATCGCTGCGTACGCCTACTAAAGGCGAGGTATGATGTATCTTAACCTTTGTAACATCCTCTGTAATTATGTCTCATATGCATACGAATAAACTTCTACTTCAATGTCATCACATCACTTCAATCAAATCATTTCAATGTCATCAAATCACCTTAACGTCTTCAAATCACTTCAACGTCATCAAATCACTTCAACGTCATCAAATCACTTTAACGTCATCAAATCACTTCAACGTCATCAAATCACTTCAACGTCATCAAATCACTTCAACGTCATCAAATCACTTCAACGTCATCAAATCACTTCAACGTCATCAAATCACTTCAACGTCATCAAATCACTTCAACGTCATCAAACCATCTCAATGTCATCAAACCATCTCAATGTCATCAAACCATCTCAATGTCATCTAAACATCTCAATGTCATCAAACCATCTCAATGTCATCAAACCATCTCAATGTCATCAAATAATCTCAATGTCATCAAACCATCTCAATGTCATCAAACCGTTCCACCAAACGGTTCCATCAAACCGTTCCATCAAACCGTTCCACCAAACCGTTCCATCAAAGCGTTCCATCAAACCGTTCCATCAAACCATTTCATCAAGCCATCATAAAATCATTTCACCAAATCATTTCACTAAATTTATTTCACCAAATCATGGGTCTTTATTTAAGGCTACTTTGACCTCTAACAATTTTCACAGAAATTTCGTTTGCACCATGATCAAATTGAAGGAACAGAACTCTTTTATGATCACTTGTGTGTACCTACATAAATTCACTTCTAACCTCACAATGAAACCTCATACATAATAATCAAAACATACATGTACATTATTTAAACAAATCCAAATACCAATATGGTCTTTACGAATCCAACATCGTCATTGGGTCTGTTACCGCGCCTGCGTACATATGGAACGTCGCGGTGACACCGATATGAAGATCGTACATGTGACAGCCAATCACCGCGTCTTGTGCGAACGGGAAGGAGCTAACTTCGCTTCATAAAAAAAAAAAAAGTTTTCGAGCCGAGACTCGCTCGCAATCGTATAACGTATACAACATTCGATTTAAGAACCCATTGTATTTTATTATAAAATAAACACGTATCGTCAGTAAAAATAAAATAATTCATTACGTCTACGCCTCCACGTACTCCTAATCGAATACACGAACAAATCACAACGACAGAACAACGGATAGCCCTCAGCTGCCGAAACATTGGTCCTTCGAGCCGGATCTGAACCAGCGACCGGATCCAAGAAACATCAAGACATCAGCGAGAAACGGTCAGGTCGTATACTCCTGTTCGTCCTTTCCTTATCCAATTTGTGCTATAACCGTGCTGTGATTACATTTCAGTTCGCAACACCGAGTTCGTAACGCAACGGGCACTCGTGGTCGCCGCCATTTTGTAGCTGTTAAATTGTGAGTAACTTTTGATTCCTTATAGGCTAACAAAATGAGTGACGGGGAATATTCTGAGGCTGGTAACGACATAGATATAAGTGATCTCAAAAGGCAAAGGGGTTGTATTAAGGGAAGATTAACGTTATTTGAGAAATATGTTGCAAAATATGAAGGCGTTGCTTTATCTCAAAGGCAACGGGCTGAGTTTGAATTACGTATTCAGTCAGTATCTAGTATGTTAAAATCGTTTAATAAAATTCAAAATAAAATTGAGCAATTGTCTGACGACAACGAGTTCAAGGTGCAACTCGATTACAGAGAATCATTCGAAGATCAGTACTTTAATATCATGTCTGTCGCTAAATGTTTACTAGATGAAATAGATAGTAAAACTAGCAATGATTCTAAATGCACATATGCGCATAAAAATAAACTTGTAACAATGAAATTACCAGAAATTAAATTGCCCTTATTTGATGGTTCCTACGATCACTGGCTTGAGTATAAGAATTCATATTTATCAATTATTCACAAGCGAAGCGATTTAGATTCAATTCAGAAATTTCACTATATAAAGTCTTCTCTTAGTGGCTCAGCACTTCAAGTGATCAGTGCATTAGAATTTACAGCAGCAAATTATTCCCATGCTTGGGATTTGTTAGAAAATAGGTACCACAATAATCGTTTACTCATTCATAATCATGTGAAGTCTTTATTTACTGCACAATCTGTTAATAAAGAATCTTCTGTATTAATTAGGAAGTTAATCGATGTTGTATTACGTAATCTACGTGCCCTTAAATCGTTAGGAGAACCCACAGACGGGTGGGATACTTTAATTAATTATATTATTATGTCAAAGCTTGATTCCACCACGGAACGAGAGTGGGAGAATCACAAGGGTTCTATATTATCCGATTCTCAAAACGGTAGAATAAAATTAGACGATTTATTGAGTTTTTTACGGAACCGTGCTGACATGCTTGACATGATTCAAATTTCAAAACCCACTCACAGCAATAGCTACAAACCAAATGCGATTGCTACTAAAAAATCAAATTATTCGCAAACCCAGGAATCGCATAGTCTCGTGTCTACTCGTAATAATAAGTTAGGTAATAAGTCATTAAGGCTTTGTGTGATGTGTGGTGCTAATCACCCGTTGTATACGTGTGTTAAATTTCTTAATTTGGCCGTGAAGGATAGAATTAAGTTAGTCGAAGATAATTCACTTTGTCACAATTGTTTACGTGCAGGTCACTGCATTATGGAATGCAGTTTCGGACCTTGCAAACAGTGCGATAAAAAGCATAATAGTTTATTACATAATAGTCAAGAATATCAAGATAATAACAATGCATCTGCCCCGGCTTCAACAATAGTGAGTGCGTATCACTCAAAGCTTACGGATAAGAAACCGGTTTCGATAGCATCTTGTGCATTGATTTCTTTATATGCGAATAATCAAAACTCACTACAGTTACCTCAGGTTTTATTATCCACTGCACTAATCGAAGTCATGGATAATAATAACAAATATCACACAGCCCGAGCGCTGTTGGATTGCGGTAGCCAAAATTGCTTTATTACGAAAAGGTTATGTAAACGTTTAAAAGTGTCGGTTATACAGTCCACTATACGAATATCGGGTGTGGGACAGTCGGTCTCACAGTCGAATCAATTATGCGATATTGACATGCGGTCAAAAACAAATACCTATAACACACGGTTGAGATGTTTTGTTTTACCGAGTATTACGGCAAATCTACCAACTTCAAACATAAATTACAGTACACTAGCTATTCCGAATAACATCAGTCTTGCAGATCCTTCGTTTTACGAACCGTCTGAAATCGAGTTACTCATAGGCGCGGACGTATTTTGGGATTTGTTAGAAGAGGATCGAATCCGGCTTTCCAACGGCCCGTACTTACAAAATTCTAAAATTGGGTGGTTCATTGCGGGTCCAGTAAATACACGAAAGTACCGTGTAAACAATCATGTTCAGTGCAATTTTGTTCAATCGTCTATTGATACACAGTTACGTAAGTTTTGGGAACTTGAAGAAATAAGAAAGCCGGATTGCATTCTCTCTGATGAGGAACGTAGGTGCGAAGAAATCTTTACTAGTACCACGAAACGGGACGATGATGGTAGGTTTTCGGTGCGCATTCCATTAAGGGAGTCAGCTGATGTACTCGGTGACTCATACGAGAAGGCTAAAACGCGTTTCTTATCATTAGAACGTAAATTAGACCGATCGCCATCTTATAAAAAGATGTATAGCGATTTTTTACGCGAATATAACGATTTGGGTCACATGACACTTATTAAACATTATAGTAAACCTTGGTATTTCCTTCCGCATCATGGTGTGCTCCGAGAGCACAGTACAACTACGAAATTACGCGTCGTGTTTGATGCGAGCGCCACAACGACTACAAACAAGTCGCTAAACGACATTCAGTTTGTAGGTCCGCCGCTTCAAAATGACATCTTTTCTATACTGCTCCGGTTTCGACAGCACAGATACGTAGCCTGTGCTGATGTGGAAAAGATGTTCAGACAGATATCTGTTCAGGCAGATCAGCGCAATCTGCAGCTAATTTTATGGCGGGAAAATTCATCTGAATCAATTAAAACATATCAGCTTAATACGATTACATATGGTACTGCCTCAGCTCCGTACTTGAGTATGCGATGTTTAAAACAACTTGCTGTCGAGACTAGTGATGACGTCATCGCAAATGTCATTAATAATGACTTTTCGTTGATGACCTCATTACAGGCCACGATGACGCTACTACTTTGTCAATGATTTGTGAAAAAACGTCTAAAGTTCTTGAATCCGGGTGCTTTCCTTTACGAAAATGGACATTCAGTCATGAAATTAACACACCTACATCTAAAGAGCTAACAATGGGCGAACATTGTCAAAACAAAACTCTCGGTCTAGGATGGCAAGTAGATAGCGATGAACTCCATTTTACGACAAACGTAAACAATAAAACATTTGTAACCAAGCGCAATATTATGTCTGTCGTTTCGCAAATATATGACCCGTTAGGTCTCTTATCTCCAACTACAATAATTGCAAAAATCATATTACAAAAATTGTGGTTAGCAAAAATCGACTGGGATGAATCGGTTCCCAGTAGCATATTAAATGACTGGAATAATTTTATTAAAACTTTAACCCATTTAGGTCGCATACGCATACCTCGTTACGTCATGAATGAATGTGCCAGTTATCACGAATTGCATTTATTTACAGACGCTTCACAGGACGCCTACGGAGCGTGTGCTTATATTCGTTCTTACGGCGAGAACACACCTATAAAGGTTATGTTACTGTGTGCGAAAAGTAAGGTCGCACCGGTTAAAACGATATGTACTATTCCTCGTCTCGAGTTATGTGGAGCGTTGTTGGGCGCTAAACTGTACCGAAAGATAATTAGCTCGCTTAAACTTAAATTTGAAAGGGTTTTATTTTGGACGGACTCGACCATTGTCATGGGCTGGCTACGAATGTCGCCCCATTGTCTTAAAACATTCGTACAAAATCGTGTGTCACAAATTAATGAAATTACAGGGGATGCGTTATGGCTACATGTTAATAGTAAAGACAATCCCGCGGATATCGTTTCCAGGGGTCTTCATCTCAATGAACTTAAAATTAACAATACGTGGTGGCACGGGCCAGAGTTTTTACAAGAACGCGAACTATATTATTCAACCGGTTTTTCTAACAGCGATACTCAGGAATTACCAGAAGTTAAATCTCAATGTGTAACTATGATATGTAAGAATACACAACAAACATATAAATTGATTGATTTTGATAGGTTTTCGTCATTTAATCGTTTACGCCGCGCGACCGCTTATGTGTTAAGATTTATAGACAATGCGCGAACAAGTAAACAACATCGTCAAACCGGTTTGTTATCGCTCGATGAAATAAATACAGCTACCACGTTACTCGCCCGGCTCGCTCAATTAGAATCATTTCCGAGCGAATATAATAATTTATCTAAGAACTCGTGTGTTAAATCGAAAAGAATTATAGGTTTAAATGTATTTTTTGATAGTAATAAGCTTATACGTATAGGTGGTCGAATAGAAAATTCGCCTTTGTTCGATAATAATAAGAAACATCCCGTGTTGTTGTGCAGTAAACATCGACTTACTGTTTTATTATTTAGATTTAAACATCAACAGTTATTTCATGCTGGACCGCAGCTCCTTCTATCATGTTTACGCGATGCCTGGTGGCCTTTAGGTGGGCGGGACCTTGCAAAGAAGACTGTACATGAATGTGTCAAATGTACGCGCCTCAAGGCGAAGACTTTGAATCCTATTATGGGTAATTTACCTGTAGGACGCCTGGAACCTGGATTCCCTTTCATACGCTGTGGTGTTGATTACGCTGGACCTGTTATGCTTTTGAGAGAAGAGAGGGTCAACTCTCAAAAAAGGGTACATTTGTTTATTTATTTGTTTTAGTACACGTGCTGTGCATTTAGAATTAGTTACAAGTCTTTCGACAGACGACTACATCCTTGCATTAAAACGTTTTATATCTCGCCGTGGTAAACCCGCCGAGATTATATCCGATAATGGTAAAAACTTTGTGGGCGCAGAAAAAGAAATGCTTTCATTATTTAATACGAATGATAATCAAGATATTATTAACTACGCTTTAAGTAATAATATTAAATTCACATTTATTCCGCCATATTGTCCTCATTTTGGTGGCTTATGGGAAGCAGGGGTTAAATCTTGCAAATACCACCTGCGCCGTGTTGTTGGTAATACTAATCTTACTTATGAGGAATTTAGTACGGTTTTAGCGCAAACTGAAGCCATCCTAAATTCCCGCCCTCTAACAGCTCTGTCCACAGATCCGAATGACCTTATGCCCCTCACACCTGCCCACTTCCTTATCGGCAGACCTTTGACCGCCCCAGCTTGTCAAGATATGACCGCTACACCAAGTCACCGGTTGCTGCGCTACGGCTTGATTGAGAAGATGAGACAGGACCTGTGGAAACGATGGGCTAAAGAGTACGTATCTGAGTTGCAGACACGAACCAAATGGAAGACGAATAAGGCCGATGTCAAGCTCAACACTCTCGTTCTAATCAAGGATGACAACATGCCGCCGCTGAATTGGAAAATGGGCAGAATCGTACACGTCTATCCAGGACCAGACGGGATCTCACGTGTAGCTGATATTCGTACTTCCACGGGCATCACACGAAGAGGATTCTCCAAAATCTGTCCGCTACCAGTCTCACCAGCAGATGACATGAACGATGACACCTCGACATCATGCGGTCGTGTTGGAACCTGCTGATTCCAAGGTCGGGCCCATGTTACCGCGCCTGCGTACATATGGAACGTCGCGGTGACACCGATATGAAGATCGTACATGTGACAGCCAATCACCGCGTCTTGTGCGAACGGGAAGGAGCTAACTTCGCTTCATAAAAAAAAAAAAAGTTTTCGAGCCGAGACTCGCTCGCAATCGTATAACGTATACAACATTCGATTTAAGAACCCATTGTATTTTATTATAAAATAAACACGTATCGTCAGTAAAAATAAAATAATTCATTACGTCTACGCCTCCACGTACTCCTAATCGAATACACGAACAAATCACAACGACAGAACAACGGATAGCCCTCAGCTGCCGAAACAGGGTCAAATAGCTGTCAAAAACATATCAACCAAATATTTCTATCTGTATTTCACATTTCCTAACATTCATATCAATCATAATAAAATACTCATACCCATACCTCACTCTTATTATCACATCTCTACAAACCAATATACAATCTTATTTTAAATCATTGACTATTAATATCATTCAAAAATTATGCCAAAATTCTAAGAACTCCTTCAAACAAATTCAATCACATGATTTAGTGTAAAATTTCATTACCTCTATTGTTTACATAAGTTACCGATGTCATGCCTGATGCCTCCCTCCGATAGCATTACGTTCTCATGCATTCATTTCTAATCACGGTGTCAAATTTTTAAGAAAAATTTGTACGAAAAGTGGACTTGATTATGCAGCTATAGTTAATAAATGCTCTTATACAAAATAAAATGGCTTCATAATGATCAGTAAATTATAATAGAATTATTAAATTTATAATAACTACTACAAAAGTCAGAATAATTGCCAAATATTTGTCTCTTTGACCATACTATAATTTAGGGAGATATTTCATTGGAAAGATTACAATTTGAATCTACTATTAACCATATAATAATTATAATGTGTACTATAAAATTAAGAGTGAAACCGCGCGCATCTATAGTATGCGTAGCGGGTCATATAACATGACTGCACGTCGGACACCTATTGCGACACAATAATGGAATGCACAGCTATAAAACTAATCAGAAATATAACTCAAAATGATAATGATTTATGTTTTAATTAAGTTAATTAATATGCCTTTAAAATTCTTATGATATATGCCAAATTAGAAAAAGATAGTTAGATAGATAGTTATATTATATATCATTATCTAGTATTGTTTCAGTTAAAAATAAAAATAAAACTTTAAAGTAGGTATATCTAATGTTCACAAAATAATAGTAATTGTCCGCGACACTATTTATAGACAAATGTCACCATCAGGACCTGGAGTCATCGCGTCGTCCGATTTCATGGTCTCAAATTAAAACTATAATATCATTAGGACTGAATCGATATTATCATGCCTAGATGACTAAACATTGTAAAAGTCAGTAATGGACCATAGTAGCACGGCCTATTACATAAAGTATGGTTATCCTCTAATATTTCAACTTCCAAAAATTATCTATGCTACGCACATATGACACTGATCATTTCAATGATGTACACTATGTAACTTGAATGTACTTGGCTCACTAACGAGACAACTAATCTTTGCTAGTCGACACACATACATGAAATATGTATGAGGCGAACCTAACCTCATTTTAATTTAAGCACATTTAGCTAAATCATGAGGCACACATAACCTCTGCTAAAAAGCAAAAGGCACACAAATATAAAAAGGCATATTTATCAAAGCATACTTGGCTAAAGCACGAGGTACACAAAACCTCTCCTATTAGCATGAGGCACACAACCTCTCCTATTAGCATGAGGCACACAACCTCTCTTATTAGCACATAGATACATAGATTCACGCCTGTTTCCTAGAGGGGTAGGCAGAGACTACGGTTTTCCATTTGCTACGATCCTGACACACTTCTCTGGCTTCATTCACTTTCATCACATCCCTTATACACGCCCGTCGGTTAAGGAGCTCTTAACCTGGCCTTTGGCCAGAACGCTTCCGATCTGATCGAGAAACGTTCACCTAGGTTTTCCTCTTGCGACTCTTCTAGTCACACTAGCCTTATAAACTTTCTTAGTCCTTCCTCGTCCATTCTTTCTACATGTCCAAACCAGCTTAACATACCCTTTTCTATTCTTGTTACTATATCCACTTTCATGCCTATTAGCACGAGGCACACATAACCTCTTAGTAGCACGAGGCACACATAACCTCTTAGTAGTAAACGAGGCACACATAACCTCTTAGTAACAAACGAGGCACACATAACCTCTTAGTAGCAAACGAGGCACACATAACCTCTCTCTTAGTATCAAACGAGGCACAAATAACCTCTTAGTAGCAAACGAGGCACACATAACCTCTTAGTAGCAAACGAGGCACACATAACCTCTTAGTAGCAAACGAGGCACACATAACCTCTCTTAGTAGCAAACGAGGCACACATAACCTCTCTCTTAGTAGCAAACGAGGCACACATAACCTCTTAGTAGCAAATGAGGCACACATAACCTCTTAGTAGCACACGAGGCACACATAACCTCTTTGTAGCAAACGAGGCACACATAACCTCTTAGTAGCACACGAGGCACACATAACCTCTTAGTAGCATACGAGGCACACATAACCCCTAAGCAGCACACGAGGCACACATAACCTCTTAGTAGCACGAAGCGCACATAGCCTGCAAGTCAAGTGGCAACAGCCTTCAAGTCAAGTAGCTTTATAAACCAGCAGCGCTTGTTTAACAAAGAAATTACCTCAATACTACAAAAGCTATTGCAAGTACTTTACTCATCAATCTACGTAATAACACTGCATCCCAGCCAAATACTGCTGAAGAGTATATCACTGTATAATCACTCAGACTAGATAAGCGTAAGCGTTATACCTAAGCAAACAACGGCACTATGCTCCAGCAAAAACACTGACGAAGAGCCTCGTCCAAGTATTTCACGCAAGAGCACAATGCACTCTTAGAACTAAAAAAAAATACTATCAGGGAGTTGACGAAGTATTCTCCTGATCCAATGTAAATGCTAATATTTAAAAAAAAAATCATAGGTTATATCATTTTATCATCTAAGCGCTGCTAATTTACAATGCATATTTCAATTATTTACTAAAGAATTATAATGTAGGTACATAATAATATGCAATGAAATAAATTATTTACACTCGTGCGTGTAGAGTTTTCAACCAATAGGCAGGCGGACCTCTGGTTTGTCGGCATGGTTGCCTCCAGAAAGTAAACCTTACTCATTAGCTGAATATGTAGGATACACTGAGGGTATTCCCCAACAGCACTCCAGTTAAAGAGTTACTAAGTGTATTTCAAGGTAACCGTTTTGTTTTAACACTCGAAAATACACGAAGTTGTGATGATTCCTATGGGAATCGCGTATAATGTCATTGTGTGTAATTATGTGCTAGTTTATTACATTTGTGTAGTGTATTGTAAAGTGTACTGTAAAAGTCGACACATTATGATGGCAAATGACAATAGGTTATACTAAAGTATTATTCCTATCAGTTTGTTCACAGTTAAACAATCGAAATAAGTATCTACTAATTAAACTTTTAAAAACAAGAAAGAAATAACGCCATTACAAAAAGATAATTATCGAAAATGTTTGCGTTCATCCCACTTCTGAAATATAAAGAAACTCAATCGTTTAAAATATTATGTGACTATATTACCAAACTCACAGCAATTACACGGATTATTGAGAACGTCTTACTCAGTTGAATGCTAGTTCCTTACTGCTGAGCGATCTTTCGCCGAGAGAACGAGTTATTTTTCCCCTCCACAATAACCCCACTATTTAAAAATGATAGTTGGCTGTGTTGCCAATTGAATAAATAAAAACTCCCGAACAGAAATATTAACAAAAATAAGAAATCATGACACAAGGAACTTGCGTGCCCTAGCTAGTCTAGGACAGCCAACTGATAGTTGGGATGCACTAATTATATTCATGTCATCGTCAAAATTATACCTATAACAGCACATTAATTAAATGGGAGGAATACCGCAATAATTTAAATAGTGATACTCCTACCCTAGACGTATTTTAAGTTCCTAACAGACCGTGCGGATGTATTAGACTCCTTGATTCGTAATAATAAGGTAGATAATGTTTCAACTTCGCAAATGCCAAAGACTCGTAATAATAGCTTACATTACAATAACTCCAGATCAGGTCAAAATGATTCAAAATCATTTGCAAGTTTTAAATCTAAGGGTAAGAAACCATTTAAAAGCAGTTATAATAGTTTATGTATCATTTGCAATGACAATCACAGAATTTATAACTGTCCTGTTTTTCAAGCTAAAGGCATAAATGAACGTTTATGTAAGGCACAGATTTAATAAAGAAAAAGAAATGGCTGGCAAAAAATGGTACTATGGATTTTTGAAACGTCATCCGGAATTAAATCTGAGACAACCACGAGCGACTTCTTTCAACCGAGCCACTGCATTCAACAAACCAACAGTTAAAGACTTTTTTGAAAAGTTGGAACGTGTCATGGAGGAACATGGTATAAATGACCCAAGATATATTTTCAACGTTGACGAAACTGGTCTTTCGACAGTTCAACGAAAGCCGAGGAAAATATTGGCGCTGAGAGGCAAGCAGCAAGTAGGAGCGATTACAAGCGGTGAACGTGGAACTACTACAACAGCCGTATGTTGTGCAAGTGCATCAGGATATTTTGTTCCTCCACTGATAATTTTCAAACGGAAACGTGCCAAAGATGAACTACAGGATGGTGCTCCACCTGGCTCAATATTTGCATTCAACCCTGATAGCGGTTATATCAACAAAGACATATTCTCTGTATGGATGCAACACTTTGTTGAAAACGTTAAGCCGACTCCCGAGCAAAAAGTTCTTTTGATACTTGATGGGCACACGAGCCACACAAAAAATTTAGACGCTATTAATTTTGCAAAAAGCCATAACGTGGTACTTTTATCGCTACCCGCTCACACCTCGAACAAGTTTCAACCTCTTGATACATCATTTTTCAGACCTTTGAGCTGTTATTTTATAGATGAGACGGAAAAGTGGCTGCGTACCAACCCTGGACGATGTGTAACAACTTTTCAAATTTCAATGCTTTTTGGAACAGCATATGCTCGAGCAGCTTCGGTTGGAACTGCGGCAAGTGGATTTGAGAAGACTGGCATCTGGCCACTGAATAAAAACATATTTCAAGACTATGAATTCATAACTCTGACAGAGGAAACAGAAAATAATTTCACTGCAGAAAAGGTTTATCAGAACAGCGCCGAAGATATGAATATAGATCCTCTCTCATCAATGTCAAGTACTTCGAGTGATATCACACCGTCTATGACAGTTGCTTCTAATATTCAGCAATCAACAGTTGCAACTCAAACCACAGTACTGAAATCAGCACAAACGCAAGATCGTCTCGTTGTTATGCCTAGCATTGAATCAAACGAGTGCCACGAGTGCTAGCTCCGAATTTCATATTGCATGAATATCTCCAGGTGCTAAGAAAGTAATTGAAGAGTTAAGACAAAGAAGTCGTAAACCGCAACGCGCTCTGGAGTTCACGGCATCGCCATACAAAAGAGAACTAGAAATAGCGAAGACTAAATCATCCAAACCGACACGACAGCCTAAAAGCAAAGGATTAAAGAAAACTGCAATTTCGAAAGACGTTCCAGAAGAAGAGTTGGAAAATGGTTTAGTAAAATTTGTATGCTTTGCTCAGTGGAAGATATGATACAATGTTTGTCATGTAAATGTTGGGTGCACGAGGAGTGTGCTTGTGTAAAAAAGGGGTTGAAGAAATATTTCTGTCTATCATGTCTTTAAAAAGCTGATCTCAAAAACGAGTTACTTCGTATTTAACTATTACTGTGATTTTCTTTAATAATTAATTAACCTTAAGAAACTTTCGGTTCCTAATAGAAGTATGTTGATTTATATTTTAAGTTTATTTTTAGATTAGTGTTTGTTCGGTTTTCTTATAGTTTTTGATGCCAAAAATACAAAGTTCATTAGAGTTCTATTAAAATATATTGGGAGAAATCCAGAAACTCATTTTATTTTTTGACTAATGGTAAGGATAGTAGCTACCCTAAAAATTATGAGTATAAAAGCGATTTAAGTTTTAACTGTTACTATTGTTAAAATGTTAAATAAAAATGTGATTGTGAAAAATTGTTTTATTTTTGTGCATTCTAAAAATAATGTGTTTTTGTAGGCACCTTGAATGGACCAGTAGGCCAAAATTGCCTAGGTCCATTGATAGCGACTGTGTGGTCCAATCAAAGTTACAGTGGTCCAAATAAGGCGACCCTATTATATTTACTTTTTGCTCTTTTGACGCTATAAACTTTATATTAAAAATCTGAAAAATAGCTGCTGATACTTCAATAAAAGCTTTATTCATTTAACCAATTTCTATATACCCCATTGCTATAGTTAAGATTTTATGTCCGTTGAAAGTTAGGTGTCCAATAGTGGCAACCTTACCCTACATATGATATATGTTGTACGTGTGAGTTGGTGGTACGGAAAATTGTTAAAGAAGGAATAACTATTACTTCAATAAACCAGCACAATTATGTACCCTCTCAAATTCTCAAAAGATATATTGGTAATCAGATTATTTTTTCACATTTAGAAGACGAGCACAACATGTATGGCGTAGAGCACCAAACAAGTCTAATAAGATCTGTAATTAATAAATACATAAATATAAGATTTCACCATATTGCAAAACAAGAAAGTCTACTTAAAAGTTGTGACTCAAAACGCCAGACATATAAAAAACTGACACAGCATAAGGGGCATTAGTTGTTTTATTATGTAAGTTTTGTGTTTCGTTAAATTAATAATTGTTCTTAAAATATGAAAATAAATGACTCTCATTAAACTAAATTACCTTTCATTTTATGCAACCAAGACAAACAAACTTATATTTACTAAACCTTTTTACCAAAGTATATCTCTCGCACTTGGGAGTTGCAGCACAACGCTTGCAATATTTTTCTCTTACACACATGTGCAAATCTACGATATCTTACACCGAGTTACGCACACAAAGCCAAGACCTACATATATTAATCTGTGGCCAAGACTAGTCCTCACTAATTTCGTCACGATTGTTTACAACGGCTCCGTCTATACTTTTTTATTGGTCTGAGCTAAAAGCCAACTATATAATATATGTGAAGATCACTTTGATGTAAGTTGAGATAAACCTAACATCAGTAATAAAGTATTAGTTAAATTTATTGTTATTTTCTTTAAAGGTTACGTTGTTCAAATCAATTTTGTTTCAGTTGGAAAATGACATGGAGTGTTCAGGCGTAAACACCTGTTCTAAATAAATAGCAAAACGTTGTGAGACACTTAACTATTAAAAATTGCATAGGCGTTTTGGCACGTATTAGTAACATTAAATGTCATCGCTTACTTGCCTTACAACCATTGTACGGGTAACGTCTAATTTGTACATTATAACTGATTTCGCTAATTTTCGGAGTTTTACTTTGATTGGCACCATTACATCCTCTAAAGTTGTAACATGGTGGCCCATGAGGGGAACTAGTAAAAATCGCGACTATTTAATGTAAAATCTACGAAATAACGAATTGGATTGAGGCATCGCGACGACGCGTGCGCGGCAGCAACCGACCTCAAGATTTGAAGCCTGCAGTGGAAGATCGAAAGTCCACAGGGTCCAGCGAGTGGGGAATTGCTGTCTGGACAATTCAAGAGGCAGGCCTCCGAGCCAGTGGTGCAGCTAAAGTATCACCTCGTGTGGAGCGTCAACGTGTCGTGCCAAAGTTGAGTGTCCATCCTTTGTCTATCCTTCCTATTACATATCTATTTGAATATTGACTATTGCATTCCATTTGTGTGAATCAAGGTATATTCGAGTAAATTAAGTATTAAAAATTGTCTAAATATTCTGTTAATTGCGAAATCATACCTAAATATTTTTTTTTTCGTGTACCGTCAATGAAAATAAAATCTTATAGACATTGCATCAGATCGATTAAAACGATTCTAATAATCCCTAATTTATATTCCACTGTTTTCAAATAACATCTATCCCTTTAATTCAGGAAAAAATATAAAATTTCATAAATTCATTTCATTTATGGTAACTTTGTCGTTCCGTTAATAATAAAAATAGGAACATCATAACAGCATTAATTTTTACTCAAATTAAAGCGAGATTTGCCGACTATTTCAGATCTAATCACGAACGCGAGAATACAGATCGCGTGGGTCGCTTGCGGGGTCAAAGTCCTCCCACTAGCAGCGTTAGCGGTTGAGCGTGCTCGCCTAGCTTCTCTGCCTCTCAGGTGACACCGAAGCGAGGAACGTGAGCCCATTCCATTTATTACTTACTTAGTCAATCTTATTTTACTTTATTTGCAATGGCTGAAAATAAGCGTTTTAAAGAACTTTTTACGAAGAGGACGTCCGCCAAAGGACAAATTACTAAATTTAAAAATTACCTCAGTAGTATTTCAAGTGAAAACGATTTAAATGAAATTCAATTGACAGAGTTGAACATAAAGCTTGCTAAGTTTGAAGCCTTATCAGTCAGGGTTGACGATTTGCAGAGTGAAATAGAGGTTCTGGATCCTGGTAACATTGATGCTGAAATTGACGAACGTGATAATATTGAAAGGGATATAGTAATTAATATAGCTACTGCTAAAAATTTAATATCCAAGTTTTCTAGAAAGGCTGAATTCGAATTAAGACGTCATTCCGTTCATAATACTACATGCTGTTCTGAAGATCATCCTAGTTTAGGTTTGAAGCTTCCTCAAATCCAAATTCAACGATTTAATGGTGATCATTTCCGCTGGCTTGAATTCAAAGATACATTTGAAAGTTTAATACACAATAATGATCGTATTCCAGATATTAATAAATATTATTATTTAAATTCATATTTGCAAGGCGATGCAGCCCGAGTCCTTTCGAATCTCGAGATCTCATCTAAGAATTACAGTGAAGCATGGAAGTTGCTTTGCAATCGATACGATAATAATGATATATTAATTAATCACCATCTCAACTCTTTATTGAATATAAAGCAGCTTCCACGCGAGTCAGAACGTTCTTTGAGGTACTTAGTCGATCATATCACTAAGAATTTACGTGCGTTGGTTAGTTTAGGTCAGCCAACGGATAATTGGGATGTCTTGATTATATTCACTTTATCAGCTAAGTTGGATGGTCATACTCTATTAAAATGGGAAGAGTGTTACAGTACAATATCTTTGTGCTGTATCTACAATCTACATCGCAATCTTATGATCTTTATCGCACGTTCAATATCTATTAAATGTTTCTACTATCCGTGATCAACACGTAGTCGTTAGTATATAAGATGCACCTTTGGATAATTATAACCAGACTATACTACAACTTTGTCTCATTTATACCTAATCATATACTGCCAAGAAGTTTGGCAAATTGGTGACCCCGACGAACGAATACGCAGCAAGAAACATGGCACAATCACCATGCAAGGCGAACATAAATCAGCAAGGAACACTTGAAGTAGCTGCTGGCACCTCGGTTTTATCTCGCATTCCGGAATTTTGGAAAGACCAACCAAGATTATGGTTCACGCAACTAGAAGCCATATTAGCACCACAGAAGCAAGGAGACGAATACAAATACTGTACAGTAATAGCAAAATTATCCAAGGAAGAAATACTACAAGTTAGTGACCTAATCACTTCACCACCGACTACAGATAAATATAAAAACATCAAGGAACGTTTAATTGATTGTTACGAAGAAACAGAACAGCGACAGTTTCAAAAATTAATATCAGAGACAGAACTCGGTGAACAAAAACCTTCGCAGTTATTACGTCAAATGCGAGTCCTCGGGAGAGGAAAAATCAGTGACGAAACAATTAAACTACTATGGTTCAGGCTTTTACCAACATCAGTTACTACGGTTCTAGCAGTTACGGAAGACATGGAAATTGACAAACTGAGCCAAATTGCAGACAAAATAATAATGAATTCAAAAGTAACCGAAATATCAGCTGTTAGCAACGACACTTCAAACGACAACAATACAGCATGCATTTTAGCCCAGCTAGCAAAATTACAGATAGATATTGACGCAATTCAGCAAGGTCAATATGGCTATCGACCCAGCACGCACAATCATTTCAAGAAACGTCAACAATTCCCGATTATGAGGCCGAGAACAAACTATAGAGGAGCAAATCGATTTTGTTACTACCACGAAAGATTCGGAAAATATGCAAGGAACTGCATTAAACCATGCGGTTGGAAACCAATGACTTACGTACGGAACCAGGGAAACGAATAAGAGCACAGACAACGGCGAAACTCTGTGCAATCCACCCATCCAATCGCCTCACCATTACCGACCGAAAAAGTGGTATGAAGTTTTTGATTGACACGGGCGCAAATATTTCAGTCATTAGCAAGCAACAGAGATATTCAATTTTACAAAATGAACAATACACACTATACGCTGCAAATGGGACTAAAATTAGGACTTACGGCGAGAAGACGCTTACCTTGAATTTAGGACTACAACGATGTTATAAATGGAATTTTATAATCGCCGATGTTACACAACCAATAATTGGAGCAGATTTTCTAGAGCACTATAAACTATTAGTCGACATAGCAGGTCGCAAACTTATCGACAAAGTTACAGAGCTGACAACGCATGTAACTTCAGAAAAAGCGACACAACAAACAATTCGTACTATCGCAGTGGGAACGAATTCACGTATTACGCAACTTTTAAACAAATACAAAGACATCACGAAAGAGTCTTCTCTACGCAATGCGCCCAAACATAAGATTGAACACCACATTATCACTACAGGACCACCCGTCGCAGCTCGGGCAAGACCATTACCTCCAGAAAAATACGACATAGCCAAAAAGGAATTTCAAAATATGATAGAGCTCGGAATTTGCCGACCGTCAGATAGCCCATGGGCAAGCCCATTACATATGGTAAAAAAGAAAAATGGCGAATGGAGACCGTGCGGAGACTATCGAATGCTCAATAGCACGACAGTACCGGACAAATACCCACTACCAAGATTAACTGACTTTACATACATATTAGAAAATAAGAAGATACTAAGCAAGATAGATATACGCAAAGCATACCACTGTATTCCTGTTAAAGATATAGAAAAAACAGCCATCATCACACCTTTCGGACTTTTTGAATACTTAAGAATGCCTTTCGGATTACGCAATGCGGCACAAACATTTCAACGATTCATGGATTCCTTATTTAGAGATTTAAACTTCGTATTTATATTTGTAGACGACTGTCTCATCGCATCGGACAACGAAGATTTGCATTATCAGCATTTAGAAACGGTTTTCAAACGTTTACACGAGAATGGAATAACCATTAATCTCGAAAAATGCGAATTTCTCAGAAGGGAAATAGATTTCTTAGGTTATCATATAACGAGCCAAGGAATACAACCTACCGAAGAAAATTACAAAGCAATCATGGAATTTCCCAAACCGAAAACAATTCAAGAATTAAGACGATTTTTGGGCATGGTCAATTTCTACAGAAGTAATATTCCACGCGCAGCGGAAAATCAAAGAATTTTAAACGAATATCTACATGGTTCAAAAAAGAACGATAATTCACCTGTTCCTTGGACAACGGAAGCAGACAAAGCTTACGAAAAATGCAAGGAAAGCATGAAAAACGCAGTGTTAACAGCGCATCCTTCCCGCAACGCATCACTAGCGCTCATGACCGACGCTAGTGCTACTTGCGTTGGTGGAGTTTTACAACAAAAATCCGGACGCAATTGGGAACCATTAGGTTTTTTTTCACAAAAATTGAGCGAAACTCAACAAAAATATTCTACGTTTGACAGAGAGCTGTTAGGAATATACATGGCCGTCAAACATTTTCACAGATTAATCGAGGGAAGAGAATTTACAATATTTACGGATCACCGACCTTTGACATACGCATTCTCCCAAAAACCATCATCAAACGATACACCGCGACGGGTCCGGCAGTTAGATTTCATTTCACAATACAGTACCAACATTCAACACATAAGCGGACGTGACAATATTACCGCCGATGCCTTATCTCGAATAGAAGAAATATACGTGCCATCACCTATCGATTACGCTGAATTGGAAAAATGTCAATCAACAGATAATGAACTAAGTAAATTACGTGACAATAAAAGATTAAAATTCAAAAACATTACGCTTCCGGGTTCCACAATAAACATCACCTGCGACACGTCTACTGGAAAAAGCCGCCCCTACTTACCAAAGCAATTTCGCAAACAAATTTTCGATACCATTCATGGTATGAGCCATCCAGGAAAAAGAACTACGAGAAAAATGATAACCCAAAGGTATTTATGGCCGTATATGAACAAAGATATCAATAATTGGTGTAGATCATGTATAGCCTGCCAAAAATCAAAAATACAACGACATACGATATCACCTCCTGGTACATTTATGACAGCGCAACGTTTTGAACATTTACATATTGACATCGTCGGACCACTTCCGATTTCACAAGGGAAGAGATATTTAATCACAATCATAGATCGTTGTACGTCATGGCCCGAAATATTTCCGGTAGAAGATATAACTGCAGAAACAGTAGCCAAGACACTTTTCGAAGGATGGATTACTCGTTTTGGATGTCCATTGCGCATTACTACGGATCAAGGCCGACAGTTTGAATCAAGAATATTTGAGTCACTCTCACAATTTTTGGGAATACATAAAATTAGGACAACACCTTATCATCCGCAATCCAATGGAATGATAGAGAGATTTCATAGAACTTTAAAGGTGGCGTTAATGACAAGAGAATCCAACGAAAATTGGTTAAAAGAAATTCCAACAGTTTTACTCGGGTTGCGGAGTAGCTTGCGAGAAGACACAGGTTATAGTTCAGCAGAGATGACATATGGAACGCCAATACGACTCCCTGGAGGATTTTTTGAGTCATCAGCAGCACAGTTATCAACGTACGAAGAGTTTGTAAAACAAATTCAAAAGGACATCACACAAATGACATCAATTCCGAAAAGAAAAAACCACAACCAAGCTATATTTGTGCATCCCGAACTCAAAGAATGCTCACACGTATTTGTTCGGTGTGATAGAATTAAGAAAGCCCTGACACCGCCGTATGAAGGACCCTACCCAGTAATTAGTAAAACAGATAAAACATTTTGCATTAGAATTAGGGATAAAGAGACAGTGATATCAATTGATAGATTGAAACCAGCATTCATGATCAATGACGAATCAAACTACGTGCCAGATTCAAAGGATTTCTACAGACATTCACACACGTACACTACACGATCAGGACGTAAAGTAAAGCCAGTAGTACGTCTATAAAAAATCGCTGATATAAGCAAGCTATTCGTATATATATTAACATAGATCTTAACATATACCATTAATTCACAACTACTCGTAACAACAAGACATCTAAAATGGGAAATCAAAGTTCTAAGGACCAGATAACATACAATACGGACAGTTGCCTCAATCAAAACGAAGCGGACAAACTCCGTAACCTGATCCAGGAGGACTTACGGTGGACAAGAAATGTTGCAATGGGACAGATTATTTTAACAATCGGCGTGATCCTACTTTACGGCATAATGAAAACACTGGACAGAAGAATGAAGAGTTTAACGGAAAAAAATAATAAACACTCGTGCAACAGCTAAGTCAAAATTACATACGTCAGCAAATCACACCACAACAGGCGTCATCAAATTCCACCGCGTACAATAGCATTATTATTTATATACATCAGCAAATAACTAGTAACAACAGGCGTCATCAAATTCCACCGCGTACAATAGCATTATTATTTATATACATCAGCAAATAACTAGTAAGGTCTAGGTCAAATTTATATTGTAAACACTATTACCATAATAATATTTTTTTTTTTTTTTTAAAGGGGGTGTACTGTTACAGTACAATATCTTTGTGCTGTATCTACAATCTACATCGCAATCTTATGATCTTTATCGCACGTTCAATATCTATTAAATGTTTCTACTATCCGTGATCAACACGTAGTCGTTAGTATATAAGATGCACCTTTGGATAATTATAACCAGACTATACTACAACTTTGTCTCATTTATACCTAATCATATACTGCCAAGAAGTTTGGCAAAAAGAGCATCGTACCAGTAATTTAAGCGGAAGACCAAAATTAGAGCATTTCTTTAAATTCATTATAGATCGTGCTAATGTGCTCGAGTCAGCAAACCGAAATAATAATCATGTTGATAATATTATGAGTTCTAGGACGCCGACGTCTCAGCGTTCTACTCCCAACAACAACCAAACACATAAACATAGTCAAAATAAGACGCCAAGTAATAGCGTTAAGTCTTTTGCAAGCACTAGTAGTAATGTTAAGCATAAGGAACCAAAGGGTTTCACATGCATTGTTTGTGACGGCTGCCATCGTATCTACGATTGCCCAACCTTCAAGGCTAAGGGCATTGATGAGCGAATGTCAGACGTGACAAGGTATAAACTGTGCATTAACTGTCTGAGACAAGGTCATGCTGTTAATAACTGTCGCTTTAGGTCATGTCAAGAACCTGAATGCAATGAAAGGCATAATAGCTTGCTACACCGTCCGCCAACGTTGACAACTCAAGTTGCACACGTTGAGGAATCAGGTGAGATCGTAGCTAGTTATTGCAATAAAAACACAAGTTATCTTTTATTATCTACTGCCATGGTCGAGGTATCTAACCCATTTGGCCAGCAAAGGGTCAAAATTCGTGCGTTGTTAGACTGTGGTAGTCAGTCTTCTTTTATAACCGAATCCCTAAAGATAAGGTTATCTTTAAAGTCCCATCATATTGACTCGCTAAAGGTCATTGGTATAGGCAACGCACAAGCAAATAATGTCACTGAAAGCTGCAACATTATATTGCAATAATTAAATAATAAATTTAATATAAATTGTTCATGCTTCGTTTTAAAGGAACTGACGGGTCGTTTACCGAGAATTCCCGTCGATATTAGTGCCCTAAAATTACCAGAAAATATCCAATTGGCTGATCCTATGTTCAATCAGCCTGCCGGCATAGATGTTTTGATAGGCGCCGACATATTTTGGGACATTTTAGGGAACGAACAGATTTCTTTGGGAACCAATAATCCTAAGTTACGTAGCTCGCAATTTGGTTGGTTAGTATCCGGTCCCATTAACTCAATAACACCGCATCAAAGCGTACACTGTAACCATAGCGTAGTTTCTAAAAACAACGATGGCAATCAGGTTATTGAAAAAGTGCTAGGTAGATTTTGGGAATTAGAAGAAGTACCCAAAAAATCTATTATGAGTGAAAGTGAAATTTATTGTGAAAAACATTTCATTACTCATACCACAAGAACTAATTCAGGTAGATTTTGCGTAAAACTACCCCTTAAGGATACAGCTGATTGTTTAGGTGATACCTACAAGTTAGCTAAGCGGCGATTCCTAAATATAGAAAAGAGATTTAAACGTAATAATATGTTAAAAATAGAATATAACAAATTTATTAAGGAATACGCCGACCTAGGTCATTTATCTTTGTTAAATAATGAAATATTAATTCCTAATTATTATTTATGCCATCACGCAGTTTTAAAGCAGGAGAGTGAATCAACGAAACTTCGTGTAGTGTTTGATGGGTCTGCTCCATCTTCTTCTGGTTGTTCCCTTAATGATGTATTAATGGTAGGCCCCACAGTACAAGATACTCTTTTTTCTATTTTGTTACGCTCCAGGCAATACAAATATCTACTTACGGGCGATATAGAAAAATTCTATCGAAATGTGCTCGTACACAAAGATGATAGGAATTTGCAGCTCATTCTGTGGAGAGAGGAGAAGTCTAAACCGATTCAGACACTACAACTTAATACCTTAACTTACGGTACAGCGAGTGCAAGTTACCTTAGCACACGTTGCCTGTGGCAGGTAGGTCAAGAACAGAATGATGAACTAATTCGCACCATCATTCAGAAGGATTTTTATGTCGATGATTTAATTACTGGATCAAATAATCCATAGCAATTAAAATATATACAAAACGCCCTATCTGAGGCATTAAGGTCAGAATGTTTTAAGTTAAGAAAATACAAAACAAATCATCCGTCCATATTTGATAATGTTGCTATCAATGAACAGGATAATCTCATTTTTAGTGAGTCTTCGGGCACCCTAGGCTTGGGCTGGGCTCCTGCCACCGATACCTTGAGCTTTCCTATAAAGGGATTTTCGTCGTCAGTAAATTAAAAATATTTGTAGCTAATCGTATCACGGAAATCAAAGAATTAACTTCATCTTCGGCGTGGCGATATGTACCTACAGATGTAAACCCTGCCGATTTATTATCTAGGGGAGTGCATGCTAAACGACTAACGTCGATATCACTCTGGTGGGCAGGGCCTGATTTTTTAATTTATAACGAAACCAAATGGCCTAAATCCAACCTAAAGGAAGTAGATACATTGCCCGAATTAAAGGCGCATCCGATAGTCATAAAGTCACCCATTATCGATTTTGAAAAATATTCATCGTTATCTAAGTTAGAACGGTCATTTGCTTACGTTCTTAGATTCATATTTAATTTAAAAAATAAACATAACAAACGAGTTGGTACATTGTCCGCTAACGAGTTGCGTGAGTCATTCAGCTCGCTTTGTCTTATCTCCCAAGGTCAATCGTTTTCTATTGAATACGACATGCTGGTTAATGGTAAACAATTAAATAAAAATAGTAAGTTATTAGCATTATCGCCGTTCTTAGATGAATACAAGTTAATTCGTGTCGGTGGACGAATCGATGCGTCCAGTTATTCATTTGAAAAGAAACATCCAATATTACTTCATGCAGCGCATACTTTAACAAAACTTTATTTTATTAGACAACATATTAACACCATGCATGCCGGTCCTCAAATGTTATTGGCTACTGTCAGAGAAACTATATGGCCAATTAACGGTAGGATACTAGCGAGGCGCACAGTAAATAACTGCGTACGCTGCAGGCGTTTAAAAGGTACAACTTTACAACCTAAAATGGGTAATTTACCGTCTCAACGAATAACGCCAGACTATCCATTTCTTTCCGTTGGCCTTGACTTTGCTGGCCCATTTTACATAGTAAACCGTAAAGGACGCGGCTGTCGCATTGTAAAATGTTACTTATGTCTTTTTGTTTGCCTTCGTTACAAATGCATACGCCTTGAAGGCGTCAGTGACTTAACCAAGGATGCATTTATAATGTCATTAAAACGATTTATATCTCGTCGTGGCAAGCCAACTGAAATATTCAGTCACAATGGTACTAACATTGTAGCTGCCGCAAAAGAAATAAGCTCGTTCATCAAACAGAACCATGAACCTTTGGTTGACTTTGCAAGTCAGCAATCTATCAATTTTAAATTCATTCCGGCTTACACTCCTCATTTTGGTGGCATATGGGAGGCCGGGGTTAAGTCGGCAAAACATTTATTACGACGAGTTTTAGGCGAATGTCACTTGACGTTCGAGGAACTTTCTACTTTATTCGCACAAGTGGAGGCAATCCTCAATAGCCGTCCCTTGTGCCCTCTCTCATCCAGTCCTAACGACCTCCTTTCCCTCTCCCCAGGACAATTCATCATTGGCCGACCGCTGATCGCTCTGCCAACACCAAACCTGGAAGACGTGAAGGAAGACCAATTGCGACGCTATGAGCGCCTTGAGAAACTGAGACAACACTTCTGGAAAAGGTGGCAGAAGGAATACCTTTCTGAGTTACAACAAAGGACAAAATGGCGGACAAACACGGCAAATCTGGAACGCGCCCCCTCTCGCTTGGAAACTGGGCCGCGTACTTCGCCTCATATCCGGACCTGACGGGATATGCAGAGTAGCAGACATCCTCACCACCAAGGGCTGCGTGCGACGCGCCTTTGTGCGACTCTGCAAACTTCCCTCAGCTGAAGACTTAAACGGTTGAAAGCTACCTTTCAACGGCTGGGAATATGTTCAGGCGTAAACACCTGTTCTAAATAAATAGCAAAACGTTGTGAGACACTTAACTATTAAAAATTGCATAGGCGTTTTGGCACGTATTAGTAACATTAAATGTCATCGCTTACTTGCCTTACAACCATTGTACGGGTAACGTCTAATTTGTACATTATAACTGATTTCGCTAATTTTCGGAGTTTTACTTTGATTGGCACCATTACATCCTCTAAAGTTGTAACATGGAGAACTATATGCAATACAAATTAATGGGTTCAGTCAAAAGAATATAACCCGATCACATTATCTTTGTACCTCGCTGGAATGTGAACTCCGTCCCCGTTCCCCTTCCACACCCGCGCGCTCGCCCAGACGCGGCAGTACGGTTTGCAATTTCGTTGCCGATATGTGTCTTGATACTTTCGTGAATTTTGAACATTTCTTTGTTACGTTTTTGTTGTATTTGAATTATTGTGTTTGTCACGTTGGGACTTTTGTTGGTGTTATTTGATTTTATATTGTTACGTTTGGACATTTATGTTGTTACCTTTGGAGTTTGGACTATTATATATTTAGTAAATGTTTTGATGTTTACTTGCTCTCCGAAAACATGGGAAAGACTATTCATACTCAAGCAAGAAATTTAATCCTAGTGATGAAATTTTTCGAATCAGAGAAAGCTAATAAGCAATTTGTCATACCGGTAGATCAAGTTGTTAAACGAACCTGTGCTGCAACTGGCATATCAAAATCAACTTTGATAAACATAAACAGTACATCGCCGCCTGCTTCACCGAGTACGACAAGGCCAAGTACGAGCAATGAGAACCCAAGCACGAAGATAAAATTGTCAACACCCGGTAAGAAGCGCAAGCAATACAAAAAGAAAATTGAAATCGATGATTTCGACATCTGCGCTATAAGAAATATTATTAACAGTTTTTAAACTGTTAGAAAAGAAATCCCAACATTGAAGAAAATCCTGACAGTCGTAAAAAGGGATTTGAATTTCAAAGGCGAAAAATCTTTCCTAAGAAAAATTTTAATTGACCACTTGGGATATAAATTTAAAAAGTGCAAAAATGCCCGTACGGTCCCAATTCAAAAGCCAGATATTGCCGCGTGGAGGGCATGCTACCTGCGCCGCATAAAGGAAAATAGTGAGCTTGGCGCTGATAAGAAACTGGTTACCTACCAGGACGAAACGTGGATCCATTCACATTACACGGTCAATAAATATTGGCAAAACAGTACCGACAGCAGCGTGAAGAAAAACATTAACCCTGGTCAAAGATGGGGATCCCTATCCATTAGCATAAAATTTTAAGACCTAATATAACTTAGCATAATTTAGTTTGGCATAATTATATTTTCGCGTAATATAATTACGCAAAACAGCTTACGCATAATTTTTTAAGCATAATTTCTCTAACCATAATAATGATTAAGCATAATATTCTAAAGCATAAATTTATTAAGCATAAAGCTCTAAACCATAACTTTTTTAAGCATAATATCCTGCAAGCAAGCATGCAGCAGGCAGAGTTCCTGTCACGGCTCCGGCGCTGCGGGCCTCCGGCGGCCCCACGCTTCTACACGATTTTAAATTACACTCCAGGGGTAGGACAAACAAGACTACGTAGAGTCGGTTTTGCAGCAATTCGGTTCTGTCACTAACTTTTGTTGCACAGCATATTAGGCCTACTAACGTTATGCGAATCAAATTTATGTCAAAACAAATTAGTCTTTAAGATGATTATGTCAACATAAAATGTATGCCTAAAAAAATTATGCCGAAGTATTATTATGCCAAAACAAATTGTGCCAAAATCGTTATGCCGAAGTATATTAGGACAAAGAACATTATGCGAAAAGAAGGGATCCCCAAAGATGGATACTTGTGCATGCCGGGGGAGAAAATGGCTTCATTCCAGGTGCGGAATTATTATATAAATGCAAACAAACAACTGGCGACTATCATCATGAGATGGATACAAATAATTTTATAAAATGGCTGAAAGAAAAGTTAATACCTAACTTACCGCCGAACGGTATAGTTGTCATTGACAATGCGCCTTACCACTCAACGCAGTTGACAAAGGCGCCCACGAGCGCATCTCTGAAAGTCGATATGCAAAAGTGGTTGCGTGACAATAACATCCCTTTCGATGAAAAGATGACAAAGAGGGAATTGTACCCTATTATCTTAAGAACAAAACCGCCAAAAAAATATGTTGTCGATGAACTAATGTAAGAGAATGGTCAAGAAATAGTACGTCTGCCACCCTATCACTGTGACCTAAATCCAATTGAATACATTTGGAATCTAGTAAAACAAAGAGTGGCAGACAAAAATATTGATCAGTCGGAAAAAGAGATTGAAAAATTGACGAAAGATGCAATTGATTCCATCACATCCTCCGATTGGCGAAAGAAAGTTAATCACGTCGAACGACTACAAAGGGAGTATTGGGACAAGGGCCATCTCGAAGATGACAATGTTCGAGAAATTATCATATCCCTAGGAGAAGAAAGTTCTGACAGTGAGATAAGCGATGGGGATGATAGCGAAAACGAAAAAGAAAACTCAATGGCAGGCATAGAACCAATTATTTATTCTGATGATGATTATTAATTACGATGATTTTTATATTGTGGCGATTTCTGTACATTCTGTTGATTTGTAGTTCTGTCAAATAAATAAATACTTTTTGTACATAAATAAGATTCTTTAATTATAATAATTCTTCCCCGCGGATTCACCTGCTTTAAGTTTTTTCCCCTCGCAATTTCTTAAAATCCTTCCTTTAGCGAGTGCTTGGGAGGAACCCCCTGTCCAAAATTCATGTTTCTAGCTTCACACAAATCAGGACGTCTATTTTATATGTATAAGATTAATCACAATCACAACATACCTTTAAGTCAATGTATAGTAAATAAAAATTATTTGTAGTTTTTTATTAAGAGTAATATTTTGTAGTGATGCTTATTTTGCACACTGTATCGCAGCGCCGACGTGACGTCATCGACGCGAGGTCCAGTGATAATGTAACTGGGTTGTTCGCCTAAAACTTGATTGCGTACCGTCGAGGTTTGATTGTCAACAGGACAGAAAACACAAAGCCACACCAACCGAACCTCGACCTGCCTTCAAGAAAGGACAAAAGTTATCGCTTTTAGGAGAAATATATTCTGTTGACCCTTCAACTTCTTCATTTAATCAAGGTACAGGTATATTCTACTAATTATTCCTACTTCCATTTACTACCTATGTAATGATTCTAATTTAGCTAATATTGTGGAAATACCTATCTAAATATTCTTTATCATTTTATTTTTAGACATACTGATTGAAGAAAACGAGAACTTTATGATAAAGCAGTACAGGCTGTGCCACATCAGGAACATAAAGCTATTCAAGTACATGACTATAGAAGTAAAATGGTTCAGCTTGGTGTAAATATGAGATATGTTAAATTATCACCAATTAAGTTTACTGCGTCTACAGCAACGTCTCCATCTCACAAAATGACTAAAGGAATTACACAGAAACCATCAACATCTGGGCAATCTTCCAAACGAAAGTTTAACTTTTTATTAGAAGAAAAATATGATAGTGATGTGACATATGCACCATCTTTAGCAGGATCGTCACTTGATTCCTCTCCCATAAAACCATCCAGCAGGCCTAGACAAGTGGCCAACGCTTCATATCGATTCTATTTCTATAAACGCTAACGCCTCAGCGATAACGAAAATAATTTGGTAGCCAAGTGTACAAAGAGTTGTCGAACGCTCAGTCTATTCGTTTGTTCGACAAAAATCAGACGATGTCTATGGTTTCGGTCGTGAACGTCATTTTGACATCTTGAAGTGCGCCACAATTTTGAAAATTTGTTGAGCTTATTTCCTATTCTAAAGAAAGAGAAGCTTTAAAGTGTTTGGTAAGTAGGTACTATAATTTGATCAACTCTTATAATAATTTATTTTGCGTAAATATGTAAGCGTACCCAATTCAAACTATGGATCCTTACAAGTCATCGTATCTTGTAATATTTTTCAAAAAGGTATTTTGGTTTTAGTAATGGAACCGAGGTCAAGAGCTAGTCCCGAACAATTCTGTGTTATGATAGATTTCATGGAAAGGTATTATTACATTTGTGTTACTTAAATCATCTATAGAAATCAATAAATTATTTTAGTATTGCTACAAACACTGGGATTGTAAACTATAATATAAACAATTACATAGCTAAGTCACAGCACTTAACTTTGTTTACGTTTTAGGCATGGAGACCTCTCAAGACCCCAGCCAGGTCCTCAAGGATGAATTAAAGAAAACAAATGTAAATAAAGAGAAGAAACAAGATGCAGGGGTCTATAAAATAGATTGTGACTGCGGACTCTCATACATTGGTCAAACCATGAGAAGCATAGTCGCCCGCATAAAATAACATATAGCTGATGTAAAACACAAACGCTCGTCGAAGTCTGCTGTGTGTGAACATGTGCAACAGGGGATCAACCACTACCTGAGATTTGACAAACCACAGATGCTCATTAAAGAACACCGATTCCTACCAAAGATGCTTCGCAAGGCTATTGAAATCAAGAAACATCCTAATTTCAATAGAGAAGATGGTTGGAATGTACCACCAGCTTGGGATCCAGTAATTCAAATAGTCAAACCCAAGAAGAAGCAAACCTCAGCTAGACTTAATACAATTAATGAAACATTTTGTAATAAAGTGTCAAATAAACAACGCAATAAAATCCATATATAGTACTTTAATTTCAAAGAAGAAATAAATATTAAAATAATTGATTGATAATCGTTTATTTCCAGTTTTTGCACACGACATACTTAGCCATTTCTTATATAGCATAAACATGTATGTAACAGAGTTTTATACCTCTAAGCTAAGCTTAAACTTGTAACTAGGTAACTTGAGTTAAAGTTACGTATGGTTGGCTAATGCCCGCGCGGGCCTTATGAGTACACACCTTGAATTATAGCAATATTTTGATCAAATCTCATTCTTTCTAATGAAGCTGTTATACTTGTGAGAAAGACGAAGAAACAAGGTTTATTTTGATATGCAACACTTCGTAACCACTCAAAGCAACTAATAAAGTATTTTCCAATACAATTTGTGTGATGTACGAGCCACTTGACACCGTTATTTACCTCAACTTTAAATTCAAATATATGTGTAAGATTCATTTCAACAAGAAGAAAAAAATGGTATTATAAATACTTATATACTAATTTGTTTAGTTCCAACGATCATGACTTGATTATATATATTTAAAAAATTTTTTAGACAATAATACCATAAAACATCTATTAGATTAGATCAGTTTGGCACTGACACAGATTTAATTCAACAGACATAAGTTAAGACTATATTTCATAAATCCATAAATCAAAGGTAAGTAATATTGATTTATATGAATAGAGTGCATAAACTTAAAATTGAATTACAAATAATTAAACTACACTTTACAATCTATTTATTAGGCAATTAAGGGTTGCTCTGCCATGCATGAGGTCTTCTTGACTGCTGGCAGCAGTGGAGCTAGCCGGTACTCTGTCATCACCATCGTCATGTTGTTCAGCTACATCAACTGGAGGCGGTAGACGGGCTTGCAATGCAATATTATTTTGGTGGCAACATGAGGATGATAATGAAGGGTTCGGTGTTTGAGCAAACATCTCCAACGTGCTTTAAGTAAACCAAAACAACGTTCAATGCAGTTTCTGGCTCGGATATGACGTGAAGTATATATTTCTTCCCGGGAACCAGGTGCTGCATTTAATACTAGAGTCATTAGCCAAGCCCTCTGAGGGTATGGGCACGTAAATCACGACAAAGCTTTCTGAATGTTACTTTGTCGAGACGAAATCTTTCCCGAAATAAAATATCCGGCATTTCTCGGATTTGCTCCATACATTGACGAGATATATTCCTTTCGTGGCGCCACACTTCTTCGTTATGCGCAGCCCACAATAAACGACGTTTATGCATTTTAAGAAATATTATCCACTATTCACACGAACACAATCACAACACTTCTACAAAATATCAGCAGCTGATCAAACATTCGCCATTTTGTAGCGTTTTGTACAGGGTCCTTGCGATCGCTAGAGTAACGAACGCTAGCAGACGAATTCGCTTGTCAAAAATGCCGCTTGGCTACCATTTTTAAGGCTAATATTGTACTATTCTAGCGTTTCATTTTAACGATTAGATTATTTAAACATTTGGCTACCAATTTCAAATTCTATATGTTGAATCAAATAACATGTCAAAAGCGAACGTCAATCTCATACATTGATTATTCTATTCTACTAAAGTAAAAGCCACTTGTCTAGGCCTGCAGTCAGGATACTTCAGATAGCTACTCCCAACAAGTGTCAAGTAAAGACCAAGTAATCAATCTACAAAGTACTATGTCAAAGATAAAGAAAATCCACGCTTGTATATAGAAATCCCAAAATAACTGTTTAATATTATTGATTTAATTTGTAAACAAATATATCTGAGCAGTATGTTTTATTAAACTTAATAAAAGTTAGATTAAATCGAACATTTTCACAATTAGCTGATAACTTTGATACCTATGCCTATTTATATAAAAAATATGATAAAAATATGTGATATGTATAGAAGTGAAAGAAATTTGCAAGATGCACTTATCACATAAAAACTTTTCAAGTACCTTTCCTTTTTCATTACTATCAATTTCCTATTGCTGAATGATATAAACTAACAAAGGAAGTAGCAGCAATCTTTTTTTTTTTGATGCCCGGTAAAATGCTTCATGCACTATCCGCCGGCTAGGGGACGACACCGGCGGGGTGTGTGGGACTCCCAGCAAGAAACGCGCTGGTATACCCACTAAAAAACCTGGAGTGTTCCCTCTCTCACCCAATGGAGGGGCCTGTTGGAAGCTCTTAAAAGAATAGACTCATCCATAGCAGGCCCCCGCGTGTGGGTGCGGGCCGGATCAAACGGACCCGACCATCTCTCGTCCCCAGGGGAGAGCCTCACCGCTCTCCCCTTTCGACATTGGAAGGCGCGCGGGAACACCGCGCGCGCCCTCTCTCGAGGTTCTTAATTTGTGGGTGGCAGGCCCCCCTGAGGCCTTGCCACCCGGAACCCTTACGTGGGGGGCAGGAGAGTGACATAAGCGCGTCACCTGCGCGCCCTCCTCCGGCGGCGGACTTCCGGGGCGTAAGGACGCCTTCCTCACGCCCCCGCTCCGCCGCCTTCTGCGAGACTGTCATCTCGACCTCATTGCGCCCCAGCACCTGTCGTCGCCGACCATCTTGGACACGACGGTCGGCAACGAGAGGTCGGGGCCAATCGCAGCGACCAGTGCACAGCGCTCCGCGGCCCACGCCGGCCACTCCTCCAGCGTGTGCTGCGCCGTGTTCCGGTCACACTCCTCACAATGGTGACATCTGGTTGTCGGCTCCCTACCGGCTATCTTGCAGTAACAGTAACCTAACCTAACTTATGTAAATAAAGTAAACATGAATTTCTATTCTATTCTTTTCTACCCATACCTATCACTCTAAAATAATGTTTCATAGAAACTCAATCTCTGTAGTCTATAATAATTATGAAAATGTACCAAATTATAATATTTTAGTAAAGATATTGCAGAAAGAAAACAAGTTCATTGGTGTAGGTTCACATTTAATATATTTATTAATCATTTACACTGTTACAAAGGCCAGGGCAAATGTTAGTTTCAGTACTTTTTGTTTGACTCATACTTAGCTTACATTCAATATATTATTAATGTGCTTATTTGTTACTTGTACCTGAAAACTTTTCAAGACGATGTTGAGTATGTATCGAGCACGAAGGTCGACATTTTGAAAACTTTTTATAATAAATAATTTTAAGATGATTACTTTTCGTTTTATTTATTAAATCTAAATAACCTCCAAATGTTTATTAAATCTTAGATCTTAGTTTTCTTGCAATCTTTTGGTTGGTTATCAAACTAATTAACCTTAAGGGAATAATAAATTGAACAAAAAAAATTTTTATTCAAATTGGTAATTTTGAGAATTTTCCACCTTGATGTCTTTGAAGGCAAATTTTTGCAAAAGTAGCCCCGCCCCATTAAGTACAATTTTTTTTTATGATTATGGAAGCTGAAACTTTGGAGAAGTTTTAAGCCCTACTTAGAAACCATAAAATCGCCTGTTTAGATTTTTAATTTTAAGTTGAAAATTGAAGTCATAGTTCTCAGAACGTAAAATTTTCACTTTACACTTAGATTTTCATAATTTCCATCAAAGTTAAGAAGCTGAATCTTTTAAGCGGAAAGTTACAACTCATGGCTATTCAGATACAAAAACAAAAATTCTAAAAAGCCTTCTACATTTTTTTGAAATTTTATAGTTGTTCAGGTGGAAAATTCTCAAAAACACATAAAAAATCTCATAACTCGAAAACTGTGAAAAATCGCGGAACATACATAGGGGTGATTCGGATATCTCTGGAATTCCGCTTGACTCTACTTTTTGGGACAACCTGTATATAATCGCAATATTGGAGTAACAGAGTTGAGTTCGAATCATACTGCCAGTTATATAGCAGAAAGACTTCAGTTCATTTTGAACAATTGGAACATTTCTATACCCAAAATCCAATGCATGGTTTCAGACAGTGGTGCTAATATAGTGGCAGGAGTTAAATTAATTGTTGGTGACAATAATCATTTACCATATTTCGCTCACACAATTAATTTAGTCACGGAAGCAATACTTGGTGATGCAGAGATTAAAGAGCTAATTATTAAAGTGCGCAATATTGTAAAATTTATCAAAAATGGTGTAAACAACTCTGACAAATTGCGTAAATTTCAAGTTGAAAATGGGACTCCCGAAGGGTCAGTAAAGAAAATTATTTTAGATGTCAGTACCAGATGGAATTCGGTATTCTATATGATAGAAAGATTTTTACAGATGATCAGAATTGTGACTTTAATTTTAATTGATAATGCTCATTCTCCTATTATGCTAAATTCTCAAGAATTGGAAGTTTTGGAGCAATTAATTGTATTACTCAAACCAATCGAGTTTGTAACAAAAGAGTCTTCGGGAGAAAATTACATTACTGTTTCTTCTATTATTCCAATGTTAAATTGTTTGGTAACACAGATAAATGCAGTACGCTCTGATAACGATATAATCAATAATATAAAATCAAAATTGGTAAATGAATTAAGTAGAAGGTTCGGACAGATTGAATTTAACAAACATGTTGTTATAGCAACGTTATTAGATCCACGCTTAAAATCACTACATTTTCAAAATGCTAGCGCCTGTGGCACTGCTGTACAAAAATTGAAAAATATTATCAAAGGACCTACTTCTGCCTCTGCTAGCAACAGCAGTGGTGAGTCTGAAAATGAGGCGTCTGAAAAAAGTATGACTTTTGGGAAACTCATAAACAGCTCGGCAAAGCTCAAAAAAAAGAAAAAAAAAGGATGGTGATGAAATATCAATATATTTATCAAGTTCTGTGTCTTCATTAAAAAGTAATCCTCTAGAAGAGTGGGAGGAAATAAAAACACTGTTTCCACTGTTGTATAAACAATCAAGAATGTTTTTAGTTGTAGTTGCCACCTCTTTTCCTTGTGAACGTTTATTTTCCAAAGCAGGGACAATTATGACTGAAAATCGTAACAGACTTACAAGCAAACATTTGGACAAGATGCTGTTCTTGGGTGGAGCTTCACATAAGGAATTTTTTGGTTAAATTTCATAATATGTGTAAATACGTAATTATTGAAATGTTAATTTAAATTTCGCGCCTTTTGATGTAATTTCCTAGTTTGTTAGACTGTGTCTCTGGCTACTCTATACTTTGTGATATATTTTCTTCTCTATTCCGTGACACTACGAGTAGTACATGTAATTTGTAATTCCTATAAATTAAAACGTTTATTCTCATATAAAACCGACTTCCACTTATTTAAAAATCAACAGGTTATGGGCCCAGATGCTCTGGAAAAGTGAAAAAGTCAAATCGAACAATAGTTACAATAGTGCACAAAAATTGTTAAAACCTAACCTAAAAATAACGCACGTGAAACCGGCAAAAACTAACTGGTCGCGATAGCTACTCCACATGGAGATTTGCCGTGAAAACATACCTTGAACACGAGGAGTTATGGGACTGTGTAGAAAATCCAACCGGTGACGCGGCAGACCAAAAACGTGATCTCAAAGCAAAGTCTATAAGATAATCTTGTTAGGATCGAGGTTGGACTCCGTGAATTATGTTCACATACAGGAAGCGAGAACAGCAAAGGAAGTTTGGGACAACCTGACAAGTGCTTTCGATGACTCAGGGCTAACACGCCGAGTAGGTTTATTTGGGGAATTATGTACCACAACCCTCGCAGAGTGTCAAAAGGTAGAAGAATACGTTAGTAAAGTAGTCACAACAGCTCATAAGCTACGCAATATCGGATTTAAAGTGGATGATGAGTGGCTGGGAACCCTGCTTCTCTCTGGTCTACCTGAGACATACAAACCGATGATCATGGCGATCGAGAGTTCCGGTATGAAAATAAGTGCCGATTCAGTTAAAGCTAAAATTCTACAGGATGTAAAAATGAGCAGTAGTGATACAAATGCTTTTGCAACAAACTCAAAGAAAAAGGTAATTAAAAATTCATTTCAAAAAGGTCCACGTTGTTTCAAATGCAACAGATATGGCTACATAAGTACAGAGTGCAAGTCTAAGCAAAAACAGAAACATGAAAGTCATAGCTATGCCGCTGCATTCATAGCTTCTTCTTTCCAGCGATGCCTGGTATATAGACTCCGGTGCCTCAATCCATAAGACCAAACACAAACAATTATTGCATAATGAAACAGTGCCACTAGTGAAGACAATTAAAGTTGCAAATAATAAATCCTTACCAGTAGAAAGCTCTGGTCAGCTGAGTTTGGATATCTGTGACAATAGAGGTCGGAGTAACAAAGTCTTATTCCAAAATGTTTTATATGTACCTGAGTTAGCAACAAATTTACTATCAGATTTTATAAAAGGGCGAAATAACGAAAGTGCTTAATAATTGCAAACTTAAAGCAGCGCAAGATGCAACGAAATCATTGCATAACATATATGATAGTGAATTGTTAAAATATAAAGAGACCGGCTATGAATTAATCCAGCAGTTTCCTGATTATAAAAATGTCCGACAGGGCCTGCTCAATTCTAGAAAGAAGGCGTATGGAGTTTAGAATATTCGGCGTTCTTTTGCGACAAGTATAGAAATACCAACAAAATATAAAAAAAATCTGTTCTGTGACTATAATGATGGATCGGAACGTCTCATAGTGTTTACTTCTGGACAATGCAGGCAACATCTTCAAATGTGCAAATTGAAATGTTTTGGAGCAAGGAAGTCATCAGATTATTAGTGGACCAATCAACAAAATACGCAGTGTTCCTAAATTGCCCAAACCCAAACATAACTCAAGATGAAATGAAAGTTTTCATTGCTATACTTATTATTTCTGGCTATAATACGGTGCCATCAAAAAATCATTACTGGAGTCAAGGCTCTGATATGAGAAATTAATTGATTTATAACTCTATGAGACGTGATCGCTTCAAGACAATTATGTGTCTGCATTGCACTGATAATACACAGATCATGATAAACATGGCTGTAAGCAGTACATTCGCGGCAAGCCTATTAGATTTGGCTTCAAGGTGTGGTGTTTGAATACGCCCTATGGTTATTTGTTAGATTTCGAGATATATCAAGGCAAAAGTGTGAATCTGAATCCCAAGTATGATCAGGATTTTGGCAAGACTACATACAGCTCCTCTAGTGAAGATAATTGACGATATGCCTAACAATGTGCAATCTTTACCGAGTTTTTATTTCGATAATTATTTACCGGTTTCCAGCTACTTACACATTTAATAAGTTGCGGCTACAATGCGACTGGAACTGTGCGCGAAAATCGTTTGCCTAAAGACATACCATTGGCCACTAAAAAAGAGATGCTGAAAATGAATCGGGGCTATTATGAATCTGTGAAGTGTGTTGAAGATGACATCTCTGTCGTTCGTTGGATGGATAATTCAGTTGTAACAGCGATGTCTACTGTCCATGGCGTGTATCCTTTCACAAATGTCTCCAGATATAGCGCAATGGAAAAAAAGAAGATTAATATTCCACGTCCAGCAATATTATAAATAATAATAATAAGTTTATTACTTTATAAGAAATACACTTAATCGAAGTACAAAACTAGGGCTTAAGGAATACATGAACGAACTGGAGACCCTGACTTCTAAACTAGGTATAGACCTGTATCTTAGAAGCCAGTGATACCTTCTGATAATAACATTAATATAAGCCTCACAAATGGTTACAATCATTGATATTCTCATAAATAGTGAGAAAATACTAAGTACAAAAATAGGGTTAGGGAAGATGGAGAAAACTATCTTTCTTTATTGTATAGAAGGAATACAAAATCTGCAAGTGTCTGCTTAATAAGTGTGAGATTTATAATTAATTGTTGTGTGTCGTGTGTGTGTATGTGTGTGTGTGTGTTTATGTGTGTTGGTGGATGTTTAAAAGGATGTTTGAATGTGTATGAGTGTATATATAAATAAATATGAGTATGTGAGAGTATTTTTCTACATAACTGTGTATGTGTATGATGCAACTGTTAATTCCCCAACAGGAGTTCCTCGGTATCACGGAAGGTAAGTTTTTTAAGAAAATCCTTTAGTACAAGTTTAAGTTTAAATTTAGTTTTAGAGTGTATTTTTAGTTTTTTATTTAAATTGTTATAAAGTTTAGAACTAGCCACGTAGTAGTGTCGTTTTGCGAATGAGGTATTATGTGAAACTTGAGTGAAGATTTTGTGTTTTAATCTGCCAACTGGCTCCGTAGGGGGTCGAGATGAGTGCTTACGCAGGATGGACATAAGAACATAAAGCTGTCGAACTGTTAGCATATTCGATTCCTCATATAGCTGTATTGTAGGAAATCTAAGCGGCCGTGAGAAAATAACTTTAAGCACTATTCTTTGCGCACGTTCAAGTTTTATGAAATAGCACTCAGCGGCTGCACCCCAAGCGGGAATACAATAAGTTAAGATCGATTGGCAAATAGCTAAGTATACCAGTTTTAACGTATCCATATCAGCAGACCTTCGTAATTTTTTAAAGATATAAATAAGCTTACGTGTCCTATTAGAAAGTGTGTCCAGGTGTTTGTGCCAGTTCAGATGTTGGTCGATATACACACCTAAATATTTAACGCTGCTCGACTTAGTGATGTGACTACAGCTACAAAGAGAAGTGCGATCGCACACATGGGATTTAATATTAAGTGAAGGTGAAGGAGATAAATTTGACTTTATAGCAAATGACAAATAAGTTGTTTTACTGAGATTAAGCGAAAGTAAGTTATTTTTCAACCATTCCATTACACGTGATAAAGCCGCCTCGGCATTTTTATAGCACTGGACCCAATCTACTCCTTCAATTAGCAGGGAAGTGTCGTCGGCATACGTAATTATTTTACAATTCTCAATAGACATATTCACACAATATAATCGATACATGGGAGGGACAGATCTTATGGATCAAAGCATAAACAGATATCGCATTGGTATAAGAGGAAAATAGTGGTAGTGGTCTATGTTTACATATCTAATAGATGTCTCCATTTGTAATGCTTGGGTCCTCTCAAGAAAAGCAGACTGTGTTGAAAGCCAATTAGATTTTCGCAGGCAAATAGCGCAAACGTATTTGCAACAATTTCAAAATCTTCCACGCAGCGGGGGCCGGCCTAAAACTTCGAAACAATCCAAAACTGATAGCCGCGTTAGCGATGACATAAGGTTCGATGGTCGTGATCACCTATTGTGTCCTTCTTCGAGTCGTCGTAGATGCGCTCAAGACGGATGCAACTCACGAACGAGGTTAGAGTTCAGAAAGTGTAACGTGGGCGTTTTCGCAACTTGCAAGCCAAAATTTCATTCGTAATTTTTGGTGTTTATTGCTTGAAAATAAATATTTCTTTCTCTGAACCATTTCTTTTAACTACCTAATAATCATACTACACATTTAAAACATAATCCATACATACGACTTTGATGAAACATATAAATTACTCTATTTTTACGCAAGATGCAAGATATTTACATTTTTAACTTATTGGCATGGTAAGAGACTACCGGTACCATATGGTACCAGCATTTTTTCCTCACTGACTAGTCAGATCAATTTTTAAATGCTTTTATATCACAAAGTAGACTATAATTAGTAACATGTTCAAATCAAATCAAATCATCATTTATTTGCGAATATGGGTGCAGTGGTCAATATGTCACAATTATGTTTAGTTTCTCCATACTCCACCCTGGGGCATGCAAATACTACAGAATATAATAATAATAAGAATATAATAGTATAATAATAATAATTAAAAAAAAGGAAATACAATAATAAAATTTAGAAAGAACAATTAAAAATAATGTCAAACCATAAACGATGGATAAATTATTAGGTTAATCATTAATATCAATGCATTTGTCATCTAGATATTCCTTAATACTATAATATGCTTTGTCTACTAATATTTTTTTTAATTTAACTTTGAAGGCATTCTGTTGTCTAATTTACATATATGCTCTGGGATTTTATTATAAATTCTAGATGACATACAAAATATACTTTTATTTAGTAAAGTTGTCTTGTTTGGCACAGTTTTTATTTTGTACCGATGACGAGTGCCTTGTAGATGATTAAAAAAATGCATATTTTTCTTTACAAACATAGCCACTTCTAATATGTATATGCTAGGGAGCGTGAGTAGATGTAGTGACTTGAAGACCGGTTTACAGCTGTCAGTACTCAAGTCTGTAGATTGACCTAATACATTGCTTTTGGGCTTTAAAAACATATTCCCAGTCAGTAGAATTTCCCCAAAATATTATACCATATCGCAGTAAAGATTCGGTATATGCATGATACGCTGTTACAGTCGTAGATATATTAACAGTTTTTGACAACATGAAAAGGGCGTAGGAGCTTCTGCTTAATTTAGAACATATAGTTTCAATATGTGATTTCCAATTTAAGTTGCAATCAACAGTCAGACCAAGGAATTTTGCAGTATTAACCTCTTTTATTATAGCACCTGAGAATTCTACGTCGAGATCTGTAGGAGGTCTAGACCTGTTTCTAAATAATATTAGGTTAGTTTTTTCTAGATTAATAATTAAATTATTAGTTGTTAGCCAATCTACTATATTCGACAAGGTGTCCTTTATAGTGTTTTTCAGTTTATTATGATTTTTATCAGAAAATATGACTGTGCTGTCATCAGCGAAAAGAATCATTGGAGACATTATAGCTTTTGGGAAATCGTTAATATATATAAGAAAAAGCAGAGGTCCCAAGACGCTTCCTTGAGGAACCCCGTATTTGATCGGTCTATAATCTGATAGGAAAGATATTTCTTTTCTTTCAGTTTTGCACATTGTGGTAATGAAAGTGGCTTGTTGTCTATTGCTTAGGTACGACATTATCAGATTTAAGGCATTGCCTATTATGCCACTATGATTAAGCTTCTTTTTTAGAATTTCGTGATCCACACAGTCAAAAGCTTTTGAGAGATCTGTGAATAAAGCGCACACTGGGGTATTACGGTCGACATTTATCATGATTTCCCAGAGAAATTTGTAGATGGCTTTATTTATCGTTATATTTTTTCGAAAACCTGTCTGTGCTTCAGTAATGATGTTATATTTTTCTAGAAATTGATATATACTTTCATGTAGAATTTTCTCAAGTACTTTAGATAATACAGGTATAAGAGCTATGGGCCTGTAGCATGCCATATCTTCTTTATCTTGTTTTTTAAACAGGGGCTTTATGATCGTGGGTTTTAGTCTCGACGGGAATATGCCATTAAATATACACAAGTTAAATATATGACAGAGTACTGGACATATAATTTGGTTAACATGTTTTACTACTTTGGTTGTAATTTCATCATAGCCAGTACTATTCGTGTTCTTCAGTGATTTTATTATTCTATGTATGTCTTGTGGTGTAGTAGGATGAATAAAAATTGAATTAGACATATTTAATGTTGAATTATTAGTTGCCAGTTTGTTTTTAACAGTCAATTTATTATTATATGCCAATTTATTATTATACGTGAAGTTATTATTATATGTCAAGTTATTATTAAATGTAATGTTATTATTTAATGTCAAGTTATTATTAAATGAAATGTTATTATTCAATGTCAAGTTATTATTACATGTATTTTTATTATTTAATGAAAAATTATCAGGAGGTAAATTATTATAGGTAGATTTTGCATTCTGAATTAGTATTTCGACTTGTTCTACATACAGGTTATTGAAACGATCTGCAATTTCCTTAGGATCTGTAATTATTTTTCCATCTACGTTAATGTGTGTTATGAGACCTTTTGGTAGATTAAACTTGTTTTGATTGATTATTTTCCAGCTTGCTTTGGTTTTATTATGGCTACTTGCAATATAATAATTATTTTGGGCTTGTTTCGTAAGCCTGATAATCTTGTTCAATTTCGTAGAGTATGTTTTAAATTTTGCTCTGTCTATAGCGGATTTTGATTTTCTGTAGCTTAAAAGTAAGTTACGTTTTCGCTTAGAACAAAGTTTTATTCCTTTGCTTATCCATTTTTGCTTTTGATGTATAGATTTTCTACATTTAATAACGGGGAAACACAGCTTATAAAATAATAAAAAATCGTCGTGAAACCTACTAAATGCTATTTCAGGGTCGTTGCAACTGTAAACATCATTAAATGAAATAGAACCTATATATTCTTTGAATTTTTCTAGATTTTCATTACTATAGTCTCTTTTCTCGATACTCCAATAATTAATGCTACAAAACGCTTTTACAGGACACCTTAGCAGTTGTGCAGTATGGTCAGAAAGAGCCAAGTCGTAAATATTACTTTTAGATCCTTTGACATTGTGTATCATGTGATCTATACAGGTTTGGCTGGATAAACGTGTCGGGGACTTTATAGCTAGGCTAAGGTTATATTGTGCTAAAATGGACTTATAAGTTGTTGTTAGTTTATTTCTTTTTAAAATATCAATGTTTAAGTCTCCGCATATAATTATTTTTTTATTTTTATGGCAAAAGTTTTGTAGTAGGTAACCAAATTTACAGAAAAACATATCAATGTCACTGGGCTTACTATTAGGTGGTCTGTACACACATATTATTATCACGTTATGTTCAATGAGTTCTACAGCACTGCATTCTAAAATATTCATCATCTCATATTGTTTAATTTCAATTATCGGTTTAAATTGGTGTTTATGATGTACAAGTATACATGAGCCTCCATTTCTATTTTTCCTAGTACATGCAGAACATAGAGTAAAAGATTCTAAGTTTAACAAATATGTGTCGCTTTGTAACATGTTGTGTTCGGTAATGCATATTACGTCAACGTTTAAATTTTCTTGTGATAGTACCTTAAGATTCACACAAAGTAAATCAAGTTTATTTATAAGCCCGTTAATATTCTGGTGAAAGACGTTGATGAACTTATGCACGAAAAAGATTATTACTGACTGTTTTTGGAGTGTTACATGACGTATCTGTAATATTGTCACCGACCAATAAGGGTTCACTTGATTTGGCTATTTCGAGTAGATCATTTGTTTGAGTTGCTTTTTCTAATAACATTTTATTTTTATTTATTGACAACCTTTGGAAATCATTAAATCGAAAATAGTAGTCCTTACATAATATTTCTCTTAGTAGTGTTTGACTTACATGTCGAGGAAATAATCTGCGATATGGTATCATTGAAGAAAACCCCATGTCAACGTATTTTACATGCTGAAATTTTGTACACAATAACCTAAGTTCATAGTTCAATTTATATTCATTTAAAAACCTGTTAAAAGGAATTTCACAAATCATTACATTGGTATTTCTAGTTGAACACAGAAAATGACTCACACATATACCAAAGATACCCGGGGATCTGTCATTCATACCTCCTATTACGATAGCATAATCCCTTTTCGTTAATGTGCTAAGTTTTGTGTATTCCGACAGCAGAACATCTTGCAGTGTCGCTCCTGGCTTCCAGAAGGAGGTCACATGAAATCGTTCTCCAATTAAGGCTTGTAATGTGCGTTGCAAGTGGCGACCTTGGTCATCCCCAATTATTACCACGTTCATTTTAGCTTCGGCGGATTGCTTTAAAGTGTTGTCCTCTCTCACAATACGTTGTATTGGTGATCTAATTAGGTTATCTATTAATCGTTCATGCGTAGATTCATTTACGTCATTGTTCGTTTTTTCTGGCGTAATCTGTTTAATTCCATGATTAGTTGTGACAGAGATTTCATTGTTGGGGGTCCCGGTATCGTGGTGATCGTCATCATAAGATAGAACGCCTTCATTTTGTATGTTAGTCGTCGAATTTTGCACTCCTGTATTTAATTTGCTTCCATGTATTTGATTCTTAGTATAGTGTGTTGCAGTAATATTTTTTGTAGGCGTTACGTGTTCATAATGACGATGTTTCCTTTTCTTACTGCGACCTGACTTAGGCGTGCAGTTTGAAGTAATCGTCTTGAAAGTCTCTGTTACCTTTAGACTTTTGTTTAGGTCGGACTTTAGTTTTAAGTTTTCAATGTTAAGGTTTTCAATTTCCTTGTGAGCACTTGTGAGTTGTTTGGTGAGATCGTTTATTTTTTCGTTTAGTTCTTGTACCGTTTGATAGTCATTAAATGAAGAATTCGGAAGACTCATCATAGTGGTATCAAATAAAGATGAATCCGATTTAGATATTTCGCCAAGTGAGCTTGACCGCTGGGGTCTACGCGTACGTTGAGTAATATATTCATCCATGATAACTGTTTTTATATAACAAAAAGCTTTTTCCAAAGTTGGATTCGAACCGTCGCCCACTTGAATCTACTCCGAGTTCGTAAACCACTAAGCCACGAGCTATATGAGTAACTTTTCTAAATTAGGTGACTAGTTGATGCACGTTCCGTATCTCGGTGCAATGATGACCTTGAGAAGTGAATGTCCTCACGGGCGGTCGTTGATCTTTGCACTGTCACAAAGCACAACACACAGTCTCAATCTATTTTAAAGTGTTGTTTTAACAGTTTTTGGTAGATTTTATTTGTTATTTACACTTTATATACGTTATGCACTGTTTTGATTTTTACGTATATTAATATTGTTTGCATTGTTCACACATTTGTAATGTTTTTGTTCATATTAGGCACTTTTAACAACACTTAAGCAATATAAAGAGCAGCAACACATTATAACACAACCGGTCGCCGCGGGGTCGGGCGGGTAGTTCCTAAGTTGTTAAAAAGTAACTAAATTCGAACACCCCGAAAACACTCAGTCTATAATGGGTTAATAAGTATAGGGGAAAAAGAGGCAATGAGAGTCAGGGGGCAATGGTAGTCAGCGTTCTAGTTCCTTGACGAAAGTATTAGCTATTTACTACTACACTACTACAGCAAATATCGTCCATAAAGACTCGTTAAGTGACAGCTCGCGGCCCCCCGCTCGCCCGTTGAGTACGCCATGGTGTGGTGTGGTAACTACGACACGTTTTCCGACACGAGCGCCTCTAGTAGCAGTATCATGAAATAATTGTGTTTAATTGTGTTACTATATAGTTTTCAATAGATGGCGATATTACAAAATTTTGTTGCGGTCGCGTCTACTTTAGTGTGGCAAAGTAAAAATCCAGTAGGATATTTTGTTTTAGTATACAACAACTTAAATCAATGAAGATGATTATTTGTATAAATAATATCTAAAATCTCAGCAATAATGCCATGTAATCTCACTCGATAGATCAATGCTCAATGTGTGGACGAAAGCGCATGCCATGGGTTTTACTCGACAGTTTAGCTCGATCGATTAATACCGTATGTGAGTACTGACTTTAAAAGTACAACAGAGGTAAACAGGTAATAGGTATCAATGCAGATTAAAATATTTAACTGAATAAGATTTAGTAGAAATAGTGAGATCATCTAACAACACTCTGTGACTCTGGATTTTAACAAGAAAATTTTCGATTTAGGCGTCACAAATTTTGTTAATTTCTTGTTTTCTGTTTTTGTGGTTTTTCTACAACCTAGTACATTGAGTTGAAATTAGTACCTCCGGCGAGGCATCGAGAGTACCTAAAAACGCTAAAGGCTTCTATTCTGTGGTGAATTTGGTCAATTTTAATTTTGTCACCATGACTCCAAAGATCATGTTGTGTACCAGGATGTTTGGTGAAGCTTGGAGACGGTAATTATAATATTATTTTTTGTAATATTATTGATAATAGTACATACTCATTTTAGCATAAACTTTAATGAATATACCAGACGTCAACCGCTTACGGTTAAAGCACACAAAGAGATAGGTACTTTACCCAAATACAAATAATGGGGTGGGTATGGTGGTATTCTGTACAATGTACAGTGTACTTTGAAATAGAAGCTTATCAAATGATGTAAGATCCTGTATATATTTCATGATGTGTACCTATGTTAACTGAATATTAAGAGACATTTATCTGTTACTTAGTATAGTTACCAACACCCGGGCTAATTTATTTAAGATAATATGGTCAGTTCAATTATAAAAAAAGATTTTCTGTGGCTTTTTGATATCAGTGTTATTGATATCAAAAAGATATTATAACTATGTCTAAGCACAAATTAAAATAAGTTTTCTATACATTTCAGATGAGCAGAGATGTGGCCTAAAGCATCTTGAGACACAGACTGCTGAAGTACCTGTCGCTGAGTGTCCTTCAACAAATGCTGTACAAACTGGTGTAAAGATGTAAACCAAGTACTCACTGGTAAGACCACTTTTTGGGACTGTGATGATGCTATTAAAGTCGCAGCGCATAAATATTGTATAACACAAGAGAAAATACAAAATATACACATTATTTTTGTTTATTTTTTTCATGTTCCTTATCCATATAATCCCATTTTGTAACTTGATTAATATGCTGCCTATATTTGTATGCATACAAATATAGGCAGCATATTAATCAAGTTACAAAATATAAATTACAATAAAATTACTATAAAAATTCTAAAGGAATAATGTAGATGTCTATATACGTATATACACTTATGTATGTATATTGTATAGGTTGCTTTGTTTGACGTCTTCAGTTTAGTTCATGATACTGATACTTGGCGGCAGCACTTATGCAGACCTCGAGCGAGGCTAGAGTTACCCATCTATAACAGGTATACTAATCTATGGAGTACGCGTCCATCGTTTGCACGGGAAGGCCGCTGCGCAGTTTACACGCGCTTTTGATGAAATTTTACGTGTGCACAAAATAAGCGGTAAGTACATCAATACATGAAATTTAAATACTTAGAGTAGATTATTGTGTGTCTTTAAGCTTATATTATCGATTTAATTTTTTTTTATTGTATTGGTATTTTAATAGCAAATTAAAGTTTTATTTAATTTTTTTACACATTTAGTAATGAGAGTTGACTCCCATTGCCCGCAATCATTGTAACATACCTAAAAAAAATAATTCTCATTAACTACAATTCCAGAAATGCCGAAAATCCGTCACAGGTCCATAGATAAGGCTCAGTGGTCATCTGAAACACTGTCAAAAGCTGACGTTCTCATGAATCAAGGCCACTCTATGAGAAGTGCTGCTAAAGCCATAAACATACCTTTTTCAAGCCTCTAAAAGCGGTTGAAGAAGAACAATTCATCGGAACCACGGACTTCCTGTGTTCACAGCAGATGTAGAAAAGGTTTTGTCAGACCAGATAAAACACTTATCTTCTATTTTTTATGCAGTCACAGCGATTTAAATAAGGAAAGCAGCATACCAGTATGCAGAATAGCTTAAAATTTCACACAATTTTGACAACAGTGCTAAAATAGCTGGACGTGATTAGATAGATGGCTTTTTAAAAAGAAATGGCATCTCTGTTCGGAAACCTGAAGCTATAAGTGTCAACAGAATAACGGCTTTCAATAAAGAAGAAGTCCAACTGTTCTACAGACTATTAGGAGATCTAATGGACAAATATAAATTTACTCCTAATAATATTTATTTATAACTGCGACGAGATAGGCATTTCCACAGTGCAAGAAGGCTCCCAAAGGCATTAAAAGAGTTGGCTCCATAACAAGTCGGGAAAGAGGAAAAAATATTACACTCTTGTGTGCCATGAGCGCTGCTGGTGGTTTTGTCCCACCAATGTTTATCTTTCCGAGAAAAAGAATGACTCCTCAGCTTGAGAAAGACGGTTCTGCAGGAGCTATATATAAATGTTCGGATAGTGGGTAGATTAATGAACATCAGTCTATTCTTTGAGTGGCTGCAACACTTTGCCATGTATACCAAGCCATCGTCACAGGCGCCTGCTTTATTAATACTTGACAATCATGCCAGTCATACTTCTTTGATGATTAATGTAAACAAAATAATATACATATGCTGTCACTGCCTCCACATACACCCCACAGGATGCAGCCATTAGATCTCATATTTTTTTGGTCCTCTTAAAGCTATTTATAAAAAGGAGTGCGATTTATATTTAAAAATCGCCTTGCAGAGAAAATAACTCCATACGACGTGGCGGCTATTTTAAATAGAGCATATTCTACCGTGGCATCTATAAATAAAGGTGAATCAGGATTCCGGGCATCAGGTATTGTCCCATATAATGTGAATATTTTTTCTAAAGAAGATTTTACCGCAGCTGAAGTCTTAACTTAATCTGAAGTCATTATTATACCTCAATCGTAAACACAGGCTAGAGTGGATGGCCCTTAGGGGTCTGGAACACTCCAAGAAATTCATTGCAAATGGAGCCACAGGCTTCACCCGGAGGTTCTGCGGGTATAGCAAGAGCCAAATGCGCCTGTTCACAGGAGCGTTCACTGGCCATTTTGGCACCAAAGACTTCCTGTGCAGATTGAGATTGACACACGACTCGATCTGCAGAGCCTGTGGTGAACAGGACGAGTCCATATCGCACCTACTGTGTGAATGCGACGCGTTGGCTGGACTTAGGATGGGTCTGATGGGATTGGCATATCCAAACCCTGAAGACTTTAGGCTTCTCCATCTGAATTGTACACTGCAGCTAATGCAGTACATTCATAAGGAGATAGCTAAGGGATGAATTTTGGGTCTGACACAAAAGATCCCACTGGGTCGAAGTGTCGCCGGTCAGTACAGACTGGCCCCCACACACAAGATAAGATAAGATACCTCAATCGTCATTTCATCTACGTCTGCTCCAACAGGTCCAATACCATCTACATCATCTGCAACAATACATCCAATGCCGTGTAATTCATCGGTTACAACAAATTCAACACCATCTACATCGTCTGCAGACATACATAATATGCCATCAATATCATCCATAGCAGTCGATTCAATACCATTGACATCATCAGCAATGTTAGCTCCTGGAATATTGAATTCCAATATTGAAGATCTGCTTCCATTACCTATCAAAATGATTCCTGACAAGCCCATAAAAAAGGACGAACGAAGCAACACGCAAAAATTATGACATCAACACCCGTCAAAGATAGTCTTGTTGAAAAAGAAAATAAGAAAGCATCTAGAGCAGCAAAAGGAAAAAACCTTATGCCGAAAGCTAGCAAGAAGCAGAAACCTAAGAAAGATATTGCGAATAAGGCCTAAAGGCGCGTACTTCAAGATCTAAACACTTCTTCAGAATCAGATATTAGTCTTAATCAGATATGTGACGATGATGAAGACGACGATTTGAATAAATGCTTAGTATGTGATGAATTTGGTCGCAACAATGAGTTATGGTACAGATGCACTTCTTGTGGCTTATGAGCACACGCTAGCTGCACAGGATGGTTACCTATGTGACAATTGTTGGGCTAGGCTGACTCTCACTGTGGCGCAATGATGTCCTTCTGCGAGTCTGCCATCTCGCAGAAGGAGGCGGCGGAGCGGGGGCGTGAGGAAGATCCTTACGCCCCGGAAGTCCGCCGCTGGAGGAGGACGCGCAGGAGACGCGCTTATGTCGCTCTCCTGCCCCCCACGTAAGGGTTCCGGGTGGCAAGGCCTCAGGGTGGCCTGCCACCCACAAATTAAGAACCCCGAGAGGGCGCGCGCGGTGTTGCCGCGCGCCTTCCAATGTCGAAAGGGGAGAGCGGTGAGGCTCTCCCCTGGGGACGAGAGGTGGTCGGGTCCGTTTGACCCGGCCCGCACCCACACGGGGAGGCCTGCTATGGATGACTCAATTCTTTTAAGAGCTCCCAACAGGCCCCTCCATTGGGTGAGAGAGGGAACACCCCAGGTTTTTTAGTGGGTATACCAGCGCTCTTCATGCTGGGGAGTTCCACACGCCCCGCCGGTGCTGTCCCCTAGCCGGCGGATGGTGCATCAAGCATTTTTCCTGGGTACCAAAAAAAAACAAAACCCTAACTCTCATTGTCCCCATAGTGACTATAATTACCCTCAGATATGGACAATGGTGGTCAAACATGTTTGTTTTTTTCAAGTTTAATGGCAATTAATATATGATTCCAAAGGTAATGAAACTGTAAAACACCGCCTGATGGTAAAACTAAAAACTTTTACTGACTCTCAAAAACATAGAAAATTATATAATTTACTTTACAAACTTGAAACAATGAGTGCAAAACGGGTTACTTTGTTAAATAAATCATAGAATCTTTCTCGATTTAAACACTGAAAAAAGGACATTGGCAAAAACCCCATTTGAAAAGGATTTTTACAAGCTCATGAACAACTCAGTATTTGTAAAGCCAAGCCAAGCCTTTTTGTAAAGAACGTAGGGAAACGAGTGGACGTAAAACTTTGTAACATGTGGAGTAATAAAAAATAATGTCAAAGCTAAATGTAAATACGGTGCTGAAAGATACACAGCTTATCCTTATATTTATATGTAAGATTTTCTCTGAAGATTTTGTAGCTGTGCAAATAAATAAAACAGAAATATTATAACATAAACAAAATGTTGGCTTTACTGCACTAAAACTTTCCAAACACGTTATGTACAATCTTTACAACTTATATATAGCTACACAAATACAAACATAACCTACAATTGAATCGATCCGTGTTAAAAGGCAGCGGGTCACCATTTTTTTAAAATTGAGTTTTTGATGCCATCCTTTAGAAAATATCCCAATACACCTTTTCAAATTGGTTATGTATCAAAAGGACATCAGTCTTTTCTAATAAAAAAGGCGTTAGTCCAGTGACTACCGCCCTTTTTACAAGGAATTGTTCTGGCAATACTGTATCTGTCTAACAGCTATCATCTTTTTACGTGGTCTGTGGATCGTTGAGGCATTGAGGTTATACCAAATTGTGATCTTAGTACGTTTATTTCCAAAAGAATGGACGAAGAACCAAAACCTATATATCCAAGGAAAGTATTGGAAGAAATACTCCTAAAGAAAGGAACGTACATTTTGGGATAATTAATCACCACCAATACACATATGAAAGGAGACGTAAAGGATATATCAAAGCCAGAGAATTTATTGATGGTTTTATGGTCCAAACTTTTGACTTAGGTTGTAGAAATAAAGTTCCAGATAGTTTTCCATCTAGGCGAGCTTATGGACAGGGTCATGTGCCTCTCAAAAGTGTAAAACATGAAGATCTCAAAAATGTTTTGACTTACCAAAATTTAAAAATGGCCCGTTGATATATAAAAACCCATATACAACGTGTTAATAAATTAACGCATAACCTCCGACAGGTCAAATTACTATTTTATTAAGATATCGATTTAGGCAAGAATTATATTTTTATCTTAACTATTACAGAAGATATTAGCATTTTTGATTTCGTAATCCGTTGGAACGATTTGTAACTCTGTGTTCGCTACAGTGCGCAGCGCAGCGATAACTTCATGGCACGCCGGGCGCCGGCGCGCGGCGTCGTTTTGCAATAATACGCTAGTAATAACAATAGCCGGCTAATATTATTATAATATGATTACATTATAGTAAAATTTTAACAGAGTAAAATTACTCAAAACTTTCCATCACACTTCATCCAGGCTTTGGACTGGCAACTTATTATACCCATCACACTTTAAAGCAGTTAAAATAGTTATTCACGAGCATAAACATTAAAAAGAGTTTATGTAGGATATTAATTAACATTTAGCACTTAAGCCCCGGCTTGCAGCCGCGCCGGCCCCACCGGCTGGCCGCGGCGCTCGGGCTATTCGGACCCCGACGGTATGTGCGAAAATTAACAGAAGTTGGCGTGTTTAAAAGTTTTGAATCACCGTATTTACAATAATTGAATAACTTAGGTACCTACTATGTACTTACAAATCAGTCTCGTTTTGTTGCATTAATGATTCGAAATGTCCACCGCGTTGTTGAATGCACATTAATGCACGTCTTCTCACACAATTTTTTAAAGAATTAAGCACATTAGATTCACTTTTAACAGTTTCAAATGCCGAATAAATCTTACTTTCTAGTTCGTTAATGTTTGTAGGTCCATTGCCATCATCATAAACTAAAGCTTTTATACGTCCCCACAAAAAAAAATCCAGAGGAGTCAAGTCTGGAGATCTCGCAGGCCACTGAACCGGACCTCCGCATCCAATCCAACGCTCACCATACTCATTGTCTAAATATCTCCTTACACTCCATTGGAAGTGTGCTGGGGCGCCGTCATGCTGGTAATACATTCGGGTGACGTTATGTAGTGGTATGTCGTCATCTTCGAGCCATTGCAATATCAAAGGTGGCAAAGTTACTGCAATGAACTCTAGGTATGCCGTCCCAGTTAACCGCGGTAGAAAAACAGGACCAAGCACGTATGGCCCGATGATTCCCGCCCACACATTTAAAGAGAACCGGTGCTGATAAGAGTCCTCAATCATTAAATGAGGATTTTCGTGCGCCCACATGTGTCTATTATGTTGGTTAAATAACCCTTTTCTAGTGAATGTACATTCATCTGTCCAAAGAATGTTTCTATTCCAGTCTTCGAGAAACCATTCACTAAATGTGACACGAGGCTGGTAATCTAACGGGTTAAGTTCCTGACATCGTCTGTAATGGTAAGGGTGTAGGTTTTCGTCCCTTAACACTTGCTAAACGTAAATATGACTGCAATGAAATCGTCGAGCTGCGCATCTTGTGCTGGCTGTTGGATTTTCTTCGAAATAATTAATTATGTCGCTTTCTAACTGAGTGTCATATCTGTCAGTTCCTCTGTCAACGGCAGTCGAAGGCCTAAACGTGCCATGATCTCGTAGGCGTTGTGTCGCTGCCAACATAGTCCTGTTTGACACTAAAATACCAAACTCTTCTCGGTAACGTCGCACAGCTAGGTTTACGTTATCGTCACATCGCGCTAACATTCTCACCATCTCATTGTACTGGATATTCGTGTACCGAAAACTCATGGCGCGGCAATTCGGCTAGTTTCGCGCGCTACACGTAAACACGGAAACAACAACAAGTGATTTGATACGCTTGCGCCGGCGCCTCGCAGACTGGGTGTTTCCCGAGCGCATGCCCCGCTCCTGAACCACCCTCAACCCCGCACCCTCACCCCGCTCGTTTAAGCAAACACGTTGCGTTGTGTTTTTAGAGAAATGTAAAGGAGTAATATAGAGCGCGCTACTTTTAAAATAGACGATATGCAACAATAATATTCTAGAAAAAAATAACCTATATTAAAAAGTAGCGTAATCGACTGTACTGTCGATTCCGCGAAAACTAGTTTCTAGTTTTGCGTTTAATCATTAACACCTTGTATTAATGTATGTGCCTGAAGAATACCAACAATTTTATCAAGAAATCTTGGGACGTCCTACTGTAGAATGTAGTCATGATATTGGTGATGATTTGGCACACTATGAATACAAATTATTTATTTTGCTTTTATTGTTGACTTTTAATATTAAAGCCCATTAAATTAAATTTTATTCTCATAATTTGTTTTATTTTCTGTGTAAATATCTATAAGATGCTAAAAGGACATCAGTCTCCCAACTTTAAACAGGTGTGTTAATATATTACAAAAAAACACTCTTGTGCGCGCGCGCTCCGCGTACGGTCGTGTAAGCCAACTTTTGCGCTTTTACCTACCCATTAAGATAGTTATAAAATAATAGTACAAAAATGGTGCAGTGTAAAAAGTGCAAATTATTCCTATCCGTCACCAAAGATGATGTAGTGAAGTGTAAAGGAGTGTGTGAAGCAACTTTTCACAAGAAATGCGTGCAAAACAACAAACAGTTTATGCAAAAATCGATATGCGACGAATGCCAAAAGAATAAAAATTGCCCTACACCATCCACTCAATCTCCACAGTTATCATTAAATCCGATAGAAGCATCAGGTGAAAAGGTTCTGAGAGAAGTCAATAAAAAATTAGAAGTGCTGTATAGTGTCGAGAAAAAACTAGGGGACCTGACAAATAGTGTTGAGTTCTATGCGGAAATGTACCAAACACTAATAGAATACAAGGAAGAGTCTCAGAAAAAAATTAAAGCTTTAGAACAGAAAAACATTTATCTCGAAAAATGTAACAAAGCACTGGAAGAAAGAGTACAAGGATTAGAGCTTAAGGATAAAGAAAAGGAAATAGAAATACATGGACTGGAGGTACACGATAATGAAGACATTAAATCCGTTGTTCAGGACATAGCCCAAATATTACACGTCAACCCGGATGATATCGAAGACGCAACGAGGGTAGGACAACAAAAACCGAACGACAATAGACCTAAAATCGTAGTAGCCACCTTGAGATCCAAAAATATACGTAGAAGTTGGATGTTGGCGAAGAAAAATAAGAAGATTACCAACAGTACAGTCTATCGCAATAATAACAATGACCAAATATTCATCAACGAAGCCCTACCAAAGTTCAAACGTCAACTCTTATGGACAGTGAGAAATAAGTTAAAACCAAAAGGTTTTCAATACATTTGGGTTCAAAATGGCAATATTCTAGTTAAGAAGAATAGTGAAGAAAAAAGAATTTACAATATTATATCTGAGAAAGATTTAGACGGATTCCACGAATTGCATAATTCCCAGTAAACAGTGCAGGTGGCACGATCAGTACACACGGGTGACTTTTATATATAAACATTCGATCTCATAGATGAAGATATTTTTAATGAGTTTACTTATAAAAGGTATTATGACATGAAAACATTAAGTAAAGACTTATTTGATAAAAAAGGACACTTACATATAATGCATCTTAATATACGATCGCTGCGCAAACATTTTAACGAAATACTCATAATGTTAGAAGAAAACTCATTCAACATACACATTTTAATTTTATCTGAAATAAATATAAAAAAGGATGAAGCTGACTTGTACCAAATACAAGGTTATAACACACACATACTAACCAGAGATAAAACTAGAGGAGGAGGTATACTGATATACGCAAAGGATGATCTCATATTCGAGGCCCAAAGACTGAACACTGGATCATTTGAAACCCTTCATGGTCAGCTAACAACTAGAAGAAACATTAAAACGCATATAATTGCTTTATACAGGCCGCCACAGAAAAATAAATGTATATTTATAAACGAACTAGAGACAATTGTAAAGACTATCCCTAGTACAGATAACATCATAGTGATCGGCGATACAAACATAAACACATTAAATAACGTTATAAACCCAACCACGACGAACTACAAAAGCACCCTGTGTGAATACGGCCTGCAGTCTGTTATACCGAGTACGGAGTCGACACGCGACGCGATAGTGGACGGGCGGAGCGAGACGTCGTGCTTGGATCACGTGTGGGTGCGAACGAGACGCAGCGAGTGCGGCGTGACGTCATACGTCCTTGAAACGCAGGTGTCCGATCACCATGCAGTTGGGCTGTCCTTCGAATTATTTGGAAGTAACGAAAATTGTGTTAATAAACTACTGTATAATAATAAAAACGGTGTGCGAAAAGTGATTAGTGACAAAATACTAAGACAGAAGTTTGATGAATATGACTGGACTCAACTGTATGTATTATCCTGCCCTTTGTTATTATTTCAATTATTATGTAAAGTGTTCGATAATTTCTATCAAGAAAGTACTGTACTAGCATCGCAACAACGTAAGAGAAAAATAGAGCCATGGATAGATAAAAATTGTATACAATGTTATTGCGTAGAAACCATTTATTTAAAGTATGGAAAGCGGAACCTAAAAGTATGATTAAACGTTTAGAATACACAAAATTTAGGAATAAAGTAAACAAATTAATAATCGAGGCTAAAAATAAATATCGGCAGTCTGAAATAATAAAATGTAAGGGGGATTTTAGAAAGATATGGGAAAATATAAATTCATGGCTAGGCCGGCAAAAACCTAGTTTAGACAGTGTTATATTGAAGCATTTAGGTAAAATAGAAAATATGAGTAATATATGTAACAAGTTTACTCATACATTTACACAAGAAATACAAAATATTAAGCATATTTGTAATATAAAATTTTTAGATAGGGAGAAATATGTGTATCCGTCTGACGTGAGCTTTAGATTTAAAAAAGTAAGTCCATCAGACGTTGAAAAAGTACCTAATTAACATGTTATCTGGCAAAAAATCACCTGGCCTAGATGGAATAAGAGTAGAAGATGTAAGGTACCTGCGCAAACAAATTAGTCCCATACTAGCTAACTTTATCAATATGTGCTTAACAAAAGGTATATACCCCGATCAGCTGAAAAGCGCCATAATACGCCCAATTTATAAGTCCGGAAGCCACTTGGAATATGTTAATTACAGGCCAATAGCAATATTATCTGTTATAGACAAAATAGTCGAAAAAATTGTTGTGTCACAGATTGGTACATTTCTAGAATCAAATAACATACTCACTCACATCCAGCACGGTTTTAGAAGGGGTAAGAGTACTGTGTCTGCCCTGACGAGCTTTGCAGATTACATAAATGAATGTTTGGATTCAGGGAAACAACTGATAGCACTTTTTATTGATTACAAAAAAGCGTTCGATACACTGGATCATGATATACTATTGCAGGCTATGAATGAGTGTGGCATACGTGGCCCCACCAATACTTGGTTCAGAAACTATTTATGTAATAGAAAAATACGTACTGTTGTCAATGGAGTGACTGGGGAAGACGCTGTTGTCAGTTCGGGCGTGCCTTATGGTTCAGTATTTGGTCCCGTAGGGTATATTATGCATGTAAACAGTGTGTCGAACGTAGTAGCCGAATGTAATGTGTATATGTATGCAGACGATATGTGTGTCCTTTACGCCTCCAAAGATATATCGCAGGTACAAACAAATATACAGTCAGATTTTGAAAATATAACGAAGTGGGCTCATGACAATGGCATCATACTTAATCTCAATAAAACGAAATGCATGCATCTTCACTCTCCATACAATCAGATCGCGAAGAACACAAGTACTGATAACCTCAACATAATAGGACATACATACGAATGCCTACATAGAAACAAATTAAATTGTAGTTGCGCTACTTTACAATATGTTGACAATTTTAAATATTTAGGATTAAGGATCGATAAGAACTTAAATTGGGCTATGCATATATCTGATATATGCGCTAGGTTGAGATCTGTACTGGCCAAGTTCTACCAGCTTAAAACAGTATTAAATGCAGAGACTATAAAAATAGTATACTTTGCCCTTGCAGACTCACTGATAAACTACGGACTGGTTGTATACGGACGAACTTTTATCACCTACTTAAACGACATAAAAAACCTCCAAATGAGACTGATAAAATACTTAGTTAGTAAGCAGGATAAAAATATGTGTAATAAGGATTATAGCAGATTGTTTCCTATCTGTAAAATCCTGCCAATTGAAAAAAAGGTTGAATACTTAATAAGCCTAGAATATTACTATAGTGATCAGTACAAACATTTTGTTGAAAATAAATATAATACTGGAAGAGTAAGGGAACACAAACTTGTGAAACCAAAAGTAACAAATTATTACGGCCAACGAACAAACAGGTATATTGTACCTTCAATATTTAATAATTTGCCTATATTAAGAGAGGTTCCAAAAATTAGTTATAGCTGCCTTAAAAAAAGATTAAAAGATATCCTTTTACAGTCTCAAGTACTCTAAAAATATTACAATACCTACATAAAAGTTAAATAATAATTGTTACTCATATATTATAAGTGAAATTACCTGTTTTATGATATTTATCTTAGAAATTTTATTTTTATGTTTATTCTTATAGTTAACATACTTTATATTTTAAAATAGTTTTGTAATGTAGATTAGTATTAATGATAAGAGCGTATCTCGCCGTTAAACAACATGTTTGGCGAGTTTCAAATGTAATTAGTCTTAAGGTATTTTTCTGATAATAATAAAAAAAAAATAATAATAATAATAATAATAATATTAACATTGTAACTACTAGCGCCATCTGTATGTTATTTCGTGTTAGATTTTTCAATAAAGATCTGTCAGTTCAAAGCGTCACTCTGTGTATTATTATCAAGGTGCAGCATAAAAACTATTCCTTAATTAAGTAAAAAAAATATGCCAATTTATATAATGTATAAGGCGTATATATGTATAAAAAGGAATATAAAAAATAAAGGCTTCTTTAATTTATTTTTTAGGGAAAAGTTATTTCATTTATGAAATTTTTGGGTGTTTGGACTATTGCCCTTTTAACATGGACCGATTCAATTGATCTACACTGACAGATTTATTCAGCCATCGGGGCTGGAGGTTTACCGCCTGATAAGCCTAGATCTTCGAAAAGGCCAGCCGATGTTGATTTGGCGATCGAGATCGCTCCTAAAAAAACCCGGCGTTTTCCGCCGAAATCAATCCAATCCGTATACACGAAACCTAGATACGAAATAAACAGTCAAATTAAATTTCTGCCAACAGACAAGGGTCCTTTTACTGTATATGTGTCTAGAGCAGGGGTTCCTAAACTTTTCATATAACGGTACTCTCACCAAATACCTTTTAGTTAATGGAACCCCATATCAAATTATTACAAATCAAAGACACTTTAATTTAAATAAGAACAAAAACTTTTATTATAAATATTTTAAAAGTGAAACACTTTTATACTTTTTTTAATTGTAAAGAATAAAATTGTTTCACTGTTTAATCAATAATAGATTTATAGTTCGGTACTATTAACCCGTCCCGGGTTCGCACGGTTAGTATAAAACCATAATCATTCTGTATATTAGTGAGAATCGCATGAAAATCCGTTCATTAGTTTTTGAGCATATCGCAAACAGACATACAGACAGACGCGGCGGGCGACTTTCTATTCTAATATTGTGTCCGACAGTTGTATGCGCATATCTGGGATAGCATCAAATCTCGACCTGAATTTGTTATTTGTGTAAGTGTATGTGTAAGCTGAAAACGTTAAGGGATACGTTGTGACATATAGAAGCAAAATTAACCAGAAAATTGAGTTATTATTTAAGCCAAAAATACATAATTACGCGGAACCCTGGTGACTTTTCTACGGAACCCACTTTAGGAATCACTGGTCTAGAGTATAACCAGACCCCTCTGCAGGATATACATTTAAAATGTTGAAGATTGCTCAATTCCTACGTAAAAATAATGTATCTGGCATTAAAGATGGTAGCATTAGAAAAACCTTGGTCGCAATAAAATATCAATCGTATTTACATCAGCTATGAGTGCCGACGCCAAGTGCCATTTCCGCTATTGGAAATTGCGATGAGGTCATTCGAGCTAGAATACTTAATATTAAATCCCGGAAATACCGCAAATTGGATTCCATCCAACTCAGTGGTATTAACTTTTCGGCGACAAACCCTGCCTGAAAAGGTATATTGTTACAATGCCTCACTTCCTGTTTCCACTAACCAATTACCAACCATTCAGTGCCGCAACTTATGCAAGTTTGGTCATATTGCGTACATCCGCTCCCAAAAACACAGCGGAGATAGCAGCCCTAGAAGGATTCAAGACCTTACTTGATTTCTTTGCCGTGGGGGTAACCACAAGGCTATTGATCCCAAATGCCCTGAGCATGCCCGCCGGAATAGGTCCCGGCTTATCTTAGGCAATTCCTACGACATTGCTGCTCATAATTGAATTGTGTCTTCTCCTTCTTATTCTAATGGGTGTGCTCTTCCTTCTCCTGCTGAAACCATGATAACCTTGTTGAACTTCTGCTTTGTATCCTTATAAACATGTTATCCAAATTTCTGATTCCCTGCCGTACAGTACAGTGGCACTGTTCTTGTTGAACAATTACTTTCTGTCCTTTTTTTTTTTTTAAGCAGTCGTGTGGTCTAAGAGCAGTGGCCTCCACATCGCCCCCACAGTAGCCGAGGCGATGTTGAGGTCTCTACTTTGACGGCCTGAGAAGATGCTTTTTCACGCCCCGCTTAAAGAACCCAGGATTGAAGGAAGAAGGAAACACGTGCCTTGGCAGAGAATTCCATGCCTTGGTCGTTCGGCAGAGATATGAGGACCCAAACTTTTTGGTACGCGCTCTAATCGACTCTACCGTGTAAGGATGGCATCTGAGCCCAGCACGCGTTGTTCTGGATAGGAAAGGGGAGGGCGGGATAAGGTGGAATAACTCTTCAGAGCACTCCCCGTGGTATATTCTGTAGAAACATGCCAATGAGGCAATGTCTCTACGGAGTTGCAGAGGTTCCAGTGAACTCGTGACCTCTGGATCTCCGATGATACGGACAGCCCGCCGCTGTAACCGGTCGAGAGCGTCCAGCAAGTACTGCGCGGAGCCATCCCAAAGATGAGAACAGTACTCCACGCAAGGGCGCACTTGTGCCTTATACAATAGGCACAGTTGCCCAGGCGCGAAGAACCGCCTCACCCTGTTCAGAACTCCGAGTTTTCGCGAAGCTTGCTTAATGACGCTCTCGATATAGGTTTTCTGATTAAGGGAGCGGCAAAGATCCATACCTAAGATGGAGAGACTGTCACGTATCACCAGTGGAGTGTTCTTCAGAGAAGGGAGGGGAAGGAACGGAGACTTTTTTGTTGAGAACGCGCATGCCTGGGTCTTCTTGGCGTTGAACTCGACCAAGTTCTTGGCACCCCATTCATAGATGCGGTCCAAGGTCCGGTCAAGTCATAATAATGTATGTTGCCGAGATTCAACATATCATTGATATGCAGAAGAAAGAGCGTAGGGGATAAGACAGAACCCTGAGGCACTCCTGCATTGACCTGCATAAATTTGGAAGCGCGACCGTCGCAAAGGACCCAAATACGACGCTTCTGCAGGAAACTTGCAATCCAGGTGCACAGTTGAGGGGGCAAGCCATAGGCCGGAAGCTTGGAAAGAAGAGAGCGGTGCCAGACTCTGTCGAAAGCTTTGGCTATGTCAAGGCTGATAGCCAAAGACTCGCCGTGCTTGTCCATAGCCTCACCCCAGAGGTGCGTGACGAACGCTAGAAGATCACCCGTTGATCGTTTAGACCGAAAGCCGTATTGGCGATCATTGATCAACGATTGATCCTCCAGGTAGCGGACAATTTGGGTGTTTATAATCCGCTCGAACACCTTGGAAACCACCGAGGTGATAGCTATGGGTCGATAGTTGCTTGGCTCGGAACGGTCTCCCTCTCCCGAAACAATTCATCTAATAGCACTGCAGGTCCTTCAATGGAACTGAAGCCTCCATCGTAATAAACAAGATGTTATCTATCTAGTGAATCGCTATAAATTGACTGACTTTGCTGTCTCAAAGACATGCCTCAGGCCTGAAACTCATTTTAGGATTTTGGCCTTTTCGTGTCTCCGCGATGACGGTAAGGCGGGTGCCGCTCAGTAGAGCGGGAATTTGGGAAAACTTGATGCATCTATTAATTAGTAAATTAATAGATGCATCAAGTTTTCCCAAATTCCTATACCAGATCTCAATACTGGCTTTCACATTGTAGCTGTTAGGACTGCAAATTTGTCTTTTGCGTCTGTATACATCCCTCATCCTAATCCTAAAATAATTTCCGAATTACTTTACATCCTTTTTTCTGTACCTGCTCTCATTCTTGGTGAATTTAACTGTCAACTTACACTTTGCGATACAGACTTTAATGATCCTTGCACTTCTTTTTTATTAGACCTTTGAATGATGGATCTGCCACTCGCAGAGTATCTCCATCCCAAAATATTAGTGTCCCAGACCTTTCCTTTTCTTCTCCCTTTATAGTTTCACTTGTTTCCTAGTCGGTCCTGCCAAATTCGTTTGACAGCAATAATTTCCCTATTTCTATTTCTTATTTCTGTCTTTCTACTATCCCTCCTCCTAAACCCTACCAACCTCTCCTTAAGTACTGGCTAGCACAAGCTAACTGGGAACAATTCTCTGTTCTTTTAGACAGAAATTGATTAATTCCCCCAATGCAACCGATATAATATTTTTCTCATATATGATCAATTTATTTCTGCCATAGTGGAATCTGCTCAATCCTCTATCCTAATAAAAGCCACTTCCCCCCTTGGTTCCTTCTCCTCCTTGGTGGGATGCTGAATGCTTTGAGAGCGCCCGGTTGCGGAGGGAGGCGAAAAACAGATTTGCGTTATCCCTGGATATGTCAGATTTCATTGTCTACAAACAAACTGCTGCCCACACTTCCAGACTCGAAATCTTTATCATTGAATGATTTGACTCAAGATACTGAAATCACATCATACCCCAAAAGATCTTTATCTGCGCCTCTAATAGGCGACATTTTATACAGGAGTGTAAGCCCTTCGCTTCCAATTGATTTGTATGCTTACGATGATTATGAACCTGAGTCTCAAAACGTAGTTGTTGATAATGATGCAACTGATTGCGAAACCAGTGAAGATGAATACGGTAATATTAACGAAGGCCGAAAAGGCGTCGTACAGCGAAGAAAGAAGAATGGAAGAAACAGAAGGTAGGCAAGACCAAATGCGCCCAGCTAAGGAACTAGGTGAAACTTGTCAATCTGACTTTTATAAAAAAGTAATACCTAAACTACATAGAACGACATTGCTTGTCACAGAAATTGCCAATAATTATTTATTCCGTCGGTTGCACGTACCAAAACCGTAACGTAGTTATGGCAAATGCGCTTTTCAACTTAAGTTTTAAACATAAAGTCAATATAACTCAAAAGTTTCTTGAGCGAGGTCGCACTCCATTTGAGTGTGACCTCGCTCAAGAAACTTTTGAGTCTGTACAGAGTGCGATTGAGCGAAATCTCACTAATCGTGGAATACATTTGCCATGCGATTATGTGCCCGTGACAAAAGAAGCAAGGCTAACAAATCCTTACGAAGTAATTCAAATTGATCACAATTTTGTAAAGAATTATGCGGATACATGTACTTGGCTGTATAAATCGATAAGACCAGGACGTAAAGCGGGCGATCCTACAGTAACTGACATACGTGCTATTCTGTACAACCAAGAAAACACAGTTAAAGTGAAACTCTATTTTGATCAAGACTGGTTTGTCTTGCCACAGCGCCCCATAAATTTCAACCCGAACGTATCTTATCGGGGGGCACGGCAGTGCCCCCGCCAAGTCGAGCGCGAAGCAAACACTGCCGTACCATCCTTTACTGGAAGCATTTCGCCGCATTTTCAGGTCCCTATTTGAGAACCTCTGGATAAGACCAGAACGCAGAAATTTTCGTCATCCAGTAAGCTATAATCACATACCTAAAATCCAAAATTTCAAGTCTGTAGGTCATTTAGTTCCGAAGTTAACCCGCCATTTGTGACCTGTATGTCTGTGAGACCGGGTGGATCGAAAAAGTCGAATAACTTTTTTACTCGCTAACCAATTGAGTTGCATATTCGTGTACTCTCCTGATGTCGCGTACCCCACCGCCAGTACACCCCGCATCGGCGAGGCAGGCGCACGTTGTTGAGTTTTGGCGCCAACCCGGTGCGTGAGACCGGGGTCACAGATTACGTAAGTAAAATAGTCATAATTAAATATTTTAATATTCAATTATTTATAAGTATGTGCATATTTTTGATTTAGTTTTATAGTGTAGTTATTGTGATTGTTATTATTCTGTTACCTATGACCTTTTTGTATATCTTTATACATATTTCACTAAGTTCATATGTATTTGTTGCCTAATTTCTAAATCTTGTTTTAGCATGTCTTACGAACGTGAGAGTCGTCGTTTAGAAGCCCTTCTGCAAGAGGAGTTATTATCTGATGAGGAAATATCGCAAACACCAACGGATAGTGAAGCTGGAAGTGACGGCGAACCAGAAAATCCATCGCCAGATCACATACAAAACACAGACAGCGAGGAAGATTTGAGTGATCAGGAAACATCAGAAAACAACAATTCCTCCTTTTATTTGGGTAAGGATAAAACTACAAAATGGAATAAAGAACCTTATCGTCAATCAGGCCGAACTAGAACTTGCAATATTGTAACTCAGTTACCGGGACCTAAACGAGCTATCTCAGCTGAACGCGATATTTTTCGAATTTGGAAGTATTTTTTTGATGACACCATAATAGATATTATTGTAAAGTACACTAACCAATACATTGACACCATCAAACATAAATATACCAGAGAAACATATTGCCGACAAACTACTGTCAACGAGATACAATGCTTTATAGGTTTGATTCTGTTAGCCGGAGTAAAAAAATCAAATCATCTAAACGTCGACGAGTTGTTTCGAACTGATGGTGGTTCTATAGAAATCTTTCGACTATCAATGTCTGCTCAAAGATTTACCTTCCTGCTGAGAGTTTTGAGATTCGATGATAGTACTACAAGGCATCAAAGAAAAATTTTAGATAAAATTTGTCATATCCGAGAAATATTTGAGAGATTTGTCCAAAACTGCAAGGATAATTACACCTTATCTGCTTTTGTGACTATTGATGAAAAATTAGAATCCTTTCGTGGAAGATGTTCGTTTCGGCAATACATTCCGAACAAACCAAATCCTTATGGAATCAAAATTCAGGCTCTCTGTGATGCTAAAATGTTCTATACATTTTCTATGGAAATTTATCCCGGCAAACAGCCAAATGAAGGTCCATACAATCTTGACAATTCGGGCCTAGCTGTTGTCCAAAGATTATGCGAACCTATTTACAACACTGGTCGCAATGTCACAACTGATAATTGGTACACCAGTGTACCATTGGCGGAAGCATTGCTACAGAAAGGCTTAACAACAATTGGAACAATCAGGAAGAACAAAAAAGAAATACCTCCTGACTTCAATACAGTGCGTGGTCGAAATTTGAAGTCAAGTATGTTTGGTTTTCGCGACAACATGGTATTGGTTTCACACGTCCCAAAGGCAGGAAAGAATGTTCTTCTGATAAGTACTATGCATAATGATGCCAGGATTGATGCTGAAACTCAAAAACCAGATATTATTTTGAACTACAATGAGACTAAAGGTGGGGTTGATGTCGTCGATCGTTTATGCGCGAATTACAATTGTGCTCGAGCAACAAGTCGCTGGCCTATGGTTGTATTTTACGCCATGCTAAATGTCAGTACTATAAATAGTCAGGTGATACATACGGCTAATAATTCCAACTCAAAACTTCCACGCCGCAATTTCATCGAGAGTTTAGCTATGAAACTAATAGAACCTCATATCAGAGAACGACAAGCTGAGTTGAACTTGCCTCGACTGATTAGACAAAGACTTGCAGAAATTTTGAAGATAAATGATGTCTCTGGAACAGCAGGTCCTTCAAGAAATGGTCGGTGCTTTGAGTGTGGATGGCAAAGGAACAGAAAAACCAGATATATGTGCCATCATTGCAAGAAATATTTGTGCCTAGAACATGTAGTGCCAACATGCTCAAGCTGCTTGGCTCGTGAAGAAGAATAATATTTGAGTTATTTTTAATACTTTTTTGTTTAGTACGGGTAACTTTTTTGTTTGTATTTTTATAGTTCCTATTGTGATGAAACTGTAAGAGGCTGATTTAGTTAGAAAAAGAATATTATTGTTAAAAATTTTGATATTTTAGAAAAGCACTCAAAATAACTTGGTTATTTTTAATGTTTTAACTATGTAAGCTTTAAGATAAATAAATGATAATTGATTTAAGATATAACATTGTATTATTATAAAAAAAACATAGCTTTTTAATATTTTAATAAGTAAAAATTCCACGCAGTAAAACTATTTAGGAAATCGCAATTTGAAAAACCCGGTCCGTAAGACCGGCGTCACAAACGACGTAAGTCAAATTGACGTCACAAATGGCGGGTTAAGCGAAAGCAAAGTTTCGCATTTATGACACTTACTCACTCATGATCATCAGAATAGAACTAGTACTTCCCATAAACTCAGAGAGCTGAAATTCGGTACAGAGTTAAGGTTTAATGGCCAAATAAAGGGAAAACTATAAAAACTAGGATAATCGAAGATCTGGAGTACCTGGTGACCCTGATTAGAAAACACAAGAGGCCCAACCAAACTCAGATATGCTATAGTTGCATACGTTGCTGAACATTGGGATGAAATGCAAGTGTACACATGTGATGCTGATGGTGACGTATAACGAGCGCGCAATCCTACACGAGCGATATGATAAAACCCACTACTTACGGCTCAGCTTCTGAGCTTATGGCTGCTGGAAAATCTATCCCTTTACTTTTGAAGTGTATGAGAACGGTATACTAAGAGGTTCCTTTGGCGATGCTGGCCACAAAAGTGTTTACGTTTTACCGGTAGTTACTTAAGCGGCCACTACGATGTACTCATTCCTATACGAGATGCCTCTCCATCTTCTTCCCCCTTTGATCCCATAACATTAAATTCTGTAACATCAGATACTGCTATATGTACATTATATGACTCAAACTCTACGCAAAGTGAATTGAACATGATGCATAAGGGAAAAGGCGGTAGACCGACTGAAACTAAAAAAGGAAGACCTAAGGTATACGAACCGTCACGATCTGAACAACTTCGAGAAGCTGCAGCTCGTTACCGACAAAAACACCCTGAAAAACGTCGAGAAACCGTAGAAATTTATAATTCTTTACATTCAGGCGCCAACAGGGCATCTGTAGCACAGTACAGTGCTTCACACCCGGAAGTCAATCAGACTGCTGTATCTCGCTACCGTGCTTTACATTCGGAAGTCAATCAGGCCGCAGTATCTCGCTACCGTGCTTCACATCCGGAAGTAAACAGACAAAACTTAGCGCGAAAGAGATCTACTGACAAACTAAAGTTTAAAGGAAACACAGAAACAATCACTAGAGTTCTTACAACTAAACTTAAAGATAGATTAAAATCAGAAAAAATTGTTAAGTGGACTCTCCATAATAGGCAAAGAACTTTAGAAGATTTGAACAAGACTGCAAATAAATTAAAAGAAAAAATAATAGCGGCATTAGAGAAGTTAAAAATATGTCCTGAAATCACGGATATTAAAGACAAAGAAGCATTTCTTGGTAAATCAGAACATCGCAGTAATCAGGAGCCATTTTATTCTGAACAAGCTTATAAGGTTTATGAAGATACAGAAAAACCTATTGAGATTGATGATACTGGCAAAGCAAAGACCTTTACAAATGTTAAGGAAATGTCCAAAAGTCTGACATGGTCTTGTTCGGATTCATTGTGCGTATTAAATGATGGAATCTTACTAATATTGAAAAACATTTTCGAAGTATTGAGCCTCCAAACTACTGCGCAAATTTACTTGATGTCTGTAGAAACAGGAAAACTGCAAGAAAATATCAACTTTATTAATAACGTTAAATCGCATTTCCCACATCTTCGGACTATTATCAGAGAGATTTATCAAATACACAGCGACTGTAAGTTATTGCTTGATATTGACGATTCTTTGGCGAGTGGTAATGTGGATAAGCTTATGGAGCTAGGAAAGCAACCGACGGTAGGAAATGCCGTTGTAGAGCGTACACCTGATAGTGAAATCGTGGAAGATTAAATAATAAAAAGTAATAAGGTTGCTTTTGAATTATTTTCCAAAAAAAAGTGTAGACACATCGAAACTGGATTGTATGTCGTGCAATAAACTTTGTTATTCCAGGGATATTAGTTCCATAGAACGATTAAGAAAGCCCATATCAATAGATGTTTGGAATCAGCTCCTGAAATACTATAATTCTAGCCTAATAACTAACAGTGCGTACATATGCCACACATGCCTTGGTAAGATTCGTGCTAACCAAATGCCTGCTGTCTGTATCCTCAATGACATGCACGTAAGCACTGTTCCACCAGAAATAGCTCAGCTGAACGCTATGAAAACATTTTAATCCAACGCGCTTAAGCGTTTCATGTGGTTGTCACAATGAATCCTGTGGCTAATAAACGTCTACCCAATCGTCAGATGGCTAAAAAAGTAAAGGGCAGGACTTTTCATTTACCGCTTCCGATGGAAGAAACCCTAAAAAAACTCCCAAAACCTGAAGACGCAATAATTGAAAACCCAGAACTTTATATTATAGTCCGAAGTACGCCAAACAAAGCAAATATTATATGGCAAGACATTGTTGACGTTAATAAAGTGTACAAAGCATTACAATATTTAAAAAATGTAAACAAACATTATGCTCATATCAAATTACCAGATTTACCTAACCAGCTCATAAACATACATGAAAATATTCAACATAATGTTACAAATACACCAGATAATGCTGAAGAAGATATTTTAGAAGATGGTACAGCAGCACTGTTGACCCAAATCACAAGAGAAAAGGAAACTGATTATGAGCATTATACCATATATCCTTTGATGAACGGAGACAAAATGCACCAGCTTCAGAACTCTACCAAATGCTCAAAGTAAACACAGCACCGATTGATGCCCGAGATAAAGACCTCGATGTTAAATGTTTTCCACATTTATATGTAGAAGGTTTAAGTTACTTTCTGCTGCCGATTATGAAATTGGCCGTATTTTTACGGCCAATTTCATAATCGGCAGCAGAAAGTAACTTCTAGTGAATTTATTAAAGCGTGAGTATTATTATATATGATTAAGTGAATTTATTATGTCAAAACATCCTCAATTTAGACTTAACCAACAGTATCTATTTTTCTCATTGAATGATGCTAATATGCGCCAATTAAACTCCGGAATCTTTTATAAAATGAATTGTGCTAATCAGAGAGATAAAATTACGGCAGAACAGTATCTCCAAATGCTTAGCTGAAATGATGAGCTGGAAGGTGATTTGACCGCAATATTTGGCCGACTGAGAAACACCGAACAGTTCTGGAAGAAACCAAGAAACGATGTAAATTGTATGACTCAAAAGTACGGTCCAGCAACTTGGTTTCTTACCATGAGTAGTTGTAGCTGAGTGGATGTGGGAGGATTTGGGAGAGTACATCAGGCAAGTAAATGGCGTTGCAATGGCTAATAAAACAATCAGTGAATTGGTTGCTCTTGACCCCGTATCTACCTCACGTTTTATAGATAACAAGTTTCATGCCATGTTAGACTTTATAACTAGTTCAGATGAGCCTTTAGGCAAGATTATTCATTACTTTTGGCGTCAAGAGTACCAATCTAGGGGTGCTCAGCACTTCCATTTAATGTTATGGGTTAAGAATGCACCTATTTTACATAAGTCATCTATAGACGAGGTAGCGTCATTTATTTCTAAATACGTGACATGTGCCATTCCAAAAAAAGATATTTCTCCTACTTTACATCAACGGGTCACTTCGTATCAAATGCATAAACATAACAGTTATTGCATGAGGAGAAAGAAAACGAAAAAAGGATTCGTTTCAGTTTGCCGTTTTGGATTTCCTCGAACTGTGACGGATTCTCTCATCATAAGAGACATTTTTCAAATTATAGCGGCAAGAAAAACTCTCAGCTCTAATAATCGTCTCTACAATATTGTCCGCTCAAAAGAGTCAGATATGATTAATGACTACAATCCCGCTTTGCTGTTGGCGTGGAATGGAAATATTGACGTTCAATATGTTGTAGAGAAAACAGCCATTTTGAACTATTATGTGACCAAGTATACTACTAAAAGTGAAAAGACCCATGCAACCGACATGTTTAACGATATTAACTCTACAAAAAGTCTTAGAAGCCGGTTATATAAAATTGGTCTCAGAGTATTATCGAATCGAGAATGCGGAGCTTTAGAAGCCAGCGATACATTATTGGGAATACCACTTTACGGCACGGACCCACAAACAACAATAAGATGGTTAGGCGTAAATTATCATCGTAATCGCAGGGTTAAATCGAAATCTGAAATGACTGCACTGGACCCGAATTCCACTGATATATATTATGATTCTTGGATAGACAACGTTTACCCTGCCAGACCTGACGAATTACAAGACATGAATCTATTTGACTTTTCGAAAGACTATGATTTAGTTAATACACGGCCTGTTTCAAATAAAGTAGAGTATTATGTTTTAGCAAATAAAAAATACTTAAAAAAACGAGATAGACCATACCTAATTAACCATTACCTGTATGATGTAGAGCAAATGCCAGAAAAATATTTCTTTTCCTTATTGTTATTATTTAAACCTTGGAGAATACTAGATGACCTAAAAATGCAACATGAGACATACACAGAAGCATTTAATGCTGTAAAGGACGATTTACAAGAAGCGTTACGCTACGGAAATTTACGGACTGAATTACGAAATATTTTACAAACAGCTTTTGAAAAGGTAGAAGAAAAAGTAGCAGAACTAAACGAAGAAAGGGAAAACATAGTAGATGAAGGACCCGACAATCCTTTAGAGTTTGAAGCTTTGGAAGCGGTAAATGCTATGGAAGATTTAAACAACTTTGATTTAGTTGGAGCGGATATTTCTGAAATTATAGCGAGAATGAGCAAGCAATGATAGATAAACGGAATTTTGACCAAAAAACGGTATTTGATACAGTTACTAATAAAATTACGAACCAAAAAGAAATATTGCGACATTTTGTTAGTGGCACCGGTGGCACCGGCAAGAGCTATTTAATAAAAACCTTAAAAATATGGATTAAAAACAACCTGCATAAAAATGTTGCTATTAATGCCCCGACTGGAATTGCAGCATTTAACGTAAACGGATTAACTGTTCATAGATTACTACAACTGCCAGTACAGCATAAACAAACTCCTAAATACAAACCGCTTTCAGACGAAGTACTTCAAGTTTTAAGGACAGACTTAAAAACTGTCGAATTATTTATTATAGATGAAGTGTCTATGATATCTAATGTAACTTTAGCCTACATAAATCTTCGTTTATGCGAAGTGTTTGATACTTCTGATGTAGAAGATGGTTGGTTTGGAAAAAAACATATTTTAGTGCTTGGGGATCTTTTGCAACTTCCACCCGTTAGAGAAAAGTCGCCATTTGAAAAACTAACCCCTTCAGAAATTGATAAACTTATAGGCTCCTTAAGTATGCCAAACTTATGGACTGAACTTTTTAGTTACGACGAACTTACGTTGAATATGAGACAGCTGGATGATTCTACGTTTGTAGAAATGTTAAAAAGAATCAGAGTAGGAGTGACAACTCAATCAGACAGAGATATACTGTCTAACCGATTGATACCTCTGCTCTCGCATTCCAATGAAGGAAGGTTAATGGAAATAGCACAATGTTTGAGGGACTTACCAGAAGATACTGTTTGTTTACTACCGACTAGAAATATGTATATGCAGTTAAATAATGCTATGTTAAAAGCTATTCGGCACCCCGAGATAAAGTTAGTTGCTAAAGATTCCTTGGATTGTTCAAAATGTATGATAACGAAAGCCCGGGCGTGTTTACAAAAATATGAAGATTACGCGTCGATGACTGCTGGACTGGAAGAAACTATAATCATTAAAGAGGGAGCTAAAGTTATGCTTAGGAGAAACATTGATGTTAGTTTAGGTTTAGTAAATGGGCCGATAGGCGTTGTACAAAAAGTGAGGTGGGACCCGGAAGACCAAACAAAGCCCAAACAATTGGTAGTAAAATTCGCTAATAATTTGATTCACGAATTATTGCCTATTAAGACAAAATTTGAGATCATACCCCGGGCATACGTGTACAGAGAACAATTCCCAATCTGTGTGGCGTATGCCCTAACAATTCACAAGAGCCAAGGTCTAAGTCTAAATGCCCTCATGGACATTGGCACCTCTATATTCTCTTGTGGCCAAGCCTACGTGGCGCTTTCACGAGTAACCAATCTTCATGGGGTGCACCTCATAAATGTTGACTTCAAGAGTATAAAAGCTCAAGCTTCAGCGATCACCGAATACAACCGGCTTAGGCGTAAATACCGCGCCGATCTTTCAGAAATTAAACCGTCTAAACCGTCTAAAAAAATAAATAATGAACGCGAATGGGCAATACGAAAAACTATTGCTACTGTACAAGAATCAGAACCGGAAAAAAAGAAAAGAAAGATTTGTAATGATAAAAAAACTACTCCTAAAAAGAAAAAAAATGTGTCAAAACGTTTCTACAAAAAGAAGTGAAATCCCACCAAAAACATTCTGTAAAAAACTAGCCAAGTCTCGATGGAGCTGCTTGTTTATCTCTAAAAAGTAATGAAATCTAGACAAAGTCGTGCCAAGTCTAAGGTTCCTTACTGCGATTTCTTTATTATTATAGTTAATGTTGTGTGACTTGGCCGTTGAAGGGTACACAAAGGCACAAAACCAGGTGCTCCATGACACCATTGCACCAATCTGTCGCCAGAACCGCTACCCATTGACGATGGAAAATTGCCACTTGGAAAACGTTGATTCAATAACCAGTCAATTGTAGGCTTGATAAAGCTGGGTATTTCAATAATACTTATGTATAGGCGAGCCTGAAACAAACAGTGTAAAAAATTATTTCCAGTACAGACGGACTTCTAATCATTGATAGAAGTCCGTCTGTACGTCTATTTTATGTTAGATCGGTGGTCGATTTGACGCTCCAAAAAGAAGAGAGCAGAAGTCAGCATTCTCAATGCTGAATGCATGTGTTGCACAATCAACAACAGCCTAAAATGAGACACTAGCGTCCAATTACCAATACCTGTATGGGCTATTATCTCGCTTAACAAACATAGGTAGTTACAACAGATATAACATTACGCGTAAACAAAATTGACTTATACCCACTAACGTATGAAGAATGTTCAACGGCCAAGTCACACAACATTAACTATAATAATAAAGAAATCGCACCTTAGACTTGGCACGACTTTGTCTAGATTTCATTACTTTTTAGAGATAAACAAGCAGCTCCATCGAGACTTGGCTAGTTTTTTACATAATGTTTTTGGCGGGATTCATCTTTACATACCAGCATAATTCCCATATCAGCATCTAAATATCAGCACCTTCAAGAGCTGAAACAAATCTTACCGAGTGAGTGTCACAACTATTATGACACACTGCCCCATTTGTACGAAAGTTCCATTTTTAAACGTTTTTTATTGTTCTTACATAATAATTAAGGTAATTATAGCACGTGATTAATAACTGTGGTGTCTTATTTCAATAACAACTATCTCCAACATACTGATAACTATTTAGACTGAATGTACCAATACCATCTATCTCAAGTTATTTTTGTGTTAGCTGATATTAGTATAATTAAACCTTTAGTATTATATTTCAGCGTATTTTCTTTGCAATTGTTCATAAAAATTGTTTCAATAACTTTATTTTTCGACAGACTAGACGTTTTTTCTGCCTCCTGTAAAGTTGGCTATTTTAAGATAGACATGATTGGTTCTTAACCGTCGATATCTATCCCCGATTATATCAACTTGTCAAAACAAGGTTAAGTATCATGGCTACATCAGTACCATGTGAAAGAATATTTTCACATGCTGGCCAAATTATAAATGAAAAAAGAGGAAATCTTAAAGTAAACAAGATATCTAACGTGTATTTTTAAATACACGTTAGATATTGCCGTTGCCGTAACGTATGTTGCCGTTTGGGGTCGAAACGCTAGGGTCATGGGGTCCCAATGCTCGTGCTAGAGACATAGCAAAAAGGTTAGTCGACGCTTCCCGTGACCAGAGGGCTGGGCTTTATTATAGAAAGAATAAGCATTGCCATCCAACGTGGCAATGCTGCCAGTCTTCTGGGCACACTACCGGTCGACTGTGATGCGGAGGAATTTTATGACGCCTATTTGAGGGTTTTAGTTTTCTTTTTCTTTCTGTTTTATAATATTTTAGGTATAAGTAATTTTTAAAGAATTGTGATTATATGTACATATTTGAATTTCTTATAAATAAAAAAAAATTAAATTATAATTTGAATGATACCTCTTAAACTCTTTTTTTCTTCGAAATATAACAATTGTAGTTTTAAGAATGATTTTTAATATAACAAAAGGCCAATTATTTTTTTGAAAAATTCTTTATGCTCTCAATTTTAAGATTGATACTTTTCTAAGTCTTGAAGCTTAAAAAGCTGACTTGATTAATAATTTGTTATCTTGATTGAAATTAAAAGTACTATAAACGGATTTTATCGCATTGTTTATTTGACACTTTATTACAAAATTTTGAAAACTGTTACACTACTATCACTATTAAACTTTACTAATTGTTAAGCTAAATTAATCCAGACTATCACATACCATCAGACATCGATATGCCGATGGGAGCTGATGTATTCTGGAGCTTATTACAGGAAGGTCTATATTTATTCATATATAAATATTATGAATATGCTATTATTTTCTATTATTACGCGTGCGACGGGAGACCCGCCTCACGCAGCGCTGCTTTAAGAATGATAATAGAAAACAGCCCGCCGCGCGGGCGCCCGCTCCGTGCACCCGCTTAACGAAGCGAACGCCCTAAGTGTATTATGTGCAATGCCGATCATACACCTAGTATTATCTGTACAAGATCAATATAATTTCGTGTGTAACAAAGCAGATATGATATGTATTAATTGTTTACGTACTGCACATTCAAGTGAGGAATGTAAGTATGACTCCTGTAAGCAATGTTTACAAAAATATAATAGTCTCATTCATTTCGATAATAACACAATTTGTAATTCACTTCGTTTTAATACTGCGTACACGCACACTGATTCAAGCGGCGACGATGCGATGGCAAGTGTGCGTACGAACGCGTCTTCATTATTAACGCATAGTAATCATTCTAAGCAAGCCGTGCAGTATATAACATTAGAACAGGTTTTGCTTTCAACTGCGCTCGTCGAAGTTTATCATAACAATACACACATCATTGCGCGTGCCCTTCTCGATAGTGGCAGCCAGAGATGTTTCATTACAGATTTACTTTGCAAAAAGTTGCATTTATCACCCGTACAGTCCACTCTCTCCATAACTGGCATAGGTAACAGTATTCTGCGTTCAGAACAATCCTGTGACTTGTTTATACGTTCGAGAATTAGTAATTTTAGTACACATTTACACTGTTCCGTTTTACCTCAAATTACTTTTAGTCTACCGAACACTTACGTTGATGTTCAGTTATTATAAATTCCGCACAACGTTACACTCGCGGATCTAGATTATCACATACCATCAGACATCGATATGCCGATGGGAGCTGATGTATTCTGGAGCTTGTTACAGGAAAGTCTAATACGTTTACCGAGTGGGCTTTACTTACAAAATACGCATTTAGGATGGATTATTTCGGGCGCGTTATCACTAAATCGACATTCTAAAAATAAAGACTCGAATTATGTGATTTGTTGTGCATTTTCTAATTCACTTGATGACGATTAATTTGATATTAAACGTTTTTGGGAATTAGAAGAAGTTGATATCGGCAAGCCAACAAATAATATTCTTACAGCAGACGAAAGGTTGTGTGAGGAAAGCAGATTGTTCCTCGTCCATACATCGTTTGCCCCAGAACCAGCAGCGAAGGAAAAATTATTTACGTGTTCTATAATACTCCAATATGCTCACGAAAACAACATTTTATGACGGACATTTCAGAAAATAGATTTGTTTATAATAAAAACTAAGACTTTGAGGTTATTTCTCTTAAGGGGCGCGGGCATGCTGCATGCCGGCACGCGGTTGACAAATTGTAGTATGCTTTATTATTGTTGCCTAACCTATTACTTAAAAGTAATCCTACCACAAGAATGGGAGGCCTATGTCCAGCAGTGGACTGCAGTGTGCTGAATTGACTTGTGGAGTTGTTGCGTAGCAGAAGGAGTGAACAACACCCGACTCAACATAAAGAGAGCTATATGTTGAGTCGGGTGTTTTTTATTAATATGTCTTATAAGACTACATGTAGATTTATTGGCAACTGATAATTGTTGACCACAATGTAAACATTTAACCTTGTTTTCTCCATTTACAGCAGTGAAATTTAACCATTGGCTTTTCAGTGTTGATGACGAAATTCTTTATCATTCAGAAATACCTAAAATAAATATAAATATTGAATTCTACAAATAATATTATTTTTTAGGTACCTCTTTAAAATTACATTTCATTTAATTTAATAATATCATAGGTAATTCGTCATCAGTATGAATCAATAAAATTGTAGGGGTAAATTCGAAGAAAGGGTATAAAATAGGTAGGCTGTATTTTTCGGTACGAGATCGATTAAATCGAATATGTTTTTAGGTTAGGAAATCAAAAAACCAAATGTTATCATACCATCAATCAATCTATCCATCACAAATCATTATATAACAAGTTCACATTATCACAGGAAAAATAATAATAACTACCAACGTAACCTATCTAAATAAATAAATAAATAAAATAACTTACCATCAACATACATAACACACACAGACACACACAATACCTGAATGAACACAGTCAAGTGTCATCATGCCCGATATTATTCATTCACTCACTCGATAAGTAAACAATGAGCCAACGCAGTTTGTGCTAAGAACCTGTGAGCGCGGCGTGCAGATGGCGCGCATTTCGTTGCTCACTCGACGGTTTTTAATTTGTTGCGCCATGGCGCAATTTTGAGTTAACGCAATGAGCCGATGCAGTTAACTGAGCCTGAGTTACTGAGTTAACACAAGGATTTTCGCTGAGTTACCCATGTCTAATTAATGTCTAACCAAAAAACTAAGCTATGTAGCATTACTAGATATGATTTTATCACAGTTACCTGGATTCAATCCCATACGATTTATGACCGACTACGAGGCTGCGACAATGAAGGCCATAGAAACAGTTTTGCTAGAAGCTGTAGTTCTATCATTATGCGAAAGCTCTGTGGAGATATGCGTATAGGTGTAAAATCACGAAAGCTCAAAGCCAAAAGCGAATTGTAGCTGTGGCCACAATGTTAGCCTTATTACCTTCTCATTTAATAAGAAATAGTTGGCAATATTTCACAGATGATACGTCAACTGACGACACAAACATGTTAAATTTAAGAAATACATGGATCGGCAGTGGCTAGAGAGTAATGAATTTATCAAAAAGTAATCCATATACGGCGAACTTCTTCATACAAATAACTGCCTGGAAGGATGGCATGGAAAATAAACGATCTTGTTCACAAAAAAAAAAATTGATTAAAATTTTGACAGTTTGAAAAGAGATTCCATTTTTAATGTATCTCATACTCATTCCAAAGAGCTTGAAGGTTATCTAGCCTTACCTTGAGATACGCTGCGTTTTTGCGATCTGGACCATCCTTACCGAAGTTAATACCAATTTTCCAAATACCATCGGCGATGATCGCTTGCCGCAGGAGAAGTTCTTGTATCTATTGCGTAGGTTGTTAAGTGTTCACTGGATACTAATACTGTTCTTCAATAGCTTCACCAACTGTTACGTTTCCTGTCGCGATCACAAGACCAGAAGAAGTCTCTATATACAATATGTGCGTCGTCGTCTCAATCAGCGCTGGTGAAACCCGCTTGTGGGAGGCCGGCTGACCAATTCGCTAGCATATATAGAAATACTTTTTACCTGAGGTTGCTGGACAGAGATCTTGTTAGTAATGGTGTAAGTATCCGGACTGTATATCCACATCCGGCTCGAAGGACCAATATGTACGAGCAGTTTACCTATACACTGAGATATGTTGTTTTGTAGCTGTTATGGCTAAGAACGGGATGTACACAGAAAAGAAACTTCAGTGGTTTTGGTGTCCGTAAATAGCCAGAGTATTTATTGTACTGAAAATATATTGTAAAGATAAATACGGGTTGTTTAGTATTAAGCAATAATCGACGCATTCGTTTATCGTCAGCAAAACGTGCGACATAGTTATTAAGGTGACTGGGGACTAAGATAAAAAACGGGGAAAGATAAAAAAATACAAAAGCGCCGAATATTAAGGAATTCTTTTAATACTGGCAATATCTTTGTAGAAACTATTTAAATACTAGAAATAAAAAAGGGTCTAAGTGCCAAAAATCATGTTTCGTTTTTATTACTGTATCATGGTGTATGTTCCCTCGCCAATAACCTAAAATAGGGTCTAACCATCTAGCGCAGTTATTTACTTGGTACTTACATCTCTAAGGAACGCGGAGGTGTAAGACGCGGGGGGCGTAATTCTTTAAAAAGGTCTAAGTCCGTCGTCGCGTGATGCCAGTCTTATGAAAATGGTGGACCTTACACCTGTTGTTGTTGCCGGCTCGGGACGAAAAAGGCGTAGAAATGGCGAAAAAAGTGTACAAAGTGTTAAAAAAGCTTTAAAGGATGCCGGTAAACAATACCAGACATCTACGGGCGAGGTGATTGCATAAAAAAAACCACCACATGACGAGGTAATTCGATTTTATTGTTTTTATAACCTACAAACAATACACGCGGGCGTCCGAAGCCACGGTCCTCTTTGCGCGCTAGTGATGTGCATTTTATGTAGTTATGAGATATTGAAGTACTTATTAACATTGCATTAATATTAAGATATGTAACATTTTGAGTAAGATGCCTAAATATTTTGTATTTCAAGAGACGATTATGGACAGTTTAATTAAACTAATTAATTTGACACAAAAAATATGCACCTTTTTAACCGACTGCCTTTAAAGGAGGGTTATGTTTTTCGTATATATGTAATGTATGTATGAATGTGTCTTTTTTTGTTACCTCCAGTAGCCTGAACCGCTGATCGGATTTTCACGTGCGAGGTGTCCTTGGAAACGTCTTTACTTTCCGAGTGTCATAGGTATTTTTTTTAAATAATTACCTATAAACTTTATTTTCAGGTACATTGCAAGTGTCATAATGATTTCAAAACATTGACTCCAGCCTATAAATTAAAATTATTCCTAGAATTTTATAATCTGGCAGATAATGAAAAACAGTCGACATTTTTATATAAAATATGAAACATCTGAGCAAAGCAGAAGGCAGTGTACTGTATTTTATACTGTACCCAATGGACAAGGCAATATTGTAGATGTATGTAAAGCCACATTTTGTGAAATTCAGTGACTTCTAAAGAAGTGCAGATATTAGTAAAAAAGAAAAAAGAAGGTGTTTAGGCCATATAGGACGTTAAATAAAATAGCGTGGACTGTATACAAATTTGGTATATTTCAACCGTACAATAATTATGAGAAATGCCCGTAGTTCAGCGCGTCTCAGAGCCGAGTAACGGGCGGGTCAACGCGCGCGCGCAGCTCCGGCACGCCCCCCGCGCCTCACGGTGTCCCCCGTTGTCGCCCAGTCGAGTGTGACCAGATGTAAGGCGCCAACATATTCCCCGGGTTGAAGCGATGTCTTCAATGTTCTTCAGGAAGGGGGCAGATGGAATTGAAGGCACGACGAATGGTGCCTCTCTTTGTCTTCAATTCAGCCACCCTTGTGACCCCGTCTATGCCGGGATAGGTCTTTATGACCCGACCCAGGGACCAGAGCAGTGGCGGAGTGGATTTGTCCTTAATTAGGACCAAAGACCCTGGCTTGACTTCGCTTCTGGAATGGAACCACCTTTGTTTAGTCTGAAGCAGAGAAGTATATTCATTGTGGAACCGACGCCAAAAATGCTGCCTGATGTACTGGACTCTTTTCCACCGATCCAGCCGAGTTATATGTACTTCAGCCACCTGTGGATATGGTACAGTTAAGAGTGGTCGTCCAATTAGGAAGTGTGAAGGAGTAAGCGCCGAAAAATCGTTTGGGTCTGATGAAAGCGGAGTGAGGGGGCGTGAATTTAAAACTGCCTCTATATGAGTGAGACAAGTAACCATCTCCTCAAAAGTGAAGTGTGTAAGATGCAATAATCTTTTTAAGTGGTGCTTGCATGATTTAACCGCAGCTTCAGCCAGTGAATTGAAATGTGGGCTGTATGCGGGCGTGAAATGAAATTCAATCCCCTCTTGCGCTATTTCAGATGCAACATTTGACGAATGTAAGAGTTTATAAATGTCATTTGCTGCGCCTACGAAATTCGTTCCGTTATCGGACGTGATGCTTCGAGGCTTGCCCCGACGCGCCACGAAACGATTTAGAGCAGCCAAGTAAGCCTCAGTTGTAAGGTCTGTCACGAGCTCCAAATGTACCGCTTTAACTGCTGAACAAACAAAGATGCACATATAAGATTTTGTAAGTTTGCAACCGCGACCTTTGCGATCGGCTACCAATACTGGCCCCGCGTAGTCAACATGACAATTCAAGAATGGAAATTCTAAATTAGTTCTTGAATTAGGTAGCTGACCCATTATGGGTTGTACATTTTCAGCCTTGTGTCTGAAACATTTAAGACATTTGTTCACGACAAATCTAGATAAGTTTCTACCAGCTAGAGGCCAATAAGTTTGTCGAATATGCGACAAAAGCAGCTGAGGACCAGCATGTAAAAGTTTTACATGTTGCATTCGAAATAAGTGTTTAGTAAAAATGTGTTTACTACATAAGACAATGGGGTGTTTAGTACCAAAGTCATAAGGTGAATTAGCAAGCCTCCCGCCCACGCGAACGAGCTTATGATCATCAATGAATGGAGTTAGACGAAGCAATCTACTTTTGTGCGACAATTTTTGTCCAGACTTCAAACAATTATATTCCTCAGAAAACATTTCAAGCTGTGAATGATGAATAATTAAATGTAATGAATTTTGAAGTTCTGTTGTTGAAAGATTGCCACGCAATTTATCCTTATTTTTTAAGTTATAAATAAATCTTTGTATATATGTAAATATTCTTTGTATTTTATTTAAACTTGAATAATTTTCGAGTAAATTATGTATGACTGATGAAAGAATGGTTACGTTTGAATGGTAAATGTCACATGAATTATTATTGTCACTATTACTACTAATGAAATGAGTCACTACTTCCGGCAAATCCTGTCTCCGTGGGTTTGGTATTTTAGGCCACTCATTTTCATCATGTAATAAAAATGAGGGTCCGGTCCACCATAGCGGCGTCTCCTTAATGATATCAGCTCTAAGACCACGGGAAACTAGATCTGCCGGGTTGTCCTTCGACGGTACGTAGCTCCAAGTATGACCACATGTACTTTCCTGGATCTCGTTAACTCTATTTCTAACAAAAGGTTGCAACTGATTAGAAGGAGTAGAGAGCCAACCTAAGACGATAGTGGAGTCACACCAGAATCTACATTTATGAATGGGTATAGTAAGCGATTCTTGAACCTTAGTACACAGCCTTGCACCCAACAAAGCCCCACGAAGTTCAAGCCTTGGCATTGTCGTTGGTTTGATGGGTGCTACACGATTTCTAGAGACTAGAAGTTGTACACCTGTGACTCCAATGCTATTACGCGAACGAATGTAGACACAAGCGCCGTAAGCTCTTTCGGACGCATCGCTGAAAACATGTACTTCATGCGTTATAGAGTCTTCACGCAAAACCCAACGAGGAATTTTTAAATAATTTAAACTTGTAATTGTATTTTTAAATATAGACCAGAGTGTTTTGATTTCAGGCGATACATCGTCATCCCAGTCGTACTTGTCAAGCCATAGACGTTGCATAATAATTTTTGCTTCGACAACGCACGGACCTACGAGGCCCAATGGGTCAAAGATCTGACTGATAATAGATAGGACATGACGTTTAGTGACTTTAGATAATGGTGTTATATTAATAGTATAGGTAAGTAGATCAGAGTCAGAAACCCAGTCAAGGCCTAGAGTTTTTGACTGTGAACAATTTAAAACGTGCTCAAGAAATTCTGACGTATTATTAGTGTCATTATTATTTGTAATTTGTTTAAGAATATCTGCATTATTTGATCGCCATTTACGCAAGTTAAATTTAGCAGAAGATAGAACCGAATGTACCTTTTTTGACATTTCAACGGTTTCAGCCTTTGTGGAGCCTCCGCTCAAAAAATCGTCGACGTAGAAATCACGTCGTATGGCGGATCGGACACGACTATCTTCTATGTTATCAGCCAAAGTCACAAGACATTTTGTGGCTAGGTATGGAGCGCTTGCGGTGCCGTAAGTAACCGTGTTTAATGTATATGACCTAAGAGGTTCTGAAGGTTCGAATCGAAAAACTTTTTTGTAATGGTCGTTGAACTGGACTTAATTCTATGGCTCTGTACATCTTTTCTATGTCACCTGTAACCACGTACCTATGCTGACGAAAACGTATTAAAATGCTAAATAGATCGTCTTGTACTACGGGACCGACCATCTGAATGTCATTAAGAGACACCCCCGAACTGGTAGAGGCTGATGCGTCAAATACTACGCGTAGTTTAGTAGTGGTGCTAGAATTACGAATGACTCCATGATGTGGTATATAATATTTGACCACGGAGTTTTCAGGTGAGGAAGTAGAATTGTCAGGGTCTAATGTCATGTGACCTAGACGTATATATTCTCGCATAAATTCAAGATACTCATTTTTAAATGAATGATCGCGTTTAAAACGTCTCTCTAAAGACAAAAAACGTTTTTTAGCATTTTCATATGAATGACCTAAAGTACTAGGGTCTAATTTTAACGGCATTGTGACAACATACCTCCCACCATCTTTGCGGACAGAAGTTTGAATGAAATGTTGATCACACATTTTTTCTTCAAGAGAATGAATATGTTTAGGTGAAACATTATCAAGTTCCCAGAATTGAGTGAGATCGGGAGTGACATTGGAGTGGTGGCATAAATGAGAGAAATGAAAATTTGGCTGTTTCGAAATGCTACCTGAGACCAACCATCCAAATTTTGTTTCACATAGTTTTGGTAGATTTCTGCCTAAATCTATCGTATTACTGCCTAAGATGTTCCAGAACAATTCAGCTCCTACCAGGATGTCTATGACCGACGGGATATTAAAGTTCGGGTCAGCAAGCTGAAGACCTGAAGGAATAGGAACGTGTTTGATGTGGACGAAAGAAGACGGTAGAACCTTTGTAATTTCGGGTAAAATATGACACTCGATATCTACAGCGTAAGCACAGCATAAAGAGTCTATAGTGAGGTGACAAGACTGTGTACTAGAGGATATGTGATTATTAATACCCGTTACCTTGGTGCTCGTACCGCGCCGTGACAAACCTAGCTTCTCTACTAAGCTCTGCGTGACAAAGTTTGCGGTACTACCATTGTCCAGCAACAGGCGCGCATTGTACTTCTTACCGCTCGCGCTGGTCACATTCACCACAGCTGTGGACAGTAAAACATGCGCAGAAGTAGCAAGCTGCAAGGAATTGGCAGATAATGCAATTTTAGACGCAGTAGCCGAAGCAGAAAGCGTGACAGGCTGCATAGCAGAAGGCAATAGATGTAAATCAGGTTTTGTTTCATGATTTTCTAAATGTAAAAGCGTATTATGTTTTAATTTGCAATATTTGCAATGAGATAATTTGCATTGCTTAGCAGAATGTCCAAAGCGTAAGCAGTTAAGACAGACATTGTAATCTTTTGCCTTTTGTATGCGATTTTCTATTGACAAATTTCTAAAAGATTCGCATTTATAAAGGTTATGAGCTTGAGAACAAAGTGGACATTTATTTATTTTATTATAATTACTTGAAGTTTTATTGATCTTAGTAGTTTTAGAAGTATTTAATTGATTGACTGATGCATTATTATTTTTATTTGCATAACTGTTATTTAATGCAACAACAGTTTCATTATGAGCAGAACTAAGGTTCGATTCATGCGACTCCAACCAGTCTGCTCTCTTGCTTAAAAAGGAACAAAAATCTGTTAAAGTAGGTTCATCGTTAAGCATCGTATTGCTGTACTTCTCCCAGTCACGACTAGTTATCATATCTAACTTTTTTGCCATGATATAAATGATTAAATCATCCCAATGTTGAGTGGGTCTTTCTAACGTTGTAAGTGCCCTAATATTTTTATTAATTACGTCTAAAAGATTTCTAATTGAGGCACTTGATTCCTTGTGCACTGATTCGACATCAAAAAAAGCTTGTATATGGTTTTTAACTAATTTGCGGTTGTTGTTGTACCGCTCACACAACATGCCCCATGCTATCTTGTAATAGTCACCTTTGAAGGTAGTGTTTTCTATTACTGAGGCTGCTTTTCCGTGTAGTGAAGATCGCAAGTAGTGGAACTTACTAATGTCGCTAATACTAGTATTGTCGTGAACCAATGACGTAAATGTGTCTCGAAATTCAAGCCAGCATTTGAGTTCCCCATCAAAACGAGGCAAATCTATTTTGGGCAAACGAACAAAATTATTCTTATTGGAATTTTGTGCACCTGAGTCAGCATCTTTGAAGCTCGTATCAGACCGTGGGGTTTCATCATTGGCTGAAGTACCAAGCAGGCTGCGCGTGACTGCTACCAGGTGGAAGTATTGCCGGTCAAAATCCTCACGCTCAGCAGATTCAGCGTCGATGTTCTCGCTAAGCACTTCGATTTGTGTCTGTAATTCGTCAAATAGTGCATATAAGGTCTCGAATTTCTTTAAACGCTCGATTAAGTCTGTGCGCTGCAAGTTAGAAATGTCGGCACTACTTTTAATTAAATTTAAATAATTCGAATAAATTGTTAACTTTGATTTGGCAGAACCACGTTTTTTAAACAAGATTTTAAGATCCGCCATTTTGTAAATGCTTATTTTGAACAAAGAATGCAATAATGTAATTAATTTTAATGATAATGGTTTCTTTTAATATAAAAGCGAACAGCTGTGCGTAAACAAAAGATCAATGCAAGCAGATTAAAAAATGTGTCAAGGTCAACGGCCTAACATGTGGCGTGATGCGCTAATCACTTGTAATTATTATATTTCAACAAGGATCGGTAATGTACAAGCAGTTTGAATGAAAATACGCTGTTATAAGCCACTGAATTGAATTATTTATGTAAGTACGCTATGCACGTGGAAGAGAAATGAAACGATGAAAACGATTTTTACGGCAGGAAATAAAAACAGGATTATACTAATTGGAACGAACTCACTCAAATACTGTGTTTATACTCCCACAAAATGACATCAGCTCCTTCGACGATGTAGGCTGCTACAGGAACGACTTCTTCCAAACCGCGTGGTCACGGGCAAAGTCCACACGACAACGACGACGGTGTTTGTTGATATTTGATACGGCAAAATATCAAGATTGGCAAAACATTAACATCCGGCTCGAAGGACCAATGTTTAGGCCATATAGGACGTTAAATAAAATAGCGTGGACTGTATACAAATTTGGTATATTTCAACCGTACAATAATTATGAGAAATGCCCGTAGTTCAGCGCGTCTCAGAGCCGAGTAACGGTCGGGTCAACGCGCGCGCGCAGCTCCGGCACGCCCCCCGCGCCTCACGGTGTCCCCCGTTGTCGCCCAGTCGAGTGTGACCAGATGTAAGGCGCCAACAAAGGTCAAACGAGTTATACGGAAACGGGAGGAAATAAGAAGAAGCACAGAAAATTCACGGAGATTGAAGAGAGAAGTGTAAGAGATCACATAAATTCATTCCTACGACTGGAGAGCCACTATGGTCGGGCACGATCTCAAAAAGAATACTTGAGCCCTGACCTTAATATTCACCGTCTTTTTCAAACTTATAAACTACTAAATCCAGAAACTCCAGTAACATATAAATATTACAGTACCGTTTTCAAAAAATACTTTTCTAATGTCAAATTTGGTCAGAAACGGACAGATACGTGTGCTACCTGTGATTTGCTTGCTGCAAAATGGTTTCAGACCCAAGTAACAGGACAATCCACAAACATCAATTACAGTTACACCAATTAAGAGCCGAAAGAGCAACAAAGCAAATGAATTTCGACATTAAAAAGTCACAAATGCCTTGCAGCACCACATGTACTATTGCCATGGACTTACAGCAAGTAATAGTGACTCCTACCCTAACTCATGGAGCCATGTATTATTCTCGGCAGCTAGCAAATTATAATCTTAGACTGCATATTGAAAACACAGGCGATGGGTATATGAATTTATGGAATGAAAGCATCACAGGTAGAGGAGGAAATAAGATAGCTTCATGCATTTTTACGATACTCAGTAGCCTAACACTAAATAAAGACAATTTGATCATGTGGAGTGATAACTGCTGCGGCCAAAATAAAAATAAAATGTTTTTTTTTTATGGGCGTTTTTAACTTTCAAAAAAGTTTTTAAATCTATTGAACACAAATTTTTAATAAGTGGGCATTCATATCTCTCTTGTGACAGAGACTTCGCATTAATTGAAAGACGAAAACGCGTGACAAATTGTATGGTGCCCGATGACATAAAACATCTTATTGAAAATGCACGGTTCAAACATCCATTTCGGGCTGTATCAATGAATACTGATGATTTTTATGATTTTAAGTCGGCTGCAGACTCATTTTTGAACACAACGACACTTCAAATAACAAAAGTGCATCACCTTAAATTTGATAGTGAAGAACCTTTCGTAATTCGAATGAAAGAAACGCATAGTTTTACGGATAACTGGAAAGTTGTGAATCTCCTAAAACGAGGCAAGACGCTCAATGACATTTCTGAATACTCATTACCTAATTTAAATTTTAAAAGTAAAATAACTGAGGAGAAGAAAAAAGACCTTTTAGCAATGATGCCCTATCTTAGAAATGAAGATCACCGAAAATATTACGAAACTATTTTAAACTAAAATAACATTAATGATATTGCTATAATACTACCCGCTTTTATTTCTTTATAATTTGAAAAAATATTTGCTTTCTTTTATATTTGTCACATCACTAGTCTTTCTTTAGATAAAATACCTAAGTGCCTATACAAAAATGGGCTTGGCACTTAAGCCTTTATTTATGATATAGCGCAAGGCACATAGACCCTTATTTAAGTTGATTAGAATTGGATTTGGTTTCAGAGAATCGCCCGAGGACGGTCGAGTGTCAGTCCGGCCGTGACGGCGCATCCGTCAATGCCATACGTCAGGTTGACTTTTAGTTGTCAAAGTCAGCCAAGCGAAGCGTCATTGTCGATGGTTGTGGGGGCGGCCATCTTGACACACACTGATTCGAGACGGCGCCCGCGCACCACTTTGTGACGAATCGCTCTGAATCTATGTAGAAGTACAATCTAGTGTTCTGATTAAGTTGGTGCTGTGTTACGAAGACTGTATATTAATCATTTGGCTATATATTTCTCGATTAACCGTTGTGCGGATTAAATAAACTGTGATTGTAACAAAGACCTGCGATTTCTCTGGTCACGCTCACCTACCTATCTGCCTACCTACATATATCATACAAGATGAGTACTGACGAAGGCCTTCCTGCCCCTTTATATGGATTTTGTAAAGTAATGACGTTTATCTTGTAAAAATAAACGCATTTTAATGAGATCTTAGCCTTTAAAGTACAAGTTAATAATAATGATTATACTATTAATTGATTCTTTTATTTGATATTTTTTATTTCATTTTAAATTTATTACTTTTTAGGGTTCCGTAGCCGAATGGCAAAAAACGGAACCCTTATAGATTCGTCATGATTGTCTGTCTGTCTCGTATGTCACAGCCATTTTATTCCGAGACTATAAGGATTACACAGTTGAAACTTTGTAGGTAGATGTATTCTGTAAACCTACACATGCGGGTGTCGGATTGGTCTTTAAAAATTACATGGAGGTTCTTAAAACCCTTCATGGGTGAGTCCGACTCGCACTTGGCCGGTTTTTTATTTGTGTCTGTTTTATTATTATAAGGAGACATGGTATCAAAACGTAAATCATATTTTACAATTTAAAATAATATTACATCAATTGGCTTGATTAGTTTAATTCTTTGTTTTAGGATGAAGCGTGGTGAAAAATGATAAAAATGATTATGTCCAAGGGACTTTCTGAAAACAATCTAGAGAAGACTGAAGAAGAGATGTCTAATGTATCTGAAGTAGTTGTCCAGAGCCATATCTCAGCTACAGAGAATATAGAACCATCAAACATAGTATCCACATCTAAATTTTGTGAGATTATTGACGTTGAGCCACTGCAAACTAATTTAAATTCCATACGCACTCCATTGACTAATTTGAATAACAATGTTCAGACACCGAATCCTATTAGCAACAATTCTTTTTCGGATTCACAAATTACTCCATACCTGCCAAATGATCAACCTGGGCCTAGTAGGATTATTGTGCAATCTCCCGTAAGTGATTCAGTATCAGAAGAAAGTGCAGACGTTCTCCATTCCAAGATTTTAAGCAATATAGTAATATCGGAGTCGGATATATTATCCTCTGAGGATGACGACGATAGTTGTCCCAACTCCATACCTGATAGTCAAAATGACTTCTCACCTGACGATACAGATAATGACCCGGATTTTTTACTACGCGAAGATCTTGCAGTGTCATCATCTTCGGAGGATGATCCGCTACAATTATTGAAATCCAAGAAAATACAATTCAAGATAGAAATGAGAAAGCGAAGAAGGGCAGAAAAAGAAAAGCTGTACCGGAAGAATGGAGAAAAATAAAGCTAAGCTATTAAAAAATTGTGATAAAGCGTATATATTGACATCGAAGTCACAAAAACCAATGCCAGAAAGACAAATGAAACCAACATGTACTGAAAAATTTAAACTGAAATGTTATAACAAGATTAGTGAGGAGAAGAGGCAACTTATTTTTATGAATTTTTGGAAAATGGGCGTTTTAGATAAGCAACGTCAATTTATCAATAAACATGTAACTGCAATTAAACCGAAGTACAGATATATTCACGAAAGAAGTACAAGAAAAGATTATAACCATGCATTTAATTTTGAAGTTGACAGTGAGATAATTCGAGTGTGTAAGACTTTTTTTTTAAATACTCTGGGTATATCCGACAGACCGATAAGGACAGTAATTTCAATGCAAAACTATAGTTGGGGGTTTTCTGAAAGATGACAAAAGAGGGAAGCATGGCAAACACAATAAGCTTGATACTGCAATTATTGATGGAATTAAAGAACATATCAATTCTATAGCTAGAATTGATAGTCATTACTGTCGAGCTAGTACGAGCCGGGAATACATTGAAGGAGGTTTCTCTATTGCACAAGTAAATAGAGACTATGTTACAAAATGTCGTACAGAAAATGTTCCTCATGCTCATTAAACTTTAAAAATTTTTAAGCTAATTAAATTATTGAAACTATTAAAACTATTTATACTATTACTATACTATTATACTATTTAGATTTATTTTACACTTTCCCCGATTTTTCGGTTGCTTTTCAGCAGCCATGGTCACGGGGAGACTAAGATGGTAGTTGTCTCAATGTTCCAGTGTAGTTATTTCAAAGTACCCGAACATAATTTAATCATGGGTGTTTCTATTTACGCAGAATGAACTCAAAGTATCATGAAGTCTAGCTTCATGAAGAAGAAGAAAACCACAGCTATATAGTAGTTTAATTTCAATAAATCCGTATATAGTAGTTTAATTTCAATAAATGTTCTGAACTTTACTATTTACGAACTTGGATCCACAGACGTAAACTGTTACGTTTGGCATGAAGGTGAAGGCGGAAGAGGAGTCAATGAAATAGGATCCTGCGTTTTAAGTTATTTAAGAAGCCTACAAGAAAATATTAAGGATGATTTTGAAGCTATATTTTATAGCGACAACTGTTGTGGACAACAAAAAAATAAATTTATGATTGCAATGTATATTTACGCAGTCACTAATTTAGAAAATTTTACGGCAATTACCCACAAATTTCTAATAAAGGGACACTCACAGAATGAGGGAGATGCCGCACATTCTGTGATAGAGCGTAATATTTCAAGATCCTTGAAATCTGCACCTATTTACGTCCCGGAACAATACATAACTTTGATTAGAACCGCTAAAAAAAAAAGGAAATCCATACAGAGTCCATGAACTAAATCATGAAAGTTTCTTTGACATTAAAAAAATCGCAGACGGTGTTGGATCAAAATACTCTATTAATGAAGATAGAGAAAAGGTAAAAATGGGGGATATTAAAGGTAAAAATGGGGGATATTAGATTGGAGAAAATTCACAATGATCGATTCTTTTATAAGTGTTCTTATAAAGAAGATAGCTTCAAAACTGTACTGGTCAAAACTCGAGCTAGCAAGATGAAAAAGAATTTGAGATCAGAATTACAACCACTGTATTCAACAAAATTACCTGTATCTGACAGTAAGAATGCAGGTATACTTACACTTATAGATAAAAATAATACCTAGATTTTATAAAAACTTCTATGAGAATCTGTGACTTCATTGATTTTTGATATTTTTCTTTTTTACCACTTATTGTTATTTTTTCTAGAAGAGTTTTGATTTTTAGGCTACTTTTAATTAAGAAGAGATGTTTTAAGTTAATGTTGTAGTTCTATATTCATTGGTAGTATTTTTGTTTTTGGAGTTTTAATTGTATCTAAAAATCAAATAGTGTACCTCTATTTGATTTTTAGATATAACTTTTAATTAATAAAAGACTTTTTTTTTAACAGTTTACTGAAACAAATATTTCATTTCTATTTACAATTTTTTTTGTTTATGTTAATAAAATAGCTTTAAGTTTAAGCTCATTGGTCTCAATAATATTCTAGCTATTGATTTATCTAATAAGACAGTGTTAATTTTTAGATAGGGGTTTGTTAAGGAATCTTATTTCATTATAAGTAATTTTAAGTGGATGTGCCATCCTATAAAAATCTCAAATTGTCAAAGAAACTTACTTAATAAAACTATTTTTCCATTATGAAGTTATTTATTTTAGAAAATCCGTGCTTGTTCTATATATTTTTTTTTTATGTAGAAAAAATACACTTGTTGCTAAAATTTATTCTAATTCAAAAATAAATAATTAAATAACACACCACCTAAATCCCCATGTAAATACCTTTTAAATGATATATGACACTTATATGTAAAAATAACACTTTTATAGAAAAACGAATTTTAATTAAATTAAAAACTTCAGACGCTTGTACTGTAAAATTTTTACTTTCTGAATTACGTCATTTTTCTATTTAACCGACGATATGTGAAAAAAGGGAAATTGCCGATGAGAAAGTTGTGGCCGTCACTACCGACAATGGGGCAAATATAGTAAAAGCCATTGAATTAGCATTTGGCAGATCAAAGCATATTCGTTGCATAGCTCACACACTAAAACCTTGTTGTGCAAAATTCAGTCATGGTGGATGAAATAAAATTATTCATTAATAAGTTCGCAGAATTGTACAATGGTTTCATCAAAGCGAAGTTGGTGCAGACCAATTGAGAAATTCTCAAAAGGCTGAAAATGTACCGGAAGGAAAAATTAAACACCTGGTAGGAGATGTTTCAACGCGGTGGAATTCACAATTGCATATGCTTGAAAGGTTTATTTATAGCTATGAGTGGGACGGTGGGTGGCATTTTGTTGAATCACCCTAATGCTCCTCCTATGATTCAAGCTAGTGAAATGCTGTACTGAAAGAGGTCGTAAAAATTCTCAAACCGTTTGAAAGTAACCGAGGAGATGTGTAGTGAAAAAAATGTCAGCGCAAGCAAAGCTATTCCCATTATAATGTGCCTGAAACAGTTTTTGGAAAAAAACAGATCCATCGCATGATTTGGCCATCCAATTAAAAAAATCAATAATAAATGAATTTAAGAAAAGATTTAAGCACATAAAAAATGTTGATTTATTTAATAATGCAAAATTTTTAGATCCTCGTTTTAAAAATTACACCTTGATGACGAAGCATATTTGGCAAGAACTAGAAACTACGTTAGATGATTTATTGAAGAAAACCGAGAACCTGAGCATTGCCCACTGTCAATAACTTCGGCCGCTGATGATGTCGATAATGATGACATTTGGGAAAACCACAACAAGCTGTTGTTGGAAACTATGAGAACCAGTCAAAGTCACAGTCAGACATCTGAATTAAGCTTGTACATAGCTGCGCCTCTAATAGGATTAAAAGAAGACGCTTTAGAATCCTGGAGAAGCTATGAGGGAGCTTATCCCCAACTCACACAGTTGGCGTGTAAGCACCTATTGGTACCGGCTTCTTTGGCTCCAGCAGAGAGATTGTTCTCGAAAGCTGGTGCCATATTAACAAAAGCCAGGAACCGTATATTATCCAAACGCTTACCTAAGCTGTTATTCCTGAACTCGTTGCCTACGGATTTCTAGTTTCTGAAAATTTTAATTTATTGTTTATTTATTTGAATAATTTAATTTTGTTAATTTATGTGAAAGACATTTTAATTTGGACCTTTTATAATTTGATTGCTAAAACTTTAATTTGTGATGATTATAGAAGCTTGCTATTTCTTTTTATTTTTAATTAATAAATCTATTGGTATAATATTTATGGCGTTTATTTTGAACTTAATTGACAAATTAGCAAAAAATCAATTAATATAACAAAATCGATAATTTTCTTAAGAAAAAACGATTTTTTATTAATCGATTTTTCATGCTACTGTAGCGTGCAAATTGTATTTATTGTGTTGAATTTATTGTTATTATGTTAATTTAGTTCAACCATCAATATTTATTGTGTTGAATTTATTGTTATTATGTTAATTTAGTTCAATCATCAGAAAACCTCCTCGTGGTACACCCTGGGCAACGTTGGCAATAATGCTCTTCATTATTGCTGGCGGCTAATATTCTGACAACCGGTGCCTTGTGCCGTCGCGTTTGGCACCGGTGGCGGGGGGATGGACCTTAGTCCCATCCCCAGGCCGGAGGCCCTATCTTTGGGCCCGGCTCTCCCAGTACCGCTCTGTTTTAGAGTGGACATGGGAGAGCCTCTTTGACGGGTTCGGCGTGCACTCACCCTGCCGCTGAACAGACAACGGGGTCCCTTCTCGTCACTCTGACGACTCTCCCCCCTTTCTTTGTCCCTCTTTATTTTGTCCCCTTTTTGTTTTTTGTCTCTTGTTTTTGGTTTTGTCCGTTTTTTGTTTTTGGTTCTGCGTCCATTTTGTTTTGTCCCCTTTTGTTTTGTTTTCGTTGTTCCCCCCTTTCTTTTGTCTTTTGTCCCCGTTGTCACCGTCTAGAGCAAATCGTAACCCCGTATTGTGCAGTGTCGTGAATCACGTCTCGCGGCTGCTGACGGGACCGAGGGTCTTGGCTTCACCGCCCGGACTGCGAGGGAGTGGCCCTCTATAAAAACCACCCCGAATCTCAAGTTGCTGCCGCACGGCGAGGAGATGCATGGCTGATGGGTAGTTCAGTCGTTAGTGCGGCCCCTCAGGGTACCTGCCGTCCCCCTGTAGTAATAGGCTTGCCCGGGTATCGGGATCTCTGCCCGGGTCGACGTTTAGTTCTCCCGCACTCGTGGGTTCAAATATGGAATCATTAAAGTCAATTTTAAAAAAACAATCTTTAAGAGAGAGTAGGTCGCGCACGCCCAGTACTGCGCGTTCCGAAGAGGACGAGGAATACGTGCCGTCTGAGCACGAGAGTGACGTTGTGGAGTTTACTTCGAAGGCTACTCCGGAGAAAGCTCCACGTAAGCGGTTGCGGTCTGCGCAGCCATCGGAGTCGGACGGCTCCAGTGACGACGCGGTATCGGCTGCGAAAGTGCCGACAGCCCGATGTGGACGCGGTCGTCCGCCCACCCACGGCAGGTACGTGGGTCTGGGCCAGGCCAAGGCCGAACTTGCCGCCGCATTAAAGAAGGCCGATGACGAGGAGCGCACGTCCGGAGAGGATAGCATCATCGCTGCGGCAGCCCAAAGAGTCGCCGCGGGACGCAAGCAGCCTTTGGTCGAGCCGGATGCCGAAGACTTGACGGTGTCACTATTGAAGAGTCGACTCAGTGATGCCCTGGAGGCCATACGGCTGATCTCGAAGAAGTCAAAGGGCCTGAAGGGCACATGCCAAAGGGCCCTTAAAGACTCCGTCGAAGCCAAATGCCAAAGGGCCCTTAAAGACTCCGTAGAACATTTACTACTTATTTAAATGATATAAAAACATTACAAATAAGACTGCTTAAATATATTATAACAAAGAAGGAGAAGGATATGTGTAAGAAAGATTATGAAAAGTTATTTAGCATCTGTAAAATATTACCAATACATAAACAAATAAAGTATTTAATAGGTTTGGAATATTATTATAGTGACCAGTACAAAGTGTTTGTTACAAATAGATACAATACTAAAAGAGTGAGAGATGATAATCTAGTTAAAACAAAAATAATAAATTATTATGGAGAGAGAACAAATAAGTATATAGTACCACTAGTATTTAATAGTTTAGATATATTAAGACAAAACCCTAAATTAAGCATATACTTGTTAAAAAAAAGAATTAAAGATTCTTTGCTCGATGACTGTGTCGAGCAGTAAAGTAACACATTTAACATAGATTTTATAAACTTACTCACATGTATATTTTGCACATTTTATATATCGGATAATTTTGATAATTATGTATCCTATCTTGGTGGGTTATTAATTTAAGAGCGCTTCTCGCCGTTAAACGAATACGTTTGGCGAGTTCACTAGTCATAAGATAAAATGTAACTTACCTTTGATTAATAAATAAAAAAAAAAAAAAAAGCCATTCGTGAAATCGCGGAGGTAAGCTTCAACCGAACAGCGAACGAGGAGGTTCAAAAGCTTCAATATGAGAATGCTCGCCTAACGAAAGAATTATCTGAGGTGAAAAGAAGGCAAGAAGAATTTGAAAAGCGGCACGAGCAGGGCGCAAACAAGGTCGAATCTGACCTTGTGGCCCTCGTCCGACGGGAGCTTGGCGAGTTTCGCGCCAAGCTCTCAGTCATGGAGGGCCGACTGCTGCGCCCTCCTCTGGCCGCGGACAAAGCTAGAGAGCCTCCCCGTCCTTCTCCCCCTATGTCTGCGCCGCCTACGTCGTACGCGGCTAAAGTGAGGGCTTCGCGGCCTCCTGCAACTGGTCCAGTGGCCGGTGCTACAGCTCCGGCCACACAAAAGGAAAAGAAAAGGCCGAAGGCAAGGCGCGCACCCGCAGCTGCCCAGGAACGCCTTGCTGTTTCCAGCAAGCAGCCTGCTACGACCACTCGCAAAGCCGACGACTGGGAGGTCGTCGGCCAGAAGAAACAGGCAGGAAAAACAAAGAGGAAGGCGGCCAAGAAAGCTAGGCAGGCGGCCAAAAAGGCGGCGAGGAAGCTCCAGGCCCCTCGCTCCACTGCAGTTGTTTTAACACTGCAGCCCGCTGCCATTGAGCGAGGGACCACTTATGCGGAGCTCCTCAAAAAGGCGCGGACAGCGATCGATCCCGGCAAACTGGAAATAACGACGGGCTTGCGGTGCCGGACTACCCAGACCGGCGCCCGCCTTATCGAAGTGCCGGGAGTCGCAAGCGGCGACCAGGCGGACCGCCTGGCGGAAAGTCTCCGCCAGGTTTTAGAAGCAGAAGAGGTCCGCGTCTCCAGGCCCCAGAAGTGCGTCGATATGCGCATCACGGGCCTGGATGACTCTGTAACGAAAGAGGAAGTCGTCGCTGCCGTCGTCAAGGCCGGCGCGTGCCCTGCGGAGCAAATTAAGTGCGGAGAAATTAAGCAGGGCCGCTCCGGCATGGGGACGGCCATTATTAGCTGTCCGGTCGCTGCCGCCAAGAAACTGGCCGATGGCCGACGTCTTCTGGTGGGGTGGGTTTCGACGCAAATTAAAGCGCTGGAGCCCAGGCTCGCCCGTTGCTACCGCTGTCTGTCCAGCGGCCACGTAGGCGTCATGTGCCCCTCTCGGGTTGACTGCACCGGCCGCTGTTTCCGTTGCGGTCAGCCCGGTCACGTGGCCGCAACGTGTGAGGCCACGCCGCACTGTGTTTTGTGTGCGGCGGCGGGCAAACCAGCGGAGCACCGGGCGGGTGGCAAGGGGTACGCCGCCACCAATAAGAGACTACCGCCACGGTCGCCTGCCTCGACGTCGGCAATAGTTAGGGCCGCCGCTCCTGCGGTCGGAGGGGCGGAGGTTAGTATGGAGACATAATGTCTCCACGCCTCCGTCTCCTCCAAGGGAATTTAAACCACTGCGCCAGAGCTCAGGACCTTCTCCTCCAGAGCATGGCGCAGTGGTCAATCCATGTCGCCATCGTCGCCGAGCCCTATTTTGTCCCTCCCAGGGCTGACTGGGTAGGGGACCTCGATGGCTCGGTGGCGTTAATGGCCGCCGCCGGCACCCCGTCCTTCGAGAACATCGTCCGAGGACGGGGCTGCGTCGCAGCACTCGTAAGAGAAGCGGTTGTGGTGGGCGGCTACTTCTCACCCAACCGACCTCTCGCCGACTTCGAGGAGTATCTCCTCGAACTGAACGTCGTCGTCGCTCAAAGCCACCCTCGGCCCGTGCTCTTCGTCGGGGACCTTAATGCCAAATCCTCGGCTTGGGGTTCCGCGACCACGGACGCGAGGGGTGAATTGCTCGAGGAGTGGGCCGTAGAAAACGGCCTGCTAGTCCTCAATCGTGGGTCAGTGCACACGTGCGTGCGTCAGCGGGGCGGCTCTGTCATCGATGTTTCTTTTGCTAGCATCGCACTAGCACGCCGTGTCCAAGGCTGGCGCGTCGTCGAGGAGGTGGAGACGTTGTCGAACCATCGTTATATACGGTTCGACGTCTCCGCCCAGACCTCCGACCCTCCAGCCCCGATTGGGGGCGGTCCGCGTTGGGGTTTGAAGAAGCTAAATCGGGAGGTCCTCCTGGAAGCCTCCATCGTTCAGGCCTGGGTGCCAGCGCCGGCTAGGCCTGACAACATCGAGATAGAGGCCGAGTGGTTCCGGAAGGCCGTAACGCAAGTTTGTGATGCGGCGATGCCTAGAGTACCTTTAAATGTTACAGCTAGGCGTCGGGTGTACTGGTGGTCGGATCATATAGCCGACCTGCACCACTCGTGCGTGGCGGCCAGACGCCAGTACATCCGGCTTCGAAGGAGGCGTCGCCGCCCTCCCGATTTTGACGTCAGGGAGGCGGAACTGTACGAGGCCTACAGAGCGGCCAAGAAGGCTCTTAAGTTAGCCATCAAGCGGGCCAAAGATCAGGCCCGCCAAGAGCTGCTGGGGACTCTGGACCGTAACCCCTGGGGGCGCCCATACCTTATGGTCAGGGGCGAGCTTCGCCCCTGGGCGCCCCCCTTGTCCCAGAGTCTCCGGGCACAATTGGTTCAGGAGGTGGTGGCCGCTCTGTTTCCCTCACGGGCGGAGCACACTCCTCCGCCGATGGTTCCGCCTTCCATGGTGTCCAGCGCGGACATTGACGACGACGTGGTTCCCGAAGTGACCCAAGTAGAGTTGCGAGCGGCGGTGTCGAGACTTCGCTCGAAAAGCACCGCCCCAGGGCCCGACGGCATTCCAGGTCTTGCATTGGCCCTGGTCCTGGAGGAGCTCGCGCCCCGACTCAGGGGGCTCCTCAGTGAGTGTCTTCAGCGGGGCCAGTTTTCGCGCCAGTGGAAGGTGGGGAAACTGGTCCTGATCAGGAAGGAGGGGCGCCCGGCGGACTCTCAGTCCGCCTACCGGCCCATTGTGTTGCTGGACGAGGTGGCTAAACTCTTTGAGTTTATTATTGCGGAGCGCCTCGTCCAGCGTCTTTCTTCAGTGGGCCCGTATCTGGCGGAAAACCAGTATGGTTTCCGCCGCGGGCGCTCCACTATTGACGCAGTCATGCGAGTGAGGAGCCTAGCGGAGGATGCGGTGTCCCGGGGCGAGGTCGTCTTCGCGGTGTCTCTTGACATCGCGAATGCCTTTAACACCTTGCCCTGGAGTTGCATTAGGGAGGCACTCATTTTTCATCGAGTGCCGACCAACCTCCGTCGCATAGTCGGGGCATATCTATCGGAGAGGGTAGTAGTCTACCCGGGTCACGACGGTTGGAGTCGGCGAGAGATGTCGTGCGGTGTTCCACAGGGATCGGTTCTGGGTCCGCTCCTGTGGAACATCGGTTACGACTGGGTGCTGCGAGGTGCGCTCCTCCGTGGCGTCGGCGTCATTTGTTACGCCGACGACACGCTTGTCACGGCGAGGGGTAAGACGCACCGGGCGGCGGCCATACTGGCGACCGCTGGGGTCGCACAAGTCGTCAATCGTATCCGGCGGTTGGGCCTCGAGGTGGCCTTGTCCAAATCCGAGGCCGTTTGTTTTCACGGCCCTCGGAACCGGCCACCTCCAGGGGCCCATATCATGGTAGGAGGGGTCCGCATCGGCGTCGAGTCAACCCTAAAGTATTTAGGTCTCTTGCTCGACGGCCGATGGGACTTTACAGCCCACTTCAGTCGTTTGGCCCCCATTCTGAGGGGCGCTGCAGGTGCGCTCGCACGCCTGCTGCCCAACCTTGGGGGGCCAAATACCTCCTGCCGGAAGCTCTACGAGGGGGTCGTGCGGTCCATGGCCCTATATGGGGCCCCAGTTTGGGCGGACAACCTGACGGCCCGTAACATTTCGGCGCTTCGTGCGCCACAGCGCGCCATGGCCGTCAGGTTGTTAAGAGGATACCGCACGATCTCGTTCGAGGCTGCGAGCCTCCTCGCCGGATCGATGCCATGGGACCTGGAAGCGGCGCTCCTGGCGTCGCTCTATCGTTGGCGCCAGGAGGCGCTAGCTCGGGGCGAAGGACCTTCTCTTTCCACAGTCGAGGCGGCGAGGTCCGAGCTCCGCCAGGTCCTAGTAGCGAATTGGAAGGAGCGACTTGTGCACCCCAGTGCCGGGCACGCCACGATCGTGGCGGTGAGTCCCGTGTTTGAGGAGTGGCTGGAGAGGCGGCATGGCGCCCTCACCTTCCAGCTGACACAGGTTTTGACCGGCCATGGTTGTTTTGGCCGGTTCCTGTGTCGGATAGGCCGGCAAGAGACGCCCGGTTGTCACCACTGCGGCGACTGCCGCGACGTTGTTGATGACACGGCGCTGCACACTTTGGCGGTTTGCCCCGCCTGGGCATCGCAGCGCCGTGAGTTGATCGCGGCAGTCGGATCGGTTGCCCTCTCGCTCCCGGCCGTAGTTCTGTCTATGGTCGGGAGTGAGAGGTCGTGGAACGCCGTCGCCTCCTTTTGTGAGGAAGTAATTTCGAACAAAGAGGCGGCGGAGCGGGAGAGGGAGCGTTTAAACCCTCTCCCCAACCGCAGAGCCGGGCGCCGGAGGGCGCGAGATGACCTCCAGCCACCCTGAGGTTTGACCTGCGAGTGGCGGGCTTTGTGGGCCTGCCCGCCATCCGTTCAGCACCAGGTCCGAGAGGCGGCGTGCGTGTTCCCACGCGCGCCTCTGTGTCGAGTCCGTCTCCCCTCTAGGGGGGGGACAGTAGGGAATATGTAGAGGTACCAGTGGGTAGTTCGTTCGTGTAGTGGCCTGCCGTTTCATACGGCATACTTTATTCTCATTCCATCTTTCTTTTACCCCGGCGAGTCCGACATAACCCCTCCGCCCGCTCCCGCGGAGGGGTATGCGTCATTGCATTCCCCCACGATAAAAAAAAAAAAAAAGTTCAACCCTAAACATTGTATAAATAATTAATAAAAAGTATTGTACATGTTGACAAACCAATATTTAATATTAGTAGTGAATCCACCGGCCGGCGCCTGCGACGCATGATGCTGCGTCTTACTCACACGCGCTTCATGAGTGACACGCCCTACCGCATACCAAAGCACGGCCGCCGGCCAGTCGATTCCTTACTCACTTACCGAGTCTACGCGTACTTAGCTCTGCATTATAGCTAAAAGTATCGTAATTATAGTGAATCTCGAACTTGTAATCTATCCGCTTTCGCTTGTTTATTCTTCTGCTCATCTTACTATATAGACTGTGAACTGTGTACTCCTTCTCAATCTCATTCTCTGCTTCTTCTACGTGTGTATCTGAATGTGAACTATTGTGTGGTGTAATAAACTATAAACTGAACTGTGAACTATCTTTCCTTTCTATCTTCCGCTAAACACTACAACCCTACACTGGTGACCCCGAAGAACACCAAGATGAGCCAAGACGACAACGTGCCCGAGAACATTCGAGAAACATATCGCGTAGGCGTACGCATACCACCATTTTTGCCAGAAAAACCGGCGCTGTGGTTTACTCAGTTAGAAGCACAATTTGCGCTAGCAAATATTACTACAGATAGCACCGAGTACTTCTACGCCGTTGGCAATTTGGATCCAGCATGTGCATGCGAAGTCGAAGACATTATCGAATCACCACCTACCGTCGGTAAATATGACAAATTGAAAACGGAGCTCATCAAACGATTATCAGCATCAAGAGAGAAGAAAGTAAAGCAGCTACTCATGCACGAGGAGTTGGGAGACCGAAAACCTTCTCAATTCTACCGTCACCTCTTGAAATTAGCTGGCCCAGGCGTCCCGAAAGAGTTTCTACGCACCATCTGGACGAGCCGACTACTTAGCGGTACGCAAAGCATCATCGCGTCGCAGCCAAACACCGATTTAGACGAGCTGGCGGAGTTAGCTGACAGGATTCACGATGTTGTAACCCCTCAAGTGGCATCAACAACCACGCCGTTCTCCAATGGATCAGCTAACAGCTTAGCCCTGATCGCCGAATTGACAAAGCAGGTAGAATCATTAGCAACTACAGTAGCTAGACTTTCAAGATCACGGTTTAGACAAACCCGTACCCACATCACATCACGGTAGCAAACCAGTCTTTGTATACAAAAACCTTCACTCAACAAGTCATGTCTTTCTAAGAGATGACACAACGGGTTCGCTCAAACCAGCGTACAAAGGTCCATTCGAAGTAATACAACGTGGAGACAAGATATTTACACTACTAGTCAATGGCAAGAAAATATCTGTTTCAATAGATAGACTCAAGCCAGCATACCTTTTTCACTCGTCAGACACTTCTCAGAATTCAGATACCAACACAAACACGCCTCACTCAAACACATCACACCCTAACACTCAAACAACCACTCCGATCACCAAATCTACCCAAGCTGAAGACAAGGGTATCATTCGGACGACCAGATCAGGTCGTACGGTTCGATTTCCGAATTATTATCGCCCGTAGACACGGTCTCTGGGGTGATGTAGCGTGCAAATTGTATTTATTGTGTTAAATTTATTGTTATTATGTTAATTTAGTTCAACCATAAACATTGTATAAATAATTAATAAAAAGTATTGTACATGTTGACAAACCAATATTTAATATTAGTAGTGAATCCACCGGCCGGCGCCTGCGACGCATGATGCTCCGTCTTACTCACACGCGCTTCATGAGTGACACGCCCTACCGCATACCAAAGCACGGCCGCCGGCCAGTCGGTTCCTTACTCACTTACCGAGCCTACGCGTACTTAGCTCTGCATTATAGCTAAAAGTATCGTAATTATAGTGAATCTCGAACTTGTAATCTATCCGCTTTCGCTTGTTTATTCTTCTGCTCATCTTACTATATAGACTGTGAACTGTGTACTCCTTCTCAATCTCATTCTCTGCTTCTTCTACGTGTGTATCTGAATGTGAACTATTGTGTGGTGTAATAAACTATAAACTCTGAACTGTGAACTATCTTTCCTTTCTATCTTCCGCAAAAACTACAACCCTACACTACGAAAAAGTCGATTAATGAAAAATCGATTTTTAGGTACAATGTCACATCCCTAATTTATACGCTCAAAGAGTGTCTTTAACTAATGAGATAATTTAATTACCCTCATCATTAGTATATCACCCCGATACCGAGATTACATTGAACGCCCCTCCTAAATGTGTATTTATTCTGTGACAGAATTTGCTGCATTTCGCGCCATTTATTCTATAAATTTTTTTTATTCATTTCGGTGTTTAGAAAGTATCACGATGGCGCGAAGAAAACAGTGAGTAATAATAATAATTATTATTATATTATTATTTATTTTCTTAGTGTTTTGTTGAATAATATCTGTATCGTGAATAAGATACAGGAAACCATCTATAAATACTATTTATTTTATTTTATGAAGAGTTTTATGCAACGCCCCATTTCTGGGGCGCAGAGCATTGACCTGCACATTATTTTTCAGGAATATATATTGATGTTATTAGTGTATATTCTTGATAAATACGTATTTTTTTGTTTATTTCAGTTTGACGCTGGCAGATATTATCGATGTTTTGGAAGAAGAAGATGATATACTAGAAGGCACTATTTATACGTGCCCTCCAAGCAACCATATGTTGAGCGACGAAAACAGTGATGAAGATGATGCCGTCGTCACTGATATAAATCGTTTATCTGGTAACCAATTGCGAGCTGAAGCTGTGCTAGAGTGCACGCGAAGGTTGGGAGACACCTTGGTAACGGCAGTGATCGGAGAGGCGGAAGAATCAAATGAAAGTGAGGACAATCTACCACTGTCACAGCTAGCCTCTTCTACCTCGCAAGTAGCAGAACGACACCAGCCAAGAAACAGAAGACGCACAGTTCCACAAAGAGATTGGACAAATACGGACCTGGTTGAATACCAGCGAAAGGAATGGGATAGGCCTGAATTTTTTAATATAAATAGATCGCCCGTCGTTTGGTTTGAGTTGTTTTACGATGATGATGTCATTGATTTGTTTGTGAGACATTCTAAATTATATGCAGTTCTACAAGGCAATTCTCAATTTGACGTGACAAATGAAGAAATACGACTAGTTTTTGCTATATGTTTACTGAGTGGATACTGTGTATATGCTCGTAATCGCATGTACTGGGACACAGGTGCTGATACTTATCACCCCGGATTTATCTAGATCTCGGTTCGAACTAATTTTGCGTTATGTAGCGACACTGCTGACGCATTAGTTTTGTGTAGTCAGGCGCAAGTATACAGTAGCGCCGCGCGGCAGTCGTCTCCCCGCAACCACTCAGTTAGGTCGTAGTCCAATATGTATTTATAGTATTTATAACTGGTACCAGTAAATATATAACCATATCTATCAAGAAGTATTTTATTTGGACTCCACAACAAGAACTTTCATTTACCCCCACATTGGTGACCCCGACGTGATGAAGACACAGCCTTCGGAGAAAACATGGCAGTGAAGCACGCGCGCATGATTTGCTGACTGTGGGATCCGCATATGTTACACGTGGCAGCCGAACACGCGCATGGAGGTTTGGCGAAGATGCATCATATTGGGAGACGACTCGCCCTGTTTGCGAAGACCAACAAGGCTTGGGCTACGACGACTTGCTTGAACCAGTAACAATGACAAATGGAACATCTGCCGACTGGAGCGACCACCTGAGATACCGAACACACTCATCATGGCTGCATTGTTAAGTTGAATTGAAGAAGCGACCAAAGCAGACTACCGCAGAGTGAGGAGGAGCGACATGGGATTTCCGGGACGAGGCGTAAGGCGATCCAAACTTGGGTGCGAGGTCATATTCCGCACCAAGAAGAGGACTGCAGCATACTCGACGTGCGGTGATAGATGGCACGGGACACGGCGGTGGCACTCGATGGTACAGTGCACGCGTCGTACTCGCGCATCGCACCTGGGGGCGAGGCAAGATACCGCACCGGTGTTGGATGGCGCAACCTGCCAGTCTTCACATGGACCATAGCTCAAACGTTGTGTATTGGTGTAAGTCGCTGGCAGTATGTGATTATGGCAAAGTGATTAAACGTATGCATCTTCGTACGAAAAGCTTCTACGATAAGCGTCATACGGAGTGCTAATTACGTAAAGTCTTGTTGTTTTATGTGTTTTGGTAAATTATATAGTGCAGTATTTTAATCTAGAGAAATGTAATGTAATAACGTGTAATATAACAAGTGTTTTTATGGTCAGATTCATATATAATTGTGTTGTTTTAAAATGTTTACCCCGCTCCGAATCATAGCGATATGTTAAAATTATGTCATTGTTTAGATTCGCTGGAAGAAGTAACTTGAGTTTATATCGTGTTTGCAGTATCATGTATCAAGTATGTTAGTGTGAAGAAATACGCTGTGTTAGCTTGAAATCGATTATAGTGCTGTTTGTAATAAATATAAAGTTAAAATATTTGGTTTAGAAATGTTTGAGTTTTAATGGATTTTTGGACTATTTCTTTTTTTGTTAAAGGGGGGAATATTGTAGCGACACTGCTGACGCATTAGTTTTGTGTAGTCAGGCGCAAGTATACAGTAGCGCCGCGCGGCAGTCGTCTCCCCGCAACCACTCAGTTAGGTCGTAGTCCAATATGTATTTATAGTATTTATAACTGGTACCAGTAAATATATAACCATATCTATCAAGAAGTATTTTATTTGGACTCCACAACAAGAACTTTCATTTACCCCCACACGTTACATTCACGTATGCAACAATTCTTTACTAGATCCCCAGGACAAATTTACAAAAGTTCGACCACTATGGAAAATGTTGAAAAATGGATGGCTTATTCTCCAAAATATACTGAAGTATAGATGAATCCATGATTCCCTATTATGGTCACCATAGTACAAAGCAACACATTCATGGATAACCAATACGATTTGGTTTCAAGACCTGGTGTATGGCAACACGCCTTGGCTAGCTGATTCAAGCCGAACCATATCAAGGTGCTAGTACTGGTAACACGAATCCTGAACTAGGCGTCGGAGGTTCTGTAGTTACTAACTTGGTCACAAATTTAGACGATGGCTTTCAAGCTCATGTTTATATGGACAACTTTTTCACATCACTTAGATTGCTCCAGGCGTTGAAAGAGAGTGGCCACCAAGGTACCGGGACAATACGTGCAAACTGCGTTGAAAATGCCCCTTTGCAATTGCCACAAGATATGAAAAAATAACCTCGTGGCGGTTACCACCAAATAACAGACAACCGTACATATATCACACTTGTTCGTTACCATGATAATAACATAGTACATGTAAAGGGTCGTCTGCTAGTGAAAAGCGTAGAGTGGTCATCCAGCAGCCTTCTTGTGTCCAACAATACAATAAATTTATGGGCGGAGTCGATCGGCTTGATCAAAATATAGGATGTTATCGAATTAGTATCAATCGCAAAAAGTGGTATTGGCAACTATTGATGTGGCCTCGGAATGCATCAATGAATAACGCATTTCAACTCTACAGACTTTCACAAGCTGATCAAGAAAAAGGTCAATTAGATTTTTAGGGTTCATTAGAGAGGTTACCACAACGTACCTTGGTCGTTACTCAGCAGTGCGAGCTATTGGTCGTCCGATATAGGTTATCAAACGAAGGAGAGTCCCTGACGGTGTACGTTTGGATGGGAAAGGTCATTTGATAACTTCAAGCCCTACTCAAATTAGGTGTGCTGAATGTCACAAAAATATAACAAAAAAATGCAGCAAATGCGATGTAGGATGTCACACTAATTGTTTTCTTGCTTTTCATTCATAAATAAAGCTTGATTTTTTAATAAACTTGTATACATGTCATGTTGTTTTAATGGCGCAAAACAGTGCTCAACGCCCATTTTTGGGGCGGTTCATAATTCCAAATATAATAATTATTATTACTTAATTTGTATAACCGAGCTTTATTAGACTTATTTAAAGCCATATTAATAAATAATATGACTACTTTTGTCAAAAAAATAAAGTTCAGCACATATGGGTTAAAGAGTTACCAACATTAAGGAAGCCTAAACAGGTATTAACGGAAAGGATTGGTTTTAATGGCTGTTTAGAAACTCTGCGTACCATTTTGAAAGAATCTGGCTACAAATGGTCGAAAATGGATGACCACCGTAAAGCTCTACTTGAAAATCACGACATACAAATGCTACGCTTTCAATATTTGAGGCAATTAAAAAAATATCGCGATGAGGGCCATATATTGTATTCACTGATGGAAGTTATGTTCATACAACGCATATTCAAAAAATGTGCTGGAAACCAGTAAAAGAGGTATCTATGACCACTACAAAAAAGTTACCTAAAGGTATGCGGGTCATAATTGTTCACGCCGGTGGATGTGAAGGATTTGTTCCAAATGCTTGTTTAGTGTATAAAGCTCATTCGACGAGTGGAGATTATCATGACAACATGAAAAATTACTGCCCAATCTCCCAGAAAACGCTGTCATTGTGGTAGATAACGGGTCATATCATAACGCCTTATCAGAAAAAGTTCCTAACTCTAACTCAAATATGCATGCCATGAGAACATGGCTTGCTGAAAAAAATATTATAATTTAGGGTTTGGTACACCTCGTAAAGACGTGTGCCTTCAGTTTAGAGAAAAAATGAAAGCAGAGACTAATGTAAATATCCGCAATGATTTGATGATTAAACAAAGTATTCACAAACTAAAAGCAAAAGAATTTTTGGCTTTCTTAAGGAAGAAGCTCGAGCAAACGTGCTAACTGTCTCATTTGATTGCGAAAAAAAATTATGTTTACCTAAAACCCCTGATCAATCAGCATATTCCTTCATGGTTATTGTTGGGCAGAAAATTCGTTCCCTAAGGCCTCGAACCAAATCGCATCGGCTGTTTATCACCGATTACAAAATACTAATTTAATTGGCATCAACACAGTACGTTTGATTGCCGATGGTTGCGCCGGTCAGAATAAAAACACAACAATGTTAGGAATGTGTGCGAAATGGCTGACTGAGGCACATTCTCATATCAAAATTGTCGAACTGATTTTTCCAATCGTAGGACACTCATTTATACCCCCAGATAGAGTGTTTGCCCAAATAAAAAACAAACACGTAAAAGAGAAATGATATTAAATCCTTAAGAGTATTACGAAATAATTAAACAATTTGCCACAGTCATAAAAATGGGGCACGATTGCCAGGTTCTCGACTGGAAAACTGCAACTGCAGAGGTATTTAAACCTGTTGGCAGATGGCATTTCAAATTCAAGAATTGCAAAAGATATACATTAAAGCGCTCTAATAAAAAGGCAGGGAATATTGTGATAAAAGGAAATATCCACTACAAACATGATGATGGTGTATTAAAGAATGTAAACAAGGCAGGATACCTTTCATGTAATATTAATCCAGTAGAATTTTTCCAACCAACTGTATTAATGCAGCAAAAGCAAGAGATGTACGCAAATTACTTACTAACGACTACGGAAATGATTGAGAATCGATTAAGCATTTGAGTTTTTTTATTCCATTAGTTTCTGGGGCCTCGCTTCTTGACAATATTAACGATGATACGCAAGAGGAACGTGACAATACTGATGTTTTATGTGAGCCACATGAACCAATCACGGGTCATCATAATTTTAATATGTTTAATATAAATTATATTAAAATTATGATGAAAATTAGCGCTTTTCTTTTCTTTACCAATTACATAGGGGAGACCGAGGACACTTGTTTCCTCGGGACACTTGATCCCTGGGTCATAACTACAAAACTACAATATATTTTTAAATTCGATACATGCAACATTGATCATAACTGTCATTGTCAATGACCAAATGTCATTTTGAAAGTATAATATTGACAACTTTAGAGCAGTGGCGATATTTTGTTTACAACGGATCGACATATTTTTTTGTAAGTATTTTGATCGTTATTTTAAGGTATTTATATAAATAAATTACGGATTACATTGAAAACTGTTTAAAACCGATTTATTCAAGTGTGTGTAGAGATGTTATTTCTTTAATTAACATTTTGTTTTGATTAAGAAAAATATTTGTTTGTAAAATCACGGTCCAGGGTACACTTGATCATGGCAAACACTGGTAGACTTGATTATGGGATCAAGTGTCCCCTACATTCATGACTCCTTACAAGAGATTTATTAGTTTTTGTTTTGTTTTTTATTATAGATTCTAAAATGCCGAGAACATACAAAAGGAAGGAAGGTGTGACAAAACGCCAACCAGTAGACAAAATAAAACTGAAAGCAGCAGTCAAAGCTGTCCTAGAAGGCAATAGAATAAAAGGTACAGCCAAATCCTTCAACGTGCCTCTTATGACGTTGAAAAGGTATGCAAGAAAACAAAAGGAACAAGAAAATTACATAGCGTACAAACCCGACTACCGACAGAATAAATTTTTACGGTCGCAGAAGAGGCTGAGTTAGCCAAATACTTGGAAAAAGCCAGCAAACTACAGCATGGCTTGTCCTCGCAGTGCGTACACAGCTAGCATATGAATATGCTCTCTAAAACAATAAACCAGCTAATAAAATACGAAATGGGCCAACAATATCGCCACATACGACAGGTTCTTAAATTTTTTAAATGTAAAAAATCCTAATGATTTGTATTTTTTTTGTTGGCAATCTTTCATCTCGAAAAATGAACTATAAGGTAAACGAAAATGTTTGCCATCAACTTTGTATAGAAAGCAGGTAGGTATAATATATGTACTTAAATAAAGTTGTGTTGCCATAGTTTATCTTCTTCCATGAAATATTTTTTAATAATTTTCTTGTATTTATTATATTAGAGAGTCTAGATGTATTACAATTAGGTAATGTAGGTAGTTTAGAAGTTAACAATTCGTCGTTGTAGTTCAAAGCGTCTCGTCTCCGTATAAAATTGTGAAGTACACATGTTGTCTTTACTATTACTGTAGCAAAATCGGGATTAGTAAGTATGAACTCTCCACTAGTTGGTAAATATGCCGAAGGTACATTCGACGTACCGCCTTGCACAAGATAAGCGGTAGTTAAACGTACGCTTTTCTAAGTCTAATGTTTTATTGGGGTTGGCCTTCGCTTTACATAAACATGTTATGCGACCCGCATAACATGTTAATGTAAAGCGAAGGCCTCGTCAGCTACCAGTAGAAATGGTGGCGCTGGGCCAGTAGGGCCTGGGAGTTTCTTATCCTTGAGTAGGTCTAACATGTCTTGGTAAAGTTTCTGTCCGAAATTTGAACTTTTAAATATATTACTATCGGCTTCTTTTCCAAAAGATCCAACACCAATAGAGATAAAGCAATAATTAGAATCTGCAACTGTCATAAGAACAATCGATAAAAAAAAATTTAACAAAAAAGAAATCCGACTTCAAATAAGAATATTCTAAAACTTAAAATGCACTAAAAAATTAATAAATAATTGCATATTCTTGTGAATAATTAAATTATTGTTATTAATGGAGTCGGTGTCAGCCAAGGTAGTTTTGTAACTAATGAAACATGAGATGTCTTACTATAATCATAACATAACATTGGCATGCACAATTACACATATAGACGCAGCACGCGGCGCGGGCGGCTGACACCGACCCCAAAAATAACAATAATTTAATTATTCACAAGAATATGCAATTATTTATTAACTTTTTAGTGCATTTTAAGTTTTAGAATATTCTTTTTTGAAGTCGGTTTTCTTTTTTGTTGAAATTTTGTTTATTTCTTGGATTTTAGTGAACCTTGCCAAAAATGAGAACATCATCAATGTAGCCAAATACGCATTATTAAGGATAACTCGAAAAAGAATGGTCAAATCTTGATCAAAATTAAATGGGACCACACGGGAAGCACCAGCTTTCAAATAAAAAAATAATCATCAAAATCGGTTCACCCAGTGGAAAGTAATGAGGTAACAAAAAAACACACACACACACACACACGCACACGCACACGCACACACACACACACACACACACACACACACACACGTATTATACATACATTATACCTATACTTTGGCAAGCTATCAATTTGTTATAAGTATCAGTGTGTCAGGCGTGATAGAATTATCATTTGGCAAATTTCTCTTACTACACCACTTTATTTATTTCGTAACAGTTTGTATATAAATGTATTTCATTTAGACGATTTACAACTAGTGCCACCATGGCAGGTTGCATCGAAAAACTGCAATGAAATAAAGAATAAAATAATTTATTTGTCATCGCGAAGTACATTAAGAATAGGTCAGTTATATTTATTAAAATTCCATTACCTTTTAATGATATCCGTAAAATTACATTACTGCGAACTTGGCGCCACTAGATCAATACCTTTTAGAACTTTTTGGGGGATAGGGGAACCTATTGAAAATTTTAGACGTTAACTATGATGACAGGATAAAAATGATTGTCAAATATAGTAATGGGGTGACATGGACACAGTAGCTGAATAAATACTTAAATTCAAGAAACAACGTAGCGTAACCTTGCAGTAAAAGCAATTGCAACGACTTCAACTAGAGTGAAGACAAAACGAGCTTCCTAAAACAATGGAAAATATTTGGACCGTCGTTAGCATCAGGATACATAAGAGTTTCCTATAAAATGCCCACACAAGTCGGAATTATTTGGATGAAGGACAAACAGATAAAATGTAGTTATTATGTAATGAAAGGCAGTATTTTAACTACACATTTAATTGTATGGTATCTAAGGATCATATTTATGTAATATTTAATACAGATCAAATGTATTTCTTAAACGAATATATAAAATTATAAATGCCAAAGGCCTTTCTCAATAAAAACAAATAATATATATAATACTTTTCCTCTTAGTATAATCACTAAAATATAAAGAATGTTACATACAGCGATTATTGTACGCAAAGAATGTCCAATTCTTTATGTGCAAAAATCATGTGCAATATCCTATTTACTAAAGTTATAATTATTTGAAATCAAAGATTCCCTTTATTTCTTAATACATACTTACTGTTGTTAAGTTAGTTAAGAAACTCGAGCTCTAATCGCCTCAAATATAATAATAATCATAATGTGCATATTTTATTCCGTATGACCGCTAGTGCTGTCGTGGTGATCGTTTTTACACTATAGGACTTTCCATTCAGATGCAAAGACGACAACTACTATGGCGGTATCTGGAATAAAAAAAAGGTATTTTCAACCATGAATTAATGTATTTATATAGGTTAGTAGAGAAGACGTTATCTGTTAATGAATTACCTGTCTTATTCGGTGTGCGACTACCGCGCAGAGGATGGTATGAGTTTGCGAAGACGGTAATCATGTACCAGCCATGATATTATTAAGTTTTGTACCAATTTAACTAGCTCTTTCGACTGGATTGTCCCATCTTCGGGCTTGTTAACCAATGCTAGTGCTGGCGTTTGCAAATTAATTTCTATTTGGTTTCCTGTGTGGAGTCCAGTCAGTGCGGTCTCTAGAAAAAGTTGTTTGTTTAGTAGCAGTGTTATTACCGGTCTTCTACGTATACACATCGCATCAACTTACCTCAGCTGTTATTAAGATTGCATACGCAATCACCATAATCCTAAACTCCTTGATTATTTGTGTTTTTATTATTTGTAGTACAGCCTGAGGTATCTGGCCCGGCGGATGGTGGTACCTACTCGGAGGCCTTGGTTTCATTGAGGTTGGGCGCGTCGGAGAAAGCATCGCCCTCAACGTCAGCAGTGTTGAACTTGACGTACACACTGCCAGAGATGAAGGCGACTCGTCGTTCTCTTTCTAGAATTTTAGCCACCTCCGATATCGGAATACCCAGTGTCAGAAAGATTCCCTTTTCTTGCATTGTCGCGCCATACAGCTGCCATGACTGAACGCCGTACCATGGGTTCTGAGCGACCAATAGGCGGTGGATCTGAGTTAGCTCCAAACCGATCGATTTCGGCAGCCAAAGCGAAGCGCGGAGTCGCTTCGCTATATCCGACTGTCGGATGACGATCAGTTTGGTTCCAGGGATTGGTGACTGTAGTCCTGCTACAGTGGTCTTAAGCCAGGTCAGAGAGTCATCATTCTCACACCACATCTTCAAAACTCCTTCCGAGGCGATGGGCTTTCCTCGAAATGATGGTGTGAGTATCGGCTCGTTGTCTAATGGTATAGCAAGTGCTGCCTCAATGATTTTCGCCTCTATGGAAAGTTCGATCTGCTGAGCTTGGTCTATCGTCAGGCCTGTAGGAGGTGAGACAGCAATAGCTATTAACAGATGGGTCTTAGCCGCATCCGCAAAGGTCGGTGTAGACGAAGCTTTTTTTGATGTCGCGTCCATTTTAGCTCGTTTTGTGCCATTCTCTGGTGACAATTCGTCATCGAGGTGACGCTTATTAGCCTTTTTAGGTAATGTGGACTGATGTATCTGTGCTGAACCATCTGCAATGGGGAGTGGTCCGAATTTGTCCGTCCCGCGTTTGTGATGAGATCGTTTTGTGTTTACGACAGGATGGGTCATAATCACATTTTCACCGATTTCAACTTGGTTACCCTGTTCGGGCGTCCCGGAAGATACCTCGACCAATGCGATGCGCTGTGCCGGCAAGGGTGCGTTAGCTGTCATCCCAGGCTCGCTACTCCTTGATTGTGTGCTTTCTGCACACTCGTTATGGGCACTGCACTGCCCATTATTCACATTACGATTGGCCGTAGGCGTCGTCAGGGTCAACCGCTCAGTTTCACCAGCTGAGGTCAGGTATTCACCCTGAGCTTCGACATCAGGTGTTGATAGTGTATTCAGGGGTGCGTGCACCGACAACGGCGGTTCGCTACCACCCGGCTGTACAGGGGTACGCATTTTTGCACGTCGGCCGCGACGGATGCGCTTCCCACTGCGTTTTTTTTCCCCTGGCGTTGCGGGCTTCGCAGAGTTAACACTCGTGATTTTGTGTTCATTAGCTCTACGCGGTGCAAGGTTCCAGGTGTTAGCAAGTCGTGCCGCGCCGGGCATGGCGTTGACCAGCTCGCGCGGGTTGAATAGTTCTTGTGTTGGGTACTGTGAAACTTTGCTCCCCCCAGAATACGAGGAGCAGCCTAAACCCGAAGGTTCAGGGAGGGATTCTCCAGAGTCTCGGACGCTGGTACCCTCCTGGGGTAGTTTATGTTTTAGCTTCACGTCTTCCATATTTGTTGAGTTTAAGGATTTATTATGTGCGTGTGTGTTGTGCGTGTGTGTGCATGTAGGTGTTTTCGTTTGTGTAAGTGTTAACGTGTGTGTGGGGTCTGTGGGTTAGTGGGTGTATGCGTAAGCATGTGGTAGTGTGCCTGAGAGTAGAAATGTGTGTGTGTGTGTGTGTGTGTGTGTTTATGTGTGTGTGTGTGTTTATGTGTGTGTGTGTGTGAAGGCATATGTATGTGTGTTTGTGAATATGTGGGTGTGTATCGGCTGGAGATTTTGGCTACGTCTGTTTCTTATGGAACCAGACCAATAACAGGCGGCAACCACGGGTAGGATAACCCACCAGCCTTGCCTTAGGGATCAACACGACCTGCGCTCTCCCCTAAGACCATCAGCCAAACTCTGCTCCAAACCCAGGGTGCAGAGAATAGAAGCATGTCTAAGTCACTTAAATGGTGAGGTAGACCTACTTCCGCCCACTCCAATAGACTTTGAAATTAAGGGTAATTATTTAATTATTACTGTGCAAGAAGTAAGATAAAGATGTACATTAAAATTTACCAAACATGATTGATTTTAAATATTTCAGAACATTTATCTACTGATAATTTTATCCTGTAGATAACCCACCAAATATATATATATATATATATATATATATATATATATATATAGAATACAGGCCCACACATTAATACCCCAAGGATGTTGAAAGTGTGATTCTTTCATTGCATGTGGATTTTCGAGTGCATATGTTTATTGTGGCAGTTAAAAACACCCGTTCTCTTGAATGAACATTCGTCGGTAAACAGCACATGCTTCAAAAGTCCATCATCCGCTTCGATTTTCGTTAACATCCAAGTGCAGTACTGACTTCTAGATGCATAATCTGAGGGCAGAAGTGATTGAACTAACTGGTAGTGGAAAGGATGTTGTCCATCTTCTGATAATACTTGCCACACTCGCATGTGACTGGTGCCGAGCTCACGCGCAGCAAAGCGTGTACTGCGCGTGGGATCCGCTGCGAAAAAATCTAGCACTTCTTCTTCAATACTATCGCTATTGCACGGTCTGCCCGCATCAATGTGATGCTGCTCTTCTTCGCGAACACTGCCTGTATTGGACACACGGTTGTGAAGCCGTTGAAAAGCGCGTTCCGACGGGACTGCTAGACCTTTGGTCTAGAGAACCGTTCTTCGTATTCCATACGCGCAGCATAATTACACTCGCTCCTATCTAAGCACATCAACTATACGTCATATTACCTAACAGGGAAAATACTCAATGGCGGAAGTCCGAATGAAAGTGATTTTAGCGCAAGACTGAGTACAAAATCGTTTGCTCGAGAAGTAACTAATATATTCGTATTAGGTATAGGTATTATAATACAAGTCACATGTATTCATATTAGGATAAACGAATTTGACGTATTAGGTTACCAGGTATTAGTCAAATAATAGGAAAGCGCAATCGGTAATAGTGACATGAGTTGCATCGCTACTGGGCGCTATAAGAATAAGAGTAATTTATTTGCAAAAAAATGTGGTACATTTATGCTTGTTACATATTATAAAATATTCGTTCGCACATTTCACCAAAGTTGGCACGCAAATTTAAATTTAAAAACAAAAATGTATTATTGAAAATTGTTGAGGTCTATACACATGACATCAAACTACACTATAATATTATTAACATTAAGAAATAAATACGCTTGAGGGAAGAAGGATGCGCTGTCCACTATCTCACTCGCTCACATGAGGCGAGACTATTCGCTGGCATGGCGAGACGAGATGATAGAGCGAGACGAATATATAATACGATGCGATGGTCGCATGGTGGTCGCTTGCTTGTGTACACGAAACGGAATTATTGCACTATTAACGTATGCATGTGTGTGTATTGTACAGACAATTTGATGAACACGTCGGGCTTCATACGAAACTGTAAGGGTTGATTATTAAGTAAGCAAGCAATCGAGATAGAAATGCGCATTCACGAATATTACCTATATTGTTTTAGCATACGGATAATAGTTCAAAGATTAGGTTTTTATTTTTCACGATATTTGGTATTAGTGTGACTTTGTAACTCGCTGCGTTAAGTGTTTGCATGTCGACTACTTACTACTGCGATATTATTAGTAAAGGAGATATGCAACAAACCCATACAACTTCGGCCTCGCATGGACAAAAATAAAACTGTATGTTTTACGAAGAACTATTAGTATTCTATAACCTTGTGTAATTTCAACATGCTATCTAGTTGGGTTTCAGATATATAAGGCATCCAAAATGAACAGAATTGCTCCGGTGATACTTTGGCACAAAGCAATTTTTTCAAAATGAATGTATTAATTATACTTGTTTCTGTCTAAAAACCTAGAATAAGTTTATATAGCTGGTTTACAGAGCTCACTAGGGTAAAACTAGTTACTTAACTGAACTCAGGTAGCCAGTGCTCGCTCTGCAAAGCAAGCGCCCATCAAATAACTATAGTTACTATTCATTTATTGTTAAAGCTTAATTAATAGTCCAAGAAACAAAGGCTAAAGTAAACAATAGTATATTTTGGTATTAGTTTCCAACCACTACATTACCTTCATTATGACTAAACATACTATCGAGGTGTGGTCCAGGAGGTGCTACATTATTTTGAAACCTTGCCCAACATAAATACCATGTTATGAGGGACATTATATATGTGCACAGCAGCCTACTGTTCTTTTGCCTACTATGCAGTTACAGTAATGCTGTTATCAAACCTCTAGTCGGCCAGTGGCTCGCATGCGAGCCAGCAAAAGCGCGCGAAAACGTCACCCGACGCCAGCGGTCAATATCGCATTTTAACAAACTTCTCGTTCGAAACTGATTGCCTATTGGCTACGGATGGATTAGGCATGAATGACGCTACGCCACGAACCAATAAGAACGCCTCTAGACAGAAAAATAATATTTAAATATTCTAGAATGTTTTTAGTTGACGCGGAACGCCCGTAATGGCGGCTGTGCGAGTTTTTATGTCGTGAGTGTTGTGAATAAGTGTCTGTGTAATGGATTTCAGTGCTTGGAAGTACATTAAAACGTAAGTAATTGTTGTTCTATTTACTATTGTAATGATTCTAGTAGCAATAGCAATGTTTTAATAATGTTAACATTGTATAAAACTTAATACAAGATGGGAGGCGGCGCCTGCTTTTGTTTTTTTCTCCGTGTCATATTTATGCTATATTTATGCCAAACTAATAAGATTATTATGTATTCTTATTGCAATTCTAATAAGATTAAGATATTTGTAAGTAATAATTTGTAAGTAATATTATAAAATATATCAAGAAATATGAATAATTTGACTCTAAAAAAAACGGATCCTCTCTAAACAAAAAACGGACCCTTGACCCGCAGTTTGACACGCGTTTTTCATTTTATTTTGCCTAGGGATGGTATATGTGCTATACATTGTTAGAAAGGTATATTTTTCTACTTTTAGAAACAATATAACTAATAGTAAATTGTATTCTTTCTAGATATATAAAAGGAAGAGAATAATACCATTGATTTTTTCATAATTATTTGCCTATTTTCATAAAATGCCTTTTTAGATAGAATAATAAGTTGTATTTCTTTATTTATTTATTTGATTATCATAGTTGAGTAGATTTCATACAATAAAAACGTAAAATTAACTATATCCACGCTTTAATTCGCTTAGGATGATTTTTTTAAAACATAAACGCAACGCAGCATTTTTTTAAATAATGGCGGTTGTACTGTAATTTTCAAACGCTACAATTATAACATTTTTTTAGGCAAGTCTAGTCACTATTTTATGTTTTTGTAAAGGAAATATCATAAGGTATTACGAAAATATAAATACGATAGGTTAAATGTCATAATTTTATTTATATCAAGCACACAATGCACACGTATCATATGAGTCGTCATTTGTTTACATTATCTCATTTCGACCGGTCTAATAATACAGTGTGACCCGCGTTAAAGTGCAACCCCGAAAATGGATGAAATTAGATCGAAAACTATCGACGAAAATGGGTCTAAAAAACTTCTAAAAAAAAAACTAATTTTTTTATACGCCACTGAACATTTGTTTCCCGAATTTTGACCTCTATGTACAAATAAATTTATTCCTCCCAAACTAGCTGGCCGATTTTGATGAAATAAACGACAAATCAATGCCAAGTATTTAGCGATGAGAATAAAACAAAAAAAAACAACAAAAAATGGCTTTAAATACTTCATTTTTTTAAATACTTGTGAAAAAAGTCACTATTTTTCACTGTTTTTTTCAATCAACTCAAATTTCTATGAAATAAACCCCTACATCTTGATTTGTTTTATAATTTATTATTATTCTTGACTGTATTAGCTTTCAAAAAAAAAATAATCAAACATTGTATCTCTAAAAATACAGGAGTTACGAATTTTTAAAGTTCACTACTCAGAATGGGCAAATCCAGGTAGAGACCCTTTTTTTATTCCTTTGTTATACCAGTGGTCGGCTGCTATTGTGTTCAATGCTTGGGGAAAAGGGAAGGGGTATTGGTACAGTCCGGCAGTCGCCCGCGCTAGTCCGCTCCGATCACATCGCTGCTGCTGTACGTCAGCTGTTGTTCTCGCATTAAAGTTACAGTTTTTCGTTGAGTTTTCGTTATTGACTACTTGTTACGTTTTTGTTATTGACTGTTTGTTACGTTACTCGACTGTTTTCGTGGTTGTGCTGGGTTGAGATGCCGCGATTAAATGCATTCTCCCCGCGAGAAATCGCTGACATCCATTATTATTATGGAATGTATGGTGGACGCACAACAGTCGCTCGATCGGCATACGTAAATGCATTTCCGAACAGACTTGCACCGTCGGCAAGGAACTTCCAGGAAGTTCATCGGAAGCTCTCCGACATCGGACTTGGATTACAACACACAAGACGTGAACAAGAATCCATTGTAATCGACACAGCGATAGAAGAAGCGGTTTTAAGTACCATTTTTGCCACTCCTACTATTAGTACGAGGCGTTTAGCTTTACTCCACGGCATATCACAAGCCTCAGCGTGGAGAATCTTGAAGAAAGAAGGTCTACATCCATATCATTATCAAAGAGTCCACGATTTGCACGGGGATATGGATTTCCAATCAAGGTGCGTTATGTCCATCTGGCTACAACGACAAATTCGTCGCAATCCACAATTTTTAAAAAAGATTTTATGGATGGATGAGTCGAAGTTCACCAGGAATGGCATCACGAACGCTAGGAATTTGTACGAGTGGACACATGATAATCCACATCTGAAGAGGGCCTCGTCATTCCAGGTGCAATTTTCAATAAATGTTTGGGCAGGTCTACTCGACGACATGTTGATAGGACCAGTAATTTTACCAGCGACATTAAATTCGGAACGATTCCTAACTTTATTAAGGGATGAGCTTCCCCGTCTGTTAGAGGATGTGCCGCTGGCATCGAGACAGGGCATGTACTTGCAAATGGACGGCTGCCCTGCTCACTACGGGCGCAATGTCCGTGAATTTTTAAATAATAATTATGCCAATCGCTGGATTGGGCGCGAAGGCCCAGTGGGCTGGCCAGCCCGCTCTCCTGATCTGACGCCGCTCGACTACTTTCTATGGGGCCACATGAAGCAAAAGGTGTACAGTGCACCTGTGAATTCAGAGGCTGAGCTTCATGACCGCATCATGAGGTGCGCTGAAGAATTGAAAAATGAACCGCAACTTATACGGAGGGCCACACAACACATATCATTACGCGTGGCAATGTGTTTGCAACAACGCGGAGCACATTTCGAAAACCTAATACATTATAATCTAAGTCAACAATAATTAATAATAAATCATTGTTTTTGATTAATTTTTGTTTTATTTCAACTGTCAACTAAAACGGAATAAGCTCATTGGAAGCTTATTTCGTTTTGTTATACACCCCAAGCATTAAATACAATAGCAGCTGGCCACCGGTATAACAAAGGAATGAAAAAAGGGTCTCTACCTGGATTTGCCCATTCTGAGTAGTGAACTTTAAAAATTCGTAACTCCTGTATTTTTAGAGATACAATGTTTGATAATTTTTTTTTGAAAGCTAATACAGTCAAGAATAATAATAAATTATAAAACAAATCAAGATGTAGGGGTTTATTTCATAGAAATTTGAGTTGATTGAAAAAAACAGTGAAAAATAGTGACTTTTTTCACAAGTATTTAAAAAAATGAAGTATTTAAAGCCATTTTTTGTTGTTTTTTTTTTGTTTTATTCTCATCGCTAAATACTTGGCATTGATTTGTCGTTTATTTCATCAAAATCGGCCAGCTAGTTTGGGAGGAATAAATTTATTTGTACATAGAGGTCAAAATTCGGGAAACAAATGTTCAGTGGCGTATAAAAAAATTAGTTTTTTTTTTAGAAGTTTTTTAGACCCATTTTCGTCGATAGTTTTCGATCTAATTTCACCCATTTTCGGGGTTGCACTTTAACGCGGGTCACACTGTATAAACAATTGAACACAAATGCTCTTGTTTATATTTTACTACGTAGCTGACATCATAACAAATTCTGTAGTACCATTTTTTTGATTCTACGAGCTATGAGTGGGTCGTAATTAACAATAACAAAATCTCAAGTGGCACGCGGCGATAACGGGCGATAATGTAAACATCCGGCCCGGCCGACAGGTGTTTATAGGCTGACGTAAGCGCGGCACAGGTCAGGTTAAAATGTACACATAGTATACTTTACGGCTTACATGCCTGGATTGTATTTTGCCTCTTAAAATCCAGGCATTTGTACTTTATAGCTCTCTCATAACCTTGTCACATCACGAATGATAAATGACAATGGAGATCGAGTGCCCTACGAAAAGTGTTGTCACTACCACATATTGAATAATGCTATTACATTGAATTGGTCAATCTGTTGATTAGTAAAATAAATCACAACATTAAAAAATTGATACTATTACATCCCTGTTTAATCCACATAATATGTGGAGTTTTTACTAACACAAGTAATACTATTACTTGTGTTACTAAAAACTTAATTAAATATAAATAATAATGTTCGGGTACTTTGAAATAACTACACTGGAACATTGAGACAACTACCATCTTAAGTCTCCCTGTGACCATGGCTGCTGAAAAGCAATCGAAACGTCGGGGAAAGTGTAAACATAAATATAAATAGTATAATAGTATAGTAATAGTATAAATAGTTATAATAGTTTCAATAATTTAATTAGCTTAAAAATTTGTAAAGTTTAATAGTATTATAGTAGTGTAACAGTTCTTCAAAATTTTGTAATAAAGTGTCAAATAAACAACGCGATAAAATCCCTATATAGTAGTTTAATTTCAATGAATAATGTTTCGTAATAATTTCACTTCTTATAAAAAATACCTTTTGTTCAACACTGGCAATGTTTTCCCAAGCCACAAACAACGGTTTACTGAATCAATAAAATGTTTAAAAAAATTCAATCCTTTTTCCCGCTAGGTTCGGTTAAAAGAAAACGATGGCGACAAATAAAATATTATGAGACATTTTTACAATAAATTATATTCTTGTCCACTAAGGCCGTAATTTGCATACCTCCTTTAAATGTAAATATATAATATAGGTATATAAGTGCATTTTGGTGGTGGTTTTGAGTTTAATGAGAGAATTAGGTTAGTTTTATTTTGTATAGTTTTATTAGTTTATGTTTAATTAGAGAATTAAGTTAGGTTAGTTTTTAATTATGAAGCCGGCTAGAACGAGTGAGGTTTGGACGCATTTTAGTATTGAATCTGAAGATAACAAAATAGCAATTTGTAAAATATGCCAGCAAAAATTTTCATTTAAAACAATTGTGTCAAATTTAAACAAACACATAAAAGTAAACACATCGGGCTAACAACATCAAGCTCGCAATTGCGCCAAGTTCCCAAAAATGTGATAGGCTCCACCAGCAGCCAAGCTACTGCTACTACAGGCGGAGAAAATGTGCAACCTGTTAGTAGTATTACCGTGTCTTCAGTTGCTAGTGGGCCCAATATAGATGAGAGCATAAGACAGTTGATACAAAGCAAAATAAATCTTCCGAAAAAAAAAATGAATGCCTGTCAACGAGCAAAAATAGATGAAAAACTGTTGCTTCTTTTTATAAAAGATTTTCAGCCTTTCTCTATTGTTGAGGATAAAGGATTTAAAGAGTATACAAACGCACTGAATCCTGCTTATCCACTTCCAACACGACAACATATTTCGAATACGCTCTTGCCTGCGTTGAACGAAAAAAGCTTAAACAGAGTGCGCACCAACGAAGTAAAGGAGATGAAGTCAATAAGTTTAACCACCGACCTATGGACTTCAGCATCACAAGAAAGCTACATTGCTATACTAGCGCACTATCGAGATAAAGACTTTAAATTCAGGAAAGTGTTACTAGAATGTGCACCATTACCCGGCTCCCACACAGCGCTAAATATTGCAGAGGAAATTACCCGTATCCTAAACGAATTCGGCATCGAAAATAAACATATCCTCATCATTATAACCGACAACGCAAGCAATATGCAAAATGCCGTTAAACAGCATTTAGCGTTAAAACATTTTGGCTGTTTGGCCCATACGTTAAATTTAGTGGTGGAGAAAGCTTTAGAGGTTGAAGCTATTAAATAAACAATAGATACAGTGAAAGCTATTGTTGCGCATTATAAGCGAAGTAATTTAGCTATAGAAAAGCTATTACGCTACCAAGTCCAAACAGGAATCGCGCAACCTAAAAGGCTTCTCCAAGCAGTTCCGACGAGGTGGAATTCTGTATATTGTATGTTACAACGGTTCATAGAGTTGCAAGATGCACTTCGAAGTACGGCGGGATTATTAGATAGATATGTACCAATGCTATCGGTAGAAGAATGGCAATTGTGCAACGATCTATGCACCATTTTGAAACCGTTACAAGAGATCACTCAGCAGATGAGTTGTGAAGAATACGTAACCGGGAGCCTCATCATTGTATTTACGAGAATACTATTAAATGTTTTTGAAAATAACATTCCTGCTACTATCCACCCTGATGTAGCCCCTTCTGTTGAAGTAATATTAGGACAAATAAAAAGAAGACTGGGACAAATAGAGCACAGCTGTACGTTTGCCATTTGCACATTGCTAGATCCAAGGTGCAAAATGCATTGTTTTAAAGACAAATCTGCTGCTGAAAAGGCCAATAAAATTCTTATTGAGCTCGTTACAGCAGAAATTAATAAAACTCAAGGTTGCATGGAAGCTTCACCTCAACCAACACACACATCTAATGAGCATGTTCAAGACGGATTATCCATATGGGACAACTTTAATGAAATATTTGAAGACCTTGAACAGACGCACTATTCTCCTCAAGCGTCTGCAATAACTGAGGTACAGAGGTTGCAGACAAGTTGTTACCATGGAAAGATGACGAGGGCAAATTACCGGATCCTTCTGAGTGGTGGAGAAACCATCAGTTTGTATATCCAAACCTGGCAATACTGTATCGTACCAAATGTTGCGCAATGAGTACGTCTGTACCTTGTGAGCGGATATTCTCCAAGTCCGGCTACATTGTTACAGATCGACGAACAAGATTAAAAAGTGGAAAAGTTAAACAGTTAATGTTTTTAAATGTAAACGAATAATAAATAATTCATTATAATAATTTATGTAGGTAAATAACAAAAATACTAAAAAAAATACTAAAAGAGCCCTACAAAACAAAAAAACGGATGTCAAATATAAAAAAAACAATAATGTATGTAACAATAATCTATGTAGATAAAAAAAATATCATGAATCATTGTACATAAAGTGATTAACTTTTTAAATACGCCGACGTCGTCGTTCCTGGCAAACATCATGAGCATGAGGAAATTGAAAATTGTAAGATGGTGACGTACCTATTATTTAATCTCTTATTTTTTTGCTGAAAACAAAGGAGATGGGATGAACAGTCACCAAGTTGCCATTGTTCAAAATGTTTCCCGGTTACATAAACGTTGACAGTCCTAAGCCTGATGGGTCCGTAATATAAAATATAAACTATATTTACTAAAATTTACTAAACTATATATAACTAAGAATGACATCATGAGTGAACGTCAGTCCTATCATCGATCGAAGCAATTTAAACTTTCTTCGTTATTCGTTATTTCAAAATTTATTAAAAAATAAACTCATATTACAAACCATAAAGTATGAAGGAAAATTTAACCTTCGGATGACAACAGGGGTGACCCGACACCCCGAGAAAAGTTTCAATATTTAGTTGGTATTGGTTTTCTCTTTCTAACGTTCGCTCTATTCTCTAATTGAAGTGAATGCAATCAGTCGCACGCGTCGACGTGCCGCGGTAAGTTGTTGTTTTTGTAATATTAACATTGTTCGGGTGACTTGTCACCCCTGTTGCTTTTTACTTAACTTTTTTGTGGTACTGTTAGAATTGTTTGATTTTTTAGGTAAAAATGGCTTCGATTTCGGATGATCAGATTGAAAACTATTTGCAAGGTATTGTTGATGCTAGTTCGGATGATGAGTGCCATTCAGAAGATGGTGATGCGTCTGAAAATGATGATAATGTTTCAGTGCACTCGGAGGTCGAGGTCATTATTTTGAAATGAAGAGAATAGTGACAACGAGGATGTGCCGCTGGCACAATTACGCAATAAGCATCCCAACACTCCTGAGAATAAGTTCCGGAGCAGTTATCTTAAGAAATTAGCTTTACGATTGGCGGAACCGCACATGAGGCGTCGTTTGAGTACCTACAAATTTGCCACGAGAATTAGGAGCCACTTTACGTGATATTCTAAATATAAACCAGGCAACTCCAGAAAGTGAGCCCCCTGCAAAATTACAGAAACAAGCAAGATGTGTACTATGTCCAAGAAAACCAGACAAAAAGGTTAAAACTTTTTGCACAAAATGTCATCAGCCCGCCTGCACTGAACATCGTAAGGATGTTTGCTTAAACTGCCTTTAACCAAAAAATAAAATAAATAACAAATTATAAGTGCTATAATTAACACATTTTTTTATTTTTAATTGTATAAGTGATTGATCTCAAAATAAATATCTTTAATTTCCTTACACACTGCTGTTTAAAATATAGGGGGTGATACGTCACCCCTGTTGCCTTTTATGAATACAAAAAAAGTGTTGCCTGCCGAAGGTTAATCACTACTTTGGTTTCACTTACGTTATGCATAAAAATAATTATTTATTCCTTATTTACAAGTAGATATCTTCTTATCAATTGCAGCTTCGTATCTATTAATTAAAGTGGGAATCGAACCCACGACACCCTGCGCATTGGCAATGGCGAAGCGTCCACTGCGCCTTGTGTGCTATCTAATGTCACTAATGTATAAAAATCTATCTCCGACATGTGCTATATTCGGGATATAATATAATAGGGTGTCCGTCAGGAAGGCTGGACCAAACGAGATATGTACATGAGACCATGTGCACTGTTTAATACCTATTTGGTACTATTTACTACCTATAATTAAATATTTGCTACCTTTGCGTTAAGACATATATCAAAGAAATAAAGTGGTAGTAAATATTTAATACCTGTTTGGTACCTTAACATAATATATTATTTACACAACTTTAAGGCCTGTTTCCACTTTGATTAGTGCGAGTGCAGGTGCTTAGTGATTAGTAGTTATTGCGAGTATTTAGTTGATTAGTGTATGTCCAAAAATGTTTAGTTGTTGCGCTTAGTAAAATCACATTTGTTAGTTGGATATCAAAGGAACAACAACGTTAAAAATGGGCGAACTATCGCGATTGCAATTGCAAGAAGTAATGAGAGAAATATTAAACGCAGTGGTATCAGAGATTGAAGAACACGTGGAATCAGAACTTAGATGAACGTCAAGATGGCGAGACCACGCCAGGTTTTTCGAATATTATGTGAATAGGATTTAATGCAATATTTTTACTATTTTATACTTTCATAGAAAAATTCTACACTCATAAAATTTCTAAATATTCTACAAAGAAAGTGGTCCCGCTATTTTGACGTTAATATGGCGGGACCACTATTGAGTGGTCCCGCCATAAAGAGCTGCTTATATTATACTGCATCAGTAATGTTAACAATGTGTCGTTCTGTTTATGTTGTAGACAAGCCTTAACCTCGTAAGGCCTAGCATACTAAAAATAGTACAATATAGTGTATAGCATTCAAACCTAATATACGTAAAACAGTACTTGAACTATCGACCTAACGTACTAAATTTAGTACAAAGGCATGAATTCAAGATCCTGATCATTTTTTTTAATATTGGCAACTCTCATGTAGCTATCTACTGTCATCGGTTTACTCTATAACTTGTGGTTTATGCCACCATTGCCAGAAAAATATTTGACATTAGCGATCTTTTACTCAAGATGGAGGAATAGAAACGACGTTGTGCAAATCAAGGTAAGTTAATCTAATTATATCATGTAAATCTTATTAAATGGTTAATATAATGAAATTTAGTATGATTAATTATCAACTGTTTTATACGGAAACGTAAAAATTTTGCATTTTTCTTCGTATTTTATGGCTGCCGAAAAAAAATTTGCTTTTTTTAGTACATTCGGTGTTAGTTATATAAGTTGACTTCAAAAATATGTACTATTTTTAGTAGTTTCGGTTTTTACTAAATATGGCTCGGATTTTATTAAATTAATTTGCTATTTGCTACAGGGCTAAAAGAAGATGATATTATCCAAAGTCTGAACGAGTCCGATAACGAATTTAGTGACGATGATGAGACATATCAGCCAGATGCGCCAGCCCGTATTTCTTCGTCTGATTCTGGTTCATCTACCGAATCCGAGCCTGAAGCTGAATCCGAATCAACATCACGCGCCAATATCTCACGAGTACGAACGCGTTTTCGACGTATCAGCGGTCGGATTCTTCGTGGTCACCATGCAGTATCCAATCGGTTAGTGACAAGACAGCCTGTTATTCGTTCTGGTCCATCATGGGACGATCGGCGTTTGATAGCAAGCAGCCCCCAACAATTAATGCAGCCGTCCCATTTACCTCCACCAAACTTTGAGTTAAAATTTGACTATTTTTATCAGTACATTCCAGAAGAGATGTTTGAACTTATCACAAATAAAACAAATCAAATTTATGTGGCTAAAACAGGCAGGAGTCTTCAATTAAATGTCAAAGAATGCAAAGTATACTTTGGCGCTACTATCATAATGTCTTGTAGAAATTACCCCATTTTGCGTATGTATTGGGAACAAAAATGGCGCATCGCAACGATTGCAGATGCAATATCAAGAGACAGGTTTATTTTAATAAGAAATAATATAAAACTGGTATATGACGAAGACATAACGCCTGAACAAAGAAGTCGGGACAAATTGTGGAAAGTTCGCCCAATATTAGATAGTGTAAAGAATGGATGTCATCAACAAGTTACAGATCAAAAAGTGGCAGTAGACGAAATGATGATACCATTTACGGGTAATTGCGGTATGAAACAGTACTGTCCAAATAAACCAAATCCTACGGGCCTAACGGTTTTTGTACTAGCAAACCCAGATGGGTTAATACTAAATCTGAAAGTGTATAAAGGTTCCACCACTTTTCCCGAGTTCGTCGATGGTGGATTCGGTTTAGGAGAATGTGCTGTTCTTAAATTATCAGAGGTGTTAGTTCCGGGCTCTGTTGTGTACCTTGATAGATATTTCACGACAGTGAAATTAGCTGAAGAGCTGCTCAAAAGAGTTATAAAATCTACAGGTACCTTAATGAAAAATCGAATCCCTGCGGCCGTAAGATATGTATTAATTACAGACGGAGAACTTAAAAGAAAAGGTCGAGGAAGTTATCAAGTCATTACAAGAGATGACGATAATATGGCTATTACAAAATGGTTTGACAACAAGCCAGTTATTATGTTGTCTAGTATCTATGCTGACAATAATACAGACGAATGCAGACGGTGGTGTAAAAAAGACAAGGAGTGATGGTCAAACGACCAGAAGTAATAAAGGAATATAATTCTAAAATGGGAGGAGTGGATATGGCGGATAGAACCTTAGCGGTTTGCCCTGCAAGAACCCGTACGAAGAAATGGACCGTACGTTTTGTTTCGCATATGATCGATCTAAGCATAACAAACTCATGGATACAATTTAGGAATAATCAACTCAAAAATAATATTCTCCGTAAAAAGTTACAACAACTTAGATTTTATAAAATGGAGTTTGGAGAAACTCTAATAGAATGCAATTCCATGCCTATCATTAGTGAATTGCAAGAAGAAAATATTGCTCCGATAAAGCGCCCAGGTCGTCCTAGAGCTGTTGCGATACCGTCAAGTATGAAGAGAAGACATGGAGCTCTGCATTTGCCATCAGTATTACCAAAGCAACAAAGGTGCCGATATGAAGGGTGTAACAGTAGAAGCACAATTTTTTGTACTTTTTGCCGAGTTGTTTAACCAAAGATAGAAAATGTTTATATAATGTTATTTAATGTTATTCTGAATGAAATGAAACAAAACATTTTTCAATTTATACGATCTCAAATGATAGTTGATAAGAAAAAATTAATGCATAAGGAAAAGAAAATTGTTTTATTTGCTTTAGAAGTCTTTTTGTTTTGAGATTTTTTTTCTATAGTTTTAGTGTGTACTAAATGAGACTTGTTGATTGATCTCAATTTTAGTTAATAAGCGAAATTAATGTACAAGAGAAAATATATTATTTTATTTTTATTTTAGAAGTTTTTTGTATTAATTTTATTTTTTGCAAGCTGAATTAAATAATAAATGCTATTTATTGAGTTTACTTTACTAAAACCTAAATGCTTAAAAAAAGTACATACTGTACGACGCTAGTTATGTGCTAAATGCCTAACATACTAAAAATAACCCAAATTATTTTCAAATTTCTTCTGGCAAAATTGTTTTCCTCCACTATAACATGGCTCTGAAAATTACACAAAATTCACAGATATCTTAAAACGAAATTTAAAGCCGGGATTATCTACCGGTCTGAACAAACTAGAAATAATTAGTGCTTTTTTTAGTACTTTAGGTCATAATTTCTTCTCGCATATTTTAAATCGGGCCTTACGAGGTTAAAATAATATGTTGTCATGGGAAAGTGATCCAGATTGAACAAAGAAAGAGCAAAATCTTATAAACATTTATGACAAACAAGAGCCTATACTTAATAGAGGATTTAAAATATTGGGTGGTATTTTTCAAGAAAAGATTGTCAATTGCTGGTATACAATCTAATGACATGCATAGGTTAAAAGAGTACAAGACTAATTAAACTGGGGCCGCCACTGGTCCGAATCAAAGTTTCCGTGGCATCCCCAAAGGTTCTTCCAGGGGTGCCATGGGTCCAGAATGAAGATATCCAATGTGAATGGAATGAAATCAAGAATCAAAATTTATCATTCCATCCAATCCTACAGAAGCTGTCACTCAAGAAAGAGCAACTCAATTCAGAAAAATATTTAACATAGCAAGAAATTTACAATTTATACCAAAAGGTCTATAAAAATAAATTTGTATTTTATAACCTATTGAGTTGCAGCAGCATACTAGTAACCTGAAAATAGATTTTTTTATATGTCTGGTGTTGTAAGGGTTGACAGACTAGTTTTTTTTATAAACTTTGCCCATGCTGAGTCACAACGAAAATTATAACAGAGGAAACATGCAAAACACAAAGGCAAATATCATTTGACCACGACCATCAATATTTTACAAGTACTATTGTGGACATACAAATTGAAAATTCTCAACAACTAGACATGCAAAACAGTATGTTTTATACTTAATGTAAAACAGTATGTTTTATACATAATGTGAAACTGCTGCAACATGAGAAGCTAATCAGATAGCATCTTACTTATTTAAGCTTTTGCAGATTTAGCATGCAAATAGAAATAATTGATTACAATTAATCATTCCATTTAAAATTAGATATGGATCATGGCATGTAGATATGTCAGCTAGTTTACATCCAAATCATGAGAATCAATCTATTGAGTTGCAGCGGCACACCAATGGTGTAATATAATATGTCTTTAATTTAGTTGGATAATAATATGAGGCTCTCTGGATAATTTCTGGGCTTTTTCTAATAAGGTGTAGGAAACTCAATAAGTTTATGAAAACACTGTCACAGACAATATAAATATTTAGCTGAGTTAGCCTCACATATACCTTTTATTTGCCCACAAGAATTGTAGCAGCAGAATAGTTTAATAAGGAAATATCTTCTATGTCCAATTTTGTGCTGGGTTTCAAAGAGTGTTAAAGAATACCCTTGAGACTTTCTAGTACTGCATTAACATCTCAATACTTTGTTGAAAACGACACATAATAGACAAATCAATACATGCATCATGCTCTCTCCAACTAGGTCTCGATTCGACTCGATATTAGTGTTAATTTTAGGAATTTACATATTATTATGTAGGTAAGTAATTCGTTTAAACTTACCGGTGAGCAAAGCATTTACAATATAATTGCTACCTAAAGTAGCAAGATACTATATAAATTTTCACAAATCACAATTAACGTAGTCGACATTCTAATAATATTAGGAACAAGAACGCACTATAACAATAGTAACAATCTTCAATAATTCTCAAATGTTCTCAAACGTGTTTTTTTATTGCCTTTGCCATGGCTTACATACAGACCTATCATATTACTTATAATTGCTTTACTTTTACTTTTTCCAATTACTTTAAAACACACTACGATATCATGTGAAAATGTTGAAAATATGGATAAATGTGATAAATTTAACATCAATTCGGTTTGTATACATTTCCATCCAAATGGATTGAACCAAAGAGTGAAGTAATACTAGGATTGAACCCGTAGACGGAGAAAACTAATTGAACCATATTAATCTATGGATTGAACCAGTGTTGCCAACTCTTGTAAAGTCGAGTCGCTAGATTCAATATCAAAAGTCGCCAGAAAGTCGCTAAAACTGATTCTGGTTTGGTTTTTCGACTTTCAGGTAGTAAATAACTAAAAAAAAACGGTCGGCTCGCCTATCTGTAGAATCTCCGCAGTAGCCTGGCTGACCTTTTTTTTTTAGTCGTTTTCCGCCGAAAACCTGGAGATTTTATCATTTTTCCATATATATCTGTTAGCATTGTATAATTCCGTGTCGAATTAACAAAAAATTTATTTATTACATGACTTAACATTGTTTCCATTTGTACTCCAAATGTCGCCAGATAAGTCGCAAAAAAATTTTTTGTGACAAATTTAATTTTTTGTCGCTAAGACATACACGAAAGTCGTCATTTCTAGCGACAAAGTCGCTAAATTGGCAACAGTGGATTGAACTCGACTATACTTTACTCTTTGATACAGACCATATAGTCATAGTGACGTGACTTGTCTTACTTGTCTATGTCCACTGTCCAGTGTTGTTACCATAGACCATTGTAATACCCAAAGATATTGTATAATTAGTTCTACAATATCTTTGGTAATACCGTAGTTCTATTTATACAATATATTTGCCGTAGTGGTAGACCTCTCTGTAATTTGTCATTTGTGTGGTAGACCGTAGACAGAGAACATGCGTAGCGTCTCTACTTAATCTGTGGTTAGCATTATTGTGAGGTTAAAGACTAAAGATTAAACTATAATATTATTATACTCTTTAAAGTATAAACTATATTTTTAGTATAACTATAAACAAAAAGTTTGCTCAAAGCGAAGTGCAATACATAACTATTTTAGACGCCAACATTTAATAAGAGTTTTGTGATCTAGTTATTATGTTAGAAACTGCACTATACCTAGTCCTGCGGTATCATTCACAAATTTATCGCGTAATATTATGTATCACTACATGATTTACGATCTTTATTTTTACCGTAACCTATACCTATGTCACCTGGTAACGCCACTATAGAACCGTGGTTTATTTTGGTCGCTAGTCGTCGCCGTCGAACTATCGTCGAATTTCAAGTACCTACTCTTGAATCGTTTACGTTTTTTACAAGGCATACATTTCCAATTCCTCGTTCACAATCGCATCACAAACATAAATGCCATGATAAAATATCTGCAAAATTTATATAAAATGAAAATAAATACCCACTATAGGGTAAATACCAGTTATTGCCCGCTTAAGGGATTGATTCAAGGGTATTCTTTATAAAACCTTTATTGTTTGTTGTAACAACATTAAACTTGTTATAATGTAATCTTAATATATTATCCAAAGAATTATTGGTTGTTGACATAAATATCTAAAGAAATATTACCATAAAATATAAAAAACAAAAACACTTCTAAAATCCCAGTAATTGCCCAGATAACTCTATTATTGCCATATCGCTTATACAGCTATTAATCACCTGTCAGTCTCCTAATAATCAACCTTATTCTAATTAACGTTTATTAAAAACCGAGATCTCTTTTAACTCTTTGAATTTTATTGTATATTTCTTCACAGTCAGAAATTGTGTCTGTATCAGAGTCATCAATTTTATAACATAAATGACATAAAAATAACACCATGTCTATATCATCCGGCATATTACTTTGATGGCTTTTAGGAACACATCTTAAATGAAAATATTTGTGATAGCCACTGCATTCAAGTTTACTTTTGAGTATGATTTGCTTACATACAGTACATAAATCGGACTGTATGACAACTTGTTTCAAAATAGTGATCCTCTTTGAATCAGGTAAGGCACTTAGTTCTGCTGGAATGTCTGTTACATGTCTCTGATCTATATTTACACATAAAGTCTTATTTAAAAAAAAATACTTAAACAAAACTTAAGTTTTGCAGCCTCTTTATTACTTTTTTCAGTCTTCTTTAACTCTCTCTACTTTCTTCTTTTCTTTTAACTGATTTTCTTTATCTAATTGTTTCTTCTGTAACACCAACTTAAAGCTGTCAGATGTAATAGCAAATGGTTGTCTCTCTGTTTGTCGCTGTCCTTTTTGTATTGGAGTTTTAGGATAAGCCAAATATTCTCCAAAAGAAGATTTTATTTTAAGCAATTTTGGACTTTGCAGATGTATAGTGGTTTCTGTTGTACTAACACCCGGAGAGTCAAACGATTTAGACGTTCCAGGGACACTAAGTAGTGAATAATCACTCTTATCATTTTTAGATGTACTAGGGAGACTAGGTTCTGTTATTACCGAAAGTTGAATTGCTTCTTGCGACGTCGCGCCATGAGGTGCAAAAGGTGAATTGACTCTGGAAATGACCACATTGTCAGAATAATTATGAGAATCCAGTGATAATGACTCATCCGGTACTGTCAACGATACATCAGATGTGTTCACATCTATATTTTTATGTGCTGCTTTTGTTTGAAATTCTTTCCACAGGTTTTTTTTTAATGTCCCCTCGAGGGTAAAACTGCCCCGAGAGGAAGTTTATTGCAATTTCGGCTATTTGATACAGAATGTGTTTATATTCTAAGTGCTAGATTATTGGTTGATAACATGGTGGACATATTAAGGTTAATTTAAAGTTTAAGTAAGTTTTGTACATGCTAAAACTATAATCTTATTTCTAAACTTAAAATGTAAGATGATTAATATATTTATTATGGATTTGGTGTATAATCCATATTTTATACAGAATGTGTTTATATTCTAAGTGCTAGATTATTGGTTGATAGCATGGTGCACATATTAAGGTTAATTGAAAGTTTAAGTAAGTTTTGTACATTCTAAAACTATAATCTATTTCTAAACTTAAATCTAAACTTAAAATCTAAAATGATTAATATATTTATTATGGATTTGGTGTATAAACGTTAAGATTTGCCTTAACCTGTGTGGTATTGATGACTTACAAAGGTGTGAAAACAATTAAAGATTAATTAAATTGGAAGATTCGAAATATTGACAACAGATGGCGCTACATGCACCAAGCGCTCAAGTACTGTGGAAAACTGATAACTGATAAATGATAACGGGTAACAATAATAAGTTCTGCCTAGTTCCATTAGATGGCGTCAGCGTTTGATATCTTAAAATATAATTTTCCTTATGTTATGGATATGGCACAAAAAAAAAAAAGACTAGATATTATTACGTAATTTGAAAACATAATTTCTTATATGTACACATATTGTGTTATTTCTGGTGTCATTATATAGGTTTGGGTCTAAAACGGGCAGGGCAAAAGAATTTGTGAAAATAGGATAAGCCGTGTTGAAGTTATTGGGGATTTTCGATAGTGAACAAATTGCGAATAATTTTGTCGTCAGTTACGAATGTCTTCACATATTGATACATATATTATATCTAGGTTTAGTTTGGTTTGTAAATAGGTATTATCATATTTGTATAGCACCCGAATCACCATTTTATAGCAATATTATTATATTATTATTATGTTAGGTAGGTGTACGGGAACAAAATGCGAGATGTGCCTAACTGCACCACCCTCGTGGGTCGCAGCGCGTCGTTATTTGGTATAACCTTCCTATATTCCTATATTTGATATAACATGATGACCATATCGCACCTACGGTGCTAAAACGTCACTTCTGCAAATAAAGTAATTTTTCAGGAGAAGTGTTTGAAAATTTGACATCCTATTATAATGTATAGTTCTTCTTGACTAAAGAAATGAACAGGTAATATTAAAACTACAACTTTAAACTTCGTATCAAAGTAAAAGCAAACACCTCACAATTTTGTAATAATAAACTATAGACATTTAAAATTTAAAATCCTCCCAGTAGTGACGTTATGGCACTAGAAAGTAATTAACTGGGCAATTATGTCTTAAGGATCAAAACACGAAATCATACTTTTTAAAGTTTTATTAATTAAAGTAGCAAATAAGTATAACAAACTTTTTAAATTCTAAATTGAACTTTACTATTAATCAGACTTTTTAAATACAGTCATTGCACCCGTATGGTATTTAAAAATTATTACGCAATAATCAACAATATCACATACAAATTGTTTTACTTATCTCTAATTGTCATTATGTATGTACCTACGTACTAATTTAGTGTAAACTCTTAAAAAATCAAAAACTTTGAATAATTGTAACATTCTCAGGAAAATCAGGGAGTCTAATGCTGCAGTTTTAATAAACACGTTTTCCCTGCAAGTGGGAATGTTACTTAAAAAAATATTAGAAGTACAAAAATTAAATGAGATCCTTGTAAAAACTTTCATAGTATCTTGGCACGATATTTGCCTCCACTAATTGCAATAAATCACGCTTTTTGCGATCTGTAATTGGTATCTTTGAAGTGTACGCTTGCTTCAAGGGAATTTCGTCTATTCTTTGTGCGTAGCCTCTATTTCTGCGTAATTTTTTTCCTCTAGGTAGAATTATAGCTTTAGCTTCTTCCCAGTTTTCAGTTTTGTAAGTGGTTCGATATTGGTAATTTTCACAACTCTTTGTGAATTTAATGCCTTTAATGTCACCAGTTCTGATTACATCACCGTTTAAATTTTTAGGGGAGGTCAGCTCAAAGCGGCCATCTTAACTTTAAGTTTAAAAAAAATCTATTAAACGATAGATTTTTGAAGAGAATTTAATACTAATAGCCAGAGAATTTCTTAAAGTTTTATGAAGTGAAATTCAAATTCGTGGAAATTTAAAAATGACTATGTGATATGTGAATTACGAAAACTTGTCAAAAAACCGCTTTGCCCGAGTGGCCGCCCAAAGCGGCCATGGGGGTAAGGGCAATGTGGCCACTCCAAAGAGCACATGAAAGTATTGAAAAAAGTATCGTGCCTGACGAAATAAAAATACCAGAAATATTATTAAACATTTTTATAAAATAATCAACATTTTGTGCTTTCTTATGACATATTCTAATCACAATCAGTCTTGAGAGTAACTTAACCATATTTTCATATTTAGTTTAAAAATTCAATAAAGCTTTTAGGATCTTTGAATCAGATTTAGTGTTTATCAATATTCAACATTTTTATTTATCAACAGTAGGTAAGTCTAAACTTAAATCTCTCAACAGTCTTAACCGCTCAAACCCCGTTGACGCCTATCGGCGTCAAACCGGACTTCGGATTTGTACACGTCAAACCCCGGTGACCCCATATGGCGTCGAGCACACTTGGTCGTGAAATGTTTACGTTAGCTCAAATAACTAATGCAAACGTAAACAATACACTATCGAGTGTGCTCGACCCCATATAGGGTCACCGGGGTTTGACGTGTACAAGTCCGAAGTCCGGTTTTTTTTAGCGGCATTTGACAGGTTAATATATCCATATCAAAGGAATGCTCTAAAACTAAAAAACTTTCTTAAAAAACGAGTAAAATAAAACGAATCTCACTTTAAAAATTATCAGATCAGATTTCTTGACAGTTATCACAGTAGTAAGCTCCAATTCCGGTGTATGTCGTACACGCTTCGTGAGCCCATAACTGGCAGTCATCACAGCGAATCCAATCCTCTACGGGTGGATCATCGTATGGGTCCCCACAAATCAGGCAAAAATAATATTGGATTGCGGCATTAGCGCTGTACTTTACAGTATCATCGTTAGTTCCAGTCTTTTTCTCCTTAGTACTTGTACGCCTTTTAACTCTTCTTTGCGTTCCAGATGACCCCGCCTTTTCAGACAAATTTATTTTTAAATTCTTCATTACTCTTTTCTCTTTGGCAGCATTTGCTTTATGTCGTTTAGTCCACTTTTCCCTTTGCTCGTCCTTAATAGGGGTGCTTGTTAAGATTTCAGCCCGCTGAGCTTTCCTTCGTCGTGTCGTTATATTTGGTTTCATTTTTGGCAATGGTTTAAGTGCCATGGGGCTTATGTAGCACGTATTTGGGCCTCCAGCAGGATTGTCTGAAAAGGAATTTATAACTGGCGAGGTTCTCGTAATAGGCGGTGTGACTAGTCCCTCTGCATTCATTGTAGTATTACTTATATCATTAGGCATAATTGCTCTGATCGAATTAGGTATTAGGTTATCAAGAATCGGCGTACTAGGTCTTACAGTTTGAGGAGGTGAAACGTGTGGATTTTCAGAGACAGTCATCTTTGTTGATTGCTCATCACTCATAAATTGCTCGATAACCGAAGAAGATAAAACTTTAGAGTAATTTCCATTTATTATTAATTGATCAATAATCGAAGGAGACGGTGTTCTGGAGTGGTCTTCATCAACTGACAATGTCTGCTGTTGCTGTTGATTACCAGATGGTCTCGGGTGTTCCATACTGGGCGGATTCTCCATGGTCGTTGCAGGTAAAAAATCAGCATCATCAAAAATAAACCTATCTGGAGGCCATAGTCCCGTTTTTTCAAATCCACTGACTGCATTCTGGGTTGTTGCCGCTCGTAAATAGGCAGTTCCAAACAAACCAGCAACATCTTTTTGATTGATTATTCGACCCACGTGAGTTTTCTGAAATGTTGCAACACTACGCTCAAAATATGTTTTTAGCGGCCCATAAACGCAGAAATCTAATGGCTGCATTCGGTGTGTAGTGTGTGGTGCCAGTGATACAAATATGACATGATTCTTAGAGGCGAGTTCTAAAGCTGGCAAGTACTTATGTGACTCGTGATTGTCCATGACGAGTAGTACTTTTTTCTCTGCTGTCGGACGGACTGTGTCTATAAAAAAACGAAGCCACTCCAAAAAAACAGTGCCATTGGTCCACCCATTATCACTGATAGTTGCTTGTGTACCCGGGGGCGCTCCATCTAGGAGGTTCGGTGCCATTCTTTTCCTTGCAAAAATCATTAAAGGTGGTATAAAGGATCCCGCAGCATTACAACAGCAAATGACTGTCGTCATTCTTCCTCGCTCAGTACTGGCTATGTGACCCACTTGCTTTTTACCCAGTTTGGTTAAAACTCTGGGAGGTTTGTTGGAAGATGTTTGTATACCGGTCTCATCCATGTTATAGATACGCATTGCGTCAATTTGATGCTTCTCAATTTCAGCTTCAAGGAGATCAAAAAATCTATATACTTGGGATCTGTTGAAGCCCCGGGCTCTAGCTATAGATGTGGGTTCTGGGCGCCGCAAGGTCAAATCAGGATGACGCACGATAAAACCTTTATAAAAATCGTGTCCGGCACTTTCATTCTTAAAAGGATGTGGTATGTTATTTGCTTCGGCATATTGAAACACAAGCTGCAGGAAATCTTCCTTCGTGAGGCCAAAAAAGAGGGTATCCATATGAAACAAGTACTCTAAGAGTTCTTCTTCCTGCTGTAAAGTAAATACTGTTGTAAATCTGCCAAGTTTCTTTCTGGCAGATCCTGTTTTTAAATGCCTTCTTAGAGTTGTGCGAGGGATACCGTATTTTATTGAGATAAATTTAATCGAGCCGTGTTTTTCATTTACCTCTTTAATTGCCCGAGCCATCACATCTTCGTCCCATGACGCCTGGGTAGTTTTTCTTTTATAGTTGTTAACCATCTAAACAAAATAATTAAGCATTATCTATTAAATCATAACAAGGGCAATCTAAGGGCAAAGCGGTCAGTTGGCCGCTTTACCCGAGCCACTTTGCCTTTTTCGGCCATTTTGTTTCAATAACGAACTATTTTCACATGATTTATTATCCTTCAGAGAGAATAGAACACAAACGTAGCTAAATAGATAAGCAACAGTAAACATGTAATAAACTCATTGAAATATAACGAACTTTGACCAAATCAGGTTGAACTTACCTTGCATTTTTTTAACAAAACACTCAAAATATTATATTTCGTCACTGCAACCACGCGCTCGGTCCTTACGTTACCGAATGACTGATCGGTGCGGGGCGGGAGATTGGTTATGCGGACAGAACGGCAACGTCACGCTATAATATCAAATAAGTGAAAAATGAAGCGTGGCCGCTTTGCCTCCTATGGCCGCTTTGAGCTGACCTCCCCTAACCATATTGAAGTTCATGTATTCCTCAAGTGACTTCAAATCAAAGAAATCATCGTAATTCATTTCTTTAACGACAAATGGTTTACCAGTCTTTTTCGCCCCACGAATCAGGGAAATGTATTGGTCGGGGACATAAATAGATCCAGCGTTTTTAGCTCTTGTTACAGCTTTTTCAATAACCGAATGCGCTGCGTCGCCTTCGTTTTGCGTATGACCTCGAATTAAAAAGTTATGTTGAATGGAATTTATGTTCAACTTACTGACTGCATAATGGTACATCGCAAACACGAACCTGTTTTTTTGTTGGCCACAGCAATTATCCGAGTAAATAATTATATCGCGGCCAGGATTTTCAAGTGCAATTTGCTCCAGCTATTTATACACACACGATCCTATTTCGATGGCTCCTCTATTGCCCAAGCCTTCGTGCCAAAAATAACAGGTTGTTTCTTGCTTGTTTGCATTAGATATTGTTAAATTATAACAATTGAGTCTCGATTTGTAGTAAAAAGAGCTGGATTTGCCAACAGGACAGGGTAACACTGCTTGTAAGTCATAGGTGAAAACAGTCGTGTTGGTGTCAGGTTCATGACACTTTTTCATATCCTTGTCTTTTTCAAGCCTGCTTAAGCTTTTTTCTTCCTGATGTAACTTAAAGCTATCACGTAATTTATTCTTTTCTTCTTCAGAGGCATTTTCATATGCTTCACACTCATCGCAGCGATCTTTTTTGGATTTGAAAAATCCAATGTTAAAATCTTGATTGAAAATCCGTGAGTAGGCATCGTAGTTTACAATAGGATTGTTTTGTTGCTTCTGAATTTCGGAATAATTTCTGTGTAATTCTGCGACTGTCAAGCCGCCATCAATGAATACTCTGCTAGTACTAGCCCTGAGATAGTGACTTTCAACCTTTGGAATGGATTCGATATGATCCTTTATTGCTTGTATGACTTCAGGTTGCAATTTGCATTGTTTTCCATGTTTTCCTCGTTGATCAGGTGGAATAAAACCATCATTTCGAGCCTTGCCATCGATAACAGTCCGTATAATCCGTTGTGTGATACCCAAAGAGTTGATCAGAAAAGTTTTACAGACGCGGATATCTTTATTGTCATTAAGCAAGTAATATGCAGTGTTTTCTTTTCTGTCGTATATTCTGTTAGTCTTTATGCGGCGGTATGCACATTTTAGTATTCTTGTACAAGCGTTTAAAAAATCCCGTTGCCTTTCTACACTTCCCAACTTCCAGTAAGACTCAAATATTTCCGTCCTCTTTTGTTCAGTAAATTTTGAAGCACAAGATAACCGGCATTTAGATGTACATGTAGGTCCCATTGTTTTACCTTGATTTACTTTTTTAGATTTTGCGGAGATATAAGCTTGACCACTATTTTTCAATCGCTTAGCAACGTTCTTTTTCCAGGTTGTTAGATTACGAGTTCGCTTTCTGCCTCTTGATTTAGTTATAGGTTGTGCTGGTAGGTTGTGTTGTGCATTATTTTCAGCAGGCGTATCACTGGAACTGCTACTTGAGCTGCCACTGGAATTGGAACTGGAACTCGAACTGCTACTAGAACTACTTGATGAAGATGATCTTGCACGGGGGTAAGGGCTGTATTCATCACCGGAATCAGTGCCGGAGAAATCGCCTGTTTGTAAATCAATTAAATCACCTCGTTCATTCGATTCATTAGTGTCAACTAAAATAGACGAAGAGTTGGTGGGGTTCTCTACAGTAGTATTATCCTGCTCCGGAGTATTTGTTGTTGTTTCATCTGGGGGTGCTGATGCTGCTTGATTCTCGGAGTTTGTATGTTGAGACATTGTATTTTTTTGTTCTGAATGTTGCACATGATGCTCGATCCTTCTAGCATTGCTGGCCAAAGCTTGCAGATCAACCGCACTTTGACTTCCGCTTGAAAGTGCAAGTAGCACAAGTTTTTTGCTGCGTTGGTCCATTTTGAGTCTGAAATGAAACAAAGTACCTACATAATATTAACAAAAAAAAAATGTTTTAAAAACAAAAGCAACGACCGACAAACCATAATCAGACTTTTTTGGGATATGTCATACTAGGCCACACAGAGCTATTTAGTCCCAAACTTAGCCGAAGCTTATAAGCGTTATAATGAGTACCAGACAATCGATAAACTTTACTAATATATATATTTTTATATACTTAATATCATACATACTTAATATACATAGAAAACACCCAGACCAATACAAACAGACATGTTCATGCACACAAATGTTTGTACTATGCGAAATTCGAATCCGCGACCTTGATCCAGTAGCAGTACTCAGTAACCACTGAACCAAACAGTCGTCAAAATAATATGAAAGTGGCCTACTGAAATTATAATTACCATTCATTCATTACTCATTAAAATAATAATTGTATGCAAAATGAAAAGCATCTTGAAGCAATAACGTCATTACTTGTATTAATAATATTTATACAAAATAAAAAAAACTACTATTCTGGAGAAACATTGTCACAATTGTTAATCGAACGTAATCTTTATACCATAAACTATAAGGATTGGGGAAACAACGTCACTACGTACACAAGTGTCTTTGTTATTTCAAGAAACTAATTTCTTAAGTAATTTGTGTCGTTATAGTTCCAAAAACATAAAAATAAATTGTCACAATTACCTTAGTGGCGTTGTAGCTCCAAGAGACTGCTACTCATGCGGGGAGCCGCGCGCAACTGACCAATCAAACGTTGTTTCTCCCAGTGGCGGCTAGATTTGCGCCAAAACCATAACGACACAACTGCCCTCACGCGGAAAGTATATGCACTACACAAGCGACAATAACGCACCAAGTAAAAAAGTACATTAGTTATTTTTTCTCATATTCAGATCAATTTTGAAAAAAATTGCATAAGTGACGTTGTAGCACCGTAAGTGCGATATTATGGTTAATTGAAAATTTTAGTAAGTTTTGTTCAGTTTTAAATCTATAATCTTATATATATACTTAAATCTAAACTTACAACTCTCATGATTAGTAAATAGGTACATTATGGAATTGGTGTATAAACGTTAAGATTTGCCTAGAGGGGGTGTATCGATACCGTAAAACATGGCAACTTTGCCCATAAATTTAACAAAACAATGTGTAATCGATGATATTTTGGAAAATTTTAATATATTGATAATTATTTCGGTGCCACACAATACTATATGCTCATGTCTTGATATATTTAACTTAAATTACCCAATAAAATGCATATTTATTAAAGAAAATAACAATTATAGGTGTTGCGCAAAAAATCATATACATTTGGCAACTTTGCCCACATTACAGATCTCAGTTACTATGAACGTTATCACTATTATAAAAAGGACTGAATGAAAATGTTGAGCAATGCAATAATGTATTAAATTATACGACAAATAAGCTTATTCCTTGACCTTAAAAAATGAGTGGGCAAAGTCAAAAAGCCCTCTAGTACATTTTTCGTACAAAATGGCGATTATTCAAGGGTTGTCACCATTTAACAAACACTCGGCCATTTAATAATTTTAATTATATTATTATGATAACATTAAAAGGGGAAATAATTAAACATGAATTTTTAACAGAATGTGCTTTATTTCTAATGTGTTCAAAAATTCAAATTTAAAAAAATGTAACAAAAATAAAACTAAAAATATCTATCACGGTTTTTGTTTTTGCATGGGCAAATGAACAAATACCACTGAAATTTGTGAGTAAATAAGTTTTACTGGAAAATTATAGTGTATAGGTAATACTGCGATGAGTATTTTATAACTATTAGGTATCTTTTATGTTATTGCTTATACAATATAGTCAACATTCAGCGTAAAGTAATTTAGATACATATCTATTTATAATAACTTATGTGAATAGAAAAAGAACTGTTTGGTAAAACAATAGGTACAAATTCAATGCCCCATCTATCATTATTTATTGTTATAAAAATAATCAGTCTAAGTCACATACATTACACATTAAAAATTGAGATCAAACATTGTAAGTTGCAATATTGAGATCAAGATTAATTAAACTAAAGAAACGAATATATACCTATAAAATAATTCTGAGTTAATAAGTATTAAATAACATACAATTAAACCTTTTAGCAAAAAATACTTAACGAACAAAATGAAACAATTTTCACTTAATATTAGGTAGGTACAACGCGAATATTTTGACCGTGTATGTCAAAAAAATCATTAGTTGTGCAGGTCTCTCTACTATGATTATGACACAATAATATTATTACGAATTATAAAGTACCTATAATATTATACAGTACCTAAGTCGTAGTATTCTTGTGATTCATGATTATAGTACTGAGACCTGCGCAACTATCTGTACCCCTAGTGTGAGTTTTGCATTGAGCAAACATTAAAGTACACAAATCGACTAACCAATAAACTCTCATTGGCGCTCTGGCGCGCTTCAAGATTTTAACCAATCAGAGATCATATTTTACTCGATTCGTTAACTTTAAAGTTTCCGTTTGCTAATTGCAAAACTCCCACTAGGGGTACTGGTCAAAAAAGTAATTCTACAGCAGGCAATAGCAGTCAGCCCAATTAATGATTTTTGTTAGCTAATCTACTCACAGACAGATCTCGCTACAATTATTATGATTCATAACAATACTACAGTGGCTTATATTATATGTACTATAATTGTACTGTAAATCGTTGTAGTACATACTGTTGGGAGTCATTATAATAAAATTAAAGTAGTGAGAAATGCCCGACTAATAACATTATTGTCGTGCTACCGCACGTTTATTAGTTTATCAAACGGATATTTAATTTTACAACTAAATATCCGTTTATCAACTTTAAATACGTATTTCTATTGTATGTTATAACCACTAAAATCTACTTCAAACACAACTTGACCCCTTCTTGTAATGGTGGGTTGCGGTAGAACGACAATAATGTCATCTACGTGGTGAATTTCACAAACGTCTTCCACAGTTGGATAAGTGAAAGTAAAATTACCAACAGTACTTTTTACTTTCCTTGCAAATTTTACTGTAGGGTAAGATGCGTCCTACAAAGTGCTTGACGCTTTTTTTCGTAGCGAATCTTACAATGAGCCAATCACCTTCTTTCAAATCATGAGCATTGCCTGTGAAATATTCTATGTCACTGATCCCCATTGGAATGTGTGACTCCAAATTTTCTTTGTCCGTTCGATCTTGCAGATATGTATAATAATTTATGTACTCATTTAATGATTCATACTCTGAATCGTTGGATTCCAATAAACTTAATTCGAGGTCAGTTTCAGAGCTTGATTCACTGAAATATTTTTTATGTGACTTCTTGTGTGTTTTCCTAGATTTCGTTTTATTTTTAATAAATTTACTATTTTTCTCACCTTTTACTCTTGAAATTTTAGTCGTTCTTCTACAATCTTTAGTTTTATTTTGCTTACTGTTTTTGTTCGTTTTGTTTGTATCAGTATGTGAACTTGTATCGTAGTTTATTTTATTAATTCTATCCTTTGTAGATATCTTCATAGCCAGTGCTGATTGTGTAATAACTTCGGTCCCAGAATCATGTATTTTGTAAGGTATTTTCGTTTTTCGTTGCTTACAGTTCAGTTTCACATTGGACGTTATTATAACATTAGGTTGATTTGTTAATAATTTTGTATTATCTTTATCTATTACCCTAAATGGCATGTTTTGAATGTCGCTTTTAATTTTTTTACTGAAAACATGCACATAATTTGGTGATGTCGAACTAAAGTATTGTACTGAGAGAGCCATATGGTTATTTATTACCGAGATACAGATTTTACTAAGGCTATCTGGGTTCCTAAGTGTATGAGTTATATTTGGCGATAAAAATATAGGTGGAATATTTGTATAAACGTGTTTACTAGATACGGACTGCGAGTTGAGCGAGTTATTAAACGGAAAAAATATATTTTCATATTCTGATTCTTTCATAATTTCAATATGTTTAGGTGTGTTTCTAACAAAATCTCCTGTTCTATCATCAAGTGTATAACCTTCATCTCCTTCTTCTATATTATCATATTTAATTAAAACTTTCATGTTTTCTGTAGTTTCTGGTTGTTGTAATATATTGATCTCACTGTCTTGCAACATAGTTTTTGTATCACTCAATTGAACTTCTTGATTTTTAAGTGGTAAAATTCTTTTAGGTTTCTTATTTTTAACATTTTTATCGGTACTATTTGAGGGGTGCCAAACCATAATGTTTCAAGTGCCAGAGAATAAAATATTCAGGAGATACAAAAAACATTTTTAATGGAAAAAGAAAGAGCAAAGCAATAAAAAAAGAATGTGTAATCAAATTATCATTTATTATTAATAATTTAACACAACTTTTGTGCTTTGACAAAACAAAGAAATAATATTATTTTTCTTTCAAAAAAATTTAAAGAACAAAACGTTTTAAGTGCCATTATTTATGCAAGTCATAACGTTGTAAGTGTTATATTACTTGCACATTACTCAACTTTAAATATCTTTATTTTAATAGGTTTTCATAAAACAATTTGCTATCTCCGGTTAAATACGGCAACATGGCACCAATGTCTTTCTTTTTCTCGGCAGATAAAGGTACAGGTGTTTCGATCATGTCAACTTGTAGTTGCTCAAAATTCGCCTTAGTAATTCCAGGTCTAAGCACTGGAGTTGATATCCAAGGAGCAAATTCACCGTAGCTTTTCTTTGTATAAATGACACCAAAATTTTCAGATGATATGCGAATCATTGTTGCCGAAGATATCTGTAGCTTTTTGGTATTCAACATATTTTTAGCGATATTCATCCAGTTAAAAAAGGTTTTATTATCCACTACCAAAAATGAGTTCTTCTTGCCAGCATTTGTAATAAGTTCTATAAGGTCTTTTGGAATCAGTGGCTTTGCGCACTTTTTCGCTTTTTCAATGATTGCAAAATCTCGATCGCAGTTGAGAAATGTATGACCTTTTACAGGAAATTTATGAGTAATTTCCGCAAAGAAACCTTTTGCAATTAAAACGAGTAACATAGCAAGTACAGCTTGGTTCTTGATTTGTCCACCACAGTTATCTGACCACAAAATTAATTTCTTTTTATTTGTAGTGTATCCTATTTCACTGAGAGTGAAAAACTTGTAAAGACAAGAAGCGATCTCGTTGGAACCTCTTTGCCCAACAGTTTCATCCCAGAGAAACATGATGCCCTTTCCTTCGTCCTCCAAATGAATTCCCATATTGATCATCGCCAGCTGACGACTGTAGTACATCTGTGTGTGCGTTAATGTTGGGAGGTACATCTGTTGCTGGAGGTCAAACTGTACCACTCGAACATCTGAATTAGGGCATCTAGAGTCTGCTCCATCATTATTCATCAGTTTTCTGGCCATCTCAGCTTGTTTGTGATGAAAGTCCAACTTTTGTTTAGCGAGTTCTTTTATTTCTTCAGTTGGAGCAGTATCTATTTCAATTTTAGAAGAGTCACACGTCGGGCATGTGTCTACTCGCGGAGGCTTGAAAGAAAGATTAAACTCGGTCAAAAATATTTCATTGAACCATTGCCTAGATACTGGTGGCTTAGTAGACCCATCACGGTGCTTTTCTAAAAACCCTTTGTATAGTTTGACCACACTAAGTTCTGTTGGGAGATATTTTCTATTAGGAGCTGTAATGGCTTTCTTGAGCCGGTATTGACTTTATGTACTCGATAACTTTTTCTTTCCATTGAGGTTCGCGTCTTTGCCTTTTTCCACCGCGTCTATCTTTTACAGATACGTCGTTACTAACAATTTTTTCGGAAAGCACCTGCACACGGCGTTGACTGATACCAAAAGTATCGCAAAACGTCTTTTTACACACCTGAAATTAAAAAGAACTTATAACTATTTTTAGAATAGAATTCTTTTGAAAATACTAATTATGTACTTACTAAAATACAATTCAAATAACGAATAGTAATTCTTACCTGAACCTCCGACATGCCTCTAATTATAAGATAGTATTTATATGTACGTTGTCGCCTGCTTTCGGTTGCATCGTCATAATTTCCATGTCTTCTTCTGTTTATTAAACAAAGCCGTATAAGATTTTTTAGGTAAATCTGCTGTTCGTTATAATCTCCTAGATTCCAGAAGCCGTGAAATAATTTTTTACGGCATTCCAATGTCAAACAGGTACACGAAAACTGGCATTTGCAAGAAACCAAAACAAAGTAAATGATTTTACAATTCGAATAAAATGTTGTTTATCGTTTTTATCACTGTCTAGTAATATAAGTTTATGTAATCACACATACCTCACGTGGCTCACTTTTTTCACTCACTTCTTTATTTTTTGTGTTCACATACGATAAGCCCTTGTTTCTGCAAGGACATACATACATATTCGGACATTTTGAATGAACTGACGTTTGCAGCTCATTTGGCACTTAACCCTTCATTGCATGATTTAATGTTTTCTTGTGTAGAAAAATCATATGAATGTAATTATAGCCCTAGGATGGGTTAAAAATAATAAAAAAAAAATTTGAGCTTTTAAAGTATTTATTTTTGAAAAAAAACCATATGATGGATATTTACATCACTATGCAATTAGTAACAATGAGCTTAGTACAAAAGAAAATAATGCAACTAGAAATCAGTTTTTATGATAATTTTCATAACAGTTATTGTTTTTATTAAGACACAGATTTATTGAACATTTACTGCATCTTATTGTAGAATAGCCCTTACACTGTGGGTACTTACAACGAAGTGAACCTCCAACTTGTGGCCAATGATCAACACCATCTGTTCTGATGTCCTTTGGTGGAGCAATAACTGCTGGTCCCCTCTTCCTTTTTGCCTGTATTTCGTTCTCTAGAGAACTATTACTGGGACGACCTCTTTTAACCTCTGTGTCAGCTCCTATTCTACACAAAACTTGTGCTAATTAATTTCTAAAGCTGCCCATTGAAAGTATATCCTTTTTTGGTATATTTCTATTTGCTGCATTTTTTTTGTACAAGATCCAAGCATTAATCACTGTTAAATCAAATAGATGGAAAAATATACGCAAATACCATTTTTTTGTCCTTACTGGAATGTGGAACCTCCCCAAAAAACTGTCCATTAAGTCTACCCCCCCCCATATGCTTATTATATTCATGAACAATTTGGGGACATGGAATTACTACTCTTTCCTTTTTCGATTTATCATATCTAGTGACACTAGACACTGATGTTGCCCCAACATAGGTTGATAAGAGTGTCACAATCTTATTATCTTTCCAAGTGACACAGGACATCTCAATGCCATCATAAGTAGATGTTCTTTCTTCATGACTGCCCCTGGGTACTGCCTTCTTCATAAACTCTTTTTTTTCTGGCAATTTTGAGTTAGGGATTCTATTCTGCTGGACAGTTCCAACAGAGTGAATTCCTTGTTTGGCTAGAAAGTAAATTAGAGGCAGTGATGTGTAAAAATTATCAAAATACACAATATAATTTTGATATCTTGGTACACCTCTTAGCAAACGAATTACAATATTCCCTGTAGCTCCTAGGTCTGGTTCTCCTTCAAGTCTCCCTGTTTCCTGTCCTGCATACAATTCAAATGTATGTGCATATCCAGATAAATCACAAAGTACATAAAATTTGAACCCCCATTTGTGGGGTTTTTTTGGCAGGTACTGTTTTAGAAAGTGTCCAATCTTTGTTGCACACATCTGCTCATCTACCGATAATCGTTGTTCCATTGGTAGAGAAGAAAACTTTGTTTTGAGGTACTCAATAACTGGACTAATTTTAAATAACCGGTCATGATCTGCATGGCCCACAGGTCTATGAAGCTCATTGTCTTGAAAATGCAATGCAAGTTTGATTTTTTCAAATTTATTGACTGGCATTGTGGATGAAACTGGGCCATAACCATAAACAGGGTGCCAATATGCTCTGGTATTTTGAAATCTTTGCACTGACATGAACAGCAATATCCCAAAAAACTTTTTGATATCTGATGCTGTGTATACTGTTTTGTTATTAGGATTTTTTTGCACGCTATATAAATTAGTTTCTGCTACAATTTTCTGTATCAAATCATCATTAAAAAACTATTTAAAACATTGGTAAGGAGTTTCTAGCTGAGATATTTCAGAAACAAATGTTGAGCAGCCTAAGAATCTAATTTTGTCTTCATCATAGTCCATATTCCTCTTTTTCCAAATAAGTTTTCTCTTGTCCAATAGTGAATTTAAAATATTTCCACCAGGGGATCTATTTTGAATTTCTGCTCCTTCTAGTGGTTCTTCAACCAGAGGTGGGTCTTCTTCATTAAGTTGCTGATCATCTTCATTATCATTCTCATCACCTAACAGATGTAGAAGTTCATCTCTAGTATAGTGTGAATTTGGTGGGTCATCTTCATCAGAGTCATCAGCTTCTAGTCCATCTTCTGACAGCCAACCGTCTTCCAGTTGTGCTAGATAGTGTTCTATATCTCTCGTTTGTAAATTATTCTAAAACAACAAAAAAAATGTAAAATTTCATGAACAACAATTTCTCCATACTTCAGGTATGACCATACTGCATAATGATGTAAATTTACATCATACCAAATCGACACATTTTCGATATATTTTTCATGTTTTCGTTACAAAATATTAGCAAATTCTAAAACATTTACCTTATTTCCACTCATTATGAATATTTTCAACAACTCCCGTAGATAAAAAGCAAGCAAAATAACGTATTATTTTTGCACCGTTACAGCAAAATTATCAGACACTTATATCCAAACTGTGATTGTCATTTTTGACATTGACGTTTGTTTTTTTTTACGTAGTTACGTTCCGTATCAACCAAAAATATTTCAAGAAATTGTCAGACGCAAAAATATTAACATCGTCCACTGATTTGTGTATTTTTTTAACCCGTGAACCGTTTGATGGAAATTTCCATCAAGATGCAATGAAGGGTTAAGGTACTTAATTCGATAAGGATTAATGCCGTATTGCTTAAAATAGCTTCGTAAATAAGCCATTTTTTCACGTAAAAAGTAAACAATAAAAATGGTTAATGTGGGTTATCCCTAAAAGATAAACATATACCATCGCGGACTTTTTTGTAGACCTTTTTATGGTGTACAATACTGTAGTACATTAATTTGATCTAACTCGTAGGGTTTAGGCAGCGTTTATGCTAAATTGCTAAATAAGCCCAAAAAATAGGTTAATTTACGACATCACGTTAGAAACCTCTAAAATTAGCAATGTTGCCTTAGTATATGATGCATGTATTATACATATAAACCTTCCTCTTGAATCACTCTATCTATTGGAAAAAACCGCATCAAAATCCGTTGTGTAGTTTTAAAGATTTAAGCGCACATAGGGATATAGGGACAGAAAAGGCGACTTTGTTTTATACTATGTAGTGATGACAGAACGGATATAGGCGTATACGTCATAAGGCGATCTGACACATATGACATTACTTTATCTAGATATATAACAGTACGCCCTCGGACGTATACGCCTATATCCGTAGTGTCATATTTTAGCGTAAATTACTATGCATTTTGCACTTTACGCCCTCAGGCGGCAGTGCTGTATGGGATGGATAAAGAAAAATGCTGTAATCAGTAAATATTTACATTTATTATGAGATCAACACAATCACATTCAGTTACAATTAAGTGGCACTATCGCTACCAGTTATAAAACGTAAGATCTTTTCAAAAATTAACAATACAACTATACTATAATTAGTCATAAATTGTGAAAAGGCATGAATTATCACAATTAGTTACTTATAAAATCTAAATCACATTACAAAAATAAATTAACTCAAAATAATTCTAATCAGTCATAAATCGTTTTGAATTATCACAATCAGTTATCTTATATCTTATTATATCTGAAAAATAAAGATGTTACTAATCAATGTTCGCTAAATTATTGTGGTATTCTTCGAAACAAGAGGGGCATAGAGGAGGTTTATCTATGCACCCTTTGCAACGATAGCTTGTTTCTTTTCTAATATTTTTTTTATTACAGACTTTGCACTTCAGGAAGGCAAACTTCTTTTTTGTTCCAGGTCTAGATGGCACTTGCTCCGGCCAGTGACCACTCATTATATTTTTTCAGATGCAGTGGCGTTCGTGGGCTGAAAAGCAGTCGATGTACTGGGTCTAAATCTCCTATTATCATAAATGCTGCCTGTATTGATGATGTTTACTCCTTTCAGATTACGATCACCGATACCAATCATTATCTTGATCAGTTCTTCACGGTAGTTTACGTAATGGCATGTGGAAGCATTGTTTTTCTTATATTTTTTATAAAGGAAATATGCATTCCACACTGCAACATCCAAAAAGTGAAATAGAACTTTTTTATACCATCTAATGGTTTTCCGGGGGCATGAGTAGTAGGATACCATTTGATCAGAACGATCGATGCCAGACATGTGTCTGTTATAAAGTTCTACTTCTGACGGTTTCAATCTTGTCTTGCCAAATCGGTTCCTCACTTCCACTATCGAAGGATGGATGTTAGTGGTAATCATTAGGACAGGCCGTTTATCCTTCCACTTTGACACATACACCTTGTTCTTACGTACCCATATGTGGTCACCTGTTTTCAACTTCTTCTTTGTGATGTCTATAGGATTTCCTTTACGATCTGACCGCAAAGTGCCGGTACAATGAGTTTTTAAATCTATCAATTTCTGTGATAGATTTACAGAGTTGTAATAATTGTCCATGAATAGATGATGCCCGCGTAGTAAATATGGACGCATCAGTCTCATGACAACTTTTTCTGTCTTAGATTTAGACTCACCCATGTCCTGTTCTGTGGTTTCTCTTCCAGAGTACATTTTTACATTTAATACATAGCCATCAGAGGTCGTGAGTTCAAAGAATTTTATCCCATAGCGGGCTTTTTTCGACTTGATATATTGACGGAAGTGTAAACGACCCCGAAATAGAAGTAGCGACTCATCTAGTGACAGTTCTTCACCAGCGTTGTAAATTTTACGAAAGTTTACTGTCAACATATCAATGAACTTCACGATCTTATTTTCACCCTTTGAATCTAATTCCGATGCACAGATACAGCGCAAAATTTGTTCATACCTGCGTCCGGATAATATGTAGCTAAATATTGGATGGTAATATAATGGATCGGATAATGAAAACATATTTCTTTGTTTAGGACATTTAACGTGAGCTTGGAGAAGGGTAAGTCCTAGAAATTTCATCATTTCCTCGCAGTTGGTTTGACGGTATACAGCTTTGCGGCTGTGTCTGGTATGGGGTCTATTAGTGTTACATAGAGCGTTCCCATAATTGTTGGTACAATTTACCAGATATTCTAAAACAAATTGAGGAAATACAAGGTGAAAAAAATCGATTACACTATTTATCCCATCAACGTCAACGGTTATATCACATTGAGAATGATCAAAATTGAAATCGGGTATTTCAGTAACCGTCTGAGACCAGGATTCCTCTACAACAGGTGTGTCATTTTTTTTTTTTTTTTTTTTTTTTTTTTTTTATAACGTACCCTCTGGCAAGCGACTAAGCCAGAGTCGTTTTTTACAATATTCTTTATTGTGCGTGCTTCTGCTATTCACTCCTGCCCTTAAGGGGCCTTATTTCCTAACTTACACTTCCATTCCAATTCTCTTTTTCATTCCAGTTCTATCATTTATGCCTCTCGCACTTTTATACTTTCCTTTCATTCTTTTCATTCCTATTCTTTCTAGTTCTTATTAATAAGGTTGGGGAGGGAGCGGGTGGTTTGGGACTAATTTTATTTTTAACAGTAGTTACTTACATCTAACTTAATTCTAGACAGTTTTCTTAATCCTATTTGCTTATTCTATTATAACTACTACTACATTTTTAAAACTAGGTAAAATACCAAATATTTATAAGTTATAACGGTTTCTTAATTTCTATTTCGATTGTTGACCACCTTTATGATTTTTGCGGCATAATTCAAGATCAAGATCCTTGTCCTGCTTTCACTCATTAACTTGGGGAGATCTCTCGCGTCAAGTTTTTGCCCCAGTTCGACCTCCAAGTCGAATCGCGCTGAGCCAAAAACTGGACATTCCAGAAGGACATGCATCACTGACTCACCGACGTCAGGGTCACAGATACATGCTGGGCTCTCCTTGCACTTGAACCTAGCCAAGTACTCGGAGAACCCACCATGCCCCGTGAGGGCCTGTGCAACTTCCTTGGTCATCTCGACTTTCCTGATAACCCTGTACGCCTCGGACGCTATTGGGAAGTACAGTTTGGTGACTGATGCCGTTTGTTCGGTGCTGTACCTCCGGTCCCATTCGCAGAGCGAGTCCTTACGGATAGTTCGCTTCACGAATGAAACCGGACACCGGTCGTAATCGGGCTTCTTCTTCAACTCCAGGGCGGCCTCCTTAGCCAGGGCATCCGCCCTCTCATTCCCCTCGAGTCCCGCGTGGGCCTTAATCCAAAACAAGGAGACGCTCTTGCCCTGCATTTTGCAGTAACTAAGAGCGCCCCTTGCCCGGACCGCAAGGACGTGAAGGGAACCGGGGTCAGCAACTGTCTGAAGGGCCGCCATAGAGTCGCTGAAAATTGCGAAAGCGCTCTCTTTTCGCCGCTTGACCTCATAAACAGCTTCACAGAGGGCCAAGAGTTCAGCCTGGTAGACGGTGCAGTAGGGCGAGAGAGCAAGCTTGCGGGTTTTGGTCTCGGCCTCGCCAGTCCATATAGATAGCGCGGCTCCGACCTTGCCCTCAATCTTGCTCCCGTCCGTGAAAATTCGCACCTCATAGCCTCGATGTTCGAGGTATTGCTCCTCGTCTACCAGGCTTCCCAGCTCTATCCCAACCTGCTCCGCTGGATGAGGTCTTTCCAATGCCGATGTCATCCGCTCGACATCCCTGTCTCCCAGTGCCGGCAGGTGCACCCCCTTCTTGGCCATGTACAGTGAGGCCATCTCGCGTACGCGCAGGTCAAGAGGGAGCATCCCTGCCAGCACCAGTGCTGAGTTCAGGGATACCGTTCGGTAGGCTCGGCAGAGCTTCTGTGCGAAGCTACGCTGAAGCGCGTTGAGGCGCTTCCGCACTCCCAGCTTGTTGGCGGCCGGCGCCCACGCGCTCGAGGCATACAGGATCACAGGTTCCACTACAGCGGTGTAGATAGTCTTGATGACTTCGGGGTGCAGGCCCCAGCTTACCTTTGCTGCCCTGGAAAGCCGTTTGTAAATGTTTGCGGCTTTAGCGCAAACATTGGCAACGTGAGTGTTAAACGTTAGTTGGTGGTCTATGGTGAGCCCTAGCAACTTCACTTCTTTAGACATGCCAATGTCTACCCCGTCCATGCCCAGGCGGGGGGTGTCATGCTTCAGCTTCCGCGTGATTACCATCGCACACGTTTTGTGCGGTGCGAATTTCAGCTTGTTCATGACACCCCACGCCCGAACATACTCGAGGGCGGCATTGGCACGTCTCTGAACGTCAAGCGCTGTTTCCCCATCAAAGAGGAGGACCACGTCATCGGCGAAGGCCTGGACGTAGTCCCCTCTGTTATTGAGTCCCTTAAGCAGAGGGTCGAGCAGGAGGTTCCACAGAATAGGGCCTCCTATGGAGCCCTGGACACAACCTTTCCCCGTGGCTCTCCGATGTTCGGCGCCCATGTAACGAACCCCAACCGTCCTGTCGCTCATGTAGCTACTCATTACTCCCCGTATACCAGCCGGGCACGACTCCTCCGCGAGCCTCACCTTAATGGCCGGCCACCAGGCGTTATCGAAGGCCCCCTCTATATCCAATGAGACCATTAGGATTAGCTTCTTCTCACGAAGCTTCCCCCTTATGTGTTCTAAAAGGGTATAGAGGGAGTCTTCGGTGCTCCGTTGTGGCATGAAGCCATATTGGTGGGCGCTCATGCCCGGCAACATATGGTACTTCAGACGTGCCACAATCATCTTCTCATAGACCTTCCCCAGCACAGGCAAAAGACCAATCGGTCTGTGCGATTTGGGGGTGGCGTAGGTGGTCTTGCCAGGTTTTCTGAGAATGATGACCGTGGCCGCCTTCCATACCTTCGGGAAGTAATGAAGCTCTAAACATTTGTTTATGAGCGCCAGGAACAGTTCGGGCCCGCTGTTGACCGCTTCCATACAAATGTCAGCGGTCAACCCATCGGCGCCCGGAGCCTTCTTAGGGTTGAAGGACCTTATCGATCTGCCGAGCTCGTGCATGGTGAACGGGGGGTCTCGGGCTCCGCCGCTTTCACTATCTAGCTCAGCGGCTCGCCTCCTCATCTCACCATGCCCGGAATCGTCCAAATCGGTAAGGTCCTCCGGGTAGAATGTTTCGGCCAAAAGCTTGGCCGAACCATCCGCGTCCAGCACCTTCCCGTCACGCTCCATGGGCACATCTTCCTCCCGTCTCGAGGTTCTGCCTATCACCCGATAAATTCCCTCCCATACGCCTTCGCGATCCTGCTTCTCGCAGAACCCCTTCCAGCTTTTTATCTGAGCCTCTTTTATTGCAGCCTGGTACTTTGCCCGTTCCTCCAGGTACTCCTGCACCACCTTCGACCTCCGGACCGGTGCGGCACATCGGATTCTCCTCTTCCTGGTGGCGACGCTTCGCTTCAGCCCGGCGAGTTCTTCAGACCACCATGGCACAGAAAATTTTTCAATATTTTTCTTTTGTGGAATTGCGTGTGTACAGGGGATTGTTATGGTATTTGTGTATGTAACCGTGATGTGTTCAATTTCCTGTGTAGTATTTATGTTCTTTATAGTGTCCCTGTTTAGTGTAGTGTTCAGCAGTAATTCGCCCAGTTTCTCACGAAACTGGGCCCAATTTGCCTTCCTCGTGTTGTATGTACGTGTAGTCCTGTGTACTGTATGTCCTTTAGACTTGTGTAGATTAATTTTGAATTCTATGCCATTGTGGTCAGAACCCGTCAGGTCTTCTAGCACCCGCCAGTCGTTCACCTGGCCGAGGATATCCGTTGAGCATGCCGTAATATCGACATAGCTTCGTCAGGTGCCGCTCCCCTCGGATTACGTCGAAGGTGGGAGTTTCCCCTTGGTTCAGAACGTGTAGGCCGAGTTCGTCGAGGGCCCCCAGTAACGCTTCGCCCTTGCTGTCGGTCGATGATCCTCCCCACCAGACACTCCTAGCATTGACGTCTCCGCCGATGATGATGTTGGTGACTTTCCCTATCTTCCTCAGGTGATCGAGGAAGGGCTCTATGGGCTTGTCCGGCTCAAAATAGAGCGATGCCAGCGTGATCTCCCAGGCACCAGTACGGATCCCCACCACTACGATGTTATTGGTGCTGAGTTCTGGGTACTGTATGACGCTAAGACTAGCGTCAAATACGGCAATTGCCGCCTTAACAGTACCCTCCCCGATCCTGGTGTTCTGGAAGACCCTTACAGTCACATTGATAGGGTTTGGCTGAAAAGAAACATCTCGAGACGCACTAGGATTTTGTTCGTCAACCATAGGCACACCTGTTATCAATGGGACAGGTTCTTGTATTAGGTCTACATATAAATCCAAACTTTGTGCAACCTCAATGTTCTCACGCTGTTCTTCGGGTTCAGAACATGACGTTTTGTCATCATCATCATCATGATCACTAGACGAAGAAGATTTGGACTCACCAGAGGATGTAGCAGCTTGCTTCTGTCGCCTGCGATTTATTTGAGTGGTCTGAATTTCGTCTTCAGAGCTACTGAAATCTGTGGCTGTTGGTTGGTAGTCCAAGTCCGATCCATATTCCCCATCATCAGCAAAAGGATCTTGACTTGATGGAGGAGTAGACGCCGCATCAAACAGGTCCTGGAGTAATTTTTGTTCGCGTTCATACGAGTCCCGAGACGACATCTGCAAAAAATGTAACTAACGTATGATTTTGATACAACTAAATAGGTTTCAAATATATTTTAGCAATGTAAATAAGTTGCTGAGATGTGACACTAGACTTGAATTAGTACTTGGCAAGCATAAAATAATATCAAAACGTAGAAAACAAATAGTACTTACCTTCTAAATAAAGATTGCGCGCGAAAACATGCAGCGACACGTAGGCGCGTGCGCGGTGCACCGTAGCGCGACACTGCTCGACTCATCGTATACAATGGCGACGTCTAAAGACGTAGTGTGCGTGTAGAGGGGAGTAAAAAAATGTTTATGTGTGCGTAGAGGTACTTTCTTTGGGTGAGCTTATCATAATGTATTGTGCCAGTACGACGATCTTATTTGTACCTTTAGTGACGGTATGACATGCCGTGCCTTATGATAGTATGAAAAATCGACCGTCCTATGGCGTACTGATTTTACGTAAATAAAAATGTGAACGTCGACCGACGTACTGTCATATTGCTTTTTAGGCCATGACGCCTACTGGCGGTACTGTCCGTCAACGTGTTAAGAGAATATATATTTACTGGGGTGCCTATCAAAATTTGGCCGCCATTATTTTAAATTAAATTAAATTAAATTATGTTTAATTGATTTTTGGTAAAAAATTTCGTTTATTTATTTTTTTAATAAAATAACTTCTACATCACGGTAATTAATATAAAGATTCTAAAAAATCACGGTTGCCGTTGCGCACCTGGCCGCACCTCTTTGCAGCCAGGTGTAAACAGGTATGATTTCGATAAATTTATACGTTTATAACCTATATTTATTAATTATATGTCAAATTGAAGCTAATTTTTTTCTATTAATTATCATATATAGTTGCTTAATTAAATCTGGCCGCAAATAAGGGTTACTGGCTGTTAAAGATAATAAATATTTAAGGTAGAGTGAAAGAGAGTTAGCGCGTAACATCATTTGTCAGACGAGGACAGCGATTGCCGGCTGTGCGACGCTTTTAAGCCATTGCGCATGCGTCGAATGTTAGTGTTCTCAACCACCGAGGAGTAATAGAGACGACTTATAATAAATACTCCAAAACATATGTAATTTTTTTCAAAATGGCAAATTTAAAAATTGCAACAAAAAATTAATATTGATTTGATATATCGACGGTCTAATTAGCAATTTGTCTAACTCCTTATTTTTTAGAGGGTGATTTTTTTAACATTTTGATGAAGCAGTAATCCAATTACAAATTATTTGAATGATTCAAACTTAAATATTATATCTCTATTAGATATTAATGATATTAAATGGTTAGCGAGGTTAAGCAACGTTGGGTGCGGCCAGTCTATAGATGGGTGACCGCTTAGTGGTATTTCATCTGAGCGTCTACGTGCTTCGGAGGGCACGTAAAAAGTCGGTCCCGGTTGTTGTCAAATTGATAGCAGTCGTTAAGCCATGTCAGAGGCCTACGGGCGGCTTGAACAACTCTTGATAACAGGTTGACCACTAACCACACGAAAAGAAGAAGAAGAAGATGGTTTTTTAAAATGATAATAAATTTTGAAGTAATTGTTTTTTTCGTACAAATAAAAGATTCTCTAAAATGGAGTTAGACAATTTGCTAATTAGAACGTCGATATTTAATATTGATTTAAAAAATTAAAAAATAAAACCAAGGTGACTTAAGTAAAAGAAAATTTTATTGCGAAAGTATTATTTGAAAATTTTATTAGATTTTATTCAAGTATTTAATTGTCTGTTACATATTAATTAAACATTTAAGCAAATTAAAAAATTAATCTTATAATTCTTATATTTCCGTAACTCTTATTTAAAAATCTGAATCATCGGAGTTTTCAGTTGTACTATCATCGGAGCTATCACTTTCATCGCTACAAATATCAGAATCGTCGTCATTATCGGAAGCTTTGTTCGTGGATTCACATAGCACACTATTAACTTGCGTTGGAGTTGAGTCTCCCAGGAACCATGTTGGTTTTAAAAAACCATCTAGTACCAGCCAGCCATTATTTTCTGGGCTGAATTTGATGCAGTCTGGTTCAGTGGCATTTAACCACATCGAATTAACAAAGATTGTCCGCAACAATTTTTGTTTCAAAGATTTCCAGCACGGTGGAATGTGCGTCGAGTCCAAACCTTTAATTCTCTTCATAAATTTTTCATTATTTTGTTTTGAAGCGTACATTTTGTTAAATAATAAAAATCTTGCGGTATTTACACTTTGACACTTTGGGATTCCATACATAAGGCACGTAAACTCTTGGACTGCATCAATTTTGTTTTCATTGAAGATGTCAGTAGGATTCGTTAAAGACGCAAAAACCTGTTGAATTTCTGGATTTTTAATAAATAAATTCAAGGGCCGAAGTTTCCCTTTGTTGAAAAATGCAGCCGTGTAGTCGCAACCCGTGTAGGCGTGAAAAGCAAGAAGAGCAAGACATAAAGTCGCGCCTAATTTTTTTGATAAGTCCGTACAGTTTATGTAAACTTCATCTTTATTTTTACTTTTGCTTGATGAACTGTTTGCCAACCAAATATGCAAATTAGGAAATTTATGCATATTACCTAATAAAATTATTAAAACGTCCGTGTCTGCTGCTTTTACCAAAATTTTTGAACTTTCAGGTACTTATGTGGAAAACAATTCTCGTATCCGCTTCTTCATGTTTACATGCTAATTCAGTTTCTTCAGTTTTCACTACTAAATTTCCAACAGAACAATATGAAAAGCATTGCTCTCCAACAGTAACATAATTTTTTTTATTTCCTAATATTGGAGCAAAAGAATCATCGACCCAATGGCTAGCTAAGAATTTTACGAAGACTTCTTTGAAACGAAAATTCTTTAAGCTTTTTAAAAAATCATTGGGTGTTTTTTGCAAAGGGCCATTAATTGTATATGGAATATCAATTTCTTTGCGATTTTGTCGTTCACAATCTTTAATAGATGGTGTTAAATATGTATCAAATATGATGTGTACTTCCGGAGCATTTTTCGAACAAAGTTTCATCAATATCGATTCTTCTATTTTTCCAAATGTTTGTGGCAAAGTAGAGCCAATTTGATACAAATAATAAAAACCATCAATGATTTCTATGTCGACTTGTCCGGGATTAGCTGGTGCTATTTTTGCAGTCAATTGTTTACCTAAAGTTGATTTATCCGTCTTCATCATGTCGCCTGAACAGTGGAATAGTGCAGGAGGTACAGGCGCAAGAGGAAATGACAGACAATACTCAATGTCAACTTTTTGATTTATAGCAATTGTTAACAGACGTCCAAAAATATCTCGTTTCATTTTAAGTAATGTTTTTTTGTCTCCGGTGGTACTCTTTACACTTCTTTTAATACAATCTGAAGCGAAGTTATTTATTTTATTACGAGTTATTGGTCTCACGAATCTTGATGAATCTTCAAAGCATTTCGAAAAAATTTTTAACTTTTGTTCTTCACCTAAAGACTTAACGTTGAGTAAAAAATTGGTAACATTTAAGGATGCCGCTTTACCAGTTGACAAATTGAACAAACTATTTTTGTCTATATTTTCTGAAAAAGGATTCATTGTTTTCTTGATTTTTCCAATAATACTGTTAAGAGTCTTAGAGTCTTTCTCGATTCGATTCTTCTGTAACGTATAAGAAGTATCATCTGCTTGAGATAATCCGATTTCTGCTTTTACAAACGACATAATTTTAGTTCTGACACTATGACTAAGAGCCCATCTTTCTCGTGCAGCGATCGAATTTGTAAAATGGCTAACACCAGTCAAAGTATTACCGGCATCAGCATTAATCGTCTGCTCCAAAGTCAAGTCGACAGGTGATCTGCCTAAGCATGATTTTGTGCGTCTAATACCAAATGCATCTTCACGAAATTCCTTAAGTGGAGTTGAATTTTCAACCTTCAGCTTGATTGTTTAAATACATAGCAGCCCATTTGGCATAATTCGGCTGATTGAATGCAAAAAAGTAATTACACATTTCGAAGATAGAATCTAAGTAGAGCTCAAAATTACTGCAACGAATACTTCTAGAAAATCGAAGAAATATGTTGATAAGTTCAGTATACTGCAAGTAATATTGGGCTGTCTTTCCATGGCCGCCCTGAAGTGTTATTTCGCGGAACTGTTTGTAACCCTCCAGTATTTTAAGCAATGAATCAGGTAAAACAATGCTCTCATTGATTCAACATGAAGTATTCATTACTGAGTTTAAATCTTCGTTTAATGTTTCAACATCATCCGTGTCAATTTCTGACAAATATCTTTCAAAGTGAAGAATCTGCAGAGCACAAGAAGCCAAGGGATGTAGCCGCTTACACCGATTGAAATGTTTACTGTCTAAGAAACTATTCATTGAACCTCCTGCTAATGCCTCAGCTTCAACTAAAATCTCTATTAATCCACTGGAGTCAATATACTTTCCAATTGCTTTAAATAAAGCCATTTGGGTATGGAATGCGCCTAAATTAATGAATATATTGTCAAATTCTGGTTTTTTAGTATGTTGAATCTGCATAGCTAATTTGGCTATTGCTAAATCGTAAGTAGCTATAATCTGCTGTTGATTACAATTCTTAGCAACTTCCTTTGCAATGTTAAGAGTTTCCTGAACAACAGCTAACGACGTAGGAGATTCATTTATTGGTGATAAGTACTCGACTTTCTGAATTTTACTTCCATCAATGCTTGTTTTGCAGTTATAACCTAACCACATGGGTACCGAATCTATTCGAGATAAAGACATACTCCAAATTAAATCTTTATCAATTGCAATAAATTTTTCTGAGTGACATGCATCGATTATCTCAGTAATTGTCTGAAAAGGAAGAAACGTCATACTTGTAAAAGGTGTCTTTACGAAGGGACGAATTTCTTTTGAAGGTGCTTCAAAACGCCGTCTCTTACGAACTCTTGCAAGAGGCTCTGTGGGACCTTCATGGACATATGCGCCTAAGGATTCTGAATCAGAAGTATCCGAACTGTCCATATTATTAGGGTCATCATTTTCACTGCGAAACTGATAAATGATACCGACTGTATCGTGCAGAGTATCTTTCCCAGTGGCTGTATCGACGAAACGGTCAAAATTATCGAAAGCTACGTGCGTACTTAGTCCATCAACTCTGCTAATACCGGCAGGTATAACATTGTTTTCTTTTTGGGAACTATACGTCATCTCAGTTTCAATTTCTTCAGCTAAATTATAGCCTATTGTATGTCCATATCTGTTCAATATCGTTAGAACTTTTCGTGAACTTGTCATAGATTTCATTGACAACCCGAGCGTAAGATGTTTTGACGGTTTGACTCTACCTTTGGTTACAATATAAATCAGATCACTACACACAGACTTTATTTTCACTAAGTCGTCATCTGAATTTTTACGTCGAGTATCTGGTCCTTGAACTAAGTCACACACGAAATGAAATAATTGTTCTGGAATATTACACTCTCCGAGAATGACATCCTCTGGAGTCAGATTATCCGGCAGCTTCGTTCTTTCTTGAGATGTTATACAGTTTCGCAATTCGTAAGCGACATCTCTGCATCGATTCTTTTCAGTAGATTGTAACTTAGCTATTTCTAAAGTTAATCGTGACGAGTCCATGTCATACTGATAGACAATTTTCCTTTTTGTAGGTCCCAAGGATGACTCTATAGTAACTCGATCGCCAAAAGCTTTTATAATTTTGTTTTCTAAATTTTCAGCATGATATTCTTGTAAATCTTCAGCGCGTACTTGACCTTCAGAAAATTCCAACAGCAATGATTTATATTGAGATAACAAATCAGTGAGATACATAATGCGATTTTTATCAATAATTTCCGCCATTATAATTTCCGAAATCACACTGAATGCTGACTGATGAAATTGACGGTTTTTGTGGCAATATCTTGGCTCTGAGTGTTCCTTACATTGCTGTTTCAGTGACATCTGATATAATGAAAAACAAGTTGAATGATAAGCAACAGATTGAGGGTTTTCTAGTTTCGTTAATAGCTTTGAGTCATTTAATTTTGCGGCCATTGATTTTATTGTTTCAACTGTTGCTTCAGATTGCGGAAACGTTACATAAATTGTTCTTTTACCAACTTTTTTCTCAACGTGATCACAGGAAAGGCAGGCTGACTTCTTGTTTTTGGGTGTCGATGATATAGCTTGCTGGGATACTGTAGCAGTAGATGACAAATCTTGATAAAGCTGAGAATTATCATCCTCCTGCGTAGATGTACTAGGCTGCTCGTTTGAAACAGTCATACTAAACTGGTCGTCTACTGAAAGTGTGGTAGGTTGATCATTCAATGTAGCTCTTGATTCTTCCTGCAAAGTAAATGTATGTGTTGAAAGAAAATTTGTATCAAAAGCTTGGCTGTAGAAATGTTTTTTTGATATTCGATTAATATTATTATTACTGCTGTATGTACTTACTAGATCACTGTTTACAGCAGGAATACTTTGTTCATAGAGATCTGGAGGAAGCCTCGGAATCTGCAAATTATTAACAATATGGTGTTATAGTTAAATATCATTTATTGTCATTCAACAACACTATTTTCATTATATTTGATATGATTAAATGAAAATATTAAGTCGACCTAAATGAGTATAAATATACAATCTTCGTTTTTTTCTTTAATTTTCAAATATAGACGAAGACATTTTTTTTTTTGGTAAAAATATAACGCAGAGTCAACAGAGAAAGTCAGTAATAGCATTTATTTCACCACATTATACTGCTGAATGATTTTATTGTTTGTTTGAAATAAGGTTCAAAAAGGTTCGTATATGGGTGTTAATAGTTTATTTAATATGTCATGCTATTCTTGACATACTCCCCTACCGTATCAGCTCTAGGGGTCGGAATCTTTTCCCTCTGTCTATCTACCATCTGACGCACCACCCTGGGGACTCTAAATCCACCCCCCTTCAATAACGCGAACCAGGTTTTTGGATCTCTCCCAGTTGTGTTAATCCACAGACGGTCCTCAGGGGTATAACGTTGAGCTTCAATTTCAGGGTCCATTACATCCTCCTCGATTTCGGTTCCGTAATCTAGGCCAGTTCTCTCGAACTGAGGTGCCAACTCCCCTCCCCTCCCGTATACCCAGCTAAGCAACACCGCATTTAGTCCTATGTCCGAGTAATTCCCTTCAAATGTAAACCTTGCATTTTGAGATCTCTTATGGCAAATGAGGGACCCGAAGATGTGTATCCAGTGAAATAAGCAAGGATTCGCGACAGACGAGTATGCTGTTCTTCTAACTAGACCAAAATCTGATTGATAAGGGAAGTAGGAAAACTTATCACTTGTCTCTTGACCCTCCTTTGTAAGTCTTTGCATCTCGTTACCCATTTCCCTGACAAAGATCCAGTCCATCAGTTCCCCTGCCTCGATGTTCATAATCATCATAGCGTAGCCTACCGAAAGCAATCCTACACAATCTCTGTACCGGCTACTGAGAGATCCCATCCTGAAGATGGAATCTGGGTTGTCTGGGAACCTGTTTAGGAACATATCATAAGCTGCTACCATTTTCAGGTAATTTATATCATTCCCCCAACTGCCGTAGATTCCCTGAACTCCATGGAGTGACATTCCTATTCCTCCTTCGACATTCAGCTGTGCCTTCATCCTCTTCGTGAGTTGATCAGTGTAATCATCATTGGTAATCCTGATCAATCGATAGATACATAAGATGTAGAAAGCCAGAGCATGTTCAGACCAATCATTGGGGTTAATTGCCCCTTGGGCCAGTGATTGGCTTTGGGAATATATCGGCTGCTGATTCTCTGTCGGGGTGTAGTCATTCACTTCTGAGACTTCCAGCAGACTCCATGGAGTGATCGTATCTCCAGAGTTAGCGATATTAACTGAAAAGGAGAGCCATTCTTCGTCAGATACAGAAGTCATCTTGTTCCCATAATAATAGAGGAATACTTTGGCTGTGTTTAAGCTAAGTGAGGCCCCTCTGATCCCTCCTCGGACCACTTGGATCAGAGTTTCCGCATCAGGTCTCAGTTTCGGAATTTTGAGAGGAGGCTTCTTCCCAGGATTTTTGTCAAACCAATCTCTCGGGTAAGATACATCGACTACCAGGTAAATTGTACCTGTCTGAGAAATGTAATATAGTAGAAATTAGTTGATGGTACTACGTTTTTCGATAAAAATAAACATTTATAATTTTTTTTAGTTTATTATTTGTATTTAATCATTGATTTTTGAAAAAAATAATCATTTAATTTTTTAAATTATAATTTTTTTGTTAAATGCATTAGTAGAGTTTTTAAATTATTCATGTCTTCAAATTATGCATTAAGTATTTTTTTAAGTTATTAATATAACAAAGAAAAAAATGTTTAATGATAATTAAAAAAAAAAAATTTTTACTAATTACATTTTGAAAAAAGGACATTAATCAATTTTTTAAATAAATAATTATTTAAAAAATGTATTAATTATATTTGTTAAATTGTTAATTTTTTGAAAGATACAGTAATTCATTTTTATAAAAATAAGAAATTAAAGAAAACAATTTTTAACAAAAATACCTCAAAGTTAGAACTGTGTCATTTATATTGCAACTATAACCTATATTATTCTTAAATTCAATTCAACTTTTACTTACGGTTTGTGTTTTGCAAAAATCTTCAAATTCTTGTTTATCTTTTTGCTTGAGAACCACAATTTTTTTCAGACACTGAATGATATCCAAAATCATTAGTAGAGTCAATTGTAAATAAGAGGTCATGATATTTATATTTTTTTTTTTACGACGAAGCAATACCTTTAGCGAGCACTTTTGGAATGATACATTATTAAAGTCGAGTACATTGCTTTTTTCGTTACACAAAAAACACGACTTCATCTTTATCAATTTTATTTTACGTTAATCAATATAATAATTTTTAGATGCACAAATAAAATAACAATGTAAATATAAAACGTTATTTATTACGAACTCCAAAACAGCGTGGTTTTTATGTTAGAATAAAAATGCTGCATCTGTTCAGTTGAGAACACTAACATTCGACGCATGCGCAATGGTTTAAAAGCGTCGCACAGCTGGCAATCGCTGTCCTCGTCTGACAAATAATGTTACGCGCTAACTCTCTTTCACTCTACCTTAAATATTTATTATCTTTAACAGCCAGTAACCCTTATTTGCGGCCAGATTTAATTAAGCAACTATATATGATAATTAATAAAAAAAATTAGCTTCAATTTGACATATAATTAATAAATATAGGTTATAAACGTATGAATTTATCGAAATCATACCTGTTTACACCTGGCTGCAAAGAGGTGCGGCCAGGTGCGCAACGTCAACCGTGATTTTTTAGAATCTTTATATTAATTACCGTGATGTAGACGTTATTTTATTTAAAAATTAATAAACGAAATTTTTTACCAAAAATCAATTAAAAATAATGGCGGCCAAATTTTGATAGGCACCCTAGTAAATATATATTCTCTTAATTATAAATAAACATAAAAATTTGGTTTTAAACAAAAAGTCGATGAGCACCAATCCTGCAGCGGGATCTTAGACTAATAGTGGTTATATAAATAAATAAATAAAAATAAATATACAATAAGTATTAAGTAAAAAGTTCTGCCTAAATCTTATAGATGGCGCCAGGGTTATTACGCTTGAAGTGTGTGATGAGCAATGTTTAATGGTGATGATGCCACTTCACAGAGTACCTGTTCTATTTTTTTGCCTAACCTGTGTGATATTTATGACTGACAAGGGTGTGTGTGTGAAAACAATTGAAGATTGATTAAATTGAATGGTTCGAAATATTTACAACAGATCTTTCCACAGGTTATAGATGATTGCAAGGTTCAAATCAGTAGTAAGTAACGACTCGTTTTGAAATCGTTTGCATAAATTAAATCCCGCTACTTCTTTGAAAGTTTTATATGTAATAGTTGGACTGTCGGATATGTGCTTTTCAGTTTCTACATGAGGAACAGGCTTTTTTCCTAAACATTTTAAGTAATTGATGGCATTGGGATTAAAAGGACAGAGGCTACAAGCTCTAAAACCATTGATCAATATTTCAGGTCTTAAACTTTCTACGAGGACTTCGCTTAATATAGGGGCAAAGGTTTGCTTGGTTATTCCTCTATTCATGTTCAGCAGTTGCCATTTCTTTAAATGCTTTCTCCAGCCTACTTTTAGGGGTCTATAAAAACATTGCCTATAAATTTGTAAAAAACCTCAGCTGTCATCCATCCGCTATCTGATTTTCCAATACCCCATCGTTCAGGCAGATTCACAAATTTTTTCGGGTAACCTTTGATAGGGGTACACAATAAATGGGCAACATATGTCACCTGGGGTGTATCCCACTATTTCTATGGAAATACACAATAGAAAATGTGGGACCAGCGTTTTGTACAAATTATATCCCATTATTTCTATTGCGACAAAAAAACGCAGTTATGTTATTTGAAAAGTTTACCACTTTTAATTAATAGATTAAAATTAAAACACGACTTCTTGGTATTAAAAAAAATAAATGGAGAACAATTTAATAATCTGCCATTTTTTTGAATAATTCTCCACTACATAGTCTACAGTACAAATCACACAAAGCCACCTCGTCACTACGCAGATGTATGGATGATTGTTTGTGACTGTACTCCTCACATTTTTATTTATTTTTTTATTTACATCATGCAACTGTGCTTACAGGTACACCCAATTCGACAGTGCGCTACATAATTTATCACCTTATTCTAAATATAAACATAAAACTACTCATACACACACATATAACTACTATACACATAAAAACTACTATTATATAAAAATACACACAAATAAACACAAGACTTAGATACAATACTACATATTTAAAAACAAGCTTAAAAATGATTATTTATTTAATTCATTATCGCAATACGTTACAACATATAACATAACTTTTGCCAATTCACCCAAATTATGCATAAAGATATCACTGCGGCGGTGAACCTCATTCAATACCCGAATAGATCGGGTAAGAGGAGTCTTTGCCAGTAGTTTGGTTCTGGCATATGGTAAGACGAATAGCGACGGACGTCGTCGTCTCCCAACATAGCCGTCCGGCACACAAAGACTCAATCGTGCCAACACTCCCGGGTTATGTTCCGTGCCACGCAGTAGCCTCATTAAATACGCCGCTAAATGAAATTCACGGCGTACTCTCAAAGTACTATAGCCTACCATACCCAGCACAAACAATGTAGGGTACATAAGCGGGTAGAACGGGTATACCCCATAGTACCTCTGATACAGGTGCCTTGTGAATTTGTTCTGAACCCGTTCTAACATAACACAATATTTTTGTTCATGAGGCGCCCATACGACAGCACTGTTCCAGATGACTCCTGACTAGTGCGTCGTATAGTACCTTAATAGTTGATATGTTTGTGAATGTCCGGGTTTGACGTAGAACAAATTCCAAGTTCCTATATGCCTTCTTACAAATTAGTTGTATGTGGTCACGAAATGTCAGCTCCGGTGTGAAGTTAACACCTAGATCACGTACTTGTGATACTCTCTGTATCTGTGTGGTGCCTATAACATATTGATATTGCAGAGGTGCTCGCGCACGAGAAAAACTCATGACTGAACATTTTGACTCGTTAAAATATAGTTTGTTAATATGCCCCCATTCTACCACTCTTTGTAGATCTTCTTGTAATCTTTTACAATCCTCGCTATTCCTAACCTCAAGCAGCACCTTAAGGTCATCTGCAAATAACAAGCATGTACTATGCTTAATAACTTCTGGCAAGTCATTTATCATAATAATAAATTCCAGAGGACCCAAGTTGCTGCCTTGGCTCACACCAGACCTGGTAAAATACGGATTTGATTCACAGCCCTTGTAATCCACATATTGCAGACGATCGCCAAGGTAGCTGCTAAAAAAATTTAGAAGATTTGGCGTACATCCAACTTCTGCTAACTTCATTAAAAGTATGTCATTATCGACATTGTCAAATGCTTTCCGAAAATCTAGATAAGCCACGTCCACTTGTGCACCGGCATCCACCGCGGGCACTACCACAGCCATAAAGTTAAGGAGGTTGGTAGTAGTACTGCGCGCCGGGCGAAACCCGTGCTGCGCATCCGACAACTGTGCTCGCACTTGCCCCAGCACGCTACGCTGAATAGCAGACTCGAACACCTTTGCCGGTGTAGACAGCACGGCCACCGGCCTATAATCGCTGACATCATGTCCTGCCTTACCTTTAGGGACCGGGATAACTCTAGTGAGCTTCCATTGATTCGGGAAAGTTGCAAATTTTAAGCAGATGTTAAATATGTACTGAAGAGGTTTCGCAAGCCCTCCACTACAATCCTTAAATATAAATGCTGGTATACCATCCGGACCAGCTGAACGCTTAGGCTTAAGGGACCCCAACCCTTTGCTAACATTCTCTAAGCTAAGAAATTCTACGTGCACCCGAGCGCTGCCAGCTCCGCACGCCGCTGCCACTAGCGTGTCTAGTCGCGGCACTACTCTACTATAGACGGACTCGAAGTACTCTGCAAATTGCTTAGCACACTCTTCATCGCTTAGGCACTGATCTCCTATCATAATAGTAGGGCTACTTGCTGCACCTCTTTTTGCTCGTACATATTGCCAGAACGATTTCGGGTCACTTGCAAACTGACTTTGTATTTTATTAGTGTGTTCCTTGTGCGCTACTTCTATAGCCCTTTTAACGCGCGTTCTATAGCTAGCGAATTGTTGATAATCACACTCCAACTTTGATTTTTTGTATTTCTTATGTAGTATGGCTTTATATTAATTTGATGTCGCTTATTATGCCACTTGTATACCAGATTGGGTAGTCGTACCTACTGTCATGCTTTTTCCGCTTTTTACGAGGCACACATATATCTAAGATATTCGTAAAGCTATTATAAAAGTATTCTATGATATCATCCAATTCAGTTATTTCATACAACTCACTCCAATCCATACTAGATTTCAAGTGGTACAATAAATGGAAATCCGCCTTATAAAAATTCCACTTAGGTCGTCTATAGCGCTCACTATCAGTGATTGCGGGAGGCGAGGGGGTCGCGGAGCGCGGGACGGGCGCGGCCGCGGTTGCGCGAGCGGCGCCGTGGCGCACGCTCACTGCGAGCGGCGGATGGTGCGAGTCCACGGGCACGAGCGTCTCGTCCGTACGCTTCACTGTTACCTCTCTTTCAAATCCCACACTCAATACCAGATCCAACGGGTTATTCCCAGTTGCCCCCACTATCAACGCCACCACTGGTGACAAATGGGATTTCTTTCCATAAAATGTCCCATTTGCCACCAGTGGTGGCGTCTCCAGTGGTGGCAATTGGGAATGGCCACTCATTTTTTTCCCAGTTGCCTCCAGTGGTGACAAATGGAAAAAATAAATTGATACGCCTCCATACTAGTACGGTACACAAAACGAGAGAATTAAAACATTGCACAGACTAATCAACGCTTTATTCACAATAATTTACCTACATAGTCTCTGAAATTAAACTACTATATACGGATTTTATCGCGTTGTTTATTTGACACTGTTACAAATTTTTTTGAAAAACTGTTACACTACTATAATCACTATTAAACTTTACAAATTTTTAAGCTATTTAAATTATTGAAACTATTAAAACTATTTATACTATTACTATACTATTATACTATTTAGATTTATTTTTACACTTTCCCCGACGTTTCGGTTGCTTTTCAGCAGCCATGGTCACGGGGAGACTAAGATGGTAGTTGTCTCAATGTTCCAGTGTAGTTATTTCAAAGTACCCGAACATAATTTAATCATGGGTGTTTCTATTTACGCAGAATGAGCTCAAAGTATCATGAAGATATGATGATGATGATGAATTTTTTTGAGACTTAGTTTGTTTAAATAATGTGTTTAATTACTGTTAATTATAAATATTATAAAAATAATTATTATAATTGTGTTACATCGAAAGAAATAAAATTAAAGTTTTTCCAATACTAATTATTGTATTGGAAAATCTTTAATTTTATTTCTTGCCTAATAATGAGGTTGATTATATATTTTTTTATATAATTAAAAAAAATATTATATAATAATAATATTTTGTTTACTTTTTTGCAGCAAATGTTGTAAAAGCCTTTTTTTATGTTACAATGCATATATTTATAATTAAGTTGATTATTGTATTTCTTTACATTATATATAGGGATATTAGACGATAATGTACAGTCAGGAAAAAATGAAACAATAAATCTAAATATTACGTGAAAATATTCTATGTGTTTTTACCTCTTGATGAATTTATACTCGTGAAAATTTTACATCTATTCCGTAGAGGCTACATTGAAGACATTATCAAAGATTGGACATTTTGGTAAATGGGCATTTAGGGAATTGGACATTGTGAGAATTGGACATTTAAGGAATTGGACGTTTTGGGAAATGGACATTTAGGGAATTGGACATTCTAGGAATTGGACATTTTGGAACCGTTGGACATTTCAGGAATTGGACATTTTGGACCTAAACGAATTGTTGTCTATCACAGATTAATCAATGCAGTATTTACAATAAATTATATTTCTTTTTTTCATATCACAGATATGAAAAAAAGAAATATACAATAATTAATTTTACATATTTTTTCCATTTAGGTACTATTTTTATCAAAAACTAGCGCCTTAAAGTTTCTAAACAATGGCCCACTGTCATATTTCCATGCAAGAACTCCATTTGAATATCTTGGATGAACTCATCATTGAGTACATAATTTTTCTTCCTTGTTTTAATTTTATTTGAAATCATATTCTTACAGACACTGTAATATGCCGAATCCTTGACCAAGGTGTTTAGAAAATGTATAATGTTAGGATTTTTTTTGCCTACTGCTTGGTTTAATTTATGATGCCACGATTCTAAAAAGTTCGTTGTTCGATGCTGTTCACCGTATACACACCACACATGAATGTACTTGTCTATCATCCATTGTGTTTCCATGTAATCTCTAAACTTTTTAATGTCGGCTTCTTGTGTATTCTTCCGAGTTATATAGTTCCATCCATTTTGAATTTCATTCGGCGGCAACAGTGGCAAAACTGCGCTTAATGCCACTTCTCTTATTTTATTTTCATCATTAGATTTAGTTATTCCAAGCTTACGACCCTTCTTCCAAATAGATTTATTAAAATGATAATAACATCCACTTATATTTACAGATGGAAACACAGTCGTTATAGCACTCATTGCTGCTCTTTCATAATCTGTTTTATATTTCTTTGGATTCCACTCAGGTATTTGGGATTTGATTAAAGAAAATAAAATAATGTATTAATTCATCTTCTTGTCACTCATAAGTGCGTACACAAGCGGCACTATATTCGTGTTGTTCACAGTACTTCCCAAGTCTCCATGAATACTGTATAGTTGCACAAACGGTGAGGGGCAACTTTTAAAAGTTCCATCGCTATAGAAATCATTAACTTCGGTCATCATCTTTTTTGCCTTTTTAGTGCAAAATGCTATTATACGGTTGTCACCATCACTAAAATCGGCTAATACAAAATCATCAAATTTCGAGGGGATTTGAACTTTCACTCCTTCGCTTGATTTTAGGAGTGTTACTCTAGCTGCTGTGTTTCTAAATCTATAAAGAGATGATTTTACACTCTGAAAGTTCGGTATTTTACATATCAAATCCAATCCGGAAGACTGAAATGAGCCGACCATATCATTGTAAGCTTGCGGTACAGCTGGGTAGTTTTCTTTAGTAATTTGTTGTTTGCAGTTATATAGTCGCTCATCAACTTCATTTTTTTAAAAGTCTGGGGTACAGGAGTGCCTGGTTTCATGAAGAACATTGTTATCCTAAAATACAGAAAAAAATTAAGCGTATCAAAATATTTAAAGCGGAGGTCATGGGTTCGATTCCCACCCAGGACAAATCTTAGTGTGATGAGCATGATTATTTGTTCTGTTTCTGGGTGTTATTTATCTAATTTATGTATGTATTTAAAAATATATAAGTATGTTTATCAGTTATCTGGTTACCATAATACAAGCTCTGCTTAGTTTGGAATCAGATGCCCGTGTGTGAGTTGTCCGGAGATATTATTATTGTTATTATTTATTTTAGTTGCAAAATAAATAAAAACAATTCATTTGACTTATCAATATTAACATTAACAAAAAGTACAAATGTGCACAAAATGGCCGTTTGTTTTCTTTTTTGTATTGGAATGAGTTTATTCATTAAAGTACTCTTTAATATTCATTTATCTATATTACTAATTGTTTATATTTATTTATTTATATAAACAAGCAAACCACAAACTCACTTTAAAATTTTTAATAATAGTGAGGATTTTAGAGATTTCGTATATCTAGTTAGTATAGCAAAAGGAACATTCATATTTAACGGTTACTGTTCAGTTTAGTCACGAATTTATTAGATACCATGTGTTGAGCAAGATTATTTTTGAATATGTTCAATGAGTTTTTTTTTAGTTGAGGGTACTTTGTTATAAATCTGAGCGCCTTCAAAAGTATTGATTGTTTTCCAATAATTTATACATCGTTTGAAAACATAAATATACTCTTAAAAACTAAGTAACAAATATATAATTTTCAAACAAAAGCTGAAAACTTACTTTGATCTTAATTATTCCTTTACAGTTGTTTTTTCGTTTGGTGCATTCCCATACTGTTAACCCACTTTTGTGTTTCCTTTTGGTATGATATTGGAATCCTGCGCGAAGCAGTATAGTTCCGTGACGTCGTTTTATGTAAACTAACGAAATTGCACCAGAACTGCACGACGCACTTGACCCTGACATTGTTGGCAATATACTGATAATGTTACGTCACTGGTCTATGAACTGAGAACAGCACGTGGAGGGGGTTGTTCGACAGGATAGGAGCGCGAAAGTTACGCTATTTTTTTAAAGTATATATACCAAAATCAAACAAATATATGAAATCAATTATTGCGAAATAAATTTAAAATCATCTGTGATATTATAAAAAGGAAGTACCTATATTTTTTGTAACTTATCGTAATCCTACATCTTGGAAAACAATTGAAAATAATAGCTAGTAAGTTAAAATATTACAAAACGTCAATTATTGTGAATATATATGTACATAAGTGTAAATCTGTAACATCTTTAGTAGAGACTATGTAGGTAAATTATTGTGAATAAAGCGTTGATGTCTGTGCAATGTTTTATTTCTCTCGTTTTGTGTACCGTACTAGTATGGAGGCGTATCAATTTATTTTTTCCATTTGTCACCACTGGAGGCAACTGGGAAAAAAATGAGTGGCCATTCCCAATTGCCACCACTGGAGACGCCACCACTGGTGGCAAATGGGACATTTTATGGAAAGAAATCCCATTTGTCACCAGTGGTGGCGTTGATAGTGGGGGCAACTGGGAATAACCCGATCCAACTGCCTACCCAAATGATTAGATATATTATTATTTTGAGTGAATTGACAATAGCTCATAAAATATTCAAAATAGTTACTAACACTAACAGGGCAGGAGTATAAATTAAAATCGCCAATCACAATAATTTCCTTATACCTAGTACATCATTCTTCCAACATTTTAAATAAAAGAAAATAATCATTTTCAGTGCTATTTGGCGGAATATAACATACACAACATAAAAATATGAACTTATTATTTAAATGCACGGTAGCACAAACTATTTCAAACACACAAGTGTCAATTAATACGTCGGGCAAACGTACCTGTCTTAGCTCGAAACGGTGTGTGGCCACAAGAAGCGCGCCTCCTTGTTTCCGCCCATCCATTCTATCACAGCGTAGTATGTGATATCCAGAAGGTATTAATTCCAAATCTTGTATAGATTGATTGCACCCTGTTTCAGTGATTGCATATAAATCACAATCCATGACCTCTATATTTTTCTAAACTCGTCCAATTTAGTTCGCAGTCCTCTAACGTTTTGGTAGTATAGTTCGATGCTCGAGTTAGTCGATTGGTTTTCTTGATTTACGAAACCATACCCATTCACTAAACTCAACATTAATAGGCCAGACTTCAGTTTCGTTCAACTGATCAAATATTCTCTCCCTAACACCCACAATAAACGAAGCATAGTCCCTTTCAGTTTTATGTCTGATTTTATCAATTTTAGCCACAACATCTTGTCCACAGACATTTTTAATATGATTTGCCATAGCTTCTACCGTAGTTTCCTGATTCAGCCGCCATACATGTAAATGCTTCATACGTTCCGTGCCTTTTATAGCTGTTAGTCCCGTATTTTGTCCTCTTCTGACTTCATTTGTCTGTCTGTTCGCTTTTTTGCTTTGCACCGTTATCCAGCTAGCATCCTTGTTTGTCTCCTCATCCATACCCAGGTTATTAGACCCTACTGAGCTAGCGCTAGACTTTATTGCTGATACCGACGCAGATTTCATGGCTCCATCCTTATTTACTTCTATTTTCTTACTACTCTGAGTACCAGTGTTCGTATTGTTTTGAGCTGTATTCGGCTTCTCTTGTTGGAGCAAATCTCTAGCAGAAGAGGTAGAAGTCTTCTCGGATACTGTCGGTGTATTGGTTGACATCTGTTTAGCATTAACTTTCTGTTCGAGTACACTCATAACCTGAACCATATTATCCATCACGCTTTTCGTTTGAATAAATTCGTTATGCAAATGTGTTATAGCATTAGCCTGACTGTCTAAACGAGCAATCATTTCCGATCGTAATTGCCTTAGTTCCTCAAGCAGTAATGTATCGTTATCTATCATTATAGGTGTAAGTTGCGCGCGGCTACCTCGTTTATTGTTTACATTATTACTGGGAGTGGTAAAGGTGTTGGGTTGGTTCAGTTCATTTGCTCGAACCGGAGTATCACTATTACAATGTTTCGGGATTGCACAGGCGCATTCGGGACATACCCACTTATGTTTATCTTCCTTAGTAAATGCATCAAAAACATCTTGTTTAATATTAACACACTTGAGGTCATAAATTTTCTTGCATTTATTTCTCGAACATTGCATATAGAAAGTGTCCGGTATTATAGACCGACAGCCACTGCATCTGTTAGGCATTTTAGTTATAATATAAAGTTGAATATTTACTTGTTGTGGGTAAAAATCAGCTGTTTGGCAGTGTAATATATAGCAAATAGTTGACCGCCACTCGAGCCTCGATGAGCGACAAGGACGAATTTATTCGTTTCCGCAGCCCGTCTCGCTCCCCCGAGGTGAGGAAGAGCTTACCTCGGCTAGTTGTCGCTCGGTGCTTAGTCGCGATCGTAGATTTTTTGTTTTGATATGTTCACTCCACTTTAGTACTTATTTCACTTATTTGTCTGTACACAGTAAAATCAATGTAGCATAAACTAATACTTCGTAATTTGCGTAAATAAAATAAATATTAACAAGAAACACGTCCGCTCGAAACGAAACGAAATGAAATGAAACATGTTTCCATTGGCATCATTCCTTCATCGCTTAACAATATTATTCCGTCTGGTATTACTTTAAAAAACAAATCAACCCTTATCATTGTCGGTAGTTTAAGATTATAAAACAATAATTGAATGTTAAGAAGCTGTAAACAAGACAGTATAATTATTAGAAATATAGAATAATTTCAACATACCACAAAAACACTGGGTCGTATGACTGGTTTAATCGTATAATGCCTAATTCGCAAAATGGCACACAGTCGCAAAAAGGCCAATTCGCGAATGGACTAGTTCTCGAAAGGACTAATTCGCGAAATGGCTAATTCTCTAAAGGACTAAGTAGTAAAATGCCTAATTCTTGAAAGGACTCATTCGTAAAAGGACTAATTCGTAAAGTGGCTAATTCTCCAAATGGCCAACTTTTACCAACTCATTCCATGGAGTTAAATGACATGAAAAATATAAGTTAATTTTCTAGGTTATGTTACATTTTATACGAAATGCAAACAATAACTTAGCAAAAAACATTTATTATTAAAATAAGTCAATCATAGATTATTATAGCGAAAAACAACGCATCTTACATTGTGTCATACAACAACATAAAAAAACCTTATGATTATTATGGCGAAATAGTATTAATTCAACAAAGCACCTTACAATGTGTCATATAACAAAGAAAAACATTATTTTTTACCAAATAATCACACTGGAAGCTCAAATTATAATAATAGTTGGTAATAAATTATCTTGTGAAAAAAATATTCAATAGATATTTTTTTGGCTTTTAGTTTTACTAATAATTAGTTATACTGTGTGTCAAATTGTATATCTTTATTTCTACGATTTTTTCTTCTTACTGTAAAATGATTCTTTTTCATGAGTATGTCGAAATGTTTGGATTCTTTCTTTAGTTTATGGATAAAATTAAACAATGTTGGACGTTTTGGAATCAAAACATTTAGTCGATGATGCCATCCTTCCACTGCGTTTGTCGTACGATGACGCTGTCCAGCACAGCTAAGAAGTGCTGAACCTAATCTGATCAACTGCTTTTCAAAATACTGAAGGAAATTGTCCATATTACAAGCAGCTTCTATCTTTTCAGATATAATTTGCCACCCTTCTGCGATGAAATGTGATGGCAGAAGTGGCAGAATAGCTGCTCTCCGAATAATATTTCTGTGGTCACTTGTTTCGTTAACTTTAAGTTTTTAGCCTTCTTCCAAACAACTTTTTGGTAGTGATAATAACAACTGCTGACTTTAACTAGTGGAAAAACTTATTTGACCGCATTCATAGCTGCAATTTCATAATCGCTTTTAAATGTTGTTATCGTCACCCCCAGGACGTCTCTAATCAAGCGAAAAAACCTTGTGTAAGTAATTTGACTTTTATCAGGCAGAAGTGCGTATACGACAGGAACTAGTGATGTTGTATTTACATCAGAATTCAGATCTATGTGTAATGTATAAAGTTGGTAAAAAGGTTTTGGAACACTCTTGAATGTTCCATCACCGTACCAAAAATGGGTACTTGATCCTTTTATAATTTTTCGAGATAATTTTGAAGTGAAAACCAGCATTTTATCTTCTTCTCCATCTTGTGCTGATAAAAAATTATGAGCAAGGCTTTCAGGTACAGATACATCCTTGAGTGTATGAAAAGTCAGTTTATCGACATTTAAAAATGTTTTCCTTGCTTCATATAAAGTGTCCTTGTTCGGTGTAATATAACCGAACACCTTAGTAAGCAATAAGCGAGTCACGCGTTAACCTAATTACATCAAACGCATAAAGAGTCAGTGCACTTTCTGTGACCGCGACATTCGGGTGCATTCAATACAACATTATAACATTTTCATTTTCATTAAATTTAACTAACATTTTTAACATTTAAGAACTTATTGTGGAACTGAACAATAAACTATTAGTGTGTAACATTTCAAACATATCTTTTAATTAACAATCACTGCAAACCTCGCGCTACACCGTACATATTTTTTGGTCCTTCGAGGCTCGCGCGGCTCGTATACGTATCGGAAAATCGCGATAAGTGCTCGGGCGAGGTTTTGAACTAGTTAACATTTAGTGCTTGTGTGGTGTGTGTAAGGATTGCAGTGCTAACATTGGCGGAGCAGCAGCCGCAGCAGAAACAGTGGAGCTAAGTACAAATCAACGGGCAAGCAAGTAATACATTTCCATATTCTGAGCAAACATATATTTTATACTCAATCGTCATGGCAGAGATTATTGATATTCAAGCGATGATCTATGACAGCATCGTCAAGCTTGGCATTAACATAAAAAAGGATAGCGCTGATAGGAAAACATTAGACTACTTTAAGAGGCGATTGAACACTCTGGAGGAATACTGGACGGAGTATGAGGGCAATCATGATAGGATTAGCGGCGAAGTAAGTCAATCTCACTCTTATTTTGTCAATCGAGAGCGTGAGAAGACATCAAAGGCATACGAAGAAGTGAAAGCCTTGATCAACCAGCAGTACCAGAAGTTCTTGTCTAGGACGGCCAATCCGGGTGAACAAGGGAGGTCACCGTACAAAACAACAGTAAGTGCTTTCCAGCCGGAGGAGGAAGAAACTACAACGGTAGCAGGACCCAGCTCGCAAAGCCAGATTTTGAAAACAAGTACGGGAACAAACAGTAAAATCGACGATATGTTACGGCGTCAACAAGCAAATTTCAAAGCTTTTTTGCGAACAACTTCAAACATTGATGTAGATTCTATTTCGGAGAAATGGGAATTCGAAGACGTTTTGAAATGTCTTGAAGCGAGATGGTCAACAATTGACACTCTTCACTGGGAGATTGAGAGTGAATCAAACGAAGAAAATGAGTCATATAACTGCCTTTTCGACAAGTATGAGAAACAATTCAACAACTTGAAAAAGTCTATAAACAAAAAGATGTGGTCCGTAGTGCATAGGAATAAGTCGACTCCCCAACTCGAAATTCCGGTGTTTTCTGGCAATTACAACCAGTGGGTATCTTTTCGCGATCTGTTTACAGAAGCTATCCATAACAACCCATCATTATCTAACGGCCAGAAGATGCAATATCTCAAGAGCAAAGTTCGCGGCGAGGCTGAAAAGCTTATACAACACTTGCAGATTAGCACAGATAATTATTTGGTATCTTGGGATATTCTTACGCATCGTTATAACAACAAAAAACTGATATTTTCTTCTCATATGAACATTCTCCTGAACCTTCCTAACATGCAGCAGCAGTCAGTATATCAAATTAAAAGAATTCACGATACAACATTGGAATGTCTAAACGGCATAAAAAATTTAGGAGTGGACATAACATCTTGGGACCCTATCGTGGTTCATATTTTAGGCCAGAAGTTAGATAATGAAACATATACTGACTACATAGAATCATTAAAAAATTCGAGAGAATTACCTCTACTTCAAGAATTTCTTGGATTTTTGGAAACCAAATTTACGATCCTTGAAACAGCGCATAGAAAACAAGACACTGGATCGCCGAAAAATTCTCATATAAAACATAATAATTCCTCATCTAATGTAAAGAAATCTATTTACAATTCATATAATAAGTCGAACAATACGTACAATAACCCCAACAATTCCGTTGCGAAATCGATGCACGTGACGAATATCAAGTGCCCGATGTGCAATAGTCAGCACGGCATTTATAATTGCAAAAAGTATTTAACTCTAAGTGACGAACAAAGAGCAAAAACAGCCAACAAATTGAAACTCTGCACTAATTGTTTATTTAGTCATAATGGCAATAAGTGCAATTCTACATTAACATGTCGTAAATGTCAAGAACCACACAATACGCTTTTACATGACGCCTTTACGAAACACCAAAATTTTCCAACGCCGTCGTCGAGTCGTAATCATATGTCACAACAAGATCAGGAAAATTTCGCAGCTACGTCACACATTTCCCAAATTGACAACTCAGAGATACTGCTTGCGACAGCGTTATTGAAAGTCAAAGCCTCTGATGGTTCATACTATACCATGCGAGCTTTGGTCGATCAAGGCTCCCAAATATCATTAATAACAGAAAAGGCAGCTCAGTTGTTAAACATTAAAAGACAGAGATGTAAGGGAGTCATTTTCGGTGTAGGACAGAGAGAAAGCAATTGCAAGGGAGTGATTTCCATAGAATGCGCTTCGTTATGTAACAACTTTACGTTCGAAGCGGAAGTTTTTATTATGACAAACCTTATAAAAAGCTTACCAAACAAAAGCTTCCCGAAACCAAATTGGTCGCATATAGCTAACATACAGTTGGCCGATCCCGAGTTCTATAAAAGCCGCCCCGTGGATTTGTTACTTGGAGCTGACATCTATGCGAACATAATTCTCAGTGGTATTATAAAAAGTGGTAACAATTATCAGCCCTTAGTACAACAAACCCAGTTAGGATGGTTGTTATGCGGTAACGTAAAAACATATCAATGTAACGTTGTGCTGAATAACCTCGAAGATGTAAAAAGGTTTTGGCAGGTGGAAGAGATTAGTGAGACGTCAGACCTATCACAAGAAGATCAAGAGTGTCTAACATTTTATGAGGCAACAACAAAAAGAACAGAAGAGGGCCGCTATGAAGTTAAAATACCACTGAAAGAAGACTTCAAATACAAACTGGGTTTGTCTAAAGCTATGGCAATTGCTCAATTAAAAAATTTAGAGAATAGATTTAAAAAACATGAACAGCTGGCGAGTAAGTATAGGTCGTTTATGAGCGAGTATCTCGAGTTACAACATATGAAACCCGAAGAAACAAACACGACAGCAAGCTTGCAATGCTACCTACCTCATCACGGTGTACAGCGCGATGAGTCATTAACTACTAAGTTACGTGTAGTATTCAATGCGTCCGCGAAAACATCAACAAAGTTTAGTTTAAACGATATAATGTATAAAGGGCCGAACATGCAAAAGGATTTACAGTCGTTATTACAGTGGCGACAGTATCCTTACGCTTTTACCGCGGACATCGAGAAGATGTACCGCCAAATCTTAGTGAATAGTGCGGACCAACACCTTCAAAAAATCGTTTGGAGGGAATCCCCAGAACAACTCATACAGAGCTTTCAATTGACTACGGTCACTTATGGTACCAAAGCAGCGCCGTTTTTAGCCATCAGGACATTACAACAGCTGGCGACGGACGAGCGCCTCAAACATCCTGAAGCAGCAAATATCCTGGAAAACTCATTTTTCATGGATGACCTACTTTATGGCGCCTATAACATTGAACAAGGAAAATACCTTATTAATGAATTAAACCAACTATTAAAATTAGGTGGATTTAATTTAAGAAAATGGACTTCGAATAATCACGAATTATTGGCGAGCGTGACACAGAATTCGGAGGAAGACATTTATAGCTTCAAAAACGAAGATACGTCCAAAACATTAGGCCTATGCTGGGAGACAAAACAAGATCATTTTACATTTAATTGCAACTTCACACTAACAATAGGAAAACTTACTAAACGAACACTACTTTCGGAAATTTCGAAATTATTTGACCCATTAGGTTGGTTAACACCGCTATCTACAAAACTAAAATTACTTTTCCAAAAATTATGGCAAACCGATCTGCAATGGGATGATGCGGTATCTGAGGACGTATGTAAGGAGTGGTCTACGTTAACAGCGGATATCGATAACATCAAAAATTGTGGGGTGCCGAGATGGATTTTAACACAACAAGATAGTGTTGTTGAATTCCACGGTTTTTGTGACGCTTCCATGGAGGCCTATGCATGTGCAGTATACGCCCGAACAAAACACAGTCGGCAAACTATATTAGTAGCGGGCAAATCTAAACTTGTACCACACAAGAAAGCGATAACGCTACCGAGAATTGAGCTATGTGGTGCACATCTATTAGCGAAACTCATGAACAAAATTAAAGAAAGTGTTAGCTGTACATATGAAATTTATGGTTGGTGTGATTCCATGGTGGTGCTGAGTTGGCTGCATGGTGACTCAGCACGCTGGAAACCGTTTGTGGCCAACAGAGTTAACGCTATAAAACAGATTATGCCGAGTGACAGCTGGCGTTACGTAAAATCTGCAGAAAACGCGGCGGATTGTGCTAGCAGAGGGCTAACAGCGACTAAACTACTAGAACATTCCCTATGGTGGCATGGACCATCATGGTTACCATCTTTTGATGCGAAACTAGAGCAGAATCTCCAGCCATTATATACAACAGATGAGGAAACAAGAAAAATTAAACGTGTCAACATTGTGCAACAAAATATTAGTATTATTGAAGATTTATTAAACAGTTACAGTTCGTTTAGAAAAATAGTACGTATATTGGCTTGGATACTTAGGGCATTGACACCGATTCTGCAGCGTAAACATTTGCCACCGTACCTAACATTGCACGAATTGCGTAAAGCTAAATTAACAATTATAAAGTACGTACAAAGAAAGGAATTTGCTGAGGATATCGATAAAATTACTCAGGTCGGAAAGATTGGGTCTAAAAGTAAATTATTAAATTTAAATTGTTTTATTGATACGAACGGTATTTTGAGAGTGGGAGGACGCTTAAGGCACGCAAATATGAGTGTTGAAATGAAACATCCTAAAGTAATACCGAACAAAACACGTTTGGCGGCACTGCTGATAGACGAATCCCATTTATTAACATTTCACGGGGGGCCTAAGTTGACTGTGGCTACCCTTAGACAACAATATTGGATACCGGGGGGAATCAAAACAATCAAGGCACAATTGCGGAATTGTGTAGTTTGCCGGAAGCACGACTCAAGAAAAGAACATCAATTGATGGGAGATCTTCCCGCAGCTAGAACAAACCCTGCCCCGCCGTTTTACCACACGGGAGTAGACTATACTGGTTTCGTGGAGGTGAAAGCCAACAAGGGTAGAGGTGTACGAACAACAAAAGGATATGTCGCTGTGTTTGTTTGCATGGTGACAAAGGCCGTGCATCTGGAGTTGGTGTCTGACCTTACCAGCTCTGCATTTTTAGCTGCGCTCAACAGGATGGCGGCCAGGAGAGGAACACCACATCACATGTACAGTGATCAAGGAACAAACTTTATCGGAGCAAATCGGATGCTGCAGGAAGAATATAACGAAATAAAACAAGTTTTTTGTGACAAGTTACTCTCGGAGGTTGTAGATATGAACATTGAATGGCACTTTAACGCACCGTCCTGGCCTAGCGCTGGAGGGTTGTGGGAAAGAGCAGTGCGTAGTTTGAAACATCACTTGAAAAGGGTTGTCGGTGAGCAACGACTAACATTTGAAGAGTACGCCACTATTCTAACAAGACTAGAAGCTTGTCTGAACGCCCGACCGTTGTGTTGGCTTACCGAAAACATTGAGGATTTAGAATATTTAACACCGGCTCACTTTTTGACAGGAAGATCTGGCCTAGCAGTCATTGAAACAAAATTTGATGCGCGTACACGGTGGCATTTAACTAACACCATTTTTCAGAGCATTTGGTTTAAATGGAAAACCGAATACTTAACACAGTTGACTGCAAGAGATAAATGGGCGAAACCTCAAAGAAATATGAACATCGGAGATATGGTCGTTGTACATGAAGATAATGTTCCAGCTGGGAAATGGATCATGGGCAGAGTAATAGACGTACACCCTGGCAGTGACGGATACGTACGTGTAGTTACCTTGAGGACGAAAAATGGCATTATAAAACGGCCGATTATCAAACTCTCCCTCTTGCCTATTGAAACAAACGAACAGCGAAGCATTTCTCCGGAAACAAACACCCAAGCAACAAATACCGAAGAGCAAACCTTTACAGAACATAGCCAGAAAGATACTAGAAGGAGAAAGGCAAACCTAGTTAGCTTCTCGAATATTGTTATGGCTTTAACATTTTTTATGACTCTTTGTGGCAGTGTAAGCGGTACATATAATATCACGCAGTTTGGAAAGGAACAGTCTCTGTTCTTTGATCCAATCGGCAAATTAAGCCTGGCTAAAGACAAGTGGACTCTTGTCATATTTTATGACATGTCTCCGTATTGGGAAGGCATAAATGCATACAACAAAATAATAACATACTTAGATACAACATGCAAAACAATAGGCGGCGAACATTGTAACACGATAACCGCTCAACTGACGCACGAGGCTAACGAACTAAAATATTATAATAAACTTTTGCTAACTCAACAGTCTGGCAGTCAATCCAGACGGCGTCGCGGCCTTATAAATGGAGTAGGCTATTTAGCGAATTCATTGTTCGGAGTATTGGACGAAAATTTCGCGGAAAAGTATACCCGAGACATCCACCTGATACGGAACAATGAAAAACATATTGTCGAGTTATGGAAGAATCAGACATCGGTTATTGAGTCAGAATATAACTTATTACAGCGAACAGCAGCATTTATGAATAAACAACATAAAATTATAAACCAACATTTAATGAAACTCGATAACAGATCGAATAAGATACAAGAAGAAATTAACCATATCTCGTTAGCCCAGGAATATACAATGATGTCGTTAACTGCCAGTAACTTATTACGCAATTTAAAAGGAAGCCAGGATACACTCGTAGACATTCTTAGTAACATTCACCACGGCCAGTTTAATATACACTTACTCACGCCTGAACAATTACAGACAGAGCTTAACACGATTTCGGCGCATTTATCAGACGACACGATGTTACCAATTGAACCACACAACATCAGAGAATTGTACTCATTACTACATTTGAAGGCGAGACTCACAGAAAACTATTTCCTGTTTGAAATAACATTTCCATTGATTGGTAGAGACATATTTAAGTTGTATAGAATGATATCTATACCACATCAGTTTGAAAGTTCTATGGTGGAACTTATCCCGCTAGCAGAATACATCGCGACAGATTTGAAACGAAGCACATATATTACATTTACTTCGGATGAACTACCGCTTTGTGTCAAACAGAAAACATGTATATGCGATTTGAAGAAACCGGTCTATCATCAAAAAAGCGATCAGAAATTTTGTGAACTAGATCCCAACACAGAGAAGTGTAAGATTAAAAGGTCGAGATGTAAAAACATATGGGTTTCACTCACAAATCCGTCCCGTTATCTCTACCACTGCTGTGATACATGTCCGGTGAACATACTTTGCGGGGAACAAATTAATATAAAACATTTATCTCAAGCTGGGATTATAAACATAAAGCCTGGTTGTTTGCTGAAAAGTCACGAATTTACACTGCACATTCCAAAGAACTCCGACAACAAACTCAATCTAAGTAGCTCAGTTTATAGCCCAGATATAGATCAAATAAACTTTTTGATGAACACCTCCATGACGTGGCCTGATCTATCAAATGTATCAGAATCGAGTGATATAGAGATTGAGCTAGATGAAATACATCAGCGAATAGAGGACATGAAGAACAGCGAGGGAACGCTGGGAGATTCATTGTCAACCCATGATGTTCATCTCTACGCGGTGAGCTACATCCTGGTGGGAGCGGGAGTCGCGGCGGCTGGCGCCCTGTGGTGCCGCCGCTGGCAGCGGGTGCGAGCACGAAGAGCCCGCATATCTCCGGACATTGAGCTTCAGCCGACAGTGGGCAGTAGTGTAGTGAACAGTGCGCGGGTGGCTGACCGACAGCCTAGTCTACAAACGAGCAGTGAAAGTGCGTGTCCAAATTTGGCTCACCAGCAGCCTAGTGTCCAAACTATCAGTGAGAGTGCGCGATGTTATATGGGTTACCGACGACCCAGTCCGGCCAATATTTATGGTGAAATAAACAAATGTGTGGTGAAAGATAAATCGTGTTCACCCATGCCTAGGAAACATTTAGAATTAAGATCATAAATACTTTGTTTTTATCCTTATTCATCATTTTGTAAACATCATTACCATTACCATCTCATTTAAACATTTCCTAATCTCATCTTATCATTCTTTGGTGCCCCGGAATATGTTCGGTGTAATATAACCGAACACCTTAGTAAGCAATAAGCGAGTCACGCGTTAACCTAATTACATCAAACGCATAAAGAGTCAGTGCACTTTCTGTGACCGCGACATTCGGGTGCATTCAATACAACATTATAACATTTTCATTTTCATTAAATTTAACTAACATTTTTAACATTTAAGAACTTATTGTGGAACTGAACAATAAACTATTAGTGTGTAACATTTCAAACATATCTTTTAATTAACAATCACTGCAAACCTCGCGCTACACCGTACAGTCCTTTTTTCCATGAAATGTTGGTAATGATTTGCTCGACGTATTCATTGTGTCAAATGCTTTTTCAAATAGCCCCTTTATAGGCGTCAAATTCTTGCACACTTGTTTTTTCAATTTGTTCATGTTAAGTAGTATATCGTTTTTTTCCTGATGAGGTAAACATTTATGCTGAGATTTCCTCAATATTTTCTTCAAATGTATGTCCACAGTAACCGACCCACTACACTCGTTTTTATTGACACATCGCCAAAACGAACTTCCGTCTTTATTTATTCGGTTAGTTTTATTAAACATATGCCCATCGTACAATAAAGTATCATTACCTTTTTGATTTTCAGTAATTAAAATGTCTTCTTCCATCTTTCTCATGAAATAACCTACTTCTTCTATAAACAGAAACGAACGAAGACATAAATGACGGTGAATTTAACAAATAGAATCCACTCACAACTACCCCCGCACTTTCATAAAAAATATTACTCGGCGTTCCGTTTTATGCTTTAGTTGCATAAATTATTGTTCTCACCACGATGAGTGAAAACTATTTTTAATATAATAATACTTTATTATAATATTTAGTACATTTTAATTAACATATTTTGTCACTGTCAAACGATGTTCTCTTCTTTTGCCTTGTCTTCATTGAAAAGTTGTATTATAAACAAAGTGGTGTGTAAACAATTATAATATATTTTAAATGTTTATACATCACGATAGTAGACAATATGTAGTAAGGTGAGCCAAAGCATGGGCAAATATGCAACGGTCTTCCAATACGCTATAATTGCCTGTGCTCAGGAGAATATCAACAGTGGTGTCACTGACAAGACTGTGTATATTCTCAGTGACAGTCAAGCTGCTCTCAAGGCTCTGGACTCGTGTAGGGTGGACTCCAGACTGGTCCTGAACTGTGTTAAGATCCTCAACAAACTAGGCAGGAAGAACACAGTAAGACTGGTCTGGGTTCCGGGACATGCAGGGGTGCAGGGCAATGAGGAGGCTGATGAGTTGGCCAGAAAGGGCTCGGAGCAGCTGTTTGTGGGCCCCGAGCCATTCGTGGGACTCTTTGAGAGCACCGTCAAGGCAGCTTTGAATGCACATGGCAATGACAAACACAGGTTGGAGTGGATGGCCCTTAGGGGTCTGGAACACTCCAAGAAGTTCATTGCAAAGGGAGCCACAGGCTTCACCCGGAAGTTCTGTGGATATAGCAAGAGCCAAATGCGCCTGCTCACAGGAGCGTTCACTGGCCATTTTGGCACCAACGACTTCCTGTGCAGATTGAGATTGGCACACAATTTGATCTGCAGGGCCTGTGGTGAACAGGACGAGTCCATATCGCACCTATTGTGTGAATGCGACGCGTTGGCTGGACTGAGGACGGGTCTGATGGGGGTGGCATATCCAAGCCCTGAAGACTTCAGGCTTCTCCCTCTGAATTGTACACTGCGGCTTATGCAGTACATTCATAAGGAGATAGCTAAGGGTTAAATCTTGGGGCCGACACAAGATCCCACTGGGTCGAAGTGTCGCCGGTCTGCACACCTGCCCCCACACATAAGATAAGATAAGATAGGTAGCTGATAACATTTTTTTACCGAGTGACATTGCAAAAAATTTAAAAAAAGTCAGTTTATTTCTTTTATACAACGTGTTAATAAATTAACGCATAACCTCCGACAGGTCAAATTACTATTTTATTAAGATATCGATTTAGGCAAGAATTATATTTTTATCTTAACTATTACAGAAGATATTAGCATTTTTGATTTCGTAATCCGTTGGAACGATTTGTAACTCTGTGTTCGCTACAGTGCGCAGCGCAGCGATAACTTCATGGCACGCCGGGCGCCGGCGCGCGGCGTCGTTTTGCAATAATACGCTAGTAATAACAATAATATTATTATAATATGATTACATTATAGTAACATTTTAACAGAGTAAAATGACTAAACTTTCCATCACACTTCATCCAGGCTTTGGACTGGCAACTTATTATACCCATCACACTTTAAAGCAGTTAAAATAGTTATTCACGAGCATAAACATTAAAAAGAGTTTATGTAGGATATTAATTAACATTTAGCACTTAAGCCCCGGCTTGCAGCCGCGCCGGCCCCACCGGCTGGCTGCGGCGCTCGGGCTATTCGGACCCCGACGGTATGTGCGAAGATTAACAGAAGTTGGCGTGTTTAAAAGTTTTGAATCACCGTATTTACAATAATTGAATAACTTAGGTACCTACTATGTACATACAAATCAGTCTCGTTTTGTTGCATTAACGATTCGAAATGTCCACCGCGTTGTTGAATGCACATTAATGCACGTCTTCTCACACAATTTTTTAAAGAATTAAGCACATTCGCTTCACTTTTAACAGTTTCAAATGCCGAATAAATCTTACTTTCTAGTTCGTTAATGTTTGTAGGTCCATTGCCATCATCATAAACTAAAGTTTTTATACGTCCCCACAAAAAAAAGTCCAGAGGAGTCAAGTCTGGAGATCTCGCAGGCCACTGAACCGGACCTCCGCGTCCAATCCAACGCTCACCATACTCATTGTCTAAATATCTCCTTACACTCCATTGGAAGTGTGCTGGGGCGCCGTCATGCTGGTAATACATTCGGGTGACGTTATGTAGTGGTATGTCGTCATCTTCGAGCCATTGCAATATCAAAGGTGGCAAAGTTACTGCAATGAACTCTAGGTATGCCGTCCCAGTTAACCGCGGTAGAAAAACAGGACCAAGCACGTATGGCCCGATGATTCCCGCCCACACATTTAAAGAGAACCGGTGCTGATAAGAGTCCTTAATCATTAAATGAGGATTTTCGTGCGCCCACATGTGTCTATTATGTTGGTTAAATAACCCTTTTCTAGTGAATGTACATTCATCTGTCCAAAGAATTTTTCTATTCCAGTCTTCGAGAAACCATTCACTAAATGTGACACGAGGCTGGTAATCTAACGGATTAAGTTCCTGACATCGTCTGTAATGGTAAGGGTGTAGGTTTTCGTCCCTTAACACTTGCCAAACGTAAACATGACTGCAATGAAATCGTCGAGCTGCGCATCTTGTGCTGGCTGTTGGATTTTCTTCGAAATAATTAATTATGTCGCTTTCTAACCGAGTGTCATATCTGTCAGTTCCTCTGTCAACGGCAGTCGAAGGTCTAAACGCGCCATGATCTCGTAGGCGTTGTGTCGCTGCCAACATAGTCCTGTTTGACACTAAAATACCAAACTCTCTTCGGTAACGTCGCACAGCTAGGTTTACGTTATCGTCACATCGCGCTAACATTCTCACCATCTCACTGTACTGGATATTCGTGTACCGAAAACTCATGGCGCGGCAATTCGGCTAGTCACGCGCGCTACACGTAAACATTGAAACAACAACAAGTGATCTGATACGCTTGCGCCGGCGCCTCGCAGACTGGGTGTTTCCCGAGCGCATGCCCCGCTCCTGAACCACCCTCAACCCCGCACCCTCACCCCGCTCGTTTAAGCGAACACGTTGCGTCGTGTTTTTAGAGAAATGTAAAGGAGTAATATAGAGCGCGCTACTTTTAGAATAGACGATATGCAACAATAATATTCTAGAAAAAAATAACCTATATTAAAAAGTAGCGTAATCGACTGTACTGTCGATTCCGCGAAAACTAGTTTCTAGTTTTGCGTTTAATCATTAACACCTTGTATACATAATTTTTGTGTGGCCTGTACAGATATGGATATTCATTTTAAAATTCATAATATATATGTTAATTAGCTTTGGTATAAATGTCATTTTAAGACGCTATAAAAAATGAAAAATAAGTTTCTGCCATTGTTCTTTTGGTTTCTCCTATGTTACAGATAAATAAAAAAATATCTGTTCCGATCAAAGTTTGCTTTTGTAGAAACTAGAGCAATTTTACGGAGTTTAAAAAAAAATACTAATTTTTATATTTTCTCTGTAATTTTATTTAAAACTACAAAAAGAAAAGTTTTTATTGAACATAAAAGTCTTTTTTATACAAGAATTATGACAAATAATAGCAAACAAATAGAAAATAACAAAAATCAAGTTAAAAATGAATATTTTTAGTGGATCATTATGTTTGTATGGGCTTTCTCGTATTAATCCCCAAATGTAATCTCCCATCATATTCTCGTTGTACTGCCCTTGGTAACGTCATTCAAAGTCCATCACATCTTGGTGAAAACGTTCTCCCTGCTCCTCTGAATAGGCACCCATATTATCTTTAAATTTGTCCAGGTGAGCATGTAGCATATGGAGTTTTTGGGACATTCTGCAGCCTATCAATTTAAAACTTTCAAGCATATTTTCAATCAACTCTTCATAATTGTCGACTCTGTGGTTTCCAAGAAAACCTTTCAGACTCTTCCAGGCTTGTTTTTCATGAGCATTAAGGAATTCTGTGAAATCATCGCTGCTCATTATTTGTTTTATTTGTGGTCCAACGAAAATACCAGCTTTAACTTTAGCTTCAGATAATTTGGAGGAAAAATCTCTTTAAATATTCAAAAGCTTCAGAATTATGATCTAGAGCTTTCACAAATTGCTTCATTAGACCTAACTTTATATGTAACGGTGTCATCAATATATCTTTAGGCTCTACTATTGGTTTCGCTTTCACATTATGTTTTCCAATTTGAAATTCAAGTCGATCAGGCCATATACGCCGTTGGTAATGTTCTGAATCTGCTCTGCTATCCCATAAGCATAGGTGACAAGGATATTTATTGTATCCGCCTTGCATTCCCATCAGAAAACCAACCATTTTAAAATCGCCTATTACTGGCCAATTGTATTCTGTATATTTTAACTTTTCCAGTATCATTTTCACACTATCGTAACTTTCCTTAAGCATAACAGAATGTGCTACCGGAATGCTAGGAAATTGGTTTCCGTTGTAAAGCAGAACTGCTTTTAAGCTTTTTGAAGAGCTATCGATGAAAAGCCGCCAGTCAGAAAGTATGCATGGCATTCCGATTTCCTCAAACAAATCAGTCACGCTATTACAGTAACAAATTCCGGCTTTATTGTAAAAAAACTTGTATTGCTTTAGCGAACTTCGACCTTTAAACTTCACCATACATTCATCAATGGATTTTATTTCAGATTTAAATGCTTCTTTCTGATAAACCTTGTTCAGTTCTGTGACAAAGGGTCTCAGTTTATATATTTTGTCGTATTCAGAAGAGCCTCTTGGTGGTTCCGTTTCATTATCATTTAAGTGGAGGTATTCCGTAATTTTTTTAAATCTTACGTTTGGGAAATCCTGGGCAATTTCCTTGTTGTAATAAAAAGGATCTGAAGACCAGTATAGTTCCATATCCGGAAGAGGATTTAAGCCCATGAGGATTAAAACTCCTAGATACGCCTTAATATCTTGTTGACTTACTGGTTTCCAATTGTTGCTATTTTTTTGTTCGACAATTATAACAATCAATTCATCAGGAAAAAGCCGTTCGAAAATACTTAGTGGTGATGTTTTGTGCGTGTCATTAGCGTTGGGTTTAAAACGTTTTCAAAAACGGGAATATCATGGGTTTCGGATTTTGTCTCCCATACTCTTGGCTGAGAACGATCTCTGCGTACTTCATTGTTAGATTCAGACTCTTGTTCATCATCTGCCAAAAACTCTTCAATGGGAATGTCAATGATATCTAAATCTTGCTGAACTTCATTAAATGCGTGAATGTCTTGAGGTTGTTCATTACATTCGTCATTTTCAGTATCTAAGTCAGTCAAAGGACTGACTGTTTTTGGTGAGCTTGTGATATAAGAAGATTCTCCCAATACTGTCAGTAAGGCATCCGTTGAAATCTGTTGGGCTTGTATAGTAGGCGTTTCTTGTTTGTCTTCATTCAATTCAAAGCCAAATATATATTCAAGACGTTGTTCATTTAGGTTATCGTAAAGCTGGTTGAGGTAACTATCGGAAGGAGAATTAATGCTGTGACATAGAATGAGTCGTCTTCAGAATCTGAGCCTGATAAATCAGACAAATCGTCTAAATTTTGTACCACCACTTCTAATTTTTTCATGGATAGCACTTTACGTTTCTTTCTAGCGTCCATATTTAAATAGCTGAAAGTAAGTAATAGAAAGTTAGTAAGTCAGCAGCACAAATAGTTAGAAATGTTCCTAAAAATTGTAAGTGACTCAGTTAGCCATAAAAATCAAGTGAATGAAGCTCCTTAGCTGACTTAACTTGTGCAACAGACAAATTATTAATTGTATATATAGAATATGGTATTTTTCAATGCAGGAACAAACAATGGAAAATTATTTCCCACTTTTCTAAACCTAAGAAAATCCAACAAATATCAATGCTACGAAGACAAAAACCGAAAAAGGCATTCAGAAAACATGTCTAGTCTACAAGAATATTGTGTTTATGCACTTACCAGATTTTTTTTCTTCAAAAACTTTCAAAACTCCCGTCAGAACCGGTTTTTTCGTAAAATATTTCAAACTGTGTTTTTGACATTGACATACGATGACAGTTCGCAGCTTTGTACAAAATGTTGCCATACATAAGATTTAAAAAATCTGTAGGATTATTTTGTTCCTGAGGTTGGTACTGATTAGAGTTACCAATAAAGAAATAAAACAGAAATTTTACGGTAGCGTCAAGTGCGAAATAATTTCGCAATATTTGATTAAGGGTTAACATATTCGATAAAGCTATATCATAAAGTCTTTGGACTTTTTGAAAAATTTTTTTGCGGAATTTCATCCATTTTATAATATTTTAAAACGAAAAACTAGAAGCGTTCTTTTTTTTTGTTTTCCACCAAGCAGTAACACAATTTCAGCATGAGGATTTTACTTAAAACTAGATGATCCGGCGAACTTCGAATTTCGAACGCTTAGCTTAAATATAAGGGCCATCTTTAATAAGAATTGTCCAGGTGCTTCCTCGCCTTGGAGTAATTTCATTTGTTTATCTAAGATCATCTCATCTTTTTGCAATTGGGCTTATTTATCACCGTCTTTTATTATGTGCAAAAATTGAACAATGTTTACATTTTTTGGCACCAGTCTATTTAATTTTCTATTCCAAGATTCCACCGCATTATTAGTGCGGTGACGTTCTCCAAACACACACCACACCCTTGAAAAATTATTTTTCATGTAGTAGTTCTCTATGTAGTTATTAAAGGAGACCGGCAAGTTTTCATATATCTCTGGGCCTGATGTTACTAAGATGATTTTTGCTTTATTTTATAGATATCCTCGTAACGCCCAAGCTATTTTCTGGTAAGACGTGCTAAACGCCCAATGTTCAATACAATGTACAATATATTCTAACACGGTTACCGCCCACGCACACTTGACTATTTTTTTTGGTGTAAAACTCAACCAGGATTTTTTTTATTAATTTTCTGGGTTCTATGGCGTAGAATAGAGCATAGTGCTCCTAATTTTAAGTGTTTATATCATGTTCATTTTAATGTACATTGGGCGTTTATGTGATCTGACTTTATTAAAAACAATTTTTAGATCAAACTTATGTTTTATTGTTTTAATCAGTCTCACTGTTACAAATCAGCCTTATTTTCAACTAGAAAACAAAAGTAACTTAAATAATAAACTGTTATGTAAAATAAATCAAGTTTAACTCGAAAACTAGCATTTTCCTTCTTCATTTTTAGCTAGGAAATAAAAATAAACTAAAAAATAAGCTTCTATGAAATATAAATGAACTTTTAACTTAAATATTACCATTCTTCTTATTTAAAATATATCTTAGAATTATTCATTATTGCAGTGAAAATCAATAAAGCAGTTTCTTAATTTAGTTAGGCACAAGCTAATATTGCAACCACGGCATTTAAATAATGTGCGGTTATAGTGACAATGACGGCATCGACCGACTTTTTCCTCCATGTAAGGCAAATGTTTCACTTCGCCTGCGTGGAAATTTTTATTTGGCACAGGTACAAATCCTTTTCTTCCAGTCCACTTCCGTGGAGGTTGCTCTTCAGGGTCTCTTTCTGAATCGCTCAATGAATAGATTGTATTGGAAGATTGTATGAAATGCTCACCTAGTTCCATTTTAAACATACGCAACTGTTGTATTTTTCTGGCCGGTACCGAAGCTTTGAGCTGGTCTTTTTTATATTGAAGCCAGGAGTTGGAAATAGCTAAATCAATCATAGCTGACATAAACCTTTGGGTCCATTTTCTGGTTCTGTACCTATTGGGACACACAGCCAAAAGACGGTCGGCTAAATCGACCCCTCCCATTTTCTGATTGTATTGTCTGACAACTTTGGGCCGTGGAACAGTCACGTAAACTTTATTTTCCTTGCACCAGCGACGACAGGTATCTGCTTCAGAATTTGCCTCCACAGAAGATAAAAACAAGACTGGCTTATTATCATACCATTTCGTAAAGGCTAACTGGCTATCGTTTCGGACTACAACTTGACTGCTTCCTCGTCCTTGATTCTTTAAATCTCTGTCGCTAACGAGCAATGGGCGCACTCCAGCAGGAATTCTATTTTTCATGACTGTTCCAGTCCCCCTGATGCCTCTCTGTTTTAACTCGTCTAACAATCTTTCTGATGTGAAATACCTGTCAAAGTATATCACATGGCTCTGAACCAGATTCTTCGACAGCGTAAGGACAGCCTTCTCTCCTAAGCCAAAATTGGTATTTTCATATTCGGGATATGTCGTTTTTCCTTGATAGACATGAAAATCACAAACAGTACCATCAGGATTTGCCAAAACGAAAGCCTTTAGACCAACTGGATTTGGCTTACCCGGACAGTACTGCTTGATTGCACATGACCCAGTAAAGGGTATAATCATTTCGTCTAATGAAAGCCACTGCTCTTTCTCCTGTTTTTGGCAAGTATTCTGTATCTGATCAATTAAAGGGCGCATCTTCCATAGTTTGTCTGAAACTCTGATTTCCGGTGCAACATCAGGGTCAAAAACCACTTTTAACGAGTTTCTTAGCATTAAAAATCGGTTTCTCGACATATTGTCTGCTATGATTGCTATCCTCCATTTTTTTTCCCAATACATTCTTATCTGTGGGTAGTTGATAGCTGCCATCAAAAATGTGATACCCAAGTAAATATATAATTCTTCAGAAGACAAATACAAACTACGCCCCGTCTTTTCAATAGCAGTTTGGTTTGAGCTTGTCACAATGAGATCAATTAATTCCTTATTTAGGTATTGCTTCAAGTAATCGGGTTTTGAAAACCCCTCCGTATCGATCTCTAAATATGCTGGTTGTATCAATTCAGGTAAAATAGGGTCAAGGTCATTTACAGTCCAATTACCTGGTGCTGCTCCGCTAGGAGAAGGAGAGTTTTCGTCAGTGTCGTTTTCCTCATTTGGATTTTCTTCTATTTCTTGATGCCCTCTAGCTTGTTTGATTTGATATGTCCCTAATGATATTAGTATAAGTTCACTGTGTGTGAGCTAGGGAAAATCATTTAAATTGTTATTCTTAAGAAATTAGATCTACGTCGATTTATATTATTTCTGATTATATAATCACCCAGGTCATTTTCTTTGTTCATATTTTCATTAATTTTATCCTTAATATATCAGCACGATTTGTGATAGGAGGGTGAAAGGCATTAATAAGTGCGGCAGCCACCTCAAAATCTATCATTCAATGTTTTGAAGCAGTATTCAAATATTCCTGCCTGAATAATTTAAAGTCTCTTTTAAACCTACCATTTACTACTTCTACAACGCATCTGCATATGGTGACTGCCCTAGATTTATTAGCTTCTAATGTTGAATGTTGCCATTCACCCTGTCTTAATGTTGGTGGAACATAGGTTCTGTAACCACATTCATTTAATAAAGGCAAGGCATCTATGAAGCCCCTATCCAAAATAATTGCATCACCAGCTTGAAAAAACTCCAGTAACGGGGAATTCGCATCACTAAAATCATGTTTCACAATATCTGCATCTGATGTAGTAGCAGGATAGGGACCCATTACATCAACAATGAAACCGTCTGCACAGAATATGCTCATAAATGGTTTTACCAAATTGTCATATGTGGGCGGGCGTCGTTATCCACATTAAACGTTTTTCACTCAGCCGGGTCTCGAACCCGGAACATAAGCGCAAGCACTATGTAAGCAGAAGGCGAAACGAAGTAGTGATGAGAATGATAGTAGAAGAAATAATAGATGAAGAACGATAGGCGAAGAATGAATGTTATATTTTGGTTAAACGATATGATTTATTAAGTTAACAAGTTTTAGCAAATAACAATAGCAAGAGCCAAGTGAACTTTCTCGAACCGAGCTGCGAACCGAGTGGGTTGTCGAGCGGTCGCCAAAGGTCGAACGGCGCGGCGCCGGCCGGCACGTGTAAAGGTGATTTTCCACCAGAGTGGCGAGACGAGGCGAGGCGAGGAGAGAATTGAAATCGCACTGCCCTTTTCCACTAAAAATAGCCATCGCGAGCTCGCGCGGGCTCGCGCGTGACCGCCGCGCCGCCCGTAGGCTTCATTAGATAAAGATATAGGTACAGTGCTGTTTGAGTTCGTCTTGCAATACACACGCAATTTCTGTATTATGTCCCGAAAATTAGTATTATTAAATATGTTAATGGAAGAGGAATCAGATGAAGATACTACAACGAGAAATAATCTGATAGTGCTTTTAAAAAAACGAACTCATCGTTACTGGGTTCGAAATCATATCAAATATCACGTTAATCATGGCGAGTTTCACACTTTGTTTATGACTTTAGACGACGAAAGTTTTGAAACTACCTTCAGAATGTCAAGACAGAGGTTTTATGAGGTACATGCGAAGATTGAAATCTACATTTAAAAAAAGATACTAACTATAGAAAAGCTGTCAGTACTTTGGAGAAATTAGCTGTTTGTCTAAGGTAAGAATGAAAAGCATTTCAAATTTAAATTATTTATTTCAACCAACCACCATCTTTCCACAGTACTAAGAAATAAAAAAAAACAGTTCTCAATATTTTTATCCTTAATGTTAAGGTATCTAAAGAAATCTAATATAGTTCTTATTTATTTATGATCTTTCATAACAAATAATTATCTTTAGCAATAGAAAATTTGTGTAATAAATATGTGTGTTACTTATTTATTTTAGTTCTAAGATCCGTCAAGTACAGTTTTAGGTTTAATATGTATACGTGGGCAAAATGCTTATACTTAATTCGACAAAACATTTTCCTAATCGTATGTGGGAGTTGTACTCTGTGAATTCTCTGCCGTACAATTTGTATCCGTTGAATATGAAGGATTGACGCTGGTTTGGTATGACAATTCACCTGAATTATATCCGTAATTAGAACTGCTGTACCATGATGAGTTCGTGAAGTTTGATTCCTCAGCTTCCATGACTGCATTAAATACTTTCCGTTTTACTTGTAGCTGTAAATGTGGTGATAATTTTTTCGTAGAATCAGACATCGATAAAAAAAATCTGTCCATTGGATCTTCTTTATTTACAAGCTGTCGCATCAATTCGTGTCTCTCTTGCGTGTTTGTGTGTCTCTTGCGAGAATCTTCCTGAAGAAAATGAAGAATTTCGTTTTGGTTATTTTTAATACGTCGAGCGAAAACCTGGTAACCGCCACTACGTTTTTGCTGTGAAGAATTCAAGCTTACATAATTTTCAATAGAATTTTGCGACGACCCTTCATCAGTAGGTGTTGTGACCGTCACCGTGTTATCAGTTGAATTATCAGGTGAAAGATTGCTTTCTTCGGTACTTGTATTGATGTCTGGAGTATCAAAATTTGTGAAAGTATTTCGATCTTCAAAAGTGGGTAATATGAATTCCATAACGTGGTAATACTTATATGGTCGTATTTTTTTGGAACTCTGACCACTTTTAACATCCTTTTGTTTCCTTAATGATTCTCTAAAACAATCCCGAAGGTTTTTCCATTTCTCTTTTGTTCGTTTCACTGAAAAAATAAATTATTTGTCACTATAAGTAGGTATACGTTTGGTTCAGTGGTCGTATAACGGCCTACTGAACCGACGGTCCTGGGTTCGAATCCCGCGCAAATACTTGTATTTGTGTGATGTGATGAGTGCGAATATTAAAATTTGTTCCTGGGTCATGGATGTTTTCTATGTATTTAAGTATTATATTTATTTATATAAGTATGTATGTCGTTGTCTAGTAGGTACCCATAACACAAGCCTACTTGAGCATAATTTGGGACAATGTCGATTTGTGTAAGATTGTCTGATATTTATTTATTTATTATTATTATTATTTATAATACTAGCAAACCCGGCGAATTCCGTTTCGCCACCAGATGGCTTCGTTTTATGTAACATTTATTATTATAATATTATAAGAATAGTAACAATATTAATCAAAGTTAATAGCGAAAGATACGTCGTGTTTAAGAAATATGGATGGACACTCAGCATACACTGAGTTGGGCATAACCCACCCCAGTAATGATTTTCAGTTCCAACCACGTGTCGTGTCACCTGACGTCGGTCGGCGACGTCCACAAATATAAAAAAAATAGACCGTGAGAAATGAGACAAAACAAAAATAAAAACAGAAAAGACAATAAAACAGTACAAACTCAAAAAACAAAAAAAAAAAGTACCAAGAAGAACAGTGCTACATGATATACATAACCTATGCAAACCATCATGGTAAGTTTTATTCAATATATTAATAATAACAATAATATAGGTATATATATATATACCCATATATTACATATATATACATACATATACATATCCATCTTTTCAGTTATTCTAATACTTTTTGTACTATACCTATTAATAATTTATTTCAGATTCCCCATCTCATCTCAAGTACAATCTCCACTCCAACCATAATATTTTGCATGTGCATCAAACTTAGATAATAACAATTGTATGGAGGGACTGCCTTAGGCAAAGTAGCGGAACCACTGGAATGATCTACCAGGCAGAGGGGCCATAACCTTCAAGGTACTGATGCCTGTGTTTATTGTTTTTGAATTAATATTAAAAATGTTTTGTATTTTGATTTAAAACTGTATTTGGTTTTCAGGTCCCTTATAGGCGGTGGCAAATCATTCCAACACCTTGTCGCTGAGTACCTAAAGGAGCCCCGGAATGCTGTAGTTCTATGTTTTGGTATGGACAATGCATTGTTTGTGGTTCTGATGGAATATGAGCAATGATCTTGCCTCCAGTCCATCTTATCATATAGGTATGTAGGTTTTTGGCTTTTCATTAAACTAAAAAGTAAGCTGGCTAGATGTAGTTTTCTCCTGGCTTCCATTTTCAATATATTGTTCTCATTTATGTATGGTGTTACATGATCTCTTTTTGGTATATTGAAGCAATAGCGAGCACATGCATTTTGCATTCTTTGTATTAGGTTCCTAGTTCTAGCCAGCAAACATGGACCATAAACTATATCACAATAATTAAATCTAGATAGTATGAGACTGTCTACAAGTTGTTTTCTCATATTTGTGCTGAGATAGTCACGTATGTTGTAGAGAACCTTTAACCTATAGAAGCAATTCCTGACAATTCCATTTATATGTACCACAAACTGTAGCCTTGGATCCATTACCAACCCCAAATTAGTGCCTTCTTCAACCCTTTCAATTCTTTGACCGTTTAAAGTGATTGTAGGAGCATATTTCAAAATTAACTGAAGTTACCTCTTACTCCCCAGGATCATTAATTTTGACTTGAGTGGGTTTAATATCAGTGAGTGTTCCCTAGACCATATAGCCAATCTTTCCAGGTCATCAGTGATTTTTGCCATTGCTGCAAGAGTGTCACTAGGCTTAAAGGACAAATACATCTGTGTGTCATCTGCGTACATGTGGAACTTACAGTGTTGAAAAGATGTAGTAATATCTGCTGTGTATAAAATAAAAAGTAATGGTCCCAAAATTGACCCCTGTGGTACTCCCCTCGTCACATTTAATGGGGTCGATGTCATCACAGTGCCGTCTTCTCTACGTATTTCCACATACTGTGACCTATTTGAGAGATAGCTATTAAACCATTTAATTGCATCTGATGAAAACCCATAATAAGCCAACTTGGATAATAACAGTGAAGTATCCAAAGCATCAAAAGCACGTGAATAATCTAGGAGCACTAACGCTGTTCCCTCCCCCTGGTCCCTAGCCTCCAATATGTTACCAACTACATCACATAAAGCTGTAGCAGTTCCCCTTCCTTTTCTGAAACCTGATTGTTTATCAGGGAGGATATTATTCTTTTCAAGATATTCCATGACTTGCAAATACACTACCTTTTCCAGTACCTTAGACATACAGGGGAGTATACTAATCGGACGTAGGTCCTTGTTAGTGTTTGGGGGGAAACTTTGGGTAATGGTCGCACTATAGAGCATTTCCATAGCCTTGGGTATTCCTGCGGGCGTATAGATGTGTTAATTATTTTAGTGATGGCACCTTGTGTATGTGGTAGTGTTAGTGTTAGCATCTGTATATTAATTTTGTCTATTCCTTGTGCCTTTGTTCCTATGTTGTTAATTATTTTCAGTATTTTTTCTTCATCTACAGGTTTTAGTTCAAAAGTATTTTGGGTGTTATATCTATGAAACTCATAATATGTCAGTTTTGACATGCTCACTTTACATTCTCTTGGCACATCTAAAAAGGCTTTATTAATATTATCCAAGTTATCAAAATGGTCAGGCAGACAGAAATCCCTGTGTGAAGGGAGTATATGGTTTTTCAAATTTTTCCAAAGGGTTTTTTGGTTATTTATGTTATCGTTTATGTTTTTAGAAAAATAAGCAGACTTCTCATTATGCAAAGTCACAGTGGCTTGATGTTTTAGGTTAAGATAGTACTGCTTTTTGGATTCTAATCTGGTATTTTTAAAAGTTATCCTAGCTTTGTCGCGCAGCCTAAAAAGTAAGTTTACATTTTCAGTTATCCATGGTGTGTACTTTGTTTTAAATTGCTTATGTTTCTCAGGAGCATGCATATCAAACAAGTGCAAAACCCATGAGGATAATTGTTCCACCATATCATTAACCCCGTCCTGTAGCTCAAGCGTGTGCCATGGAATATTCCCTAGATCACCATAGAAGAAATCCATCAAAATGTCCCCATATGCTCTGTAGGTAACCCACCTAGGTTTCTCCTTCTGTTTTTTAAAGCGTGACTCACAGGTTACAATTGAGTGCTGTCCCAGTTCGGGAACATGAGTAACTAAAACATTTTTAACACTCATGTCAGTGCATATTACATCTATTAAAGTACTGCTGTCCCCTACAAAATGTGTTGGGGTGTTTACTACTTGGTGCATATTCGTGTAGTTTAAGAATTGGTGAAGTTTTTTAGTGTTAGTACTAGACACACTTAGCATATTAATATTGAAATCACCCAAGATAATAATATGATCATATGGAGCCAATGCGCAAATGCTGTCACTCAAGCCGTCCAAAAATCTATCTACACATAGCCATGGTGGCCTATATGCCGTTCCAACCATGATCCTTTTACCCATAATGGTCAATGATAGCCAAAATTCCTCTATGTCTGGATGTATTGGGTGACTTATGTTCCTTGCATTTACTCCTGTCTCGATATAGAAACCCACTCCTCCCCCTTTACCACCCCTTATTGACTTAGGTCTTGGAATATGCCTTAGCTTATAGCCTGGTACCGAAGGAGCTCTTCCCTGTTCACCTGGCTTCAACCACGTCTCATTTATTGCCATAAGATGAACTGAGTGGAGGTTCATGGTTATTAAAAATTCATCATGCCTAGTACCTAATGACCCTGCATTGAAAAGACCAAATTTCAAATATTTGTTATTATTCATTATGATTAATTGTATCTTTCAATGCAATATGTATCAATGTAGTAATTATGTAGTAAATAAATATAGTATCTGTTTATATGCAGTTTGCAGATATTAGTTATATAAAATATTTTTAGCATCATATCAAACACTCTAGTTACTCTATTATGTGTATTGATATTCAGACCATTTATGGTATATTGTTCATATATTAGGTTAAAGGTTCCCTCAGCACATCCCATGACATATCCGATCCTGGTTGGACAAAATAATGAATAGTCTAAACAGCCACACACTACAGCAAGTCCATGTGTACCCTTTGCCAATGTATAGTATTCCAAATAAACATATTTCGGGTTAGGAATGATTATGTTATTGCAAATTCTTGTCATGTATGTATTGTAAATATTTGTTTTGTATTCATTGTAAATAATTGTGTTATAGATGTTGTAAATTATAATGACTTTTGTATATAATCTTGATATTGGTGTACACTTGAGACATATTATATTTGATAATTGAATATTTACACAGCTAAACAATTTGTAACTTCTATGTAACTTACCATATTTGTAGCAATAAAGTACTCTTATTTTTATAATGAAATTGCATGCATACAGAGAGATAACGTTATAGGTCAATCCTATGGAGAAAAAAATTGTGTGTATCGATGTTTCCATACTATACTTTAACAGTCTTGACAGTCTCACAACCAAATACTCGTTTGACATCGGGCTCTGTGCGGATGGAATAAGGACGTTTTCCATCAGCTTCTTTAACATAAATTCTACCGTGCCTGGTCCATACAAACTTCCACCCAAGATGTGTAGCAGATTCTCGAGCGCGAAAGAACAGCTGCTTGTTTGTTCGAGTCAGCCTCTCGTTGAGGTAGAAGCGTCTTGGGGGGCCATCCAGGTCAAGGTCAGCGGATGTGACGCCTCGCCTTACCCTCGCGCACCTCAGCAACTCATCGCGCAGTCCACGCCGCGCTAGCCTAACCACGACGCGCCGGCATCTCGTGCCCGCCGCTCCCTCACCACCCCCCCCCCACCACCCCCCCGACCGCTCTACCCGGGGCCCTACCCGCTCTGCATATACTATATCCTTCTCTTCTAGAGGTACACCTAAGTTCTTAGCAACCATCTCGACCGTATGTATAACATTTTCGCCAGCACATTCGGGCAGATTTGAAATCTCTATGTCGGATAGCAGCAGGTCCTGCTCCCTTTCATTGAGCTCGGTTTTCAACTGACTAATTGTTTGCTCAAACTGGTGTGTCGGGGGGGTCGCAGCCTGTTGGTTCTCAATGTGCTCTAAGCGGTTTTCTAAATTATCAACCTTCTTTTTACAGGCTGCTACTGATTGGCGAAGGTCAGCCATTTTGAGACGGAACTCCCTAAGCTCTGCTTTGAGGTCTTCCCGCATTGCCCTTATTTCGATCCTCAGCAATTGCATTTCGTTGCCGAAGTCAACCTGAGGCGACGAGTTGTTGGCTGGCGTCTGTTTACTCAGCTCTTTATCACACCCTGAGCCATTTGTGGACTGAGAGGAGTCGTATTGGCTGGTAGGAGTATTTTCCCTACTATCGCACAAGCCCTGGATAGGGGTGGGCCGGGTGGTGTCCCTTGATGTTTTACCCTTACAGCTCAGACATTTCCAGTCATTGCTCACCTTTGCAGTTTCTGGTAGATGCACACAAGTGAGGTGAAATCTATTTGTGCATTTACAACAAGTAGCAGCTTTATTAGAGACAAACTTGCCACAAACAACACACTTGCCAGCCATGTCCCTATCTGTTATGTATGATGCGGGTAGTACTTTTGGCAACCAACAGATAATAATGATAATAATAATAAAGATGGCGCTACTATGCGTATTTAAACTGAGGCTTTGTTTACAGCACTATAATGTTCGCGCTGAAAGATTGACTGAACGTTATTGTCACTGCGCACCAATTCACACTATAATGTACTTTAATGTTTTAGTAAATACTTGTTTTATTCTAATAAGTTTATTATTTCCACACTATAGGGTAGTTTTGTCACTGTTTTAATTATATATTTAAATTTTTAGTTTATTTAAGTTTATATCACTAGATATCACTGGATAACGCTATATGTATTTTATTGTAAGTTGCGTAACACTGATCCAATAAATTTATTTTGATAACTTGAAAAATTTATTTTTATTTATGTTTTAAACATAAGGTGTTTGCAAAGTACGAATGTACGAACCAACGACCGATGACCGACTCTTTTTTTTTTTCTTTTTTTAAACCAATATATATTCTTAACCTAACGATTATATGAGGTGCTTACCCCTAGAAGCAGTATATGACTAAACTACATGCAACTAACCTAGTGATTATATTATGTATGAGTATTCAATCCAATTTAGGCCTTATTCCTTACTTTAAAACACCAGCCGGTGATAGGTAAATGAACTAACAGTAAGCAGTTACATTTCATCATCATCAGCAACATACATGTTGGAACGATCTGTACCCGGTTTGCAATAATGATAAATATATTTGAACACCCCGGGGAAGGAGATCGCCAATCCGGTCACAGAAATTATTTTTATGCTAGTCCAATCCCATCTTACATGGTGATTCAGTATGTGGGTGAAGTGATCAGTCGACACAGTTACTTTCTGAGGGATATTACTACTGCCATCTATGGCGAAAGCCATAGTATATCATAGTATAGTATAGTACATGCAAACGTGATATATATAACTTGTTATTAGCATAGCAAAATACTACGTGCCGTAATACATAATAGTTAATATTGTTAATTATGCAAATAAAGTAAACATCATAATTTCCCTTTCCTATATAGGTCCGTACTACGTATGTATAATAACTTAGTATATAAGCCTTAATTAAGTAACAATAAACCAGTCAATATTCAATCACCACATCGTCGTTTTAATTGGTTCATAAAGCAACACGCAATAATTGGTGACGCCCGACGTGATCTATTGGTCTCTAGTGCTGATATAATACCGGGACGACCGGAACCCAATTTGGTTTTCAGCGGTGAATCTAGAGAACAATAGTATTACGATATTATCACATCCTCATAACGTCAGAAGAAAAATGGCTTCACCAATAACTCCTTCAAAAGGCGACTCAGGCTGCGAAACTGTTGCTGCAATCACGGTCACGGAAAAACTACCGCAATTTTGGACAGACTCACCACGATTATGGTTCGCTCAGTTTGAAGCCATCTTGGCACCACAAAAACAGGGCCAAGACTACAAATACAATATGGTAATATCTAAATTACCAAAAGAGGTAGTCCATCAGGTTAGTGACATTTTGACTAATCCTCCCAGCGATAATAAGTACTCCACCATCAAGGAACGTCTAATAAACTGCTACGAAGAGAGCGAACACCGACGTTTTCACAGACTACTATCAGAAATGGACCTCGGAGACCAAAAGCCTTCCCAGCTCTTGAGAAAAACGAAGGAAGCGGGATGTGGAAATATAAACGACGACACTATTCGTCTTCTGTGGCTAAGACAACTTCCCGCTTCGCTAACAGCGATTATATCGGTTACAAACAATTTATCATTAATAATAATAATATAATAATAATTTATTTCCGTTTAAAAGAATTACAGATGGTACATAATGATATGACATGATTACTTAAGGTACATAATGATATGACATCATTAGACAACTTGAGCGAGTTAGCCGATAAAATATATGAAAACTTGACCTACAACAAGAATACCACTCAAGAGACATCGGTTGACATTAATTTAATAACAAACATATCGTCACAACTTGCAGCTATGCGAATAGAAATAAATGCATTACGTAGCGCACGCGAGCATCAACCTATGCAACGCAGCAAATTCCATTCACGCCATACGTCACACTCACGGTCAAGGTCGCGCCACAGAAGCTCGCATAATGGAATTTGTTATTATCATAATCGTTTCAAGCAAGATTCGTATAACTGCAAGAAGCCATGTTCGTGGAATATGAACAAAAATATCAGGCCGTCGGAAAACTAGAAGTAGCACAGAAAACGACGGGTCTCTGTGCTATTCACCCAGCAAACCGTCTAACTATAACTGACTCAAACAGTGGTTATAGATTTTTAGTCGACACGGGTGCTAACATTTCGGTTATCAATCGCACAAATAACGAGAGCAAAGCATGCGAATACAAATTATTCGCCGCCAACGGCAGCCCTATAAATACATACGGGGAACGCACTTTAATGCTTAACCTAGGACTTCGCCGAAGCTTTAAATGGACATTTACCATTGCCGACGTCAAGATGCCAATTCTGGGAGCTGATTTTCTGGATCATTATCAATTATTAGTAGATATACACGGAAAAAAACTGATCGATAAAAAGACAGGTTTGAAAACGCCTGCCAAAATAGTGAGAGCAAACATTGCATCAGTCCGATCGTTAAACGCTTCTCTACAGGAACCAATAAAGCGATTGTTAGAGAAATATGAAGACATTACAAAGCCTAGATCGATGAACCTACCTACCAAGCATCAAGTACAGCATCAAATAATAACAAAAGGTTTCGCAGTATTTACTCGAGCGCGTCCATTACCTCCTGATAAATACAGAATTGCAAAACAGGAATTCCAAGACATGATGGATATGGGAATTTGCCGACCGTCAAGCAGTCAATGGGCATCGCCACTTCATTTAGTCAAGAAGAAGAATGGCGAATGGAGAGCATGTGGAGATTACCGCGCACTAAATAAAATAACAGTACCAGACAGGTACCCACTTCCAAGGCTACTTGATTTTACGTACGTGGCAAGCGGAAATGGAATTTTCAGCAAAATAGACATAAAGAAAGCTTTTCACGTTCTGCCCGTAGCTGAACCAGAGAAAACAGCGATTATAACCCCTTTTGGACTTTTTGAATTCATCAGAATGCCATTCGGGTTACGAAACGCAGCACAGTCCTTCCAAAAATTTATGGACTCCATATTCAGAGACTTGGACTACGTATTCGTGTATGTAGACGACATATTTATCGCTGATAAGAAAAATAATATTAAGGAACATTATGAACACTTAGAAGAGGTGTTTAAGCGCTTGCATGATCACGGCATAACAATAAATACAAACAAATGCGAATTTGCCAAGTCGGAAGCCAATGATGATAACGAGGATAACAACCAAAATCCCCACGATCCAGCTGAGGAGGCTCCTCCATTGCATGAAGAGATTTCCGATAGACCACCCTTCCTCAGCATTTTTTGCTATCTTGTCCCTGAGCTCTACAATTTGTCCAGCAAGCATCTCCATCTCTGAGTGATATCTCTCATGTGCCAAATCAGTGTCAGCTACTAATTTTGACAACCGGGCAACACTGCCGGCAACCTGCGGGGCAGTCAGGTTGGCAATCTCGTAAGCTCTTTTCATCCGAGTAGCATTATAGGAACTGATGTCAATATTCACAGTGTCAATGATGACTTCAGGTAGAGGCCCGAAGATGTACTTATCACCAACGGGTGACTCACTACTGACAACATCCAAAACCTCTTGGGTTGGTTCAAGTATTGATCCATCAATCTTGGCTCTGCAGTTAGATGGTAACTTTAGCCTGGTCTGACTCTTAAGAGGCTTAATCGTCTGATCGGTCTTGGTCTCGTTCCTACAGATTAACGTCAAATCCATACTGACGGAGTTGTGTGTGATCAGCCAAGTATCTACCCCGATAGGTGCGATGAACACGTGATCCATTTGCTCATCATGTACAGTGTCCATTAAGCACACCTCCCTAATCTTGTCCCCCCGCAATACAGCATGGGCCCCACAATCTCGCATGACATTGGTGCTCCAGGCATGGTTCATCTTGCATGTACCATATGGGGATCTTGAGCAGAGTTGGTAGTTTTCTTTACTCATGCTGATCCATTCTCCTGCACCACCATCTACGAGATATACATGATTCAAAATACGCGCTTTGTACCAGAACCCTTGAATAGCTATAGGATGACTTACTATCTGAACGGTCATATAATCCTTAGGTTTTTTGATGATCGGAACAATCATTATCATGAGCACTTTACCGGCTTGGACACCCATTTTTATAGGAATATGACTCAACATGTCATCATACAGGATGGTAGGTGGTAAGGCCAAATGATTCGGGAGAGCACCAACAATTAACTTCATCACTTCCACAACTCGACTTGTGTGGATAAGCGCTAAAGGGAGATTTCCACTGACCATACCATCACTCACATACACATAAAACTCCGATGATGTAGTTAAGGATGTCTCTAACAAAGAGGTCTTCGCATCACACTCGGTCAACTCGACGAGGGTCTGTAGTAATGCTCCGGTAATAAGCTCGTGAGCTAGCGCTATCATGATCAGGTTGGAACTGGTTGTGCTTCATGCGTCCTGGCATGTTGATGTTTACATTGCTCATGTAAGTGTTGGAGCGGGTGACTGGTTCGGCATGGGCATGGTATTGATTCCCGTATTGATCTTGCAAACCAAATTCGAGAGTAGGGATGTTGTCCCCCCTTGCGTAAGCACGTGCTGTGTTCATTCCCGTAACCCGACTACGATATTTCCTATGTCGCAAACCATCGTAAAATCTCCTCGCATTCTCCAACCGAAGCATCTCCTGTTCCCTTATTGATGCTTGAAATACGTCAGAGTGCCCACCATTGAATCCTGCCGCCATAAATCTATTGTCTGCCTTGCGGGCATCTGTCTGAACGAACACCTGGTTAATATTGGCCCCGTAGAAATCTGGTTTCGACATGTGTTGTGCTATGGGTACTCTCCCATCTGCATGGTCAGGTGGATCATAGTCCATGGATTCCGCATGACGGCGAGCGCGGGTGCGAGTGCCTCCCTGAGCACAGAATGAAGTGGTAGACCAACCCCACAGAGTCTCAGCATTCATTGTCCTGTCGAGTAGTGAGGCGTCACACCTGTCAAGTCGATTCAGTATTATCTTAGCGAACTGAATCATCTGGGTTAATGTTGTGCGGTGTGATGTTAAGAGATAACTCTCGTGCATACCACCTGTTATCAGGGGTGTTTCGAGAGCTTGCTTCAGCTTTATGATACTATCCCGTGTTTTTTGGATGTGGGCTTTCAGACCTTCCGAATCATGACAAGGGGGGTCAAGATCAAATGTGTGCTTCCATTCTGCTACTTTGATGTAGACATCCGGTAATCTGACGGTGGCAGTGGCAATATCTGGGTAGAAGCCAACTTCCGACCAAACCGCAGCAATAAGACAACATAATATCCAAATTGTCCTCATTGTTTCCTTGGTGTTTGTGTTCCTTGGAAAAAATGTATTACTGTGCGTTTTGATCTTCTTTCGTTTGGTGATTAAAAGATGAAGAAAAATTTTATTTTTGTTTTATATTTGAAAAGGAAAAATTTTATTTCATTTCACAACAGTAATGAATTCATTTCGATTACAACAATGAAGTATTATTTAGTTGAACTTCTCTAAGTAAATGAAAGTGAATCCAAAGTAAATACTGAATCGAAGCGTTATACGTGTCCGCAAATTATCCGTTTCATTGAAGTGCTCTTTGGTAAACAACATTTTTTGTTTTTTGGTCTGACGTTAACACAAACAAAGCGGATGGTTTCCCAACTCGTGAACACGCAACGTATAACTGCCCATGTGAAAAACAATGATTTTCTAAATTTATCCCGCAAACACTAAGCGATTGGCCTTGCGACTTGTTAATTGTCATTGCGAACGCAAGGCGAACTGGAAATTGCAATCGTTTGAATTCAAACGGAAGATCAGTCGGAATCATTGGTATTCGAGGAATACATACATTTTCACCTGCGTACTTTCCGTTAATAATGGTTGCCTCAATCAAATTCGGCATAAGTCTTTTTACCGAAAGTCGAGTACCGTTGCAAAGTCGCGGTGGATTCAAATTACGCAATATCATAATAACTGTACCAACTTTAAGTTGCAAGTTATGTGGTGGAAATCCTGGTAACTCCAGAGAGTTCAAAAACTCCGTTGGATAATTTACTACATCATCGGGATTTTTTATGGAATCAACGGATTTGTATGTCACCAAATCGCCAGCAATATTTGATTGAATGGTGAAATTCAGTGCGTGTAAATCATTATTCTTTGCGGCAAGAATTGCTCGTTGACTTAACCAAGCATAATTCTGATAATTATCACTAATGTTTGGGAAAACATTTTCAATAAGAGCTAATTGAGAGTCTACAAATCGGCAAAAGTCGTTGGTAAGAGTAATTAATCCAGATGTCGCATCAACTGGGACTTTTCCATTTTCGACAGCTAACAATTGTTTGGAAAATTGTGCAGCACTTTGATCATTTTGAAGTTGAACTCTCATATTAGTGGTTAGCGATAATGTTTTTACGTTATTCCATAAAGGTGATGCCTTCAGGCAAGCATTCAATTCATCTGCAGGCGTTCCACAGGGAATTACTGGCAACGTCTGCCTGAAATCGCCTGCCAACAATATCATCAAGCCGCCAAAGATGTTGTTATTTCGCCGAAGATCCTTCAGTGTGAAGTTAAGTGCTTCAAGTGATTTCTTATGTGCCATTGTGCACTCATCCCAAACAATGAGCTTGCATTGCATCAACAATTTTCCCATTGCACTGGATCGGGAAATATTGCATGTTGGAGTATCAATTGTGTTTAAATTGAGTGGCAACTTAAGCGCAGAATGTGCAGTACGACCGCCATCTAGAAGAGTCGCCGCAATTCCAGATGATGCTAACGCCAAAGCTATGTCACATCTTGATCGAATAGTGGCCAAAATCAATGAAATGACAAATGTTTTCCCTGTTCCTCCAGGTGCGTCCAGAAAGAATAGACCACCAGTATTATTGTCCACCGCTTGCATTAATGTTTCGTATCCTTTTTTTTGCTGTTCATTCAGCAACGGCACATTATTTCGAACGAATTCCTGCAATGTATCAACATTGTATTGCAGCTCTCTATTTAATTCTTGGTTGAATGCATCGTGCATCGATCGATTTGGCGCAATCATTCCTACTTCAATCAGTAGCTTGTTTGCAATAGTCAAGCATTGATCCTCAATCAGAATCAATCCTTCATTGTAGATTTCATCGGTTATTTGGATGTCAGGATTATTCGTTTGAATGCGCAAGCGATGCAAGATATCTTCACATATGTCGTCTTTGTATTTGTTCCATAACTGAATTGGTTGTGAAGGAAAACATGTGGTGATGATAATTGCGAACAGCGTTCGTATTTGGTACGCATTTGATGAAACAACTGAATCCGCAAGTGTTAAATCCCAATGAGAATCGTTCTCCAGCAAACCCAATAGTTGACATGCTTCTCGATATGTTTGGCATTGGTGGCCATTCACAGTTTTCAAATGCGCAAATGATTTTGGTCCACGTACATTTACCAACAGCAGTCGCAAATAAAAACATTCATCATTTCTAGGATGAACAGTATACATGCGACCTAGTGCATCAGTGGAAAACACCTGTGGCCAATCTGGAACTGGGGTTCCTTGTTTGCGACGTTGGAATTTCTTTGTTGATTGATTCCAAGTGTAATACTTGGGCATTTCAACGTACATCAGCGTCGCTGCGAATGGATCTGCTTCACACATTGCAAAGAAGCTAGTCAATGTTGTCGATGGTGGTCTCTCAGCTCGTTGTGCCGCATTAGCCTCAGTGAAGTAAACTCTTTGGCCATTTTCCAAATGCACTGCTAAATGTACAACTGTGGGATATCTTTCATGAATTTGAAATGACAATAATCGCCACAGTGCTTCATTAGTACTGACGTATCTGCCCATTTGGAAGTTGCTGATTTCGTCATTCGCATTTTCCGACGCAATACCAAACACAGCCATGTCGCTGCCTTTTGTGACGTACTTGCACAAATATTTGATTGATTTGGCCGAATAACAACTTTCAACGTTTGCATGTGTTTCGAAAATTCGTGATAGCAGCGGGCAATATGGTACAATGAATTCATTTCCGATCTCAATCTCTTGATTTTGAACTTTAACTTTGATAGTTCGACCATTATCTTCTTTTGAACGCCGACGATAAACTGGATATCCATCGTTCCCTGTGACTGTTTCAGCAACTAACGGTCGCGGATATCGTTTTGTGCACTTTCCATCAGCCATGCAAGGCGATAATGGATTTAATGCACCGCACGGTCCATGCACCATCTGTGTCGTCACAATGTCGTGTAGATGGGGATCAGTGACTGGATCAGGAATTTCAGCTGATATGATGTCATCCACTTCATTTGAATGTAATTTGTTCAGCAACCAAATTAGGATATGAGCATGCGGTAGTCCACGCTTCTGCCATTCCACCGAGTACATATAACAACGTGTGTCACCAAAAACTCGATACTTAGTAAGCACATCCATCATAACCTTGAGTTTTTGCTGAAATACTCTGGCGATTATGTCATGGCGATCTTGCGGTTTTTGGCCTGGTTCCAACTCACGTTCAATTTCCGTCCACTTCGGATTGCATGTGAACGTAATAAATAAATCCGGAGTTCCATAATTTCGCACGTACGTCATAGCGTCTTGAGCGTATTCGTGCATGTGGCGTGGGCTTCCGATATAAGATGATGGGAGAATCGTCAGACGTCCAATATTCTGAACATCACCATCTGAATGAATAGCATCACGCAAGTGTATATAGTCCTCAGATCGTAGCTTTGCCTGATTGAATCGGATGAACGCTAAACGTTAGGTCTCGACTTTGACATACATGTCGACAGCGAATTGCTGGAATAGCCGACGGCACTTCAGAATGACATTCTTCTCATGTGTACGAATCATCATACGATACGCATAGTAATTCATTGCGCTTAGATTTTTATTCGTTGATATGCCTGAAAATGCAAAATTAAATGAATTGTTAATGGAAACCAATAATAGCAATAATTAGTGTGTGAATATTGTACCTGTAATTGGATCGACCATCTTCAACGTGATGTCGTATCCGTCTTGCCCTTGCCAATAAATGATTGGATATTGTAACGCATCGTACAAACGATGTGTCTCGTTTACACGATGCATGATATTGCTTCTTCGCTGAACGACAATGTCTCGCGATTTAGTTGGATCGCCAACAATAATTGCAGCAACATCATTAACGGTGGGTGCATTGAATCTTCGCACATGTTCACCTGTTGGGGTACAATCAGCTCTTATGACAAATTTGTGCGTATCCGATGGCATTCGTTCCAATGCTGTTTTGAACATATTAACCACAGCATTATTAGCGTGAAAAAATGCTTGCAACTGTTCAATAATTCGTCTCTTTAACTGTTGTGTTCCCTGTATATTGCACCGCACATTCAGCTGATCTACCATCGACGAAATGAAATATATTTGCAGAAATTGATGCGGTTCATCTGGTGTTGGCACCATTGAACCATGCAAATGATATATTTGTCCTTGTATCTGTAATTGCAAACAATCATTTGTTGAAGAATACGGTGTAACTTCTGATCGTGTGATGGTGTAGTGTGTGGTGTATATGTAGTTGTTATGTGTTGCAATTCATTGTGTTGCTGTGAGTGATTGGTTATGTGTGTTGTATCTTTTACCTTGCAAGTCGGCATGAAGCCGCCTTCTCGAATGATATTAGCTCCAAAGGAAGTCATGCGAAAGCAGTTATTGTATTCAAGGATGTGTTGAAGAAAATGGCTGGAATCGGGATCACTTCCATCGAACAATGGTTTCAGTGGCTGTGGTGGTGTAAGTAATGGATCCAGTTTGACTTTTCCACTTGCGCAGCACAATCCAGCCGTTTCTCTTTTGAACTTTAACGCATTGCAATATCGGCATATAGTCGTCATTGGTCCAATATCTAAATTTTTATCATCACTGTAGTTCGCAATGGGATCATATTGGAATGCCAAGCGATTGTATGATGCCAATGATCTTCGTGTGCTCACGCGTTGTCTCAATCGGGCATTTTCTCTTATTATATTTTGTCTTTCTTCGCTTAAGTTCTGTGAATACACTTGTTGCTGGCTTGCATGTCTTGTGCGGCGGCCGATGTTCGCACGTCGTCCTCTAGGCATTTTGGACTATGGACAGAGTGGTGAATTTAACCTCAAATGCACGATCCACATAATTTACACAGTTCAACTTACCACCTTAAAGACAAATGCCTGCTGTTGAAATTGAATAAAAATTTGCACAATATACGTGATTGATTTGATGGTAAATGTTAGGAAACGAATAACTAATTTTTTTTACTTTTTTTCATAATTTCACAGTGAACACAATACCGGTTTGTCACATGAAATTAACTGAGCAGAGAACAATGAGTAGCTGTCAAACAATGTATCACGTACCGGCGCCATCTACTTAAAATATTGGTTTGTAGGACATGCTATATATCAGAGATGGCGCTGTATGTGTAAAAAGATTTTCCCGCTTTTCTGATCAAATTTTTCCTGAATTTTCTTTGCTATAAACCTCACGGAGCCCGAGACATTCCAACGAATGCAAAACCGTGGCAATCGGTTCGTGCGTTCTGGAGTTATAGCGTCAGGAAGGAAAACCCGGCTTATTTTTATATAGTAGATTATGTAAAATTTGTGTGTACCTAGTGTATCTAGTAACAAGTAGTGTACCTACACATACATAATATTATTGAAATAAAATTTACTTTTAATCTTTACAGATACCTGGCAACTGGAGACTCATTTGTCACCATTGCTAATAGTTATAGGTTGGGGGTTAAAACTGTGAGTTGTATAATTGCGGAAGTATGCGAAATACTATGGAGAGTACTTCAGCCAATAGTTATGCCAGTACCAGATACAGAAATGTGGCAAATAATTGCCAAAGACTTTGATAAGTTATGGCAATTTAAAAATTTGGTAGGAGCCTTGGACGGAAAACATGTCGTGATAAACGCTCCACCTAATTCCGGATCGTCGTTTTATAACTATAAGAAGACATTCTCAATTGTGATGATGTGTGTATCAGATGCGAACAGAATAATTGTGATGCTAGATGTAGGATCAATGGGTAGATTTAGCGATGGAGGAATTTTTGCTAGAAGTGTATTCGGAAAATTACTAATCGAAAACAAACTACATTTGCCACCACCGTGCCCATTATATCTTACAGGAGAGCCAATGCCATTTGTTTTTATAAAAAATTTAATGCGACCATATCCCGGAAATCAGTTAGATACACGAAAACGGGGCTACAATTATAGATTAAGCCGAGCACGCAGGATAGTTGAAAATGCGTTTGGTGTTCTCAGTAAGCGTTGGCGCGTATACAGGAGGCCTTTCGAATGTAACGTGGAAACTGTTGAAAAAGTAGTAAAAGCAACTTGTGTTTTACATAACATGTTGATTAATGACGATATTGGATTTTTTCAATTGATGAAATGAAATGAAATGAAATGATTTTGTCAACCCGAATCAACAAATCAATTATTACCATTGGATCCTACTTTGGAGACAACAGACGGCTTTAGCATCCGAGAATCATTCTGTGATTACTTTAATACAGTAGGTAAATTAACCTACCAGGATTATATGACGAGCAGAACACAATGATTGCTGAGCATTTTATTATAAATTCCAGATTAAGTGGTATAATAATGTGGAATAATTTTCGAAACGAATACTTAAATTTGATTTGGTTTTTATTGTATTTTCATATGTAGGTATGTTATTTTATATGTTGTATTGGTTTATTTAAATAAGAGGCATTTATTTTTATACAGTGCGTAAATTTTATACGGTCGTATAGTTTATGCAGCTATAATATGCGATCATATGATTCATACGGGATTTTGTTATATAATGTATTCATTAGTAGTAATGAAGTTTTTAAAATCCAACTGAGCATCAAATGATTCCACAGTCATATAACCTACCTACCATATACCTACCTAACAAGTGACATGACATAATATGACGTTTTATAGGTAACGTTAATTAATATGAGTGCAATAAGTTCCTTGCGCCCAATATTAATCGTCTTCATTACAATATGCCCATGCCCGTATAACATTTACACGCTGCATTTATAAATGTTCTAACTTCCATAAAATATACTTAACGATAAATAATGATAAAGATTAGAATAGCTTATAACTTTATGTTGATAACTTTAGCTACCGTTGCCGTTAAATACCTATGTGTGTGAAAAGATTTAACAATTACTTAACGTGAATACGTAGATATTGTTAATGTATGTATTACGTAGAATATATATCATTAATAAAAACTTACTGTCAGCTTGCCCTGTTTCCTCCATTATTTTCCTCCAGGCATTATCTTTCGTAGTTGTGCATTTATAGGAATGCAAGTGAACATTCCATATACATGGATATTTTTTTACACATTCAATGAATTTCTCGGTGTCTTCCATGTCTAGATATTCCTTCAGTTTTGTAAGTGATCGGTTATAAACGTTCCGCGTAAAAATGTAACATCTACAATATTAAAATGTGGGTACTCCATGAAAACAAGAGCCGTGCAACCATCTCCGTCACGCACAAATAATATTAAGCAGGTATGATGAGGATAGTTGCAAGTGTGTACTTCGTGTTAACAGCGACCTCTAGTAGAAAAGGCTTGTACTATCATGACCGTATTCTCAGGTAATAACACGGTAATAAGTATTTATTTATTTATTTATTTATTACACACATACAAGTTATCTTTACAGGCTATATGTATAACCCAATGCGATAAGTAGCAACAATCAACAATAAGCCTATCGCGAGAAGCGTGTTTCTGTTGCAGAGTCAATTTATACTCTATGTATGAAGTAATACGGTTCATTTTTACACAAACAAATATTTCAATTCTCTCCTCGCCTCGCCTCGTCAATCCACACTGTTTCCACCAAAGATGCGCTGGGAGAGAATTGAAAATATGCCATACAAATTTCAATTCTCTCCTCGCCTCGCCTTGTCTCGCCACTCTGATGGAAAATCACCTTAAGTCCGCCAGCCAATCGCGTTGGCTCACGCACCCGTCGTCCGCGCTGTCGAGAGCTGGCCCAATATCCGTAAGCGGTGCGGTCCACTCCAAATTGTAAGGCGGGGGTCCAGATACATAATTGTGGCGGATAGTCGCCACATCATACTTATGTAAACTGTAAGTTCTTTTTTGGTATAAATAGTTAGAACTTTTTTGAACGTAACAATATGTGCCATCCATAATGATCACAGGCTTATATTCACCATCATAATAACCAAATAGACCTTTAGGTATCAACAATGTCCTATCAATTATTTGTTGCCGATTAAGATGGTGAAGTCCAACATGTCTGGGAATGCAGTATTCATATATCAAGTGCCGGGCTTCAGATATATGTACAGGGTGTTTGGAAGATCGATGCAAGCCGTAAATCGGAGCTAGTATAGACTATGTATGTAGAACCATTTGAACCATACTTGTCTTAGACGAAGTGTGACAATTTCTTTTTTAGCTAATTTTAATGATTTTTGATGACAAAACCCAAAATTTTGCAGTTAGTTGAAAGTAATGGCCAGTTTGAAAGATAAATATATTTTTTTTTTGTTATTTTATTAAAGTAATGTGTAAACAATCTAATGAATCATGATTAAGGCATTTGAGTCATGAGACAATTTTTTTACAGGCATTTGAAGTGAATTATTATTTTTAAGATTTATATAAAGCTGTTTTTGAAGGCTTTTATAAAAAACAAGGATGGTGCTTTTTTTATTCAAACATTTTTAAAAACATGCCTGGTTACTGATCTCTCTTTTGAGGTATTAACTACGCGGATAGCTCACAAATTGTTGAAATTGGGACCTTCAAACCAAATTGAGGGAGAAAATTAAAAACTTTACCAAACGATTTTCGTGCTTTAAAAAATACTTTCTATGTTGGAAATGATAAGTGAATTCAATTCTAAGTATTATTTTATTTTGCACGATCGAAAAATTTAGGGGCCCTTCTAACAAAGGCCGTGATAAACTTGACACTTTCAGGTAGCGCGCATAGTAGTAATAAAAAATTGGCGGTAAAACAACCTTAAGAAAATAGCGTCATGTTTTCAATAACTACCTGGTTTTTAAGGGACGCTAGTATACTTTTGTTATTACTTAGTCGAGTGACAACTACGCTTGTAACTAGACGTTATCTCCTATTCGTGACAAATCACCGTGTGTAGTTGTAGCCCTTTGCGCTCCTGCACTAGTTGATTTAGTTACGATTGTTTCACTGTGTTCAGTTGTAGCCTTAGCTACCGAGGTCTGCGCTCCTGCACGTGTTCATTTTGGACTTTTGAGTTTAAGTTAAACATTTAGTGCTCCACTACGCTGTATTTGTAACTGAGAAGTGACTATGGCTACTTTCTCGAACGAGGAATATGCCGACATCGTTTTTATGTATGGCAGAGCAGAGGGCAATGGATCTTTAGCGCGACGGATGTACCAAGAACGCTATCCTAATCGCAGACTACCAAATGTGAGAGTGTTTTACAACACATTTCGTCGGCTTGCTGAAGATGGGATACACCGTGTTGAACCTGGAGTCAATCCAGATGGACATGGTACCGACATTGAGAAAGATATCTTGGCGGCATTTGAAGCTGATCCACATACCAGCACCAGAAAAGTAGCTCGAAATTTAAACATTTCCCATTGGAAGGTGTGGAATACTATGCACCAAAACAACAAGTACCCGTTTCATGGCACGGGTGTTCAAGGCCTTGAAGAGCGAGATCCTCCGAGAAGAATTCAGTTTTGTCGTTTTCTTCTCAATTCCGACATTGAAGATGCTTGGTTCCTAAAGTCGATCTTGTGGACAGATGAAAGTAAATTTTCTAGCGAAGAGATTACTAATTTCCATAACCTTCATAAATGGGCTGAGCAACAGCATAATCCACATTGGAAAAAGCAGAAGAACTTTCAACAAAACTGCCTTGTCTCACAAAAATTGTTATGTCATGACTGTTAAAATATATAATAGAATCCCAAAATGTATAAGAGAATTGCCAAATGGGAAATTCAAGAAATCACTAAATGATTGGTTATTACAGAAATGTTTCTATAAGGTAGATGAATTTGTTACAAATCATAATTTGATATTTTACTTGACATTATATAATTTTAGTTTTTATTTTTTTATTTTGATTGTATTTAAATGAATTATCGACATTACTTTCTAATTTTATTTTGACATGACCTTAAAATGTGTACTTAATATTAGGACCTTTATTGATTTTTAAAGTTTGTGGCTACTTATAATTATTATAAATTCTTGCATGTCGGGTAAACCGGCGAAATATGTGAACATTTTTTATCATGTACATTTGAACAACCTACTACCATGTTTCATGCAAATAAATAATCATTTCATTTAAAAAAAAAAAAAAAAACTAAAATTCGCGGTCAATGTGTGGGCCGGAGTAATTGGCAGAACACTGATAGGGCCTCATTTCTTGCCAAATAATTTGAATGGCAACAATTATTTGGAATTTCTACAAAATGATCTTCCAGAGCTTGTTGAAGAATCCGGGGCCCCGATATTCACTACAGATCGAGAAATAATGTTTCAACAAGATGGTTGCGCAGCGCATTGGACATTAAGTGTACGGGAGCACTTAAATAATTGCTTCCCTAACAGCTGGATCGGCAAAGATGGGCTTATACCTTGGCCCGTCCGATCACCCGACCTCACTCCGCTTGACTTTTTCGTGTGGGGTCTGGCCAAAGAACTAGTTTATACGAATGTGGAAATCAACACAAAAGAAGAATTGATTGACAGAATTAATTCAGCGTTTGAAACGATGAAACTGGAGATGAAGTTAAAAATAACAACAACTGAAGTGAGAAGACGGGCCCGTGCTTGTATTAGGAACCACGGCGAACATTTAGAAAACGAATAATAAATGATTTTAATAAAAAAATCGTTTTAATTATTCCGCCTATAAATTTTAATTTTCTCCCTCAATTTGGTTTGTAAGTCCTAATTTCAACAATTTGTGAGCTATCCGTGTAAATGATACCTCAAAAGAGAGATCCATAACCAGGCATGTTTTTAAAAATGTTTGAACAAAAAAAGCACGCCTGTGTTTTTTTTTAAAGCCTTAAAAAAACAGCTTTCATGAATCTTAAAAAAAATAATTCACTTCAAATGTCTGTAAAAAAATTGTCTCATGACTCAGATGCCTTAATCATGATTCATTAGATTGTATACACATTACATCAATAAAATATCATAAAAAATAAATTATGTATCTTTCAAACTGGCCATTATATCCAACTAACTGTAAAATTTTGGGTTTTGTCATAAAAAATCATTAAAATTAGCTAAAAAAGAAATTGTCTCACTTCGTCTAGGACAAGTATGGTTCAAATGGTTCTACATAGTCTATACTAGCTCCGATTTACGGCTTTGTGGCTTTGTATCGATCTTCCAAACATCCTGTATATCCATCAAGAGTTCTCCTTGGTATATTTAATAAGGTTGCTATTCTTTCATTTGAATCACCAGTTCTTAGTTTTATTAAATAAGCTGCTAGCCCAGTAATGTAAGATGATTTTTGATGGATTTGTGGTACTTCATTTAAAATTACATTAAATTGGTCTTTGGTGAAACCTGTCCAATGATGAAAATAATGGTCTTCCATATTTTGTATGTTGGTAAAATCCAGTGCAGCATTTGAATGCCCTTTAATTTCCAACATATCTTGAATATGTGTTGCTGTAAACACATTTACGTAATGGTCTAAAGCCCAGCAAGAAAGTCCCAAGATTGTGTATCCAAATGTTGGTTACATAATCTGTTATTAAATGACACATAAAAGTTGTAGACATTTATTTTTCTAGTTGTAAAAGGAACTCTATTCCTTTCTTGTATTCGGCACCCTTGTCTAAAACAATGTGCTTCTGTTTCTATAGCCCTTACATAGTCTGGTAAAACTATTCCATCAGTAGGCACATGTCTACGAGTAGCTGTTACATCTTCCAAAACTGGTGCCTCTTGCAAAGCTGGTTCCTCATGCACAGCAGGCACCTCTTGCAAAGCAGGTACCTCATATAAAGCAGGTACCTGTACCTCTGGCGAAGATGGTTCCTCCTGTAATGCTGATTCCTCATGCACAACTCGCTCATGGCTTGAACCAGAAGGTGAAGAAATATAATGGTGTGCATTTCTATCAGCTCTCACCCAGCAGCTGTGGCATATGAGGGCTCTGCCACTTGGAACCTACAACATTCACATTGTTAAGTACTTTACTACTGTATGAGGTCATTAGGCAGATAGCATTAATTAGCATTCTTACATAATAATAGTTTTAGAACTAAGTATTTACATATACATATTTATTATTATCTATGAAAATCATTTATTATCAATATTAACAAACAAAGATATCAAACACATTATCTACCAAGTCCTTATGAAAGCATGTTCTACATATGTTAAGTAAATCTAAGCTAAGCCTGCTAAGGTTTTATAAAAAGCTTATTGGAGAAACCAATTGATTGCTTAATTAAAAGATCCTGGTTAAAGGCTCAATGCACACATCTCTGACTTTTCAAGCTGTGTGTGTAAGATTAATAAGCGAACATACAGGCTTTTTACAAGGGTGATTATTAAGTAATAATTCATATGTAATATTATATATGTAATAATAATATTCCTCACACATTCACACAATGTCATCTAGTCCCTAACGAAGCAGAGCTTGTACTATGGGTTCTAGACAACTGATAAACATACTTATACTTTTCTGTAAATACATACATATTATACATAGAAACACCCAGAATAAATCAAACAGACATGTTCATGTACACAAATGTTTGACCTATGCGGGAATCGAACCTGCTACTTCCGTGGTGGCAGGCAGATACACTAACTACTACACTATCTGATCGTCAAAGATATCTATGTTATATGATATTAATTATGTTTATATACAAACCTGTATTACTAATATTACTTAACTAGTACTTACAGTTCCAGGTAAGATCCATTCACAAATTACTCTATGAATCCTTGTCTCTCGTTCAAAATCAGTGCACAATACATGGGATCGTGTTCTTAATACTGAACGTCCACAATTTATGCACACTTGACGATGACCCGTGGTTGATGGTACATTATTAGATGCCTCTGCATGCATAGAATTAACTGCTAACTGCCTGCATGCTTGGCAAATAAGATGAGAGCTGTTAACCTAAAAGAAAGAGGTAGATCGTTAGGGTTAGGTTCATTCTGCAACTAACTGCCCTGGTATGATAAATTCAATTGCAATGAACAATGGCAAGTAATGATGCTATGATAATAATGTCCATGTTTTCAAGTTAATATTGTAATAAGTTTTCTTCACGATTTATTATTAATAATACGCCACCGGCTCAAAAGTGGACGATTAATAAAAATATGTGGATAGTTAGCTTCATGTACGTAAGTAGAACTAATAATGCATAGTCCTCAGCACACTTAGCACTTGGGGAGCAACCCATTGCTGCACAATAGAAAGTATGCCTTCGTCTTCAAGTGAATGCATTCCTATGGTATTACTACGCCATGTAGCTATACCACAGTTGGCACAATGATTTTGTTGCGTATGCATTGTGATCGAAATCCGTTAAAACAAGCTGTTGTCAATCGAATAAACAAGAAACCAATATCCGTTGTGAGAATGCGTGGGTCGTTCGTGAAAGCAATATACGCCAGAGTCCATAAAATATCGCCAAAATCGTCAAGAAAGCACAGTACACAATAAAAACACACAGTACGAGAAGTATTCACAATGCAAGAACAGCAAGCGGCGCGCAAGCAAGCGAATGTAGAGTAGTTTATCAATAAATTGACACGGCCAAAATCATTTTTGAGTTGCCATTAAATAAAATAAGTCTCAGTATCGATTCCAATCTAAGGAAAAATAATTGAAATGGGTTGAAATAAAGTGTAAGTTACAACTAAATCTATATTTTTATGCATTAATTGATCTGTGTATGTAATACTAACAATATCCTGAAACATTGTTACTCAAAAAAAAAATTGAAAGGAATAACAATTTGCCTAACTGTTATTTCATACATAGTGTACGGGTCGATGAGAGTATATCGATCCGCAGGTGAGTATATTTTTTTTTTTTTTTTTTTTTACTACAAGACTTAATTTCAAACCAAACTGAATACCAAACAACAATAAGACCAACAATGAGAACAAACAAACGACCAACAAACGACAACCAAAGACAACCAAAGACACAATTAAACCACAAAGGCCGACTGTCCGAAATCGACGTCGAGCCAACGATGCAGCGGGTATATATACCCGAGCGCGTAACCAAACCATAGCGCGATCTAATTTTTCCAGTAGCGTCATCTAGCAATGAATTTTAGAACTAAATGACACCTCTGGGTATATATACCCGAGCGCGTAACCAAACCATAGCGCGATCTATTTTTTCTAGTAACGCCATCTAGTCACCAATTCTAGAACCAAACCAAAAATAAAACATATATTTAACTTATTCCTTAATTAACCTAAACATACTCCCCCCTCTAGGACGCAGTCCTAGATATTACCCGACAATCTACAAATCTTGGATATTGCTCGTTGCAAGATGCCTGAACTTGTGCGAAGTTCATACATTCGAGTATAGCCATCACTTCCAGGGATCTTTTTGATAATTTTACCCAATCTCCAGTTCGCCGGTGGTAGCCTAGGATCCTTCACAAGAACTACTTCTCCTTCTTCAAATTCCTTGTGGGCTGTTTTCCATTTGTTTCGTTCTTGTAATCGAGCTAAATATTCTGACTGCCATTTTTTCCAGAAACCTTGGACCATATGTTGGATTAATTTCCATCGATTGAGTGGCATCAAGTCTGTCTCCTCAATGTTTCTTTCAGGTAACGTGATAAGTGGTTCCCCCACTAGAAAATGACCGGGAGTCAGACAATCACAATCTTCACTCAGTGGAATAAGCGGTCTAGAATTTAGGCAGGCTTCAATCTCCGTTAAAACTGTATACAATTCCTCAAAGGTAAGTGTCGAACTACCTATAACTCTTTTAAGATGATATTTGACCGATTTTACACCCGCTTCCCATAGCCCACCAAAATTAGGCGCTCCTGGAGGAATGTATACCCAACGCGTACCATTATGATGCAATGATTTTAGTAATTCTTCTGGCAACTCATTTCTTCCTTGTTTCCACATGTCTAACAACTCTTTTTCAGCAGCTATAAACGTAGTTCCATGATCACTCTAGATTTCTTTGCAATATCCTCTTCTGGAAATGAATCTTTTAAATGCAGCTATAAACGCGTGAGTGGACATATCACTAACCAGTTCGAGATGAATTGCCTTAGTACACATACAAATAAATAAGCATATATAAGCCTTAAAACTTGTAATTCCTCTGCCCTTACTTCGTCTGCATAATATAGGACCGGCGAAGTCAACTCCACTTATCAGGAAAGGTCGAGATGGATTGACTCTAGCATCAGGTAAATCACCCATAATTTGTTTACCTGCTTTGGCATTGTATCTAGCACATACCACGCATTGTTTATAAAATCGCTTTATTGTTTGTCCCGCCTTAATAATCCAATACTTGTTTCTTAGATATGCTGTCATTAATTGCGGTCCGCCATGCAACGTCTTCCTGTGAGCTTCTGTCAATAATAAAGGTAACAAAACGTTATTTTTAGTAAGTATTATTGGATGCTTTCTTAAGATTTCGATATCAGCATGTTTCAATCTGCCACCAACACGCATCAATCCATTGTCATCTAAGAAAGGATTCAGAGATAAGATAGAGGAACTTCTTTTCAAAATTTTCTTTTCTTTTAACACTGCTATTTCTTCAGCAAACTCTAACTCTTGAGACATTTTTAAACAAAAGGTAAGCGCTTGTTCTCTTTCTTCACATTTTATATAACTCGACTTATCCATGTTTTTATTTCTTTTCAGGACATACAGCCATCGTCTACAGTAAGCTACCACATGAAGTAACTTGTCCAGCGACGAGTATTTCTTCAACAGGATAAGTATTTCATTTTCCTTATTTTCTGTTATTACATTTAAAACACATTTCACTACTTTCTTTTCTTCTAAATGTGTATCCGGAATATCTACTAAATTTACTACGAAATCTGACTTCTGTAGGTACTCGGGTCCATACCACCATAAGTGAGAATCTTCCAATTGACCTGGCATAATGCCTCTAGAAGCTATGTCTGCAGGGTTCTCTTTAGATCTAACATAAGACCAACGGGTATTAATAGCTTTTATTTCAATCACTCTATTCTTTACAAAAGGAACCCATCGATTGGGTTCACCTGCAATCCAGGCCAATACTATTTGAGAGTCTGTCCAAGCAACTGTTTGAGAAATAGGTACTTGCAAAATCTCACATGTATGTTTTAGTAATTTACAGAGTAAAGCGGCAGCACATAATTCTAGTCTTGGGATCGATAATTGTTTAAGTGGAGCTACTCTAGTCTTGGCAATAATTAGTGATGTTCTTGACTGAATACCTTTAGGTGGAATAATTCTTGCGTATATTACTGCTGCATAGGCAGTTTGCGAAGCATCACAAAAACCATGCAGCTCAATGATCGTCTCTTTAGTGTAACCAATCCATCGATCTATCGATAACTGAGACAAATAGTGAATCTCCTTTCTAAACTTAGTCCATTCTTGCTCCAGGTCTGAAGGGATCGTTTCATCCCAATCAAGCTTTTTTAACCATAACCTTTGCATGAAAATTTTTGCTATAATAATCGATGGTGCCAACCAACCCATCGGGTCAAACAAAGACGCTATTTGAGATAATACATTCCGCTTCGTTAAACATTTGCTTTCATCACCCATAGGAAATTTGTTTTGAGACATTTGCAACTTATCATCTTTGATCATCCATCGAATACCCAAAGTGCCAACGCCGTTCTTTTCACACATATTTATTTCTCTTTCCATTTTCATTCCATTAGGGTCGATTTCCATCATAACCCTTTCACTATTTGAATGCCATTTTTGTAACTTGAAACCACCCAAAGACAAAATAGTAGACAGTTGCTTTGCTATTTCTATTACAATTTCTTCATTATCACTCCCTGTTAAAACGTCATCCATGTAGAAATCATTTAGTAATACCTCTTTCGCTAAGGTAAATTTGCCATTTACAGCTTCATCCAATGCAAGCTGTCTCAGAGTTTTTATAGCTAAGTAAGGAGCACAAGCCATACCAAAAGTAACCGTTAGTAATCTATAACCCTTTATTTCATCCTGCGAATTAAACCTAAAAAGAATCCTCTGATAATCTGTATCTTCTCTTCTAACTCGAATCTGCCTATACATTTTCTCAATATCTGCAACTAAACATATTTTATGGATTCTCTATCGCATGAGTATATCACGTAATTCCTTTTGCAATGCAGGGCCTACAAGTAACTGTTCGTTTAGCGAAACATTATTAGAGCCTTTACAAGATGCATCATATACAACTCGAACCTTAGAGGTTTCCTTGTCTTCTCGAATTACGGCATGATGAGGTAAATACACAGCTTGATGATCATCTGCATCATCCTGAATCATCTCCATATGGTTTAATGAAATATATTCTTGTAGAACGGTTCTATATTCATCTCTTAATTTTTTATTACGATTAAATCTACTTTCTAAACTCTGTAATCTTTTCAAAGCTATTTGTTTTGATAGTGTTGGCAAAACTGGTGAATTATTCTTAAAAGGTAATGCCACTATATATCTGCCATTCTTATCTCTAGTAACCGTCGATGCGTAAATATGTTCGGCTCTTGACTCTGATAAAGTAAGAGTATTTTTAGTATCATTTAAATTTTCTATTTCCCAAAAATTTTGAATGATGTTATCTAAATTAACATTCATATGCAAACTAACAGTGGTTGAAAGAACGTTTGATTTTTCTAAGACACCGCCAGATAGTATCCACCCTAATTGAGTTTGTTGAGCTATAGGGGTGCCTGGATCTCCTCTTATAATCCCTGACATCACGATTTCCGTATATACGTTTACACCCAACAGTAAATCAATTTGACCAGGGCTATAATAAGTTGGATCAGCCAACCTTATATTACTTAAATGTGTCCACTTGTTATGAGAGTGTATAGTGGTTGCTGGCATAACGTCAGTTATCTGTTTGATTATATAGGTTCTAAAACTAATCTTAAAATTATGATCAACTCTCGAATACATATCTACCTCCGCTGCATATTTAATTGGAGTAGACATAGAACCAACTCCTTTTACCTCGCCCTGAACTCGTAAGCAGTTTAATTGCAACTTTTTTGCCACGGACTCAGTAATAAAATTGGGAACATGGATCAACTAATGCTCTCACTGTCTGAAGACCTTTGCCAGTGTAAATATTCACTATAGCAGTAGCTAATAATGTCACATCGTTACGTGTTGATACATGCGATAAAATACTATGTTCCGAGTCGTCTTGTTTCAAAGCATTACCCGCGATTGCTATGTCCTTACTTTCCATATTCCGACTAGCCGAATTATTATTCTGTCTATGTAAGAGAGTGTGATGTTTTTGATTACATTTTTGACACATAGGCTGACGTCTACAATATTTCACACCATGACCCGACCACAAACAATTAAAACACAACCTCTGTTTCTGAACAAATTCCAGTCTCTTTTCCATGTTAAGACTTGCGAATTGCTTACAATTAAAAAGAAAATGATCCTCGTTACAATACACACAGGTATTATTATTAGTAAGCTCATTACCATCCGAAGAAGCATGAAATGTTTTTGTCGTTATATTACGTGGATTACTGTTGGACAACATTTCCAAGACACGGAACCTTTTTTCTAGGAAATTAAAGAACATAATTAGAGTAGGTAACTGCTCCATAGGTAGATCATTAATTTCTTCTTCCCAAATCTTATGAGATTCGACATCTAACTTAGTCACTATGAAATAAATTATCCATGGATCCCAATTATCCACATTAACATCTAAATTCTTTGAACTGCTTATACATTCCTTCGTAGTATCTAACAATTCCTTTATATCTTTCGATGATTCAGTTGGAAGTTTCTTTTGACAAAAGAATCTATTAAATATGTTATTTACAATAATACGTTTATTATTATATCTTTGTTTCAGGGTGTACCAGGCGATCGCGTAATTCTTTTCCGTGACGGTGATATTCTTTAACAACAGTGCAGCTTCTCCTGTGACACTGCTCTTCAAATAATGAAGCTTTTGAACATCACTTATAGTCGTATTGTTATGAATAAGCGACGTGTAAAGATCTTGAAATGTTCCCCAATCCTCATAATTGCCACTGAATAACGGAATATTTATTTTAGGTAACCTTACATCTGATACCTTGGACACGCCTGAGGTAGAGGGTACCGTTACAGTAGACTCAAAGGACTGCAAAGATTCTAACATAAGACATTTTCCTACAGTGTATTCCTCCTCACCTTTACTAAATAAATCTTCAATGAAATATGCATCTTTTTTCATTTGCTCCTTTTTGACAGATTTAAGAATATCCATGTGAGTGTTTCTAAACGATACCCAATACTGTTCTAATGTTTACTCTTCACCTGAACGTATGACTTAGACAACCGTGACTTAGGACTTTTCTTAAAATTTGCAGCAATACGTGTAATCGCATCTAGCGTATTTTCTTGAACTACGTACAAGTTCTCCATTGCCACAAAGACCAACAAATTAACTCTAAATTTAATATTTAATTCTACACACTACTTTTCCACAAATCGTGGTCAAATATCCGCCGAAATAAAATTCGCGGATCCGGCTCGAAGGACCAATTTGTACGGGTCGATGAGAGTATATCGATCCGCAGGTGAGTATATTTTTTTTTTTTTTTTTTTTTTTTTTACTACTAGACTTAATTTCAAACCAAACTGAATACCAAACAACAATAAAACCAACAATGAGAACAAACAAACGACCAACAAACGACAACCAAAGACAACCAAAGACACAATTAAACCACAAAGGCCGACTGTCCGAAATCGACGTCGAGCCAACGATGCAGCGGGTATATATACCCGAGCGCGTAACCAAACCATAGCGCGATCTAATTTTTCCAGTAGCGTCATCTAGCAATGAATTTTAGAACTAAATGACACCTCTGGGTATATATACCCGAGCGCGTAACCAAACCATAGCGCGATCTATTTTTTCTAGTAACGCCATCTAGTCACCAATTCTAGAACCAAACCAAAAATAAAACATATATTTAACTTATTCCTTAATTAACCTAAACACATAGCAACACTGTATATTATCCAAAGTCAACCGAAACCAGTAAATAAAAGTACGTTGAAGTTTTATTCATTTAATAAAATACTATCCCATTATAAATCTACAAAATATTAGAGGACATGGCATCAAAAAATATCTAAAGAATTTTGAATAATAAGGCATTGGAGTAACGTGAAGCTATCCTAAGCCTATTTCTGCCGGTGTCCTTTATATTTGGCTTCACTGTCACCCATCTCTGCTAAAATGTAATTCCAACCATCTTGTATTTTATTTTTGGGCAAAAGCGGCAATCTGCAGGTAAGTTGTATTATCAATGTCATCAGGATAGATTTATTCACGCCAAGAGATTTAGCTTTCTTAGTCAATGATTTCACAAAATGAAAATAGCAGCCGTTTATTTTAGCTGCAGGAAAACTTGCTGTTAATGCAGAAATCAAAGCCCTTTCAAAATCAACTGTCAATTTAGTAGGGCTCCATTGAGGTAACCTTTTTTTAATAAGATCAAATAAAATGCAATACGCTTTCTGTGATTTACTCGATAAAAGCGCATAAATCACGTGCACCACTTTGCTATGATTCCAGTCACTTCCAAAATCAGCGTGGATTAACAATAATGGCGCTGGACACGCAAAGAATGCCCCGTCAATCAAAAAATTGCCGCTTTTTAATTCGCCTCTAATTTCTTCACAACAAAATATGTATTATTATTCTTAAATCGGAGTCAATATAATCAGCAAGCACAAAGTCTTCAAATGTAACTGGAATTTGTACTTCTTGAACGGTCTTGTAACACACCTTTTTAACATTTAGAACTTTGTTACGACGTCTGTACATGGAAGACTGTAGAGGTACACCTCTCACACAAGGAATTCCATTACTTGGTAAACCATTGCCACAATGCATTGTGGCAATGGTTTACCAAGTAATGGAATTCATTGGTCAATTAAAGAATTTATTGCGTTATTGAAAGCTTTAGGTATTGTTATTTTGCCCATTGCAGCTTGATCATAACTACAACTCATTGCAACTTCAATCGCGGATTGGTTACTGTCGGAAATACGGTGAGAAGAGTGTTCAATTGTTCTCGTTATGGTGTTATCCTAAGAAGAAATTTCAAATAAGTATCAAAAATACAGTAGACAAAACAAATGTACTTACGTCAACTACCGACCTATAGCCTCTGGTAAAGTGATGGAAACTTACCGGGGATACTGTTATCGACCCTTTGCATTTTGTTTCGTGGCTTTGTTGCATTTCCACAACGTATTATTACTCTTGTAAACTATCTGCCTAGTGTATTCATAACCCTCGTACAACAGTATAACACCCTTCCCCCTTTTTATAAACTCCATTATTAACAATATTTATTTAATTCAGAACCAACACCTATCTCGTAAAGGAATAATAGCAATTATAATGGCAGCTGTCTATCAATAACAGTCAATTACAACTATGATCAAGAGGTTTTATCTAAAGAGGAAATAAATAAATAGTTTCTATGTGCACGCCGTCATAAGAGGTGATGCAGCGTTGTTTTGTCGCAGCCGACAGCAATAGAAATAGTGGGACAATCAGTCTGAATCAGGCCCAGTATTACTATCAATAGAAATAGTGGGATACATCCGTCACCTGCTGCTGAAAACGTGAACAATGCTGTTATCGACTCTTTAGCATTTGAGTGTTCATTGTTATACACATTTTTGGAACCTTTTTGGGCTACAACTTGTCCTGAGTTCTGGCAAATCTGGCAATTCGTTTCATCTGCATTAAAAACTCTATTAGGTTGGCTGAGAATATCAGTCAAACCTTTTTCCTCAGGTATTGACGTATTTCGGTAAACCAACCTCTTATATCTTTCTCGGACACGCATGAACTAGCTTTAGTCACTCCCTCAGAAGACCATTAGGTCTAGTATTAACTTAATTTAGGATGTCTCTTTAAAAAAGCCTTCCACCATCCAACACCGGGCCTAATATTCTGAAATGGATTAGGTCTTGGGTTATCCATAAGGAACTTTTGCACACTATCTAAAATGTTGTCCTTATTTTTTGCGAAACCTTTTCGAGCTGAAGTTATTATCCAATCTTCAAGAATCGCTTCTTCATTTTGGGTTAAGATAGGTGTTGGTCCCAAACTTGTCTTATGACCTGGATTATTTTTATGGAATCTAAGTGTAGAACTTGGAACACCATATTTTTTAGCTATTTGGTGATCTGATAACTGTTGAGCGTTATTATGAAGTGCAGCGATAGCACGTTCAAGATTTTCTTGAGTATATTTTAATTTAGGAGCTTTCGGCATTCCGTAATAAAAGATTTAATATGTAGGTAATCCAAAAACTAAAATATTGTAACACAAACATTGTCCGGCTTAATAACATAACTGTAATTATTGCCTATGGCAATTACTGACTAAGAGTAATATATATAGTAATATATATAATAAGCAATAACTAAAATAATTGAAATGCAAATACAGTTATTGCCCACCCCCGTTGACAATCAAACAACACAATTTGGCGGCAAATTTACTGATTATAACACATATGACCATCTCATATAACTTCTAAATACATAATTTAACAATTGAATACAAAAAAAGCAACAAAATGGGGTGAAAATAAAAAGGCAGTTCTTAAGAAAAACACAAGAAACTTACTTTTTTAGAAGACGCGTGCTCCTATTTTGCAAAAGATCGCCATGATAGTTTTTGCTTTAGAATGTTGCCAGATTATTGATTTTAAATACTACCAGATTTCTTATATTGACGTCTAGCGAATTAAATTTGAACTAGTTCGTATGAAAGCAATAAATTAAAAGGAGTTTTCTAAAGGTTGGCAATAACTATGTGCTGGGCAATCACTGTAGCGTTTACCCTATAATAGTGTACCCCCACATCAACTAGACACGATTGATTTTAATTTTGTCTAGCATTCCAGCAAATGACAGAATATTAATTTTATATAAATGTATTAGCATTGCAATTCTGAATCTAATAAATAGAGTGATGTAAAAAAATGTCCTTGTTTTTGAGCTTTAAGACACATATTTTGTGTTCAAAGTGGAATACTGCAAGTTGGAGTACGCCCGGGTCCTACGTCATGGCAGTCCCTATGCAGAGTTCGGTATTGTCAACCTTTTTGTTGCAATAGCCTTTCGGGTGCCTCTTTTTCCAATAATTTTATTACGATGGACTTCAGTCAAGTAACGCCTACTTCGGATTCAATATATATGTAATTTTAGACATAACCAATTGGAAGTTGTTAATTTGTTACCTTTGTTGTGTTGTTAATTTGTCTTGAGCAGTTTAGACCTGGCCCAGAGGATATATATGTGGTTATTGTTGGTAATCAAACAAACACTTACATTTGATATATCAATCATTTCTTTTATTCTTGGTTAGGTAGTAGATTTAGTCTACAATCGGTATTAAGTTTTTATTTGAAACCATGATGTCTTGGAGGTTAATTTTGTACTGATTCAGGTAGCAATATGAGTTAACCAATTTGTGTAGTTCCTAAATATTTAAATTGAAATCAGGTTGTTTGATATGTATATTAGTTTTATAATGAAAAATTCTGCATAATTGATAACAAATTAAAACAGTGCCTTCTAAGCAAATCTCCTTGTCAAAATATGTGGCTGGAATTAAACGATCTATCTAAGTACATTTATATCTGCTGTAATACCTATTCATTGAGGATTATATGTCAAGATCAAGTAGCTTTCAAATAAGTAACGGGAGCTGTGTCGCAGCACACCCGTGGTGTCAAGTATTCTAATACTTGGCAGTTTAAGTGAACTCCTCTATGACAGTTATAAAGATTAATATTTCATAAAATATTTTCAAACATGTATCATTTTGACATGTATGAGTATGCTGTTATTCTTTCAAATTGCACATTTGTACAATAATAACATAGCACAGAAAATAACATCAAAAAGAAACTATTATTATGTAAAGGGTTGAATGTTAAGAAGGTTCTACTCCTTCTGTATGTGTATGTTTGATGGCATCCTTTGTCAGCTGAAACTACTGTTTAAATTTAAATAATTGTATTTAATGAATGCATAATTGATTATAAACAATATATTACTAATTATTAACAAATAAATTCAAAATCCTCTCTATGATATAAAACACTTTGTAGTTAGAACAATTTTGATTTTGGTGTATGTATACATAAAATCGTCATTACTAGCTCTGGATCTATTTGAAGCAGTAATTCTTTTTATATCCTCCCTATTGTGGGACTTCACAATATTGACTTTTTGCAAACATCCTCAACAGCCGCTTTAGGCTCAAACCTGTCATACTTAATTCTCAGATTCAAGTTGTTTTCTATTTAAGTACAATATTTCTCTATTATGTCTTGTAATAATTAGGAAATGGTAAGTGAAGTCAAGTGCCTCCGATTGTTCATCGGCCAGACATTTAAAAGAAACCATTACTGGTTTCAGAGTATGGCCGCTAAAAATTGTACAATAACAGTCGTGAAATCGTAACACACCCTAACATATCGCACATCCTCTAAAAACCGTCATAACATGAGAAAACGAATTTTGAGAAAAACGCGATTTAATATTTTTTCTACTTTAAATGTTTCTGTTGTCATAATGTTGTTGATTTTTAACTTTTTATAATTGTAACGAACGTAAAATTTATTAGGGTTGGTTTTAGAATGTAAAATAAAACGCATTGATAAATAAAATATTTTTTTATTAAATGGTAACTGAAATATGTGACTCTTTTTCACACTAACTAAAAACAAAACTTAGATAATAACCTCTTAATTAGCATAACAGAGTCAAATTATTTCCAAATATCACATGAAAATTAATGTAGTATTCTCAATCATTGAAGATAGTAGGTGGTTACATCCCTTAATTAACTTTATTCGCTTACTTAATTAATATTAAAGCTGGGAATAAAAACTAGAATAGAAATTTGGTATGTGATTATTCTCTACCAAACTTAAGAGATCTCTCTTTTTATTTTCTTTTATTTTAGGGCGACATTTATATGTCTTTTCAAATCTTAATGTTTTGAGCGTTAATTTGTTTTTGTGTTATTTCGGCTTCTGTAAAATCATCGTCTTTATAAGAATGTTTATAAAAGAATTTATTCGGTTCGCCTTGGATCACCTTAAGTACTTTTATTTCGGCAGTTTTTAAATTTTCTGCATTAAAGCCAATGTCATCTGCTAAACTTTTCATTGAAAAAAAATCTTTGAAGCTCATTTCGTTCACGTGGTAGGGCTTGCCTTTCTTTTTGGCGTTTTTAATTATTTGTGCGTACTGGCTGGGGACATAAATGGGGCCAGATCTAAGGTTCTTTTTAATGGCTTTTTCTATTGTGGAATGAACTGTATCACCCTCATTTTGGGTACGGCCAGTGATAAGGTGTTTGTGGGTTATCGATTTTATTTTAGTGAACTTTATTAAAGCGAATATGTACAATGAAAAAATAAATATATTCTTTTGCTGCCCGCAGCAATTGTCTGAAAAAAATACGAACTCAATCCCTGGTCCGTCATAATCTGCCATTATTTTCTCAATAAAATTTAGTACGCACGTCTCGATTTCGTCTGCCCCTCTATTGGCCTCACCTTCGTGCCATAAGTAGCATTCGGTATGATCACGTCCAAGTCACTTATAGTAAAATTTAAATTATTTAATTTAGATTTATAATAGAAGACAGAAACGTCTCCTTCTGGCGTTTGAAGTACAGCCTGTAGGTCATACACTGCAACAATATAGTCAGTACTAACTTTGGCTTTATCTTGATCTTTTTCCAGTCTAGAGAGATCTTTTTCCTCCAAATGGGACTTGTACTTAATACTTAATTACTCTTTTCCAGATTCATCAGAATTTTCATAGCTAGTACAAAATTCGCATCGGTCTTTTTTAGGAATAAAGAAGCTTATGTTGAATTCCTGACTAAATATTTTGGCGTACATTTCATAGTGTGCTGCTGGGACACCTTGTTTTAGACACTATTTTTTGTAGTCTGCATGTAGATCTGCTATACATTTACCACCATCGATGAACTCGCGGCTCGATTTTTTTCTGATATAGTGGCTTTCTATGCGTGGTATAGAATTTATGTGTTTTCTTACAGATTGCTTAATGGATTCATCAACTTTATTATGATGGCCATGTTTGCCTCTTTTATCTGGTTCAACAAATCCTAATTCTCTCTTATTAAAAACTGTTCTTACAACTCGGTCATTGATATCTAATGTAGCCATGAAGAACTTTTTACATACCTGAATTTGTTCGTCATTGATGTGAAAATAATAGGTGCTGTTGTAGCCGCGAGGTTTTTGTTTCCCAGTAAAACGAACTGCAGGCACAATAGCTTTAGTATTTTTAATTGATAAAATTTCGTTGTATGTTAATATCCCCTAAGTCCCAATATTTATTAAAAATTATTCTTCTGTCGTCATTGCAAAGTTTTGTCGAACATTGCATTTTACATTTACCTTCACATGGTGGTTTTATGGCCCGCGCTGGAACAATTTTTCTTAATTTTGATCTCGAAACATAAGACTGACCGATATTTCGTAATTTTTTTGCTTTGACACTTAGCCACTCATCAACTCTTGCTAGACGTTTTTTTTACCTTTTTTACATTACCATTGTCCTCTATTTCAGTCAAACTAATATCGTGTTCAGCTACTTCATCTTTTTTCTCCTGTGCAGATTGTAGGATTGGTAGTAGTTCAGTGTTAGGGTCACCTTCTAACACGTGCGAATTATTATTAATACCTGTTGTTTGTGTTGTGATCTGGATCGTATTCTCTGTTAAAGATCTCAAAGAGCTTTTGGAAGAACTACTAGAACAGGTAGACGAACTACTGGAACAACTTGACGATCTACTGGAAGAACTAGACTTGTAGTTAGGGTCCTTCACTGAATCATCATCATCTTCCGAAAATGATTCATTATCCTTTAGGGCAGCGTCTGTATATTTTTTTTCAGGGGGATTGTAGCTGCAATAGGTGGTTGGCTGAATTTCTTCAAAACTTGCATTTTCGGTTGTTGATATTTCTGCAATAGTAATAACTACCTAAATAAAAAATAAAGTCAGATTAACAGAATTGCATACAAACTTACTTACCTAAACATTCATTTGAAAGAAAGAAAGAAAGAAGAAAGAAAAATGTTTTATTTGCATCTCCATATATACATAATTTTAAAAACAATATTAGATAATACAATTAACCCGAAAACGGTACATGGAGATCAAATTAGGCAACTGCGTCAGCTATTGTTGCAGTATAGACTGCAACGCTGGTATTCTCGCAGGCCTACTAACAATAATTTATTAATATAGAACAATGCATAAAAAAGTAAAACATATAAAACATTAGATAAAAATAATAAATATAAACTTAAACAATATATTTATTTATACTATATTTATTCATATATAAAAGTGTATATAAATATATACATGTATATATACTGCCGTCCCTACGAAAAGTGCAATAACTCGGTCAAACCTGATTTCGAGAAAAACGCGGGAAAAGATTTTATTTTTGTTTTGATTGTATCTCCATTACTATACATGGTATCGGATTGAAACTTTCACTACATGACGTATAACAATGTAGAGAATATTATTTGGTACTTAATGTTTGTTTCCGCATTTATTCCCGGTATAAAAACCAATAAATATAATAATGGTAAGTATTATTATTATGTAGAAAGAATGTTTACTAGTCATAACCGCAACAAGTAACCTATTTATTGCACTAATGGTTAGGAAACCAACATGATGCATTTTTGACTAGCAATTCGTTTTTTTTTTAATTGCATCCTAACCAAATGTGCATTAAGTTTCTTATTTATTGCGGTTTTTATTAGTAAGAGACAAGTTTAAAACGCCAAAGTTTTAACTTGTTACTATTACAAAAACAGAGATGTTACACTTTTATGTCAAATATGAATAAACAGAAGTTTGCAAAACAGTATTTTGCCTCTTACCGATTTAGCATGAAACTGTTTTCGGTAGAATCAAGTCTACTCATAATATCTGCGTTAAGTTGTGTTTTTAAAATAATGTGAAATCGGTTATAATTTAATGAATAAAAAAAAATATCATATTAAATCTTTTTTATTTCAAACTAAAAAATTACAATCACAATGGGAATCACTTCGCTATTTTACTTATTAATTCTGGTCTATTAGCCAGCATTTACAATTCAACGGTTACTATAATTAAGTAACAAACATTTTAAAAAAATATTCATTTGTCAAAATGAATCTTAATAGTATTAAAGTACACAATCGTTAATATTAAAAACAAACTTAAAAAATGTAATCTACTTTTTTATTTTAAGGCACAACTTGAGATCAATGTTTTTATCAGTGTAACTTATAACTAATTGAATATTTTTAGTCTAGGTTCGAAGCTCGGGATGTTTCAGGTAAGTTTAACCAAAAGCCTCTCCTGGTTTCAGGCATCAAAGGTACTAAGTCGGCTATTATTCTATCTTTTCGTTCTTTTGTTATTCCTCTCGATGAATTCTTGTTTGCAAAATTAGGAAAGCATTTGTTTTTAATTATTTTGACTTGTAGAAAATCTAGTTCTTTCCAATCAGACACGTGGGTAGCTCTTTGCTTTATTGTAAATGCTCCTCTTTCGGCTCTGACTGCCATGATGTCTTTTAGATAGACTCTGGGTTCCATGTTTCGAATTTTATGCTGAGACGACACATCCTCATAACTGTAAAAATCGGATACTGTCATCACTTTTACTACGCTTCTTTTTGAATTGGCCATTTTTACCGAATCTACAAAGTCATCAAAATCATAAACTTTCTTTTTCTTTTTTAATGCCATTTCAACCTGATGGTGAAAGCTATCAGCCGACATGAACGTATGGCCTGGTTCAAAATATTTTACAGTAATTGATTCGGCAGCAATCAGCTGACTATTTACTATGTTCACCAGGAAACACATAAACGCCCAGTTTTTGTTTTGGGCGGCGCAATTGTCGGCCCATACAACGATATGTTTCATGTCGCGTTCATGTATAAAAAACGATCTGAATGCTGAAATGATATCTTCTTGGCTTCTACCAGAGACAGTTTCATTCCAAAGCACTGCATAAGGAACATTTGTACCATTACTACCTCCAAGTGGAACGAAACTTTCGTTAAATGTAATAACACGAGGACAAAATATCGCTGTTTTATATTGGTCCATTCGTGGCAACATGATTACTTTCTGTAGATCTACAGAAAAGTATATGCAGTCTTTGTCAGTAAGACCTTGCTCTTTGTCTCGTTGATATTCCTCTCTGTATTCCGTGTATCGTGACTTATGTTTACTGTTTTGGATACAGAGGTCACAGTTTTCCTGAGAACACCCAGTATGTGATTTAAAGAGGGCACATTGCTCACATTCATCATGCCCGAGATGAGCAAAGGAAATATTCATTTCTTTTACAACCTTTCGATATGTTTCAAAAGAGACCGACATATTGGGATGTTTTTCAATGAAGCATTGATGCATCATTGTTACATTGATGTCACTCGGCAGATAAAGTTTATTAGGGGCATGTTCGCGACGGTAATGTGAAATTGTTGGATTAAAACTTTGTATATGATCCTTGATTACGTCCCTGTCTATGACATTTTGGCGTTTGTATGATCCTCGTTTATCTTTTTGATTATCAACTTCCTTACTGAGTGCCGAGTGAATATGTCTGTTATTTTGTGGGTTGTAACCAAGTGTCGTTAAAAAAAAAGTTTTGCAAACATCAATTTTTTCATGTTTGACTTGAAAATGATAGTAATACGAAACATCTCTTCTCTTATTTCGACCTTCCTTAGTAGTTCTTGTTTTTATTTCCTTCGATTCGACCATTCCTTTAATGAATAAACCTCTAGACTCCCAATCTAATCTTATGTACCGATCATGTATTTCTCTTCTAATTTCTTCAGAAATCTTAGTTGTGCATTTTTTACGACATTTACCATCACACGGTGGTTTCAGTGACAGCTTTTCATCAGCATTTTCTTTTTTCTGTCTTTGTCGATCCGCAAGGGATGTATCAAATCTACGTCTTTTCCTTGGCAAGCCCGCTTTAGTCAGTCCTTTCTCATTCTCAGGTATTACGCATTCTTCTACTTCACTATTTTCACATTCAGTCTCCTCACGTCCAATCTCCTCACGTTCAGTATGTTCATGTTCAGTCTCTTCACGTTCAATCTCCTCATGTTCAGTCTCTTCATATCCAGTCTCCTCACGTTCAGTCTCCTTACGTTCAGTCTCTTCATGTTCAGTCTCCTCACGTTCAGTCTCATCATATTCAGCCTCTTCACGTTCTGCTTTTTCATATTCAGTCTCATTATGTTCAGTCTCTTCACGTTCAGTCTCATCATGTTCAGTTTCTTCACGTTCTGTCTCTTTGCCTTTAGTTTTTTTGTGTTCAAGTAAATTTCTTTTAATACAAATGGGTGAATCAGAATCAGAATCTGAAATTATAAAATCAGGGATATAGTCTTTATCAATGACACTATCGTCGGAATCTTCAAAATAATTTACAGGTCTGTTCATGTTTTCATATTCTTCTTCGGAGTATGGTAGGGTTTCATAGCACTTTAGAGAATGTCTGGTAACGGTTGTTTCAAAAGATTTGACTTTTTGAACAGCAGACTGTTTAATTATTGATGGCCTTGGAATCAGCTGATGGCTGGTAGGTTCAGATGGAGAAACACGTGGTTTTGAGTTTTGATTTTGCGAAATAGCCAAAGAAAGAATTTTGTCTCTTCTGGACATGGTCTTGCCTGAAAAAAAGAAATATTATGCTTAGGGACAAAACATCAACAGGCGTTAAGAAAGCATAAAACACACACTGATAAATAGAAACAAACAATAATACTGGGTACTGCCTCAATGGTCAAGCGGTCACAAGCGCCTAATTATTCTCGTGCCGGGCAAGTGTTATTGGATTTTTCTATCGAGGAATTCTTAAGATTGCCACCTGCCTATTACAAATGGCACGTAACCATCGTGATAAAACATCCACTACGCTACCTACCCTAGTGTGGAGTAGTAAACTATACTTATATTCAAGAACTTGCAGGCTTATTATAGGTTTTCTTACTTTTCCCTTCACGGTCAGAGATCGTGTCAATGAAAACAAAAATAAAACTTTGAAAAAGTTAGTGATGAATGAGTACCTGAGATTGAATCCGAGTGACTTGGAAGTATAAAGAGAGATGCCACACGAGCGTTGCTGGTGCGCTGTGACGCCTGGGCGGTGACGCTACGAAGTTCTATTAGGTATAACATAAACGCTTACATATTAATCGTTTTAATCTGTTGGACCGGTGATTTATCTTACAAAATACTATTCATCAAAAGCTTGCACAGTATTGTACCTCTTTAAATAAAAAAGGAAGTGATAAAGTAGGTAATACTCGCAAAATGCCGGCGCCAGGAGTTAGTTACCGCGAACGTCGTGTCGTAGCCGCGCGCGGCGCGCATTTTGCATTGCCAATCAAATGGTGTATAAAACGATGGAGCGTGGTCAACGGCCGTGTGGCATATCTCTTCAAAGTTATATCAACATTTAAGTACATTACAGAGATTAGTTAAAATCACAATTATGATGTCATTTCCCTTGCAACTACTTCTAATAGCAAGTTTTTAGTTATATCATTCTTCTATTTTGAAGCAAAATAATTATATCTTTTGGTAGTCGACGAACAATTAGGTAATTAAAACAATGTGTGTGTGTCTATTAATAACTAAATAAAGTAACACTGGCTAATAACATCATAGCGTAGTAATATCCGTGATATGTAAACATATTGTAATATTAAATACGTTAGGTACTTACCGCTCAAACTGGTCGCACGTTCGTGTGTTCGTCCGACTCGATATAAGCGAGCGCCGCGACTGACGTCTGCACGAAATATTTTACTCCCCTCGTACCCCCCTCACCTCCTGGTGCTAGTTATAAACGCAATAAATAGTGAATTTATTGCAATTTATTTCGCGTAGGTATACTGTATTCGTTTAATCTTCCTACAAATAAATGCAATATATCTACTTACTAAATCAATTTTAGTATTCATCCCATAATTATTAATAAGGTCCCATAAGATAACTGCAATAACTCAAGCTTATTGTACTTACAACTAGTAAATGAGAATCACAAGAAACGAAATATGGTAATTATAAATGCAATAACTCTACTTATTTCAGAAATAATTAGCACATTATTCAATACCGAAAATAAGGATCCGTATCATATATGCAATAACTCAAACATATTGCACTTATAACTAATCAATGAATATTACAAATGACGAACTATGCTAATTATAAATATAGTAACTATACTTATTGCAGATACAGTAAGTCAAATTACTAAATAGCGTAAGTAAGTTATTCCTATCTACAGTTATTTCGGTCTTGATATGTAAATCATAAAGCATCGACCTAGATATTGCAGTTAGGCTTAGTAATAAAACCGGATACCTCATAGATACGTAAAAAGTGTCTAAAAAGAATATATAGATCTCGTTCTGCTAATTCCGAATATGTACTTATCTCAATTTGGTGCAAAACTCGAGTTATTGCACTTTTCGTAAGGACGGCAGTATTGTTAAATGTATCTCTTCTTAATTTTTTTCTTAATTTTTTTGAAAAGTTTAATTTCATTAACAATAACTATATTGTACCTAATACTAAACTAATGTGTCTTAAAAGTGTGTATACATAATTTTAATTTGTTAAATGAGTGCAGTATAAGCCAACAAACTGTTACACAGTTTGGCGAAGTTATGTAAAAGGATAATTGTAGCACATTTTCTTTGAGTTCAATAAATAAAAAATAAAAAAAACGCGGCGGCGCGGGCGCTGCGCGTGTAGCGGCCTCAGATCCGTTCGCTTACACCGAGCGATGTTGTTGTTGCGGTCCGTTCGGCAGCGGTCCATAAACGTTGGAACGACGTCCTCTCGCGATCGCGCGCGGCAGCGAACTGACGGTCTGTGTCACAAGTAATATTCCAGTTTGTACTTCGTTCCGCTATCACACATAACGTTGTAAATTTCATATTTATTGGATTTATTGGGTATGTACATGCGGAATGGGCACCGTCCTCGAAACCCCAATAATTACTCATTAATTATGACGTGCTCTCCCGGTGTATAATTCAGTTTAAATTGAGATATAAATAATTCCTATAGTTTCTAATAGGGATGAATGGACCTTCATGACGTAATGAGGGCCGTATAAACTTGTCATCTAATCACGCAATCAAATGATCCCTACTCATTACTGTCACGTACCGTGTACCCGAAAAACTCCTATCGAATAGCTCATCGGTAGACAAATGATTCTTTTTCATTGCTGCACTCAAGGTCAGTATCCCAAACAAAGCTCGGACTTCTGTCACAGACGTATCGATGAAAGTGGCTTTGGTCATGTTATCTCTACGTTTTACAGAGATCTCGACATTCGTCTAACGGATGATCTTATCCACCATTTCGTCGGTAATAAACAAATTAAAACATAATATTGGATAACATATATATCGACACATACGCGCTGGACCTCTATTTGTGCGAATTTTATTTATGGCAGATATCCTTCCGTGACTTTGTCTTTTTATTGTTGATCAGCAATGTTGGTTCTTACCTCTAATCACACGATGATCAGGAACAATTATACGGCGGTCACGACGTGATGTTTCCAAACTTTCAGCAGGCTCTGAAGATACAGGCAGAATTATATCGTCTTCATTTTGTGTATCATTCAATTCTCCTGGCACCTTATCATCGATAAACTCGTCTTCGAAGTGACTCTGTATATCATCTTCACTCACATAAACTTCTGTCTCACTTGTAACTTTCCTAATGTCCATCATGCTCGTTTTCTTCCTCTTCAGCCATCAATCTAAATATAGCATCATCAGATAGTATTCTTCGGCTCGTCATGATGAAGGTGAAAAGATTTCATGCTAAAAAAATAGTTACATTTTATGTGAGTATAAATAGTTTCTTACTTTAACTAAAATATAACCATACGCCTACGGAGCGCATCACCTGGTCATAACTGCAAAAATATGGTATTTAACGCGTAAAAACGGCTGTCCCACGACGCTGTGCACCGACGACTGCCCTGACAAAAAAGGATACCTAATCGCTTCATTGACCAGGGCCGGTCGTAAATCACGACTTGATTGCACACGTGTTGACGTGAAGCGGCGCGCGGCCGACTATGTTTACAAAAGATTATTTTTTGCCTTTGTTCGTTCAATACGAGGACGTAGTCCACTTAAAGTAAGTAAAGTATTTATTTTTCAAAATATAGGTTCTTACACAGATATTATAACACAGAAAACAAAAAGAAAAGTACATATATAATGAAAACGAGGTTACCACTCAGGTTTGTTGTTGGTTTGCGGTTTATACCTCAAACCAACCCTGATATTATGTGGTAACCCCAAGTGACGCTCGGACGTACATCAGCTACTCTTTAATATTTTACAAATACAAAAAATTTAAAAATACATACGTAAGATATATATAAATTATAATTGACGAGTATATTATTATAATTAATATATATAAATGTAATTAAATAAATTGGCGCAATAGCATGATGTATATAAATATAATATTCAATAATAATAACCTACTAACGGTTGCCATTCACGGTTTAGCGATCCGTATTATTACCGTCTCACTTGCACATACGGCATACGACATACCTAATGATGTCTCACTCGCCTGGCAACGCGACGAGCTCGCGTGATTCAATTGGCCGCCGCGCCGCATCAACACGGTGGTCGCAAGGTCGAAGGACACCCATCAATATATTTGGCAGGTGCTCTTCGTGGATTCAAATTTAGTTATAAATTTTTGTCCACGAAGAGCACCTACGACTCAGCAACATAGTGTTGGGATGTATTTGTTTCAAAGGACATTATTAAATGAAAGATATCGATAAAAATCACCAGAACGTTTACGTTTTTTACGTTTATTAATTATACATATTTACGTACATACGAAATATGTCTTGGCGACATTGAAAATAAAAAATAATGGAAATCAGTATGACAATAATTATTAATCTTACCAAATTTCTTATTTTTAATACATATATCGCAATCAGTCTCTTCACATCCCCTTTATTGCAAAATCAGCCTTAGAGCCTGCGCAGACGAGGGACAATGGCGAACAAAATTTCCGCGGAGTGCTCTTATTATTACTCTCATTAGGTTGCACTTTGTCTGCGTATACCGCCAGGCGACGTGAGGTATCACGCAGACAAAGTGCAACCTTATTACTGTACTAATAAGCGCGCCGCGGTAATTCTGTCCGCCACTGTTCTTTGTTTGCGCAGTTCTTACATATTATGATTAATATTTAAAAACAAAATTAAGTTAAAAAAAACAAATAAATCTTTGAAATCGTAGCTTTTCAATGCAGTGACAAGTGAAATAAAGCCACTTTTATATTCTTCTATTATATTATCTATTAATTGGTTCTTTTTTCGCCAAGTTTTTGGCGTTAGAAGTTTCAATTCTTTCGCGAATTTCAGCGTAATTTTTGCAATTGACTCTTAAAACATTAGCTATGTTTTTATTATTTTTATTAATTGCTTTATTAATAACAGAATAATGAGTCTCAGTATAATTGTTAGCCTAGTGAGCCCGGCCATAACAGCACCATTTGTTCGACTAGACCATTAAATTGACGCAACTGTTTAACATTTTTTGGAACCGAGGTCTTAGAGAGCGCGTCTATTTTCCTAGGTATAGGTTTTACCGTACCGTTTTCTATTATGCTTCTTAAATATTCGACAGATTTTTTTAGAATTTAGAAATAATATTTAAAGAAAAACCAGCGTTGGTCAACCTTTCCAAAACTAGTTGCAAATTAGCACATCGTCAATATAAACTAAAGCAATCTTATCTCTATGGTCACCTAACGCGTTATTGATGGCACGTTGGTAAACAGATGGTGCATTGCAAACCCCAAAAGGCATGCGCAAAAATTCATATTGACCATCAGGTGTAACAAACGCTGCTTTTTCAATAGATTCGGCTGCAATAGCTATTTGATAAAAGCCTGCAGTCATATCTAAACAAGTGAAATAACGAGCTTTACCTAGCTTGTCTATTTGATCGGCAATCAGTGGCAGTGGAAAATTATCCCTAACAGTATTTTCATTTAGTTCACGAAAATCAATGCATAACCTGTCCGATCCATCCTTTTTTTTCTTTTTAACTAATAGGATGGGGCTGCTAAAAGGAGACGAACTATCTTTGATTATACCGTTTTGCTTTTCGTTCCTTCGGTGATAATCTGTACGGTCTCCGTTGTACAATTTTATCTGCATTTTTTAAACCTAATATTTAACTGACCAGTTTTAGTCTCTGAAACTTTGTTACCAGAAGTAAAGGTATCCTTGAATTTGTCTAAAGCGGCATTTAATTTTTTTCAATAGAATAAGATCACTGAAGTCGGTATTTAGTTGTTTCCGACTCTGTCAAGGTGCATTCACTAATAATGATATTTCTAGTCACAGTCAATTTTGCACCTGATAATGTGATAGCAAGACCAGGAATTTGAACTAAATTATAGCCAATCAAAATGTCGAACTGAATTTGATGATCTTCCATAATGAATAGGTCTAATTCTACAATAACTTGATCTCAACAATGGCTGGTATACTTTGAGAACACATAACATCAATGCCACCAATTCCAGTAAAAGTTGTACTGACAGCCTTACTTTTGCCTGCGATCGAATCAGAAATGTTTTTCCATACTAGCGAACAATCTGCGCCGGAATCAAACAGGCAAGGATAAGGTATTGCCTCCTATTTTGACGGTAGTCATACAGCGATATAAGGGTCCACAAAAAGGGGTATGTCCATCGGCGGCTCAGCAGTAGACAAGATGTTCATTAATATTAAAATTCTTCTTTAATTTCAATAGGAATTTTGATATCAATGTTGAACTATATGAAGTTCGGAGTAATGAGAAAGAATACTAAGAAGTTATATTATTTTCGACAACCGTGCTGCCATTTATAACAAGGGAATATAAGAACAGGGTTGCCACTAAATATTCAAATACTCAATTATTATTAAATCGATTGTGATTTTCAATAAATAGTAATGGATATACTGCCTCCGTGGCGCAGCGGTAGTGAATGCGACTGCGATGCATGAGGTCTCGGGTTCGAATCCCGGGTCGGGCCAACAAAAAGTTATTGGGTTTTTCTGTGACGAAATCTCAATAGCAGCCCGGAGGTAGGAAGTTGGCGGTGTAAGACATCCCCGTGTCTCCGAAAGCACGTAAAGCCGTTGTTCCTGCGCCTGATCTCTCTCCAGTCGTGTCGTATTACCGTCCCATCGGATCATGAGTGTTAGGGAACAGAGAGTGCACTTGTGTTTGCGCACACACTTGTGCACTATAATATCTCCTGCGCAGATGGCCAGTCTCCGTTAAGACTGGCCGCGGTGACCGAAATTCGGTCTGGAGGACATTATTATTATTAATGGATATAATATTATGATCAGGTGTGTTCAATTACTCAAACGATGTTTATAGTATAAGATTGCAAACGTAAAACGTACATTATAGATATCTATTTATAACAGTGATTTATTATTATTTTTGTCCGTATGTCAGTGTGAGTTACCAAAAATATTTTGTTCGTTAAAATATATCTACTTAATCCTTCAATCAAATATACCATAGATGCACATTCTCATACAAAAACCGCGTCAATATGTGGTACTGACCAGTACTACTTACTTATAAGTGTCTGCATTTATTATGCAATCCAGGAAATAAACCGGAATAACCATTGAACGCCTATTGAGAAATATTTTGTAATAGTTTAGTTAAAACGCGTCAATGTAAAGCGTCCTAAGTGTGTTACTCGCGATACGCAAGCGTACTAAGTATATGGTACGGTCTCCATAGTAGTAGTGGTGTCGATTCGCTCTCGCTTACGGGCAGCGCACGCAAGAGTGAGTGGGACAGGTGCAGAATATAGCGCATACGACTGATTTATGCACAGTTTTGTTGGGGCCGTTTTTCGAGCGACGATCGTGCATCTATGGTATATTTGATCGATGACTTAATCGATTAAACGAGGCTCGCCTCTATATAAAAGGGAGAAAATCTGGCAACATTTTTCGTTTTCCTGTCAATCCTGTCATTACCTACCTACCGACGCTTGCGCCGCTGTATTTGGTGATTTCTTTCTTTGTGATAATAATTTTTCTAACGACAAGCCTTACCAATGGACCCCGAACCCACTTCAAATGACGACCCCAGCTTTATTATGGACTCCGCATCCGCTTTACATGACGACCCCGGCAGCTCTTTGATCACGGATACCGATTTCGCTTCTCACGACGACTTTGGCAACCGAAACATGGACATAAGTGGAAACCGTAGTACGCCTCAATTCCCCACCTCAGCTATGATGCCCTTATCCTGATTGTTTGTGGAACATATCAGTTGAAATAAGCCCGTTCCTATTATGGTGAACATAGTATAAGGTTTAATGTTACCTGTTCAATAGAGATAAGCAGAGACAGGGGCAACAACCTACTAGAAGATGCCGAATGCAGATAACGACACATTAGTAAGGGCCAAAATATAATGTCGGCACATTAGCCGGAAGATATATTTGGTTTATGTAATGATAAATAATAAAGAAACAGGACGCAATGTAATAGTAAGCTATTGCTGTAATTGCATTGCTGGTCGGCGGACAGTCGGTTGTTGCTCCCATGTCATGACCATTTTATGATATTTAGGTTGGGCTAGACACCAAAGCAACATATGTGCATCTGCTACATTTTTGGATCATGTATTAATTGTTTATGACATGGATAGCCATGAGGACAATTAATGTTTTTTACATAAAAATAAAATAAAAATATCTTAAAATCCCTAACTTTTTTTTAAACCTTTGGTATGTCTATTAAATTGGTGCTTTAGTAGACTATGATTTTATGTATATTGCAGGAATGTTCACTTTAGGCCGAAGTTTGTATGGAAGGTGGACATAGCCCTTTACAGATTTTTGATTGGACTTTTCATCATTCTGCTTACGATAACTATTTTTCTGTACATGACCTCTTTTATGGCAATATTTACTCTCGACTGATTTAGGGCGATCAGACGTAACCTGGGGTGTGGTCGTTGTGGGTGTATGCGACTCGGAAGAAATTGCTAGATTTTCCTTACAGTCACGCATAAGGTGATCAGGCCTTTTACATTTAAAACAGGTCGACGAAACGCGAGTCTCGGCAAATCTGGGCTTTTTGTTGGTAGTATTTTTATCTATACCGTCAGTTTTTGGTCGGTCACGTTTACGGTAAGTTTTTAAAACGGAAACTAGTTTGGGCAAAGTGTCAGGTGTAAAAATTCACATTTTATAAAATCAGGGTAGATACCAGTAATAAGAGCATCAATTACCTCGGCATCTGTAGCTTCAGGCCGCACCCGCTTGAACAGCGTCCACCCCGTAGTCGCGTAGTCGGCGTAGCTGCTCGCCTGCTCCGACGTGAAGTTGCGCCATCGCTGGACGTCGTCAGCATACCGGAACTCTTCGCCAAATATCTGGATCAAGTCCTGCTTTACTTGCTCCCATGTGGTGGACTGCAGCGACTAGGTATCAGCCCAAGTTTTCGATCTTCCCTTCAACTGCAGTATTGCCTTCATTCGAGCTTCGTGGGGCGATATGTTAATCGTTGAAATAGTTTGGTCAACGTTGGCACACCAGTCCCTGATGTCATGTGAGCGCACATCGGGGTAGAACGGTCGTAGGTAAAAATTACCACGATCTCGAGACAGCGCCGGAATAGTGCTCAGCGCTGCAGTCACGGCGCTGAACGCAGCCTGCTTCATGGTGGAGGTCACGAGGCTCATCACTTGCTCTAGTGAGAAAGTGGGGTCCGGCTGCATAACTGGCGCTGGCCTGCGGGCCCTGGATCTGGAAGACCTCAAAAGGGGCGAGGTCGATTCCACCGCTGCTGTCGGCGCGTCATCGCCGTTGTTATCAGAACCACACATAATGAGCACCAAAATTCACACAAATACTTTGCAGAAGATAGTAGTGATTTAAATAAAGAACTTACTCCAATTTCAGGTGTTTATTCACTGGTGAACCAACAAGGAATGAATCTATAAGTCACATTACAGCTCTATCTATACCTACTGATTTTTCGTAACAGTCCAACATAAAAAAGCGGAAGTGATAACAGAAATAATAAAATACAATAAACCAATCACAAATACAGTTGTAGTCAAAATAAAGACCTCCAATTTTAAACGGAAATACAAAATTATATTAAATTACAAACGGAAGTTCAATGCAAAAACTAATAATAAAATAAATACAGAGGATGTGACGTAATATTACCGACATTTTATACCAACGGAAATAAAAAATACAGGATGTGAAAACTAAATTAAACAAAGGAATCAAAACAAATACTAATATAAATATTATGCTAGTATTTAAAATCAAATCAACACTATCGGAACAAAATATTTACAATTTTAATTAATATATTCGCTTCGCGCCCATATACACGTAACCTTTCCTGTTAGTTGCAATCAAAGGATAGGGAGGGATAAGGATCTGTATAATTCTTCACGCAGATAAAACAACAGAATTTTTAGAATGTTAGATCATGACCACAAAATATACATATGTTGAAATTAAACAAATTTATACGGATTTTATCGTGTTGTTTATTTTTTATAAAACACTATTATTACATAATTTTGAAACTTTGAAATACTATTGTTAAACACGGGGAGACCCCGTCGCCCCGTGAATATGGCTGCTGAATAGCAACCTAAATGTCGAGGAAAGTGTAAAATTAAATCTAAATAGTTTTTTAATTTAAATAGCTTAAATAGAAGTAACCAGTAACTAGTAAAAGTGTTTAATAATAGTTGTATAAAGTTTCAAAATTATGTAATAATAGTGTTTATATAACATTAAAAACATGAAGCTCATTCAAAATTATCTCCATTGGCTCTAATGCAGTCCTTTAAACGTTGAGACCAGTTATCAATAGAAACACGCACTCTCTCCATGGGAAAATTCTTCACTGCCTGTACTTATGGATTAATAATCCATGGAGTAGGGTAATAAAGAGAACCGAATTACTGTAATATAATATAATAACATATAGGGACTCCAAATTGTGAATTGTGTTTAAGAACCTTTTATGATTTTACCACCCTGTGTATTAGATGGAATCATGAGAAGTGGCAACAACTTGCCTGTTGCTCAGCAAACTAGAGTAGGGTGGATTTTATGCGGAAATGTAAAAACATTAAACTGTTTCGTGACACTAAATGATATCGAGAATATGTCACGTTTCTGGGAAAGTGAGGAAATCCATGAAAGGAGCTATTATTAGCGAGTCTCTTCGAAAGTCATCTACTAGATCATAGCCAGCAGGGATGATTTCATCAGCATTCATCAAAACATCATTCCGCCATATTGCACCTGGAATGGGCGACTGAGCATGAAACATTGCGCGGTAGACATGTGGAGTGGCTGGATCCGCTAAACTCTCCACGGTTCGACGTAAATTGCTAAGAAGGATGGATTCTGGTCTAGGAACGAAAACGTTCAACCGATCAGTGACTTCGCTTGCAACAGCTGGCACGTACACTTTGTCCTCAAACTTTAGATAGCCAATGGCATCAATAAGCCTCTTAATGGGCTCTGGCACAACCGTGACAGATTGAGCGACACGTAACATGTCGCTAGGGACCTGGTAATGATATGAATGTTCAGTAAAACGTGGAACCAATGGCATTTCGTTCTTTATGCTCTCAAATTTTGCTTCGACCAAGCCGAGGGAAACTCTGTAAAGAGCGTAGATGTTGGGCACCTGGATATTGTTGTGATAAGAAATTGATATGTAAGATAGGTGGCAAATGCCCATTCCTATGCCTCTAGTGGTTATAGAAAGAGTGATCGCCTTCAAAGTCTGCTGCTCCGATAGGCGCGCCAAAGCGTCGTTCTCTTCCGATCCCACGAAAAGTTTGTTACGTAAATCCTCCTGTAAGTTGGACATTGTAACGGAACCACGGTCTCGTCTGAGCGCATCGACCCTGCCTCTCTGATAGGTCTGACGGCTCTTGGTCTGTCTGCGTTTGTTGTTTTTGTGACTAGTTGAGGGGGTAGGTTTTGTAGTAAAGTTCTCCATTTTGGATAAATCCAATTGGTGGGTCTGCAATCAGGATCCCAAAAACTGTTTTTTACACCAATTATTCCCATAGCCATTACCATCGCAATCAGTACAAGAGAAAGTAGACTCTGCTTTTTTGTTCTTACATATCTATTCTTACTTCGTTCTGTAGACTCTGGTTTGGCCATATTTTTCTCCATCTGGTTGTCACATATTTCTTCTGTAGTTTGTAAGTCAGTGTTCAGCGGTAATGGTGCTAATTTTATGATGGGTCGTTTTAGTTGCCCATTCTTAGTTTTTATAGTGACGACCCGAACTCTTCCATCGGCGCCCGGATGTAGTTCGGTCACTCTTCCGAGAGCCCACCTTCCTGCTGGTAAGTTTTCATCTTTTATCAACACTAGGCTCCCTTCTTTCAGGTTTCCTTTCGACTGTTGCCACTTACATCTGACTTGCAATTGATGTAAATATTCACTCGGCCAACGCTTCCAAAAGTGCAAGTTCATTTGTTCTATGAGTTTCCATCTGTTTCTCAAATCATACTGGGCAAAGTCTTCTTCTTGTTGTGGTAGTGATAGTAGAGGACCCTCGATGAGAAAATGACCGGGAGTTAAATATTCCAAATCATCCACGTCTTCCGATAGTGGACACAGTGGTCGTGAGTTCATGCAAGCCTCAATTTGAGTAAGTAGAGTGATAAATTGTTCAAAAGTGAGTTTTTGTTCGCCCAGGACCCGTTACAAATGATATTTCATTGACCTTACTGAGGCTTCCCACAGACCTCCGGCTGTCAGCCATTGCGCTGCGTTGAAATACCAATTTACTTGAAGGTTACTCATCTCATCATAGAATTCTGTGTTCTGAAAAGTTTAGTATCGCTCAAAGTCTTGTTGTAACAGTTTTGCAGCTCCCACAAAGTTCGTGCGGTTGTCAGAAAACATATTCTTTGGAGTACCTCGGCGAGCACACATCCTTCTGAAAGCCGCGAGAAAGGTGAGTGTGGTAAGGTCGGATACCAATTCCAGATGCACGGCTTTGGTGACCATGCAAATGAATATAGCAATGTATGCTTTGCAAGTTTTCACTCCTCTGCCCTTATTGATCTTCACATCCATATGTGTCGTGAAGTCTACTCCAGTGTTCATGAATGGTCTCGTCGGCGTCACTCGTTTCTTGGGTAGATCGCCCATTAACTGGTTATTTCTATGTGGCTTGTGGCGATGACATTTTACACATTGGCGTAATTCTTTCTTGACCGTTCTGTTACCCCCAATAATCCAGAACTTTAGACGTAGATGGGCTAAAGTAAGTCTTGCCCCGCCGTGGAGAGTAGTACGATGCGCTTCTTGAATTATAAGTTCTGTTAGACAACCTGTAGTGGGCAAAATTACAGGATGCTTTGTTTCGGGAGGTAATATTGAGTTTATGAGACGTCCTTTCACCCTGAGTAATCGATTTTCGTCGAGAAAGGTAGTTAATTTAAGTAAGTTGCTTCTGGACGAAATAGGTTTATTCTTCTGCAAACAGTCTATTTCTTCTCTAAAATATTCCTTTTGAATATTTCTAATAACAAAGTCAGTGGCTTTTGTTATTTCTTTCGGTGATAAACACATGACTGTCTTATTTTTGTCGCAATCGGTTAAGTGAGTGGAGTTCATTAGCTTCTTTCTGTTTATTATTCGTATAACCCAAGCAAGTACTCGTGTTACACGTTTGAAACTGCTATATTTATTTAATAATGATGATATAATTTCGCACCTGTTGTTAATAGCTACGCAGCATTTTGTTTGTTTTATGTCATTGTTTGTAATATAGGTCAAGTTATTGTGTTGTTTTGCTATGAAGTTATAAGTTTTCAACCATTGAGGGCCTTCCCACCAAAGTTTAAAAGTTAAAAGTTGTGTTGGTGATAGTCCGCGAGTTGCGCAGTCAGCAGGGTTGTCTCCCGACTTCACATAGTTCCATCTATTTGCGGGAATAGTATTGTTTATCTCTGTCACTTTATTAGTAGTTTGTTGTTCTTCCTGCAGCCAGATCTGACGATACATCTTTTGTATATCTGCAGTGAAAACGTATTTATAAATTCGCCAGTTTATAAGCAAGGTCATCATGTCATTGAGGCTTCTACTAGTTTTTGTTTTGTAAGATGCGTTAAAGACTTCTCTCAGCTTGGTCGTTGTGGACTCTGCTCTTAACACACCTTGATGTGGCAAGTAAATTTGACCCTTATTCCTGAATTCAGTTACAGGTTTCATATGGCCCATAGACATGTAATCGTTCATGAAACGTTTGTATTCGTCGTTAAGTTCGCTATTTTTCAGCATCTTTCGTTCAAGTTGTAAGAACTGGTCTTGAGCTTGTAGTCTTGTTGCGCCTAAGTTTTCGCTAACAGCTTGTATTATGGGTAGATTCACCACATATTTGCCATCTGCTAATCTTGTAGTTGTTCAGTTGTATAATTCTTCACAGTACTGTTCCTCGTCAGTTGAATGTGATCGTGGATTTCCTCACTTTCCCAGAAACGTGACATATTCTCGATATCATTTAGTGTCACGAAACAGTTTAATGTTTTTACATTTCCGCATAAAATCCACCCTACTCTAGTTTGCTGAGCAACAGGCAAGTTGTTGCCACTTCTCATGATTCCATCTAATATAAGTTCAGAGTAAACATCGGCACCCAGAAGTAATCTATAGGGCCCGAGACGTTAAAGTGTGGATCAGCTAGTTTTAAGTTCTGTATATAATCCCACTTATCAATTGAAAAATTAGTTGTTGGTAAGTTGTTCATGAGTTTTTTCATGATTAATGGTTGTAAGTTGAAGTTATAATCAGAATGAATTGATCTACATTCCAAGTTAATTGACCCTCTGCTGTTACCAGTAAGTGAACCAATACCCGACACCACAGCGTTAAGTTTCTTCCGTGGTAATCTAAGACGCTGGGCTGCATCTTCCGATTTGAGGCTCACCTGGGATCCTTGGTCTAGTAAACCTCTTAAGTTAATGTAATCCCCATCTATTGTTTTGACCTTTATAAGTACAGTCGTCAACAAAACTTCTTTCATTTCATTGGTAATATTGTTAACCGCATGGGCAGTTGCGGATGACGATGGAGTATTAGTAGTCGCTGTAGAACGATGGTTGTTGGTTTGCTCAGTTTCAGTGTCATGCATAAGTGTATGATGTGCCTTATGACATAACTTACATCTCTTTTGCGACATGCATCGTTGTTCTCCGTGACTGTACAAACAATTTTTGCACACTCGTAAGTTACGAACTGTGTCATGACGTGCTTTTATAGTCATATTCAAGAATTTGTCGCATTGCATTAACACGTGTTCAGTTTTGCAGATCGGACAATTTTTTATTGTAGTAAAGAAGGTCTTCTGCGATAATTGTGGCTTGTTAAAGTACGATGACCTCGACGTATTATTCAATTTATAATTATTATTGCGACTTGGCGATATATTGTTAGAATTTTTGTACGGCGTTATGTTCTTATTTACGTACGAAGTTTTTTGGTGGCTATTACTTTGTAAAACCTCTAATGACATAAATTTAGACTCAAGAAATTTCGTAAATTCTTTCAAATCTGGAAATCCTCTAGGGTCTTTCAGATCCTTAACGTATTCATTATACGAAACGCTATCTAGCTTCTGTGCCAAAAGATGAACAATTATTGGATCCCAGTTAGATATATCCAGCCCTATGTTCATTAATCCGTTAAGGCATTCTAACATGACGTCATGTAGTTTTCTTATACTAATGGCACTAGCTTGTTGAATCGCAGCGTGATTCAACTATTCATATAAGATGTAAAAAGAAGCCTTTTGTTATCATATCGATGCGTAATGATCTCCCAACAGGAAGCATAATTATCAAGCCTACAGTCAATTTGGTGCCGCCAAAACAATAACTGATTTTGAGTATATTGTATACGTAGATTAAAATGACATACAATTTTTTTTAATGCTACGTGTAGTTTTGGAGATATAAAAAATGTGTAAATTAAACAAAATAAGCACTATTTAAATATTTATTTGCGTATATTTACAGGTATGAAGCTTCTTTTTCTACTTTTCTTATTATATAAATTGACATGACACTCCCTAGTAATGCTCCAGCAGTAATCCGCCATCATATGCTCATCCCAGCGACCTTGGTACCTGTCTTCCATTACTTTTAGATCTTGGTGGAAACGTTCTCCTTGTTCCTCGCTATAGGAACCAAGATTTTCAGGAAACTTGTCCAAATGACTGTGTAGGTAGTGTACTTTTATGCTCATATTACAGCCAAGGTTTTTAAAGCTTTCAAGAAGATCATGAACTAATTCCACATAGTTTTCTGCCTTTTCATTTCCTAAAAATTGTGTGACAACTTGTACGAACGATTTCCAAGCCACTGATTCCAAACTACTCATGCAGTCTATAGAATTGTTATCTTTGATTAATATCCTGATTTGAGGACCATCAAAGATACCAGCTTTTAATTTCTCTGCACTTAAACCTGGAAACTTTCTCGTAATGTATGTAAAACACGCACCACTTTTATCTAATGCCTTGACAAACTGTTTCATCAGACCAAGTTTGATGTGCAGTGGAGGTAAAATGATCTTATCCCTGGAAACCAATGGAGGGTTAATAACGTTTTGCTTTCCAACTACCATGTTTTCCCTTAAGGGCCACTCTTTCTTGATCCAATGGTTCTGTTTGTCTCTGCTGTCCCATAGACAAATAAAGCAAGGAAATTTAGCATACCCGCCCTGCTGTCCTAGTAAAAAGTTCACCATTTTTAAATCTACACATATTACCCATTGGTGATCCTGATACTTAAGTTTTTCTAGAACAAGTCGTACAGTTTTATATTCCTCCTTCAACTTCGTAGAGTGAGCGATGGGGACAGCTGCATATTTATTGCCAATATCTAACAAGACACATTTTAAACTTCTCTTTGAGCTGTCAATAAACAATCTCCATTCGCCAGCTTTGTATGTATTTCGGAAGACCCATTTTTGTTAAAAGTCGACCAATATCATTACAAAAAACAATATCATTTTCTGAGCTAAAGAATGGAAGATGTTCTCTTTCACGATCACGATAAAATGATACTTTTGTACCTGGGGCGATTAGATTCCTTTCTTTAAGTCTGGATGCTAGTAGCTCAGACCTTTCTTTGGAAAGATCTAGGTCTCTTATTAAGTCACTTAGAGCGTTTTGAGTAAAGAGTACGGGCTCCGCTGATGATTCAAAATCACTGTCTTGCTCATTCAAGGTGACTTCCGGCATGTCTGTATCGGAGGAATCTAACTGCTCCACTGCCATAGTGTCGTCCGAGTGTGGTACGGGCCTTTTAGCAGATGTCAAGTCAGGATAGATCATTTTTTTTCTATTTATGCCATGCAATTTAACAACACAGAAATAACAGTCATCCAAGTGGTTTTTCGGTTCTGACCAAATCATAGGTACACTGTACTTCAAATGTGCACGTTTTCCACTTTTCCACTGCCGTAAATGTTCAACACACAACTTGCACACGATTTTTGGTAGCCACGGTCGGTTTAACTCCTTAATCTTGATCTTGAAATAATCAAAATACGCCATTTTCACGAAGGCCGTTATGGGTTTTCTGAATTTTTTTATTACATAAGTACCACAAATGTAACAAAATGTATCCGGATCATTCAAACAACTTCTCATAGACGTTGACATAATAATATAATTGAATAAATGTAGTAAATTACGATATGTAAACAATAAGCGCAAGAAAATTGTGTATTTTTTAAAGTGAGGGTAGAAAAAAAAACTACACGTAGGATTGACGTTTGAAAGTTCGTTTACAACTCAGTATCGAGTTTGTTATCAAATTATAATATGGGGTTGCCAGCACCAATCAATTTTTTTTCATCTGTGGGCCTGTGTTATCAGCACTGATACCCAGATGTTGTACAAGTTTGTCAGCTTCACCCTTGAGTTTAGTTTTCAGATGCTGCATCTTTTGAGCCTTTGAGAGAGACGGATTGTTATGAACACTCTCAATGTACAAATCTTTGAACGTTAGCCACATGTTGTAGTTGCCGTAAAAGTCAGGAATCACAATCTTAGGTGCAGCCTTTTCATAATGCGCGTTATTCCAAATTTTATGCTGGCGCTTCTTACGCAACATGTCATAGACGTTTTCTATTGCCTCAAATTTTTGTTTGTAGGTAGTATTATCCTCTGGTAATATGTAGTCCAATTCCCAATTAGTTTTCTCTATATGTTCCCATTTATTCTTCAAAACATTCAGGCTATCTTCTAATTCCCATTTTTCCATCGCCGAATCGAAGTTTACCTTATCCACGGTACGTTCAAATGCTTTAAAGTTGCAATATTGCTGTCGTAACAGATCCTGTTGCTTTTCAGATGTTTCTTTAGATTCGCGAGGAGGCACGTGGAAGTTAATGTCCTCGAAAGTAAATCTAGATACTTCACTCTCTGTGCCTTTCTTAGGTGTTGCAGGCAATGAATCCTTACTAGTTGTAGCGCAGGGCAATTCTGCTTTCCTTTTCAACATATCTTGCAATGCATCCTCGTACAACTTCTTTGTGCCATCGAACACGTTCTCCGTAAAATATTCAATGTTTGTTATGCCAGAATCTTCTAAAAGTTGATGGTTATAAACAAACTTCTCCCATATATTATTTAAGCGAGTCAGACGTTCTTCCAAGTACGTCAAGGTCTTCCTGTCAGGACTGTCTTTCTTATAGTTAATGCATAGTTGTTTCAAGTTTTTGAAAATAGTTTCTTGTTGGTCAATGAGCTCTTCGACGCCTTTTCCCATTGTTACGTTAAAGTTGAAGTTATCAGTAATTATATTTACTGTGAATACCGTAGAGCTGTATTGCCACAAGTACTAGTTCAGGTAGCTTCTGTAGCTGCCAATAAGTGTCTCAATGCACTTACCTCTAGTCACGCCTTATACCTTCTCAAGATGTTTAGGGCAATCCTATTGTGGAACGATCACCGTAATAAGCCTGAAGCGTCACTAGACACAAAGCACTGCACTTTTGTTCTCGAAGGACCAAAATGTATAGTCTAAAGCGTCGTTTTATTTGTGAAAGTTAGTTAAGGATGAGTTGACACAAAACCACAGATTTAGTAATAGTCCACGTTTATTAATACGTTATATTTTAGTAGAACAGTTTTTGGTTTAGATGCTAATCCGCGGCGATCGATTAGTCAACTGCACGTTAATTAATATAAAGAAAGCAATAACTTATAACTAGGTCGCCGAGTTGCAACGCTAGCTAAACAACTGTCTGTACGCTACCCGTACACTGTGCATTTTTAAATTACGAGTATCAGTTAAATAATGACCAGTGCCTCTCTTATAGGCTGCAAGTCCTAAGTGATCTTATAAAATACGCGTCATGGTCCTATGTGCTATTCATTTCCCGAGATAATATCTTTTGTTTTCGGACAGTATTTCTTTGAATTCTTTCCTCCATTCCTTTGATCGCCTTTTTCGTACAAATACTACGTGGACGGCCAGATCTTTTCCTGTCACAAGCAGAGGCTCGGTACACAAACATTCGACTAATACCAAACGGATGGAGAGTTTAAAAAATTGCAGTTGGCTCCATACCTAGTTTGTGTAATGCTATCACAGAAATTCGGTTCTCTTTATTACCCTACTCCATGTTAATATCACAAAAATATTTAACACCGATTGGCGCGAAAATGAGAGAACAATAAATATTCATATAAGAATGATAGATTCCAAATTTAAATGTAATAATATATATTTTTTTTAATTGTAACAGTAGTTATGACCAAACTAAGTATAATCAAGTACAGGTTTAAGGTGCGCCCACACCGCAGCAGCATTACGCACGTTAGCGCTAATAGAACAAAAAGACTTCGTTATCGTTTGACCAGTCAATTCTTCGTGGTAATATAATACAGAATGCAGGGCAACTTGACGGCGTCTACCGCCAAAATCTATCGATTGGATTTCTTCGTGATATTTTAGCTCATAATTTTCTGACCAATCCATGTGGGTAAAGATGGTCTTTAAGATTTTCATTTCTTTATAATTTTTTTTAATGTTTTATATATCGCTTGGAATTATGTCGTAATTTTTCAATAGGTTTAGCTTTTATTTTTCTTTGTCCTTATGATTATAACTTAACTAATGTCACCGAGAATTGGCTGCTTAATTTTGCAACAGTAACTGAATTCTAGAACATCTTCATTGTTGAACTCATTACAAATTATTATTATTATTATTATCTACAAGCAGTTTTTGGTGAACAGCATAAAAAGTTTACAAAATGATAATTACTTTTTCATTTATAATCTTTGCCTTATGTAAAGCCTCAACCAATAACTTAATATTGACGTGTATTTGGCATGAACATGCTTCCCGGTTATTCGTTTTTGGAAAAACTTCACAAAACGGTTTATATTTGCAAAATGTAGAGTAACTAATTTTTATTTCACTGGTGATTATAAATTTATTGTAGAGGTTCTTTAAACTCATCACCAATTTATCTTAGTTACCTTTTTGCCTTCATAGTTTTTTGTCTTGTTATTGAAGTTTTTATACTTGGGAACAAAATGAAAGGCGTGGATCGATAGCGAGTTTATATTACCAACTAGCCGGTTACTAGAATGTGTCCACTTACATTATAATTTCATATTTTGGTAAACATAAATATATAAAACAGAATATGTTGTAGTTTTACAGCTTTATTCATCAATGTGATTTATATACAACTAAAACATCATCCAGAAACTAAGCCGGCGGAAAAATATTGCTTTGATGCCGTGTCCATCCTTAATATCTTATCACTGTCATTACGTGGGCATTGACGGGTGACAAAGAAGTATGGAAGCGAAGGACATACTGCGCCGACTCCAAATAAATTGGGACTAGGGCAAGAGGATGATGATGTCATTACGTGGATATAGTATCCTACCGTACGACGGCTAATAATGCAGTTACAGCAATACTGCTATATTGCTACGCGGCCTGTATTAACAGTGGTGATCAAAATGTACCACTAATATGACGACTAGCAATTCTTGCCCACAGCAGTGAACAATTAGGTCGAAATATATTTTCATCTGCTTGTAGTATTCGAGCATATTTCAATATGATAGCACCCACTTAATCTTCTGTGCTCGCCATAATATGAGCGAGCTTGTTTGAGTTGGTAAGTCCCTCATGCAATCTATATCAACTCATTTATATTTAACCTAGGATGTATCCTTATGTTTTCGTTACTTACATTCATATTTTAAAAATCTTCTCTTACCCTATAAATATTTTGATGCCGAACATAATCACATAGACCATAATTTTAAATAAAATAATATTTTTATTTGAGACCATATTATTAATTATCCATATATTTTGGTTTACTATTTCTAGTATTTGAGCAGGATCTTCCCTGTTTTATACTTTCAAATTATATTTATTTATGTCAAGTGATGTCCTGAAACACAGGTTTATCCTAGTTCAGGCAGGCTTAAACATAACCTTTTGAATTTCATTTATTTTGTATACACTATAAATTAACATCGTTTAAGAATTTATTTTAATTTAAGTTTAAATATTTTAAGACAGGTGTGCTTTAACACTGTTAATGTAATATGTATGATGAAGTGTAAGGATGTATCTTATTCTTTCTGTCAATAAATATATATTATATATTATTTATAAAAAAATTAATAAGATCAGCAGCCACAGAAAAGCTATCATTATATGCTTAGAAGCCCTGTTAATGTTTGTCTAAATATATTAAACTTTGTTTTACAAGTGCCATTTACAGCCTCCGTTACTCAGCGACATACTCGTAATGTAACAGCTGTTGTCTTGTTAGCATCACCAGATGAAAACTGTGTTTCACCTTCTTTTAAATACAAAGGGATATGTACATTATAGCCACAACTCCGTAATAATGGCAATGATTCCCTAAAGCCTCTATCCAAAATAAATATGCTTGGAAAAATCGTCGACAAGAGCTAATCTTTAAAAAATTCTTGTTTGATGATGTCTGCATCAGTTTTTGTCGCAGGAAACGGGCCAAATATGTCAATGATATAGTCGTCACTACATACTAACAAAAAGGATTTTACTAAATTGCGGTACTTATGTGAAAAGTAAGTTCTTTCTTATATAAATAATTTTCTATATAGACATAAGTAAAATCAGCAATTAAAATTGGTGTTCTATCTACGCCTTAAATAAGGCCGTGACTCCCCATGAATTAGCTCTAGTGATATGAACAGATACTAAAATCTGAAGGCACATAATAATTATAGTCGCAAAGTAATAATAATAATAATAATAAGTTTATTTGCAACCAAACATGTATCATACATTATAAAAATACATCATAATGTGGTACTGTTCCCTGGACTAAGTAACAACCTGAATTCCACGGAACAGTGCCTTCTCCATATCTTAGTTCTAAGTTTAACATTTATGTTATTTAATGAAAATTAATTAATATAGATAGGCATAGAACTAAATGTATGAACCTCTGATTCCTAAACTAGGTAAGACCTGTATCTTAGCAATCAGTAGCTTCTACCGTACATTGTGGCTAAGATACAGTAAACAATTAATTACATTTGCATATAAGAAAAAAAGAAGGTATTAGTACATAAAAGATAAAATCACAAAATAAAGAATTAAGTAGAAAATAAAGAAATATGGACTTTACACTTTTTGTTTCCTTCTTTAGTGCAATGTGTATATATGTGATGTGTCTGCGTGTGTGTGTATGAGATGTGTCTGCGTGTGTGCGTATGTATTTATGGGCATGTGTGTGTATACATATATTAGGTAAAAGATTTGTAAGATTCTGCTCAGGATCAATACGAAAGTATCTGTCTGTTTCGGTTTTTCGAATAAAAATATAGCCGTTTGATATCCAGCAGAATCGATACCCATTTTGTTTAGCGAATTGTCTTGCTTGAAAAAATAGTCGTTTAGTTGTTCCTGGTAAATGCTCTTCAGTGTAAACAGCAGTCTTATCGCCATCTAAACCAAGGTGCCTTGTATTTAATTTTTCACCCACTGGATGAAGTTTGTTAAAATTTCGTGTTGCCATAAGAAAATTCCGTTGTTTCTGAACTTTTGTAAAGTCGGCTACAATAGTTTTAGGAGCATTTGGTTTGCCGGGTAATCGATACACGTCTCGTATATCAGAGACTTGAACGTTCATCGAGATTGCCTTACTTGCTTTTTCAATAATCGATACCAGATCTTCGTAAGTTTCTTTTTCTTTGCTTGGGATGTTTCTCAGTTCAATAGCAGATGTTCGTGAAAACGATTGCATGTCTTGAAGTTGCTTTTTCAAATTTAAGATGATCTCCATATTTTCTTTGCTCTCCTTCTCCAGCAATCCTATCTTATTACGCATATCCTCATAATCCTTATTTATGTAGTTCATAGCTTCTTGTATGTCGCTGTTTGACTTTTGTATAGTAGTGCACTGTAATTTTAGATCTGTTATGTCAGAAACCAGCCTAGTTAAGATTAAATTCTGCTCCTCCTTCCATGTTGTGAGCATTTGTTTGATTTCGCTTTTGAAATCTGCTAGTAAATTATGGGTTACTTGGTTTTCCTTTATCTTAGGCGACTCGACTCGTGGACGCTTAGTCCTGATGGTAACATTTGATCCCTCCTTGCCTGATTCTGTTATCAGAGTCACTAGATCTGAGTCTGAGTGACTGATGTTGGTTTTGGGAGTGCTCGATGGTGTGCGTCTCAAAGACATATTTATTCGTACACACTCGATGGACAATAATTATGCAACAATAACAATTTCTTGCAACAATGTAGAAAACAATATTTAAAAAATAGGACATGAATAAAGGCCCAGGAACAAAATTCTCATAAATTTATTTTGTATTATTGTTGCGAATGCACACTAATAAAAGCCCACGCAGAGTATTTAGTACTGGTATGTCCGTCCAAAACGTCGTAAGTGTGCGACAAAGAGCGTCGCTTACGCGTTCACCTCGAAGATCTCTCGTAATTGTAAAGAAAGTTGGTTGAATAAAAATTTCTGATAGTGTAGGAAATTAACTTGCTAAAATGTGTGATATCCTGTGTTTATTTTGCAAAAATTCAACTACTCACAGTTCGTGTGTTTGTTGAGCTGGAATATTTGCACTATCTTTACAGTATATCTTGAATATCAACCACTAAAACTTTTTTTATCACGGAGCGTAGTAAATAGCAACTTGTCATGTCGAAGTACGACGGTAGGAGGTAAAGTAAAGGGGAATGCCCACTACCAATAGTAACTTTGGCCACGAGTGCCCATATTTAAAACCATTTTTAAATGATAGTATGCAATATCATTGAATTATTAATCAAGGAATTTAATTATATAAAAGTTGGGGGTTATTGAGATAAAATATTTTTTATTTTTATCGATGTCAAGATTTTAAATAAATGTTTTTCACACAGACTTTCGTCACACATCATCATCATTATAATACACAATTAAAAGATTGTCTAAAAACTGAGCATTATCAAGCTTGTTACAAACAAGCTTGATAATGCTCAGTTTATAATAAAATAACAAAATCACAACGAAAGAAACACAATCACGCAAACCGAGTAAGCAAGGAAGCCGATTTGTGTTATGACAGTTGATTTCGGTGTTGCAAGTTAAAAACAAAAAAATAATAGATCAATGTCTAATCGATATTATTACTGGCATAATAACATAAAATATTTGCTATGATATTTGTGGATTATTAGCGTATAATAATATCACTATTGTAGCAACGATATTCGGGTGCGAGGATAAAATAAACAAACGGGCAAACGTAACAAAACTCTGTATATATATTGTACTTAGAGAGATACAACAACTTGACTTTATAAGTTCACGGTCCGAGGCGGCGTTCGTAAAACAAAGCATCGTCCGTACACGCAAACACACTATAATTTAACAAAGTAGATAAGTAGAGGGGCGCCTGCTGTATAATTTAACAAAGTAGATAAGCAGAGGGGCGCCTGATGCGGAAGCGAGCACTACGCGTATCAGACTGCCGTCTGACCGTGAGAGCCGCGCTTATATAGGCGGCGTTCGTATCAATGTGTGCGTTGCATCGGTAGCGGTACTCGCGAAGTGTGCCCACTCTTGCGCCCGCTCATGTTGTTGTCACAGTCTCCCCCTCTGGATGCGAAGACGCCCCGACGAGCAGACAGACGATGATACTCTAGGTAGTAATCTTCTTAGGTCTCCCACGTCCACGCGAAGACTTTGCCGGAACAGAAGGCAGCTTAGGTGGCCGCCCTCTTCTTTTCAGCGGTCGCACTGGTGTCGGCGGCGATTCTTTGTTACCTTGATAAGGAGTCAAGGCTGAGGTGTGATATACACCAAGCGGCTGACCATGCCTTTTGGGATCTGAAAGCATATAAGAAGATGCACCATGGCGATTTAAAATTAGGTATGGGCCATCGCGTCGAGGAGCAAACTTAGCGCTCGTTCCGGCGGCGCTGCTGCTTATTGGGTGAGTGGCTGCTAAAATAAATCTCCAGGACTATAACCAGGATCTTTACGGCGATTTCTATCGGTATTCTCTTTCCTGTACTCTTCTTTCCTTTCACGTACTTCACGAGCTCTAACAAGGGTTTCAGCCACTTGCAGTAATTTGGGAGTTATCTCAGGAATAAAGTTTTCAGATAATATAATCTGACGGAAATCACGTGCATTGTCATCTGGTGTTCGTAATTCTCGGGCGAAGGTTAAATATGCCGGCGTATAACTCGTGACAAGGCTAGGTGCAGTGTTCATGGCGAAGCGAATTGCTGGCAATTTATCTTCCCAAGTACCATGCTCGCCTTCCACTAGCATGGCTAGTTGCGTCTTGAGGTCCCTGTTTTTGCGTTCAACAGGATTTGCTGCTGGGTGGTATACAGGTGTTAAGATATGCTTGATGTTGAGACAGTACGTCACCTGTTGCATGACAGCACTCACAAACTGCGGCCCATTATCGCTTATAAGCCTCCTAGGGACGCCATATCGTAAGAAAACCTCATTCACCAAGACTTTTGCACAATTTTCAGCACTAGCAGACTCCAAGGCAAAAAGTTCAACCCAGCCAGTAGCTATATCTTCTGCTATAAAGATCCATATCTTCCCATTGGCTGTAGGTGGTAAAGGTCCGAATAAATCGAACGCTAACATTTCAAATCGCTGATTCACTGGTGTGGTCTGCAATAAACCCGCCGGTTTCATATTCGAAGGTTTATACCGTTGGCATGGAATACAGTTCTTAACGTAAGCCTCGATATATTTTCTCATTCCCTTCCAATGATATCGACGTGATATACGCTGATATGTTTTGTCGGCACCGTAATGACCCGCCATTGGATCATCGTGATATACTGCTAAGACATTTGCCCATTCGTGCTGGGGTACCACGAGTTGAGCTTCCTCCACATCGTCAATCTGGTTATATCTATAGAGTAATCCGTTGTTCATCACGTAACCTTTACTACTCCAATACACTGCATTTTCATTGCGTTCGGCATCCTCTAGTGCATTAACTATTCTGAGTATATGGTCATCTTTTAACTGCTCAGTTCTAATTTCAGAAGGCGAACGTTTTGGCATGTCTATCACAGCGCTACACAACCCACAGTCTCTGGTTGTGTGTTCCTTACACATAGGTCTTGAGAGTGTATCAGCAACCACGTTTGTTCTTCCTGGGATATATTTAATGTTGATGTTGTAGGCTTGAATCTGAAGCGCCCATCTTGCCAATCGACCAGTCGGAGATCGCAGTGACATTAACCATTTCAGAGCTTGGTGATCCGTTATAACTGTGACAGGGAGTCCCTCTATATAGCCCCGAAACTTCTCAAGAGCCCAAACTACTGCAAGAGCTTCTCTTTCCGTGGTGGAATAGTTTCTTTCGGCAGCATTCATCAGCCTACTAGCATATTCAACAGCATTCTCATTTTCTCCCTCCCCCTGCATCAGAACTGCTCCAAGTGCGTAATTGCTCGCATCCGTCTTGACTACGTAAGGCTTCGTTTCGTCAGCTTGTTGGAGTATAGGGGCCGACGTCAGGTAAGATTTTAGCTCGTGGAAAGCCTTATCTTGCTCCTTAGCCCAAATCCATTCTGATTTCTTTTTAGTCAACCGTGTAAGAGGCTCGCTGATTTTCGCAAAATTTGGAATGAAGCGTCTAAACCATGAACAGGTTTGAAGGAATGTCAGCAAATGTTTGAGGTTCTTTGGGACTGAATACTCTAATATTGCTTGGACTTTGTCTGGATCTACTCTCAAACCTTCCGGCGTAATCAAGTGGCCCAGATACTTGATTTTGGAACAGCAGAATCTACATTTCTTTAGGTTCACAGTTAGGTTGCTTTCTCTTAACTTTTTGAGGACGGTGTCTAGGTCAGCCAGGTGATCTTCAAACGTAGAAGAGAACAGAATTAGATCATCCAAATATCCTAACATTTTGACTCTTTCCAGGCTAACTCTTACTCTGTCGATCAAGCGCTGAAACGTAGACGGAGCATTTCGAAGTCCAAATGGCATTCTTTTAAAACGAAAGACTCCAAATGGCGTAATAAAGGCAGTTTTGTCCTCCCTGTTGACATCCCTGTTGACATCCCTCGATCTGCGCGCAGGATACTGATCCTGCGCGCAGATCGAGGGATGTCATAAATGGAGTCGGCTTAGCAGCATGCAAGAGGTCGTCTATACGTGGTATAGGATACACATCAGGTACTGTTATCTGATTAAGTTTTCGATAATCTACGCAAACGCGTATGGATCCATCTTTTTTGGGTACCATCACGACCGGTGCTGCCCACGGTGAAGAACATGGCTCAATTATTTGCTCGTCTAGCATGTTCTTTATCTCTTCTTTCAGTCGAATTAGTCGAGGAGGCGACAGTCGATAAGGAGGCACAGATATGGGATTGTGGTCCTTTGTATCGATACAATGTTCCGTTAATTGAGTAGGCTCTGGATGCGTTTCATATGCTTCACGATTGTCATACAGAACTTGTTTCAATCGTATAATTTCAGATTGGTCTAATACGTCCGTCACAATCTCGTCAACAAAAATGGATCCAATCTCGACGCTATCGCTGCCGTCATCACTTGGGAACAATGCTTTTGAATGTGGTGACAAGTCAATCTCGGCTCCATGGATAGTCATCTGCGCGTCGCGGTATATGCTATCCAGAAAACTTGGAGAATATCCGTCAAACAAAGTTCGGTTCCGCTTCTGTGGGGGTGTTGACGGGTCTATGCGTACCACGTGATAAGCGACGTTATCATAAGCACTATCCTCCGGTAATGCTGGCTCCAAGTTTCGTCGAGCGTTACCAATAGTACGTAAATCTTCTGGAACACAAGCACTGGATTGTGGTAAAGTGGGCTCCATATTTTGTGTTACACCAGGGCTAGAACACGAACCAGTGACCAACTCACTCGCGTCTGGCGGGGTAATTGCCATAGGTGATATCAGTATCGGATGATGCATTTCTTCCAGAATTCGTTTAACAGGGCTAGAGAGCGGAGGTGTAGTTTCCACGTGAGCTTTGGATGTCTCTGAAGATTCCTCTTCCCATAGTTCGTATGTAGTGTCGGGATCATCCACAAAATGCCAAGTCATTTGGGGAATGTTTACGACCATTCCAGAATCCTGTATGAAACCAATTCCCAATAGAGTTCGACTCTCGCGGGCTTCAGGAAACACAATGAATGTTGTAGGAACAACTCTATTGGTAATGGTGACTGGAACTCTAACAACTAGAATCTTTCGCTGGGTTTTCACTCCATCGGCCAATGTTACCGTGACTTGCTGTTCCTTGAAGGTATAGCCAAGTATTTGAAGGCATCTATATAATTCGTACGAGGCTACACTGGTTTTTGCACAGGAATCGATATACGCCGTACCAGTGATCTTTTCTACGCCGATGCCAATTATAGGTCTAGAGCGAACATCAGTTTTTATTCCTATAGAGCAGAAGCTTATATCCTCCCGCTTCACAGGTGTCTTTGTACTGCATGTTGAACATTTACTCCTGACCACTCCAGGTGCTCCACATCCATAGCATTAGAACTTCGGCTGTGACGGTGATGGAGCTTGAGTGCTATGTACAGCGACAGTTGGTTTTGTTGGTTGGTTTTTATGATCTACAGCACTAGTGCCAGGTTGCACACTTGCTTCAGCCTTGGCCTTTCTTCGGCATAGATAAGATAAAGATAAAGATAAAGATACTTTTATTTGCAAAAACATGTGTGAATAATAATACATTGACATGCTTATTATAGATGTTAGTTTACATGATTAGAACAATATGTTTTACCATGATTGGCGTACAAATATTAATTTTATGATGATGTTGGTTTGACGATTATACAATAATAATATTAATTTAAATTATAATTTATACTATTACAGAACATGAAATAACATTACAAATGAATTAAAATTTAAATAAAAGTTAACAATTATTTACCAAATAAGAATATGCATCTAAATAGAATTGTCATTCAAAAATTCATCTATATTATAATAACATTTACCAGTCAAAAAGGCTTTTAATGTGTTCCTAAATAAATTTGTATTTAATTGTTTAATTTCATTGGGAATTTTATTATAAATTATTGGAGCTTTACATATGATACTTTTATGAAGCAGTGCTGTTTTAGCTGGATGAATACAAAGTCTATGTATATTACGGCGATTACGTTTTACTTTATCACATAACCGAGGAAATAAATGGGTATTTTTTTTTACGAATAGTGCTGTTTCTAATATATAAAGCGACGGAAGTGTCAATATTTTATGTTTTTTAAATAGTGGCTTACAACTTTCAGTGCACTGAATGCCGAACATACCGCGTATACACCGCTTTTGCATTTTAAAAGCCATATCCTTGTTTGTTGCATTGCCCCAAAAGATAATGCCATACCGGAGGGCAGACTCAATGAGACCATAGTATGCTAATATTAATGAATTGGTGTTAATAGACAGTGCAAGTTTATATAGTGCGTAGGAAAGGCTACTAATTTTTTTACAAAGGCTGTTAATGTGTTCGTTCCAATTTAACTTATTATCTATAATCAGGCTTAAAAATCGGGCAGTTGAGACTTCCTCTACTTTATGGTTATTTAGAATGACGTTTACGTTCAATGAATTTTGGGTTCTTTGTCCAAAATGCATTATATTTGTTTTTATGAGGTTAATTTTAAGATTATTATTATTTAACCATGTGATAATAGATATTAAAGATTCATTGATGTCAGATTCATATTGATTAATGTCCTTGCATGATATTGTAACAGTACTGTCATCAGCAAATAACGTCATAGGGTGTATCGTTGCCTTTGGCAAGTCGTTAATATATATAATAAACAAGAGAGGTCCTAATACGCTACCTTGCGGCACCCCGTATGTTATGTAGCGCTTCATAGAGGTATATGCCTTAACAGTTTTTGTTTTTGGATCGACTATTAATTACTGTTACCTGCTGTCGGCCCATAAGATACGAGCGAAATAAGTTTGAAATATTACCCCTAATACCGTAGGCTTCCATTTTTGTTATTAATATATCATGATCCACATAGTCAAAGGCTTGTGACATATCACAGTAAATAGCAGAGACGGGTGACCTTTTGTCGATGTTACATATAACATTTTCAATGAAGTCGTAGATTGCCATATTTATGGTTTTATTTTGCCGAAAGCCTTTCTGTTCACTACATAAAATTTTGTTTTTTTCAAAATAGGTACATAATTCATTATAAAGATATTTTTCAAAAATTTTTGAAATGATTGGCAGAAGTGCTATTGGCCTGTAATTCTCCATTAACTGTTTATTTTCTTTCTTGAATAATGGTTTTATAATGGAAAGTTTTAAGTCGTCTGGAATTATTCCTGATGATATTGATAAGTTAATCATATAACTTATACTTCAATAGTGTGTCCTGGAAGCCTGCAATAATTGCATCTTTTCCTACCACCTTGTCTAGGTTCGGATTGCGAAGATGCCGGTTGCTCAATGAATAGCTGCTCAATTCCCCTGGCTGCTGTTAATAGGGCGTCGTATGTTGCAACTGATTCCCTAGGTATTTTTGCTCGAAGTTTAAGGCAAAGTTGACCGTATATCATATCAAGTTGCTGAAATTCCTCATGCCCCGGAGCGGGAAGTTGTGAGAATAATGCCCTTTTCTTTGCTATAAAAGTTTCAGTGAGCTCGGTGGGGTCATGTTTCACAGAAAATATCTCCTGGTATACCTGATGGGCTGGCTTCTTAGGTGCGAATGCGTGACGAAGTCTTGATTCAAACTCGGACCAGGTTATAATTTGACTTTTGATCCCGTTCCACCATATGGCAGCGTCATCTTTTAATATAAGTGGCAAACTCCTGATGGCTTCTTCATCTGTGATATGCTCCACCGATTTGTAGACACTTGCTGCAGTCAAAAAAGTTTCAACGACTTCTGTATTTCTAGCGCCGCTGTATGATATATTTGAGGCAGCAAACGACTCTCGGCGACGTGAACCCATAACTGACAACAGGTGCTCAAATTGTTCCGCAGACATATTCACCGCCATGTCTCTCTCTTCCACTTTATTTCTTCGTCGTGTAAGCTTCGGACTAGCCTTCTTCAGAGCCCTTACGTTGAGCGCCACTTTGTAGCAACGATATTCGGGTGCGAGGATAAAATAAAGAAACGGGCAAACGTAACAAAACTCTGTATATATATTGTACTTAGAGAGATACAACAACTTGGCTTTATAAGTTCACGGTCCGAGGTGGCGTTCGTAAAACAAAGCACCGTCCGTACACGCAAACACACTATAATTTAACAAAGTAGATAAGCAGAGGGGCGCCTGTTAGCTGAGTGATCGTTCCGATGCGGAAGCGAGCACTACGCGTATCAGACTGCCGTCTGACCGTGAGAGCCGCGCTTATATAGGCGGCGTTCGTATCAATGTTTGCGTTGCATCGGTAGCGGTACTCGCGAAGTGTGCCCACTCTGGCGCCCGCTCGTGTTGTTGTCACACTATGCTATTTCTTTATCACTTCTAATATTTTTATTAAATGAATATAGAAAGAAAAAAAATAAAAATGTTTATTTTGTAAAAGAGGAAAGTTATAAAAGTGCTTAACAAAACATAAAATTAGTGTAGCAGATCTTATTATGTGAATATTTGGATCAGTCCATATTCTTAACTATGTTTCTTAACTATCTATGAAACAAGAATTTTTATTAGCTTTTTCTTAACTGGTTAAGGAATAAGAATATTTTATCCATTTTCCTAACTGGTTAAGAAAAGCAGTTAGGAAAATTGATAAAATATTCTTATTCCTTAACTAGTTAGGAAAGCAGACGTAAAAATCTTATTTCCTAACCAATTATGATAGAGTAAACAAAAAGTCCATATTCATAGATATTAAATTGTTTATTATTTTTTTAATGTAAATGTATACAACATTTTCAGTGAAAAGAATAAAAAATTAAAAAATAAGGATTTCCTAAAAACTATAAGGAGCGATAATCTCTAGACAATGCCCAACAGTTATAATATTCGCATTCATGTCCTCAATCGCGGAGTTAATTTCCAAGTCGATTGTCTCATAGTTTTTGGATTTCATCTTCTTTCTATAGAAATGAATCTTTGTTTCTTTAACCAAAAGTTCTAACACTTGTGCCAGAGACGGATTTTTACGTCCCAAATATTTATTTATTCTAGCATGCCACCCTTCTAGATCATTGGTGGTTCTTTTCACTTCTTGATAAATGCAATATCACTTAACCAGTAAGAATTAAAGTACGAGTTAAATTTACGTACTTGTTCGCAGTTAGGTGATCGTCTCATTATATATTTATATCCCGACATTATGAATTTCAAGGGTAAACGCGCCAAGCCAGCACATTTAGCAACATGACGTCTTTGGACTCTGGATTTCATTCCTAATGCCCTTGCCTTTTTAAATAAACTATTACAGAAGTGATAAAAACATCCTTTGATCACGGTCTTCAGAAAAAAAATATGAATTGCATTCATAGCTGACTTCTCATAATCCATGGTAATTTTTTTCGGATACCAATTAGGTAATCGACTTTTAATTAATTCCATTAATATCGCATACGTCTTCTCGTTTTTATTATGCAGAAATGCAAAAAAAAGTGGGACCACTTTTTTTGTAATTTCATTGTATCCATGGATGGTATAAATTTGCGAAAATGGTGGTGGGCAGGACGTGAAAGTTCCATCACATAACAAGTGTTCAAAGTCATCAGATATATTTTTTATGTCAGCGTTGCAAAACACGAGAATTCTCGTCCCCTCATCCATATCATTATAGTCTGCTAACAGAAATGATTCGAATTTTTGTGGTATTATTACTTCAGTAGGCAATTTAAAATTCAGCTTCGTTACACCTAAGTTAGTGTTCCTCGCGTTGTACAGCCCACTTTTCATGTTATTAAATTTCGGTAGGTCAGTAACTAAATGCACACCATCATCCTGAAGCTGACAAATCATATCTTCAAACTGTTTTTGTATGGGTTTTGTGTTAGTACAGACTTTTGTTTTTAGTTCATTATATTTTATCATGATATTATTTTTTGAAGAATTTGGTACACAGCTGGCATTATGCGAATTTTCCTTCATAAAAATATTTTCACTGTTAGTTGTGATATTGCCTTTACATCCCTTAAAATTATAACACTGCCAATATTTATTTCCGTTACTGAACTTTTTTGAATTGTGGTACTGACGGCCTCCGTAAAGTAATTTAATCCCTCCACGTTTTGTTGGTATGAAATCAAAATGTTTTTCTTCACTTATTTCCATGTTGGGAATATTGTATCTTCTGCTAATTACAAATTGTTGCACCAACCACCTTTTTACTGAAGTGAAATGAAGTTGACACAAATGACTTTAGTATGACATTTAAATATGATAAATGGCCAATACGTACGTTCTATAATAGTTTTGCAATACAATATAATTACGGACTCGGATTAATATCTATGAATATGGACTTTTTGTTTACTCTATCATAATTGGTTAGGAAATAAGATGTTTAGGTCTGCTTTCCTAACTAGTTAAGGAATAAGAATATTTTATCTATTTTCCTAACTGCTTTTCTTAACCAGTTAGGAAAATGGATAAAATATTCTTATTCCTTAATCAGTTAAGAAAAAGCGAATAAAAATTCTTGTTTCATAGATAGTTAACAAACATAGTTAAGAATATGGACTAATCCAAATATTTGACGCGGTCCCCACACTAGCCAAGCCTGTATCGTGGGGTCCCAGCCAAACGTGGTTACAATAGAGGTTTAAAGCTCCTGCACTTCACAATTGTAATTAAATAATTATAATAGAAATATATAAAACAATGTTTATAACTATAATTTAACAAAATAAAAATATTAAAATGCTTAAAACTAAGAGATCACGTTTAAATTTCTAAATAATTATATTATTTACTTATTAAACTATAAATATAACACATATAGGGAACAGATATACAGGGTGTAAGGGACGGTGTACCGAAAACGTTGCACAATCGTTTGTCCATAAGTACACAACTGAATGGAAATGTCAATTCAAAAATGAAACGTACGATTAAAGTTTTATGCTAGTACATTGTAATGTACACTACGCAATGTATCGCTACCAATGCAATGTGTCCGTCCGCGCTATCGTATCGCGCTTCCCGCGCACCAACGCTACGCGCGTTCACATTATCTGACGGAGCCCGGATCACCTATTTTAGTGATCTACTACAATAATAATTTAAACGTTGTGACTAATAATCGGATTGTACAATTTTATTATTGTACTTACAAAAAATTTTAATAAATTGAATAACGTCTTATAAAATTAATCTTATACGCACATTTCGTTAATGTTTGTGTAGGTAAAAACAGAAAGCCAAATGTGTTTATAAAATAAAAAGGTAGAGTGATTTACGATAAATTCTTTGAATTAACAGTAAATTGTAAAAGTAATTAAACCTTACCTTAAGATCTCGCGGGCCTTATAAGATATGGTTCAAAATGGCTGCCTCCAACTTGTTCACAAACTTGCGCACGATTGATTGTTTCGGCGTGAAGGCGAGGCATCATGGAGGGGTCTGCGATAATGTCAGCTTCTAACTTTACAAATGCTGCCGTTATACGATTCCGCATTTCGTCCGCAGTAGTGCACTGACGAACACTTTTTCCTTGATATAGCCCCACAAAAAAAAAACCAGCGGTGTTAAATCCGGTGAGCGGGCTGGCCACGAGTGAGGCCCGAATCGCCCAATCCATCTCCGAGGAAATGTGTCGTCAAGATATTGGCGCACTCTGAGCACGACATGCGGTGGCGCACCGTCGTGTTGAAACCAAATTTGAGGTAATTGAGCAAGCGGCAAATCTTCCATTTGATCCCATTCTGCGGCAAGGTCGGAACGTAACTCATCCAGGACAGTCAGGTCTTGCTGTAGAAAATTCAAGTATCGGGGTCCATTCAAGCGCTCCGGTAAAAAGTATGGCCCTAAAATTTTGTTGTTATAGTTACCATACCATACGTTTACTGACCAACGCGTTCGGTGACCCGTTTGTTGGGATGCATGTGGATTACTTCGCGCCCAAACGTGCGAGTTACGTCGATTCCACATGCCATTCCGAGTAAACGTGGATTCGTCAGTCCAGATTATGTGGGATACAAAATTTGGATGTTGCCGCTGCTGATTCATCAACCACCTGCAGTATGCAATACGCCGAACTTGATCGCCAGGCACGAGAGCTTGCACTTTATGAATACGGTACGGCCGTTGTCGATCTCTGCGTAAAATTTTATGCACAGTCCAGTGCGATAGGCGAGTTCCGTGGTTACGGCGCAGAAGTTTAGCGGTGGTTCGCGTACCAAGGTGTGGATTACGGTGAACGGCATCGAGAATTCTCCGCTCAGTGGAAACTCTAATCGGCCTGCTGGAACCCTCCTGATGCGGTACTATGGGTAAATTATCCAGTACTCGTTGATACGTACGAGAAATCACACGACTGTCCATAGGGTGACGAGCGTCAGGATACCGCTGGATGTAAATGCGAAGCGCCAACGAAGCATTGCCTCGTGCCTCCCCGTATGCCATGAGCATTTGTCCATATTCACGTGCACTAAATGGCTGACTCATTATTTATTAGGTACAAACACAACTTTGTAGTTACACAAAAAAGTTATAAACAAAACAAAAACGTTAACAAAATGTTATGAACACAGTAAATAAACACAATTTAGTACACAAAATATTTTTTTTATTTATTTATTTATTTAGCACAACCACATCATATGTATTTATACATTTATAGGAAACATTACATAGTATTGCATCTGATACATATGACAGTTACGGTATGCATAACATTGGCTATAATAAGGTAGTTACTTATTTTCTAACTTATATCTACTAGTCATTCAAATAACAACAAATAAATTCGAAATGTGTGGAGAATTAATCTAGGGAGAATAGTTTTAACAATTTAGTCTTATAATTATTGTAGGAATCGTTGAAGATGTCAATTTCGGTGTCGCGACTTTGTATACTATTGTACTGATCAAGAAGTCTATGTATTGGTGATTGCCGACCCAAGTTGGTTCTACAAAAAGACGTGTGAAAAATTTTTGAGATTTTACGCCGGGGATAAGAGTGAGGAATGGCTAAAGACACTTTATTTAATAGAAAGCTGCACTGTATATGGTTATTGATCAATTTATGGAGGAAGCAAAGGTCAATGATACGTCTACGATTGTTTAGAGTGGTCATATTAAATTTACATAGTCGTTGATCGTATGGGTTTCTATGGGAAAACCCACTGCAAGAGTATGCAAGACTTCTGGTGAAGGCTCTCTGAATGCTTTCAATCCGTTGCGAACTAACAGCATAGTATGGTGACCAGACAATACTGGCGTATTCAAGATTGCTGCGGACTAGTGTGTTATACAGAAGCAATTTAGTATCAAGTTTCTTAAAGCCTACTGTATTTCTTCTCAGAAAGCCGAGCATTTGCGCAGCCTTTGTGGCAGTTTGGTCAATATGTGTTTTAAAGGTCAGCTTTGTATCAATGATAACGCCCAAATCACGAATTTCAGTGACTTCTTTTACATAAGTGCCGCCAATCAGGTACTTTGAGGCAAGTGGTTTTTTTTTGCGGGTATATTTAATGTAAAAACATTTATTGACGTTAAGCGTCATATAATTAGCGCTGCACCAACACAGAATTTCATTCAGGTCATCTTGGACTAGTTTGGAATCACTGGTTGTTTTAATTGAACGATACATTTTTAGGTCATCCGCGAATAGGGATATTTTGCAGTGTTTGATGCGAGAACTTATATCGTTAATAAATATAAGGAACAGCACTGGTCCTAAATGAGATCCCTGAGGCACGCCAGATACAGCAAGGTAAACTTGTGATTCAAATCCATTGATGGCTACTTTTTGAGATCTATCTTGCAAATAGGATTTAAACCAGCTGAGTAACGATCCGCCTACACCGTGAGCATTTAATTTTTTTAATAAAATTTCGTGATTCCTAAAATCTGTGTATATTGCATCTATCTGAGATCCGGCATCAACTTCCTGAGATAAATCGGAAACAAAGTCAACTAAGTTCGTTAAAACTGATCGACCACCTCTAAACCCATGCTGATGTTCAGTGAGACTATTATTGACTAATGCCACGATTGAAGGATAAAGTATGGATTCAAATAGTTTAGAAAAACACGAAAGTATGGATATGGGCCGGTAATTTTTAACATTAGCATGGTCCCCTTTCTTGAAGATGGGTAAAATACGTGCCTTTTTCCACTCGTTAGGAAATGTTCCCTCTGATAAGGAAGTGTTATAAATTAACATAAGGGGTAACGCAAGTGATCGTCCACACCGCTTAATGAAAATAGGAGGGATCATATCAGGTCCTGCACCTTTTAAGCCATCAAGTCTTTTTATGGCACACTGAATATTGGTTTCAGTAAATTGTAGTTTCGACAAATGCTTGTTAGTGGAGGAAGTTACTGAATCTGACGAGGTAATGTTAGAAATGTTGGAGTACACGGAACGAAAATGAGTCGCAAATAGATTAGCTATGTCGTTTCCGTCCTGCGTTACTATATTGTCCATAAACATTTTAGCTGGTAGTGTTGAATGTCCACCGCGCTTGCTTTTAATGTAACTCCAAAAAGCTCTGGGGTTTGAAGATATATTAGACTCTAATGTATTTTTATAATTATTGTAACAAGAATCATACAGTTTATGGCAGCGATTACGTAGTAAGTGGAATTCAATTTTATCTCGGGGATTACCATATATTCTAAATTTTTTACGAACTTTATTCTTCTCGTGTAAAAGTTTGATCAGTGCATTACTAAACCATGGAGGATAACGCGCCTTCTTAGCCTTCTTGAGTGGCACATGTGTGGAAATAATTTGTCTTAAAATTATGTAAAACTCGCTCACCATTTCATTAACGTCTTTACATTGATAGAAAACACTATGCCAGTCAATCCTATTTAAATCTTTAACAACAATCTTATAATCATTCCATAAAAGTTGTATCTATCCATAGGATTAGGAACTAAATACTTAATATTGCCATCATATGGTAAATTTACTAATAGACTAGGATGTATTTGGTAACTTTTACTTAAGGAACATAATGGCCTAGTTACATATGTATTTGATATATTGCTAATAACTAAATCCAAGAGACGATCGTCACTATTCTTAATACAATTAAATTGAGCTAAGTTGTTTGACAACATAAAATCTATGAGAGAGTATCCTAAATTTACATTATAATTAAATGGGGTTAGGTGTGTATAATTACTATCCGCGCGCCAATCAATAAAACCTAGATTGAAGTCCCTAGTAATGACGACGTCGTTACTGCTGTTATTGCTCATTACATTATCAATGGAATTTAATATTGTTAATAGTTGATTTAATTTTACCGGTGGTGGCAAGTAAACTGCACAAATAGCAAATTTTTTCATACTGTGATTTATAGGAACCTCAATTGATACCTACAAGTCCTCGATATCGTTAGTCTCCCAGTTTTGTACTCTTGCAGAGAAAAGGTCACGCGACACTGCAATCATAACCCCTCCGCCATCTTTTTTAGCGGTTTGTGAACAAATTCGATGCCTACGGTAAACAGTATATCTATTATCTATCAACTCAGAACTGCATATACTATCGTTCAACCATGTTTCTGTGAATACAATAATCTTATAGTTTGAGCTTAAAATATTCTTATATAAATCGTTAGTTTTAGTCCTTAGTCCTTGTACATTCTGATAATAAATATCAAGCATTTTTGTAACAAAATTCTAATACATTTACAATGAAACAACTAAGATAAGAGTTAATTAATAAGATTAAGACTATCTTCGCTTCTTATGTATATAGCCTGATGATTTACATCCTTACGCACATAAACGCGACCATTACGGACCCACACAAACTTGTATGAAAGTTCTTTAGCCTTTTGCCGTGCAGCAGCGTGTAAATACTTGTTGCTTGGGGTCAGATGTTCCGTAACGAAGACAGGGGATCGAGTGCCGCCAATGCCTAAGTGGTGAGTGCTAAGTTTGTGCTGAGGATGCTTCTTGTTGAAACTGGTTACAGCTGCCAATAGTGTATCGCAGACACGGGGGTTTCGCAGTTTGGCAACTATAGCGCGAGGTCTATCATTGTCTCTGGACAATTTAGCGACCCTGGTTACAAGGTGTATATCATCAGAAGTTAACGGATTTTCTACCGCTTTTGTTAGTTGGACTATAGTAGTGATAAGGTTTTCTGACCTGTTTTCTGGGACACCGTTGATTTCAATGTTGCATTGCCTCATATGCAGTTCGACCGAACAAAGCCGCCCTGTTAAGTCGTTGACAATTGTCTTGAGTTTTTCGTTGTCCTTCTTCAGTTCATTCATACAGGTATTTGTATCATCCAATCGATTCTTCATATCTTCATACTGCCTATTTAAAAATGCCATAGATTCCTGATAATCGGTAATCTTTTCATTAATATTTCTTAGCTCAGAAGTAACTAATTGCTTGATAGTCAATTTAATCGCTGTGGAGATTTCATCTTGCAGTATCGCGCGGAGTCTTTCTTCAGTGACGAAGCTGGGTAAGTTTTGGGGTGCCGGCAACGATGACTGCACCGATTCCGCCCGCGGAGTGATGTTGGCGCGGTCAATACTCGACATGGTAACTTCCGAATGAGAGCTTGAACCAGTGCCTGCGGTATTGTTTGGGCAATCAGAGTGAACTTGGCGAATTGGCGTGTTGACATTATCGGTTTTAGGCATTCGATTACAACATTCAGGGCATTTCCAATTACCTTTCCATTCAACACTCATTGAACGAAAACGCCTTTCAGTTATGTTGGCACATAATAAATCAAATGATGCACTGCAAGTGAGACATCGCAGACGGTCCTTGCCTTTAATCGGCACTAAACACCCAGCGCAATTTATTATTGGCATTCTTTGGTCGAACGTTAGGATTATTATTTAAAAATATTATTATTTATCTTGCACTACGTTAATGGATATGAATTCTCTCAAGCTAAATTGGTATGTATGCGACAGTAATAAGGTGGACTTTCCAGTATAATTGCGGGCTCCGGTGCACGCTCGCTCGCCGCGCTTGCGGGGATGTCGTGCCCAAAAGGACGTAAGCGCCGTGGAAATCGCGGTGTTTACGCGTTGTAGCAAACACAAATGATTTAACACTTTTTTCACTTTAGCAGATAATGATAAATGTTGTTTATTGGATTATTGTCTATTTTAACACTGTATATTATATGTAATAAGTATATATAGTCTATTATAATTAAGGTACACTTGTTTGTTTTGATATAAACGTACTACAAACTCACTAAATGAATTTATTTTACGGAGCGGAACAAAAACACTTCTTACTACCGCGCGTTCGGTTTTACCATAAAATAGTTATAAACAAAATAAAAAACTTAACAAAATGCAACGAAAATAGTAAATACTCGCGAATAAGAGAGATTACGTCAAGTACTTCCGATTCCTGACAGTAGCGCGACCGAACTAAAGAATTCAAAAATAAATTTCTTTTGCAGTTGTAGTCATATTAGATAGGGATGAGATACATCTATCTAATTAAATAAATCCATAGTCGATAACTCTCATAAAATATTTTTATGAGAGTTATCGGCTATCGATTAATTTTATACTTATACATAGTAATAAACTGTTTATGGCTAATTCTATTAACAAATTTTTGTTACAGTTTTGTATTTTAACAGTTAAGTAAAGATTTACTAGATTACATTACATTGTATGAATCGCTGTGTACAAAAAGCTTTGTTTTAAAACAATTAGATGGTCTTTTACATTAATTATTATTAAAAGTGAAATAAACTCATACATGTACATTTACGATACGAAATATCAAAACAATTAATATTTTTTTACATTTAAAATGCAAATGGGTATTGTAAAGTGATAGTAGTATAACATTTAATTACAGGCTACTTTAATCATTACAATCTTTTCAATCTACGTGACTAATTTAATAATAAATAGTGCTAACACGTTCATGTAACCTTTACTTTTAAAAGGAAAACAACTATTTTATTTATTAACCTATCCCGCTTTGTTTAATACACTTTTTTCGATATCGATCATTGATCGTAGATCTTCCCTAGTTCAGTGGTAGTAGGTACGATGCGGGCGGGTTTTTACACAGCACACTATTGCCGGTGCGTAAAAAAACTTTTTTGCGTTGGTCATTGCCTTGTCCGCGCAAGATCAGCTGATTGGTTCAACTGTGTTTATTTTGTATGTTTGGATTACATAGCTGTTTTTCGGTATTATGTAGTTTTTATTGATATTAACTAGTATAATGGGTCGTTTACTCATTATGTAATCATAATCAGTTAGAAAAATGTGAAATTTTGAAAGAAAATTCGATAATTTTCCGGTGGAAAATTCCTACGTTTTCCAACTCAGAATGATGGTCCGAAGCTAGTATTTCAGTTTTCGGTGAACCGTCACTTACACCCTGTATATATTAGTAAAACATGCTTCTAAAATTTAATATTATAAATAAATAAATATGTTCTATGCTATCGTAGTTAACAACTGTTCTATCTATTCATAGGTGAGTTTACTTAACCATTCATAGGCTTTTATTTTTGTCTCTGATGCTGTACTCAGACGTATGTCACAGCATTTGGAAGCAATATTATAAAGGGAATTGCTCAGTTTGTTAGGGTGCTTCGGTTTGATGTGGATATTAATTATAGTAATAAATGCATTGCTTTTTTAATATCTAATACCTAAAACAAACTAAATATGATAATAAAACTGCAGCAAATTGTTAAAATGTGCCTTTTCTAGATAAACATAATATTGCAATATTTTTACTTATAATTGACTGAAACTGAGCATTTCATTGATTGAATAATATCTATATTTATTTTAAAGATGATACCTTACTTATGTAATAAAGAAGAACAAGGGCAGGAGGGTATCGGAGGAAGATAGGGGTTTAGACCGCACATATTAGGGTATTAGCTTTGTAGATACAATAAAAGAACTATTATTTTGAATAATGTCTTTATTCTGAGTCATAAACAATTAAAATATTATCTAAAAACTGGGCTGGTGGTGAAATATTATTTTCATGCCTAGCCCAGCTTAAATACCACATGATTGTCATCACGTGAGCACAGCAACCCACCGTTCTTTGGCCTACCAGACAATTACAACAATATTGAATTATTACTTCTCTGCCCTGTTGTGTATTATTATATAAAATGTAGACAAAATATGTTTTTCGACTTATGTGTGCCTGCTTTGAATTTTGCCTCTAAGTAATGTACAATAATTAAGTAAGGGTAGTCCTTCTAGAAGGTTGCTGGCTCTGTCTGTGCTAATCTCAATAGTGTAGGAACCATCATTCCTGATATGCTATCCGTAATATGAACGTGCTTGTTTTAACTGATATGCCCCACAACCAAATAAAACAAGGTCACTGTATGTAAATCTCGGGAATGATACATTATTTATGTTTACATTTATGTTTACAAACTGTGTGCGTCTTCTGTTTGGGTCACAAAATCAGCCAGTGTGTTACTCATGTACAACCTCTCATTTATTATCGATAGGATTTGACCTGCATCTTCTCTGTCTCTAATTCGTGGGTGAAACTGATTAATAAAAGCAACAGCCACCTAAAAATCTTTCATTGCATGCTTGGATGCCAAGTTCAAAAATTCACTGCGGAATATTTTAAATGAATGCTTAGAAATCCCATTTACAGCTTCAACAACCCACCTGCATATTGTGACAGATCTGGATTTATTAGCTGCCAACGTTGACAGCTGAGTTTCACCTTCTTGTAAAGATGCAGACATATGGATAGAATAACCACACTGCTCTAATAGTGGCACACAGTCTCTAAATCCCCTATCCAGAATAAAAACATCTCCTGTTTGAAAATATTGTCTAAAGACTGTAGACTCCTCTCTAAATTCATGTAGCATAATATTGTCATCAGATGTTGTTGCTGGATAGGGGCCTAATACATCTATAATGTGTCCATCAGAGCATACCATTAGGAATGGCTTCATTAGGTTTCTATACTTGTGCAAGGAGTAAGTACTTTTTTGATACAGATAATTTGAACTCTTTTGAACATATAAATATGTACCGTCAATTGTAACAATTGTTTCCTCTCTTCTCCACCAAACAAACCATTTGGGATTATTAAGTTTCTGTTTGATATATTTGCCCTTGTGATATGATTTATTCCCAAATTATGGGGAACAAAACCCTCATAAAGAATATCACGAGCTTTGCCCATTGTTCTGTTTAATGTTGAACGAGAAATGTTCAGCAATTATGAAATTCTTTCATCACTGTCTCCAGTTCGTATTTTTATTAAATAAGCAGTGAGAGCCAATGTGCCATTGCGCATCTCAGATAGTCTTGGAAGACTTTCTTTTAAATTAATATATTGTTCTTTGGACAGCCCTATGCAAAAATGGACCATATCATCGGACATTGCCTCAATATTGTGATAGTTAAATGTCTGATTTCATTCTTTAACAAAAGAAGCAAAGTCTTGGACATGTTCTACTGTAAAAGGATGGTAAGGATTTAAAATATTTCCTAGCAGCTCATCCCAGTTATCATTCTGCAAAATGAAAATAGCATATTCTGCAGTTTTTTTCTTCTAACGTTGAACCTGGCGCTGTTTTGGACCCCGAATCTGCTTTAAACCACGACCTAAGCGTGAACTTGGATCCTCCTACGCATCGCTTAGATGCTCTTGATCCCTCAAGAGAGAATGAAGATGTACAGCGATGTGTCAATTGCGGTACCGATATAAGGAATCGCAGAAGACGCAATCTAGAGCTACTTGAAGTGCTATCAGTGACTCGACAATGGACTGCCCCTCAAGAAGTCTATTTTCTAAACCCTAGCATGTTTACTGCTAATACTATTTCACAAACTACAATATCATTAATCTATCTCCGCGTCGATTCTATTTCTAGCAAATACTGGGCATTCAGTAAGAACGTGCTCAACAGTTTCTTCTTTATTTGAATCGTAGGTGCATACTGGACTCTCCTTGCAGTTAAAGCGATGTAAGTACTCGGAGAATCCACCATGCTGTGTAAACATTTGCACCAGCACTGGATCAAGGTTTATATTCTTTATTGTTTTATAAGTGTCTACTGCATCCGGGAAGAATGCTTTTGTTACGGAGGCGGTCTCGCCGTTCCGATATCTCTGATTCCATTCGTCAAGCGACACCATACGGATCTGTCGCTTGACGAATTAAATCGGGCACCTGTTATAATCGGGCCTGGTTTTCCTATTTAGTGCATGCCGCACTAAATTGGCAAGTTCGTCTGCTTTCTCATTTCCCTCCAAGCCCGCGTGTGCCTTTATCCAAAATAATCTCATTATTTTGCCTTGTGCTTTCAAGGCACATATGTTGTTACGGTCTTTTTCCGCGAGTGGGTGGAGGGAAGTGACACGCACTAACATTTCAAGGCCAGACTTTGAGTCGCAATATATATTGCAAGTGAATGCCGCACTTCGTAGAGCCAGTTGTGTGGCTTCAGATTAGTGTTGCCGAACCATCGATAGTTTTTCAATCGATAGTTTTCATCTGAAAAAAGCCTTACTATCGATTGGCCTATCGATAGTATCGATACTATCGATAGTATCGATACTATCGATAGTATCGATACTATCAATAGTTCAGAACTAGGCAATATTATCGAATGAGAGCAATACCATCGATACTATCGATAGTATTGTTGCTCAAGAAGACTGAACTGTCGATTGTATCGATACTATCGATAGTATTGTGCTCACAAATTATATAATTATCGATAGTATCGATACTATCGATAGTATTGATAATTTGGGCCCATCGATAGTTTTGCGATTTGCAATAGTATTGGCTATGATTAAAATGTAATGTAATCAAACAAGAACCATTAGAGGCCTCCATAGTTTTTATACGTATATTGCTACCAAGCGTGTGCTAGTGTCAACTATTGTTTAAAAGAAAAAAGAACAAATCCTTTTGAAATGGCAGATAAAGGTAAGTATGTTACAATCCGCTTAATTGCTAAATCATAATGTAGTAGGTACTAGGTAGTTTCATGGCGTAACTTTTTACTATGCACTAGATTTGCAATTTATTAAAGGTATTGGTCATAAAGAGAAACACATAGAATTGATTTGTTTATAATTCTTTAATTTTCTAGGTGAAACATACAAAATATATGAAAACCGACCTGAATCTGAAGATTTGTTTGATAGCTATACAACTAGCAAGATTATTACACAAAATATTAATCAACCAGGCGTGCCTACTAGATGTGCAATTGCAGCTGTATACTCTAGAACTAAACCATTTAAATTACATGAATGTACGGAAAAATGCGCACATGATGCCCAAAAGGAATTTGACAGCAGCGAAAATGAGGATGAAAACCCAGAAAATTACAAGAGTATTAGCATTCAAACGGATATTTTGTCGAATGATACAAAAGATGTGAAAAATAAATCAACTGTTCACTATCATTTTGGTAATATAGTAGCTGAAGAAATTAAAAATCTTCCGCCCTCTAAAAGAATCAGAGTAATGACTGAGATTTTAAATGTATTAGAAAAAAATCAGTCTGATTAGTTGAACATTTTAAATCACTACAATTTCTAGCGCTACAATATAAACATGATTTCTAACAAAGTGGTTCACAAAACTTGATACGGACTATAAATCTTAATACAAAAATAATATTTTAATCAACATACATGTTTATCTAATAAATATAATTATTTTTTCAATATTTTGTTATTTACATTTATAAAAAGTAATTCATTTATATGGTCACCTGATAAACGATTGCGGCGGTCAACTACAATTTGACCAGCCTTCGAAAAAATTCTTTCCGCTGGCGTTGAGCTCCCAGGAACACAAAGATATTTTAACGCAATATGCTTTAAATAACTTTGATTTATTGACCAATACTCTATGGGGTAACTAGATCTAGGTATAATGGGTTTTTCTATATACTGCCTAATGTCAACAATTGCTTCTGCAGTGGGATTTGTGTTAATTATGGTTTGATTTTGTGGTTGCAAATAGGCGAGTAAATCACTTCGTTTTGATTTTTTAGTTGGAACTATTTCCTCCAAAGAAGTTTCTAATTCTTGGTTTTCATCTACGCGTGGGGGCGATGATGTCGTCCTTAATGAAGATAAATATATGGAGTATTCTTTTTGAACGAATTGAATTGCCCTATCGACATCAGCGTCAGTCCGAAACCCCATTTTTTTAAAATGTGGATTTAATATTGTTGAAATTATGCAAGGAGATCTTTTCTCATACGGCTTTAATTTTGTGGCTACTGACATTTTAATATTGTCTAAGACAACTCTTGCAAAATTTGACATTGATTCTTTCTCCAGCCTTGCAAAATGTAGTAAGATTCCTTTTATTAGTGGAATAATCAACGACAATGTTACATACTCCTCTCCAGATATGGCTTCTGTTGCAGATTCAATGGCCTCGAATATAGTGTCTATTTCGCCTAAATAAGAGTATTCATCCGCTGTTAGGTTTGGCGGTGCATTGGGATTTTGATTTAATGCGAGCGTTAATTCATCTCTTATTTCTTTTATACCACTAAGCATATGTAAGTGGCTGTTCCACCTGGTATCTACGTGTTGTATTAATTTTAATTCTTTCTTTTTTAACTCTCGTTGAATTATTTTTAGTTTGTCGGCGGCTAACGTGTTTTGTCGAAAATAAGTTACAATCGCTTTACACTTATCAAGTAAAGCTTTTAATTCCGTACAGTTATGAAGAACATCTTTAATAATCAAATTCAAACTGTGTGCAAAACAGGGAATATGACGAATTTTTAGGTTTTCTGCTACTTTTATCATTACCGCTGCATTATCCGTTACAATGGCCACCACTTTGTTTCGACAATTCCATTCTTCTAAAATCGATCCAATAACCTAAAAAAACGTTATATTTTTCAATCAAAACTATAACCGGTAAAATAATATGTTAAACCAATAATACTTGAATCTCAGAATGATATGTACTAGTTTCTGCCTGCAGTTTCATTTTCCCCTAAATTTAAAAATGTGTATTAACGATTTCGAAATAGCATAAAATATACTTACGGAAGATAAATTGTCAGCATCATGATGTCCTTCGACAACCTTCGCAGCCAGTAAAGTAGAAATCAGTCGATTGTCCTTTATAAAATGGCAAGTCAATGCAAGAATGCCTTGATTACTTGTGGACGTCCAGGTGTCGGCAGTAATAGCTAAATGGTGAGTTTCTTCTACAATTTTATTTAACTGAATTTTCATTCTCATATATAATTTTGAAAGGTTAGAAGTTACAGTTGATCTACCCGGCAATTCGTAACGCGAGTCTAAATCTGCAACGAATTGTTTTATGCCTTCGCGCTCAGATAATCGAAGGGGCTCCATATCAATCGCAATCATTTTTACAAACAAATCATCCAACATCTTCTTTCTGGACGAATTGTGGCTGTATTTCGCTGTAGGTAGCTGTCTGTCAAGATTTTCCACATCGCTATTATTGTTCTGAGTAGTCGACACATTTAACAATAATTCAGGATGCTTTCGATTAAGGTGATCCTTCATATTGGACGTATTATTACAGTATTTATACTCACGCTTACAAATATTGCATTTAATTTGACTCCCATTATCACTTCTGGTAAAATACGACCACATTGAAGACTTTCGCTTTTTCGGTATATATGACGGGCTTTCCATTTTTGAAATATATTACCAAACACTGTTACTGACCAACTAACAGGTTTCTTGAGTTTTTAAGGGCGCGGTGCGGCGGGTAGAAACAATCACAAAGTATGTCAAGTATGATATGTTGCCAGTTTTAAAAACACAAATTACAACCGAGTTATAAATTTTAATTATGTTGTCAATTTATAACATTAATAAAGAATATTCCATTATCCTTGTTGTTCTGACTATTATACCTTAATATTGTTAACAATACTATTGTAGATTAGTAAACAATCGATAGTCTAAAACAATCGATTATATCAATAGTATCGATAGTATTGATAGTTTTTATTTAACTATCAACGATAGTATCGATAGTTCCGATAGTATCGATAATCTAGTCTTCGCAAGCAACAATACTATCGATAGTATCGATTGTATTACACTAAAGCAATAGTATTGCTTAGATCTGAGCAATCGATCGTATCGATACTATCGATAGTATCGATACTATCGATAGGCCAGTCGATAGTCTTGCGATTGTCTGGCTATCGATAGACTATCGATTAATCATCGATAGTCGACTATCGATCGGCAACACTACTTCAGATAGAGCCAGCAGTTCCGCCTGGTAAACAGTGTAGAATGGTGCCAGTTTTAATTTCTAGTTTTGCGTTTCGGCGGAACCATCCATTTCTGACATTTAACCTTAGTCGTAACACTAAGTTTTAATCTGCATAAAAATATCTATTCATTCATGAGTATCTTATTTCTATTGAGAGGTGGGCCCATCATTTCCCATCATCTTTCCAAAGTTCAAATCCAAGTTCAGCTTAAATTGGCGGTGCGGGAGAAATAATCATCAATGCATCTGCTTGCGTAGACGTGGAGGGCACAGGTGACGCTGACAGTTGCCGCAGCTCCTGCAGAGCTAAAGGTTTGCTGGAACTATCGAGAACCTCCTTGTAAACTGAAAGAAAATGTAAACAGCCTTTTCCATATGATATGTAGTAACATGTACACTTCAAGACAATCAAAGTAGTACACTGATATTTACCAAAATCTATATCTGGCGGCACAATGATGAGCGCCGCGGTGTGCGATGTGCCCCACCATCCAGTTGTCCCCTCCCTCTACCTAGAGGTAGAGGGAGAGGAAAATCTGCCGAAAAGTGAGTGATATTTTCATATATTCTATCTACCACGGCCTCGGCCGCGGCCAGAGCACGATGGCGCATTCACTTGCTCATTTAATTTAATGCAAAGCTATGATTACTGTGTTTTGTTAATATATTTTGTGCGTAAATTGATTGAAAGCATAGCGTAATACACCGGCTTTACATCTCCATGCCAGTTTAATACTAAACAGTGATTGAAGCGTTGATAGTGTAATGGAGTATTAGTAAATTCGGCTATAAAAATGGCAATTATTATGTACCTATTCATTATACTATTTTAATCAAATTTAAAACATGCTATATGAAGAATGACATATTTTTATCAATTATCATCAGTACAGTACAGATTTAAATAACTATATGCTTGATAAAAAAGTGAAATAACGCGAATAATAATTAATTAATCACACACAACCACCAGAAATGCAAGCAACAAAATTAATTACAACTCGAAAGTCAGACACCATTAGCTCTTCTGCACGAACCTTAGATTTGTAAACGTTATTGGTCACTCCAGTGCTCAGCACTCCAACGCTGCGTATCGCACTATTGATATCGTTGAATCTGTTTAAAAATGTTAACGTAGTTGGTTTGTTCTATATTTCTATTTATGCTGGTCAATATTAAAAATAAAATGAAAACATTATTTTATCATAAAAATAATCCATACAATCTGTAAACACACAAATACGCGGCGATATTTATTTGCAAAATTTATCACCATCAGAGCTGATCACAGAGTATGTTATTAATACACCATTTTCTCAGGTAAATTGTCATAAAATTTTAAAATTAATGAATAAAGCTTATGCTTTATTAATTGTGTCGCCGTAGTACTTACGACATAATTACGGCGACACACTTCACGTTCTCACACACGAAATAAACTCAATTTCAAGTCGTTGTTATCGCTACAGACCATAAAAAAATAGTATCGCGTTTGGTTTTAGAACCATGTATGTTTTGTATTCTAAATTAAACAGCACAGATAACGTGCTAACCGACCCTGGTTTTTTAAAGATACGATATTTTCTAGACTTCTTATGAGTACTATAGTAACACGAACAGAAGTCGTTTAAAAAAAATTGGCGTCACGGTACCCATGATCGTGCATGTGTTTAAGGACGTGTCTAGCAGCAGAAAATGTAAATAAAATTGTTATGTTTTCAGTGGAGAATCCTTTTTCTATTTGGTACACATTTTTGCACCCTTTCTCAGCCAATACTTTGCCTGTTTTCGGGCAAATGTTGTACCCAGTTTCGTCGCCATTGAACACTCTCTTGAATTACGTAATTTAGTTCTTCCTCGACAATATACTGCTGTATTTCCAGAAACCACTTTCTAATATCCTGTTATGAAACACATGCACTTGCTTTGGCACTCTTTCTGATGTACGAATTGAAATACTAGGGTGTCTTTTCAAAAAAGCCTTAAACCAAACATCTGCCGATTCGTTCTCTCGGAAAGGGTCGCGGATTCTGTTGCAAAAAATTCTGGACACATAATTGGATATTCTCCTTTTTTCTTTGATAGTTGTATGATGTAGTCACATAAAGCGTTTTCTTCGGCTTTAGTTATCACGGGATCTGGTACAAACTTAAACTTTGTGCCAGGATTTTAAATTTTAAATTGATATTGACGAAAATGTTGTAATGATTTAACAACGGTCAACGTTTCGATTTCATAACTATGATACTTTGATTCTGCGCCTACCGTTACCTTACAAAAATACGCTTATTTACTAATCTGCGCAGTCGATTTGCCCATGCATAGACTTTCTGCTTTAGGAAATAAATGCTTTCTATGACCTGAGACACGTAGTCATAAGGACTGATCCCAGTATAGCGCATCGCCCTGGGCCGTGTATTCCCCTCCCTGAAGCAGCTTACCCATGAGTGTTCTTACCTCGGCAATACGCCGTTCAATCCTGCACTCCAAGCCGGGACGACAGATGTTTGACGCATAGCAGGGACATGCCGCTATACGACTAGCCGCCACAGAAACAGTACTGTATCGAATGAGTATCGCCGAAATTTTCGCTATTATCTAAATAACTAGATAATAGCGAGTCCAGAAAGTGGTCTAGGGTAAGTGTTATATTCTAAGATAATAGCGAAAATTATAAATATAGCATTTTTTCTATGCAAAGGTAACCGATGCAGTCAGGGTCAAATCGTAATTTGCATGCACTGGTATTCCTGAATCGCACTTTCCAAGGCATCCTTTACCTCCAGATTGTACTGAATACTTACATTATTTGTCATGTCATCTACCTCCATGCTGGCACTATTGCCCGTCCGCGTCGTACCAGGTGATAGCTGCGCAACTGTGGGCGAATGACATGGCTCGTAGGTAAGTGTTATAATGACATGGCTCGTAGCATGGTATCATCCAACTGTCGATTGCGTTGGTTAACCCGCACTTGATCCGAGAATCGCTGTGCTGTTTTCATTAATGGATTGAGTCCATCGCATGCGGCACACATCACCACTGACAGCGGGGGCCCTATTCGAGGTAGATGGCCGACCTTTACCTCGCCGACGAGCAAGTGACTGGCGACGAGGGCGGAGAGAAATATTTGTCGCTCGAACTCGACGCAACTGCAGCAGCCGGCGATTCTGGTCGAGGCGGTGAGGCGGAGCTAAGCGACGAACCCGGAGGTGGTATCGATGCGGCTCTACTTCTGGCTCTTGTTAACATCGTGTTGTTATTTTAGGAAAAGCAATTCGGATTACAGAGTAAGTTTTCATTTTTGACGTTGTCATTATTTTTCTAATACCAAATTCTGATAAATATTTGCTATTATGCCAGTATATTTATATATTTATTGTGCAAAGCGTCTTCTTGTTTAATTGGATTGGAAATAATTGGATTTATATAAAAAATAAACGTAAAACTGAAAATAAAATATGCACACAATCGTTACTTAGTGTTGCCAGAAGTTTTATTTTATTATTATTATATTGCGCTAAAATAGACAATAAACACGTCTGCATCGAGCGATGAATGATAAATATTATAATTATATTTTTCTGTGGACCGCTGTACACGAAGATCGCCGATAAAGACAAAAAACACCAACCATTCATTTTCTCAATTCAATGTATTTCATTAACGTAACGGACACTTAAAAGTTAAATGTAAAGTAAAAATAAAAAGTAGAAAAGAAGAAGTAAAAAAACAATATTAATTTCAAGATTAGAAAAACAATATTAATAACAATTCAGTGTTCGATATTTTTTGTCAGTCCGTCTTTAGCTAACACAAATAAGCTCGATGGTTTACCCATGCGAGAACATGCCACGTATATTTAATAATAATTATTATTTATTTATTTTAGTAAACATTCTCAATTTTACAATTGCATCTTAACAATTACATAAAGTGCTTATAGATATTTGCTTATAACTAGGTTAAACCAGTGCTTCCAGTGGCCTTATATACTATTATCAGTATATATAAATTTACATTGTGCCTGAGGCTTGGAAGGAAGCGAACGTTCAACCGATTCCCAAAAAGGGGGACCGTTCCGAGCCAAGCAACTATCGACCCGTAGCTATCACCTCGGTGCTTTCCAAGGTGTTCGAGCGGATTATAAACACCCAAATTGTCCGCTACCTGGAAGATCAATCGTTGATCAATGATCGCCAATACGGCTTTCGGTCTAAACGATCAACGGGTGATCTTCTAGCGTTCGTCACGCACCTCTGGGGTGAGGCTATGGACAAGCACGGCGAGTCTTTGGCTATCAGCCTTGACATAGCCAAAGCTTTCGACAGAGTCTGGCACCGGTCTCTTCTTTCCAAGCTTCCGGCCTATGGCTTGCCCCCTCAACTGTGCACCTGGATTGCAAGTTTCCTGCAGAAGCGTCGTATTCGGGTCCTTTGCGACGGTCGCGCTTCCAAATTTATGCAGGTCAATGCAGGAGTACCTCAGGGTTCTGTCTTATCCCCTACGCTCTTTCTTCTGCATATCAATGATATGTTGAATCTCGGCAACATACATTGTTATGCGGACGACAGTACCGTGCATGGGCGATATCTCGGACATCCTGGGGCCAAACAGGCTGAGGTTGAGGGGAAAAGGCAGAATCTTGTCGTTGAACTTGACCGGACCTTGGACCGCATCTATGAATGGGGTGCCAAGAACTTGGTCGAGTTCAACGCCAAGAAGACCCAGGCATGCGCGTTCTCAACAAAAAAGTCTCCGTTCCTTCCCCCCCCTTCTCTGAAGAACACTCCACTGGTGATACGTGACAGTCTCTCCATCTTAGGTATGGATTTTTGTCGCTCCCTTAACCAGAAAACCTATATCGAGAGCGTCATTAAGCAAGCTTCGCGAAAACTCGGAGTTCTGAACAGGGTGAGACGGTTCTTCACGCCTGGGCAACTGTGCCTATTGTATAAGGCACAAGTGCGCCCTTGCGTGGAGTACTGTTCTCATCTTTGGGATGGCTCCGCGCAGTACTTGCTGGACGCTCTCGACCGGCTACAGTGGCGAGCTGTCCGTATCATCGGAGATCCAGAGGTCACGAGTTCACTGGAACCTCTGCAACTCCGTAGAGACATTGCCTCATTGGCATGTTTCTACAGAATATACCACGGGGAGTGCTCTAAAGAGTTATTCCACCTTATCCCGCCCTCCCCTTTCCTATCCAGAACAACGCGTGCTGGGCTCAGATGCCATCCTTACACGGTAGAGTCGATTAGAGCGCGTACCAAAAAGTTTGGGTCCTCATATCTCTGCCGAACGACCAAGGTATGGAATTCTTCTTCCTTCAATCCTGGGTTCTTTAAGCGGGGCGTGAAAAAGCATCTTCTCAGGCCGTCAAAGTAGAGACCTCAACATCGCCTCGGCTACTGTGGGGGCGATGTGGAGGCCACTGCTCTTAGACCACATGACTGCTTACCATCAGGTGTAGTGTCGTCATTTTGACGAGCAAAATAAAAAAAAACATTATATAAACGGACTCACGACCGTACGGATACAATGTTGGGTGTTAGGTTACAAAATAAAAGATGTGACTTTGGCAGTAAACTATCGTATACTGCATCCTTATGTTATATAATAGGGAAGGCGCGTCACACACTATACCGCCGCCGTTTTTATAAAAGAAAAGAAATGACCACATTAGCTTTAATCAATACATATTCTTAAATAAAACAATACAAGTTCAAAAACAAAAGTACTTATATCATATAGTAGGGAAGGCGCATCACATACGACACCTACCCCGTTTTTATAAAATAAAAGTAATGGCTACATTGCTTTTATGAAATACAATACATAAATTAAGCAATACAAGTTTATAAATATAAGAATTTATATACTGAGATTATATTTAAGTTTATATATATGCGCTGTTGACAATATTTATGTATTACCTTTTTATGATAACTAATAAATAACAATAGGCTTTAAGAAATCAATATATACCATTACAATCATGTCTTTTTGACAAACATAAACAATAAAACATACAAAAATATGGAATTGTAACAACAACAATTCAAAAAAACACAACGAATAAAAACATAAGTATTGACATTATTATATTAATTTGAATAATTAAATAATCTGGATTTCGTATATTTTCATTAAATAAGTAGATATACATATACGCTCATATATTTTATATAATTATACATTTTAACAGATCTCAATCCTTCCCAAGGGCGGATCCAGCTTTGGCGCCAGGGGTCACATAGTCGTGGTCAAGTCACAAGAAGTTATAATTTAATTTTAATTTTGATAATAATAGATACAAGTAAAAGTAGGTATTTTATTAATAAATGTAAGTACTGTACTTAAAAATACCTACCTATATTTAAATAAAATCAATTTTTCTTTTACGTCTTCTCCCGAAACGCGATATCACTTCATCTACTTCAATGGGTACTATTTTACGGACGCACATAGGAGTATTTCAATCTAAAATCCGGTCAAAATTATTTAATCGTATTTTTTATAATAAAACAGCATATTTCAATCAAATGAAGTCTTTAATCAAAATTAAAAGGACATACTTCGTCTTCATCCTCTTGCTCTAGGTTTTCGCAGCAAATATCATCTTCTTTTGAAGTAGATGGCATAGAAGACGTCTCAATTGCCACCATCATTTCAAGCGCCTCCATCGTAAATGTTTTTTTCTTGATTTGCTGCTTAGGTCTTATTGAGCTCAAGTAAGGATCTGAACTTAATAATAATCTGTTAAGAATATCTGGAGTACACTCTTTTCGAGAAAATTTTCTTGCGAAATTAAGTCTATATTGCCTGAAGTTTTTATTTCGGGCTTCGGCTGCCTCCTCCGATAACTACCCAATAGGCAAAATTGCCTGACTTATAACTTGGGCCCCGTGAACTAACACTTTGTGAATTGTAGGTGACATAGGGTGCGTATGAATCAAACTTATCTGCATTTATGCTTAGTCCACTAGAAATTACTTCAAGGATAGTTTTAAATCGCTTAATGAGTTCTACGTTAATACCCGTTATCTGGGAAAACATATCAGGGTCAGAAAAAAATCTTCAAGATGTGTTGCCATCATTGGTGGTTCCATATCCAGGTTTCTGTACGTCTACGAGCAGTCCCATTTGCTCCCTAAAATCTTTTTGTATCTTCTCTTTCGTTTCTTTGACAGTTCTTTTTTCTGCTAGTGTTCGCGCCTGCCTTTTTTTCAAAGAGAGTTTATAGGCGAGGTGAAGCAGGCACTCAAAAAACCGAATTCTAGCATGAAGCACAGACAATCCAAACTGCAAAGCTTCGACATTTACCTCCTGTATTTCCTTTAATTTATTAAATTCTTTTGAAGTCTGTCCACAAATATAACAACGCATTGTTGATGATGTATCGGTCGCTGCGTTGCATATTTTACCATCTATCATTGTAAATAACATCGTATGTTTGATTTTAATTGACTCGTCAACTTCTGTAGGTGATAATTATTTTATTTGGTTAGTGACATATGTTATTTCCTCTTTAGTAATATCTTTTGATTCGCTAATAAATCTTATTCGAATTGGTCTACAAAATCTAATAGAAGATGGCGTCGGATGCCAAATTGGTTTCATCGTCTGTCTGAGCAATTAGTCTCAACGGTACTAGTGAACTTTGAAATATATTTGCGTCACTATCAGAAGAGTTTTGAAATTTTTGTTTAAACTACGACTGCTGCGATCCATCGCACACCCACTTAAATATTAAATCTAAATTTTCTTTTTCTTCGTTTGTGCAGTTCATTTCTATCACTTCTGCTAGATATTTATATAGACGCTTGAAGTTGTATTTCCAAGCATGTTTCAGTAACTCGTATTGTTTCCTCTTTGGGATAACAATCCTTTTTTGCCTTTTGCAACACAGAGTAACATTGGTAGATGTTTTTGTTAGCATTGTGTAGGATTTCCCATTGTCTTCTAGTGAAGTCACCCTCAAAAAAAATTGCCAGTGCTTCTTGTGGCGCGTGTTTTTTTAACACTTGTTTGTTTTTTTGATGCTCTGGTTGGCGTTGCCATAATTTCTTTTATCATCACTGAGGCATTAGTATTTCCAACGACACGTTGACTAACTCCAGCTGCAAAAACTAGTTCTTCAGGCGGTATTTGCTTCCGTATCGTACTCGTTCTTCGTCGCTTACTACGTTCACTTAAGCTATCAAAAGATTTTACTGGCCGGCCCGATGTATGCGCAACTTCTGCATTAAATTTCTGCAACTCTATTGAGGATGTCAGCCATTTATAATTTTTACGCAAAAACAGCTCTTCTTGGTGTGATACTGCGATCCATTTTTGTCTGAATTCGGTCTTAAAATATCTTAAACTACGTTTCAAAATGCTTCTTTTGTCGTCAGGGCATTGTGTTATTTCAGCTAATTTTGCTTCTAAAAATTCAAATTTTTCTTCAATTTTTTTGCCTTCACAGCCGCGCATAATATCGTATAAAGCTCTTTTGGTAAAATTAACGGTTGAATTTATTGTATCTGAAAATAAAAGATAAAACTTAATAAAGTCAAATGTAGCCTCATTTTAGACCATCATTTTAATTGGTCGTAAACAAAAATGGCGTACACTGTTGTGGTAAGTATTTGTTTTATTTAAAAGTACATATACTAGACAATATCTTAATCATAAAATAAAACATTGACAAGCCTTGACAAATAAACAAAAATACGAATGCAGCAAATGAAGGTACAAATTTTTGATAGTAGTTGCAAATAGCTACAAAACGTCTGACATCATCGACACTTTCTTAATCTTTCAAGGATAGAAATTAAATTATAATTATGGGTTTTTGGAGTATTTGGTGTTCATGTGTTCGGGGTATTAAGTGGTGACCATGAAATCAGACACAGATTTACGAAATATATAATGCGGTATTTATTGCGATACATACAATGGTGTTGCCTATGCTACAACGAAACCCCGACTGACACGCTTACCCATACATTTTACAATCTGCTGACATACATTTTACAATATAACACATATCGAATACACTTAATAATAAGAACCGGACTGTACTTCTGCAATCATTACCGACTCAGCATTCTATAAAATAACAAAGTTATTATTCAACAATCGTAAGGTACATACAATGTTGCAATCACACTACGCAACTAGTAATTTAGCTTACACAGGAATTTCGAAACAATAACACTCTGTAACCAAATACAATGCAGGTGTGCTAGATTATATTACATGTGACAATACCTGTGAATAAATTATGTTCTTCGATTACGATTTTATTTATATAATATATGAACCAAGAAGTTATAATTTTTTACCATATGCTTTAAATCAAAGTGACATTATAAGTACAATTACATTAAGGCCCGGCGCCCATTATCGGCATCGGCAAGGAAAAGGATCCTTCGGCATCCTACATGCAAGCGCACACTATCGGCAATTATGCTTTGGCATGCTGCAACGTTCTTAGGGATGACGAGGCGTCCTTAAGGATGCCGCACCGTCCTGTAGCTTGCCGAAGCGTCTCAATATCGTATTTCTCATCATAACAGTCTCAGAGTTGTTACAAGCTAGTTGTCTGAATTGTATTTAATATGGTGGACTGGGATCTAGTGTTCATAGCAACTCTTGCTGAAGAAGAAGAGAAATCTAATCAATCAAGAAGATTTTGAGTGAACAACCTTTGGAAGCAACGATATATGTCCGGTGAATTCAACAATTTATTCAATGAATTGCGTTATGACGTTCGAAAATTTTATGATTATTATAGAATGAGTTATGAAAATTTTGAAAGTCTGGTTCATTTGCTTCGACCTTACATGGAGAAAAAACAATCAAGATTTCGCTTACCTATACCTGTTGAAGAAAGATTGTCTGTGTGCTTGAGGTGAGTAATAAAAAATACTTTAATAAGTTTAATCATATTTATTATTTTTTAATTCACATATACTCGTACAGGTATGATTCGAATGGTGACTTCAGATCGCAGACTGCATTACTATTTCGTCTGAATCTATATTTCTTGCTGCGCCGGTCATAGGACTGTCGTCGTGGAGCGATTGTTGTTGACATTCGAATCATATCTTTATTTTTAATCACATTAGCTTTGCTGCAGGTAAAAAATAAAATGTTAAAAAAAATTACAAATTCTGGTAATGATTACCAGAATTTGTAATTTTTCATTAGGTTTCAATATTCTGGGGTGTGTAATAAGAAAAATCGTCCATGGTGTAGTTTGATTGATTCACAGAAGGTTTTTGTTTCGATGTAGATGGTTCATAAATAGATCTTGTAGTTTCAATATTCTGTGGTGCTTCTGATAGTTCTGAATATTCGATTTCTGCCTTATTAACAAGAAGCAATACATCTCTTTTTACTTGAAGTTGCAACTTTTTCGGTAAAGATTTTACCGTAGCAGACATTGATTTAAAAAATATATCTATAGGATGTTCATCTTCGTTATTTTTAGAATCTATATATCCTTTTAATATCTCAGCTGTGGTTATGTTTTGTGATCGAGGACGCGACTTTTGAGAATCTGAATGTGACATTTGTGATTGTGGCCGTGATTGAGGAGAATCCAAGAAAGAATCTTGTGTCTCCTCGGAAGAAGAATCTAAATTAGATACCTGCGCTCTATTTTGTAAAAATGTATTCAAGAATTGGAGTTCTCTTTCGTGTTTTATAGGCCTTTGTGGCTTTGCAGAATCACCACTTTTGCTTATTCTATTTTTCATCGCTTTTCGATAGTTGTTTCTGATATTCGTCCACATCTTGAGTCATTCTTGAGCTGAAAATAATATAATAAACATATAAATGAATGGTTTGTTAGTTAAACGTATGTGTCCGGCACCCGCAACACAGGTGATATTATGTATAATGTTTCGTAATCCGTATTGTATGATTTAAAATATGATTATCAAAAGTGCCTAGGTATATTTATTCTAAATTTTCAAAATTATAATAATTTTTCAAAATTGGTATTATTTAAATATTTTTAATAATATTAATAGGTACCTAAGCTATATTTAAAAATATAATGTTTCTTTTCAGGTTTTTAATAACAGGAGTCAGTTTCAAAACTTTAGCATTCAATTACCGAATGGGATTTAGTACAGTTCGTTGTATAGTCCATGAAACCTGCCGTGTAATCTGGAATATTCTTGGCCGTGTCGTTCTGCCAAAACCAACAACAGCACAATGGAAGATAATTGCTAAAGTCTTTGATGAAATATGGAATTTTCCAAATTGTATTGGTGCCATGGATGGCAAGCACTTCAAGATACGAGCTCCAAATAATAGTGGAAGTATGTATTTTAATTATAAAAAATTTTTTAGTATCGTTCTGTTGGCTGTAGCAGATGCTAAATACAGATTTGTCATTGTCGATGTAGGTGCTTATGGTAGAAATAGCGACGGTGGTATATTAGATCATTCAAAATTAGGTTTAAAATTGCAAAACGACACATTAAATATTCCTCAAAATATGAGCTTACGAGGAATAACTGAAGAATTACCCTATGTTTTTGTTGCTGATGAAGCATTTCCACTAACGAAAAATATAATGAGACCGTACCCTGCGAATCAATTGGCAAATATAGAGAAAAGAGTTTTTAATTACAGACTAAGTCGAGCAAGGCGTATCGTGGAGAGTGGTTTTGGCATTCTTCAATCAAGGTTTGAAATATTTCAGAGGAGAATGCAAGTACAAGCAAAATATATAGATAACATCATTTTAGCCTGCTGTTCTTTACATAATTATATCATTAACAATGCAACGACGGAACTTCCAAACCCACTACAGGAAAGCGATATTTTAGAAGGTTCCGTGGATAACAATGTAGTAGGCGATAACGATATTATCATGTGCGAGGGTATGGTCGTTAGAGATCAATTCAAACAATATTTTAACTCTGAACATGGGTCAGTTAGTTGGCAGAATAATATTGTCAATAGATCATAAAATACTAACGATCTATAAGTCAATGTAATTAATCATTATCATATTGATGGTACTTATTATAACTCAATAAAAATAAAATGTTTAAGATGCTTACTTACGTGTTTTATTGAGTTCTTTGGCGATTTGCTCCCACGCATTATGTTTCATGTGTTGGTCACTGTAGTGACGCGATTTTATATTGTATAAACACTCATGTAGACGAACTAGATTAATAAGCTTTTCTTCCGCCATGACATTCGATGTGACAGCAAACAACCGGTACACACAGTGATTACCTCGATTGTGTTGTGTGAGTCAAATGATGCAAATGGCGGATGCCTCCCCTCGCCCCGCAGGTCAAACTATCCCCCGAATGTTGCCTCGGCGCCGGCGGCGTACCGAAGGTTGCCGAAGGATGCCGAAGCATCCCGAAGCATCTCAAGGCTGCCGATACACCAGCCTCAAGCATACCGAAGCGGTATTTTTGTTATTACGACCACATATCACGGAAATTTCTACTTTATTGCCATTATGTTATAGTATATTGATATTTGCCACCTAAAATCCTCAGTCGTACCGATACCGATAATGGGCGCCGGGCCTAACAGTTACCTACAGTTTATTTAGATAATACACATATTAATTGAAAATACAATTGGCAAAAAAATACAATTACACACATTAATAAAATTGTTACACAATGACAAATTATAATAATAATCGACGGATTGTATTCTACTGTACTCCCTTGGCATCATTGCGGTAGCTACCAACAACACAATCTCTGCAGAAAGTCCTATGGTGGCACAGTAAAATACAATACCATAAATTAAATATTTAAACCTACAAAGAAAATGCAGAGATTGAAACATAATACATTTGTTTGTTACAATGCACAGTAGACATGTCGCAATCGTATTCTTTGAATTCGATCGTTGTTTACATATAACACAGGATGCGATAACTACCTAATGTTTTAGTTACACATTGTAAAATTATAAGATGCGAAAAAAATAGTTAGTATTATAACGTAGCAGTAAAATAACATAACGCTTTATCCTTGTCGGGGGGTAAACACTACTTGCGGTTGAGTTTGATTCTGTGGCTGCTGTATTGCAACTACAGGTACATCCGCATGTACAGTTCTAACTTGACTCTGCATCCACGTCGCACTCAAAGCTTTACACTTTTTGAAACACATATAGAAACAGTATTGAAAGTAATATAAGGACTGCCAACATAATGGATCCGTACATCTTTACGCTCACTTCTATATCACTTGTACTAGCACTATTTGCACCATTTTGCGTGATAATAATTTCTTCAGATTACTAACAGATTTATCCATTTTAGGATATAAATTTGGGTCTTTGATAATCATGAAGTTCAGTAATTAAATGCGTATTTGAGCTCGATAATAATTATATATAGTAATTTAAATAGCTGACAAGAATCTTACTGGCAGTTTTGAAACTCGCCTACTACGTGTGGTGCGAGTGTTAAGCTTTACGCTGGTAGCGGATTCATTATGTTGACAACTCTGACTTTCATTACAATCATTATGATAAGAATTTTTGTCTGAGCGACTTTGCCCCTCGGTTTGTTCGTTATTGTTTAATGTGTACGCGGGTTTAAGCCTGACACTGACGTTTCTTCACCAAATATATCGATAATGAACGACTTATCTCCTCTCCTTATGACCTTGTAAGGGCCTTCATAAGGTTGTTGGATTGACTGTCTAACCATGTCTTGTCTAACAAATACATATTCGCATTTTTGTAAATCTTTGTAAACGAAAATTACTCGGGAATCTCTGTGAGACATGGGTCTAGGTTTCAATTCGTTAATCGTACGGTGTAAATTGTTCACAAACGCGTAAGAGTCATATATTTCGCTATTACTGGTATCGTAAAAATCGCCGGGTAATCTTAATTTTGTACCATACGTTAACTCTGCTGCGCTGACGTTTGTATCCGTTCGCGGCATCGCGCGGAGGGTGAAAACAATAGTATGCAATTCTTTGTACCAGTTTAGATTATTATTTAACCTAGATCTTAACGCTGTTTTTAGAGTTCTATGCCATCTTTCTATAATCCCATTGCTCTGTGGGTGATATGCATTTGTACGTTTTTTGTATACCTAATAATTTTGTCAGATGTATAAATAAAGAACTTTCGAATTGGCGTCCTTGATCCGTCGTTACACGACAAGGATACCCAAATCGTACGATCCACTTGTTGTAAACGTTTTGGGCTACTGTTTCTGCTGTAATATCGCGTATAGCTATTGCTTCCGGCCAACCAGTGGCTCGGTCTATCATAGTTAATAAATATTTATAACCTTCCGGCGTAGTAGGTAATGGTCCAACGAGATCAATATGAATATGTTCGAATCTATTACTTGGCGAGAATTTACCTAATTCTGATGTTGTGTGACGATAAACTTTCGATTTTTGGCATGGAATACAAGTTTTTGCCCACATCGTTATGTCTTTATTCATAGATGGCCAGTAAAATCTATCTGTAATAATTTTCTTTGTTGTTCTAATACCTGGGTGACTTATGTTATATAATATCTGAAACGCTAATTTACGATAATTTTCTGTTAAATAAGGCCTACTGTTTTTTTCTGATATGTGACAAATTAATGACATTTCGCAGTTTGGTATATAAATTTTCCTAAATTGCGAAATATCTTTTGTTTGTTGTAACAATAATTGTAACTCATTGTCCTTACTTTGATCGACAGCTAATTCCTCGAAATTGATACTTGTAGGACACTCTATAGTTTGTACTCGCGATAACGCGTCTGCAACTACATTATTCGAACCCGATATGTGACGGTACAAAACTCGCTAATATACGATAAGTACCTTGTTCGACGCGGCATTTCTTTGCCACTAACTTTTTTGTTAAATGCGTATGTCAAAGGTTTGTGGTCGGTAAAAATAGTTAACGGACGGCCTTCAAACATTTTACGAAAATATCGGACTGATAAATAAATGGCTAATAACTCTCGATCATATGTTGAATAGTTTCTCTGTGCCTCCGTCATTCTTTTAGAAAAATAACCTAGAGGTTCCCAGCGTTGCTCTACTTTCTGTTGCAATACCGCGCCCACGCACGAATCCGACGCGTCGGACATGAGCGCTATCTGGGTAGCGGGTAGCGGGTGCGACAACGCTACTGCATTTTTAAGGCTACTTTTACACTGTTCAAAGCCTCGCTCTGCTTTTTCTGTCCAAATAATTTTTGTCTTATCATTACGTTTTGCGTTATGTAAATATTTATTTGACTCGGCATGTATTTTTGCGGCTTCTGGAATATGCGACCTATAAAAATGTATCATTCCGAGAAAACGTCTGAGGTCTGATATGGTTTCTGGTTTAGGGTAATTTAAAATAGCTTCTACTTTTTCTTGTAGTGGACACACGCCTTTAGTTGACACCTCGTGTCCTAAGAATTCGATTTTTTCTTGGCCGAACGTAGATTTAGAAACATTAATTGTAATGCCGCACTCGTAATTTTTTTTTTAAATTTCCTGTAATTGTTTTTTATGTAGATCCATATTTTCACTCGCTATAATGACGTCATCAAGATATGTGAAATAGTAATTTGAGCCTAGTTCTGCTGTTAACTGTGGGGTATTTAACTCTGCTAACATTTGGTCCATGAAGCGTTGAAACGTTTGCGCAGCGTTTCATAGACCAAACGGCATGCGTTGGAATTCGAATAGTCCAAAAGGTGTAATAATAGCTGTTTTTTGAATATCCGGTTCATGTATAGGAATTACGTGGTAAGCTCTGTTAATATCTAAACGCGAGAATATAGTCTTTTTTGCTAGTATATACACTTGAGAGCAATAAAATCGCACACGTTGACTTTTTGTTGTTAAAGCAGTTTTTTTCATAAATGTGAATACATATTAAAATAAAACTTACACTATTTGAATGTTTACTTCAGTACCTTTCTAATGATATCAAATACAGTGTAAAAAAAGTACCCATAGGGAGTTTTAGGGCACAAAACCCAACATACGGATAAAATTACCCAATTTAGCTTAACAAAGAATAAAAATAAAACTCAAAATGCTTGATCAAATTGTTTTTTAATAAGGTGTATTCCCTCCCCTAGCCTTGATTACAGCTCTTAATCGGTTTTTCATGGACCGTATTAATTTCACCATGAAATCTTGTGGTATGGCGTTCCACTCCTCTTCAATGGCAAGTTGAAGCTCTTGGAGGCGCGTAGGAGCAGGGCTTCTTGCTCGAACTCTTCTTTTTAGCTCATCCCAGACATGCTCAATCGGATTCAGATCAGGACTACGAGCTGGCCACTCCATCGCGGTGATTCCAACATCTTCCATGTAGTCGCAAACTGTTCTAGCGACATGCGGTCTGGCGTTGTCGTGCATTAAGAGAAAATCTTCTCCCATAAGCCACGCAAGCGGCCTCACATGTTCTTCGAGCACTTCTTCGACGTATCGTGCAGCCGTCAAACTTCTCGATCTCGGGCCGGTATTCGCCGTAGTGATGAATACAATGTCAGTTTTAGTGTCCAACATTATGCCACCCCAAAACATACACGATCCACCTCCAAAAGCCACACGTTCGCTTATGCAGCATTGTGAAAATCGCTCTGATGACCTTCTGTAGACCCTAGAGCGTCCATCATGACCATGTAAAGTCATTCTGCACTCATCAGAGAACATAACAGCCCGCCATTGGTCATACGTCCAATTTAAATGTTCCCTAGCAAATTGTAGCCGGGCTTGTCGGTGAGCTGTGGTCAATTTGGGACCATTTGCTGGGCGATGTGAAGTCATTCCTGCTTCACCTAGTCTTCTTCGAACTGTCCACCGACTTATACTGACATTGCGAACTTCTCGAAGCTGTTGTCCCAGTTGAACCGCGTTCAGTTGCCGATTTCTCAAAGACCTTGTCACAAGAAAGCGGTCATCACGCTCTGATGTTGTGCGTCGCCGGCCAGATCCTGGTCGCCGAATGTAGCCACCGGTCTCTTGGAACCTCTGGTATACACGACGAACAGAGTAGCGGCTCAAATTTAGCCGTCGAGCAACTTCACTTTGGTTATGGCCTGCTTCGAGCAAGGCAATAACTTGAGCGGCTTCTGCGGGCGTGGTATCCATATTTTTCCAGTAAATCCGTATGCTTCCAGTAGAGATGTTATCACGTTGACCTTCGGTATGCAACTGAATAAAAATTCCAATAAACTGACCTTTTTATACCTGCGGCTAAGGGTGCAAGTAGTGACAACGCAAACGCGTGAATTTGGGGAATTCGGTGTACGGTCGGTTTTTGTAAGTTACGTGAAGGTCAATTATTTTAATTTTATGTTTTTGTAAAGCTAAGCTTGTATGCTTTAATTTTGTCTAATGATTTTTACTCAATATCTTTCGATTTTAGAAAACAATCAGTAATAAACCAAATTACAAGGGGTGTGCGATTTTATTGCTCTCAAGTGTATGTAAAATCATGTAAACGTGGAATCGGATATCTATCAGGCATAGTTACGGAATTTAATTATCTATAATCACCACACGGGCGCAGTTGGCCATTCTTCTTTAAAACTATGTGTAGAGGGCTGGCCCATGGACTTTTTGATGGGCGACAAATACCTAATTCTTCCATGAGCGAAAATTCGTCCTTTACTTTTGTGTAACGGTCGGGTGGTAACCGCCGCGCTTTCGTATGCACCGGGGGTCCCGCCGTTTCTATATAGTGGCATGCTTTGGAACTTCTTTAAATGACACTGGTTTTAAAACGTCAGGGAATTCTTTCAAAATATCGTAAAACGGATGGTTAATATCTATAGTATTAATCGTGTTATGATTGCTATAAATCGAGGTGGCGAGGACGCTCAGGCTTGTTATCTGATCGATTAGTTTCTTAGAACTTAAATCAACAAGTAACTTATAATAAATTAGAAAATCCGCACCTAGGATCGGTTGAGACACTTCTGCTATTACGAAAGTCCATCGAAAAGCACGTTTTAAACCTAGATTTAGCACTAGTGATTTTACACCGTAAGTGCGAATTTCGCTGCCATTTGCCGCAAACAAAGATATTTGTTTGACTCACCGCACTTTTTGTCTCTCAATGTAGCTGGGACGACTGAAATGTTGGCCCCGGTGTCCACTAAAAATTGAAGGTTGTTTCGTGTATCTGTAATGCATAGGCGGTTGTTAGCCGATGGTACGTAGTCGTCCGCCTTCACACGTACAACGCTTAGTTTCCCTGCTTCGTGTCCCAATTGCATGGCTTCTTACAGTTTCGCGCCAGATCTCTAAATTTGTAATGATAGCGACACAGCCACTTGGGGTTGTCGGGTGTAATCCTCGTCGAAGATCTGGATCTGGAACGGTTGTATCTATGATAGTAACGACCTCGGGCATGTCCACGAAAGCGGCCTCGTCCACGATATTCCATGTTCGTGCGTAAAGAGGCGATTTCCAACGTCAATTTGTTCATCTGTGCCCACAATTCTGCGACAGGAAACCCGGAAGATGTACTGGGTGCATCCAAAGTTGCGACCTCGCCGGCGTTTATATTCTCCATAATGTTGTGCGCTATCTCAGTAAATTTTTCTAAATTTTGTTCTTGGGTTACCGCTAAACTCGCTTTGACTGTGGCAGGTAGTCTGCTTAACCACAAATTTTTGAGTATTTGTTCAGATATCTGCATGTTTCGTCCTGCATTCCTCATTTTCCTCAGTAATTGAGACGGTTTTTGTGCTCCGAGTTCAAGTTCGCTGACTAATCTCTTGAATTGTGCATTTATAGAATCTTCATATACCTGGAGTAGTCTTTCCTTCAAGGGCTGATACTTGTTCTGTAGGGACTCGTTGTACAGAATGTCACTGACTTGCTGGAGAGCGTCCGGCGTAAGATTCGACACCACTATATTGTATTTCATGTCATTGCTAGCTTTTTGGGGTATCAAAGCATGTTCGATTTGTGTAAACCACAGCCTCGGCATGTGTGGCCAGAATTCGGGCAGCCTCGAATTGATACTGATTGCAGCCATGTCCTTCATTACAGCTCCGGTGTCAGTCGGTGTTCCGTTGGAGCAGTCTTGAAATGTAGATGTTTGCGGAATCATGTAGATTGGGTTTTGCACTGAGTCCATACCGGTTTTTTGCAATTTAACTCCTTCCATTGTTTGTTCGGATCCAAATTTTCAATAGGTAATGATTTATTTGTTCGTTTGCACCACTCGCTAACGTCACGTCACATCACATCACATCACGTCGCGTCGGGGTCACCACTTTGGAGTATTTGGTGTTCATGTGTTCGGGGTATTAAGTGGTGACCATGAAATCAGACACAGATTTACGAAATATAATGCGGTATTTATTGCGATACATACAATGGTGTTGCCAATGCTACAACGAAACCCCGACTGCGGCGACGCCGCACGCTTACCCATACATTTTACAATCTGCTGACAATTACATTATTGCGTCGCCACAGGTTGTTAAACTTCTTCCAAAAATTACAAAATCATCCATATATATAAAGCACTTCTCGTATGCCAGACCAGACTTAGCTATAGACATGACTCTACTGAAGTTACTACAGGAAGTCTTAAGTCCCATCGGGAGACGTTTTAGATGGTATTGGCCTGTGCTAGTAGTGAAAGCAGTATATTAACAGCTTTCAGGGCTTAAACTGACCTGGTAATAGCCTTGGTTCAAATCTAGATGGGAGTAATATATAGAACCAGAGAGGGAATCTAAGATGTCAGTGATGTTTGGTAGTGGAAACTTGTCGTCAACAATAACATCGTTAAGTTTCCTATAGTCAACGACCAAACGCCACTTTTTCGTACCGTCTGATTTTTTAGGAACTAGAAGTATCGGACTAGACCACTCACTAGTCGATTCTTCTATTATGTCATCGTTCAACATTTGTTTGATTTGTCTATCAATTTCTGGTTTCATTGACTGTGGTAACCTATAGGGTTTAGTATATATAGGACTAACATTCGGCTTTAGTGTAATTGCTTGTTCGTATACATTTGTTGTAGTCAGCTTATCGCCCGGCAAAAAGAACACATCTGAATATTTGGAACAGATAATTTCAATATATCTTTCTTCGGCGTTTAAATGATTAAATTCTAATAATGAAAGTAGAGTTTCTGCTCTATTAACATCAGCTTTGGATTTCGAAAAAGATAAACTAGTATACTCATGTAAAAGATTAATTTCTGGTAAAAAAAATTCTAAACTAACTTCTTCGTCCCTACCACATTACGGTATCCTACCACATTTTGGTCTAACTATCGCTCCAGCTAGAAAAACATCATTCTCTATCTCTCTCGCGCTAACAACACAATCATCATCCACATCAGTATCTAAATAAACATAGTGAATAGTTTCACTCCGAGCCGGTAAAACAAAATTATTTCTAAAGTCTGGTTTCTCCAAGAGTGGTACGCAAACTACGTTACCATCATAATAAATAGTCAAAATATTAGAAGGCAAATCAATGTTGCAATTATATTTAGAAAGAAAATCTAGCCCTAAAATTCCACTTGCCTTTAAAGGTAATTTTTCAAAAACGTGAAATTTTTGAAACAACGTATTAGAATTTTTAAAGTGAGTTTAAGAGTTACATTCCGAGAAGAACAAATTTGACCTCCTATGCCGTTTATTACAGTATCATCTTTAGATATCCAAATAGAGTTAGGTAAATCGTCTTTCTTAATTACCGATATCGATGCTCCGGTATCAACTAAAAATATTTATTTTCTATTATTGATATAAAATGATACGAATTTACTTTGTCCATTACATGACAAAACAAAATCCTTATGCTCGAAAAAACTTATCTGTCGTCACAGTTTGAGATTTTTCAGGATTTGGATTTTGGGAATTATCATCTTCGGTCCTCTGAGCTGAGTAAACATTATTGTTATTGCCATGCCAATCACCATGACGGCTATAATATCAACTACCAGAAAATCTATCACGATTAAAATTTTTAAAAGGTCTACGATAGTCATGAGAACGTAACGTTACTATTAGAGTAGACACGTCCGCGCTGACCTTGAATTCTCGGTCCGGTAGGAGCTCTGTACTTACCTCGAGGTCTTCGTGAATACTGCATAACGTCTGATCTGGTTGAAGTAGATGGCGATGACAGCTGCTCGTCCTTGGCTGCTTGTATCGCCTCGTTCAGACTGCTGTAGTTCCGGGCAGCCACGATGGTACTAAGTCTCGCATCCTTTAGGCCTTCTGAAAATTTTTCAATTGCCATTTTTTCGTTAATAGGCTTCAAAATGTCAAACTTGGACGAATCACCATCCGCCTGGGTCAGCGTCAGATCTGTGAAAAGTTTTTCCAATTCGGTGCCAAACTCGTCGATTAAGTAAACGACAGCGAAAGAGTTTTAAAAAATAAATTTATTTAAACAGTATTACAGCGTAACAGTAATTCATTGATTTTACAAATTGTTCATCTTATATACTATCTTAAAGCTAACTCGACAATCTGTACCTAGTGGCGCATGTCCTAATTAATATTGCTAATTTAGCAATCGAACCTTCTAGAAACTATATAATATTTATTTAATAAGAAATGATAACACCGCAATGGAAAGTTACAGACTATTAGCTGACAAAGCTAATATTAGTAGGTTGGGGGTGCTTAACTCCTCCCTCCCTAAGAGAGAAATTATCCGAGGGTGTCGCAGACGACGTCGGAGAATTTAGGATACAATTCGAAACCTGAAATTTCCACATAATTAAAATAATAACGGTAATTATAACTAGAATGTATAGACATGTTGTCCAGACGCTAATTTCTGTTGTCACAAATTGGGTTGTCTCTTCACTTTCACTAAATTTTGCACTTTGTAACACGTCTCTCACATCACTAAAGTTCACGTTTCTAAGATCGACTTTCTTCGTTCTGGTCTGTATGTCGTATAGTAGCTCTGGTATCTGGATCAATGGAAGCTGAAGACTGGAAGTTGTAGCATTGGTAGCAGCAGCAATGATTTCTCCTTCTATCTGTGTCTCGCAATACTGGCTTGTTGTTACGATGTACGTCCCCTGAATGTTGTACTTGTGAATTTCTGTATTACAATTTTCTGTTATTATGGTGTTTGCTTCAGAATAAACCAACCATTGATTTTCGGTTATTCTTTGTACCTTGATTTTCTCGATCCTGATGTGATTCTGTATGCATTTGTCATAGTTATTCTTCATCAACATCAATTGCTCTATGCAGGTCTCTGTTGGATACTGGGCCAGGTTAGACTCAGTGCAAAGGAATCTACCATATTCGATCTCTTCACATGAATTCGCTACCGGCATGTATTTCAATCTATTCACCATTAAATAAGGGTATTTCGGAATAATTATTAGGGTATTTGGGGAGTGGAAAATGGGAATAGGTATAACCTTATAATAATTATATGTTTCATCGTCTATTATTGGGATTTCTAAGACAAAAACTAAATTAACCTCGCTTAAATATGACTTAACAATGATATTACGCTCTAATTTTATTAAATTATCAATACTAACTGGATATATCGTTCTAGCATGTTTACCAATAACTTGTAAATTTCTATATAACTCTGTACTATTTATAATGGATTGATGTAATATGTTTAATTTACTGCATGCAATTGCTGTCTCAATCTCCTGTATATCTTCGTAGCAAGATCGAAAGTTACTCAAAATTAAGTACATAGTATTCATAACATGAAATAATCTGTTGAACTTGGATTCGTTTTTAACAAGACTTTCAATTTCACTGGTTTGTAAACCTAAGTTTTTAATGTTTGAATCTATTATTTCAGAGTCATTTACTAACTTATCAAAAGCTTTTTGCATTAGTGATACTTTACGTTCAACTACATGCTCCCTATTCTGTATCATTTGTATTTCTCTATCATACAAGATTGCATCGTTTTCATCTAAATTACCTGAAATAGACTTAACTAATGTACCTAATGGGCTAAACAAAGCACGTTTGGTCCTAACATTAAAAGGTAATATTTGAGACAATCTATCTTTAGTAAGTTTAATTAAATAATCAATCTGATTTTCTATTCCTATGGTTTCATTACTTAACTTACTTTCTCTTATTTTAACCTTCAAATTATTAAAATCTTGAATATTACTATTTATCTGTAAACCTATAGATTTTAAGTCTAATTTCTTAAATATAGTCCAAAAACTAGTCCTCTTCACAGCTACTCCCATCTTCAGTGACGCTATCCCAGGGTTCAGACTGAGGTTTTGACGGTCCAGCGTGGACGCTGTCACCACTAGTACCAGAAGTACTAGGCACGATCTGTGAAGGACGTTTAATATTCTTTACCGCCACTCTGGTAGACCGTTTATTTAACTCTACAGGTATACTATTATGTTGAACTTCACCAATTACTTTTGCTTTCTCGTATCGCGGTTTTTCTTTCGCTTTCCTAGTTCTAGTATTTTCATTGAAAATATTGTCACCTGTTGGAAGGGCTGGGGTTTCTTCGCCTCCTTTTTTACCTCTCACTTTAACTTTGTCGGTCTCTAATTTTTCTGATACATATTCGTAGAGTACTTTCAAACGTTTCCTATGATCTAATAATAGTTTTTGTGTTAGGTTCTTTTCTCTATCTATATTAAACACATCACCCGAATCTGTGTGTCCGAACACTAACTCGAATGGTGTAAAATCTGTTGCCGAATGTATTGTATTATTGTACGCTAGGATCGCATAAGTCATGACGGATGCTGTATCTAAATCACTTTTATCATATTTAGCTAAGCGGTAAATTTCGATAATAGTTGAGTGGAATCTTTCTACCATTGCCATTGAACTAGGATTGTTCGGAGTCCCTATATGAAGTTCAATTTTGTATAAACTTAACATCTCTTTAATTAACATATTATTAAATTCTGTACCCGAGTCGCAATTAATTTTTTTAGGTGTACCATACATACTGAAATATTTTATTAATGCTCTAACTATCTCCGGTGTACTCCTATTGGGTATTTCAATGGCTTGAGCTAATTTACTAAAGGCATCTACTATAGTCAGATAATATTTTTCTTCAATATATAATAAATCCATGAATACTTCTTGGGATGGGCTAATTTGGGTTTGTGTTAATTGAATGTAAGGTTTTATCGGTTTCCTGTCGTATTTCATTTTTTTACAGGCTTCACAACTGTTAATAATAGCGGTAACGGATTCTTTCATATTCGCCCACCAATAATGTCTCTTAAGTTTAGCCAAAGTTTCATTGATGCCCCTATGGCACCTCTTACCTTCATGGTACTTAATTACAACATTTTTCTGGTCGTCTTCTGATTCTGTTAGATTAATTACTCTTTCTGTACACTCCGTTAATTTTACCGAATCCTTTTTAAACAATTTAATAACCATATTTGAAAAGGATTTTCTAAAAGATGAATGTTCAAAGTATATAAAATATTTATGTTTAGGGTCTACATACTCCTTCAAAAAGTCTTTAATTAATTTATCATTATTTGTTGGTAAGTGAACCTCAAGGATTTTTTGTTTGCTACTAGAAATATCTTTAACCGTTAGTTTATCCTTAAGCCATGAATACACTAATATCTGTCTCGGTTTAGTATCTACAGCCTCGTTTAAAATAGGAATACCTTGGTGTTCTCTATTTGAAACTGAATTCGCCGTGACTCCGTCATCAGAATCCGAAAGTTCTATTGTTTCTATTGGAGGATCGTCAAATTGAAGTTCATTTTCTATTATTTTCTGTACACGTTTCTGCCTATACCCTACATTTACAAATATTGAATCTAAATCGTCATCTATTGCATTAATTTTAATTCTTGACAATGCATCTGCATTTGTATTTTGAGGACCTTTTTTATATCGTACATCATAGTCATACTCCTCCAGTCTTAGTCGCCAGCGCGTTAGCTTACTATTGGGTTCTTTCAGTGAATACAACCAAGCCAAAGGCCTATGATCTGTAAAGATCGTAAACTTATTACCATAGAGGTATGGCCTAAAGTGTTTGACTGCCCATATTATGGCTAAAAGCTCCTTCTCAATAGTACTGTATTTAACCTCTGTATCGCTCAAAGTCCTACTAGCGTATGCTACTGGCTTGTCTATGCCTATTGTACCCTGTGAAAGTACAGCCCCGATCGCAAAATTGGATACATCAGTAGTTAAAATAAAACTTTTACTGAAGTCAGGGAATTGTAATAAGGGTGAGTTTGTCAAAAGCTTTTTGCATGTTTCAAAACATTCCTTATATTCATAATTAATAATTATTTTACGGCCTTTCTTTAAACAAGCTGTCAATGGTCTAGTAAATTTTGCGAAATCTTTAATAAATTTCCTATAGTAACCTATAAGTCCTAAAAAGCTTTTTATTTGTGTGACTGTTTCTGGTATGGGGTACCTCAGAACGGCATCAATTTTGTCATTGTTTGGCTTCAATCCCTCGCTAGTAATAGTATGGCCTAAGTAGAGTACTTCTTTTCTTAGGAAATGCGACTTATCAAGTTGTATCTTTAAATTGGTTTTTCGAAAGCGATCAAAAACTGCTCTGAGCTTTTCTACATGTTCTGGCAAGCTTTTTGAAAATATGATTACGTCATCGAGATAGATCAGGCAATGCAAGCCTTGAAGGCCTCTTAGGACGTTATCCATCGCCCGCTGAAATGTAGCTGGTGCAGTTTTTAATCCAAAAGGCATTCTGTTAAATTCATAATGTCCTGAGGGTGTACTAAATGCTGTTTTCGCTCTATCCTCCTCTTGAACCTCGATTTGATGGTACCCACTAGCCAGGTCAAGCGTTGTAAAGTAAGTACTCTTGCCTAACATGTCAAATAAGTCATTAATGTTAGGTAAAGGATATTTATCGTCGGTAGTGATTTCGTTAAGCCGCCTATAATCGACTATCATTCTCCATTTTTGTTGCCCTGACGAATCTATCTTTTTAGGCACGAGATGTACAGGAGCACTCCAGGGAGAATGTGATTCCTGGATAATGTTATCCCTTAACATCTTATCTACCTGATTCCTAATTTCTTTCGATTGAACAGGTGGTAATCTATGTGCTTTAATATTTATTGGATCCTCATTTTTTGTTCTTATTCTATGTTTAACCTGATTGGTAAAGGTTAATGGAATACTTTCGCAATAAAAAATATCCTTATATTCTTTACATATGTTCCCAATAACCCTACGTTCCTCTGGATTCATATGGTCTAACTGTAATTTTTCTAAATTTTTTATTAATATTCTATCTATTTCTATACTATTTTCTGTAAAGTTTACACTAACTGAAGGATTCTGTATATAAGGCTCCACTTTGAAAGGCCCTGTTACCACTAAACTTCTAAGTTCTGTGCTATAATTCTGAATAATTGTTGTTGCATAGCATTTAACACAATTAACTAAAGCGGCGGGCATTCGAATCCCTTCCGTAAACTGCTTAAAATCTAATATAGCATCTCCATCCAATAAACTGACGGGTAGCCGTACTCTAACCTCACTACGAGGGGGCAAATGGTATACCTCTCTCATAGGGGGTGTATATAATTGAAATGTCCGTATTTTTTAAATGCAACACCTGGTTTTCCATGTTAATCTTTGCCTGTAATTGTTTCAGTAAGTTACTACCTATTAACCCATCATATCTGTCGTCAACACTATAAACGTAAAACTTATGAAACTCGTTACTCTTAAATGTAACCGGTAAGGGAATAAATGCTGTTTCGCTGTGTACGCTCGATGCGTGAGTACTAACTACCTCTAACGGCTCATATTGTAATAAATTTTTAAAATATTTATTCGCTATATAAGGACTAATAAAAGATCTTACGCTACCGGTATCTATCATAAAAACGGCTTTTAATTCGGGTTTAATTATGTGCGGTAAATTTAAACGCTTATTACAGTTTAATGTTATTCGTTCTCTAGTGATGAGGCCGGTATGCAAAAATTTTCCGCCCTATAATCATCTGGCAAATGTTCCTGTAAATTATTGTTCACGTTATTAGAACTTTGTTCGACATTACTACTGTTATTTATATAATTAACGCGTCGTGAACTTGCAGTACGCATGGTTACGTCAGTATTAGAGCCCGATGTAGATGCTTGCGCTGCAAAAGGTGACATGCGCGGTGCATTATACGATGGTTGAGCAATCTGAAACGATGACCTACTTAACTGCGGCGACATGTTATTGTTACTCGTATTATTTAAATGATTATAACTATTATATTGGTTATTACGAACATTATTATGTTGTTTGGAATGTTTGAATTGAAACGAATCGTTCGAAATAAATGGTCTGTTTGTTACACTATTCGGTACAGGTGTACTTGATAAGCGACTGCCCGATTGTTGTGAATTGTACTGTTGGTTATTAGAAGTAGAAAAACTCGGTCTATTTGTTCTATTAACCCTTGGGGAGCCTGGTAGGTAAAAATCACATAGCATGCCTGGTGGGTCTGACAGACCCGTAAACATAAATGGTTATTTTTATTTATTTTGATGTTACAAACTATAACAACAGGTTGTAATTTATATTCAATATTGTATCTTAATGAAAAAAGGGAAAAAATACGACAATATATTTTATAAAGTTTTATTAAGCAATTAAAAAACCTCTCATTCTTGGGTAACAATAATTTTACTTATCTTTAAATCAACAATATTAAACTCTTTTTAATTGAGATCAAAATCAGTCTTCACATTAATATAAGGCACAGATGAATTAACTTAAAGTTATAAACTTTGGTTACTAAAGTAAGATTAATAATTACTCAGTATTTGTGCGACAATTTTCGCATATAAAATTTGCGTGTTCCAAGCAAATATGACTCGTGCAAGAAATACAAATGTACTTAGACTTACGGTCCTTTTTAGCAGGGTATATATAACAACGTCTTTTTATAGCAGCATCTTGTCTTTTAGCTGGTGGCTCTGAGGGTTCTCCTATATGAGAGCTAATTCTCTTCCTTAGGTTAATCGGAAGACGCAAATTGTTAAGACGTTCAGCTTGATATGGAGCCGTCAATGCCATGCCTAATTTTTTTATAAAGTCTCTTCTAGTTACATTGCTAGCACCGGTATTGTTCAACATGTGAATAATTTTAGCATTAATACCAGCGGTATTGAGAATCCAGAAAAAAATTGTCAGGGGCCATCTTTTAGAATTTCGAGACACATCATATGTACGAATCAATTTGTCTACGTTATCCACACCACTTTTTGTCTGGTTATAGAAGGTTATAACTGCCGGTTTTTGCTGATCACCTGTTTCAATATCTATTTCACAATCGTGGTGAAGTGATGACAACATGAAAACATTCTTATTTCGTTTTGGAATATAAGAGAGGATTGTCAAATCCTTTTGTAAGCCAAAAATTGTGGTGTTCACGTCACGTTTTTTCAAAAAACTCGGTGGGATACAAGCTTTGTTGCTTTTCATTGTCCCCACAGCAGTCAATTTATGATTTTTCAGTAGATGTTCGTACGTAGGATAGCTCGTAAACCAATTGTCCATGGTTACATTTCTTCCTGTTTAAGAGATGGGTTGTACTATACGATCTACTACGTCATGCGGCTTATTGCTCGCCTTATATGGACCTGCCGGCTGTTCTCCTGCGTATATCTCCATATTCAAAGAATAATAGGTATGAGCATCAACGAGGGCTATAATCTTTATCCCATACTTTGCTGGTTTGCTGGGTAAGTACTGGCGAAACCCACATCTACCACGAAAGGCTACCAATTCTTCATCAATGGTTAAATTTTCATATGGAACATAGACGGATTGGCAGTTCCTTACAAAGTCTTCAAAAATATCTCTGATAGGTGCCAATTTATCAGTTGCTGCTCTTTCGTCACGCGTGTCCAAGTTATCGAATCTCAAACAATTTACAACAAACACAAATCGTCTCAAACTCATTGTCATTTGAAATATACCTATGCCGGTTCCATCACTTGCCCATAAATCTTTCAGGTTTTGTCTTCCAGATTTGAATAATCCGGCTAAGAAGAGTAATCCAATAACCGCTTTTAGTTCGTTCATTGTGATCTCTGAATAGGCATATTCATTTGAAATATTGCTACCCTGCCTCGTATTGCGGATCTTCCTATTAGTATGTTCCATAATTACATTCAACATGTCTTCAGTCACAAACAGATGAAAGCAATCAAGTTCTTGCTGCGCATGTCTTGGATGAGGTTTCACGCCAGGTGTTCCAGTAAAAATGTTCTCTGCTCTAGTACGAACGCGAGCACTCGGAGGATTACGGAACCATATTGTATTATCTTTTCCTTTATATATTGATCTGTGAGCAAAGTTGCTCAAAGGCTGAGACATCTGATCATCACTGTCACTACTTGGTTCATTATGACCTTGTACTTCTTCCTCAGTATCATCTGAATCATGTTGAACACTCACGTAATCGGATTCGGCTCCACTTTCATCAAAAACCACGTCATCCTCAATTTCATGGAAATCTTGATCTAAAATTTGGCTTATTTCGGTATTGGTTAATCGCCTGGCCATATTTAACTGCGAAAATATTATACAGATAAATAATTTACCACACAATGCAAAATAAATAATGAAAACAAAAATAATAACTTACCAGTTAAAAGTTACGCCGCGTGCCTGGTCGGGTTTCTCAGACCCGAGCGCACATAAAACACGTCTTACTCGAACGCGTGCGCGTTGCGGACTGCGGGAGGGGCGGCAAACTAGCCGCCAGTCTATATCACGAAGCTACTCAGGCACACAGCGGCGGTAGTTACGAATTTTCTAAAATATTGTCGATTCTTTAAAGTGATGGGTCTATCAGACCCACCAGGCACCCCAAGGGTTAAAATTACGGCGATCATTTGTTTTAGAATCATAAACTGCTTGAAAGTTTTGCTCTTCTAAAACTACTTTTAACGCGTCTTCTAAGGTTGAAACATTCCGTAAACGAACTAATCTCACTAAAAACGGTGGCAAGTTATACAAGAATACGTTCATTGCTCGATTACTATAAATTACTTGTTTCGCCTTACGTAAAGATTCATCAATGATAGTTTCTGATATCTTAGCAAATAACATACTTCTCATGTGTTGGATTCTATGACAAAATTCTAAGTAACTTTCACCTCTATTGATTTTACAACATTCTAATTCCATAGCTAGACAATCTTCGGTGCGTGGGTCACCAAAGTGTTGGTTCAACAACGTTTTCAAATCATCCCACGTATCAATCGAATCTCTTTCTCCAACTAAACTAGCTGCCTCGCCTGCTAATCTACTAGTTAAAACATGAAATAAATATTCATTTTGTGCTACGTCCCCTTGGAACGTAGTTAAAATATATTCACATTTCTTTATGTATAATTGTAACGTCCTAACATCGCCACTAAATATTGGAATGATTTTGACCATTTCCTGTGGGACACGGTTTACGTTTTCCATTGTAAAATAGCTAAAATACTAACAGTTAGAAAAAAATTACGCAAAAATACCTATATCTACTAATAAAAATCTATAAATATATTACTAAGGCGTTGTCCAATCCCTAATAATACACACACATAGACTTATTATAAGGTTCGGAAACAAATGGAAGAACTGAAAGGAAGGTGAAAAGATTTACTCACAGTTCCGCAGCTATCTTCATGTTTCCAGAATTACTGCTCGGCTGTCCTCTCCCGTGGCTTCTTAATAAATTTCTTTGTTCGGCGATCTCTGCTAAACCGTAGAAACGGACGTCGGCTGCTTATCGCAGAATCGAATACGCGACAGACTGACTGCAGAGATCCTACCGGCTGCGCCAATTAAGTAAACGACAGCGAAAGAGTTTTAAAAAAATAAATTTATTTAACACGCTCAGCGCCAGTGTATCATTTTTGATACACACTGTCCAATCAAGTGTGTATCATTTTTGATACACAGGCAACTTTTTAGTTTTAGCTGTGTGTATAAAAAATGCGCACCTTTTCCATACATTTACTAAGCAAATAGGAATCCTCTGGCCTGGGTGAACGTATTGGTATCTTTGGGGGTATAAATAGGGTAAGTGGTTCAGGAATAATTGGAAATTGAAAAAAAAGAACAAAAAATTAGGAACTTGTTTTATTACAAAAAAGTCTAGTGCTAGAGTAGCAATCAACAATGTATTTCGTACTATTTGGTTAGTGGTGTGCATTGAAACAAAGCTGACACATAAAACTATTACACTCAGAGCATTTTGTCGAAACTTGCTTTGCTCTGATCTTCTTACCATCGACAAGTACTCCGTCCCTCCCGTACTTTTTGTAGCACTCAGAGCATCGCCCACGTATCATCTTTTCTCCATCCTTAATTTTTATAAGATAATGCTTTGGTGCAGATACCCTTCTCGGTATTGGAGTAGAAGTACTTTGCTCGTTACCAACTGATTCAGGACCCTTTTCAATCATATCTTGAATTACACTCTCTCGAAATTCTGTGATCGTAAGCTTCTTTTGTATAGTGTTCAAGTTGTACAGAAAATGAGCGTTAACTAAGGAGGTTCCCCATAAAATCTCAATAAACAATTTGCGATACCATTTCGTACATCGCCTCAGAGCAGAACCATATGTTGCCATTTGGTCACTCAGGTCAATGGATGACTTGCCGTTGTTATAGTCCACAATACACTCTGGTTTCATGCTAACGGTCATATTTCTATTTTGATAGGGAACAGTCTTTAGACCTGATGTTTTTGTAGACAACATCCTTACGTCACGTTTGTCTCGCCACTTCGTGACCACAATCCCATCGCTCGTCTGTTTGGCACACATCTCACCTCTCTTCAATTTCATATTCATAATGTCTTTTGGAAGATGTTTTCTATTAGATCTAAGGGTTCCAACAAGATGAGTTTTCCTACGTCTCAAACGATATGCTAGTGGGATACTTGTGTAATAATTGTCGGTATATAAAGTTCTTCCTTCGTCTAGTAGTCCTTCCGCAAGTGTCATTACCGTCTTTTCCGATACCTCAGTCTCTCTGTCCTTGATTTTCCGCAATAAATCGTGAAATTCCAGGTGTAACCCTTGTCAGTACATAGCTTGAATACTTTGATACCGTATTTGGCTGCTTTGTTTGGGATATATTGACGGAATAACAATCGGCCTCGCCAAGCAACTAGAGATTCGTCGACACAAATCTTTTCGCCAGGATTGTAATATTTTTGATAATTCTGGACAAACTTATCCATAACTCCTCTAATTTTATACAATCTGTCTTCTATGTTCGCATTCAAATTATCAGAAAAGTGTAGAAATTTTAACATAAGCTCGAATCGGTTTCGAGGCATAACTTTTCGAGCTAGTGGAATACCGTAAAGTGGATGGATCCGCCAATAATCTTTTATTGACGGTAGTTTTACTAGCCCCATCCAACCAACTAGAGCTAGAAATTTTCTCATCTCGTCTAGTGTCACTGGGGTCCAAGCGTGGAGACGAGAACTAGGTGTGGTGTCGGTAGATGACAAATACTGAGTGGCATATAAATTTGTTTGGTCTGTTATCAGTTGTAATATGTCATGAGTCAGAAACAAATCGAAATAATCGATGGGTTTCGCGTTTGCCAAAATGCCAGAGTAAATATCTTTTATGCCAGAATATGCAACTGTGTAATCAATAGTTTGCGGATCCTCATGAGTCGGGTTTTCCCATTGTATATTAGTAAGTTTTTGATGCAGCCACTCAGCCTCGGTCATGTCAACAGATGTAGTCCCAGATGTGCTAGGAACTTCATCTCGAGGTGGTTCCTCGACTAGTGTTCGCGGAGTTCTTCTTCTTTGTATATTCGGCAATGGAGGCAATAAATCTTCAGCAAATGTGGAATTTCTCCTAGCTGAAATAGGTGGAATCCTAATGTCAATTGACTCCGAATCACTGCTCTCTGTATAATCACTTTCATCAGAAGGTTCATAGTGTGGGTCATCCACAGAATCATCATCACTAAAATCCATCTTCACGTTACACAAAACTTACTCTAAATTACACTTCTTACACTTATTTATAGCTGTATTTCTTCTGAAACAAACAAAAATAAAATTTAGGATAACTAAAAATAGCAAGTGTTATGTTGCTATTCTCAGTTTTCATAAATTTTATTCTCGTATTCTTGTAATTCGTTGCATCTGAAACAAAAACAAACAGAATTTAGTGTGTATCAAAATTGATACACATGGCCTGTGAAATAGGTTTCGCTGTGAAACGTTTTCACAGGCCACGTGTATCAAAAATGATACACAACCAAAAAGGGGGGAAGGAGCACAGGGGGAGGGATAAAAATCAAAACGGTGTTTCACATGACTATGGTGAGTCATAATAACGGAAAAAAAGGTTTAGTTAAAATTTAAGGGAATTGGACATTGGGCTCTGGCGTCGAGCGTGTTAAACAGTATTACAGCGTAAAAGTAATTCATTGATTTTACAAATTGTTCATCTTATATACTATCTTAAAGCTAACTCGACAATCTGTACCTAGTGACGCATGTCCTAATTAATATTGCTAATTTAGCAATCGAACCTTCTAGAAACTATATAATATTTATTTAATAAGAAATGATAACACCGCAATGGAAAGTTACAGACTATTAGCTGACAAAGCTAATATTAGTAGGTTGGGGGTGCTTAACTACCTCCATCCTTGGCTCATACGCTCGAGTCGTGATTGTATGGCTGTAAAAGATATAGGGGTTAGCAAGCGTTTTCTTAAATCCTGTATTAAGTCATTAACAGAACTGTAATTTTTCAACATTCGTAATTTTGCGTTTTCGGCAAGTCTACTTTTTAGAGTAAATTTTATTAAATGGTTTTGACCTGACTCATCTAACATTTCAGAATACATTTCCACGGCATCTATTAATCGCTTCGTGGTGTCCTCCTTACCATCCAAAATAGGAATCAAACTACACGCCGTTCGCATATCAAACTCCATTTTCTTATGTGTTAAATTACCACTCGGAGTACATAAATGAGATATTTCTAAAAATAAACGCTTAATATTGTCATAAGTCGTAGTCAAGGACGTCACCACTTCTGGTTTCTCATCACGAGTTAACTTAGATATCAATAATAAAGACTTATTATATAAAACTTTCGCTTCTTTTAGTTTATTTAAAGCAACGGAGCCCTTGAATCGATTTTGACCTTTCTTAACTAAATATTTACGAATCAAATTCAATTCATCATATATGTTTAAAAACTCTTCGGCCATAATAAAATTAAACAAAGAAAAGATTGCATCATTTAGGCTAATCCTAATTCATACAAACGAATGCCACATAAGTACAACTATTCTAAACTATTCCATATACGTCGAGAGCTATCATGTTCGGTGAGTCGAAGTGCACGATTTATGAACAGATTACAAATGCAATGAATAAAACTTTGTTATCACTTATTAATACAAACTGATGCATTTTAAGACAATAGTAAAATATATAAACGTAATTAAACCATAAGTATATTGGCAAATGATATCTTAACCAGTAAAAGTAATCACTAATGTCTTGTATTATAGTTTCGTACCGAATACACTGTCTAACTGTTTACAGTCACTTCGTACTTACTCCGTTCGCGACGATAGCGTGATGATATATATATTCACGTACTACGAAAAACGCGGCGGGTCTTATTTTATCGCACTTAGACGCACTTTTTATACACGATTGGCAAAGCACTTTAATATGTTAACGATAACGCACTTTGTACATAGGTACACGCACTTTTACGTAAACGCACTATACTTGTTCGACGTTGTGGCGCTCCTTGAGGTACGCGGCGGCCTCTCTGCGGCGTAACGATCGGTGGTTCATCTGTCTGTCCATCCACTTTACATGCATCTTCTTATAAAAGTAGCAAACTGTGTAGAATGCGGCAGCCAAAAGAACGATCGTGACGATGGTATATATAATATAAATAGTAATATAGTATATAAATAATAATAGTAGGGGAAAGTCCCCTAGTGGCGGACATATAAGGTTTTCCGGAAATAAAATTAAAACTACTTCGAGAAATAAGTATTTATTTATGAATTAGTTAAATGAACAAAATATAAAATCAAAATCAATTAACAAAAATACAACTTCTGCGTAAACATAATCTAGGAACGGTAATTAAGTTTTGGTAAAAAAAATTAAGTCTTTAACATTGGCACCTAGTACCGGACGGGTTAATCTTCAAACCCCAATCGCCGGAAATTCTTAAAACATTGTGCATCTATCACATATATAGGTATCTCCACATTCCGGAACGTCTGCACATGCTTCATGGGCCCATTCTTGGCAGCTGGAGCATTGTATCCAGTCCTCGTCGTGGTCCTCTAAACACACTACACAAGTCGTTTTTTCTATATTAGATATTACAGTTAATGGCTCCTTTTTCTTATCGTTATAACTACTTTTTCCTTGGGCCTTCACACCTTTGGTTTGTTTTCCCTTTTTTCTATTGCCGTTTTAAACTTATTTCCCATTCCTTTTTTTTGTTCCTTCTGGCTCTTTTCGTTCTCTTTTTCTTGAACAGCAATTTTGTAGGGCGATGACGTTAAAATTTCACTTCTTTCACTTTTTCTCTTTCGAGCCGCTGATCTTTTTTTTGTGGCATCTGGCAATGGCGACAGTTTATGTACAATCTGGACAACATCAAGATCAAAGCTCGTTGACGGTTTGGGACTGCTGATTGTTGGTACGTTGGTTAATTCTATAGGAGGGCCTGTCGTTTCTTCTGAGATTACATTATCACAGGACGATGAGCTAGCCAAGGCCAAATCAGTGGAAGTCATGGAAACTACCTTGCTGCAACTTGGTGCGTTTAAGGAGGGTCTTGGCTCTTCTAATGGAATATTGGTCATGTTTGAAGCCAAATAATCCAAGTCAGAAAATAAATGTCTGTCGAATGGGTAAATTCCTGTGCATTTAAACCCAGACACCGCAATATCCAGTCGAACTACTTTGGTAAACGCTTCATTGACCAGACCAGCAATATCGTAGTCGGTTATCCGAGATCCAGCGTTTGCTCTCATCCACATGTCGCATCGTTGGTTATAGGCATCTTTGAATGGTTTCATAAATGTTCTGTCTAGTGGTTAGAGCTTGTGGGTGGTGTGTGGTGGTGAGCTTATCAAATGAATGTAGTTTTCTCTGCAAAGATTTATAACCGCTAGTGTCTTGTGGCTACAATGGCCATCCAGTAGAAGCAACACTGGATTCGCTTTAGTCGGGTGAGAGTGTTTAATAAATAGCTGTAGCCATTGGAGAAAAAAATCACTATTCATCCAACCTTTTGGCTGAGCCACGCCAACGCTTTCAGCTGGAGAATGAATCATGAGCCGATCATTCATTCTTTGCCTTGGAAAGACAAAAAAAGGTGGTATGAAGTGACCGTTAGCACTCATACAAAACAAAACTGTTATGTTTTTGCCCCTTTCAGCAGAAGTGAGCTTTCCTACTTGACGGACAGCCTTTGGAGCCAGAACTTTCTGATGTTTATGCACGCAGCTGACTCCTGTTTCATCACAGTTGTAAATGTTGGAGGGTGGAAATTTGTACTGTGTCATTAGCCGTTCCAGATTGTCGTAGAATATATCCACTTGTGGTTTATTAAACCCTACGGCTCGCATCATGCTTGTCGACTCTGGTGTCCTCAATGAAATGTCCGGATGTCTATGCATGAAATCATAATAAAAATGCTTACCAGCAGTTTTTTTCTCTGTATTAAAACGATGGGGGATCTTCATAGCTTCAGCCAAATCGTAAGCTAACTTGAAAAACTCCCTTTTCATCAGCGGCAGACATCTATTAGACAAATCTGTTATGTGGTCCAGTAAAACTTGTTCATACACGGGTGAGAAGGTTTTTGTAAATCTACCAACCTTCGGTTGCAACGTGATTTCTTCTCCACCTTTCAATGCCGTTATTTTATCATGTAGAGTGCTTTTTGGGACATTATAACGCGACGAAGCTTCTCTGAGACTCATTTCGTTGGACAAAATCTTGTTCATCGCAGTTTTTAAACTTTGCTGATCCCATTTTCCTTTCTTTTTTGTTTCTTCCATGTTAAAATATCTTCCTCCTTCTATCCTGTAAAACAAGAAATAATCATTATTATGATATAAGTATAAATGCTTAGTAAAAAGCGAACTTATAAACTGTCCCGTGGTAAGGGATACCTTTGTGTCCGGAGGTAGGGGACAGGGAATATCCAAAATTACGTATTTCATACTAAAACTGTTTAGGTAATTAATAAAACTTTTACAATTTACGAATTATAATGGAACACTGTCTTTATTAACAAATAACAAAAACAATTAAACACAAAACCATAGCAGTAATACTCATTGAAATTTACGTGATGCAACACTTTCCCGCCAAAAACAGCAATCCACCTCTCCCACCGTGGTTGTGCGCCTTACTGGCAAACCGCGTCGCGTGATCCTGTATCGCTACGTTTCCCCGCGCCCCTTTCACCGATATTTGAATAGATCGCGTTGTCGTTTGTCGAGATAGTACGAGTGTCCGACGCTAGGTGCCGTCCGGCGCTACGGGACTTCCCCCTAAACATAAATAGCAATACATTGGTGGTGCTTACGCTGGAATAGCTCGTCTCTGCTTTTGCGTCATTTCTACCAGCGCCGGCTGTATTCTGTGCTATGATCGTCTCTTGTTTCGTCTGATTCGAACCCATGATGCAGTATAATTTGTTACGTAGTAAGCATTGCCGTAAAAAAAGTATGAGGATTATTGAAGAGAAACAAAAGAAAAATAGATATTACTTCAGGGTCATAGTCCAACTTCGCTTGTACTTGTTACTATGCACTTGCGCTCGCGGCCAAAAATGGCAGGGTCGCCATGTAGGGAAGCTTAAGATAGGTATTAGAGAGACGAGTGAAACGTAATGAGTTCGGTATAAGACCGTTATATTTTGGGTAATGCATTATTATATATACTTACTAATCTATGGTACACCACTACAGTACGTTAAGCACAGTAGCCGCTTCACGATGGGTCAACCCTTGTTCGATTAACGCCACTGCTTGTGCTACCTGACTTGGTGTCAAAGGCATTTTCAAGAATTCCAAGGCGCCTTTAGATGATCAGTAATCACAATAAAATCAAAAAACTTCGACAACTTAACACTTTAAATTTTCAGAACACAATTTAAAACATCAACTTAGTCGGACAAATGACACGGTTACACTAAAACTTCAAAACCAAACCAAAATGCACTCCAACTTTCTTAATTACCCTCTTAGGATTTAACGTAAACATTATTTCTGCTTACCTACATGATAAGAACAAAGTTAGACACACTTAAAAAATTGTTATCGCAAGTTATGAGTTTGGCCAAGATTCCATGCCGCTGAGTGTTTCAGGAGACAGACGGTCCTGTGGGTCACTTATTATTGAATCCAGAAGAGGGATGTATATAGCTCTGCGGAAATACTCTTCAGCTAGACTTGTGTCGTTCGTTCATTCACAAAGATCGATTTCAATCATGAACTGTTATCAAAATGAACCGGGTCATATGACCCGATCATTTGAATGATTGAATTCTCGCGCAAGATTGTGAGACTCTTGTTATAAATCATAGATTGATAGGTCGCGACTAGCGATGCCCGATATTTTGCATTGTATCGATATATCGAATCGTAACGTATCGCAACTGATTGTATCGATACATTAAATGTATCGTATGCCTTTGTATCGATACGGTAAATATCGTATCGAAAATATCGTATTTAATTACAATACTAGAGTAACACGTTTATCTCAAATATTGTATAGATTTCATTATATAATTAACATTTAACAAAAAAAACTACAGGTTATGACAAAATAAATGTATTTTAGAGATCTAAAATAGGTTAACTATATTTTAATACACACACTAAATAAAAAGGATTTTATACCTGCCATTGCATAACATCTAAACTTTTAAGAAATAAAAATCGGGACAACCGTTGTGGATCTATTCTGTTACGATTTTCAGTGAGCGTATTATTAGCTGAAGAAAACAAACGCTCTGACGCGTGACGGTACCAATGTCGCAACAACTGATAAGTATTTCAGAGCTAAAGCACTAAGTTGTGGCCAAGCAGTTGTCCTGGCGGTCCAGTACGCTATGGTATCCGATTTTCTATCTAGCAATGGTTTACGTAGATATTGTTTCAGAATATCATTCATCATTATCTAAACACAGTCTAATAACATTCGAGTATTGCTTTATTGATGTGGGTAGGTACTGCATTAATATAATATCAACAAAGTAATACATATATCTACCAACCTGTATTACATTACAAAAATAAAAACCGCATCTACAAGCGCGGCGTCGTTATAAAATAAGTTTATTTACATTTTGAATCTTTGTTATTGTTAGCCATCTCAATTATTTTTATTATGTATCGTACAATACGATATTCTTGATTCGATATGCTGGCGAAGCGATACGATACAGCTTAATATCGCATTAGCGTGTATCGATATAAAATATCAGTATATCGCATTCCGTTGTATCGATACACCAAAATATCGATACGTATCGGGCATCGCTAGTCGCGACTTGATCGCAGAGTACATTTGTATATAGGAGGACCTCAGTTGAGATTAATTGAGATACTTGTATCATCTCAAGTTAAATTATATATATTATCTACCTAATAAAGGGTTATATAAAAACAATTAAGTTTAACGTTTAGACAACAGGGGTAGTAAAATGACACTAAATAGGAAATATAGAGAATTATATTGAAAAAATATTACGCATTATTAATTATAACAAATTATTTTTTCTCACTGTCAACACATCAAAAAGCTCATATAAGTTTTTAGTGGGGTGCAGGAAGGGCAATGAGAGACTAACCTTTAGAACTGTTCTTTGTGCTCTTTCTAATTTAATCAAATTAGTCTTACACGCACCACCCCATAATGTAATACAGTATGATAAGATAGACTGGCATAAAGCCATATAAACCATTCTAATGACCGATTTGTCAGCAACAATGCGCAGATTTCTAAAGATTACTGTTAACTTGCGAGTCCTAGATGATAAAAGGTCCTAATTTTGATTAAAACTAAGCTATCTATAATGATACCAAGGTATTTTATGTTGGGAACTCTTATGAGAAGATCGCACGAACAAGAGTGGCCGGTAGGACAAGAATGGGCTATGATAGATAAATTTTCATGTATAGACTGTGGGTTGCATTTGATAGAGAAGGGTATGTATCTGGTTTTATCTACATTAAGCGTAAGACCATTTCCTCTGAGCCAAGAAGCTACAGTGTTAAAACCATTTTAGGCCAAGCTGAAGATCGAATCCCAGGTATCACCATGAAAAATCAGAGCTGTCTCATCAGCGAAAGTTACAATTTTTCCATTTTGCAGCTGTAAATTGCATAGGTCGTTAATAAATGTGAGGAAAAGCGTAGGACCGAGCACACTACCTTGGGGTACGCCGTATGATATGGATAAATCATCACTGATAACACTACCAACCTTTACCCTTTGTGTTCTATTGAATAGGTAGTTTCTGAACAATTCCAGCTGGTTGTTGCGAATCCCTAGGCTTTCTAATTTGGCTAGTAGTAGCGGGACAGAGACGGTGTCAAACGCTTTTTTTATGTCTAAGAATATTGCTATTACTTTCTTTTTAGAGTCAAGTTTACAAACAATGTGATCTATTAGTGAGTGTACAGCGTCTGTGGTTGAGGTATTTGATCTAAATCCAAATTGAGAGCTCGACAGAAGATTTATGGACTCGAGGTAATTTATTAGGCGTTTGTTTAAGAGCTTCTCTACAATTTTAGATAAAGTAGAAAGTATAGATATCGGTCTATAATTATTGACCGTCTCTGTCGCCACTTTTGTAGACACGAATGACCTCGGCAACTTTAAATTGATCCGGGAATACACCAGTAGAGAATATGAGATTGGAGATGTATGCCTAAGGAGAAATTAAACTATGGTGATAACACTTCAGAAAAGCAACAGAGATGTTATCGTGACCGGCAGTTTTTTTTTTTTTTTTAGTTTAAGATGTTATTACGGACCTCTACATCATCTGTAGGAAGCAGGACAAAAGAAAATAAACAAGTATTAGAGGCAGTGGGTTCAGAGAGAGGGCTTGTATTCAATATATTTAAAGCAAGGTTTTTGCCGATTGTTACAAAAAAAATATTTATGTTATTGATAGAATTCGAAGGGTTTGTTTTTGAAAGAAGTTCAGTAGCGGGGTTATTGGATTTATTGGAGTATGTGACTTGTTTTATAATAATAATAATTTATTTTCAGAATAATATTCCATAGTAGGTTAGTAACAGTTAACTTACATCTAGTGTTAGTAGTAGGTACATACATCTAATACCTGACCGGTTCAGACTGTCCGATCCAAAGAAGCCATCTACTTGACTGCGTGCAGTCGTATCCAGCGTTCCAGAATCGGAGAGTCCCACCGGTCAGTCAGCGTTTTCAGGATGATGTTGGGGCTGGCGCGTACGCGGCGCAGCAAAGAGGTACATCTCTTGCGCATGATGGCAGAAAAGCTATCGATGTTTGAATCCGCAAACATTCCAGATGCGCTGCAAAAACGCGGCAGCCCCTCCAGCACCCGGACGCGTTGTTGTACTGGATGCGCAAGTCACTGTACTCCTTCAACGTGAAGTTCACCCACAGGCTGCATGTGTAGAAAGATTGACAGAAAGCTTTAAAAAGCGTGACCTTTACTTGAGTAGTACAACGGGCAAATCTGCGTGCCAACATATTACAACGACCTGCGCTCCCGTTCCACATCCACATTATCCTTCAGATCTTCTGAGACCCAGTGACCCAAATATTTAAACTTGGCAACTCTTACTAGTGGTGTGCCATCCCATTATAGTATCCCATAATATTTTAATTGTTTTTACTTTGAATAGTCTTATTTATTAAACTAATCTCTTTTTAATTTTTTTAATAATGAGTTACAGAAATTCCTGTACCTTATATAAGTGGTTCTATATATATCGTTAGTTGGTTTTTTTTTATTTTATATGATGTTTGTCCCTGTTTTTCATGCATTTTAATAATCTTAAAGTTATCCGAGGCTTTTTTATCCTTTTACGATTTGAAACTGTCGAGCAGTGTGTGTTAGCCTGTATCTTGTTGTTTAGAGTCGTAGTTAGTAGAGAAACTGCTACATTAGCGTCCGTAGTTTGATAAATAAAGTCATAATTTATGTTTAGCATGTCTTTGTCAAGAGATATGTAATTTATATTATGAGACCATACCCCTCACATCTTTTGAGTGATGAAAAAAAGAGGATATTCAATTATCGCTTAAGTAGAGCACGGCGTATTGTAGAAAACGCTTTTGGAATGTTACAAGAAAGATTCGAATTATTTCAAAAAGGTATAAAAGTTTAATCAAAGTACATTAACAACATTATACTAGCAAGCACGTGTTTGCATAACTTTATCGTAGATGGGTCATTCTATGGAGGCACCTAGCTCTAATACTAATAATGCAATTGATGGCACCAATGATACAGTTTTCAACAATATGAAAGGGATGGTTGTAAGAGATTGTTTCACGGAATATTTTTCTAATATCGGTAACGTATACTGGCAAAATGAAATTGTTAATAGACGTTAGTTTCTATTTCTGACAATAAATAAGTAAAAAAATAACTTACGGGTTTTATTCATTTCTTCTGCAATTTTCTGCCATGCATTCCTTTTCATATGTTGATCCATGTAGTAACGAGAGGACACATTGTATATACACTCATGCGAACAAACCAGATTAATCAGTTTCTCTTCATCCATTTTTCCGTATTTTACGTGAAAGTAATATCACAATATCGCGTATGCACGTGCTAGTCTTGCCACGCTCAGTCAGTGTGAGAGACAAAGATAACACGCGCGCGCGAGTGCGTCTTCTTCCTCCCTTGCCCCCGCGCACCGACCGGACTGCGCCCCATTAACCGAAATGACCGCTGCACAAGTTTCAACCTTATTTCAACTAGCTTAGCAATCATAATAGCTCGATACAAAGTGACCCATACGTCTCGCGGGATGCAATGGCGCGCCGCGGCAAACCGTGGAATGAAACGGCATGACACGTCATGCCGCAGCATACCTCGGCGCGTCGCGTCATTTGGCGGCATCGTGGTATCGAAATAAAGTAACATGAATTCTAAACTCATTGAAATAAGATTTAAAATAACTTGATTAGTAATAAAATCCTTTGCCATGAGACGCCGTGCCGTGCCGGTAGTGAGCGCCGGCCCTTAGATGCAGTGCTTAACTCAGAAAAATCTTTCTTAGGTCTTCCTTTAGCGACTAATTCCACTTGGCCGTGATCTTGATTTTTGCATATATTGAAGTACTGAGTCTTCCAACTTAACTTCAGTCTCTACCCAATCACGAAACCTACTTACAAAAGTTTTTTGCTTCGGTGACTTTGATTCCATTTTTCATTAATCTTCAATACAATAAATTGAATAGTTTTATTTATACTGGTATTTACACATTCAGGAATACCACACAAACTATAAATATCTTGTATATGGCTCATAATCATGGCTACTTTTCCGTTATTAGCAAAATTTTCCGTAATCTCGAAACATGATTTAAAAGTCGCTTATAAGGCACCGTCTAAAAAAAAATAACTCATGTTTCGGCAACATTCGGCAAATGAAACAGTTATAATAAACATATACAATAACTTTTCTATATGTCGCCTCTTTGCGAGAATACTGTAACATCTCAAAAAAGGCAATTTTACAGGACGCGTATTTTAAACTTTCGAAATGTTATAAAATCTAAAATAATAGAGCTAAAGCAACAAAACCTTCTAGTGATTTATAATTTAACTATTAATTCATCTAAAACTATAGTAATTGTTGCGCTATTGGCTATTTTTCGGTATAAATTAACAGGATTAAAAAAAAAGGGATATTTTGTCACACTATTACTGAAAAAGTTTTCAAGGATCGATGTGACATATGAACTTGTCACATTGTTGATAATATATTTTTTTGTGTTGTGTTAGGTTATATGATAAAAACACATTTTAGAAATAAAAATGTTTATTAAATCAATGAAAAATTTGTAGGAAAAGAAAATCAAGCATAAACATTAGTCATTATAACGTAGGTAGGATATACAGTTACCTACTTAAATACAGTAATTCAACAGTTAACAATCAACAAAGTTAACAAAATGAAACTATAGCTATCAGTTCTTAATTAAAAGTATACTGTTATTACTAAATTTGTTATTATTATTTTAGATCTAGCTAACCAATCAGTCTCTTCGTAACATTAGTCTTTGTAAATAACCACTAGGTTTATTCTAAACCTACCATAATCTATATTTTAACTAAAACAAAACCATCTCAATAAGAATAATAATACATACTAAAAATATTTTTATTCATATTGAGATAGGTTTTAAAAATAAGTATCTAAAATTATAAGTATTATATACTTGCAAAATGTATTAAAAACTTGAGTATTTATCATTAAGTACTATAAAATTACGACTTAGGAACTTTTCATTATAAAATATCACATAGGTATTGTACTTAAAGGAACCGACGTTTCACTTATCTCACATAAAGTAATAAAAAATAATTGTTATAAAAATTACAAAAATAGTATAAAAAATAAAATAAAAACATTCTTAGAGCGATTCGTAAAAGCTCCTATGAACTCCGGGAATTAATTTCTTATTAATCAAATCCATTAGGTCCGATTTTTTTCGTTCAGCTATCCCGGGTTTATTATTATAGACATTTTTTATTTCTATATTGTTGTTTCTCTTTTTTCTCAAAACGACGGCTTTTTTAAAGTCCGTTTCAGCATAAGAATTTTTATAAAATATAGCATTTGTATCATCTTTACTAACTCTTATTACTCTTACTTCTGATAGTTTAACTACATGGTTATCTTCATCTTTTGTTAAGTTAAAATTAATTTGATTACACACACTTTTCCAATCATAAAAATCTTCGAAACACATTTCATTGACGTGTATTGGCTCACTCTTTTTCCTGGCTGTTTTTATAGCACCGATAAATCCGTCGGGAGTGTATATAGGACCGGATCTTAATAGCCTCTTTACTTGTCTCTCAATCTGGGAATGGGCAGAGTCGCCTTCGTTCTGGGTATGGCCTTTTACAAGATATTTGTGTGTTATGGATTTCAGGTTAGGCAAGGTCTGTACGGCATATAAATACAGGGCAATCATGAATTTGTTTTTATTTTGCCCTGCGCAGTTGTCTGAATAGAAGACAACCTCTAAATCTTCAGCTGAATTTGACATTTTGGTAAGGTAATTAAATACACAAGTACCTATTTCATTTATGCCTCTATTTGCATGTGACTCGTCCCATACGTAACTTTCAACAACATTATTCTGAATATTATAAATTGTTAGATTAAGAACATTAAGTTTGCATTTGTAGTAAAATACAGAAATATCGCCCTTAGGGCACTGGAATACAGCTTGGAGATCGTAAACAGCAACTAAAATATTTTTATTGTTCTTGTCATTTGTCTTTTCAATGCGTGATAATTCTTTTTCTCTGATATGTTTTTCGTAGTCTTCTTTTTTCAATTCTTTTTCTTCGGGCGTACTATTTTTATAAACTTCGCATGTATCGCACAAATCTTTCTTCGGCACAAAAAACGATATATTAAATTCTTGTGTAAATATACGATAAAACATTAAATAACTTGCATAGGGTATATTTTTAGATTTACATTGTTCAACGTAGTCTCTATGCAGGTCTGTAATTGCTTTGCTGCCGTCAATGTAATGTCTTTTCGAGTTTGCTCGAATATAGTGCGATTCTATTTTTGGTATCGCTTCTATAAATTTTCTTATGCTTTCTTTAATGTTTTCATCAACTTTACTGTGATTTAGATGAGTGCCACGGTAATCTTTCATTGACGAGATATTAGTGTCATTATTTTTCTTTTTCAACGCGGTCTCTATAGGGCGGTTATTGATAGCCAAAGTGTTTTTGAAAAACAATTTACATACTCTGATCTTTGCACCAGAAATAGTCAAAAAGAAAGCGTTGTTGTTTTCACGCTTTGCAGCAATATTTCCGTCTGAGTCCACTTTCACATATCGCTGTTTTGGAATAACTAAATCGACATTATTAGCTATAAACGTCCATTGTTTCTCAATTTGTCCTAAACCCCAATATTCGTTTAAAATTTTCTCACGTTCAAGCTCTGAGAAGTTAGAGCTACATTTAAATTTACAATTTTCTCTGCAAGGTGGTTTAAGCTGGCGTTTTGGAAAGGGCTTATTAGTTTTTGTTGAAATATATGATAGTCCACTATTTCTTAATCGCTTAGCGATGTTCTTCTTCCAATTTAACTCTTGCCTTGGTCTTTTTTTTCCTACTTTAGTTGGGGTGATGTTGGAAGTGGTTGGCTCTATTGGCATAGTGGTATCATTCCCAACTACAAGCGAATTATTCTCTGTTGCGACCAGATCTATCTGATTTGTATGGTTAACTATTATGTCTCGATTTTCTGCTGAATTACTTACCAATAACATGTCAACTTGCTCTATGGTGTCAACTGAAGCAATATTATTATTTAAATTAAACAAGTCTTGGTCTTTTGAGAAGTTGTAGTTAGTGCTGGCACCTTCTTCTTCAGAGTCTGAAGTATGTATATTATTACTTTTTGACTTCTCCTCTTGATAATTGGGATCCTTTACGGAATCATCACTATCTGGGGAAAAGTTAAAAGAAAATTAGTCCCAAATAATTACGTTGCAAACGTTCGGCATCCGAAATGCACAGAATTGAACACAAATTATTACATAAATTGAATAAGTGCATTTATTAAGAAATAGTAGTCTCTGCCTACCCCAATGGGAAAAAGGCGTGACAATAATAATGTATGTATGTATTAAGAAATATAATAAATGCATTTATATAAAAACTTACTACCTTCATAAAAAGATGGTCCACTGCTTGAGGAGGAACTCGAAGAAGAACTCGAAGAGCTACTTGAAGAGCTACCGGTACTACTAGTTGACTCACGTCGACGATGTTTTGAGTCATCGTTACTTTTGTCTAAAAGAAATATAAATAATAATAACTTAAACAATAGAAAAACTTTATGAAACATAAGTACCTAATAGTTTAAATTTTTGTTTTAAATTCTTAATTTAAAACAAAAATTTAAACTAAAATCGAGGTGTTTACATAATTATCTGTAGAAAACACACTAAGACTCCTTATAATGTTGCTCAATTTGTTTCTTCTTCTCAGCCGATGGACGTCCACTGCTGGGCATAGGCCTCATGTATGGATTTCCAATATTGGAAATCCAATTTGTTTAAAATCTATGAAAATGTAAGCACCTAAGTTCGTTTCGTATTAATAGGTACTCATTTTAAATAACTACATGACAACAGGCTCGCCCCTTGTTACATGGGACCGAACATAGGTGGCATTTAGTCTTTACAAAAATATTCTTTAAAAAACAAAATTATTAAGTCTTACCTTCTGGAATCATTGCGTTTATATTAGAGTCATCAACTTCCTCGGCTTGGATACTGGAACTATCATTTACGTTACTATCAACTACGTTTTGCATAGTTGCTAATTGTACTAATTTTCTGGACCGCGATCCCATCTGAAAAAATAAATATTTATAATTCATTTGTTTTAGTATTTACAACGTGACATAACGATTTAATTTACAAAAAAACTTATAATTTATCTAGAAAAAAGTAACATTACAAAATACTCCGAATCCATTTTATGGTTTGTAAAATATTTCATTGTCAACAACGCGTCATCTTATGATGTTACAAAACAAAAACGATATCTTTTCAACGAAAACGTGATATCAAAAGTAATAACAAGTTAAAATTGCATACTATTTTCAACAAAACTGTGTCAATTCAACATATCACATTACTTAATAAAAAAATATCAAAGAGTTCAAACTTACCTTAGCAATCGTAATGTGGTATCTTCGTGATGTCACGTTTTTGCACAAATACGAGAGCGCCCTTCCCTCCAAATGGCACGCGCCGACTGATGGGACACGTTGTCGAAACAAATCACGAGGCAGAAAGAGACAGCGCGACAACACAAAATATTGCAGTTGTCTTGTCTCTTTCGCTCATAGACGCACCGTTATTGTCGAAAAAATACCTCGTTTTTATCGAAAATAAAGTTCAATACGGCGGTTTTGATTATGGAATAAAAAAAAATCGATTTTTCTGAAATATCACAGTATTCTTGCAAAGAGGCGATGTATAAAAAAAATTGCAAAGTTGATATTTGGTGTTTTTTTTAAAACATTCGTCGGAGTTACACATACATATTTTTTTGACCCTAGATTTTTAACGCTATGTACTTACCCATCGGAATAGATATTTTAATAAATAACTGTATCAGAGCACGAAAAAATATTTCACAATAAAAATAAAATACAATATTTATATTAATCTCAGCACAAGAATGCACAGTGAGTCGTCTGTAACAGCGAATTTATTTCGATGACAAGTAAACGTTTTAAAAGTACCTACTTTAAAATTAAGTTTTGAATACCAACCCTGTAAAAAGTTTTACTTAGTGTTGCCAGTAGGCAGTGTGACTACTGCTTAATGATATACTATGTCTAAAATATGAGAAATAAATTATCTTTTTTTTATTTTTGTATAAGGAACGTTACACTGTGCGTTGGTAATAATGCATGATCTTAGTCTTTTCTACGTTAACTACAAGGTTGTTAATGTTTAGCCAGGTTATTATATTATTAAGAGTAATATTAATGTCCTCCTCATAGTCATTCCTATTGTGGCGTTTGATCAGTATTGTGCTATCATCAGCAAATAGGACTGTTGGGTAACAATCAACAAACAATGGTTGGTTGGTTGGTTGGCGCGGTTTGACGGTGTAAGTAATTTATGTAAATTAAGAATAATAACGGGCCAAGTACGCTTCCCTGTGGAACACACCAAGTTTAATTTCTTTAAGAGATGATAAGTATTTTTGTTCACGTATCGTTTTCATACAAATTCTAGAAATTTCTATGTATTGTAAACGTCCTTCCAGACATGATTTTAATAAGTTGGATATTGCCTCGAATACCATAACAATCAAGTTTTTGTAAAAGTGTATCATGATGTACGCGATCGAATGCTTTCGACATGTCAATAAATACAGCACATATGGGTGTCCTAGAGTCTACATTAGTCATTATAGTCTTTATAAGGTCGAATATGGCCATATTAATATTTTTATTTTTACGAAACCCTTTTTGTTCATTACATAGTATATTGAATTATAAGAAAAATTGTATAGATATCGATAGATGACTTTATCAAATTAGAAAATATAGGTTTTTTACCTATACGATGCCACATAGGGGTATTTTGATGCCAAAAGCTGGCCAAAAATATTTTTGGTCTTAATTGAGGTCTGTGGTTGTAAATAATAAGAAATTTAGTGTTCTGTCTTTTATTTTATATAAAAGAATAACAAAACAATACAATTATACATCGTCGTCACTACTCACATCCGTATCAGTTTCTGAAGGAGAACAATTTCTTGACGGTTCAGCTGGTAATAATATATTCAGAAATTCCCTATGAAATGGCCTCGATTTTTCTTTGACATCTTTCTTAAACCTGTCATCATTGGGTCTGATGTTAATAATAATCTCTTTAAAGAATCAAGATTACATACCTCTCGGGAAAATTTACGCGAATAATTTAGCCTGTAATCTCTAAAATGTTTATTACGTGCTTCTGCAGCCTCTTCTGATAGCTGACCGATTGGAAGTAGGGCTGAAGAAATTACTTGAGCTCCATGTCGTAAAATTTTATGAATAGTCGGCAACATTGGATACCATTTATATAACTGAACATATAAGTCTTCAGTTACTCTTGAATATTTTTCGAACGCTTCCACATTGATTTTGTGTCCACTAGACAATGTTTCCAAGATTATTTTGAATCTAAATATTAGGTTTACATCTACGCCAGTTATAGAAGCAGATAATTGATGGTCAAAGAAGAAGCGTCTGCTAGTGTTGCCATCATTGGAGTTATCGAAATTGGCTTTAGGAACATCTACAAGTAGTCCCATTTCCCTTCTGAATTGGTTCTGAATTTGTTCTTTTGTTTTTTTTTGTTTTATGACATCTTTATCACTTTGTATTCTTACTTGCCATTTCTTGAAAAGTAATTTGTAAGATAAATGTAAGATGTGTTCAAAATACCTTATTTGGGCATTTAGTATAGAAAGACCAAATTGCAAAAATTCCACTTTAACTTCCCTTCTTTTAGATAAGTCGTTAAATTCTTTACATGTGGCGCCACATATGTAACACCTCATAGTAGAAGTAGTTTGTGTTGCTGCGTTACATACCTTGCCATCCACCATAGTAAATAGCATACTGTGAGTTATTTTCACACCTTCTATCTGTGTGGGTACCAGATCATTAATTTTAGCATTAATATACTGGATCTCCTCATTGGTAATATCAACAGACTCCTATAGAAACCTGATTCTTATGGGTCAAACTTTTGCTTGTATTGCACTTGTTGCGACCCATCGCATCCCCATTTATAGATTAATTCCATTTGTTTTCGATCGTCTTCATTAATCGCAGTCACAACTTCCTTTAAATACATTATTAATCTTGATGCAGTATGGTTTACCAAATCTTGTAAGTTAACTTCAGCACACGTAGCTGTAACCCTGTAAGACTCTTTGAGAGTGTAGCAATCCTTTTTCGCTTTCTGAAGAATCGAGTAACACGGGTAAAACTTCTTGTTGCTTGATCTAACTATTTCATACTGGGTTCTTATTAGGCCAGCTTCTACATACATAGATAGAGCGTCTAAGCTAGATAATTGAGGACTGGTTATTTCATTACTCTTTTTAATAGCTGACCTGTATTTCTGACCTCTAGTTGGGCTTTTAAGTAAGTCCTTTACTACATTTGATGCGTCTACATTTCCTGAAGCGCGATATTTCATATGAGTAGCATAGCTCAATTTTTTCCATCTCATGTGACCGAAGTTCCTCAGTTTTTCTTCGTTTAGATCTTTCACTAGATTCTGCAAAGTGTTTTTCAGGACGACCCGGACTAGTATCTGTAACAAAGTACAATAATTGATTTTATAAATATTCATAACATGAACAGAATTTGAATGAACAGATAAAGGTGACGTCATGCTCATATGAAAGTGTTGCTAGCTACTGCAATTGGACAGATGACCGCGGAGCGCGGTTGGTGGAAGTGGGGAGGGAGTAGTTAAACTCTCTTAGTTAGGTTAGTACATACAAAACTTCAGTAACGCATACTTACCAGTAATTGGTAATTGTAATGACGTTATTCCAATCTTTGTTGTTGTGTTCAAATACATATTTTTCTTTATGTGCTGCTTGCCATCTGGATTTGAATTGATGCTTTATCAAAGATAATTTCTGTTTCCAATCCCTTCCCAATCCAATTCCCTTTCGATCTTCATCTTTACAGAATTTAATGATCACAGTTTCTTCCATATGATCCAACTTTTTGTCAAAACTTGGTTCCTATGAGTCTTTTGTGATCATATAAATATCTTTTCGAGATAAGAATTTGATACCAGATGGTCCTGAAAGCAAAAGAGGATAATGATAGTTTATTTGTATTTTTTCTCAATGTATACCACCTACGAAAAAAATCAATGAATACTACATCCGCGGTATTCCGCAGCTACAATAACATCGAACCTCTTTTTTAATAACCCTGCTTCAATTTAATGTATATTTAATAGCATAGAAAAGCTTAGAAAGATAGTAAAACTCTTAAAGATTGTGTTCAAAATACCTAAAATTACAAGAATCTTTTATTTTTTTTGTATTTACTAAAATTACTAAACTTTTAATTAGATTCGATAAAAAATTATTAAAAATGCAAATACATACCTGGTTCTGACAGATCCATTACAATTTTTATATATGCACCTTGAAAATACGATAAAATAAATATTATTGTAACACCGTACAAACAGAATATCAACAAATAACACGTACACTTCACACCAACGGTAAATGCCGACTGACGCTTGTGAATGACGCGCGCGCATAGTAAAACAAAATGGCTGCCACTTGATGCACAGTACCTTTAGCTTTTTAGGCCACCCTTTTGTTTCGCGATATCGACCATTTCACAAAAATGATTTATGGCCAGCTTTTAGGACGAAATAACCCTATCAAATAGTACATTTTCACAATAAATATTATTAAATAGTATAACATTTTCAAAATAACAATTACTACAATTAATATTTTATCCTGATCTATTACGCTCACATCGTTTTGTGAAGTTGTCATAAAGACAATAAAAATGTTAAAAAACAAAAAAGTACCGGTTACGATGGCATTTCAACAAACGTCATAAAATTTGTTTGTAATCATATAGCAAAACCTCTTAGTCACATTATAAATACTAGCATAATAACTGGAATTTACCCAAAAAGCCTTAAAACTGTAATAGTTAAGCCACTTTGGAAAAATAATAAGGACGATATGTCAAATTATAGACCCATCGCGATGGGTCTATAAATATTATATTATGCTAGTATTTATTATGTGACTAAGAGGTTTTGCTATATGATTACAAACAAATTTTATGACGTTTGTTGAAATGCCATCGTAACCGGTACTTTTTTGTTTTTTACCATTTTTATAGTCTTTATGACATCTTCACAAAACGATGTGAGCTAAACATGTATCTTAATATAACCTTTGTTTATAAGAACATATTATGATTAGTATAAAACATTTTAAGTGTTAGACTTCTAACTCGTAGTCAGACATTAGTTATAAATAAGTATAGTATAAGAAACATTATTATCGTTAAGAATATAATCATACTTACAGTGTGTCAGCAGAACATCCGGCACCCGACGACTGTCCAAATGATTACTTCGACTCCTGGAATCTATTTCGATTATTTAGGAAAATTGAAAATTACTGGTGGTATTTCTTATCATGCCTATGGAAATTTCGCATTTTAAATTACACATCGAAAATATGAATTCACCTTTGGAATTTTTTAAGAATTTATGCAAACAAAAAATAGCGACCACCGACGACGACCCATGGGCAAATAGTTACTAGACGAAATTTATTAGCCTGGTCTGTCGTCAATTGTGCTTCATTTGGATGTTTTGATTCTGGCATGTTTACTGAGTAACCATGCTGTTGCATTGGTACAACCGCGTCTCTAAAACCACGGTCTAAAATAAAAACATCACCACTTCTGTAAAACCAATGAAAAACGCCGTCACCGTTGTTTGCTTCACTATCTATTATATTGTTCATTATTTGAGCGTCAGATGTAGAAGCATCATGAGGACCTGAAACTTCAATTATATATCCATCACAGCATACCAATAGGAATGGCTTTATAAGATTTCTATACTTATGATTACTGTAAGATATTCTTTGGAAAAAGTAATTAGAACTCTTTTGAATATAAATGTATGTGCCGTCACAAATTGTTATTGCTTTCCTTTCTTCAACGGCGCTGTTTGGATTACCGAAGAGATGTTCTAGCACAGTTAGATTTCTTCGAGCTACGTCTTCTCTGCTTAGATGGTCAAAAGGTTAGGTGCCTCGGGACAAAATCTTGCATTAGTGTAGTCCGACCAGTGTTGAGTAAGCGGGCGAAAGAAGACTCGCTTATTTTAAATATTGATGCCAACCTAGCGTTAGAATCTCCTGTCCGTAATTTTACCAGTACAGCTGCCAATATTACATTTTTGTTACTCCTATTATTAAGGCTTGGAAGATTAGTTTGTAAATCAGTAAACTGGTCATTTGAAAGGCCAACCCAGGTACGAAACTCGTTCGGACTTATCAATTGGTATTGTTCAAAGTTTAAAACATCTGTAGTGACATGCGCTTGTAATAGAGACAAAGCTCTTACAATCTGATCAGCTTTAAATACGGTAATATTGTTTTGCTGTACGGCCAATGTGTGCCATAAGTCTTGCTGTAAATGTTCATTACAGACACGACTGTTTTCACATATAAGTAAATTATATCAACACAACATCCGCAAAACAATGTCATCTGGGATACGATGTCTTGTATCGTTATCGCAATGTTGGAAAACACAACTGCGCCTAGTGTCCGGTGTTCGCACATACCCAGGCAAATTAATCTGAGCTGGTTCTTCACCTGCTACCAGTTCCATCGGAGGAACATCAGTATCATCATCTTCTTGGCGTGTTTCTCGTATATTTCTATGGTATGTTCTTTCTGCCCTTTGCCAACAAGGTTGACAAATAAAATCTGTTGGCTGGAGCTGTAAAATAAAACAGATTTGTTTCTTACTCGTGTCGTTCTACTTGCTCCTACCGAGCATTATATTATACTATGCTTTATTTTAGATTTTGACATGGTCAGATGTTGACTTCCCTAGAACATTATAAACGTATTTTCTATGACTAATTGTAATTATTGTTATAATAAAAACACTGCGGGAACTGGAAACCTTATCAATTAAGACAGTGTACGTATTATTACATGGATGTAATAATACGTACACTGTATTTTACTAGCTCATTGGAATGAGCTAGTAAAATGTAAGACAAAACTAGATATCAAAACATAATAACTGATTGTAGATATTCAATTCAACGCGCTATTATTAAATAAGACGAGATAGAAGTAGGACCCATAACCTCAAAGATTACATACCTGTAGCTCCAATATTTCTTGAATAATAATCTGCGCTATATCAGTGTGTATTTCTTCTCGAGAAGTGTATCGCCTTCTGTTTACAACAGACTCACGACACCGAAAACACAGAAAGTCAGCCATTTGAAATATTGTTAAATAAACACAACACAATCACGCATACGTTTGTAATAAGCTGTCCGATGTAACAGGAGTTGCATGGATAACTATTTAACTAAATATTTAAAACAGTGCAAAGCGATTAGTGTTCGTCGCGCAGGGAGAGGGGAGTACGGGAAGCGAGCGGGCAGGGGGCCGGGCGATGGGTGCTTGTGCGCACACGCATAACAATAGCAGGTAGCTAGGTTGTTTATGATTACTAACTAAAGTAAATAAATGTGTGTATATTAGACAAACGTTGCGTTGTACGTAAAAATAATGATTTTTGTATTTTTAATCACATGTAGCAGTTGTAGGGTTAAACTTAGAGGTTCGCTGTAATAGAAAAAAATGCTTAGAGACATATTTTCTACAAAATCGCAGTTTTTTTTTTCTGGCCGGCACTTTTATTTTTGGGTACAAAATGTTCGAAGCTTGAATGATGTCCTTTAATTTATTCGAAGTGGCAACACTAGCCCATCGTACTTACATTTCTAAACGATTCCGCCATCTTCACTACGTGTCAGTCGAATAAAAGTGTTGGAGCAGACTGTGTAATTGAACAGCTATCCTGAGTATTAGTTGTATATCATGTAAAACAATAATTTCTTTATTGAAATATAATAGTGATAGAAGATTATATCTAATAATTTTCATGCTAATTTCAACAATTTGTGAGCTATCCGCGTAGTTAATACCTCAAAAGAGAGATCGATAACCAGGCATGTTTTTAAAAATGTTTGAACAAAAAAAGCACCATCCGTGTTTTTTATAAAAGCCTTCAAAAACAGCTTTATATAAATCTTAAAAATAATAATTCACTTCAAAAGTCTGTAAATTTTTTTTCTCATGACTCAGATGCCTTAATCGTGATTCATTAGATTGTTTACACATTACTTCAATAAAATAACATAAAAAATAAATTATTTATCTTTCAAACTGGCCATTACTTTCAACTTACTGCAAAATTTTGGGTTTTGTCATCAAAAATCATTAAAATTAGCTAAAAAAGAAATTGTCACACTTCGTCTAAGACAAGTATTGTTCAAATGGTTCTACATAGTCTATACTAGCTCCGATTTACGGCTTTGCATCGATCTTCCAAACAACCTGTATATATTAAAAACCAAAAACCCATGTCCTTCTGTAGTATTTCTCCTTAATTAAAGCACGACCTTCAGGCTATTTGGGGTCACTTAGGACCTGTTATTAATTTCGTCAAGGAAAAGTTCCCTGGTATCGATTCCGTTCATTATTATTCTGATAGGCCGACAACACAATATAGACAGAAGAAAAATTTTTGGCTATTTTCGGAAAAAACTAAAGAAGCAGGTTTTGTCCAAGCTACATGGTCGTTTTTCGAGGCTTCGCACGGCAAAGGCGCGGATGGTGTTGGCGGAACCATTAAAAGGATTTTAGACAGGATAGTCGCTTACGGAGAAAACATAGTTGACGCAATTTCAGCGTTTGAAACGTTGTCTAAGACAGAGACAACTGTCAAACTGTTTTACGTACCCGAAAATAGTATTCAGAACATTCAAGTTCCCGAAGATATACAACCAGTACCATTTACAATTACACAAAATGTGTAATTGTAAATGGTACTGGTTGTATATCTTCTGTAATTAATGTTTTACAATTAGCTATTGCAACTCTATTACTGTGTCCTGTTTTTAAACTGAATTGTCCTGATTTTCCCAACTTCAAATCCTGTTTTTTAAATTTGGGGTTGGCAATCCTATCATACAACAACACCATCCAAAAAATCAAACAAAATGAAATCAATTTAAATAATGCTATTAACGAGCTATCAATTTGTGTCCGAAATATAACTATAAATTCGAACACTTTAGAGTTACGATTAAATCGACCGCGACGGGTCCTTATTCCTTTTTCTTTTTTTTTTTACGCGTGTAAATGTGCAATCACATTCCCCATCGCCGGTTTTGGGGCGGGCGATGGGGATATGTCGGGATCCAGCCCCTACGATGGATTTGGGCTGAACCGACTAAAACCACCGCGGTGTTCCTCACACCTTTATGGCGGAGCCGCGCGAATCGCTCTCGTATACGAATCGCGACCCCGCCGAAGGTTCGACCCGCCGACGTGGCGGGTCCCACACAACCATCAAACGAAATTTGGGGGACCTAGTCCACTACGACAAAGCGGGGGACCTGTTCCCCCTTCCAACATCGAGAGGCGTGCGCGGAACACGAACGCTGCCTACTCGAACCTGCGCTAATCGGGCGGTGGACGGCCCCGATGGGTCCACCGCCCGCAGGCTTGTATTCAAGTTGGCTGGAGGTCATCTCGCGCCCTCCTGCGCCCGGCTCTGCGGTTAGGGAGAGGGATTGAACGTTCCCTCTCCCTAGGGCTCCGCCGCCTCCTTCACTAACATCACATCTTCACAGAAGGAGGCGACGGCATTCCAAGACCTCTCACTCGAAACCATGGATAGAACCATGGCCTCGAGTGAGAGGACGACCCTACCGACTGCCGCGTGCATGACACGGCGTTGCGTGGCCCAAGCAGGGCAATCTGCCAATGTGTGCAACGCCGTGTCTTCGACAATGACGCGGCAGTCGCCGCAGTGATGACAACCGGGCGTCTCCTGTTTGCCTATTCGACACAGGCACCGACCGAAACAACCGTGGTCGGTCAGCACCTGCGTCAGACGAAACGTGAGGGCGCCATGACGCCTCTCCAGCCACTCTCTGACCCGTACGTCTTACCGCCACGATTGTGATTTTATTATTTTTTATACTTAAGAAAATAGCATGACTTAAATTCAAATTCAAATTTTTATTGCTTTGCCACAATGTAGTATGTAATAATAATATATGGTAGACTTATAGCTAAGTATCAATTGTGGACCCTGTCGGTCACAGCATACTAAATATATTAGGAGAGAGGAAGAGGGCTTGTCCCTTAATATTTTTATTATATTAATAAATTATTATTAAAAATTATTTAAACTATTTATTAGTGTTTGAAAATATTTTATTACATGCTTATATTTATTTATTTACTTATATTTTATTACTTGCATTGATGTAGCTTATTTTCTTTACCATGGTCACTTGTACCAGTATATAATGTAGTTGTTTGTACACATAATTAACGAAAATAGAAGGAAATTACCTTGTTTACATGCACTATTTTATCTATTGAGCTAATATAAGCATATACTATTAACAAAAACATCTTCTTTTATAGACTTTTTAACACTTGCAACAGTTTACATGGTACTAGAAAACTACTTGTAACAGTTTTCAATATTGTTCTTTTAGTAAATGAAAACAAATAATTAAAAAATCAAAATAGAAGTTTATTTCAAATAGTAACCTCAACTGACCTATGCTTTATAAGTGCTATTATTCTCGCAAAGGAGAAATTTACAATGCCAATTAATTTACAATGCCAAGGCCATTGATTTATTTCTATAAATCAATGGCCTTGGCATTGTAAATTAAAAAAATATAATATATTCTGAACTTAAAGTAGAAACTGTCGTGAATGCTATCAATTATTTATTTATATATTCATTACTACTTACTATGACTAATCAGTCTTTCAGACATCAAATTATTGTCTGGTCTCATAGTCCTTTATCTATCGTAACAACAATCACAGTCGGTAATGGTAACAAGACATAATAAAAAGAGAAACAACATCTCAGAAAATAAAAACTAGGCTTTTTTTAAATATAATCTAGTCAGACATTTTCAGTTATATCGGTCCGTATCTTCAAATTATTGTAAAATGTGTGGTACCGCTCAGGAATCACATTGGATTTGCAATGACCTTGAAGATCTTTAAATTTTTTCTTGTCAATCGATAACAAACTTTTGTAAGGTACATCTAATCTCTCGAATTTTTTTGAAACATTTTTTATACTGGCTATTACATCTCAGATATTGTATAGTTTTGTAAGCCCTTTCTTCAAACACATATTTATAATTAAGTGTAAATAAATATTTGGCTTGAACATTTTCTTCGAAAACCTTACTGCACATAACAAGTTCCCCAATAGAATTCTTCTTTCAGTTATCAAAAAAGGCAAGGCAAGACTTAAAATCGAAGACAAAAGATTGAGTAACTTCTTTAACAATGTATGTTTTCGCATAAGCTGTCGCCATTTTGAAGGCCAAGATCCACTGTTCTGGAGTATAAATTAAAATATTGCTGGTTTTTCTTTCAATTACGGAACGAATGCTGTCACCCTCATTTTGAGTATGACCAACAACAAGAAATCTATGGGTGATTTTCACGTTAAATTTCCAAACGCAATACATATACATAAGAAAAATGATTCTGTTTCGATTGTGGTCTCCACAATTATCCGACCAGAATATAAAAGTTTTGACACCTTGTTCCACCTTCATACCAATAAAATCGAAAATACAGCTGGCTATTTCATTGGCTCCTTTTTTAGCAGTCTGTTCGTCCCAACAATAGCAATAAGCAATATCCTTGAAGATCAGTCATATCAAATGGAGTAAAGTTGTGAAAATGTAATTTTCTTTTCTAGTAAAAAGTGCTAACGTTTCCATATGGTAATTTTTTTGTTTTTTGCAAGTCGAAAGTAACTGCAACTACTATTTTATCCTCCTTAGCTGATTGTTTATTCATCTTTTTTAATTGCCGAGCTCTTTATTTTTTGGCCAAATGCCAGGTGTGTTTTGATATTTGGTCATCTGTAAGATTTTGCAAGTTTTCAAATGCGTGACAAAATTCGCACTTATCCTTTTTAGGGATGTGGAAAGAGAGATTCAAATTTTTATTAACAATATCTCTATATTGCTTTAACGTTTTAACTCTGCAATTTAGAGGAATTTCTTGTTTATCACACCATTCTTTGTAAAAATTAAACATTCGCGAAAAAGTCAGTGACCCATAGAAAACACCGACCTAATAATATTTGTGAGAGCTTCAGTGCTAAAATCAATAAAATAATAAAGAAAAACTATATAACTGTTGCAAAATTACTGCATACACTTTTTAATAAAGCCAGTACTACGCTAACAAATTCAAGAAAATCTTATTTTAAACTTCCCGATGACCAAATCCTGAATGCGCAAATGCAACTGATTCGTGAAGATATAAGCATTGGTCATTTTTTAGAAAAGCTCCGTTAAGTTATAAGCTTCTTAAGAAAAAAATAACTGTCTTTTAGTTTAGTAGTTTTCTCGCGCCCGATCTGTGGTACAACTGCCATGTTCAACTGGTTGTACCACGGGGAAGTAGTAACCCATGGTTCAACAGTTGTAAGTTTTTTTTGCTGTTTATGATTATGACCTGTAGTACAACGGTGAAATTATGTCCAACTAGTTGTACCACGGGGATAGGTACCTATAATAAGTTAGAAAAGAAATTGTGTAAAGCAAATGAACATGTCTACAAAACAAACGAACGTCTACAAAACAAATGAACATCTACAAAACAAATGACTATCAGAAAATGATCAGACATCGGTAGTGCTTACGAAAAACAGGTGCATGTGATTTTCGACCTTATTGAAAGAAACCTTATTTAAAGCAAGAAAATACCAAAAAAAACGTCTGTCATGAATTGTCATGACAGACATTTTTTGGTATTTTCTTGCTTTCTGACATTAATACGTTAATAAAATGATATATTCTGAGTAATGTCAATAAGGTCGAAAATCGCATATTACGTGATAAATAAATGATCAGCAACGAAAGCTCAGTGGGGAGACCAACAGAGTGCAATGCAAAGGGTCTCGGGTTCGAACCCACGTCGCACACCGACTCCAAAAATAACAATAATTTAATTATTTACAAGAATACGCAATTATTTTTTAAGTTTTTAGTGCATTTTTTGTTTTAGACAGCAGACTTCAAGCAACTTGAGCTCATTCTGCGTAAATAGAAACACCCATGATTAAATTATGTTCGGGTACTTTGAAACAACTGGAACATTGAGACAACTACCATCTTAGTCTCCCCGTGACCATGGCTGCTGAAAAGCAACCGAAACGTCGGGGAAAGTGTAAACATAAATATAAATAGTTTAATAGTATAGTAATAGTATAAATAGTTTTAATAGTTTCAATAATTTAATTAGCTTAAAAATTAGTAAAGTTTAATAGTATTATAGTAGTGTAACAGTTTTTCAAAATTTTGTAATAAAGTGTCAAATAAACAACGCAATAAAATCCGTATATAGTAGTTTAATTTCAATGAATAACATTCGCGTAAACAGAAGACAATATTACGTATGGTATACATTGTGTTTTTAGATTTTAGCTTACGAAGGGAATTCCGTTGGATGTTTATACTAGCAGACAACCAATTGTAGGTGCAGACTGCTTAGCTAGTTATAAGTTATAAATTGATTTAAACGGATGTAAGTTGATTGATCAGGTTACCAATTGAGGACCTTGCAGCAAAAGGGGGCAGATCCAAATTTTGGCCGTTATTATTTTTTTCACTTACAATTTAAACAAAAATTGTAGCTATCGTTTGATGCATGAACGAGGTAGATTCGGTGTAAAACAAGCGCGTTATAACAAAATTTGGATCTATTACCCTATTTTGTTTGGTGCAAGGAGGGAGCAAGTCCGGACCTGCCTCCTTCTTGCAACAAATGAAATTATTGCATCATTCGTAACAAGTTAGTGCACGTTTTGTGCTGGGCCCAAAAGGACGTACGTATATGTAAATAAATTGTTTTACGTTTAACACGTAAAGTGTGCATAAGATGAGTGACTTTGAACCGTTTAGTAGTGGCTCGTCTGATGTTTACCAGCCTTCTGTTTACGACTTAATTTCAACCAGTTCAAATGATAATGGAAGCGATCTTGGTTTGTCAACATTTCAAAACCAAACTACTAAGGACAACGATCAAGGTATGAATGTTTTGGATGAATCTAATATAAATAATCCATGCCCATCGACGAGTGGCATGGTCATAAAAAAAAAAGAAAATCCGCGTATCCTTCAGAATGGAAACGGAATGTTATAAAGAACTCTATTGCTACTGGAAAAGGCTATGTAAATTATAAAGGCCGCGAAATAGGAGAAAGAAAAACTGGACCGGATTGTTGTTGCAAGAAGTATAAGTGTTTTGTTCAAATTAATGAAGAGAGGCAGTTAATATTGGAAAACTTTAATAAATTGGAAGAAACCTATGTGCCAAAACGTATACTTCTTTTGTTTTAATTTATTATTTTATTAAGGGTTTTTTCTTCATGTGAAGCATATCAAACATTGTACCCGAAACAGTAATTCGCTTAACCTAATAATATAATTAGTACTTAAACTTATTTTTATAGAGGGGGTCGGTGCTGGGTCTGCGGTACCAAAAAACGTATACTTAGGCGTTCTAATTAAAACTGGGAATGTTGAAAGAGAAAGATCTAAAACTGGTACGGGGAAGAAACGGAGTTGTTCACACAAGTATTATATTAAATTAGGAAATAGAAAATAAAAGTTTGCAGAAATGGCTTTGCATCTATCCATGGAATATCTAAAAAGCGTGTAGACAATGTTGCTAAAGAGTATAGGGACCCTACTGTAACTATAACAGCTAAGTCTGAGCGTGGGAAACATCAAAATAGACCAAATCGTATTCCAAGTGAATGGGTTTCCAAAGTTGATTCTCATATTAGAAGTTTTCCACGTCACGAGTCACGCTACAGTAGAAATAAAAGCTCTCGTTATTATCTGTCTCCGGAGTTGAATATTAAAAGGATGTACAATTTATATTTGAAAAAGCATGAGTTTAGTCTCGAAGCATCTGCTAAGCCTATAGTATCGTTTGATTTTTACTACAGATACTTTAAACAAAATTTTAAATACAGCTTTGGATCACCTCGCTCAGATACATGCAAGAAGTGCGACATGCTGAATAACAAATTAAAAGATAAGACATTGGATAGCGATGAAACCCAACAAATACATATAGAGAAGAATCTCCACCAAACCAAGGCCGACACTTTTTTGTTGATTTAAAAGAGAAGAGTCAACTTGCTATTTATATTGACGAATGCGATGTATTAACATTTAAATAATACATCCACCAGTTCATTTGGATTGTCCCAATACACTAAATCGACGTCTTTTTTCCATGTTTTTGTTAAAGGTAGTCCTTTTCCTTTAGATTGGTTGGTTTGAACTGTACTTTGTAGTTTAAAAAGAAGCTTAATAACTTGTAAATATTTTTGTCCTTTATTACTTTTTATTGGTTTACTAGGTTCATTATCTCGACGATGCGCATTTGTATCAGGTAACATTGACTTACAATGTTCCATATCACTTTCTGTTACCAAACTTATATCAACATCTTTTTTCAATAACAATTCTTTTAAACCAGAAGTAGTTCGGTATTTTCGGCCAGCTACTATGATATATTCATCATTAATCGTTATAGCAGCAGAACCTAACATCAATTTACCACGCTCTACTCTAACACCAAATGGAATATCTGCCAGTGCTTCCGATGATACATACCAACATGACGTATTAACATCTTTACTGCTTTCAGCTAATGATTGATATCAAGAGTCACTATCGACTTCAGTTTCATATTCATCGTCTTTTATATTACTTTTTCTATTTATGTTTTCTTTTTGCAAAGTTTGATCAACAAATGGCACTTCAGTTTCTTCATCTACTGTAGCATCTTGAGAAGTTCGCTAACCAGCACTAGCAATTTGGTTGAGTGATTCTGTTACAGGTTTAAAAACTGTTTCAAGTGTTTGTTTAGTGTCGGTCTCAACGTCTCTCATTTTGCGAATCTTTTTCTTTAGTGCTTCAGCGGCATCAACAATTTGTCTTTTTAATGATTTTTCCATGATTATTAAAACAGATCGTTACTGTTTAACTGTTGTGTGAAGAATAATAACTATAAATGGGTCTTTAATATCTATTTATTTTCGTCAAATACAACAAAGTTGTCAAATTTTTCCCTGTAACATCCTTTATTTTTCGGACAATCTTTATTAATGACCACATAATGAAATGGTTCTGTCCAAATTTTGGAGGACATTTCGCGGAACTCAATCCAAGTCATATCCGTATTAACATGTTCGTCATACACATGTCTTAAATTAATGTCATCTTGTTTAAACAGTATAATTAGGTTCGCGTTGTCTCTTATTAATTGCTTTGGAATTTTGCTATATATTTGGTTTAGATAAAAACTATCGATGCACTTATGTCTTCCCATTGCAAAGAAATCACGCATGCTACTTTGATTTTCGCAAGCAACGTCGTCAAAAATAATCACGGAGTTGGGTTTTGCATCCTGAACTCGTAATACTTCTTGATTACCATGATATTTCTCAAATAAAACACCGGGAACTCGTTGCAAAACTCTTTCTAAAAAAATATACTTTGGTTGGTATAAGGTTTTTGAATAAATATAAACATTTTGAAATCGTAAACCATTCTCATGTAAAAGAAGTCCAATTAATAAATTGGTTTACCCGCAGTTGGATGGTCCACAAATGATACATCGTACTGAGTTAGGTAATAATTCTCCATGACGAGAACTAGTTTGACAAACATTTTCACAGATTATATTAACGTTCAGTGATTGCGGCTGTTTGACAAATTTCATGATTGTTATCTAAAGCCGATTAATTGAAAATGAGATAAAACGTTTATTACATTAACATTTATAAACTGCCACAGTGTTGCAAATTTTGGATAAAGATGAGCGATAAGTGATCTGTAATAAAAAACCGACTTACTTGGTTGACTACAGCAAGTAAGGCGTACTAACATGAGCAATGGTTGAGTAGAGTAAGTAATACTAGCTCCTACTATACTAGTAATATTGGAGTCGATCGACGTACGCGATATTATATCGAGGCGAGGCGAGGCGATCATATATTATTGGGCGTTCTATACCACTATCGGCTGCAAGGCGAGTGAGCCTACTCGCCTCGCTACTTGTCGATAGTGGTATAGAATGCCCAATAATATACTACTGGCACTCACCGTAGATAAGATGCATATTTGCATATTCTTCCGGTGTGTACAAATACGGCATGTTGTTCACACACAGTTTGCACAGCACAAAGTCCAGAAAACAAAGCCAGAGTCCTCAAGTACGGATGGAGTATCAAGTCCAGGGTAACACAAGCCAAAGTCGATAGTACGAAAGTTACACGATTACGAGAGATGCGCAGTAAACGAAGAAACGATGCGTACTAAATGTTATTATTTTAATTTTATTATGAACGACTCATCAAACATCGGCGTCACTATCCGTCTCACTCATCTTAAAAGTCGAATGACAATCTGTCTCGCTCTGACAGACAGCATAACTACTATCTATCTCATTTTATCACTTTTGTTAATTACAAACAATGGAGAAACCGACCTTTTTAAAGAAAAGAGTAAGAATAAGAATAATAATTATTTATTTGCTATAAACAGAGTACATTAATTGATGTTATAGATTATTTACAAGAGTACAAGCCCATTTAGCCATTTCAAATGGCATGCAAATGTAATATATTATAGTTCTATCATTTATACAAACATATTAAATTTCACATTTTCAATATCAGGTGATCAGGTATCAGGTAATTTTTTGTATATGAGGGATCCCTTCGCAAAAAATACGAAGTAGCACTTTCATTGGCAAGAAAAGTAGCAAGTGTTGAACAATTTTGAAATCTAGACTAAATGGGCCATCTTTTGAAATAACTTGCCAAGGGTAGTAGGGGATGTACTGTAGTTGCAATACAGCAGCCACAGAATCAAACTCTGCCGCAAGTAGTGTTTCTTACTTGTTGGAGAGCCTCGCGCCCCAGCTTCGCAACAACCATATTGTATTTTGTGGAGTCTCCTTGTTTTTGTGGATCCATAACCGCATCAAATTGGGCGAACCACAGCCTTGGCATGTCTGTCCAAAATTCGGGTATTTTTGAGGCCACGCTGATGCTCGCCAAGTCACCACTCGGCTGAATACTCGAAGCTGCTGGTTGGCACGGTTTTTGACCTTGTGAATTTGTGCTTGCCATGGCCATTGTAACAGTTCGCTGACACTAACCCACAAAGCACTGTGGTGAATCTCTGCCCCATCCACTGCTAGGTTTCCGCACTGTCCGATATTTTCAAGATTGCCACTATCAATAACGCGTACCACTGTCCTTGCACAACGTGTTCCTATCTTTTCACAATTAACGAAGATATAACGATCACGTCGGGGTCACCAATTGTTGTGTTTACTGTCTGTATTTAGTTTATGTGTGAGGAAGTTAGGACGATAAATCCAAGATACATACATACATACATAGATTCACACCTGTTTCCCAGAGGGGTAGGCAGAGACTACGGATTTCCATTTGCTACGATCCTGACACACTTCTCTGGCTTCATTCACTTTCATCACATTCCTCATACACGCCCGTCGGTTCAAGGAGCTCTTAACCTGGCCTTTGTCCAGAACGCCTCCGATCTGACCGAGAAACGTTCGCCTAGGTTTTCCTCTTGCGACTGTTCCATTCACACTAGCCTTATAAACTTTCTTAGTCAGTCTTTCCTCGTCCATTCTTTCTACATGTCCAAACAAGCTTAACATACCCTTTTCTATTCTTGTAACTATATCCACTTTCATGCCGCATCTCTCTCTAATCACACTATTTCTTATTCTATCTGCTTCTCAACGCTCTCATTTCTACAGCATTTATTCTGCTCTCATACTTCTTTTGCCATACCCTACTTTCACTTCCATACATAAGTGTGGGCACTAATAGGTTCTCTATGAACAGCCAAACGTGCCTTTTCGGATACATTTCGACTGTTCATAAAAGCGCGTAGGGCTCCATTCACTTTGTTGCCAGCAATTGTTCTCCTTTCAATATCTCCGTCATGTTTACCATCCCTTGTAAACAAAGTACCCAAATATACAAACTCTTTCACTTGCTCCACTTTTTCTCTATCAATCATAATATTACAATCGTCACACACTCTTCCTTTTCAAATACCATTACTTTCGTCTTGCTTACATTTATCCAAGATATTATTACTGAAACAATGTCTATTGCTTTTCCACAATATTCACTTAGCTCAATAACTTTTACAATCTATACAACGGTCGGGCAGAGACTGAGGGGCCGAGCGGGTGTCGCGTCGCATTCCATCGAGTGTCACGTTTTGCTTAGCTCAGCGCCGGCCCCACAGTGCTGACAGACAAATCGCAGTCGCCATATTGGCCACTCTAGCGAAACGTCACTGACACCGGATGACATCTTGAGTAGTTAAATAACCATACAAAAATGAAATACTGGCCATAAAATTATTATGTACATTTTTCAGTATTCATTTAGTTTTGTATAGTGATTTACTTTTGTGGGCTACCTACGGTGATATTTTTATCATTTATAATTACACCTTTTTATATATATATTATATACACAATATTACCGGCACATAATTATTGTGCTGGCTGGTCGCTAGTATAGTGAGAACGCGAATTCAAAATTCAAAAAGGTAGAATATTCTAGGCTCGATGTGTCAGCGGTACGAGCCATCAGCACAGAACACATATACCCTAACGGGAAGAATAACAACTTCATACAAAAAATACGATACAAAAAACAAAATACGCCATCTATGTCGTACCCCCACAAACTATTTGAGCGTTATACGTACGTAGATATACCTATAGGCACTAGTCGGTGTTCTATATAATTATATACACCGTGAATTTGTAGTCGTTTTGGAACCGAAACGTGGTAACTTAGGATAATTAGTAGTATCAATAAAAAATAGTAAAATAATTGTACTGCGTATAATAAAAAAGTTGGAATATAAATAATATTTTTCACTTATTCGAGTTTGATCGTAGTAACGCACGGACAATTCATTCATTAACGCGTGCATACGTCACCGGCGCGGCGTCCGCGTAGCCGCGCCGCGCCGCCGCGCACAGTCGAAGTTATGAACGACGCACGATAGGTAACTACGTATATCAGCTGATACCTATCCAGAACCTCGTGTACCACGACCGCGTCCTATGCGTCATTTAAAAACTAGTGAAGCTACACAAGTATTATAAAATTAGGTAAATGCAATAGCGACGAAATTGATAATAGGCTTAGCACAGTTCAGAATCAGCTGATACGAGGCAATACGTTTTCTCTTTTTACTATGTAATTTCTGCATTGTGAAACATCACAATTAATACGTAAATGGATACTCCAATTTCTTCTTCATACTTTACACGGGCTTAGGACCGTCGGAAATACTTTATCTGAACATTACTTTTCGATAAATAGCTAACTTTATTTATTATGTAATAAAATAAACACAGGTGAATGAACTGTGAGTATTTCGGGCGTATTTCAAAAATTGGAGCTATTTACAAAATAATTAACTTACATACCTATGGACAGTTTATTAAAGGCCTCCACTATTGCACTACGTAGCTCCTCACGACTTTCACGTTCACGAAAATACACAAGTCTTTTTATTTCCGACATTGAGGCTTGTCTGGGTTTCTCGGTGGCCAAGCCACGGGACCGCCGCGGCCTATTGTGTACCTATGTGATAGGTATCACGTATCACCAAACTGATTGTTGAGATAGGCACGTACTGCACTTGCATAATGAGTGGGACAGCCGTTGTGCTAGTAATACATATCGTGTATTGATAATGGCACTTCCTCCAATAGCTCGGATATTAGTTTGTAACATTTCTAAATACGAGCTGCCCGTTAGATGACCTTCAATAAAAACAGGCCCTATTAAATGGTCGTTTATAATATCGGCCTAAACATTCACACTGAACCTCACTTGGAGGTGGTCTTCCTGTATTAAGTGAGGGTTTACAGCGTTGCGATTATAGCGTTTTACAGTCCCACTCGAGTAAACAATGACTCATCTGTTCACAGTATGTTCGCATTCGTATTATTTAACAACCACTGCACTGACATGGCGATCCTTGCTGGTACATCGTTGTTGTTAATTACGTGAGCCCGACAAAAATTATAAGGGTGTTATCTATTAGTACACTTGAGAGCAATAAAATCGCACACGTTGACTTTTTGTTGTTAAAGCAGTTTTTTTATAAATGTGAATACATATTAAAATAAAACTTACACTATTTGAATGTTTACTTCAGTACCTTTCTAATGATATCAAATACAGTGTAAAAAAAGTACCCATAGGGAGTTTTAGGGCACAAAACCCAACATACGGATAAAATTACCCAATTTAGCTTAACAAAGAATAAAAATAAAACTCAAAATGCTTGATCAAATTGTTTTTTAATAAGGTGTATTCCCTCCCCTAGCCTTGATTACAGCTCTTAATCGGTTTTTCATGGACCGTATTAATTTCACCATGAAATCTTGTGGTATGGCGTTCCACTCCTCTTCAATGGCAAGTTGAAGCTCTTGGAGGCGCGTAGGAGCAGGGCTTCTTGCTCGAACTCTTCTTTTTAGCTCATCCCAGACATGCTCAATCGGATTGAGATCAGGACTACGAGCTGGCCACTCCATCGCGGTGATTCCAACATCTTCCATGTAGTCGCAAACTGTTCTAGCGACATGCGGTCTGGCGTTGTCGTGAATTAAGAGAAAATCTTCTCCCATAAGCCACGCAAGCGGCCTCACATGTTCTTCGAGCACTTCTTCGACGTATCGTGCAGCCGTCAAACTTCTCGATCTCGGGCCGGTATTCGCCGTAGTGATGAATACAATGTCAGTTTTAGTGTCCAACATTATGCCACCCCAAAACATACACGATCCACCTCCAAAAGCCACACGTTCGCTTATGCAGCATTGTGAAAATCGCTCTGATGACCTTCTGTAGACCCTAGAGCGTCCATCATGACCATGTAAAGTCATTCTGCACTCATCAGAGAACATAACAGCCCGCCATTGGTCATACGTCCAATTTAAATGTTCCCTAGCAAATTGTAGCCGGGCTTGTTGGTGAGCTGTGGTCAATTTGGGACCATTTGCTGGGCGATGTGAAGTCATTCCTGCTTCACCTAGTCTTCTTCGAACTGTCCACCGACTTATACTGACATTGCGAACTTCTCGAAGCTGTTGTCCCAGTTGAACCGCGTTCAGTTGCCGATTTCTCAAAGACCTTGTCACAAGAAAGCGGTCATCACGCTCTGATGTTGTGCGTCGCCGGCCAGATCCTGGTCGCCGAATGTAGCCACCGGTCTCTTGGAACCTCTGGTATACACGACGAACAGAGTAGCGGCTCAAATTTAGCCGTCGAGCAACTTCACTTTGGTTATGGCCTGCTTCGAGCAAGGCAATAACTTGAGCGGCTTCTGCGGGCGTGGTATCCATATTTTTCCAGTAAATCCGTATGCTTCCAGTAGAGATGTTATCACGTTGACCTTCGGTATGCAACTGAATAAAAATTCCAATAAACTGACCTTTTTATACCTGCGGCTAAGGGTGCAAGTAGTGACAACGCAAACGCGTGAATTTGGGGAATTCGGTGTACGGTCGGTTTTTGTAAGTTACGTGAAGGTCAATGATTTTAATTTTATGTTTTTGTAAAGCTAAGCTTGTATGCTTTAATTTTGTCTAATGATTTTTACTCAATATCTTTCGATTTTAGAAAACAATCAGTAATAAACCAAATTACAAGGGGTGTGCGATTTTATTGCTCTCAAGTGTATTTAATGTTTTCCATACAAAGTATTGGCTAATATTAAATTCTCGAGCCGCCATTCTCGTGCTTCGCCGTGGATCCCGCTCTAATATCCTCTTCGATCTCCGGGGGTCATTCAGGAGTCCTCGGCCTTGCGCATGAGTCGGCGTACGGAATTGTCCATGGTCGAGAAGGCCCTGAGTTGCAGCTAAGATGGTGGGAGTGGTCGGAACTTGAGGACTTTCAATCCCTCGTAGCCGCAGCACATTCAAATGCTTCAGCTGGGAGTACAACCGTCTGGCCTCTTCCAAATTGTAATTGGCAACAGCATACAGCTGAACCAAGTAGTCATAGAGTTTTCGTACCGACGACTATGTAATTTTCGCGTGACAATAAACAATGCATTATGCAACCATTTCGCGCGTCGGTTGCCGCGGTACTGAAGGGCGGGCGGGGTGCGGGGTCGGGAGCGCTCGCCGCCGTGTGCCTAGGCGCCTCGCGTCTGGGGTACATTAGGGTAGTTAGTGAACGCGGATTGGCGGGCGGTGCGGGCGTGGCGGTTTCTGTGTTGTTATTGGCAAATGTTTTACCGCTTAGTTAAAGATGAATGATATCGATCGTAGTGACACGCGTAATCGTAGTACGTGAAATTGAGTGGCGTTACCACGAGTTCTCATTTATTTTTCGTAAACGACATTAAATTTAATGTTTATAAATAAATATATTTTTATTTTATTAAAATAATCACTTTTATCGATTCTATGATTGATATAGAGTATAGGATTTTCGGTTCCAAAACGACTACAAATTCACGGTGTATATGTAGGTAGGTATATCATCTACGTATTTTCGTTTTAGGGAGCAAAAAGAAACAGATTTCCAAAAAGTTTTTATTTCAAATAATGATCTTTGGTAAATTACATAATTTTTAGACATTACCTATATCTAAAATGGTTAACATAGAGAAATTAATTGAGGAGTATAGTGTGATAATGATGTTGATGAGTGATGACTGATATGAGTATAATATCAGTCATCATCTGATCACAAAGTCAGCCATTTCATTAGATTGCTAGGTTTTAGTATGTTATGTTAAAGCTTTGACAGCTGTTTATAGTAAGAACAAAATGAATTTATCTAAGCCTCGTCAGTTTGATTTTATAAAATTATGTTCACATCGATTTTGTACCAATAAAAGCTTATATTATAAATATATTTCGTCCTTTTTAAATATAAGCGAAGAATGTTACAGTTAAAACAGCTTATGTTGAATTAAATATGTTAAGCGTTTCACAAGGCGTAGTAAAAGAAAACAATTTTAACAATTTGAACATACACTTAAACATTGGTTCAGATGTTAACATAAAAGAATTGTTTCAAAATACGGTTCTGTGTCGAATTATAAACAGTATCAATAATTTGCAACTTATATATTAACAGTAGGTTAATGACTAATGTTGTGTTCTATTCAACTTTAAAATTGCTAAGACAGACAGAGAAAACACATTTTCTACTTATCGTTGTATAGATAATATATTAATAAAAAATAGAAGAAATTCAAAAAGTCTAATGCAGTTAGTGTGTTCAAAAAGTGTAATGCTACAAGCATTACACTTTTTGAACACACTAACATACAGCAACACAAGCAAACTTACAGCACACATTCAAATTATTTCTATTGATGCTTTAATATCTTTATTTTTCTTTTTAGGGCTGACATACTTGCTTCCTCTGTAAATTGCCGATTTTTCAATACACAAAATCTTTTGATGCAAATGTGAAAAATGCTATTTATCAGATAATATATATTACTATTTTTATGGTCTGGACAGCTATTTAGAAAATCAAAGTTTATTGAATTTATTAAAAGTAACTGGATTTTCTCCTTTGAATTCCTTTTGTACGATTCATTTTCTAAAAATTAATTTATAATTGTTGCGCTACTTTCCACACAGTTTATCAAGGTTTTTGATGCATACACTAAAGATTTTTTTAAGTCATTGTATTCTTTAAAATCAATAAAAATGTGCGAGATTTCTTTAGTCTCAGACACAAAAATAGTTTTACATATTTCACATTTGTTTGGATTATTCTTTACTACAAAGCCACAGACATATGCACATGCTTGGATTTCACCACTATTTTCTTCAACACTTGTTTCATTAACATTTGCTTCAAAATTTAATATTTCATTTTAAGTGTATATGTCTGTGGCTGAAGACAACAATACTTTATAATTTTGTAGTATAGCTTAATGAAACAAAATTACCTCTATATCAAGTTTCTATACAATGAAGGTATAAATAAGTTTCTCCGTATGTGAAAAGTATAATAATTATGTGATAATATAATTATTATTGTATAAAACAAAAAAAACTTTATTTCACAAGTAATATGAATAAGTCTTAAGAAAATGGAATCTTTTGCTACTTAGTGAAAATTAAAATTACCTTGTGAAATTTTCCATACATTCCAGCAGCTACTGTGTGGCTCAGTACTTGTGCAGCAAGTCGGACTTTCATTTTTTGCTTAGTATTTGGATTTAAGTGTTCCTGTTTTAAGGTAGGAAATTTGGGTTACTATTGTCCAACCCATAAAATTTTTGAATGTGACTCCTTTTAGCAATACCTGTAACAAAAGGCAATTTTTATGATAAGTTTTCTCATTGGAAAATATTATTTTCTTGTGTTCATCTCCATAATGCATGCTTTCCGTGATTGAATCAGCTTAGCCTTGATGAGGTTTATATACAAATGTTCACATTTATATTATTAGTATGGACTGATGAATATATGAACATAAATACTAAGTCTATTATAAAAAGAAAATTCAATCAAAACTCCTACTGAACAGTATGCTGCCTATAGGCATTGTCCATAACATAGATTGGCAGCATTTTCCCTTCAAATTGCCGGACAAATACTGGCAGAAAAAAAGGGTAGTTATTATTAATGTCTACTTACCAATTCCACTTTATTCATTAGAGATGATGTTGGTTGAACATTTTATATCATATTTCAGAAACATGTTCCTAAAGCATTTCAATAGGTGGGGTGTATCAAAAAGAGTGACCACTTCTCTGTTTTCATAAACTATATATGGCTGTTCGACTGATGCTCCCAAGATGCTCAAAGCTTTTTTATTAACACCATCTAAATCACATACAGTGGCGGCAATGTTTAGTCCAGCTTCAAAACAATGGTGCAAAACCTGAAATCATTACCCATTTAGTAAATATATCATTTCATTAATTAATATTGAAAAAAAAAAATACTTAATACAAATATGTCTTACCTCTTTTATAAGAACTGCAAGTCTGACTGCAGTAACAGACCCTTCAGAAAAGTAATAAGCAATTGGTTGTTTCACTTTACGGCGAATTCCACCAATTATAAAAACAAGTGCATATGTTGCTATTTGAGGTGATCTTCCTTGCAATGCATGGTCTTGAAATCCCTCAATTAAATCTTCTTTTTTATTATAAAATAAATTCTTCTTGATTGACATTTCGTCAAACATAAGTACAAATTCATTTTTTGAAGGACTTTGTTGTTTACTGGCTTTATTTAGCACACTGAACATTTTTGTATTTATGCCAACATTCAAGTGAAATTTGTTCAATAAAGACTTTAAGGTACTGGGTGCAGGCAAGCAAACCATTCTTCTTAGAAAGAAAGAAAAGAAAGAAAGAAAGAAAAACCGTTTAGCAGCCTATAATTCCTCGGTGAATTTTTATACAACCTTTCTGCTGTAATTTTGCAGTCTGTGTCCCACCTACGGCCTTTTGACTTCTTTTTTAAATTATGCAGCTGTCCTTGCAGTAACAATGCAAAAGAAGTTGTAAGCTTGCATTTGAGTACTTCATTTACAGAGTTATTTTTAATTAACTCATTTAAAAACGACTTACATTTTAAATTTTTAATTGCTTTTTGAAGTCTGTTTATTTTTAACAAGTGCTTTCTAAGCTTTGCAGTTAAGTGCTTTTCTTTTTCATTTGTAACTGGCCTAATAAAAACTTGTCCACTTGTCTCATTGACTTTAGTATCAGAAACTGTAGTAGTCTGGAATGAATTTTCAAAGTTAATATTGTCTGACAAAATTTCCAATATACTTAATGGACCAGCTGTGGGCTGAAATATATTACTTTGTTCTGTTCCACCCAGAACAGTGTTTATTACCACCTGAAAAATATAAATAGTTTAGCCCATAGTTTAACATAGCTATTGCTTGAAATAGTTGATATCATCAATGTTTGTTTAACTTGCACATTATTGAATTGTAATAATTGAGGAGAAGGAATAAAAAACGGTAAAGCCATAATGGGTTATTTTGTAGAAAACACAAATATTTTGATAAAAGAAATCATATAAGTAGCAGGTAAATCAGTCTAATCAGAGAGTAGTATTCAGTAGAACAGTGTGGCAGAATTTTTAATCAATGCCTATATTTGTAGTAGTAGTGCTATTAATATGTATTTAACGGGATTTGCAGCAACTGGAGTCCAAGTGTAAGAATACTAAATATAAAAGAATATAAAGTATATATTTTTGACTATAAAAATGTTACTAACCTTGTCACATACCTCATCTGGTACTGCAGTTTTAAATAGCTCCTTATCAATGAATGATGTGCTTCTAAAATGTTTACTGCACAACATCAAATGTTGAGAAAAAAGCTTGGCTTGAAATGTCGGCGAAGACCATGAATCATTGGGAAAACAGTATTTTGCCCATATTTCACAGCTGAAAAATGAACGATTAATATTATTAGCTTTCCAACAATACAAGTTACTTATTATTGAAACTCGCATAGGTATATGAAGTATTATATGAAGGATCTACTGAATCAGTACACGCAGGCTTCATCATAGAGTGAAGTAACGATCTATAGGCGTGAGTAATCGGGCTAAGAGAATAAATGCACTTTCCACTTGATCAACTTATAATTTTAATTTGTTACAATTATTACACTGACAATTGAAATATAATCACTATTAAGTCCACGATAACTTAATTAATCGATTTAACACGACACTCCACCGAATACGTGGCGCAGTCCTTCGATCACGACGGATTACGAACTAATGCACAGAACATTTATACTCAAAGAGAAGAATGACAACTTCATACAAAATTTGTGAGGAAATTTTTCCTTAGCGTCTTGCGCCATCTATTTGCAGCCCGCACAAAACTATCGTAAATGTCATGTTTGTATTAACGCGGGAAATTCAAAATTGGTGGAGTGTAGGTATATATATGGGTATGTATATCTATTTGGTTGTCATTATTAAGGGTTCAAAATTGGAAGCACTGTATTTTTCGAAGAGTTCCTTGAAGTTAATGTGTATGTCGATTTAGATTTGTTCGTTCCGTCGAACGTAGCGACTTTGTGCAAAGATCAAGATATCAAAATGAACAAAAATACTTTTGGACTTGTCTATTCTGCAATGACTTACAAACATATTATAGGTTTGATGAGATGAGGGTACTGTATTCGGTATAACAAAATTGTAGGTTTCATGAACATATACTCATCAAAACTTGTTATTGTATAGAAATCTGGTTATTAATAAAATCAGCGTTCACATATTCAAAGAAAAACTTAATCGAAAAACACAGTTTAGAGAGTTCAATAAATATGTACATAACTTTATTATAAAAGGTTTATTTGTGAATAGAGTAATACATACAAATCTTACTATGTAAAACTCATATTGTAAAACAAAAACAATGTAAAAGTCACTTTCTCAATTTGAGTCCTTAGCTCACAAAATAACATTTGATTTCACCAAAACAGTACAAAGGAGGAACTGGGTGCTCGACTCAACGTTTTTAATGCAAAAGAAATTAAAACTAGTTTATTTATCGAAAATAAATCGAAATTACAAGATAAACGATGCGCAAGCGGTGGCAGACATTTTTCTTGTAGTGTTGCCAGTAAATGTCACGAAATTAATTGTAAATATTTATATATTGAATTATCTTTTTTATACTGCGATTAAGATACTTTGCTCTATTGTTTAATTATCAAAATATAATTCATAATTATTTCCAAGATTCGTTACATCGTATTTGTAATAAATTAAAATAAAAACATTTTTAAACTCAAGTGTATTTTTTCAGTGGTATCATTACAGCAGGAATTATATCGCTATTCTTGTTTTCCACTATCGTTATCTCAGTCGTGTCTAACAGCTCTCCAATCAAAATTTTGTAGAACAGAGTTGACGGACCCTGAACTAATGGCCGCCGTCAACCGATTATTTTATGCACCAGCATGCGGTGTTGCGTCAGAGTGGAAGTGACGTAGTAGTATTGCCACTCTAGAAATATTCGAGGCGCCGTCATATATATTATGAGACACATAATATATATGTCTCATAACAGACTTGTTGTTCTTGTTTTAAACAAGAAACTAATTTTATAAATATTCTCAGGCATTCTAAACAGTGCCTGAATAACACACATTGCTGATAAATAATGGATTATCAGGTAGACACTGATATAACTAAAATGCATTTCAAACAGTATAGGTACATAAATAAATTAAACTCTATTTTTAACATAGGTACTTTATATATACTTACATATAATAAATTATGACTTTTACAATACGAATATAGACTAGTTTACAGAGACAACAGCAAAATTAAATGTTATCGTCCTTTCAAAAGTAAATGTATATGTACCTACATAGCTGATGCAATATAAAGTACAGTCATCTTGGGTAACTTTGAACACTTTGAAGGTATTATACTGATTTAATTAATTAATTTTTGTATAAATTTTGTTGTTTTATATCGTCTGTAGTGTTCTTGATTGGTGTTTTGTCAATTTAGCCAGTCAAATTTCAATTTATTACTTATAAAGTTGCAAATTTTCACGATTAAACTGCCATTCAAAGTTAGAAGATTTTTTGGGTAACATTGAAACGCATTTATCTTCTCCGACTAAAATGATGTTTTTATCAGAATGTACAGGGAATGGGTAAGTTTGAACGTGCATTTTAATAAGAATGGTAACCATAGACCATGTAGCACATCTTCACAAATATATAAACCTTTTGCACTATGGGGAGAGTTGCCATCATATTGTTGGAGACACTGTGGAAGTAGAATAAAAGTCACAAATCTGGCTTCAAAATATTATTTATTTCTTCAGCAAAATAAAAAAGACTTCTAAAATATATTTCTATAATAACTTGGCTTTAAAATGAGATCAAAATCTACACAAAGTACAAAGAACTAGGAACTGTTTTTCAATGTTAAAAATATTAATCCCCCCACTCCATAAATAAATTGTCGTCATCATTCGTCATTGATGAAAAAGTGGAGAACAAAGGTGGCAATATCGTCATATTGCCACCTTTGTTCTTCACTTTTTCATCGTTTATTATTGACACAATGTCACATTTATTTACACAAAAAAATTATTTTCTTGAAGGCCATGACCATCCGCCTAAATAACACTTTTGTAGGACTGAAACAGTCACGACAGTCATGTTGACTGTTTGCACACGCCCTGGAAATAATGAACCTTCATCTCTGAAAGTACAATATGAGCCAGAGGATAAGTTATTTCCATAGTTCATCTTGTTTTTTACTGCCTTCACATCGTCAGTCATTAATTACAGTATTTAATTCCAATATTCCTTGTGCATTCACAGAGTATTCTTCTACAACAAGTGTCGCTGAATTATCCCAATCTATAACTTCTAAATCACAACTTGCATTGTCTGCAGCATATTTTAATGATGCCGATGCAGTTTCTTTTTTACTTATTTGTATGACTTTGTGTTTTTTGGAGTTAATGGTCGATGGATCAATGCCTGTACTATTAAATGACCACTAGCTTCATTCGTCTGTTCTTTAGCATCGTTTTCAGTTCTAATCTGCTCTAAACCTTGTCTCCGTTCATCTTTTTCAGGCTCATTAATCTCTTCATAATACTGTATTTCCTTCATGGAATCATGTTTAGATTTAATAAAATTACCATTTTGGGGTTTACCGACGTTGTCCATTTTTATTTTTTTAATATTTTTTGATCCCACTGGCTTACCCCTCTTTTTAGGCTGACTGTTTGACTCTCCTTGATTTTCTTTATCTTTCGTACCCTTGTCTCTTGCTAGATAATATCTCTCCACTTCTTCAGCTGACACACTTTTACCTGCTATGACTGGTAGTTGAAACTTCCTTCGCTTATTCAAAGTGTTCAAGTCCGACTGTCTGATGTCCTCTATATAACTTGTGAAAGAAGCGCCAACTGCCTCGCGGACATTTACCTCTGAAGTGTAAACTGGGAGTTTATTCAATATAGTGTGTGGAGAAAATGGATAGAGACCACAACTTGGAAAACCAGCTTTGAGATTGTCGGCGCACGTGGATTCTCCATTCTTCAAAGGGGTTTTTAAAAGCTGAGCAAATAAGGCCTTTGGCAATGCTCCCATTCTTTCCCCCCTACTTGTTTGACGATACTGGTCGAGAATCTTTCTCCAAGCAACCTTAAGTGGCCCAAAATACCCTACGTCTAGAGGCTGTAGTAAGTGTGTGGAATTGGGCACCAGGCATACGAATTTGACATTATTGTCGGCACATAGTTTTAAAGCCTTTTGTGACACGTGTGCACTCAAGTTATCGCAAAATAATATTTTCTTGCCCTCGTTCTTATTTGCAAAAGGAAGAAAATGGAATTCTAACCAATCTTCAAAAACTGACATATCGATCCAGCCAGCCTTTGAAACAGCCATGCGAGATCCAGAAGGTGCTTGAAATAGCCAGTCGGACCACAGCTGTTTACCTTTAAATATAAAATATGGGGGCATGATCTCTCCAGCAGCATTACCGCAGAAAACTATAGTATAACAAGATTTCGAGCTGTTTTTTATAATTTCAGAGTGTCTGCATTCTCTTCGAAACAGCAATTTTTTTTCTTTTCGGGTCGTCATGAAACCCCGATTCATCCATATTATAAACATTCTGCGGTAAGACGCCCTCAATTTCTTCAGACAAATTGTTAAAAAACGATTCAATTTGCTGCTTACTAACTTGAGCTCGTTTTTTAGGTATATTGTGCGCAAATTTTTGCTTCAGTGTAGGATGTCTCTCTAAGAATAATGTGCCCCACTCATAGCCCGGTAAATTATCTTTAAATATATTAATTTTCTTATTATTTGCATCTAGGTATCGTTTGACGATGACGCGAAAATCCAACATGCTAATTGGGACACCTACATCACTCAGTAAGAGCAAGTGGTTTTCAAAACTTGTTCCTCATCTTGTGTAAATGTTATTGGACGTCCAACAGTTTTGTTATGTTGAGCTTTTAATTTATAAAATAATGTAACGGGAGGTATTTTGTAATATTTAGACGCTTCTAGTCGTGACATCGCACCAGATCTGATTTTAGCTAAAGCTTCCTCTAAAACTTCAGGGGAATAATTGCTTTTGACGCCATATTTTCTAATACCAGGCTTAGCCTGAGAATTTTTCCGCGGCATTTTTAAATAGCATCTGAAAATATAAGTATATTTACAATTTACAAAAGTTGGTAGTATTCAGAGGCAAACTGGGCAACCAGTATTTAAATTTACCCGCTTAGAAATTCATTACGATAGGGTAACTTTGAATGATTCAAAGTTACCCCAAATTTTGTATTTTAACTTATGACCTATGAAACCGTACAATTTGGCCGAAAACATAAGATATATATTCCAATAATTCATATGGCAAAATGATGAATAATGTCTTATTATAATGTAAAACATAAAACTTACCTGAAATGCACAGCAGCTGTATATTATTTATACGACACTTTAAAGTCATTCAATACGCACACACTTTGAAGTGCTGACAGAAAAGGGCGGCAAATGTTTGAAACTTTATTTGACAGATTATTAATGTCATGTTCCTTTTATAAATAGACTCAAAACGTTCCATTTCAAACAGATTGTGCTTAAATAAGTGGCAGTTTAAGCATGAAAAAATAAAAACTGTTCTTTTTTTATTCAATGTTACAATGAAATTCAATGTTACCCAAATTGACTGTAGTGATTTACTTTTGTGGGCTACCTACGGTGATATTTTTATCATTTATAATTACACCTGTTTATAATTATATACACAATATTACCGGCACATAATTATTGTGCTGGCTGGTCTGCTGGCTGGTCGCTAGTATAGTGAGAACGCGAATTCAAAATTCAAAAGGTAGAATATTCTAGGCTCGATGTGTCAGCGGTACGAGCAAGAGTAAAGTAATATATAGGGAAAAGAGAGCCCTCCCGCTCAAACCCCGGTGACGCTATATCGCGTCGTCAAATTTGCACCCGTAAAACCCCGGTGACGCTATATGGGGTCGAAGCGTTGGGACGTGTTTTGGTTCGCCGTTTTTTTTATTATAAGGCCTGTATTTAAAATATTGTGTTGCATATCGATGTTCTCAGAATGAACTGAGCTTTTCGAATGAATATTTATCAACTGAATAATATTTTTCTAAATATTTTTTTTGTCATGTCACGTGACTTTGCGCCACACGTTCATTCGTCTATGTTATTTGTTCCGCTGTTATCTGTAGTTTTTATAGGGCAAGTATGTAAGTATAATACATTATTGGAAAGCTTATTCTTTCTATTTTTAGACACAATAAAAACAATAGTGACTATTGTTATTTTTGTATAACAAACTGAAGCCCAAAATAACCTATTATCATTTCTCAGATTTCCCGCCTTTTTTATATTTTATTTTTTTATTACTTTATTATATCGTATTTCAGGTTTGAATCACTATAATAGTGTTATTTATTAGTATTTCTATAAAATATGTAAAAAGCACGCACAAGGCTACGTCAGTTTTTTTTTTTTAATTTTTCAATATTTACTTTCTCCGCGCTCTAAAATGTACTCGTCACGCACTTTCAAATGCTAATATCTTATATTTTTCTCACAGACATTATAAATACTTTTTTTTTGCTATAAAGAGTATGTAATTAGAAAACATACAAATTAGGTTCCTAAAACTACTAGTGGATAAAAAAAACTAAAAATAAATATAAAAATGATTACTATAAACTTTTCAAAATTTGTAAAGTATTACCAGTCAGACTGAAACATAAATATATTCTCGCAACCAATAACCATGGCAGACATGAGCATAGCTCATTGCTGACAAAAGTGTGTAACAATTATAACACCCGAGCGATGTCATCTGGTAAATATGTAGTACCGAGAGTTAATAATGTCTATGGAGACCGAACATTAAACAAACGTATCCCTTATATACTCAACAATTTACCAGATGAAATCAGGGACGAAGAAATAAAATATAAATTTAAGAATAAACTAAAAAAATATCTACTCAGTACACTGCCATAACTTGTCTATATGTATATATATGTATATATATGTGTGTATGTGTGTATATATGTATATGGGTGTGTGTATGTATGTATGTGTATATATATATATATATATACCTAACAGTTGTTTTTCTATTACTATTTTGTTTTTATATATTAATATTACTATACACTTTCATAAATTATATTAAACTATGATTGTAAATCGATCCAACAGACAAACTATGTACATATAGTTTTGTTGGACTTAGTGTTAAATTGTAAGAACTACTATGTACCTTTATTAAATAAATAAATAAAAAATAAAAAAAAAATAAAAAAACTAGGAAATAGAAAAAGTAAAACATCTTATTAGATAAATCAATTAATCTATATAATAAGGATATAATAATATCATCTCATATTTCCAATTCGGTTACTTTAACCAGACGTATAAACTAAAATATACACGTAAATGCGATGATTCATAAGCATAACATTTATCGTAGCTTACAATGTATACTTCTAAGAAACACAAGCTTTGTTATCATAACTTTGCGTTCTAAATTATAAACATCTGCCGACCCACTCGAATAACGCTCGAATGGCCTTCGAGTGCCGGGCGCCGCGGGACGCGGGGGTTGTTGTTGTTTACATTAGCGCGCGCGCGGTGTCTGATAGGTAAGGCAATTTATAGCAAACTTGTTCGACAACTAGCGACATCTGAATTTTGGAGAACGAACTATTCATGCTATACATACCTATAGCTGTACTATCAATATTAGTGTTTCGAGTTATGTATGCAGATACAAGTAGATAGTATTCGGGTATGCGTTAATCTCATTATTTGTGATGTTCTAAGAAATAATGAGAAAATTGCATACCTGAACACTACCCACTTGTATCAAAATTTTTAAAAAGTAAATCTAGTGATAAAATAGTAGTAGGTACCTAATAAAAATAAAACTCTTGTTTATCACATAATTTTTTATTTTTATAATGTTTATTTTTATTATAATATTGAAAAATGAAGTTTTGTTTTGGTTTTCAAATTTTTTACCATTGACGTTTACAGTGTTACCAAGCCAAAATTTTTAATTACCTACGAAAATAATTAAAATCTTCGAATTTAGTGTATAGTATTATTATTATACAATAATCATTTCATAATTTTAAAAGATTTTGTGTAAAAATTATACATAAAATATGCTGTACAACATCTTTACGTGTTTCGTAAGCAAAGTCAGAAATATTTGATTATTAATTTTGCCTAGCTTGTTGTAATTAAATTGTTAATTGCAGCACTGTAAGAACATTGTAAGGGTTGCTATAAATCTGCTTTATAATACTTCGAATATATTTTTGTGTAACAAAAATTTATTTATTATAATGAGTCAGTATTTTATTCAATTATTTGTCTATAAAGTTACATTTAAAGTATTAGAAAATGGTATGATTAATTTTCATCATATATTGAATCAGTGACTGTAGCGTCATCTATATAGAAATGATTAGTACTAAATTGTGAGTACTTATTTTATTCTCCAAGTAATAGATGGCGCCTCTATCTTACGGAAACGTCAATTTAAGGACACTGTCACCCCCCTGGGTACGAGCCATCAGTTTTGGAGATATTTTTCAGTTGTTGACACGAATTTGGATAGATCAGTATATATTTTGGTGTGTAGGCTGTTCCTATGTTCGAGGTATTAAGTGGTGACCATGAAATCAGACACAGATTTACGAAATATATAATGTGTTATTTATTGCGATACATACAATGGTGTACACAACTACAACGAAACCCCTACTGCGGCGACGCCGCACGCTTACCCATACATTTTACAATCTGCTGATAATTAAATTATTGCGTCGCCACAGCTACTCCCCATCATGTACAAAAAAATAACAGATAAATAATTTAAAAAAAAAAGTACGATAAAGTTTTATTCGGAGTACATTAACTTTGTTTTATATATAACACATATCGAATACACTTAATAATAAGAACCGGAATGTACTTCTGCAATCATTACCGACTCAGCATTCTATAAAATAATAAAGTTGCTTTGTAGAAACAACAATAATTTATTTAAACAAAGTTGTGACATAATATTACTGCAGAGATTGAAACATAATACATTTGTTTGTTACAATGCACAGTAGAAATGTCGCAATCGTATTCTTTGAATTTGATCGTTGTTTACATATAACACAGGATGCGATAACTACCTAATGTTTTAGTTACACATTGTAAAATTATACGATGCGATAAAAATAGTTAGTATTATAATGTAGCAGTAAAATAACATAACGCTTTATAACGCATATTTGGGGGTAAACACTACTTGCGGTTGAGTTTGATTCTGTGGCTGCTGTATTGCAACTACAGGTACATCCGCATGTACAGTTCTAACTTGACTCTGCATCCACGTCGCACTCAAAGCTTTACAGTTTTTGAAACACAAATATAGAAACAGTATTGAATGTAATATAAGGACTGCCAACATAATGGATCCGTACATATTTACGCTCACTTCTATATCACTTGTACTCGCACTATTTGCACCATTTTGCGCGATAATAATTTCTTCAGGTTTACTAACAGATTTACGTATTTTAGGATATAAATTTGGGTCTTTAATAATCATGAAGTTCAGTAATTAAATGCGTATTTGAGCTCGATAATAATTATATATAGTAATTTTAAATAGCTGACAATAATCTTCCTGGTAGTTTCGAAACTCGCCCACTACGTGTGGTGCGAGTGTAAGGCTGCGTTTCCACCAGAGATGTGCGAGGATGCGTAGCGAGGGATGTGTTTGTAAAGAACCAATAGAATCGCTTCATTTACCTCGCCTCTGTCAGCACAGCTCTGTTGGAAACGGCTCAGGGAAGCTAGATTTTTGCGCATACAAAACAAGCGAGGGATGTGTACGAGGGATGTGTTGCGAGGAATGTGTGTTGAGAAGGATGTGTTGTGAGGTTTGCGCATACTGTACCAGCCAGTCCATAGACTGGGTTGTTGGAAGTAGAAGTGCGCAAAATAGATATGGATAATTGGAAAAAGAAGATACTTTTATATTTAACAATTTGCGATGAAGAAATGGAAGCAGAAGATACGGAGTTTATTAGTTCTTTAATTTTGAGCAATAGAAGAACACACAGGTTTTGGATACGTAACCATATTAAATATCATCGATTACATGGAGAATTCTTTACCTTTTTTATACGGCTGAAGATGAAATATTCGAAAATTCTTATCGAGTATCTAGAAGTAACTTTTATGAGTTACACAATTTGATTGAGAACATTATCAAGAAGGAAGACACTCACTACAGAGAATGCATCAGCACCAAGGAAAAATTGGCGGTATGTTTAAAGTAAGTAAAATAGTTTGAATCAATTTTGTCTTTAAAGATAAAGATAAAGATGATTTTTTTGCCATAACATGTGTACAATATGGTGTTACAAAATATTACAGTTTCAACATTTTCCGTCAATTTAAAGACATGCAAATATTGATAATAATTAAAAACAGCATGCATGTTACATAATCATAAATAATTAAAAGAATGAAATATAATAATAAACAAGTAACAATAATATTTAATTTTTTATTATTAATAAATCATAAGTATTTAAAACAATTGAATATGAGGAAATCATGTAAAAAAAATGTAGTTATAGTATCAATGTCAATTTAAATAATCAAGAATAACAATAATAAAATATAATAATAATAATAATAATTTAATTACATTATTTGTTTATCATTAAGGAATTAATTTATATTATAATAACATTTTGATAATAGAAGGGCTTTAAGATAATGTTTAAATAAGTTTAAATTAACTGTTTTATATGAGTTCGGCACTTTATTAAAGATTTTTGGTGCCATACAGAATATGCTTTTGCTCATGAGTGTTGTCTTAGCAGTGTGGATACATAATCTATTGCTACGACAGTCACGTCGATTGCGAACAGTTACATCTGACAGTGTAGAGAACAGGTGTGAATTAGTTTTTACAAACACTGCTGTCTCATAGATAAATAGGCATGGCAATGTTAAGACTCTATATTTTTCAAAATATGGTTTACAGGAGTCGGTGACTTGTAGACCGAACATAGCCCTGATACACCGCTTCTGGAGCTTAAATGCAGTTTCTTTCTCAACAGAATTGCCCCAGAAAATAATGCCATACCTTAATATGGATTCTATGAGGCTATGATATGCAGTTAATAATGCCGATGTATCTACTCTTATAGAAAGTTTATAGAGAGCATATGAACGGTTACTTATCTTTTTAGCTAAATCTTCGATATGTGCCTTCCAGTTTAATTTTTTGTCAATAATCAATCCGAGAAACTTAGTATTGTCTACGGTATTTACAATGAACTCTCCATGTTTTACATTTAGTTGTTTATTTTGTGATCTTTGACTAAAGTTCGTGATTTGAGTTTTCTCTAAATTTATTTTTAAATTATTTTTATTCATCCAGGTAATTATTAAGGATAATGCATTTTTAATATCGTTCTCATACTCGTCCAATGCATTGCAAGCTACTGTCAGTGTACTGTCATCAGCAAATAAAATTATTGGATGGTTAACTGAACTGGGAAGGTCATTAATATAGATAACGAACAACAGAGGGCCCAGCACACTGCCTTGTGGAACCCCGTAAGCAACCGTTCGTTCATGTGAGGTAGTTGTCATTTCTCTCTTTGATTTAAAATCGACTCCTGTCAACGCTGTAAACTGTTTTCTGTTGGTCATATATGACACAAGCAAATTTAGCACGTTTCCTCGTATACCGTAACGTTCAAGCTTATATTTCAGTATATTGTGATCCACGTGATCAAATGCCTGCGTCATATCGCAGTATACTGCACAAACAGGATTTCTTTTATCCATATTCGTTATTGTTTTATGGAGGACCTCATAAATAGCAACATTAGTTGACATGTTTTGCCTAAAACCCTTTTGTTCCTTACAAATTATTTTATTAACCTCTAAATATTTATTTATTTCCTTATATATGTACTTCTCAAAAACTTTCGAAAATATCGTCCCCGTAGAGCGAAAAATCACTAACTAACACCTAAGTGATTTTGAGATACGAGGTGTTTTATGTCTTAAATGAAACAAAAAAATATAACTTTTTTCGAAGTTTAGTTATAGATGTATGAAAGGTTTATTTTTAAAGATATATTAATTAAGTATATGTTATATGTATTAAACCACGAAAATAGTATATAAATAATTAACTGTGAAGGATAATTTCTTTTACCCCAAGTTTTGTCTATTTATCTGTCACTTAGTTACTTTTCACATGCATTTAGTTAGTTTTCGCATCAGCATTTAAATATTATACTAGTAACTAAAATCACTTAGTTATTTTAGGAGTAAAACATTTTTACATAACTATGTCTAAATAAAATACCCAACTAAATAGACTTTGTTTATTTATTAATTTATTGCCTAATTTAAAACTAGTGTCCATATCAGTTGTAAGTTAAAAAGTAAAACAACATTCTTAGTTAACATTTATTGAAAAAAAAACTGTCTCTAAATATACAAAACCTAATTAAAACGCAATGAACAAGAATACATTACAAAATCATCAATAGAACAGCATTAATTATGTAGCGACATCATTTTCCTCTTCTTCCTCGAGCTCAGTGACGTCAGGCTCACATAGCCTATCCACCACATCGTTACTGACAGGTAAAGATTCATACCAAGGATGAAGTTCTCTTGGTATGACACCTTTGACACAAAGATTTAACAAATCTTTCTTTTTTGCCATAGAGATTGCTAGAGGAGCTGAATATGACTTCGGTATCTCATAGAGTTTCAATTGTTGAATAAGGTTTTCCCTACTAACTTCATCGCCATTAACGGCCAAATCTTGATTTTCTTGGACCTTTTTTCTGTTTCGCGTACGAGGAGTAGGTTTATATACTTTTTGAAATATATCGAATTCTGAATATGGTCCATCGTGAGAATATCGATACTTCACAATACCAGGGAACTCTTTTTCAACTCTTAGACATTTTATTTTCAGCCACATTATTTTATTGCCTTCATTGTCTTTACTTACATTTTTGACGAAGTGTTCATGTAAGGCTCTGATGTCGATCATATCCTCAAACGTTAATTCATGGACAATATAAGGAGGAGCTGATTCCCGATGTCTGGTTGATCTGGCTCGCTGCATGATATTCTTCCAGTCTATCATGGAGTATACTGACGTGTGTCTCTGTTGCCTCTCAATAGCACTGTGCATCGAATCGACCTCCATGTGCGTATGACCACTCTCTAAATATTTTTGCTCCAAAATTTCGATGAGAACATCAGGTCTCTGGATAGTGTAGACCAAAAATGCCGTTATGTACTGGTTCCTATTTTGGCCAGCGCATGTGTCACTATATATAGTGACTTCCTTTACGGTAGGAGGCACCTGGCTGAACCACCAATTCATTGCAGTAGCGATTTCTATGCTTCCCCGCTTTCCATTGACTTCATTCCACACTATGCAGTAAGCTTCATTTGGAGGTTTTGCAGTGTGGATTGTGTAATTTTGTACAGTAAGTTTGCGTGAATAATATAAAATACCAGCGCCGCAAACTGGTATTTGCAAAGTCGACTGCATATCTGCCGTGACAACTAGATAGGTTGGGTCATTAATTGACCGCTGTTTGTCGGCTGTTTTTGCATCTTGAGCAGCATTTTTCCGAAAGATATGGGCATCATATTCCGCTTTTAAATGTCCAGGATGACCTGCGTTATCATACCGAGTACAAGACATACATAAATCTTTTTTTGGAGAAAAAAAAGAGAGATTGAACTTAGTGCCGAATATCCGTTTGTACACAAAAATTGAAGCTGGGCGCCCACCCCCTGAATTAATTTGGTTTTTGTATAATTCGTACATCTTCGATATTGTTAAATTACTTTCTAGGTATTGTCGTTTAGACTTCTTTCTACAGTAATGTGATTCTTGTCGTGGAAAAGAATTTATGTGCTCGATAATTTGTTGCTCAGACTCAGGACTAGTTTTGTTGTGTTTGTAATTTCCATATTCGTTCACGTCCATAAAAGCTTTATTGACAGGTCCATTTGAAATACACAATGTTTTTAGAAAGAAATCTTTGCATACTCGATGCTTCTCTTGATTTTTGAAAAGGTAATATTCATAACTAGCTTTACGCCGTTTGTTGTCAGATACGCCAACTTTCATTCTTTTGATTGGAGTGGCAATTACGTGTTTGAGCAGAAATTGTTTTTTCGATACATAGTCCTTGATTACCCAGTAGTTTTTACAAATAGAATATCTGGCATCATCGCTAAAATTATAAGAGCATTTAAAACGACAGTTATCAGTACATTTCACAGGCTTAGGTTTTTTTGCAGGCATAGTCTTGCCGCTTTTGCTTTGGTAGGGTAAACAATTATTTCTATTGTCTCACGTTTTGTTTTTCTTCCATTTACTTGGATCACTTTTCTTCCATCGTTTAGGGCTACTTTGTTTATTTGACGATATTTGTGTATTGTCAGAGCAACCAGTTAAAGCCGAGTCATTAATCAATTGGAGTATACAGTTGTGTTTTGCGAAGAATTTGATATTGATTCGTCGGACGGTGCAATAGTTACTGGGGGAGCTTTATGTTTCTTCTGACGGTGAGAATATTCATAATACTCACTATCATCGCTGTCTGTAGAAGAGCTGTCAATAAAAACCCTATTTCCTTGTTTGGTTCTTCTGTCTTCGTCACTCCCAGGAAACCAAGATACACTTGAATCTGAAAAATCGCGAACTGGTGAGCTACTGAATAATTGAACGCCACTAATTTCGGAACAAGGACTGTTGAGTGCAATTCGCTCTTTATTGTCTTGGCAACATAGATCTTCAATGGTGATTAGATCATTGTTTATATCTGTTGGCTGAGGTGCAGAATACGGTGCCTGAACGCTTGGTATATGGCGTGCTGTACACAAGACAGAAGTTGGAGTCGACTCGCAGAAATCTTTTTCAGGAAAGTCCTCAAAAGCATCTTCTTTATCTAATACTGGAATTACCTGAAATAAAATTATTTTACTTAGGAAAATGCAAAGCAGTATAATGTACGTATACGTACAATAGCGCGGTGCATTAAAAAAACAGTGAAGGTGAGTACTTAGTTATAAACTAGCAATAAAAACACATTTGCAATCATAAAGAATATGGTGATAACCAAGGTGTCAAAATTCATATTGTAAAGTGCAGCTGAGTTAAACCTCCACGGTGGCTGCAGGCAATATCACTTACAATAATCCATTCATACAGAAGACAACATGTAGCACAACACACATGCATTTTTAAATGGATTAGTAGGTAAATAGGTTATTTAAAGCAGGATGCAATATAATAATGCTAACATACGACTGAACTGTCAATGCATCGAACCGCGACTTTGAGCTCGTGCACAATAACAGGTCACGACGTAGTAACGTACCATGTCACGTTACTACGATCCAACGTGCCACACATTGCGTCGTCGGTTACCACGTCGAGCAACGTAAAAAATCTGGTCATGAATTTTTACGATACGTTACGATTCGTGAGCTGCCATATCACGGCATGAGCCCTTTTACCCGGTGCGGCGAGTGCAACTAACAATCGAGAATAATAATAATGGATCGGCGGACGGTCCGCGAACTAAGGTCGTGGTTCTACTTATCATCGTCTGTCAACACTATTAATTAATAAATTAATAACCAAACCAACCCAAGACAATACAAAAATAATTAAGTACTTATCATTGTTTCACTTGAACTCCATTGATGAGTTGTAAACAGATGAAATCTATTAAATATATTGAAGTTATTATTATTGTGTAACAATTAGTACGTACGCTAATAACTTTACAAGAATTATCGTTCGTTGTCGTACAGAGCAGACGTGTGCAAGTTTTTTCTAAAATTATACCAAATTCAAAAAGTGCAATTTCTTCATTAAATCATAGCGGTTAAAACTCAAAATTGTGTGTCCGCTGTCAGCTTGATGTGATCTTACACTCCTGCGCAACAGTGAAGAAGACCGCCGGAGCGCCGCTACCACCGCGCCTACAAGCCGCCTTCACCCCCGCGAGACACGTACGGTCGCTATATTTTTTACTCGCTCACGCATAACGCTGCATCGATACACCGGCTGACGTAGCACGGCAAACATGAACGTCCAGAGGTCCCCAACCAGCGGGTCGCAACCTGATTTGTCGAAGATGAGTAATGTAAATTCCGAACCATTGATAACATTCCGGAAACGAAAAGTAGCTTGTGATATCGAATGCTCGTGCTCGGAAGATTTGAGAGAAATGAGATCAGAAATATCTCGCATTAGCTCTTTATTAGAAAAGTACGTTGGGTCCAACGAGCAGATCTTGAAAAACATGCAAGAGAATATCACTGATATAAAAAATCAAATTACTGACATAAAAGCGTCAAACGAGCGCACACTCAATGCAATGCAAACAAAAATAGAATCCCTTGAAGCCGACATAAATAACATCAAAGTTTCATCGAAAAGTTCTCCTATTACCCTGGAAAATGAGTTAATTCTTGGCGAACAAATTATGCAAGAGATGCAGAATCGCAGTTACAGGGAGAGAAATGTCGTGCTAGTCGGCCTACCTGAACAAATCGTATCAAATCTAGATGAAAGACTGTTAAAGGATGAAGCTGATGTACAGAAAACCATTTCTCTGTTGAACGTAGATATTCCTAATCCATCAAAAGTGTTTAGAATCGGCAAACTCCAACCAGGCAAGAGTCGCAGTATCAAGGTATGCTTTGAAACTAAAGAACCTGCAAAAGAACTACTCCGCAATAGAAGTAAGCTGCAAAGTGGCCTTAAAATGTTTTCTGACCAAACACCAACTCAGCAAAATTATATGAAAAACCTAAGAGAAGAGCTAAAGCGACGTCAAGAAAAAGGTGAGACTAACCTTACAATTAAATATAATTATGGAACTCCATCAATAATAAATAATCAAAAAAACTACACACAGTAAACACAACAAATAATACTTTTATCGAAAACAAAAATACATATGAACTACTAAATAGCTACCAGAACTATCCAATCAGCAAATCACGTTTTACCTTCCTATACCTTAACGCACGAAGTATACGTAAAGAGGGTAAATTTGATGAACTTAAATGTATTTTACAAGCAATACCAAATAATGTGCACATCATACTATTAACTGAGACCTGGTTTCGCAACGAAGAACAAGCAATACAATTTCAAGTACCAAACTATACTCACTACTACAACTATAGAACTGATCTTGCAGGAGGTGGAGTATCTGCATATGTCCATAACAACCTAAAGCATAGTTTATCGCAGTCAACGTATACAGGAGGCAATAATTATCTATGGATAAAATTGGAGAAATATGCACTCGAAGTAGGAGTCGTTTATAATCCAGGATATACAAATTTTAATCAATTTCTCGAGGTTTATGAATCACAATTACAAGAAAGAAACAGGGCCATAGTTTTCGGTGACTTCAACATCGACCTACTCACAAAGGATTCAAAAACAAATCAATATAATCAACTTTTAAAGGAAACAGGATACAAGATTATTAATAAAATTACCAAAAAATACTGCACCAGAGAAGGATCAACTAAGAAATCCCTAATTGACCACGTTAGTACCAACTTGAAGAAAGATAATTTCCATGTGATGACAATCAACTCTTCTTTCTCTGACCATAAACAGCTATACGTGGAAATAAAGAAAATCAAACCACCTCCAAAAATGCACTATCAGTACGAAGCCATTAACTACAAGGAACTTTTTGAATCAATAGAGCGATCTGAAATAAATAAATTAAACAATGATTATACAAGGTTAGAAAACTTAATTAAAAAGCATACAGAAGAACATAAGATGTTAAAGATTAAAATTATCAATGAGCCACAAAAAGATTGGATTAATAAAAATATAGTAAATCAAATCAATGACAGGAACATAATGTGGACAGAACTACAAAACAATCCAGACAATGGAGACCTAAGAGAAAAATTTCACATCAAAAGAAATCAAGTAACCGATCTGATCCGAGAAACGAAGAAGTCATATTATAAGAAAGAATTTGAAAAGAACAGTGGGAAGCCTAAGAAACTATGGAACTTACTAAATACCCTGGCGAATAATAAAGCAAATCGGAGGTGTAGTCCTTCAAAACTCATTGTTAATTTAACAGAAGTTACAGAACCCAATGAGATATGTAAGATATTTAATAACTTTTTTGCTACCATAGGGTCGTGTTTGGCTAATAAAATTCCTAAATGCTTTCATGATGATTACGTTCACGCACTACCAAAACAAACTTTACAGAATTCTCAAATGAATACTTTTAATCCATGCACTGAGAAAGAAATCCTTAATATCATTAATAACCTAGATTCAAATAGTAGCGTCGGAATAGATGGTGTAAGTACGAAAGTAATTAAATGTATTAAGGAAATAATTCTAAATAAATTAACAATTTGCTTTAACAAGCTTCTACAGGACGGATCATTTCCAGACTCACTCAAAATAGCCAAAGTTACACCCATTTACAAATCCGGAATAAAAACAGACCCTGGTAACTATAGACCAATATCTGTATTGCCAATATTATCAAAAATTTTGGAAAAAATTCTACATACACGGCTTTTGAACTACTTAAACTCCATTAACTTCTTTTTTGATCGTCAGTATGGATTTCGGTCTCAAAGTAATACACTAACAGCAACAATTGATTTGGTAACCAAAATCAAACATAATATTGACAAGAGAAACATTGTACTAGGAGTATTTATTGATTTAAAAAAGGCCTTTGACACCGTTAGTCCCAGATTGCTTTTAAAAAAACTTGAAGTCATTGGTATTACCAGTACACCTCTAAAAATGTTTGAATCATACTTAACGAACAGATTGCAGATAGTAAAAATTGACAACTCCCAAAGTCTACCACTACCCATATCCTACGGCGTTCCACAAGGATCAATACTAGGGCCTCTGCTCTTTTTAATGTATATTAATAATATACACGAACTAGGCTTAAACGGGAATATTACTCTATACGCCGACGACACATGCCTCTTTTACTTTGGTTCGTCTATACATGACCTCATCTCACAGGCCCAGCAGGACCTTGACGTCCTTTACGAGTGGTTTCAGTATAATCTACTGACTATCAATATTTCCAAAACTAGCTATATACTTTTTAAAGCTAAAAATAAACCAATACCCGATTACTCACCTCTCACAATAAATAATAGACTTTTACAGGTTAAAACACATGAAAAATATCTTGGCCTACATATAGATTCGTCCTTAACATGGAATTTTCACATTAAACACTTAATTAATAAATTAATATCCCTCCATGCTTCCTTACGGATTAATTTTCGATGCATACCACGCGAACTACGTTTTAAAATTTACAATTCCCTGGTAAAACCACATTTGTTGTATCTAATTGAAATCTGGGGAAACGCTGCAAAAACGAGATTGGGCAAATTACAAGTCTTACAAAACAAAATAATAAAAATGTTATTTGATTATAAATTTCGAACAGAAACTAAAAAAATATATCGTGAAACTAAATTAATGAACCTAAAACAATTATACATTTATAGCACTTGTATTTTCATTCGCAAAACAATTAACAATAATGTCCGCACTGAATTACAATTTACTAAGCGGAAAAAAGTTGGGCGCCCCTGCACGCGACGCGCGAGTTTCATAGTCTTGCCTAGAATTCGAACAAATTACGGCCAAACCGCAATGACTTATGACGGTGCGCGCCATTATAACAAAATACCCTCCGATATAAAAAATATTGTATCTTTCAACATATTTAAAAAACGATTGGCACAGTATATTATTACAAAAGTATCGATTTGAGAAATCTAATTGTTTTTCTTTTGAATGCGAACTGTTTTGGTAATGTGTGTTTTTGTGTAAATAACCAATTGGTCTATAAATTTTTTGTGTATATGATTGTACTTTTAATAATTTATTTAAGTAAGTACTCTCTTTTTAATAACGTGCGGCAATGAATGTTACCTATGTCTTTTTATTGTAAACATGTTCTCATGTAAGTGACTTTTGTCTTTATGAGAATAAATGTCTTTAAACCTAAACCTAGAAGCAACTAGATAATACTTACAGCGGCTTTTTCATCACTGAGTTTTATTAAATCCACCATTAATTTAGCACGATTCATACTTTACACGATCTTATGGGTACTGACAAATGAAACACAAAACAAAAATACGTAAGTGCGCTATGACGCTCTCACAGCGAATGACTGCAATAATGCGCGGGCGCGGGGAGGTGCTCTAAGGTCAAAGGGCGTAATCTCACTAAGTAGCATCGTACCACGGGACATAGTCACCAACCTTTTATCTAGTAGTGTTTTTGCTGGGTGAAAAGTAGCCAAAACATTTTAATTATAATACTCTTATGTGCTATGTCATCTACAATCAGGGAAAATATTAACCAGAACACTTTAGTTAGTTGTCGTTTTTTCTTTTAAACGTCTGGTCGTAAATAATATGGCTCGAAAAATAATTAATGGTAGTTAGTTACTTTTCGCACAAAATATCAGATACAATAAAATTACTAAGTCATTTTAATGAGTTTTCGCATTACTATTTTTTGAGACATGCCTATAGGGAGTAATGTGGAAAAAGTAAATAAGGAACTTTAATGCGTAAGTATCTTTTTCAACAAAGAAGAGAAAAAGTAATCAGGTGACTTAGTTACTTGTAGCTCATCAGTCACAAATCAGATAGTGTACTTAATTACGTCTCGCGATTTTTATTTTTCTAAATAATTACGTTATGAATGCGAGAGTAAGACAGAAATATGGAGAAAAAATTGCTGGTTTTATTGATATTTATAAGTCGATTTTGAACATTTTGTTACTTAATGACTTTTCGCTCTACGGGGACGATATTGGTATTAGGACAATAGGTCTATAGTTTGACATTATGTCTTTCCTGTTTTCTTATGAACTGGCTTAATTATAGAAACTTTCAATCTCTCTGGGAATATACCCTGACATATACACAGATTTATTATATGGCTCAAATGGTGACAAATGAGATTACCCACTGATTTTACGATTTTAGTAGAGATTTCAACATACCCTACACTTCTGGTATTGTTAAAATTTTTGATAATGGTCAATATATCTTGGGCCATGAACATAGAATCTTTCCTATTGGGTATAGCAGATGCAGCGTGTGTGTCAGAATCGGGCAGCGGTTGGATTTTATCTATGAAATAATCTTGTCTTCTGTTTACGCGAATGTTATTCATTGAAATTAAACTACTATATACGGATTTTATCGCGTTGTTTATTTGACACTGTTACAACAGGGGACCAACCACTACCTGAGATTTGACAAACCACAGATGCTCGCTAAAGAACACCGATTCCTACCAAGGATGCTTCGCGAGGCTATTGAAATCAAGAAACATCCTAATTTCAATAGAGAAGATGGTTGGAGTGTACCACCAGCTTGGGATCCAGTAATCCAACTAGTCAAACCCAAGAAGAAGCAAACCACAGCTAGACTTCATGATACTTTGAGCTCATTCTGCGTAAATAGAAACACCCATGATTCAATTATGTTCGGGTACTTTGAAATAACTACACTGGAACATTGAGACAACTACCATCTTAGTCTCCCCGTGACCATGGCTGCTGAAAAGCAACCGAAACGTCGGGGAAAGTGTAAAAATAAAAATAAATCTAAATAGTATAATAGTATAGTAATAGTATAAATAGTTTTAATAGTTTCAATAATTTAAATAGCTTAAAAATTTGTAAAGTTTAATAGTGATTATAGTAGTGTAACAGTTTTTCAAAAAATTTTGTAACAGTGTCAAATAAACAACGCGATAAAATCCGTATATAGTAGTTTAATTTCAATGAATAACATTCGCGTAAACAGAAGACAATATTATGTAAATCAGTACGGACTGGAAACAGCAACAAAAATACGCCGGTTAGAAGATCTACAAACTAAACGCGCAAGATATGTAACATCTTTAAATTTCTTGAAGAGATGTCGTGATCACAGTCTCATTCCTACGTGTGTTAAGATATCAGCCAAAAAAGACATACGAGGAAGCGCTAAGATCTTAAAACAGGCAAGTCAAAAGTTATTAATACAAGTTATCAGAGAACATCGCGCTGACTTACGCAGCATAAATAGGAACGTTGAGATTTTGTCTAATGAAATACAGAGATTAATAACTCCATTTGATTTTAAACAATGCATCAATGCTATAAATCACAGAGAAAGATCAAAATATAATGCGTGTAAAACAAACAAAATTCAAAAATATGAAAAATTATTAACGAAATCAAATGCCAACAGCAAGAAACGAAACGTCAATGCACGGACCAATGACACGCCGCCGTCAACTCAAAGACAAGCAGTTATTAATCTGTCAAAACAAACTTTAGACAAAACAACCGAAAAAGTATTGAGTAGAGGTTTAAATTATGCAATAACACCGGCTAGGATACCGTATGAGGCCATTATTTGCAACGTCGAGGACTGCCTAGTCAAGAATAACATAAGAAAGGAAGATTTGGAGGCTATACGTCAGGATATTTCATCGGTCTTGCGTCGAACTAAAGTGCCCAGACCGAATCTTCCCAAAGATGAATTCGTCGCACTAAAGAACTTGCGGTCTAGGCCAGATATTACAGTACTCCGTGCAGATAAAGGAAACGCTACGGTCATAATGGATACGTCAGATTATAAACATAAAATTGAAAATTTACTTTCGGATGAAACAACATACAAACAGGTTAAGACAGACCCTACAAACAAAATATTGAAGAAAACCAAAGACATCATACATAAATACTCCGAAAAACTAGATCTAGACGTTAAACAATTAATACCAGCTTGCGTAAAACCTCCAAAGCTGTATGGGTTACCAAAAATACACAAGGAAAACGCTCCCCTACGTCCTATTGTGAGCCAGATCGACACACCAACTTACAGACTGGCTCAGCACGTAGCGAAGATACTCTCACCACTCAGAGGCAACTCGAGAGCACATGTGAAGGATTCATACCATTTTGTGAGTGAGATTAAACACCTACGTCTCACAAACAATGAAACTATGGTTAGTTTTGATGTACAGTCATTATTTACATGCATACCTGTACATGACTGTATTGAAATAACTAAAAGGAAGCTAATAGAGTACAATATGCCTGAGGAATAAGCAGAACTACTTAAGCATTGCTTAACAACTGGCTATCTGTTGTGGGACAATAAATTCTACATACAAGTCGATGGTGTGGCAATGGGCTCCCCAGTATCGCCTGTTGTTGCCGACATATATATGGAAGACTTTGAGGCTCGAGCTTTGCAGACTGCCCCCATCACACCCAGGATTTATAAGAGGTTTGTAGATGATACTTTTACAATATTACCAACAGATAGTGTAAGTGTATTCCTAGAACATCTTAATTCCCTTAATAACAACATACAATTTACTATGGAATTAGAGGCAAATAATTCATTAGCTTTCTTAGATGTCCTTGTCATCAGGAATTCTGATCATACTTTGAGCCACACTGTATATAGGAAAAAGACCCATACAAATAGGTACTTAAACGGTGAATCTCACCACCATCCTAAACAGTTAGCTACCGTGGGAATGTCTTTGTTTCAGAGAGCCCACGGGATCTGTGACAAGAAACACCTGGACGCCGAGCTTCAACATGTCAAGCAAGTACTGCAAGACAACAAGCTCCAACAGCCGCGCCGCTGTCACAGATCCCGAGAAAAGCCAGCCACAGTCGAGCGCCAGCCTGCTATACTACCTTATGTGAAGGGTGTCACTGACAAGATTGGCTACATCTTGAAGCGAGCTTCAATCAATACATACTTCAAGCCGCCAACGAAGATAAGTCAATTTTTACCATCTGTCAAGTGCCAACTACCTTTACAAGATGCAGGGGTCTACAAAATAGATTGTGACTGCGGACTCTCATACATTGGTCAAACCAAGAGAAGCATAGGCACCCGCATAAAAGAACACATAGCTGATGTAAAACACCAACGCTCGTTGAAGTCTGCTGTGTGTGAACATGTGCAACAGGGGACCAACCACTACCTGAGATTTGACAAACCACAGATGCTCGCTAAAGAACACCGATTCCTACCAAGGATGCTTCGCGAGGCTATTGAAATCAAGAAACATCCTAATTTCAATAGAGAAGATGGTTGGAGTGTACCACCAGCTTGGGATCCAGTAATCCAAATAGTCAAACCCAAGAAGAAGCAAACCACAGCTAGACTTCATGATACTTTGAGCTCATTCTGCGTAAATAGAAACACCCATGATTAAATTATGTTCGGGTACTTTGAAATAACTACACTGGAACATTGAGACAACTACCATCTTAGTCTCCCCGTGACCATGGCTGCTGAAAAGCAACCGAAACGTCGGGGAAAGTGTAAAAATAAATCTAAATAGTATAATAGTATAGTAATAGTTTTAATAAATAGTTTTAATAGTTTCAATAATTTAAATAGCTTAAAAATTTGTAAAGTTTAATAGTGATTATAGTAGTGTAACAGTTTTTCAAAAAATTTTGTAACAGTGTCAAATAAACAACGCGATAAAATCCGTATATAGTAGTTTAATTTCAATATGAAATAATCATTGAAACTCTTAGCTGTTAATCTTGAAATATTTATGATTTTATCATGTAATTTTATTTTATGTATAGTCTCTTTGGGTGTATTGAATTTATTATTATTAATTATTTGCCATGTTGATTTCATTTTATTATCAGAAGTATTAATTTTATAAATATTCTGGATTCTTTTTGTGAGGGTTATAATTTTTTTAAATATAATAAATAAAAAAAAAATAAAAAAGTCTTTATTTTCCTTCACAGCAGGCATCTTAAAAACTAGATAGATCTATGACAAGATGGTTACTTATTATGCAATTTGTGAAGGACTGGTGCTAGAAATAGATATATAATATCTGTGCTACTGGTCACCAGGCCCATCAAGTTGCAGGTTGCGTGCGTGTCACATTTTAAGTGCTTAGTTTTTTTCTTTATTGTCATTAGTTAGATGCTATATGTGTTATAATACTTATATTTAAATTTCTAGGTTTAAAAATTAACAAATATTATGTTTTTACTATAAAGTGGAGAGCAATTTATTTATGTGTGAGTGTGTCCATGAGCGTGTGTGTGTGTAAGTGTGTAGGTGTGAGTGCATATGAGTGATGTGTAGTGTGATTAGTGGAAGATTCAAGGTGGAAGATTCAGGGTGGCTACCGGCAAATTGATTCTTGTTTGTTTATTTCAGGGGACGTAAGAGGTTTTCAGTTGTTTCATAATCTAGAGGGAGGAGGAATTTCAGAAGTGCTTTTTTGCAATTGTGGGAGTTTAGTGGGTAAATTTTAATTTGTTATTTAATTTATTATAGAGGAATGGTCCTAGATAGGTCATGAAATGTTGTGAGAAGGCAGTATTGTGTCGTTGCTGTTTAGCAACATAACCCATTCTTCTCTTGTCCATAATGGTGTCTGTTGCAAACGGTGTTTGGGAGTGTTTAAGCAGGGTTGCTCTGAGGATGAAAGTTCTCCTAACACTTAGGACTTCCCATAGTTGGTACACTTTTAGAGTGGGGTGTCGATATGGCAGTTTCGCTGCCACTTTTAGAAGAGCTCTTTGTGCTCTCTCTGCAACGATCAGATGACTCTTGGCAGTACCTCCCCATACCACTATGCAGTATTCTATGATGGAGTGACATAGGGCAAGGTATATGGTCTTAATGGTTTTACGATCGGCAATATGTCTTAGCGATTTCATTAGGAAAATCAGTTTGCGTAGTCAAATAACTTTACATAGTTGTTATACGTCATCTTTTTAGAAGGGGAAGGTTTTATTCTGGTAGCCCATAAGAGTTGCCTTTTTTCCTACTGCAAACTTTAATACCGCGAAAAATCCATTTGGGCTTTTTGGTAGCTCTTACTGTAATTACCTTCAATGGGAAACAAAGTTTATAAATAAGAATAAATTGATCGAAAAATAAATTAAATGCGGTATTGGCGTCGTCAGTTTCATAAATTTCTGCAAATGTCAAGTTACTAATGTGTTCTTTAAATTTTTCTTCATTCTCTAGTGAATAATCTCTTTGTTCTTTACGCCATTTTTATAAGATGCATAAATAAATAATTAACCTTAAAAGCTGTGCTGTATGGTCAGATAAAGCTAGTTCTATTACATCAGCATGACAACATTTTTGAAAATTGTGTGCAAAGTTGTCAATGCACGTTTGGCTTGTTAGCCTTGTCGGTTTCTTTAGAGACAGTTTCAAATTAAAACTAAGTAATAAACATTTTAATTCTAGTGATACACTGTTATTTTTCAGGACATCAATATTGAAATCACCCGCTATGATTATCTTTTTATATTTCTTTTTATTTATTAGTGTTAGTAATTGTCCTAGTTTTTGAAAAAATATATGTATGTTTGTTGGTTTTGGCACCCTATAAATGCATATAATTACAATTTTATAGTTTACTAGTTCAATTGCACAGCATTCGATAATACCGTTCAACGATAGCAACGCAACCTCAGGCAGATCTATCCAAGTATGCCCATTCTTTACCCAATATACATGCTCCCCCTCTTTTATTCTTTATTAAACATATTAATTGGAAAGTACAACATAATCTGCAAAATAAGTAGACACCAAGGGTAAATTAGGCTCTGCTGCTTTTGCAGGTATTTATCCACGGGCTCGTCGTTCTTTTAAGATTGGAGTAGCAAGTGTGTCGAGAATTGTGGCAGAAGTTTGTAATGCTCTTTGGCTTGTTTTACAACCTCTTGTTATTCCAAAACCTACCAAAGACGACTGGAAGCGAATAGCAAAGGATTTTCAAGAGCTATGGCAGTTTAAAAATTGTTTGGGGGCTCTAGACGGTAAACATGTTTATATAATGTGTCCTGCAAACACTGGGTCCTCTTTTTTAATTACAAACAAAGATTTTCTATTATGCTTATGTGCTTAGCTGACGCTAGGGGAAAGATTATAATGGTTGATGTGGGATCCATGGGAAGATTTAGTGATGCTGGAATATTTGACGATAGTGTTTTTGGAAAATATTTGAAAGAAAAAAGATTGAATCTTCCTGAACCTGAACCATTATGTGAAGGAGGTGAACCAGTACCATTTGTATTCATTGGAGATGAGGCTTTTCCTTTGATGGAAAATTTCATGCGCCCATATCCGCGGGACCAGTTAGACCAACAGAAACGTATATTTAACTATAGACTTTCGAGGGCACGTCGCATTGTGGAAGCCATATTCGGTGTATTGGCACGAAAGTGGTATGTGTATCGTAAAGACTTTGAATGCAGAGTGGAAACGGTTGACAAAATCGTAAAAGTCACATGTATAATGCATCAATTTTTAATTGAAAGACAAACTAATTATTTGAATTCCATTGATAAAACAAATACAAGCACTCTTGTATCCGTTCCTAGCATTGCTGTCGTCGAGTCAAGTGATGGTTATGAAGTATTTCAATAACTTCATGAGAACCGTAGTAAAACTTATTATTAGTTTTATCAATATTTGGAATAGAATCAAATGATGAAAAGTGCAATAGAGCACATTCGTACTGTCCATTTAGTTGCAACGTATTAGGATAGTACGTTGACAAAGATGATGAGTTCCCAGTTATAGACAATGCGAATGACATCTTGCAAATGATTGAAATAAAAGAAAATCGTGAATTTTATAATAGTTTATTCCAAAAAGACCAAAGGTATTCTAACCACAAATGTCCGCAATTCACTGCATTAAATTTTTGATGATTTCTTTAAATACTGCATCAGTTCCATTGGAGGTTTTAAGTCTCCAAAGCTATCAAAATATTCACAATAATTGCACATTTTAATATAAGCTACCCAATGCGTTCCTTCATTTGTAGAATTATCCAAATTAACGATACCACATTCAACACGTTTCGGTGTCTTTGGTAACTTGTCCTTCATGTAAACTCCTCGGAAGTGGGGTATGTTGCTTGCATGCTTTTGGATGTCTACATTAGTTAGAGCACGGTTGGGTAGCTTACTTTTTAGTTTTTGAAGATTTAATAAACAAACCTTTGCCATTCTTATGAGGCTTAATGTATAAACCCTTGCCTAATTCTAAAGCTTCCATAGTCTTATTATGACGTTCTGTCTCCCACAAATTTTATTCATCTGCTTTATAATCGTTAACGGTTTTTGCAATACCGGGTGCACCGCCAGCTAGAGTTCCTAATGCTGACAACCCAGCGAAAATAGGGATTAAAGGTAAAACTCCTCCAGTCTTGGGTATGGGTATTACACGCGGTACTCTAACTTTCTGAATACAAGGAAATATTTTTTTAGCTGCTGCGTAAGTGGCTTTCATTAACTTTTTTTTAAGCAAAAATATTTAGAGTGGTAATAAAACGTGTACATTATATGGATTTTATAAAATAAAACATATTTTTGATAATAAAGTTATTTTATTTTTATAAATGATACCTAACACATTCTAGAAAGAAGTAAAACACCACTATAAAAAATCAAAACACTAGCTAAAATATAAAAATATATATCTATACTACACAAACTTATAAAAAGTCATTATCAACTAAAGATTTAGAAATTTTCTTAACTAACGCTTTTTTCGTATCGTCCATGACACTATCAAGGGCGTCTTGCACAATGTATTGAGCGTTCAATATGACGTTCTCACTGTCACTATCACTGTCAGCAGGCGGAGGGCTGTTGTTGCACAGATCGACGACCGAAATTTTTATTAATTTAATGCCGCGTCGCTGTAGACGCCTCATAACGAATGACTTCGTTGGATTTTGCTTTTTTGACTTTTCCGTGCACCGCTTTGGTTTTTTGTCTTTTGCAGGTTGTTTACAACATTGCTCAGGCTCATTACGAATCATATCGTAAAATTCTTTGTAAGGTCTTGAGCGTATTGGCTCAAAACTATCTCCGATTCAGATACCTGAAACAAATTATTTATTAAAAAAACTTTATAAACACAATGGAAACAATCTTCGTTTCTAACACGTTACAGTTAAACTAAACAACGAGTTAGATTCCTTTTTAAGAATATCATTTGTAAGTCTAGTATATTAATAATAAAACTTACACACGGTCATCTGATCCAAAGCTAAGCAGTTTGCACTACGGCTACCAGATAAGTGATAAACATACTTATGTATTCTTAAATACATACATATCGTATATAAATTATACCCAGATATAGAACGAATAATCGTACACATCACACAGATGTATCCTAAGTGGGAATCGAACCCACGACCTCGGGTTTATTAGTCAAGATCACTAACCACTAAACCAACCAATTATTTATTAATTACTGAGAAATTATTCTGAAAACGAAACACAAATAGGATAGATTGTAAATAACATATTTTTCACTTACCGATGACATCATTATATCGCACTCAAAAAATTATACAAGTTGTCAACGAGGGTAATTATTCGTAAATGATAATAAAAATATGTAAATACCATCTAGTCTTTATAATACATATAAAATGTCAACTAAGCATTTGTGCGCTGTGTGCTGTTTCTATACTGAAGGCAATGAACTGGCGTAACGTTTGTTATGTTATTAAGGTTACTAAGACTTATTTGAAAGTATTAGCTCTTTAAAAACCAACCTTATAATTAATGCAATTACGATTTACGTGTCTGACAGTATGCTAGTCCTATGTTTAACCAACTACGCCAGAAATGTGGATATTATTCTAAATTATGACAAGAATAAATAAAATAAGCGCTCAGTTTTAATAAATCACATTTTATTTCAAGTTTGCAAATATTTATATTATCATAGGTACATTTCTTAAAACTAAGATAACAATATAATATGAGTAGATTTTGCACTCAGTTTGTGACACAGATTAGCGGTTGATCACATCCATTGTTTGATGCTCGGTTCGAGCAAAGTTACAATGTAATTTATGAAACATTTTTTACTAACTTAAGTAAGATTACACCCGAGAATACTTATATCTAATATTGATGTAATGGCATGTGTGACCAGCTTCGATTCTCAGGTCAGGCAAAATTACAAGCTAAATCATTGTTATTGTACTCGAACGTATTAGAATCTCTAGGTACGTATCGCAGATATATGTACAAGCAGTATTATGAATGTGATAGATGATACTTATAGGTAATTAAGCGTTGAAGTTAGTTTGTAATTACAATATTTTAAACTTATTCTTGTATACTATTATGTTCACTATTCATTATAATGAATGAGTACTTCTAGTAAATGTTCTACACTTCGAGTAAATGTTTCATGTCTAATTGATTTAAACATGATATTGTTTTTGCATATAACTCCACCATTTAATAAAATATTTTTATAATCATTTATGCTTGTTACGGTATAGGTCTATAAGTGTATGTAAGCATGTTGTTCGTGAAGCGTGTAAGTGTTGAGAGTGAGACAAACAGTTCCAATAAAAACATTGAAGCTATCACACGTCTTTTACCTGCAGTTTTCTGTGCCAACCAAAAGTGAACCTTATTTCGTTGAACATATGGTCCAAACGACCCGGATCTATTAGCGAACAGCAAAATACGACCGACCGTTTGAATACAAAAGGCATCGCATGCCACAGCGATAGTTCATAAACAAACTCATTAGTGAAGTTTTATAAAATTACAAGTTATTACGAAGATATTATTCGACATATTTACGTGAATTTAAGGTCTAAATCAACAGTTTAAAAGCGCTTTTTTGCGAAAATGAGTACTTCAAGCACCCAGTTACTCAATCTTCTAGAAGAAACGGCTAACAAGATGCAAAAAGCGCAAGTAAACTTGAAAAAATGCCCAAAGTTAAGATTAACAAAAGGTTATATCGAAACAAGATTACAGTCCATAGAAGAATATTGGCAGTCTTTTACAAAAACACATCAAGAACTTGTTAAGTGTACACCAAAGGAACAAAGGCCAAACATACAATATTTTGCTAATGAAGATTATTATGTAATTGAAGACTTGTATTTGTGTTTACAAGCTGATTTAAAGGACATGTTATCGGCATTGTCAGCCACGGTAACAGGTGGAGGAACGATTAACCAAACGCAAGTTAAATTGCCAAGGATCCAACTCCCTGATTTTAACGGTAAATATGAAGATTGGCCTACCTATCACGACTTATTTATGTCACTTGTGCACAACAACCCGTCGTTAAGTATGGTTCAGAAACTGCAATATCTGAAGTCTAGTATCACCGGTGAAGCTGAAACGCTGCTGAAACATATCATGATTACTGAAAATAACTACGAACAAGCATGGACTATATTGAAACATCGTTTTGGGAATAAACGAGTGATTGTAAATTCCCTGCTGAAACGACTTACTGGACAAAAGGCAATTAAGACACCTACAGCTAATCAGATAAAGTCGTTGTTAGACACTACAACTGAATGTTTACATAGTCTACAAAATCTTGAAATATCTACCGATGATTGGAACCCCATTATCATCATTTTAGTGGTTCAGAAATTAGACCCTGACACTCATAAGGATTGGGAAGAGCAGGCATACACTCAGGAGTCTAACATGCTGCCTACTTGGAAAGAACTCAAACTATTTTTGGAGTCTAAGTTCCGAACATTAGAGTTGGTGGCACCTGTTAGTTTAACAACTGCCTTAAAAGAGAAAAATGTCAAAGATGAGTCATGCCATGTTTCTACAACCCCATTAGTGAAGACGTGCACAATGTGTAAGGAAGAACACACTCTTTGCCATTGTAAGGATTTTATAAAGCTTCAATCTATAGAGAGGAGTGAGTTTGTAAAAAAGAATAACCTTTGTTACAATTGTCTGACACCTGGCCATTCAACCTGGAAGTGCCGCATAAGTGTTTCCTGTCGCCGATGTCATCGCCGGCACCACTCCCTGTTGCATCAGTCGAGATATTTCAAACAGTCAGACAATGCACAAACTCAGCACAGCCCTACCGAAGGAAATGTACAAAACAAAGAAGATATAAAAGCAGACGTCGCAATGTCATCACACTTCGCTTCGAAGAAGTCCACAGCTTTGCTGGCAACAGCACTAGTTAATAGCAATAAATATGGCAACAGCAATAGTTAAGGATGATAATGGACTAACTACAGTATTGCGCGCCTTAATAGACCATGGGTCACATGAAAGTTTTATTAGTGAAAGAGCGGCACAAAAATTAAAGGTTAAACGAAAGCCCGCCAGTGGGACAATAACAACAGTTGGAGGGAAACAAACACACATACATCACGTCGTAGAATTTGATCTTTTCTCTAGATGTGAAGACGATTTCAAAATATTTATGAAGGCATACGTCATACCAATTAGGATAACCTCCAATCTACCACCAAGACATTTCACCAATAATAGTAACGCGTGGCCGCATTTACAAGGCCTCACCTTGACAGATCCAAGTTTTAATCAACCAGGGCGAATGGACCTTTTATTAGGAGTTCAAGTTTATGACACTATATTGAAGAGTGGTCTGGTTAAGGGTCCCTTGCGCTCTCCTAGTGCTCAAAATACACGCCTAGGGTGGATCCTATTTGGAAGAGTAGAAGAAGACACTTCTTTGGAAGATATTACTGTTATGCATCAACATATCGATATTGAAAATATGTTAAAATCCTTTTGGGAAGTAGAAGAAAACAGTAAGAAAAAATTAACAAAATATGAAGAAACATGTGAGAAAATATTTAAAGAAACATACAAAAGAAATTCTGAGGGAAGATTCGTGGTAAAATTACCCTTTAAAATAGAAAATCTTATGTCACCTGAAGGGAATACAAGACATATAGCTTTGCGAAGATACATGCAACTAGAAAGACGCTTTGACCAGGATACAAGTCTAAAGATGGAATACGCTAAAGTAATGCAAGAATATATTGATCTGAAACACATGGAATTAGTCCCTAAATCCGAGCTAGAAAATTCAGCAGTATACTTGCCACACCATCCAGTACTAAAATAAACTAGTGAAACTACAAGGATCAGAGTAGTCTTCAACGCTTCGTCTAAGGGTTGCAATAATATATCTCTAAATGAGGAATTGCTTATCGGACCTCAGCTTCAAGAAGAAATGAGATATTTAGTTATGAGATGGAGAATGAAACCAATCTGTTTCGTTTCGGACATAGAAAAAATGTATAGACAGGTGTTGGTGACACAGGAAGACGCCGATTACCAGTGTATACTTTGGCGTTCTAAGGCAACAGAACCAATCCAAGACTATCGCCTTTTACGAGTCACATTTGGTACAGCTTCTGCTCCTTACCTTGCCGTAAAGACACTCCAACAACTAGCAGAAGATGAAAGCAAAGACTGTCCAAAATCAGCTGAAGCCATTAAACAAGACTTCTTTATGGACGATTTGATGTCGGGACACGATACCGTAGAACAAGCTGTAGAACTAGCAAAAGATATCACTCGTATTCTACAAGCTGGAGGATTTACGCTGCAGAAGTGGGCGTCCAACAGTATCAGGTTCCTAGAACAATTTGAATCTGCACAGCACAGTAAGCAAGTAAAAATTGACATGAAGCTGCATGGTATGGTCAGAACGCTAGGTTTATCCTGGAACATGGGTGAAGACACTATACATTACCATCTTGATTACCCCCTGATGTCTGGAGTTGTGACTAAGAGGAAGATCTTGGCTGACATACACCGGCTCTTTGATCCACTGGGATGGCTCGCTCCTGCAATAGTACCTGCAAAAATATTAATTCAAAAATTATGGCTAAAACGCAGTGCCTGGGATGACGAAGTAGACTCTGAAACAGAAAAGGAATGGATTAGTATACGGCAAAGTTTCACACATTTAAAAGAAATTGTACTGCAAAGATGGTTACAATGCACAAGTCAAGGTGTTGATAACGCTACCGTTCACGGTTATTGTGACGCTTCAGACAAAGCGTATGGCGCTGTTGCTTACCTCAGGGTGTTGGGAGACGACGATCAGTATAAAACGACTTTAATTGCTGCCAAGTCCAGAGTTGCGCCTGTGAAACCCATGTCACTACCGCGACTAGAGCTTTGCGGTGCAGTACTCCTTTCGAAACTATTAAAACAGCTAAGCGAAGCGATGAGAATTCCAGCTAGTCAAATATTTGCATGGACAGACTCCACTATCGTGTTGTCATGGCTGCAAGGAGATCCTACAAGGTGGCAAACGTTCGTGAGGAATAGAGTCGTTACTATAATTGATAGCATAGGCAGTAAGTGGTATCATGTCCAATCTAAAGAAAACCCAGCCGATGTCGTATCCAGAGGTATGCTACTATCCGACCTGAAAAATTTTTGACTTTGGTGGGAAGGACCAGAATGGCTAAGAGAAAAAGAAATAATGTTTAAACTCATAAGCACATCGACTGACTTAGAAATAAAAAGAAATATTAATGTGAATCTGGTAACAGAAGAGAAGGTTAAGGAAGGAAAAACTTGGTCCATCCGCTTCGAGATTTGTGACACACTGAAGGAATTGTTAAAAACCGTCACGTACTGCAGACAATTCTTAAACCTGAAAAAAGAAAAAACACAGATTATAGTTTAAATACAAAAGAATTAGATAAATCATTACACAAATGTATACAAATAGTACAAAGAGAATGTTTTGAAGAGGATGTAGAATACCTGAAAAATAAAGGAAAGGTTAAGAATAGAAGTGTATTGAAGTCACTCAATCCATATTTAGATCGAAACCATATCCTCAGGGTGGGCGGTAGAATCCGACACGCCAATATGGACGAAGATAGAAAGCATCCCATCATTCTAGATGATGAGTCGTATTTGACGAAACTAATTGTTGCTGATGCACATATAACAACTTTGTACGGAAGTGTTCAGTTAATGCTAAATTACATTCGATCTAAATATTGGATAATAAAAGGCAAGAAATTAGTAAAGGCTGAAATACACAAATGCTTGATCTGTGCAAAACAGCGAGCTGATATTAGAAATCAATTGATGGGAGACTTACCCAAGGAGCGAGTGACACCAGCGCGACAATTTCTACATTGTGGTGTGGACTTCGCAAGTCCATACAACATCCTCATGTCTAGAGGTAGAGGCGCTAAAACGAATAAAAGCTATATATCATTGTTTGTATGTCTGGCGACCAAGGCTATACACTTGGAACTTGTTGGCGACTTAACCTCTGAAGCCTTCATCGGAGCCTTCCGAAGATTTGTCTCACGTAGAGGAAGATGCAGTCACATATGGAGTAACCAAGACCGAAATTTCATTGGGGCCAATAAGGAACTCGCAAAATGCTGGAAGGAAGCTAAATTAGAATTTGAAGGCGATGTTGTAGATGCGCTAGGGACGGTACGCAATGGCATTTCATACCGGGATACAGTCCGAATTTTGGAGGTCTTTGGGAGGCTGGCATAAAATCGACCAAATACCACCTGAAACGAATCTTAAACAGTCACCTGACATTTGAAGAGATGAGTACGCTTTTATGCCAGATCGAAGCAAGCCTGAATTCTCGACCGCTATGCCCCATCGATGACTCCAACACAGATGATTTGGATGTTCTCACACCAGGACATTTCTTAATTGGAGAGGCACCTATCACTGTTCCTTCACCTAGCTTGAAAGACGTTCCTGTTAGCAACCTGACTCGATGGCATCATACGCAGAAACTATTGAACGACTTTTGGCAACGATGGCAGCAGGAGTACTTATCAAGACTACAGCAACGACCCAAGTGGTTAAAAAGAGTTCAGGATTTAGATATTGGACAAATAGTACTCCTAAAGATGGACAATGCTGCACCTGGAAAATGGCCACTGGGACGCATCGTAGATAAACACCCTGGTTCAGATGCAGTCACTAGAGTTTATAGTGTAAAAACTGGCAACAATATAGTTAAGCGATCTATTGGTAAATTATGTTTTCTGCCTATAGATACCAATGTTTAGTTAATTAGTTCTTTCGGTAACATTTTGAGTAATAAGTAACAAAAATTTGCATAGCAATTCATTTCATTAGTTACAGTTTGTTATAGTTCTGACTATGATACAATTTTGTACAATGATATTTGGGTTTGCTAACATAATGATTTATATAACGGTAAAATGTTCAAGCCTGTTGATTTTTTTGTTTTAAAAAAGACCTTTCAGCCCTTTTTGGTGGGCGGTATGTTACGGTATAGGTCTATAAGTGTATGTAAGCATGTTGTTCGTGAAGCGTGTAAGTGTTGAGAGTGAGACAAACAGTTCCAATAAAAACATTGAAGCTATCACACGTCTTTTACCTGCAGTTTTCTGTGCCAACCAAAAGTGAACCTTATTTCGTTGAACAATGCTTAAGTCCCTGACTACGCATGATTTTACTCCCTTTGCTTTTTTAATAGTTTTATTTGGAGTTTTTATGGAGTAAAGTTTTGATCGCAAACCAACGAAATTAGCAATATATTTACCTCCCATTTCATCCTTAAACAAGCCAGGAACTTTTTTGTTAATTAATGGTATGCTTAAATCATTTCCAGTGTCATCTTGCCTGTATCTACCGTTTATACTACAAGTCAAAATGTCTACTTATATCTATCATTAGTTATATTTGTCTCTGTTATCTGTAAAAACTTTTAATTGGCCTTCATTTTTCGTGCTCAATTGTGTTTATTATATATACTAGCTGTAAGTTTTCCTAAAATTGTAAAATAAAATAAATAAAATAGTTACTGGTGTCAAAATATTGCAAAAAGTGATTATTCAAATCGTGATAAAAATCGTTAGTGAAAATTTGATAGACAAAAGAATCAGTATCTGTGTAACACAGCTGCACTCGGTCTTTATAAAAATGCTTTGCAATATTATAATGGAAGTTGTACATATGCGACTTAGAAAGTTCTAATACAGTAAATCCGATATAAATGGGTTTATCTAAAATAATTTGGTCGGGTCTCATTTGAATAGCAACTAAATTTTCAGTTAAAATAGATGCACTATGGAAATAGGGGTTGGCTATGAGCTTCTCGGCGGATAATAATTTCTTGGTACGATTGGACTGATCGCACCACTGATTAACCAAATGAACGGTTACTCTTTTCTCAGTATTTTCTAAAGTTTAGCCAAAACACTGTTATTTAATCATTTAAAAAAGTCTTGCTCGAAAGCACTTTTCGCTCTTTGTTAGGTGGGTGTTCAATTCTATATACTGGCTTAAATACCGACTTTGTCTAAAAGTAATTGAGGAGCGTTTTTTCAAAACGATACATCGTAATATGATTTTTTTTTTCAGTAACGTGATTTATTTAATTACAAGGGTTTCTATAAAGTATATTAAATGAAATTGCTAATTCATTTATTAATTAGTTTAATGAGATACTTTTTACTTATACAATAAAAAGAGGAACACATAAACATACCAACAAAATGACATCAAAAACATCGAGCTTTTTCAACTTTGATACATCTACTGTTGATATGACGTTTTGATAAAAACCCGATTTAGTTCGAATTTGCTGCACGGATACGGGATTTCATCTTTATAATATTAGTGGATTATATTACGGGTCACATACATCGTCATAGTTTCGTCGTACATTGTCATCTTCGAGAGCTGAACCCTGGAGAACATCTGCATAAAATGCCTGAGCACCAGGATCATCAGATATATCACAGAATTTTAGTAAATTTTCAACATCTACTTTCTTTTTTGAAGAAACCATGTTGGTTTTAGGCAACTGAGCACAGTCGCATCGTAAAAAAGATTTGACGTTTTTCTTCTTAACGTCAACTATCACTGGCGCAACAGAATAAACTTCCTAAACACTAATTTCAATATTTTTTAAAGCGCGGGATCCAACTACAGTATAATGTAGTATTCGGGTTTGGCTTATTTTAAATGGAAGTTTTGCCTTTATCATATCTTTGGCCTTAGCTTTCATGTCATAACTAAACCAATCTTTACCCCATTCATTGACGTGGCCATGTTTATTTAGAATGGAATAGTAGTCATTTGGCGATACAATAACTTCACGTCGGCGGTTATCCTTTTCAACCCTTCCAAATACTATCAGGAGGCATAAAACTATGGCCTCGAATGGGGAAAAAGTGGGACAACTTACAAAAAACTTTAATAGTAGCCATAAAATTTGCCAGCATGGCTAACATAATGAAGTTTTTATTTTGACTACTGCAAAAATCGGAGTACAGTTCAAGTTTCATATTCTTCTTCCCTTCCATAAGGCATTTTTCTTGCATCTTTTTCAAATAATGTTGAAGTGACGACGCTATCTCATTAGCACTCCGCCCACTTTGATTTTCTAACTTATAACTCAATATCGTCTTTGTTTTGTTTCATATTAGGTTTATGTTGCATTATGCAAAGATTATATAACCAGGCTTGACGTGAGTAAAATACCTCTCCAATACTTAATTTTAGAAGAGGTTGGTTCTGTTGGCAGTCAAAACAAATTTTAATCACATTATCTTCATCTTCAGTGTCATTGAGTAGACTAAAGAACTTTTTTGCCCTTAACTTGTGTAAACGATATTCAGTGCGAATGTTGTTTTTTTTAAATCTAAACCCTTTTCAGTCTTAATTTTTATTAAAAACTCCTTACAAGCTGAACAAGTATCTTCATGAGGATTTCCAAATCCAAGGTTAAATTGTTTGTAAAATACTGACATATATTTCGACAGAGAACAAGTTTTTCCAGAAATTAACCGTTGGTTTTCAATGAATTTTTCGTACATAATCTTTAAATTTAGTTCGGGGGGCAAATAACATCTTGAACACTTGTTCCTAGAATAGTGGCTCTTTCTACATTTATACTTCAAAATATCATTTTTTATCAGGTCTCCCATTTCAGCTATATCTTCAAGTTGTTTGACACTTTTACCACCTCGTCGTTCTTTAGGCTGCTCACCAGTAGCCAGAAATGCATTAGCTACACGAAGAAGACGCATTCGTTGTGTACCAGTTATTTTCTGAAAAGTTTTAGAACAGACCTGGATTTCTTCTCCTTGTCCTATTGGTACAAAATAAGCGACTGAAATCCTGCGGAAATTCACGGATGTTGTGATTTTAGATCGTCTTTTCGGAACAGATATACGCATGTATTTTAACAAAAACTTATCTTGTTCGATTTTCGTATCGTTCAAGTACAGTTTTCTTCTGAATTCTGTAACAAGTTAAAAAGGAAATGTAGGCATAACATTTTTATGCACCAGAATATACACACATAGTCTACCTTTTTTATCTTGAATCGAATCAGAACCGCAGAATACAACTAGTAGGTAATAAATATATATTAAGTTATATACCCAATATGTAGTGAACGTTACGACCGTTTTGTGACTCGACGAAATCGCACATGTTTTAACGTGTTCAAACACGATCGTACAGATAGGTACTTGCGCAAAATCAAAGCTGCATATTACCTATTTACATTCAGTGAGATTATAAGGTTATAAACTGCTTTTCTGTCCCCATCCTTTTGCACAGGCTTGAAACCATTGGCATAAGAGGTGCGGCTTTGTCACTTTTTAAAAGCTATCTGTGTGATCGAAAACAACAAGTCAAAATTGGTAACATGATAAGTGACGAAGAAAACGTAACTTACGGAGTCCCGCAGGGAAGTGTGCTTGGCCCGACACTGTTCTTGATATACATTAATGAGTTATGTAATATTCGGAGCAGTGGCGGGCGGATCTTCTCCTATGCGGATGACACTGCGGTTGTTTTTACTGGGACATCATGGAATGCTTTGCAACTTGCTGCTGAACGTGGTCTGACGGAAATAGCTAGTTGGCTAAATGCAAACCTTTTAACCCTCAATATAAACAAAACTAACTTTATCTGCTTCACACCTAATCAAAGGACACAGCCAGGTGCTGACTTTGGGATCGTGATTCATGAGTGTGCCAACCCACTGCAGGACTCTAATTGTAACTGTCAAAACATCCAACAAGTACGATCCACTAGATATCTAGGTATAACAGTTGACCAAAGATTGTCCTGACACTCTCACATTGAAATTATTATGACTAGGGTTAGAAAACTTATTTGGATTTTCAAATCGTTGCGTCACATAATGCCAGCACAGATACTCAATACAATATATGTTGCCCTGGCACAGTCAGTGATAACATATTGTATACCGATCTGGGGAGGGGCCACAAAAATCAAATTCTTAGATGTAGAAAGAGCCCAGAGGTCTCTTATCAAGGTCATGTATTTCAAACCTTACAGGTACTCCACAGATAATCTTTATAGGATTAGCGGTCTGCTGACTGTTAGAAAATTGTATCTTCTGAACATAATTTTAGACCTGCATAAGTCACTGTGTTTCAATCCAGCAAATCTTGATAGGAGACGAAAAGATATTGTGGCCCACTCCCCAAGGGTTCGTACTGTCTTTGCTAGACGACAGTACACCACACAATCAACATATATATACAATGAAATAAACCTTAAATTGAATATATATCCTATGTTGCTATATAACTGTAAAAAATCGGTAACGGATTGGCTAAAAACGCAAAGTTATGAGGAAATAGAATTAATTTTAACCCGAATCTGTTAAGCACTAAAACGCAATACGCAGAATCACTCAAACCCCCTCCACTCATGCTGATACACACACACACAGACACACACACACACACACACAGACACACACACACACACACACACCTCCTATTCATGCACACTCACGCATGCTGCATACCATACGCACACACATACACAAACACACACACATACATAGCATACTAATAGAGCCGCCGAATTTTTCTCTCTTCTATAATAATTCTTTTCATTTTATTTCTTTTATACTGGTTTCTACTCAACATTGTAAAATTAGATAGTAAGTAAGGGAAGTTGCGAGGCGACCCCATCACAAGTATTTTTATAACTTACTGGGAACGTCTCAATTTTGTGATGCATGACAATGTTTGAGAAACAATAAAAACCATTTTTATTTTTTTTATTATTTTTGCTTGACATGACGCGGTAGCCGGCTACTGCTCGGGTTTAACAAAAACTACATATGTGTCTCAATGACAGAACATAGAGGACAGATAATTTGTAACATCTTTGTATTAACCTATGTTTCTACAAAAAAATGATTTCTGATTCTACTAATGAATTCTTACCTTTTATATCATTATAACTTAGTCGAATTGCCTGGCATAAAGACCTTTTCGTGGCGCCTGTTATTGCTTTGTCTAAATGGTGGTTACAATTGAAATCTGGATCACTTTTTTCATCTGCAGTGTATTTGGACGTCTTCGGAGTACTGCGACAACGTCTAGACTTGCGTCCCCTTTCAACTTCAATAACAGGCGTGTTATATTCTCCGTTATCCATTATTGCATACAATATTTATAAATTCAAAGAAAAAGTGCGTGCACTCTCTATAACGTAAACAATCAAACTAATGTGAATGTGAAAGATGATGCAATAATTATTTAGTTTTGTAAGAATGAGACAACAACAAAAACAGCGGTTAATGTATCGTTTTCAAAAAATTCGTTCGTTGTATATATTTTTTTTTAATCTTTTTTTATTTTGCTCGTCAAAATGACCACACTACACCTGATGTTAAGCAGTCGTGTGGTCTAAGAGCAGTGGCCTCCACATCGCACCCACAGTAGCCGAGGCGATGTTGAGGTCTCTACTTTGACGGCCTGAGAAGATGCTTTTTCACGCCCTGCTTAAAGAACCCAGGATTGAAGGAAGAAGGAAACACGTGCCTTGGCAGAGAATTCCATGCCTTGGTCGTTCGGCAGAGATATGAGGACCCAAACTTTTTGGTACGCGCTCTAATCGACTCTACCGTGTAAGGATGGCATCTGAGCCCAGCACGCGTTGTTCTGGATAGGAAAGGGGAGGGCGGGATAAGGTGGAATAACTCTTCAGAGCACTCCCCGTGGTATATTCTGTAGAAACATGCCAATGAGGCAATGTCCCTACGGAGTTGCAGAGGTTCCAGTGAACTCGTGACCTCTGGATCTCCGATGATACGGACAGCCCGCCGCTGTAACCGGTCGAGAGCGTCCAGCAAGTACTGCGCGGAGCCATCCCAAAGATGAGAACAGTACTCCACGCAAGGGAACTGTGCCTTATACAATAGGCACAGTTGCCCAGGCGTGAAGAACCGCCTCACCCTGTTCAGAACTCCGAGTTTTCGCGAAGCTTGCTTAATGACGCTCTCGATATAGGTTTTCTGATGAAGGGAGCGGCAAAGATCCATACCTAAGATGGAGAGACTGTCACGTATCACCAGCGGAGTGTTCTTCAGAGAAGGGAGGGGAAGGAACGGAGACTTTTTTGTTGAGAACGCGCATGCCTGGGTCTTCTTGGCGTTGAACTCGACCAAGTTCTTGGCACCCCATTCATAGATGCGGTCCAAGGTCTGGTCAAGTTCAACGACAAGATTCTGCCTTTTCCCCTCAACCTCAGCCGGTTTGGCCCCAGGATGTCCGAGATATCGCCCATGCACGGTACTGTCGTCCACATAACAATGTATGTTGCCGAGATTCAACATATCATTGATATGCAGAAGAAAGAGTGTAGGGGTTAACACAGAACCCTGAGGCACTCCTGCATTGACCTGCATAAATTTGGAAGCGCGACCGTCGCAAAGGACCCAAATACGACGCTTCTGCAGGAAACTTGCAATCCAGGTGCACAGTTGAGGGGGCAAGCCATAGGCCGGAAGCTTGGAAAGAAGAGACCGGTGCCAGACTCTGTCGAAAGCTTTGGCTATGTCAAGGCTGATAGCCAAAGACTCGCCGTGCTTGTCCATAGCTTCACCCCAGAGGTGCGTGACGAACGCTAGAAGATCACCCGTTGATCGTTTAGCCCGAAAGCCGTATTGGCGATCATTGATCAACGATTGATCCTCCAGGTAGCGGACAATTTGGGTGTTTATAATCCGCTCGAACACCTTGGAGTGCACCGAGGTGATAGCTATGGGACGATAGTTGCTTGGCTCGGAATGGTCCCCCTTTTTGGGAATCGGTTGAACGTTCGCCTCCTTCCAAGCCTCAGGCACAATGCCTGCGGCGTAAGACGTCCGGTATAGGCGCGTAAGCGTGGGAGACAACTCCGCTGCACATTTTTTAAGGACCACAGCTGGGATGCCGTCAGGTCCACTGGCTTTCCGAACATCGAGAGACTGCAATATCGCACGAACGGTTCGTTGCCTGATACATATATCAGGCATGGTGTAGCCGCAGTTGGCAATGTTAGGCGGCTGCGAACCGCAGTCATCGATTCGGGAATTGGCCGCAAAGAGATTTGTAAGCAGATCTGCTTTCTCCTGCGGCCGATGAGCCAGTGATCCATTCGGATACCTCAGAGGGGGCAGCAAGGTCTGGCAGAAGTTGGACTGCACGGCTTTGGCCAGGCGCCAATAGCTACGACTGCCCGTAGGATGCGCCATGAGTTCCTGGCCGAACCGTGCGACGCGCTGGGCATCCGCTCTTAAGTATGCCCTCTTGCAGACCTTTGTGGCTTGGTTGAACGCTGCCTTCAGGTGATCCACGTTAGGGTCGTGGAGAGTGCGAGCCCTGGTCCAAGCGCGGTACGCTGTCTGTTTGCGTTCAACAGCATCAGCGCATTCACGACCGAACCAGGGCCTTTTCCTGCTGCCGCTCGTGACGTGATATGTATCACTTTCTAAAAACTAATGCACTTCGCTGTACTTTTAGAATGATTTATGTATCGTTTACAGAAAATTCGTAAAGACCATATCGTATAGCTCTATAGAGATTGAGTACGAAACGACAAAGAAAACAATTTTGAGATTTTGATTGATGTATTGCTTTGTGAAAACGCTCCTCAATTACCCTATGCACTTTACGTAAAATTAAACCATTTTCTAAGCACTTTTTTAAATGAACGTAATGAATCACATAATTGTACTTATTATATAAATTAGCAATTATTTTTTTCGTTTTGCCTCAAGGAGGTATACATTTCTCAGGACAAAATGGTCAATCATTATGGTGATTGTGTAAATGATCAAGATATAAGAGATCAACTTCTAATATGAAACCCCATTCACCCCGATCCCCAACAGCCTTAACGTCAAAATTAGCCAATTCCTTATCAGTTAGAAATCTGAAACTAGAATACGGTAAGTACTGAGACATACTATAGCCGTAAAGATTGTTACAATCTAAATATGTTATGAAACACTGAGGCTGCGACGGATCATATTCAGGCATGTATTTATGGTTAGCTTTTGCATGCCGATGGGAACACATGCACAGACCACCTCTTATACAGCTTTGAATCATTCTCATAATGGCCAAGTCCGACACTAGTTCTAATTGAACACCTGTTTTTAGTAACATTGCATCGAAAGATAAACTAGGTGCAGTTATATAAAACGCAGGATCTAGTTTATAATACAGCTTACATGTCTTTCTAAAATTTTGGAATATGTCCGTCAATAAAAGTACGTCTGTTTTTAAGTATAAATCGGTATACTCACCAAAATTTTTTATATTAAATTGAGTCCAAACTGTCTGAGCATGATTGTAATCGTCGTCGCTAATATCTTCGTTGGTTATAGAATTATGAAAATGACACTTGACGGTAATGATTTTTGATCATAGCTCTCCCAATTCGTCATATAATCATACGGATATACACCTTTTCGAGTCAATAAACTAAATTGTCTTGTATCAGAAAAATGAGATTCTAGATCTTAATCGGTAGATACATCAGTTAAATAGACAATCAAAAGCATATACCGTAGCCGGCATCCAATTTTTGAAACTTGAACAGGTCTCGCCTTTTGTCACTTCTTCATGAACTTATCGAGATATTGTATTAAAGTATTTCTGAAAAAGGAATATTTATATATAAGTATAAAAGATAAAAATTTAACTAGGAATAAATCCTATGTCGCTTAACAAGCATTCAATCAACGGACGCAAAGAACACCCAGACTAAAAACAACAAGTTATGGATCACATAAAGTATTGTCTCGTGCGGGAATCGAACCCACAACTCTCAGCGCAGTGTGAAACGGCAAGACGATCGCTTAAACCAATACTCCTAACGAGCAGTTCGTACATAATAACACTAATTTCCAAAAGAAAATGCATAATGATTGATGAATTACCTGTAGAATAAATATAGGTATCACCTGTAATTATTTACAATAAATACGTGGTAATATTTTGGAAACTCAGACAGGTCGCGTTGACTCGTTTTATGACCACTTCTTCATGGACTTATCGATGTATTACAGTAAAATATTTCTGAAAATAAGAATATTAATTTATAGGTAAGTATGATCAGTAATTATATAAGATTTTCCAAACAAAAAATAAAGGAATTGAATATTTACCTGTAGAATAAATTTTTATGTATCAATCGATTTCGCTCACAGATGTTTCTTCTGTTTCGAAGTGACAGAAAAACTTTTATTATGAATATAAATTTATTTGTACTCCTTCGTATATCTGAGGTAATATAATAATAATTTATTTCTTAGCTTTCGACTTTTAAACATTGCAATTACAATTACATACGACCTTTTATCAAACATATCAATAAAATACTTCATCATAGTATTTATTTGTTAGTAAGTTATTACAGAAAAATATTCCATGTAGTCACCATAACTACTTTATGTCATCATTCATCAACTAAGTCACGTTAACAGCAATCAGCTATTTTAATTAGGGTTGGCACGCATTCTCTTTTATTTTGTTTAAGAATAGTGAGATAAAGTTTTATCTACTAAGTTTCGATCTTTATAATTTTAATGAGCATCATGCAATGTGTAACAGGGCTTTGTGTTTTACTCATATATAAATAATAATCCCAATTAATCATTAAGAGTATATACTTAAAAATAAAATTCTAATTAATATTTAACTCCAATATAATATTACTAAAAAGTGTTTTATCTTATACAGTTGATCCGTATACCTACACGATATTTATACGTTGATTACATTCATAGTTTATTGCGTATGCATACATGAGTTGATGTCAACCCTCGACGATTTCTAAATACCTTACTATTCATTTTCCACTGTGTTATAACACGGCTAGCTAAAAAGCTACTAATACTAGCTACTTATTAACTAACCAATTATAGTTATTTTTAATATAGTGAATTATCATTAGTCTCTGACTTATAAGCTACATGCTTTAGACGTTTCGGTACAAAGTTTTTGTTCGAGTCGGTTGGTGCGGTAATAAATATCAACAAGTGGTCTACGATCAGTCGCTACTCACTACCGTGAAGAAGTCGACGCTGCCGACTCTACCTGTGTCGGTCATTCACTACATCTGTCGTCATCGAGTCATCAACTTGTTTGATTAATGTAAAATGTAAGTTTAAAACATTTCAACAATAATTGTAACGCTCAAACTTCCAAGCCGTTCGTATCGTAATATACTAATCAAATGTTTTATGTGTTCATTTCAGGTCTGACTCTGAGCTAGAATACTATCAGCCGACTGTAACCGCTGAACAGAAAACAAAAGTCGCTCGCAAATCCTTGGCAAACAACAGTGGGAAACGCAAGTCACAGACTTCGTCAACATCTCGTTCAAGGTATATATTGTTTAGAAATATTTTAAACTTAGTGTCTTACGCTATAGATATAGTTAGGTATAATAAATGGGCACCGAAATTCAGCACATCATTGAATAACGTTACTTAACTGCCTGTTCAGATAAATAATTATATTTGATTAGATATTTATTTCCGTTTGATAGACTTACATATAAACATAATTATGAGTTAATAAGAGTTTTGTCTGTGGTAATAGTCTAATATGTAGACATCATTAGGTATAGCAAATACTAGCAGATTTGTCTTCATGTGATAATTATAAACAATTTATAATTATCAGTCACAGTTGCTGACAACAATAATAATTTCTTTAGTATTAACCGTTATTGGACTTAATTCTTAAATTTGTTTCAAGCTTCTTAATTATCTGAATAAATTAACTAATTGGTGTTTTCGCTATTGTTGCAGTAAAATGGCTTCTGTCGATAGCGATTTATTCGGTATCAGTAAGAGACACGACTCTGACGTTGAGTTCGAGAGAAGCTCACCCGACAAAATTACATGTCTGTCATCATACATTGTGAACCGCGTAGCCAACGGTTGCGAGCGGCGCACGGCGAGCACCAACGGTGAGTACTACATAGACTGCAAGGTATACAAGGCTGATGACGCCCGCACCACCGAATCTCTAGAGCTGTGGCGAAAGGCACTCGTTCGAATCAAGTTTCAGACGAACACGGATTCACCGCAGTGGCGAAAACTGCAAGAGTTTGTGCGTTCGGCTAACATATTGTTCCCAGATAAACCGAGATTGTATAATAAATAAATAAATAATGTTTTAATCGCTTATGATTTACAATCGTCTTATTATTTACATGCTATCTAATATCAAAATCCATTCAACGATCTAACACAATCGTTGAAGTGCTTAAACATGTCGGTTTCTAATCATCGAATCGTTGACATAGGTAAGTAGTGCAATATGAAATAGATTCGTATGAAAGCCAGTACATTAACAAACGTATGTCAAGTACAGTGTTGATCATAATTACACATTCTATAGCATATAATGCCCAATACCCATATCCCTAGTGAGGCGTACTAGCATGAAAAGTGGTCGAGTACAGTAAGTAATGCTAGCAATAGATTGAAGATGATCGGCGTACAGTATACAGTTATGTGATATTCGAGGCGATCGTATATTATTGGGCGTTCTATACCACTATCGGCTGCGAGGCGACTGCGCCTACTCCCCTCGCAACTTGCCGATAGTGGTATAGGATGCCTACTATTATACTACTAGTGCCGTTGTAATGCCTCTGCCGCAGCTAGATTGTACCGTGAGAGGTACCCGAATGTGGAGCGGTACCAAGATTATCGTGTCTTCCAAAATGTGCACACATCATACTCGGAAGGACGATTGCCTAGTGCTCGTACGTCTGGTGGGAGACCTCGAGGAGACTACGACGACGTAGTTTTGAATGAAGTTGAAAATGACCCCAGTACTTCAGTACGTGCGATTGAAATTGCAACGGGAGTACCGAAGAGTATCGCTCATCGAATTTTAAAACGATACGAATTACATCTGTATCATGTGCAACGTGTGCAGAGTTTGTTACCACGTGATCACGCACCCAGAATTGCTTTCTGCAGAACCATGTTGGCGAAAATTCGTGAAGATCTGGATTTTCTAAATAATATTTTATGGACTGACGAATCCACATTCAAAAGAGATGGTTATTTAAACTTACACAACCTACATGGTTGGCACATAGAAAACCCGCATTTCATGCGTGAGGACCAATCCCAGTACCAATTTAAAGTCAACATGTGGACAGGAATTTTAAATGGACAAATGATTGGACCATTTGAACTGACTGAAAATTTAAATGGCGCCACCTACTTGCATTTTCTCCAAAATGATTTGTCGATATTGTTAGAAGATGTACCACTCAACATCTACAGAGAAATGTGGTATCAACAAGATGGTTGCCCAGCTCATTATGCCCGGCCTGTACGAGAATATTTAAACGAAGAATATCCCGACAGATGGATCGGACGCCGTGGATCAATTTTATGGCCCCTTCGTTCCCCAGACCTGAATCCAGTAGATTTTTTTTACTGGGGATGCATAAAAGAAAAAGTCTACTAAAAACCAATATAAAATCTATTAGAATTGCGCCAAAAAATTGATGCAGCATCAGAAGAAATAAATGCGAGTAGATGTGCACGAGTGGTGAAGAGGTAATTTTTGAGGCGATGCAGAGCTTGTATTCGTGTCGGAGGGAAACAATTTGAGGGAAAACATTAAAGTGTTACGATAATTGATTGTTTTATTTTGATTAAGTTTTCCATGAGGTCCCTTCGCCAAAAATACGAAGTATCACTTTCATTGGCAAGAAAAGTGGCAAGTGTTGTACCATTTTGAAATTTAGACTAAACGGGCCATCTTTTGAAATAACTTGCCAAGGGTAGTGTGCTATATTTTTTTTCCAATATGGAGTGTCAAAGTTAACTGACAGTAATTTTAATTACAGCACTTAAAAATGCGACCACGGGTGTCAAATTTTCAACTTTTTGAAAAATGTCTATTATCGCTTGACTAAGTGACATGGATTTTTTTTGTTTTTTTTTCATAACTGGTATACCTTGGCCTCTCGCCCGGTACCAGGTTATCGTTGAGTTTCGGGACACCCTGTATAGCTAGTTTAATTTAATGTAAATAATTAAGTACTTTCCTATCGTAAAAAGTATGAAAGATATGTTAAATTTAAAAATAAATGATCGCATATAATAGACAAATACCATTGTAGTTTTATTTTTATTTATATAAGAATAACTCCAATGCAAAAAAAAATATCTTTAAAATAAAAGTACAAATAAAATGTTAAGTATAAATATTATTATTATTATTTATTTATTTACATCAAATAGAACGACTTGCGCCAATTACACTATTTAATAATATAATATATAAATTTAAAATTTATTCTAATAATAATACTTTCCATTCATCCGCAAAAATATCAACTTCTGGGTTAAAATCCAAGAGAGCTTTAAGCCCGTCACAGACGTAGCTATAATATATATTAATACTAGCTGACCCGGCGAACTCTGTTCCGCCTTAGAGGCAATAAATAAGCAGATTTTGGCTTTTATTAAGTTCAACTTTTTATTAGAAAATACAAATAAAAAAATTAAGTATTTTAATGATTCTTTATTGTTTATGTATTTTGGTGCATAGGTTGCACTCTTCAGTTAAGTACCTTGTGATACACGACATTTTTTGTTTTATTATCAGGCGCAAGAACAAACAACGCAGATGGTCTTCCGACCCGTGAACATGCCACATATAATTGACCATGGGAAAAACATGGATATTCCAGATTCAAACCACAAACTTTCAAGGATTAACCTTGTGATTTGTTAATGGTTATGGCGTATGCAAGACGGATCGGAAATTGAAGTCGTTTAAACTCAAACGGCATATCGGTTGGGATCATCGGGATCCTCGGAATGAGAACTGCCTCACCTTCGAATTTTCCTTTGAATATCGTGGCGTAAATCATATTGTTCATCAATTTACTTACCACCAAACGCGTACCGTTGCACAGTTTTGGTTGGTTTATGTTTCGAAGCATGATTACTACGGAGCCAACCTTTAGGCGTAAATTGTGCGGAGGTAAGTCAGGCACATCCAAGGAGTTTAAAAATTCTATTGGATAGTTGGTGGATTCATCTTCATTTGTTACACAGTCAATAGATTTGAATGAATGCATTGTTCCAATGATCTCATTCTGAATTATGTAGTTTTTTTTTTTTTCTAGTATTTTTAAAAACTCCACAGACATGAGTCCGTGCCTTTTTTGGATTAACTTAATTTTATTTGAGCTTACTTGGTGTATATAATTTTATTTCTCGTCGTATTGTGCGGCCGCCTTTGTTGGTGTTTTGCAGGCGACAACACAAAAGCAATTTTATTTTATTTTATGATGACTCGAGGTTTTAATTTTGTATCTTGGAGGATATTTTGGCTGAAGGCCGTTTATTAATATGTTATTTCTTTGGCTGAAGGCCTTATTTTGTGAGGCTGAAGGCCTGTTGTAAGAGGGGGGCTATAATATTTTGGCTGATGGCCTAATAAATCGGCTGAAGGCCTTATTTTAGTTTGGCTGAAGGCCTATTTTAATAATTTTTAGACTTCTGTTTTTTGGCTGAGGGCCTGATTTGTTGGGCTGAAGGCCGTTTTGTTGGGCGTCTTGCCGTTGAGGAGGGAGCTGTAGTTTTGTCATTTTGCCGTCGTGGGTGGTTGGGCGGTTTGGCTCTCTGCCTTGTTGTTGTTCTGTTTTACTTTGTCATGTCCGGTTTATTGTTATTTCTGATTTGATGTATGTCATTTTTGTTTTTGCCGCTATTTTTACTCATGTTTCCCGCTGGTACTCTGAATCTGAATCTCAGGGCTTGTCACGCTTTGGAGTCCTGGATTTCCTCTGACTTCTCTGGATAGCGTTGTCAGTTTCTCTATGGTCTGGTGATCCCGATGTTTTATGGCCATTTTGAGATTGTAGTCCAGGATGTTTTTGGCGGAAGATGTTGTGGCCCTTTTGATCAGATATCCTGACGCGTCGTTGCTTTCGTCGGTGTAATAGACGAACGTCTCCGTGTGACGCGACATTGCGACCACCGCATGGGGGACACTATCATGGATTCGTTGTCTTCTGCTAGCACACTTGATCAAGAGTACTTTGCTGTATGTTTGTAATTATGTAGTTTAGGTTAGGTTAGGTTAGGTTAGACATCTTTATTCTTAGCCGCTAAAATTGCTCGCTCACTCAACCATTCATTATTTTTGTAGTTAGTAATTATGTTTGGGAATACTTTGTTGATAAGTTCGTATTTCGATGAGACAAAGTTACAGAAATTATGAGAAAATGAAATCAATCCGCTCGATTCGTCGACAGGTACTCGACCATTACCGATAGTCAGCAATTGCTCAGAGAAATCTTCAGCAGATGTTTATTGCAGATGCATATAGCAGATGATTATTAAGCAATGCAACTCTCATGTTTGTTGTCAGCTGAAGTTTCTTCACATAGCGCCATAGATTCGATGATTTGAGGCAAGCGTTTATTTCGTCGGCAGCCGTTGATCTTCGAGTTACTGGCAGTGTTTGGCGGAAATCGCCAGACAGTAAAGTAAAATCATGTAGGTCTGGATCGGCTTCGTGATCGGGAATCTCGGCACATATGATATCATCTATTTTGGTCTCGTTGAATTCTTTCCACTAACCAAATAAGAATATGTGCGTACGGCAGGCCACGTTTTTGCCATTCGATTGAATACATCCAGCATCGAGTATCTCCAAAGACGCGTTGTTTAACAATGTAGTTCATCAGGGACCGCATTTTTTGCCTGAATACACGTGCTGTGATGTCGTGTCGATCACTTGATGTTTGTCCGGGAAGCAGCAATTGAACAATTTCTATCCATTTTGGATTACAGGTAAAAGTAATAAAGAGATCTGGCCGACCGTAATGACGAACATATGTCATTGCATCTTGCGCATATTCATGCATATGACGTGGACTACCTATGTATGTCGCCGGCAGAATAGTTAATCGACCAATATTAGAAGGAAATGCCCTTCAGTACGAATTGCATCACGTAAATGGATATACTCCTCAGAACGCAGTTTGGCTTGGTTCAAGTTAAACGCTCCGTTTCTATTTTGACGTACATGTCGACGCAATACTGCTGAAACAATCGACGAAACCGCAGCAAATAGTTGTCAGTATTTTGACGAATCATCAAACGATATGCGTAATAATTAATCGAGCTAACTTTCTTTGTAGTTTCTTCACCTGAAATTAAAACAGTAGATTTAGTATTTCGTATGTAAATTTTTAGCCGCCAGTTGCCAGTCATTTGTCCAATTTTATCTATACAAACAACCCCTAATCTTTTCTTGGTAATAAGCAGTGTAATTGCTCTTTTATTGTAAACCAAACAATGTAAAATGTACGTCATGTTGAACTATGATATTGATACTTACCATTCAATGGATTTATCATTTTGATATTAAAATAATATTCATCTTCTCCTTGCCAAAACATCAGCGGGTATTGCAACGTGTCATATGAACGATGTGTTTCAGATATTTGTTGCAGTTGCCCAGTATCGCGACGTGTAAGCACAATATCGCGTGTTTCCAAGTGTTCACCAACAATCAGGATGGCAACTTCATCTATTGTTGGAGCGTTAAATGTGCGTTCGTGTGTTCCAGATGGTAGTTTATCTGCTCTGATCACGACTTTGTAGTCATTATTTGGCATGCACTCCAAAGCACTCTTGAACAGCCTGACCAACGCATGATGTTCATGAAGTAGTTGCTGCAAATCTTGAAGAATTGCTCTTTTCATTGCTGCATTGATCTCTTGACGTCGATCAAGTTGCCCATGAAGTATATTTGTAAAAATTTATGCTGTGCATCTTCGAGAGGTTGCAATGATCCAATCCGATGATGAATCTGTCCTTGCATCTACAAAATAAAAAGCACAGACAGTATTACTGATTCATAAACACTTTTTTTAGAATTAGCAAACATAATACGTACGAATAAGTATAGTAAGTTATTCTTCTACTATATTGTGTGTAAGTACAAAAATAAATAAATAAATACCCTGAATGTCGGATTAAATCCTCGTTCTTCGATAATGTCTGCCCTAAATGAGGTCATTTGGAAACAACCATTGTATTTTTGAGTGTTTGCAAGAAAATGACGTGATTCGGGTGTTTCGCCACAAAGCAATGAATGTAATGGCTCAGGTGGCAGAGTCAATAATGGCAATTTCACTTTCCCACTAAGGCAGCACAATCCGGGCGTTTCTCCGGAAAACTTCAATGCACCACAATACTCGTAAACAACGTCCTTTGGCCCAATGCAAACGCTAGGATGCAAGCAGTAATCAGTGCTGCAATCGTATCGAAATGCTGCTTGAATCAAATCAGTACTTGATAAATCTCTTCTTGTGCGTCGAAAATTATCTTCTTGTTGATCTCTGTTGTTTGCTCGAAGATTTCGCATTACCAACCGAGCCGTTTCACGGGCTGCCTCACTTTGCTCTTGTGATTGAGAAGCACGAAGTCGAACCATACTAACGCGGAGCTCTACACGGGCAATTTCTTGTTCTTCTTCAGTCCTTTCATTCGCAATGTTTCGTATTCTTCTTACATTACGGCTTTGTCGGGAAAGATCCGATTGTCTTGGTCGCGGCATTGTTAATGATGATTCAAAGAGAATACAAATGACTGATTATTGATTTCTGACAAAATTTATAATCAGCGAATTTATAAATAGTCGAATTTTTGAGTGCTTGCTAGCTTGCTAGCTACGCTAGAACTATATAAGTCAATGGCAATTTCACTTTCCCACTAAGGCAGCACAATCCTGGCGTTTCTCCGGTTTGTCCTTATGTCAAATTTATTCCATGTCATTTTTCATAAAATAAACGGCTAGACTGATGTGTTGACTGATAAATTTTTCGTTTTGCTGTCAGTTGCGTTTTGTTATTCCATTACAGTTGCGTTTTGTTATACCACGTTTTAACAAAGATTTTATTTTTAATTTTTAACAGGATATAAAGTATCCCATGTCCTTTTCCTGATCCTAAGCTACCTCCCCACCAATTTTCAGCCATATGGGTTCAACCGTTCTTGAGTTACAAATAGTGTAACTAACACGACTTTCTTTTATATATATAGATGAATCATAGCAAAACATAATACGACATATTTTCTATATAAATTTTCGAGTGACCGCACACACAGCTATAATATATATTTCTATGACGTCACCAAAATATGTCTACATATTTTGAGGATACGGAATGTTCCATTTGTTCACCGAACGCCTGCCCGACGTTCGTGCACGATGCGCACGAGCATTTCTCCCCCGCCGCTTGATCTCAACGACACGACGCCTACCCACTAGGGTTGCCAGAACCGGTTCTGTTTTTGAGAACCGGGAATTTCGGTATTGTTTCGTATAGGAACCGATACTTCCCGGTTCTTTTGGGATTTTCGGTTCTATGTTGTTTTTGTAATATAAAACAAATGTTACGCTTAAAAAGTAAACCACAATTTTATGTTCAAGTGTTTTTTATTGGAACTTCTAAATAATCAAACAGAAGATAATCACCTCGGTCTTTTCATACATATTTTTCTTCTATTCTCTTATATAATCTGTAATAAGTAGTGACAAAAAATCTGACAAAAATCAGTATTTTTGTTAAATAATTGCGTAAGTAAAAGTATCTGCTATCAATCAAATGAAAAAACAAATAAAATTATACTTTTTCAACAAAATATAACTTAACGTAATATCTTCTTCTGCGGGGCGTGGGGAAGCTCGACATAGTAGCATAGCAAGTAGCAGCAGCGAGCGAGCGAGGATAGTGTAGGTAGTTACGTTGCGATGCACCGCGCCGCGCGCAATAGATATTTGTTTTTGACGTTATAACGTCTTATAAATCGATGAACGCCTGCTGCACGCACGAAAAAGTATGACTCATTATCACGTTCCGCCTGAGCCGAGCGTGCAAGCAAGAGCGCGGAACAAGCGATAGAGAGGCACGATCGGCCTAAACGTTCGGCTTATGACGCATCTATCTTATGACGTTATCATGTAAAATTATCGTCCGTAAACCGACTTTAGGTACAGGCAACCATTTATTTTTATTGCCAAATCATTCACGTTCGTTTTGAAAATTTGAATATTAGGAAGACTAGCAAGAATTAAAATATAAAGTTAGAGTAATTAGTAGTATGAATATTGTAATTAAAATGAAATTCCCGAAAGTGCCGAAAGAACCGGGCATCAAATTTAATTTCTCGGTTCCATTTTACTGACAAAAGAACCCGGCATTCCCGGTATTTACGAGACCGGGATTTCCCGGTTCTGAACCCTACTACCAGAGATGTACAAAATGGTTTTAAAAAAGCATTTAAATACAAAATGCAAAATACCTTTCAGATTTACTATTTCAAATGCAAAATATCAAATAGTTTTGCGTTTTGTATTTCAAATGCTAAATTCAAAACAGGTATTTTCAAAATACTTTTACAAAATAAAATACCTTTTGACCAAATCTCAGATATATTTATTTATTTTAGGTATTTATCATGAGAAATAGAGACAGAATGCCGAGCCGAACAAAAACGTCTAATAACATGGCACCTTATGCATGACATTTTGGTCATATTAATCAGTACGCGTATCAATAAATTCTGTTATGTTATTAATAATAATAATACTCACTTAAAATAATGTAAAACACTAGACTAACGAAAAGAGAGCCATGGCTCCATTTTGTGAATTGTGTGGCCATTTATTTCGGTTGATTGTGCATCTAGTTCTTATTTTATTATTATTACACTTTTCTTTTATTAATAACAACTGGACTGGTTTGTTAAAAAGTGAAAAAAATAAACATACATTTTTATTTATTACGCTTTTTAACAATACTATTTGTTCGAATATATCATCACTCATTTTTCTTCTATGAGGTCTCATAATCATCCCACCGTACGAAAAAAGACTTTCTACTGGTGCTGAACTTGGTAAGGATGTGTTGTATTTTAAAAATACTTTTTTTATTGTAGGATAAGCGTTTAGCATCTCCAGACTTGTGCACTCATCCTTTAAATATTGTAGGGTTTCCAGGTCTATTGTAGTATTGGCACTACCACCCTCACTGGTTGCAGACGAGTCTGAATCCTGGAGCATGTAGTTAGACTCGCTTTTTAATTTTTTCTTTCTGATGTCTGTGATGCCACTTTTTAAATTTTCATTTTTAAATTTCCTGGCTTATGTGATAAACAGCTCCTTAACGTGCTCCTTCTTATTTTTAGACACCCACTTTCATTTGAAGAATGGATACGATACTGCTGCCAGAATGCTGTCCTTGGATCTAGGGTCTTCTAAATCAGAAGTTGCAACTTCCATATAAAATTACCCCACGTCCGACAGCTGAGAAAATATCTCAAAAAATAGATAAAAATGAGTATTAATAAATTGCATACCTCCGATTGTCATCCTTACTGGCTATCATACTTAGAAATTGCTCCAAATATTCTTTCAGGCGCAGTATTACTTATCTTCAAAATATTTTACTTTCAATCATGCAATACCTACCACTCTAACGACCATAAAAAAGTGGAATAAAGTTGACATAAAGATTAAACAAATGAACATCTGTGACATTTTAAATTCATTTGCTTTCATGTTACAAGGAAGGAGTAAAGAAAAAATAAAATAAATAAAACTTATTTATTCCTGTTCTACATCTAGCAAAATATTATCTAAAAAATGCGCTGGGTGGCTAAAAACATCTTCATATCTCGCCCAACCAAGATAATACAAAATAGTCATTACATGGGCGCAGACTCCCAGTGTCCTGCGCCCATGTATATATGTAAAACAATATTCTTTTATCGTATATCTCCCTTCAACTCTGCAATTATATAATATAAACGTTCGGTATATTTTACTCCGGACATGTCGTGACTGAATCTTACATCTAATGAGGTCATTATTTTCTTCGTTGTTAATATTTATTTCTTCTGGATGTCTGTAAAATTCAATGTCGAACACACCAGTCCTATTAATATGTTAAGAGCAGTATGACCGTGCTACTTTCGGATGATAGGAACCAACTGATATCATAATTAAATCCTCATATGTCAGTCTCGGAAAATCATTAACTTCTTCGCTAGTTGCTTCCAACCTCACAAAGGGAACTCTTTACTGGTTTAGATTATGTTCTTCGACATAATCTGCTAACAAGTTCGGTCTATGCATATTTAGTCTTATTATTTGACAAAACTCTTCAGTATATGTGCTGTCCTCGAAAGGCTCTTGAAAGCAGTTTATTATTGCGTCTGCTATTTTAAAATCATCGTATATATGAGATAAGTCACGGTTAAATTCCCTGTGGCGAATCAATTTAAAGTCACGTTTCATGCGACCGTTAATTGCTTCAACAGCCCATCTACATATTGTAACGACTTGTTGGTTTTTTTTTATTGCCTTTGGTGGCAGACGAGCATGTGGTCCACCTGATGGAAAGTGGTAACCGCTGCTCATGGACTTCAGCAATGTCAGGACACAGCAAAGCCGCTGCCTACCGTGAAAGAAGAACTCTCTATAAACCTCGTTTGAAGAAGGACATATCATAGCGCTCGGGAAACACCGAAGCTGGCAGTTCATTCCAGAGCTTGCACGTACGCGGGAGAAATGATCGCTGAAAGCGTACCGTCTTAGAATTGAACGCTTCCAGGTGATATGGATGAACCCTGCTTCGGTGTCGAGTGGTACGGTGATAGAAAGGGGCCGCTGGTACCAAATCAAACAGTTCTTCAAAGCACTCCCCGTGAAAGAGTCGGTATAACACGCAGAGAGACCCAAAGTCCCTTCGTTACTCCAACGACTCCAATCTATCCATCAATCTCCTCAGTGCCGAGTTGTCTTTGACCTGGTCTGTTTGAAGGAGGCATATGAACTTCATAGCCATATTCTTCAGCCTGTGGAATTGCGTCGCGAAAGCCTCTGTCTAAAACCATGACATCATTTTGATGAAAAAAATAATGCCATGTACAATCCTCTATCTAAGATTATTTAAAATCATTTTCAGAATATCCGCATCGTTGGTAGTTGCAGTATACGGTCCCATTATATCTAATATGTATCCGTCACCACAAAAAATCATAAAAAGTTTGATTAGATTACGGTATTTGTGCAGACTATAGCTTACGCACTGAAACATAAAAATGTATAAAAAAAAAGTTATAGATCAAAAAAGACCTTTTTTATAGAAATTTTCTCACTTTTTTGCTTATAACTTCTTTAATTTTAAATTTAGGGCAAAAAGTTATATAAACATATTTGTAGGCAAAGCGATTTGCTACAAATTATGTCTTAACGAATTTTTTGTAAGACGCATAGTTTCCGAGATACCGCGAAAAAAGTGTTTGCACCCCTTTTTCCAAGATGGCGGCCGGGGGACAAGGGCGGCAACCCCACAAACTTGGGGTTAAGCTTCTATTGACCCCCCCACACATGTACCAAAAATAAAATTGCGTCCTCTAAAAAATGCAAAGCTCATGTAACATTTCAATGGACTATAAACATGTACTTCCAAAGTGAATCTGTTGTGATAACTATACTAAATCCAAAAATGACAGCTTTGTATGAAGAGTTGATGGCGCTGATTTTGCCCATTAGTTATTTAAATTCAGTACCGATAGAAATTATTGATCCGACAGAAGAAGGAAATCACAAAGATTTGAGGGATATTTATTTGGGACTTGGAGTTCAAAAGCAGTTTGAACTGATCGAAGAAGGGCGAAAAGAAATAATTAGGCAAAAATGTAAACAATTCATAATAAAAGCGTGCACAGGTATCCGTAAAAGATATCCAATAATGACACAGTAATTAAAGCTATTTCGAACTTAGATCCAGAAATGTGTGTTTCTAAAGAAAGACTCGAGAGCCTTGCGCCTATATTTGCCATACTCCCTAGATTGACACCAAAGACTTTTAATGGACAACAGGAACTCGATGACGAATGGCGCAGGCTACTTTTTTACTTACCAAAAGATTTAGACCCAAGTCAGCTTCCTCCTGATAATTTCTGGCATCAAGTTGCGCAAATAAGCGGTGAAAACAGAAAGGTTTTTCAGCAGCTACCGTCATTCATGCTCGGAATGTTATCTTTGCCACACCAATGCGGAATGCGAACGTATATTCAGCAAGGTCAACTAAATAAAAACTAAGAAACGGAACAAACTAATAACTCGCTCGATAAAAGGAAATCTTCTGACGCAACAGTTGATCAAACGACATGGCCAAAACTGCATTAACTTTAAGCCTGATGATGAAATGCTGCAAAAACTAAATCAGAACATTTACAAAAATGAGGAGATGTTCGTATCAGATTCAGACTAAATTTATTAGAGTTAATCCTCTACATGTTTTGAATTCTAATAATAGATATATTCTTAAAGTAATAGTGTACTAATAAACAGTGATTTCTGCGGTAAAATTGTTGTTTTATAAATGAATACACCGTATTTTACACCGTATTTTCCCAGTCGCAACTACCGTAATTTCTTTGAATCCACCGTTTTTTTTAATGGAGTCATCGTCGTCCTGATTTTTGACATGGTATCACTGGTCCGAATCTATCCAATGAACAGTCATACCTAAGTAACTGCGTCTCGAAGATGACCAAATATCTGCTGTGGGACAGACGTATTGAACAGCCTTAAATTTATTTTTAGATTACCTTTATATTCTGTGTATGTTTCAGCAATTTTCTTATTGCATGTACGGCGGCACATCAATTTTGGTGAAGTTGTTGAGCTCCCTCAATTAAAGCTCTAAATGACTTATTTTCTACTATAGGCATAGGTGACATTGTGTCAACAACAAAGTTTACTATTAATTTATCCAGATTTATTGACTGTGTAGAGCATTTGTAAGAATACTTTCTTTCATTTTTTTGCCGTACTTGCGGTACTATTGTTATCAGATTCTACAACACTACACATTATTTTCTTTGTATGCTGGATTTTCAATTCTTCATACTCTTTCAGAAGATCGCGTCATGGCCTTTTCTCTAAAGAAAAAACAACAACCAGGTTAATTATTTGCTAACGCAGAAAAATTTACATAGTTACGTACCAGCACCACACACCAAATCCACCACGTCACGTCTGTTTACATTATCTAAATTATCTTGTTGTAATACAGTACACAGCCGTTCCAGTACTGTAGGGATAACAACAACACTTCAATATCATAAAAGTAGGTAATCAAATCAAATCAGTAACTACTTCACCAGCACCAGAAACAATAAATCCGTGAAATCGAATCGTCAGCGTCAGCGGCGTTGCGTTTCATAGCCATACATAATGTTCGTCGTTTTCGTTTGACATTGACACTAGTCAGACATAAGGTGCGCACTCTGACCAAAGAAGAAAAAAAGGGCGCGCATGGCTAGCAGGCGCCTCTATCGGTCAAATTCGGCAATACAAGCGTTATTCGTTCATTTTATTTTGTTTGACTGGTAATGTTGGCTAACTTAATCACAAAGTATTTTGCATTTTGAAATGAATATTAAAATGCAAAATACATCTCGAAAGATATTTCAAATAAAATACAAAATGCTTTTTACTAAAAGGCATTTAAATGCAAAATACAAAATAGGTATTTTGCATTTTGTATTTGCGTTTTAAATATAAGTATTTCAAATAAATCGCATCTCTGCCTACTACCCACCTATTGTTTGTGTTTCGGCTCTGTGTGATCCCCCATTTACCCGCCACTCATTACCTGTTATTTGTTCGTGGAAGGAGCGTGCGCTTTATTTAATATGGAACATTTAATTGAGAGTGTACGAAAATACCCTTGTTTGTGGCAAATTGATTTACCCGAGTACAAGGACAATGAATTAAAAGAAGCAGCTTGGCTGGAAGTGTTTAATGAGTGTGATTTTCCAAGCGGTAAGTAAGATAATTTATTTTACATTATTTTAAATTAGGGATTCGATTAGGGACGATGCCTTCTTTGGTTTAGCCTGTTTCTTATTTTTGTGGACTGCCATGGCACTGCTCCAGCTGTATTAAAAAAATTAAAAATTCTTCTCGAATAAAAATGTAGTCATTTGGATATACTTCGTTTGCATGGTGGTCATTTATCGCGAGCAACTGGCAGTCGCTATTACCTCTGATTTTTAGATTTCTTGTAATATCGAAATATTCATTGGTTTTGTCAATACAAAATTTGTGTAAAACACAAATGGCTGTAACTATCTTATCTGCTAGATCAATTTCGCATTCAAAAGGTCTCTTATAGACTCTCCAACGAGTAGATAAAATACCGAAGGCATTTTCTACAACTCTGCGGATCCTGTGAAGTCTATAGTTATAAATTTTGCGACTTTCAGTTAAGTGACCATTTGGATAAGCTCGCATTAAATTTGGCATCAGCTCGAAGACCTCATCCCCCACGAAAACATAAGGCATATTTATGCCGCCGTCAGTTAAGGGTTCTTCATTAGGAAAATTCATTTTACAAGAACGCATTTTGTATCCTAAGGCACTGTCAGTAAAAATTCCACCGTCACTGAATCGTCCTTTTGATCCCACATCTATCAATGTAAACTTTCGTTTAGCATCAGCTACAGCCAGTAACACGATGGAAAAAGTGTGCTTGTAATTAAAATCATCAGAACCAGAATTAGGTGGAGCTCTTATAACGACATGCTTGCCATCTATTGCCCCACAGCAGTGATCAAACTGACATGTATCTTTGAAAACTGACGCAATATTCTTCCATTCTTCTTGTGTGGGTTCTGAAAAAACTTTAGGCTGTAGGTGCTTCCAAAGAGAATCGCATACTTCCTCCACTATGTTGGATACAGTAAATTCTTCCATTATATAACTGATGCCAATGGACCGAAATTAATCTCCAGTTGATAAGTACCTGAAATAAAAAATAAGTAATTATTTTCTTTTGTTTCAGTGGCTGAAATGAAATCTCTGTGGAAGAAATTAAGAGATGGCCACCGTCAAGCAATCAATACTAAAAAAAAACCACTACAGGACAAGCGGCAGATCACAAATATAAATGGAAGTATGAGAAGCATATGGAGTTTTTACTTCCTTTTATAAAGAACAGAACCACCCACACAAACGTAACAAGAAATCAGCAGCCCGAAGACAGTCTTACAGGTGAAGACTCACAAGACTCCTCGAGTAAAGTAACCAGAAAAAGAAATAAAACAATACACTCCATGCTCGAAGATGAATAGAAAAGGAGAGAAAAAGACACGAAGAAAGCGATCTTTTACGAAAACAATTAATAGAGAACATTCCTAAAAACGAAAATAAATCAACGGCAATGGAAAATTTTTTCTTGAGCATGTGTGATACAACTTCTCTGTTGTCGGAGTATCTACAAATGAGTGTACAACGTAAACTTTTTAATATTGTAATGGAAGCCAACGAGCAACATTTGATGAGATCAAACAGTACATAGGGTTCCTCTGGTTCTATAACCTATAATTTCACTTGCGTTACTCCTTTTCAGCTACAAAGAACCAGGCCATTTTATTCCGCAAAATCAACTTATATTTCATCAGCTGAAACTTTTAATAGTCCAGAGACAACTCAAAATATGCCACCACTACCACAAGCCGCTCAATATGTAAGATGTAGTATCAATCCTGATCAACAGTCCACCCGACCACACTCTGCAAGTTCGTGATATACCTCACTAGATCCACCCTACAGCCCTGAGACGTTGCAAACTCCATCAACACCACATAGCACACGTTATGAGGATTGTAGTCAAAATGTCGATTGTACTGCAAGAGAATACACTGACGCTCCTGTTCAATATTCCACCCGCCAACACCCTGCAAGTTTGTCATTTATCACACCAGGTCTAGTCTATAGCCCTGAAACAATGACAAGTCCACCACGACAACAACCACCGCAATCCCTAACTACTGATTTAGATATTCGTGCCTATTTAAAACATTTTAACTATTGAAATTACTTACATAATATTACGTTACTTTTTTACGAACTAAGATACTTAAATTACGTACTTTATTTAATTAAAATACAAGTGTTGCAACACTTGCAACTATAATAAATAATTTAAATATGATTTGTTTTTAATTCTTACCTCAAGCATACTGCAAGACGTTCTTCAGAACTAATGCTTCTGCGCATAACCGTGTCGCGTTTTATTAAATCATTTTTTATCAATTCATGAAGCTCGATAAATGCCGATCTTGAACTTTTAAAATACTGTGCAAATTTATTCGACGATAAATTACAATATAAATTAAATTCCCCACGAGTTCTCTTTTGTTTTATATGCGACTCTAACCAGATGGTTCTATTTTTCGTTCCTGACAAGGCAATATGCATATCAAATTCAGCATCGGAATCATCCTCTGAGGAACTTTCAATTAGATCTAAAAGTAGTACTCTTGTCGAATTCATTGATTTACCTAAATTGATTTTAGCGTTATTTCAAAATTTTAACTTCCTGTACAGAAAATAAGCTTTAAAATCGTGCGCTTGCAAGGACGACCGCAGAACGAGTGAGGGAAAAATATATATTATAGTATAGTTCCCGTGTGTGGTAGCTTGTTATACTATAATATATATATCGATATATTATTATTATATTATAGCTACGTCTGTGACGAGGTTTAAGCTGCTTTAGTGACCGAGGTATGGGTGAGTTACAGCGTGCCACAGTACGTAACGTACGTTAAGTATAGTTTACTCAAATTTTAAATTAAATTTTATTTTGCTGCAGCTAGATTCAAGTCTATAGAACAGAGTAGCTTAAAATTTTAAATAAAATAACCAAAAATGTATATCACAAATGATCAGCTTATTGATGAAAACACATTAAACAAATACATATTATTATCATTATACCACTTTCTAATATACACAACAATATTTAATGCACAATTCAATTTATGATTTACACAATTTAACTCAGTTTTATATTTACAAAATGTACTTTTTAATGTTGCAAAATTAGGAGATCCTTTTACACCAATATCTATTACGTCGCAGTTCGCACATAAATCTTTGATCCACTTAATTTTTTCTAAACCCTTTGTAATTACCTATCTTTTTATTCTACCTTTCGTATGCGGCAGCGTGGTCCGCGACAACGTGCAGCGTGCGGGAGATTTGAAGCGTTTTGAGCGCGCGCGCCGTATTTTTTAATTTGTTGTTATTTAGCACAGAATTGATTGAAAAATATATTAATTTTGATACTTATTGTTAGTTAGATATCTATTGAGTAATGTACAATATATTTTAGACATTAAATTTGGTTAATTTATATTTTACATGGCCTTGAACTCGGCAGTTACCGTAATTGGGTATACCATGAAACAATTGACCTTATTTCTATAAATTGTGCAGACTATATTAAGTTTTTTTATTTCCCCGATCAGATAAATAACACTACGAACCTGTAATAATAAAAAAAACACACTTTTGGTATATAAAACTACAAATATCTCCTTTTGAAAATTGTAAATATTGGTCACTTTGAGGTTGCGACGAGCGAATTTATTATCAGTTTTAACATGTAACTAATGGATATTATACAGCTAAAAAAATGTTATTTAGTAAATACTTTATCTATTTTACATATTTCTACTTTAGAAATACATAACTAATAGAAAAAACATATGTTTCTGATAAATAAATCTGACAACTAACGTTTTGCCTACACTTTTTTGTCACTAAGTTAGTGTCAACTTACTCTGATCCATGGTCTATGAAATTGGTAGTGTTGCCACGAGGAATAAATTATCTTCAATTTCATAATTAAAAGGCTCACTCTTCATGGAAAATATTCACAAAAAACGATATAGAAATTAGCAACCCCAAGTTGAAATTGTCCCATTCTTGTTTGCATGTGTGCGTGAATTGCACTGTGTGTTGGCTGCTTAGGAGCAGATCTGCTACAATGAAAAGAGTTTTGTTTGCTTAGGAGCAGATCTGCTCTGCTATACAGTGGGTTTGAATTTGCAAATACTTATTATTACAATATTGTAATAATAAGTATTATACAACATGTGTTTTATTAATTAAAACTCGTATTATTGTTGTAATGTTTTATTCTTATAATCATAATTATATCATTACAATTTTGGCGTAATTATATTTATTGGCACATTTACACATTTAGTTATATAAACAAAAAAGCCATACTAATATTATAAATGCGAAAGTAACCTCGACTAAAGAACCGATTTAGATAACATTTGGTATGGAGATAGTTTGAACTCTGGGAAGGACATAGGATAGTTTTTATCCCGGAAATCACCCTTAAGGGGGCGGGGGGGTTGGTAGGAGAGCTGTGACCGCTTGGAGACCCGAAAACGGAACGCGTTTCTATCTATCGATTGCGATATATTTTCAAAAAAATATATCAACCTTTTTCCTAAAAAGCCTAATTAAAAAAACTAGAAATAAAAAACATAACCCTTACTTGTCATTCGGGTAGAAACATAAAACAAAAAAAATATGGTTTACATGGTCGATTTATTACTTTTTGATTAACTCGACGTTTCGGTAACTTTACGGCAGCCGTGGTCACCAGTAGACTAAGACGGTGGTCGTCTAAATATCTTGAAATGATAAGATATTTCAAAGTACCCGAACATTTTAATTTTACCAATTAGGTGTTTCTATTTACGCAGAATGAGCTCAAAGTATCTTGAGGTCTTAATGTGACCACTGGAATTATCATATACACCGTTAGGTGTTAATTACTAAAAAAATAAAGGCGAATGTAGAAACAAATTACTTATAATCCAACCCAATCGGATTTTAATTTCAATTACCTTCGAACGAGTTATTGAAGTTTTTAATTGCCCGAAAAGACAAAAATTTGTGGACACGCTTCGCGCCATCGTATAAATACTAGATAGTAGTAGTCTTGAATGAACGAACGAACAAAATTACGTAAGCCGACATTGCCTGTGAGATCTGGTGACCCATGTTTCTTTTATGGTTAATAAAAACTAGCGGTGTATATCATACATTAGAATAATATATTATAATTTTATTCGAATGTATGAAATTCTCGCCAGCATTGACCAACGCATAAAAATACTTTACACTGGCTGCAGATTATGTTAGAAAAATTGGTGCGCACTTGTTTCGCAACACACCTGACGCAACGTCCTCTCTTAAACCTAGGTTGTTTGGCTGACCGCTCCCCTGAAATTTCGCAGTGTTCAGGGAAGTGGTCAAGTTGCCTGTTCAACCGACTGCATTTTTCTGAAGTCGGTTGGCGTTCGCGAGTATGTATGATGCTCGTATATTTTTCGCACAGTTCTGCGGCCAGTTTGTACCTGAATTGTCGGTGTACCATTTTTCTACGTTGGTCAGTGTTTTTTTTTTTTTTTTTTAATAGTCAGGTTGAATAATATCTCTAGAATTTAAGATGCGTTTATTATGCTTTGGTTTATTAACCTCAAGGTTCACTGACTCTTTGATCTACCCGATCTTGGTGATGCTTTCTTTCCAGTGAGTTACCAGGTATCTCCTCGTCGATGATATAAGAATTTAAAATTGTTATATTTAACAATCTTCTAAAGACCTTTATGTACCATTTTACCCCCCTTTTCCTCTCTAGGAGGTACATTGCCAATTTTTGATCTTTGAGATCAACTCCGCCCATAAATTTATTGTATTCCGATACCACTACAGGTTTCTGAATCGTGCGGCCGGCGCGCCTGCCTGTAGTCATGTCGGCGTTGTGATAACTAGACACTGTGGTGACTAATTTGACATCTTTCCATGCCAAAACAGCAACATCACCACAGTGTCTACTTACCACCGATCCTCTTTCCATTCTATTATCCTTTAGAATTTTAATTTCATTGGGAGTATCTACTCTGCGCCTATTTAAAGTCCCGACGACATCGGTTTTATTTCGTTTTAAAAATTTTGTGAGACCAACTGAATTGTACCAGTTGTCCATAAATAAAGTATAACCTTTATTCAAAAAACCTGACATTAACTTTAAAACAGCTTTGGCACTGGTACTCGTGAAGCCATGAATGGCTTCCATTGAATTGGAGCTCTTTCCGGTGTAAATTATTATTTTTAGAACATAGCCGGTTACCGCCTCGCAAAGTTCATAAGACTTTATTCCGAATCGCGCTGCTTTGGAACGAATACTCTGAACCCAACTCAGACGTCCTTTCCAGAGCAGCAGCCAATGGATAATTCTTGACGAGGCGTGTAAGCGGCTACGAACTTCTCGTTGAGATGTTCCACAACAGGTTGAATTTTACCGATCTTTCGCTCTTCGCCTGTTGTTGGTAGCAAGTTATTACTAACGAAGTGGAAGAAGTGCATCAATATAATATATCTGTCCTTCGACATCAAGGCCCGGAACGCAGGCATGCCCAGAACTCCAGTTGACCAATACTCGCCCACACGCCCCCTAACGCACATCCCCATCAAAATTATCACGCCGATCAATTTATAAATTTCTGCAACTGACGTTTTGACCCAGTCATTCAGTCTTGAATGGGCGCTGATGCCATCGGCGTTCTCACTAGCCATGGCAATGCAGTCCCATGCGTACTGATTTGTTTCACGCACTATTGTCTCCATTAAAGGTTGGTCCCATAATTGAGTGAACACGTCCACTGGACGTACTCCCTCAATTTTGGCACCACTCTCCTCTTGGAATACCTCCCTAGCCCCTCTAAAGGTGGTGAAATTCTCTGACCAGGTTATATCCTGTTCAACGCCCACACCTGATCCGGGTTCGTCATCACCCTCTGGCTCCCCATCATCTTCGAGGAGCTCACGAAGTTCCTCAAGCGATAGCTCTTCATCTCTCTCACTGCCAGAATCAACTTCAAGTGCTTCGGCGAGCGAGGAAGGAAACACTCTTTCTTCATCCTGTTATAAAATACAAAGTCTAAGCCAAAAGCTCAACCAAACATGCAGCCCCAAACAAGTCAGAAGCACAAAAACCCATAAAAAAAGAAATAAATCCCTGCAGCGACGCATACAAAATACACAAACATTCAAGAACCATAATTTTAGTTGAATAAAAACACCCAGAGAGTAAAAAATTAAATGCAGGAAACTCCAACACATGCCAGCATCTCGGTACTAAGAAGCATCGCACACATATGAAAGATACAACGCTTCAAGTACCATGAATTTTAGTTAAAAAGTGAAGATAGTTCTATTGGTCAGTATAAAACGTGTCTTATTCCAAGAAAGCTCGTATTCTTTTCTCTCGTGCAGTAAAGAGTAAATTCAGGTTACATACATCTCAAGCTCAAAATAAATGGCAAGGCTTTAGACGTTCCCCGTCCTCTTTCTCTGCTAGTCCTTAATGACCTATAAATAATAAAAGTAATTGTCATAAAAAAATAAAATTACTAATTCTTTCGGTGTACTAACCTCATTTTATTCAAAAAAGCGACGTGGCCTTAGCCTGCCTCTCTCACTTTCGTCTTCCACCACCTCAATTCCCTCCGCTACGTCTATGTTATTCGGGCGCCAATACTGTAAAACAATACGAAAATTTTGTAAAATGATTTCAAAGGGGAATGCCCAAGCGACTAAGGAAAATAGTATCGGTTTAAATATTACAGTGTCAAGATGAATACTACTGTTTAAGATTCGTATTAGTATACAGTTTAAGAAAAAATAAACATCATGTACGTAATTTGCCGAGTTTCCGAGAAAAATATACCTGAACTTTGTAAATCAAAATGTACAAACTTACTGTTTATCCTTTAAATAACAGTAAGATTAAGATCTAATTAAGCTATTGCTTGCAGAATATAAATATATATGTAAGAGAACACAATTTAAAGACTAAGTGACTTAAAGTGCCAAGTACTGCATTAGGAGTGAACTAAATACCTACTTAATCTTTGGATATATTAATTAACTGTTGAGAGGAAGCCTAGAGACTACAGTTGCGCATAAATAGGCACAATCAATGAATACTCAAGTTAATCAAAACAAAATATTTATTCATAGAAAGAGCAAGAAACACAATCTTAGTTATGGATATTTTTAATGTCTAGATTTTTAGTAATAAAGAACAAGGGTACACTGAGCATCTAAATACTTTTTGAGGAATACACATACGAAAATATGGAATAATTGATACATTTATGGCTGACCATATTATTTTTATTATTCCATATTTTCGTATGTGTATTCCTCAAAAATATCGTCTAAAAATGCCGCTGGTGCAGCGATATCGTTATGGCGTCCCCAGCTCAAATACCATACAATAGTCATTACATGGGCACAACAGCCCACTGTGCGCCTGCTCACCAAACAGCTACAATAGTAGCCAGAAATGGCTCTCAGTGTATTCACTGTATCTTCACTTCTATTTATCAATAGGTATGTATAATAAGCACGGCTGCTTACGTGTCTAGATTTTATTCTGCCACGAATTAGGTAATTGTTCACATCCAAAACAAGGGGTATGTCCTCTTCTATGGCATTATTTATTTGCACAGTATATGTGCCATTTTGTCGGATGTGTTCTCCATAGTATGACCTTGCCTGTTTGAGTTGATATGTGCCAAGTGCTAATTTTTTTAAGTCGTCCATTGTCAGCCTTGGAAATTCGCTCAAATGAGGATGGTTACTATTAATATTCAAAAATCCTGTGCGTCTCCTATTTAAGTGCTCAGCCTCGACAACATCAGCTAGATGGTTGGGAACATTCAATCTCTTTCGGGCTATTTGCAAATATTCTGTGTGCACAGGTTTGTCTTCAAGAACAGGGCGAAACTTGTTTACCAGAGCACAACCGATTCTGAAATCCTCCATGAGATGTTTTGCAGCTCTATTAAAAAGCTCCTGTCTGAATAATTTAAAATCCTGTTTTAATCTGCCATTTACTATTTCCACCACCCATCTACACATAGTAACACAGCGTGATTTGTTGGCTTGCACCGTAGTGAGTTGATTGTGGCATTCTAATAAGGATTCAGGTAGGTGTGTTTATATCCATATTCTCGTAATTGAGTCACCACATCCCTGAAGCCTCTGTCAAGAATAAATACATCTCCTTCTCGAAAATACTGTCGCGTAGGCCCATCGGATCTGCTAAATTCTGTGCTCATAATCGTAGCATAATTGGTGGTTGCTTTATATGGTCCTAAACAATCTAATATGTGACCATTACAGCACACAATCATAAAAGGTTTCACCAGATTGGTATATTTATGCAAACTATATGTTTGCTTCTGAAATAAGTAGTTGCTGCTACTCTGCATGTAGACGTAAGTAGCATCGCATATGGTGATCACTGGTTTGGTCTCAACGGGCATTGTTGGGTTTCCATAGAAACCTTCAGGTATTACAGTATTTGTTGCTGCCACTTCTTGAATAGTCATATGACTGAGACCCAAATACTGAGGTACTAAATGTAATGTCATAATATCACGGACTTTATTCATATTACGTTCAAGTGTACTTCTTGGCATTTTAAATAGACCACACAACCTCTCATTACTGTCTCCACTTCTTAATTTAGTTAAATAAATACACAATGCTACACTAGCATCTGGCACTTCATCGTATAATTGTGGTATATTGAGAGTTCTCAATTACTTGCTCAGCTTCAGGATAAATTATATGAGGATGAATCATATGATTAGCATCTTGTTGCAAATGTCGTTGTATGGTCCTCTTAGCTGCCATCCAACATGCTCTGCATACTCTATTCAAGCGTGACATCTGGACAAGACATACCAAAAGTTATAGCTGGTTATAATTATATAGAATATAATCAGAACTAGGATATTTACTACAATAACTTGTTGACAATTTACTTATGCATGAATAAAATAAATAAATATATATCAAGACTAATTAATATCATTGCAGGGGAAGCTTATCTCATGATGCCTTTTATTAGCAGTGAGATAATTGATAAACTATATGTGAAGTAACTGATTAAGAATACAGAGTGTCACATCATATCCCCATATTATCCTATGGGTGTTATATCATGCAGAGTACAGCACTGTAAGGAGAAGGAAAACTGGAAACAACGGTTTAGGGTTTGTGATTCAACTGTAAGGTCTAACCAGAAGGACTTAAGTAGGGGCAGCTGTCTAATCATTTCATTTCACTAGACAATGGGACCATAACAAGGCCTGTGATTGTTTTAATTATTTATATTGATGTTAATAAATGATAAAAAGAACATTTATCATGATATATATTTATGTTAGATAAATAATATATAGGTGGAAATCAATATAACTATAATAAAATATAACTTAAATAAATCAGTTGGACCACAAGCCTCATTATGGTCCTATTGTCCAATTAAGCATAATGTTTGGACATCTGCCCTTACTGAGACCTGTATTCCAACTGGTTGGACATTACAGTTGAAACATGACAATGAACCTTTCAAAGGACAGACCGATGTATAGGCTGATGATGAATCTATAAACATAGCTGGTTATATAAATAGTTATTAGTTTAATTTATCTACATACCAGGTGTGGAGATATCCGATTATGAATAATATTCCTTTCTTCACTATTGGCAGGCACTTTTATTGATCGTACACTATGTATTAATGTTCCACATGCAAAACATACACTTCTATGGCCTAACATAGGACCTTGGCCTGATCCAGCTCTAAGAGCGTGTTGGAGAATAGCAAAACACTCGATACAAATTATGGCATCACGTGAAATCTGAAAAATGTATACATCATTAGTCATTGGTACACACCTAACCCCATCGTTATAATTACACATGGAGCGAACATGATTCCAAATGTCTGTCCTCAAAATGACTTACCAGAGTGGGTGAAATCCAAGTAGCTAAAATAGTGTAGATATTATCATTCACTTCTCTCAATGACTGCCAACTTCCATGCTGCAGTCGAAGGGAACAGTTAATACACCGACGAACGGAACTTGCCATAGTGTTAATATTTAATGGAGTCTCTATCTCACAGTTACTAAAAATATATTAAGGAGTCTTTTTCTCAAAATAAATGTAGTTAATAAAACAGTTGAGCACAATAACACACACGAAAAATAACAAATGCAAACAAAACTGAACATACAATTTGTTTGTTGACACGATTGAGATTTTAGAAGTAACGTATTTTAACGTAATAACGTTACAGTGTTGCCAAAAATAATAAGGAAAGTAATCGATCAATTAAAAATCGATAACTAGCCTCCAGCTTGTTTCTAGTGATTCAAAGCTAATGTTTTATTTAATTGGTACTAGAGCTTTGTTTAGTTTGGGGTCAATGAAAAAATAAGCTTACAGATACGATACGTACAGGTAACGATTTTTTGTATTAAATACTATTTTATTCCATTTCTTTTTCATTAATAATAATTATTTTACTCGTTGGTTTAAAATATTATTATGTTATAGTATGTTTTTCAAAACTGTTTAATAATCACAAATAATAACAATATCGACTGATAGTCATATAGAAAATCAATTTAAATCAATTTGTCTGTGTAATAAAGTTACCACAACAAAAAATCTGTAACGGAAAATTATGATACAAAATGAAACAACTAATATTTCAGGTTTATGTATCCGGCAAATGTGAGACTTCACATTACGTTGTAAAATCATTAAAATTATGAACAAGAATTATCTATATCATGAACTTGTGACACAGCTTAGATGGGTCATAAACAAATGTTAGAGGTAATAAATAAAAAATAAAAAATGACTCTTATTTTCTTCAAAATCAGCATTTATTATAAAAATAACAAAAGTATTAAATTAATAATAATATCAAAGATCAATGATTTGTTTTCTTGCAAATATGTGGCATTTTAATTTTTATGTGTCTACAGTATGGACCACAAAATCTACAGAAAAGATAATTATGAAACTTTTAATTAACAAAAGTAATAACAAAACCTTTGAAAGCTTAACTAAAATATAAATTGTGTTGTACTCCACTGATTCGTAATTAACCCATAAAAATAAAATCAAGCAATCACGTGCAAAAAAATAATTGTTTTAGGTCTACAGAAGAGACTTCCCCTCTGTTGGCAATGTGATGATAAAATAATATGAAAAATAAAAACAAGAAAAATAAAAGTTAGCGGGTCTATTAATCTGTATCCCTTTAAAATATAGATTCATCATCTTCGCTGTCTGTGTAAGGATTAATAAATGGTGTTTTATGCTGTTGTGGGTGAATAATAAAGTCATCTTCATCTTCACTGTCTGTATGATTGACCAATATTTTTTTAACATGTTGCGGAGATAAAATATTATCTGAATCATCAGAATCTGAAAGGAGTCTCAATCTCTTGTAAGGATGTGAAGGGTACGCTTGAGAAGATTTGTCTTCTGGTGTAGTTGGACTTAGAACGTATGATCTAAAAGATACAGTAGAAGCATCAGGAGTGGGTACATGTCTTGAAGCTAAGCTGCTGTGATTAGATGCGAAACTGATAGGAGTACTCGATCTACAACTGGGTTCTTTTGATGGTGAACGTAACAAATCAGTCTCAACTTCTATTTGCCCAATCTCATAGTGGCTGCATTTAGCATGAGCTGCACAGATTATACAACTTAACCGTCTTGCATGAAGTATGTTTGGTTGCTTTTTGGCCCAGCAAATTTGGTGAATTTTAAGTGTACCTTTGAAAGGGCGTATGGTATTAGAGGCAGCAATTTCTTCGATTTCTGCCACATTAGAATCATCTATGCCAATTGCTTCAATGCCCTTACATTTACTTTTCACGCAAGTCAACAAAGCATTAAAATCCGATATATCGGACCCAGCTGCAACTGACTGGTCACAGGTACGCTTTATGCAACCTCCCACACCATCGGGAGCTCCTTTACCATGGCCTGCTTCGCTATAATGCCATGTTATAGTCTCAACATTTAAAAGTTTACTTAAATAGTTAACGATTAAATAAAACATAGTTTTATTTCGGTATTGCGTGGTTGGCCCGTCGCTTAATATATGAAAATGTGTAATATTCGGTGACAATTCTTTAATTTTCAGTAAAATTGGTTTTAAATGAGTGCAAATTAAGACGGGATCATGTCTTAGGTTTTCGGATAATGTACACATTGAGATTGGATTCACTAAGTTGTTTGGCGGATCAGAATGAGTATAATAGTAAACACTTGTGTGTAAGCTTATCTGTGGTTTCGAACCACCAAAATGAGCAGATTGAATTTCAGCTGCATATTTACACATATAATTTTCAGAAAAATCAATGTGTAAAAGACCGTCCGAGGGTGTCAAATTTTCTTTAATGAAACGAATTGCCTTTGACTGGTTAATTATGTTGGCACAATGCTGCATAAAAATAGGAATATTAGAAAACAGAAGATTCACCAGTACCTGATTTTTTGTACTTACTGTTTCTTTAACCGTCTTTTTGCAAGATTTTCATGTCCTTTAACAACAGTAGTAACCGTTTTTGTGATCCATCTACTATAGCAGATTGAGTCATTCTTATTGAAGTTATTTAGTTGGAGAGTTTTCTCAGAACAAATTTGACATTTTCTTTCTAAACAGTTAACTCTTAGGACATTATCGCAACATAAACTCTTAGCAACTTCAGTAGCAGTATTTTGCAAAATTATTTTTGAATTACGTAGCGCATGGACAATTAAATTATTGTTAGTATGTACTGAACACAGACAAGTATCTCTTGATAAGACTTTTGGGAATATAACCCAAAAAGGGCGATTTCGCCTAAATGTTTGATAGGACAATTTAATTCCTGTTTTACTCATAAATATTTTGTGTAAATTTAGCAAGGAGTCATTAAGGAGACGTATTTGCATTTTTTTCTTATTGCGAGTAATAGTTTCTTTTTTTCCCGCTGTCAGTCTGCTATACTCATCTTCTTGTAAAAAATCATGTATTTTATTTTTAATTGATGATTCCTTTGATTTACTGGCCAACGTAGTAACCTGTTTACTGTTATTACAGATTTTTTTTGCTGCCCTTCCTAGGCGCATTTTGTATTTGGCTAACTTAGACTCTAGAATTGTTAACCTCTTCTTAAGGTAAAGATTCTCAGCTTTTAGTTTACGCTTATTACGGGCAATCACTGTTGTGCCTGATGCAACTCGAGAATAGGACGACACAGAGGTAGTCGGTGTGCTACAGTTTGTTAATTGCTCTTTCTGCTTCATATCCTCACGACGTTTTCTTGCTTTATCTCGCCACATCTTTCGGATTTGGCGCTGTTGACGCGGTGTGTACTGATCAATAGTTTTAACTAATCCTTCCTCCTTCTTTTTATGATATCTTTCTCGGTCTTTTCTTCTTCTTTCTTCAATCACTGCGTCATTCAATTTTGCCCGAGCACGGCGCATACTTTGTTTTTTCTGTTCGCGGCGTCTTCTCTTTTTTTCTTCCTCTGTCATTTTTTTTCTTGGAGGCATGTTTGCTAAAACAAAATAAGCTACATGCAATATATGCGTCCGAAACCAAAAAGCAAAAACCAGCCCAAAGGCACATATAAACAAACAATCTAAAAGTATAGTCATTTTGTAGCATAAAGGCACTTTAAATCAATCCACATAGCCTTTTCTCAAGTTTTCAGGTCTAAAGTTGCACCCTTATGGGCCAGTTTAAAAAAGTTCATAAAAAACCAAAACCGACTAACGTAAGTAAAATCGGCAATAGGTTTATAAAGAGATTATAAAAAAACACAAGCATAACCACTAGCAAGGAAATGTCATTATTATCCATTCTGTTGACCGACGTCCCTTCAGTGGACACAGAAACACAGAAAAGAATTCCACAGAAGGGACTGTCTTGTATAAAATCCAAAATAAAGTCATAATATTTTAGGTTAGAAAAACAACAATGTAAAATTCGTAAAAAAGTTCATTTGACTCAATAGAACAGAGCTTTTCGTAAAAATTAAGTGCTTACTTACCAAAATATTTGAAAGCAAGGAAAGACACACGATCTTTGACGAAAACTTGGAGAAAACAATTTTTCGGTTCTTTAAAACTCATGCACCATTCACTTCACGCCGGCACAATGACAAGTGACAGCTACATAAAATTGCCAGTGTAAAAAATAAAAATAATCGACTAGTAATTTGTGAAATCGATTTTTAGTGTCGGGTATTTTGGGTCCACAGAATGGATACATATTCAGTAACGAATTGTTTAATCTGTTTTTTTATTACAAATTAGTAAGATTATTTATTTTAATGCCAAGAACATAAAAGCTCAATATATTAGTGATTATATTATTAACAGTCTAACTATGCCAGGAAGCGTATTTTATTTTTAATATACATGCAAAGCTCCGAACTCTTAGTAGTAACAAGACCACAGAAGGGTACTTTATTATACTGTGTGCATAAAAAATAGATATTTAATTAAAATAAATTGAATGTTCTTTATTGTGAATATAGGTTAACGCCGAATCCGTACCCAAATTAAAAATATATTTACTAAGTCTCATAAATTTGGAGAAATTCAGTGATAACATTTTTTTCGCCCTTTTTGATTATGACCCAGATATCATTTATCAAGCGATACAGCATATGGGCATTCCCCTTTATGAAAAGACTACTATGATGATTGGAATAAATTTGATATTTTGATATTCTGGCTGAACATACTCTAATTCTTCCCGATGCAGTCTTTTCCAGAAGTCGCTCTTCGCTACGCACCACCAGGCTCCCTTGAGGGGTTCTGTCCACTTCTAGCGCTCTTATTAGACCTCTATCCGAGGACGTGGACGCGGGCAGTAAACTCATTTTCTCTGTGAATAAAACATATAATAATAATATTGCATCTTCCTTGTCATCATATCAGCTGGAAGACGACCACTGCTGAACATAGGCTTCTTCTATAAAATTCCATTTAGAATGATCTTATTTTATATTACATAGATCTTTTTTTAATAAGTTAATAAATAAATAATTAACTAATAATAATAATGTATTTTGATACATTTTTTTTATGGAACTCAAGTCAAAATACTGTCGTCAGAAAATATAAAAAAAAAATTAGGTTTTACGTTATAGTAAGTACTAGTAAGGGAAAATTTTGAAAACACTAACGAATAAAGTAAACGTTTTTTAGTTTTGATACGTAAAACAAGATTAACAGAACACCCTATGCAACAGTATACCCGCCTTCGTGTTCATACACATCGATGCCGCCATTTTGGTTTTGCCTATGTGTGCGTGTAATTTAGATAAGATTTCGAAATACATTATTTACTATATAACTTACGTTTGTTGTGTAAAACTAATTACGTATTTCGATTCTTATATAAAAAACCTACATAATAACAATATGGCACTAATATAAATAGTTGGCAATGGGAAGAAAACAAAGCGTAAATGTGTAGCAAAACTAACCTTTATCTTTTCTTCCGTTATTTTATTAAAAAACAGGTTTTATTTTATGAATGAAAGATTAGTAATTAAATAAAACATTGAGTAAAACAATAAAATACAACATTACATAAATATAAACTTACCTTTTCAAAAAAATACTGGATAAAACACGACACAAAACTATCACTTTACACAGGACGACAGAATGGACGTTACGGTAGTTTCAAACTGATATTGCTTGATATTTTTTTTAACGAGAAAGTTTTCTGACGATTGTTTATGATTCGTTCGTTCATTAGGTTGAATTAAAACGATTTTAAACCTTAAGAGTATTTATTTGAAGCATAAAATTGACCAAAACATTAACCGTTATCCCTAGGTGCATATCTGCACCAAAGCACCAAGAGCCCTGGAGCAGATTCGCTCTTAAGCATACGAAAGACGATAACATGGTGAAACTCTCTATAGTCTATGTAACCCTCACACCAGTTAATTCCTCGATTTCTTTCTATCCATTTGACTCGTTTCTTTTTATTATTTTGTCAGATGATGAAATGGGTATGGTGGCTTTACCAAAAACTTTTGTGGATGCTCCTGACTTGCAATTGCTACTTCTTTAACGATAACATTGTTATTTATATCTTTAAATCCTTGGACATCTACTATAAGTGTATCCACGTTCATGATATCTTCTTTACGATGTTAATTAGTGGTTTATATTCAACAATGCAATCGTTGAGAATAATACAGTATGCTGATGTTTTATCTGATATATCTGATTCACTTTTAATTTCCACTCTCACATCCACAACAGGACCTATCTTCAGATTATCCACTTGCTAGAACAGTCGACTACAAACAAAGGTGCAATATCTTTAAATTCTTTCTCACTTAATAACGGTCCTCCGCGGCGTCCCTAATAACAAGTTCTATTATGGCATGAAAGACGTTATTGAAATATCTGAAGGTACGTATGAATTGCAAGATATCAATGACTTTTTAAAATCTGAAATAAAGGATGCATCAATAAAAATATAGAATAATTAATAACAATACCCTAAAAACTACGTACTACTATACTGTACAAAAGACGTAAATTTTACCAAACAGGACTCCCTCGGAAAACTGTTAGGTTTTAATGAACAAATAGATATTATTATTTTTACGTTGGTCCGGCTGCCATTTCGCACTAGGCGAACATCGTTTATACGTACAAAATGTATTATTTTTACAACTCTACTACGGTATACACTGATATAATAATTATATGCGCTCATTAATCTTGAATAAGTCGTTAGAGTGCCATAATCAAATAAATAACAGCAGCTGCAATAACTTTTATAACGTCCATATATATTGATTCAATGCTCAATAAAGACTGACAGCGCCTAATGTGTGGACAGCTCCACAAAGCTCGTCTACATTGGCCGTTTGCAATGGATTTCTTCACACTTGCCGAACGTCTAGGTCTAAACGGTAGTACGTGCCTTGTATCAGTTTGCCTTCGCTAGCGCTGGCCTACGCTTGACCAACATGTATTGCAGGCTTTACATTTACAACAAAACATATTTGAGACACAAATTTTAACAGGTTGAGGTGCAGGTGAAATGGATTTTATTTCCAGAATGCCCATAATACCAAATAATTTTCCATTTCAGTTTAAAAGAACGCAATTTCCAGTATCGGTGTGTTAAGCAATTACACTTAATATAGCTCAGGGTCAGACTTTCCGCGTTGCTGGAGTAGATCTCAGTATTAGTTGTTTTTCCCATGGTCAGTAGTACGTCGCTCTTTCCCGAGTAAGCAGTTCTAGAAATCTTTATGTACACGTGCCAGAAGGGTCAACTTTCAATATAGTTTATCCGGAACCTTTACGCTGAATTTATTCAATGTTTAGTTTACTTCTTTCTGTACCGACGCGCCACTGTCATAGAATCTGTGTCGTAAAATCTATATACAGGTTGTCCCGTAAATAATGGATCAAACGGAAATGGTAGATAGCTCACTTAATTACCTACAATTAATTTGAACAGTTTTTTGAAATAAATAAGGGTAGTCAAGAAAAAAATTTTTTCTGCCTAAATTAGGTTTTTTTATGCCATGGTTGCAAATAATGACATTTTTTAGATCTTTTATCTTATAAACATTGCTTGCCAACAAATAATCATATCATTTTTGCAAATGAATTTCCATACCTTTAAAAAAACAATTAAGAAAGTGAATATTTAATTTTTTCATCTTTATGTCTAAACTTCAAAAAAATCTCCTGTAAAAAAAATGTATGGCACCAAAGTGTACCATGATTTTAAAAACATGTACAGTTAATGAGGTTCCTAAATTTGTATAAAACATACGGTTAACTACTTTAATTGCAAAGTTGTTGCTATGAATCTAAAGAAACGGGCAAAATCATAAAAATCTAAATTAATGAAATTAGGGTGAAGATACTTCTTTAACGCTCGTACTCACCGTACTATACTAATGAGCGTTATATGAGTTAGTGCACTGATCAACAGGTATCTCTGGGGAGTATTGAATTAAAAGAATATTCCCGATTATGCAACTGTTCATTTATTCACGTGAAATCCCCGAGAGAACCTTTTAGTCCGACCAGTGCGCAGTAACTGCCCGGCCGCACATACATTCACGCACACATACGTTTCTGCTTGCCTTGCACTCAACCTTACATACTTACATGTGTCCCTACACTACACCCCCCCAAATTTCAAAAATTTACTTAATTCTAATTTTCATACATAAAAAAAATAAAATGATCACATACAATCGGTTATGGTGAACTAGTAGGTATACAGTATTCACAAATTTATTTTCTTATATTGACCTTTAATACATCTGAAAAATCCTGTCTAAATTTATTACTTTAATATACCAACTTACAATCTTGAATAACTAACTACCTATTCTGATATCAAATATAAATGTAAACATGACCTAACACACTACGCTGTTGTAAGACGATACATAGTATAACAATGACATCACTGGATTGGATACACTATTCTCGTGATACGTACATTATTCGTAAGTAGCTGTAGATGGCTGCTGTGGAGCTGTGCGCATGCCTATTGGCCCTGGCAGCCCCATCTTTACTGTTCTTGCTGAACCATTTACCTCTTTCTGAACCCACTTCTTCATACGATGGCGACATTGCCTCCATGCCATGAGTACAATAATAATACAAACTGCCGTAGCAAATACCGCAAAGCCAATATTATATTTGGTCATGTGCGTTTCTACTGCATTGTTCTGAGCAATTATTACTTCTTCCTTGCTAAATGTCTTTCCCATGGTGCCAACTGGGTACGTAAGTATAAAATGTTAATCCGACTACAGATGAATACGTAATGTAAATGACTAACACAATATTATATAAAATTAATCTAATTCTATTTTGCTGATTTAAACTAATATAATGTGCAGAGCTGTTACTTCAGTCCGTCTTTAAGTGGTACATATATTTAAATGCTATATATATAGCATGTTTCATATGTTTATAAATATAAATACATTAAGGGTAGTCACCATGCCGGCCTACTCTGCAATAATTAATAACCACCCCTTAGGGCCCTCAGTACCCGACATGGTGACGCCAGAAAAACGCACACACAACACAAAATTACATACTCGACAAACATACATTATATATTATATAATTTCTCAACCCATTAAGTTCAAGTATTTTTATTACAACTAAACAAAACAAAAAAAATAAATGTGAATAATATCTTTCCATAATGTTAATATTCGCAGAAAACAATGTACAAACAACGCAACCTATAAATACATTTCGTAATGTTTTGCAATGTTCTTTGTCTAAAGTGCAAAGTGGACAATTGGTAATGAATTCATAACATGTCGCAATGGACAGTATAGGTACAAGCTGATTTATGCTAGATAAACAACTTGCATGGAATAAATTGTTATGACTATACGATAGTCTTACCTAGAAGGGAACCTTTACACTATATATTAAATCTTACCGGTGGTCTTATTGCCCGACCGGACTTACTTCTCTTGGTGACTATGGTTTTGTCGCTATGTTTACAATCTACTGGTGTGGCAGGGAATTTATCAACGTCCGGTTCGTGCATAAGTGAGTCTTCGACGGTGGTCCTATTATAACATTGTTCGGCATCGCCCTCTCTCTCGTTGTTTATTAGGTACGCGGGTTTGAGTCTGTCTATGGAAATATTAATTATTCTATTGGGTAATTGCACTAAAAATGTCTTGCTTCTTCTTTCTATGACGCGATATGGGCCATCGTACGTCGGTGTTAAAGGCCTGCGAACCGCGTCATTACGAATAAAAACATAGTCGCATTTACTAAGATCGTTATGAATGAATAATGTGCGTGAGTCTTTATGATGGCGTGGTACCGGTTTAAGTTTATTCAACGTGCTCTTTAACCGTTCGAGAAATACATTGTCATCTCCGCTTCGATTCCTAGAGGGGTTATGGAAGTCTCCCGGTAATCTAAGCGTCTGCCCATAAACATACTCTGCTGGACTCACACCATTGTCGACCCTGCTTACCGCGCGTAACCCTAATAATACCGTTGGAAGTTCGTCGCACCAAGTTGAGTTATCTATTAAGCGGGCCGTTAATGCCGATTTTAAGGACCTATGCCAACGTTCTACAATCCCATTACATTGTGGGTGATATGGTGTAGTACGCGTTTTTTTAATACCCATTGTTTTCATTAATTCCGTAAAAAGTGAACTTTCGAACTGACGACCTTGGTCGCTCGTCAATTTATCAGGGCAACCGAATCTACTAATCCATGTCTCATAAAACACTTTCGCGATTACTTCAGCTGTGATGTCCTTGACAGGAATGGCTTTAGGCCAACGCGTGCCCCGGTCAATCATAGTTACACAATATTTATACCCGTCCTGCGATATTGGTAAGGGTCCAATAATGTCGATATGCACATGCGTGAAACGTTCGGCGTCTGAGTAATGTTCTAAGTCGGACACTGTATGCCTATAAACCTTTGACCTTTGACATTGTAAACACGCCTTTGACCATATCCCCACATCGCGGTTTTGTCCCGGCCAGAAAAATCGTTCAGCGATCAATTTGCGCGTTGCTCGAATGCCCGGATGGCTGACGTTGTGTACTGACTCGAAAGCAATTCTCCTAAACTTTTGAGTTATATACGGTCTACATGTGTTACCTGAACTTTCACAATAAATAGGTACATTCGAATACGGCACAAAATATTTCTTTAGCTTGTACATTTTGTCTGTTTCGCGAAGTAGCTTTGCAAGCTCGTCATCAGTTTCCTGTGTGAGCGCCAATTCCGCGTAGTCGAGTACAGTTGGGCACTGTATTGTTTCGACTCGCGATAACGCGTCCGCCGTTGCGTTATTCTCGCCTTCTATGTACCTAATATCTGTCGTGAATTCGCTAATGAATAATAACTGTCTAGTGCGTCTGGGCGTTTCGCAATTGCTTTCTAATTTATTGAACGCATATATCAAAGGTTTATGGTCCGTGAAAATTATTAATTGATTACCTTCAAACAAGTAGCGAAAATGTTTTACTGCCATATAAATAGCCAACAACTCCCTGTCGTAAGTGGAGTACTTTTGCTGAGCTGTTGTAAACTTTCTAGAGAAGTATCCCAAAGGTTGCCATGACCCGTTTACCTTTTGTTGTAAAACCGCACCCGCACAGGTTTCAGACGCATCTGTCATAAGGGATATGGGTACATTCGCTCGCGGATGTGCTAATAAGACCGCGTTTTTTAGACCGACTTTACATGCCTCGAATGCTTTCATTGCGCTATCGTCCCACGGTATAACCGTCTTATCTTTACGTTTAGAGCCCTTTAAAAATTCATTTAATCTAGTTTGATGTCTGGCAGCGTTTGGTATACTAGTCCTGTAAAAGTTTACCATGCCTAAAAATCGTCGGAGGTCGTCTATCGTTTTGGGCACAGGGTAATCTGAGATAGCCTGAACTTTAGAGTCGAGAGGGCGAATACCGCTAGCTGACACTTCGTATCCTAAAAATTCGATGTTTTCTTTGCAGAAATCACATTTAGCTATGTTTATTGTAATGCCAAATTTTCTAAACCTGTCGAAGACTATACGCAAATGCTTCTCGTTTTCCTCTACAGAGTCGCTAGCTATGATTACGTCATCAACGAAATTGAATAAGAATCCTAAGTTTTGTAACACACTGTTGTTCATAAATCGTTGAAATGTTTGACTCGCGTTTCGCAGACCAAAGGTCATACGCGGAAATTCAAACAATCCAAATGGCGTTATAATTGCCGTCTTCTCGATGTCCTCGTCTGCAATTTTTATATAATGATACGATTTATTGATATCTAATTTAGAAAATATTTTCTTACCTGCTAACACATAGGTGAAGTCATGTAGGCGCGGTACAAGGTATCTGTCCGGTTTGGTTATTGCGTTCAGCCTCCGGTAGTCTCCGCACGGCCGAATGTCACCATTCTTCTTATCGACCACATGCAGTGGGCTGGCCCACTCGCTCTTGGATGGTCTGCAAATCCCCATCTCCTGCATCCGCCTGAATTCCTCCTTCACCTTCTGATACCTGTTAGGGGGAAGCGGTCTAGCACGGGCATGTACTGGTTTACCTGTCGTCTCAATATGATGCAATACCGTATTACTATCGCTCGCTGAGTCATCGTCCCTAAACGGAATAGGCTTTGTAATATCAGCGTATTCCGACAATAGCTTATATAATGGGTGACTACTATCTACAGTGTTTAAAGTCGGTTCCCGTGCCGAGACTATGCTACCGATCGTTAGTAAATTCGTCTGCCTGTCGATTAGTTTTCGTGCATTTAAATCGACTAACAAATTATGATATTGTAAGAAATCTGCACCTAAGATGGGTTGATTCACATTAGCTACAATAAAATTCCATTTAAACGGTCGCCTTAATCTAAGATTTAATTCTAAAGTCTTTGTACCGTATGTATGAATTTCAGAACCATTTGCTGCATATAATTTATAACCTGTAGATTCACTCACATTTTTCTGTCGTTTCGTTACGGGTAAGACGGAGACGTTTGCACCGGTGTCCACTAAAAATCGCATCCCCGTGTTGTCGTCTGTGACGCATAGGCGGTGTCCTGGTTTCTCGATGCAGATGTCCACCGCTGACTGCACCGGGTCTAGTTTTCCGAGTTCCGGTGTATCGACTTCTGTCCCTCTTTCTTCCAGTTGCAGGGCTGTTCGCATCTGGTGGCTCGATTCCCGAAGCGGAAGTGGAAGTAACACAGCCAGTCTGGGTCCTCCGCGCTGCGTCGTCTCAGTCGTGTATTGCCACGTTGACTGCTTGCCGATCGACTTCGGGAACGCTGCGTATAGGGTTGTCGCCACTGTTGTCTGCCTCTGTCCATTTCATCCAGTCTCCTGCTTAACTTAGCTATCTCCGCGATCAAGAGTTCGTTGCTGTATGTCTTTTCAGTTGCACTCGTAGCGACTTCTGCTATTGTATCGCTATTCTTTGTGGTTTCCATCATTTTATCTGCCATTTGCGCCAACTTCTCAACGTCGGACACCTCACTTACTGTCAAGATAGCTCGTACCGATGTTGTAGTGTGTGACGCGCCTTCTCTACTAAGTAGATATATATTAATTATAATCATTGTATTTGAGGCATTATAGCTCTGACTTTAAACGAACTAACATCTTTTATTTCATCACCCAACGCCCAACATTGCATGGCGACACTGCCAGTGCTGCCTGTAGGCAGTACTGAGTTTGTGGTTTTATTTTATTATACCGTTGCGATATCAGCCACATTTGTTTAAGTCAATTCAATATAGAGAAATTGAATATTTTTTGTCGAAACGGCGTATATTGTTATATTGTTAATTTCTGGAACAACAACAAAAGTTATAACAATGAGAAATTGGCGCCTTGATGTCGATGCAGCAGAGGGCTGTAGGCACCAGCCTGCTGCAAGGAGATGGCTGTCCAAGGATAAGGCATGAGGACGCTCTGCCTAGAGAAGAGACGTAGCCTATGTGAGGTGACGATTTTTATTTTCTTATTGCCGCGGACATTACTGTTTTTAAAGTGCACTAGTGTTTATTTACATTTAAAAATATCAATGATAAAATGTATCGTTAATCTTTATTTTAATTAAGTTAGTTATATGAAATAGAGAGATTTAAACATGTGCCTGTTGACAATCAATATTATTATACTAAATCGATATTTCAATTCATTAAAATGTAAAATTTTGACAATTCTAATATCCCTCTATAGATATTTCTCTAATTAATACGATATTGGAATATATTATAATTATGAAAGTAAATCTTTACATAGCACAAATATTTTTTTTATGTTGTTTTGTTAGATACACATTAATTGTTTAGATAATAATATGTACTATAATAATACTTGTTGGTTGCTCCAAATAAATTTTTATTCATTTTTATTCATCATTATAACTTCATATTCGACTTATTCTATTTTTAGATTGTGTGAATTCCACTGTTGTCGCATAGGTGTCCAATGCGCAGACATGATATATTTGACACGTTAGCAAAACTAGTCATTGCGCGCGACTTCACTTAAAATTAATAAATTATAGGTTACATTCTTTGTGACTTAACTGACTGTTTGCCTTTATTAATTTTGAAATTTATGTATTTGGCTAGTTATAATTGAATGTTTTATCGTTATTTAATGAATATATATTTTTATAGTTCATACATATAAATTATATCTAATTAGTGTGCAAATTGCATATTTCATTTTATTTTATCAGCTCATAAGTACTGTATGTACTTTGTTTAAATAATTTTAAGCTAGAAAGTTATACCTACTGTCTATATGAACATCATGTTCGGTCGAAGTCCATTGTTATAAAATATGATACCTTGCTTGCCTTAAACGTGCACATATGCATGGAAATGTACTGCAACTGCAATTTGCTACATCAGCAATAACTGGTGTCACTTTGTAAACATATTTTTATGTTATAAAATATTATTATGAATTATACATACATACAGTATATAGAGTACTAGAATTATCTTTAAAACATTGGCGATTTATAGTAAAACTGTTTCATTGTAATAATATTACCCATTTGTAAAACATAAATTTGATATAATATAATAATTTGTACGATTTGAAAGTATAGTTATCGTGATAAATGGAAGCATTTTGGATAGCGGTTTGATAGTACAAGGACGGTATTAAACTCTTTTTGTCACTTTTTAGGATGCAATTAGTTATCGTTCAGTTTGATAAGAAGATAGAATATACGGCAGTTAATAATATAGTAATGATGAGTATAGTATGGAATCGTAATGAGTATTTTGATATGTTGGATTTGATTGTATTAAAGGTTTATAAGCAGTAGATGGGAATAGTTTGGTACATAAGTTTTTGACAGCAATATGGACTGATCACCCAAAAGGCAATGTCAAACTCAAATAGACTAAGGTATTCATTTTGAATGTGTTGAGCATAAATGATTTGATATTGAATGGGATAAAGAATATTTTAAAAAAGTGAGGTACACACTATAAATTATACATAAAAGATAAAGGGTTCTATTCCTTCACTTTGATCATGGTGTAAACGAGATTTCTCTGTGAAAATTGTTGGAGACCAAAAATGTCTTAAATTATGGCCCTTTTGAAATAATTAATGATATACTAATGTTAAAGTGGACTATAAAATAAATAAATAAAATGTTATTAAATATAACAAATGATAAAAGAATGTCCGGCCGAACCAATGTATAAAAATGTGTACAAAAAGTACCTAATAATGAAAGATGAATAAATGAGAAATACATAAAATAATAATGAAAGATAATGAAAGGAAAGGATAGAGAAAAGTAATTTTGTTAAAAGAAATCGTTTTATTTAAGAATATGACAATGACTAGCCGGTATGATTGTTAAATTTTAGTATAAAGGACGAATATTTCTTTTTGTGTTAAAATATAAAATGAATATCAAATAAAATAATATGGAATATGCAAATACGCGTTGGAAAATAAACTGCCTTGTTTATAAGTTATTAACATAGTACTTATATTAATTATGAATAAAATTTTTGATACTGTTATAATCTTATTCCTTTTTAAATAATTTTGTTTTGTATAGATTATATTTGAAATATTTTTATAGATATTTTAGTAAGTACTCATGTGTTTTTGAAATGGAATATTGCTTTTTTTTTAATTGAGTTTTTTATTTTTGTGACGTAAACAAATATATTTAGATACATACATTTGTTTGTGAATTTATAGATTTTTTTATTGAGATATGGTTCGTTTTTGTGATGTAAACATAGCTTTTATGACTTGTAAAACATTAATAGACACTTACATTGTTCTAAAATCTTATTAGGTATATTTTATTGTTCTATAAAATAAACTTATATCTTTTTTCATGATTTTATGTAGATGTCAACAGAGCACATATAGATTAACGGATATTTTAATTAAAAAAAATTTAACCTTTTTTTTTATTTTATAAAGAGGGGAAGTGTAGTGTGTGACGCGCCTTCTCTACTAAGTAGATATATATTAATTATAATCATTGTATTTGAGGCATTATAGCTCTGACTTTAAACGAACTAATATCTTTTATTTCATCACCCAACGCCCAACATTGCAATGTTGGTAAGTGCCCGATCCACATAACGCGTAAGGTGTCCTGAGGAAACTTCTCTCGTGCTAGGTTTTTCATTTTTCGTAGTAGCTGAGAGGATTTTTGGTCTCCTAGTTCGACTTCACTGAGCAATTTCTGTATTTTCCGTCTTTCCGATTCCTCGTACACCGCTAATAATCTGTCTTTCAATGCGAAATACGGTTTCTCTTCTGGTGGTTTCATTATTATGTCTGCGACCTGTTGTATGCTCTCCTTGTTCAGCTTTGTTATGACGAGATTGTATTTTGTTTCTTCGCCGCGCTTTTGATTAGCCAGAATCGCCTCGAACTGGGCGAACCATAAGCGCGGTTGGTCAGTCCAAAACTCTGGTATCCGTGTTGATATTGTAATTTGGGCTAACTCACTGCTTTCACTCTTCTCCATTTTTACGGCAGGCGTGGGAGTTCGCGATGCTGAAGTCGTTTGCTCCCAGCTCATGGCTTCCGATATGACGCAATACTTTAACTACACGTGTCACTTAGTTCGGGTTCGGGGTCACCAATTTAACGCTCGTACTCACCGTACTATACTAATGAGCGTTATATGAGTTAGTGCACTGATCAACAGGTATCTCTGGGGAGTATTGAATTAAAAGAATATTCCCGATTATGCAACTGTTCATTTATTCACGTGAAATCCCCGAGAGAACCTTTTAGTCCGACCAGTGCGCAGTAACTGCCCGGCCGCACATACATTCACGCACACATACGTTTCTGCTTGCCTTGCACTCAACCTTACATACTTACATGTGTCCCTACACTTCTTTTCTCACTTTCGGAATGATTTAAAGACAGTCTACGGGTATAATACTTCACCTGTTGCTTCTTCAGTTGATAAGGCAGATGAAGACCTAGTTGACCTAGGTACATCAGTTGGTTTTGCCTGAGTCTTTGTAGGTCTAGGCATTAAGTATATTGATTAACCTTTCGTTAAGGGCGATATACCAAGATGAAAATTCTTTAAGATAGAAATACCTCAAGAACTCAATCGCAGAAGGTTGAAATTGCAATTGTATAAGCAAACCATGAATTATTACCCTGTCAATAGGATCAGTAACCTCAAACAAAGCAAGTTGTGTTAAAATCAGAAAATCGCTATCCATAGCAAATCCAATACGTGCGATAAACCCACGTACAGTTCGTCCACCTATACCTTTAGTATCAGTCACTTCAACTCCTTTAACAATGAGTTCAGCGAGTTACACAGGGTGGAATCACAATCTCGATTTATACTCTCTTCAACGATTTACTAATGAGTTCGATCTCACGAAAGCTATGCTCGTTTTACATCGTATACCGTTTCACATTAAAGCTAGAAGAGATGAGACGCGCGAAATTTTGAATAATCTCATAACAATAGGTTCAGATTAGTTCTCAAAACAAACTAGATTTCCAGATACTGTTTCGTTAGTTAATCTCTCTACGGGTATCATCGCTTATCTTTTTGATAAGATCTTATCCGCACTAGATTTCGGAGAGAGATTAATAGGCGACACCACTGCTTATTATTTCATTACGAGTTATCGTCGCAACATATGGTCCTTCGAGCCGGATTAGATAATAAACGTCCATCCCGTTAAAAGCTTTATGTGTGTTTGTGTGTTTGGCTACGAGAGCTGTCCATCTGGAACTCGTGTCTGACCTGACGAAAAATGCTTTCTTAGCAGCTATGAACCGCTTTATTGCTCGAAGGGGGAAGCCACGCAACGTCATTTTTGATAATGGCACAACGTTTGTCGGCGCTTTCAACGAGTTGGTCAAGCTTCTTTCACAAGATTTGAACCTCAGTGCAATTGATCCTGGTATTAACTTCCAATTTATACCTGCGTACACTCCACATTTTGGCGGATTATGGGAGTCCGCAGTTAGGTCTGTCAAACATCATCTTAGGCGTATTCTTGGTCTGACGAATCTGACTTTCGAAGAGATGGCAACTTGTTTAATTCAGGTAGAGGCTATCTTGAACTCAAGACCTCTAACCACTCTTTCCAACGATCCTTCAGACCTGACAACACTGACTCCTGCTCATTTCCTTATTAGTCGATCACTCGTAATGTTGCCTCATTCCCAGATCCAAATTGTAAACATCAGCAACTTGCAAAGATTTCATCGAATAGAATGCTTGAAGCAGCATTTCTGGACACGCTTCTCACATGAATATGTTTTATGGCTTTAGGAGCGAACCAAGTGGCGTCGATCATCAGGAAAGCTGAAGGAAGGGATGCTGGTTGTCATCATAGACAAACATTCACCACCTTTACTCTGGCTTTTAGGACGCATTGATAAGGTGCTTCCTGGTACAGATAGCATCGCCAGAGTCGCCGACATCCGGACACGTAAGGGTGTCATTCGGCTTGCTTTCAATACCATCTGCCCTCTACCCGTGGCCTCTAGCGTTGAAGATGACTCTTCATCCGGGGGAGTATGTTGACAATCGTCAACACCAGCGCGGCGGCGGCCAGAGCGGGACAACGACATCGGTCATCGCTAGCAGCCTGCGCCGGCGCCGTCGGCCAGTCATCTGATAGGAGTTGTCAACAAAACCCGCGCTCGCGCTTCCTAGTACATTGTAAATTATATAACGTTATAATATATCTATAATACAGTCCACCGCTTATTATTTCATTACGAGTTATCGTCGCAACACGCTTGTAATACTAATAATAGCTTTATTTCTCACCTTGGCATCGTTACCTGCCTCAAGGTCAAGTATTAACAAAGGCAAAAAAAGGGACAAGACGCCATGATTGAAAGTGATAGATAGCGCTTCTTTTGAATGCTATTATTGTCACTTCGGTTTTTTCGTCCGGCCACCTCCTACCCTACCTACCACTCCACACAAGTACCCGGCTTCATTGTTGCGTGCGATTAGTCGCGTCTTGCTGCTACGTTCGATAACTTTGCTTTTCGTTTCGTTTATGTTTTTGCTGTAAATTACGACTATTGCTTTGAATTTGGACTGTGTGAATTGCCTATCGATTTTGGACTGTTTGTTTCTTGAAACTAACGACTTGGCGATCTAGTGTTGGACTCAGAAAATCAGTTTTTTTTGGACCTAACCTTTGGACTTTTGCCGCGTTACGAGTACACACCTCGTGAATACGCCAACATGCATTTAATTTACGGCGAAGCAAGATGCAATGCTAGAGCAGCCGCAAGATTATACCGGGAAAGGTACCCCAACGAGCGTCGTCACCCTAATTATCGGGTTTTCATTCGGGTGCATAATTCGCGCCCTTCCACTGTCGATCGACCTACAGGAGGCGTCTGTCAAAATACGCGCATCTGTCGGGACGCCTCCTAGAGGTCGATCGGTCCGTACCCACTTGAAAACGTTTTTTGCATGTTTAAACTATATCTGATTTGCTCTAACCTTAACAAGAGGGCAGAGCAAAGACAAAGGACGGCATACCTTCACATGACAAATAAACAAAGCTTAGCAACGCCGGTTACTTGGAAGTTTTTGGTTGCGTTGCTGTTAGTTTTTAGTGCGCATTCAGTGAAGCTTGAGACATTGCGACGACAAGTTGTGTTGTGAATTGTTTAAGTGTTTGTGTTCAGTTTTGTACCTTGTATCATGGATCGGTAAGTAATAAACAGTTTATAGTTCCTAGATTGTGTATTTGATAAATATTTTGTACATAAATTGATATTTTCTCAAACATGGCCTGGGTTGTCGCGCGTCATGTCCGAACATTTCCTCTTGTTACGAATAAATAATTCACTAAAGATAGTAAACTGTCGACAGTATTATAATTTATATACTTACTACATACGTATTACGCATTTAATTTGTATGTTTTCGATTAGATTTTGCGAAATATTGTAATGGAAAACTACCAACCTTCTAGAGGTCGGTTTGACAGACAGGGATTTATTTATTTATTTAATATAAGGCTTACCAACTAAAATACATACTAAACATTTACATCAAAACATTCATAAAAATATATATTATGTGTATGCTTTTAAATTAAAGGTGAGCACAGCATTGACTATATCTAAAGTGTACATACATGTAAGATTACAATTTAATTTCTAAGTTATATAAACTACACAATAAAATTAAGGCTATATTAAAGATTAAATTAAAACTATATCATACTAACCTAAATTATACTATAATAGACTAAATTGGCGGTTAAACGTCGTCTTTTGTTCGGTAGAATTAATATAGTGGATAAGACTTTTGATGATTTGAATATTTTATTTTTGGTGTTATTTTTGTTCTCAATTTTTTTTTGTAGAAAAATGTTTTTGTTTGTTTTGTTTGCATTTTTCTTACGTACTGCTTCGTTTAATTACGTACTGCTTTTCAAAAAAGTTTGTTTGTTTTATTTTAATCATTTAACTAGTGTACCAAGACGTCGCACACGTGGAGGGCGACGCGGGAGAGGTGGGCGAGGTGGACACACTTCCACCGAGGGTGAAGTTGCCGTTGCGCGTGGTCGCGGTGGTGGTAGCCGGCGTGGTGGACGGTGCGCTGGCCTTGCGCATCTCCCCATCCACCGAGAGCGACCTGGACCTCGAGATATTGACGAGTTAGTTTTTGTTTTGTTACGCTTTTTTATATTTAACGGCCTCGATGGCGTAGTGGTTAGTATAACCGACTGCCACGCCTGGGGTCGCGGGTTCGATTCCCGCACAAGTCAAACATTTGTGTGCATGAACATGGATGTTTGTCTTGGTCTGGGTGTTTCTATGTATAATATGTACCTATGTATTTACAAAAAAAAGTATATATGTATGTTTATCCAGTGCTTAGTACCTATAGTACAAGCTCTGCTTAGTTTGGGCTAGATGGTGTTGTGTGTATGTGGTAAAATATTATAAATTTATATTATATTTATCGTTTTTTCATTCTTTTTCACTAATTAAAATGGACTCGATGGCGTAGTGGTTAGTATAACCGACTGCCACGCCTGAGGTCGCGGGTTCGATTCCCGCACAAGTCAAACATTTGTGTGCATGAACATGGATGTTAGTCTTGGTCTGGGTGTTTCTATGTATAACATTTATGTATTTAAATTATTTATATTAAAATTACATATATATGTTTATCCATTGTCTAGTACCCATAGTACAAGCTCTGCTTAGTTTGGGCTAGATGGTGTAGTGATAGTTCATAAAATACATAATATTATTATAATGACTTCTTACTTCTCCGGGGGAATCCCAATATTCATTCGGGGCATCTAATCTATTGTTTATAACTTGCACACGTGCAATGAATTTCTTACTCGGGATTCTCCGAACTCATAGCAATAAAATCCAAAAGGAATTGCGTTCTGGAAATCCCAATATTCATTCCGGGCCTCTTAATCTATTGTTTTATAACTTGCACATGTGCAATGAATGCCTACATTCATTAAACTTTCTAAAGAAACACAGATGTTAGGTTTTTATTGTTGGGCGCTTGGGTTTGTCCATATTGGTTATTTGTTTTAAAATGCTATCGGGATTTTACTGTATATATTTTGAGTGTTACAATTCTTTGTTTTTGAATTTTAGACTAGCCGTAGTCGACATATCAGAGGTCCCTGTTGGGGAGGGCCTAGAGACGCCGCTACACCGCAAAAGGATGCGCGCATGGCAACCGTAAGTAGTTCTACTTATGTATGTTAGTTTTATATATTATTCTGTTTGTATAGCTAGCAAGTTTTAACTTTTATTTTAAAATGTCCATCTAGATCTAACCTGGCTCCCGCCGAAACACAATCGGCACAATCGCCACCACCGACGGCCTCCACCAGCTCGCATGTAGACATGGAAGTGGTGGTGGAGGTCACATCGGTGATGCCAGACGCACCGTATTCCCCATCATATGCGGTGCCCTCGCCAGCAGCGTAAGTCGCTTACGGACTTTTCTATTTTATCTCATCTCTCTCAAGAAATATTATGGATTCTACAACCCTGCTTTTGTCCCAGGTTTGTGCAATGCGGGGGCAGCGATTCCGCGAGCAGCACGCCCGTTGCCCCGCCGATTCAGCGTCGTCGTCGTCCACTTCGCCCTCGTCAGATTCTGCGCGAAGAAGATATTGCCCTCAAGCTCAATTTCGGTAAGCAGCTGCTGATTTTAGCTTGGGATCCCCATCCCACTGGTCTGGTCTCCACCAGATTTTATACCTACCTATAATTTATTACAGGAAGCGAAGCAGAGTCTGACGATGTTGACGATGACGAGTTGGTGTCTCCGTTCATCCCTAGGGTGATAAGGGCCGCAATGGAGACACCAATAGACGCTAATGAGGCTGAGGACGAAGAGCCTGCTGCCGCGGACGAAGTGGAGCCTGACAGTGTCCCTCAAATGGCTACGGACCGGCCTTGGAGTCTATATGATTTTCAGTGGAAAGCCTTTCCGAATTCTCCGATTCCACCTGAATCGAAGAGGGAAACGTTTTCGGAAACTAATGTTGGTCCGACAACTCCATGTGACGACCCGTATGACATTTTCGTTGGCATATGGGATCGGCAAATTATGGAGCACATTGCCTCGTAAACCAATAGATATGCTCAGCAGGTGGCTACCCAGATGCTCAATAGCCACAACCTCCATCCCAATAGCCGTATAACTCAGTGGCGGGATACCACTGTCGCTGAGTTATACGTCTATTTCGCCATCATCATTGCGATGGGGGTTGTGGTTATGAGTCGAATAGAAGAGTATTGGGGTGGCACCTCTGACATATTCTATACTCCCGGTTTTAGCGCACACATATCTTTTAATAGATTTATTTTATTAAATAAATGTTTACATTTTAACAACAATGAAGACATGTGTGCCCTAGAACTGGTCGGTTCCGAGGCCAAATTATTTAAAATACAGCCAATTCTGTCACATCTGAATATGAAATTTCAATCTATGTACACCCTAGGGCAAAATATTGCCCTAGACGAATCTCTTCTGCAGTGGAAAGGTTGGTTGGACATCAACCAGCTAATTCCCAATAAAGCTGCTGCGATAGGGATTAAAACTTATGAGATTTGTGAATTTCAAACCGGCTATCTATGGCGGTTTGAGGTTCACGCTCATAAGAAATCCCCACCGCAGCAGTTGGAAGATCTATGATAGCGTATAATTTGTATTTTTCAGTAAAATTGGTTGCTTGGTTTGTTGATTTCTGGAATGTTTTTGTACAGAAACATACCTTTTTATTATGATTTTCGATTAGCAAATATCATTAAATTGTAGAATAATTAATTTATATGTTATATAATGCCACAGAATTTGCTGTGTGATCCAAAGTTTGGGAGGATCTTTTTTGAGCTTATTTTCAAGTGCTTGTTGTTTTAGTTCGAATCTCGTAAATTAAATATTTTTAACAGCTGAAACGCTGTCTGTTATAAGTATGTAAACCAAACTATAGAATAAGTTATTACCCCTAACCACTTAGCGTACAGTATTCTCGGAATCAAAGTATAAACTTACCCTATTTTTTGTGCGGCGCTCGGGTCGTAAAAATGGGGCATGTTTTTGTGAAGCTTGTGGTGTGAAAAAAATGTATAGCAAGGTGTGTTTTTTCAATTGTATATTAATTACCAATTTATCTTTTTGTAAAATAAATATAAACATATTGATATAATGGTTTTATTTTATAATTATCACGACTTTTATCTAATAAACTGGGAAAATTAGATTACCCTAATTTGAAATTAGAATTAACAATATATTGCAAGGCAAAACTATACTGATTCATACATAACCTGATAGCTTATTTCATAGCGATTTCAACGACATAAATTTTATATATAGTACCCATACAAAACTTTTGAGATATCGTCATTTTAATCACCTGATCCGCTATCGTGTAAAAATCTCGGGATAAGCGTGACAGGCGCGCCAAATCGCGCGAAAAGCACCTTGACACATGAGGGGTCGGCGTGGATTGCGGCGCGGTTTGCGACGCGGCAAGCGGTGAGCGGCGAAAACAAATGGTAGACAACCTATAAAGTATGCCACAGCTACCGGCGACGCGCACTGCGGCGCGACCTGCGGCGCGGGAAGCGACGCGCGGCACGCGGCGGCGACGGGCTGCGCGGTGTGCGAGTGAAACAAATGTACTAGCGAGTATCGAGGCGGCCACAGCTCAGAGCGGCGCGCGCGGCGGCATCGGTGGACCCATCAGGCATCGCATGACCGAAATAATAAATTTTGTTTCTGCCGCGCGTTGAACTTATAAAAATAATGGATATGGAACAATTTATTAGTGAAATACTGAGTAGACCAGCAATATGGATGTCAAAACATCCAGATCATAAATATAGGCATGTTGTAAAAAAAATGTGGGACGAAATAAAACAACAATTTCCTGGTAGTAGTGGTAAATATTTATTACCTATTTTTTTTAATACCGTGCCACTTTTGATAGGGGCATTTTAATAGTTTAGCCGTTCTCTAAATACACCCACCGCTGACGCCGCCGTGGTCGCTACTAGTCTAGCTGTGGCATACCACCGCAAATCACGCCGCCCGCCGCGCCTCTCGCCTCACCGCGCCCCACACCGTCAGAGACTGTGGCCAGGCCGTTAAAAGAGTTGAATTTTGCCGAAATTCTTTAATAAAATTTTATGGAGCGACGAGTCTTCCTGCAGAAAAGACGGGTACACAAATATGCATAATTTACATAGCTGGCAACTAGTCAATCCACGTTTAATGAGAGAAAATAGAAGTCAAACCCAATTTAAAATAAAGGAGAATGGGCACTTCTGGGCTATCGCGGCCATTAATGAAAGTAGTCTCAAATGAAAGTAGTGATAACTAGGAACAACTTTTACTATGAACGTTTCACTGTAATCCATTTAGGGAAAAAAATATTTACATGTAAACGTATAGAGCATCATAACAATTATTTCGTTTATGTAATGCGTTTTCGTAAAACTCCACAACATCTTTTGATAAGGATTACAATGATCAACACAAAACCGCTTCGCAACGGTTGGTTTACCTGCGCTCGGGACGGACCAATCAGCTACGAGCACCTAATACGCGTGAAATACCGGCGGCGCTTGCTTCGTACGTTGCGTCCGCGCAGTTCTTCGGTTACTCTCGTGTCGTTGTGTACTGTGCGATTTGTATTGATTACTTTAAGCCTTTTGACCTTTATTTTGCATTTCGGACTTTGTTTACTCTTAACCTGATAACTTGGCTTTCGTTTTTGGACTTTTGAATTTATTTGCGATTGGGATTTTGTTGACTATGGCAGAAAATCGACCAGTTTGTGTTTTGTGCAATCGACCAGTGGTTAATAGAAGAAGATTCGAAATAACGCATGGTTTGTTCGAGGCAAATGTCGGAATCGGTCAATATATTATTGATGCTTTTGCTCCACAGCAAGTAAGTACTTTTATAATAATATAATGTTTGATATATATAGTTACAGTCGGCTAACTTCCCTCTATTAATAGTGGAGGCCTGTGGCCAGCAAAGGGAGTTTAATAGGATGTTCTTATTCAGTCACACTGATGCTTGAGCAATGAGTGACTTAATAAGATATATTCATTACATTGCAGTGCATTTGACGTAACATATTTGTTGTTCGGAGCGCCCTATCTAGTACATAGTATGTAGAAATCGTTGATAAAGATCTATATATGATATACATAGGTAGTTGCGATTATACTCATAATAATGTTTTCTGTATAACTGTGGCAGCTTGTTATTGGCGGCTGTAAGCTCCCTAAATAATAACCAATGTAATCTCCCTACTGTATTTAGTTCACTAAAATGTCATTATGTTTGTTCTAGTTTGAATACAACGGTCTGGAATATCTTTGTCGACCGTGCTGGCAGCGGGCTCAACGTGCTGTACAACGTAATATAAATCCTGTCCCTCACGAATGCACACTGCAGATTGAAGAGTATTCTAGAGTAGCTAATAGCGCAGCGAGCTGCATGTTTGAACAATGTAGAAGAATTACTCGTCAACGGATTCCTGAAAATATACGACTGTCACTTTTGATGGATTCCAATGTATTTATACCACAAGAAGCTAGAGTGTGTGAAACACATTTAAGAAACAATGACTGGGATGAAATTATTGATAGCCCGAATCTAAGACATGATTTTAATAGTGCTCATTTCTTAGAAATGATGAGTTTAATGAAAGCAGCTGTGTCAAGGGGCTGTATTTTGAATTTTGAAAATATTGAAGATATGGACAATGATGAAATACATATTCGATTGGGTTTTAACCGAGAACAATTCTCAGAGATCCTGACACAGACGCCTTCCTTGGCAGGCTCCAATTCAAGAACAGCACTAGCTATTTATTTAATGAAGTTGCGAAATGGTGAAAGCAACGAAAGGTTAGCATCGCTCTTTAAAATGAGTAGAAGATCACTAGAGAGGCACCTAAAAAGAGCAAGAGATTGTTTATTTGCTGAGTTCGTGCCTAGACATCTGGGTTTCAACCACATAAATAGAAGAATGGTCGCTGAACGTAACCTTTATATACCGAACGCTTTGTTTGGAAACCCTAACTCAGCATTAGACGAGAGAAAAGCCATAGTAATAATGGACGGAACATAAATTTATATACAGAAGAGTTCCAATTATTCTTTCCAAAGAGAGACATATAGTTTGCATAAGTATTCAAATCTTTTAAAACCATTCATTATTGTAAGCTGCGATGGTTATATATTAGACGTCTGTGGTCCATATGCAGCTACCGACTCGGATGCTACAATTCTACAAAGGATGATATATGACGAAGAAAGCACGTTTCATTGGTTCTTTAGTCCTGGCGATATTTTCATTTTAGATCGTGGGTTTAGAGACGCCCTGCCGGATTTGGCACAATGGGATTACTCAGCATATATGCCTGAAACTAAAGACCGTGGTGCAGATCAGCTCACAACCGAACAAGCGAACAGATCTAGAATGGTCACCCTATGCCGCTGGGTTGTAGAAGTTATAAATGGTCGATTCAAACGTGACTTCAAGTTGTTCCGACAAGATTATTTTAATCGGTCTCTAAGTCACATGTTTCATGACTTCAAAATAGCTGCTTCACTTATTAACGCTTTCCAGGAGCCATTCCACGATAATGTGCATGCAGCCACATTTGTGGACATTATAAATGATCGCATGAATCGACCTAATCAACTAGCGGACTTTGTTGTCCGTAACAATATAAATAGGCAAAGAGCAACATTTCAAAGCATCACCGGTGATCAGACTATTTTCGACGATTTTCCTAATTTGTCAGAAGATGATATTATCCTTTTCGCTCTGGGTACGTACCATATCAAGTTAGCTCGTAGTTATTATGCTGAGCATTTAAGACAGGGCTTATATAATATTGAAGTGTATCGTGAGCCACAAATAAGTGGTCTTTATGAATATATAGAAGAACAAGATGTTTGCTTGCTACGTGTTCGAATACAGTCCAGACATGTAAGGTCCAGGATTTATTATTCCTATGTTGTAACTGACCGACAAAGACAAGGAAGAGAAGCTGTTGCTCATTACTATTGTTCATGTCTGAGTGGAAAACGCACGATAGGATGTTGCGCTCATGTTATGTGCGTAGTATGGTACCTAGGATGGGCAAGAAATCAACCTGAAGACATTAGATTACCAGCAGCGGAATTAAGCGTCATCATTGACCATGACCACTAAAAAAAAAATGATTGTATAATAATTGTCGGTACTTATTATTATTAATGTAATATTATAAAATGCTTCATAATTAATAAATGGTACCGTCCAGATTTGTTGTTTCACTTTATTTTTTATTTTTACTCCAAATATAAGCCAGAATATCTAGTAAAACTATTGAAAGTGCTCATAAACAATAATGTGTTTTATTTGTCATAAGAGTACACCGCGGCAGTGAAACTTCTACACAGTAATTATAGGACTAAATTACATCAAAAAACAACAAACTTAAGTTTGGCCGCGCATGGCCCAGGCTCCATACAAATTTGCCCATTCTCCTTTGTGGTCAGGAATTATAAATGGTCAAATAATAGGATCCTTTGAGTTGCCTGAAAATTTAAACGCTGAGTATTATCTGCATTTTTTAAGACACGAGTTGTTTACTCAGTTGTGTACCAGAAAATGTTCGAGAAACAATGTGGCTGCAAAACCATGGGTTTACATGGCAAACCACATTATGCAACAGTAGTGAGAGCGCATATGAATCATGCGTTTCCCAAAATGATGATGATGATGAAGATGGATTGGCCGATTAGGTTGATTAGGCCGTTTGGTTAGGCCGAGTAAATCAAATATTGTTGGTCGTCGAGGCTATACGTCTACAAGAACCATCGCCTCTCCAGGGAAAACTAATATAACTGTGCTTTTAGCTTGCAATGTCGCTGGTGACAAAGCTCCGCCGATTATTATATACACAGGAAAAATATCTGGAACGAATTGGTTTCTAAAGATGGGTTGCCTGGAACCGTATATGCGGCGACTGAACAAGGTTGGATGGAGATTTTCTGCGCGAGATTTGGAGCGATTTTCTGATTTTAACACAAGTTGCTTTGTTTGACGTTACTGGTCCTATTGACAGGGTAATAATTCATGGTTTGTTTACACAATTGCAATTTCAACCTTCTGCGATTGAGTTCTTGAGGTATTTCTATCTTAAAGAATTTTCATCTTGGTATATCGCCCTTAACGAAAGATTAATCAATATACTTAATGCCTAGACCTACAAAGACTCAGGCAAAACCAACTGATGTACCTAGGTCAACTAGGTCTTCATCTGCCTTATCAACTGAAGAAACAGCAGCTGAAGTATTATACCCGTAGACTGTCTTTAAATCATACCGAAAGTGAGAAAAGAAGTATTTTCACACTAATTTCATTAATTTAGATTTTTATGATTTTGCCCCTTTCTTCGAATTCATAGCAACAACTCTGCAATTAAAGTAGTTAACCGTATGTTTTATACAAATTTAGAAACCTCATTAACTGTACATGTTTTTAAAATCATGGTACACTTCGGTGTCATACATTTTTTTTACAGGAGATTTTTTTAAAGTTTAGTCGTCCAGATGAAATAAAATAAATATTCACTTTTTTAATTGTTTTTTTAATGGTATGAAATGTCATTTTCAAAAATGATATGATTATTTGTTGGCAATCTATCTAGCAATGTTTATAAGAAAAAAGATCTAAAAAATGTCATTATTTGCAACCATGGCATTTTATTTAATTTAATGTTGATTATAACGAGCGGGATTACTTTTAAAAATTCATACATTAATTTCTATGGTGGACAAACAGGAATAAAAAGTTTAATCTGTCCCCCTATCAGTGATAGGGGGACAAATGAAACCGTTAATGAGTGAATAAAGTTCGAACTGTCCCCTCGTTGCTAACAGGGGGACAGATCAAACTTTTTTTTCCGATCTGTCCCCCTAAGGGGACAAAGCAGGGTGACAGATCGGAATAAACGAATTTTAGGCAGAAAATCGAAAAAAAAAAATTTTTTTTCTCGACAACCCTAAGGTATTTCAAAAAACTGTTCAAATTAGTTATAGGTAATCAAGCGAGCTATCTACCATTTTCGTTTGATCCATTATTTACGGGACAACCTGTATATTATAAAACATGCCGCGAAAATATATAAGAAAATCTGATAGAAGCAGATATGATACTGATAAATTAAGTGAGGCTGTCAATACAGTAAAAAATGGAACAATATCTGCATACGCTGCATCAACACTTTATATATAATATACCAAAAACAACAATTGTTAACCGTGTATACGACCGCAAAGGTTTAATATCCAAAATTTTAGGCAGGTGTACTGCATTGCCCACGGATCACAGTATACGATTAGACCAATCTAGCTAGACAATAGGTATTTAAATGAAATCGTTAAAACGATGTTACTGTACTCTTTTTACACTTTTAAATACATCCTTCAACTGACAGTAAACAACAAAAAATCCCCAGGTAGAGCGAACATTTTTAAAACAATGAGCGAAGTTACCTGTACACGATTCAGGTAGTCGACTGCCGCTCAGTGTGACCGTAAACGCTAACGTGTGTACATGTTTCTTGGTGTTCTGGGCGATTTTAAGTGATTTTTTGTGATGGAGTTATCAACTGGAGGTAATTATCCGTTTATTTAAGTATTAAAATAAATCCAAATGCATGTTCATCAATGTGTAAGATCCACATAAAAATACGAAGTAAAATAGAAAATTTTTTAGTCATAAGCAATATTCGTTTTGAGATACACCATATTGTCAAATGTAGTCTAGCTGTACTACTAGTCTTAAAAGATTCTCTGCTTATTATACTTTAGTTCTATGATAATAGTTTTTTGCGATTATAAATATATTTGTATTTTTCTTTATAGTTACTTAAATGCAGCGAAAATCAATATTCGATTTTTGGCGTTCTGTTCCGGTTAAAGTTCGATTAAATGAAGTTATTAATTTCGTGAAAACAATCTTCGTTGATTTGAATATTAACGAAGAACAGGAGAAGCAATTAAAGGCATTTTTGAAAAGTGAATGCGAAAAAATGAGTTCACAAACAAAGGCGCTTAGACTTGTTTTTACAAGAATACGAACAGTGGCTGAACGAAGATTTAAGCTTCGACATGCTTGCCGACATGTTAGGCCGAGTAAATCAAATATTGTTGGTCGTCGAGGCTATACGTCTACAAGAACCATCGCCTCTCCAGGGTAAACTAATACAACTGTGCTTTTAGCTTACAATGTCGCTGGTGACAAAGCTCCGCCGCTTATTATATACATAGGAAAAATATCTGGAACGAATTGGTTTCTAAAGATGGGTTGCCTGGAACCGTGTATGCGGCGACTAAAAAAGGTTGGATGGAGGCGACATAATTCGAAAAAAATTTCGGAAAAGATTTTTTGCTTACCGTTGAAAATAAACGCCCTATTCTCTTGCTTTATGATGGCCATTCTACTTATGTAGGAATTAATATTATACAAAAGGCACGAGAAAACAACATAACGATTTTAAAAATCCCATACGAGTCATCTATTGCAGCCTCTTGATCTAGCGGTAAATAAATCTTTTAAAGACAAATGGGACATACCGTTGGTCAAATGGCAAAGACTGTATGTCAGCAAGTTTATACCCAAAAAAGAGTTTTCAACGATTCTTGGTCAAGTGTGGACTCAGATTCCCAAGTATGTAAATCAGGCTTCCGTAAAGCAGGGATATACCCAATAAATAAAAATGTCATAGCTGAAGAGAAGTTTGATCCAGTTCAGTTATCAGAATGAAAGAATGCGAAACAGCTAGAAAAATCACAAAATTAGCTTGTTAAACAAATATCCCCCAAAAAGTTAAGTGAAATCGCACTGGCTGTTGTAAATGAAATATATGTATTACAGCAGGAAGTTTTTCAGTGTAATTCAATAGACGCGTCACCAAAGTACGTTTTACACAGCGAAGAAAAAGCTGCTCCATTGCTAAATACTGAGAATGTTCAACAGCATCCTAAAGTCCAAATTCTTGACAATCAGCGTGCATATACCAATGTCACATTTGAAGAGTTGCTTCTGAAAATGATTAAACCTGCAAAACCATCTTTGACAACTAAAAGAACAAAAATAGCGACAGGCGCAGAGGTCATCACTCATGATCACGTGTACGAAAGATATAAAAAAATGGAAGCAGAAAAAAAAGAAAGTTGAAAAAGCAAGAAGAAAGAAAGCAAGTAAAGAAAAAAGAAACCAACGGAAAAAGTGCGGGCACCTATAATAAGACAGAAGCAGAAAAAAAGAACGAGTAGGAAAAGTGTGAGAACACCTTTAGGTTTAGTAATTTTGTTTGTATCTTATTTACACATATATTTACATATTTAAGTATATTTTATTTTTATATGTTTAGACTATGTTTAGACACTAGGCGCCGGCGTCACCAAATTGGATTTCGCAGAATATCAGTGTTGCGATTTAACAATCGCAACGTACGCTGAGCGATGTCCAAATTTTAGCACTGATGGGTCACACACTTCAGATTATTTTTTAAACTTAAGTTACGTTTAAATAATTTAATATTATATTACTGTTTTTATCGCTGCTCACTGACAATACTAGCCTTGACCGAATGGAGTCAGTTTCCGTTTAACGGAAGGTGTGGTGTTGCCAGTGAGCAGAATTTTAATTTAAATTAAATTAATGTTAGTTTTATTATTCTACTTTTATTTTTTATTTTGTAATTTGTATACTTTTTGTTTTCTTGTTGTTTTTTATATTTCTTCGCATTTGTGCCAAAATAAATATATTTCTTTCTTTTTTTCTTTCAACACATAGTTACAGCAAGCACAGGATGGCGGACTGGATGGACGAAGATGATCAATTCGAAGCCGCAATAAACAAGTTAGCGGATAAGACAAAAGGTGAGGTAATTCACTTAGGCATCACCTGTGCAGTGGTCCCGATGACGCTCCAGGGACGTCAACCGGGACGGGTCCCCGCGGAGCCCCCACAAGAGGAGCGCCCATTCAAAAGAAAAGGAAGACGAGGACTACAAGACGAACAACAACAACAGCCACTGGAGGCACATCAGATGCAGAGGAAGAGGACGAGGAGATGCGGCCACCCCTACCACCGCCAGCGTATGCTGAGGAAGGGGGCATGATATACACCATGCTGGCTGATGTTCAGAAAGGGCAACGTGAAATCTTGACCCTTCTAAACACCATGAATAATCAACTGATCCAGGACAGACAGCGACTAAATAATCTGGAGTTACGTGTGGAAAATCTCCAAAAAACACGGATAATGGGGCTGACCTCCCAAGCGAGCTGCAAGCGGCACCACACCACACGCAAACCTGACAGCGGAGGGTCCCGTTTTCATATGATCCGAGTCAAAACTGTTTTCTGTCATTGCACAAATAGTTTCGTAATTGTTATGTTTTTTTTTAAATGTTCCTATTTTTACTAAAAATTCCTATTTTATAAGTACACATACTTTAATTGTAAGGTTCCGTAGCCAAAGACTAAATTAGTTATTAAGAAACATATTATTTTCATGAATAAAGTTCGATTATTATGAGTTTATTTCATTCATACCTGTTCCTAATACAAAGTACAGATTTATATTATATTGCATGATGTGCCAGATGTGGAACATACGGAAAAACCTCTATAAGTAGGTTTCTATTAAGTTGCGCTTTTTTAAATATTTTGCCGAGGAATAGTATCATATTTTCTAGGTTATATATTTTTCTGAAGCCAAAAAAAGAAAGTCATGCTCTGTAGGGTTAATTTTGTCTTAGGATGTGAATATAATAGTTCAGTGGAATGTTTAGTACAGAATACCAAATATAGTTTGCTTTTAGATTCCGGAGCATCATTATCCGACACAATACTATTTAATTTTGTCGACCTGCTACGCGTTGTGTTAGTTGTAATGTACCTATTTAGTGTTATGGACATTGTGAATAGAAATAACCTTTTGAACTACGATATTAGTGCATGTAATGAATGTAAATATTCTAAATAGTGCTGTAAATAAATGATGAGAAAGTAACTTTTGTGACATGAACAATTTTAAATACATAAATAAAAATGTTTCGAAGTAATGCTAGTGGCATTTGGGACTATTTTGATAAAATTAATAATTTCGATAAAAAAGCGAAATGTCGTGTTCGTGGCGAGTTATATAGCTATAAAGGATCGACTGGAAATCTAAAAGCCCATTTGAAAAAGAAGCACTTGGAAGCCTACACCCAAGTCGTAACTACCCAGCGGCAAGCGTCTGCGCGTGAGCCCCAAACGTCTTCTACAGACGAAGATACACCTATTGCTGTGACAACAACGTCTGTCATAACAGCAGCAACCTCAGCACCACAGATGGTCTCTCCACCTCCATGCCCGCAGCTGCAACATCGTTGGCATCTACTGTAAGACAACAGAAACAGTCCACCATGGAAAGGTACGGAATTACAAATAAAAATCAGCTGAACTGAAAAGAAAATTTACAGTGGCCTTTTAGATTTATTCGTTGCTAGCTATCAGCCATTTACACTTGTTGAAAAAGAGTTATCTTTACAATAGCACAAAAGAAAATTTAGAAATGAGTTCTTGTCAGCAAACGTAAAAACGATATGTCTCACAGCTGATTTATGGACTTCCAGTGTAAATGACTTGCACTTGGCAATTACGGGCCATTTTGTAACGAAGAGCCTTATATTGAAAACAGTACTATTAGATTGTTGCCACTTTCAAAATGCACATACTACAGAAAACATTCAACGTGCTTTTGCTAGAGATGGCGGAAGAGTGATCAATAAAAGAAAAATCTATTTCATGGTAACGGACAACGCTGCAAATGTCCAAAGAGCGGTATATAAAATTAAACTACTATATACGGATTTTATCGCGTTGTTTATTTGACACTATTACAAAATTTTGAAAAACTGTTACACTACTATAATCACTATTAAACTTTACAAATTTTTAAGCTAATTAAATTATTGAAACTATTAAAACTATTTATACTATTATACTATTTAGATTTATTTTTACACTTTCCCCGACGTTTCGGTTGCTTTTCAGCAGCCATGGTCACGGGGAGACTAAGATGGTAGTTGTCTCAATGTTCCAGTGTAGTTATTTCAAAGTACCCGAACATAATTTAATCATGGGTGTTTCTATTTACGCAGAATGAACTCAAAGTATCATGAAGTCTAGCTGTGGTTTTCTTCTTCTTGGGTTTGACTAGTTGAATTACTGGATCCCAAGCTGGTGGTACATTCCACCCATCTTCTCTATTGAAATTAGGATGTTTCTTAATTTCAATAGCCTCGCGAAGCATCCTTGGTAGGAATCGGTGTTCTTTAGCGAGCATCTGTGGTTTGTCAAATCTCAGGTAGTGGTTATAAATCCTGGGTATGATGGGGGCATTATAAGAGGTTTGTAGATGATACTTTTACAATATTACCAACAGATAGTGTAAGTGTATTCCTAGAACATCTTAATTCCATTAATAACAACATACAATTTACTATGGAATTAGAGGCAAATAATTCATTAGCTTTCTTAGATGTACTTGTCATCAGGAATCCTGATCATACTTTGAGCCACACTGTGTATAGGAAAAAGACCCATACAAATAGGTACTTAAACGGTGAATCTCACCACCATCCTAAACAGTTAGCTACCGTAGCAATGTCTTTGTTTCAGAGAGCCCACGGGATCTGTGACAAGAAACACCTGGACGCCGAGCTTCAACATGTCAAGCAAGTACTGCAAGACAACAAGCTCCAACAGCCGCGCCGCTGTTACAGATCCCGAGAAAAGCCAGCCACAGTCGAGCGCCAGCCTTCTATACTACCTTATGTAAAAGGTGTCACTGACAAGATTGGCTACATCTTGAAGCGAGCTTCAATCAACACATACTTCAAGCCGCCAACGAAGATAAGTCAATTTTTACCATCCGTCAAGTGCCAACTACCTTTACAAGATGCAGGGGTCTATAAAATAGATTGTGACTGCGGACTCTCATACATTGGTCAAACCAAGAGAAGCATAGGCACCCGCATAAAAGAACACATAGCTGATGTAAAACACCAACGCTCGTTGAAGTCTGCTGTGTGTGAACATGTGCAACAGGGGACCAACCACTACCTGAGATTTGACAAACCACAGATGCTCGCTAAAGAACACCGATTCCTACCAAGGATGCTTCGCGAGGCTATTGAAATTAAGAAACATCCTAATTTCAATAGAGAAGATGGTTGGAATGTACCACCAGCTTGGGATCCAGTAATTCAACTAGTCAAACCCAAGAAGAAGAAAACCACAGCTAGACTTCATGATACTTTGAGTTCATTCTGCGTAAATAGAAACACCCATGATTAAATTATGTTCGGGTACTTTGAAATAACTACACTGGAACATTGAGACAACTACCATCTTAGTCTCCCCGTGACCATGGCTGCTGAAAAGCAACCGAAACGTCGGGGAAAGTGTAAAAATAAATCTAAATAGTATAGTAATAGTATAAATAGTTTTAATAGTTTCAATAATTTAATTAGCTTAAAAATTTGTAAAGTTTAATAGTGATTATAGTAGTGTAACAGTTTTTCAAAATTTTGTAATAGTGTCAAATAAACAACGCGATAAAATCCGTATATAGTAGTTTAATTTCAATGAATAACATTCGTGTAAACAGAAGACAATATTATGTAAATCAGTACGGACTGGAAACAGCAACAAAAATACGCCGGTTAGAAGATCTACAAACTAAACGCGCAAGATATGTAACATCTTTAAATTTCTTGAAGAGATGTCGTGATCACAGGCTCATTCCTTCGTGTGTTAAGATATCAGCCAAAAAAGACATACGAGAAAGCGCTAAGATCTTAAAATAGGCAAGTCAAAAGTTATTAATACAAGTTATCAGAGAACATCGCGCTGACTTACGCAGCATAAATAGGAACGTTGAGATTTTGTCTAATGAAATACAGAGATTAATAACTCCATTTGATTTTAAACAATGCATCAATGCTATAAATCACAGAGAAAGATCAAAATATAATGCGTGTAAAGCAAACAAAATTCAAAAATATGAAAAATTATTAACGAAATCAAATGCCAACAGCAAGAAACGAAACGTCAATGCACGGACCAATGACACGCCGCCGTCAACTCAAAGACAAGCAGTTATTAATCTGTCAAAACAAACTTTAGACAAAACAACTGAAAAAGTATTGAGTAGAGGTTTAAATTATGCAATAACACCAGCTAGGATACCGTATGAGGCCATTATTTGCAACGTCGAGGACTGCCTAGTCAAGAATAACATAAGAAAGGAAGATTTGGAGGCTATACGTCAGGATATTTCATCGGTCTTGCGTCGAACTAAAGTGCCCAGACCGAATCTTCCCAAAGATGAATTCGTCGCACTGAAGAACTTGCGGGCTAGGCCAGATATTACAGTACTCCGTGCAGATAAAGGAAACGCTGCGGTCATAATGGATACGTCAGATTATAAAGATAAAATTTAAAATTTACTTTCGGATGAAACAACATACAAACAGGTTAAGACAGACCCTACAAACAAAATATTGAACAAAACCAAAGACATCATACATAAATACTCTGAAAAACTAGATCTAGACGTTAAACAATTAATACCAGCTTGCGTAAAACCTCCAAAGCTGTATGGGTTACCAAAAATACACAAGGAAAACGCTCCCCTACGTCCTATTGTGAGTCAGATCGACACCCCAACTTACAGACTGGCTCAGCATGTAGCGAAGATACTCTCACCACTCAGGGGCAACTCGAGAGCACATGTAAAGGATTCATACCATTTTGTGAGTGAGATTAAACACCTACGTCTCACAAACAATGAAACAATGGTTAGTTTTGATGTACAGTCATTATTTACATGCATACCTGTACATGACTGTATTGAAATAACTAAAAGGAAGCTAATAGAGTACAATATGCCTGAGGAATATGCAGAACTACTGAAGCATTGCTTAACAACTGGCTATCTGTTGTGGGACAATAAATTCTACATACAAGTCGATGGTGTGGCAATGGGCTCCCCAGTATCGCCTGTTGTTGCCAACATATACAGGGTGTCCCAAAACTCAACGTCAAGCCGAAACGGGGTGACAGGATTGATCATAACCATCACGAGAAAAATCTGAAAAAAAATCTATCCCATGCAGTTTAAAAATTATGGGCATTTTAAGAAAAACCTAGAAATTTGATCAAACTGTACCATTTTTCGGTTATTGTGGTTATTCTTTTTTATTTTTGTTCATTTGAACTTTGGAAACGTAATCCTAAATAACATTTCTAGAATCCCAATAAAAAATAATGACACAATTGCCTCAAGTTTCCGAGAATTGAGACTATTTGTTAAACTACGAATTTAAAATTTTCAAGATTCGTCGACTTTGACAGGCCCTCCTATAAAAAAAATGTACTAGAGTGCCTTGGCAAGTGGCATTAAAAGTTGGCGCATTTAATCAGAATTCTAAAATGGTACAATACTTGTTAGTTCCATACAATAGAAAAGAGTAAATAAATTAAAACCTCAAGTAACCCGATTTTTGCTATCTCATTTTACTCAGTTAAAATGTTTTTAATTCACACAAGCTCTAGGTAGGTTCTTAATTTTAAGACAAAATGATGAGAGAGATGGATAATGGGTATGTTCGCCATGAGTGAGCGAGACAGATAGTGACGCCACTTTTACCAAAGTGAAAAAAAGTTAGTAAAATTAGTAAAATAATTAGGTTTGTTGGAATAAAAGTCAGATGATAGAGAAATAACGTTTTTTATTACAATAAATGTTCAAATTGTTTACCATCAGCCTCAATACAAGCCCTACATCTTCTTAAAAAAGATCTACTTATTAGTCGGGCATATCTTCGAGAGTTGATCGCCTCAGCTGCTTGAGAAATGCGTTCACGCAGGTCGGCTACGTTCTCAATGGGCTTTGAGTAAACTTTTTCTTTGAGAACTCCCCAATAGAAAAAATCCAGGGGATTTAAATCTGGTGAACGGGCGGGCCACGAGATAGTGCCCGAACGTCCAATCCACCTTCCCGGATATTCCTGGTCAAGGAAATCTCTTACTTGCACTGCGAAATGCGCTGGGCAGCCATCTTGTTGAAACCACATGTCGCGAAGATCTGCTAGTGGTACGTCCTCTAACAGGGTTGGTAAATCTTCTCTTAAAAAATGTAGGTAATTAGTTCCATTCAAGTTCTCAGGCAGTTCAATAGGCCCAATAATTTTACCGTTTAAAATTCCGGTCCACAGGTTTACTTTAAAACGATACTGGGATCTATCTTCTCGCATTAAATGTGGATTCTCCACATGCCACTCGTGATAATTGTGCAAGTTCATGTAACCATCTTTTTTAAATGTCGATTCATCTGACCAGAGAATTTTTTGGATGAATTGGGGATTCTCATTATGCCTCTGTAGCATTGTTCTACAAAAAGAAATCCTTTCCTGATAATCTCGAGGTAGAAGACTTTGAACTCGTTGTACGTGAAACAGATGCATTTCGGCTCTTTGTAAAATACGATGAGCAGTGCTTTTCGGTATTCCCGTTCTTTCTTCAATTCCACGTACGGAAATACTTCGGTCACGTGCGACCTCTTGCAATACTTCTTCCTGGAAAGGAAACACAGGTCTACCTCCAGCCTGTATTTGATTCGGGAAATGGCCGCCCTCTGTGAGTGAACGGTGCACATTAACAAACACGCGGTGATCCGGGTAGCGCTCTAAATTTGGATATCTTTCACGATAAAGTCTAGCGGCAGCACTTGCGTTGCATCTGCATTCCCCATAAATGAGGTGCATGTTCGCATATTCTTGTGAAGTGTAGCGCGTAGGCATGGTAGATAAAAAGGATGCCAACACAAAAGTCCAGAGAGAAGCCAAAGTTGCCGGTATGTTATCAACAAGTCCAATTCACAAAGATTCAAGTCCAAAAAGAGAAGCCAAAGTTGTCAGTACTAAATCAACACAAGCGAATACGAACGTGCGCAGTAGACGAATGAGCGAAACGTACTAACTGGTTGGTGTCGGACTGGTAGCGTAGCCATTTGCTTGGCTGAAACTAGTGCGAATGAAACAGATAGATGCCATAGCATCTATCTGTTTCATTCGCACTCGTTTAAACGACGCATCTCCGTCTCAATGCGTGGCGTCACTATCTGTCTCGCTCACTCATGGCAAACATACCCATTATCCATCTCTCTCATCATTTTGCCTTAAAATTAAGAACCTACCTAGAGCTTGTGCGAATTAAAAACATTTTAACTGAGTAAAATCTGATAGCAAAAATCGGGTTACTTGAGGTTTTAATTTTTTTACTCTTTTCTATTGTATGGAACTAACAAGTATTGTACCATTTTAGAATTCTGATTAAATGCGCCAACTTTTAATGCTACTTGCCAAGGCACTCTAGTACATTTTTTTTATAGGAGGGCCTGTCAAAGTCGACGAATCTTGAAAATTTTAAATTCGTAGTTTAACAAATAGTCTCAATTCTCGGGAACTTAAGGCAATTGTGTCATTATTTTTTATTGGGATTCTAGAAATGTTATTTAGGATTACGTTTCTAAAGCTCAAATGAACAAAAATAAAAAATAATAACCACAATAACCGAAAAATGGTACAGTTTGATCAAATTTCTAGGTTTTTCTTAAAATGCCCATAATTTTCAAACTGCATGGGATAGATTTTTTTTCAGATTTTCTCGTGATGGTTATGATCAATCCTGTCACCCCGTTTCGGCTTGACGTTGAGTTTTGGGACACCCTGTATATGGAGGACTTTGAGGCTCGAGCTTTGCAGACTGCCCCCATCACACCCAGGATTTATAAGAGGTTTGTACATGATACTTTTACAATATTACCAACAGATAGTGTAAATGTATTCCTAGAACATCTTAATTCCATTAATAACAACATACAATTTACTATGGAATTAGAGGCAAATAATTCATTAGCTTTCTTAGATGTACTTGTCATCAGGAATCCTGATCATACTTTGAGCCACACTGTGTATAGGAAAAAGACCCATACAAATAGGTACTTAAACGGTGAATCTCACCACCATCCTAAACAGTTAGCTACCGTAGGAGTGTCTTTGTTTCAGACAGCACACGGGATCTGTGACAAGAAACACCTGGACGCCGAGCTTCAACATGTCAAGCAAGTACTGCAAGACAACAAGCTCCAACAGCCGCGCCGCTGTCACAGATCCCGAGAAAAGGGTGGGTAAAGTGGTAAAGGGTGTCACTGACAAGATTGGCTACATCTTGAAGCGAGCTTCAATCAACACATACTTCAAGCCGCCAACGAAGATAAGTCAATTTTTACCATCCGTCAAGTGCCAACTACTTTTACAAGATGCAGGGGTCTATAAAATAGATTGTGACTGCGGACTCTCATACATTGGTCAAACCAAGAGAAGCATAGGCACCCGCATAAAAGAACACATAGCTGATGTAAAACACCAACGCTCGTTGAAGTCTGCTGTGTGTGAACATGTGCAACAGGGGACCAACTACTACCTGAGATTTGACAAACCACAGATGCTCGCTAAAGAACACCGATTCCTACCAAGGATGCTTCGCGAGGCTATTGAAATTAAGAAACATCCTAATTTCAATAGAGAAGATGGTTGGAATGTACCACCAGCTTGGGATCCAGTAATTCAACTAGTCAAACCCAAGAAGAAGAAAACCACAGCTAGACTTCATGATACTTTGAGTTCATTCTATGTAAATAGAAACACCCATGATTAAATTATGTTCGGGTACTTTGAAATAACTACACTGGAACATTGAGACAACTATCATCTTAGTCTCCCCGTGACCATGGCTGCTGAAAAGCAACCGAAACGTCGAGGAAAGTGTAAAAATAAATCTAAATAGTATAATAGTATAGTAATAGTATAAATAGTTTTAATAGTTTCAATAATTTAATTAGCTTAAAAATTTGTAAAGTTTAATAGTGATTATAGTAGTGTAACAGTTTTTCAAAATTTTGGAATAGTGTCAAATAAACAACGCGATAAAATCCGTATATAGTAGTTTAATTTCAATGAATAACATTCGCGTAAACAGAAGACAATATTAAGCGGTAAATAACATAGGGTGGAAACACTACGGGTGTTATGCACACACCTCAATTTAGCCGTTCAAGATGCCTTGCGGTCACTGTCGCTCTCAATTGATAAAGTGAAAAAATCGTATGTTTTATCAAAACCAGCAGCACTGCTCTCAAAAAACTTTTAAAGGCACAGACAGATGACATGGCAAATAATATACCCAAACGTGTGATACAAGAGGTTCCCACACGCTGGATTCCACATATCATATGCTGCAACGTTTCGTGGATATGGAGCAATATATACAGTTGCTGTTTTAACGAAAGATCTGCCCATCATCACTAATGAGGAATGGTCATTTTTCGGCGAGTTATGCAAAATTTTAAAACGAAATGATATTTGCACAGCGCCACGTCACTACGAGCATCAAGGAGTCTCCTACTCGCTACCAGCGACGCTTCTCAGAGGTGGTGAAGGCTACGTCAAGGTTATCAACACGGGAGCCAATAACGTCACTTGGAGAGCGGGTGAGGTCCTGACGCGAGCAGAAAGCTGCCATGAACCAGACAGTCAGCTAAGCCAAGTAAGTCGAGCCAAACCATTACTTCCTTGTTTAGCCAATTGTTTGCCTAATAAGCCTCCTAATCCACACCATTTCGACTGCCTCCGTATTAACTTTCAATGACTTTACTGATAGCATAGGTGGGGTGGTACCTATATCCGAACTCAATATGGAACCTTTAAATGAAACATGTAGATGCCCTCAGCAGGAATCCAATCGACACCGCAAATATCAATCGTCTGGCAGTCACGGATTGGTTTTATACAGTTCAATCTCAGGATGACAAATTGAAAAATATTATTAATAAACTTAAAACTGGGTCAGCGGGACCCGATATAGTAAATAATTATTTACTGCTAGATGACAGATTGTATAAAAAACGCTTAACGGTAATTGGTTTGTAGTTCCCGGACCAGCTAGGTGGAAAATATGCAAATGCATCATGACGAAAGGCCACGTAGGATTAAAGTGTTGTACAGATCTAATTAAAAATGATTTCTGGTTTCCTAAAATGACTCGTTTTATTCGGAAATACGTAACCTCATGTTTACATTGTGCCTACGGTATAGGGGTGTACGGCATAAAGAAAGATAGGTATCACCCAATCCCTAAACCAAATGAACCTTTTAGAATGCTTCATATTGATCATTTAAGCCCATTCTGTAGGACAAAAAAGGGGCACGAATATATGTTAGTTATAACACAGTTGAAAGGTGCACAGCGTGCGTTCTGCGAAAAAAATTATTACAAAAATAACGATTCGTGCAGTGTTGTTCAACGTTTATACCGTTCTGAGTATGGATTAAACGACCTAAATCAGTGTCTCAATGTCCCAGTGAAAGCGTAATTAGGTCTTGGGTCAGGAAGTTCGAGTCTACTGGGTCAACTCTCACTCAGAAACCTTCGGGACGCCCAAGGTCATCAAGAACAGAATAATCAATTAACGAAGTTAAAGCTTCCGTGCAACGTAATCCAGGTCTATCAACTCGCAAGCGTTCAGCTTAGCTTGCTGTATCCAGAACAACTTTGCGACACATTTTAACGAAAGATCTTAAGTTTTACCCTTATACATTGCAAAATAATAAATAAAAAAAATAAACGTCAATTATTGGAGTAGCGCCAGCATTTAAACAATAATTATATGAAGTTTATGCCTACGAACAAAATATTAAAAAAAACTATTAAAAATTTATCAAGGTATGTATTATATTAAAATTTCATTATTTACATGCAACGAAGTTTACTTTTACGAAGAAGTAGCAGGTCAAATTCTTTTCTTGCGAGTTTCAACCATGACTTCTCGAAAACGAGTGTCGGTTCGACAAATTAAACTCCTGGTGGAATTTCTGGAGGGTCACAGGGACCTTGCTCACGGCCGTTTGAAACCAAAAGAGGCGAGTGCCCTCTCGTCACGGCTGTGGGCCGAGTGCGCAGGCATATTGAATGCTGAGGCGGACGGTGACCAGAGAACAGCAAAACAGTGGAACAAGGTTTGTTAAATTCATACATAATCGATTTCCTATGTTATTTATTTATTTACCTAAATATGACAATGTGTTGTACAAAACATAAAAACTAACCACTTATGTTAATTCAGTAAGGTAAATGTACCAGAGCTTGATATTGCCCTAGAAGTTGATAAATTTGATTTTAACTCATTATAATAAGAATTCCTCCACAGGTATCAATAAAACGTTTATTAATTATACTAGTAGGCACATCTCTTAATCCAACCTGGAACTACTTTCTTTGTGATTAGCTGTCAAACATTGAGATTTTCATTTTGTTTACAATAGTGTCATCACTTGTTCGCCATTCAATGTGCGTCTTAACGAATTTGATAAGGACCTTACTTGTTTGGAACTGTGTTACTCAAAATTGAAGCTCATAAAGTGGTATGTATTTACATTATTCTATTTGGGATTGTATAAATTATATAATTTTGTTATAATTAAAAGAAATAGAAGGGTATCAAGTACTAGGACAAAAAACATCTGATTTCCAGTACTTGATACATCTATCATCTACTGGGTATATTCTCATCTGTTCGATTCGATCGTTTTTTTGTCAAATTACAATAAGCATAAGGTTAAACTATCTTAGTTTCAAATAAAGCTTTTCTAAGTGACTTCTACCTAGTTGTTGATACCTATAAATTACTGGAACATTAAAATATCAAATACTAGGACAAAAGTAAAGTTGTCTTTCTTTTCTGTGCAGGTACTTATTAAATTGATAAAATTTGTTAAAAATGCCTTCCATAAAGGACAAAATGTTCAGTTATTCTGAAGATGAAATGATGAAAGCATATAATGAAGTAAACTCTGGGTCTTCAATATCCGCTGCGTCGAAAAAATATAATATTCTTTATAGCACTCTTTCATATAAAGTGTATGGCAAAACACCTCTTGAACTCCGTATGGGTCCAGTATCATATTTATCTACAGAGCAAAAAGGTGTCATTATTTTATGGATATTGGAGATGACTAAAGCTGGATTTCCCATTACGGTACAGCAGGTGGCAGTACAGATGATCTCAATAACGATGATACTGATAATATGAATATTTTTTAAGTTTTTTCAGGTTATTTAGGCATTTCAACATGCTAGTTTAATGTGGCTCAACTTGTTTTTTTTAATGTTGATTTTACGTATTGTGCAATTATTTTCTACAATTACTTACTATGATTTTTTTAGTTTGTTTTGTTTCTTTTTAAAGAGTATACCTATCAAGTACTGGGTCACTAGCTTGAAAAAGTCATAGTCAATTACTGGGACAATTTAAAATTTGCCCATCAATTACTGGTACATTTTTAGTCCTCTCGAAAAAAATCTATTTCAAAATAAACAACACTTATTTTCATGACTTAAGTTCAATGTAAGAGAAATGAAAGACTGAACAATATTTGTTACTTACTTTAAAAATTCTAACTGTAATAAGTACATTGTTATTAAAGAAGACGTGATTTTTTTCACTATAGTATCAACTACTGGTACATTTTACCTTAAATAACTAGATTTGGAATATTTAAAAGTACTCTGTGGAATATTTGCAGTGGTTTACCAACTATAAGTGCCACTTGCTTAGCCGAATCAGGCAGATAAAATCAAATTTTAGCGGTACAGTTGGAGGGTCAGGCATACCAATATTATTAAGTCCATTAGAGGAAAGGTTTGCTGCTCTGCTTGGTGCAAATAGGTCACAGGTAGAAGTGGCACACCCCAAGCTGAGGTGCAAATAAACCCCTTATCAGTAAGTTATGTATAACTGATATAGGTAATCTTATTCATATGTATACTCATACATGGCAAATATTTCTTCTAAATATGACTCCAAAAGTGTATAAAGTGCTTTGAAGCTTATTGTTTTTGTTTTGCAAGCCTGTCCTCAACACAACCTCTTCTTCACCTGCACCTTCCACATTTCCGCCTGCACATGTCTCATCTCCATTGCCTTTTGATTGTGGTGAAAACCTAAAACCGTCCTTGGCGTTTACTTAGCTAAATTACGAACAGGAGAGGCCGATGATAGACTTGCAACACTTTTTGACATGACAAGGCAAAATCTTGAACACAAATTCAATGTTGCTAGACAATGCTTAACCAATGAATTCGTGCCTTTGCATTTGGGTTTCGACCATATTAGTCGAGAAGAATTTGCCAATAGAAATATTTTAATACCAAAAACATTGTTTTGTGATGCAAACACTCAAAATGTAACAGTGATTTGTGATGCTACTTACATCTTCATTCAAAAAAGCGCTAACTTTGCCTTCCAAAAAGATACCTACAGCTTACATAAGTACAGGAACTTATTAAAACCTTTTATGATTATGAGCTGTGACGGTTATATCTTAGATGTAGTAGGTCCATACGGTCTACGGAGCAACCAAAAATGATGCGTCAATTTTACACGAGTTTTGCATGAAAATAGTATGCTTCCGTGGTATTTTAATAATCTAGATATGTTTATCCTAAACAGGAGATTTCGGGACGTTGTAAGGACGGTGGAACATTTTGAATATCGAGCCGTAATACCAGTCGGTAGCATAAGCTCATCACAACAGTTAAGTACTGACCAAGCCATTGATTCGAGACTTTGTACGATTTGCCGGTGGCCTATCGAAGTGGTGGGTACAATGGGAGGTTCAAAAGGGACTTACGAATATTTCGTCGAATATGCTGCACACGTTCCAAGACTTTAGGATAGCCGCAGCATTGACCAATGCTTTTCACATCCCATTGGAAGACAATCGGCACGCTGCCCAATTTTTTACTATAATTGAGACAAGGTTAAATCACCCCAATCGCTTAGCCGACTACGTGGACGCAAATAATTTAAAAAGGCAAAGAGTTACATTTAATAATATTTGTGGTGATGTGCCAAATCGTGGAAGATTTGGCACTGTTCCCTCAAATCACCCTAGACGAACTGATATTATATTCAGTAGGAACATATCAATTGAAACTAGCGGCTAATTACTATAGCGAGCACATAAGAGGTAACGATTATTTAATAGAAATATGTGCACAACACCAGGTTATTCAATTGGAGAATTTCGATCTTCCCCATTCAGATGTTTGTTTTAAAAGAGCGCGGATAAAAAGTAGGCACAGTGGCTCCAAAATCTATTTTTGCAACATATTAGTTGACAACAACTTGGAAGGCAGGGCAAGCGAACCATCGGTGTCTGCGCCCATATCACGTCAGTGGTATGGTATCTTACTTGGTACCAGGCCTTGGCCCCAGGGTTCAATTCACTGCCCTGCTCTTTATTTCGATGAAGTGATTCACAATAATGATTAATAAGAGACAATGGTATCGAAATGACAAATCATGTGTTTAAAAGTACTATTTATTTTATAATTATGATATCTGACAAATTGTATTGAAATATTAATAACGTCTTTAAAAGTAGTATTTCTTTTATGATTAAGATCTCTGACCAATTGCATCGTAGTAACAATTCAAGTAGTAACAATTGTATTGTAATAAATAAATGTGCTTAAGTAACGATAACACACTTATACCAACATATTAGTTTCCTCAAAACGGCAGTATTACATGAACCATGCTATTATGTATTAAGTGTTGTTACGCTACATAAGGATTACATTAGCACTTTTTTTTAAGCAATTACAGAGTTTATTTTCAATATTCACTGTATGGTGATAAGTCTAGAAAATATTTTTCAAAGAGTGGCGCTAGTTTCGTAGTAAATAGCTGCAAAAGTTGGTTGTAAACCAATACACTCGTAGAAAACTACGGGCGTTCAGTTTTTGTATCGTAAAAAATAAAAATCGGTTTTTATTCTATCTATTAACCCTTAAAGGCGTATGGTATCAAAATTAATACTTGACCTTTAGCAGTGATTTTGTGTACCAATTCAAGTACTAAGCGGTTTAATGTTTTAAATCTAAGTAAACTTAAACTCATTTCTAAACTAAAAAAGGAACAAATTTTAAAGAATCGTATTTAGTCTGTGGTGTGACGTGATTGTCATAAAAGTCTATAGCAAGTTTTGACGTGAACTTCTGCCCGCGTATTTCAATTTAGTTTTTGTTGAATTATTTGTGAAAGTTTGGTATCACATAAAATTTCAATCAAAAGTGAGTATTACACACAATATGATTAAATAATTATATTTCTGATGTGTATGTATTGTTCTAACTGAAAATAACCGAGTATATGAGGTATCAAAGATAATACGTCATGCATTACGTGCTGATAAAATTTCGACCTTTCTGTGCAGATTTTGTGCTATATAATTATGCATTTTTATGAACTTTTTGGTTGTGGGTGCTTTTGCTTAGATTGGCTGTCGCTTATTTTTCAGATTATGGCTAAGAGATTGGTAGGCAAAGACGTTGAGGAATATCTACGTAGACTGGAATGTGGAGATATATCAGAGGACGATTTAGAAGATAATGAAGATGACATTGATTATTATACTGATGCGAATGACATCATACGCGATTTGGAAGATAACCAAGCAAATGATGATGAAGAAGATCCACCTTTGGTAATCGACAATAACAACAGTCCTACTCCAGTTATTGTTGAGGACATTGAAGAATCTCCACCAACACCACTACCACCAACAATGTCTACAACAATTAATTCCGTTGGTAATCTTTGTACCCGAAATTTAGTCTGGAAACGTAAAAACTTGGACCTAGTACAAGAAGCTTTCACATTCAAAGGCAATACAGTATACCCTCAGCACATAATGGATCTAACCACTCCTTTCCAATTTTTCACAAATTTACGTCAGAAGAGATGTGTTTGGGCTTGGATGCAAAGGTTGTTTTATCACAATGTAAAACTATACCGGAGCCAGCATGTTCAGTTGTATATTTTGATAACTTTTTCACCAGCCTCGAGCTTCTTCACATACTTCGAAATGAAATGGGCATATTCTCTTTGGGTACGATTAGATCCAATCGATTGCGTGGTGCAGAAAAGCTTTTATCGGACAAAGCTCTAAAGAAAAAAGGGACGAGGCTCATATTCTCGAGTTGTGTGTAACAAAAATAAAGTATATTGTATTGTTAAATGGCATGATAATAAAGTTGTTACTGTCGCTAGTAGCTATTTATCGGAGACACCAGTTGGCGTAATACAACGCTAACATAAGGAATCGAAACGTAGAACTGCTGTCCCCTGTCCTGAAATCATCAAGCACTACAACGCGCACATGGGAGGTGTAGACCTTGCGGATATGTTGGTTGCACTCTACAGAACAGAAATGAAAAGTCATAGATGGTACTTGCCAATATTTTTACAGATATTAGATATGTGCGTAAATAATAGCTGGCTTTTATATCGAAGGCATATTGCAGGGAATAATTGCAAGCAACTGAGCCTGAAAAGGTTCCGTTACCATATAATACAAGGGCTACTCTATTCTGGGAGGGAGCAACCAATAAATTAATCAAATTCTATGCCACCAGTACCAAAGAAAACGATAAAAAAACCTTGTACTGCAAGGCCGACTACATATGTTAGATTTGATGGATATAATCATTTCCCTACATTTGGCACCAAGGGTCGATGCAAGCTTTGCGTAAAAGGTCAGACCACAGTCACGTGTATGAAATGCGGTTTAAGACTATGCTTACTGCCAGATAGAAATTGTTTTTACAATTTTCATAACACACATACCTAAGAAAATTGATCTCATTTTGACATATTGTTTCTCATAGAAGTTTTGTATTTTGTTACTTTTTGTTACGAAAGAAGTTCGATTTATGTTAGTCAACTTATATTTCAATAAAACATACTGTTTATAGATGAAAATGCATTTTTATTCATTTTTTTTAACATATGATTCTACAGAAAATCGTATCAAATTTGGCAGTGTGTCTGTTGAATTATATACATTTATATGTGCAAAAATTAATTAATTATTATATAACTATTTAGAATAATTGCACCTCAGTAATTATATAATTTAACATTATACAATATAAATAGTAGTCAAATACTTGACAGTTTGATAAGCTATAAAAGGCGTAGCAACACTGCTATCTGTCACTTCTTCAAAGAGTAAAGTAATACATAGGGAAAACAATTTGATCTGCAGGGCCTGTGGTGAACAGGACGAGTCCATATCGCACCTATTGTGTGAATGCGACGCGTTGGCTGGACTGAAGACGGGTCTGATGGGGGTGGCATATCCAAGCCCTGAAGACTTCAGGCTTCTCCCTCTGAATTGTACACTGCGGCTTATGCAGTACATTCATAAGGAGATAGCTAAGGGTTAAATCTTGGGGCCGACACAAAAGATCCCACTGGGTCGAAGTGTCACCGGTCTGCACTGACTGGCCCCCACACATAAGATAAGATAAGATAATACATAGGGAAAAGAGAGCCCTCTTATGGCCAATTTCAGCCAACCCTATTTGAAACAGCCACATCTGTACTTTTGGCCCCGAACTAATCCTTCTATACATAGCTATAGTTATTCCGTATTCTGTGCCTATAGCTATTTATATTATGTATTTTATAATCCAGAATTCATATTTAAATTGTTTTGTATCAATCGTATTTTTGTAACATACAAATTGCAAATAGAACAAGTAGAATGTTACAAAAATAGATCCAAACAAAACAATTTAAATACAATAAGTATAAGGTGCATATCGTAGTATAAATAAAACGACAACAAATAACATTTTATTATGTTTATGTTTATTAAAATATAACTATGCAGCGGACTCTAGGTTCACAGTGAAAAGTTTCGGCATTTTTGTAGTTGGAAAAACCGCACCACATTAAACACTAAAAGCGTCACTATCGCACACTGATAACAACAGTTTTCGATGGGAAGATTAATTGACACAAGGTGGAGGAACACAGAGCTCGACTCAACGCACTTACATAAGACCTTCACAGCCGAAAAATACACAATATAGGACGAAAAACTACAAACGTGCGCACGGGCAAGATGCAGGCGCCATATTGTGACTGTCTTACAAATCCAATGTTTGAATCATAGTCTTTAATCGACATATTTACTAATTTGTATTTTGACATTTTTATGATAAAACAATTAAAATGAGAATAAAATATGATTATAGATAAATTAAAAATATAAAAGTATAGATAGGTAAGAACTGACACTAAATAATAAATTAAAATTTGTTTAAGCGCCATCTTTTGCGATTGATTTACAACACAAGTACGGGGCCAAAAACACAGATGTCAGTCCTATCTTTGGATATAGGAAAGATATTGGGCAGTGTCCCCCCCTGCACTTCTTGTTGTGAGCTGTAAGTGAACGGACATATAAAACTTCCTTGTGTCAAAGTTTAAAACTATAAAATAAATAGTTAAAGTGTTTGTAGAGTGTGTTATTTAACCCATAACCTCTAACAGGTTATGGGCCCAGTGCCGCGATCGAAAATTATGTGTAATAAATAAATCACAGCTACACACACTACCTACATTCTAGTATTCAAATCGTGATTCTACTGTGTCGTGTAAAGGAGTGTGATATTCGTAAGTAATGGAACGTTTAAAGCAAAAGAGGAATATTAAGCCGTTTGTCGGCGATAATTACAGTATCTGGAAGTTTCGAATACGTTTATTACTTAGTGAAATGGATATGATTGGGATTATTCACAATCAAATGCCACAAACACCTTCATGAGACATGTCAAGAAGGATTGTTTTTACTTTAAAGAAGCGAATAAACAAAAAGATATGGCGGACAGAACGAGAACAATTCAAACAATCAGTTTATCGCAAGAGTGGAAATCTGACGACTTTTCAGGTTATGCATTTCAGACTGGAGAGTTCCAACAAGATGATAATGTAAACAAAATTACATTTTATGCTGGATTCAGGAGCATCCGATCACATTATATACAGGGACGATATTTTCTTTACTTATTAACATTAATTACATATTAGTCTTACTTCCTTACTAATATTATAAATTCAAAAGTAACTCTGTCTGTCTGTCTGTTACCTTTTACGGCTAGACCGCTCAGCCGATTTGAATAAAATTTGGTACAGATATGGTTTGAAACCTGGGGAAGGATATAGGTTACTTTTTATTGATGTAGGTACCATGCGGGCGGAGCCCCGCGCGATGGCTGGTATACTAATATTGTGAGGCTGAGTAGTTTGTTTGTTTGTTTGGTGGAGCGCGCTGATCTCGGGAACTGCTGGTCCGAGTTGAAAGGTTGTTTTAGTGTTGGATGCCCTATTTATCGAGGAAGGCTATAGAGTATATAACATCACGCTACGACCCACAGGGGCGGCGCAGTAGCGATAAACGCGGGTCAAACCGCGAGCACATCTAGTATTCTATAATATTCTATAACATACACACAACACCCTCTAGACCAAACTAAACAGAGCTATGGGTACAAGACAAAGTATAAACATACATATATATTTTTTGAATACATACATATATTATACCTCCATGGAAACACCCAGACCAAGACAAACACCCGTGTCCATGCACACAAATATTTGACTTGAGCGGGAATCGAACCTGCGACCTAGGGCGTGGCAGTCGGTTACACTAAACACTATGCCATCAAGGCCGCCTGAATACCAATAAAAATTCTGTTGCTAAAATGGTTTATTTATTTCAGTTACAAAAAGAGGTACAATCAAAGTTGTAAGCAGCTATGGTGTTCCGGGAGTTTTGGAGAATGTATTGTATTGTCCTGAGGTACCATATAACTTATTATCAGTTTCAAAGATGCAGCAGGTCGGATTGAAGCTTATTTTTGATCAGCATGGGATTCTCATTATAAAGGAAGGTAAAATAATTATGAAGGGTAAGCTTTTACATAGATAACCTTATTACTTCAGATTTTAGAATACCTATTGAGAGGGGTCAGTCTGTTTCCCAAGCATGTCAGGGTAATGTTAATAATTATAAATTATGGCATCAACGCTTAGGTCATATTAGTATTGAGTTAAAGCGTAATAATTTAATTGAAGACTAAACTGATTGAAACAATATTACCTACTGATAATTTATGTGAAACTTGTATATATGGTAAACAGACTAAACTACCCTTTAATAAGGTTAAAAACAAAGGAATTTGAAATGTATATTTATACACAATATTATCTAATGTTCTCATTTGTGTGACTTTGTCCTTTTGAGAATACATTCTTTAAACCTGAATACATTAAGCGATCATTATACATTGTGCATTCTGATGTATGCGGACCAGTCACTCATTCAACATTTGATCATAAGAATTATTGTTTTGTTTCTGGTTTGGTTTCTTGACTTATAAATCAGATGTATTTTAAAGATTTTGTTGCAAAAAGCGAGTCAAAGTTTAATTCAAAATTAGTTAAACTGGTGCAATGATAGATAAATACTTTTGAGCGAAAGCAGTGTTAACTGCTGTAATATTACATCTACAAAAGCCCTAAATTAGTCTAAAACTCCATATGAGTTATGGCATGATAGAAAACCAAGTATTGGATTCCTTGGGATGTTTGGTTCAACTGTGTATGTCCATAATAAAACCAATAAATGTAAATTTCATGGTAAGTCGTGAAAAGGAATATTGGTGGGCTGTAATAGTCCATATGGTTATAAAGTATGGAATACATAATGCGATAAAACTGTCAGGGATGTTGTAGTGGATGAGATTAATTTTTGGTGTCCAGGCCTACACTAAAGCCTGAAGGGAATAATTTTAAAAAATTCTCAAGGCAAAACTGATGTGGACCAAGTAGTGAAATCAGTGTCAACCAAATCTCAAAATATAAGTATCCCTAAATCAGATATGTACTTTAAAATCTGATGTACAAGACAGTACTAGTAAAATTCGCAAAAAGATTATAGGGTTATTGTCAGTTGAGTTCAATTTGAAAGATATAAAATAAAAGAGGAACGATACCGAAATTTATATGTATATTTTCAAGGTCCACAATGTACTCTTATTATTATTTCCCTATTACGTGCTAACTTAACAATCAATTAAAACGGACTGGCTATATAAAAACGGGAAGGCGGGGAATCGTGTAGATGCCACTCTGCACTCACACAACCATGCACGTGCACTTACATAGTATGTATGTGTGTGTGTCCCTACATCATTCCCCCCTTCAAAAAAAGGAAATTTAATCACTACAAAAATACAGTAAAGAAACAAAAATAGTTTTGAGCTATATGCTCATAAAATTATACAAATCAACATTTCCAAAATTAAAATAATTCTAAAATTAACAAGTTAAAAATTATAATTTATATAATCAATAAAAATTCGTACGCCATTGAGTCTATCCAAAATTTTATTATACAATCACATATCTATCAACAATTTAAAGTTACTCTTATGAAAATAAATCTTACTACATATAGGCAGAGGCATTCACGCCACTTGTGGCGGAGGCACCGGGCTGTTGTGGAACTGTCTGCACGCGAACCACCGGCGGCGGGCTCAACACGCTCACGTTCGCCATCTCCCTTCGAAGCCAGTTTTTAGCGTTGCGATGGCACTGCAGCCTAATGCCATAAATGATTACAGCCGTAATGCAAGCTGCCAAGATGATTAAAATAACTCCTAGCGAGTTAATTTTCTGGTTCAGTTCGCCAACGTTGACTTGGGCCTGTACCACTGCCACATTGTCGTGAGATGCCGCACTGCCCATTTTACTCAAAAACATATACCCGACTAACGGTAACAAAAGTTCCCAAAAGAATAAATGAAATTGGTGAAATACAATTTAATTATTAAAAATAATTTGGTTGCATCACCTACAATAGCTTAATTAACTAATTTATTTGTAAACATTACAAACTGGCTAATCGCTATGTCAACGATTTATGTAGGTTACTACAAAGAATACAACTTATGCTAATCAGACAGGTAAATAGGTATGGAACAATAAAATTACGCTAACTTAGGGTATCTAATTATATATTGTTATTATACCATATTTTAATCTTTAACTTTCATTCATACTAAACAATCATCACGTATTGAAATATACTAATATAAATCCAGCTATTCACTATTTGAAACTAAACTAATCATTATTGTTTATGTATCACGTACCAAATACAATCACATAATCATTTCAGTCTTAGTTAATAAGTTCATAGATGAAATACGTATCTAGTATGTTACTATAGACCTAGTTGCTACCACATAGAGCTTAATATTTCTAATCATAAACTAACAAGTGCTATGTGCGTAACATAAAGCACTTTGCTACTAAAGTATATTATTCCCACGTTATTTAAAACCTACACTACATTATAATACTATCTACCTATCTTATTTTACTTTACAGTGTGGGAATACCTAATCTGTGAACCTTACAGGTCGTCGTATTACCCGGCCGCTTCTCGACACTTGCGGCTCATGTTGCAAATTTTGCTGCGCTTCTGGAAATGGAACAACGCGACTATCATTTCCCCTAACTACAGATTTGTCGTAAGCAGGAGTGTCTTGCTCTTGTATCGTGAAAGCTGGTTTCAATCGATCAATTGAAATACGGGCTTCACGATCTGGTAACTGTATTTTAAAAACTTTAGAATTTCGATTTAATACTTTGAAAGGCCCATCGTAAGGCGGTTTAAGCGACCTATGAACGGAATCATCGCGCACGAAAACGTAATCTGTATTCTGTAAATCAGTGGACACAAATATTTTCTTAGAACTACGTTTATTTCGTGTAGGCTTATATCTGCTGATAGTTTCTCGAATTTTCCTAATTAAGAGATGTGGGTCGCTATCAACTCTATCATTCGAGCGTTCGTAAAACTCACCAGGCAAACGCAATGTCCTGCCGAACGCTAATTGCGCGGCACTCACCCCACTATCCGTGCGGACTGCTGCCCTGAGTCCCAACAACACGGTAGCTAATTCGTCAACCCATGTTGTGCTATCATGCAAACGTGCTCTAAGGGAAGTTTTTAGTGATCGATGCCACCTCTCTACAGCTCCGTTCGCCTGGGGATGAAAGGGGCTGCTTCTAATTTTGTGAATTCCTAGAAATTGCATTAACTTCCTAAATAAAAACGACTCAAATTGACGACCTTGATCAGTAGTTATCCGAATAGGGCAACCGTATCGAACGATCCATCCCTCATATATACACTTCGCGACAATATCAGCAGATATTTCCTGAACGGGGTACGCCTCTGGCCAACGAGTACACCTATCTATAACTGTAACCAAATACCTAAATCCCTGTGGAGACGTTGGTAGAGGACCAACAATGTCCACGTGGATGTGTTCAAAACGTCCAGACTCTGTGAATTCCCCTACACCCGATATTACGTGGCGGCTAACCTTACATTTCTGACATTGCAAACAGGTTTTAGCCCACAAACCCACGTCTTTAGTCATATGAAGCTAAAAGAAATATTTTGAAACCATTTTTCTAGTGGTTCTTATACCCGGATGGCTTAAGTTGTGTACACTGTCAAAAGCGATTTTTCTAAATTTTTCGGTTAAATACGGTCTAATAAAATCCGTAGAAACTTCACAATAAATGGGCTTGTTACATTCAGGTAATAATATTTGTTTGAATTTAATTCTATTATCGTCACTCGCTTGTTTCAACATGCGTGATAAGCATTCGTCTTGCAATTGCACGTCAGCAAGTGCATTGTAGTCGAGTACAGTCGGACAGAAAATTGTTTCCAAACGAGACAATGTATCGGCTACAACGTTATCTTTGCCGCTAATATGTTGAATGTCGATCGTAAACTCGCTAATAAAAAGGAGTTGCCGCGTCCTTCTAGGTAATTCATTATCTTCCTTACTTAATTTTGAAAAAACAGTACATAACGGTTTGTGATCTGTATACACCGTCAGGGGACGACCTTCAAACAATTTGCGAAAATGTTTTATAGATCTGTATATAGCAAGCAACTCTCGATCGTAAGTTGAATATTTCTGTTCTGTAGATGTAAATTTCTTCGAGAAATAACCTAACGGATGCCATACACCGTTCATTTTTTGTTGTAATACTCCACCCATAGCAGTATTAGAAGCATCGGTCATCAAGGATAGGGGAACATTAGGAAGCGGATGTGACAACGTAACGGCTTTTTGCAGTCCTGTCTTACATTGCACAAACGCATTATCAGAAATAACAGTCCAAATAATTTTAGTTTTATCGTTCGTTTTCGCGCTAACCAAATACCTATTAAGTTCGCACTGATATGACGCTAGGTTAGGCAAATGAGGCCTATAAAAATTCAACATTCCCAAAAATCGTCGTAATTCTGCTACGTTCTCAGGTCTAGGAAAATTCACTATTGTCTGAATCTTTTCTTCGAGAGGTCTAATACCATCTGTAGTAACTTCGTGTCCTAAAAACTATACGCGACTGTCCAAAACAACACTTATTCAAGTTCATTGTAATACCGTAAGTATTGAAACGTTCGAATACCAACCTTAAATGCTCCTTGTGTACGTCGCTATTTTCACTGGCAATGATGACATCATCTAAATAATTAAATAAGAAATCCAAACCTTGTAACACCGTATTATTCATAAAACGCTGAAATGTCTGTGCTGCGTTTCGCAAACCGAACGTCATACGGGGAAATTCGTAAAGACCGAAAGGGGTTATAATCGCGGTCTTTTCTATGTCTTCGGGAGCTATGCTTATGCAATGATAAGCTCGGTTAATGTCTAATTTTGAAAAAATCTTTTTATTAGCTAATACATATGTAAAGTCATGCAACCTCGGAATTGGGTATCTGTCAGGTTTCGTAATCGCGTTTAGACGGCGATAATCGCCGCACGGTCTTAATTCGCCGTTTTTCTTCGGCACCACGTGCAACGGACTGGCCCAAGCGCTTTTAGAGGGCCTACAGATACCTAATTCCTGCATGATTCTGAATTCCTCTTTAACCTTGTTATATCTGTCTGGAGGTAAAGGGCGAGCGCGAGCATAGACGGGAGGTCCCGTTGTTTCGATATAATGCAACACATTATGTGGCGGAGTTTCCCTGAATGACGCTGGTTTTGTGATATCGGGATACATAGACAACAAATCGTAAAATGGGTGATTCTCGGTAATAGAATTAACCGAAGATTGATTTATCTGTACTACTGATGCATTTACATTTAATGTCGTAACCTGGTCTATAAGCTTACGCTGACTCATATCTACTAAAATATTATGGTAAGACAAAAAATCTGCACCGAGGATAGGTTGTCTATTATAAACTCCCAACGGTACGGCCTACGAAGCTTAAGGTCTAATACTATTGTCTTAGTGCCATAGGTGGCAATTTCAGTACCGTTAGCAGCATACAATTTGTAATCGGCGCACTGTACATTTTTAAAAAGTCTTTTTGTTACCGGAAGTATAGAGACGTTCGCGCCGCTGTCGACGAGGAAACGTAAGCCGGAGTTGTAGTCCATCACTGCTAGGCGGCTGCAGGGTATCACGGCACAGACCTCCGCCGAAGGCTGTACCTCACCAACTAGTTTCCCGACTGCGAAGGACTGGCAGTATCTTTTCTGCTATTATCCCTTGGCTTCCACGCGCAAGGAGGTACGCAGCGATGAGCTCTATGGCGGTACCGGAAATGATAACTGCACAGCCAGTCTGGCGACTCTGGAGTACGATATCTCGACGCCGACCTTGAAGGACGTCTCGGGTAACGCGCTTTTTGCCTTGACCTCGACCTACTACGCTCCATGTTTGTCAGCTTTGCATTTATCTTCGCAAGTTCAACAGTCAACTGTGCTATCTCTTGCGTAACGTTGGGTTGGTTATTTGCTGAGGTGGGCTTCTGCGATACCTCAGAAACTTGCGAAACGCGTGTGGCCTCCGCAACATTATCCGCGATCACCGCTAAGTTATCAAGTCCTTTCGTCTCCGAAACAGTCAACACTGCTCGTACTGTCGTCGGTAAATGTCCTTGCCATAGCACGCGCAACGTGTCGTCGGGGATCGTATCGCGTGCTAAATCTCTCATTCGGTGGAGGAGTTGTGACGGCTTCTGGTCACCAAGCTCCATCTCACCTATGAGTTTCTCTATTTGTCTATTTGTAGAATCTTCAAACAGCGTCAACATTTTGGTCTTCAAAGCTTGGAACTTGCCCGACTCCGGAGGTTTAGCCAAAAAATCTGATAATTGAATGATGACGTCTTTAGGCAGCTTCGCGACGACCAAGTCGAATTTGGAGTCATCACTCATCTTCTGCGGAGCCAGGATGGCCTCGACGCGGATAAACCATACCCGCGGTTGGTCTACCCAAAATTCTGGGATACGCGAGGACAGTGTGACGGCCATTATATCTGCGGATGGTATTTGCGCGCCGTGGGGAACACCGGTCGTCATTTTTACAAAGTCTAAAAGTCACTATCACAAAAGTTCACTTTACACCGAAAAACACTGTGGCCTTGACAATCACGTCGGGGTCACCAATTATAGGGTTATTGTCAGTTGAGTCCAATTTGAAAGATATAAAATAAAAGAGGAACGATACCGAAATTTATATGTATATTTTCAAGGTCCACAATGTACTCTTATTATTATTTCCCTATTACGTGCTAACTTAACAATCAATTAAAACGGACTGGCTATATAAAAACGGGAAGGCGGGGAATCGTGTAGATGCCACTCTGCACTCACACAACCATGCACGTGCACTTACATAGTATGTATGTGTGTGTGTCCCTACAGAACCTTTAAATTAAACATGTAGATGCCCTCAGCAGGAATCCAATCGACACCGCAAATATCAATCGTCTGGCAGTCACGGATTGGTTTTATACAGTTCAATCTCAGGATGACAAATTGAAAAATATTATTAATAAACTTAAAACTGGGTCAGCGGGACCCGATATAGTAAATAATTATTTACTGCTAGATGACAGATTGTATAAAAAACGCTTAACGGTAATTGGCTTGTAGTTCCCGGACCAGCTAGGTGGAAAATATGCAAATGCATCATGACGAAAGGCCACGTAGGATTAAAGTGTTGTACAGATCTAATTAAAAATGATTTCTGGTTTCCTAAAATGACTCGTTTTATTCGGAAATACGTAACCTCATATTTACATTGTGCCTACGGTATAGGGGTGTACGGCATAAAGGAAGATAGGTTTCACCCAATCCCTAAACCAAATGAACCTTTTAGAATGCTTCATATTGATCATTTAAGCCCATTCTGTAGGACAAAAAAGGGGCACGAATATATGTTAGTTATAACACAGTTGAAAGGTGCACAGCGTGCGTTCTGCGAAAAAAATTATTACAAAAATAACGATTCGTGCAGTGTTGTTCAACGTTTATACCGTTCTGAGTATGGATTAAACGACCTAAATCAGTGTCTCAATGTCCCAGTGAAAGCGTGATTAGGTCTTGGGTCAGGAAGTTCGAGTCTACTGGGTCAACTCTCACTCAGAAACCTTCGGGACGCCCAAGGTCATCAAGAACAGAATAATCAATTAACGAAGTTAAAGCTTCCGTGCAACGTAATCCAGGTCTATCAACTCGCAAGCGTTCAGCTTAGCTTGCTGTATCCAGAACAACTTTGCGACACATTTTAACGAAAGATCTTAAGTTTTACCCTTATACATTGCAAAATAATAAATAAAAAAAATAAACGTCAATTATTGGAGTAGCGCCAGCATTTAAACAATAATTATATGAAGTTTATGCCTACGAACAAAATATTAAAAAAAACTATTAAAAATTTATCAAGGTATGTATTATATTAAAATTTCATTATTTACATGCAACGAAGTTTACTTTTACGAAGAAGTAGCAGGTCAAATTCTTTTCTTGCGAGTTTCAACCATGACTTCTCGAAAACGAGTGTCGGTTCGACAAATTAAACTCCTGGTGGAATTTCTGGAGGGTCACAGGGACCTTGCTCACGGCCGTTTGAAACCAAAAGAGGCGAGTGCCCTCTCGTCACGGCTGTGGGCCGAGTGCGCAGGCATATTGAATGCTGAGGCGGACGGTGACCAGAGAACAGCAAAACAGTGGAACAAGGTTTGTTAAATTCATACATAATCGATTTCCTATGTTATTTATTTATTTACCTAAATATGACAATGTGTTGTACAAAACATAAAAACTAACCACTTATGTTAATTCAGTAAGGTAAATGTACCAGAGCTTGATATTGCCCTAGAAGTTGATAAATTTGATTTTAACTCATTATAATAAGAATTCCTCCACAGGTATCAATAAAACGTTTATTAATTATACTAGTAGGCACATCTCTTAATCCAACCTGGAACTACTTTCTTTGTGATTAGCTGTCAAACATTGAGATTTTCATTTTGTTTACAATAGTGTCATCACTTGTTCGCCATTCAATGTGCGTCTTAACGAATTTGATAAGGACCTTACTTGTTTGGAACTGTGTTACTCAAAATTGAAGCTCATAAAGTGGTATGTATTTACATTATTCTATTTGGGATTGTATAAATTATATAATTTTGTTATAATTAAAAGAAATAGAAGGGTATCAAGTACTAGGACAAAAAACATCTGATTTCCAGTACTTGATACATCTATCATCTACTGGGTATATTCTCATCTGTTCGATTCGATCGTTTTTTTGTCAAATTACAATAAGCATAAGGTTGAACTATCTTAGTTTCAAATAAAGCTTTTCTAAGTGACTTCTACCTAGTTGTTGATACCTATAAATTACTGGAACATTAAAATATCAAATACTAGGACAAAAGTAAAGTTGTCTTTCTTTTCTGTGCAGGTACTTATTAAATTGATAAAATTTGTTAAAAATGCCTTCCATAAAGGACAAAATGTTCAGTTATTCTGAAGATGAAATGATGAAAGCATATAATGAAGTAAACTCTGGGTCTTCAATATCCGCTGCGTCGAAAAAATATAATATTCTTTATAGCACTCTTTCATATAAAGTGTATGGCAAAACAACTCTTTAACTCCGTATGGGTCCAGTATCATATTTATCTACAGAGCAAAAAGGTGTCATTATTTTATGGATATTGGAGATGACTAAAGCTGGATTTCCCATTACGGTACAGCAGGTGGCAGTACAGATGATCTCAATAACGATGATACTGATAATATGAATATTTTTTAAGTTTTTTCAGGTTATTTAGGCATTTCAACATGCTAGTTTAATGTGGCTCAACTTGTTTTTTTTAATGTTGATTTTACGTATTGTGCAATTATTTTCTACAATTACTTACTATGATTTTTTTAGTTTGTTTTGTTTCTTTTTAAAGAGTATACCTATCAAGTACTGGGTCACTAGCTTGAAAAAGTCATAGTCAATTACTGGGACAATTTAAAATTTGCCCATCAATTACTGGTACATTTTTAGTCCTCTCGAAAAAAATCTATTTCAAAATAAACAACACTTATTTTCATGACTTAAGTTCAATGTAAGAGAAATGAAAGACTGAACAATATTTGTTACTTACTTTAAAAATTCTAACTGTAATAAGTACATTGTTATTAAAGAAGACGTGATTTTTTTCACTATAGTATCAACTACTGGTACATTTTACCTTAAATAACTAGATTTGGAATATTTAAAAGTACTCTGTGGAATATTTGCAGTGGTTTACCAACTATAAGTGCCACTTGCTTAGCCGAATCAGGCAGATAAAATCAAATTTTAGCGGTACAGTTGGAGGGTCAGGCATACCAATATTATTAAGTCCATTAGAGGAAAGGTTTGCTGCTCTGCTTGGTGCAAATAGTGAGGTCACAGGTAGAAGTGGCACACCCCAAGCTGAGGTGCAAATAAACCCCTTATCAGTAAGTTATGTATAACTGATATAGGTAATCTTATTCATATGTATACTCATACATGGCAAATATTTCTTCTAAATATGACTCCAAAAGTGTATAAAGTGCTTTGAAGCTTATTGTTTTTGTTTTGCAAGCCTGTCCTCAACACAACCTCTTCTTCACCTGCACCTTCCACATTTCCGCCTGCACATGTCTCATCTCCATTGCCTTTTGATTGTGGTGAAAACCTAAAACCGTCCTTGGCATTTACTTAGCTAAATTACGAACAGGAGAGGCCGATGATAGACTTGCAACACTTTTTGACATGACAAGGCAAAATCTTGAACACAAATTCAATGTTGCTAGACAATGCTTAACCAATGAATTCGTGCCTTTGCATTTGGGTTTCGACCATATTAGTCGAGAAGAATTTGCCAATAGAAATATTTTAATACCAAAAACATTGTTTTGTGATGCAAACACTCAAAATGTAACAGTGATTTGTGATGCTACTTACATCTTCATTCAAAAAAGCGCTAACTTTGCCTTCCAAAAAGATACCTACAGCTTACATAAGTACAGGAACTTATTAAAACCTTTTATGATTATGAGCTGTGACGGTTATATCTTAGATGTAGTAGGTCCATACGGTCTACGGAGCAACCAAAAATGATGCGTCAATTTTACACGAGTTTTGCATGAAAATAGTATGCTTCCGTGGTATTTTAATAATCTAGATATGTTTATCCTAAACAGGAGATTTCGGGACGTTGTAAGGACGGTGGAACATTTTGAATATCGAGCCGTAATACCAGTCGGTAGCATAAGCTCATCACAACAGTTAAGTACTGACCAAGCCAATGATTCGAGACTTTGTACGATTTGCCGGTGGCCTATCGAAGTGGTGGGTACAATGGGAGGTTCAAAAGGGACTTACGAATATTTCGTCGAATATGCTGCACACGTTCCAAGACTTTAGGATAGCCGCAGCATTGACCAATGCTTTTCACATCCCATTGGAAGACAATCGGCACGCTGCCCAATTTTTTACTATAATTGAGACAAGGTTAAATCACCCCAATCGCTTAGCCGACTACGTGGACGCAAATAATTTAAAAAGGCAAAGAGTTACATTTAATAATATTTGTGGTGATGTGCCAAATCGTGGAAGATTTGGCACTGTTCCCTCAAATCACCCTAGACGAACTGATATTATATTCAGTAGGAACATATCAATTGAAACTAGCGGCTAATTACTATAGCGAGCACATAAGAGGTAACGATTATTTAATAGAAATATGTGCACAACACCAGGTTATTCAATTGGAGAATTTCGATCTTCCCCATTCAGATGTTTGTTTTAAAAGAGCGCGGATAAAAAGTAGGCACAGTGGCTCCAAAATCTATTTTTGCAACATATTAGTTGACAACAACTTGGAAGGCAGGGCAAGCGAACCATCGGTGTCTGCGCCCATATCACGTCAGTGGTATGGTATCTTACTTGGTACCAGGCCTTGGCCCCAGGGTTCAATTCACTGCCCTGCTCTTTATTTCGATGAAGTGATTCACAATAATGATTAATAAGAGACAATGGTATCGAAATGACAAATCATGTGTTTAAAAGTACTATTTATTTTATAATTATGATATCTGACAAATTGTATTGAAATATTAATAACGTCTTTAAAAGTAGTATTTCTTTTATGATTAAGATCTCTGACCAATTGCATCGTAGTAACAATTCAAGTAGTAACAATTGTATTGTAATAAATAAATGTGCTTAAGTAACGATAACACACTTATACCAACATATTAGTTTCCTCAAAACGGCAGTATTACATGAACCATGCTATTATGTATTAAGTGTTGTTACGCTACATAAGGATTACATTAGCACTTTTTTTTAAGCAATTACAGAGTTTATTTTCAATATTCACTGTATGGTGATAAGTCAAGAAAATATTTTTCAAAGAGTGGCGCTAGTTTCGTAGTAAATAGCTGCAAAAGTTGGTTGTAAACCAATACACTCGTAGAAAACTACGGGCGTTCAGTTTTTGTATCGTAAAAAATAAAAATCGGTTTTTATTCTATCTATTAACCCTTAAAGGCGTATGGTATCAAAATTAATACTTGACCTTTAGCAGTGATTTTGTGTACCAATTCAAGTACTAAGCGGTTTAATGTTTTAAATCTAAGTAAACTTAAACTCATTTCTAAACTAAAAAAGGAACAAATTTTAAAGAATCGTATTTAGTCTGTGGTGTGACGTGATTGTCATAAAAGTCTATAGCAAGTTTTGACGTGAACTTCTGCCCGCGTATTTCAATTTAGTTTTTGTTGAATTATTTGTGAAAGTTTGGTATCACATAAAATTTCAATCAAAAGTGAGTATTACACACAATATGATTAAATAATTATATTTCTGATGTGTATGTATTGTTCTAACTGAAAATAACCGAGTATATGAGGTATCAAAGATAATACGTCATGCATTACGTGCTGATAAAATTTCGACCTTTCTGTGCAGATTTTGTGCTATATAATTATGCATTTTTATGAACTTTTTAGTTGTGGGTGCTTTTGCTTAGATTGGCTGTCGCTTATTTTTCAGATTATGGCTAAGAGATTGGTAGGCAAAGACGTTGAGGAATATCTACGTAGACTGGAATGTGGAGATATATCAGAGGACGATTTAGAAGATAATGAAGATGACATTGATTATTATACTGATGCGAATGACATCATACGCGATTTGGAAGATAACCAAGCAAATGATGATGAAGAAGATCCACCTTTGGTAATCGACAATAACAACAGTCCTACTCCAGTTATTGTTGAGGACATTGAAGAATCTCCACCAACACCACTACCACCAACAATGTCTACAACAATTAATTCCGTTGGTAATCTTTGTACCCGAAATTTAGTCTGGAAACGTAAAAACTTGGACCTAGTACAAGAAGCTTTCACATTCAAAGGCAATACAGTATACCCTCAGCACATAATGGATCTAACCACTCCTTTCCAATTTTTCACAAATTTACGTCAGAAGAGATGTGCTTGGGCTTGGATGCAAAGGTTGTTTTATCACTGTGTAAAACTATACCGGAGCCAGCATGTTCAGTTGTATATTTTGATAACTTTTTCACCAGCCTCGAGCTTCTTCACATACTTCGAAATGAAATGGGCATATTCTCTTTGGGTACGATTAGATCCAATCGATTGCGTTGTGCAGAAAAGCTTTTATCGGACAAAGCTCTAAAGAAAAAAGGGACGAGGCTCATATTCTCGAGTTGTGTGTAACAAAAATAAAGTATATTGTATTGTTAAATGGCATGATAATAAAGTTGTTACTGTCGCTAGTAGCTATTTATCGGAGACACCAGTTGGCGTAATACAACGCTAACATAAGGAATCGAAACGTAGAACTGCTGTCCCCTGTCCTGAAATCATCAAGCACTACAACGCGCACATGGGAGGTGTAGACCTTGCGGATATGTTGGTTGCACTCTACAGAACAGAAATGAAAAGTCATAGATGGTACTTGCCAATATTTTTACAGATATTAGATATGTGCGTAAATAATAGCTGGCTTTTATATCGAAGGCATATTGCAGGGAATAATTGCAAGCAACTGAGCCTGAAAAGGTTCCGTTACCATATAATACAAGGGCTACTCTATTCTGGGAGGGAGCAACCAATAAATTAATCAAATTCTATGCCACCAGTACCAAAGAAAACGATAAAAAAACCTTGTACTGCAAGGCCGACTACATATGTTAGATTTGATGGATATAATCATTTCCCTACATTTGGCACCAAGGGTCGATGCAAGCTTTGCGTAAAAGGTCAGACCACAGTCACGTGTATGAAATGCGGTTTAAGACTATGCTTACTGCCAGATAGAAATTGTTTTTACAATTTTCATAACACACATACCTAAGAAAATTGATCTCATTTTGACATATTGTTTCTCATAGAAGTTTTGTATTTTGTTACTTTTTGTTACGAAAGAAGTTCGATTTATGTTAGTCAACTTATATTTCAATAAAACATACTGCTTATAGATGAAAATGCATTTTTATTCATTTTTTTTAACATATGATTCTACAGAAAATCGTATCAAATTTGGCAGTGTGTCTGTTGAATTATATACATTTATATGTGCAAAAATTAATTAATTATTATATAACTATTTAGAATAATTGCACCTCAGTAATTATATAATTTAACATTATACAATATAAATAGTAGTCAAATACTTGACAGTTTGATAAGCTATAAAAGGCGTAGCAACACTGCTATCTGTCACTTCTTCAAAGAGTAAAGTAATACATAGGGAAAACAATTTGATCTGCAGGGCCTGTGGTGAACAGGACGAGTCCATATCGCACCTATTGTGTGAATGCGACGCGTTGGCTGGACTGAGGACGGGTCTGATGGGGGTGGCATATCCAAGCCCTGAAGACTTCAGGCTTCTCCCTCTGAATTGTACACTGCGGCTTATGCAGTACATTCATAAGGAGATAGCTAAGGGTTAAATCTTGGGGCCGACACAAAAGATCCCACTGGGTCGAAGTGTCACCGGTCTGCACTGACTGGCCCCCACACATAAGATAAGATAAGATAATACATAGGGAAAAGAGAGCCCTCTTATGGCCAATTTCAGCCAACCCTATTTGAAACAGCCACATCTGAACTTTTGGCCCCGAACTAATCCTTCTATACATAGCTATAGCTATTCCGTATTCTGTGCCTATAGCTATTTATATTATGTATTTTATAATCCAGAATTCATATTTAAATTGTTTTGTATCAATCGTATTTTTGTAACATACAAATTGCAAATAGAACAAGTAGAATGTTACAAAAATAGATCCAAACAAAACAATTTAAATACAATAAGTATAAGGTGCATATCGTAGTATAAATAAAACAACAACAAATAACATTTTATTATGTTTATGTTTATTAAAATATAACTATGCAGCGGACTCTAGGTTCACAGTGAAATGCGCAGCGTCTCGGCATTTTTGTAGTTGGAAAAACCGCACCACATTAAACACTAAAAGCGTCACTATCGCACACTGATAACAACAGTTTTCGATGGGAAGATTAATTGACACAAGGTGGAGGAACACAGAGCTCGACTCAACGCACTTACATAAGACCTTCACAGCCGAAAAATACACAATATAGGACGAAAAACTACAAACGTGCGCACGGGCAAGATGCAGGCGCCATATTGTGACTGTCTTACAAATCCAATGTTTGAATCATAGTCTTTAATCGACATATTTACTAATTTGTATTTTGACATTTTTATGATAAAACAATTAAAATGAGAATAAAATATGATTATAGATAAATTAAAAATATAAAAGTATAGATAGGTAAGAACTGACACTAAATAATAAATTAAAATTTGTTTAAGCGCCATCTTTTGCGATTGATTTACAACACAAGTACGGGGCCAAAAACACAGATGTCAGTCCTATCTTTGGATATAGGAAAGATATTGGGCAGTGTCCCCCCCCTGCACTTCTTGTTGTGAGCTGTAAGTGAACGGACATATAAAACTTCCTTGTGTCAAAGTTTAAACTATAAAATAAATAGTTAAAGTGTTTGTAGAGTGTGTTATTTAACCCATAACCTCTAACAGGTTATGGGCCCAGTGCCGCGATCGAAAATTATGTGTAATAAATAAATCACAGCTACACACACTACCTACATTCTAGTATTCAAATCGTGATTCTACTGTGTCGTGTAAAGGAGTGTGATATTCGTAAGTAATGGAACGTTTAAAGCAAAAGAGGAATATTAAGCCGTTTGTCGGCGATAATTACAGTATCTGGAAGTTTCGAATACGTTTATTACTTAGTGAAATGGATATGATTGGGATTATTCACAATCAAATGCCACAAACACCTTCTGAAGCATGAGACATGTCAAGAAGGATTGCTTTTACTTTAAAGAAGCGAATAAACAAAAAGATATGGCGGACAGAACGAGAACAATTCAAACAATCAGTTTATCGCAAGAGTCGAAATCTGACGACTTTTCAGGTTATGCATTTCAGACTGGAGAGTTCCAACAAGATGATAATGTAAACAAAATTACATTTTATGCTGGGTTCAGGATCATCCGATCACATTATATACAGGGACGATATTTTCTTTACTTATTAACATTAATTACATATTAGTCTTACTTCCTTACTAATATTATAAATTCAAAAGTAACTCTGTCTGTCTGTCTGTTACCTTTCACGGCTAGACCGCTCAGCCGATTTGAATAAAATTTGGTACAGATATGGTTTGAAACCTGGGGAAGGATATAGGTTACTTTTTATTGATGTAGGTACCATGCGGGCGGAGCCCCGCGCGATGGCTGGTATACTAATATTGTGAGGCTGAGTAGTTTGTTTGTTTGTTTGGTTGAGCGCGCTGATCTCGGGAACTGCTGGTCCGAGTTGAAAGGTTGTTTTAGTGTTGGATGCCCTATTTATCGAGGAAGGCTATAGAGTATATAACATCACGCTACGACCCACAGGGGCGGCGCAGTAGCGATAAACGCGGGTCAAACCGCGGGCACATCTAGTATTCTATAATATTCTATAACATACACACAACACCCTCTAGACCAAACTAAACAGAGCTATGGGTACAAGACAAAGTATAAACATACATATATATTTTTTGAATACATACATATATTATACCTCCATGGAAACACCCAGACCAAGACAAACACCCGTGTCCATGCACACAAATATTTGACTTGAGCGGGAATCGAACCTGCGACCTAGGGCGTGGCAGTCGGTTACACTAAACACTATGCCATCAAGGCCGCCTGAATACCAATAAAAATTCTGTTGCTAAAATGGTTTATTTATTTCAGTTACAAAAAGAGGTACAATCAAAGTTGCAAGCAGCTATGGTGTTCCGGGAGTTTTGGAGAATGTATTGTATTGTCCTGAGGTACCATATAACTTATTATCAGTTTCAAAGATGCAGCAGGTCGGATTGAAGCCTATTTTTGATCAGCATGGGATTCTCATTATAAAGGAAGGTAAAATAATTATGAAGGGTAAGCTTTTACATAGATAACCTTATTACTTCAGATTTTAGAATACCTATTGAGAGGGGTCAGTCTGTTTCCCAAGCATGTCAGGGTAATGTTAATAATTATAAATTATGGCATCAACGCTTAGGTCATATTAGTATTGAGTTAAAGCGTAATAATTTAATTGAAGACTAAACTGATTGAAACAATATTACCTACTGATAATTTATGTGAAACTTGTATATATGGTAAACAGACTAAACTACCCTTTAATAAGGTTAAAAACAAAGGAATTTGAAATGTATATTTATACACAATATTATCTAATGTTCTCATTTGTGTGACTTTGTCCTTTTGAGAATACATTCTTTAAACCTGAATACATTAAGCGATCATTATACATTGTGCATTCTGATGTATGCGGACCAGTCATTCATTCAACATTTGATCATAAGAATTATTGTTTTGTTTCTGGTTTGGTTTCTTGACTTATAAATCAGATGTATTTTAAAGATTTTGTTGCAAAAAGCGAGTCAAAGTTTAATTCAAAATTAGTTAAACTGGTGCAATGATAGATAAATACTTTTGAGCGAAAGCAGTGTTAACTGCTGTAATATTACACCTACAAAAGCCCTAAATTAGTCTAAAACTCCATATGAGTTATGGCATGATAGAAAACCAAGTATTGGATTCCTTGGGATGTTTGGTTCAACTGTGTATGTCCATAATAAAACCAATAAATGTAAATTTCATGGTAAGTCGTGAAAAGGAATATTGGTGGGCTGTAATAGTCCAAATGGTTATAAAGTATGGAATACATAATGCGATAAAACTGTCAGGGATGTTGTAGTGGATGAGATTAATTTTTGGTGTCCAGGCCTACACTAAAGCCTGAAGGGAATAATTTTAAAAAATTCTCAAGGCAAAACTGATGTGGACCAAGTAGTGAAATCAGTGTCAACCAAATCTCAAAATATAAGTATCCCTAAATCAGATATGTACTTTAAAATCTGATGTACAAGACAGTACTAGTAAAATTCGCAAAAAGATAATGGGGTTGCATGTGAACCTGACATTGACATGGTTTCATTACCTGTAAACAATAATGAAACACATTTAGCTAGAATGAGTGATGGGCTCAAAGATCGTCTTCGTATTTGTTATAATGAAAGTGATGATAATTATGACTATTTGTCTAGTGTCAATTCATTTACATGTATAATACCTAAATTGTTTCAAGAGATAAAATCACTTGATTATAGGTCTTACTGGGAGAAAGCTAGTGAAGATGAACTAGAATCTCATAGAATAAATAATACATGGTCTCTGGTGCCAAGACCAGATGATAGAAGTATTGAAGACTATAGATGGGTCTTTACTATTAAAGCTGATGAGTTTGGAAAACCTTTTAGATATAGGGCTCGTCTTGTTGCCAAAGGTTTCAGCTAGTAATATCTTACTGATTATAATTAAACTTTTGCGCCTGTTGCTGGAATAGCTAGTTTTCGTTTTATAATTAGTTTTGCAAATCAATATAAATTATTAATTCATCATATGGATGAAAACCGCTTTCTTGAATGGCATTTTAATGGAAGATAAATTACGTATGTAAATTATTTAAAGTATTATATGGATTGAAACAGGCTGCAAGGTGTTGGTTTAAAGTATTTGAGCAATCTCTTAAAGGAAAGGGTTTTCAATATTCATTGGTTGATAGGTGTACCTATAAATATGTTAGACAAAGGAAATGTCACGAAAAATATTTATATTGTATTATATGTTGATGATTTGGTTATAGTATGTGCAGACGTTCAAACAATGAACGAATTCAAACGTTATTTAATAACTAAATTTGAAATTTAAGTCGTTATGCACAAAATAATAATAAGGAATTATGGCATTGCTTAAAACGCGTATTATATACGCGTGATATCTTAAAGGTACTATGCATCTAAAGTTAACCTATAAAATAAATTATTGTGATAATGTCTTATATGTATGTATATGTAGATTCTGATTGAAGTGGTCATAACTATTCTGATCGGAAAAGTACTACTGGTTATTTATTTAAACTGTTTGAAAAGTGTATTATTTATTTTTATTTATTTATATTTAGGATCTCCAACAAAGAATATACACAACACATGACATATAAATAAAAAAATTTACAAAAGTATCGAATAGGTGTACTCCTTCACTTACAGGAGACCACAGCATGCACAGTATAGTTAACAACTAAGCTAACAAAGTTAAATATAAAAAAGAATAGAACTAAAATTAAAATTATGAACAGAAAATGATGAAATTAAAAATGATAAAAACTTTAAACAAAAATAAATATAAAAATAAATATTACGTACAAAATTAAATACACTCACTTAAACATTTTTTAAACTTGGACAAAGACGTACAGATATCCAAGTCCGTAGTCTTTGCCAGGGTATTATATTGCCTACAAAGCCTTGGCGCAGCGGCGTAATGACCGAGGTTAGTTTTGGATCGAGGGATACAAAATAGCTCATAAGTATTGTGCCTGGGAATCCGAGTCGGAACTTTGATAACTAATGAGCTCAAAAGTTCATTGCAATCAATCGCTCCACTTAAAATTTTGTGAAGGATGATGCAGTCCAGTTTCTTTCTACGACTGGTTAGAGTTTCCATACGATAGTATTTCAACCTGTCGGTGTAACTAGTCATTTGTTTAGCCAAGTGATCACCGTAGCAGAGATGGTAAAGAAACCGCTTTTGGACACTCTCTAAGCGCTTAGAATAAACCTCGTAATGCGGATTCCATACTACTGAATTATATTCCAATATTGGACGGACTAAGGTGTTGAAGAGCTTTATTTTTGTAGCTGGTCTTTTAAAATCTTTACTATTTCGCAAAACAAATCCCAGTACCTTGAAAGCCCTTGAGACGATATTCAAAATATGTACATCAAACTTCAGCGCGTGATCTAGTTGGACTCCTAGGTCACGTATAATGGTCAGCTTCCTTATTTCGACTCCCTCAATGTAGTATCTATTCTCTAACGCTTTTTTATTACGAGTAAACTGAATGTAGTGACATTTACTGATATTTAAAATCATCTTGTTTTGATTACACCAGTCTGCTAGTCTGTTGATGTCATCCTGTAGCATTTTGGAGTCTAAGTTAGTTTGAATTGGTTTCATTATCTTTAAATCATCAGCAAACAAATAATAGCGGGAGTGTTTGAAGCACTCTGTGATGTCATTGATAAAGACTTTAAAAAGAATCGGACCCAAATGCGAACCTTGCGGGATTCCTGAAGTTGCTTGATAAAATTCAGAAAAATGACCATTTACTACCACCTTTGATTCTCTCTTTTCTAGGTAAGATTTAAACCACCCTATCATCGTTCCACCAACACCCAGTTGAGTCAGTTTGTTAATGAGAAGGCAGTGGTCCACTTTATCAAAAGCCTTGCTAAAATCGGTATAGATCACATCCACTGGAATACGATTGTCAAGGCACTTAGTCAAAGCTGATGTAAAACACATGAGGTTAGTGTTAGTAGATCTAGATTTAACGAAACCGTGCTGATATTCAGTAATGTGTTGTTTAATAAACCACATCAAATGCTTGCTAACAAGTTTTTCAAATACTTTTCCGAACGTAATAAGTATAGAGATTGGTCTATAATTAGCCACTAAGTGCTTCTCCCCAGACTTCAATATGGGTATGACGATAGCTTCTTTCCAGATGTCGGGAAAGACACCATCGCGTAAAGACCTATTAAATATTATTTGTAGGGGAGGTACTAAGGCCTTAGCACAGCGTTTAACAAGAATAGGAGGAATACCGTCACTACCCGCGCCCTTACTTTCGTCTAATCCAATTAATTCACAATATAGTTCTCTGCTATCAACTTCTAAGTTACACAGTGCTGCAGACGTGAGAGAGTATCCAGTGTTGGTATTTGTGTTGGTGAGACTTGGCCCATCTGTCGGGGCACTAAAGGTACTTGCAAAATTCTCTGCGAACATGTTGCAGACATCTCTTCCACCTGATGCGGTTTTGTTGTTGTGTGACATTTGTGCCGGGTATGTGCTGCTACCTTTTCTCTTACTTTTTATGAAAGACCAAAATGTTTTAGGGTTCTTTTTAATGTTATTTTCTATACTACTGATGTATTTCTCATAGCTTGATGAATTTAGGTCATTGCATTCATCCCGTAATCTCTCAAAAAACTCACAGTCTAATGGATTCTTGTACTTTTTAAAACGAGTGTGGTATTTGTACTTTTCTCTAAGTAGTCGTATAAGATCACTTGAGTACCAAGGTGGATATTTATTGCAGGCCGTTTTTTTCATAGGAATACAATCCGTAATAGTATGTCTCAATAGGTTGTAAAAAATGTGTACCATATCGTTAACAGAAGTACAGTTTTCGAGCTCATTTTCCCAGTTTATTGCTAACAAATTATTTAGAACTTTCTCATAATCTGCGCGAAGAAAGTTAGGTTTTTGTACATTTTTCGCTTCTAAAAAATGTTCTGCAATCACTGTTAGATTAAACTCTAGTGGGGGGTGTAAAGGGTCCTCCTTTGTTAAACTGTAATTACAACGAGCGACATTTGTAATGGAGTTATTACTAAGTATCAAATCTAATATTTTAGACTTGTTGTTTAAGATATTATTGTATTGATTAAGGCCATTTAAATTCAAGAACTCTGACATTATCGCATTAATATCTGAGGAACTGGCTTCTGGGTACAAGTATATAAATTCATCGTTCGCAAGCCAGGTTATATTAGCAAGATTAAAGTCTCCTAAAATCAAAATTTGTTCATTTTTATTAAATACCCTATGAACATTTTTGGTAAACAACTCCAGTGAATCACGATGAATTGGTGGCGGTAGGTAGATACCGCTGACATACAATTTATTGTTACAATTATTTGAGGAACTTATATCAACGCTAATCCATAAGTCTTCAATCTCGCTTTCAATATGTGATAATCTACATGATTTCAAAGTTTTCGCGACAGCGATTAAAACTCCTCCTCCTTCTTTACGAGTTTTATACCTACTTGATTCACGGTCCCGTCTGTAAACTACATATCTATCGTCAAACAACTCAGAATCATAGACACCGCTGTTTAACCAAGTCTCCGTGAGCACTACAATGTCATAATTATGTAAAGATATGTTATGGTAAAAGTTAACAGTTTTGGTTTTTAAGCCTCGCACATTTTGATAGTATACATGAATTGGACAATTGAATGTGACTAGATAATAACAATAGGAACTTGCAAATTAAGCTAATTTATGCTAGAGATTTTACCTTGTTTAGACTATTGATAACAATTCTTTGCGAAGACTCGTCTTTTTTCATAAAGACCTTGCCGTCCCGAACCCAAACAAACTTGAATCCTAGTTCTTTTCCGCGGATCCGTAGCGTACTATAAATTGGTGTACAAAGAGACAAACTTCTTTTGCAGCTTCATATATTGAAGCCGAATATATGGCCCTTTACGAGGCTCTAAAAAAAGCCTTATGGCTTAAGTCTCTAGCAGAAAGTATTAACATACGAATTAATAGACCTATTGTTGTATTTATTTGAGGATAATAACGGCTGTATAAGTATTGCTAATAATCCAAACATATTGATATAAAATATCACTTCTCATGAGAGCAAGTTGAAAGAAATATAATTAAATTAAATTATATTCCTACAGGTCAACAACTGGCAGAAGTTTTGACAAAGCCTTTACCAACAACTTCTTTCCAAGTATTAAGATACAAAATGGGTTTAGAATAAGTATTATTACTGTGCATAAGTGTGTACATATTTGATTAACTTATGTAAATGGTCTGATTAGGTTTTTCTGGGTTTTCCCTAATCCTTGCAACAAATGTTGGACCATGTTTATACATTTGCCCAGCAAACACTTGGAGGTGATATATGATCTGTTAAGATATTATAAATATCTACAATTATTCTTGTTTGAATTGTATAAAGCAGTAATAAATTTTTGAGGGGTCGTGTTGTCATTATATACATTTATATGTGCAAAAATTAATTAATTATTATATAACTATTTAGAATAATTGCACCTCAGTAATTATATAATTTAACATTATACAATATAAATAGTAGTCAAATACTTGACAGTTTGATAAGCTATAAAAGGCGTAGCAACACTGCTATCTGTCACTTCTTGTTGTGAGCTGTAAGTGAACGGACATATAAAACTTCCTTGTGTCAAAGTTTAAAACTATAAAATAAATAGTTAAAGTGTTTGTACAGTGTGTTATTTAACCCATAACCTCTAACAGTGTCTGTAGAGATACGTTGAAATCATTATATATTATTAAGGCCTAGGCACAAGATACATGTGTTTTTTTTAAACTACCTGCATAAGATTTTCTTTAAATTTTCTAGGCATCTGTGGGTTATAAACATTATGTTGTATAAAAATTATTTTGATATTCAATCTTTTTTTCCTATGCCAAAAAAATAGTTGAATACGCCTAGTGACCGTTCATCCTGATGGAGACGATTACCGATGGGGTTAAAAATTAGTCAATCTGCTTTTAGTAGGTTAATGACCGTTGCTATGTCAGGTCTTAATTACAAGAAATGTGTAATTTATTTGGACGATTTGGTTATTTTTGGGCGAAATTTGGTTGAGCATAACACTATCTTAATGTCAGTATCTACACGATTGCGTAAAGTAAATTTAAAATTAAATTCTTCTAAGTGTGAATTCTTAAAGAGATAAATACTTTATTTAGGTAACGTAATATCAGCAGAAGGAATTTTACCGACCCGGAAAAAATTCGTGTCATTAAAAGTTACCCGACACCAACATTCGTCGACGCCGTGAAGCGTTTTGTTGCATTTAGTAATTATTATAGAAAATTAACTCATAACTTTGCAGGAATCGTTTTACCACTAAACAAATTATGTAAAAAGAAGGTTAACTTTGAATGGACTACTGAATGTCACAATGCGTTTGACACGCTTAAAAAGTAGCTTTGTAATCCACCGGTTTTAGATTAGCCCGATTTTTCACAGCAAAATGAATTTATTTTACAAACCGATAGTTAATAAATTCTAATGGAAAACCAGTCGCATACGCTAGTCGTAGTTTAAACAAAGCCGAATTAAATTATGCTACAATAGAGAAGGAACTTTTGGCGATAGTTTGGTCTATAAAATATTTTAGGCCGTATTTATATGGTAAAAAATGTATTATTAGAACCGACCATGGACCTTTGCTTTACATTTTTAATATGACAAATCCATCGAGTCGTTTAACAAAATTTCGACTTTCTTTAGAAGAAAATATGATTTTAAAGTAGAGTATGTTAGAGGAAAGGACAATGTAGTAGCGCATGCACTGTCTGGAATCATTTTAACTTCAGATAAATTAAAAGAGATGAGTAACAAACAGTTATGTGTAATGACTAGAACACAAAAGAAAAATATTTTAGATAAGCAATTACCAGATATGATAGATTCGGAGACTTCAGTAGGTTGAAATTGGGGTTTCTGGATCAGAGGAGATCCAGAAACACCCAATTTCAACTATTCAAGTACTCTAATAATTCAGACATCCATTCAATCATTCTAGTATTCTAATATTTCAATGGGTTTCTGGATCAGAGGAGATCCAGAAACACCCAATTTCAACCATTCTAGTATAATATTTCAATCATTAATTTAGTCATTCAGTTATTCGATCTCGTCGTTCAAACACCAAAAACCTCAATGTTCAACCTGTTCATTCATTCTAGTATTCTATTTTCAAGTAGGTATTAAGTATTCGTTATACACATGCGACACCTCTGAATAGCGTCCGTTATATGTATTCTTAAACGGTTATGCATTCAATTTACACCATATATGTATACTTACATATATTCAAAAAATTTAAGAAGCCAAAGAAGTGTGTCAGGATCGTAGCAAATGGAAATCCGTAGTCTCTGCCTACCCCTTTGGAAAACAGGTGTGAATCTATGTATGTATGTAAGTATTCAAAGTAGAGTCTAAGTGTAAGGATTAAAATATTCTTCTATTCAGATTATCTTCATTGTATTTATGACTTTCCTAATGTTTTAATTATTACAGTCAAAATGTAATGAAATGTCATAGTTGTTACAATTACCGTATATTTTTAAAGATGGAAACTATCAAGTAAAACAAGGATAAAATTTAATTTAAAAGAAAAGTTTATTATCAAAGCACCATATTTTTAAACACAAAACATTTCTTAAAGCACATATTGAGTCATGATATATACAACTATACAATTCTTTAGAATATTTATAACGATCATACAGTCTTAACAAACTAGGACAATCTTTATTTTCTAAATTAATTACATTATTATTATTTAAAATGTTTTTTAACCATTTCACTTTTTCAAGACCTTTAGTATAAACACACTTATCTCTTAAGAAATCTAAAATTAAATACTGATAGTTTGAATAAGGTATAAATCCTTCATTCCAGTATATTTTTCTGTTACGCTCAATCCAGCTAACTTGTCGTCTTTCTTGATTTGTCAAATCGTAAAAGGGGAATGGTGGCTTAATTAAAAACACTTGCAATGTATTATTAGACCATACAGCAATTTCTTTTACTATAAATTCGTTTGCTTCTGTTTTAAAACCTTGAACGTCTACAATGGCATTCATGATAATCTGCGCACAATGTTGCTTAGAGGTTTGTATTCCACAAGGCGATCGTTTATAATCAAACAATATGCAGCAGTGTTATCTGGTATTGATGCTGAACACTCAATTTCTAATCGAACGTCCACAGGACCAGTTTTTAGATTATCGTTTTGCCGTGAACAGTCTAAAATAAACAGAGGAGCCTTCTCTTTAAAGTCCTTTAGATTGAGTAAGGGATCTACTGGACAGTTGTAATACGACTGGCGAAATTTCGCATACATCTCGTATAATATACTGTATTTGTTCTCAGAAAACTTTAAAGCTAAAGGTTCATAAGGATAATATTGTGAATTTAAAAAAAGGGTTACGTTTGTCACTTCACAATGATCGAATATTGAACTATCTTTCAATTTATTATTTTTTCTATTAGTTTGTAAGCAGAAAATTACATATCTAGGTTTGTCTAATTGTGATGCAGTTTTAACTGACCATGAATGCTTTGTAGTTTTAGGTAGTAAAGGGTATTCATACAAATCCCAGTTTCTAAATGCCATTTGAATAGGTCTGTCTTTTTCTAAATGTTTTAATAATGTCAGTCGTTCACGATCAGAAACTTTTATGTGTGGTACCCTCCATTGTATTCTTTCTATATCTATTTGGAAATGTACAATTTCATCAGTAAGTATAACGCTGTTTAAGTTAGAGTTACTTCTATTTAATATAAGTTCATGTTTACAATTTATCACAATTTTATTGTAATCCTCCGCAAACCCTAAAATCTTATTTAATGGTATTACAGCACTAAAATGACCGTCACTTTTAAATCCACTTAAGTTCCAGCCCCATAATGCAGCCACTTTATTTTCCGCTTCATTTAATGAAACGTATGACTTAATTGTTGAAGTTATTCCCGAATTTTTTATACGATCTATTTCAATACCATTTATTTCGTACCTTATGTCTTGAAACAAAAACATAACAGGATTATTATTAAATGTAACAGCTTTTTCAATTGGTTTTCCATCTTTGCTGAAGAGCTTTGCTCGACCTTCAATGTAAATTGAACTGGCTGATGGCAGGACGTATATGTCTTGCTGGTGTATGGGAATTCTGATTTCATCATTTTCTCTAAAGCAGTTATTGTAGGGATTATAAGAATGTACTTCATAACTTTCGATTGAAGTATCGAAGTGTGGTAAATCATTAATCTGAAGTATATTCATACTTTAAAACCTAGAGCCTTAAGAAAGTCTTTATTTGCGTTAGTCAACTTTTTCAATTTTTGCTTACGTCTGTGTACCTTTGTGGTTGTAGAAGAAATAAGACGGTTAATTTTAGGTGGAGGGTTTATATTATATACTATCATTTTGATTTTCTTAAATGAAGACGCAGCTGAATATATTCTATAAAGTTAATGCTATAACCAAATTGATCAACAACTTTAATAAATATAGATGAAATTATATTTTTGTTCACTGGAAAGTAAATAACGCTTTGAGGTATTTCTATGTAATGATGACCTGCAGTAGTATTAGGCACAAATTCGTGAATAACATGTGTAGGCAATCCGTTATTGTAGGAGCCGTATATTAAATCACATTCAATTCTGATTACAGGTGGAGTTTTATTATTATTGTTATTATTATTCACATTCGATAATGAGTTTAATACTGAATAGTACAGCAAACCACATTCATATTTTCCAGATAAATTTAGAGGTGGTTGAAAATACGATTCTAATTCTGATTTTTTACCAGAGATATTCACTGTTATAGACATACTTGCATACTGAACTTTTTTAGACAATACTATTTATTTTATTCCACATCTACACCAAAAGTTAATTAAAAAGTCTAAACAAAGATGCCCGCAATTGAAAGGGTGATTGCCTTGTATATTTTCATGATTGTAAAGGATTTTCGTACCTAAGTATTTTATAAATTCCTTCGGAGGTTTAAGATTGCCGTAACTGTCAAAATATTCAATTTGTTCATTATATTTCGCATAGGCTACCCAATGAGAACCAGGGTTTTTAGAACTATCTAAATTAATAACTCCGCATTCTTTTTTAAGAGGGAATTTAGGTAGCTCATCTCTCATAAAGACACCTCTAAAATAAGGAATACTATTTCCATATTTCAATATGTCAAAGTTAGTTAAGGCTCGTTCGGGTAGCCGATATTTTAGTTTTTTGGTTTTGATACGAAAATTCCAAGTCCATCTTTATGTGGTTTAAGATGCAGTCCTTTTCCAATGCAAAGAGCCTCCATTTTTTCATTGTGTCTCTTCGATTCATCATACAACTTTTTAGCCATTTTAAATTCATTAATGGTTTTAGCAATACCAGCTGCACCACCTGCTAAGGCCCCCGCTGCTGATAAACCCGCAAAAATAGGAATCAAAGGTAATACTCCACCAGTTTTTGGTATAGGAATAACACGAGGAAGTTTAATGGATGAATCATCAGCTAATTCTCTCGCGGCAGCTACAGCTAACTCTATTGCCACTTTCTTGCATTTTGGTTTTAATTTTTTCATACGATTTTTAGTAATAGTAATGACATTTTTTAATTTCTTTTTAAGCCCTTTTCCGGATACGATTTTTCTCGACCTTTGGCTACGAGTTTTTACACCAGCACCAGTTTTAATTTTTGCTAACATTGCATTGCTTACCAAACGTGCCGCGTATTTTTCACCGACACTTGCATCAGGGGCAACTGCACGCTTTTTCGCCATTTCAAACAAATTTAAATCTGCCTTGTGTCGATCTTTTAAGTCTGCTGACTTGTGATATGCAATATCGTGTTCCTTACAATATTCGTCTAATTTGTTTACACCTTTATCACCGCGTGCAAGTCGCTTTATTAATTGTGTACCAGGTCCACAATATTTATATCCTGGTAAATGTAATTCAAATGGTAAATGATTTATGAACCAATTGAGAAGACTACTCTCTCCAATACACATCATAAGACTGATCAATAAATAATAAAACATTTAATATTATAATGCGTTAATCAATTTAAGAGGTCAACTAATTTTCTTTGTTTTCTCACAACAAGTTTGATTTATCAATCCAGCTATTTTCAGTAGAAGACAAACCTAACCATTTTACGAAAACTTTATTCCCTTTCCTTCTAAGAACTTTTTCGACTAGGTACAAATTGGAGTGTTTTGTCTTTTTAAGTTCTTGTTCATAGAATGCTCCTAAAATAGGCTGACCTCTAATCGTATCTTCAATTAAGTAAGTGATAGGAGTTGTATTCTGTTTGTATCGAATTTTAAATATTTCTGTTGACCAATTAGGAGTATATCCTTTTTCAAATGTTCCTTTGTACTTACTGATACGAACATAATCACCGACTTTAAACTTGCTTTTTAGAGTATTTTTTTTTACCAACCTTTCATATCTCTCCAATATATGTTTTTTATTTACATTATCCACATTTGCCGGAATTTCATTAATCGTTCGATGAACAGTATAGTTGTATTTATGAATAACATCGTTGAGGGTATTATTTATCCAATTATAATTACCCTGTAAACTAAATTCTTTGTACAATTTAGATTTCAATGTTCTGATAAATCTCTCAACTATTGAAGCCTTTTTTGATGAGAATGTTGAATAATGATTAATATTATATGACTGCATAAGACATTTAAATTTATTATTATAAAATTCTGTTCCGTTATCACTTTGTAAGTTCCTAGGAACGCGCTTCTTACCCAGCAAAGTTTTAAAAGCCTTACATATCTCATCTTTGTTCTTACTTTTCAAAGGAAACGCCCAAGCATATTTTGAAAATGTGTCAATAACCGCAAGAATAAATTTAAAGCTTTTATTATCTTTAGAGATAGATTGCATATCGATTAAATCTGCTTGCCATAAATCATCAATATCTTTCATAATAACTTGTCGTCGCGGAAAGTTCACCCTTGCATTTTTATGAATTTCATTTACCACATCAGCTTTGCTCATGTTAAAAAATAGTCTATATTTTACTCAGATTTTGTAAGAGAATTATTTATGTATTTTTAATCCACTATATCTTAATTATAATATACATAAATACATATACCAACTTCGTCAATATTTGTAATGAATGACCCTGTAATACTGAATCAAAAGCTTTGTATTGTTAGTATTTATTCCTTAATTATGTTAGCTTCTTTTAATTCTTCAATTATTGATAGTATTTCATTATCATGATTTGTGTTACCAGCATCTCTTGAAGCCACTAATAATTTTAGTCTCGCAACCAATTCGTTGGGATCGTCCCAGTATACCAAGTCAGTGTCCATTTTATATGTTTTAAGCTTAGGCAAGCTACCTCCAAGTTTTTCAGGATTTTTTTCTGTTGTAGTTTCAGAAAATAATGGCTTAATTATTTCTCGATATTTAATCCCTTTGTCACCTCTTATTTGGCCTCCAGGATTAAAATCTCTCTTATGGGCGTTAGTATAATGCAACATATCTTTATAGACAAGTTTATCTACGTTTGTTATTAACTTTAAATCAGGTTTTTTTCGGAGTAAGAGTTCTTTCAGCCCCGGAGTTAAATCGTAAGTTTTGTTGCCGATTTTAACCAAAACTAAGTTATCATTATCTACACTATCAATTTTTGAAAATGATACTACTGAATTGCCCATCATCAAACTTTTATTTTCGGTTCTTATTCCGAATGGTACGTTTACACCGTCGTAAATACCATAGATGTCTTCACTTTCCAATGAAATTTCCAAATTACTTCTTACTTCATTTTTAGGAGAGCTTGCAGAATTTATATCTGCGTCGTAAAAATCATCACGCTTAGTAGAAGAGCTTTTACTATTTTCATCGGCCTCGATTGGACCCGAATTTTCGTGTTTAAATTTTTCTAAAAAGCTTTTAGAATTCACAATGGTTTTGAGAGGATCGGAAACTGGTTTGAATAATTTATCAAGTGATAAGTTAACTTCATGGTCCTGATTTTTCATTTGTTTTAATTTACTTTTTATGGAGTCGACAGACTTCATTAATTCAATTTTAATATTTTGCTCCATCTTATTACAACACTGCATTCAAGCACAGAAGCAGTTACAATGAATGTAATTTATGTGTGACATTCATTTATAACTTCATATGTGAAAAAATGCATCGAAATTTTTTCTGTATCGTCCATTATTTAATAACGAATCTTTGTTAATGCAAAGAAAATTATATGGCTCTCTCCAAACTGTATTACAAATATTCTTGAATTGATTCCATGACATGTCAGAACTAACATGTTCTTCGTAAATATGCTTTAAATTTACTTCATCTTGTTTAAACAGTATAAGAAAATTAGCATTGTCACGTAATAACTGCTTCGGAATTTTTGAGTACGTCTGTGATAAATAGAAACAATCAATTTGTTTATGTCTACCCATGGAGAAATAGTTACGAATATTTATTTGATTCTCGCAAGCAACGTCATCAAAAATAAATACAGAATTATTTAAAGCTTCACTCGGCGCTACAACATCTTTGTCATCATTAAACTCATAGAATTTCATCTGCGGAACTCTACTTAAGACTTTCTGTAAAAATCTATATTTTGGTTGAAAATTAGTTTTTGAGTACAGATAAAGATTTTTAAATTTGAGTCCATTTTCATGTAGGAGCAAACTAATTATAACATTTGTTTTGCCACAATTCGATGGACCACATATAATACAACGAATTGTATTTGGTAATAATATGCTATGTCTGACCTGGTGAACAGAGTCACTGAAATTTATGTTATTGACATTTAATTTTATAGGTTGTTTGATCAGCTTCATTTCGCTTATACTTAAATTTTATTTGATTTTCACATAATATATTTCATGTATTGTTTGAGAGTCTGCACATTATACACTAGGATATTAGAAGGATGAATGTTTCAAATACAGTGTATTCTCTTCTGTCTTTAGTCTCTTTTTTATGCATTTAAGGACACTGCTTGCTTACCAAGTTCGTGTTTGCATCTATTGTAAAATAATAATCGTTGTGGTATTTATATGATTTATAAACAACAAAATAAATTGAAAGACAAATATTATGAGTAAAAATATATATTTATTAAGTAAATTGAATAGGTATACAAATTAAATCATAAAACTTATCATACTACAATTTTTAAATCGCACCATAGCGATATACATTATATAATACAATTGCTTTAACATATAAAATCACAATGACCCCAAGATACTGTGTCTATTTGATTTGGTTGAACTAATCTTTTATCATCTACTCTATTTAAAATTATTTTATTTACTTCCTGTGAATACAGTACGTGTTTACTTGACTTTATCATATTCATCTTACATTGTAAAGTAATATTCTTAAATAAAACTCTCTTATAGTTAGATATTTTTAAACTTTTTGTAATGGGCCTTGATACCCCTTTAGCTTTGTTAATCTGTGTTTTTATTGCTTTAATACAATAAAGCTTTGCTCTCAAGCCTATAAATTCGGCTATTACATCACCACCTAATTCATCTTTAAACAAGCCGGGAATTTTATTATTTAGCTTTGGGATACCGTAAGGATTATTACAATCAAAATTACTGGTATCAAATTTTAATATATTTTCATTCAAAACTTTATAAAAGTTTTGTGTATGTATTAAGTATAATAAACTGTCAGTATCAGTGTAACACAATTTAACATTTTCACCATACTTATTTTTAATGAAATCATAATGAAAATTATACATTTGTTGTTTAGCATATTCTAGTACAGCAAATCCAACATAGATAGGTCTGTCTAAAACAAGTTTGTCGGGATTCAGTTGAACTGCAACAAAATTTTCACTAAAAATACAAATACTTTTTAAGTTTGGTTTTGCAATTAGTTTCTCTGCACCCATTCTTTTATTTGTTCTGTTCTTATTATCATTCCACTTACTCACCAATTTAATATCAACTTGTTTTCGTTTATTTTCTATAGTTTTCCCAAATATTGAATTATTCAAAAGTTTAAAGAAATCCTTTTCAAAAGATGTCTTTGCTGATTGACGCAATTGAGTATTTAAATCTATATACTTTTTAAAAAGTTATCTTGTTTAAATTGAACTATGCGATGAATATTTTTCAATACAAGACCATTTTTAATACACTCTTTTAAATGAATATAATGTATAACATAATTGTACTTGTCATACAAGTTCGCAATTAATTTATCTGTCTTTCCACCAATGGGTATGACCTTTTCTGGAGCGAAAGGCAAGTCATTGTGTAAATTATGTAGATATTCGGGATACATTAGATCAACTTCTAAAATGTAACCGTACTCAGCATCGTCGGGGATATCAAACAGACGAAAACTTAGTATTTCAGGGCTTGTCATAAATTTAAAATCTGATATAGGTAATTTTCTAGTCATTGCATATCCATAAAGATTGTTACAGTCAAGATATACTAAATAAGTTGATGGTTTAGAGTCATCAAAATGAGGGAGGTAAATATTGTTAGCTTTAGCATATCGGTGAGAGCATTGTGCTAATCCACCACGGATTCCTTTTTCTATCATATTATATATTTCTAAATCATGAATCAATTCCAGTTGAACACCAGTGTAAAGGAGCATAGCATCCCAACTTAAACCAGGTGAACTTACATAGTATGCAGGATCAAGATTATAATACTGCAGACATATGTTTCTAAAATTTTCAAAAATATCGCATAATAATAAAACATCACACTTCAAATATAAATCAGTATATTCACCAAGACTGTCAATATTAAAGCAACTCCAAATAGTTTGCGCATGTTCATACTCACTATCTGTTAAATGTTTCATTTGCAAACTGTTGTAAAAACAATGTTTTGGAGGTAGCTGTGTCTCATTATATTTCTGCCATGAATCGATATATTCGTATGGATATATACCTTTCCTTCGAATTAAATCAAATTTCACGTCATCAGGAAAAAGTGATCTTAAATGTAAGAAATCACTGCCTGCTAAGCTTTTACTCAAATTATCAAGACTTGCGCTAAGAAAACTGGAATGAATCTATGAATTTAATTTGCAAAGGATTATTATATTCGCCGGTTTCAATCATTTTTGTAATACTTAAATATTTTTCTTTTGTCTTAGGAATTATTTTTATTTCGCCATCATATTTTGCCAATTCTTTGATAAATAAATGGGAATCGTAACCAGATAGATTATGAAAAACGACCGGTATAAATGAACATACTCTATAAATTAAATTACAGTGTGAATGTGCTGCACCTCTATACTCTGATGAAATATGATCATGATCTTGCACTTTGTCATCAAACAATAATTTTTTACAAATATGACATGTACTTGCATTGCGATAATTTATAATTTGTTCTGGAGTCATTGGTTTCATAACTTTTTTAGTAATCAAGATCTCATGTATTGATTTAGTTTCTTTAATGATTTTTTTAACACAAACTTGTACACAGTCTGCTCCTCGGTAAGTAACAAATTTATTCAAATTACTATCATGCGAGCAACACACATAGTATGCAAAACATGAAGGCTGGTGTAACTTATTTCTTATAGTATTTTTATCAGTATTTACTTCATTAAAATTGCATAATAGGCTTTCAAAATCAGCATATATAACAAAGTTAATTTTTTGTTGTCTCTCAAAATGTTTAAATTATAACGTACTGTTTTTATCTGGTTATAAAGTTATAATTTTAGAACATACATGAGAGTGGAATTTAGTTTCACTTGTAAAAAATTGCAAACATGTCTCGCATAGATACATGCGACCTTTATGCCGTGAAACTTGACGTCTCACTAAGCGTAATAGGTTTTTTATTAAACAATAATGAGCTCTGTTATTTTTTTCGTAATACAATAAATTAATATGTTTATCTCTCCTGATATTCGTCACATAAAGGGGGCCAGTTACATTGTAATGTTGATCCAATCCGTAAATATTAATACTTAAATCACTGTTATTATTTTCAAATAATCTGATATCTTTTGGTGATGGTGGGAATGACATCCCTGTTATATTAAATATCGTACTAAAATGAGGATAAGAGCTTGTCCTGCAGACATTATTTTTGACTGGAAATAATGCTGCTAAGATGCTCCATAAAAAACAATATTCATCGTTATTATAAATGTTTATACAGCTCTTTGTATTCTTAATAACTTCTGGTAGTTCTATGTAAGATCCACCTCTCATAGGACAATACTTATTTATATTTATTTCTAAATGACTGAATGATGTGAATGACCATCCAGATTCACAGTGCTCAAATTCAGTTATTTTCATCTTAAAAATCTCTCTTAGATTCAAATAAATTTCATCAAAATCAGTACTTTTATAAATAACTTCGTATCTTGTATTAAATGATTTTAGCTGCTGCTCACCTGATTTAGCTAATACGAAGTAAGCAAACAGCTCAAAGTTAACTTTAATACATGTATTCTTTAATAATGATAGCTCAATTAGTTTAAAAATATCATCTCGCTTGGCATCCAAGAACGCCTCTGGTAGGAGGTACTCGTCTTCTATGGATGGGTTTAAGCGATAAGTCATTATTCTGTTTTTAAATGCTGTAGCTATTATATCAATATGTTCAAACTCTGATTTTATCAAACAATTCGATTTATGGATATTAGTTCGTTTATGATATCTGTATTCATGTCTAGGTATCTCAATTTTACATTTATCACAATTTATATAGGAACTTGATGGTGAACCAGTAGAGGGTGATTTCACTGAAAAGAAAAATGATAGCATGAAGAAAGAATTGTATTTATTTAATTAAATGAATCTACATTAAACATACACAATTATCATGAGTACATAGTCAATACAGTTAAATGATAATATAGGTTAAATTAACTTTAGATTATAATTATAGAAAGAAAGATTTTGTGTTTATTTAATTAAATGAATCTACATTTAACATTCACAATTATCATGAGTACATAGTCAATATAGTTAAATGATAATATAGGCTAAATTAACTTTATATTATAATTATAGAAAGAAAGATATATACTTGGTTCAGTTACTGTTACCAGTAAAATACCTAATATTCTACTGGTACGAGCTTATAAAAGTTGGTGTTTTATTTATAAATTCTTTCCTCGTCTCCTTTATAAATGCATTTATATGCTTCCAGGACTCAGTGTCCGAATTAGTTTTATTTTTAACAGTTATTACGGAATGCCGCCATCGATTGACTGGTGGCACCCGCTCAATTTCATCAGTATTATAAATTTTCAATTCAATATAATAACTACCACTTTTGCTTTCATCTAGTTGTCGCGAGAAACCATTTGCTAATCTCCTTGTTACGTAAGAGTAAATAGGTGCTATTTTTTTACCAGCGGTGGTGATATTATTGAGTTCATCATCGTCGCTATCAGTGCCGAAGACATCTCGCGCCGTAACTTTCACCTTCGTCTTCTTGGCAGTAGTCGGCTGGCTGTCTGATGTCTTCTCAGGAACCTTTCGCTTCTTTTTGCTTGACTTAATTGGAGCGTCAACCGTCGATTCGTCCGATGATGGAAACAGTTGGTCAGCCATTTGCTTGGACCTGAAAATAAAGGTTAATAAGTCAGTGGTAGCAGTAATTTAACGATAGATGCTACTTGGATAGCCAAATAGCAACATATTTGTTGAAAACATTTAGGGGGAATTATTGCCATCGAAAAGAGGGGCAGTAAATAATATTGTAATAGATAAATAATTGTTTACTTTATTTGATATTACCTACTCTTAATTATCAATAATTTATTTAGTTGAAGTATTGATTTGTTACTTTATATCAATTAATATAATTATCAAATCATGAATCACTAAGTATATAGGTACTAATATGAGAAATTATTGCAAAGCAGAATCACTGAATAGTCGAATGATTGAATACTATTGATATTGAATAATAGCATAAGTATTTACACGGCATAGAACATAATTTAAATGCACTTACATTTTGTAGATAGAAGATCTGGTGAACTTGTAAATACTGGTAAGCTCGTAGTAGGTGATGACACCGGCTCTCAGATGAGTGTTTTGTGGTGAAACTTTGACAGACGGTCTCTTAAATAGCGGTAAATCTACGTCATAATATCCCGAATATGGAATAGGGCACGTGCTGATTAAATGCTGTGTCAGATCACTGCACCCAAATATGATTTACTTTTAGACAATATTACAATATCACTTTCATTAGGTTCGTTACTCACCATGGCAATCTGAGTGCAACAGTTCAGATACGAACATTATATCAGTTAGTATGTTCGAAGTCATTCAAGCAAGCAGTTAAGCATTACACTATATGCATAATGTTTGCAGTTGTAACGTCCAGCACTTACTAGACTACTAAAATAAAATAATTTTATCACGGAATAGTATGTATCTATAGAATATGTAATACACAGCATCGACTTGTGTTGTTACATTACATGCGACAGCTCACGGTGAGTACTCACCTTATATTTTAACCCTGCTTTTAAGAATGACGAGTTATGAGTAGTGTTTATTAGACTGTATAATAAATGTTCCTTATTTTTTAATGTTTTTATACGTAAAGTATTAAACATTATTGGGTATACGCAAATTATTTGTATATACAAATAATGTCATAATATACATAGAATACAGTTACGTTCATTTATAATTAGATGATAACCACACCTTGAGTTCGATGTTAGCAGAAATAGCACCTGTTTAACAAAAACATCTTTATCCTCCATGGATGTGATTGTATGGCACTATACATCTCTGCCCAAAACCCTTCGATGGGGTTAGCTTGATTTTATGTTTATGTCAGTAACTTCCTTTGCTGAAGTTCAGTAAAAATAAATTATAATAATAAATGCAAGTGAAACCATATATAATAGTAGTATGCGAAAATTATAATTATGGTTTGATAAATATTGCGAGGTCAGCGATTCTTCAATCGCTTACATAGCAGTGTTGTGGTTCATGACATACTACTAACATACTTTGACTTTGCTTGTTAAATCTTCTCAATGAATCGTATGAGAAAAATCCAATGAACAAACGTACAGTAGTATTTATTACATTCATGCATATTTTTAGTAAACAATGAACTGTCGGGTGACATGATGTTATGCGATTTCAAATTTCATCCTCCATTTATGGTGGAAATATCAACATCAAATAAAAACGTTCTATTTTGAACCTTATTACATACAAATGAATTAGATAAATTAAGTATAAATAGATAAAGGTTATATTTTAAATCGAATAGTTTATTTGCACCTGGTATAGTGTTAATCGAACACAGCACAATGTCGGTAAGTAAAAGTTTATTATTTTTCTTTATTAAATTCGACAATAGAATATTAAAACATTCATATTTCTCTCTTGTATTTGATTATTTATTGTAGTGTTGTTAATAACTTATTTTTAACCTATTAACTTGTTGTTCTGTGAAACTATATCAGGACATAATGCCAAAAAGCATTGCGTCTGGACTCCAGGATCCGAACGTTGGTTAATAAATTAAATAATGGTGCTTAATTTTAGTAATAGAGACAAGTATTGAATACCACGTAATTAAAGCACACATTTCTTTTCAGGACACTGAAGATCTCTTCAATTTCATTCCCGTGAACCAACCAACCAATCCAACCATTCAAAAACCTGGGCAGAAAACGCTGGGCCTTACTCGTAAGAGGGCAAATACGGAACAAAAAATTTTTCAATTTATAAAGAAACCGGTCACCCGAGGAACGAAAATTATAAAAATAGAAATTTACGATGCGGATAGTATCCCGAAATCAGAACAGTTGTTATGTGATTGTGAAGCTGAAATTTGTGCTCAGCATGTTGTGAAAACTATATTATTTGATGACATTTATACGAGTACAAGAGAACTAATATCTAAAATTCAGGATGATATCGAATCATAGCCATAATTATTATTATTTACTTAATAAATAGATTAAATGTGATGAAATTGTCTAATTTATATTAATACCTATTAATAATAAACGAATTAAAAAATTTAGCTTTTTATTTCTATCAATAGGTATAACACAAACACAGCATAGCTGCTCTATATAAGGTAACAGAGGACATCTGAGCGCATTCCATTCTTGATAGCGCGCCGTACCGAATCTACTAAACATGCTATCACTTACATTATTAAGCTTATTTGAATTGTTAAATTTGAATGAATATTAATAACTATGATGTTATGTTATGATGTTTCAGTCCTCTGGTATATATATATATATATATATATATATATATATATATATATATATATATATATATATATATATATATATATATATATATATATATATATATATATATATATATATATATATATATATAAGATTATATTTTCTTTATAAATTGTAAAGATTGAATAACTAAAATTCATACCCAGAGCCCGTGCAATAATATATATATATATATATATTTTTTTTTTATTGCACGGGCGTTCGTACATATGTACGAACGCTATTCAGAAGTGTCACATGTGCATAACAAATACCTAATACCTACCTATCTATTTGAAAATTAGAATGCTGAATGATTGAACGGATGATTGAAATATTAGAATACTAGAATGATTGAATGGATGTCTGAATTATTAGAGTACTAGAATAGTTGAAATTGGGTGTTTCTGGATCTCCCTCTAATCCAGAAACCCATTGAAATATTAGAATACTAGAATGATTGAATGGATGTCTGAATTATTAGAGTACTAGAATAGTTGAAATTTTGGTGTTTCTGGATCTCCTCTGATCCAGAAACCCATTGAAATATTAGAATACTAGAATGATTGAATGGATGTCTGAATTATTAGAGTACTTGAATAGTTGAAATTGGGTGTTTCTGGATCTCCTCTGATCCAGAAACCCCAATTTCAACCTACTGACTTCTAATGACGATAGATCAACCTAAAGTTGTAGAGGTACTGAAAAATTTTACATGGGTGTAGAATTTATTATTATACTGGTATAATATATACGTAGAATATTAAAGAATGAAAGGAAAGAGAATTTGTATCATTCACAGAAAGGGAACTTTGTTTATTGTGATAGAAAAAAACCAATAGGTATACCAATAAGGTAGCCAATGCCCTTTCGGCCGCCTATGTAACTGTGTTTTGTAACCAGTTCCAAAAGAAGAAAATTTTCCCTTTTCTCGTTACTAAGTTACGAACTAAAATCTTTTCGGCCGCCTTTGTAACTATGTTTTGTAACCACAGCGAGGTTACAAAAGAAGAAAGTTTTTTCTTTTCTCGTTACCAAGTTACAAGCTTTTTTCCCAATTACGATAGCAGAATTTTTATTCGTTATTGGTAACCATGTTCAAACCAAACTGTTAGGCATATACGATTCTCTTTTCTGTATGACATTCGTACTGGCCATACAGATAACATTCTTACTATAAAAAATAACTAATTGTCACATATTGACATGAAATTGCGATACTTGTCCATTATCTTACAAGTGCAATTTTCTATTATAATTTTCCATTTTGTAATAAAATAACATTTGTGATTGCAATATTGGCAATATGCCCGTATCCTAAAATTCAATTAATTTCATCAAGGAGAGGTGATGTTTTATTGCATCACAATGGCCTTTAGGCGGTCTGTGACAACTTCTTGTAACGTCCTCTTCTGGATATGACTAATTCTGTTTTTGACCACTTCTTGTTACGCCCGGTTCTAGTAATGCCCACTTCTGTTTTTGACCATTTCGTGTTATGACTATTACAAGTAAGATCGAGAACGAAAAATCTTAATTATAATTTATTTTATCATTTAGGTACTTCACCTACATAGTAATTCAAAATTCAATCTCTTTGGTAGTTATGAATCATTTAATTTTAATTGACGTTTTCCTGTCAGTTTGATAATAAGTATATTGCGCATTTTATAGTAAATAATTACATACTACATTATAAAATGGACACAGCAAACTTTCGAGTTTATCAAAAATAAAAAAGGCCAAGAGACGTTACTATGTGGAAAATATCGATATAATCTAAGTGCCAATAACAAAAATGGTACTTCTCGATGGCGGTGTGTTCAGCGAGGGGTTTGTAGCACTACCATTACAACTAATAAAGAGAAGTGTATTCTAAGGAGCACAAATCACAGTTGCTCTTCATGGAGAATTGAAAATGTATTATTAAAATTGAACGCTTGCAAAGAGGAAGTCTGTTATAACTTCGAAACCACACAAAAAATTTTTGAGAAACACTGAAAATCTAAAAAATTAATGTTCATCCGATGAAATTGATTATATACCAACATTTGGCTCTGTAAAAGATGCCATCTATCTACGCAGAAAAATGTTTTTACAATGTGACCGGCTAAATTATAAATCGATTGAAGAAATTTCTGTTCCAGAAGGCTTAGGTAATAAATTTCTTATATGTGAAGATGGATCCAGCAGTAAAATCATAATTTTTTGTTCCATGCAGTCTAGAAGACTTTTGAAAAACCTGATGACAAAACTGTGTTTTTCCGGTGAAGGAACGTTCAAATGCGTCCCTCACCAATTTTATCAGCTGTACACGCTCCATGTTGATTTATTTTCAGACCAGCACACCACAAACATTGTACCCATCATTTTTGCTTTGCTACCGAACAAAACAGAAAGAACTTATGTTAGATTATTTACACTAATTAGATCGAAATTAAGAGTTGAAATAAAAAATGTTGTGTGACTTTGAAATTGCTGTTATAAATGCAATAAAAATCATATATCCCAATTGCCAAACAACAACATGTTTTTATCATTTCAATAAAAATGTATGGAAAAAAGGTAAAGCTTTAAATGTGACTGCCAACTCTGACGGCCGAAATTTTACAAGAATGGCATCTTTGTTGCCTCTGTTGCCATTTAATAGAATTTCAAATGCATGGATTTCTATAGTCAATTCTGCACCCGTGATGGATGAAATTGTTCAATTTAAAAAACACTTTGAAGAGCAATGGATACTAAAACTGAACCCTAAAATTTTGAGTTGTGCTTATGAGCGACACCGGACTACAAACCCGCTTGAAGGATGGCCCAAACGATTAAACGCTAAAATACCAAGAAAACCTGCATTCTTTGCATTTGTGGCCGGTTTGAAGAAGGAGGCAATACATTACGACCATGTAATAAAAATAAGCTACTTTATTAGTCAAAAAAAAAATCGAAGGGCTACAGATATAAAATTCGATAAAGAATTGAACAAAAATTTACAAAAACTTGAGCAGAATGAGATTACCGATATCGAATTCCTAAAAAAATTATCTACTATAAGTTGCGTAACACATATTGAAATGTATTGAAAAAGTACTCTTTGTTGTTAGTTAACTATTATTAAAAAATGTCGGATATCTCTTGTTTCTTTCTGTTCACACCTGTACTTATAGTCATAACACGAAATGGTCAAAAACAGAAGTGGGCATCACTAGAACCGGGCGTAACAAGAAGTGGTCAAAAACAGAATTAGTCATATCCAGAAGAAGACGTTACAAGAAGTTGTCACAGACCGCCTAAAGGCACGATGGACGGCGATTTCACCGCAGAAAAATATATAAAGATGGAAGTTCATTTTTCGAACTTAGAGAGAAACAATATAATAATTTGGTTTGTGAACTGAAATCTGATGGTTTCCACTTGCTACATGATATTCCAAGTTTTGAAAATATAAAGACGGAGCTATACAACCAACGTAATAAAATTGTTGGTCCCCCAAATTACGTTTCAATTACTCTGAATATTCTGAAGTGGTTGTACCACAAAATTCAATGATTTTCTCCTTGCGGATTACCTGGATGATGACAATACAAGAATTATTGTATTTTGCAGCAAAGGCATCAAAAATAAATTAGGAAATTACACTCATGTCTTCGCTGATGGTACGTTTCGATCATGTCCATCTTGCTTTAAGCAACTTTATACAATACACGGATTTAAGGAAAGAAACGGAGCGATTGTACCATTGTTATTTTGTCTGTTATCCAATAAGAAAGTAAAGAATAATACGTTAAATTTTTTTTTACCATTTCATAAAATATCAAACTGGTGAAATTTTTAAGCCGCGTAAAATCACCTTAGATTGTGAAGTTGCGGCAATAATAGCTGTCCAAAAGGTTTACCCTGAAATAATCGTGAAAGGTTGCTACTATCATTTCAACCGAAGTCTATTCCGTAAAGCTAAGGAAATGAAAACTATAGTAAAACAGAGGCACGTTGCTCGGTGTGTTGGTTTGACCCGTTTGCCAGAAGAGAATATACAAAGAGGATATGAATATGTAATGAACAAAAATCCAAAAGGCGATGATATCGATCGGTTCAATAAATACTTTAATAAACAGTGGTACAACAAAAGAGCACTTAATTTTGCAAAAATATGTGGCTGTCAAACAGAAATTATGAGAACAAAAAATCATCTAGAAACCGGCACAATAAAATTAATAAAATTATCGGGTGAAAAAATCCAAATATCGCCTAAGTTTTAGACGTACTGGAAAAGGAAACAAAACTATATGATATTAACAAAATCTTCAGAAGTAGAAAATACAAATATTACACAGAGATTAAGAAATTAATGCGGCTTTAAATAACCTGAAATCAAACTTAATAACAACTGGGCACTGCTTAGAAATTATTAGTCCCTACACATTTATTTAATATTAACAGAAAAAATAATTCGTAAGAAACATGGTTAAGAGTAAGATAAATTTTTCTTTTGTAAGAAATATAAATAAAATTTAATTTAAGTTTACTGTTATTTTTCCCTTTGGTAGGTAGATAGTTTTGTTTGTTACAAAATAAGAACATTTTTGGTAACTTTGCTACAAAAAAAGTACAAGAAATTATTTCATGTAAATTATTTAAAAATATTTCTATGTCCATTTAAATATTTACTAGTTTGTAACTTGGTAACGATAAAAAAGAAAATTTTCTTCTTTTGTAACTGGTTACAAAACACAGTTACATAGGCGGCCGAAAGGGCCAATGCATGGTAGAGATAATGATCTCTCAAAGTACTAAAAGGTAATCAATATAATATTGCAAGAAAAAGGAAAATATATGCATATTACCAATATAAAAATACGGGTTTCAGACCTGGGCAAACACCAAAAACAAAACCAAAAACTGATTATATGTCAAAGAGCCATGGAGGAGGAGGAGTATTCTGGGTTACTAGAAAAAGAGAGACAGAAAAAGAGCCGTAGATATAAGAAGATGCACTACACAAATTAAAAATATTGTCAAAACCAAAAAACCAACCAATAACTAATAAATTAATAATGTACAAAAATATTTACATACATACATACATACATTCACGCCTGTTTCCCAGAGGGGTAGGCAGAGACTACGGATTTCCATTTGCTACGATCCTGACACACTTCTCTGGCTTCATTCACTTTCATCACATTCCTCATACACGCCCGTCGGTTCAAGGAGCTCTTAACCTGGCCTTTGTCCAGAACGCCTCCGATCTGGTCGAGAAACGTTCGCCTAGGTTTTCCTCTTGCGACTGTTCCATTCACACTAGCCTTATAAACTTTCTTAGTCAGTCTTTCCTCGTCCATTCTTTCTACATGTCCAAACCAGCTTAACATACCCGTTTCTATTCTTGTAACTATATCCACTTTCATGCCGCATCTCTCTCTAATCACACTATTTCTTATTCTATCTTTCAGAGTCACACCACATATGCTTCTCAACGCTCTCATTTCTACAGCATTTATCCTGCTCTCATGCTTCTTTTGCCATACCCAACTTTCACTTCCATACATAAGTGTGGGCACTAATAGTCCTCTATGAACAGCCAAACGTGCCTTTTCGGATACATTTCGACTGTTCATAAAAGCGCGTAGGGCTCCATTCACTTTGTTGCCAGCAATCGTTCTCCTTTCAATATTTATATTGTAAAAATTATCTATAATGTAAGTCCCCTACATGGAATAAACATGTTTGTGATCCACAAATGGTTGTTCCGAGTCTGGGTGTTATTTGTGTCCATTGTTTGAATGTTTATAAAGTCTCCTGCAACACAGGTATTATTTGTGGGAGTTGTCTTTAAAAAAGAAAATAAGCTAAACCATTAGAAACAATTTCTATTAGATATAAAGGCAGAAATTTCTGTAATTATTGATTAAAATTTATTTGAGCTATAAAGGCTTAATATTAATGCTTTAAAATTAAAACGGTCCACAGCAAAAGAAAGAAAGAGGCAAGATCTCAATGGAAGTTAGTAATTTAGCTTATTTAGGCTCACTGGTAGCCAGGGTATAAAATAGATTTGTAATTATGTCTGGCATTCCAAGACTAACAGTTTAACTATTGAATTTCAAATAACTAAACATCTTTCTTCTATTTTGGATGATTAAGGAATGAATTGTCTTTTTATTTCAGTGACAGTTTTCTTAACTCTACTCTACCAAAAAGTTGGCTTCTGTTGAGTTCCACTCTCTTAAAAGTGTTGCTAAAGAATATTTTTTGTAATTACTTATCATGTATCTGATTTTACAATGGAGCAAATGCCGCACAAAGCTTTAAGACGAACTATGAACTAAGTAGGTACTCAACCAAAAATTTTCGGATTAGTCCATATTCTTAACTATGTTTCTTAACTATCTATGAAACAAGAATTTTTATTCGCTTTTTCTTAACTGGTTAAGGAATAAGAATATTTTATCCATTTTCCTAACTGGTTAAGAAAAGCAGTTAGGAAAATGGATAAAATATTCTTATTCCTTAACTAGTTAGGAAAGCAGACCTAAAAATCTTATTTCCTAACCAATTATGATAGAGTAAACAAAAAATCCATATTCATAGATATTAATCCGAGTCCGTAATTATATTGTATTGCAAAACTATTATAGAACGTACGTACTGGCCATTTATCATATTTAAATGTCATACTAAAGTCATTTGTGTCAACTTCATTTCACTTCAGTAAAAAGGTGGTTGGTGCAACAATTTGTAATTAGCAGAAGATACAATATTCCCAACATGGAAATAAGTGAAGAAAAACATTTTGATTTCATACCAACAAAACGTGGAGGGATTAAATTACTTTACGGAGGTCGTCAGTACCACAATTCAAAAAAGTTCAGTAACGGAAATAAATATTGGCAGTGTTATAATTTTAAGGGATGTAAAGGCAATATCACAACTAACAGTGAAAATATTTTTATGAAGGAAAATTCGCATAATGCCAGCTGTGTACCAAATTCCTCAAAAAATAATATCATGATAAAATATAATGAACTAAAAACAAAAGTCTGTACTAACACAAAACCCATACAAAAACAGTTTGAAGATATGATTTGTCAGCTTCAGGATGATGGTGTGCATTTAGTTACTGACAAACCGAAATTTAATAACATAAAAAGTGGGCTGTACAATGCGAGGAACACTAACTTAGGTGTAACGAAGCTGAATTTTAAATTGCCTACTGAAGTAATAATACCACAAAAATTCAAATAATTTCTGTTAGCAGACTATAATGATATGGATGAGGGGACGAGAATTCTCGTGTTTTACAACGCTGACATAAAAAATATATCTGATGACTTTGAACACTTTTTATGTGATGGAACTTTCAAGTCCTTGCCCACCACCATTTTCGCAAATTTATACCATCCATGGATACAATGAAATTACAAAAAAAGTGGCCCCACTTTTTTTTGCATTTCTGCATAATAAAAACGAGACGACGTATGCGATATTAATGGAATTAATTAAAAGTGGATTACCTACTTGGTATCCGAAAAAAATGACCATGGACTATGAGAAGTCAGCTATGAATGCAATTCATAATTTTTTTCCGAAGACCGTGATCAAAGGATGTTTTTATCACTTCTGTAATAGCTTATTTAAAAAGGCAAGGGTATTAGGAATGAAATCCAGAGTCCTATGATGTCATGTTGCTAAATGTGCTGGCTTGGCGCGTTTACCCTTGAAATTCATAATGTCCGGATATAAATATATGTATAATGAGACGATCACCTAACTGCGAACAAGTACGTAAATATAACTCGTACTTTAATTCTTACTGGTTAAGTGATATTGCATTTATTAAAAAGTGGTGTTGCTATCAAGAAGTGAAAAGAACCACCAATGATCTTGAAGGGTGGCATGCTAGAATAAATAAATATTTGAGACGTAAAAATCCGTCTCTGGCACAAGTGTTAGAACTTTTGGTTAAAGAAACAAAGATTCATTTCTATAGAAAGAAGATGAAATCCAAAAACTATGAGACAATTGACTTGGAAATTAACTCCGCGATTGAGGACATGAATGCGAATATTATAACTGTTGGGCATTGTCTAGAGATTATCGCTCCTTATAGTTTTTAGGAAATCCTTTTTTTTTAATTTTTTGTTCTTTTCACTGAAAATGTTGTTGATACATTTACATAAAAAAATAATAAACAATTTAATATCTATGAATATGGATTTTTTGTTTACTCTATCATAATTGGTTAGGAAATAAGATTTTTAGGTCTGCTTTCCTAACTAGTTAAGGAATAAGAATATATTATCCATTTTCCTAACTGCTTTTCTTAACCAGTTAGGAAAAGGGATAAAATATTCTTATTCCTTAACCAGTTAAGAAAAAGCGAATAAAAATTCTTGTTTCATAGATAGTTAAGAAACATAGTTAAGAATATGGACTAGGGGAAATTTTCAGACACACCACTCAAAGGTAAATTAATGATTTCGTAAAAAAATAGTATAATGAGAACACGTACTGTTTGGAGACAATAGTATTATAATATGGTATAAAATGATTGTTCCTAACTTAACCATGGTTTCACTTTTTGTAATTGGTGGTTTTCTTCATATTTACAACACGCAGTCAGTAAATCTGAAGTCAGTCATCACTGTCATCAGTGAGATTGATAGACATTTAGACAAGGACAAGAGCACATAGTTATGGTGTAGCTCACAGAATACTTGGTGTAGCTTCTAACGTACTATGCAGTTAATAACAGTTTGCGTTAAATCTGTGATCATTTCAATTTTGCAGTTACTTTTAGTTTAGGTTTAGGACGTTTAGGCTTTGCTTTTAGGTATTATAGAAAAGATAAAGAATAAAGAAGTAGGTAAAGAAATGTTTCGGATTTTTTTTTTGGACCACAGACACATCACATAATATATCATATCTTATCTTAAAAACAATAAGAAATATAGACACACAGACTCGGACCAATTATCACACACACAGACAGGCAGATGGCATTTAGCCAGTGTTGCTACACGACTAATTTAAATCGCTAACGATCAATAATAAACAGTTTATTTTTCATGACTTTCATGAGAAGTTTCTAACCACAATAATTATTGAAGACTGGCTATACAAAACCGAAAGGATCTGAGAATATTTTATTAGGATTTTAGATTATTAAAGGTTTGTTGCAGAAATAAAAATACCAAACGTACTCAACGTAATAGGCATGGAACATTTCACTTTTAACAGTGAAAAATCATATGAAATGAATTTTCATCAGTCGCACTTGCTACTTTGCTTCACTATGCCCGCTAAAAATCACTCACGATATGAAATCGCAGATTGCCAAAGTGGTTACCTATACTTGAGGTATACAGTTGCATCGAGTAAGTGCGGCGCCTAGCGAACGATTACAGTGCATGGTAGAAAGAGACAAACATTATTTTGTTAATTTGTATCTATTACCGGCTCATCGCATCGCCTCGCGCGGTGACGTATTGATGGACTATGACCTTGATTATTTCGAGAGTATATACAAATATAGTCCTTACTTAGAACATTATAATGCTCGCTTTTCACTGCAGTAAAAAATAGCAGGTCGCAATTTCGCAGTGTTTGTTTACATTATGATTCTATAAGTTATGAAATTTAACAGCAAGTGTTAATGTTAGTGTAGTGTTAATGTAGAGCAGCGATAGCTCAGTGGGGCGACCAACAGACTGCAATGCAGAGGGTCTCGGGTTCGAACCCACGTCGCGCACCTCTCACTTTGGGAAGTTATATGACTTTTCGAAATTATGTGCGTATTGATTGACAATTATCGCCTGCTCCGTGCCTCGGAGAGCACGTTAAGCCGTCGATCCTGGCTGCCATGAACATCTATGGCAGTCGTTATTGGGAGAGTGTCGACACAAAAGATCCCACTGGGTCGAAGTGTCGCCGGTCTGCACTGACTGGCCCCCACATAAGATAAGATAAGATAATGTTACTTGAACACGACGTTCGTTAGGTTTTCTAATTGAAATTAAAATTACTATTAGTTACTCGTACGTAAAATAGATTATTATTATTTGTTAAAAAAATTAAGTTTGTTTTTAATTTATTTTCTTACATTTTACATTGACAGTCCCAAGCCTGTTCAAAGTATGACGGAAAGTTCATTGTATTAAGTATTTTAATTTCTACTTAAGGGAAACGAGCATTGCGCTTTAAGGTACGAATGTAAAACAAGCTTTCATTATATTTAATTCATTAGGTAGTCTTATGCTATAATTCATATTTCATACTGAAGCAAATTGTAGCAAATGCGAAGTTACTGCGACTGAGAATGAAAAACCTCACCTGCGAAATCACTGTGAAAATAATTCGTCATTTCATTGAATGAAAATTAATGAAATGTAGCAATCATTTCCATGCCTACAACGTAACGCACCAACACCAGAATGGCCGACCGACCGACACCTCTTTTTAATGATAACGGCGTGATCAATATAACAACATATAACAAATACATCATTAGCATTCATACATAAAAATAAACTAAACACGCCTATATTCTTAACAATAATCTAATATGAATTATTAGTACGTAAAATAATTAATTAATCTAATATTAGTAATAAAATAAAAATCAGTTAGTGCGATGACGCAGCGAAAGTTGAGGTGGTAGTTGTTAAACTAAGGAGGCTGTAATCATAGACTAGTATATATTATCGGTGCTGTAATATTGAAGTTGAGGTGCTAGTTCCAATACTAAGGAGACGGTAACATTCGGCCATCCTGCAACAGCCGGGTCCCACGGCGCTCACTGCTAAGTTCTGGCGTCTCTTTTTTCTGAAACAAAAATGTGTGACGCCGTATATAATTCTTTGTTATAAAAGTAAATAAGGTACCCACTTGTTAACACATAGGTACGTCACGTAAACAACAAAATAAATAAAAGAACAATATTTGATATGCATCTAAAACTTGATCATGTATTTGATTACCTATATGTTTCATGTTTATATAATAGGCAGTTGTAGATAATATAAGCCTCAGACAAATTAATAGGTAGTCAAATTGTTCACACAGCTAGTAGTACGGATTTCATCAGACAGCTATCCTTGATATCAATAGTATGTTCACACAGTTCTTATTAATATAATATTAGAAGTTTTGATTTGATCACACAGCTATCCTTAATGTCAAAAGTATGTTTACACAGCTTTCATTAATATTAGGACTTTGGATTTGATCACACAGCTATCCTTAAAGACACAGTATAGATTTATTTACAGAGCTATCTATCTTCAGACTTGTTCACATAGCTGCCCTCAACTTGATTACACGAACATTATCACATGGCTATCCTTCCATACAAGTTATTTAGATAAAAACTCAAGAGCACCAATTCAAGGTTCATAAAGCAGTTAAAGCAGTTAACTTAATAAAAATATGTCTGCAGCACTGTTACAAGATTTATTCAATATTTTGTTACATATAAATACTGACTATGATTACAGGTATGCAAAAAGAATAACAAATACAATTTAACTTTCTAGGAGATCAATTAGGTCGTCTCTGTCAACCTCATGATCACTATCTGAAGAGCTATCTTCGGCTATGGTTGCTATATAAGGCCGCAAGCTTTCACATGGTAAAATTGCACTAAAACGTTTATATCCCTTCATTCCTTTTGTGCTAGTAATAGTGTAACGATCTAGGACAGTATCTGCTTTACAAACTTTGTATGGCCCTGTATATATGCTATTTAACTTTTTTGTAACCTTCGCAGCCGGATCCCGTACTACACCGTCTTTCCATAAAACTAGCTGACCTACTTTGTACATTGTTTATGTTTGCCATCAAACCTACTCTTCATAACGGTCATATTTCTGTCAATCGTCATTTTAGCATTATTCCTCCTATTTTGTAATTCTTGCTGCTGAGAATTATATTCTTGGGGTGTATCTAGTGGTAAGCCTGGATAAAGGGTATTACGATGGCCGAACATAAGACTAAAAGGTGCGAAACCTGTAGTCGCATTGGTCGTATTAATTATACCCCAAACTGTTGTTTGGGGTATAAATCAGGCAATGCAACATCCCATAAACATTCACTTTCCGAAGCAGTATTTAAACCGTTCAGTAGCGTCCCATTCACTCTTTCTACCTGACCATTTGAACGAGGACTTGCTATAGCATTTAGCACATGCTTAAATTGTTTTTCTTGTAATAATAATAATAATAATAATAATTTATTCAATAATAATAATTTACATTTCATTGGATACATTTATAGCTGAATAATATTACACTATGATATTTTATAATCTAATAAATAGTAAGTACTTAACATATAGCTAAACGAGCCAGTATAGGTTCATTTTACTTTACGATCTAGGTTTTACAAATTAATTGCCTGAACTAGGTTTACACCTGTGTTTCAGGCTATTTTTCTACTCAATAAATATGTATTGCGCCAGTAGAGTAAATGTGCATACGCTTAAAATAAATATTGGTGCAATAATAAAATAACATTGAGGCCACTTGATAGTAATTATTTCATGACTATAAGCAAATTTTCCGTATCGGAGTAGGTCAATGTTTGCAAGTGCCTAGTAACGATTATATTATATTGTTTATAACTTAATTTATATATATCTAATAACTTATTTAATTTATTGTATAAAAAAGGGCCTATGAATAGGAAAAATCTATTTATAAAGGCGTTTTTACCATGAAACTTAGTACAGACTAAATCTTTTCTTCTCTTGTCCGGAGGGAGTGGTTTGAATGGAACTAATGCATGTTGTTTTAGTATGGTGTGCAGAATGAACAATTGACGTACAGTTAGGACATTAGTTGACTGATATAATTCGCAGGTAGGAAACATGTAAGGTCGAAACGTCGCCACTTTTAGAACAGCTCTTTGAGCGCGTTCTAGTGACAATAAAACCGTTTTTGATGCTCCTCCCCACGAAGTAATGCAGTAGGATATGATAGACTGACACAAAGACAGATAGATTTGTTTTATTAACTTAAAATTAGCAGCACTACGCATAGTTTTAAAAATAAATATTAATTTACGTACTCTTTTACATAATAAGTCTATGTGATTGCGAAAATTAAGATTAACGTCAAGTGTTATTCCAAGGTACTTGATAAATTGTGTAGAATCTAGAGTAGGGCAGGCGCATGCAGTGTCAGCATGTGAACGACATTTATTATAGTGAACGAATAGTTTGTTGTTAGGTGATTCATTAATGTTATTGTTACGTATTGAGAAGCGGATATATTTTGTTTTTAGCGTGTTAAGGGTTAGTATATTGTTAAAAAGCCAATTATTATTAACGGTATCGAAACCACCTTGAGCATGTGTATATACCTCAGCACGAGTGTTTCCTGTGAACAACAGGACCGTATCGTCCGCATAAGACACAATGACACCATTGTGAAGACTTAGGTTACATAGATCATTTATATAGATTAAAAACAATGATACTCCTAGAATACTCCCCTGTGGCACCCCAAAGGGAGCGTTAGGGATGTCCTCGCTGAAGGTTTTACCGAGTTTTACACATTGGGATCTGTTGCTAAGATAGTCGGCAAGTAGTTTCAATTGTGTACCTCTTATTCCCACATATTCAAGCTTTTTTAATAGAACGGGGACCGAAACAGAGTCAAAAGCCTTGGCAAGGTCTAAGAAAATCCCAATGGTATGCATCCCTTTATCCAGGTTAGACACTATGTGATCAGTTACCACATGAACGGCCTGGTTCGTTGATTTTTGGGCTCTAAAACCAAACTGTCTGTCTGAAAGTATATTGTTCGATTCCAGGTATTTTACTAACCGATTGTTTATTAGTTTTTCTAAAACTTTAGACAATGCTGGCAAGATAGAAATGGGTCTGTAGTTGTTTACACAACTTTTATCGCCAGTTTTGTGTATTGGGATAACTATAGCCTTTTTCAAAGAGTTCGGAAATATACCGTCAGACAAACATATTTTAAAAATATGGGTTAGTGGGGCTGCAAGAAAGTGCTTAAATCTTCTGATTATACTGGTGGAGATGTTATCCCACCCTACCGCAGAAGTGTCCCTCAGACCTGTTATTATTTGAACCACTTCGTCAACATCAGTGTCTAATAAAACAAAAGATTTAAGCTTGGAATTTAATGATATGTTAGATGTGTGGTGCGATGAAAAGTTGCTTTGGTGCAAGATTCTTTCCCCTAGTGTTTTACCAACGTTAGCGAAAAAATGATTAACTTTATTTAGTGCGAGGGTGGGATTTGATTCTGATTGGAGTAAGTCTAGTGCTGGTTCTTGATTTTTAGTGGTAAAAGTACATTTTTTTATAAATTGCCATACTAATTTGCTATTATTCCCCGCCCTTTCTATTTCTGCTTTGTTATATTGGATCTTTAATTTTTTCAGAAGGTTGTTACAATAGTTACGGTATCTTTTGTAAGACACTGAGACAGTTTCATTATCGGGTGTTTTCTTAGCCTTCAAATGCAATTTATCTCTATGTCTTATGCATCTCAAAAGACCCTGTGTAATCCACGGTTTTGTTGTTTTTTGCCTGTTAGATAATTTTATAGTGGATGTATTTTTACGAATGGCACTTTGTAATTCGTTTATAAGGTAATCGAGTGAAATGTTAGGATTAAATTATTGTGTAAATTGTTTAAAATAGCGACTAGTAAATGCTTTGCTTCTATCAATAATAATTCTTGTTGGGGTTCCAAACTGATCAAAAATATCTTTCAATAATTTAATACTTTCTACGGAACTACAATTTTTAGCTGGTTTAGCAAATCTATAACTATAACTACAAGTATGTAAGTATTTTGTTTGGAGGTTTTAACAAAAGGCCCTAAATGATCCACATGCAATGTGTGCATGGGGACATCTACTTTAGTAATTGGCTGTAATTCTCCTTCTGCCCTACCATAATTCCCTTTATTATAAGCACACCGTAAACAAGATTTAACACATTTTATTTTAAAACGGGTCATCTTGGGAAACCAGAATTGAGCTTTTATAGATTTTTCGCATTTGTCAAATCCTGGGTGTTTGAGTTGATCGTGATGTTTTTGCATTAGTCCATATTTTGCTAATTTGGGAATAACGAATCGTTCGCCATATAAGGTTTTCCTATACAAGATACGGTCCTTTTCCACATAATTAGCTAAGATATTTGTGTTAACTGTATTATTTCGCAATTGCATAATAATATTTTGAAAGCCTTCGTCTTGGATCTGCAGAGTAAGCAACCAGTCGGCATTATCGATCGTAAGCACTATATAAGACGGGATTTCTGCTCAAAGCGTCTACATGTCTCATGCGCTCACCGGGTCTTCTATCTCCAGATCAAAGTCTTGTATTGTAAGCCACCACCGTGCAATTCGTGGTATGAGATCCTTCTTTACAAGAGTAGTTCTTAATGCCGCGCAATCCGTAACTATCTTTACAGGTATTCCTATCAAATAAACCCGAAATCGTTTAAGGGATTCGACTACCGCTAGAGTTTCCAATTCGTAACTATGATACACTTTTTCTTCATTTGAAGTTACTCTACTGAAGTATGGAATTGGTTTTATAGTACAGTCTTTCTGTTGCTGCATCAAAATGTCACCTGAGCCTAACTTACTTGCATCGGTATGAAGTTCTGTTCTAGCATCATTATCATATATACCTAGTACAGGGCGTTCAATTAATATTTGCTTTAAAGTAACGAACGCATTCTCTTGTTCACATCCCCACTGCCAATCTACTTCTTTTTTGTAAGTTTTGTTTAAGGTAGAGCAATTAGAGCAAAATTATATATAAATTTACGAAAATACGATGCTAATCCGATAAATTGCCTAATTCCATGAACAAGTGCGCCCTTGCGTGGAGTACTGTTCTCATCTTTGGGATGGCTCCGCGCAGTACTTGCTGGACGCTCTCGACCGATTACAGCGGCGGGCTGTCCGTATCATCGGAGATCCAGAGGTCACGAGTTCACTGGAACCTCTGCAACTCCGTAGAGACATTGCCTCATTGGCATGTTTCTACAGAATATACCACGGGGAGTGCTCTGAAGAGTTATTCCACCTTTTCCCGCCCTCCCCTTTCCTATCCAGAACAACGCGTGCTGGGCTCAGATGCCATCCTTACACGGTAGAGTCGATTAGAGCGCGTACCAAAAAGTTTGGGTCCTCATATCTCTGCCGAACGACCAAGGCATGGAATTCTCTGCCAAGGCACGTGTTTCCTTCTTCCTTCAATCCTGGGTTCTTTAAGCGGGGCGTGAAAAAGCATCTTCTCAGGCCGTCAAAGTAGAGACCTCAACATCGCCTCGGCTACTGTGGGGGCGATGTGGAGGACACTGCTCTTAGACCACACGACTGCTTACCATCAGGTGGAGTGTGATCATTTTGACGAGCAAAATAAAAAAAAAAATAAAAAAAAAAAAACATTAACTGGTCGAGGAAACTGCGCAACACAGTTTACTTTTGCTTGCCCAGGCTTGATTGTTCCAGCAGTAATTTCGTGGCCTAAATAAGTAACTGTATTTTGAGAGACGAGCATTTTTTTATATAAAGTTTTAAATTAGCTTCAGTTAATAGTTCAAGCACTCTCTTTAAAAGCGTTAAGCCTTCTTGAACCATAACAGTAGGCAACATTACGTCATCAAGATACAGGGCTATATCTTTACTAACAGTACCTTAATGTCTTTTGTAGTAACCGCGGGAATACTGCAGGGGCATTTGCCAGGCCAAAGGGCATTTATAAAAATTCATACTGTGCAGTTGGCGTAGCAAATGCAGTTTTATTTATAGACTCCTCATCTATTGCGACTTGATAGTACCCTTGTGTTAGATCTAGTGCCGTAAAGAAACATTTCCCTGCTAATCTACCAACTTGGTCCTCAATGTGCGGGAGTGGGTAACGTCTTTAACTGTACTGGCGTTTAGGGCTCTATAATCAACACAAAGTCTATAATCTCCACCTTTCTTCTTTACTAGCACTACAGGGCTGGCATATTCTGAATTAGACTCTCGAATAATGTCGGCTTCTAAAAGATACTTTACTTTATCCTCTACTATTTGATTTTCTTTAAAAGATAACCTATATGGTTTGCTAAATACGGGTAGATCAGTAGTAGTTCGAATATGCATATTAATTAAATGAGTGCAACCTAAATCTTTACTATCCTTAGCAAACGCATGTGGAAACTGATTAAGTAACTCTAACAACTGTTTGGTCTCATTGCTGGTTAACTCTCCTATATTAAGATCACTTAAACCTATTTTTTGTTATTTGCACACGTCTAAAGCAAGGATATTCGATTGTGATCGATCTTCTGCCTGGATTGCGATTTCAGCCCTAGCTATCAATTTATTAGCAGGCCAGGATACGTTTTTATCGCCCACATTAATTACTTTTAAATAGCTGCTGTCAGAATTTATAACAGCTTGCGGTATTATATATAACGTATTTCCCAACTGAAACCATACGGTGTTAGTTATAAAATTGTGATATGAATCATTTTCACTACAGTTACTATTGTAATCTACATAAACTTCAACGAAAGCACAACACTGTTTTGGGATGATAGTATCATATTTTATAGAAACGGGGTATTTTGTAACAATCTCGATTGAACTTAATTTAATATCGGTTGTAAATAAGGGGTAAGTAGATATCAAATTCACAGAACTTTTTGTCGTAAATAGAGTGACATTCGGTTGGTTTATCATTGGCTGACCTATTATTAAATCAATATCGCATAAATCGCGGTTTGTAATCTCGACTTTCCCCGTCAGCATTAAATTATCTACATTTACAGTAATAGTGCAGGTGCCAAGCGAAAGTGTACGCGCGCCACCGAACCCTTTCATAATTACATTGGATGGTTGAACGTTCAATTGTAATCTATCTACATTCATATGTGTAAGTACATTTAATTTGCTACCCGTATCTATATACGCTGTTATGAAAGTACCATTAACACTGACCGTCTTCTTATACATATCGGCGTATAGATCATACATAGGTAATATGTAGAATATTACCAACCTGTGATGTAGAATATTGTTGTGATGTGCCGGCGCCGAACCAGCAAGTTGTTGAAGTGTGGCTCAAACGATGGCAGGTCTCGCAACGCAATCTCGCTTTGCAGTCCCTGGATTCATGTCCGCTCCGACAACATGTATAGCAAGTTCTTGGTACACGTTGATGCGGCACCAACGATTTTGAAGCGCTTTGGGCACCTCTCCTCCAAGTAGATTTTTCTTCAATGTTTGTTTCTACCCTTTTGTAGTTTTCCAAAGACGAAATATAACCGTAGTAGAGTTCTGCCGGCGTTATAGTATATAACGCTAAAGCTTACAAGTGTTTGTAAGCTTTAGCGTTTGCTCTCAGCTCCAGCGGTAAACCACGTATAATGCAGGAAATAGCTTGTTCTCCTTGTAAGTTACATTTCTTAAGAAGAGATAGTTTCTCTTGGTAATATTTGGTCATGGTTTCAGTGTGGGTTTTCGTTCTCGCCAGCATTTGTTCTAGTCTCTCTACATAATCCACTGACCTTGGAAACGCTATTTGTAGTGTTTTTTTCCATTCATCCCAGTCAAGATTATAATCATCCAGATCGTCATACCAATCCCTCGCGGAACCACGCAATCGAAATTGCATGATAAATTGTCGATCGGTATTTGTCCATCCACATACATCACCCAGTTGATCAATTTTATGTAACCAGCTATCTTCATGGTTTGACTTACTATCTGGGTAGAACTTTGGTATTAGCTTCGCATCTGCAGGTGTAACACGAAGCCGGGTCTTGAAGCTGTGTTCATTAAAAAAAGATCGCCTTTTCTGCCGTTCCGTTTCCCCGTTCTTTAGTCTTATTTTCATAATCTTCGCTATCGCTCGATGATGATTCTGTCGTTAGCTCTGTACGTTTTCTTCGTCTTAACCCGTTAATGTATGGCCTAACATTTTTGTTATATCCCACTTCTGAAATATTATTAAAGGTTTGTGGCAGAAATAAAAATACCAAACGTACTCAACGTGACGCTTACACACACGCACCCGCAAACGCCCCCGCACGCGCACATGCTCATGCACACGCACATGCACACGCACACGCATACGCTGATGCACACGCACACGCTCTCACTCACTCACTATATACATATATGTACATATACATATACACACACACACACACACATAATATTTTCTTATGTTATTATTGTATGTCTTACTAGCGAAGAGCTAAGTCCCCTAACACAAGCATTAATTGCTTATAAGGAGACTCCAAGCACTTCTCTTCTTCTTTTCGTGTGGTTAGTGGCCAACCTGTTGTCAATAGTTGTTCAAGCCGCCCGTAGGCCTCTGACATGGCTTAACGACTGCTGTCAATTTAACAGCAACCGGGACCGACTTTTTACGTGCCCTCCGAAGCACGGAGACGCTCAGATGAAATACCACTAAGCGGTCACCCATCTATAGATTGACCGCACCCAACGTTGCTTAACCTCGCTAATCGTTTATCGATCAGTGAGTGCAACTGGCTATGAGAGCACTAATGTATGTGTTTGAGAGCCACAATAAAATATTATTATTATTATCCAAATTTTAGTAAGCCTTTTTAGCTCTGTACAAAGCATCTTCTTTTTCTTTAAATGTCGATATATCGTCTTCCAGTAGCTCACATTCGGTACTCTACATAAAATCCTCAAATATCTTGAAGATTGGCTCGAGGTCTGTATTTGTACATACACTTTTCTTACATTCATCAATTAAGCTACCTACTATATTTTTAGCTACATCCGGAATACATGAGTGTGTAGCCTCGTATACTATTTTATTTCGTTCATCCAAAGTAACAGAAGTATTGCAGTCTATTTTATTAAAATATCTCCAATTTGTACTGCCATTTGTATTTTTTACGTACCTAATTATAGCGGAAACCAGCTTGCAGTAAAACGGGCTTACCTTTTCGACTCGATATAAATTTAATCCTGCTGCGCGTAGTGGGCAAATCCATTGCAATTTCAACACTCCTTTTTAAATTATTTATACTTATTTTACTGCCTAAAAAATCAGCAACAAATCAATCATAGTACCTCGGACCAATTATCACACAGTACCATAGTACCTACTTGTGACAATGTCATTATAATAAATATACAATGGCCATTAATATGACATTGACAGGAAACTAAAGGAGTTTTTATGCTTTACAACATACCTAGTCAAATATAAACGGCGGTTAAACAACTTTTTAAAAACTTTATTTTACAAGTTGATGTGCTCAGCATGAGCAGTACAATGAGAATGACCATATTCTGAATACACATAGTTTATATAATCTTACTTGCTAAGGTGGGGGGTTATACATGGGACCACCTCTGACATGGTAACATGGCTATTGTCACCGGGTGTCGTCTGGTAACTACTGAATTAAGCCAAACTTAACGATGACCAAAACAATAACCATTAAACATGATATTGATATTTGTGTACCTTCAGGCTACTGTTATGGTGCGAACGGTATGTTGGGACTGCATAACTACCTATATATCAAGGAAAACCACGTGGAGACCATTTCAACACGACTGTACAATTTCTGTCGTAAAGCGAACCTGGCGTAAAGCGAATCTGTCTTAAAGCGAACAAGGGCACAAAGAACACCCCAACTCGGAACAACCATTTGTGGATCACACAAAGTTTTGTCCCGTGTGAGATTCGAACACACAACACTCGGCGTAATGGCGCCATCCGTGCAATCAAATCAAAAATTAGTGTGCTTTTTTCCTTTTAAATCGTTTACCCTGCACTATCTCTATTTTAAACAGTTTATATTGTTTATAGTTGGCTCTACTAGCACAAGGGTAATGACCGTAGCCTAGAGATCTGCTTTTCTAGTTCGATCGTAGGCGGCTAAAAGGTCTATAAAATCTGGCAGACACAGGTACTGGACTCTTTTGCATAACACATACTGCTGGATAAAACAATGTCCTTTGGGATTAATATTATCCGTCAATTGTCAAGATGTTTGCAGCGGTTGCGCTCCGATAAAGGTTATTATTTTAAAAGAGACCCATATTGCTACCGCGATAGGGCAATTTCCAGTATACTCGGTTGCCGTATGTTTTCTGTTCGGCTTGACCGTTATACGTTTTTCTGGAGATACTTATAACAAGATTGACAACAATCGGTACAAAAGAGTTCGAATTATCGCCTTTCTCATCGTTATTCACCGATCAAACCCTGTTCTTTTATTTTTAAAGATTCTAAAACAATTGTTTTGAACCCGTTGCGATCAGTGTTGATAAACGTCGTATGCACATGTTTTGCAAATGATTTCTGAACCTTATAAATGGTTTAATAAACCTTATGCAACAGAGGAAGAAGATGTGTATTCGGTCTGACATTATGAATGAAGATATAATAATAATATAATATTCTGTCACATGTACGTTTTCCCTTGTACATATATATGGTGTGATAAGTCGTGTTAAGTGTTTAACGAGAGCCACTGTTCCTCCCAGAAAGATTAATGGGAGCTCGCCACCAAATAGTAGAACGAGTATAGGGGACTGTCCTAACATATTCGTGCGCACGAGCTTTCCTACCAGAGACAGTGGTGGATAACGCAAGCACGTCTTCGGTGCGATAGATGGAGAACGTAGCGCTTAGAGCAGTGAAGAGTTGAACGATAGTGAAAGGCCTTCCCCACAGTTCTTCGCCGTAAGATCCAGTAGTAGGTGAGTGAGCGTACCATAAATGTATATGAAAAGACAGTCCAGCTGTTACCCTCTAGCAAAGCTTACAACGACAGAGATGGTTTTTCCTAGACTCTCCGCATCAGCTCGCTTAGAAGCGTAACGCAAAAACGGTGCATTATAAAAGCACGGTGGGAAGCTGAATTGTTTATTTAAAGACGAATAAATTGTACACTTACCTAGATACTATATTTTTTTCAGTGCAGACTGAAACGATCATTCAAACTGGAAAGGAGGTGTGCAAATTACGGCCTTAGTGGAAAAGAATATAATTTATTGTAAAAATGTCTCATAATATTTTATTTGTCGCCATCGTTTTCTTTTAACCGAACCTAGCGGGAAAAAGGATTGAATTTTTTTACATTTTATTGATTCAGTAAACCTTTGTGGCTTGGGACAACATTGCCAGTGTTGAACAAAAGGTATTTTTTATAAGAAGTGAAATTATTACGAAACATTATTATTTATATTAAATTAAGTTTTTACTAACACAATTAATAATATTACTTGTGTTAGTAAAAACTTCACATAAATATAAACAGGGATGTAATAGTATCAATTTATTAATGTTGTGATTTATTTTACTAATCAATAGATTGACCAATTCAATGTAATGGCATTACTCAATATGTGGTAGTGGCAACACTTTTCGTTGAGCACTCGATCTTCATTGTCATTTATCATTCGTGATGTGACAATGTTATGAGAGAGCTATAAAGTACAAATGCCTGGATTTTAAAAGGCAAAATACAATCCAAGCATGTAAGCCGTAAAGTATACTATGTGTACATTTTAATTGATAACAGCATTACTGTAACTGCACAGTAGGCAGAAGAACAGTAGGCTGCTATGCACATATATAATGTCCATCATATGGTATTTATGGTGGGCAAGGTTTCAAAATAATGTAGCACCTCCTGCACCACACCTCGATAGTATGTTTAGTCATAATGAAGGTAATGTAGTAGTTGGAGACTAATAAACGAATATCAAAATATACTATTGTTTACTGTAGCCTTTGTTTCTTGGACTATTAATTAAGCTTTAACAATAAATGAATAGTAACTATAGTTTTTTGATGGGCGCTTGCTTTGCAGAGCGAGCACTGGCTACCTGAGTTCAGTTAAGTAACTAGTTTTACCCTAGTGAGCTCTGTAAAACAGCTATATAAACTTATTCTAGGTTTTTAGACAGAAACAATTATAATTAATACATTCATTTTGAAAAAATTGCTTTGTGCCAAAGTATCACCGGAGTAATTCTGTTAGTTTTGAATGCCTTATATAGCTGAAACCCAACTAGATAGCATGTTGAAATTACACAAGGTTATAGAATACTAATAGTTCTTCGTAAAACATAAAGTTTTATTTTTGTCCATGCGAGGCCGAAGTTGTATGGGTTTGTTGCATATCTCCTTTACGTAACTCGAATGAAAAATGGCAAAATGAATATCATAAATAACAATTTCGTTTTGTTCCCAAACTATAGGTTTATTCGAAAATAGCGTTTACGAGAAAAGTACAAGGTTTATCGGTGTTAAACATAATTATGCCGAGGTATTTCAAATTACGAATAACAAAATGACTCCAGAGAGTCACTCTGTTGAAACAAACAGTTGTAGGGAAAACATTACTAATGTTGGCACCCCCGCAATGATTGGCACTTCACTAATTTATTCTATATAATAAGAATATTTTCTTTTTTTAAGCTGTAGCAACGCAAATAATTGGTAGAATATACAATATCTTATGCTGGCAACACTTATTTATGTGTCAAACGTCAATAATTTTTCTTTGGCGGCTGTTTCTGAAATGTGTTTGAACGAGTCTGTTAAAATTTAATGAATGGTGTAGGTTTGGTGGATTTCGAAGCAAAAAAGGTGATTTTTAGGTAAGTTTGTATGCAAGTTTCTATCTATTCAATCCATTTACCTATTTAAAACGTGTTAAAAGTTATTTTACATTGTTAAATAGATACACCGGCTTCTTTTCCGGTGACAAAGAATATACTTTAATTTGTTTGACTACATAGTGATTGGCACATATGCCAATCATTACGCTTTTTAACTTTTGGGTGTTACTTGCGAAATTCTTAGGCAAACAATATGTTGATCGATTTTAAACTCTATCTATTAGTAGTTCAAGTTTGTTTTTGTCCAAAATTGATTCTTGGCACTGCCAATCACTATACTGTTTGGGTAGTGCCAATGATTGTACCTTACCCTTTCTTTTTTAGATGAGGAATGCCGAAGGTTCAGAGCGAAAAAAAATATTCGAAAGGATATTCAGAGGTAGATCTAGAAAAAGCTTTAGAAGCTATAAAAAATGGTATGGGAAAAAAACTGCCTCGCGTAAAAACATTCCACGGGCAACTTTGCAGTTTCGGCTGTCGAAAGATTTCGTGAAAGTCGACCTGGGCCTGACACAGTTTTATCTAGTCAGGAAGAATGCCAGCTAGCTAAGTGGATCATTGAATCTAGTCGCAAAGCCTTTCCACGGCGTAAAGAGGATGTCATTAAAAGTGTCAAACTTTTTTTAGATGAAGTACCCAGACCAAACAGCTTTAAAGAGAACACTCCAGGGGAGGGATGATACAAGCTCTTTTTAAAAAGGCACTCGGAGCTTTCTATTCGAAAATATGAAGCTGTAACATCCGCAAGTTCAAAAGTTTCGGAAAACCAAATACGAAACTGGTTCAGGCAAATCGAGGATTATCTAAAAGAAAATGATCTTTTCCATATTCTGAGCGATCCGTCTAGAGTATATAATGGAGATGAAACAAATTTCATTTTATGCCCGAAAAATACAAGAGTTATCGCACCAAAGGGAGATAAAAATGTCTACGAGGTGGATCATGCTCAATCGAAATCTGGCATCACTGTCATGTTTACCTTTGCAGCAGACGGTGAAACGACACCACCTATGATTATTTTCCCTCTAAAGAGAATGCGACCAGATATTCAAAAGTCTATGCCTATAGAGTGGGGTATCGGCTTATCAGAAAATGGGTGGATGAAGGCACAGCTTTTTAACCAATACATACAAAACGTTTTTCTTCCAGCCTTACAAAAAAGAATGTAACTTTTCCAATTATTCTTTTCTAGATGGTCATAAGAGCCACACCACCCTTCAACTGTCACAACTTTGCCAACGTCTTGGCATAATACTTATAGCCCTGTTCCCAAATGCAACCCGACTTTTACAACCTGCTGACGTAGCTGCATTTCGGCCCATCAAAGTTATGTGGCGTAAAGCTGTCCTGGAATGGCGGACAAATAATTTATCAAAAACTTTATTGAAAACAGATGTGGGGCCTATCTTAGAGAAACTTTTCCAAAATAAAGAAATCGGTATTAAAAAACGGTTTTGAGGCTTGTGGCTTATGTCCATTTAATCAAGACAATGTGGATTACACGTAATGTCTGATGCCCTCCAAACCACAGCAAATCATTTTAGATGACAACGATTCTGTGAATATGAATTACCAAACATTTCAAGAAATAGTCGTACCACAGCTGATAAGGAAAATGAAGAATCAGATAGTGGGTAAATCACTAGAAGCAAAAAAGCTATTTCAAATTTATGATTAAATGACCATGGAACGTCACGACACGTTAATGATAATACAATCAATTCCTTCTGAATTAATACAGAACCGGGCAGATGACGTCGAATTGCAAATCGAAGGCAATTTGGAACAAAATAATGACTTCACGATAAATTCAAACGATGATATAACTAAAGAGGAACGCGCAACTGCTGAGGTTGTTTCAGATATCTTAGAATATGAAATTAACAAAAAAGATATTGAAGTTGCAAATGAAGTCTTGATAACAATTACTGAACCGGAAATACCTGTATCAAATTCACCAAGAATCTTTGCACCCATTAATGATTCATCAGTATCAGAACCTAAGCAAACTGCTGAGATTATTTTGGACTATCAGAAACCAGATGATGTCTCAATCTTAATTATACCCCCAGTTAATATTCCCTCAACCAGTCAACAAAATGAAATTTACAATGAAGATTTTGAAGTTGCAAACGAAGTCTTAATAACGATAACTGATTCCGAAATAGCTGTATCCAATTCGCCAAGGATCCTTTCACCCAATAATAATTCATCAGTACCAGAACCTAAACAAGCTGCTGATATTAATTTTAAGCATCAAAACCGAAATAATGACTCAATTTCACCCCCATTTTGTATGCCATCAACTAGTCGACAAAACGTAAAATTTGTTGGAGGTAAGTGGGTGCTTGTAGATGTCGTACCAAGCAAAATTCTTTCAGGGACTCCTAAAAAAAATACGTTTGAAGACTTTTTGCCGTTGCCAAAAACGCCTATCAAAAAGCAAAAAAGAGATACACAATATCGTTCTTTTGTATTGACAAGTAAATGTTGGGAAGCCGTGGAAATACAAAAACAAAAAATAAATAGAAGCACTACAACAAAAAGAGGCTAAACGAAAAGAAAGACTAGAAAAAGCAGAATTGAAGCGCGCAATTATAGCTAAGAAACTAGCTAAGAACAAAAACAAGAAGAAACAAGTTAAAACTGACAACCAAAACAAGACGAACAAAGCTGAATCTGACAACCAAAACAAGACAAACAAAGTAATAATACTCTCAAATGTCGTAGTGAAACCTGCAAATATTACAATATTAGAAAAAAATTAAGAAATTACTGAAGCTAAAGAGAAGATAGAAAACGGACAAACTATGAAACAGCAAGAACATAAACGGCAGCCTTCATCCACAAAATACGAAGACAACGGGAGAGGTTATATTGAAAAAGAAAAACGTACAAATAAAATAGATAACCCACAAACTTTAGAACAGGACAATCCGAAATATCAAGCAAACATGAAAAGATTTTCTAAAAAAGATAGATAAAAAATTTATCTGAAGAAGGAAGCAAAAGTGGTGGTTCAACTAAACCGCTTTCAGATAAAGACCTACTAAGAATTTTAGAAGGAGATGAGGTATAATTAATTAATTAAGAAAGAGCTTAGAAACATCAATGCCTATCAATTCTTAAAACTGCCAATGATATAATCATTGACTAGACTGCCAATAGTGCCAATGATTGTACTTATTTATAGTGCCATTTACTATGCTCAAGTGCCAATGATTATACCAATCCGTAGATATAAGTATAATTATATTTTTAAGTTTATAAAACGTTTATTTTTAAATATAATGTGTCATTTTATTTATTCCCGTATAAACTAGTACCCGAAATAAATAATTACTTATGTAACCAACATTGTTTATATAAGAGAATTAGACATTTGCTAGTAAAAGTTGCGTTACAGTGCCAATCATTATACTGTTTACCCCTATTATGCAAAATACACAGTTCTTCCAAACGATTTCAGTATTCCGTATTTTTATGGGATACAATTATGAATAAAAAAAAACAAACCGATCTGGTAGTAAACAATTGGTTTGTTTATTCAGCAAAATATTACTAAAGAATATGGAAATATCAACTAAATATCAGATCATTAAAATAATGGGTCATTTTGGACGGATTGTAGAATTATAATAAATTTATATAATATAAATAAAAAATCTGTGGTGATAAAAAAACAATTTGCGTACAAGTTACGTTTTTAACTGACACAAACCCTACTTTTGATTATAGAAAACTATTTTTCCTACACATGCTAAACACAGATAAAATATTGCAGTATTTCAACAATACAAAAGTAACAATAATAAAATTTTACCCTCTATTTACCTACAGACAGTTAGCTACTTAAATTAAGTGGCTTCAAAACTAAAGTTAAGACCAGAGTATGGACGGACAGAGTAAAAATAATACTCTAAATTACGTTTATAATTAAACTTAATTAAGTTCAAGTAAGTAGAGATAGGAAAGGTTGCAGATAGAAATGCTAATTTTGGATCAGATCTCTTTTGCGACAACATCTTGTTATCTATATAATATGTTGGAGTTGTTTTCACGTTTTAAACTTTCCATATATATATATAAATTACCTATAAATATATTCGGCGAACAGCCATTTTCGAAATTTAATTTCATGTATAATTGGACGGAGTTATGCAAAATGGATCCAACCCACAAAACATTTTGTTTTTAGGTATAGTTATAAATGGTATTAAAATATATATATATATATATATATATATATATATATATATATAACTTAATTTTAATACCATTTATAACTATTACTAAAAACAAAGTGTTTTGTGGGTTGGATCCATTTTGCATAACTACGTCCAAATAGTGACATTCAATTTGGAATGTTTTTGCACAAAATCTGATAACTGAATCAATATCAAAGGGAAATCCCAAAAGTATTTCCTAATAAGTACAGCATTTGTTTAAGAAAATAATATGTCGCATCTAAATGATAATATAGTGATCGAAATAATGATGAAATTATATATAATGAAAGAAATTAAACGATTAGAAATTATTTGTTTACAAACATTCCATATTGAATTTCGCTTAGATATAAGATAGCGCCAAAAATTTATAGAAAGTATCTGCTGGACTAAGATACCACATTCAAATCCAGTTGGCGACAAAAGTCTGTACATTGAACAAATTTATAAAATTATTTTATTGCTTTAGCCGTCTTTCAACAATTGCAATTATAAAATAAGAATGATCATTGTAAGAATGAACTAGCAGAACGCGCTACTCAATATTATTGTAGCATTAATTCAATATCACATTTGTGAGGATTAACAAGATCTTGTCACAGGAGAGGGAAACATTTTTTTTAGAAGTAGTTTCAATGCGTAAGGCACGATTTGGGTTTCATAAAAAGGTAAGGCACGGTTGTCACAATCGAATGCAATAAGCAGTATATATGAAAAGGTTTAACTCAATAGGTCTCTAAAATGTGATGATCCGTAAAAAGCCTGGTGGGTTTTTCAAGTGTATTTACACTTACAGTTTAGGAATTATTGTTTGTACCGGTTAAGCATAGCTTGAAAAATAACAAAATTAAGTGTATAGGCTTGGTGAGGCGCGGAATCACCTATTCACTGATGCGTTTGAGAGAATACATTTTTTTTATGTCCCTTATCCTTTTCCTAGGTTTCCTTGCTAGGAAACCTAGGAAAAGCAAAGCAAGCGTGCAAGCTCTGGAATGAACTGCCAGCTTCGGTGTTTCCTGAGCGCTATGATATGTCCTTCTTCAAACGAGGTTTAAAGAGAGTTCTTCTTTCACGGTAGGCAGCGGCTTTACTGTGTTCTGACATTGCTGAAGTCCATGAGCAGCGGTTACCACTTTCATCAGGAGGCCCACTTGCTTGTCTGCCACCAAGGGCAATAAAAAAAAAGAAAGCATAAGGGACAATTTACCTCTCAAATTGGTATTTGAGATGTATATTGCTAGTATTCTCATAAACCCTTCTAGGCAAGCAAATTGTTTGTGTTAGAGAATCAGTAATGCAACGGATTGGCATCGGCTTCATAATCTCTCGTCTTCGCATTTTTCTCTTTGTCTTGTATTTTAATGATCTACCGCAGTAAAGAGATAATTTGTATAACCAAATACTTTGTACTAGAAACGCGCCGCTTATATTCCAAGCAATCCAAGTGTGTCAGTGACAACTACACAGGTGATTACAAATATTATACTTTAAAATAATTCCTGTGCGCCTGTACAGACATTGAAACAACGGACACAAAGAACACTCAGACTTGGAACAACTATCTGATCTGTGGATCACACAAAGTGTGATCCACAGATCTTATCTTATCTTATCTTATGTGGGGGCTAGTCAGTGCAGACCGGCGACACTTCGACCCAGTGGGATCTTTTGTGTCGACACTCTCCCATAACGACTGCCATAGATGTTCATGGCAGCCGGGACCAACGGCTTAAAGTGCTTTCCGAGGCACGGAGCAGGCGATAATTGTCGATCAATACGCACATAATTTCGAAAAATCATAACTTCCGAAAGTCAGAGGTGCGCGACGTGGGTTCGAACCGGAGACCCTCTGCATTGCAGTCTGTTGGTCTCCCCACTGAGCTATCACTGCTCTGTGATCTACAGATAGTTGTAGTTGTAGTCGCTCAGTGCTATTAGTTTACTCGTCATGAATATTATTTTGACTTTCGTCTCTACTTCAACCGGTGGTGGAGTATTCCGTGCTCAAAGATTGAATATTATTAACCAGTGCAAACAGTAATTAGTAAACTATACCTACATATTACAAAGGTACACTTATTATATAGTGGAATTAAATTCTACATTGTAAATGATAACATGTTATAACCGCATATATAACAAAGCTTATATAATATAACAAATAAAAAAAGTTACTTTTTTAATATTTTTACAACACTTGGTGCTGATATGTACACATATGCACTTTATACACAATAAAATATTGAGAACTTTGTTCAAACGAAATATACAGACGAATATTTTTGTTTTAATAATTTGTAAATAAAAAACATACTTATAAAGTAAAATGTAAAAGTAATTATTAATATCAACGTGTGAGATATGCGGAGTCAATATTGCGTATGTGCATCGACCTTTATATTAATACTAACTTAAAATATTTATGATTCATGTATGCATCTTTAGTGAAAATGTACACTCTTATAAAACAGTAAAAATGTATTTATAATTTTATATAAAAAGTAATAATTTATCGCTAAATTCAATTCTATCAGTGTCGTTTTCTTAACATTAAAAAGTCATTTCAACATTTTGGAGATTCCATTCCTCCAACAATAATTTAAAAGTTTACATAAACGGTCAAAATTGGTTAACATCTTACATGTAATGTAATCTATAAGATGTGTAGACTCATATCAAAGTAAAAAAGATGTCGCGCAATATCGATTTATAGTCTAGCTGGTAAGATTTATATCTGTTGACGATTGTCAACGATCGGGACACAACGGTACCAGATAGCCAGGCTATTAGTCGGTACATTCGTAACCAGTATTGTCGTTAGCAGACTGTTTGGCAATCAAACATATTCAGCTAAGCTAAACTGTGTTCAAATCAGTAATGCATATGAGACTAGGCAAGACGACGTGTAGTAACACTTTAGATTTGACTGGCCAAACACAACACAGACATACGTACATTTCATATCGAGTCGGGCGAATGAGTATATTAGCCTAAGTTGATGCGAAACCGCTATACTCACACATATTTATCTATCTTATCTTATCTTATGTGGGGGCTAGTCAGTGCAGACCGGCGACACTTCGACCCAGTGGGATCTTTTGTGTCGACACTCTCCCAATAACGACTGCCATAGATGTTCATGGCAGCCGGGACCGACGGCTTAACGTGCTCTCCGAGGCACGGAGCAGGCGATAATGGTCAATCAATATGCACATAATTTCGAAAAGTCATATAACTTCCGAAAGTCAGAAGTGCGCGACGTGGGTTCGAACCCGAAACCCTCTGCATTGCAGTTTGTTGGTCTCCCCACTAAGCTATCGCTGCTCACATATTTATCTATGTATTATGAGTGCCTCTGTATTCGCTCTAGTCGTTGTGTTAGAATCCTGTTAACCAGTTTCAGACTTCATAATCCTGGCGCGAAACCAGTTAGCCAAAGGGTATGAGTCTAAACATATTATAGTTTACATTGTATTTATAATACCAGTCACAAATATCTACGGGTAATCTTATTGTATATGTTTTACATTATATTGAAAACATTTAGTTCTACTGAAATAGTAAATATCTTAAAATTATGTACACTGTCTTTTCTGTTGTATTAATGCGATTATATTTTGGAATTGTACTAATATAGTATTTATAATTTTAACACCAATTTTGACGTACAGAGCAAAAATCCGCACTAGACTTATATTTTTAGATAATTTACAGATTGGGCGTATTATCAGTATGCTTTTTTACGAAATGCGCGTTTTATAGACGTAAACGAGCGCGCACTAATGTATTCGAATATGTTCGCATATAATATATAGCGTCCAGCAGTAGAAATATGAACGTATATGGCGTTCTGTGCACGTGCGTACGACCTTATAAACTTCTTTAATATGTAGTGAGTAAATTCACGAAAATAACAGAGATTTCATACGATTAATATGCCCAATTTGTAATAGCCATGTGTGGATATTCGAAAAAGAATGCGAATTATTCGAATAGTTTTCTTACTCATTGATGGAAAACAAAACTTGAAAGTTAATTCTAAGCGCGGCACTATTTATTCTAAATTTCCAACTAGGATTCTGTAAACTGGCATTCGAATGTTATATAGCTAAAACGAATAAATCGACATTCGAATGCGAGGTTTTAGAATTCGAATAATCCGAATTATTTTCGATAAGAACCACACATCCCTAGTAAATCTGTAATGGTGTTATAATGTGCGATGCAGCTTTAAATAACATTATTGATTAAAACTTCAGACCTCAGTACTGTGCGTTTGTATACGTACTTTCTTCTGGCTTCCATTCCTATTGAGGGGAGGCGAATGGCCTGAATATCCAGGGTTTTGTATACCTAGGCCGCCGGGCTCGCCTTCTCGAGGCCTCGGCTTTTTAAGCGAGGATCTGAGGGGCGACCTGGTGATGGTACTTGCGTCTGACATCCCCGTCAGGGTGGTGGCAGTCGTGTTCATAGACGCCACACTGCCATGACCGTTTGTGCTGTAAGGCTTGCCTGACGCATCCGTCATTGATATGCCTATAAATAAATAAATGTACGAAATCAAGATAAAATTTATAACAAGAAGCAAGGAAGATATGGTTTGTATTTATTTATTCATATATTTATTTCTAGACAAATAGGACACAGCAGAATCTGCACGTATGTTTTTGAAATGAAAACTTCTGTAGCGTGGTTGAGCACTTTTTTGTGATGGGTAAAAAATGTTAAACTCGCGTCAGGACACGTGACCTGATCGAAAATTCGTAAGACGGAGGGAGAATTGTCATGTTTGTGTACGATACCGCAATAAATCATTAATAAACTAAGACAATTTCTCCTCAACAAAAGCTATTACAACATAAATGAATATCTAAATGACAAACTTTAATTACAAACTAATTTAATATACCTACAATAATTTAAAACATAGTTTTTAAATAAATTCATATTATTATTAGATATATAAATATAAATAAAAAATAAACAAATTGAAAATAGAATTTAGGTACCTACTTAAATTTTTGATTACTTATTTCCATTTCATTAATTTTAATTTATTTATTGCTGCAATATTTAAAAAATTATACCAGTGGCTTCCTCTTTTCTCCTCTTCTATCTATGTTGCCGTGCCCGACAGGGTCCATATTTGGTCTATTGTATTATTTTTTGTAACAACATGTAATTACATATGGAGAGCAATAAAGCATTGAAATTGAAATTGAAATTGTATTTTTCAATTCAATTCGTGCAAAATGATTCCCTAACCATTACAAACTATCAAAAATGCACAATGTTAATATTCAAGTTTTCACTTCTGCCGGCACTCCCGGAGTGCAACCCGTTGATTTTTTTTTTAATACTGCACCCGCACTAGTGTTGTCTCCTGTATCGCGGGGGACTTACATTCAAACAACGGACACAAAGAACACCCCGACTTGGACCACCTGTTTGTGAATCACACAAATTGTTGTCGCGTGTGAGTGGCGCAGTGGCGAGGCGACCAATTTAACCACTACGCCATCCGTGCCATCGATATTCAATCCTTAGACTACTTTCGTGGTTTGCGGACAAATATACGGAAGCAGACTTTTTATGTATTTATTGGTAACTAGCTGGCCTACGTAACTTCGTCTACATCACAAAAGAGCATGTTCCCCGTTTTTGCAACATATTTCATTGATTCTCCGCTTCTATCTTTTTAAAATCAAACCAGTTCCTGAGATTAGCGCTTTCAACCAAACAAACAAACAAACTCTTCAGCTTTATAATATTAATATAGTATAGATTAATCTATACTATATTGATATTATAAAGCTGAAGAGTTTGTTTGAGTACTTAAGTACTCAAAACATACCTCTTCCTTCTTTAAAGCCGGGGTTATTAATGGTAGTGCCTTCTGGTTCCCCTAAGGGGTTGGTGGGGTCGCCGCCGACCCGCCGCGAGAACAGCGCGTCGTACAGCGACATAATAAACAGTATTCCGTTTATCACTATGCTCACTATCTGTAAATTAAAGTTATATCAATATGTTAGTGTTAGTTTAGGAGATTGTGCGAGAAAGATTAATGTGGAAGCGAATTCATTTCTAGAATATTATTAAGGGATTGCCAATATTTAAATAATAGATGCGAACTAGTACATTTAAATATGATGACCTTTCATGGTGAAGTTGTCATCCGACACAATGCCAAGATGACACCTAAATTATAGATATAGTCCTCCTCCTTTTTTGAAGTCGGTTAAAAATGGTACATTCTTCTTCTCTATCATGTACATGTAAGGTGTGAGCTCACTATTTTTAGTGTGGACACTTTTTCGTGCGATCTTAACACATGTAGGTACTACAAAATGTTTGAGCCTTTTCGCCACGCAACACTGTTGCTGCGTTACGCCTATTGAGTAAGAGGTGAGACGGCCATTCCCTAGGTAAGCCGGCTCATTCATATCAACAGATAATAATTACCAATGTCGGGCTTTTTCATTTCTAATTTAAATATGCGCGATCGCCGCTGTGTTACGGGATAATCAAGTAGTTTAAACTGTGAAGTCTCAATTCTGAGGTCACCAGTAGCCCGCATCAAACTATTATCGCAATCATTCTGCTTCATTTTTTTAACAACTCCCGCTCTTGGAATAATTCCTCGGGGGACTTTACAAACATTCAAACAACGGACACAAAGAACATCTAGACTCGGAACAACCATTTGTGGACCACGCAAATTTTTGTCCCGTATGGGATTCGAACCCACAACACTTGGCGTAGTGGCAGTGGCGATGCAACCACTTAAATCACTAAGCTACTACACTACTACTACACACTCCAAAAACTGTAAAGTAACGTCTCTAGTCGTCACTAGATAGAGCGGGATCCATGCTTTAGTAAGTTTAGTATAGATTTAAAAACTGAAGAAGCCCAGCTCGTGTAGTGCGCCCGCTTTGCAGACAATCGCGATCAAAGAACCTTGTGTTGCTTCTTTGGATAGAACGTCCAGAACTATTATGATGCAATGCTATCAGCAAGCTATCAGATAAATTCGGCACACTTATACACTGGCGGCGTACTGACACCTCTTTAGCAATGGCCACACGAGGGTGGAGAGGTGACATCCCCAGTCTAAGTACTAGATTCGCATAGAAGGACGAGAGCTACGATAACCAATTAAAGCTCACTCATAATGATAAATTAAATAGAAACCGGACTGGACGGTAGACAACACAGTGGCTTATTATTTTTAGGACAGATTACCATGACGTACAAAAAAAAAGATAATGTAGTAGGTACCTGAACATAAAAGGCCTCTCCTCTCGTCACGTAGAAACCCCTGTCATCGCCTTGAACAGCGAACAGGCTTGCTGCAGCTATTGACAGCAAAGCTGGAACATCAAGCAAACACATTTTTATTTGGGTAGTATTTAACTGCACAGCAAAAAAATACTAATTGCGCAGCAAAAAAAGCTAATTGATCAGCAACTCATGGCCAGCAAACTTTAAAGAGATCAAACTAAGTCGACGGAGCCCCGCTTCGCGCTTCGGCTCCTATTTTTGGGTGGGTTTAAAAAAAGGAACCTAACATAACCTAACGCTTCCGAGACGGAATGCAGTGATTTGAGATACGTATAGATGCTCGTTATGCTGTGCAATATTTGCTGACCAATTAGTATTTTTGCTGATCATTATATTTAATCCCTTTTTATTTACATTACGAATGCTTCTGATTAATCGAAGATATAACTTGCGTCAAACTCCGAGATACTCTGCATGTTTGAGAGATCTCCATAATATTCTTGAAGTTGTGTAAATTCTGCCAACCCGCACTGAACCAGTGTGGTAGACTGTGGACTAACCCTTCTCAAACTGACAAGAAGCCCGTTGCCCAGGAGTGAAGCAGTTAATATACATAAATGATATTATATAACCCGTTGAAGGAAAACATCGTGAAGAAACCTGCATGTCTGTAAGATCTCCATAATGTTCTCGAAGATGTGTAAAGTCTGCCAACCCGCACTGGTCCAGCGTGGTGGTATTTGATGTAACCTTTCTCAAACTGAAAAGAGGCCAATGCTCAGGACTGGAGCAGTTTATACAGCGTGTAATAGACAGGTGCAGTGCATATTTAAGCGTCACCAGAACAATGGAAAATCGCGGCAGATATGTAAATTTGTTTACATTAATTTCACATTTTTATTAAGATATAGCATTTGCTTTTTATCGACTTATCAATAACCAGGCGCAATTTGGTAGTGATGCGGTGGAGCGCAGTCAGTTTATTTATCAGATATACATACATTATACATATGTACATACATCTGTTTAAAGAGTGGAGACCTGGTGACCTGGAATACAAGCCAAAAGTCTAGCTTAGTCTCCCACAGTATAAATTCGAATTGTTGTAATTGTTTAAGTCATTATAATTATTGCTGTGCCTGTGATATTGCGGTGGGAAAAAAAAAAATTATTACACATTGCGGCACGCATGCGCCAGGCATGTCTGTATACAGCGTGCCGCAATGTGTAATAAATTATAATTTTTTTTTTATATTATATATTATATTTTTTGCTTGATATTATATTTTTTTACTTACTGGCTAGCAGCGCCAATGCGAGCTTCATCATTACGAGATTCGTATACTTGAAGGCGACGCGCTCCTTGGATGAGATCATGGCCAGCTGCAGTACTGACAGCACGCAGAATACGCCCAGCACCGTCACGCCTATGGATGCGACCACACCCGCTATGTACACCGCCGCTGTAAACAAACAACCATATAGATATTTTAAAGTTTAAATAATGTACAATAACATATAAGTGTAACGCTCCGTAGCTAAACAGACTCGGGACTTGATATAGGAATCGAGCCTAAAGGTTGGATCGATGGGGGTATATGCTTTCCGAGGCACGGTGTGAAATACCACCAACTTTCTAGATCGTCCGGATCTCTGCTCTGGACAATCAAGACTAAAACAGGCGTAAGTCTATGTATGTTTATATGACAAATGTGAACGGGATGGTCGGAAAGAAAGGACTTCGCATACAACTACCGTTTCTACCGGTGAACAGACCGTCAGCTTGTTTGCCATCTAGATTGTGCGTAAGGATTTTTGGACTAAGCAAACACCGCAGGGAATAGGGAGAGCGGATAATATACCGGACGTCAAAATGTAAGTTCATTTAAAGAGGGTACCTTGTCTAGACTTGTAGCTCTTTGCACTTTGCCGTCGATAGACGATTATAATAGTAGTAATACCTAATTGTGTTCAGATTTCTCAAGAGGTCTGCAAATGCACAATGACCACAATCACTACCAAAAGAACACCATTGTTATGTGATCTTGTTTAATACGAAGCTTTAAGTTAACAAAGTAGCTTTAGTAAGCAGTACCGAAACCTATGCTGATGCTTATGACATTGCAGGTATACCTGACTAGTCCTTTGGCAATCATAAAGAGTAGAGTAAACATTGCACGTCCAGACCGGACCACCTTCGAGGATAGAGTGCAAATACAGAACAATACAATACTACGATTGAAATACGATTTACTTGACGATAACTCCTCACAACAACGCGTACCATATACTTATTTACTACTCCAGTGGTAGAAAAACAGCTTAATCAATATTCTCGTAATTGTTCCAAAGCAAAAAATCTAAAAACTTTTCACTCACGTATTATGCTCGTAAAGGAGTGTCGCGAACTAGACTAGTGACTGACATAAAGGCCGTGTCCCCCTTGTCACGCGAACAAGCTTTCCTCTTACTCATTTCACAAAACTAGTAACCTCTTAAACTTTGAACATAGGTACCTATTCTTAGGCTGAATGACAGCGCTAAGCTATCAGCGTGACTCAGGAACGATTGCTTTAATTACATACATATTGATCTGTCAGTGCCGACGATCAGCGTGACTGTAAAATCAGCTTTATAGTTGCTTGGCTAACTTTTGCTTGGTTTATGCTATTTTGCCAGAAAATATAGCAGATAGTTTACCTAATGAATATAGTTAGCGAATATCAAATACAAAAACTGTCGAAATAGTAGATTGTTATTAATCTAACTAAGTACCCAATGAATAAGATTAACGGTAGTTTATAATAAGTTTGAATTAAATGCGTCGTAAATATAATAGTTACTCGAGTCAATTAATAAATTTTAATTTTCCATTAATTCTGTGCCATATTATAAGCAGCCCTAATATATATTACTTTTATTTTGAAAACTAGACCAAACATCTATTGACGGTTTGGCCGGCCTGCTGCGGCAAAATAATACTGGCAGTGGTCATATTTATTTTCTAGACATATACTACACTATCTTACTTTCACTTTAAAAATGAATCTAACGTCACCCTATTCACTTGGTTCAGTCTGAAAAGCGTGCCAAAAAATTAGACTAACATACATACAACCCAAAAAGCCATCTTGACGCAATCAGGTACAAAGAAATTATGAACAAACTCCGTTTTTTTTTTCGTTAGAAGAAGAGTGTTCGAAAAACTGACCACTACATTATGTTCCATGTTCGCAGTTTTAGCGTTTAAGTATGAACATAATTAGTAAGATAATGTGTTGCCTATGTGTTTAGCATATTTGGGTCGGGTTCCAAGGTCGACGCTGTGACATGTTACAGGTCGGTTTGTAAGCTAATGATCTCTTTAGTAATGTGACGTAATTCACAAATTAGTATGGATGTTCAGTGTTTATGGCGACATGTAATGTGAAAAGAGTAATGTAACTGTCATAGCGTATAGAAATATCCATAGGTACTTTAAAGGGTTCGTATGTTTGAATGTGCTAAACTTAATAACTACCAGTTCGATTTGAAAAATTCTTTCAGCGTTAGATGTACTGTTTAATGACTACATTTTACCCGCGGCTTCGCTCGCGTGAATGTAACCAACACTTTCATCATCAGTCTTTTTTAAGAGTTGCATTAACAGCGCTACTTCGTTTTGCACAGTGTTGCCAACAGGTTGATGCTATTGTCATTACTACTTGCATGCTACTTGCTTATCACCATATTATAAGAAAGGAAGCATAACTGCTGCGTGAATTACCCGGCATCGTATATGCTAAAAGACAACAAAAGAGCCTGACAATACTCGCGTACAAGCGAACGGTGAATACAAATTCCATAACATCCCAAAAATATTTGCAAACAACTCATGTGACATCCTGACACCCAAATGAGTCAACAATTGAAAGTGCATACATGTGTGCAGTCGTTGACCACAATGTCTATACAAAACAATGCCATGTCTTGTTTGCTTGAATTTCATTTCACCCATTTAGTCGCAGCGGCACACCAGCGGCTTTACCAGACACAATAGGTTCTTAGTTATGTCTGGTATCCTAAGGGCCACTTGCACAACAACTCGCTAAATACGTTTAGCACTAAATACATTTAAAACATCATGCTGTCGCAGTTATCCATGTGAAGGTGACTGAGATGCAACGATGTTTTAAATCTATTTAGTGCTAAACGTATTTAGTGAGTTGTTGTGCAAGGGGCCCTAAGACTAATTGTCTAATTAAGTAACTACGGTCCATAAAATTTCTAGCCGTTTATGATAAGAAAAATATGATTAGCAATCTCGTGGTCTGATTCAAAACGATCAAATATATGTAAGTCATACGAAATGTTAACTGCATACTGTCTTTCTTTTGTTAGTTTAAGGAGTGATGGCATAACAATTAACTTATAGATGACTGTTACTTTGAGATTACAAAACAGGCCCTTGAAGCGAATTAATATGACAAGAAAACTAATGTTTCTGTTCGAAATCTCATTGCGGCAATTATCTGGTTTTACTTATGAACTGCAATATGAATATCTTTTAAGCGGCTACTGCAACTTAACGATTATTACTTTTAGGTAAATTAAAGTAAACACTACAACAAACAGTAACTAGCAAAGAGAGTTTAACTTAGCGGGTACATATATATTTTACTAGCTTTTGCGCGCGGCTCCGCCCGCGTGTTACCTACCTCAATAAAAAGCAGCCTATGTCCTTCCCCAGGTTTTAAACTATATCTGAACCAAATTGCATTTAAAGCAGCTGAGTGGGTTAGCCATGAAAAAGTAACAGACAGACAGACAGATAGACGGACAGAGTTACTTTCGAATTTATAATATTAGTAAGGAAGTAAGGATAACATGTACAAGAAATGTGTAGAGATAATTGAAATTAAACTACTATATACGGATTTTATCGCGTTGTTTATTTGACACTTTATTACAAAATTTTTGAAAACTGATACACTACTATTACTATTAAACGTTACTAATTTTTAAGCTAATTAAATTATTGAAACTATTAAAACTATTTATACTATTGCTATACTATTATACTATTTATATTTGTGTTTAGTATTAGTAATAGTAGTGTAACAGTTTTGTAATAAAGTGTCAAATAAACAACGCGATAAAATCAGTATATAGTAGTTTAATTTCAATGAATAACATTCGCGTAAACAGAAGACAATACTATGTGTAGAGATAACTTTAAAGTGAACTGACGCTGCTGTCTCGTTGACCCTATGGAATGCAAGTGTGCGCTTACTGCCGTCCGTGATGGTAGTGTAAGTAGGTTTATCTGTTAAGAAATCCTCAGTAGCAGCAGCACGGAGCCTGGTATGTTCCAGATAGATAGGCAACAGATTACGACCAAAAACATGGTTGACGAAACGCACCTACATTTCGTCAAGCAAGTTTTGTTAATATGCATCTGCAAACGTAGGTACACCTTCTAGAATCTACAGCCGTGACACGATTTACATTTTTCTGCCTAGAATCTAGTACCATTTAAGTGATTAATGACTGGTGTAAATAATTAAGCGAAATATTCACTAGTTTATTCTGTTAGTGGGCAATGATAGCGATAAACTATTTGTCTTAGGCGATAAAACTGTTTTAAACTACAATATACGATTGAAGTAGTACATAAATATGGTTACATAAAGAGGTCGTCATCACAAGACAATGGCGTGACATTGAAAATGCAACCGTTAGAGTATGATTGCTTCTCGAAACTGCAAGATGCAATGACGGAAAATTGTAGATGAAATTATGTCGACGATGCCATTAGGAGCGATTTATCTGCATTGTTTGTTAATGCTCGTTGAGGTCAGTGGATATTTTACTATTTTATTCGATATTAGCGACTTTGTTCTCATTCTTAAGGTACCATCGCCCGCTGAATAACAGTTCATGGGTTCACAACGGTATCTCCGCTTAACATGAACGAGATTGACTGTTTGTACCTAAAGAATGCCGACGACAAACATCCTTGTGCGACGTTTCTACTGTAATAATAATAATAATAATATTTATTTCACCAAAAACGTTTTTTTTAAATCTTACATTTTTACACAAGGCATTTATTTATTTCTGCATTCTCGATGAAGAGCGGCCCAGTTAAGCTGCTCCTCAGCGAATATGCAGAATTGTCAAAATCTTTAACCCTGACTACTAGGCGTAGACTAAACTAGGCGTATATGCCTGTATCGTAGGAGTCAGTGTCTCTCCGTAAATATTACAATAAGCCTTATAAGTTATATTGTATCATGATATAATGATATGTATATTGTAAAGACTGCAATACATGTGGACGCTATTGGCCGAGCGCAGACAAACGCATTTGATTTGTGTAGAAACACCGACACCGCTCCGAAGTGAGACAAGTGGTCGTGAGCGACTACGAGTTGTTACAAGCTACGCAAATTAAGCTCTATACACGTTGGTGCTTGCCTTCACTCGGTCAACTAGGCGAGTGATACCAAGCACTGGCAAGGTAAAGCAAATATACCGTCTATACGTTGGTATTGGCTGTCACTCGGCAACGTTGGGCCAATATTATGTTAGTCTGCCACGCAAAGGTCTCGAGTTCGATCTCAAGGAACCTCTAACATTTCGAAGTTATGTGCGTATTAAATTAGTTGATTATGGCTTGCTTTAACGGTCAAAGAAAACAACGTGAGGAAACCTGCATGTTTGAGAGTTTTCAATAATGTTCCCGAAGATATGTGAAGTCTGGCAACCCGCAATGAACCAGCGTGGTGGACATGGCCTAGCCCTTCTCACACTAAAAGGCCTCTCTTCAGCACTGGGACAGTTTTTTTACTGGGCTGATATTATAGGCGTTTAATCCTTATATATTTTAAACAAAATAAAGCAATAGTGATGTCTCGCGTGAATGTGAACGCTCTCTGACAGATAACAACGTTCATATAAAGGGATAAAGAGGCAAAGGCGTTGTAGACCTGCTCATCTTACATACTTTGCGCTGACAGCGCAGTGTTATTTTTTTGTGGGTTCGACGATACATAAAACTGTATACGTCCATAGACTACAACAGTATAGTCTTATGTTAATGCTAATGTTATACATCTACATTAAACTACTAGACACGGGTTCATCGCAGTTTATCGTAATTTTTATTATTAATACTATTTATATAGACACCTTGCCCGACGTTTCGGATGCTTTTCAGCAGCTATGGTCACAGGAAAACTATGATGGTGGCCGTTTTACTGTCTTAAACTTAAGTTATAACGATAACGCGACAACTGTATTGTGTATTTTGTGTGTACCTTGTTTAAAAATTACCATATCGATAAAATAAAGTTCATGTGCTCTAGGAAACGCTTAGCAATGTTCGGTTTGGCTCGATTAATTCCGAACTCAGCCTGGGCCTTTATTTATGAACTCAGTGTCCTTGTGCGATGAAATCAGGCACTAAACTTAGGTTCTAGTTAGTTTCGAAACTAGTCAAGCGTAAGTCGAAACGTTTTTTAGAATGTAGTTGTTGCGTCCCGCAACTTCGTTTGCGTTATCTTATAGTGAACCCTTTGTCCGTTCTCAGAGTTGAAGTCATATTCATTATCAATTTTATCAAACTTGATTCAGCAGTTTCGCCGTGTATACAAAACAAGGACACAATGATATTTTCGTATATATAATTATGATCATGTATACGACACACAAAAGCATCTGCACAGTTAGCCTTAATAAAATTAAGGACGTTTGTACCAGGGACATGATCGTGCGTTGTTGACCAAGCAAAAAAAGTTATAACTCTATAAAACAATCTGCTGCATTCTAGAACTCACTCTCTCACTGAAAAGCTATGGTAGATGAGGTCGGATGTCGGCTTTAGCGATGTGCACCATTATAACCGAATTTCATTTAAATGTACATTATATTGTTTCTTGTCTATATAAAGTACGATATTGCTCTAAACAGTTTTCGAATATTATTCGAATAAAATTGAGCGCATGATTTTGCTTGTTACATTTTCATACTTAAACTGCTGGACAGACGTGATCAAATTCTGTATAAAACAGTTTGAAGCCCGAAGCGAGCATAGAATCGAGAACAAGCTTGCGTGTCACAGCTAACCCCAACAAAATGTTATACACGGCTTCTCCAAAAATTATAACAGGTGTCGTATAGTAGCAATAAACGCATTCTTGCTCGCGAGTGACGTCACAAACAGGTTGAATGTAAGCATTGGCGCCCAGACCGGTTGTATTAGTATCAACTAAATGTTCAACTCGCTCCATCGCGTTTAGCTTTGAGAATGTATATATCTATGACGTCATAGTGCATGGAACATCTTTGAAGCACGTAAGTTTTGTTTATACCTAATCAAATCAACATCGATGTACCGGATATGTATATGGTATTTGATGGAAATGTTATTGTATTATACGAAGTAGTTAACTATACTAATATTATAAAAATGTAAAGCTGATTGTTTGCATGTAAAGGGTAACCGGAATTACTGGAGCGATTTTCTTACTAACACTGCCTTACTGCTCGGATGTCTCGTTGGCGGAATAGTAGTGAATGCGACTGCTGTGCATGAGGTCTCGGGTTGGATTCCCAGATCGGGCAAAGTATTATTGAATTCTCAGGCTCGCCCGTATAACGGTAACGGAACTTAAAATCATAGTCGGCGTGAAACTTGGTATCTACTAACAGAATGATGCGCTATCGTAGCTTTGCGTAGTATGTTATTAAAATCACACTGTTGGTCAACAGGCAAATTTTAATAACATAGCTAAGCCGTAATCAAGAAATAATTGTATACATGTAATGTCTGTAGCTTAGAAACTATACTCGTGTATAGGCGTCCCAATCGCGGAGTTGTTCTTAAGTGGTTTTAGGTTAGAACTTAAGATAGGCGCCTGGATATTTGACCGTGTAACAGTTTCGAGCTTGCCCAATTACGTATAGATCTATCTAATAATAATAATATTCTATCACATACACACAACACCATCTAGCCCAAACTAAGCAGAGCTTATACTATGGGTACTAGACAATGGATATACATACATACATACGTATATACTTTTTTTGTAAATACATACATATTATACATAGAAGAAACACCCAGACCAAGACAAACATTCATGTTCATGCACACAAATGTTTGACTTGTGCGGGAATCGAAACCGCGACCTCAGGCGTGGCAGTCCGTTACACTAACCACTACGCCATCGCCGACAATATTAATAATATTCATTTGCCTTAACCCTATGGTTATATAATGGTACGTATATTATGTACTGAATTTGCACTCGAGAGATGATCAATTTCATCTCCTCGTATTGTGCTATCGAGGCGATGCAACGATGAGAGTCCACTACTAATACAAGCGTTTAATTAGGTCGGCGGCTATATTATCGTGAATGCAACCTAAATTGTTATTAGGATTAGGGGTTTTATGAGCTCAACCTAATTATACGCCTGACTACCTATTTGTTCCCGTGGCATAAGCATAAGTTTCCAGTTATGTACATAATATTGTGTTCTGTTTACGCGAATGTTATTCATTGAAATTAAACTACTATATATGGATTTTATCGCGATGTTTATTTTACACTTTAATAGGTACATAATTTAGAAACTGTTACACTTCTACTACTATTAAACTTTACTCATTTTTAAGCTAATTAAATTATTTAAACTATTAAAACTATTTATATTTATGTTTAGACTTTCCACTTATGTGTTAGTATTGTGAGGTACATTGGGTTTCGTTTGTTGTGGTATGTTTGGAATGACAATAATGGGCAGGATCAGGAATGAGTATATTAGGGTGTTTGAAAGTAGTAGCTACTAGAGGTGGAAAAGTGGAGCAGGAATCGTTTGTGTAGGTCACTTATGAGAAAAGGTGAAACGCAAGAGTGTCATGTCAAAAGTTAGGCCATAGCCAAAGAATAAACCGATGGAACGTATGAGGAATGGTTTAAAAAAAGAGGGATTTCTGATAATATAACTACTGATAGGGATATTTGACAGAAGACATACCACACTAAATTAAATGGGGATTTGGGTAAGAGAATAATTATGATGATGAGCTGCCAAATTCCATTTCGAAGGTTTCTTTTGTGTCAGGTTTAGCAGTAGTAGCATGAAGCTCGGTAGTCTGCCCACGACACGGTAATAAGCTCGCCCTCTTATTTACTTAGAATCTTATATGCTGAAGATTGACAATGTTTCCAGTTGATGGAACTTAGCTCGTCCCATGTCCTTAGAAGCCGGTGAAATGTAGGCTTTTACCTCTGCTTACTCCTAAAATATAAAGGCGTGAATCTATGTAATGCTGCTTCGATTATAATTTGGTTGACAGATTTCACTGCTCAATTAGCATCAAATATCGACCGAAATTCGTCGTCTAGACTGATTTGAAATGCATTGATCGCAGTCGCCGATCGTTTGTGCATAGAGAAAGCGTTCGACTGTCGCGTTATGCGAGCACGGCGTCTAGCAGGTTCAATTTCGGAAAGTATCAAGTTAAAGTTTTATGATTTATATACATATTTTATATAGCTAAGATATTCTCCAAAGAAATGGAGGGGCTTTAAAAAAGAGCCATTACCATATTGTATTATGATAATGGCTCTTTTTTACATACAAGCCTCTGTTTATTCCTTCATGGATAGTGAAATGTGAGCCTAGGTTAAATTAAAAAATCATTTCTTTGTTTAGGTTACTAAGTAACATTTATGAACGTCATAGGTTACGTGGGTTTAGTAAATAAATATTTAGTGTTAGCTCGTTGGTTAACGCAAGAAAGGTTGGAGAAAAAGAGGTATAAAACATCCCATTTTATCTTAGGATTATGCCATTTTTTTTGAGCCCTGTTTGCCTATTTTCAGTCCAATTGTCTATAGAGCACATTTCTAGTCTCTGTGCTGCTAAAGAAAACTTCCTAACAAATATCCAGCAACACTTTTCCCGTCTCGGTATTGAAATCAAGGACATTACTATCGGTGATATGCGTACGCACAAATTGACCACGAGATCAACGAGGCAGGCACGTTAAAATTTAACAAAGCACATTACTTTCATTTTCATATCGAGTTACAGCTAAAAAATAAAATTCACACCTATTGTCAAACTTGGAAAGTAGAATTGTCAAGAATTTGGAATTTTGGGGCGAATGTTTAATTTAACTGGCACGGGCCATTATTCGGATCAAGTGCATGAAAACGCGGCAAATTGTTCAAGACACAGTATATTTCATGCAGTTCAGTTTCGTCCAGATGTTTCGGTAGAAGCACACGTGTCGAATTGTGATTCTCTCGCTTTTATATTGTCTGCAAAACGCCGTGCTGTGTGACAGACAACATTTTTGCACGTTTGACATCGCGGCTCTATGAGTCACGCTCGAACAAACGTGATTGGACGTCAGCAAATGCATTTTGTATTCGCTTATGATTTGTAGCGAGAGGATATTACATACATAAATAGATACGACGCTGCATACAGAAAGAGTTAGGCAGAGGAGTAACATCCACAGTTTGTCAGCAATGCTTGAGATCCTAATAGAGTGCACAGCAATACAGCGGCTTACTTTTATATTAGTTCAAAAGCCCAGCTTGCCTTATTGAAATAACTCTCAATCTAACTTTAGTGTATTTTATTCAACGAATTCACGATATGCAAGTATAACTGAAGAATAAAGATGGAAATGATATATATCAGGCTTGCTCTTTCTCTTAAACCTTAGATAAGCCACAGACTGGTCAAATGTTTCACTTCTGGGCCAGTTTGGGCGATATTTGTAGAAACAGTCCAGGTTCATTTGTCTCGAAAACGTTGCGAGTTTTGGTAAGCTAAAATTCCTTCGTGTGATGTGTGTTCGGATATGACACCTCCGTCCAACTATTTAAGTATATACAAAACCTGTTAATATGATTTTTGCCAGATATAACGTGATATTAACATTTTACTTTTCGTTATTCTTTCATGGATAAGACAACTCTCTCACTAGGGATGATCATTTTGTTGCAGGGGATTTTTTAACATTCTAACAAAGATCATAAAGCAACACCTAGACTCGGTACAACAATTTGGGGATTCATACAACTTTTTGTCTCGTGTACGGTTTGAATTCACAACACTAAACGGTCTGGCAAAGCAGCCATTAACCCACTGCGCCTTATAAGGAAAAACATACATAATTAAGTGAATAGACGCGTATTATCACGACAACGAGTGGAGCATGCAGCGTCGCGTGTTATTTTGTAATTATAGGAGATAATTAAACAAGTAGGTAGCATAGATGCTGCTCGCTGCACGTTTGTGAAGTTACAAAGTAGGTAAGTATGACCGAAACGAATCGAATTGGTTGCCGATTATACGTCGTTAGAGGCTTAAAGCAAATTTGAGCATGAATGGGCCCATTCATGCTCAAATTTGCTTGGCTCGACCGGGGAAGGACTACCCTCTCACAGAAAATCGACGTGAAAAAGCAGTGTTCCTACTGTTGTGTTTCGTTCGGTGAGTGAGAGTACTGGAGGCCCAATCACGCCCTCCCACTCCTTCTCTTTCCTACTTCCTTTCCTAAAGGGTCGGCAACGCGCTAGTGATGCCTCTGGTGTGCAGGCGTTCATAGGCTATGGTGACCACTTACCATCAGGTGGGCCATATGCTTGTTTGCCACCTCAGTTAAATAAAAAAAAAATTTGTTTCAGAGGTCTTCTAATACCAATATCTAAAATAATTTAAGTCACGTTAATCATTAATGAATATGCTCGACTGTTCTTTGAAAACTTAAGACAGTAGACTGTAGCCTGTATATCTTCGAAGGATAGTATTACAGAGTAACCTAGCAACTAACCTAAATGTAGCTTCAGTAACTTAGTAAACTCACTAACCTATATACTTTGACGTTCATAAGTGTTACTTTGTGACCTAAATGAATAAATGATTTTTAACTTTGACTTTGACACATTTCGCGCTCATATGAAAACGTAATAAACAGACAGAGATACTAGTATTTATCATATTAGTATGCATCAATAAAACACAAATGACAGGACCATTCTACATCAGCAATATATATAGGTATGCATAATCGCCGTGGTTAGCACCGTAGTTTCTCATTGAGTATTCTCTAACTACGTTTTATAAAATACAATTCTACAACGATAAAGTATACACCAGTGGCCGCCAATGCAATCGTGTACTGCATCCGATTACCGCGATGACTCACTATCAACTATACTGCACAAATAAGTAGTTATAATGTTTTTGCTAGAACTTCCTACTATGCCTATTCCTTGTTGCCGCAGGAAAACATATGGTATGCAGGAATCGCGGTCGGATTTCCCAAATTATTACCATTAAACCGCAATTGTTTCAACAGTGATAAGTATTTAGACGTATAATTAAATAGTCGAGTTTGAGGATAAATGTGTAATACACAATATAGTCTGCAGTGTATAATATAGTTATATAGTCAATATACATATATTATATCTCTTGTCATGACATCATACTATTGATGTAAGGTCGAAATAAATAAATGAATCTAACCCAAAAAGATAAAAGTCGCAAAACAAACTTTCTATCTTAAATCTAAAGATATTTGATTGAACTGGTTATTCATTTTGAATGTGAGCCATATAAATATGTATTTATTACTTTGATACTTAAAGCTTTAAAAATATCCATATTTATTTGTCATGTCATAAAATACGAGATATAATTAAAAATCTATTGTGTCTGGCCATCGGTGCACCGCTGCGACTTAATAGGTTAAAATAATTGTATCCATAATAATATTATAAATGCAATGGTCATTCTTCTCTATAGAGAAGAATGACCATTGCATTTATAATATTATAATATTATATGTCACATATATGTGACATTTTCAAGTCTTAACCACGAAACCGAATTTCATGAAATTTGGTTTGGATACATAGCTCCAATGATGAAAATTAAAAAAATTGGAAGGAGCCACTCATGGCTCTGATAGTCTGTACCACAATTCAAAGAGACTTAAAGACTGGTCATAAATTCTGCCAGTGTTCATCACATTAATTTTCCACACATATTGCGAACCGAGTAACTGTACCTTGCTTAATGGCAGTAACATAAAATTTATAAGTTTAACACACGCATGGCTTTAACTCCGAAGAGGTTAAACAAAGGTATAATACTGGGTCTATTATATTTTGCCAGCTCAAGTTTTATCACCCACTAGCTGTTCCCGCGGTTTCATCTGCGTTTATGGTTACTGCGCCGTCCCGTGGGTCGTAGCGTAATGTTATATAACCGATAGCTCTTCAGCTTTATAATATTAGTATAGATATTAATATTATACAGCTGAAGAGTTTGTTTGTTTGTTTGTTTGAACGCGCTAATCTCAGGAAGTACTGGTTCGATTTGAAAAATTATTTTAATGTTGAATAGCCTATTTATCGAGGAAGGCTATAGGCTATATAACATCACGCTACGATCCACGGGGGCGGCGCAGTAACGATAAACGCGGGTTAAACCGCGGGCACATCTAGTAACAGATAAAAATGTGTTCCACACTCGTACAACAATCTCATCATCAAGTTTTACCGTACCGGGAGGCGAGAATCATGTAAAACATAAAGCCGCTTTTTCTGCACAGATTGTGGTGTCATTCAAAGGATGACATCAAGTTAAAAGTATTTTTAAGAAACGCGCAAAATTTACAGTTGATTCGAGATAAGCCGATGCTTTCGACGACGCCACAAAAAATCCTTTAGCTTTATTTCTGTTTTTTGGACCGTATGTCTACTTTAGTTATATACAGCGTGTAACAAAGAGGTGTGGTCATATGTACAAGTGTCACATGCCCTGTACAAGGGAAACCGCGACCAATAAATGCGTATACATTTTTTTATTTCTTAGATTCTTTTACGAAGATATCATCATTTCTTTTGTATCGTCTTATCAATATCAGCACATTCTAGTCGATACTTAAACAAGACTAACAGCTGATTTGGTGAGCCGCGTGAATTCGCGAAGGACCAGGTGCAATTTTGATAGTGATGTAATGCGTTTGATCGATGTTTAAATAATTAATAAAATCATAAAATGTATAATAATTTGTTTTAATCTGGAGATACTGCATAAAACCTTTATGCCGTATCTTTAATTATATTGTATTTTCAAATATACATTCTTCTCCCTAGCCTATTATTCCCAAGTTACTTGGGGTCGGCTTTCTAGTCTAACCGGATTTGACTGGATATAAATTTTTACACGGAGCGTCTGCCATCTGACCTCCGCAACCCGAAGGCTAACGATACCCTAGACCAGTGTCAGGATATTAGAGGGCACTGACTTCCCAATAACGACTGCTATAGATGTTCATGGCAACCGGGACCGACGGCTTAACGTGCTCTCCGAGGCACGGAGCAGGCGATAATTGTCAATCAATACGCACATCATTTCGAAATGTTATATAACTTCCGAATGTCAGGGGTACGCGACGTGGGTTCGAACCACACCCTTCTGGTACACGCTGTATAAAAATCAACGGGTTGCACTCAGGGAGTGCCGGCAGAAGTGAAAACTTGAATATTAACGTTGTGCATTTTTGATATTTTGGAATGGTTAGGGAATAATTTTGCACGAATTTTTCTTTATTTATTATCAGTATAAAAGTACTATCATTTATGTGGTAAAATACAATATTCATTTATTGCGCTATCGTACACAAACATGACAATCCGTCTTACGAATTTTCGATCAGGTCACGTGTCCTGACGCGAGTTTAACATTTTTTACCCATCACAAAAAAGTGCACAACGCCGCCGCTAAAGAAGTTTTCACTTCAAAAATAATAATAATAATAATAATATTCTATCACATACACACAACACCATCTAGCCCAAACTAAGCAGAGCTTGTACTATGGGTACTAGACAATGGATAAACATACATATATCTTTTTTTTTTTGTAAATACATACATATTATACATAGAAACACCCAGACCAAGACAAACATCCATGTTCATGCACACAAATGTTTGACTTGTGCGGGAATCGAACCCGCGACCTCAGGCGTGGCAGTCGGTTACACTAACCACTACGCCATCGAGGCCGGCTTTAAAATAAAAATCAGGTATAGGGCTTGCATTAAGTAAAGATTAATTTAAATACTTAGTAAGCTAATGTAGTAAATATAAATTAAAATCTCTTAAATCCGAATATGTCATTGTGTATACAGACCGCGTATTTGCTCGACAATAGACTAAAGCAATTGTAAATCATTGTAAAGTCTCGACTTAGAATTGTAGCCGACCTCCACCTAGCACGTGACATGTAACTACATACTAGAATCGCTTGTCATCTATATTAATACTAGCTTTTGCCTGCGACTTTGTTCGAAAACAGTACTTTTTTCCTGGACGAAAGGTGGCTTTTGTCCTTTTGTGTACGTCTGACAAAGTGTATGCGATATTTCATAATGGTCGGTCGAGCAGTTAAGATGTGAAAGCGTTAGAAACAAACAAACCGATATTCGGTTTTATGATATTAATTTGGATTATAAAGATGAAAGATTTGTATTTTTGTATGTTTATATTTTTGATTGCAATGAAAACAAATCAAAAATTTCTAGACCGATTTTAAGGTATTTCTCCATTAGAAAGCTACTTTATCCGGAAGTAGCGTAGTCTATATAACATCACGCCACGAACCACGGGAACTGAGCAGTTTTTATAAACGTGGGCGAAACCGCGGGAGACAGCTAGTATTATGCAATCCAAGCGTATCTGTGACAACTACATAGGTGATACATATATGTAAGTATAGGTATGTATTATATTTACTTTCGTCTCTTGCAAAAGCGCGATGCGCAGTATAACCTATATAACAGCCCCATTTAGAAGGGCCCACTGCGGCCATGAAGGCTTTTGCATTGTATCAATCATCATGCAAAGCTGTTACATGCCTACGATTGTAAACACTTTCACTTGACAACGTAACGTATGCTCAAAAGCTTATACGTACTATGTAAACAACAGTTAAAAAATGTAAACAATGAACAGTCTTCAATCAATTAAAGTAATGCAGCCGTTGTTTAATTGAAGCAATTTTATTCGATTATATACTGATTATTTAATGCACGCTCACAGGGCTATTGTTGAGTACCATAAAAAAAACGTGATTTTAAGCAGATATTTAACAAAATTATATTAATCACTTAATAGGGCACACACATCTATACTAATATTATAAAGCTGAAGAGTTTGTTTGTTTGTTTGTTTGCTTGAACGCGCTAATCTCAGGAACAACTGGTCCGATTTGAAAAATTCTTACAGTGTTAGATAGCCCATTTATCGAGGAAGGCTATAGGCTATATATCATCACGCTTAGATCAATAGGAGCTGTGCACCAATGAAGAATGTTTCAAAATCGGAGGGTATTTTTCCCTTTTGAGAGCTTCCGCTGCGTGCGCTGCGTAAACAGTTAAAGTTTCGCAAAAATCATGTATGACAGAATTGTTCCCCTTTAAAAGTTCTAAAAAAAAGTCCGCGACAGCATATGTATATCTTTTAAGGTTGGCTCACTATAACCATTTTTATGCTAACCAAATTTGTTCTAAAATAATGCATTATTTGCGAAGGTATTATTATAAACATGATATTAATCCTTATCCTAATAAATACATTATTCATCACAAGTATTTAATTTAAAACAAAATTGCCCTTTATTACATCATTCGATTTCAATGAATATCTTAGGAGATATCGCAGTTTTAAAATAACATTGCAGCAAAATAATTACCCATTACAGACATAGTACAAACGATGTTTCTCCTGGTTTATTCTGTGTGATTAGTGATTACTACTGGTTCGATTTGAAAAATTCTTTTAGTGTTGGATAGCCTATTTATCGAGGAAGGCTTATAGGCTATATAAAATCACGCTACGACCCACGGGGGCGGCGCATTAACGATAAACGCGGGTGAAACCGCGGGAACATCTAGTATAGTATCAATTTTATAATTGTATAATACCGCTGTCACTCTTTGTAAAGCTTTCAGTAAAATTTTGACGAACAAATGCATTATTATTATGAACTTGAGTTACCTTAGTGCCCAAACACTGATTTGTCTATGGTTATCCGAACTAAAGATAGAAAATTTGACGTTAGTTAGGACGGGTTCCTAATAATATGACGAAATGCCGCTAAAGGATATTTGGTGACTGTTTGGTTTTGCCTTTAAAATACGGCGAGCCCGGCGACGGACGGTCGACTTAAAGCTTTTTATTCTGAGACTATACCGACCCATACTGCCTTTCCTAAAGCCAGATTCAGCAGTGGGCATCATGGATAACGCCGAATTTTGAAACTCGTTAATACCCGCGGCAAATTAAACAGTCGTGGAAGCAGCAACGAATTTAATAAGGAGTATATAGAAGTTTAAAAAAGAATTCCAGTTAATTGACGTGTGATTCTTACCAAATTTTATAAACAGCTCTGGCTATACGAAATCAAAAAGGACAGCGTTACAATATAGTTCAAATCTTGAGAAAAGTTCAAAGTAGAATAAAATCTAAAAACAAAATCATCGTTGGCACACTGGCACTTGCACTTACAGATTAGCTCCGTGACAAAAGAAAATAAAAATAAATAAAACGAAATATAATTGTTCACAGTTTATGGTCGGGCATATCCGCGACCAAGATCTCAATTCACGAATAAGGCTAGCGACGACCGCGATGAATCTTAACGCAATGCATTGAACACCTGTATTACTGTGTGGATTTGTATTCAAGTACTGTACATTCGATTACTTATGTGTCAGTTACTTTAACAATAACAAGGATTATCTATATTTATAATATATATACTGGATTTAAGGGACGGTGTACCAAAAACTGAAATAGTAGATTGAGACCATTATTCTGAGTTAAAAATCGTTGGAATTTTTTTCAACAATCACAATTCCTTTTCTGCAATTATGAATTTTTCTGACTGTCACATTTTTCTACAATACAGCAATGTAATTAAATGGTCGTGATTTAAATAGATCAGCTGTTTTTATGCGCGCGGAACGCAGAGTTCATTCGTTGAGTGCGATGTATTGGTAGCAATCCATTGCGTACCGCGTAATAATGTTAATCTACATTACATTTAAATCTTGCGTTTTTATATTAATTGAAGTTTGCGTCTTGATAAGTACTTATAAAAAGACGTATTGCTAGTGTTCGGTACGCCGTCCCTTACACCCAGTATATATATGGACTATGGACCAAATAATAACTGTATCTTTTTATGTTTTTATTCCTAATGCAAATCCGGCTGCTAAGTTGGCAGAAAGTGAATGCTAGTGCTGTGCAGAAATTTTTAATAACCACACGGAATCTGGATCTGTCGTCAGTAGCCGATTGTTACGTGGGATCGAGGAACATTGATGGCAAAATATAGGTGTCTCCTGTGCTTACCTTCATCCAGACCGGAGTGAAACTATATATACATTATGTGCGAAAGATGGCAAACAAAATGTTGTAGCGTTTAAGTGATCGCTTGCACCGACTGTTGTAGGTTCGATCCATACACATGTAAAAAATTGTGTGATCCACAAATAGCAGATTCGAGAGATGTTCTTTACATCCGTTATTTGAATTTTTGTAAAGTCCCTCTCAACAGAGAAATTACACCTAGAGCGGGAGTTATCTTTTAACTTATTGAACCGCAGCGGCACTCCAGCGGCCAGACATAATAGGTTTCTAATTATGCCTGGTATTCCTAGACTTGACAGGTTAAAAGAAAGAGATTAGGTACCACCAAGTATGGCTATTGATCATTATAAAAAAGAATACATACACTACACAGCATTTAATCAAAGAAAGAACGCTTCGGAAACAATGAAAGCGTTAAACAAGCACACTTCAAACGCACAATGTCATTGTTTTAACATTACGTGGACAGAGTAAACGTTGACCGAACTGTGTGGAATAAATTACTTAGTATATCTTTCGGCTCTGTTGCCTTTATAGGGTGTATAGAACTCCCAACGGTACTTTATACGGTGTCACAGGCAGCCGGAGGATTCCGCTTTTATTTCTTTTTTATATAGAAAACTTACCCACAGGACAGGCTTAAAGTAATTTGACAATAAACGATGTTTTTACGCCTCCCTTGTAGTGCTTGTTAACACAAGAGACACCCAGAATAGAAGCAACTGTTTATGGGGTGGGTCACACTAAGTTTTGAACTGGTAGCAGCGATGCGATCATTAATTAAATTATAACGCAATCCGTGCATATCATATGGCACAGTCTTATTATAAGGTACTTACAAGATATCTAGTTATAATATCAATAGCTTTTACCTACGGTTTCGTTTTGTTATGGTTCTGCAAAAATAATTATCCCAAAGGAACCCTTAATTTCTAGTGTTCATAAATAGGATCAATATTTACACATATCCAAGGTATGTTAGGTTCGTTTATTTTTTTAACTTTATGCAATTTGAACTAATAAGTACCTACATTGCATGGAAAGAGCTTCAGTGAAAGAGATGGCTATCATTCCACCAATTTCACGTAAAGTGTTTTGCAAGAGATTTTCGTCCATGTTCGACGTCACAACTGGGCATTGTGACGTTAAATCGAATGACAGCTATCTCTTGTACATAACCGCTTTTTAAACTTTTAGTGCGCTTGTAACATATCAGCTCCTGTTCCGTATGAACATAAAGATCGAATATTTACCCCTAGGTAATTTGTCTGGCTGTTCGACGCGTAAGTTTTGTCGGTTCTACGAACATCGATATGTAAACGTGTAAAGCAATTAACTGACATTTAAGTTAGACTATATCTGTTAGGTATGCAATCGCTTTAGTCATTAGCAGTGGAAGGTTACCAGATTTAGGTAATTGGAGTTGTTAAAAATGTGTTTCCCAATAATTGATTGTTGTTCGAAAGCATTTTGTTGTCGTTCGGTATGCTAGTTTAGTTGTATATCTACTCTTGGCGTTAACGAATTCTATTATTATTTGTATTACATCTACACGGTAGTATATATCCTTGAAGAGATAGGCAGACGTCATAGGTGTATTTTCTTTTTAAGAAGGTTTTAAAAAGAAAATACACCTGAATTATACCACAAACAACAGTGTTCCGTTTGTGGTATAATTCTTACATCGCGAAGGATTTTACACACACCACCACCAACACACAATTGGACGTAGTTATGCAAAATGGATCCAGCCCACAAAACACTTTGTTGTGTTTTGTGGGGTTGGATCCATTTTGCATAACTACGTCCAATTGTTTGTCGATTTCACAAATTTTCCTCCCGTGTGGGATTCGAACCAACATCACTCAGCGTGTTCGTGTTCTAATAGCAATGACGGAGCGACCACTTAAATCACTAGGCCTGCCGAGCACTTAATATTAACTACGTTTTGTGGAGTTAAGTTTTAAATCTCCTGCACTCTAAAGTTTTAAAGGCATTACCGAATTCTATAAGCAGCGATTATTATCAACCTATCTGGTTAGCCGCTACTCGTCTGCCACGAAAGGCAATAAATTTCATATATTTATTATGTCTTGGTAGCGCGACTGTTGTGCATAAGAGTTCTGATTCGATTCTTGGATTAGACAAAATGTTATAGCGCGGAGTCTAGCACTAAGCCCTAACTTACTTACTACTTAGCGAAATGTGGGTGTAATCTCTGCCCACCCTCTCGAGTATATACGCGTATGTATGTTAGAGTAACTCATAAACTTCTTATTCGTCGGCCTCGATGGTGTAATGGTTAGTGTAACCGACTGCCACGCTTGAGGTCGCGGGTTCGATTCCCGCACAAGTCAAACATTTGTATGCATGAACATGGTGCTTGTCTTGGTCTGGGTGTTTCTATGTGTAATACAATTTACAAAAAAAAGTATGTATGTTTATTCCATTGTCTAGTACCCATAGTACAAGCTCTGCTTAGTTTGGGCTAGATGGTGTTGTGTGTATATGATAGAATATACTATTTAAAATCATTTATACGGGCACTATACAATTCTTATGAACAAATCTAAATTTACATAACAATGATGCATCGTCATATGAAGGCGGACACTTTCCTCAGGATTGATCTATGAGGTATTATAATGCGTTAACGTGCGAGTTTACACGTACACAATGTGCGAGAGTTCGGTACATGTCGCACGCGCCACTTAGCAACACAATAATTGAAACTATTCATACTGTATATTAGTATTAGCCAAGAATAACTGTCCGAGAGAAAATCCGCTCTATTTTCTTTCATTCACTTTCACTAGTCACGATTTTAAGTCTCGCCCTGTTAGTATAAATCTTTGTACGGAAGTTTCCAAATCAGACTATGAGCACGTTTTATTTTAAGACGATTTCCGTATTACGTTTACTGTAGGGGAATGCCTTGGTGGCGCAATTGAAGATTGTGCGACTGCTGGGCATGAAGTCTCGGGTTCGATACCCGGGTAAGGCAGTGTTTTGGGTTCTTCTGTCAAGAAATTTTCACTTAGAACACGATATTTATTTATTTATTTAGTTTTAAGAAAGCTTAAAGACTAATACAAAGATAGAGGAAAAATATATATACATGTTGCTAATTACAAGCTTCCACTTATAAGTAAAAAATATATGCTAGCAATACAGAATGGTGTTGTCGTCTAATAATACGATCACAATGTAGTAATGAATACAAACAAAAAACATGTAAAAAGTAGTGTGCAGAGTCGTGCAATGTAATCCCAGTGGTTAACTGTTTTATTTAATTAATTAGCTGTTTAAGCAAAATGTGCATATATATATATATATATATAATATATATATGTATGAATATTGAATATAATATAAAATATATTGTTATAAGTTTATATTTATTATTTTATTCCAATAAATTATTATTTCATAGGCCTGTGCGAATTTCAGCGTTGTAGTCTATAATGCAACAATAGCTGACGCAGTTGCCTAATTTGATCTCCATGAACCACCTTATGTTCAATTGTGTTTATTATTATATCTTTTAAAATTATGTATGTACGGAGATACAAATAAATCATTACTCTTTTTATTTTCTTTTAAGAGCACGGAGTGTGGCGCTGGGCCTATTAAGTAGTTATACTTTATTTTTTTATTCTTTTATATCTAAAATGGCAACGCTTTCGATAAGCGGCAAAAGGCTCGATTGACCTAACAACATAGTTGGCAATTCAAGTGATCGGCGCTATTACGAAGCTCGATAACCTATTAAATATTAATGCCTTATTCACCAGAAGCAATACAATTCACTATATTACAAATGCGACGATGTAGTTGCTCCAATATGCGAATTTGATAGATGAACGCGAAAATTGTTCAGTCGCAAAATCGCCGATCAACGCAACTCAAAGTTAGCTTTGGCATTTTAAATTCATTGTATTATCTTTAAAACTAAAATAAGTTTTATTTAGGTAAATAATGAAAAAAAAGGAAAGCTCCGTTATGGCATAGATTTGCCGCCTATGTTTACGTGCGATCGTAAAAACCCAAATCCCAAATTACGAGTTCCGCTCAGAGTAGATTTACTGATCGGAAATTATCAGTAGCAGTACGAACGTATGAACCCGTTAGACGGTTTATTCGTCCAAAAACATAGTTGGTGGTACATTTCTGTCTTCCTCTTTATACATACATTTACGCCTGTAGGTATATCTCATGCAGGCAGAAGTCTAATAGTAGAGTAACAATGTTCTTTTAAACTTGAGCATCAATCACTGTTATCGATCTAGCAGTTTTTATTTCTCGTCACTATAGTCTAGCCTGGATTTGTTATCCGGACATCACGATTTTCACATCAGTCTGCGATTATTCTGTAGTGCGTGTATCATTGCTTTAAAAATGTTAGATTTGGACTAGAACATGGTTGTATAATACACAAGACCGGGGAAAGTCGCATCATCTAATGGATCAATGTTTTAGTTTAACACTTCAACTATGTGAAAACGAGTAAGAACGCAAGAGTATCTGTACTAGTTATAAGTAAATTCGAAATTAATTTGTTGTTACTCATATTTTTATAAATAAGATTTGGTATCATATTTGTACCAAATGAATTGAATGGACGAGGAAAGACTGACTAAGAAAGTTTATAAGGCTAGTGTGAATGGAACAGTCGCAAGAGGAAAACCTAGGCGAACGTTTCTCGACCAGATCGGAGGCGTTCTGGACAAAGGCCAGGTTAAGAGCTCCTTGAACCGACGGGCGTGTATGAGGAATGTTATGAAAGTGAATGAAGGCAGAGAAGTGTGTCAGGATCGTAGCAAATGGAAATCCGTAGTCTCTGCCTACCCCTCTGGGAAACAGGCGTGAATCTATGTATGTATGTATGTATGTATTTGTACCAAAACTGTTAACCTAAATAAACTACGATAAAATATGTAAAGTAATTTAATTTAAATATCCCTGCGTACTAGAAACGTATCTTATAACGAAAGGTCAACCCATTAAGCGGCATTATGGACCTACTTTTGCAGTTTACAAAGAATTCAGTGCAGCATCGGTGCTAGATTTCAAGTTTATATAGAGATATGATCATCGGCCTAACTGCCTTGGTTACCCAGTAGAGCAAATATAGACAAAACTGCCAAAGCCCTAACAACTAAAACATTTTTTTTCGTATACTAGTAGTAACTGTTATTTTTTTATTATTTCATGTTATCTGAAACTGTACTGATGGATCACAGTAGGCTCGTTATTTATGTATATGACACAATATAACAATTACAGTTCGCCATTGCAATTCGGAATTCGGTCTTTGTGTTTGTACACTACCAATAATACTGCCAACATAAACCCAACCCCTAAATATCGTTCAAATGAAGAGGTTCACAGAAATACTCTGTATCGAATTTGCTAGTGGCCTATCAAAAAGCTCCATAGATAGATTTAAGCCCGTTTCCCGGAATTATTCTACGATCCTGGCATGTACCTTTATATCTATAGCTTCGTTCGTTATCATTACAATTTTTGTACACGCTCGTGGGTTACGGTTACTCCTAGTCTGGCCTTTCTCCAGAATGTATCTGATTTGGTCAGATGACATTCGCCTACTTAGGCGAATGTCATCTTTCCAAGAGCTCTTGCCAAGAGCCACATTAAAGTTTGATATACTATCTTGGTCAACATTTTGCTTTACATTCTTTCCACGTACCCAAAGCTTGACACTTTATCTTCTGTAGATATAATCGTCCAAATTACGCCATCAAATAATCAACAATCTTTAATTACACTCCCGGCCTTTATTTTAGCTGTGCGCGCTCTAATTACGTTTAATTACTTTAGGATTAACCCACATGCAATAAGCATTTTCACATGTCCGAAATACTTGTACGAGCGCTAATGGTCGTTTAAATAATTCGCAAGTTGTCGCGTGACGGTGTTAATTCAATAAGTATATTATTTAGTTCACGTAATGTTAGTATATTATCAAAGGTAGCAGTTGTGACAACACATCACGCGAATTTTTGTTTATTATCCTTGGACTATCTGGACCATCTTTATAATGGGAAAATGGCAAACAAGCGTAACGCATATCTGATAGTAAGCGGTTACCGTAGCCTATGAACATGTGTAATACCACGGTATTACTCCCTTTTTGTCGATCCTGTATAACTAACTAGCTCGTGCAGCATGGAATGCAGCGGGGGTCTTATACTGGCAGGATGTGTATTTCACACATCAAACAAACGACACAGATCGACAATTTTCATTACGATTGGTCCTTCTGAAGAAACAGATGGAAAAATTAGTTTCATATGTCCCCTGGTAGATAGTAGGGAGGACAGATCAAACTTTTATTTCCTTAATAGTGCGCAGGCCACAGTTAGTGTAATATCTATATTTCTTACGAATTTATAGATTCGTGATCATCTGCTCAGAGTTATGGCACACGCAGATCAACTTTATGCCATCTTCTTCACCTTCCTTCGTATTAATTTTTTTGCGTGATCCTACGTAATACAAAAAAGTTACTAATATAATTTGTGATAATAGCACATCACTGACTAACCCGTTTTTTTCATTAACACTCAACGTTATATGACAATATGATGACATTTCGCGTGTCACGAAAGAATATAATTTCGTTTTTATGATATCAAATAAAGGAAAGCTTTCTCGTTGGCTGCTTGTACAAATAAAGACCTGAGCTAACAGATAAGGGAGGAAGTGATATGGTATCATAAGAATGCGACGGTTATTTTTAATATTATATTATAGAAGTGGCAAAGCGGAGGTGTATGCGACAGCTGTAGATAATGCCTTGGGTTCGAGCCTCGGGTCCGGAAAAATGTTATTGGGATTTTCTGTCAAGAATATCGTAGTAGCAACACGGAGTCTCGAACTATACCCGACAAACTGTAATAGAGTCGACCCTGTGGAGTGGGCCATAATTAAAATAAAAACAAAATTAAAATGGATAATAGAAAATTGTATTCCATCTTTGACTAACATATCTTCAAAGTAAATTATTGATGTGATTCTCTGACAGATCGGATACATTCTGGCAAAAGAGCAGATTACGAGTTCCCTACAACAAGGAGGATGACTGAATAATATGTATATGCATGACAGATAAATCTACATAACCCTACAAGAAACAGACTTAAGTTTTTACCAAAACTTGTCTATTACGTAAATGTATATACAGATACTTATTGGTATAAATACCTCGTTTATACTTTAGGATATTAGATCGTTCTAATTTCCTAAAGTGATCTAAAAAGACGTCTAGTCGCAGTGAATTATCTGCGGCCAAGTGAGTGTCGTTAGTGCCGTTTTATCGAAACTTTCTCGTTTAATCTACGTCTTCTGTCAATGTGAGGTAGTCACAATACATATATAGTAGAAACGTGCGGTTCTTTGAGAAGATCGATAGCTATCTATTTATATATTTATTGCTACTTGTAAGCGATTCTTTCGAAAGCTTTGTTATTTATAAGAGCTCAGCCTTTTACGTATACGCGAAATTCAATTATGATAACCACAAATCTGAAGACAGAAAGAAATAGGTGTTTTTGGTACGAATTATCTGCGAAAAACTACAATTATACCTACATTACTTGGACAAAAATGCAGCCCTTGCACTTAAGAGTGTTGTCTCAATACAATCGGTAAGTCGCAATGTTTTAATGTTGCCGTCTATTGTCCAATAGAGACAGCAGGCTCGCCACCTGCAGCAAGGAGCCAGAAAAAAAAACTGGCAGTAGGTACATGCCAGAAACCACGCAACTAACAAACGCTAAATTAAACCACCAGGCAGTTTGCTTCCCACATACTTGTATAGTGTAACTAACAATACAATAACAAAGACTTGTCAAAAAAATCAATAACGCGCGCAGGTATTATGGTAATGCAGCCGTTTCCCCAACTTCCCGTTTCGACGTTCGTTTCCTTTTTAATAGGTCAAAAGGGGATCGGGGTACCCTTTAAGCGAAATATTGAGTTACCTTTGCACCTCACGGCGTTTTTAATCGAAAGGCAACTATAAAGTTTCATATCCGCCAATTCATTGTTAGGAAGCACTGCTTCCAGCGGTGAAATATTAAACTCGGTAAAATGATTCACAGTTTGAACACAGACCGGATTTAAACATCCATCCTCGTCTGTTTAAAATGTCAACGTTGATAGGTAGTTTAAATGATCTTCTGTAGTTATTACAACTAAACAATTTAATTACAGAAATTATTGATATTACAGAAATATTTAAAAATCTAGAGATATATTAAGCTTTTTATATAAATTAAGACGCACAACGACTTAGTTTCTCCAGATTTAATATACATACTCGTATGCACCAACATTTCCAGCTTTGGTATTAAGTACAAATTAATTAGGGAGCGAGCCTATTATTGGCTTTTGGGCATAATTCCTAACACAGTGTCGCTACTGAATTTCTTTGCCGGACCGTATAATTAAAATTAAACTCAAGTCTTCAAGCACAGCAGCGTCTTTAAAATATTATATGAATACATATAGTTTCGACATTAAACGTCTTTATGCCGCCGGCATTGCTACTTTGTCATAACGAAAGTACAAGTACACAAATGATATAATCAATAACGATAATGCGCATTTTATGGAATTCCCATTAAGGAATTAGCGAATGACATTAGGAAATAAGGCGAACGATAGCAAAGAAAAAATAAGGGCGTTGTGAGCAAAAATAGGTCAGTTAGTACATTTACTGGATGGTATAAAATTAATGTCTTTATAACATGACACACAGCACGAAGCGCCATTATGACTATTGGGTTTTAAACGCAAAAGTGTAATATCTATAATGTGAAACGGCTAGGTGTGGCCTGTTTAAAGTTCATATTTTAAATACCCTATAAGTAATTAATTAAAATCATATTTTTATACTGTGAAAATTAGCAAACGTTCGAGATACTATCAGACAGGCCATTTATTTATTATGTTTGATATCGTAATCGTATATTAAGAATTCTTTGAACAGCAGAATAGTTTAAGACGCGATGAAACATTATAATGTGTTCAAAAAATATAATTCGTTTTAAATTAACATTTTGGGGAACCAACCTCATATGTAACTAATTTCTGAAAGGCTAGTTAACGAAAAATAAAAATCAACCTCATGTCAAGTAATAGGCTGTTGATAATTTAGTCAGCCAACCAAAGACACGCGTTTGATCAGCTGTTACTTTTTTGTGTAAATCTGCGTTTTAGAAATCGGATAATAAAGTACTAAGAGTCCGTTAGACAGTAAGCAGCTAGCGTTTATAACACCACAAAAATCTCTTGTAAATTCTCAACATTGCATAAAATGCTTCGATCAATAATAGACTAGATACACAATCCATATTAAATATAATCCATATAATCAATATTAACAATTCACAATAGTTGGCGCGTTCTCACAAACGTTGGTCAAACAATCATAATATTTGGTAATTGATTCATATTTACTATTTAATTAGGTTTTTACTTTATGAAAAATACTTAATGATATAAACTTACCGAAAAAAAGATATTCCTTCCAAAATCTCGGTGTTACGGTGGTTATTTGCACAATTTTTGAACGCACACTTCGGCATTTTGACGTCTTAATGTTGGCTATGATTGGATCATACTAATTTGAAATAAGAGCACAACCGTATTTGTGCTCTTATTTTTCGGCTCGTTTTTGAACCGCTTACCGGACATCTAGTGTATTATTGATCGAAGATAAAAAGCGTCGAATTGCTGCCAGCACAAAGACGATTCGCTGTTACGAGTGCAGCGTTGCATAAAGCTCTATAAAATCTACTAATTCTTCTCTCTGCAGGAATGCAAGAACATTACGTACTGTTCATGGAAAAAGTACACAATCCAAGATACGTACAAGGCGTATGTACGCCTTCTGTGTCAAGTGGTCATGCCAAAACGTTTATGGGAACTTTTTTAGAGTTATGTAGGTGTAACACCTTGTAAAATGAGTTGTAAAATATTAATATTATAATTTTATGGCAATTCAATAGAGGAGCCTCACCGTGGGTTTCAGTTAACTAATATAAACGAAAATTCTGTAAATCCACGTTGACGTTTGTGAATGTTACTTTAGGACTTACGATTAATAAATTGTTTTTGATTTTAAATTTGTATCAGAAAATTTTTATTAACTACGCCATTGTTTTGAAGTTGTATAATACGCATACTGGATATGAAACAGAAGTCTGACACATCAAATCAGATCAAGGGCGATATAAGTATGTAGGTAGTAATAATAGAATTCTGTATCTTATGATCTGGCTTGTGGTATCTCCGGTTTACAAACAACATGTACCTACTCGCGTCGAGATTATCGTATAACAATTGTAGATGGTAGAAGACGCAATAATTTAATTTCTGTTGTGTCAGTTCATACTTAAATCGAAAAGAACATATGATCTTCAGATAGATGGTACAGCGAATACTCTTAATACAACATTGGAAGTGTCTTGCCGAAATAAAGATTTTAAACTTATGACGTCATACATTGTCGACCTCTATGGTGAACATAAGCGTATAGTAGTTTTAGCAGTCGCAAGGTTCCCACTTACAGCAGTTTCCATTAATCTTTCTATATGTGGTTTGCTGTACTATGGATAGAATCTTGACATAAGCTTCATATTCCTTGGTATATTTTAGGTTCTGTTGTTAAACCACAACGATTCCTGTATAAAATATATATTAAAAAGTAACTCACTTGACGGATGAAACTTGGAGACATCCGTGCCGCATTTTTCTCTGTTGTAGAGCAGCTTCTTGCAAACGCGCCATGGTCCGAAGTACCCCTGGTCGAAGTTCCGGTTCTCTACTGTAAATAACAACAAAAACATAATTATCAACATGTTATTATCGTCTACAAGATTAATGAGTACAATACTAAATCCTAACTAATATTATAAATGAGAATGTGAGTTTGTTTGTTTTTGTTTCACGCTTTAACTAATCGACCAATCAACTGAAAATTTTACGTTGTTAGGGGTACAGAAAAGGACATAGGGTTTCTTTCATCCAGAAAACTACTGTTACCGGGGATAAAATTTTTATGACATAACCTACATCAACGCGAGCGAAGCCGCGGGCAAAATCTAGTACATAAAACAAATACATCAAAATACGACATGGACGTCGTGTATGGATGTTTAATGTTGATGATGTCACACCTTACTGAAGAGGTTATTGTAGATTTGCCACATTGTAAGCTATTTGCTGGTGCATTTTGGAGGTTTGCTGTAATAAGTACTTTATTATATTATGATGATGTTACATGGTGCATAGACTGCATAGGTAGGATAAAGGCCGGAAGGAAAAAATTAATTAGATAAGTTAAAAATAAATTTAACATAGGTATATTATAAATTTTGTTGTTTTATTTTTCTCTTTAGTTAATATTTCTTGTAAATAATTTGTGTATATACCTATTATATTAATCATTTGTAGAAACTGTTTATTTTAACTAATATTATAAATTTAAGATATCGGTAAACCTTACTTTGTTTTATTAAGTCGTGTACAATGACGTCACACATCAATGTTGATGTACAATCAAGTACAATAAATTATATAATATGTTTGCATTTAGAAGATTTGAGTTATAAGTATTCCACCATATGAGTTTGTCGCATAGATATATTGTAAATTTAAAATGATAAATAAGCAAAATAATAATAAACTTAGCATATTGGTAAACAATTTAAATTAAACCTTAGTATAATATATTTATGATGGTTATGAAAATACAACATGGGAAATGATGTCACACTTTAATGTTGATGTACAATCACGTGCAAGGATTCGTCTGTGCTGTTGCATTTTGAAGGCTAAAGATAATAAGTATTTTATCATAAATAAGTATATAAACCAGATTATGTGAAGCTGTTGCATAGATCGCATATGCAAATGGAAAACTTAAAAAAATTGCATTGTGATAACTTTAATCAACGTAGTATATTAGTAAACTTTGTTTTGGTGCATAAAAATGCGCCATGGACAATGACGTCATATTTGAATAATAATTGTACAGGCATGTGCAATGAAGCGTATGCGGTTGCATTTTGAAGGTTTAAGACAATAAGTAAGTACCTAAGAACTTATTATGTGAGGTTGCGACATAGATTGAAGTCATAAGTTGAATAACAAGCATGTCTTATAATATTCGAAATTTTATTTTATTATCATCACGCAAAAGTTGAGGTTAGCATAATCGGTATCCAACTTATTACTATTTACTAAATTGGAAAGACACGACACGAAGCAGAATTATTTATTAAGTCATTACAGAGAAATAAAAAGAAGAATATTTATTTACATACATATCGTCTCACCTTTTATTCCCGTTGGTGTGAGCAGAGGTATATTACAACCACATAAACATAAAAAACCATAGCGGTTTAAGGGCCCACATGATAGGGAGCGAGACTTACCGGGCACTGTAGTCTGGATTTGCCTAATAAACGTGCTGCTACAGACTTTTTTAACAGAAAGACCCAATAACACTGCCTGATCTGGGACCTCATGCATAGCAGTCTCATATAATACCGCTGCGTAGCAAGGCAGCAGACATTTTTACTGTTCTAAAATAGTTTACTTTTAAAGATTTGTAGTGCCCAGGTAACTAACGCTAAAGCCTCAGCAAGCGTCCATCGCTATTGGTCAACTACAATAACGTGACCACGTAAGTCTAGTCACTGTCATAGAAACAGTATCATGCTAAAGCGCTGGTTACGTAAAGGGTTATGACGTGCGTTCTATTCATTCACAGCTCATGCACAGCCAATTAACATAGTCTACATTATAACAACATCAAAGATGGACGGCCAACATACCACTAGTAACTGATTTCTCACGGAAGGTGTCTCAATTATTACTTAGTACTACTTTGAGAACGTCACATAGCCTACTTTGATGAACGGTCAGACTTGACAAAAAGGTCAGTCTAAGCGTGGATACTCCATAACCTGATGTATTGCAAAACGTCTCTGAAGCTATTACTTTTGATGAGACTATATTGCTTGTTTTAAGCTTACATCAATGCATTAATTACATGTTATAAAACTAAAGAGTTAGTAGAAATGTTTGAATGTGGTAATCGAAGGAACTACTAGTCTATATTAGACCAGCCCATTATATAGCATCACACTACAATTAAATGGCGCGAAGCAGTACCATTAAGTTATAATTATACCGACGATAAGATCGCGCGCCGTAGCTAGTAAAAACCAAACTAAAGGGAATGGAAATACAAATATTGTGTCAGGATCATACCTTCATACTTTTATGCCTAAAACCTGCCTAAAAGGTAGATAGACGGATGTGTATTGTACCCATATTTACGCGGTTATGTTTTAGGTCTCAAATAATAGAGGACGAGCGTATTCCCATCTACAGGCCCGCTTACAGATTATGAAAAACTTAATAACACTGCGCGATATGGGCATCGAACATAGTCTAGTGACAGGATTATAGGAGACTATAATATCTACCTACTTCTCCAGAAAAATATAAAAAAAGATAAAATATCAAAAGAATCACCTGTGATTGTATTTTCACTCCTGTTACTACAGATATTTACTTTTTGAATTAATATTTTTTTGTTATGTAATCTCGAATAATGCTTCTTTAAGCTCTCGATTATTCAAGATTACATAACAAAAAAAAAATCTAAAAGTAAATATCTGTGAAAAGACTATAATTGTTAAAATACGTAACATAGATTTTTTTTTTCTGTTAGCTATTATACTTAGGCTGTTAACTGATTCCGGCTTGACGTCGACTTCTGGGACACATGTATATAAGTAATTATTATTGAGATAATTATACCTCAATAATAATTATTCAATTAGAAATTATTAGCACGTTCAGTTTTGATGATACGTTTGAACTAAAAAGTGGTTAGACTTGATAAATATAGGAAAGTGGCTTACGACAGTCGTAGTCGGTCGACCACATTGGAAAGCCGCAAAATAATGTTGATCAATATTAACATTTTACTGTAATTAAAGTCCTTTTCTAATTTCTTCTAATAATAACTGACTAGTTAGGAAGATGGAGATGTTAAAAAGTACAGAAGGGAACTTAGGTTCTGCAGTGTTTATGGGATTTCTGTTAGGTAATAGAATAGATTCCGTTTCATCTCATAGGGAAGTTCTCTATGTATTTAATTTTATACGCGACGTAAAATAGCATTCTATAGAAACCTTTAAGTGAAATCAGCGTGTAAAATGGTTGGTTAAATGCAGAAGCTATTTACTGCTTCCCATTTTTGATGCAGATTTCATTTAAAGGCTTTTTTAGAATGCTATTTTATTTATATTGCAGTCTGGAAAACGTTGAAGCGCAGTGATGATATTTCGCTAGCTTCGTTTTTTTAAATTTTGTATAAAGTAACATTTAGATAAGAATAATAAAGAAAATTAATTCAAAAATACCCTATTCGCAGAAGCATCAAATAATCTGGAAAAGAGTGTGTTATGAAAAGCTTTAAAGGTTTAGCACCCACGGACTAGTGGTCAAGCATATTACCCTCCACCGGACACAGTAATAGTCGCCGCACTGCTATTTGTAATTTCTTCTCATATATCAATTATAATTCATAATCAGTGAGGCTTACGTAAAACAGAATCAATATGACCTGTATTACGGGAAACCAATACCAATTTTTCCGAGTCATGAATTGAATGCGGGACCAGATGATTGGCAGTTACGCAACCTTACACATCTGCTATTCAATGAAACAGCCAGAAATATATCAAAACAATAATTGACTGCTCATGAAGGAGGTCAAGGAGATATCGAAATGTTCTATACAGCTTTACAACTCACAATATACGTATGACGTAATGTAAAAGCTATTTGTTTGACGTCCATATGTAAATCAATTTCGGCCTTAATACCACCTACACAAACATAGCTTAAACATATTTTGACATAACAATACGATAATAAGGCAAACAAGATTGTTATGAGTTTAACCAAATTTTAAGTAAGTAGAGCCAATTCAGGAATTTTGAGAACTTATTAGTCAATACTCGTAAAATGGACAATATAGGACGAAACAAAAAAATATACATTGGCTTTTACTGCCAGCAACTTATTAATAGTATGACAGAGCGAGGTAGTTGTTTAAAAAATAGAGTTTACATACATTATATAAAGCACACGAAACAATCGGTTTATTCCTCAAAGCGACCCTAAAATATAACAACATTATACCCAACATTTGAATGGCATATATTTTCCAATATATTTGACCTAAACAAGGTCAACTCTATGCATACAAAACAGAGTCAGTCTTGTTTTACCAAATAACGCAAATATTTGCACCAACATCACGGTTTTTTGTTCTGACAACCCTAATAGCAGCTGCAGTAATTGGTAGTAATAGCACTATCATTACGCGTCAGCGGATTTCCAACAAGGCCGTCGTCGTTTTGCCCGGACGTAGATAACCAAATTTTAGAAATGGCGATGACAACGTTTTTGTTTTGTACATGCTATCGAAGGTCCGCGCCGCTGAAGGTCAGCGACTCACTGAGAGGCTTCTCTTACATATATACAGAGCCTCGTCACGATGTTCCGGCTGCATACTAATTAAATTCGGACTGCGTTGCAAATTGGACGGCTCGCTAATTATTTAAGGACTTTGACTATCCCTTCATCTCCCTTCCTCTTTAAGATTTTTTATATTTTAGAGTTTTATCATCATTGGATACCGACTACGAGTAAATCCTTCTCTGTGGTATATTACAGATATAAAGTGGCAAACTTGATTATAAATTACCCGATGGTAAGTGAACAACACTCTCATGTTGTACGACCTCGTAAACCTGAGGTCGGTGTGCTTTTAGGGTATGGTATGAAGGCACTTCGTAAGGATTTCTGGAAGCTCTATTTTTAAGAAAATTAATTTCGTTGTTCGGAACACCACATGCTATGCTCCGTACTTCTACTAGGGATGAAAGAAATGATAATATTGGTGCCGGGTCATGCCGGCTCAAGCCTCTCTATGCTGGAGAATAGACGAGACATATTTGTAATCATCTATATAGTTGTCACTGACACGCTTTGATTATATAGAATGTAACCAGCGAGGCGTCTAGTGAGAACCCAAGGAAAATATTTTTCAGTGCTCGCGTCTAATGAAACAATTCAGGTTTGGAGGACCCAACCGTGTTTTATCTCTCTAAATAAAACAAAGATCTTGGGTGTCAATAAAAACGAGTCTCCGTAAAACAATATTGCGTGCCAGCGTTTTATTGATTTTAGTAGCGTCGAATCTTAAAACTATTTACCTCGATTCACTGCAGACAAACAACTAAGCGAATGACTAATAAAAGCGCAATTAATTCTTGAATTTCAAATACCAAGTATTAGACTTGCATTAAAGATAATTAGTTGCATCAATGAATTCCAGTAATTTGTTGATTAAAGAATTAAGAAGGAAAATGGGCGACGACGGACGAACAATGAACTTTTTAAAGTAAATTATAATTCTTAAAATGCCAGTGTTTTAATGCCTTTGCAGTAATATTAAGGCTGGGTCTGTTATACTCAGCAGTATATTTATTTTGGTTTGTTTGTACCATTATAGTCGCATTAGTTCTATAACAAAGCGACCGATAGATGGTATCTCCTATAGCACAAGGGGTATTTTCACCCCTTCGGTCCCCTTACTTTTTCTCTTTGTTCCCCTTCATCTTACTGTGTAAGCCGTGAGTGATACAAGTGCACATAGGCTTCAGACACTGCTTTTTATCAGGTAGCCTTGTGTTTACTTTTGTTTACCTTTGGCAGCGGCAATACACACACGGAAGTAAATCCAAGAAAACAACCAATTGTGTTTTCTTAGAATTAGTTGATTGATACTCAGAAAACACAGTCATGCCAATGAGCGACCGTTACCGTTTACTATAAAGTGGGTTTAATAATCCCCAAGGCAGGTCTATGATTAATTTAATGTGTTTGCTAAGGTCAGGAGCATTTTCTATAATCTCTAGTTCACGTTATTTTTTACTAATAGACGAAGTAAATGCTTTAAATTAGCTTCAAAACTTTAAGGAACTTGCCAAAATTCTGGCATCGAACAGGAATACATCTATCTAAGTAGAAAAGAAGAAAAGTATTAGGTATGGATGCAAGTGACTACAGTAAAAGAAACCGATCTCAGAAAGTATATATGGATTCTGCGAAAGAAGTATTGTTTTGATATAGACTGAATTCTGCATTGACAGTCAATACAGTCTAATGAAAAGAAAAGCATTTTGTTTTGGCTCCAAACAACATTGGAAGACTTCGGACCGAAATTCAATGCAGGGACAACTTCATTCAACACCAAGTCTCCGTTGTCCTTGTACAATATAATCTTTCAATACTGTGATATGACGAAATCAGGACATCAGTATGACCATATGCACCTCATTAACGATGTCACGCATGAGTCACGAGTCACCATGTCAATTGAGTACACAATCCCCGACATTCACCTAGTCTTAGAATCATCATTGCACTTAAGAGAGATCATTTTTAATAATACGATATTCTTTGTGTTACAGCTTTATCCACAGAATATTAACTTTGATTTAGTTAAACAACTTCTAAGTAGGCAAAGGATTTTATGGCGCCTGGTACGCCCTGTGCTAAACACTCTATACTGTTTTTTTGCTATGCAAATTCATAATTAATAGAGGTAATTATACCACTACTCCAAAGGGGACACCACATAGTACATTCGAATGATATTCAAATTCAGTAATTACAATTGCGCTACCTTCTTTGCATGGTCACGTACTTTAGTGCTGACAATACATCCGAATATAATTCACGCAATAATACATAAAGCTTTCAAATAGCAGGAATAAGCAATGTGGCAGACTCAGAAGGAAATAGCCGGGTGAGTACCTAACTGTTTTCTAAAGGCTTGGCTGCAATTGCCAGTAAATCGGACATAGTGGAAAAAGGAAATAGAGGCCTTTTCGCTGCAGTTGTGGGCAGACATAATAGTAATAATGCTGACGCATATGATAATAGAACGCCACTATTCCAACTATATACATAGTTTATTTATTTATTCAGAAAAAAATCAATTTTACAATTAACTGCATTCATATAGTTGTACATTGGTATTAATGAGTCAATATGACCATATCTAGATACATATATACAGTGGAAAAGCATTGTATCTAGACGCCGGCGTCCGAACGTTAACTAAGGAATAAAATAGAGAACTTACATTTTCTGATTAAAGCATGAACACTAACAGATTTCAGCATTAAGAGGTCAATAATATTATGAGTCAGTTTAGAGAATATTACCCCTTGCTTATAATATCACTTATTTCGGAAGCACGGTAACTAGGCTATTGTTTGGGACATAAAAATATCCAAGTCTATGTGCAGGAGTTAAACACGTCTCTTTACGAGTATTGTCTATATCACTTAATACTAGCGCGATGCCATGATACGGAACATTAAGCTTTCTGTAACTTAAACATGTTGAAATGTTTTATTTCAACATTTAAAATGCTTTCAAGATATTTTTGATACTGGAATGTAGTGTAACAACTCCGCAATTAAACTATTGCTAAATGCAAAACATATACTCGCAGGTAAAATTTCAGTCATTTTAAATTTGTCGCGGGTCGTTTATGAGGGTCGAGGAAATTCAAATTGCGTATCGAAACGATACGACGGTCTATAGAAGCTTCAATTTGATATCTATAAACTGACAGAAGCCAATCAATAGACAACGGTTCTTGTTTAAAACGTAAGGTTTGGAACGAATTTGATAAAGACGATACTTAAAAAACAACAATGTGAAAGGCAAATAATAGGATAATAAAAGTATTGTCAGTCGAAGTTGAAAATAAATTGGTGTTAATGTGAGTATTTTATTTCACTAAATTTAATTTTGTATAATTATTGCTATTATACATTCGTAAGTAGTTTTATTATTGAAATTTGAACTAAATGTAAGATAGCTACTACATTATCGTTAGATGAATTCGTCAGTTCTACATATTGTCTTAAAAGCACAGGGGCAACTAAATTTAAATTCTAATTTTAAACATCGTTTTGAACTAAGTATGTACGTTTAAATACATGCATACCATCATAGTATACATTTTTATTTTTAATATTGTAAAGTATATTCAATTGTGTTATCATAACGAAATAAATGGTTTCTTTTTTCTTGTCTCGCTACTAAAATGTTTCTTACCTGTCTTTCTTAAATAAAATGTGTTGAGAAATTTTATATTTTATTTCAAGAAAATCGCCATATTTATCTACGTGTTTGGGTGTCCATCTAAAGAAAGATAAAACAATATTGAGAGGTGTTCGTGACTACCATTATAATTTACAGCGGCTGCGCATCGGCGTGGCAGAACATAACTGTAACTGCGAGCGTTAAAGAGCTCCACAAAACAATAAGTCATAAAGTGCAACGATAAATTTTACGATTCAGCCCAGTCCCGGTAAACCGATAGCCTACATTATTGAGTACGTAATAGTGTATTTGTTTCTTTTCTACACGCCTTTATTATAGAAATTATTAGCACAAGCTGTAAATGGATAATGATAAAAGACAGTTGCTATGGGCTCTGTTATAACGGTAAAGTGGCATACGGCCCGCTTGTAAGCTTTATTACCAGGAATAGGTATTACTTGCACATTTTAGGCTCAGAAAAGTTGAATTTGAATTACTAAATTAGTTTAATGTTTATTTAAAAAAAACAAATAATAATAATTGTTTATTTTCCAAGAAACATATACATACAATAATTACATTTTGGTTACATTACTTTGGCTTAAATCTCAATTGAGTGAGACATCTGTGTCCGAACTAGATAAAAATAAATATTCTGTATTTCAGACCTCAGCGCTCTTCCTAAATTTAAAGATATTATTAGTAGACATTTGGTAAAAATATATCATGAATTTTACATAATGCAATGAAATTAAAACATAAAAAGTAAAAGTGAAATATAAAACTAAACACACAAATATTTAACTACATAAAATAATGATAAAAAGTGTGTGGAGTAGTAGTGACAAGGGTTGAAGATCGATGTTTACCTTTTTGAAAACGCAAGGTCTCCATGACGTGCCCTAAAACTTATCTACATAATGCTAGGAACACAACACAATGCTGCTGTTGCAAGCGTCTGTAGAGACCATTCGAACTGTCCCAAGTTTACATTAATACTTGTTCTATTACAAACGTTAGAAACACGTTGGGAAACAATTTTGAAGAGGTAATATAAGTACAAGTAATAAAAAACTGGAACCCATACAGCAGCAAGAAGTGATGCTACTGACAGCCTCAAAAGGAAGACAAATGGCTTCACTGAAAGAAAAATGTAAAGGCCTAAATCAATATCGCTTCTATATATACATATATGTATGTATGTATTAAAATACTGATAAGGTAAAATTACCAATAACTTGCTTTCAACGGATAGGATCGGTTACCAACAAAACGGTACGCCATTATGTATGTAGATGACAGTTGACAATGATATTTAGCACTACCATTTGTAGGTGCTAAGTAGAAAAGCTGACTTACGACCTTATACGGTTTGTAACTAAAACAACTTCGTTTTGGGAACATGGGAACTAATGAAACCAAAAGTACTATCGGTGATGTAGTGCCCACAGATCATGAAGCATAATAGTCGAGAGTACTGAAACAAAATATGATTGCCTAAATAAAAAACAGAACGAGATATGAGGACATGTTATTTATACATCTGTACCATTAATATCAACAGTAGCATGTTATGAAAACAAAGTTATGACTCTTCTTTCAAAGGGTTAGGCAGAAACTACGGCTTTCTAGTCTCCGACTGATTGCTTCATTCAAGTAAGTACCGCACAACTAGCTAATTTATGAAATTAATAATTAGAACATCAAAAAATACAATCACATAGAATTATAATCATGCTCATGACTGAAAAAAAAGGATATTTTATAAAATATTTAATCGGAGATGCCAAGAGTGAAAATAGTTTTAATAACATTTTAATGTGCTTATTTAGGTAAAACAAATTCGTAATAACATACCTGTCAAGATGTACTGACAGATGCTTATTGTTCTTTCTATCCTAATACGCATTTAGCGTAGGGTGATTGCGATTTGTAATAACTAATAACATATTTTACTTGGCAACTAAACTAACTAAACAGCTCGCTACTAGAACAACGTTGATCAAAGGTTACTCTCATAGAACAATTGCGTCTTCTAGCCCTATCTATTAGGCTATGCAGCCTGTAGCTCCACCTAATACGTTCCGAGCGTGAAGCTACAGATTCTTTAGCATCAAAATAACCCAAAAGGAGTAAAGTTTATTAAACTAACAATAAACTTAGGTTACAAAATACATAAGAGACTGTTTTCAAATAGCGCAATGTGTTACTTTTATTTTGTACTAACTTTTGCCCGCGGCTTCGCTCGCGTTCATTTAGAATTTGACAATCAATTCGGGTTGTACTCTGCTTGTAATAATATAATTCAATCATATTCGAAAGACACGTGGCGCCATCTATTATCGTAAGAACGTTATTGTTTTCCTCGGAAACAGTAATTTTTTTTCGGGATGAAATGTAGCCTATGTCCGTTTCTGTACACCTGACAAGGTATATGGAAAATTTCAGGATGCTCGGTTCAGTGGTTTAGGCGTGAAAAGGTAACAAACAAACAAACAAACTCATTTTCGCTTTTATAATATTAGTTAGGATGGCATAATTGCAACAATTTAAGTTGATGACAGTTTAGTTTTACTTAGTAGTGCATAAAGAAAGTAATAAATTTTAGTATGCATTAACTTTCAAACTCTTGGAGTTAATTGCGCGATAAATCACCTAATAAGTTTAGCACTAAATTCATCTAAAACACTATCCTTGTCATCCGTTTAAAGATAAGTGAGACGTCACGGTGTTTAAAATCTTTAGTGCTAACCCTATTTTGGGTCGTCATGCCACGCAGCCCTAGGAGGTTGTATGAATGGCTTATATAGTCAACTATACGCCCACCTATTATATCTAGAATTATCCGTCCATACAATTGTGGTGCAAGTTCCGGTGGTCATCGGAGGAGCCTATGGCGCAGGATAGATAAATTACTACGTGTTTATGCACGTCTGCTTTAACAGGGATATCATTTACGCGTTCTAGTCACTACGTTACCTGTGTACAATGATCTGAGCTAACAGTATAGCGCCCTTATCAAGAACCTCGACAATTTTATTATTTTTTGCTTCTATCCTAATCCTAACTTTCTAATCCTAACTAATATTATAAAAGCGAAAATGAGTTTGTTTGTTTGTTACGTTTTCACGCCTAAACCACTGAACCGGTCATCCTGAAATTTTGCATATACAGCCTTGGCCAAAAGTATTAGGCACCCCCAATGTAGTTATCACACACCTGTGCTATTTGAACAATTAAACAATATTCTATAGAACTGCGATATCGGTGTCATAAAACACTATTTAAGACAATAGGCGGCATTTTTTAAGCAGTCGTAAGACATCTGGTGCGTCAATAATAAAATTTTATTTTTTCCAAAATTTATTTTTAATGTTTCGTCAGTTACCATTTGGAAGTCTTAGTGTAAAGACAGTGCATTTGTGGTTTTGTGAATTAATTGAGAAGAAATTCATTTGAAAATGCCAAAACGAAACGAAATTAGTATTGAAAATCGTGTAAAAATTCAACTTTTACATGAGCAAGGCAAGACTCAAAAAGAAATCGCGAAGTTGGTGAAATGTTCGCGATGCGCCGTTCAATCTGCTATCAAACGTTTTGTTGAGACTGGCTCTCATGCAAATAAACCAAGAACAGGCAGAAAACGCGTGACTACTAGCCGTCAGGACAGAAAACTTATCCGAGAGTCTGTGAAAGATAGAAAAAAAACTTCTTCGGAGCTTGCTGTGGCTTTAACTGAAGAGACTGGACATCCCATAAGCGCACGAACTGCAAGACGAAGGCTAGTAGAAGCCGGCTTAAAAGGTTGCAAAGCTAGGAAGAAGCTGTGGCTATCCGCAGACAATAAAAGAAAACGACTTGATTGGGCTCTGAGACACCAACATTTCACAGAAGAGGATTGGTCTAATGTGCTGTGGTCTGACGAATCAAACTTTGAGGTAAGTTTTTTTAGTGAAGTCTATACCACAATTACAAAGATCATTGTTGTGTTTGTCTTCAAACTCAAATGTTATAAAAGTTTGTAATGTGTGCTTTTTTTTGGAATCTACAGGTGTTTGGAACACCAGGTGTGACGTTTGTGAGGCGACGCAAAGGCGAAGAATATCACCCAGATTGCGTAGTACCAACCATAAAACACGGCGGAGGCAGTGTAATGATTTGGGGTTGCATGGCTACGGATGGAGTCGGCAAAATGTTTGTTTGCGAAGGTCGCATGAACAGTGAAAAATACATTAATGTACTGGAAACTGCTCTCGTACCTTCGCTTTCGTGTATTTTTGGTGACACTAACTTAAATGGTGTGAAATTCCAACAAGACAATGCTCCGTGTCACAAGTCAGCTACTACGATGCGCTGGTTTACTGAAAATTGTATTGATCTGTTAGATTGGCCTGCCCAGTCCCCGGATCTAAATCCTATTGAACATTTGTGGAGTATTTTGAAGAGAAAAATAAAAGAGCACTCGATAACATCAAAAACTGCTTTAAAAAACGCGTTAGTGCAAGAATGGGATGCAATTTCTCCAGAGGAATGTGCGAAACTTGTACGTAGTATGCCCCACAGAGTTGCTGCTGTCATAAAATCAAAGGGTGGCCCAACAAAATATTGATGTTTTTACAATATTCTAATGGAAATAAAGTACTTTAATCATTATAATTAGTTTTATTTCTCTCTAAGCCTGAAATATGCAGTAATTTATAGGGTGCCTAATACTTTTGGCCAAGGCTGTACGTTGACAGGTGTACAGAAACGGACATAGGCTACCTTTCATCCCGAAAAAAGTTACTGTTCCCGAGGAAAACAATAATAACGTTCTTATGATAATAGATGGCGCCACGTGTCTTTCGAATCATGATTGAATTATATTATTACAAGCAGAGTACAACCCGAATTGTCAAAAATCTAAATTAACGCGAGCGAAGCTGCGGGCAAAAGCTAGTCTTCTATAATATTCGGCGAAATAAACCGGCATTCCAGTATATAATTATCTATTCGACTAAACAGTTTAGCTCCACCCAACACATTGGGGAGACACGAAAGGTGTACCAAAATATGAATTTCTCGACAGTCACGATACCACGAAAATGGTTAAAGTTTGCAAACTATAGTTAAGTATAGGTTACAAGATATACCATAGACCCATACGCAACATTGGATTAAAACTTAGCTTATAACGAATTCAAGATTTTTATAGAGCGCTAACTGTAACACGCGACCGCGTGTGCATTTATATAGACGGTGAGGTCCTTCTCGCTTGGAAGTTCCTAATGGATCAAACTACCTCCATTTTAAATTGCATCGAAGTTTCTACATCGTCGTTCAGTTGTATTGTAGGAACAGCAATACATCCAAACTTTAATATTTTTGCAACTATAAATTGGTACCTACTAAGCTACGTAAATCGAGTACAAACTGTAAAAGTGCAAACATAAACAAATTTTTCGCATATTATATTAATGTTATATGCTTTCTTGATTACCGCTAAACTATAAAAATATTCGAATATAACGATATGAAAAGCATATAATAGATATTTTCATAGTCATCAAACTATGTCATTCTAATGTCGATATTAATCAATTTGCATATCGCTGAAATATTGGATACAAATCGCGCAATATGAAATTTTCATTTTGTATTACAACATTGTAAGACGCGTGTTGTCGACATCTTAATTAATCAAGCACATCTTGCAACGTGAAAAGAAATGCATAATCGTCTACTATAAATTAACTGTTCCATACTCCAGACTTGACACTTCATTTAACATCAATGTCATGGACAATGAAGATTGTGAAGAGTAATCGTTAAACAAAAACATTTGGAAGAAAAAAGATTTTGTTTAGGACCTTCGCGTATCGCGCTAGCGTTCGGATTGTTCGAGGCGAGGTCGTTGCCTGTCAGTCAAAAAATGGCGGTGTCATGCTGGCCATTGATGGCTCGATACGAGCTGGTAAACCTCAACAACAGTTATGTTGTTTGTAACTTATACGCGGTATTTATTTTCGAGGAATTATATTTATTTATATCGATTTGCTGTTTAACTGTAATTTAATTACGTTAATTAAAAAAAATATATAGAGATACTTGTCTATCGAATTAACGGCTAATAAGTAATTCTATTACTAAATTTTAATCGACACGGTCGATTCGAAAAGTTGACCGATTTAGGAACATAGCTTGAAGCACTTGGAACATAAGATAAGCAACTAAAAAGTAATATTTGTAAACAAGCGTAACTGCCCGAGAACTGTAACAGCTGTCACACTTTTCTACTTTATGTAGCCACAAGCTTAATAAATTAGTCCTCAACAGCTTTCAAGGTTTCGTACACATTATTTATTTACGTATAAACAGCTCTTCTTCGTACTCGGCCACACATAAAAGTCGATATAACATGATACAGTGAAGTACAACGATTTTCTTTTTTGTCGTAGTACACACATATCACGCCAGATAGGTTTTTACCTACAAAGAGCCATGTGTGAACTTTTTACAGTAAAACCGGCATCTAAAGATCGCCGTAAGCTTATGCGTAACGTAAGCCACGGGATCAACCAGGCAATCTTTTATGTCCTAATTTTGAAAAGACGCCACAAGTATAATCTCAGGTGTCGCGAGACTATACAAACAATGAAATAACAGACAGAATACCTACCCAGACTCAGAACAATCTATCAATGGATCATTCAAGATATATGTATGTCTGTGAGGTCCCATCAAATTCCATCACACTTGTACCTACATCGCCAAAGAATTAGAGAGGGTGTCCCCTCTCTGTCTAATCTTTTCGTTTCATTCCGCCTGCTATTATTAATGTCCCACCTAAATAAGAGACGAGCCAATAACTGTTTACAGAACACGATGCCAGATTGCATACTACGGAGAAACCTAAAAGAAAAAGCCAATAAAACATTTCGCAATGATACTGGCAGTATAACTTTAAATTACATCGCTATCTTTAAATTTGTTTCTACAATTTATATTTCGAATTCGACACGCATTGATTTCAAATTAATAAGCTATCATCATTTTTCATTTTTTAAAGTTACCGTTATTAGCGTTGGCGTGGCGTCCGTCGCTTGTGAACCAGTATAATAGCGCCATTAAACAGAAGGCACTTCATAATATTTAATTTTACGCTGATACTTAGATATTAGTATGATATTATTATTTGTAAGTAGAAATGAGTTCCCGTGACGTGTACGATCCGTGAAGTAAGTAGTTGGACATTGAACATTGCTGTAGGAGTAGTTTTTGCATTAAAAACCTTATTTTTATGAGTGGTTGTCTATTATTTAATGGCGGTACGGCTCGCCCGCAATATAGCACCCTTACAGAAAACCAGTTTAAGACTATAAACACTGTTGCTGCTTTTGGCCTGATAGGTAAGGTGCCGGAGTCTCACATACCTCTCGCAATAAATTCCCTTCATCCCAAATATTCAATTATTTATTTTTCTCTAGACAACGCGTAAGTGACGCTCTTGGTATTACAAGCCGTCATAGGTTACGGTAACCGCTTACCACCAAGCAAGTCGTATGCTTGTTGGACATACACATACATTATTCATTACACAAAACACATTATTCTGTACCTATAAATTGCCATGAAATTAACCGTCTTGAAACTACGCAACTGCTATTTAAAATAGATCTTTTATAACACTAAGTTGGTATAAAGCAAGTAGACCACTTGATACAATATGGTAAGCGGTTACCTGAGCTTAGTGAGGCTTCCAACACTCGAGCTCTGGAGAAAAAAAGGGAGATAACATAATCAAATTCTTGCAAATGTTAATCGCTAGACTGTATTAATGACCTAAGACGGATCTACGAGATTAACTGCTAAAACACAATCTAATCTTTAGTCTTTAGGATCAGCATTTACAATACATACATCTCCATACTAAGCGAACTACGAATGGATATTTGATGTTCGGTGAGTAAAGCCAGCGGGATGTCGGATTCCGTTATAATGAATTGTGAGAATGCAAATACTCTGTATGTGGTTTCAGGTCCGATTTACGAATCCGTCAATGTTTTATTGGGATTTACCTAGCAAACAATTTTTTATTGGTTTAGTTTTAAAAGAGACCTCCCGCACTAGGAATGTCTCCTGTATCGCGGGGGACTTTACAAACATTCAAACAACGGACACAAAGAACACCCCGACTCGGAACAACCATTTGTACATCACACAATCTTCATCCTTGCAGTCAAATCAGTCAGTCCGATTCCCGAGTCAGGCAAAGGTTTATTGGGATTTGCTTAACAAACAATTCTTATTTAGGGGACTTGGTCTGAAGCTGTGCCGGGTAGATGACAATATTCTCGTCCACTATTACGTGAGAATAAAACCATAACTGGTGAAATGTTGTTGTCATTTACTTCTGAATAACCCTTTGTAGAAATAGGCGTGTGGCCATGTATGTATTATGCAAAGTCAGTACCTTCTAGTATTCTGACAATACTCCCTTTAAGTTGTAATTGGTAAATGGTAGTAGCACTGTGGAAATACAGTTTCTCAGCTAGTTAGACGAGCAGCCGACCTCAATACACTTGAAAGTAATCAGGCTAGGAAGTAACACTCTGATTAGAATTATGGTTTGTTTTTATTAAGCTTATTACCAATCGTACCATTCAACGACCTTATTAAAAACGCAGTGAACGTGGTAAGAGGTATAGCTGGACCTAAGCAATAAAAATGTTAAATCAATCTTTAATATATAAAAACTCAGCTTCCGTACTTGTTTCGTATTTGCAAACCTCAAAGTAATTGATGAATTAAGTTGCAATTTTTACACAACGTTGTATTTTATACTAGCTGTGCCCGCGGTCTTACCCGCGTCATTGGTATTTGTGGTTACTGCGCCGCTCCCGTGAGCCGTAGCGTGATGTTATATAGCCTATGTCCTTCCCAGGGTCTCAGGCTATCTTCATGCCAAATTTAATCTAAATCGGTTCAGCGGATTGAGCGTGAAAAGGTAACAGACAGACAGACAGACAGACAGACAGACCGACAGACAGAGTTACTTTCGCATTTATAATATTAGTAAGGATAAGAGGGATTTTATAAAGTTTGCATCTCCAAGTTTCCGCGAAAACCGTAATATCTAATTTCAAACCACAGAGAAGGATGAAGGGGTTTAGCTAGTCCTATGATAAAATAAAAACCTTGTCATAAACTTAATAAAAAAACAGGTCAGCGGTCCATGGAAACAGTGAACTTCAGCTCTGTACCTAGTTAATTGTAATAGATAGAACTGGAAAACCGTAAATATCTTGTTGTACAACGTAAAATCTGATTGTTAATTTACGATGCGAACCATGTTTAAAGGGTTTTATTTAAAACGTAGCTTAAATATAATATCAGATTAAGTACTACACTGTATACTTATGCAAATCGTTAAAACGGTTTCGCTATCTTCACTAATATTATAAACTAGCTGACTACCGCGGATTCACCAACGTTTATGATTACTGCGCAGCTTCCGTGGTTCGTAGCGTTATATAGCACGCCACTTCTGGATAAATTAGCTTTCTTAGAGAGAAAGAATTTTTTAAATCGGCCATTTGTTTTAGAGTTTATTTATTACAAAATAAAGTACAAATGTTTTCTCTTCATAATATACGTGTAGATTAGTATAAAAAATACGAAAATGTATTCGTTGAGCAGCAGCTTTAAGTAACAGCAACAGAGCAAAGAATAGACGTTATTTTAAAGAGAGATAGTTTTTGTAATGACTTTATTTTCTAAGCTAGAAAATTCTAAGACTTGTGCAATAGTATCTTTACTACAAAAAGAGCAAAACTATATAATCAAAATTGGGAAATTGCCGTTTGTTAGTACAGAGCTAAACTAATTCTCGTTTAAATATAAATATATTATACATGATCGGTTCGTTTACGCTTAAATAAGTGTTTATCTGGCTCACACCAACGCTGGTAAATTTCAACTACCCACGCAGTTTTTATCTTTGATCCGGCTTTTAAAATGAGAATGTTTATAAGGGATGGGGACACATAACTTTATTCACAAGATCGCACAGAAAGGATGTGTGTGGTTGTAAAATAAAACTACAACGAGATATTAGCTAACGCGTCCCTCCGAATCGGCTTAGCCCCGAAGCCTTTCAATCTAAAATATAAAAGCACCTTTTTGTTAGCTTTATTTATGGCAACAATCGCTTATTAATAATCCAGTTCTCAAAAGAACTTTTTGCTGTTCGGAATAATGATCCAGGTTCGAAATTAAATCCGCCTTTCAGCATACGTGACGAACAACGATTTAGTATACACGACGTTCGAATTTTAATATTTTAGAATGAGCAGAGTGCACGTTGTCGGTATAAATTAAAAAAAAAAGCAACTCCATAACTGCGGTCGCTCGCTGGCACATCTCCCACAAGTTTTGTCACAAAGGTCTCGCGGGTCAATAACCTGTTTGGCGGGCGTGCCACATTTTTTAAATGCACAGTATATGCTGGCTTAAGTAAACATTATAACAGCCTAACTCAATAATTATAATTATGAATTACTATGAACATAGCAAACATTTTCATATTAATATGCAGTTGATTAATGGAATTTTGGTTAGATAAATATTCTTAACCAATATTTATAAGTATAAAGTAAAGCTACCAAGTTACAACAATATAAAATAAGTACATTTAATGTGAGTATAATATACAATATAACGAACTGTATATATATATATTAAAAGAATAATAATTGTAAACAATGACAAATGTTCGTGAAGTAATCCTTAACTTGCCAATCACTAACAATTTACTTTACAAAAAAGAGAAACTCTTCACTATAGAACAGCGATCAATAGGAATTCGAAATGGCTATCTCGAATAATGAACGGTACCAGTTCAATTTGCCCGCGAACAGTTTGAAAGAAGATTTGAGGAGCAATCATTGATGTTATCAGATAAATAACAAAGGGACGTTAGAAAGGCGAAGGTATCAAAGGTATACGGAGGTTGAACGCGGTTTGGCCTACTTTGCGGGTATAGGCTTGGGACCGCCACATCCGTTGTACACTCACGTAGATAAGACTCACTTGTTCTTCAAGTTTGCTCCGGCGTTCAATGTTTACATAAAACTAAAACGAATAGATACAAAGCGATAAAATTTTATGTTTGAACAGATTCCTTGCGATAGGGGCTTTCATTAGCTTGGATTGTGATATATTATTCTGCTTTGTAAACATAACATATTTAACTGTTTGTAAAGCTTCAAGTGATATGTATTTATCACCGAAGGGAATGTATAACCACATTTTATCAGTTATGCTTCAATCCCACGCATTAGAGGGCGAGTCTATAGTCGTCTACTGAACTTGCTTCAAGATTCCGTAAATACCAAAAATTCGTTTGGTTTATGCCGGAAACCTATAATCCACAACTTCACAGTTGCAATCTAATCACAGCACCAATCTAATGCTACCGTTACTACCACAACTTCAACACCTGCGTGACCATGCCATGTCGTGTGTATGGAAGACACCGATACACTCTTTGAGACCGGGGTCAAAATAAACCGTCTTGGAATCCAAAACGAAAAGAATCAGAAGTATGTACCTACATAGGATTTACAAAAAAGAATGCCTGAACTCATTGGGCCAATCCCTACTATTGTGTATTTCTCAGATTTGGCCAACTGAATACCAAAATGTTGCTCAGATGCTTCCGCTAGTTCGATGAATTTACTTGATATTTTTACATTTCTATATAAGGGTTTTTATATATGCTATAGACCATCATATCGGAAACTTATCAAAAAATAAAAATATCTAACTGAGCCACAAGGTAAGCGTGGTCAGTTTTAGCTGGTAAAAAAAGGATCTGGATAAGTGATGCACTATTCCGCTGGATAAATTATGTAGGTACAGTAAAGTTCTAATTATATCTGCTCACTTCATTGAAGCTCGCTGTTCTCACTTAGGTAGGTGCGTGAGTATCTAATAATGTCCCAGCGTGTGGGAAAGTTACATTCTAGATAATAGACCAGACTAACGTCTTTATCATCAACCCGGTTTCTTATACGTTTCATTATTTGCAAAGAATAACGACGCATTAAAAAGTAATTAGGTATTTAAAATTCCAAATGTACTTGTATTATAATGTATCTAAAGGTAATTCAACAAAAATTTATCAATAGGTTCTTTAGGATAATAATAAAAATCCAAAAAAATCCCATTCATTTTAAATCATAGACTTAAGCTTGTATTTCGCCGACGAGGAAGGCAAAGGTGTATTTTTTAATACACTTTGCCAACTATGCTTTTTGACTTCCACTCAACAGCAGGCAATTTCCAGTGACCATGCTATTGCCGAGATCACACAATAGACCAAACCAGGGACAACAAGGCCGTCTTACTTACAAACAGTACTACCATATCACCACACAAACAATATACAAATAATCTATTGGTAAATGTGTAACAAAAAACTTAGTATTATCAGTCATCCACCACCTGGTTATCAAAAGACTGTTATTTTTAACCTAACCACCACCAGAACCCATACTGAGTTTTAACGTTTACTTACAATCATAGTACACGGGGGCGAGTTGTATGTCAGAGTCATCTGAAAGAATTAGTACATTTATCTAAGTGCAAAAGCAACTTTAAACAGTGTTCTTAGTGTGTAAACTACAGAGTGAGCTTCGAATTCAGTATAATACTTAAAACAATACCATACCATAATATATACAAATGAGCTTTGGTAAAAAGAATAGTACTGAAGTGTAGATAGACCACATTTATATGACGTGCCATTAACACCGTTCACGCAGACACGAATGGTCAGCATAGTTAATACCTGAAGGCATAATTTTATTTATAAACCAACTATTAAAGGTGCAAGACTGTTTAAATGCTCTTTCAACCTGACTTACACATTGGGTAAATGACAAAGGTGACAAAGCCTTCTCGTATAGTTTAATAATGTCAATACTGCGCTTGTAAAATTGATCTACTGCGCAGGTACATGCGAGAACCATATAAACTTTGTACTACTACAGTTTACCTAAAGCTTATCGATACAGCCTGCTAAGAAATAAACTAAAACCATTGAGGATCTCTAAGGCAAGATGAGTAATAAGCATATCAGCTAACCGTTTAGTAAGCCAGCAATAACTGTCTGTAAACTGTTAACGGTGGTTAACGGACTATATAAAATTGCATTAGCTATATTCAGGTTTTCGGAAAATACTACAGGGACTTTACAAATATTTTTCATCTCCAAAGGATTGAACTGAAATGACTTCAAGAGCTTTATTCGTCTGGCGCTTCCACGTCTTATTGACTAGGGGCTCCAAACCGGCCCTGACTGTACACTCGAATGTTATAAGCAAATCTCTACTGATTGCCAATGATGACGATCGATTCTTAAGTCATAGCAATTAGCTACGATGTGAGAGGTATATCTAATGACCCGAATAATCATGACTACTGCAATTAAACAAAATCTATGCGTCATCAATAACACTTTCTATATGGATATTGTGTAATAACAGCAACAATTAATATTTACCCAAATGTTGCGAACTATGCTGAATTCGAAACTGCATTACAATTGACTTAATAACTAATATTATACATAATACATGACTCTGTACAGTGAATTATACTATAAGTCATCATCCACCGTACCATTTCAGCACGGACCAGCATTGTAACGTGCCGTATCCGAACCGACAACAACCTCACTAAGAATATTATACACACATTGACTGAATGCTTTGTTGTACCTGATGTATTATATTAGATAGTATCATAATCTTTAAATAGTGTGCTAATATTTTTGCATAATATATATTGGTAACTCGATTCGAAAATTATATCATTCGGGTGCAATAGTGATGCATTCGAATGATAAAATAATCGAAACAAAATATTATTTTATTTTATTATCCTTATCTTATCTTATATGGGGGCCAGTCAGTGCAGAGCAGCGACACTTCGACCCAGTGGGATCTTTTGTGTCCTTTTACTAATATTATAAATTCGAAAGTAACTCTGTCTGTCTGTCTGTTACCTTTTCACGACTAAACCACTCAACCGATTTGGATGAAATTTGGTGCAGATATATTTTAAAACCTGGGGAAGGACATAGGCAAAATTTTATTGATGTAGGTACCACGTGGGCGGAGCCGCGCGCAAAAGCTAGTATTTAATATTTTTAAATTGAGTTGTGCATAACGCAATACCAACTTATGTTAAATGTTATTAATGCATTTAAAACTAATTTACATTGCCAATATACATATTGTCTGATTTGGTTTGCTATAAGGATAATGTTAGTTTTATGCCATTTGGTATAGGCAGTGTAACTAAAGCAAGTATATAGAGCCTGCTAACAACTGCACTAAAGGGCGATGTAAGTACCAACTAACCTCTTGATTAGATGGTACGTTTGTCATCTGTCATTGTAGCTAGACTGTGATCATTGTATGATACGGTGTGAGAAATAGAAAATTTAAAATTTGACTTATAGTTTCAGAGATTGGCGCATTTAATACAACAAACAATAAGTTTATAATATTAGTGTATATAATATTACAGTAATACCGTGATTTTATAAGGAAAATATATGAATATGTATAGTGTATTTACATATTATTGTACGTAATAGAAATATGATATCAGATGAGTAACTGTACGTGGATTGGAGGATCAGACGCAAATTAAAAATATTTGAAAAATAAATAATCAATACTAAAGGAGACCGTCCATATTCGGCTTGCACGTGGACAATCGTCTTATAAACAAAGTAAAATATTAAAATTTTTGTTTTAATATATAATAAATATTGATTACCATCCAGTAGTATGAAATTGACGTAATTTATTTATATATTATATCAAAATAATACACACAACCTGGAAGTAATAAGGCAGTATTACTGCAACTGCATATTCGGCTGAAGGACTTTTGGTTGCTGTGCTCACATAATGTCTGTAATATGGTACCTAAGCTGGGCAAGATATGAAAACCACCAGCCCAGTTTTTGGAAAATATTTTAATAACTTATGAAGGTGATGGTGACACATGAAAATAAATATTTATTTTAAACAATGTGTTTTATTTTATTATTTAACGAACTTGATACTAAACTTTAAAGAATAATGTTTTCTACTTAGTTTAGGCTAATTAAAATTAATATTGTTATTACAATATAAAATTGTTCACGCCTAGGCCAGAATCCCATACAAGGTGGTCGGTCTCCTTTATACGGAACTTATTATCTACTAAATAATACACAACATTGTTGTTATTCTGCATATAATTCGTCCAAAAACAATGCTGAATCATTTAAATATATTTGTTTACATTGTTTGAAAACGTAGCTTTGCTTTGTTTAAAAGTGAAGTAAAATGAATGAAAATAAATAAAAACACGTGAGAAACGGCAATGAATTGCCGTAAATCTTAGAGTTCGAAAAAATGGTATCACGTGACCTTGAGGTCAGAGGTCAAAGGTCATGGTCATTTCAGGGTATATCGACTATGCTGATTCGAATGTCGTTGACCGCGAGTCTCTAGCTCTTACGGTTCTTGAGTTGAAAGTTGTATAACAGACAGACGGACAAAGCTGTTGTATTAGAGTTTTTTCGAACTCTAAAAAGATATCGAAGCAAAGAAGTTTTTACTGACTAACATATGATAGTTTGTCCCCGAAACACATACGAGTACAAGGAAAATATCTAATAGACGTTTGAGGAAAATAACTGGGAACTAATTCTCACGAAGCAGACATTATTGTGTTATAAACCTATGCAGAATTTAACTTATGTTTACGTTTCCAAACGACAAGCGCCATTTTATTATTTAGACAGAAGTATTTTAGAAAAATAGCGCAGTGGTTAAGTAGTCTAAACCAGTGCATCGAGTCATCTGGATACGTACCGCAAACGGAACAATAATTTATGTAATCAAACTTTCAGTTGCTTTGAGTCTTAAGTTTTCTTTGTTTCAATGTTTGTATACTTCTCCGCAAAAGTTAAAGTGCGGTACTTTATATATTTTAATAAAAATATATACGTAGTAACTAATTTCAATTCCTTAGGAACCTGAATAGCTTAGCGTCGGCAAAGCAACGACACGGTTTGTCGAGGACGCAGGTTCATGTCTGCTTTTATGGACTGTCCTCCTTTTATTTTTCCTTCAGTTATAATTTACAACAACTAAATAACTTGGACTGCACGGATAGTATAGTGGTTAAAATGGTGGACTTGCCACTTGCCACAAGCCGACTGATGAAGGCCCGAAACCCACACTAGACAAAAAACTTGTGCGATCCACAAAAAGTTGTTGCGAGTCTCTGTGTTTTGTGTCCGTTGTTTGAATATTTGTAAAGTCTCCTGCAACACTGGATTTAGACAAGTGCGGGAGCTGCCTTTTAAAAATAAAATCAAATAAATAACAGCAACGTATTTTTTTTCCAGGGTCAATAGGGTCATGGCCCTTTCGCTAAATAAATCAGTTGCGTCGTCTATCGCGACGCCAGTCAATACTCTCTTTACTGCTGATTCGTGATAGAAAGATACCGCTACCATATTATTACCAAGGTGACTGGCTAATAAAATGATTGGATACCTGCCTAACCAGTCTACAGATAAGCTGATTTATTTGTCAACTAGCTACAGCCCGAGGCCTCGCCTGCACGTAAAAGTAGCAAAGCTCTTGAATAGCATCATCTCTTAATAAGTCCAGACCTAGTGCCTCGAAACGCATTAACAGGATAATAAGGTACAATATTCATATTCATCAAAGATACAAAGTTTCGGGTTAGTTTAAACATTCGATCCCCCACAAATTACGTACATATACATATATATATTATACTAGCTGTCCCGACTGAAGTTGTCCTGTACACACGACAAACAAAATAAAATAAAACTATCCTATCTTTTAAGTTGGACCAAATTACAGATAGTTACGAAGTTTGATCAAAATCGGTTCAGTAGTTTCAGATTAAACTCCCACAAATAACATACATCATACCTACCTAACCAATATGTCTTTACTACAAAACCTGTAATTTGTTCAAATAAAGTAAATGCTTTTCTATTAAATATTATTAAACGGTTTACGCGTGATTGAGTATCAAACATCCTAATATTTTTTCAAACTTTCATATTTGTATTATTAGTGGGATTTTTGTAAATATTTTTGTCATAAAACAAACTTCAAACATTGAAACAATAGACTCAAATAACAGACCAAGACAACTGTCTGTGGACCTCACAATATTTAATTATCACGTAATGATATCGAACACGTAACCTTCAGCGTATTAAATGACTACGTTATTCACTGCGCTATCCGGGCAGTCATGCCTCGCCTATATAAGCCCTCGTTGAAACAGCTTTTATTATCACGTATTTAATTTATTACTTTTTAACTAACGGTACTCGGAACTCATTACACTGTAAAAAGTAATTACCAAATTAATTTGTAACTACAGGGCTACACTGATAAGGCCTCGACATAAGTAGTATTAATAAAGTCTATATAATATCTGTTAAAATAATTAATATACTACCAGTAATTACCTACGACTTCCGTCAAGCTATCTCTATATCAAATTTCATAATAATCGGTTCAGTAGTTTAATCGTGTAAACTTAACAGACAGATAGAATTACTTTCGCATTTTTGTTAATATAGACGAGTACACTGTGTGTAAGGATGAATATTCAAATTGAATTGAAAAACAGTTGTGAGTAACCGAAATAAAAATAAATCTGGTAAATAAAAGATAAATTATTAGAATACTGTAAACAGCTTAAAAACATAAATTATACTGTCCATAACTACTAATCATTTTTTGAAATTAAACTGCTTTATACGGATTTTGTAGTATTGTTTACTTTAGAACACTTTTATTACATAATTTTGAACTTCTTCTTTTCGTGTGGTTAGTGGCCAACCAGTTGTCAAGCGTTGTTCAAGCCGCCGGTAGATCTCTGACATGGCTTAACGATTGCTGTCAATTTGGCAACTACCGGCACAGACGTTTTACGTGTCCTCCGAAGCACGGAGACGCTCAGATGAAATACCACTTAGCGGTCAACCATCTACAGACTGACCGCACCCAACGTTGCTGAACCTCGCTATTTAAATTAATTAAAACTATTTATATGTAAGTTTATACTTTTCCCCGACATTTTGGTTGCTTTACAGCAGCCACGGTCACGGGGTGACTGCTGAATGAGTAAGCTCATTTATTGTAGTAAAGTTCAATAATAGTAGTGTTATAGTTCAAAATTATGCAATAAAAGTGTTCTAAAATAAACAAAGCAAAATTATTGTTAGCTGTAAAGTCCATTTACTATCGCTTAATAAACGTCGAAAATATTTAAATTTTTATGCAATTAGTAAAGAGGTTGCCATAAATAAGATCATTACTAAATACATATATATGTGCAATGTTGCAATTAATAAATTCTTGCATAATCTGTAATCAACGGCGAAATACCAATGTCTGGTCATTATTACGTAATCTTCATAATACAGAAGACATTCAAACAAAATGTCAATTAGCTGATATTATAAATACGAATGTAACTGTCTGTTTATTAAGTACCAGCTGACCCGCGCAACTTTGTCTGCTTCACATAAGAGAATTTTCCCCGTTTTGCAAGGGTGATCTTATGTAGCCTATAGTCTTCCTTGATAAATGGGCTATCCAAAACTAAAATAATTATTCGAATCGAACCAGTAGTTCCTGAGATTAACGCGTTCAACCAAACAAACAAACTCTCCAGCTTTAAAATATTAGTATAGATTAATAGCTAATTGCTGAACCGATTTTGATGAAATAACTCTGGAAAATATTGAATCATAATATGTAATAAATATGTAGATAGCTTAAACGCTGAAGTAGATCATCTAGGTTACTTAAATAGGAAGCGAATAGGCACTAGGTACTTATTTATTATTGATCTTAAATATATATTTAGAAATGTCATGTGTTTAATTAAATAGCAAATGAATCCCGTAAAAGAAGATTAAAAAATATATATTTTAAAATTCCAATTATCAGACCTAAGTATGTTTCGGCCTTTTTCTTTTAAAGTACACAGAGTATGAATCTATTAGCATTAACCTATGGCTTAATGAGTTTATTACGTCATATTATTGTACATATATGTATTATTTGTCTAACAACAGTAATTACCCTATTTTCAAATAATTTCAATATCGTAATGTCTGTTTGCAATTATTTTTAACTTTTATATACATTTTCATTATACACGAAAGCACGAAATTTTTACAAATGGCTCTTGAATTTCTGACTCTAAGAGCACATATTTTGAGATTAAACCTAGGCGTGTTCAAAGGGCTCGGCTTACGTTAATAACCAAACTAATACCGTTGAAAGGTCGGCTTAGACCTGCGGTAGGTTGTTGGCAGCCTCACTAACTAAAACTTCATTCTTAGCTCCGTTGGAACAGAGACTCACCAACATAACAACAACAAATATATTAAAAGCCCATGATGTTTCAATAATGCCAATTGAGATATGCTTTCGTTTTTTTCCATATCTTAATTTAACGGAATTTAACCATTTGTCTATGAGTAGGTCAGGCACAATAACAACACGCAATGGATGCTTTTATCTCTTAAAATAGTATATATAGGACACTCATAAAACAATTAACGATGTCAGTTAAAACTAAATAAAATAGTTATCTAACTATTCAACGTAGTTTTAGTTAAATTATAAAGTTTTAAAAAGTGACATCGGAATTCATATTGTATGAGAAGGTTTTATAGGAGGTTTCGCATGTTAGAGTGATGAATTGATGATGCACATCATAGTACAATGTTCGTTGTTTAGTTTTTGCAATAATTAACATAAGTAATAGCTTCTGATTTAGTATTTTAAAATGAGACCCTGAATTGAAATTAAACTACTTTATATGGATTGACAGTTTGTTTTAACATAAACAACGCGACAAAATCCATATAAAGTAGTTTAATTTCAATGTATAACATTCGCGTAAACATAAGACAATATTATGAGACCCTGAATATATCTTACATTGATAAGACTATGAATGACCCGTTCGAGTTAAGGATTCGAATGCCACACGGGACTAAAATCTGTGTTATCCATAAATGATTGTTTCGAGTCTAGGTGCTATTTGATACAGTAACAGTTGCCAGTGCAATGGCAAACTTTTAAAAAATCTTGGTTCCGGAACCAAGGCTGATAATCGCACGTTGACGATCAAGCCTAACCCTGGCAGAATCAGGCTTGGTCAACAACTTGCGCTAGTCACAAATTACATAAGGTCTTACTAGGACATCAGAACGCCTAAAGAGCTCAAAAACCTAGCTAATACAAAACCAGACCATTTAACAAGTATCTTATGTAGTATGGAGGTACTTCCCCAGTTAATCAACTCTAAGTATGAGAGGAAATCTCATTATCGCATTTTAGTTAAAATGCAACGAAAGCCAGATATAATACTCGTGTACTATGACGTCACTTTTATTGTGATACTCACATACAAACTCTAACATATAATTTTAGCCCTGAGAATACAGGCTCTATTTACATTAACCCACTAAACAACAATGCTTGGCCACTTCATTTAATTCCATTGTATTTTTTTCATATAGTTAGTTCATTCATGTAATGTAATATGCCAGACAGTTTTGTTTTTCTTTTTACTTATTCAGTTTTATATCTGTTGCTCTTGCACGAAGTATGGGGCAAGGTTCAGATTAAGTGCAAATACTTTTTAAATTACAGTATATCTCTCTATCCATGTGTATAACTCAAAAATATCTTACTTTTTTTTAAATGTTTACTTTGGCTTTAGAGATAATCGTTATGTCGCAGGGCTCATTACAAATATTCAAATAAGGGACACAGAGAACTCTCAGGTATAGTGGATCACATACATTTTTACGCCGTATGGCTTTAAAACCAGGACACACGGTTCAGTGGTAATGGCGAAGCCACCAAATAATGAGTATAAATTAATAAGTATATAAATGAAACATAATATATAGTATAATATATAAATTAAACATAATATGTGATAATGATAATATTTGTGGTATTTATAACTAAATATATTATGTAAGTATATATTTAACATAATTATCAAATATTAATCAGCATATTTTATAAGTGATTTGTTGAACTAAAATATAAAATGATTACTAGTGGCTCATAGCCAGTTGCACTCACTGATCGGTAAACGATTAGCGAGGTTAAGCAACAGTAGGTGCGGTCAGTCTATAGATGAGTAACCGCTTAGTGGTATTTCATCTGAGCGTCTCTGTGCTTCGGAGGGCACGTAAAATGTCGGTCGCGGTTGTTGTCAAATTGACGCAGTCTTTAAGCCATGTCAGAGACCTACGGGCGGCTTGAACAACTCTTGACAACAGGTTGGGCACTAACCACAAGAAAAGAAGAAGACTAGTGGTTTGTCAATTAATTATAAAATATGCTGGCAGATGACGTAATGCATATCTTTAGTAATTTTTTACAATCATTCAGGTGCTCTGGTCTGCTAATATTGAGTTAATTAATATTTGTGTTATATTTACTTTACAAATTTTATATAGCATTTTAGACACACATTTTAACTAAACTTTTGATAAGTTTAGCTGAAATGTGTGTCTATGATGTTGTGTTTCTAACATTTATCAGTTAAGCCAAAACAAATTCTTCCAGTCTGCTAACAAGTGCACTAAAGCAATCATGTATATGGTTGAATGACATGATAGATGGACTAAGTATCAGATAACTGCTTGGTTAGATCAGACCTATGGTATCTCCCAACCAACCATAACAAGCCATATGTATTAGGTACCTATAGCAATACTGTGACGTGTTTTATCTAAAAAAGTATCTGTTATTGAACATTAAACTATTCTTATCCCACTAAATACAGTAAAATATATATAAAATTAACTAATTCATTGTATAAAAGACATTAAAAGAATACTCACAGCTATAGAAGTTGCCCCAAGTAGGCAGTCCCACCGCGATGGCGCCAACTACAAAGCAAATGAAGCCCAATGCGACCACCGCTATTGAATACAGCGCCTTGCCGCTGGCCATGGCTGCATGACTCAGCCAACTTCATGGAATGTTCCAGACAACATCAGGGTTGATGTGCACTTGTTTGATGATGAAATGTTGGCTGGCACATCTGTGACAAAATAAATAATAATAAAAGCCTTTATTACAGAAGATATATTTATTTCAGAATATGAATCATGCACTTATTCTTTATTCATTAATTACTTCTTCGACAACCCTGACTGTATTGCATTTGCAAAAGGACATTATTGACCAGTGACGAAATAAAGCCAAATAATATTTTGCAATGCAAAGGTGGGACTCATAGGTACTTACAGTAAGTCCAAACTGTAGAAGAGTTGCGAAAGGCAGAAAGCAAGCAAAAGTTGTTAGTTGCAGCCATTGCCCATTTTATAGCACCAATAGCTCAGTGGGGAGACCAACAGACTGCAATGCAGAGGGTCTTGGGTTCAAACCCACGACGCGCAGTTCTGAGTTTCGGCAGTTATATGACTTTTCGAAATTATGTGCATATTGATTAACAATTATCGCCTGCTCAGTGCCTTGGAGAGCATGTTAAGCCGTTGGTCCCGGCTGCCATGAACATCTATGGCAGTCATTATTCGATAGTCTCTAATATCCTGACACTGGTCTAGCCTTAGGGTATCGTTAGCATTCGGGTTGCAGAGGTCAGATGGCAGTCGCTCCATGTAAAAACTGATATCTTGTCAAATTCGGTTAGACTAGAAAGCCGGCCCCAAGTGACTTGGGAATGATAAGGCCTATGGAGAAGAAGAGTTGCAGCCATTGCCCGAAAGCACACTGAACTACAACAAATATTTGAAATTATGGTAAAACACTAAAAGTTTCTGTATTAAAGAGCTATGGATTAATTCATTGAATATTTTGCCAGGTATTACTTTAACCAATATCACATTCTTTATTTTAAAAACACTATTATTAATTTCAATGTATAGCAGTTACTTAAACATAAGACAATATCATCAAATACAAAAATGTTATATACTATACTATTTTCCTTTGATTTATTATAACACAGTTATTGGTGGCAAATTGGCAATATATTTGTATGCATTGAAAAAACCCAGTTCACATTACTAATAGTTGATCAACTATATCAATATCAATGATGGATTCAGGTAACAAATGAGTATGAGTACCAGTAACACTAGATACACAATGTAATATATGTAGTATGCATTGTTGATCCTGTAGTAACGTTTTTATAGCATTTTTGTCATATTACATCCAATTAAATAGTGATGTTAATAATGTTTCATAACAGAAACTACATAAAAAAGCTGCTAATGTTATCAATGCGGAAGTTTTATGATTGTTGTCCTTTTTTCATGTAGAAATGGTTGGACATCGTTTTTGTACTTTTATATATTACTTATTATGGTCTTCATCTTAATTTCTGCTACTTTAATTATGCAATATTGCATCAGTTCTGTTTGGTTGTCTCCTAGAGCTGTATGATTATAATCCAGTAAGAGCTTGTACTAAATATATAAAATTTAAATATATTTGGCAAATGTTTAATGTTCATATAGTTTTGAAAGCCATAAGTAGGTCGGCCTTAACATATTTCTGTAACTATAGACTAATTATGGCTATGTCAAAAATAATTAAATAGCAACTAGAATTGGAATTCTTTTTCTCTCTTATTCATCACTTAATTAATTTTATACATTAACAAGAATGGTTTATGATGAACAAGCTGTTACACACAACTTCATACACTTTTTATAACTCAGCTTGTGTCAGTAAGCTAGCAATTAAGCAAAGAATATGAAACAAATGATGCTGCTTTAAATTCTTATTATTAGTTTGTATGTCGTAGACAATAATTGTAAGTTTACTTTACTTGCAGGAGATACAGATAAACAGACAAATATAAAAATATAATTGACTATCAAATAGAGAAGTAATCTATGAGGCTACTATTACAGCCTAATCTATGAAGAATGCTTGCATTTACTATGTCAGTATCTAATTGAGAATATTATCTTAAAGTACACAACAATAATTTTTTTAGGTGGTCTGATTCAAACTCCATAAAAAACTAGATTAGAATAATTGTATAGTAGGTCAGATATCCAAGTATGCAATGTTGCATAAACTCAAAAACATGCAAAGTGGGTTGCATTTATAAACACTAGTGATTAATCAAGTATGCAAACCAGTCAGGCAGGTAGTAAATATAACCGCACAAAGGAATGCCCAAACAAAACAATTTGTAGCATAAACTATTTCATTCCTATTAGAATATATAACATGATAACCAACTACCAATAGTAATCTCACTAGAAACGTCACTGTGAGTTTTCATCGTGTTAATTGAACCATACAGTGCAATAGCTAGTATTTAAGGCTAGAAACAGTTATTTGAGCGTAACTTTTACTCACGTTTACCTTGCGAACTCGTCTCGTTGAAGAAATCACACGAAGATCACTCAACTATGCAACAGACAATCGATTTTGATTGAAAACGTATTACAATGTATCAACATCTCTTTTGCACACACAAACGCATTGAAACAAAACACTTGTTTTTTCACGTGAATGCACAAAAGTTTATTCACGATTCAAAATTCGAACCACGGCACACCTATAAGATAGTCCCAATAGGTACACCTATTGAGAACTTTCAAAAACAGTTTAGAGCACTTAGATTTTGTTATGAAATTTTAATGACAAACTCAATTTAATTTCTTTACAACTATGTACACTGAAGTATTTAACGATTTTTATCTTCGTGAGAAAACACGGACAATAAATTTTGTGTACATCACCTAAACGCGCGCGGTGTGAATGTGGTCGGTAAATAAACTGGTTTTTTGATTTCAATTCGAGTATAGCGGGCTACGTTGCAACGAACGGTGGACTTGAGCAAAACTTATAAGACTCGCTAGTTTCTCTTTCACTCGTCACCCCGTCTCATACAATATATCGTGATAAAAAGAGATGGCATCAGATTGTATGTTACGTCGCCATTACATACTATGTGTCTCAGGCTGTCAGGCTTTTGTTTATCGCTGTAACCTTATCGTTTATAATCTTTTAAATGATTATTTACGTACTCGTTTCATGAGTTACATGTTTAATTTAATATTTCATTTAAAGTTTTATAAGCGTAGCGTCCTTTAAATAAAATTTTGAAATTAATTCTTGTCAGTAAGTATATAACGTTTCTGAACGGATTGCTATTTCAGTGTGGCCATTTCGTAAAACGTGGTAGACTACTAAACTAATATATCGACAGTATTAAAATAAAATCACATTGTACATGGAGCAAAAATATTAAATTTTAAAAATATCAACGATTTCTGATAATGAACTACACTAGTATAGTATTTTATTATCTGTGCTACTACTTACTGCCTCGTTGGTCGAGTGGTAGTGTATACGACTGCGGATCAGGTTTCGGGTTCGATTCCCGGGTCGGGCTTGGAAAACGTTACTAAGATTTTCCGTCACGAATTTCTTAGTAGCAATTTATTAAGAATTTATGTTAAGTTCTTAATAATTAGCCCGGAGTTAGGAAGTTGGCGGTGTTTCACTCCAGTGCGTCGGAAAGCACGTTAAACAGTGGGTCCCGGCTGTCATGAACATCTATGGCAGTCGTTATTGGAAAGTCAGCGACCTCAAATATCCTGACGACTGGTCTAACCATAGAATGATGTTATCCTTCTGGGTTACGGAGGTCAGATGGCAGTCGCTCCGTGTAAAAACTGATTTTCAGTTAAATCTCGTTAGACCAGAAATAAGCGGACCCTGGCATAAGCTGGGATTAATAATCGCTAGGAAGTAGTTACTACTACTTTTGAATTAAATATAATTTTATATCACAAACTCTTTAGATTTTTGGGACCAGATTTACACGTATGGATGTATAAGTGATCAAAACCTGATTACATTAACCAATAACTGCAACCTTATGTAGCAATCTGTATGAACTGAATTAGATCTACGCATTAGCTCATTATCATTTGCTTAAACCACTTGATTAACTAAATTAGGTTAAAATCAGTCCATCACTTTATTCACATCATTAGATATAAGTATTTATTTCTTTCAATTTCAATATTTAACAATTACAAAGAATGAACATAGGACGAAGAGTATCAATTGAAAAATAACTATTAGTATAAATCGTAGCGAGGTCATGATGCTATTTCGGGAACTCACGTTGGAGACTAAAATCAGATCATGTTAGACGAAGGAAACTGGCAATCAGTTCGTGAAATTGTTGTTTAATTTATATGTAACATTTTGTGCATTATTTATTGTTTCAATTGCATAAAAGCAATCATAATAAACTTTATGAATGTATGTTAGTGTGCATGTTTGTGCGAGCCAGTTTACAAATATAATTTTATGACTGCGGTATAGTTATAGGTAGCATAGTTGTATAATAATAAAGTGAAGTTCAAAATGTCGAATATGATACAATCACGGACTAGTATGAAGGAAATAATGCTCTATGTGCTACTTATTGTTTTCATAGTGTTGCCCTGTATATGTAAGTATTTATAAAATATTAATTTGTTTTTAATGAGTCAATACACACATATAGTAGAAACAATACAAAATCATTGTGTCTGGTATCAGGGTCAGATCGCCGGTATAGCCGATAGGTAGTGAGTTAGTACGTAGTAAGATTATTTTATTCAATACAAAAAAGCACTCTGTATTTTGTATTGTGCTCCACAGCAACTGCTGTGCAACGTAGGGACGTAATATAATATACTAGATGTTCCCGCGGTTTCACCCGCGTTTATCGTTACTGCGCCGCCCCCGTGGATCGTAGCGTGATGTTATATAGTCTATATCCTTCCTCGATAAATAGGCTATCCAACACTAAAATAATTTTTCAAATCGAACCAGTAGTTCCTGAGATTAGCGCGTTCAAACAAAGAAACACTTCAGCCTTCATAATATTAGTATAGATTATGATGTTTGTATAATAGTATAGGTAGCTATACTTCTACAATGCTTTTATACGTCTGGTCTGGTTATATTTCTTATCATTCTTTGTTTGTAACAGATGCAGAACCACTTGTTAAGACCGTTCAAGTGAGTATGAATATGTTAATCTGAATTCAGACCATCAAATGTTATTTTTTTGAAGTTTACAAGCTACTATAGTAAAAATAAAAGTAAATAAACAATTTTATGATGGTTAGCGGCATCTTCGTTAAACGAGGATATTAATTTAAAATGAATCCTTTGAGTACGCTCGCGCTTGTAAAAAGAGAAGTACCTCTACTATACCATAATTTGATGACAAAATATAAAATTGTGTTGTGACCCTGCTAACTATAAGGCTACCAAGCGCTGTGTTTTCAGATAGTTTTTGTACTTTACACTGGCAATATATTTAGCGATTCCATTGTTGAAAAGCTGACAGCGAACTAGTAATTCCCCATTTGTTGCAAGCTATAGTTTAAGTGAGACAAGTAACTGTTAATTCACCAGATAGGGCGTAATAATTTTAGTCGTATAAGCAAAAGTATATTTTAAATTGTTTGCAGGATTCGCCTAACTGTGATCCGATATGCGGCTGTGATGGGTATGCGACGATTGCTATTAAATAATTATTGTTTAAGGATGTTTTTGAACAGTTTTAATTGTTATATTAATTTACTCCCTGTTTTTATTTCAGGATGTATAGTTACAACGAGGCGAGAGACGAATGTGTTTTAAATTTGCATAAACTAATGAAGAGGGTTGTGGTACGCTATGACAGTCATAGTAAGTCGATTAGATTTTATTTCATATTTTTCCATATTGTTAACTAAATGATTAATAGAAGAAACGTTTTACAGATACAGATGATATATTAGCAGAAAATGGAATGGCAAGTAAGTATTTTAAATATACGCTTCCAAGTTACTTTTGAAAGTCAATAATTTTAAATCGAACTCCAAATCTGTGCATGTAATTCCTGCCAATAATAATCGGATTGGGATTGAATCTGAATCGGATTGGTTCCCATAGTAATCATGAGTAATGCACAAAGGTTTTATTTACTCATACTTTACAATATGCTACAAAATTGACGCATTTAACGCCTTGTCCATTTTAATAATGTGTGGTCATCTCATTAACGATGTCAACGCTTAAAGGCCAGGTTCCTATATCAAGAAACGACTCGTTTTACCTACGGACATTTAAATTTTGACACGTTTAAGAAAATATTATAAAAAGAGTCGTTTCTTGATATAGAAAGCGGGTCTAAGTGCATTTGAATTATATACAAATGTGTCGACAACAGATTATTACTAGTACTGCGGCCTTGACCATGCAACGTAAGTATCGCGGTGTGCATAACTGTATTCGAATATAATTCGAATGCAATTATCTACAGTCGTCTGTAATATTCCATGGGTACCTTAAGGTCTAAAATCCTGTGAATATTCAAATTAAAATAAATATGACTGATCTAGATTGCGTTGTATTATAAACTAGCTTTAGCGCGCGGCTCCGCCCGCGTGGTACCTACATCAATAAAAAGTAGCCTATGTCCTTCCCCAGGTTTAGCCGTGAAAAGGTAACAGACAGACAGACAGAGTTACTTTCGAATTTATAATATTAGTAAGGATTACGGCTATAATTTTTAGGTGTACCGGTGTCAACGGTACGCTTCAAGTCAAATATAATTCTTACCTACTTACTTATTTCTATTTCTAAATAAGTTATGTAATAACGTTGAATAATGATACAAAAATAGTTTAAAGTAAATTTAACAATTGAGTTAAGACATCAACTTTTTTATTTTATGGTAGTGCACCGCCATCTTGTACGATATAACTAACATTTCTTGTATCGATTTCCGTTAGATGGTGTCAAATACCGCTTTATGCCACTTTGGAAATTGAAATAGGTATGCATTTTGGCTGCTCACTATACATCACTACTTTTATTATATTATTTAATACAATAGCCTAAAATCACGGCGAATTAAACAATGGTTCCTTACTAATTTATGTGTTACAGAGACCATCTATATTGAAGGGCAAAAGATATTCCGAGGGATCATGATTTCCGTAATCCTGATCATGACCTGTGCTACAATTTGTGTGCTATCTGCTTGCATATACTGCTGTCGTATTGACTACACGTGAGTACAAATTAATAAGAGTACTAGTAACAATTACTTATAAATTATTTAGTTTCAAAAATTTTTTGTACGTAAAAATTAAACCTTTCTTTGGTGCTCACAAACACAAAATGTACAATTAGCTATTACCCTACCTAGTCAGAAATTGCATAAATAGAAATTGACTCTATTATTATTATTAACAACATAGAATATGTATTAAAGATCGAATTTGTGTGTAGTTAATAAGCACTCGTTGTAAATTAATTCACCGTTTTTAATGATACCTTTCATGGTAACATTTGTGAAAAACTTCCAGTTTAGTTTTTTGTTTAAGAGTGAGATAGGAGTTTTAAGCTTATTATTCTGCGGGTGTACAGATACACGCACTATGTACATTATTATTTATTAGGTATTTTATTAATTTACAGAGATCGCAAATTGAAAACACAAGTGAAAGCTTTAGCTAAAAAAATGAATAAGACTTACAAGGAAGCACCTAAACGTAAAGCAGCGGAACCGAAGTCCCAAAGCTGTAATGTCGTTGTAGAAGAAGCAGGCGTGTTCGTTGTTTGACGATATAGTTTATCTCTAGAAGTCTTATTTAGCATTCTTTGTTGTGATGACTAATAAAAAAATAAAACACTTTATCAGAAATTTTATTAATATTTCAAAATCTTTTTAACGATTAATGTCTATGTTTTAACCAACATTACATATTAATTATAAATTATTAAAACCGTAAAACACATTTTATCTTGTGTTTTTTTGCAAATGCCTAAAAAGTTAGTAAACTTTAATAATAATAATAATATACTTCTATTTTGACTTATTATTAAATAAAGTGAATTATTTTGCATAAAGGTAAGTAGGTACCTAGAAGATTATTTTGAAGTTTCAACCTAATTACTGGCCTATTTACCTACACTTATCCACTGTAGGTAAACAGGTTGCATATTATGCATGCATTAGGCTTACATAACCGTCTATTTTTTATAGTATAAAAAATATAATGAAAACTAAATAAGCTAGACTTGTTCTGTTGCACAATGGGTGAATTCACAAGGATAACGATGTTTGTAATAAAATTTGCTATGGTAATGTGTAGGTATGTATATATATAGGCAGATAAAATAATTAATTACATTATGTATAGTGAACCACACTATCACATTATGGTTTCTTGTAATGATAGTGTTGTGTATGTGAAATAAATAAATTTTCCGTTGTAACTTGTAACACATAATAATTATTGTGTTACAATTATCTTAGATCTTAATGAAAAACCCGGCCACAAGCACAATATGTAGATTATGAAGCACATCACGAGAAATCAGGGTATGATGAACCATATTCAATGCAACGACAGCTGTAGTACAATGATTCAGAACCATATAAAACTGTAAAAACATCATACATTAAACTTAGATTAATTTTATATTTATACTAGCTTTTGCCCGCGGCTTCGCCCGCATTAATTTAGAATTTGACGATAAATTCGTCAGGTCGCACTCTGCTTGTAATAATATAATTCAATCATGATTCGAAAGACACGTGACGCCATCTATTATCATAAGAACGTTATTGTTGTTTTCCTCGGGAAAAGTAATTTTTTTCGGGATGAAATGTAGCCTATGTCTGTTTCTGTACACCTGACAACGTATATGCAAAATTTCAGGATGATCAGTTCAGTGGTTTAGGCGTGAAAAAATAACAAACAAACTCATTTTCGCTTTTATAATATTAGTTAGGATTAGGATTAGGATTTTATGTAAGTATGTATTGTTTTGTAAGTATTAAGAGTTTAACTTAATTTTTACGTAAATATGCATACTTAGTTTTCCAGGTTAGTGAATAATACGATAGTAGGTAATTTATTATTCTTCTTCCCGAACATTTTTTTAACTTTTCAAACGAAGGCGCAAATTCGCGCAATTTGTTTTGAATGTTTTGACCATGTTTTGACACTTTTGACAACGAATGTCACTTCAATGAGTTTTGTTACAATTTACAAACGACAAACGACGATCAATGTTTAACATTATTTACAAAGTTTCACGGTCATGGTAAATATTTTGTATAGTATTGATAAAGTTATAACTTAACTCATAGGTAAGTTGAGTGATGCAGAAGTCTGCATCACTCAACTTACATAACATCCTGAACTTTTATTTTCGACAATAGGTATTGTCGAAAATAAAAGTTCAGGATGTATTTCTATCGCTACCATCTTATGCATTATTGACAATTTACAATTAAGCATTACAGCGCATGTTTCCCTGAATTTGTATCGAAGGATGGGGAAACGCATACGGTACTTGCGCACCAAAGTAAATTCCGACTTTCTGTTGTTAAGTGTATTTAGTGATTGTTTTATAACTATATTGTTCTTTTTACAATAATTCATGTAATTGTTTAGCTGTTGTCGTAATGCGTTTGTGTTATGTGTTGTATGTTATGCTTCTTAAGTACATAATATTTTAGGCTTATAAACCGTGCCATATTTTCTTCTTATATATCCATTATTTGTTATTGTATGTAAACATCTGATTCATGAAGCGCATTTTTTATTTTAGGTAATTTAAGACAGTGTTAGATGTTTTATAAGTGACTGATTGATTTGACCTGAAGCTCTAATTCTGCTGCAGTGTTTGAATTCTTATTGAAAGGTAAATTTTTATATATCTTTAATGATTATTGTTATCAATGATACTGGCCACATTCAGAATAAAACACAGGTTTTATCCTAAATATGGGCAGTCTCAATGTATATTAAAGTCTTTAAAATACAGATTTTTAAAAACTTTAATATTAATTGAGTTTTGGTTCAATGAACCTTGTGTTATACAAGTTATACTTCATCATAATATATTTAGGTATTAGGATATTAAATATATTAAGTATTAATAATTTATACAATGACTGCAATAACTGTCCCATCTGTGTTATTATTTGTTTATATATTTTAGCCTAAAATAGAATATCTAATTATAATGATTATTTGTGTGAAGGTGGACCATAAATATTGCCTATTGCCTGGGGTATTTATTGCCCTGTTTGTTTATTTGTAAGTTCTGTTTCATTGTTTTATTCTTACCTCATATGTTTATATGCTCTTATAACATAATTTTAATATTGCAATTAAATATTCTATTTCAGGATTACCCAGCTTGGATGTGAATTTAGTCATGATGGGTATCGGCATTGGTACTCCTTTGATAGAGTTCATCTTTGCAACATGTTCTCTATGTATGGGCATGACTCTGGGAGTCATTTTCTGTTGCCTCTACATTCGGATTAGGTTAGTATTTTATATTTTTATTATTGTATTAATCAAGTTTTTGTAAGTGCAGATTTTATTATAAGATATAAATGAAACTGTGTGTTGTTATAAAATATTCTTGGTGTTTGCAGAATTAACATTACAAAAATATCTTGCAGTATTTATTAATCATAAGTCTTTAGAGTTTACTAATTGATGTTCTGAGATCTTCTGTTGTGGTAAAATACATATTTTTCTTTAATAGAAAAAAAGAGGTAGAGAATTTTAAACATTTCCAAGGCCTGAAAATTTGCCACTTATGCTATATTGCTAGTCTTCAACATGTTCAGGTAAATTCATAGTTCTGACAACTATGATTATATGTATACAAAATTCATTTTATTTTCACGTAGCAATGATTAAAACTTGATAAAGAATAAAGTTATTAGTTATTATTAAAAAAGATAGAATTAGATTTTCTTGATCTCAACTAAATCACTGTTTGGTGTGTTTCTACAATAAATAAAGAGAGTCACATCCCTTCCATTTCTTGATGGAAATGGAAGGGATGTGACCAGTGTGATCTTGCACTGGCAGCAGAAAAACTTTTATTTTGAAGGGTAGACAGAACAACACAATATTGTAGGCTTCTGCCTACCCTTCAAAATAAAAGTTTTTTCAAAAGAACAATACAATATTTTCAAAACTGTAATAGGCTATAGTGGCTACTGTAGCCTATTACAGTTTCGTTGAAAGTGAAATGTAATCCAACTCAGAGCATACTCTTATACATTCATACACAGAGAACATTAAGATTAATCTTTGTTTGAATGTAGCACAAGTCTATTAATTTTAAATGGTGGAACAATGGCACTGTTTGATAAAAGTGATTTGAAGTAACTTACAGAGTAAAACTCAAAAGTATTGAAATGTCATTAATTATTTGTTCTTCCTTTACTCCCCAGTTCGCGCCGAGTATCCGGCGTAGATGCATATGTACTCACAGACATCAATGCAGGAAAGTGAGTAATTAATTTGTATATTTATGTTTTAAATGTAAATTTAGTCCTTCTTTAATCTCAATAAGAATGCTAACTCATTGTCATCCGACCTGAACAGGCTATAAGCGTGTTAAGTTCAACTTTGACAACAGAAAAATAAAAATGCAGTAAAAGAAGAAAATAGCTTATCAAATGTAATTCCTATTTATCTATACTAATATTATAAAGCTGAAGAGTTTGTTTGTTTGAACGCGCTAATCTCAGGAACTAATGTTTCGATTTGAAAATTCTTTTAATGTTGGATAGCCTATTTATCGGGGAAAGCTATAGGCTATATAACATCACGCTACGACCCACAGGGGCGACGCAGTGACGATAAACGCGGGTGAAACCGAAGGAACATCTAGTTTCTTTATATACATGTTTTTATATATTTACATAGTGCCTGAATACATGTTAGTAAAGCAAAATAACATTTATTTTCTAAAAGTAGTTCAGCATTTCAATTTGTAACCATGCTCTATTCAGAATATACACCATATAATTTATTTTCTAATTAATTGAAAAGCGCTACAGCGATGCGAAGTCACACATCTCCCAGATATCAATAGCCGATAAATATTACCAGCAACCATTAATCTATTACAATAGGTTTTTAATTCTGTCTGGCATTCCAAGACTTGACAGGTTTATAGGAAGACTTAACAACTTATGTAATGACTGCTCTATTTAGCAGAAGGGGAACAGAAACCCTTCCAAAAACTGTTGACTGAGCTTTGTGAATGTTAGGTAGTTAGTATTTTCTTCATTATTATACCCATAACACTTTTATCAAAATCTGACTAATTGTTGTTTAATTAATTTCAGTGACATGTGGGTGGAGAGCCGCAGTGAATCTTCGGAGACACCGCTACAAAAAAATACAGCACAGAAGAGTGAATGCTGCACCATTTACGTACCAGACGTGGCCATTGTATTGTAATAAAACGAAGGGAGGCAGGAAAAATGAGAAGAGAGACTGATAGAGGGAGATAGAAAGATGTAGTCCATTAAAGGCTGAGGGAGAGAGAAGTTTGTTTCAAGGTTGTTATAACTATTATGGTGATGAATAAGGCTGGTCATCAATATTTAACTATAGACACTCTAAGGAGTCTTCTTATGCTTTTTATGAAGTAGCCGTAAAATGCAGCTTTGTTAGGGCGCGTTCCCACTATGTCGTGACGATAGATCATCGTGTTGTTTAAAGCGTCGTGGCTTGTGTATTTAAATAGAGGTGTTCACATATAGGACGACACGATTAACTATCGTCCACGTTTTTTTTTGCAGTGACGACAGATTGTCAAGTTTAATGGAAACTGCTAGCACGGCAGTCGTAAAACGATAAAAAAACGTCACGACTAATCATGATGGCAAATCGTGTGTCGTTGTTGCAACTATCTATCGTAGCCACGATAAAAATATCGTCTCGTCGTGTACACGTTCAACGATAAAATATTTCGACGACACAGTGACGATAAACAGTCGATATAATGGGAACAGCTGGAGACGACAGTCATCCAACGATAAATTAATCGTCACGACATAGTGGGCACGCGCCCTTAGTCTGCTGTAGCGAATGTATAATCGCCATAACACGTATCGATCATGTGGCATTCTAAGTGTTTCAGAATAAGGTAAACACAATATGTTCCTTTCCTTGATACTAAGGGCCTGTCCCACCATCTCCAAATAGCATTTATCTATAAGTTAAAAGTCTTGCCATCTCTTCCTTAACCTAACAAGAGTGAGACAGCTTGCGATTTATCTTTCGGATAACTTTTATTTGATAGTTGTGAAACTGGCCATAGGTGAAGTGGAATTCGTATAGTTTTCATATTCATCAATTTCACTTGAATTTCATTGATGAACTCGCCAAAGACGTTGAAGGGATGCTAGCACTAGATAAATATCATAGATTTTTTTCGATTGAGTATTACAAATGTGGGGCTTTTGGGTTTATATGGAGGTGCTAACACTCTCCCGCGGTTTAACTCACGTTTATGATTACTGCTCCGCTCCTGTAGCTCGTGGCCTTATGTTATATTATGGCCTATAACCTGCCTTAGAAATTGGGCTATCAAATGCATTAAGAATTTTTAAATCCGACTGGTAGTTTCAGAGACCGTTGAAACAAAACAAAAACTCTTAAGCTTTAATATATTAGTATAGACACTATCAATTGCTAAAATGTGCAATTTTATGCCGTGATTTAACGCATACAAGCGAGAAAAATTACTGATCGTAAATGTTTAATGTGTCATGTCTGCTTAAGCTATTATTCATTGAAATTAAACTACTATATACGGATTTTATCACATTGTAATTTTTAATTTTTACTAATTTTTAAATTATTGAAATCAATAATTTAATTAGCTTAAAAATTTGTAAAGATTAATAGTAATAGTAGTGAAACAGTTTTTCAAAATTTTGTAATAACCTGTCAAATAAACAACGCGATAAAATCCGTATATAGTAGTTTAATTTCAATGAATAACATTCGCGTAAACAGAAGACAATATTAAGCTATTATTGTCTACACACACGTTATTTTTAATATTTATTCTTTCAGACGGGGCCAAGTTCATACTTTAAAGCTAAATTAGCGTTTCACGTAAGGGCAAACTCCATAATACACACAGACCCGGTTGAGCAAATTGAACAAAGTTCCCGATTACACTTCGCCCAACTCGGCATTTCGCCAATGGGGTACTAATGCAACCGCAGAGCATTTAAAGACGACTTAAAACATTGCTGGTTCTACATAGATATATAAACGACTATGCTATATTATACAAATTTATATATTACCAGTAACTGTATTCATTTCCTAAGGGGGTGCGATATATTGACTGCAATGATTCTAATCTTTATATAATACTAGATGTTCCCGTGGTTTCATTCGTGTTTATCGTTACTGCGCCGCCACCGTGGGTCGTAGCGTGATGTTATATAGTCTATAGCCTTCCTCGATAAATAGGCTATCAAACATTAAAGAATTTTTTAATTTGAACCTGTAGTTTTTGAGATTAGCGCGTTCAACTAAACAAACAAACTCTTCAGCTTTATAATATTAGTATAGATTATAAGCAAATGATCTCAGTATACTCGTAACTTAATATATATTTATTGTACCTATATTACATATGTAACGTAGAATATACAAGGTTATTCTTAGTAAAGTGAAAACCTCTCAGGGGGTGAATGTACTTGTTATTATAAACATGTTTTTTCTGGGACATTGCCGATATCGCGAAAAAAAAAAAATCAACTGTTTCATACAAAATTGGACTTTGACCTACTCGGCAAAATGTATGGAACAGCTGATTCTTTTTCCGCGATTTCGGTAATGTCTGAACAAAAGTTGTTCATAATAACAATTATAGTCACCCCTGAGAGGTTTTCACTATACTAAGAATAAACTTGTAGGTATATTAAGTATACAATAACGTAGAGGTTTCAAATGTAAAATATTTTAGTACAAACTAGTTTATCTTTTATATCGCGAAAAATAAAAAAATATATTCTACCCGTGTGCCAACATCTATCTAAATTCGTTCAAAGGTTTACGTGTGATTGAATTACAAACATCAATACCTCTTTACAAACTTTTACTTTAATTATATTAGTTAGACTAGCTATGCTCGTGGTTTCACTCGTGTTTATGATTACTGCGCCGACCCCGTGGGTCGTAGCGTGATGTTATATAGCCTATAGCCTTCCTCGATAAATAGGCTATCCAGCACTAAAATAATTTTTCAATTCGGACCAGTAGTTCCTGAGATTAGCGCGTTCAAGCATACAAACAAACTCTTCAGCTTGTGTTGTTTAGCTCACGGGACAAACATTTGTGTAATTCATAAATTGTTGTATCGAGTCTAGGTGTTCTTTGTTTAAAAGTATTTATGTCTATTGTGTCTGAGAAAAAAAGCTTCATGTTATAAAATATAGACTAATAATAACATGCTTTCTTAAGTAGCTATTTCTCGTCATTTTTTCGTCTCGAATAAGGACAGGCCTTCCTAAAATTCTCGAACAGAAACTCTGCTAAATATCTATGTAGTCATTTCCTTAGTTCTGTCAAGTAAAGAAAAAAACATAGTACTATAATTTATATATAAACTTCAATTAGGTGCTGTCTTTATTATTTTATATGGGCATTTTCGCTCAAGCCTGGACAGTGGACATTCCAACATAATTAGCCTTCTTTATGAACTTTTACAACATTTTGTCTCCATCATTTTAATTAAGCTCTAAATGCCATATTCTTTTTCGATCTAACTATAAAACTCCATATAAAGACTAAACGAAAAAGTCTATAGCAGAAATGTACTTTTATATACTGCTGCTGTATTAGGTGTTCATTGGATTTTCATTTTTATAATTACTAATTAAATTATACATTATACTCAATAGGGGCTGTGAACATTATGCAAATTAATTATATGTTTTATTCACTATCTGTGGCCTGTATTCCTCATGTAGATTAAGTTCATCTTTCAGCGTAGACACTCGAGCAAATCGAATTAGAGAAAATGTACACCAAATATTTAATTATAGGTCAAATAATAGTACTGAAATCTTCAATAAGTCTGTGGGTTTTATAAAATAATAATAATTGATATATTAAATAGAAATATATAATTAAATGACAACTTTTTGTTAAATAAAGACTAATCTTGCCTAAAGCACTGCTTACCATGATCTAAATGCATTGATATTAAATATTTTTTGTGTTTAGATTCGACTGTATTAGAGGCTTAAGAGCCCAGTGATTATATTCTATAGATTATATTCTATATGTAAAATTATATTAGATATGTAAGAAAATGTTTGTAAATATATTCTAAACCAACGAAGTACAATTGCTACTGAAAGAATCGAATGAATTAAAGTGTACAATTCTGCAGTCGATTAACAATCGAATAATCGATTGTAGATAGATACGTGGGTACATGTGATATTATAATCGATCAGTAATAAAATTACTATTATTGATGAATGGAATCGAAACAATAATTCGAATACTTTTAGTAACAATTGCGCATCGTATTTTAAACTAAGAATATAATAGAGGATAAACAAGGCTCGTGTTAGCTAACTAAATTAAAAAAAAAAAAAACTGACTGAAATTTATCTAATATAATCTAGTTTTGCATCTATGGAAACATTTTCTTTATATTCTGTGTTGATGACTAGCGGCTGCCGTATTTTAAATGCTTACATCATTATGGGCAATCGACCGTTTGTAAATGATCCAGTAAAAATGAGTTCTGAGCACGAATTGAGAAGTCTGTAGGTCTATCGTAAAAGTGTCTGCTCGAAACTTCGGGCTGAATGAAATATTTAGAATATATCTACCGAGAAATTTCTTCGGACTTCTTTCTTGTAAAATTACATTACTTCATTCGTCAGACCTCTTCATGGTTTAAGACGATCAAAATAATGTGTTCCATGGTATAAATAGCAATAAAATCGGCACGAAAGTCGGTATTTTCGTTTGTGCTTGTTCACTATTGGTACACATCAGGGAGGAGGAGATATTATGTGGCACTTTTTATGCTAAGACTGGGCATTATATACCGAATGTTAGAGACAAGGGCCTTGATTCTTGATCTTCTCTTTTCATATTCTTTGTTTATTTCTGCCTTTTATACGCGATTATTAAACGTGGTAGGTGTATATAATATTCTAAAATCTTGTATCTTATATACAGTATGTTCGGTGCGAACAGTCTGTACATTATTATTGGTATGTCAGCCAAATGCCTTTTATTGTTAATCTATGTATACTATGATTATCATGTCAGTTATTGTTGTGATTTCGTTTTTTATAAAATGTTTATACGTATTATAAAAAGAAGCATTGAATACTGATCTCAAACTTGAAAGCTTTATCGACGCAGAATTAGCAGAAATAAAATTGACGTTCTTTTCTACAGTGAATCTTATACAAAATACTGGTTATTTAGAAAATTCATTTTTATTTCGAGAAAAGACTGTATATTTGATTAATAATATATTTTATTCATAATCTACATTCATTCACTTTGACATGACTTGTAGTCAAATTTAGGTTGGTTGCTGTTTTTTATCATTTAAGACAAACCGTAATTGGCTAAATGTTAAAATGTAATCGATTTTGATCTGCAATAGGAATAATATTGATGACATTGTTTGTATGAAAATAGCGTTACTGACTTTTTGCATACAAAAGGGCTACATCATAGGTAAAGACCCAATATCATAACAAGTATATTTCCGTTAAAGAACCGCAACCAAGAAATTTTTTTTGTCGTCTTTCCATACAATTGATTAGTTCATCGACATTTCCGCTAGAGGCGCTTTTCGATCAAACATGTCAAGATGTTTTGAAATCTTGAAAATTCTTAATAGACTTTCAGAAATAGAGTTATCAACAGAGTATAAGCAAAATTTAGATACATACAGATGATATCATACATATATTAATCAGACGTAGATATGTTACAGCGCGCTAAAAGTAAATATCATAACTTAGCCAATTGTAGCACTTTGTCAATCAATTCGCGTAGAACAGGAAACCAAAAACAAGTTATTAAAAGCAATAATTTAAGATAGCCTCTTACTCTCGTAATTTTTGTATCTTCTTATTCAAAATAGCGAAACGTGTAAACATAGTATAGTTTTATAGATTTTATGTAGCGAAGTTGTATTTTGCGATCTCTGTTTATGGACGTAACTTTACTATGGAATGCTGTAACAATGATATTAGCACTCTCAATATAACGGAAGAAAACAGACGTACTCGCAAAGACGCGAACGTATAAGGACGTTTACGCTACGTGCTATGTTTCGAGTGGCAGCGAAACAAAAAAATAAGAGTGATATTTTTTATAATATTGTTTTCTGTTTACGCGAATGTTATTCATTGATATTAAACTACTATATTAAAATTAGTAAAGTTTAATAGTAATAGTAGTGTAATAGTTTCTTCTAAATTATGTAATAAAGTGTCAAATAAGCAACGCGATAAAATCCGTAGGTATATAGTAGTTTAATTTCAGTGATATTTTATTTATTTGGTTTTATGTTATAAATCTTTTTAATACATTCTGTAGACTAAGGTAAAAGTGTATTATAATGAGTAGGTAGTTACCTATACTATTATATTAAGTATATACGTATATTATTTTACTATACATATTTGCATTTAGAATTGCCGCATCTTCATTTACATAGTAAAGGGATTGCAAATGTAATTATATTTCATTTATGATAGACTCTTATCTAAGTCTATAGAGTGTATTTAACACATTTTGAAATAAATCCAAATTAATTTTGGTGTAAGTGGCCGCCTCGCCACTGCTCGTAAGCTCGATTCCCGCACAGGCAAAGTTGTGTGATCCACAAATAATTATTCCGAATGTCAGTGTTGTTTGTGCCTGTTGTTTGAATGTTTGTCAAGTCTTCTACGACACAGGAATTGATCCTAGTGCGGGAGATATCTGAAAATATAATAGAAACGCCTCAAAATATGACTTGATGGCGACGGTGCTACTTATTACAAGCTGCATGGCGTAAACTTGAATGACAAAGTCGACGGAATGCCACAAACTGCATTAACCCGATTTGGAGGCCACACAAGTCACAAGTACATCAGTATTTTTAAGAATTTAACTTTGTAGTTCCTGTGTATACTCTAGTCGACCTATTTTGTATCACTTATTACGTATTTTTATTTATACTTAAAAATATACTTTTTAATACTTATTCGAAAGAAGAAATGATTATAAAGGTGTCTATAGATCTCAAATTTAATGTAATCATAATCAATAATATTTTATTGAAATAAAATGTATTACATGTGTGTTATTATTTTATTTAATGGTACATGGTGGTCTGCCTTTTATTATATTTACATCTAGGGGCTTTATCACCATTCCCTGATTCATTACATGCGTGAGAACAAGACAGCGTGTGCTTTGCCTCTTTTCCGCACATACAATTAATAGACGATGGCAAGATTCGGTTATTACATAGTTTTCATAGCTTTATTATTCCTTATTAGATTCGGCCCGCGACTTTTCTCGTTTTCCATGGATCACACTGCACAATGTCTTCGGTATCACTGAGTAGAATTAGATGAAGCAGGCCTGTATTTGCTAATAAGCCACCTTCGCTGTAAAAAGACGAGCCTCGTCGACGTACAAAAAAAAAAACTGAAAAGGACATGATAAATTTAAGGCGAATAAAAATAATATTAGATAATAATAGAAACTATTAATCACAAATAAGACCTTAATGTAAATACTGCAATAAGATGCCTAAACCGAATTCATAAAAGCGCGCGTGTCGCCACCGCGTGTCACTCGAACGACAACACAAATGTTCTTGATTAAGGCAGGGACGCGAGTGAGGGTTATGATTCGTTTGGCCATCATACTCCATTTAATGAACCTAATTTTATTGAATACTAGTTTTCACCCGCGGCTTCGCTCGCGTAAATGTAGGTTAGGTTAGGTTTGCAACAGTTCTTTTTTCTGGACGTAAGGTACCCTATGTCCTATTCTGTACCCCTGACAACGTGTATGCAAAATTTCATGTTTATCGGTTGAGTAGTTAAGGCGTGAAAGCGTAACAAACTAACTCATTTTCGCATTTAAAATATTAATAAGTAAGGGTCAAATATTCAATTCCTATTTGAGTTTATCTGCTACTTACTTCGTCTTTAAAATACCTTCTCAGGTATTATTACGTAGATCCTAACAGGAACATCACACGGTAGTGTTGCTTGAATTTAGCAGCGTAATACTAATGAAATACCTAATTCAAATTAAGTAGCTATTCCAAATGAAACATATAGAGCGGTAAGCATAAAACCTTATTTCTATTTAACTTAATTTCTCACTGCGGGGCTGGGACAAATATAAAGTGAAACCGAGGGAGCCTGCGTCAACAAGATAACACTGTGATAAAGCTATTTGAAGGCGTGATGCGAATAATTCTGTGAGGTTTAAGGACGTGATACTAATAACAACTTCACTGTTTCTATTTTGTGTAGAAATTGCTAACTGTAAACTACGACAAATACCCTAAAAAAGTACCTATTGCTTGTATTGCCAGAGTTGTAGTACCTAATAGGTACTTGGATCAGGTAGGTATCTTGAAATAGTAATGTGTTTGTAGATTCTGAGGCAGAAAGATTAACGCAACGAAAGCGACAGATTAAGCAAACGAATATGACAGACGGAAGGGAAAGCTCTATGAATATTCTATGATCATATCGGAGACTTCTGAAAAAAGGCCGGTTTTGGTAAATCAGTGGTGTCTGTTTATCCCATCGGGAAACAGGCTTCTATTATGTATTGTATATGTAATAGAAGATTGCAAGCTTGGAACCTTCGCTGACAAAAGACTGATATACTATCAGTTTAGCTTGTACCTACCGACCTCCTTGAAGCATTTCTTCCATCATCGACGATAAGCGAGAAAGCTTTGACGCTTAAGCATTGTTTTGAAGAGGGTCAGTACTTAAAATTTCAAAATAGATTATTTTGCAATATTTGAAATGTTAGATACGGAAGAGTTACATAAATTACAAGACAATAATTATGTAACTTAAATTATATATTGAAATTAAACTACTATATACGGATTTTATCGCGTTGTTTATTTGACACTATTACAAAATTTTTTGAAAAACTGTTACACTATAATCACTATTAAATTTTACAAATTTTTAAGCTAATTAAATTATTGAAACTATTAAAACTATTTATACTATTACTATACTATTATACTATTTAGATTTATTTTTACACTTACCTCGACGTTTCGGTTGCTTTTCAGCAGCCATGGTCACGGGGAGACTAAGATGGTAGTTGTCTCAATGTTCCAGTGTAGTTATTTCAAAGTACCCGAACATAATTTAATCATGGGTGTTTCTATTTACGCAGAATGAGCTCATAGTATCATGAAGTCTAGCTGTGGTTTGCTTCTTCTTGGGTTTGACTATTTGAATTACTGGATCCCAAGCTGGTGGTACATTCCAACCATCTTCTCTATTGAAATTAGGATGTTTCTTGATTTCAATAGCCTCGCGAAGCATCCTTGGTAGGAATCGGTGTTCTTTAGCGAGCATCTGTGGTTTGTCAAATCTCAGGTAGTGGTTGGTCCCCTGTTGCACATGTTCACACACAGCAGACTTCAACGAGCGTTGGTGTTTTACATCAGCTATGTGTTCTTTTATGCGGGTGCCTATGCTTCTCTTGGTTTGACCAATGTATGAGAGTCCGCAGTCACAATCTATTTTATAGACCCCTGCATCTTGTAAAGGTAGTTGGCACTTGACAGATGGTAAAAATTGACTTATCTTCGTTGGCGGCTCGAAGTATGTATTGATTGATACGCTATATACGATTGATAAGAAACATCCTAATTTCAATAGAGAAGATGGTTGGAATGCACCACCAGCTTGGGATCCAGTAATTCAAATAGTCAAACCCAAGAAGAAGCAAACCACAGCTAGACTTCATGATACTTTGAGCTCATTCTGCGTAAATAGAAACACCCATGATTAAATTATGTTCGGGTACTTTGAAATAACTACACTGGAACATTGAGACAACTACCATCTTAGTCTCCCCGTGACCATGGCTGCTGAAAAGCAACCGAAACGTCGGGGAAAGTGTAAAAATAAATCTAAATAGTATAATAGTATAGTAATAGTATAAATAGTTTTAATAGTTTCAATAATTTAGTTAGCTTAAAAATTTGTAAAGTTTAATAGTGATTATAGTAGTGTAAAAGTTTTTCAAAAAATGTTGTAATAGTGTCAAATAAACAACGCGATAAAATCCGTATATAGTAGTTTAATTTCAATGAATAACATTCGCGTAAACAGAAGACAATATTAATTAAATTATATAACTGTAGAAGGAGTCTCGTTGGAGTTCATTAGGAGACAGACACATAGTTTAGGCGGAAGATGGGTGGAAATGGTGAAACATATTTCTGAGGGTGAGAGCGTCTTGACACTGGGTCTAGACGCCATTTGAGCTGGAATCTATAACAATTGGGCGAGCATTAAGAAGTGACTACGGCACACGCAGCAACGGAACTACTTACGAACTGGGCTAGTGCCCAGGGGCTACTACGGAATTACATATTAAACGAAGTTCGACACAGGGGATATGTTATTTTCTATACTGCTGCTAAACTAGCATAAGGTCCACCTCATGCTAGGCAGTTCTGTAGCCTATAAGCACTGGCAATATTAGCGGTATCGCTCGCGCTGCTCATCCTACGAAAAAGGTATTTAAGATGCAATGACAGTGTAGCGGAGCGAGTTATTTTATGTTTAATAGAGTAGATTTAAGGTGTAATTGCGTTTAAATATGTAGATACTACGTTTGGTATGTTATGAGATACCTAATATTTATTATAAAATCAATGTTGGTAAAAATACTTAGATACTTAACAACTGGTTACTAAATAGTAAATTAATAGTAAAAATGGTAATTTAATGGTTTAATGGTAGTTGAGCTCGGTCGCCGGTCAATTGCGAACTAACTTAGAAAGTCTAATAAAATTATAAAATTATCGCGTATCAAATGTGCATGCAATGCTCAAATGTACAGCGCTGAGCTGTTCAGATGCGTAGCCCCAAACAGACAGGAAATAAATAAAGGAGACATATCTATGAAAAGCTTAAATAGTTCTTATTCAGCGGTGAAACGCAGTAGCTTGGTTATAACTCTTACGCCGGTATCAAGTTAGAGGGTCGTACTACCCCGAGCGAGTCATTTGTTTACTCCACAAAGAATGGATAACGGGCTCTTATGCTGATTGTGTTTCGTGTACCCTACTCAAATCTCAAGTGTAGCTCAACTGGCAGTAGGTCACTTCACTCTACAGAAGATTGTAATCATGTTGTGTTTCTGGAGAAAGATGGTCTCTTCAAAACATTGCTATTGCATGTTCTTGATGCCTGCACTGCGGTACCATCCACTTACCTACTAAAAGGACATTAAGTGCTATGGTACGCCTGTGGCTTAACGTTTTTTAGTTAGTGGACAGCAGTGCCAGCCGCTGTCTCTTGCGTTAGGAATACCGTGACCAATTCGCAGGGACCTATTCATATAAGAAATATCGGCTCTAAAAATCTAAGGTAGTGACAACTTCAAATGGGTGTCATGCATTTTTGTCACCTCGTCAAACTGGATAGCAAAGTCATGGTCCTTATTTTTTTCTAATAGATAATTAGCAATTTAGGTGACAAATTGCTACTAATCTTTCTAAGCGCTCTAGCTAAGCTACGATGCTTGCGTTTGAATACGAACCTTAAAGGTTCGTGTTTCAATTATTGCACTACCAACGGGAGCACACTCCTAACGCAAGCATTCTGATAATCGAGAGGTCAGCATCCTCTTGGTCACAAGTCTAATGCCTTATCCATAGGACTACTGGATTGTCCTTTTGACGTAAAGCTTGGAATCTTTAATACATGAGAAGACGTACATTAAATTTGCGAAGTCCAAGGTATAGTCTCTAGTTCAGAAATCCAAAGTTCTATTTTAAGTATTTGTTTGTGCAAAACAGTCGCCTCTAGTTACAATAGTAGATCCTCGTTACCGATGTTATCAAACTTTCGAGTTCTGAGAAACGACATCCAAAATTTTAAAACAACGAGACACATCGCGACCCCAATTCCAATTTTACTCGTTATCTACAAAGGAAAAATGTTACTGTTTCTCGACTTCATCAATAATTTATCAGCAAAGTTTCTTTTACGTAGAAATTGTATCTTTTTGGTTTATATTCGACCATTTTCTTTGCGGTTCTAGATAGAGAGAGATTGAAGCTGTGTGAGTGGCTACTATCCTGCAATGGTATATTACGGACTTATATTAAATAATCATTTTTACTGTCTGTTCTGCTTAAATGTCACCCGCATTACGCCGCTCCATGTGTTATGGGTGCAATTTCTACGTGGGATAAATTTTGTGATTTGAAAATTGTTGTGTCGAGTCTGAGTGTTCATTGTGTCAGCTGTTTTAATGTAGGTATGTAAAGACCCTGTGTTTTAATGTAGGTATGTAATGTAGGTATGTAAAGACGAAAAATATAATCTTTTGCATAACAGGATGAAAAATAATACTGTTTTACAATATACTTACGTATATTCCTTTTTTTTGGTCTAATTACCCGCACTTGTAGAAGTGCGGGCGATTACAATAGTAGTATTGTAATCGCCCGCACTTCCTATGTATGCACACCCTATGTAGTCAGGTTCAGAAGTGGTGACCGTAGAAAACACTGAGTTTGACACTCGTGAAGTCTCGCGGCAAGTTAATCTATCTAAGAACCAGATATGAATTTAATCAGAAGTGGGTACCTACAAATAAAGATTTATAAAAATAATTCCATTATCTTCCACTGAAGAATATTTATAAATACACTAGCTTTTGCCCGCGGCTTCGTTCGCGTTAATTTAGAATTTGACAATCAATTCGGGTTGTACTCTGCTTGTAATAATATACTTAATTTAATCATGATTCAAAAGACACGTGGCGCTATCTACCTATTATCATAAGAAAGTTATTGTTGTTTTCCTCGGGAACAGTATTTTTTTCGGGATGAAAGGTAGCCTATGTCCGTTTCTGTACACCTGACAACCTATATGCAAAATTTCAGGATGATTGGTTCAGTGGTTTAGGCGTGAAAAGGTAACAAACAAACAAACTCATTTTCGCTTTTATAATATTAGTTAGGAAGGATTAGGATTAGGATAGGATTACCAGAAACGATAAGCACCACGGACACGATAATTAAGGAGCCTAATTTATGAGCTTGGTTCCTGTAAAAATAATAATGATGTACAGCAATACATCCTAACTAATATTATAAATACGAGTTCGAGTGTGAGTGGAAATAAGGTACCTATCTTTCATCCAGAAAAGAGGTAATTTTCCTATGTTACAGTACCGATGAAATCTAGGTTAATGTGAGCGAAACCGCGGGCAAAATCTAGTTGGTGTATATCACGCTTAGCAAAAGCGGTCTACCCTAGTAGGTACGATTACGTTAGACATGCTAACGCTGAATCACATATGTTCCTTAATCTTTATTCTACCATGACATGGAAGTCAAATTGCATTTGAGTGTTGGACACCCCATAAATTGCTGGTTGATTATATACCTACTTAAACTAATTACCTACTACTAGATACTATTAAGGCTAGTTTAATTTAATTAGTGTCCGGTAAATCGTGACTAATGAACCCGGAAATAAATCAATGTAGATTAGCCAAAACCCGAGTTTAAATGCAAACACAAGTCATCCCTAGAGATTAGTCCGGAAAGCCTTATTCTATAAAAGGCTATGGACTCACCCGGGGGAAGATGGCGACATCCCGGCCATACCGACCAAACCTACCATGGTGTTTCTCAACGTTAGCTGAATTGGCAGGGCCGTGCGAATCATTTCCACAAGCAAACGTGACCTAGCTAAAGGATCGCATCTTTTTTTTTTTACCTGAGGGAATGCATTGACTCATACTCCTCCGCGGGGGCGGGCGGAGGTGTTATGTCGGACTCGCCGGGGTACAGAAAGATGTTTAAACGATAGAATGGACCTCCCGGAATACCGACTAAACCTACCACGGTGTTCCTCGACAAACCACTATCGGCGGGGCCGCGCGAATCACTTTCACATGCGGTCGCGACCCCGCCGAAAGGATCGTATGTTGTATCCATGAACAACTAATTGTAGCCTGCATGTTATCCCGCAGTAACGCATGCAGGGATAATAAGTACCCTGTATTATTATCCAGGACTTGGTCAATCAGTATGCCAAGTAATATCCAAATAAGTTCAACGATTTACGCCTAATTAAGTTACCTAAGGTAGCGGGAAGCGGTTGGATGCGGGTGGCCCAAGACCGGTCTGTGTGGAAAACCTTGGGGGAGGCCTATGTCCAGCAGTGGACGTCTTTTGGCTGACATGATGATGATGATGATGAAGTTACCTACCAAAATCCAAACATCTTCACATTTACAATACTACTAGCTTTTACTCGCAGCTTCGCTCGCTCGAAAAACAGTACTTTGCGGGATAAAAGTAACCTATATTCTTTTGTGTACACACTGCTACACATCAAGTTAGACACCCTATATACGCATAACTACGCTACATACAAAATAGAGAATTATCGGAAAGGGAAAGTGTATAGTGGTGTCGATGTAATGGTAAGGATAGAGTGTAACAAAAATATAACGTACTCTCGCATGATTCGCAGCGTTTAACTTCTAATAGTTCAAAGTTCAAACAGTCTAGGTTGATGTGTCGCTGTGTGTACCCCTGAAAACTTGTATACGAAATTTTATGATTATTGGTCGAATAGGTAAAGGCGTGAAAGGGTAACAAACAAACTCAGATTTGTGTTTGTAATATTAGTTAGAACTAACTTTTGACCGTGGCTGAGAGTATTTTTCTGGATGATATAATATTCAGGGCTACAGTACATTGTACCCCTGAAAACTTATATGCGAAAATTCATGATAATCGGTCAAGTAGTTACAACGTGAAAGCGTTACAAACAAACTCATATTTGCATTTATAATATTAGTTAGGATCATCATCATCATCATCAGGCTATAATAGTCCACTGCTGGACATAGCCCTCCCCCAAAGAGCGCCATAGCGCCCTGTCTTCAGGTTGCCGCATCCAGCATCTGCCTGCAGTCTTTCGCAGATCGTCATCCCACCTGGTCGGAGGGCGTCCTACACTACGTTTGCTGAGTCGCGGTCTCCACTCAAGAACACGCTTACCCCAGCGGTTGTCTGTTCTTCGCGCGATATGGCCAGCCCACTGCCACTTCAGCTTGCTAATTCTCTGGGCTATGTTAGTTAGTTAGGATAGTTTCTGCTTACAGTGTCGTTTGCGTAAAGCCCACGAAAACGCGAACGGGAATCAAAACATCCTAATCCAGAAATGTTTTATCAGTGTGTCAATTTCATTCTAATTCGTTCAAAAGTTTATTTATATTATACTGGATTTTGCCCGCGGCTTCGCTTGCATACATGTAGGTTAGGTTAGGTTTATAACACTACTTTCTTCTGGATGAAAGGTACCCTATATCCTAATATGTACCCCCGCCAACGTGTATGCAAAATTGCATGTTGATCGGTCAAGTAGTTAAGGCGTGAAAGCCTAAAAACAAACAAACAAACTCACATTCGCATTTATAATATTAGTAAGGATTATAAATTCGAATGTTAGTTTTGTTTGTTACCTTTTTACACATTAACTGCTAGACATCATTATGAAATTTCACTTACACCTTGTCAGGGGATCAGAAAAGGACATTGGGTACCTTTCATACAGAAAAAAGTACTAATCTAACCTAACATAGCTTACATTTAAGCGAGCGAAGTTGCGGGCAACATCTAGTATCTTCATAAACTAGACAGCTTATAATATCAGTAGGTAGAATCGTCTATTCTGTGACCGTCCCACGACATTGGAACACAACAATTGGAGACTAAAGTTTGAGTTTATACTGATCAATATAATACACAACATAATAACACAATACAATCTAGTCCACAAGTTGGTGTACTTGTCGCGGTGCCTTTACCAACATGCCATACTACCTCAATTGTACTAAACTTTGCAGTTCCCAACAATATCGGCAGGTCTTAAAGTAAGGTGCTGCCACATTATCTCAATTTTGTGGCGAGTTCTTAATGATGTTCTTGTTTATAAAATACTAGATTTTAATCTAGATTTATCAATAAATTTCTTTCAGAAACAATACTTTTTTTCTGGATGAAAGGTACCCTATGTGCTCTTCTGTACCTCTGACAACGTGTATGCAAGTTGAAGATGATCGGATAAGTAGTTAAGGCATGAAAGCGCAACAAACAAACGAACTCACATTCGCATTTATAATAATATAGTAAGTATATAAGTTAGAAAGTAAGGACCTCATCCCACTTTCCCCCTTCCTTTCGAGAACCACACGTGCCGGTCTTCGTAACCACGGATGGACGGTTAGCACAATCCCGTCTCGCACCAAAAGGTGCAGCAATTTCTTCTTATGCCGTATAACTTCCATACCATATAACTTCGGAACTATCTTCCGGCACATGTGTTCCCTCCCTTCTATGACATTGGGTCCTTCAAACATAGTGTGAAGAAGTATCTGGTCAGACCGGCTTGACACTGACGACGGCTAGAAGACATCTATCTTCTCCTCATCGTCACTGTCTCTGGACTGTAATTGGGCTGTCCATCAGGTCCGTTACAATCATTTTGCTGTGTAACTACAAAACATATATATTATTATATATCAGCCCTATACCTCTATAAACTGCCCCACTGCTGCTCACGGGCCTCTGTGTGAGAAGGGTTACGCCATAGTTGACCACGCTGGCCCAGTGCGGGTTGGCAGACTTCACATATCTTCGAGAATATTACGCAATACTCTCACGATGTTTTCATTCACCATTAAAGCAAGCAATTACTAATTATTTAATACTTACATAACAACGAAAAGTCAGGGTGCGTGCCTAGGGATCCAATTCAAGAGCTCTGCGAGGCAGTCTAACGGTCTCCTACTAGGCTAACGCTTTTAATTATGATATTCATTAATCTATTCTTATTCGGTCCTTAGAGAATGGTTGGCGCAGCGGTAGGTAGGGAATGCGTTTGCTGGGCATAAGAACTTGCATTCACTTTCTAGATCGGTCCAAGTGTTTTGGGGTTCTATAAACATACTCTTAGTAACTGCACGGAATCTGGGATGGTAGCCGGTAGACTATCATCATCATCTCAGCCGAAAGACGTCCACTACTGGATATAGGCCTCCCCCAAGGTGTTCCACACAGACCGGCATTGGGTCACCCGCAGCCAATCGCTTCCCACGACCCTTACCAGGTCGTCGGTCCATCTTGTGGGAGGCTTATCGCTGCTGCGTGTTCCGGTGCGTGGTCGCCACTCCAGGCTATACATAGAACCTAAAACTATGGCTGATGAAATGTGGGTGTATTAAACTTATGCCTACTTCTAAGCGGTTGTAGGCATGAGACCATGTTTATATGGTCTCACAAAGATGCAGAAAATGTGGCGAGACCTTTATCTAAACAAGCAGCGTACGGCCTAAAGTTCAATTGGGAATTTGAGCCAAACTTCTGCCGTCAGTATGACTGTTACCAAGTTAAGGTGTGGTTTCTATAGCGGCTGTAGAGTGCAACGGAAGACTGCGGCTGGATTGCAGTTAGTGATTGTATTTGATTTGCGTACAACCACAAAATTTACAGACTGTTAAGATCTTTCACGCAATGCTGTACTTTAATTGATAGATCTATATCTACATTATAGCGATAATACATATAAACAATGTCAATTAACTTATCTTTGTAATTAACGGAAAGTTTTATGAATATCAGAGCCCGCTGCTAATTATTTGGTAATGGTGCGAATAAGGTGAAGAAGTACCACTCTCTTACAGAAAACCGGTGTAAGAGTAATACACAGTGTTAGTATTTTTATTAGTTAATTTCGAAGGTTCATATTGTTTTTCTGGACAAAGGCCAGGTTAAGAGCTCCTTGAACCGACGGGCGTGTATGAGGAATGTGATGAAAGTGAATGAAGCCACAGAAGTGTGTCAGGATCGTAGCAAATGGAAATCCGTAGTCTCTGCATACCCCTCTGGGAAACAGGCGTGAATCTATGTATGTATGTATGTATATTGCTTTACACTCTTTTCGTGGCATACTGTCTTCAATCTTTTTTACGTAAAGTCAGAACTGTGTAAATAATGTTCCTGACACTGCAGCCGATCATTGGTTACGGTAACCGTACCAACTTACTAACAGATGGATCGTACGCTTGTCTACCATTTTGGTAGTATGAAGCAAACAACTTGGTTATACACTAAATCATGTGTGCGTGTTCTGCGGCTGGCAACCCGACTGGTGTTGAAGCCGGCTGTAGAAGTACGGAGCGCCTGTAGCCTACAGTGTCACTGCGCTGGTAGTTAATTAATAATACGATACAATATACATTTACTCTATGTACTTCTTTATACTCAGCTAGTAGCGTCAGGCCTCCTTCACTCGGCCGTACCTACAGGGATAAGTGCCTACACTTTCGCGCGGCTTCCAAGCCGCGTCGCCAGGCGGTTGTCACCGCTCGCGCGTTAGTACTATTTATTCTGTGGTAGCGTCGCTTTCTGCCTGCAGCCACGGTCTGCGTTGCAGTCGGCAGTATGCAATCGTTTTCGGAATCACCCCTTTAAAAATCTTTGTCTGACCAGAGTCGTAGCAACGACGGCTTGGAGCCTTACTTGAATAGATACCTTACGGAACAATATTTTGAATTTATATTCGATTTTTATGTTCTGTATTAAAGTTATCTTCTTTATCGAGACAATATAATTAAATGAGGGCTTTTTCTTTATTTAGGTAATGAATGTAACAGATATTAATATCAGTAATAGGTATAGAGAAGAAACATTGTTTGTAACGAATCTTTTTGTACAATATTCATTTGATTGCGATACAATTTTAAAAGAGCAGTTGATATAATAAAACTCATTTGCATGATCATGTATTATAACCAGCTAGCTAGCAGATACTATGCTCTATATGCTAAACTATGCTAGCTAGGTACGTATTGAATCACACTAGAACATTGGTTGTTTAAACAGCAGTAAGTATTTCTATGTTTTCGTAAGGTCATAAGATTGCGCCGTGCTGACAACAGGGCACTTCTTACTACATTATGCTGATAAGACAGCAAATCTTGGACGGTTGCCAACCCACAAATTTTACGTCTGGTGGTGCAAGCCTACATAAATACAGTAACCGTTTACGTACAACATCAGCAGTGTAAAAAGTAAAATAAATAAAATATATTAAGTTAATATGTATTACGACGTTACTAGATGAGAAAATCACTAGATTTTTGTAACACGCGGTATAGTGCATGCTCTCCTATATACGAACTGAGTCATAAAGACTCTGTTCTTATATCAAGAAATGAGATGTTCTATCCGTAGTTAAAATGTAAACTACTTTACTTGTCTGTAAACAGTTAAATTTTGACACATATTCTATGAAAAATATGTCAAAATTTTACTGTCCGGAGCTAAAATGACTCGTTTCTTGATATGGGAACGAGGCCATGTTCCGAGCCATGCGCTGCAAAGTTATATACATTTTATATAGTATTTTTATCACACTAACAACTCATACAGATATTATCACAAGTTTTCTATTCATTTTTTCAATCCAGTGGATTGTATTCCTAGTATGAGGTACATATTAACATAATGGTAATGAAGCGACCTGGTTGATATACGTGGCCGCTTCTGAATAAACGTTCACCACGCAAGAATCGAATCTTGATATGCGCGATAGGGTAGGTACTTTATAATACGCGGAAAAGCAAACTAAGGCATCACCACTTTCAAATAACATTTCGCTGGCTCACTATTACAAGGTTCTATGTTATTTTTTTTTACTTTGGGGAAATGAGGTTTAAAATTTGCATATCAGTAAAAATAACTTAAAAGTAACGTAGAACTATTTGCGATTTAATATTGTGAGGTGGTAAGAGCTTCCATCTGTTACTATATTAGTCTAAACAAAAAGGTATGATATATAGAACCATGCAATATTCAAAAATCATTTTTTTCAAAAATGTAACATAGAACCTTGTAATATTGGACCAGCGATTTATCTATAAGATAAAAGTCTCGCCATCTCTCATCTTTAACCTAACAAGAGAGAGATAGCATGCGATTTATCTTTCGGATAACTTTTACTTGTTAGTTATGGGAGTGGCCATTAATCGCATAAACTATCCTCAAGGTTATATAATATGTATGTATAACCAAAAATTATAAAAATAAACAAACAAAAATACGAAACATTTTAAATACAAACTACATAAAAAATATTATTTAAGTACAACAAATTTAGATAGTTACACAGGCAGCTGATTGGGAGACCAATGAAACGTCGGACGAACGAACGGAAATTGGAAATCTCATGGCGTAATAGAAATTTCAATGTTCGAATGCAGTCGCAGCTTTCTGGCTCGTCAGATACATATCTGTTAGGGTTTTATATGTTTTACCTTCGATCAAATATACCATAGATGCACATTCTCATACAAAAACCGCGTCAATATGTGGCACTGACCAGTACTACTTACTTATAAGTGTCTGCATTTATTATGCAATCCAGGAAATAAACCGGAATAACCATTGAACGCCCACTGAGAAACATTTTGTAATAACTTAATTAAAACGCGTCAATGTAAAACGTCCTAAGTGTGTTGCTAGCGATACGCAACTGTACTAAGTATATGGTCCGGTCTACACCGTAGTAGTGGTGTCGATTCGCCCTCGCTTACGGGCAGCGCACGCAAGAGTGAGTGGGACAGGTGCATAATGTAGCGCATACGACTGATTTATGCACAGTTTTGTTGGGGCCGTTTTTCGAGCGACGATCGTGCATCGATGTGTTTTACTGTTTAAAGGCAATAAGCATTCAACACAATATGAGTTACGTTCGATGGCACGACAATCGAATTTTCGAAACACACGTCTGCACACGACAAGTGATTTATTAATGCAACATTTTTAAATTGAATATCTTTATTTTAATAGGTGTACGTAGAAAAAATAGGTTGTAGTATATCCTGCGGTTAAAAATAAAGTAAATACAAGTTTTGGGTAGTAAGAAAATAATAATAATTAGTATTGCCGTTTTTCGGGCACAATTCCACAATACCAATCCGTGCTGCTACCGTTGCCAGAAAAACCTAATAAGACTTTGACCATCGCAGGAATTAAAACCAAGACTTATCACTATCGCTGCACAACCGAGGCAGGAACCAGAACCGAGGAATAATATCAGCTCTGTTCATTAACCATCCTACTGTTAGGCTCGGACCTTTTCTCAGTGTAAGAAAGGTTTGGCGCTACCACGCTGGCACGGTACGGGTTGACAGACTTCACATGTTTACGAGAACATTATGGAGAATTCTCTGACATGCAGATTTTCTCAAGAGGTTTTTCCTTTATCATTACAGCGAGCGATACTTAACTAATTTATATATATATGCATAACTTGGAAAAGTCAGCGTTGCGTGGCTTAAAATCGAAATAGAGACTTCCCGTGGCAGTCCAACGGTCTCCCACTAGTCAATCACTTTTTACTTCTACCTACTTAGTAGACGTTATGGATATGATATTTCGGATCTGGATACGGATATGGATATAGAAATAGAATTATATCGGTTTCGGATACGGTTACGGATATGTAATTATTTCGGATTATCCGTTAGTTTCGGATAGTTTCAGTTACAGATATTAGATTTAAGTAAAAATTATAAAATATAAATTATAAACACAAATAGTATGTAATAATTTGGTTTTATTTATAGGTTTTATCTAGTCTTGGTTATCATTTGGTATTATAATCAGTCATATAGGTATTACTTACCTATACATACTCAAGTATTATATACCTACCAATTTTAAGTTTTATCTATTAAGATAATTATTTAGACTCCGCCCTTATACGAAACTATCCGAAACTTGTGAAATGGATACGGTTACGGTTACGGATATATTATTATTTCGGATATCTGATAGTTTCGGTTACGCTTACGGACACAGAACACTTATACTCAAAGAGAAGAATGACAACTTCGTACAAAATTTGTGAGGATATTTTTCCTTGGCGTCTTGCGCCATCCATTTGCAGCCCGCACAAAACTATCGTAAATGTCATGTTTGTATTAGCGCGGGAAATTCAAAATTGGTGGTGTGTAGGTATATATATATATATATATATGGGTATGTATATCTATTTGCTTGTCATTATTAAGGGTTCAAAATTGGAAGCACTGTATTTTTCGAAGAGTTCCCTGAAGTTAATGTGTATGCCGATTTAGATTTGTTATGTTATTGTATAGAAATCTGGTTATTAATAAAATCAGCGTTCACATATTCAAAGAAAAACTTAATCGAAAAATACAGTTTAGAGAGTTCAATAAATATGTACATAACTTTATTATAAAAGGTTTATTTGTGAATAGAGTAATACATACAAATCTTACTATGTAAAACTCATACTGTAAAACAACAAAAACAATGTAAAAGTTACTTTCTCAATTAGTGTCTATATCTAACAAAATAACACTTGATTTCAGCAAAACAGTAGAACAGGGTGCTTGACTCAATGTTTTTAATGCAGAAGAAATTAAAACTAGTTTATTTAACCAAAATAAATCTTACAAGATAAACAATGCGCAAGCGGTGGCAGACATTTTTCTTGTAGTGTTGCCAGTAAATGTCATAAAATTAATTGTAAATATATATATTGAATTTATCTTTTTTATACTGCGATTAAGATACTTTGCTCTATTGTTTAATTATTAAAATATAATTCATAATTATTTCCAAGATTTTTTACATTGTATTTGTAATAAATTAAAATAAAAACATCTTTAAACTTAAGTGTATTTTTTCAGTGGTATTATTACAGCAGGTATTATATCGCTGTTCTTGTTTTCCACTATCTTTATCTCTGTCGTGTCTAACAGCCCTCTAATCAAAATTGTGTAGAACAGAGTTGACAGACCCTGGTTACGGAGCTCCATAATATCCCTGGTACAAACTTAGTATAAAACAAAAATACCACTCAAAATTCACGCTGGCAACTTTTGCCACGGACACTAAATGATAATAATTTTAACTTTGGTCGCGTCTGAGTGCTACAATTTTACTACCAAATATGTTTTTATTCAGCTGTAACGTACGTGGCAAAACTTTTACAATAAATTTTATGTGCAATCCTTTATTCAATAGAGGATGTAGCAGATTTTATTTTGCACATGGGACTTTCGATTTTGAATTCACGTGTTGTACAAAATGTTTGGTACAATTTAACATATTGGATCGTGTTTGTACAAACAAGTGATTTGTTTTGGCCATTATGGTAAATAGAAATATCGAGTTATTGGAGGCTATTAGACTGAAATGGACAGCACAGGTGGTGCAGCGGGCAAATCTGGCCGTCGAGCTAAATAGATTCCAATACTACATCTGGAATTTATTTGTTCGATCTACAAATGATTTTATTCAATCTATAATTATTCGTAGATACATACATCTTATCTTTTCTTATGTGGGGGCCAGTCAATGCAGACCGGCGACACTTCGACCCAGTGGGATCTTTTGTGTCGACACTCTCCCAATAACGACTGCCATAGATGTTCATGGCAGCCGGGACCGACGGCTTAACTGCTCTCCGAGGCACGGAACAGGCGATAATTGTCAATCAATACGCACATCATTTCGAAAAGTCATATAACTTTCGAAAGTCAGAGGTGTGCGACGTGGGTTCGAACCCGAGACCCTCTGCATTGTAGTCTGTTGGTCTCCCCACTGAGCTATCGTTGCTCATAGATACATACATAGAACCATGCTTTTATTCCCGAAGGGGTTGATAGAAGTTTATGCCATCCACATTTCGCTAGCTATGATTCTAGACAGCACGTGATTGGTGACGAGCCTATTGCCCTATACCAGATACAGTTCAAATTTCATACTATTATGAAGAACTTCTAACTTAAAATCCGAATAACATGTTGCCCGACCTGGTCTTCGAACCCGAGATCTAATTTACAGCAGTTGCATATACTACCGTTGCGCCACTGAGACAGATCTTTAAATAACAACGATAAAAAAAAGACAACAGGTGCGTGTGCTGTCAGCATGTCCTTGACCATTCGCAGTACGTAAAGTCTTCTGAATATGTACAGTCAGCAACATAAGTCGATAAACATTCGCGTGATTTTTTTTTTTCTCTTTATTGAAATTTAGAGGCTTAAAATCTAAACAAAGATTATGCTAGCCCCATAATAACCTAAATAAAATACAAGCGTCAAAGAAAGAGGAATATTAATTTCAGAGTTGAGTTCTGTTCAAATTACTAATAAATTTATAAATTTTGTTAGCTTCTTTGCTGTAAGGTCTTGACAGGATTGATTGAAAAATACCTAACTCTAAAAGGTGGATATTTAATTCCGTAATTAAGGTTCGCGTGATTTTGAATTGCTCTATTATACACTATAATGCCAATTGTACTTCTTTTACAACAGTAAAAGTTAAATGACAGTTGTTTTGATCATATTTCATTACTGTCGACTTATAAGAAGTAAATTTTTATTCATGGAATACTTTTACAAATTTGCTTAATGTTAACTTATGATACTGACTGTACGTGTATTCGAATATTATTCGAATGCATCAATAATCAATCGGACATGCAACATATCGGCACCATGCTTTAGTAAAACGTTTAAACCCCCACGATTGCCGCATTTTATTCAATTTATCTTGAGGCATCCCTTTATTTTCGGTTGACAGGCTTCAGAGTGGCGTTTACATAAATTGGCCATTAGTGCGATGGATGTCCCACTTTACAAGTTTCCTGTTAAGTTTTCGTCAGTAATACAAAATATGTAAATGACTTATTATTAAAGCTAATATTTTTCTCGAAAACTAATTTGAAGGCGCTGTTGTGTAAACGGAAAAAAATATAAAAATGTAGAAATATTTTCTTGAAAACCAAGGCTTGGATTTTTTATAGCTTTCTTTGCATGGATTATGTTTTATTTTTATTATATCGATATTTAATTGTACAAAAAGGTATAAGATTAACAAATCCTAACTAACATTATATTTGCGCATGTGTTTGTTTGTTATGCTTTCATTCGACCAATCATCATAAATTTTCGCAAACGCGTTGACAGAGATACAGAAAATGATGTAAGGTACCTTTCATCCAGAAAAAAGGTCTGTTTCCGAGCGAGCGAAGCCACGGGCGAAAGCTAGTAATTTAATATGTTAGTATCATATCTATAGGTAATAAAAGTAGCTACTAAGTTTGAATAATTTCTATAGGTTGTAACAATTAGGAATTGTGGCGTATGTATATACGCACAATCAACATATAAGTTTATTAGGAACCTGGAATCGAACGGAGCATCATACGACACGTCTAGCCGCGACGAAACCAATTGACGAACTAGCGACGCGCGAAGAGGCCATCTGTTTTTAAAGTGGCAGTATTTATTCGCATGCACACACGCTCAAGAACTCCTCATAAGTCAAAGTCAGGATTGGCGTACAGGAGAGGGTTGAGAACTTGCCAGAGTTGGTAGGGAGAACATGGAACATGTTCTCTCACTAACTAATAACAATCTTTGCGGTAAGTGCTTACAGGCTACACCTTATAATAACCTGTCAGCTGTTTGTGATTTGGATTCAGTAAACAGTGGTACCACCTCCTTTTCTGATCATGAAGATATGTCTGTGTCTTCTTTGATGAATAAAATTAACAAAAATATATTCATGTTTTCTGACCAAATAGGAGTAGGTTTTAGTGGACTAATTAATTCTAATACAGAGTCGCCTTGCATAAATATTTGTTCCCCTGGGGCTAGGTTAGGTTCTATAATTGATAAGTTAAAAACTACAAAATTAAATGCAGAATCAACAGTAATATTTCTTTATGGTGACAGCTTATCTGTCACTAAAAAAGAGGCAATCCATTTGACAGAGGTAATAGAATCATTACATTATAAAGTAGGGTGTAACTTTATTCTTTGTGCATTACCATATTCCTATGTACTAAAAAATGAACAAAATAGGAATATTGAAAAACTTAATTTACTTTTTTATAACAGTACATGTTACAACAATTATAGTTTATTTTTTGACACTAATAAGTTTATTAGTAAATTTTTATTGACTAAAGATACAATGTATCTATCTTCTTTTTATAAAAAGCAACTTGCTAAATTATTAGCATTTAATATAATATGTAGCGACTCAGGTACCAGTAGGGCAATTAAGGTTTTAGGACATAGTAGTATTTCTACTACAAATTCAAATATTGACACTTCTAGTAGTTTAAACTGTTAGATGAGACAAAGGATAGGCTTACACACAGTATTAGACTAATTCATCAGAATATTCAGGGTCTATCCGGCAAGGAGTTAGAATTAGATTTATTTTTTAAACAACATAATATTCAAATATGTTGCATAACAGAACATTGGTTAAGAACTAATCAATTAATATTTAATAACGAATATTATTCAATTTTAAGTGCGTTTGTAAGAAAGAATTCTATACATGGTGGCTCTCTAATATATGTATGTAACAATCTAAAATGTAAAGAACGTAAAGATATAGTAAATCTTTCTATCGAGCGCACTGTTGAACTATCCTGTGTGGAATTAGAGCAACATGTCATAGTTTGTGTATACCGACCACCGCAAAGTGATTTTAGTGTATTTGAAACCGTAATAGAGGATATTTTAAAACGCTTGAGTTCTAGTAATAGGCATATAGTAGTGTGTGGTGATTTTAATGTTAATTTACTTAAGCAGTCAGCTGTCTCTTTAAGACTTATTAGTTTATTTAGATCATTTAATTTACAGCATTTATTTTCTGAACCCACTAGGATCACTTCACATTCTGCTACCTGCTTAGATAATGTTTTTTGCGACTGCCAATTTCTAAATAGGGCCATATTGAGTGAACTTACATCTGACCACTGTGGGCAAAAGGTAGTATTTCCTGTGAGTACAATTCATAAAGAGAATAAGGTCACATGTAGACCGATGACATCTAATCGCTTAAAGGAATTTAATGATAACATAAGTCTCAAAGTTGTCAATATGGACCTTTCTCTGGATAATCCAGACGAACTATATGAGTCTTTACTTAACATAATTACTTTAGAATATAATAATATTTTTAAATGTAAGACATTTAGTCAGAATAATAGGATTAAGTTTTGTGACTAGGCAACATCTGGGATATATAAAGTAGAGCAAAGCTATATGAATTATATGGTATGAAACAATACAAATTCGATCCAAATTTTATTCAATATGTTAAAAATTATTCTAAATTATTTAAAAAGACTTGTGCCACTGCCAAGTCCCTTTACCTAAAAACTAAAATTCAAAAATCTAATAATAAAATTAAAACTACATGGAACATTATTAACAATGAAACAGGTCGCAGCAAGGTGCGTGATAATAAATTTGAACTGAATATAAATAATAGCGTAATTTCAAATAATTTGGAAGTAGCCGATACATTCAATAACTACTTCGCAAAAATACCTTTAAACATAACTAGTACCCTTAGGTCTTGCCCAGCTCGAGCAGAATACTTGGTTAGGTGCAACGTGGAAGAGTGCAAGATTCTATTTAGTTTTGAGCGTGTACATCCGTATGATATATTTAAAGTATTTAAGTCGCTTAATTAAAAAAAATCAGCTGACTTCTGGGGTATTTCGGTAAAATTAGTTGAAAGTATTATTGTTAATATAGCGCCACACCTAGCCGCAATATTCAACGGATGCATTGATGTGGGCATTTTTCCAAACTTAATGAAATGTAGTAAAATAATACCTTTATTTAAAAATGGTTGCAAAAGTGACCCCAGTAATTTTAGGCCGATTTCAATATTACCTGCTATTAGTAAAATATTTGAGAAGATTATATTACAGCAATTAGAGAGCCATTTCAGTGTAAACAATTTATTTCATACAGATCAATATGGTTTTAGGAAGGGCCGTTCTACGATAGATGCGGGTGTTACGCTTTTAAAACATATATTCAGTGCCTGGGAGAATTCGCAAGATGTCATTGGCGTATTCTGTGATCTCTTTAAAGCCTTTGACTGCGTTGACCATCAAACGCTGTTGCGAAAACTCAGGCATTATGGCATCCGAGATACTGCACTTGACCTAGTTGATTCCTACCTAAGCGATAGACTACAACACGTTGATATCAACGGAAGTAGATCTTCTGGATTACCAGTCACAATGGGCGTGCCACAGGGCTCGATTTTGGGACCCTTTCTGTTTTTAGTGTACGTAAATGATTTACCGTTCTTTGTTCAGCATTTGTGTGACATTGTTTTATTCGCGGATGACACATCCCTTATTTTTAAGGTAGACCGAAAAGCACCAAATTTACGTGCTGTTAATGATTCACTCGCGGAAGTCCTGGACTGGTTTACGGCGAATAATTTACTACTTAATTCTACAAAAACTAAATGTATCAAGTTTACATTGCCAAACGTAAAGAGTCCTAACGTGAATATAATTTTAAATGATGAAATTATTACTTTAGTTCAATCAACAGTCTTTTTAGAATTAACTTTAGATCATAAAGTTCAGTGAGGCGCTCAAATATCGTGTCTTGCAGGGAAACTTAGCTCAGCCGCATACGCAATTCGGAAAGTAAGACAGCTTACTGATATAGATACTGCAAGACTAGTATATTTCAGTTACTTTCATAGTGTCATGTCCTACGGTATATTATTGTGGGGCAAGGCAGCTGATATTGAGACAATTTTTATTCTTCAAAAGCGTGCAGTACGTAGCATTTATAATTTAGGACCACGAGTTTCCCTGAAAGATCGATTTAAAGAAATAGGCATACTTACTGTTGCGTCGCAATATATATTTGCTAACATTATGTTTATTAAACATAACATTTACTTATATAATAAGAATAGTGATATCCATAACGTAAACACTAGAAATAAGCATAAGTTAGTAGGCCCATATCATCGTTTACATAAAGTTCACAATACATTTGCGGGACTCGGTATACGTTTTTTTAATAAATTACCTATTACTATAATTAATTTACCATTGTTTAAATTTAAAAACACCGTTAAAAAACAACTTATTCGGAAGGGTTATTATTCAGTGAACGACTACTTAAATGACAAAAACTCATGGAGCTAGTTGCTTGTTGCATACAGGATTCAAAGATCTGTATTACTTATAAGTCAATTTAAGCCTTTGCATAGTCACAAAGTGTAAGTGTATGCGCCATCATGCCATCTTACTGTCTATTTTAGATTTATATTAAATAATATATCTTAGCTCAAATTATTTCCTCTCTATAATATTATTAAGTTATTATTGTTATTATCTTTAGTTTTTTATAGTCAGTAGTATATGGCATAATGGCTGTAACACCTTGTTAATCTGAGTTGTAAAATACTGAAATTATATTTAACTGGCGATTTAAAAGAGTGGCCGTGAGTTTCTTGCAGGTTTCTTCTCATAGGCTCTACCCTTTGCCTGAACCTAGCAACTAACCTAAATGTAGCTTCAGTAACTTAGTAAACTCATTAACCTATATACTTTGACGTTCATAAGTGTTACTTTGTGACCTAAATGAATAAATGATTTTTGACTTTGACTTTGACTTTAATTTAAAACCTATTGTATCTGGCCACCGGTGTGCCGTTGCGACTCAATAGATTAAAGCATAATATATTTAAGTAAACTATTAAACCTCGATAAACAATTGTAATAAAAGCCGTTAATTATCGCAGCTGTTAACACGCTTCATTGAATCAATAATTCGTTATTTGCTCCTCGTTTCTTTAATAACCCGTAACGTGAAGAATAAGTGAATATTTATTAGTTTAATCAATAGGTATTATCCACAATAAGCGCCAACATACTTTGTTAGTTTATATTTTAAACTGCTTATTCGCTACTCGAAAACAGCTAAATCGTTGACGAATGAGAAATTGTTCAAATTAATAGTTTTAATTCAACGACCATCTTCTTTTACATTCTTTTACGCTGATTTTAATAAAGTTGGGATTGGAGCAATATGTTGCATGCAGTACATTGAGTACATACTCATATATATATACGCGCATCCATATGCGCGTATATATATATGCGACTTCTATCAATTCACATATACATATATGCATATATAATGCATGCGTTACATTGCTGGGTTTAGTGTTCAATTCATGAGTCAAGCAAAGTGTTAATGGGGTTTACTGTCAAGAACTTCTTAATAGCAGCCTGGAGCTAGCGACTCGGCGATGTTGCATACTTTTGTGTCTCGGAAACCACGTCAAGTCGTTGGTCCTGCGCCTGATCTGTCTGGAGTCGCGCCGCATTGCCGTCTCATCGGATTATGAGTTAAAATGGCCGGCATGACCGAAGTTTTGTCTTAAGAATCTTATTTCATGATATTCTAGATACGCTACTCTATTACCATAGCAACAGAAAAGATTTCTCACTATCTCTCTTTGCCTAGCCTTATCCCATTTCAATTGGGGTCGGCTCTCCTCGTCATTCTTCGCCAGATGATTCGATTGTGGATCGTCGAGTCATTCACTTGAGCTTGCTTCAGGTCATTGTTGACTACAGACATCCAAGTAATAAGGGGTCTGCCTCGCTTCCTTGTACCTGGATCTATGTAGAGGACTTGCTTAGTCATATGAACGTCGGGCCTTCTCATCACATGCCCATACCACCTCAGACGCGCTTCGGACAGTTTTTCTTCGATTGGACGGATCTTAAAACTTCCTCGAATATGCTCGTTTCTTACTCCGTCTTTAAGAGTCACTATCTTTGGATATAAAGTAAGTACTTAGTTTACGTTAAGTATACTACTTTACCGAACGCTTTGGCCATATGCAAGGGTGCTCTCATGTTCCGTGATGTTGAAATACGCGTCATTCAAAATGTATAGCCTTCAGGGAAATATTGATACCACGCTGTCGAATCTTCGGCCATTTGTTAAACCGTTATCAATACACGTCCGTTGATATAAGAGATCGTCAGATTAGTTTTAGTGATGAATTGCTTTATATTTAGTGACCAAACGTCCGGGTTTATAGGGATATGTCCGAAGTTAACAATGCATAATAAATCCGTTAGCCTACAATATTTAAATTTGCAACTCGATAAAAATGAATAGTTCTATTTTCTTGGAGGTATATTATATACTAGATGTTCCCGCGGTTTCAACCGCGTTTATCGTTACTGCGCCGCCCCCGTGGGTCGTAGCGTGATGTTATATAGCCTATAGCCTTCCTCGATAAATAGGCTATCCAACACTAAAAGAATTTTTCAAATCGAACCAGTAGTAATCACGCAGAATAAACCAGGAGAATCATCGTTTGTACTATGTCTGTAATGGGTAATTATTTTGCTGCGATGTTATTTTAAAACTGCTATATCTCCTAAGATATTCATTGAAATCGAATGATGTAAAGGGCAATTTTGTTTTAAATTAAATACTTGTGATGAATAACGTATTTATTTGGATAAGGATTAATATCATGTTTATAAAAATACCTTCGCAAATAATGCATTATTTTAGAACAAATTTCGTTAGCATAAAAATGGTTATAGTGAGCCAACCTTAAAAGATAGACATATGCTGTCGCGAACTTTTTTTTGAATTTTTAAAGGGGAACAATTCTGTCATACATGATTTTTGCGAAACTTTAACTGTTTATGCAGCGCACGCAGCGGAAGCTCTCAAAAGGAAAAAATACTCTCCGATTTTGAAACATTCTTCATTGGTGATCCGCTCCTATTGATCTTAGCGTGATGATATATAGCCTATAGCCTTCCTCGATAAATAGGCTATCTAACACTGAAAGAATTTTTCAAATCGGACCAGTAGTTCCTGAGATTAGCGCGTTCAAGTAAACAAACAAACAAACAAACTCTTCAGCTTTATAATATTAGTATAGATTATTGTATTACAATAAAAAATAATGAATTAAATAAAATGTCAACATGGCCAGCACATCTGACTTGAGAGAAAAGGCCTGCGCCCAGTAGTTTATATAATTTAATATAGTACCAGCTTCTTCCTCTGGATCGCATTCAACGGAGAGCGACTCGAATCGTCGACTGCCAGGTTGTTTCAAATCGGCTAGACCCCTTGACGTTGCGTAGAGATGTGGCCTCGCTATGCATCTTCTATCGCTTTTACTCTGCTCTGTTAGTGCTCTAAAGAATTTTTCGGTCTGATCCCTGCCGCCTCTTTTCGCCATCGTCCTACGCGACTGAATTTCCATCTCCATCTTTTAGATTATTGGCAGTCCACAACTGTGCGTTTTTCAGAAATTTTCTGCCTCGCAAGACTAAAGTGTGGAATGAAATTGTACAAAAAATGTAAAGTATCATGTATGTACTTGCCTGATAAATAGCGCTTCCTGTAACCTATAGTCGCTTGCAATAATAGTATTGCAAGCGACTATAGGTTACAGGAAGCGCTTTCAGAAACTCATATTTCCTGTTCCCTTTCCTTTCAGCTCTATAGCTATAGAGCTGAAAGGAAAGGGAACAGGAAATTTGAGTTTCTGAAACTCTTACTAACCGGGCTAAACGCATTACTCAATACTCCTCTTACATACCAATGTAAGAGGAGTATACTCCTCTTACATACCAATGTAAGAGGAGTATTGAATAATAATTTTACAGGAAATCATTCCTGTAACATAATTTTATATAATTAACAAAGAAAATCTAGCATACGATCTGGCAGTCGGAGATGGAACGCGGTGACAATACTAAAAGTATCTACATATATATCACGCTTGGCCAAATCAAAACCCTGTCTCAAAGTGCTTCTTGAAAATCCCAAGATAGTTTAACAAAATCATGGTAAAGTCATTGTGTACTACATACGAGTATATTGCGTACTAGAGACATCTCGAGTAATTTTTTTGTTAATATTGTCTTACGTTGACGCGAATGTACATTGAAATTAAACAAATTTATACGGATTTTATCGCGTTGTTTATTTTTTATAAAACACTATTTATTACATGATTTTGAAACTTTAAACTACTATTGTTAAACACTTTAGTTACTGTTTACTTCTATTTAAGCTTTTTGTTACGAAATTAAGAGCTTATGCCGCGACACGTTTGAGAGTATACACGTTGAGAGATAGTTTGCAAATTTTCATACTTAAAACAAGCCGTCATGTGTATAACGATTCAACTTAATAAACATTGCACTCAAACGTGTTCCAGTAATTGTCTGGCTTAGATTGAGTGATTTAGAGAGCTAACTCATTGTGAATTGCACAATAATTAATTGAGATATCTCCTCTTGTTCGAAGTACTTAATTACACAATCGATGTATGTAGTAAGTTGACTGCACGTATGGCGAAGTGGTTGAAGTGGTCGTCTCGCCATTGCCAATATGCCGAGTGTTGTGGGTTCGAATCCACGGGACAAAAATTTGTGAGATCCACAAATGGTTTTCTAAGTCTGGATGTTCATGCCCAATAACATAATGGACGAAGTATGTATTCTATAACCTAAACATCTTCTGAAAGCTCTTTTCTCAAAGCTTTTATTGTCTCGACTTCTCAGTATTCAGTGTGCTGTCACTACTCAGACTGTAGCGTAGGATATTCGGCGAATTATTGCGGTTTCAACATACGCGACCGATGATGTATGAGTGAAATTCCTTTTGAAATGTGCATTGTTATTGCATGTCAATGTTTGTGGCGTGCTAGTATGAAGGTTTCGGATTGACGTACTTAGAAATTCATAATCGTGTGCTATTTGCTAAAACGTGTTTTATAAACTACTATTTTTACAAAAGCTACTCCTGCAGGAGACTTTATGAACGGACACAAAGAACACACAGACTCGATACAACTATTTCTGGAATACACAAATGTTTGTACCGTGTGGGGATCGAACTCACAGTACTCGGCTCGGGGCTGTGGCGAGGCGACATTTAAAGCATTACGCAATCCGTGAATGTTATACATCAACCTGGACCTAGTAACTAACCCAAATCTTATCTAATACATTTTGACGTTAATAAGTGTTACTTTCTGACCTTAATGAAGAATAAATTATGTTTGACGTTGTTACTGCGTTCCATCGCGCCGGGCCGCTGCGCGACGAACGCGTTGGAGGTGACTTGGAGGACAACCGACCTCGGCCGACCCCGCCTTCGCTCCGCGCATCGAGCCACCGATTCATTCGCCATGCGACCGACTCACTCGCCGTATATCGCACTGCGCACATGCAACGACGATTATTATAACATCGCCTTTTAGAAATACAGTTTTTGTACCAAATATCGAAGCAGTTTTCATTAGCCAAGACCACCAGCATCACAACTGGAGCTAGGCAGTCATACAGACGTTGAATGGTGAGAATGCAGAATCAGAAATATTTAGAACAATTTTTCCATTTTGGACTGGTATCACAATAGTATTTCATAAGCGAGGTGTCCAGTGTGTATATTCCTTTAGCAGCATACAGAAATGAATATTTTGGTTCGAATAAAAAAGAAATTGCCTATCGAGTTTACATTCAACCTCGGTGAATACTTTTTTTACAGATATTGATAGGGAAATTGAAAAAACTGAAAGCTGAAAAATTGGAAATGTTAGGCTTCGGTTATACAATACATATCTATTGTTCAATACGGAGTTTTGTTTTATTGGTCAAATATAACGATCAATACCGGTCAGGCATGTCGATATATAATTTTATAACTAGGTTTTGCCCGCGACTTCCTATACGTGGAATTTAGAAGTAGATATCTATATTTTTTTACTCTTTGACTGTAAGAAGAAGCTGATCTATATCTATACTAATATTATAAAGCTGAAGAGTTTGTTTGTTTGTTTGCTTGAACGCGCTAATCTCAGGAATTACTGGTTCGATTTGAAAAATTATTTTAGTGTTGGATAGCCTATTTATCCAGGAAGGCTATAGGCTATATAACATCACACTACGACCCACGGGGGCGGCGCAGTAAAGATAAACGCGGGTGAAACCGCGGGAACATCTAGTATATTATAAAGTAAACATCGCTTACATCTATCTATCCGACTCTCAAACTATTTCTTGTTATTGCAGCTTCTAGGCGACGTATAAATTTTTATTAACAGATCTGTGTATAATAATAACATTTATTTCGGACGTAATACATAAACGAGTTAGAGTTAGTATAGATAATATTCTATTTTTAGGCAGCATCTCTTGAGTCTAATACATGTTTTATCTTGATAAAACATGCACTAGATTTTAAAGCAGACCTCCACTAATACATTTTATTTCATGCAGTGAAAGTAAGAAATTCTGATAGTAACAACCACTTCTTTTTTCATATTTCATCTTATTAATCATTCCTTTTAATGTTGGTAACCCTCATGTGATATTGCAAGCATTTATAGGCTACGGTAACCATTTTATTTGTGCTTATTGCAAAATAGAAAAATCTTTTGCAAGAAATGTATCCAATCAGGTCCCTCCTGATTAAAGCAAATGCACACCTCATTCTGTTCCCTTCCCCACGGCATAATGTTCAGTGAAAGTGATTTTCTATTCGCTAGTTAAACAAACGGTAATGAGCTTGTTAATTCATGAACGTACACAACTTCGTAATATCGGTCTGTCTGAAGCCTAACAACTGTGACATGGCGAGGACACTTGGTAACAAAACTATTGAGCGCGAGTCCAAATTGGTGTGTCGATAACGAAACCACATTTCGCCCTGACGGTTTGTCAAGTTGATTGTGTAATAGAAACTACGCGTTTAATTATAGAATATTCATGTTTGTAATTCGCAAATTGAAGGAAAATAGATAGGAGTAGAATTATATGCGTCATACTCGTAAACGGATGCTACTTGTGGTGACTGGTCGACCTTGGTTTCGTGGAATTCGATAATTTACTTACTACATTTTTATTTAAACAAATAGATTAAACTACGGATTACAATCATGCCTTGTCTTGATTATTTATGTACATGTAAGTGGATGCTCCTATTTACCATACTGCTGCTTTAGAGGCTACCATCAAATTTTATTAAATGCTTGACTATGTTCAGTAGTAATTCATGGAGAAATAGTTGCAGCACCTTACAGTTATGATTTGTAAACAAAATTTTATTGTAAACTTGGCGATTAAAAATCCAGGAGTTTCTTACCCGTTCTTCTCATGCGCCCTACACCCTTGCTTTACTGAACGTGGCAGTAAATGTAAATTCACAGAATAAATTTTGTGTGACTTTGACATTCATAAGTGTTACCTTTTAACCTAACTTGAATATATTTATTTTTGATTTGATTTGATTTGATTATATTTAGTAAGTCGTGGTGCAGAAAACAAAAGAGGTAGAAGATGCGCTCCGGAACGCGAGATTTGCAAGCTTTATGGCTATTACCAAAAATTTAAACATGGCTTGATTGGCTGTATGATTTTTTCATTATATAGGTTCTAGCCTAAGGAATAAGATACAATTATTTTAAACAAGACCGTATTCTGGATGTCACGTTACGCAAAAGTGATGTGTGCTTCGGGAACTTGTAGTTGCTACTTGTAATTAATTGTTAATACAGATTCATTTTTTACCAACTAATTAGTGGTAGTAGGCTCTTCGTATCTAGGGCTCTTTTAATGTTTTAATAAAGTTAATAGGGTATTGTTGTGATACGCATACAATAACAGTCTTCCAAATAATTTATCTATACTTTTGCGTGGTCTGCGACCTATATAGTATACAGAATGCTACAAAAACATATCTGCACTTATTTAATTAAGCTACTGGTGTTCTTGATCATATCTTGGCAGGATGTCATTCAACAGCTGTGGATCTAATTCTCTTAAACCGTTTGAGTGCACAAACACTTTGGTACTAAAAAAACCGAGACGATACCGAATATCTAAAAATCAGATGTGGGCATCATTATAAACCGTTTCTCAGAAAACAAAGCTTTATACACGATAGAAAACACAAGGAAATATCACTTTAACCCAAAAACATTTGTTCTCCCGGTGTTAATGAAGAATGACGTGAGACGGGTAGTGAAGTCTTTATCCGGCAATGGAGAAGGCTTGATTAATGATAGTGACATTGTATTTTATTCTGCCTAATATTGTTATCCTCATTCCACTCAATAATCGTGGGAAAGCACCGATGTTGCACGTTCATTTTGGATAGGTTCATATATTAATTGCAATAAGGCGGTGATTTGTAAATTAAGGGATTTGTTGGATTTAAATTATGGGACCGTGGCGTGGTGTATGATGATACAACGTAATCTTTACTGTGGAGTAAAGTTTACATGAGATTATCTTGTGTTGCTCACCGCACACGTGCCAGGTTGGACGAGGCCTTGGGCTGTCAGCGAGCATACTAGCTATCTTGTACCCGAACTCCCGAACTATCAAACTTAAAGTAGCTCTATTGAGAAAATATCTTTATTTTTACGAAACTATTAAGGTGAATTTTTTTTACTTAGTAGAGATAATTATATTAATTATATGTAAGCAACTAACTACTAATGCTATTGTCTTAAAGTTTGGAATAGATAAAATTGCTTATTGCTTAAGAAATTTTCATATAATACCCAATCCTCCAGGGTTGAGATGAGATGGTGATGAGATAAAGTGAGAGTTGTGAGAATTCTACACAACAAAACCACTCCAACGATAGTCGTCAGCAAGCCAACGGAAAACCATGACCACAACCCATTGCCATCTCTCAGGATGGGGCCTCTATGGTATTAGGTCAATCAGAACTCTTACTTCTGCCCGCTAATGCTCCGATGAATCTTTTTAATTGCATCGTATGCTATACAGGTATACCGTAGTATACCCTGGACAAAACAACAAGGTTAAATACCCTTAGCCTGCAGAAGAATGCCATATAATCTTGATTTGAATCGTTGATACGACCACCGTTTTTATGGGTGACGAGAACAAATGTTCTTCTAGTACGATTGTTTATTTTCTATAATGTAGTTATATGCTGGCAGTTATTACCTCTCCGCGTCACATGTGTTTAAAGCAATTTAGTTGTTTTCCAAACTTCGTGGGTATATAACTTCATTTCTTAAAAATTAACGCTGTTAGCGAATTAATATGGCGGCCTCGATGGCGTAGTGGTTAGTGTAACCGACTGCCACGCCTGAGATTGCGGGTTCGATTCCCGCACAAGGCGAACATTTGTGTGCATGAACATGGATGTTTGTCTTGGTCTGGGTGTTTCTATGAATAATATGTATGTATTTACAAAAGAAACAGTATATATGTATGTTTATCCATTGTCTAGTACTCATAGTACAAGCTCTGCTTAGTATGTATGTGATAGAATATTATTATTATTAATGTTTTAACCGGCGCGATATTTTCGTGGCCCATTCTACTCTACAGAGATTAACTTAGTAAGTTACATACTTCATGGTCACGTATCATACAATAGATACAATCGTAGTACCAGGACAATAGAACAGCGTAAAGCTCTGCCCTTATTCTGATTTACAACAGTCACATTTTTGTTGGGAAAGTACTTTCCTGTGTCATGTTGTAATTTGAAATGTGCCTTGCCTAGAGATTTTGTAATAAAGAACGCTTATATCAGAGGCTTATTTAGTCATAATAAATAACCTGTCAGCCATATTTTATTTTAGATTTTGGTATGATTACGAAATGAAGTATATACCTGTGTTTATGTATATTTTATTTTTTATATTTTTTTATACAACTATGGTGGCAAACAAGATCCGGCTCACCTGATGGTAAGTGGTCACCGTAGCCTATGGACAATGCAACACCAGAGGCATCACTTGCGCGTTGCCGACCCTTTAGGAAAGGACGTGGGAAGGAAAGGGTGCGGGATGGGGGAAAGGGGCTGATTGGGCCTCCGGTACTCTCACTCACCGAACGAAACACAACAGTATGACTACTGCTATTCCACGTCGATATTCTGTGATTATTATATACAGAGTAACAGTAAAGTATGGTCATATTTTAAAGGCTTACTGTCTTATTCAGAAAAGTTGTAAGGTTATTAAGAATATTTCTAAAGGTGTTTTTTATAAAATGCTAATAACATAATTTTTATTAGAACTTATTGAGTATTTTAACTATCGAACGTATTAGGTCTATGGTAAGTATAAGCATAGAGATATCAATTGCCGTAATTATATGGCCGTCGATCGGCCGCACTATCAAACTCCGTACTTCTATTGAGTATGTTTAATATAATCTTTTTTAAATATAATCTTTGTTGTAAACCAGCGTAAGACTGGTCTAGTGGTCGATACTGGAGATATGGGAGGCGGCTTCTCTGTCGGCTTCAGCGAGGTTTTCGTTAGTAACTCTCAGAGTTGCGAGTGGTGAGCGGCTTTATTGCTCCGGTACCTATCTGGAGAATAGGTAATGTCACTTGGGCACGAGGTAGCTCGCTTACGAGAACCGGATCTCTGAGGTTAGGATGGAGAGTCGAGATTTGGGGGCAAGACCTGTCTACATCTGGTCCCGGAAAGTGCTCTCAAGCACTGGAAGGTACAGCGACTCCACCTAATATAACCTTGACGGTTGGTGTAGGGGAACGCTATATCATAAACTGGACTAGTCGTAGAGAGAAGGGATGGTCTAGTGGTTATCGTTAATCTAGTCTATCGGGGATTACTTACACAACCGGTACCTATCACTCGGCTTAGCGCGCACTGGCGGCCAGGTCGCAGCGGCTAGTATGGCGACCAGGCCGCAAGTGTCGCGACCAATCATGCAGCCAGAACTGCGGCCAACAAGACATCACAATTAATTTTGACACTCTGTAAACAAGTAACACGTCTGCTCGCCGCGGCCAGTGCGCGCACACTGATATATTAGCCTACAATTCTTCGAATCCTAGTGGTCGCGGCGGCCAGCGGCCAATACGGGTCGCAGGTTACGTCGCAATGATCTCATTGGCCGCAGCGGCTGCTGGCCGTTTGCGGCGGTGTGCGCGCACTGATGTATATTTCCATAGAATGCATATATTTAGCAGGCCGCCGCGACCTGGCCGCTGAGACCTGGTCGCCAGTGCGCGCCTGGGCTAAGAAGTATGACAGTATGTTAGTAGTTATTCGCAGTCTCAGCTTTCTATAGCAGTATTCCTAGTAAAAGCAACGTTGTAGAGGCAAAATTTCAAAATGGGACACTTTATTGTTAACTATATGTTGCAATGCGTTAATATAGATTTGGTCAAGAAATTTCTTTTTATGGAACAGTTTATTTTTTAATGAAAGTTATCATTTTTCCTTTTCTGTACTCCTGATGATGTGTATACAAAATTACATGATGATCGATCGAGTGGTTAACGTGAGAAAGTGTAACAAACAAACAAACTCGAGCGTTTATAAAATAACTACAATTTGCCCGCGGCTTCGCTCGCGTTAACGTAGCTTATGTCAATCAGGAACAGTGCTTGCTGTCTTGATGAAAGTACCCTACGTCCATTTCTGTACATCTGACAACGTGTATGCGAAATTCATGTTGATCGGTCGAGTAGTTAAGGCGTGAAAGCGTAAGAAACAAACAAACTCACATTCACATTTATAATATTAGTTAGTATTATAATAGATAACAAAATTTTGCCCGCGGCTTCGCTCGCGTAAATGTAGGTTATGTAAATTTTCTTTGTCTCGGGAGCAATACTTTTATCTGGATGAAAGATATCCTATATCCTTTTCTATACCCCTTACAACGTGTAGTATATAAGAACATTACTTTACCTAATTGACTTCAACGTAGAACAAATGTTACATTTCACCAATATGCTTACGGAACGATCATAAATATCTCAGTCACATCAATTTATTTTCTCTGTCTTCTGTTACAAGCGAGAATAATTTCATATTATATTGGTTCAGGTGAATAATAAATACATTTGAGTTGTCAAACGAGTTACCCTTCGTCACTCCTGAGCCATTTACACTTTGTGAACTTTCATTTAGTAATGACGTCACAACGGCCCTTTTCACAGACTTTCAATTAGCCCGAGTGACAGGCCAGCCTGGCAACCGGGACAACTGGGCCTCTACTACGAAATACTACAGTTAGTAGTAGGTACTACAGTGACTGTAGAATATAATTGCATAACCAGCATATAGTTATTTTAAATATTTATTAAAATATTGTGTCCGTGGTTTGAACGCTTGTAAAATGGCCCGGAACACAGAAATTCTACATAGTGCCGCAGTCGATGTTGTCGCGTACGGTATCGCATAGCTTATAGACCGTGCAAACTGTATTCTGGTCGGTATAGTTTGGACTATACTCGTTGTAAAAACATTAAAGCACTTGGTTCGTTTTTACTTTAACGTACCGTGCGTTGCAAGCATTGCATTTGCCGCGAAGTATTTACTTACATACAAAAGAATAGTTTTTGCGTCGAACGCACCGTCATCGCAGCGAAAAACGCGTGTCATAATGGCCAACGCAATCGTGGCAAACCAAATGCTTTAACCGCATTCGTTGTACGCATAAACAAACTTACCGTTTAACTATAGTATAATAAAACTAACGACCCGCCCCGGCTTCGCACGGGTAGTACAAAACATTAACACATTACACACCTAAACCGCATCATTCTGCCTATTGGTGAAAACCGCATAAAAATCCGTTAAGTAGTTTTTGAGTTTGTCGCGAACAGACAGACAGACGCGGCGGGGGACTTTGTTTTATAATATGTAGTGATGTAGTGATAGTAATATCAGCCCTGTATGAAAACTGTTCTATTGCTGGGCATGAGCTTCTTCTTAGTGTGAGAAGGGTTAGGCCATAGTCCAATACGCAGGCTGACTTCACACATCTTCGAGAACATTATGGAGAACTGTCAGATATGCAGGTTTCCTCACGATAATTAATTACCCTATCGTATGTTTATATTTTTGTAATACCTTAAGATATGTCTTTTACCAAAAACAAATCCATTCGTAGCCGATAAACAATCAGTTTTAAGCGTTAAGGTTATTAAAATAAGGTTTAAAATGGCGCGCACTTGCTAGCTCGTATCCGAGCCGGTAACAAATATACGGTACACATGTAAATTGCGGGCCTCTATCAAAGGGCAGGTTAACTATTTAATAAGCACGAGACCTCAAAAAGTCAGAGATGTGCCGTGCCTTGCGAGCTCGAAACCTCTGCCAGTCTAACGGTCTCCTACTAGGCTATCGCTGCTGACGCTGATAACTATAGTAGTTATCCTTAAAACCAGTAGTAGCAGTATTGTAGACGTTTTTTAACCAGGCCACGTAAGTAAAACGCCTTCACAGCATTACTGAGCTGAATGCATTAGTTTTTGCTCGCAACGCAAAGGTAGGCTACGTATGCTTGTCAGAAACAGACGCTTTGATGCAGGGAAATTGGAAAATTTAGGGTTGCCACATATAAGAGTTGTGTAAGCAAAGGCGGAATTTATACCTATATCAAAGTTTATATGTAAAATATGACGTAGAATTTTTTATTGTATTGGTGCATTCGAAAAGCATTTTATCCGGGTAATAAAAATTTCTTATTTCGGATAACTTACAGTTTGTGATTAAAATCTATAGATTTACGTCCCGACAGACGTTGTCCTGTACAAAAGAGAAAAAAAAATAAAAGAAAAATAAAGCATATCTAAACCATCCTCGAATTCACTTGAACACACACAAAAAGGTTCATTCAAATCGGTCCAGCCGTTTAGGAGGAGTTCACTGTCAATACACGTACAGAAGAATTATAATAATATATATATATAAAGATATAATGTAACGTATGTGTTCTTAGGACATAGCAAGTAAGGCTAAGACGAGCCAGGTGGACTGATGATGCCTGTCAGATGCTTGGTAGGACTGGATACGGAAGGGGGAAGAGGCAGACCAGATGTTGTAGCGTGAAATGGGAACCTTATGTCTAGCAGTGGACAACAATAGACTGATTGATTTCGTAAGCGTTCCTTTACCACTAATCCGATTTCGATGAGAATTTCGTGAGCTGTCGTGAAGATTGACAATAAAGACTTTTGCACCTTGATAACACAAGCTAGTTATTTCTAAATAAACAAATTTAATATTGGATGTAAGTAAGCGATAGCCTAGAAGAAGACAGCCACGCAAAGGTCTCGAGACTGATTCTAAGACTCTCGACACCTTTATTTTCGAAATTATGTATTAAATAGGTAATTATCACTTGCCTTAACAGTAAAGACAAACATCGTGTGAAAACCTGTGTAGCAACATTGGGATAGTTTGTATATAAGGCTGATGTTATTATCGTAATATTGGTATACAACTAAGGTGGCAAACAAGCATACGGCCCACCTGATGGTAAGTGGTCACAGTAGCCTATAGACGTCTGCAACACCAGAGGCATCACTAGCGCGTTGCCGACCCTTTAGGAAAGGAAGTAGGAAGAAGGAGCGGGAAGCGGGTAAGGGGGTGATTGGGCCTCCGGTACTCTCATTCACCGAACGAAACACAACAGTAGGAATACTGCTATTTCACGTCGATATTCTGTGAGAGAGTAGTCCTTCCCCGATCGAGCCGGCCCATTCATACTGAAATCAGCGAGGCTCTACTCTACTACAAAGATTTATTGAATATGCATTTCAGAATGAATATATAGATGATATTCCATTTCAAAACAGCCTATTCGAACGCAATATTTAGTTATCGAATGAGCACTGAATTGAAGCCCATTCAAACAAAGTTAAGATCTCGTTATTACTTAGGACTAGTTTCGCTAGCGGCTTCGGCATACATCTCACGGGAACGCATATTGATTTGAAAAGTATCCTATATGTCTCTTCATTGATTGTCTTTGTGTCAACATTTATACATAGTTTCATGCCATGCGCAAGGGATAGGCAGAAAGATGTTACATCCACATTTCGTCAGCTATTGTTATAGATCCCGTAACAGGGGAGAGCCTATTGTCATCTTTCGATCACATGCCCCCCCATATTCAGTGCTTCTACTAAAAACTTCTATATATGAAAACCCTTTTTTTTTCCGGCCTAGGCTTTGAACATCTACAAACATTTATGATTTACTAGCTTTTACCCCGGCTTCGCTTGCGTTAATGTATTATGTTAAGATAAGTTTTTTTAGTAGCCTATATGTTATTCCGATGTATAAACAATAAAACTGTAAGGTTTCATAAACATCCGTTCAGTAGTATTCGTGTGAAAGAATAACAAACATCCATCCTTTCATCCTCACAAATTTTCACATTTATAATATTAGTAGGCTTTCGTATGTAACCCTAGGCTAGATTTCAAAATAGATTTTACTGGACAACACACATTTTCTGACCAATATGCCTTATGATATTTACGATTCACAAAAGAATATGTGTTGCTGCCGCCTTGTACGTTTAGAGGCATGAGCTTGCTTAGTAGTACTGACTATGGGTCTTGGCCTGGATTCGATTCCTGGCCGGATGATAAATTATATGCTCAATGAGCGTTCACCATTTACTATCAGATGATAGGTCTACCTCCTGAAGCATTAAACTAGTACTCTGTATCGATTGGGCTTGTGTGGTAAATACAGGCTAACTGTTCTTACACTGATAAGAGGCCCGTGCCCAGCAATGGGACAGTTCATATATTGAGCTGACATGTTTATATTCTATAATAGACTCATACATAGGGTCTCTAAATAGCTGGTAAAGATCGGTTTTAACATGTTTTCCTCACCTTCGAGTATCATACATACGGGCGCAACGAATTTCTGTATCATCATCATACTCTTACCCTGACCCTAATTTAATTAGGGTAGGCACAAATCTAAATTAAATAAAAAATATGTTTATTCATATAGGTCACAAACTATCACCTATGAACATGAAGGTTAATTATACATTGACATGTTGCTATGTTCAGCAAAGTAAGGACGTAGAACCAATGAGAAGAACTGGCAAGAAACTCACACCATTTATTTTTCCTCCAAAAATCGCTATCATTATGTCATGATTAATTCCTTTCTTCTTCTAAATGATTCACATCCATCTTTCTTTGGCCTGCCTCTACCTAATAAATTTCTAATGAATTTCTGTAAGAAACCAAAATCTATTACTAAAGGGATCTTATAAAATTTATACTAAATACACAGGTAGAAACTTAACCAATCGAGACTTTCTCGAACAATTTCTCAAGTGCTGTTTAAATGTTAAAGCCATCACGAGTACTTACTGGCTGCAATTTTAATTACTGTGCAGCATGTGAGCGAGTGAGCAAAAGCGACGACCGCTTAATGAGAGCCGACCAACACTGGAGAGGGAAAAATTGTTTCATACGTGTTGTGGTTATGTGGTGGAACATTCTAGAACAGTCTTAAATAACATGGAAGAATTTAAGACTATTTTTCTTAACCTCAAAATTGTAGTCTGAGTAGTTAATTTGTCCATTATTTTTGAGCGGTAGTGTCCGTCGTTGCCACGTATATAGGTCATTATAATAATTATATACTTGAATAATTAATGAGGCACCTGAGGAGTAAAGCAGGAAAACGGTTTAATACTGGTGGATATGATTACTGCGTTGTGCCCAAAATGTAGGAGGTTTTGAGGAGAAAAAGAAAAGGGATAGTATGGGGATACTATCCCTTTTCTTTTTCTCATCTTTAAGTTGCTTTTCGTACCACTAGTCATAGGTTACTGGACTCGTTTACCATTAGGTCGACCAAATAACAGATCATGGTGCGTTCGGTTATTAAAAGGAAGATTCTAGCGTCTCCGGGATTTAAAACTCTACATACTAAATACACAACACAAGGTTATTTAGCTCCGATCTTCTGTAAGGTAGAGCTGTTTTTCAGCTTCATCTGAGCTTTGCTGCATTACAATAGACTTCTAGGATTGCTAACCAAATCTGACTAGTAATAAAACACCCCGTACCAACAACCCTTTAAGCCAACCAGAAAAATAAAAAATACACCGTTCCATTCTGAAAGAACATCATATCAGAAACTGAAGATCCTATTCATTGCAGGAACATAGCACAAGGTTGCTTGGTTGACATATTCTATAGAGAGCTCTCTATGGAAGATTTCAACTAAGTAACCTTAATTTAAGACGCTTCAATTGAACCACCAAAGAAAACTGATTTCTACCAAGGATGTTTCGCGAGGCTATTAAAAGTAATAAACTTTCAAATTTAAATTAAAAAGATGGTTGGTATGACCGCCAGTTTGGGATCCTGTGATTCAGTTAGTCATGCTTTTATGATACTTTGAGGTCATTCACCTCAAATAGGCACCAATACCATACCGACCACCATCATAGTCTCCTCGTGACCAAGGCGGCTGAAACGTCGGAAAAAGTGGTATAATAGTTTGAACAGTAATAGTTTAAATTGTCTGAAATAAGTAAACCGATAAAATCCATAAACTGTAGTTTAAGGCGATTATCACACGGCACCGCGCACCGCCGTGGAGGGTGGTGGCGATAAAGCGAAAGAGCACTGCTCGACCGCGTGGTCGGGCGGTGTACGTGTGTTAGGCATCAACGGATTTAGTAGAGGCCAATGCGATATGAGATCCGCTTCACCGCCTACCGCGGCGGTGCGCGGTGCCGTGTGTTAATCGCTTAATTTCGAAGAAATGTCGGGTTTAATTTGATTATCTAGTACTTCTCCAAGACCCTATAACTCCATCAATCAGTAACTTTCGTCAAAATTCGCCAAATACTGGTCTATAGAATATACATCATAATTATATTTCACAGCGAATCCTGTATTGTGTTCGAAATAGTGTTTCGAACATTAATTGGACATAATTCCAGCTCGCTGAAAACTTGAAACTCGTTTAGACCGGAGTTAATGTTACAAAGTTGGTCTAATCAAATCCCAGAGTTTGATACAGAGAGAATTAATTGTAGCAATTTGTTCAGAGTAGTTATTTTATCTATATACAGGACTAGCTAAGCCTCGTGGTTGTACTTGCTCTACTGCTAAGGGTCGTAGCGTGATGTGAGATAGTCAAAAAATGTTATTCACTGTCAAGCAACGAATGCTGTTTTGTGGAGTGATGTAACCGATTGAGTCGTAGTGGCACACCGGCGGCCAGTCACAATAGGTTTTTATTATGTCTGGCATTCCAACAATTGACAAGTACATCGTAATCCTAACTGGTATTATAAATACGACAAATACGACCTACAAACCTTCAAGAAAAGAGCGTACTCCTTTTTAAAAGGCCGGCAACGCATTTGTAACTCCTCTGGTGTTGCGGGTGTCCATGGGCGGCGGTCATCGCTTACCATCAGGCGATCCGTCTGCTCGATTGCCTCCTATCTCATAAAAAATAAATACGAATGTGAGTTTCTTTATTTGTTTATTACGCTTTCACTTCTTGACTACTCAACCGATCACCATGCAATTTTGCATCCACGTTGTCGGGGGTACTGTAACGAACATAAGGTACTTTTAATTTTAAAAAAGATTTAGGGCGAGTAATTTTGGCGTGACAGTGTAACAAACAAACTCACAGTCGCATTTATAATATTTTAAGTAAGTTAGGATTATGTTTAATTTGATTTTCTGTCTTCGTTTATTTAGCAACCAGCTGTATGTATAAGGTAATACGATAGCAAAATTACAAGTCGCGTCACATGATGTGTCTATTCATTACGTTTGATGAGATTCAGGCTCTATATGCCTATATAACATATTATTATTGGTACTAGACATGTATGTCTATTATACATATAGATGTCCACGTACTCGAGAATAATGAATGCATAATTGTAATAAGAATATTTTAATTCATAAAAAGGTTTTGGAAATTGATTCATCGTTTAGCTTCTTATGTCACTGTCTGTACCACGTAGTACTGTTGGCCTAATGGAGTCCCAGACTCAATGTTGCTATAGAGAATTTCATTTTACCCGACCTGAGTATCGAACTCAAGATCTTATGCATAGCAGTCACATTTACTACCGCTGCTCTACCGAGGCAGTCCTCACCATATTATATACAATTATATTTCTGTGCGTCAACACTTTTCTATTTTCTATAAAATATTTAAGCTGACACACACAAAACTAAATAACTCGGTGTAAGCACGGCAAGATCGTATATTTTTTATGTGTGTTCATATTACGCGCAATGTTAGTATAACATATTCTGCGCGCAAATAAAGCGGTGGGACACCGGTGTTCGCCATTTAGTATGTACAATCACTGAATATGGAACACCTTTTTATCTCGTAACACGCGAACGGCAAGGCCACATAGTTGTTGTAAAATGTACGAAAATACTTCGTGCATATAATTTCTTTCTTTTTTTATAAACACGACAGCCACACTAGAAAATTCTTGTGTTGCGTATGTCCTTCACAAGACAGGAATTTTTAATTTTCCTAGTTTTGCATTCAAACAATGGACACAAAAAGCCCAGGTTTGGGATAATAAATTGTGAATCATACAAATGTTTGCTCCGTGTAAGAATCACATCACAGCATTCGGCTCAGCGGTAGTGAACAGGTGATCATTTAAACCACTCCGCTGTGCAGTCAAATAATTTAAACCACTACGCAGTCAAATAATTCGAACTACCTCTTTTAATTTACCTCGTTAATTTTTCAAACCGAATATAATAAGCGTTATTTATACATTAGCGCAAATCCAGAAAGATCAGATCAGATCCAGAGTCAAGCATGCTTGGCCTAAGAAGCAGATTCTAACAACAATGGTGGTACAGTGAGCCACCAGGATTCCACTGACATTGACTATGACCCAAAAGCATTTACGTTTTTAGCATCAACGGTAAAAGTAACACTATTGAGGATTTCCTAACAAGGCACCCAATAGTATGTTTCTATCGAGATGTTCTCAATAGCACCACGGAGTCTAGAACTCTGCACGGTGGGAATAAAACCTTAGCGGGTAAAACGTGGGTGCGTAATACATTCCTGCCTATCTTTGTTGGGAATTTAGGCGTAAGACTATGTTCATTCATGTCAATTTTCAATAGCTACGTTGAGGAGGAGGAAGGAAGGAGTATTATACAAATATTTATTTAATATAATGCTAGGTAACGGGTCTTACTCCGGACCAAGACAGTCGAAACGCCGGGCAATCAATAGTTATTTATTGCTTTATAAATACTTAATCGCGTAGCATATCTAGCAAACCCCCGTTTTGTTTGCTGTTCATAAACGACGATGTGTAATTGGTACAACGCATTTGCATGAGCTTTTGTGGTAGTCTAGCTTCGATTTCGATGAACACCGAACTAGTTAATTAAAACTAATCTAATTGACTTTCAGTTCTCGATATTTTATACCGCTATTGTATCTCTGCCCGCTCCTTTGGGCATAGAGGTGTGAGACGATGTATGTAGGCATGTATATCAATTTGCAATGATATGGCTTGTTCTATTACTGCTCTTAATTTTAATTTCTCTGAAACAGCGTTTGGCATTTGGCAATTGCAGGGAAAAAGTAATTGGAATATTTGAAAATTGTATGCTCGAATTGATCAACATTATGAATAAATCGAATCATAATAATCATGTGCCGATCCATCGTGGACGTTTCTGGAAGATGTTTTGTAAAGCCTTGGATGAAAGTGATGACCTTTCCTCAGTAATTATTCGATCAAAGTTGAATGCATTCGAATATTTGTCAACGTTTCGAATAATTCGATTCGTTTGAATATTAAAACTATCCAAAGTTTTTATCGATAATAATCCTCCATTGGTCTAACCTAGTTCAGGCAAGTAGCTTATAATAATTTAAAGATGTTTAATTATGCTTTCTTGATATAACAGATTACTATAATTATTATTTTGGTTATAAACTAGTTTATTAAGGCATTGAATTATTGTTAGATATTAAGATTTAATGTGAAGTTGATTTAAGTCCACTATTGTACTCTTTTTTTAGCCGAATAAATTTTATTATTATTATATTATATTGTTACTTAGAAAGCATCTGTATCGTCAGAGTGTGGACGAGTATATGTTACACGCATCTCGGACAGCCCACAGGATCAATCCATGTTTAATTCAAATATTAAAATGGTGTGCCTAGTCATTGTTTATTCCACACGGACACATTTCAGTCCCAAAATGCAATGTGATGTATTTCGAGGGTACGTGGTTGGGTTCCCCTCTTCCCAATTATTTTTTATTCATTATTGTTACTGCTTCAATCGCGCAGCAGTGGTGAATGCGACTGCTTTTCTTGATGCTTCTGGTTAAATTCCGGATCGATGAATGTGTTATTGGATTTTTCAGATTTTTTAGTAGCAGCTCTAAGGTTCGAACTGTGTCGGATAGACTGCAATAGAAAGAAAGAAAGAAAGAAATTAGTTTATTTCGTACAGAGCACAAACAATTAATTAAAACAAAATAAACAAAAATATTATACATATTAAAAAACAAAATGTGTATGCCCTCGCCGAAAAGGGTCACCACCTCAGCATTAGCTGGGCAACCAAATTGAGTGCACCAGCGCTGGTTTTCAGTTGGTCACCCGATAGACTTACGTCGATCCTAAAAACACAGTAGGCATAATTAAATAAATAAATACCCTTCAGTCTACCCGTTCGGTGATATCGACGTGAGAGTATATACCTATATGTATTGTCACTAGAGTTATTAGCCATTGATGTTCACATCTCCACATAACATAAACACATAGACAATGCACTCATTCTTGGATCTTCAAAGTTGGGACAGAAATAAAATAAAAAACGTAAGCTAGCGAGCCCGAAAGTGTGACAGATGAGTGTTTTATTTCAGCTGTGGAGCGAGGCCGCCACAAAGTCTTGCATGTCGTGTATTCGTTTGTTCCCGACAATGTACTAAAGCCATTGTTTCAAGGTTTTTGATGAGAACAGTCGCTGTATTGTATCGTCAACACTTGGCACAGTGCTTGGGTTAAGAACTACTTGTAGAGGTAAACTATTATGTGTTTTTCTGGTTATAAAATCTCATGGTTAGTATAGATGTGTAATAACTTAAGTATACAATTTATGGTCTTATTTGCGTGGGTAAGTATTTAAAGGTATAAATGCCTGCATATTCCCCAATGATGCGCACAACAGGCATCGATCACAGATAGCTATTTCTTTCCACCGTTTCAAGCGAATAGCATCGATGATGGTCACAGGTGGATTGATGTAAGCTCAGCGGCGCCTTCGTGAAGTGAGGGTGGTAATCACCCTCACTTGCTATTTACAAATAAATTTTAACTAAAATGTGAGTTTGTTTGTTTTGCTTTTTTAACTACTCAACTGATCATTATGAGATTTTGCATACCTACACGTTGGCAGGAATTCAGAAAGGGATATAGGATACCTTTTATCCAGAAACATTTTACAATATTTTTATTAACGCGAGCAAAGCAGCGGGCAAAAACTAGTACATTATAAAGGAACGGCCTTACTGTATGTTTGCGGGGAGACGACTGCGACTTAAGACTATACAAACGAAGTCGCGAAAAAAACTAGTTAGGGAGAAAGTCTAACATGGGGAATAATAAGGTCAGGATATTAGAAAATCTAAAGTTTTCTGCTGTGTACGTTAGCCTTAAATGATCTAAATGAGGTATTCTAATCGTGTTCCTACTTTGCATTACAAAGTAGAACACACTCACTAGAGAGGTATGTTGAAGAAAATCAACGTTTCAAAAAGGCTGCTTCAACGTAATGGCCGCGAGGCTTTTATAAAAGATACTTGAAGTGAACGAAGAGTGTTCAGAACGGTCACTCAAGATGTGAGGACTCTTATTGTGTTATTATTAAAACGGTTTTTTATGGCGACTCATTCAGCGCTGCGCTGAGTGTTGTGGGTTCGAATCCCACATGGGACAAAACTTTGTGTAAAATGGTTGTTCCGAGTCGGGGTGTTCTTTGTGTCCGTTGTTTGAATGTTTGTAAAGTCCTCGGCGATATAGGATTTATTCCTCGAGCAGTTGTCTTTTTTAAGTCGAAAAAGATTTTAACGTAATATCTAAGCTAGAACTGGAGATAAGATGCATAATTTTATTCCCACGAACTAAATCGCGTGCAAAACTAGGACATAATAAAGTCGTATGCAGACTCCTTGTCTGTATAATAATAATATGTTTTATTTTCTCTCAAAGGTACATACATGTGAATATATCCGATACAAGTTAAATTTAACCTTTGAGAGAGCTGGAGTCTGTACTAGGTTCAAGACCTGTATGACAAATCTCCAGGCCCTATCATTCATTTCGAAAGCCATTTGCTATCATATATTTCGATAAGCTTGACCTTTTTATGTACGTCGTACTCTGTTTAACCGACATCAGTCGGTCTTGTCACAAAAACTAATAAACGAGAAATTCTATCGGTGTTAGTGAAAATGTTATGCAGTCACATCTTGCGGGTCGCAATTTGAATCACAAAGTCTAATATATCAGACCCCGCGATAGCGTTTTCATATCAGGAACTCTGGGATCGAGAAGATATATTCCTTGTTGAGATTTTTATTATATTTCTTTGAAATCAAAAGCATAATATTGTTACAGCCAGTGCCATCTTTCGGCACTGTGGGGAAGAGCCCAGGCTTCTAATAATTTCTTACAGTGCTATTTATTGACGTCTTACTGAATTAGGTAGCTTGACAGTACGCGAAGAGTGGTGAGAGCGCTACAACTTTCTCGTACTGTTTTGAGCAACATTCCGGGTATGGCGCTTCTAGAAAATTCTAGAAACGCTTTTAGTCAAATATAAAAGGCAATTTTGCATCAAAGGCCAGGTTAAGAGCACCTTGAACCGACGGGCGTGTATGAGGAATGTGATGAAAGTGAATGAAGCCAGAGAAGTGTGTCAGGATCGTAGCAAATGGAAATCCGTAGTCTCTGCTCTGGGAAACAGGCGTGAATCTATGTATGTATGTATAAAAGGCAAGGCAAGTGCACGCCAAGGCAGTTTTCAATCTTAAGCGGTCAAGTTCATCAAGCAAACTGAAGCGAAAATACCACAGTGTTTAAAACAGTTAGAGTGGAAAAGTGTTTAGTAGTGTGTGTGATGTTTTACATTTAGCTAAAATAAAACGTGTTTTAGTCGGTAATATTGTTTAAATTCTTATCCCTAGAACCCAGCACGTAACAATAATTATGATATACTAGACTAGTTTCTGCTGCCAGTTTCGTGCGTCAGCCCAATGTTCTACTGGTGATAAGAGTAATATACATGTTCAACTGCTGTGCCAAGTTTCATCCCAATTCATTAAACGGTTTTTACGTAACAAAAATAAAAACAAGCAAAAATTTTCATAATTCTTTCCGTTTATAGTACTAACTAGATATTGGCCGCGGCTTCGCCCGCGTTTTCCTAGATTTTATAAATTTCTAAACCTCGTATCAGAACTTTTTCCAGGATAAAAGGTACCCTATATCTTTTTCGGTACCTCTGATAGTGTGTATGCGAAATTTCATGATAATCAGTCGTGTAATTAAGGCGTGAAAGCGTAACAAACAAACTCATAGATTCACGCCTGTTTCCCAGAGGGGTAGGCAGAGATTACGGATTTCCATTTGCTACGATCATTTTTAATATTTGTTAGTAAGTAACTTTAAAATTATAGAAAAACCTTTTCTATAATTTCGTTGTATAGCACCGATAGTTACAAAGCATTACTTATACAATCCTTTAAATATATTTGTTAGTAAGTAAGTTACTTTAAAATTATAGAAAAGGTTTTTCTATCCTTTAAATATATTTGTTAGTAAGTAAGTTACTTTAAAATTATAGAAAAGGTTTTTCTATAATTTTAAAGTAACTTACTTACTAACAAATATATTTAAAGGATTGTATAAGTAATGCTTTGTAACTATCGGTGCTATACAACGAAATTATAATACCAAAGAAGCAGTAGTAAAAACTATTGTGTTTACCAAAACTAGGAGCTGTTGTATTAAAACTCTTCAGGTTAACCCTAACGGCATGAAGAGGTGATTTAAGAAATAAAACTCACGTCTGTACTAAAATAGGGGGTTGTACACAAAAGCGAAGTTACCGGAGATGAAAATCTGCTACAATTTTGCATCATTACTTTGTCGTGTAACCCAATTGTGCGGTGGAAACCACCTTTAAAATGTACATTGAAGTTTCTCGTCAGAGCCAACTTCAATATTGTTCTTACAAAGAAAATTGTCCCTACGTTGCAATCAAGACTATTATGGACGGTTTTGTTTGAAACTATATTGCTTTTATATAGCTAAAGTGAAAATAATGTATGTTATGGCACTATACATATATTATACATGTGTTGTGTTCATAGTAATGAGTGTAGTAACGACTGTTGTTTAATTCGTCCAAAGTCGGTAACTTTTAAAACAATCTATATTGTGACCATACTATTTAGTAATAATTTCTGTTTTAAAAACAACATAGGACGCTACCGTCTTATGAGGACCTAAACTTTTTGGTGCGCGCTATAATCGACTCTACCATGTAAGGATGACATCTGAGACCGGCACGCGTTGTTTTGGATAGGAAAGGGAAGGGCGGGATAAGGTAGAATAACTCTTTAGAGCACTCCCCGTGATATATTCTGTAGAAACATGCCTATGAGGCAATGTCGCTACAGAATTGCAGAGGTTCCAGTGACCTCGTGACCTCTGGATCTCCGATGATACGGACCGCCCGCCACTGTAACCAGTCAAGAGCGTCCAGCAAGTACTGCGCGGAGCCATCCCAAATATAAGAACAGTACTCCACGCAAGGGCGCACTTGAGCCTTATACAGTAAGCACAGCCGCCCAGGCGCGAAGCAATAATTTCGATTCACCCGATTAAAAATAGATTTGCCGAAATATAAATAATATACTTCTCTGCCTACCCTTCGCCCTTAATAAAGAGCGAAGGGTTATATGATGATAATGGCAGATTCATGGAAGTTAAAACCACACAACAAAATGTGTGCACCTCTGTTTAACTAATCAGAAACATACAGATTTGAGTCTGAGATAGAGTCAAAACGTCTGATAGCTAACTATATATATTACTACTTCTATTCTATCAGTAGCTATGCATCTACTTCTAATGGTCCCACGCTTTAACATATAATGTACGAGAATCTTTGGAATATCATAAACGGATAAAAGGAAAAATCCTTCGCCGCAAATCGAATCATAATATCGTAAGACATATATTGGAAATACCATACTGAACGGCAAAGCCTTGTGTGGGGAGGCTGAATATATTATAATAGCAATCATTTGCCTCAATAAGTCCATATTTTAATATTATCGGATATTAATCCCACTATTATTATGAACTAGATTGTGCAGGCGGCTTCGTTCGCATTAATCTAGATTTTGTCAATAAATTTTTATCCCTCGCACCAGTACTTTTTGTCTAGATTAAAGGTATCCTTTTCTGTACCTCTGACCAGGAATGTTGCGAATGCAGATTTTTGACATCCGCGGATGCGGATACGGATGTGCACGTCCAAATCAATGCGGAAACTCCGCAATTGCGGATGCGGATGTTGATGATAACTGTTCATCTTATTTAATAAAAAGTATCTAATCTCCTTCGCAGGTTCAAGCCTGTTTTGCAAAGGTTCATAAATTAAACACGTACTACTGAACAACTGATTTCTTTCTTATTGTAACCTACGCTATAGCCGGATCCGCATTAACATCCGCGTTGATTATTGCGAAAGCGGATGCGGATGCAGATGTCCAAATCGATGCGGACGCTCCGCATGCGATGCGGATGCGAATATTCATCGCTGCCTCTGACAACGTGTATGCAAAATTTCATGATGATTGGTCGAGTATTTAAGGCGTGAAATCGTAACAAACAAACTCACATTCGCTTTTATAATATTAGTTTGGATGTGGAAGTTTGTGAAGATGTTTAGATGTTTGCTTCACTCGTTAACCCTTGAACGGATTTGTACGCATGATGGCATAGAGACAGACCATGCCCTGGATAACACGCCTATATGTTAGCTGGATTCTCTATGCCCTCACTCTCATAGTCCAATGGGACAGCCATCCGGCACGACTGGCAAGAGATCAGATGGAGGATCGACGGCTTTACGTGCTTGCCGAGGCACGGGGGTGTGTAATATCGCCAACTTCCTAACACATCGCAATCAGAATATGTTGGGAGAGAAACCAAATAACGTTTGGTAGGCCTTCTTCTTCTTCTTTTCGTGTGGTTAGTGGCCTCGATGGCGTAGTGGTTAGTGTAACCGACTGCTACGCCTGAGGTTGCGGGTTCGATTCCCGCATAAGTCAAACATTTGTGTGCATGAACATGGATGTTTATCTTGGTCTGGCTGTTTCTATGTATAATATTATGTATATATTTACAAACAAAAAGTATATATGTATGTTTATCCATTGTGTAGTACCCATAGTATAAGCTCTGCTTAGTTTGGGCTAGATGGTGTTGTGTGTATGTGGTAGAATATTATTATTTACTCCTGATTTGTACGCTTAGCAAAGTGAGCTTATGCACTATGTACAACTTATTTTATACAAATAAATATATTTAATTTGATTTGAGTCGTTCTCAACATGTAGTTCTCAATTCAAAAACTGGGGGTACACTTTGACATTTAATTACGCCCATATGAAATTCGACTATTCAAAACATTCAACTCGACATCGTAACTGCAAACAATTATTTACGGAGCGTATTATTCCAGGTACGAGGTTGTTACATAAACAATAATAATAATATCAGCTAAAGTTCACTTTAACTATTCTCGTGAGAGCTACGTTTTAGATAATTGAAAAGCTCTTTGCGAAATGTTTGTTTGTGGTTTTCTACGTACGAACATTTAATTAACATTTGATTAAAATGTTAAAATTTAAATCATAGATGCGCCCTACTGCTCGGATGGTGTAGTGGTTTAAATGGTCTCCTCGCCACTGCTGCTGCGGCGTGTTGTGGGTTCGATCCCTACGGGACAAAAATGACGAGATCGGAACTCTATTTTGATAATTTTTTGTACGACAATTTGCCTCCTAATATTCTTAACCTATTCAATGCGGCAACAAATTTTGCTTTCACTAGCCAGAATCGGCTCATATTTAACGTAAACGCCGATTGGCGTCAGCCGCACTTGATGAAATAAAAAAAAACAAAATATCTAAAAACTACTCATATCAGGCATTTCATTAGTAAATTCCAAACACATTTGTTGTTTTATTAATATAATATCTTTAAATTTGGGTAAAATATAAAACAACTATACATGACGCCGATCGGCGTCCTCCGAATCTGAGTATGAAAAAATAAGACGCCGATCGGCGTCCGCCGCATTGAATGGGTAAAATTTGCCATTTCCAAAAATGAGGATGGATAGACAGATAGGCGAAAATGCTTTGTTGTATGTTTCCACAACAAAACATTTTCAAAGACGTTTTTGAGCTTATCGTCCATTTTTATATTTTATTATTTCATAGTGCAGGTGTGTGAGGAAGATAGCGAGCGTGAAAAAGCACCTTCTCAGGCCGTCAAAGTAAGACCTCAACGTCGCCTCAGCTGCTATGAGAACGGTGTGGAGGCCACTGCCCTTAGACCACATGACTGCTTACCATCAGGTGGAGTGTGCTCATTTTGTTGAGTAACATAAAAAAAAGAGATACTTCACTACTACAAGGGGCAATTAATGTTTCAAATTTGGGTATGATATATCTTAATTTTAAACATTAATTGCTTCTATAACCTTTTGATACTATTTTCATAAAACAGTTTATTTTGAATGCTATTTGAAGCTGCGTATAAATTAACGTGCAGAAGCATTATTAAATTAAATTTAGTATTTCAGCGGTTAGTATGTAAAGTTGTGACGTAACACATTGTCGAACTATTATACAACATTATTATCATTCATTACAAATGATCACTATTCGTGTATAACTGTTGTCATTATCGAGTACAGTGAGCAAAATAAGTAGCTGAACATTTTACAAATGTATAAATTATTGAAGTGAAAACTTCTTTAGGCGAGTTGTTGCGTCATCGTCATGCTTCGTCATCGCCACGCTTCCACGCTTTCCATTTTAAAATTATTTTAGAATACTAGCGGTCGCCTAGTGCTCGAAATTCGACCAATAATATTGCTGATATATGTCATTATATTATTATATTGATATATATGTAACCATAGTTACGCTCTTCAACTGCGTATGTCAAATGCACGCTTTCCATTTTTGAATTATTTTTGGTTTATAAAGAAGTGTTTATAATCAACGATTAAAGTTTTCACTTCTATCGGCAGTCCCCAAAGACTGCCCCATTTCTTTTTTACCCTAAACTCCTAATTATTATGTAGTAGGTATTTTCAGACTGTGTATTAAACGAATTATTATATGCAGGACAAGTAAATATACAGTGAATCATAGTCAACTAAGTGAATAGTGAACTGATAAGACAGTACATAGTATTTACGTGTTAATATAGTATTTACATGTTAGTATATAAGGTTTATCAGTACTCTCATATTCTTATTAGATTCGCCTCTTTATAAAGTTTTATGGTTGTTTTCATAAGATTCATTTTTGTTTTGATCTTATCTGATTTATTAGTTTGTTTGTATAGAAATCATAGTGTAAAGTACTTAGGGTTAAGCAATACGACCTATGTTTTGATTTTATATCTTGTCAGTGTATGTTTTATATTTTTCCATGCGTAGAAACTAAGAACATATAATTTATAGTATGTTGTCATTGAAATATATAATGAAAAACGTAAAATTGTCACGCGGCTCTCGTTACGGTAAAGTTTTGTTGTACTTAAGCTCACTGTACCGATTCCGACGCTTTGCTCTCATTGGTCGAAAATTTTGCGCTCTGATTGTTGACCAATCACAGGGCCTACATTTTTTTAGCAAATTTGATATAAAATCTAGGTACATAACTTAGGGCTTAAGGAATACATAACAAACTGGAGACCCTGACTTCTAAACTAGGTATGGACCTGTATCTTAGAAGCCAGTGCTACCTTCTGATAGATACATTTATATAAGCCTCACAAATGGTTACAATCATTTATATTCTCATAAATAGTTAGAAAATACATAGTACAAAATAGGGCTAGGGAAAAAAATGGAGAAAACTATATTTCTTTATTATATACAAGGAATACACTATTCTTTGCGCAGATTCAAGTTTTATGAAATAGCACTCAGCGACTGCACCCGAAGTGGGGATGAAATACGTTAAGATCGATTGGCAAAGAGTATACCAATTTTAACGTATCCATATCAGCAGACCTTCGTAATTTTTTGAAGATATAAATAAGCTTGCGTGTCCTATTAGAAAGTGTGTCCAGGTGTTTGTGCCAGTTCAGATGTTGGTCGATATACACACCTTAATATTTAACGCTGCTCGACTTAGTGATGGGACTACAGTTACAAAGAGAAGTGCGGAATAGGAAGAACACTCCAAATAAAGAAGATCTACAAGGAAGAATCCTCCTGGCATTTATTCTCCACCAACCCAGCACACAAATGCGCCTGTATGGCACATATTATAACCAAAATACGCTATCATTTTTAAAAATAGTGTACATCGACATTTTTTTAGGTGTGCATCGAATTATGCTGCTGTTTATACCATGTTGGCAATAACATTTACATGTGAATGCGATGGCGATGACATTACAGCGTGAGAGCCACATAAAACGAAGGCATAACTAGCGACACAGTGGGCAATAATGGAAGTAATAATGACGTTAATGAGAGAAGCGAACTATTTATTGAACACGACTACAAATCCATTGTAACGTAGGATTTCGGTAAAATCCTTTGCCTTAACATACATGATCGCAACGAGACACCCTTGCGTTGTCATTTTGAAGTGAGTAGTAAATGCATTCCTTGCTTCTTGAGCTGGGAGCATAGGAAATTCTTATCAGCAAGGTTGGATTGACGACGCGTAAGTAATATACCTGGTCTTCTATGCGTCTAATGGTTACAGTAATCGCTTACCATTAGGACGTTTGCTTGTTCGATACATTGGTTGTATGAAAATAAGCGCCATAACTAGACACAGATCAGACAATAACGGACAATGGCCAACAAGCGATTGATTAAAACGAAGAAAGCAAAACCAGCTCGACCGGGGAAGGCCTACCCTCTCACTGAATATCGACGTGAAATAGCAGTATTCTTACTGTTGTGTTTCGTTTGGTGAGCGAGAGTGCCGGAGGCCCAATCATCCTTTTTCCCCCTTCCCGCTCCTTCTCCTTCCCACTTCCTTTCCTAAAGGGTCGGCAACGCGCTAGTGATGCCTCTCGTGTTGCAGGCGTCCATAGGCTACGGTGTTCACTTACCATCAGGTGGGCCGTATGCTTGTTTGCCATCTTAGTAGTATAAAAAAAAATACAACTATTTCAGCAAGTGGCATTTTTTAATCACTGCCTATCTGAATAGAAAGGTGAAATTTATACATTGTTTTTTTCAAACACATTGAACAATCATTGAAACTATGGACACAAAGCACACCCGGATTTCGTACAATAATTTATGCTGCAGAACATTTTTCTCCAGTGTGGGATGTGAACCCACAACACTCGGCGTACTGGTGGCGGCGTAACGCTTACCACTACGCCATTTAATTTCGTAAGATTACTTTAATTCTCTTATCTCTAAAAGAAAACTATGTATTTGGAGCAGCGATAGCTCAGTGGGGAGACCAACAGACTGCAATGCAGAGGGTCTCGGGTTCGAACCCACGTCGCGCACCTCTGATTTTCGAAAGTTATATGACTTTTCGAAATTATGTGCATATTGTTTGACAATTACCGCCTGCTCCGTGCCTCGGAAAGCACGTTAAGCCGTTGGTCCCGGCTGCCATGAACATCTATGGCAGTCGTTATTGGGAGAGTGTCGACACAAAAGATCCCACTGGGTCGAAGTGTCACCGGTCTGCACTGACTGGCCCCCACATAAGATAAGATAAGATAAGATGTATTTGAAATCATTGGCCTTTTTTAGTCGGAAATCTTACGAAGATTTGAGAAAGAAACTTGGTTATGTTCCCGACACTTAGCCTTGGTCATCTTTTATATGTGACAAAAGCTCTTTACGATGTGACCATTTATTAGGTTTTCGAATGAATCGAACAATATAAAGCCAACTTTCCAGGGATCAATGGTACAAATTGGAATTCCTAGTCATTGCTCTCCGGTTTTCAGTTTCAAGTGGTACTAAAGTTTGCTAAAATATTGGAGTAAGTCGTTGATGTATTAATTCAAACAATTTAAGATCTGCAGAGCCTGGCAAATGTTATATTATAAAGTGTACACATCATTAAGATATTATGTCTCAATTCAAATTCAAAATTAGTCAAAGTCAATAATCATTTATAGTCAAGTCAATCAAAATTTATCAAAGTCAAAATTCATTTATACTCAAGTCAATAAATTTTTCAATATCAAAAATAATTTATACTGCTTCCCAAAATAGATTCGCCTAGCACGTTCTTCGCTTTTAAACAAAAGGAGCTGCCACAATGATAAATTTAGATTGCTAATTCGAATATTGTCACTTTAATCGGTGTGTAAGAACGTACGATTTTATTGATGTCGAAGAAAACGGTTTGGTTTTTATACATTATCAATATTTATTTAAAACAAAGCAAAATTAAATACCTAAATTAGAATACAACCGAAATAGCACGTGTTCTCAGTCTGCTAACTTTAAATTCAATTATGAAGCTTGTTGTTACTGTAGAAGTTGGCATTTAAATTAAATAAAGTGCATGTTCTATCAGCTTTCGTAAAAACTATACAATACTGTATATACATGAATAACGAATTTATTATCATGGTACTTACGTATTTATACACAAGCTACCTATCACTCATTTTACACTTATTTTCGGTACATAGCTGTATAAAATATTTCAATTATACTTTACTAGCTTTTACCCGCGGCTTCGCTCGCGTTAATTTAGAATTTGACAATCAATTCGGGTTGTACTCTGCTTGTAATAATATAATTCAATTATGATTCCAAAGACACGTGGCGCCATCTGTTATCATAAGAACGTTATTATTGTTTTCCTCGGGAAAAGTATTTTTTTTCGGGATGAAAGGTAGCCTATGTCCGTTTCTGTACATCTGATAACGTGTATGCAAAATTTCACTATGATCGGTTCAGTGGTTTAGGCGTGAAAAGGTAACAAACAAACTCATTTTCGCTTTTATAATATTAGTTAGGATTAGGATAGTTAGGATATCACATTTTGTTAATTTACAATAGTAAATTAAATTTTAATTACAATAACAGTTGCCTATGTCAAGGTATGTACATTATTTTACACGCAGGAGCAAATAGCTGGCAAAAAAAGGTATTTTGTGAAAACAGTAGTAAGAGACTATTTTAACTTGGATTTAAAAAGAGTGGGTTTTAGTGAAAACGTCTCGCTATCTACATCGGATAGATGCTTTAAATAATATCACAAAATTAAAAAAAGACTATAACACGTCTACGTAAAAAAGGGGTCTAAAAAGAACGAATTTAAAATTTATATAGCCTATGTCACCCGGGCCATTACTACGAATCTATTGACACATCATTCATTAAAATCGGTTCAGTAGTTTACGTTGGAACATACAAACATACATACCCAGACTGCCAAAATCATTACCCTTCCTTTTGGCGCCGCCGTAGTCGGGTAAATAGCGCTTACGTCATAGTTTGTGTCGTGCATTCTTTTTCTGTAATTTGAAATTTATTCCTACTACTACCAGAAATGCTTGTAACTTATTAATTTGAAAGTACATTTCAAAAATGTTATATAGATAGCGTAATTATTTTACTAAAATAATAAAACAATTCTACTGGCTAGTAGAATTGTTTTATTATTTACATTACATTAGGCTTAATATGAGAGATTTCAAAACGCGAATTTAATCAAAATCTGAGTCTGAACACAAATTTCATCTACACAACATAAAATTAATTATCGCTCAGTTTAAATATATGCCATTTTTTTAGGTCGTTTTTGTGTAGCTATTTGAATGTTGTTGGTGATGTTAATGAATAATTTGGTTTGTATTCAAATGACACGCGGGACTCCGTTGCGCAAAGTGTTTTTTTTATTGCCATTGGCGGCAGACGGGCGATCGGCCCACTTGATGGGAAGTGGTAACCGCTGCTCATGAACTTCAGCAATGTCAGGACTTACAGATTATTCGCCTAATTTAGTAATGCGCATTTATTCGAATACAGTAGTACTCAACGCGATGCTTACTATATGTTATCGAATATTTCGGTATGTACATATAAACGACACATGCGGGAGTCCGTCGCTACTCGTTACGTTATGAAGTGCATCAAATTGTGAAATTCGCGAAAATAATTTAGTAATGGGCACAGTTCGAATGATATTCGAATACAGTAGTGCACAACGCGATTCCTACTACGCAAATAAGGTCGCAGAACACGTACTTATTTATGGTAATGTCCAACACACCCGATGTATCAACACACCCGAATAATACAGTATTCAAATATACATTGCTAACATAATTGTCGAGGAGACTATATACATATATACTACGTGTGCAAGTTTAAATCTAATGTATATGTCGCAGAAAGATTGCATAATTAGCAGTTTTACATAACTTCTAGCTGTTTAAGAAAATGACTTTCTGTAAAACAGCTGTTCGTCATTTAGCGATTTTCATAATGACAACTTTAACACGCAGAATTTTATAAATGTTTTGCTTTTGTCAATGCAACGGGTCAGCGATTAAAGATTACGTCAGATAGTAGATTTTAGTTCTAAATTTAGTCGCTTGTGGCCCTGTGTGTCACAAAACAGAAATTGAGTCGTCAAGATTAACAAATAAAACGAGTGATATAAGTGGAAATGACTCTAATCTAAGTGAAAACACTGATTACGTATATGTAGTTCAATATATTTGTTTGTAACAGTAAATATGTATACCATTTCTTATTTAGATGACATGATCACCATCCACTTGTCCCTTATTATGACTGCAGATAACTATGCCAGGTAAGCCATACTGAATTACGCATTTTTGTTCATCATAGTATAATGGAAATCCAGCTAAACGTTGTTCATCTGTCTAAGGTGCAAGCCACACATAAATGGCGCCTGGCGTTGATCGCGGATATTTTGCTATCGCTTTGTTATTTTGAATAAAATATTCGTGAACGACGTGAAATAGCACGCTATGGCTCTGGCACTCGTATAGTGTATCCATGTACTAAACAGAGACACCATTTCTGTGTGGTTTGCGCCTTACATAACGGAACTGTTTTGCCAAATAACTAGCGGTTTTCTAAAATAGCTGATTCAGCAATTCACCTGCGACATATACTTATAACAGAGTTCGATGCGGTGTTCCGACGGCGATGTCTAACGTCTAATTCTAAACAAACTTGTTGCCACTAACTTATCGTCAGCGGCCAACAGCGAACTAAACACATATGTACATAGTGTTCCCAACTGATGGAGAATTACGAGACAGAGATCGTGAACTTGAAGTATGTGTCTTAGGTGATAGTTCAGGAGTTGTTTGTTAGTTGGAGTAGATGAATCTTTATATATAAATTAAATATCAAGGTGAACGCCTTTTATTAAACTCAGCTGTATGTGAGCTACAAGATAATGATGCTCAGTTTTGAAATTTGTCTGTCTGTCTAGACGTAATACTTATCTTAAAATATGGCTGAGTCGAATTTAGCTAAGCTTTGCGAAATTCACTGCACATGCATGGTTTTGCGAGATGAATATATGTATATAAATTTAAATCAAGGTACTCATCTGCCTAACCTTGGTCTTTTAAAATAGAAATTAAGGAAAACAGCTTTGATATCTATCAATATCAGTCCCCAGCTTGATACAACTATCAGAACAATGATAGACGAATTTACATCCTATATGTCTACAATCTCCAAGTTCAAATACCTATTTGTATTTTATGGCTTTCTCGAGATAGATATTGTTAGTGTATTATTTACGATATAGCTGACGCATTGTATCGTCTTATATAATAATAATATTCTATCACATACACATACCATCTAACTAAGCATAGCTTGTACTATGGGTACTAGACAATGGATAAACATACATAATTATATACTTTTTTTTTTGTGAATACACACATATTATACATAGAAACGCCCAGACCAAGACAAACATTGATGTTCATGCACACAAATGTTTGACTTGTGCGGGAATCGAACCCGCGTCATGTTAAACAAACAGGCAAATTTCAATCTATGACGTAGGATCTTGAATTGCTTACGTGCAAAATCGACCTCACCGTTTGTTGAGGTCACACCTTTGAATCCTACTTCATGGATTGTCTTTTTCTTATGTTATAATTTACATTTACATACCTTAGCATAGGCAATGCTTATAAAAGGAATCTTTAAATACTACCGCAATTATTATGTTTTTACTAGATACTCTCAATTGAAAATAAATGCGACTAATATTTTCACAGGTTTATCGGAGGAGACTCTTTTTAAATATTTCAACGGACAGTGCAAACCGAAGAAACTAAGTTAAAGTAACCAGTTTTAAAGCTTTTAAAGCTTTCATTAACAGTTCCAAGTTGTGGCAACTAAAAGCGTGCCTGTCTGCGGAGTAGATCGGTAACTTTTAGAGATTTACGGCTATTTTTACCAAAGATAAGGTTAACACTATAATACAACCGGTTCATTTAATTTTTGAAGTGAAATCTTCTTTAGGCGCGTTGAGCTCTTCTTGGGTGAACAAAAATCATGGAACTCGCGTCATCGTCACCGAACGCTTTCCATTTTTGAATTATTTTTGGTTTATAAAGAAGTGTTTATGATCAAGGATTAAAGTTTTCACTTCTATCGGCAGTCCCCAAAGACTGCCCCAATTTTATTTTTAATGTTGTCTAGCAACTTGGGTTTCAAATTACTAGTATCAAGTTAACACCTCCAGCTAAGCTCGAATGTTTGTGTTAGGAGTGGGTTCACGTCAGTAGCGCAATGGTTGGGATTCGAACCCGGGACCTCTCAATCGCAAGTCCAATGCCTTATTCATTGGGCTACCGCCGCTTCTAATTACCTAATTTGACATTAATTACATTTAATTGGCAGAGTCTGCTGTTGCACGGACAGGTGACTCACATTAAAGCAGCCGTAGATTACATATGTAGGTTATACCAGCTTACATATCGCACTCTTAATAAAACAGCGACTTAACTCAAAATTTAGAAGTAAGACAATTTTAATTCTAATTGTGTGACTATAAATTGTACTATTATATTTGTATTAAGTAATTACAATAGAGTTTAAATTTGTTTAATCCATAATACTCAGATAAGTCTCTGTTGTATTATAAGTGCGCTTTACGAATAATTCCTGTCTCGCGGTGGACTTTACAAGCATTCAAACAACGGACACAAAGAACTCACAGACTCGGACAACTATTTCTTTTTGACAATGTTTTTGTCCTGTATGGGGAACGAAATCACAACACTCGGCAGCAGTGGCGAGCCGACCACTTAATCATTACTTCATCCGTGCAGTCTTTTACTGTGCAGTTATATATTCGAGAACATAGAGCTTTTAAACTGGAGAGTCATGAACATTTTTCCTTAGGCTGGTTTCACAGTCGCGCCGTCGAACAGTACGTTTCAATAGCACGCGCTTGACGCAAGGCGGACCTATGAGAAACGCGGCGCGCTTCAACAGCGTGACTATAAAATGCAACTAGTGAATTTACAAGCGCGCGCGTCTCGACGGCGCGACTGTGAAACCAGCCTTAGAAAGTCTCCAATACCGGATAGCAGCACTCTGCGCCCTAATATTTGCTCTACCGGCCGCTGGATTGCGAGAGCGAGTAGTAAAATAAATAATTTCCACCAAAGCACGTAATTGTTTTATACGAGAGTGGATATCCTGTCTAGACCATTCGGTTAGCCACGACTTTTGGATACCATGCCAGTATATTTCGAAGTGTAAGACAGCGATAATATTTATCGACGATGTTTAAGGCGCTGTAATAAGCGTATGCTTAGGTAATTGAGGGGGTGAAGCAGAGGAGGTGAAGCGCATTTAGGTCCGCCCACTGCGGGGCGCCCCGTCGCATTCTCGTCACGCGCGGCCGTATTCTGGCGACATCCGTATTCTAATAATTAAAATATGCAAGCAAAAATGTCTGAACTTCTTGAATTGAGATAATTGTATCTAAATTTACATCACTTATTTACGATACCTGAACTGTTATAATGAAAATCAATTTGTTTGTCATGCTTGCTTGTGGAGAAGAAGATACATTAGGTATAGGTATAATATATGTAGGCATAGATAGAAACCGCTATATTTTTTGTTTTCAATAAATATATAACTGAATGAAGCCATGAGCAAAAACTACTCTACATTAGATGGTATACTTAGTAGGTTAAATTGTAGACAAAAATAACTGCGTGCCGTAAACAATTTATTTCATTTAGTTACCTGACAGATGTACCTATATAGTGTGAATTTTCATAAACTGCACATATGAAAATGAGTGAAACTAGACATCATTTTATCGCTAGGAAAAATAATAAAAAAAATTTAAATAATATTCTTCGATTAATACCTATTCATATTTTTTCTTTAGTAGTTATGGACCTTGTACCAAGAAAACCTTGTAACTTTGAACCAGGTGATTCATCGTGTTGAAACAAAAACAGTAATAATACGCAATGTGTAGACAATAACGACGGTATACTATTCACATCCAAAAAAATACCGGTGGCATAAAAATAAAGAACATTTTAGACCAAAACTGAGTTTCGTACAATGTTTTTTAAACATTGTTAAAAATCTCAAGAAAACGTCCCCATTGCCTGTAGTTTTTATTAATTGACATTAATCTGTATCTAATAAGCTTTAAAAAAACATAAAACCACACCTGTACCCCAAACAAAACAGTTTTTATGAAGGGCTAAACAAAGACCTTGCCGCCACTACGTGCATCTTTTTTCGAAAATTGCATTATCTATCTCAGGTAAAAAATTAGGTCTTGTCTAATCCTTTGCCATAAATTACTAAACATACACTTGGGCTGCAAGTGCCACTTATTTTTCTGTAAAGGTACGAAAGGTATAAGTAATAAATAAAAAATATCAAGTAGAAATCAGCACGTTTATTTAGTTTCATCAACCTACAATAAAACTTTTAATGTAGCAAGTTTTCAAAATGACTACCACGTTGTTGTAAACACATAGTATTTTGCAGCAAAATCTGTTGCGCTGATGTGCTCGTCTTATCATTGTTGGATCTTCCTTTATGGCACTGGCGCAGTTTAAAATCTTCTCCTGCAGTTCTGCCTCACTATTGATGGGAGAGTTATAAATTCTCTGCTTTATTGTCCCTCATAGAAAATAATCAAGGGGTGTCAGATCGGGTGAACGCGCAGGCCACCCGAAGTACTGATTACAAATTCATTCTCACACATATTACATTTAAATTTATATTTAGAGATCAAACCATTTCTGGTTTCTCTTATCAAAGACATGTCTTTAAAATTACAGTTAAATAAAGAACTATGCCTAGATATATTTTTAAGCTGCTGGATAAAGTATGCCACGTTTACGCCTCTTCGGCCTTGTATTGGTTCATGTGGTATATCTTCTTGGGTTTCGATATGGTACGGCTCGCTTACGATATTTTGTCTGGAAAAAAATTACGAGTTAGTGTACCTATGTATATTGATGCGTAATATAATCACTACATTTATATTACGCATCAATATTTTTCAAAGACACTAGAATAACGTAAACAAGTTGAATTAAATTTTAAATGACGGACCTTCGCCACGGTCTACAATAAATGAACATAGGCACAGTCTACGCTAAATGAACTCTACACATTCTACAAATGGATGATTTGATCTGCAATTATACTTCAACGGTTTTCTTTCGAAATTCCTTTAGTTAACATATAACTATAGTTTTCACAAGGGACCAAATAGCATTCAGCACAATTGCAGAAGGTACCAAATGCCGTATTCTCGCTGTATTGTTTATGTATACTCTAAGGTCACTACGCGTAAACAGTGGTAGAAATATTACATTATATTATTAGTGAATTTAAATAATATAATAAGTAGTATAGTATATTATATAATTATACTTACTCATAATCTGGTTCTTGGATAGTTCTTGAATAAATCTTGTTAGGATTTACTGCAATCAAATGTGTGTAAGAGGTTGCAGAACTATTATCTTTGGCTTCGCTGTAATAAAAATAAAAATAATTACTTTTATTGAAATGCATACCAAAATTACTTTGTGACAGCAAAATGCGTGAAGTACCTATGAATTATTAATTTTAGAAATAAAGATATTAGGTATACTGAGACATAATGGTTTATAAATTAATCAAAGTTTTATCCGATGTACTATGACTGTATATTATATGTTTTACAAATCAATAACACAACATTCGTTATCGCTTGTGTGCGCCATATTAGCGCTGTTTGTTGTTCGCCGTGGCGGAATCTTAGCGCTCCAGCCGCTCTGGCCGTAGCCGCTAAGAGCGAATGAATTTTACGATGATAATAATTCGAGTTCATGCAAATACCTACTATCTCAAATATTGAAAACTGTGATAGCATGTCTATTGTGATGATAATTGATACATATGCATGATCGATAGGTACCTACTATTTCGTGTATCTATAATACAATCATTCATAAGAAAGTGTGTACCTACAAAAATGTAACAATTTTCATACTCACTTGACCACAGATGAATTTCTGTTTTTATTGCGTCATTTTCTTGTACAAATTCTTCGTAGTACTTTGTTTCTCTTATTGCCCATTTTTGTATCCTTCTAACTACCTAGGTATATATTACAAGCACAGAAACACGTACCTATCACAAAAAAATAAATACAACAGAAATATCTAATAAGTCCTAATAATATGCATCCATAGTCACACAAAAATTCTATTTGATTGAAATATAAAACTAATGAGAAGTTTATATGAAATCTGAAAGTACGAACTCAATTTATACAAAATGGCGTATTACAATAATGAACAAGTTTACGTAAAATGCGTGTAGCGAATGCGTAATTAGAGCAGTATGACCTATCTTTCTCAGGGCTGATCGCCGACTGAGCGGGGTGCAAACTAACAACCGACACTCAGTGCACCGTGTAAACCAATAAGGTTCAAATTGCCGATCCGTTTGATTTTAATGTGATCTACCGAGCGTCAAATTCAGAGATGTTTGGCAGATTTTATTTAATTTAAGAAAATATACATGTTTTAATAGGAACATAAATAGGTAATTCTTTAGTTCATTAGGTTTCCTTTATTATCAATAAATAAAATATGATAGTTTACGATCAAAATATTGCAAACAGTGAGACGAAAAATTATTTTCTGGCTCATTTTCGTGATTTTTTTACTGTGATTCTATTTTACATACATAAAATATTTTTTTAAAAGTCTTTTCTTTAAACACTTGACTTTAAGCTCAATTTTTTTGTAGTTTGTGACATGTACCAATATGGCTAGTTGCGCGACGAAAAATTGTGCGTTTCATGGTATCTACGTTAGAACAGCGCCTTAAGTCCGACGTCATGAAGCGAAAGTCTATTGCAGTCTATCAGATGCTATTACAAACTCAGTCCTGAATGGTTTCTTCAATAAAATTATTTTGGAATTTTACTGGGTTGATTTTGTGGCATATGTAGAGGCATACTTGTTTTTTGAAGAGGGAGGCAGGGAATATGGATTAATTGAATATGAAAATGAATCCTGGAATATCTTTCTTGCTTTATTCACTCTCATTATATTCTTCATACAAGTTCCCTTGTTTAGGTTACTCATAACCTATATCTACCTACCACGAAAATATCTATCCGAAACTTCGTGCAACCGAAATATTACCTACCTACCGCGAAGTTTTATTGGATTTCTTTCTTTCAAAATGACATTTCTCCGTTGGTCACACCACTTAACTGTAGAGTTTAGGATGATGAAAGCACTGCTTCATGTGTTTAATAGTACCTACTTATAGTATTAACCATGGGCATGAAGCTTAGGCATTTATGTTGCATGGTAGGCCATCTGGTCTTTCTCCAGAATGTTTCGGATCAGGTCACAGAACTTACGCTTAGCTCTTTTCCTCTCAAAATGAAACAAAGATGTACCCAAATACATTTATTTTAATACCTGGCAGAACAAATGTCCTCCTTTTCATTCATTTACTCTGTACCTATAAACATTACATATTATATCATTCCTATTGAGTAGAAATTTATTGAACATATATAAGGAAAAAGAAATGTCATCGAAAGCAAGGACATTATCTGTGCCGTAAACCTCATTTTCATGGACGGATTCTGCTTATATCCAAGATGGGACATAGTAAAACTTTTTTTTATGATAATGCAATCATTTCAATGTAAATAGCTCGGAAAATAACGGTATCAGTCGGCTGTCGCCCTCGTATCAATCAATGGTGGAAGAAATTATCTTTTATTTACCGACCTTTTTTTTCTTAAAGAGGCTATTCCCGCACTGGGAATAATTCCTGTTTCACGGAGGACTTACAAACATTCAAACAATGGCCACAAAGAACACCTAGAATCAGAACAAATGTTATTGAATCACACAAATGTTATTGAATCACACAAATGTTATTGAATCACACAAATGTTATTGAATCACACAAATGTTATTGAATCACACAAATGTTATTGAATCACACAAATTTTGTCCCGTGTGGGATTTGAGCCCACAACAATTTTCTGTTTAACTTTAGTCGCTTGAATGGTACAGGAAAACATCGTGAGGAAACCTGCATGTAAGTAAGTAAGTAAGTAAGTATTTTTATTTTTCAAAATATAGGTACACAAAATACAGACAAATATTATAACACAGCAAAAAACAAAAAAAAGTACATACGTAATGAAAAACGAGGTTACCACTCAGGTTTATTGTTGGTTTGCGGTTAATACCTCAAACCAACCCTGATGTTATGTGGTAACCCCAAGTGACGCCCGGACGTACATCAGCTACTCTTTAACATGTTCCACATTCAAAAAATAAAAGAAATAAAAAATACATACGTAAGATATATATGTCGGAGGAAGCTATGAGTCGGGTTGATAGTTATTTACACGTATAATTCACAATATAAATTGTCTACGTCTTAATTACTTTTAAAATTCTTAATTTAATTTCATTTGATTTGTTAAATTATTCTATAGCTCATAAACATTATTAATCTAATAAAAGTTATGAATATTGTAATTCACGTAACGACCAATCAGAGCAGAGCGCGTGCTTGAGTGGGGTCGAGGCGCCATCTTTACTTTAGGAGGGCCACAGTTGTTGAGACACATTTGAGCGATAGCGACTGATCGAGTCGGAACGTTGAGTTGTGAGTTGTGTAAAAAGAAGTAAGATCAGTGCCCTGAACCCACTGCTCGGTCTTAACTGTTATTTTTCATTCGACATTATTGTGAAGTGAAAATACTGTTTATTCTAAATACAAATAGTGTAAAACTGGCATCGTTGTGTTTTGTGCTCGCATATTACCCAGATAACGCCCACTAAACCCGCAACCACTACTGATGTTGCCATAGAGAACAATACATCTCCGACATATATATAAATTGATGAGTATGTAATTGATTATATCAAATATAAATTAAATAAATTGGTGCAATAGTATAATGTATATAAATATAATATTCAATAATAATAATTATGTCTGAGAGTTCTACACAATGTTCTTGAAGATATGTGAAGTCTGCCAACCCGCATTGAGCCAACGTGGTGGACAATAGCCTAACTCTTTTTACACTGAACAGAGACCTGTGCCCGACAATGGGACAGTCTAATACAGGTCTGGTATCGTTGTCTATATTTTACTAGATTTTGCCTGGAGCTTCGCTCACTCACATGTATACATACATAGATTACGACATTTTTTTAAATCTCGGTAGCTGTACTTTTTGTGCATGAAAGGTGCTCTATGTCGTTGTCTGTGACACAGATAACGTGTATACGAAATTTCATGTTGATCGGTCGAGTAGTTAAGGTGTGAAAGCGTAACAAACATACTCACATTCGCATTTATGTATTTCGATAGGATAATATATAAATTTAATCCACAATTAGACCGAGTCCAGGTTTTCTTTGTACGACATTTGAATGTTTGTAATGGCCTCCGCAACACAGGATTAATTATTCCTAGTGCGGTATGTAAAAACAAATTAACTGTATTTCAAGCGGTCTTGCAGTTTAAGAATCCTAACTTCCTAACTAATATTATAAAAGCGAAAATGAGTTTGTTTGTTTGTTATCTTTTCACGCCTAAACCACTGAACCGATCATCGTGAAATTTTGCATATACGTTGTCAAGTGTACAGAAACGGACATAGGCTACCTTTCAACCCGAAAAAAATTACTGCTCCCGAGGAAAACAACAATAACGTTCTTATGATAATAGATGGCGCCACGTGTCTTTCGAATCATGATTGAATTATATTATTACAAGCAGAGTACAACCCGAATTGATTGTCAAATTCTAAATTAACGCGAGCGAAGCCGCGGGCAAAAGCTAGTATCTTATAAAGATATATCTAAAATAAAGTCCTCACACACAAAGTACATTTAATAGCTTACTTTAGTTCAAGACTTTACTTGAATCACGAGAACCTCGCATAAAATGAGCTTCATGGAAACTGAATTTGAAAATCGGTTACAAGTTCAAAACTTGAGCTTATCTTGTGAAAGTTAATATTATAATACACCTCCTCTACTCATGTTTTATTCAGTTGGAAGTAAGATAATAAACAAGTGAGCTCATAACTATGTACTAATTAAAAGTTATAACAAAATGTAAATATTTTGAATGAGCTGGGTCGATAATAACACGGCTGAAGTCAACAATTAGCCTTGTAAATGTGTAAGAGTCGAGCGGTCTTCATGAAAGTCTAATGTGATGCGAGCACGGCTTGCTCTCTCAATATTGAGGTTATTTTCACTAAGTTATCTCTTCTGAGGTTTGTTTTATTATATAATATTGTTTTACGTTTACATGAAGCATTCGCGTAGGCTATATAATATTGTGGAGGACCGTGGTGTGATGTCCCTCCAACACAAAGAGAGGATCCTCCGACCAGGCTGAGTGATCGTATCTAATGGGCCGAGCACCTATGGTTGATGTCGGGAACTTGTTTATATACTTAGTCACTGGGTAAACCCCGCTTGTGCGATTCAGTATTTTATGGGCAACGTCATTATAAGCGCTTATTGTATATAGCGCCATCTGTCGGATATAGGTTGAACTTCTTCGTCTGTACTGAGTTACCACAATCTCCTCAAATTAACCTGGTAATCATACTTTTTTTGTACCTATTGTCTTACCTTTACCTAGAGGCTGGTTATCTACGCAGGCGATATTACAGTGCACAATGTGTTTCCAAACTCAAGTGCACGCTCTGTTTTCTAACTCTTATAATTCGATAGGACTACAATCCGACACGACTGAAGAGTGATCTGGTACAAGACCAACGGCTCAATCTACTTTGGGCATAGCGGTGTGGAATACCGCCAACTATCTTATTCCGGGCTGCTACTGACTTTTTAATGGACCGACTCGTATTCGAACCCGAGACTTCATGCACAGCAGTTGCCTAGACTACCGCTGCTCACCGAGGCAGTATTCCTACATACATAAAGCCTGGTAACAACCTGTTCCTATTTAACTGCCCTTGAACCCTAGAAAATAAAGGTCAAGGTTAAACAAACCTCAAACTAACACAATACCTAAAACAAATGAGAAAACCTTCCTTAAACACCCGCTTTAGGACCTCTAAGTTAGCTAATGGAATTTTCTATTACGAGTTCGTTTTCTCTGAAACCCATTAAAAGTAATTGATAACGATAAAAAAGAAAGAAATTCTCTTTACAACTTTATTGAGTTAGCAAGAAAGTCAATTTACGATATATTTTCTACATTTTGGAAGATCTGTACAATTTTGGTTTTTACCTCATAGATTTTATTGAGAATTTGTACCTTGATAATTTAGACCTAATGCGGCAAGAAATTATTTTGCTCATCTAATGGTAAGAAGTTATGATAGACTAAGATGTTTGCAATATCCAAGGTACGTTTACGCAATGCCTCTTCTATGAAAAATGAGAATGCTACATAGGTTTCTAGCGCAAGGGGCATTACCTTTTTCACACAGGTTTTTATGTTTATGATATAGCGTCTCCTCTGTACTTTTAGAGGTACTGTGCTCAAAAGAACCTTCGGAGACCAATAATAGAAAGGTATTGTCTTCGAATCTTGTGTGCACGGATGACTACAGTGGTCGCCGGTGGTTAAAGTGGTCGACAGATTGATGAACTAAAGCCGCTCACCATCAGCTACTTTAACCCGTCAAGTGTCGAGCGGACATACGCTGTCCGCAAAAATGATACATCAAAATTTAAAAAAAAATCGACATATGGATGTCCGCTGCACACTTGCCTCGTTAATGAGTCAAGTGTCGAGCGTACATACATTTGTCCGTTTGTGTATTGTTTGCACAATGAATTTTTAGTTATTTTTTATGTATTTCCACTAGACATTCAAGAAGTTAAGTATTGTTAACAATAAACTTTATTGAAGCCGACGGAGATCATACCACCGATATTTTCGAAGTAACCATTTTTGGATCACACAATTTGTTTTAAGTTCTCTCAGCGTCCTAACAGCGGTGGGTGACCTTCTGCAGGCTAATCTTCGTTAATATTGGTCGCCGTAACCGAAATTTATTCTAGAGGACATTATTATCTTGCTCTTGGTAATATTTATGATTCTGCCGCAATGGAAGGAGTACAATCAATATTTTCGCTCGGCATATAAAAACAAGGGTGGCGTAAATTCAGTTATGTAAATTGATTGCCTTTTACGAAGTACTTGAAAAATTATTGGGTGTCCTTTTTGTGAGGCCTGTGATATGTTGCTATGTTGTATAGACTCATGCCGGTACTCATCGATAGGTTTGTCATATCCCACATTTCATCAGCTTTATTCTAGTATTATGTTGAATACTCATAGAATTGCAAACATCATTAAAGTTCATTATAATTATGTCCTCAAAGTGTCCTTAAAATCATTTTAAAATAGTGGGAGACCGTTGGAGTGCCACGCAGAGTTCTCGAGTTCGATCCCAAAGCACACGCCTTTAACTTTTCGAACTTATGTGTGTATTAAATTATTAATTACTAGCTTTTTCTCGCGGCTTCGCTCGCGTTAATTTTGAATTTAACAATCAATTCGGGTTGTACTCTGCTTGTAATAATATAATTCAATCATGATTCAAAAGACACGTGGCGCCATTTATTATCATAAGAATGTTATTGTTGTTTTCCTCGGGAACAGTAATTTTTTCGGGATGAAAAGTAGCCTGTGTCCGTTTCTGTACACCTGACGACGTATATGCAAAATTTCAAAATGATTGGTTCAGTGGTTTAGGCGTGAAAAGGAAAACCAAACAAACAAACAAACTCATTTTCGCTTTTATAATATTAGTTAGGATAGGATTAGGATAGGATAGGATTTATCGCTCGCTTTTAAGCTGAAGACAAACATCGAGAGGAAACCTGCATGTCTAAGAGTTCTCCATAATGTTTTCAAATATATGAGAAGTCTTCTTACCTGCACTGGGCTAGAGTGGTGGACTATGGAGTCACCCTTTTCACACAAGTAACTAGAACAGTTTATATGTATGTGTGTATGTAAGGACTGGTATTATTATTATTTCGATCCGTTAGCATAAGTTTGCAATTCTGACGTCCCAGGTACGATTCTTAGGTAGGCTAGGGTCTTTTAAGCTCAGTTACATAGCAGACCACTCGCTACTCACGAGCGTGCGTGATCAGTATCGTTCGTGTACCATAGCAACTTCAAAGGTAACTGTGCAGTTGTACAGGTCCTAAGTCGTGTCTACAATCTGTTCCGCCGTTCCGTCATAGAAAGCATGTGGTCACTTTCTTGTAGGTCACGTTAATCATTGTAATATGCATAGAATTCGTCTCTGAAGCGCTAAATAGGACGCACTATAACGCACCATAGCCTTAAAGTGATTGGTTGACTATACGGAATACCGAATCGAAGCTGTAATCTCCTTTAGTCAATATACATAGACAATGGCAGCGGTTCACACTTGACCGTACTTAGTCCATACTGTTAACACCAATTTGCATTCCTAATAACATGCCTAGTCGATTGGGCATTGATGGCTTCTAGACTTACATATAGATAGGTTTGCACCTGTATTACCTAAGGAATGGGTTCTGGTGTACTAAACCACGATTGTTATCAGCTATTTGTAGGTTTTGAGTCAAAAGGAGTGTAGCTTGCAAGTTAGTGATATAAAAGATACCTACATATCTTGTTTAAAAATATAATATCAGTAGCTCACTGAATTTTAAACTGTATCTCATGATAGTGTTACACATTGCCATCTCTCGGCATTGTGGGGAAGACTCGGCAGTTCCGTCTTATAATTTATTACAGCGCCATCTATTGACATCTTACGGAACTACGTAGTAGGTACGCGAATAGTACAGATAACACTGGAACATTCTAGAATCTTCGTACTGTTTACATACCGGGTATGGCGTTTCTAGAAAACACCAGAAACGCTTTAACCACGTATAAAAGGGGCAAGGCCAGCGCTCGCCAAGTCACTTTACAATCGTAAGCGGTCAAGTATTCTTCGAAGTCAATGGAAGCGAAAATACTACGGAGTTTGAAGCAGTTACAGTGGAAAAGTGTAGTATAGTGTTTGTTGTGTTTTAAATTTAATTTTGTGCTAGAATAAAACGTGTTTTAGTCGCTAATATTGTTTACATTCTTATCCGTCATACCCAGCACGTAACAATAGTTGTTTCAATTCAGTTTGTTACATACATACATCCTGTCTGTATGTATTAATTTTAATAATCTCAGCTAGATACATTGTTTTACGTATCTATAGGGTAAGGTCTATTATACTCACATTTCACCAAATGCGGTTTTAGGACCCACGCAATAGAGTGCAAGTCTATTATTGGCGGCCTCGATGGCGTAGTGGTTAGGGTAACCGACTGCCACGCCTGAGGTCGTAGGTTCGATTCCCGCACAAGTCAAACATTTGTGTGCATGAAACCTGGATGTTTGTCTTGGTCTGAGTGTTTCTATGTATAATATGTATGTAATTACAAAAAAATAAATATATATGTATGTTTATCCATTGTCTAGTTCCCATAGTACAAGCTCTGCTTAGTTTGGGCTAGATGGTGTTGTGTGTATGTGGTAGAATATTATTATTATTATTATTCCAAATAAGTAAAATCTCAATTTCGAAATAAATATTAGATACGTCTCTTTTCCTTATGACGACAAAATAGGCGTGCGCAATTTTATAAAAATTACATTTATTACATAATTTACTTTTATAGTATTTTCTTTTACCTACTTTTTACTAGAGCTCTGTCTAACCCCTCGCAACATAGGCGTGATAGTAGTTACGGCAGTATTAGCACTTGAATGAACAATACAAGAAGAGAATAGTATCACAAGCATTGAAGCGAATGAATTAATTACACTCACATTCACAAATCAAGTGGACGGTCGGCCGGTGACGTTTATTCACTGATATGATTTCACATTTCAATGAATTTTCCGTATTCCTGAGTCTTTGTATGATGTATGATTTTCTGTTACCATCGTGATTAGGATTGTTTACAGAATCAAATTTTATTAAACTGCTATAATCCGAGGTGCTGAGCTTACTTAATTAAGTACATATATGACGCGTATGGCTCGGTTATATAATGTAAGAGTTGCCAAGTCAAATAACTTAATTGGCTTCTTTGTCATGAAATTTCAAACATGTAGGCATTTCATCTTACAAATACAGACACAGATTATGTTTTGTCTAATTATTGTATTTTATGTTTATTTTTAATTGTATATATAATATGTTGTATTAGTTTGTATTTAGTATTGCATGTGTGTAATCTCTTTTAGACAAGAAAATGTATACAATGCTATGCATAACTATTACCTGTGTAATTACAATTTATTTAGAAATAAGGAAGCTTTTACTAAAATTTGTGTAATTTTACTGTAGGTGTGCTTATTCAATAAAATAAAATAAAAATGATGTTTAAATACCTACTCAAATTTAATTACAGTTTAAAGAAACTTGATATGGAAACTAAAAATATGTTTATATAATACTAAAGTAGAGTAATGCACAGATGGTATAGTGGTTTAAGTGGTCGCTTCGCCACTGAAGCCGCGCCGAGTGTTGTGGGTTCGATCCCCGCACGGGAAAAAAATTGTGTGATCCACAAGTGTTTGTGCCGAGTCTGAGAGTTCTTTGTGTCCGGTATTTGTTTGTAAAGTCCCTCGTAACAGAGGAGTTATTCCTAGTGTGGCCATTGTATTTTAAAAATAGTTTGGGTCGTTCTCAACACGTAATTCTCCATTCGGAACCGGGGTTAAGTCGCCGCAAGAAGGCTTGTGTCACGGCCTTCTTGCTTACGTTCTAAATTCGTCAACATTGTCTAAGCTCTTATCTTAATAGAAGCGAAGTCCATAAATATTCGGCGTGACTCAGTTATGGGTCGTTCAACATTTACGTCCAGCCTTAGTGTTATGGGATCACTACCTATATGAACTTTTTACGGCTTTTGGTAGCTATGAACAGAGTGGGGTGGACAGCGAATATGGGACGTAAATGAGAAAACGTATCGAATCATAAAGGCTGTAAAGAAAAATTATTCGAATTTTTCTATTATCTACCCTTGTGATACCGTCCACCCAAGTTTGTGATTCTGTTCTGTTCCGCTTCCATGGTTTGAAACGTGATATTATGTAGCTTATATAACTGCCGGATAAAGTAGGTTACTAATGGTAAAGAATTATCAAAATCAGTACAATATTTTAGAGTGTATCGATTACAAACAAAAATCTACCCTCTTTATAGTAGGCTTATGTTTAACTTATCACCAGATATAGTAACATATAACAGTCAAAAATAGTAAATGATCACCAAAAATAGTAAATGATCACCAAAATTAAAACCGAATTTTAATACCAAAAATATTAATTGCATAGCAAAGAGAATAAGTCGACGGCTATTTTTGGGTGGGTTTAAGAAAGAACCTAACATAACCTAACCCTTCCGAGACGGAATGCAGTGATTTGAGGCGTATAGGTGCTCGTTATGATATATTTTAGTAAGCATATTTTGGTGTGCAATTACTATTTTTGGTGGTCATTATATTTAATTCCTTTATAGTATTAGTATAGATAAAGATTTTATTTGATATATTATGAATGATTTTGCATGTTTAAAGAAAAAAAGGGGCTGGCGTGCGTGGCTATGTGCAAATTACATGCGTAAGCTACATACGCAAGCTACTTGCGCAAGCTAACCACTCAAAATACATGTCTAAGCTAACCACACAAGTAACATGCGCAGGATACATGCGCTAACTACTTACGCATTTACATAACATTGTCTTCTGTTTACGCGAATGTTATTCATTGAAATTAAACTACTATATACGGATTTTATCGCGATATAATCCGTATATAGTAGTTTAATTTCAATACTTACGCATTTGTTTCACTTTGCTCATTTGTATACAACTTACTAGTGCCTTAACTTTCAGATTTAAATCAAATACAGACTATGGTTTATGTTTATGTTTATATTTGATGCAATTACTGTAAGAATATCAGACGAAAGAGTCTGGATCCCGCAACACAGGGTATCCTAGTGCGGGATTCAGTGTCACATCTAATTTTGTGTACTTTTATCTTTTTTATTAACCAAATAAAAAAGCTTATAAAAACTTATATTCATCAACAATTTAACTAAAACCATAATACAAACGCTGCCTCCTCCACAAACCACCCTACCTTATTATATAATTTTAGTGTGTTTGACTAGGCTCTTGCGTTAAAATGAGATTTATTGGGCAAAGCCAATAGATTTATTCAATGGAAGTTTGTTTTTGCAAACTGATAAAGCGATGGACATACCGGGGTATAATGGGCCATGTTGGTGCATAAACGGTTGCTAATTTTAAGTTGGTGATTTAGCAATTTTATCCCGATATTCGAAGAGGAAGTGAGGGTAAAAGAGATCGTTTTGTTCGTTTTATTGATTGAGGTCGCGGCGTGCATTAAGTGGCTAGATCGTTAGATAGAGATGTAGTAACTGGGACATATTTCAAACTACGTGAGAGCTTTCTACAGCGTCTAATGGGTTTGAAGGTCGCATAGTGGCTCATGAATATGGTAAATCTCGGGAACTACATGAAAATATCAATCAAAGAAAATCTTTTATTAATTAACTAGATTTATCCCGCGCTTTCGCTCGCGTTAATGTAGATTTTGGCCAAAAAATTACGTCCCTCGGGAACTTATTTCTGGATCAATCCAGAACTAAATGCCATTGCTATAGAACAGGACATAAGACAAGCTTTGAAGCTAAGCTAGCCTGTCCTTTTCTGCGTCCCTGAAAACGCGTATGCGAAATTTCATGATGATCAGTAGAGTAGTTGAGGCGTGAAGGCGTAACACATAAACAAACAACCTCACATTAGCATTGATAATATTCGTTAGGATGATATAGACTTAAAATTGTGGTGATGCCGTAGATGTGTTGTCAGAAACATAGTCCCTGTCCGACTATTCGCCATATTTACAAACTCCGTGCTGCCACTGAGAAATTTCTAACAAAAAATCTTAATAACACTTTGTGTAACCCGGAAGCCGAACTCATAATCGCACGGACACATACACTACAAGACTAACAAGGCAATCCTATTTGCAAGTAATTATTATAACACAACCCTTTACGATCCAGGTCAATCTGACCCGACGTAAATCTAAGCGGGTTATTTGGGACCCAGTGTAAATCTCAGACTATAAAACGTTGAAGATTGATGATTGCGGGGGCCGTTAGATTTAACAGCTATTTGCACTATAAACTGAGGATAAAGTTTAGCAGCGTTGGGTATTGGCAATAAAACTATTATAGAAAAACCAACAGGTGATACAATGTATATTTATTTATTTAAGGCACACCAACTATATATTTACAAACAATGTGTTACATTTAATATCGTTAATCCTAAATACAGTTAGTATAAATATATCACTTAAAGGTGTACATACCACTCACATTTTCGAAATTTTACATAAATGCTATATAATCATCGTTAATGTCTAGTTCATTTTAAATATACATTTTCATTTGTACAAATATATTAAAGTTGATAATTATACATTGAATGAAATTAAATAATAAAAAAATATTAATTTAAATAAAAGTAATTTAAATATGTAATACATTTGTCTTATTTATAAATGTGAAGGTTCGTGAAGATGTTCGTAAACTATTTATACTGGGTCCCGTGAAAATCACACAAGTTTAGCTGCGGACATTATAAGTGATCTTACCGATGAAATGAAATGAAAAGATTTTTATTTTTGTACCATCATGACATGCATCATCAAATTATTATTATAGAATGCGGGTATAACAAAAAGTAAATAAAAATATGTAAGTAAAAAGATTTTTTTAAAAACAATTAAAATGTAAATATGTGCAGATGCACGTCCCATCCGACGGCACAAAAACAACGGTGATGCGCTCGGCATAATGCTGTGGCACTTGCATTACTGCAAGCACTACACAGCGCTGATTTTCAGCGAACACCACAATTATTGACGTTTGGTCCGCCAATAGTGCACTCAAAATAAAGAAATAAATAATACATAAATAGATAGCCATGAAAGAAAATATGGCATAATAAATACTATTTTATTAAAAGAATAATAATATTCGAAAAGTAGGTAATAGGTAAGTAAGTACAAAGTAAATAAATATTAGTTATGAACAAGTACCTATGTAAGTATGTAATTGTGTAAAAAGAATAAAACGACGCTCATGACGTAATGAGCGTCATAAGATGGCCTCATGTCTGAAAAGATGTTTCTGGCACTATATGTTTATTTGTCTAAAATGCAGATACAGCATACCTGTATATTATATTGTAGTCTTTGCATCATACATATATGATTAAGAGATCTATGACGTGTATTGTGAACGTTCTATGACATTACTTGATTCGTGCATGATGATAAAAGTGATAATACATAGCTCCTAAAGTTCCCTGCTAATGCTATTTACAAGCATTTGATTAAATGCTTAACCTGAGAAGAATTCTAGGAAAAGCCGCAGAAAAGGTATGTAATGCAATACATTTACATTTTCCATCATATGAATAGGTAACCTAAAACCAACCAACTCACAACCTTAGATAATCCATTAAGTATAGAATCACAAAACTATTATCTGTATACAATATAAATATTATAAAAATGAGTTTACATTAAACATGCCTATGGTAATATTTATAAAATGACTATAAAGATTCCATTTATCTATATAATTATTAATTATCATAAAATGAGATAGGTAGATAATTATAGTATATATTCTGATACAATGGTGTATTACAAACAAGTTTTTTTTTTAGTTTGTCTCATCAGCTATAAATTAATACCTACAGATTTGAATAATTAGTAATAAAAATTAAAATTATTAACCCGTTTATCTTTAGGATAAAGTGACAATAATAGATAAAAATTAATAAATAAGAATTCCAATAAAATATTAAAATTAATAAATAAGAATTACAAAAATTGATTAAATTCAAAAATTATTATTTACTGATATTATTGTGATTGTAACTTAAATAGACTATTATGTAAATATTTATATAACAATGTTGTTATTGTCACTGCTACTACATTTTTGTTAACTGTTCCTCCATGTATAGTTTTTTAAAATGTAATAATAGGGTTGTTTTTGATTTCAGGCCACGAATTAGTGGTGGCAGGTTATTCCAGCAGTGTGTGGCGGCATACTTAAAACATTCTCTGAAGGCTGTAGTCTTGTACTTTGCTATTGACAGAGGATTTACTAAATAAAGTGTGATGTACCTAGACTGTTCATGCCTCCAGATTAATTTACTATAGAGGTAAAAAGGTTTCTTAGTTTTTATTACACCAAAAAGCAAACTGGCTAAATGTAAATGCCTTCTGGCAGTCATTTTTAGAATTTTGTTGGCATTAATGTAGGGAGTTACATGAGCTCTTTTTGGGATATCCACACAGAATCTAGCACATGCGTTCTGTATGCGTTGAATCACTTGGTTTGTTCGTGATAGTAGACAAGGGCCATATACAGTGTCACAGTAATTTAATTTTGATAATACTAGACTGTCCATAAGTTGTTTCCGCAAAGTGACACTTAGATATTTTCTTATGACATAAAGTACCTTAAGCCTATAGAAGCAGTTGCTTGTCACCTTGCTAATATGTGCCTCAAAATAGAGTTCCGGATCCATTGTCAGTCCTAAATTTGTTGCCCTCTCCACTCTTGCAATACTTTTGTCCATTATGAGTATGTTAGGGTTAGCCGCCACTATTGAGTTAATTTGATTTTTGCTCCCCAGAACCATGAATTTAGATTTTATAGGATTAAGCATAAGTGAATTTTGCTTAGACCACAGAACAATTCTCTCTAGGTCTTCATTCATCTTTTGTACAGCTATTTTTGTTTCTGTAGGCCTAAAAGATATGTACAGTTGAATGTCATCAGCATACATGTGATATTGACAATGTTTTATTGAATTAATAACATCTGAACTGTATAATATATAAAGCAGCGGTCCAAGTATCGATCCTTGGGGAACGCGTCTATTTACACGGCGATGGGAAGAAGATATCGTTGTACCGTCGTCTGACCATTGGAAAGAATCCCTATCCATGAAGAAGTAATTCTCCAAAATATCTTTAAGAGGACGATATATGGCCACTCTCGGTTTTGGCTTTAGTTTCTTAAAGAAGGTATCACAAGTGATGAAACAATGATGACCTAGCTCACGTATACGGTCCACCTCAACTCTACGGACTCTAGAGTCAGTGCAAATCAAATCTATAAGTGTACTACTGTTACCTACGAGGTGTGTTGGTGATGTCACAACCTGTTTCAAACTAATACGTCTTAAAAAAAACAATATTTTTTTTTGTTTTAGTACAGTCTATATTCAACATATTTACATTAAAATCACCTAAAAGGAAGGAGACTATATTGTTGGCATGGTAAAAGGTTCTATTAGCGATCAGAGCCGTTATTCTGGTATTCCGTGGGCATGGACGAAATTATGGATATAAACTAGTATAATTATAATAGTGATATTCACGATATGGGCATTAGTCCCGTGGCGTAAATTTACATTTGCGTTTACGATCCAGTGTCACGGTCAGGACAAAGTTAAAAAAAAATTATTGGATTTTTCAGATAAAGCATTTTCGAAATGTAAACTAAGTAAAAATAACGTCTAGTTTATTAGAAGACTATTATTATATGTATAAGTAGCATTATTGCATAGTTTGCAATGTATGCAATAATGCTACTTATACATATATGTAAATACCTTAATCTCATAATGGGATCGTATGTTCAACCGTTTTACATATTCCAAAAACTAAAACACAAAAGCTAGTAGCACCGAACTTTTGTTTCACGTGGGAATAGAGTTTGTGAGCTCGAAATCGTTGTATGGGTATTTCGTAATAGTCGTTTTATGCAACTATGCACGAATGGAGTGTTACTTGGTTTGGATTTTTTATAAACGTAGGGCGTGTCGTAGCACTTAGTTTAAGCACGCGTTCTGTGTGTACAACATTTGAGTACTTAGAGTTAGCTCTTTACGTAGTTTGGTATTAGAGCCACATTGCTATCCTTTGACACGGCGTTTAAGTATGTCTTGAAAATGTGAGCGCGGCAACCTCTGTCGTTTCAAAAGAACGCTGTTAATTTCTGGATAATTCTGCAGATCATATCCTAGGAGTGGAGACGGAGTAATCAGAAATTTCTACTCATAAAACCCTCTCCGTTTTATCCGAAAGTAGTAAACTAGTTGCAACTCCACTGGACATTGGCATATATCCTTACTAATATTATAAATTCGAAAGTAACTCTGTCTATCTGTCTGTCTGTCTGTCTGTTACCTTTTCACGGCTAAACCACTCAACTGATTTAGATAAAATTTGGTACAGATATAGTTTAAAACCTGGAGAAGGACATATGCTACTTTTTATTGATGTAGGTACCACGCGGGCGGAGCCGCGTGCAAAAGCTAGTATAATATAAAGGTTTCCAGGTGGGTCTGAGCCAGAATAATCTGGTGCCTACCTTAGAATGTTAGATTTCAAATTAATTTTGTTTTAACTACAATTAGTCACGAACTACCTTTTCATCTGTCACAAAGTGTAAGTGTATGCGTCCTCATGCCATACTACTGTCTATTACAAATTACTATTGATAAATATTATTTCAAACCTGTAATGCTTCTTTCATAAAATTTTTATTTTTTTCATTATTTTTAGAATTTAGTTTTATAAATATTATATGGCGTAATGGTAAAATACTGAAATTATAATTTGATAGCGATTTAAAAGAGTGACCTTGAGTTTCTTGCAGGTATCTTCTCATAGGCTCAACCTTTTGCCTGAACCTTGCACCTAACATAAATATTAATTCAGTAAATCTAATAACTCACTAACCTCTTCTGACGTTCATAAGTGTTACTTTGTGACCTAAATGAATAAATGATTGTTGACTTGACTTGAAAAACTCTAGGGTTGTATGTTATCGTTGTTTAAGGGCCAGACCTGCCCTGGAAAGTAATCCCTGTCCCTGGATCGTAGTGATGATATGTGGACGACCTGAAAACCCGATGCAGGCCACCCGTGACCACCAAACTATTTGACTGCATGCTTGGCTTATAGGTTTTAATGATCACCTTGCCGCTTTCACTGCTCCAAGAGTTGTGGATTCGAAGTCCACATGGTACAAAAAATTGTGTGATCCACAAATAAATGTATCGAGTCTGGATTTTGTTTCCGTTGTTTGAATATTTGTAAAGCCTCTTAAGACAAATGAATTAATCCTAGCGGGGAAGACGTTTTAAAGCCATGCTTTAATTCAATTTGTTATATTCCTGTAAACTTAAGATAATAAAGCTTGGATATTAAAGCGAACTATTCATGTTTGTAATAAACCATGAGGAGATTGATGATACGTCTATGCTCGTCCATGCCCAAGTAAAGTTATAAATGAAGCAATGATACATTTTCAATACAGCTTAAACAATGTTTTAACCCATTCACTGTCCCATGATAGACACAATAGAAAATCTATTGTTATGTACCATATATGGTTCATCGGATAGAGAACGTGTTAAATTTCAGGCACGGGATTTAATTTCTTGTGTATGTGAGTTATGATCTAAATCTTTTATCGTGTTTTAAGAATAGTGACCGTACTTGGTTCGAGCTTAAGCTATGTTGATCATAAAGTTTAATAAAATAGATACAGCAGATAAGGGATTCAAAACGTTGTAGAGAAACAGATAGTTATAATAATATCAGTCCTGTATTTAACTGTCCCACTGCTGGGCACAGGCCTCTTTTCAGTGTGAAAAGGTTTAGGTCATAGTCCACCACGCTGGCCCAGTGCTGGTTGGCTGACTTCACATATCTTCGAGAATGTTTCGTCACTACTAACTTCCTCAAATGTTTCCCTTTACCGTTAAAAAGCACAATAATTAACTATTTAATTCGCATACTACTTGTCTAGATGTTCCTCAGTGTTCTTCAAATTATAGGCAGAACACATTTTTCGTCAGAGCTATTAAAGAAATTAATAAGGTGGTTAGCTTTCCAGAACTAGACTTATTTAACTCGAAATCACATATTTTCAATAAAATATTAACAAAGGCATGGTTCTCAAGTTGATTCGTTCATAATTTGTAACTTACATTTGTTTTGTTAATTTTTGTTTTGTTTCGTTTTCCTCTCATTACCATTTTCTAAAACTATTAGTATTATATAACAAGCTTATTAGTTGTGTATCTGCGAAAACATGTAAATGGTGCATAGTTTTAACACATGTTGTATTTTCTGTTATATACACTGTATGTTTTCCCAACAAAATAAAATAAAATAAAAATAACTTCGAAAAGTCAGGGATTAGCGCCTTGGGATCGAATTCGTATGTTGGTAATTTTTATTACATAAAAACATGTGACTATTAGGTTACTTTATTTATCTATTACTTTGGGTACATTCTATGGGATACCCTAGAAAATACTGGCACTACTATCATCTATATATATAAAACTCTTCTGTTACTGAGTGACTGACAGACAACGCACAGCCGAAATTATTGGGCGCAAGAGGCTGAAATTTGACATGTATGTTTCTTGGGTACTGTAGGGGTTCACTAAGACGGGATTTCCCGAAATTCCCACGGGATTGGGAAGAAATAGATAAATAAAAACACATGTGCGGGCGAGTCTGCAGGCATCCTCTAGTACCATGTATAACGCCATCTATTGTGCTACATAATGGTAAAGCTTACAAAGTTCTCTTTAATCTTGATTTCATCTTTTGAGTACAGTGAAAAATAATTTCTTTTGACGACATGGGTTTCACGCGAATCGTGTTAAGAATGTAACCTTTTTCTCTCGTCACGTATTGACGCTTTTCTTTTTTTTTATATTAGCTATATAGCTTTTGCCTGTCTTAAGACGCTACGATGTGTTATCGGCAACGTAAAATATATTAAAGGTAGGGTACGTCACCATTGAAGCCTTGATATTCGCTCAAGCTGGAGTAGCTCTATTGGGCTGGTACGTCCAGCCTAAAGCTCGCAGTAAATCTTGTGTTGTGTTGTGTATCTGCTTTTAAGATCCGTGAGGTAGTGACGTAGCAGCGTGGAACGAAACGTGCAACCACTCATATACGTTTCTGGCAAGCTCCTGCACAACAGAGCTCTACTCCTCGAACTAGCTTCTTGTCAATGTAATTGTTTCATTTCCTTTTTAAATTATTATAATTTGTCTTAGGCATATTAACACGTTCCCTGTCCGATGAACCACATATGGTACATAACAATTGATTTTCTATTGTGTCTATCACGGGACTGTGAATGGGTTAAAAGACTAGATGTTCCCGCGGTTTCACCCGCGTTTATCGTTACTGCGCCGCCTCCGTGGGTCGTAGCGTGATGTTATATAGCCTATGGCCTTCCTCAATAAATAGACTATCCAACACTAAAATATTTTTTTAATTCGATCCAGTAGTTCCTGATATTAGCGCGTTCAAACAAACAAACAAACTCTTCAGCTTTATAATCTTTATATTATAATTCTTCTGTACGTGTGTTGACAGTGAACTCCTCCTAAACGGCTGGACCGATTTGAATGAAACTTTTTGTGTGTGTTCAAGTGGATTCGAGGATGGTTTAGACATGTTTTTTTTTCTCTTTTGTACAGGACAACGTCTGTCGGGACAGCTCGTATTAGTATAGATTTTATGAAAATATAGATATTTGACATTGACATTCTGGTATTTTGAAGGGTTTTCAACGCGGGTAATAAGTATATTGCAAGTGCGTATAGAATAAGGTGCCTGCTCACCATCTGGCGGCGTACGCTTCTTTTTCTAGCTTGTTTAATAAAGCCCGAGTAATTCTGCCGACAATAATCAGTCTGCACTAGGAACTGGAAATATAAAGGGCATTCCGTCTTATACTCAAACCATATTTATATATCAAATAACGACAATTAAAATGATTGAATGATAAATTTCGTCCAGGCTGCCGTGGTGACAAATAGATAGACTACTTATGACCATGGCCAGTACGGCCTGTACGTTATGTAAATATCTAGCATGATCGCGTTGATTCCCATGTTCTGTTATATAAATCGAATTAAAATCTGGCGAAATCTATACTAATATTATAAAGCTGAAGAGTTTGTTTGTTTGAACGCGTTAATCTCAGGAACTACTGGTTCGATTTGAAAAATTCATTCAGTGTTGGATAGCCTATTTATCGAGGAAGGCTATAGGTTATATAACATCACGCTACGACCCACGGGGCGGCGCAGTAACGTTAAACGCGGGTGAAACTGCGGGAACATCTAGTGTATAATAATAATACAAATAGCCGCACGCTAGTTTCGTCACCATGGTTCTTAGAAAAATATTATATGATATGATGGAAAAATATGAAAAATATTATATAAAAACAATTTACTACTACATCGTACAGTTGTCGTATCGGCATCGTATAGCAGATTGTAAAGAGCCTCAAAGCTTTATAGTACCTTTTAGAAGCAGTGACTCGATATTATGTGGGCTGTTTGCCTTCGACAGGGAAGTGATAGCCAATTTAATCGATCAGATCGTATATTTGTGATGACATTGCGTAGGCGTTAGACGAGCGTTGGAAGTTTTGGTGGATGATGATGAAATGATAGGGTGAGCTAAAATGGTTTCACGTTACGAGGAGTTCTATTTATGTTTGGGGAAAATGGATACATATAATATTTTGTTATGTTGTGCAAAACATTTTATTTATACTCTGCATTGGGAATATCTTAGTATCGTTGGGCACTTTACAAACATTGGATCAACCGGAATAAGAACAAGTATTTGTCAATGTGTAAAGTCTATAAAATTATGTAAAAGAGCATTGTTTGAAAGCTATAAAAACATAAACTACCGTTTTTCCATTTTGTGTGTCTATCTGCCAATTTTTGATTAAACCTACTAGATATTTTATCCCACCTCCATTGAGATCCCTACAAACAAAAGTATGTTTTAAATCACACATGAAAAGATACCTATTACAAAAACAAAAACAAGCACAATAATATACATAAAACATAGGTTTCACTTACATAATGTTTGTGATCTACGGGCGAGGTAGGTATATCGGCTTCCAAGCGAGTCGAGGCGGCATTCACCATTGCATGTCTATTATGTATGTTTTTTTCCAACTAAATAGTCAATCTTCGTCTATCCTTGTTTCCGTATTCCATATGAATTTTGAGACCGCATAATTTGTTCGCTGTTAGTCGTATAAATAGAAAATGTGCTTTATGTTGATCGTAATTATAATGTGATAATATTCCCCGTATTGTTATGTAAACAAATGATTACGCAACCGAGCGCCTCGCGAGACCAAGCGCAGCGGTCGTATGTGCCGCACGCCGGCCGCCAAGGCTTGTGGAGTGCAAGGTGTTAGTACCTAGTTGTTGGATAGTGGGGAACGCTGCGCTGGAACGACGCGACGCGCGACGTGCTAATCATGCGATAAACTAGGCTGCGTAGGTATATATAGCGTGCACAATTTAATGAAATTATAATATGATATTATAGAATTATAATTAGGCTGACTTACGTCCGTGCGACATCTAAAGGTCCGCACTGAAAATCAGCGCTCTATTGTGGATCCCCTATGGACCACAATATAGCAACAATGCTGAGTGCGTACCAATCTGTCCACAGATTGCACGTTTCTAATAATTAATGTTAAGTTATATTGTAAGTATGTATTTCCTTTTTGAACTGTATCTGTGGCAAATAAACGGTTTTTCTTTCTTTCTTTCTTTCTTTCTTTCTTTATTATATTATTAGCAATTTGGGTTACAAATTGCTTGTATTCTTCTAAAACATAAGGGGTTATAAAGTTAATAGCTAGTAGTTCGAATATTAAAATTTACTTATTATTGTTCGCCCGTTCAATAAATTTTCATACAAAATATATAGAAGCGTCGCGACACAAAACAAACAGAAAAGACAGGGCGCGGACGAGACGCGGACACGACGCTTCAATCAATTTTCATACAAAATGTATAGACATTTAGTATGATAATTGATTGAAGGGGCGCCGCGTCTGCGACGCATCCTCGTCTTACGTCTTTTCTGTGTGTCTTGAGCCTTACAGTACTGATACAATATTCTATAGGAAGAGATAGGTATAGATACGCATTACGTTCCTACGCGTCACTATTAAGTCCTAAAGCAGTTTACACGCGTAACTTTAGTCCCAACTTACAGTAACTTTAATGCACTCTGTCAGTGGATTACTGGCATCGTACAAAATAACCCCTTGTTGCGCGTTGCAGCGGAAATTATATACGTGAAATGCCTGAAACTGCAGATCGCTGTCGGGGACCCTCCCCGACAGGGCAAAGTTGAAATTACTACCAGAACACTACTTCAAACTTGTGTTTAAATATGACGGGTTAAATTTGAAAAGTTGGATTTGCATTGAGTGCTTCATGTATCTGTAAGTTAAATAGGCAAGGGAGAATGGTAGCTATTTATGAACAGGCAATTAGGCTTAGAGCGGTGTACAGTACCTATTTATTTACTTTGGTTCAGTCGATGTTACTCATGATTTTAGACAGCGGTGATACTAGACGTCTCAAAGTCCATTGCCTTATGGCGACGTTCGAAAAACATCGCATAGCTTGCAAAAAACAACAGTGCATGCATCTTTATTATTCGTGAGAAATGACACGCGTTGTACAATTGCGATAGATTATCTTCGTGTAGTGAAAATTTTCACTGCACGGCGCAATCGTTTAAGAAGTCGCTTCGCGACTGCCACTGAGTCGAATGTTGTAGACTCTATCGCCAGACGGAACAAAAATGGTGTGTTAAAAAAATTTTTGTTTCGTGTCAGGGTGTAAGTACTCTGTGGCTGGATGTATGGATTCTTCTCAGGCCGTCAAAGTAGAGACCTCAACATCGTCTCGGCTTCTGTGGGGGCGATGTGGAGGCCACTGCTCTTAGACCACACGACTGCTTACCATCAGGTGGAGTGTGGTCATTTTGACGAGCAAAATAAAAAAAAATATAAAAAATGTTTGCCGCAACACAGAAATTAGTGCGGGATTTGTCTTTTAAAAGAAAATTCGTTTGCGTTGCAATCGCCGCGCTAGTTGCGGTTTAGTCATTGCATATAAGATGGCGATAAAATGAATCAAGATCGGATTCGTATTTCTTTAGTGGAATAGTACGCATGGCGTTACATCGATTTTACTGGTCGTCAATAACCTAGAATTTGTGGTTATGCTAATTTCAAGCTGACCAAATACATTAAGGTCAATACAAACTGCTACTTTTAAAGACCTCGTACAAAAGAAATATTTCAAACCAATGTCTTCTAATGAAAAACCGCTCCCTAGTGGAAGTTCTTCGGAAAAAATATTCATCGCTTTACTGCAGGGGTATTACATATTCTAGTCTCGTACTTCAGTCATCGAGATGTTGTCGTGGCGCCCCAAAGTCAATAAAACTCTTGAAGGTACTTCGTTGCTTTATTTAACGTCTATTTTCGGGCAACGTATTCGGCCAGGGGGCTGTGGACGAAGATTATTGGTGGCTTTTTATGTCGAGGGAAGGATCATCGTCATTACCGAACAATGTTGATTGTTGCGATTTATTGAGTTCATTAACTATTAATATCCCAACTCGTATCCCCAGAAGCAACACATATAATTTGTTCAGTGTACCCTATTCTAGAACAAACCTGGGTTACTATGCTGCTGTGCCAAGGCTTTGTAGGCAACACAATATGCTTAGCGATACCTTACAAATGTAGGTATAGACGACATGCTATGTTTATATTTGAGTCTTAAATGTTTTGTGCTTTTAATAGTCTGTGGTTTTGTTTTTATTATTCTCTTTTTTAAATATTGTTTCGCATGTGAGTATCTATTTAAATTTAAATTTGATTTCTTTTAAAACCTAAAATTATAATTGTAACTTTATTTTATCCTTTTTTGATGCATGTACTTGTATGTTTATCTTATTATTTTTTAAATTAAGCATTTTTATAATAGACTTGCACATTTAGACGCTGTATTTAAGGCCTGATGTGGTCTCCTGTAATTGAAGGAGTACACAAAACGTCTTGAATTGTATTTTCTTTTGTGAATAAGATGTGTACAGCCTTTGTTGGAGATCCTTAAAGAAAAGAAATAAATAAATAATGTTGCCGTATGAGATAAGTATTCTTAATAGTTCTATCGTAATTGGGACCAGCCCCGCCCGTACTGCCACCACTGTAATATTCAGACTAAAAATAATTATTTGTAGATCTCACAGTTTTTTGTCCTATTACCGGCGCAGGAGTTGGGTTTAATATATTTCGTCAGCTATGTAAAACATACTTACATATTATATTTGAAGCATTCAAGAGCGCGTTATCTTGGTAAACAGTCCGTGGCATTACCAAGATCCGTGGAGAAGGAGCGTTTTACTCTTTCTCCCGTGGTTGATAATAGGATGGTATTCCGCCCAGGCGAACCGGCTAAACCGCAATATCATCAAAGAAAATAGTAAAGGCATAACGTTCCACTCATAAAACTGTCTTCATAAAATCATAACAAAATATTTCACGAAACATCTAACCTTTTACCAAAAGGTTTTCCTTTAGTGGTTGATTGATGAACTTTTACACTCCCTCAGCAAATTACCTCTCCGTGATCGATTAACCGTTGAATTTTAAATATTGTACTGAAAGCAAGTAAATGGGTTTTTTTTAGATACGTTAGTGATTTATAAACCTTTTTAGAACTGATATTCATTATTTACGTACATCCACTCACGCCTTTTTCTCCAAAGGGTAGGTTGAAGTGCGGATTTGCCTTTGCTAAGCGTTAGTTTCATTTAATTTCAAAGTCAATGTTATAAATCCTTAATTCATTTAGGTCAGCAAGTGACATTTTTGAACGTCACGTTTATGAGTTAGTGAGTTTAGAGTGATGTCTTCACTCATCGAATTCTTAGTATACTCTGGTCGTTTAATGTAATCTCAAATCAACTTTTCTGCAGAATGTCTCCGATGCGGTCAAAGAAAGATTGCCTGCTTTACTCTTTGCTTACACCAATACACCTCAATACGTAATATATCAGTATTTATGATTACCTTATGTAGTGGTGTAGTGGTGTAGTGGCATAAGCTTGTGGCAGCGGCGTCCGGTCGTGGCGGGGGACCGGTCCCAAGCCCCCGCCAAATGATTTTAAGAGACACTTTGAGGACATCATTATAATAAACTTTAATGATGTTTGTAGTCCCGGGTTATATTCTTTGGTGGGCAAATAGTCCTTACGTGTTTCTGTAAACAAATTATGTATTTACAAAAAAATTTGCAAACGTAGTGTGTGTGTAGTGTCCTACACTACGTTTGCGACTAGGCAAACGTAGTGTAGGACGCCCTCCGACCAGGTGGGATGACGATCTGCGAAAGACTGCAGGCGGATGCTGGATGTGGCAAGCTGAAGACAGGGCGCTATGGCGCTCTTTGGGGGAGGGCTATGTCCAGCAGTGGACTATTATAGCCTGATGATGATGATGATGATGATATATATGTATGTTTATCCATTGTCTAGTACTCATAGTACAAGCTCTGGTTAGTATTTTTTTTATTTTTTTTATTGTGCCCCAGCTGATGGAAAGTGGTAACCGCTACTCATGGACTTCAGCAATGTCAGGACACAGCAATGCCGCTGCCTACCGTGAAAGAAGAACTCTCTTTAAACCTCGTTTGAAGAAGGACATAGCGCTCGGGAAATTTGGGTTAGTTTTTTTTTTTTTATTCTTTTATTTATTAGGAACTTTTGAACACAGTTCATGCCAGTTCCATCGTAAACTAAACTAAATATAACTTATAATTTTCATGTACAAACTACATATATGTATATAGGTTTTACAAAAATGTTACTGTACCTTATAGTACAAGCAATTGTAATATTAAAAATTAACTAAGGCATAAATCATCCTAGCCTCACGAGATCAAGGCTTAGCTAGAAATATATGTATTAAGTGTTCCTATATCTAATCTATTTACATTTAACAATTGAATTATATTATTTCTTTCGGACTCGTTCCGGACACATTCCATTAAAACATGTTGCACGTCCTCTTTTGTATTGCATAATTCGCAATTAGGCGAATCTACCTTTTTCATAAGAAACGCAAATGTTCTTAATGGCATGTGACCAGAGCGGAACCTATATGCAGTCACTAATGTTCTGCGACTAATTTCCACACTATCAAACCATGGGACGCGAGGAGGTTGATTTTGAATAATTTTGTACCAAATACCCTTGGATTTAGATTGTTCATTAAAATGTACCTTCCATTTATCATAACAGTAATTTTTATATTTATTAAGTATCTCTGAATAGATAGGTAAAACAAAAATTTCTACGCCAGACGTAGCTGCAATTTTCGCCAACCTGTCAGCCTCCTCGTTGCCGCACAATCCAATATGCGATGGTATCCACTGGAGCACTATGTCCATGTTATTTAAAAGAAGTGAGTAAATTTTACGTAACACCGCATAGGCAATCGATACACCCCTGAAACCAGAGGCGCATCGTGCCAAATGCTGAAGACTGCTTTTACTATCAGTAAATATTACAACTTTTGTTATATGTTGCAACGTATCGGCATAATTCAAAGCTTCCAAAATAGCTAGCAGTTCGGCTGTCATAATTGATACCGGCGATACTATTTTAAAAGTCTCACTTCTCTTAGCAACTGGATCATAGTAAGCAGCTCTTGCCTCGCTGGCTAGGCTCTTTGACCCATCAGTGTGCAGCTTATACCATTGACTATTATAATTTATGTTAATTTCTTCTAAAACATAATTCCTTAAGGAATTATTTTCGTAATACATTTTAGGCTTCTCAACACTTTGTAAATTTATTTTAATTACATTATTGATTTCTATATAACTGCACCAAACATTTAATTTATACATGTCTAAAAAGGAAGTTGAATAGATTCTTTCATTACCAATATAATTACAAGTAAACATTAGAACCGGTTTTTTCTTATTTGCCCAATATCTATTAGATGAAAATGAAGCAAGTTTGCTTATTAATTTATTTGTGACGCCATCGACTCTTGATTTTACCTTTAAACAATATTTAAACGCTAAGTACATCCGCCTTATATGTAATGGGGACAAGCACAGTTCGCTCTCCATAACATGTATGGGAGTTGTTTTAATAAAACCACCTATTATCCTCATAGCTTGATTTTGAATCTTGTCTATTTTGTACACTATTGATTTTATACTGTTGTCAAATAGAAAGCATCCATAATCTATGCGATTCCTAACCAAAGCTATGTACAAACGCCTTAAATGAATAGTATGAATCCCCCAACCCGGTCCAGCCAAGACTTTGAGAATATTTAATATTTTTAAGCATCTTGAATTTAGTTCATTAATGTGTTTGCCCCATCTAAGTGTGGAGTCTAACCACATACCCAAGTATTTAACATTGTTGGTTGCTACTAGAGGTTCATTATTTGCAAATAATTCTATTTGTTGCCTTCTAAATCCCCGAATAAACAAACAGAATTTAGATTTAGATGCTGATAATTGTAAGCCTATGTCGCTTAAGATTTTCACAACATTATTTAGAGAGTACTGCATATGAGTAGCACAGTCGCTTAACTTTTTACAGCTTACCAATAATGCTAGGTCGTCAGCGTATTGACATATTTGTACAATTCCAATTATATTATTTTTAGCAATGTTGAGGGTCACAATATTAAAAAGTAACATAAGTAAATGTAGAGTAAGGGTTAGATGTTGTTGTGTGTATGTGATAGAATATTATTATTATTAAATTTCGTAGTGTTAGCATTTCGGGTTCAATCAGGTTTAGTACTCGATTGATGGCAATACGTTCGGCGCTTATAAAGTGAAGTCTGAGATGAACTTTTGAAATTATATTGTGTTTTTGTTTTTTAAAACGACAATACACGCTATAGTTTAAAATCTTGTCGCGTGGAGCCTTTACACATTTGCAATTAATGGAGACAATGAACACTCGGACTCGGAACACCTAATTGTGGACCACACAATGTTTTGTCGCGTGTGAAGGTCAAATCAAACGCACAACACTTGGTGCAGGGCCATTGCCAGTATCACAATTCTGTCTGTACAGTCATTAGATCCTAACTAATATTATAAATGAGTTTGTTTGTTATGCTTTCACGCTTTAATTACTCGACCGATCATCATGAAATTTTGCATAAAACTTGGCAAGGTAACAGAAAATGCATAGGGTACCTTTTATCCAGAAAAAGTACCGTTACTAACATCGATCTAAAATTTTTTTTTTTCTCAAATAAGAACAATATAGTTCACTTACATAATGAGAAAATGTAATAACATAATTATAATAAATTAAGTATCTCTGTGATCACAGTACACTATGCAACAATTTAAAACTAAAGATATGAAGACAATTTTGTTGGTGGTAGTATTTTTTCTAACTTAACAAAACCTTCATTTACGCTAGTGAAGCCGCGGGCAAAATCTATACTTATAATACCAGGAATATTATAAGTATAGATTTTGCCCGCGGCTTCACTTTATGTATTCTAAAAGTTAACGTAAACGATCTATATTTACCGCTACGTTAAATACTTGTAGAAAATCTTTTTATTTATTTAAAATTAATAATAATAATATTTTGATTTATATAATATTCACAACAATAGACATAAAACACAGTTGACACAAAACAAATATTTATAGAATTATGAGCCTTTGTGAGAGACTAGAGTCCATACTAGGAAAACCCTGTGTTACGGATCACCAGGCCCTCACTCAGAACTGTAGGTACGACTATTATATAATGCAAAATGTAGTCATTCGAGTATTTATAAAATATAATCTACTAGAAGAGAAAATAAAAAATAAAAGTAAGCTTTAATCGAGTCACATTTTCTAGCAAATCCTTTACAAAATAAAAACAGAAAATGCTTCCTCCTTTGCAAATATAAAAATAATAAAGCAAATACACAGCTTTGCGACGAAGAAACACGGACATTGAAATAAAGTGAAATAAAAAAAAATAGCAGTCGGTGCTTTATGTGAAAAGCTCTGGAATTTGTCGATAATTGAGGAAACATGCAGTAGCGGTAATACGACACGTGCTTAGTGGTTGTAGTGGTCATTTGACTTGCAAGCTCCGTGTTCGAACCGCACATGAAACCACCTTTTTAGTTATTGAGATTTCATGTTAACATAGTCGTATACCTATCTACCCCTCTGGGAAACAGGCGTGAATCTATATATGTATGTACACTCTTATGCACATATACATAGTCTATCAAGCCTATATGACCGTAGGTTAGGCAAAGTATTATGCCCACATTTCGCCACGGATTTAAGTCCTACGTAAAATAAGGCTAGCTTGTTGCCGTCTACTGGGCCCCAGACTGTGATGTTATTGAGAATTTGTTAACAATAAAACCCAATAACACTTTGCCCAAACCGAGAATCGACCCTGAGGCCAAAGGTGCAGCAATTATGTTCACTATATAATCAAGATTTACAACTTTGTTAGTAAAGAGAAACTAAGTCTATTTGTTACGATTACCTATTGCAATCATTTTATTATATACTAGCTGTGCCCGCGGTCTCACCCGCGTCATTGGTATTTGTAGTTACTGCGCCGCTCCCGTGAGCCGTAGCGTGATGTTATATAGCCTATGTCCTTCCCAGGGTCTCAGGCTATCTCCATTCCAAATTTCATCTAAATCGGTTCAGCGGATTGAGCGTGAAAAGGTAACAGACAGACAGACCGACAGACAGAGTTACTTTCGTATTTATAATATTAGTGAGGATAACACAGCGATCAATCTATGGCGTGTGTTATGGTAATCGTTTACTATAGTTTACAAAACCAGAATGACTCGCGCTCTGCCGAGCCTAGCTGATGCCGAAAAAAATTAAATAAAGGATCAAAGGAAAGGATTGAGTAGGTGGATATGTGAGCCTCCGGTAATCCTACTAACTGAGCAATATGCATTACTCACTAGTCTTCTTCTAGTTTTCTGTGAGAGGACGACACTTTCCAAGGCAAACCGGCTTACGACTCCTTCATAAACTGATCAACTCCTCCATTCATAAACCAATGTTCATGAAATTCGGAACCAAATGCTGGCGAGACACAAAAGCTACTTCGAAAAAAGCGTTAGTAATCCTAGTACCTAATTAGTAAAGTCCAAATACCACAATACGAATAATTTGAGGCCTAAAAGAGCTATAAAGAATTCGAGGTTCCATCGGAATGAACGTTTTAGTAGACTTCTTCAGAAAAGTTATCCGTTCAGTCGCCCGCGTCGGTTGATTAGATTAATATTCTATCGGAGTTTCGAAACGGATATAAGATAAACTCTCTATATTTATTTGCCTTTTTATGCGAAGAAGAAAATCGTTGGTACCACTTTTTATGTATCGATTTTCCTGATCATTTTGTTTCATTGCTGTTTATGGTACATGAGTCAGCAGCCCATCTGATAGTTATCTTATCTTATGGGGGCCAGTCAGTGCAGACCGGCGACACTTCGACCCAGTGGGATCTTTTGTGTCGACACTCTCTCAATAACGACTGCCATAGATGTTCAAGGCAGCCGGGACCGACGGCTTAACGTGCTTTCTGAGGCACGGAGCAGGCGATAATTGTCAATCAATACGCACATAATTTCGAAAAGTCATATCACTTCCGAAAGTCAGAGGTGCGCGACGTGGGTTCGAACCCGAGACCCTCTGCATTGCAGTCTGTTGGTCTCCCCACTGAGCTATCTGATAGTTAATCGCAGTACATAGTCCTGGCTGTTTTTCCCTTGACATCAGACAAGCAACTTTAATTAAACACAACCAAACTACTGGCTACCGCGAGTCACTCGGATGATAAGAACACAGTCTGCCTGATGGTAAGCGCGAGGATGGTAAAAGTAGGAGAAAGAAGGCAAGGACGACACCAAACAGATGACTGAGTTGGTGCGGTAGATAGTTTAACTCGAAACGCAACAGAAGGTACGGTTATGGTACTTTATGTCGATATTCTGAGAAAGCGTAGTATTTAACGGTTAACCAAGCTCATCTATGTTGAATCCAGGAAGGTTTTACTATATTACATCATTAAGTAAAAGTTTGTGATTACCGTATATCTGAAAATTAATAAAATACAATAAAATGTGTACAAAAGTACCGCGTACAGTGATATCAAATCCGTGCGTCGGAAAGCACGTTAAACAGTGGGTCCCGGCTGTCATGAACATCTATGGCAGTCGTTATTGGGAAGTCAGCGACCTCAAATATCCTGATGACTGGTCTAACCATAGAATAATGTTATCCTTCTGGGTTACGGAGGTCAAATGGCAGTCGCTCCGAGTAAAAACTGATATTCAGCTAAATCTCGTTAGACCAGAAATAAGCGGACCCTGGCATAGGCTGGGATTAATAATCGCTAGGAAGAAGAAAACAGTGGTATCAAATAAATATACGTTTATGTAAAAATATATATGTCCATGCATGGTCTAATCCAGCCTATAGAGAGTAGTGTTTTACACCCATATTTCGATAACTATGTGTTTAGGTCGAGCGAACTGCTGTTTACAGGGCACAATTACAGCCTTCGAGCTGCTACAAAGATTTTCTTGACTCAAAATTGTGAGCTATCACGGGACGCCTGGCAGATGTGAAACATCGAAATTATTTTGTACAAGTAATATGCATAAAAAGAACAGATTACGACAGGAACTAATATGGCATAATGTAAAATACTATCATACAGCGGGGCAACGCGTCGCCACGGCATGCGTCGCCACGCCAGCAATCGGTTTTATTTGCGGCTATAGATGTTTCACATCAAAAACCCAATGATACTGGTGCCAATTCTCTAAACTTAACTAATAATCACTAAAATTTAGTTTAGTCCTGTCAAACGACATTTCGTATTCTGAAATCGTTAAAAGTGACAGGACTAAACTAAATTTTAGTGATTTTTAGTTAAGTTTAGAGAATTTTGTGACAACAGAATTGGCACCACTGTCCGACTAGTTGTTCTGAGTTTAGTTTACTTTGTCTTCGTTGTTTGAATGTTTGTCAAGTCCCTCGTGAGACAAGAAATAAGGCTACTGTGTGGGACGACTTATGGAAAAATACTATACTAATTTGATATCATCATGCTTGTATACAACGCATAAAGATTAAAGATGGCGTGAGCGTGTAGTCCGCATGATCTACTCGGTCAGACTACGCGTAAGTTAATTATACGAGATATTTGCGTGGGCGTGGGTACATCGCCTCTGTAGTTTACACGATGTATACAGCCAGCGCTAGTGCCTCAACAGGCATGTGCGACCTACTGATGTAAAACAAACAAGACACGACGGTGCACAAAAGCCATTACGGCTTTTAACACGAAGCGGATAAAATGCGCTGTGGAACGAATGGACAAAGCTTCTCAATTTGGTACAATAATACAAAACCAACTTTTAGGATTAGTTTAGATGTTTCAGGCCCGGTTCTTATACGCATACGTTTTAGCAACGGTCAGTCGAATTTTGACATATTTATAACTAGCTTTTGCCCGTGGTTTCGCTCGCGTAAAATTAGGTTGGGTTATGTTATGTTAGTAACAAAACTTTTTTGTGAATAAAATATAGCCTCGGTGATAATACACCTTTCTAATGGTGAAAGAAAGTTTAACATCGGTTGAGTATTTTTTGAGTTAAACCCTTGCAGACAAAGAAAGATCAAATCTTTCTTTCTTTGTTTTACCGACGGACAGTTGAATTTTCACATGTCATCTCATCATCATAGAACATGCGTTATCTTATCTTATGTGGAGGGCCAGTCAGTGCAGACCGGCGACACTTCGACCCAGTGGGATCTTTAGTGTCGACACTCTCCCAATAACGACTGCCATAGATGTTCATGGCAGCCGGGACCAACGGCTTAACGTGCTTTCCGAGGCACGGACCAGGCGATAATTGTCAATCAAATACGCACATAATTTCGAAAAGTCATACAACTTCCGAAACTCAGAGGTGCGCGACGTGGGTTCGAACCCGAGACCCTCTGCATTGCAGTCTGTTAGTCTCCTCACTGAGCTATCACTGCTCTAGAAGACGTGTTAAAAAAAAAAAAAACTGTCCGTAGATAGAAAGACTCATTTTTTTTGTGATCGGGCACGATCACGAATCGATAAGGTAGTAGAGAGCTTTTTATAATTATTTTTTTTATAATAATCCGGGTTTATAAATGTTTGTATGAAAAGAAACCTTTTTGATAAAAAACCATCATCACTTTTTATTACAAAGGTTGATATTTCATCTACTTTGAGGAATCTACTCTGGCGGCAACAAGATTAATGTATTTGATATTTGAAGTGAGTTTCGATAGCATCATTAATGTCAGAAGCTTCTTTTTTTTCTTTGCGTCACTCTAGCTGAGAGAGTCATTAATGTAGTTCGTATTGGAAATATCCAATACGAACTATATTAATGACTCTCTCAGCTAGAGTGCCGCAACAGAGATAAAAAATATTTATTTTTTTACACAAGTATGTACGCAAACACAAGTGCACTCTCTGTTCCCTCACTCTCAAGATCCGATGGGTCGGTAATCCGACACGACCGGAGTGAGATCAGGCGCAAGACCAACGGCTTTACGTGCTTTCCGAGGCACGGGGTGACTAACACCGCCAACTTCCTATCTCCGGGCTGCTATTGAGATTTCTTAACAGAAAATCTTAATAACTTTTTGTTGGCCCGACCCGGGATTCCAACCCGAGACCTCATGCACAGCGCTACCACTGCGCTACGGAGGCAGTTAAAAATGTCGATGTAATACACAGTTACGAATCTTACCCTTATAGTTATCCTTCTTCTTTTCTTTCGTCTCAATAGTTCAACTCTAGACTTATAGATGTCTTTTAACAATAGCATAGTAACAAAATATATAATATGAAAACATAATACTAGAGTCAATATGTTCATCTAAAAAGATTTTCACACGTTTTTGACGTTCTATGGATCGTTATAGCCCGCCATTCATGCCGCAACTCAAGATTTTTGTTAAGTATGATTTATGCATTATGCGCCATTGTCAAATCTCAATAAATAGCATTTTCAAAATCGAAATACCATTGAAATGCTGAGACATATTATACTATTATAAAATTCTAATGAGGGTTTGTATATTTGTGACATTTATAGAACTCTAAATGTGGTCAACTACTTGAACGCAAAACAATGCCTTATAAAATTTTAGTTCCAGGCAAAAAAAACGAAGCGAATTTTGATATTTCTTTCACATTTTAGTAGCTTAAAGTTTAACACGCAATGTTTTATTTACTTATATTTAGTTAAATTCTCAATTAAATATGTTTAGTAGAAACAAAAAAGATGCAATATAACTGCGAGAGCAATGCAATATAACCGAAAGAGCAAATTTTAATATTAGATTAAAATAATAGAAAACTGTATTCTAAAAGTTATTAAAATGCCTGCGTAACGTTACTTCAAGCCGTCTAAGAAAAACTTGGTAAGTTAAGTAACTCAATATAGCCGGGCGAGTAAAACAGATTTATCCAGCAAATTCCAAATATCCTCGTGCACGGTACTTTTGGTTAGAACACTTCTATCGGTAAGGGATTCGCGTAATTCAAGTGTAAGGCTCTGGAAACTTCTGGGAGCCGTCGGCAACTCGTAGATAAGGCTAAGTCATGATTTATTTTTGGGGATGAAGTTTGGCGCAGAGTTCTCTGAAGATTATTATGGAATTCACGGTAAGTTTCTGTGTTTATATATTATGATTTGCTTACTATACACTTATATAATTTAAACTAAGTATATTATTAATGTACATAAGCTCACCTTGCTTATACTAAGCAGCGATAGCCTAGTAGGAAACCGTTGAACTGCCACGCAGAGGTCTCGAGTTCGAACCCAAGGCGCGCATCTCTGACTTTTCGAAGTTGTATGCGTATTAAATAGTTAATTATCGGTCGCTTTAACGGTGAAGGAAAACATTGTGAAACCTGCATGTCTAAGAGATATGTGAAGTCTGTCAACCCGCACTGGGCACATGGTGGACTATGGCCTAACCCTTCTCACATTGAGAAGAGGCCCGTGCCCAGCCACTGCTGTCCCCATGAAGCACATCACCACTGGACAGTTTATGTAGGGCTGATATTATTATTATATATGTAATCATAGCATCACCTTGCCTATGCGTTCTCGAATGGTAAGCAGAAGTGTTTTGCAAACATATTTCGCCAGCTAGGAGTTTTTTCAACTTGTCGTGCTATTAAGAATTTCTCGACAAAGAAACCTAAATACATTTCAAAGTGAATGTAACAAGAGAGATATGACAAGGCAAGAAGTGGAAACCGTAGCATTCCTTTACTTATTCTACCGGGAAACAGTTGTGAGTATTGAAGTTTTGTTTCTACAATACCGAGTTAGTCAACAATCAATATGGCAGGTTGCAGATGTGATCGCTTGCAATAATATGATTATTTTCTTTTCTTTCGAGGCAACTTCCGTACTAGGTGTGTCGCGGGCACTTTACAAACATTTATACAACGGACACGAAAAACACCCAGAATCGAAACACAAATTTGTGGATCACACAAAGTTTTGTCCCGTGTATCCTCACACCTATAACCCTCGGCGCGGCGGCAGTGGCTAGGTAATCACTAGAACGACTAAACCAGAGTACCGGAGGCCCAAGCACCCCCTTTCCCCCTTCCCGCTCCTTCTCCTTCCCACTTCCTTTCCTAAAGGGTCGGCAACGCGCAGGTGATGCCTTTGGTGTTGCAGGCGTCCATAAACTATGGTGACCACTTACCATCAGGTGGGCCGTATGTTTGTTTGCTATATTAGTAGTATAAAAAAAGCCATCTGTGCAGTTATCAGAAGTATCATTCGCGTATTGCTAACCTTAGAAAGAAGGAATTTAAAACGCACTTTGAAAAGAAAGGAAAGCGAGAGTTAGTTATGTGAGCCACCGGAACTCTCATCAAGAAAAACGAAGTAGCACTGTTATTAACCTCTGAGTCTTCTTGGAAGAGGTTAATGAAAACACTATGTGGGTCTGTGTGTCTGTCTGTTAGTGACCGGCATAACTCCAGAACCACTGGACCGATTTATTTGTAACTTGGTGTGACACCTTGGGGTCATATCTCGGTCGAGTTTGAATATGGGCCCTGTGGGTCAAAAGACCCCCGAGATATAGGGGTCATTTCTTTTCATTACTTTTACATTTAAGATGAAGAGGTTGAATCCTGGGTTTTTACACCCATCTCGTTACTTTTAAAACAGTCACGTATAAGAGAAGGCCAGGTAGGAAAGTAAGTACTATCCTCCTCACTGGATAAGTCGGCTCAGTTGCATATTGGGTCGTCCCGCTTACGAAATGTTCGCGAGATATGTGCGAATATTTTAACCGCAACAATGTGTATAAAAAAGAATATATACTGGATTAATTTATTTCAGTATTACCTATTTGCAGATTGTATCATAGAATAAGAACTGTTGGTTTTTAAGTAAAGTTGAAAAGATGTTGGATTTATTTACTTTTGTTGCTAAGGCCTGAATATAATTATAATACTTTTTTCTAAATAGTAATAACATAACCGCTGTTTTTTTATAAGACCACCCTCACACTACAATCATGTATCGCATGGAATTTTACAAACATTCAATCAACGGCTACAACGAACACTCAGCGAGAAACAACTATTTGTAAATCATATATTTTTCTGTGAGGATCGATTCTGCAACACTTGGCACGTTAGCAACAACGAGGCATCAATTGCCACATCCGAGTAAAGGCCTGTTCAAACCTTAGCGGTATTCGCTACCGTCTGCGGTATAGAAAACCGAGTGGGTATGCGGTAATATTGCTGTTCACACCAAAGCGGATTTCGCTAACCTTGTGGGTAGAGTTGATAATAAATACCTGTGCGAAACCCGCGCGGCAGGCACTTCTACTCACAGCGGCAGCGAATACCGCTCAGGTCGCTCTAGCCGAGGAACTTGATACTAAATACCTGAGCGAAACCCGCGCGGTATATACCTCTACCCTCAGCGGCAGCGAATACCGCTCAGGTTTGAATAGGCCTATATGCTACAAATGAGTGTTGGTTAAGGCCCACAGCGGACTCCTTAAAGTTGGATTTCGCTAAAATGGCACAGGTTATTTAAAATTAATATAGAAGCTGTTTTTTTTCTAATCCGCGATAAAGTTCGTTTCAGTATTGCGCTATGGATTTTTAGAATGAACTAAGCATTTGTATCTTCATTTGTTTTTAAGAGGCAGATATAAAAACTATCTACTTTTTATAGCAAAAACAAGTAGGTATCATTCGTTTCTTTTAGTGGAATAAATTTTAATATGTTCTATGTTTATTTAAGACGGCTAAATTAAAATACTATCCTATAAAGCTTTCCTAGTTTGGTAGTCAAACAACATTTCATTCAAGAGCATATAGGATATAACTGTTAATAAATTATGGAGCCACAGTGAGTCAGTCGAATCGCCAGTGGTTCGCTTTAATTTACGAGTAAAAGCTACTCCACTAAAACTATAGTTAGACTTGCAGTTAAATTAAACATTGCGCGAAGTTCAAAATGAATCTGCGGAAGTATATTCGAATGGTCTGTGTAAATTACAAATTAATATGTATGAAGTTGTTATAACTAACATGCATAGCCTCTCACCTATATCCCAAGAGAGGTAAGTAGAAATGTATGAAGCCAATATTTCGCATGTTATGGTTTTTAGGATCCACGTATTAGAGGTTATTGTCTTCTACTGGACATAGACTTTGTGCTGCTACTGAAATTTCTTGACAGGTAATTCAATAACACTTTGCCTAGGCTGGGAAATCTGCATCTAAGAGTTCATTCATGCACAGCATGCATCGCATTTATTATCGCTGCGTCATTTAGGCAAGGGCAGTGTTGTGACAACAAGTTATTAAAAAGCTTATCAGTTTTGAACGCAATTTAAATCAGCTTTATCTAGTCTCCCGGAACATGGCTGTTGAAAACCAACCGAAACGTCGAGGAAAGAGTAAATAAATAGTTTTAATAATTTAAATTAAGATTCCTTGTAAAGATAGTGTTGCGTATGTGGAATAAATAAATTAAAAAAAATCGCTTAATTAGTAGTAAAGTTCAACAATAGTTTTAAAATGATGTAATAAAAGTATTTTAATTTAAAAAACGCGATAGAATCCACTACAGTCCACTCTTGGACATTATAGGTCATTCCCAATTTGGGGCATAACACTCGGTCTTCTGTGATTTGCGTCCAGACTATATCAGCTACCTTATTCAGGTCGTTGGACCCACATGGTCAGCGAACGTCCTAAATTACTATATGTCATATTAATTTTTAAATGAGCAGCATGTAAAATAGTGCAGACAAAGTGTATCTCGCTATCTGCCTCGCACACCTGCACTTAAATAGCGGTTACGTCACAACTTTATATGACCCAGATTTATAATTTTTTTATTTGATAGTTACCCGACTACCAATCTTTCAATTCTTCTTTAATACTATGGATTGAAAAATAGATGCAAATAGAAATACAGGAAGACTGAAAAAGAAAGTATATAGATCAACTGAAAGAAAAAGCAAACTTACAGACATAAAGACAATTGAAGAATATGGCAGTGGTATTGTCTTCTGTTTACGCGAATGTTATTAATTGAAATTAAACTACTATATACGGATTTTATCGCATTGTTTATTTGACACTTTATTAATAGTAGTGTAAACGGTTTCTAAATTATGTAATAAAGTATCAAATAAACAACGATTATTTCAATGATATGGCAGTGGATCGGGCAAGATGGAAATTTCTACAAAGACAAGTTAGGCCCTTCGGACACAAGCCTACGCAAATCTTCGATACCCGACGATTTTGGTCTCTAAGCGACTACCGCAATACAAATTCATACAGATTCGTACACAGGTACAAATGTCGGCGACGCGTGCCTGTGTACGAACCTCTATGAATTTGTATTGCGGTAGTCGCTTAGAGATCAAAATCGTCGGGTATCGAAGATTTGCGTAGGCTTGTGTACGAAGGGCCTAAAAGCTCTTAAATTATTTTTATTTTTTTTATAATATTATAATATAATAATATTCTACCACATACACACAACACCATCTAGCCCAAACTAAGCAGAGCTTGTACTATGGATACTAGACTATGGATAAACATACATATATAATTTTTTTTTTGTAAATACATACATATTATATATAGAAACATAAAAAATTTTGGATGCATCTATTTTATTAATGCTTAAGATTTTACTTACCTACTGATAGTTGTTTATATTTTCTCTACTACACTCACGAGCCATTCGAATAAAATACATAAACCAGAATCCTCTTGAATTTTATTTACTAAGCGAGATTTATAGACCAACTAGCTTTTGCCCGCGGCTCCGCTCGCGTTAATTTAGAATTTGACAATCAATTCGGGTTGTACTCTGCTTGTAATAATATAATTCAATCATGATTCGAAAGACACGTGGCGCCATCTATTATCATAAGAATGTTATTGTTGTTTTCCTCGGGAGCAGTAATTTTTTCGGGATGAAAAGTAGCGTATGTCCATTTCTGTACACCTGACAAAGTATATGCAAAATTTTCAGAATGATCGGTTCAGTGGTTTAGGCGTGAAAAGGTAACAAACAAACAAACAAACTCATTTTCGCTTTTATAATATTAGTTAGTTATAATAGGATTAGGATTTTACAGATGGCTTACTAGCTTAAGACACCAAAAGTAAGTAGCTAATAAATGTCAGTTCTGCTTTAAGTGGTTACTGTTTACAACAAAAATACACCACAAACTGCAGAACATATGTTTGGGTCGTAAAACCTTTCCTTTACGATGCTTTTCTGTTCCCCTATGCTTCTTACCTACGTATATGATGTCTTATGATTGTCCAATGTCATGAATGTCTCCTACAGCGTTATTTATGGTAAACTATAAACCTGGATATGTTTTGTTCAGAAGCAGTTGTAGTTTTTGTCGAAATGTTTACATCACATGTTATAAGGTTGCTTCTGACGAGGTGGCGCAGCGCTAGCATATGTGATTGCTGTGCTGTGTCTTTTCCTGTATCCGGCAAAGTGTTATTTGGTTTTCTGTGAATTAATCTCAGTTGCGGCAGGGTATCTGGAATTGTGCCTGGTAAACAGTAATAGGCTTGCCTTCTACCAGGTGGGACCTAAACTATACTTGGCGAAATGTGAGTGTATATATATATCTGTCCAGTTCTTCGGGGATGTAGGCGTGAGAGTATATACGTATGTTTTGTGTCTGTCAAGCAATGTGCTAAGCTTCGTGCTATGCACTTTAAAAAATAGCATAGAAAGTATGTGTGTGTGTGTGAGTATTATATATTCGGTCACTGTGAAACGAATAATTGCATTGTAATGGTATTCCAAAACAGACTGCAATGCAGGGGGTCTCGGGTTCGAACCACGTCGCGCACCTCTGACTTTTGGAAGTTATATGACTTTTCGAAATTATGTGCGTATTGATTGACAAATATCGCCTGCTCCGTGCCTCGGAGAGCACGTTAAGCCGTCGGTCCCGGTTGCCATGAACATCTATGGCAGTCATTATTGGGAAGTCAGTGCCCTCCTGACACTGGACTAGCCTTAGTGTATCGTTAGCCTTCGGGTTGCGGAGGTCAGATGGCAGCCGCTCCGTGTAAAAACTGATATCCAGTCAAATCCGGTTAGACTAGAAAGCCGACCCCAAGTGACTTGGGAATAATAAAGTCTAGAGAGAAGAATGGTATTTAAATACAATTGTCCACAATTAACACCTACTTTGTATGTCAAAGAATCACCGGTCACACGTAAAAATAGGGTCACCCATATATATACTCGTCATTATTTTCTAGTACCTACCTAATACAAACGTCCTTTAACTCTCGAAGGGGAAGGCTTAATAGTGACAGATAAATTTCGCTAGCTATGGTGTTAGGTCAAATAGAGCATAGGTACTATTGCTGTTTATCTGGCACTGTTCCAAACATCGTGCTGATACTGCAAATTACGTAAAATCAGTAAACTTTGAGAAATGTGGGTGCGTGACAACTCCAACAACTATTTCCAACTCAATGCAGGAAGTATACAAATGGATTGTCCATTCTTCGTGGTTTGGACGCGACAGTATATGGCGTGACCAGAATTATGCTGTCTGTATGTATGGATTGTATTTTCATCTGAAATTAATTCAGCTCTGGTCCCAAGTGCTAATTCAGTGAATGATCAATTTATACTTATTTCCTACCCTTCCTTATATATAAGAATAATTATTGAGGACGGATTTTTTAAAATTTATATAGATTCAGCTTATAGGTATCTAATTATATAGTTTATAAAATAAAAGATAATAAAGAAATGACTACTATGTAACCTAATAATAATATCAGCTCTGTATTAAACTGTCCCACTGCTGGGCACGGGCCTCTTCTCAGTGTGAGAAGGGTTAGGCCATAGTCCACCACGCTGGCCCAGTGTGGGTTGGCAGACTTCACATATGTTTGTGAACATTATTGAGAACTCTTAGACATGCAGGGTTTCCTCACGATATTTTCCTTCACCGTTAAAGCAAGCGATAATTAACTATGTAATAGGCACATAACTTCGAAAAGTCAGAGATGCGCGCCTTAGGATCGAACTCGAGACCTCTGCGTGGCAGTCCAACGGTTTCCTACTAGACTACCGAATGTAACCTTTTGGTAGTATATTTAAATGTAATTTTACTAAACACTGTCAGTGACATTATAGACACGACGACCTACAATAATGTGTAATGGAATCTCATAAATAAATAAATAAATAAATAAATAAATAAACATTAGAAATTCAAATAAGATTATATTATTGTTAGGCCGGCTGATAACCAGGCTAGACTGTTGTCCCTTTGTCACATAAACAATTTAATTTACACAGTCTGACGACTAATGTAAATAATACAGTGTTAAATGAAAAATACTAATAACATTTTACTTGCGTCTTCTTTATATCATACTAGCTATTGCCCGCGGCTTCGCTCGCGTTAATTTAGAATTTGACAATCAATTCGTGTTGTAGTCTGCTTGTAATAATATAACTCAATCATGATTCAAAAGAAACGTGGCGCCATCTATTATAATAAGAACGTTATTGTTGTTTTCCTCGGGAACAGTAATTTTTTTCGGGATGAAAGGTAGCCTATGTCCGTTTCTGTACTCCTAAAAACGTATATGCAAAATTTCAGAATGATCGGTTCAGTGGTTTAGGCGAGAAAAGTTAACAAACAAACAAACCCATTTTCGCTTTTATAATATTAGTTAGGATTCAACAATTTTGGTACTATCACTTATTACAAAACGCAATACTTTTGTTTAAATAAATTTAACATTGCAAGCCGATCACAATAACGACAACTGCTAGTGATGTGTTGTTTCATTACGCGGCTGCTTTCTTTCGCGACCGCGTGTAGTCTTAATATGATTGGAGTAACCACTTCAATATTTTAATTTTTGTATGTAAACTCAAAAGCGACTCAAGAAATGTCTTGTAAGATACAGGTTTCATCTAGTTTAAAAGGCAGAGTTTTTCACTATTTGAGCATAGATATGTAAATCTTACCAACGACTAAATTATCGTATGTATTGCAAAAATGTATGTATCTTTTTTTTTTAAATTATCTTTATTATAATATTGTCTTACGTTTACGTAAATGTTATTTATTGAAATTAAACTACTTTATACGGATATAAACGACGCGATAAAATCCGTATAAATTAGTTTAAATTTAATTATCATTATTATCTTACCCTGCTACTAATTCCAAATATCCCATCATCACACCATTCCTCACACAATCCATCTACTTTTTTCTGACCTTAGGTACTCTACCTTTCTGTCTATTTACATTTATACTCATAACTTTTCTTGCGCGTCTTCTGCTTAGTAGCAATTGTGTACAGGCGATAGCTAAGAGCTGTGTTCCTTGCTGGCAGTATCGACCACGTTTTGGCAATCTAATACCTACCGACCAGTTAACCCTTTGTAGCGACACTGCTGACGCTCTAGTTTTGTATAGTCAGGCGCAAGTATGCGGTAGCGCCGCGCGGCAGTCGTCTCCCCGCAACCACTCAGGTCGTAGTCCAATATGTATTTGTAGTATTTATATCTGGTACCAGTAAATATATAACCATATCTATCAAGAAGTATTTAATTTGGACTCCACAACAAGAACTTTCTTTTACCCCCACACTTTGATCACAATCGATGCAAGTCGGTCTAAGCGTCAGGCAATAAATAAATATTTGTTCGTGCAAATAAATATTTATTGGTGTCAATCTAATAAATGCCACATCTTAGGTAACAAGTAAAGATTTTGTAGTGGTTTAAATGGTCACTTCGTCACTGCCGAGTGTTGTGGGTTCGAATCTTATACGAGATAAAAATTTGTGATCCACAAATGGTTTTCCAAGTTTGTGTGTTCTTTGTGTCCTTTGTTTGAATGTTTGTAAAGTCCTCAGCGACACAGGAATTCCTAGTGCTTGTTTTTAAAGACGATAATAATATTTCTATGACTTACGCCTTTTCCAAACTGATAAAACTGATGACTATCGACGTCACGTATTTGTGATAGCTTCGTTGCAGCTCCGTTTGAGCTCAATGCATACAAATAAGGAAAATTCGTGTTCTGTTCAACGTTGCAATCTCTTGTGGACTGAAAACTTTATTTTCCACCTGATATACGTTGAGAAATTGGGTGGTAAATGGTTCTGCTTTATATGAAACAGCAAAAGCAATTAGTTAGAAATGACTTTAAACTTTATAAGTATTTGAACTGGTGTAGCTAAAATAGATTGCAAAAATCGTAATACGGAAATTAAATATTTTCTTTATACATAAGTACATATTGTATTTTATGGTATTTATCCATAATGGATTTATAAATCTTTTGAGACGCAGCGGCCCACCAGTGGCTAGATACAATAGGATTTTAGTTATATTTGGTATTTTAAGACTGTACAGACTACTGTAAAGTAGCTTAAGTTCAATGTAGAACACATTGAAATTAAGCATCTTTATACGCATTTTATCGCGGTTTATTTAACTTGGTCATCATGGGTATTGAAAATTAGTTGAAATTCTGGAGAAGGTATAAATAAAATAATTTAAAAGAATATCAAAATAGTTATTATTATTCATTATAAGGTATGTTTCTGAACTTAGTCGTAAAAAAAAATAACGTATGCAAAAGAGCAAACATATTTTCATAGTAAACCATTGGAATATATGTCTTCCCAGTATTTGCTCGCATCGTGGCATCGTGTCTGCGGAAATGATTTGTCATAAAACGGGCAAAAATGTGGCGTCCATATATTTGTTTAAGTCATACACATCGTTTATTTTATGCTGGTCTTAAAATGAAAAAGTATTTTCCCGATTTACGTAGGAGCAAAATGAGAAAATTTTCTACTGTATTTACAAGCGATAGGGTTATCCCCTTAATCCTTTTGTTGTATAGTGCTTTATAAAATAAAATTTCACTTAACAGTGAAAAATGCTGCCACATAAAATTTAGTCGCAAAGTTAATAATATTAAATCCTCGTATTACATCAATGAACGAAAATTGGAGGAAGTTAAAAACATCAAAGATCTAGGCATTAATATGGACAATAAGCTGACTTTTGTCGACCCTCAATGAAATATCTAAAATGAAGTTGTTGCGCAGAAGATAAGATGTACACGATCTCCTTCAGTAGGTCAGGAGTTGGTCAGGAGTGGCCGAACTATACACCAGTATCTCTTCCTTTTTTTTCTGCAGATAACGATGATGTGCGGTCTTCAACAACACACGAGGGCGTGTGATATGTCAGGACGGCAGTATCGGAGGAAGCTATTGAGTCGGGTTGATTGTTATTTGCACGTATAATTCACAATATAAATTGTCTACGTTTTAATTACTTTTAAAATTCTTAATTTAATTTAATTTGATTTGTTAAATTATTCTTTAGCTCAAAAACATTATTAATCTAATAAAAGTTATGAATATTGTAATTCACGTAACGACCAATCAGAGCAGAGCGCGTGCTTGAGTGGGGTCGAGGCGCCATCTTTACTTTAGGAAGGCCGACAGTTATTGAGACACATTTGAGCGATAGCGACTGATCGAGTCGGAACGTTGAGTTGTGAGTTGTGTAAAAAGAAGTAAGATCAGTGCCCTGAACCCACTGCTCGGTCTTAACTGTTATTTTTCATTCGACATTATTGTGAAGTGAAAATACTGTTTATTCTAAATACAAATAGTGTAAAAACGGCATCGTTGTGTTTTGTGCTCGCATATTACCCAGATAACGCCCACTAAACCCGCAACCACTACTGACGTTGCCATAGAGAACAATACTTCTCCGACATATATACATATATTACTAATCCAATTAATCTATTAAAGTTTTGTAATAATAGTAATTTGTATACAGTACGTTAACTAACGAAAGGCGTTCCCTTAAACTGGCAATATGATGGCGTGCGTAGATCCTAAAAAAAAAATTTCCAATAAAAAACAGAAATATTTTATTTTAATAACCTCAAAAATATTCAATAAAAAATTATAAACAGACACTAAAAAGAAACACTCTTTGCATACGCACAAAAGTCCCAATGCAAAACGGCAACGTCGCTTTTTACTTAGTTATGAATGGCAGGCGATCTGCCCTTGAGTCCAGAGTACTCCTGAGTACCTACAACCGCCCCGCGCGCACGCACCACTGTCCACTCGCTTCCTTAGCCTAGTTGCAATTAATCGCGCGTGACGTTCGGGTGTGCTATTAATTTCGAATTTTCATCTTGGCACGTCACTGTGTTACTAACATGCCGCGACATCAGTTTAGTGCGATTGAATACGTGAACATGGTATTAATTTATGCGGAGTGTAATTATGACGGTGCACGTGCTTTACGGATGTACGCGGAAAGACATCCAAACGCGCATCAACCACGGAATGCTCGAGTTATTTGGAGTGCTTTGTCGCGGCTTCGCCGCAATGAACCGATAGTACCACATGATTCTGGTGGCCCCCGACCCATAATCTCTGCACGACAAGAGGCAAGTGTAATACGACACTTTCAGGAGGAACCCGGATCAAGCACCAAACGTGCCGGCCGCATATTCAACATGAGCCACGTGTCGGTTTTCAAAATTTTAAAAAAGCATAAGCAGCATCCGTATTCTCTACAAAAGGTGCAAGCGCTTCTTAGTCCAGCCGACTATGAACGAAGAATGACATACTGCCGATGGGCATTAGAGCGTTGTGCGGCGGATGCCCAGTTTATTGAAAATGTAATCTGGTCAGACGAGAGCCTGTTTACAAGGAATGGCATGTGGAATCGGCGAGTATGTCATCACTGGGCTGAAAGAGGACACCATCCGCGTGCGACTCGACCGTTGGCGCACCAAATGCGCTGGTCGTTGAATGTGTGGGCCGGTATAAGAGGAAACGAGATAATTGGTCCTGTTTTCATCTCAGGTACATTAAATCGCGCGAGATACCTATCGCTACTAAACACCACCATCGATAGTTATCTCGACAGACTGCCGTTAACGGAGCTCGCCAACGTATGGTTCCAACATGACGGTGCACCTCCTCACATCTCGGCAGAAGTGCGATCACGATTAAACGTGTTGTTTGATAACCGCTGGATTGGGAGATTCGGTCCTCAAGCGTGGCCACCGCGGTCCCCTGATTTAACGCCACTAGACTTTTTTTCTGGGGTTGGGTCAAACAACTCGTTTACAAAAAGGAAAGCCAGACACAAGAGGAAATGAAAATGCGAATCCGTACGGCATTTCAAATTATACGGAATCGCATACGTCAGGACTCGAACCTCATGCAAAGGGTACACCACAACCACAGACGCCGTTTGCAACGATGTTTTGAAAGACAAGGTCAACACATAGAACAATTTAAAATCTAGGTAAGTCTTTTACTAATTATTACAATGTATGTACATTACCGCGGGTTAAATAAATAATAATAGGTAAGTAGGTACTTCGCTCAAATTTGACTGTCGTAGGTATAGCGAAATAATTAAATCTACAGCCAAATTAGGTACCTAGATATTTATTTAAATGTATCTTGCCTAAACATTAAGAGGAAATAATTATTACAAAATAATCAGCGCAACTCCGGATAAACAGTTTAATTACCTATCGAAATGTTCATAAAGTACCTACCACCTCCACGAATCATAAATAAGTAGATAAACGACGGCACGATCGTAGCAAAAAACAGTAGAACCACACCGCACTAAAGTCGTTTGCATGAACTCTGATCACCGCGTTTCATCTCTCAGGCCCCCAATTCTCCTCGAGGGGAAAACAATAGATTTTCTATTGTTTCGTTTACGGTGCCTGATGGATTAATGTTAGGTACCAATTTACGATGTTAGGAAACAACAAAACACCTGTTATGGATTTTTGAGTCACGCTTTATCAAATTTTATTACAAATTCATTAATTATGATTAACGAATGTAACTCTAATAAAGTTTAAAATAAAAATAAACAAGCTGCTAAAGTTCTTACTGCCAGCGACACAATAGACAGACCATACACTATGCCGCGTAAGCCACGATGCACGAGCAGATCTTCTCTAGGTATTCATTTATGTTGTAACTTTGCTGAACTAGAATGATCGGAGCTGCGCGGACGGGCTGCCGCGGCGACGCCGGCGCCGGCGCGGCCATCGCCAGCTTAATCGCCAGACTTGCGGTTGTTAGTGTACCTACCTACATACGTTGTCTCTGACGCGGTTTTGTTTTGAATTTGTTTTAATGTTTGCCTATGTTCGCGGATACTTACTACCTAATAATAATAGCAAATGCTGCAACTGTACCTATCCAGTCAGGCGTCCTTTGATCAACCTTATGGCTGGATTTGTTGTTGTTTCTGTGCCAACGTAAATACGAGTGCTGTTGTTACGGTATGTGGAATGTGTATCGTTTATTATCTTTTACGTTGTGAAATGAATTATTTAGAACGAAAGAACTACCTATTATTAACAAAGCAGTTAGTGAAGCCTTTTGAAAGAATTTTGGCGCTAGACGTGGGCCACGACGCGAACTCGCAGGGGTGCAGGCGGCGCGAGGGCGCGGGCGGCGCGAGGGCGCGGGCAGCGCTTGTAAGTAGTTGCCGCGAAAGATAGTACCTACATACCTATTTATCGTTATTGTGAGCAAATGCCATGTTGCCGCTTGGACGTGCGTAAATACGCTAAGTACTTTTATGCGCTTACTACATGCCACTATTTTGGTTATAAACAGGACGTTTCGATTTTTTTTACATTTAATTTATTTTTCATGCTTGCATTTTTTCATGCTTATTTTTCTATGCAAATATGTTCATTTGCATCTATTAATGATGTAAAATAACCACTTTAAGGGAACGCCTTTCGTTAGTTAACGTACTGTATAATAGTAGTATGGTATGACGGCGCATACACTTACAGTTTGTGATAAATGCAAAGGTTGCCTGCGTAAATATGGCACAGAATGCTCTAGATTATATTTCAAAGGAAAGAGGGGGAGAAAATAAAATTCTGTTATCGTGTACTTTATCGCTTTATCGATGTTATTCCGGTATCACTACTGTTTTGTAGGTAGGACGCCCCCCGGCCAGGTGGACCGATGACCTGAAAAAGGTAGCTGGGTCAGACTGGATGCGGAAGGCGGAAGACCGGATGTTGTAGCGTAAAATAGACGAGGCCTATGTCCAGCAGTGGACTGCGGTGGGCTGATTGATTGATTGATTGTTTTGTAGGTATTAAAGGATGAAATCGTAGCTTGGCGCCGAGAGCATGCTTTCGCTTTTTTGCGGTCAAAGGGTTAAACTATATTTACGTTATAATATTAGTTCGAAAGAAAGGAAAACTGAAAAGTACATATTTTTTATTTTTTTTTTATTTATTTATTTAGGTTTACCAGCTATTGTTACAGTAATACATGCATATTTTACAAAAATAAAATCCTTCATACTAACTGCACAATCATTACAGGTAAACACCACTTGCTAATTAGAGCATGTTAGATTCACCCAATTTAAGTTTAAATTTACAAAATTACAAATACCTTACATAACTAATTAAATAAAACGCTTAAACAAAACAAAATGCTTAACAAAATGCTTCGTAAATGCTTGCATTAGAAACTTCAAGGATATTCCCGATAAAAGCATTTAGGGAGCCGCAATGAATATCTGTGACATCCTATGTTCATTAATTAGCCTACATATTCTGGGAACAGGCGAACATGCACCAAATTTGGTCCTACGTAGTGGTGGGATCAAAGGTGTGACTGGTTTGCGAGGACGGCCACGTGGCATTCTAAATCGAAATCTTTCTAGTAACTGCGGACAATCAATTCGATCGTGTAGAAGTTTATAAAGGAATTTTAGATCAATAATGTTTCTTCGTTTCTCGAGCGTCATTGTTTTAAAATGAGATAGTTTTTTAATATACGACATATTTCAAACCTCTTTTCCAGACCAATACCCTAAATGCCTCATAAATCTCTTTTGAACCCGTTCCAATCTAAGAGTGTGAGTAGAGTAGTGTGGCCTCCACACAGTGCTACAATACTCCAAAATACTTCGGACAATACTATTATAGAGCACTATTTTGGTACTGGATCATTTGAAATATTTACCGTTTCGTATTACAAAGCCTAGACATTTAAGAGCTCGTTTGGTAATAGTGTCAATATGGTCGACAAAAGTCAGCTTATTGTCCATATTAATGCCTAGATCTTTGATGTTTTTAACTTCCTCCAATTTTCGTTCATTGATGTAATACGAGGATTTAATATTATTAACTTTGCGACTAAATTTTATGTGGCAGCATTTTTCACTGTTAAGTGAAATTTTATTTTATAAAGCACTATACAACAAAAGGATTAAGGGGATAACCCTATCGCTTGTAAATACAGTAGAAAATTTTCTCATTTTGCTCCTACGTAAATCGGGAAAATACTTTTTCATTTTAAGACCAGCATAAAATAAACGATGTGTATGACTTAAACAAATATATGGACGCCACATTTTTGCCCGTTTTATGACAAATCATTTCCGCAGACACGATGCCACGATGCGAGCAAATACTGGGAAGAATCTCCATTTCCCTGGAGGAAGCGGCATGGAGCCATTAATTGATTTCCATTACCGCTTCACCCACAGGTTCGGACGCGGCATCAAGTGGGGCCGCTTCCAATGGGACTTCCCCGTCGGGTGGGCCTGCCGCTTTGCCCTTGCTGTTTTTGGGCGCGGCGCAGGCTCTACTGCCAGCCCGATGTTCGGCTGGCTGGCCCGCCGCCGCACAGATGATGCAGTGCGCAGCGGACGTGCAGCTCCTGGCTATGTGGCCCTCTTGGCCGCAGTGGTAGCACCGGCCGGCACAGTTTACCTGCGCGGTGCACCGAGCTGCGACGTGCCCCTCCGCCAGGCAGCGGTGGCATCTCAGGGCCCTCGGCTCTAGGAGCTTAACCTGCGCCGAAACCCACCCGACGAGGAGTCTTTTCCCCCCATTTACAATATTTTTGGCCGCCGTTACAGGACAGGTAACGACGGCCGTTCCCATTTGGTTTAGTCCGGGCCTGATCGGCCCGGATCTCACCGTTTCCGGTGGGCAGTCTCCGGCCCTAGCCACGGCGCCCACCAACTCCTCGGCACTGACCGAGTCATCCAGGCCCATGACGCGGAGATCGACGCATCTCACTGGCCTGGTGACCCGGACGTCCGCCTCATCGAGCGATGCCCTCAGCTTAGCAGCGAGAGCATCCGCGGCCTCGACACTGGCCGCGCCGGGCACCTCCAGTAGTCTGGCCCCAGTGAGCGTGGGTTTGCACCGGATGCCAGTGATGCCGAGCTCGCCAAGATTGATGTCAGCCTTGGCTTTGGTCAGTAGGGCCGCGTATGTGACGCCCCGCTTCTCCGCCCCGGGCTGCATGGTCATTACCACGGCGGTCGAGCGGGGAGCGCGCAACTGGGCAGCCGCCTTGGCCGCCCGCTTCTCCCGGCGTCTGCGGCCCCGGTTCCGCTTTCGCCTCTTCCTCCCCTCTGCCTCCTTGGCCCCGGCTACCTGCCATTCGCCCTCGCGGGCTCCAGCGGCCGGCCGAGCAGCCGTGACATGTTTCGGAGGCAGCGGCGGGGGCGGCGCCTTTGCCGCTTTTGCAGGCTCCTTCCCTCCCCTCTTCGCCCCAGCGGCTCGGCCGGACCGAGCCCGACCAGGCACAGTCCTGTCCTGGCAAGCTCTGGGCGCCAATGATGGCCACGCACCGGATCCCTGTTCCGCCGCCACCGCTGCGAATGTGGCAGCAGGCGCGGCCGGCGCAGTCGAGGCTCTCCTTGTGTCCGCCGCGAGTGGAGGACGCAACACTCTACCCTCTAGGGCCGAGAACCGCGCACTGAGCCCGGTGACCTCCCTCAGCACGCGCTCCAGCCGTTCATCCGACGCAGCGGCCGAGGCCGGCGCGGCCGGCGGCAGGACCGGCGCGGCAGGTGGAAGCGCCGCCGCAATACTCACTTTGAGGAGCTCCTCCCGGAGTTTCTGAGTCTCCGCTCGGAGCTCCTCCTGGCCACGTTTAAGGAAGGCGACCTCTTCCGTGAGCCGCTTGTTTGCGGCCCGCAGCTTGGCCTCCTCCCCCAATGAAGTCCTATTCGATAGGGCCTCGCCCACATCGAGAATCACAGAAACAGCCTCTTTAAGCTGTTTCTGCGATGTGCCCTTGAGGCCCTTTGACAGGCCAGCGACGGACCTCACTGAGGACGCCGCCAATCTGAGCCGCTCGTTGAGTTGCTCCATAGGCAATTCTTCAACGGCAAGCTCCACGTCCACCCTGGACGCTGGTCTCGAGCCGGAGGATACGGAGATGTCCCTAACTCTCCTCGCCCACTCAACAACTCGAGCCTCCTCTGCCGCTAGCCTCTCTTCACGGGCGGCCACCTTTTGGGCAGCCGCTAACTCAACTTCGGCCTCGCGCAGGCCGACAAGTTCGCCCGGAGTCGGAGTCACCTTCGCCGGGCCGTGAGGACCTGGTGTGCCGGGTCGAGCTCTGCCCCTTCGGGAAGTTCCCACCTTGGGTGTCGGCGCCGCGCTAGACTCGCCGGAGTCGGACTCGACGTGGCGAGATCTGCGCTTGCGCTTCCCGGCTAGCGTCACCTTGTTCGGGCCGGAGCCCAAGGCAACGCTCATCGCAGAGTCAGAATTTGACCCTGCGGAAACTTCGGTGCCGGATATTTCGCGCGGCACTGCGCTGGAATGGCGGTTGCCCCCCCCAGAGTACGAGGGGCTGACGAAGCCAGATGGCTCCGTGAGGGATTCTCCGGGCGCGGCGCGCCCGGTACCCTCCTGGGGTCGTTTTCCGCTTAATGCCGACATTCATAAGTTTTTGGGGTGGCCCTAATGACTGGGTTCCCCCCAGCCATACAGCCCCTCGCCGGGCCACAAAGCTTAAGCTTTGGGTTATTTTTATAGAGGTTTTCTTCCTCGCAGCCCGAAGGCCCCCGGTCCTGTCAGTTCAGGATTACGGGTTGGGCCGGATGGGGGTCCATGCTGGACCGATCCACCCGCCCCAAGAGCGCCTGCCTGGGCAGGAAACCCGAGCTTCCCACCTCGGCCTAACGGCCCCCACTAGTAATTTTTTAGAGAGGTTGTCTTCCTCTATCCCCCCCATGTTGGGCCGGATGGGGGTCCATGCTGGACCGATCCACCCGCCCCAAAACCGCCCGACTGGGCAGGACGCCAAGGCAACCCGCCCCAGCCTTACGGTCCCCACTGGTGATTTTTTAAAGAGGTTTTCTTCCTCTATCCCCCCCGTGTTGGGCCGGATGGGGGCCCATGCTGGACCGATCCACCCGCCCCAAAACCGCCCGACTGGGCAGGACGCCTACGCACCCCGCCCCGGCCTTACGGCCCCCGCTGGTGATTTTTTAAAGAGGTTTTCTTCCTCTATCCCCCCCGTCTCAAATCCACGTGTCCTCTGCTAATCAGAGGAACACGTGGAGAGACCCCCAAACGCGGCCCTCGCGGGCCGATAACCCCGAGACAAGATGCCTCGGGTTCCCTACGCGCGTGCCAGAGTATTAGCCACGAGTAATAATGCCCCCGAAAGGACATGATTACCCGTGTTGCCCGGGGTGTACCGGCCCAACGTCTGCCGTTCCCATCCACGGAAAATGTGGAAAGGACTAGCAACCGTCAGGCACACTAGGAGGTTCTCTCTGGCCACACACCCCAAGATAGTATTACCTCTAAAGTAACTTGCGCGTTACCATTTTAACCAGTAGCATTCAAATGAAAGTTAATACAGTTGGGCCCACAAAATTGTAAAATGTTTGCTGGCAGAACATAGACCTTAGTCAGCGACTATACGCAACTGAGTACCAATAAGAAACGTTCGCCTTAAGGGCCTTACTAGTCCTGTACGCCTGTAGGCCTAACTAATATAACCATTTTTTTTTTTTTTGGTACCCACCAAAAATGCTTGATGCACTATCCGCCGGCTAGGGGACCGCACCGGCGGGGCGTGTGGGACTCCCCATTCTGGTATACCCACTAAAAAACCTGGGGTGTTCCCTCTCTCACCCAATGGAGGGGCCTGTTGGTAACTAATATAACCTAACTCAACATAACCAACATTTATGCGAACTAAGACGCAGGCAAAATCTAGTGAAACAATAAAACAATTTATTAAAAGCGTCAGTAATAACAATTATGTAATCTTTGCTGTCATTTTTGCCACTGTTAGTCAGTCAGCTAAAGAAACTAAGCATCAAACAGACTCACAATCAAATTCGAAACCAAAGGCAAAGGAAAACCATCTGGCACAGTATTTCTATTAAGTACGCGATAGTCCACGCTTATACGATCACTACCGTTGCGCTTTTTGACTAATAGAACGGGACTCGCGAAAGTCTAACAACTAGGACAAATACTTCTAGCTTGTAACAATTATTATTCGATAATTTTAGTACGTACAACCTGCCTGTTATCTAAGCTTAATTGGCATGGACGATGTTGAACGATAAGATCTGGATTGATTAGCCGAATAATCACACGCATTTTTCGTTAATCATTTACAAAGAAATTTAAGCTAAAACAACATTAACATTCGCATGTTGTCCGAGTAAACCTCGAAATCAACATTATGAAAAATAATTACCTACTGAAGGTACTTCACAAATAGTAACACATTTATTGTAATTATAAATCCTTATTTTAAAATATCACGGCCTATTATAACCTCATGTTTTATAACATATTCGGGTAGAATATGGAACAAAATTGCAAGCTTATTCTTATTAAAAATAATAATAATAATAATAATAACTGATAAAACGATACACAACAATAGGCCGGATATAACCATGATAGATAAACAAAATAAACATGCATACATTATAGACATAGCAGTCCCTAACACTCACAACCTACAAAAGACAATCACTGAAAAAATAAATAAATACACAGATTTAAAAGAGGAAATAATTAGAATCTGGAAGATGGACAGAGTATATATTGTGCCTCTGGTGCTTTCTAGCACCGGTATAATACCGACACACCTTCTTCATTACCTACAACAACTTGAATTGCCAACAAATACATACATAACCATGCAAAAAGCCGCCATACTAAACACGTGTAGAATAGTTCGCAAATTTTTACAAGAAGATGCAAATATTGAACCAAACCCCCTAAATGAATCTCACTTGGCCTAGGCCCGTGGTTTCATTAGACTACCGGCATTCCTAAAATGCTGAGAAAAACAAAAAATCGATCATAATAATAATAATAATAATTTGATTGGCAACCCATCTAACAATGTTTTCTATAAGGTACATCACGATGTTCAATAAAAGTTATGTTTTAATTAACAATTTATATATCATACGAGTACTTAACATCCATGAGTATAAAGTGGTACAATCAGGTTGACACAACAATGCTTAAACTAGGCTAAAAGCCTGTAATATAAGCATCAGAGTCTCTTCCTGCTACAAAGCTAAGCAACAAATGACAAAATATCTAATAACATTGGTCCGACATCAACGAGTGTATAAATTAAATAGATTTTACTAAGGTCTACCTTTAAGAATAACATCTGTAATGGATATACAATGTTGCATGTGTCCGCATGTCTGTGTTTGAGAGAATGTAATGTGTGTCTGTGGTTGTGCACGTGGTAGTGAGTGAGTGTGAGTATGCGTACGTGGATATTTATATGGGTATATGCGGGTGTGTGTGTTTGTGTTAATTTATGGGTGTGTGTTTACTAACTAAATACAACAAGTAAGTTTTCAGTTGCAGTGTAATCTAAAGCGTGTAGCCACTTATAAAGTGATTTCCTAAGATTATGATAGTTCAGCCTGTGTATTCCCAATATTTTGTTTACTTTGTTGTACAGATATTCTCCCAGAAAACACGCGAATCTATTTGTATAAAAGGTTTTAAATTTGTGTGAACTGAAGACTTTGTAATCACGACGCTTAGTTTTAGCTTTACCAACTGTAGTTACATCAACCATACCATGATATCGCAGGAGGAGTCTGAAAATAAATAATTGTCTTACGGTAAGCACGTTGCATTCCTGATAAAGAGTTACAGTGGGGTACATATAAGGACGACAGTGACTTACCTTCAAAATAGCTCTTTGGGCTCTTTCTACTGCAAGAATGTGTGTTTTTGACGCGCCACCCCAAGAGTCAATGCAGTAGGTTATTAAAGATTCACAGAGAGCTTGGTATATTTGCTTAATTAGTTTAGGTTCGCATACATGACGCAGGTTTTTAAAAATGGCTATTAATTTGCGTATTCGCGTTGTCAAAGTCTTTGTATGCGTCTCGAAGGACAGATTGTGATCTATTTGGACCCCAAGGTATTTGATAACGTTAACTTTTTCAATGGACGGGCAGCTACATGTGACATGACTTTGTGGAAGCAGACAGGTGTGAGCTTGAATATGGAATTTATCTTTTGGTGGTTGAGTGCGGTCTAGTATCGAAAAGGTTAAGAATTTTGTCTTACTGGCATTTAGACTAAGAAGGTTTTTATGTAACCAGTGGGATATTTCGTTAAATCCCTTCTGAGCCCTGACGAAGACGTCGTCCCAACACTTGTCCCAGAATATACAGACCGTGTCATCAGCGAAGGTAATTATCTGAGTGTTTTCGATAGACAGTCCACATAACTGGTCTATATAAACTAGGAAAAGAGTCGGGCCAAGTATGCTTCCCTGGGGAACGCCACAATTCACATAAAGAGAGCTACTGATCTGATCACCGACCCTTACACATTGAGTTCTCCCAGTAAGATAGTCCTCGAAAAGTTTTAGTTGTTTATCCCGTATACCCAAACGTTCCAGCTTAGTTATTAAGAGCGGGATTGACACAGTATCAAACGCCTTGGCTATATCTATGGATATAGCCAAGCACTTTTGATTGTCATCCATTTTTTTTATAATTGTATCAGTAACCCGGAATACTGCGTCAGCAGTGGACTTTGCTTTACGGAACCCGTACTGATTTGCTGAGATGAGGTTGTTTCTTTCAAGGTACCGGGTCAGCTGCTTGTTGAGAATACGTTCCAAAATTTTTGAGATTGTTGGCAGAATAGAAATTGGTCTATAGTTACATATGTGTTTTTTATCACCGCTCTTATGTATGCTCTTACCGCTCTTAAATAACCTCAATCAGAGTTCCTCGGTACAACAAATAGCGGAATTATCAATACCAGTTATTTGAACAGAATTATCATAACGAGTGCGTTTAAATATGTCTGCTACAATTAATTAATAATTACACAAGAGAACATTCGGCCCCGGAATCGAAATAAAATGAAAACGACTCACCGGATTTTAGTAACTAACAGCACAGTGACCATCTCGCAGCTGTCCACACGGCGCTCGCTTGTTGAGCTCGATCAATTGCATCATGTTCCTTTGCTGCATTTAAAACGTAGTATACCAGTGAGAATGGAGTTCAGATCCCACTTCTGATGTCGGAGAGTTCTGTGAGAGGGTAGTCCTTCCCCGGTCGAGCAGGCCCATTCATGCTGAAATCAGCGAGGCTCTATCTCTACTATCAAGTATTTACTATTATTAATTTTAATATCAGATTTAATAATCAGTATAAATTGGATAATGACTGTAACATTTTGTACATATGAGTTGTAGAATACCAAAATAAGAATTGAATGGCGATTTAAAACAGTGGCCGTGAGTTTCTTGTAGGTATCTTCTCGAAATCTCAACTTTGTGCCTCAATCCAGTAACCTAGTACCCAGCTAAATGTAAATTCAGTAAGTTCACTAAACTCACTAACATATAAAATTTTACGTTCATAAGTGTTACTTCGTACTTTGACTTAGGAACTTAAAAAACAGCCAGACTCGGGACAACTTTCTAAACTAATTTCGCCAGTAACACAGGTTCGACTAGTTTAGGGAAAGGAAAACTAACACTTTATATTAAATTTTCTATCTTGTTATAGGTTTTAAATAATTAATATGCTCATAACAGCAGCGATAGCTCAGTGGGGAGACCAACAGACTGCAAAGCGGAGAGTCTCGGGTTCGAACCCACGTCGCGCACCTCTGATTTTCGGAAGTTATATGACTTTTCCAAATTATGTGCTTATTGATTGACAATTATCGCCTGCTCCGTGCCTCGGAGAGCACGTTAAGCCGTCGGTCGCGGCTGCCATGAACATCTATGGCAGTTGTTATTGGGAGAGTGTCGACACAAAAGATCCCACTGGGTCGAAGTGTCGCCGGTCTGCACTGACTGGCCCCCACATAAGATAAGAATACACTCATAATTTCCAAAAGCCAGAGGTGCTTGCGTACCTTGCGATCAGATCCGAAACCTCTGCGTGGTAATCCAACAGCCTTCGACTAGTCTATCACTGCTTGATATTATACAAATAGTAAAGTATAGTTTTCACTCCTCAATACATTTTAAAACTTTTCAAACATGCAGTTGTGCATAATACTGTGTAATTTCTTCTACCATGTTTTCCAACGGGTGACTTTATTTATCGAGCTTCCTAGAATTCACTCGATATTTATTTAAACGGATTCAGGTCACGAACGAAGTAGACGGTGCTAGCTACATTACCGCGCCGGTACGAGTGTGGTACTTTTGGCTAGTAGATATAAAGCGATGTAAATCTCCTATTGTGATTGTATCGTGAAAGAAGCCTTTAATCGCAATGGGTGTGATTTGTTATTTGTATAATACTAGTGTTTGCGTAGATCCGACAGGTTGCGTACCAGATTAAAAAGTATGTGTTAATCCAGGATACGGTCTATCTGTTTGCCAAGTTTTATCCAAATTCGTTTATCAGTTTTCACGTGTGATATTTAAAACGAAAATAAGTCAAATAGCATTCTGAATATGCCCGGTGAATGATCTATCTGTTGGCCAAGTTACTGTGTGATATTTCAAAAGAAAATAAGTAAGGTAGCGCTTGAAACATGACCAGTGAGTTACAGAGTTATGTAGAAAAATTATATTTTAGCTCCTACATAGTAGATGGTAAGTCTACTAGATACATTGACAGATTCTGTATTGCTACTGGAAATTTCCCTGTTTTAAAACTCAATAACGTTTTGTCCATTTCGAGAAACGAACCCGAGACCGTTAGGACGTTAGCATTGGGCCGATAGCGACGGCCACCATAATTAAACACTTGCGTTACGTTATGATCAACGAGAATGTCTATTAAAATAATCAAAATCATCCTTACAATATTGATATATGTATAAGTTATTACTTATATGTCAATATTCTTAAGATAATTTGGTAAATGCGTATGTCAGTTCGTTTGTTTGCTACGTTCTCATATTACTTGACCGATCGTCGTGAAATTTCACATACACGTTGTCAGGGGTACCTAAAAGAACATAACTAACTAAAAAGGGTAACTTTCTTCCAGAAAATATGTACTGTTCCCAAGCAAAGCCGCTGGCAAAGTGATAGTTATATAATAAAATTATTGATACTTAAAAACATTACCAGTTTCTCCCATAATCTCTTCGCAAGTAGCTCAAGAAACATTGAAACAAAGAAAACCCAAATTTGGAACAAACTATTTGTGGATCACACTGTCGGGAGTTGAACTCACAATATTCGGGTAAGTTTGATTTCAGTGACAAGGCGACCGCCTGAACTCATAGTTTTCACTACATTTTTAGGTTGTACGGATAGAGACTGCTCTATGTGCGCAATCTAAAATAAAATGCAGCTGTACTGCCTCTTTGTACCACATTCAGCGGTAAAGGCTACGAGTCTACGAATAAATCCTGAGACTATCTATATAAAAACCTTCTAACCCTCACTTCCATAGCACACAGAGCCAAAGTAACAAGTCTCGAAAACAAACACTTTCAAAAACATCCGATTTCCAAGTTACATCACAATCCCGAAAGCGTTTTTACCTTGTTTAACCCCGTAAAAACCTTTAAGGCATTGCTCATTGAATCCTCACGTTATCTCACAATTCACCCTTTTGTTGTCCGCTACTAAAAGTCGACTAACAATCGTTAATCTTTGTTCACGACGCTATTTTTTCGGATTCCTTTTATGCATATCCCCCAATTTTTTAAGGGTAATATATTGTTGTGTAGCCGGCCTATACATAAATAGTGATAGACTATTTGCTTTGTTTTAATGTTCTATTTTATGTGTTTATTTTTTAACCGTTTTTATAGTTGCACTAAATATTGCCTGCGACTTCGTTCACGTTAATATTGATTTTGTCAATAATCTATCTCTCGGGAACAGTGCTTTTTTCTGGGTGAAAGGTTGAAAGGTGCCCTATATCCTTTTCTGCACCTCTGACAACGTGTGTGCATTTCATCAACTCATTATTTATAAATATCAAACGTTTTGGAAATTGATGCTACGGTTAAAATATGGCCCGTTGGCCCATATATTGTTATTCCTGGATATTCTTTGTGTCCCTTGTTTGAATGTGTGTAAAGTTTCGCGCGACACATGATTAATACCTACAGTACTTTTTATGGATTGTAAAAAAAATCTAAGTAAAAATCATTTATTCATTGAGGTCACAAATGAACACTTATGAACGTCAAAGAATATAAGTTAATTAAATGAAGTTAGTTAGTTAAGTTACTAAATTTACATTTAAAATTTAACAGGAGTAGACTCACCATGCCTTGGTCAGGACGGAAGAGATGAAATTGATGATGATTAATTTGAATGCTTATTCACATATTATTATACATATCTAAATAGTTGCACGCCTGAACGATAGACAGCAGTACGTAAGTCAAGCAGCAGTCAAGCAGTCGAGCAAAGTGCTAGACTGCGTAGTGCTATTAAACAATTTTCTCGATCCGGATATGTAACCCGAGACCTCATCTACAGTTTCGTTCACTCCAGCTACGCTACGATTTGTTATGTACATATTTAATCGCAACACAACTACTAAAGTTTTATAATTTTGCTATTGAATCTAAAAGTTTATAGAAACTATGCAGTGATAGTAATGAACCAACAAACATAGTTATCTTTATTAAAGTGCCTTCTCATCCACTACAGAATCTTCGTTCCCCTCTCGTTTTATCGTTGTCAACGTCGATTATCGTTGCCCGAGATCGTTATCGTTGCTTTTTCGGTGTTATTATCAGTGCAAGTGACGTTCAATATCATCGTATAGCAGTTGACAGCATCAATTGCTTTGTTTCGTTTGTAAACAATTGATCGTTGAGTGCTTTTTGGTACTTTTGTCTTTCCTGTTTGTATGGGCATTTTCCTTACATAGGTCGCAGGCACTGATGAAAATTATGTACTGCCGCAGTGCGTGGGATAAATCTAGTATGAAATGACTGTGTGTTGCGACGATGGCTCAATTTATTGATGAGATAAAAACAAATGGACTGTATTTAAATGAATTATAATATGCAATACGAATAAGTTACAATAAATTAAAAAGTCATAAGTATTATACGTTTGAGAGCGCGAACACGATGATGTGTTAGCGCAGATCTCAGCTGACTGAATGTCAGTCGGGCACCGTCCGGGTCGATGGCCGTTGTGCTGCACGTCCCGCTTGCTGCAGTCCCCGCCTCAGGCATAGGCAAGTTGTATGACTCAACACCGTGTTAAGAACTTAAGAATTAAACGTTAAGAGCGACATATACATTTTTTTTAAAGTCAACTACCGCACTACTACTAAATCCTGTATTGCGGGGGACCTGTTTTTTTTAAATTTGGAACAAACGAACAGTTATACAGTGTAAGTTTAGGTTAGTCGGTATTACAGCTACGGTTAACGAATGTACAACCAACGACGTTGTCTACATGTTACATTCTACAGGTTTTCTTAATGCTAGGTGATGCTTAACTAAAATACATTACAATAATTGTTAATACTATGTCACATAAATATGATTTAATTTAATTTCGGTGTAATACGGCTTATTATTGTTTTTTTTTGAAGTTTTGTGGTGTCATGGCAAACTTTACAAACATTCAAACAACCATAAACACTTAGCGCAGTGTCAGTGGCGAGGCGACCACTGTAACGTTATACTAAGGCCCGGCGCCCATTATCGGCATCGGCAAGGAAAGGGATCCTTCGGCATCCTTACATGCAAGCGCACACTGTCGGAAACTATGCCTTGGCATGCTGCAACTTTCTTAGGGATGACGAGACGTCCTTAAGCATGCCGCACCGTCCTCAAGCTTGCAAGCCCCGGCGGCGGCGCTGCGGGCTTCGGCGTACCGAAGGATCCCGAAGTATCCCGAAGCATCCTCAAAGCTGCCGATGCAGTAGCCTCAAGCATACCGAAGCGGTATTTTTGTTACTACGATCATATATCATGGAAATTTCTACTTTATTGCCATAAACTTAATGTATAATGCTTTTTATCATCTAAAATCCTCGGCCGTGCCGATGCCGATAATGAGCGCCGGGCCTAAGTCAATCACGCTTTAGAGGTGTGGTTCACCTATTTAGTGGAGATAATTAAAAATTATACTACACAATTAAAAGGTTTGTATTTTCATAAACATCTTAGTATAGAACAAACAGTATTTTTATAATATGAAATTTTTGCTAGACATTAAACAAAAAATCAGGACGTGGTTCTATAAGGCTCGCTACGTGGTCCAGCACAATGGACCACTTAACTTAGTTGGCAGCACGGCAGGATCGGGGCTGGCACCAGAGCGTCTTCAGTTTATATAGCGGTCGGCCACCGCTCGGAAGGAGAGATCGAGAGAGGGGCGCCACCACTCCCGCACGAATACAGCCGCTAGCACGACCAGTCCACGTGACACCATTTAATCCACTACGCCATCCATGCAGCAAATCAGTTTGCCGCCAAATACGGAACAAATAGTCCTCCTTTCCAAATATTTCTTTGTAATTAGATAATGATAACAGCCTTATAAATAACTTTCACATTACTGGGCACTGTTCTCAGTGTGAGAAGGGCTTATACGCTAGTCCACCACGCTAGCTCAATGCGGGTTGGCAGACTTCATATATCTTCGTAAACATTATGAAGAATTATCAGACATCAGGTTCCTTCACAATTTTCTTCATCGTTAAATTAAGCTATAATTAACTAATTAATACTCACATAACTTCGAAAATCATCAAAAATCATGATCATGGTCCATTGCATGAGTGTACAAGACATGGCGCTAACCTGAAGAAATGGCAGAACATAATGAGGCGTGTGACGTCGACTCTTCTCTTCTTCTTTCTGTCAAGAATGAATGACTAAGAAGAAGAACTTTGAAAAGAACCCTTCTTGGTTATGTAGTAATTTTTACGTGATTTGGTCGTGACTCGTACTGAAACTGGCCAAATTCTATCGTACTTTATTAGATGTCCAGGACTTTGAAAGACTTATGTCTACGTTTATGTATGGTATAATATGGCCTTATCTTTAGATAAGACCATAATGAGCGAAACTGCAGTATTAATAACAGGCGACAAGCCGTGAAGTAACTAGACGCGAGTAAGTTACCTGTTAAATGCCACGTTTTACAGTTTATCTCATAATGGTAGCAATTATTTAAGTCACTTTAAGCCGTTTCGCTCCGCTCTTAGCAGTTTCGCTCCGCTCTTAGCAGTTTCGCTCCGCTCTTAGCAGTTTCGCTCAGTACGTTTGCACTCTAAAGTAGTAAAGGCCTATTCAAACCTGAGTGGTATTCGCTGCCGCTGTGGGTAGAGGTATATATCGCGCGAGTTTCGTTCAGGAATTTAGTAAGAAGTTCCGCGGCTAGAGCGACCTGAGCGGTATTCACTGCCGCTGTGGATAGAAATGCCTGTCGCGCGGGTTTCGCTCAGGTATTTAGTATCAACTCTACCCACAAGGATAGCGAAATCCACTTTGGTGTGAACAGTAATATTACCGCATACCCACTCGGTTTTCTCTACCGCAGACGGTAGGCAATACCGCTTAGGTTTGAACAGGCCTTAATGCGTATAATTGCGTTCGAACAGTATTTGATTATCTAATCTGCATGGGTGAGGTCCACAGAGCTTAAAATATACATAACTATACTAATACATCGAACCTGTTTATCTGTATTATTTTTATTAATTTTGTTTTAGAAAGACAATTTCTGTATTGCAAAGGTGTTTGTAAATATTCAAATAACGGAAACAATTACTATACTTTTTTTAAAGAACACCCAACCTTGGAATAACCATTTTGTATAAAATATTATGATTCAAATAACTCGTCTTATACTAACAATAAGAGACTCTTCTAACAGCAGATGACCCTATCTTGTTAATTTCAATACTTTTAAACATATCTGCGTCTGTATATCTCTGGACAGGTAGGCAGAGGTGTAATAAACCCACATTTAGGCAGCTATGATTTAACTCTTACGTAATAGAGCGTGAATTTACTGTTGTAGATATACCAGATACATCGTGAATGCCAACGGACAAATCTCCATAACACTTTACTCGCCCTGAAAAGCAAACTCGTGACACAGCTATACGACCATTTTTTTTTATGCATTAAGGGCAAAACGAGCAGATGGATCGCCTGATGGTAAGCGATTACCGCTACCCATGGACACCTGCAACAGCAGAGGAGATACAAGTGCGTTGCCGGTCTTTTAAAAAGGAGTACGCTCTTTTCTTGAAGCGTTGGTCGTATTGGTCCGGAAATACCGTAGGCGACAGCTCATTCCACAGTTTTGTTGTGCAGGCTATTATGAATACAAAGAAAAGTAATCTGCAAGGTTGGTATATAGTCCCCGGAAGGTCAAACAAGACCTTGACCGAAGCGAAAACTGGTCCGTTGACCTGTGATTAACACTCGGATTATTTAAAATCCTCTTGTACCGGCACGTAGTATAAATCATGCTCAAAATGGCTGCGACGCCGGATAATACCGCTTATTATGAAATGTACATAGAGTGGGGTGTTTTATGTATGATGAATACGGGATAATTAATGAGTCACCAATTATTATAATTAAGTTGAGTTGTTTGTTTGTTGTTGACCATTTTTGGATTATGTTGTGCTTTTGATTGTTTTATTATAAGTACTTATATACGTCGAAGGGGTACGTAGTTGAGAATTACAAGTCCATTGTCAGCTATTATTTTAAGTTCCACGTAATGCGGGAATTAAAAGGAATGGCCGTGAGTTTCTTGCCCGTTCTTCTCATTTTTCCTACGCCCGGCCCTTGCTATTTCTGAACGTGGCATACATACATACATACATAGATTCACGCCTGTTTCCCAGAGGGGTAGGCAGAGACTACGGATTTCCATTTGCTACGATCCTGTCACACTTCTCTGGCTTCATTCACTTTCATCACATTCCTCATACACGCCCGTCGGTTCAAGGAGCTCTTAACCTGGCCTTCTGTTGCCTCTGAACGTGGCAACGGGTACCTAAATGTAAATTCCTATTATTGTATAGTTAGAGTAACCTTGACGTTCATAAGTGTTACTTAAATAAATAAAGTTATTTTGATTTTGATTTGTTTTGATTCGGGGTCCAGTTCTAGACTTCGTAGCTAAGAATTTATTGATAGAAAAGGTCAATAATACTGCCCGATCAGTAAATCTTGAAGACCTTGTCGATAGCAGTTTTATTTTATTTTATCATTTTTGGAAAACTTACACAGCTAGTAAACAAAGTTAAGTTGCATTTACTATTCTTTCAGGGATTCAGGAATGAGCTATGTACATATATAGTTTTGATATCAAATCTATGAAAATTTTATAAAGCGATTAATAAATTGTTTGAATCAATCATATTTATAATTAAGTGAGCACACACACACACCCTCACACACACACACACACGCGATTGATTGCTTGAAACACCTAACCCTCCTTTGACGCAGTTGGCGTAAAAGTAATCTTTCAAACCCGAGCATGTCAGTCACTCTAAATAAATATTTATATCATCACACATACGCAGGACATTTTATTTAATTACTTCATCATACTCTTAACGTTTTGAAATAAGGGGTTCGTTATCAATCGTCCCTTATGTGTGAAAGCTGACAAGTGATACCTACCTTGCACCCTTACCTTTGGTGCCGCAATGAGTAATAATGTCTTTCAGACCGAATTTAGGTCATGGCGGCAAATCTTTCTTTTGCAATAGAATAGAGAGTGCACTTGTGTTTACGCTACACTTATGTTCTACAAATAATAATGTCCTCCAGACCGACTTTTGGTTACGGCGGCCAATCTTAACGGAGACTGGTCATCTGCGCAGGAGATATTATAGTGCACAAGTGTGTACGCAAACACAAGTACATTCTCAGTTCCCTAACTCTCATGATCCAATGTGACGGCAATCTGACACGACCGGAGAGATATCAAACGCAATATCAACGATTTTTCGTGCTTTCAGAGGCACGGGAATGTGTAACACCGTCATTTTCTTAGCTAATGCTACGGAGAATTTCTTGACAGAAAACTACAATAACTTTTTTGACGCGACCTGGTATTCGAACCCGAGACCTCTTGCACAGCAGTTGCATATACAACCACTGCGCCACCGAGGCAAAATATACAGTTTCACGCTTCTATTCCTGGTGTATTACTCCCACATTTCACTTGATTCGGTTATCCGAGGCACACCGGTGTCTAACACTGCTAACTTCCTAACTCCAGGCTGCTATTGAGATTTCTTAACAGAAAAAGACCACATAAGTAGCTTGTTCAGTGATAATTTAATAATTCTAAATATCTTTTCATCTTGCTTACAGAAAAGTCTAAATACTTTTCTTTGTTCATCGTAATATACACATGGAAAATCAATACAAGCTTAGAATTGGGTATAAAGTCGAAACACACATAGTAAGTACAAACACTGCCTCGTCCGGGGCGATAACCCGGAACCGAGGCCCTAATGTATTACAAACGGTTGGATATCAAAATCCCGAAAGGTTAGCACATAAAATAACGGCTCTGTGTCCGAATTTTATTTTAAAAAAGGTTTGTTTACTAAATTCCAATTTCAAATATGACCATAAATAACAATATCAGCTCATTTCTAAATAATACAGGCCTCTTCTTTATGAAAAGTGTTAGACCATAGTCCACCACGCTGATTCAATGTGGGTGGACTTTACATATCTTCGAAAACACATGTTTGCTAAGAATGTTTTCCTTTAACATTAAACCGAGTATTGCTCATTTAATATGAAAATAACTTCGAAAAATTACTGATGCATGCTATAGGATCGAACTCGAGACACTCCCTCAGTAGAGAGTAGTTACTTTCTTCGAACTAAATCTCGTTACCTATATCGTCACTTCTTTTTTCTTAATAGGCTTGCATTTGACCGCTACCTCACCTGTTGTAAAATGACGATGCAGTCGACGATGGATCACGCTTGCCTAGAGGATATTCACTCGCCAACTAACTATGCGTCACTGTGGCGCTGTCGGGTACAACTAATTGCCCATAATTGATGTGAAACTTTGGCATAAAAGTACACAAAATCATTCCCATATAGAAATGCAAGGTATGTAAAAAATTCAAATCTATCTATCGAATACTTTTAGAGTTTTGCGGAATTTCTATATATAAAGATAATTCGTATTAATTTCATAATTGTCCGTCTAAAGGTTACCTGTAAGAGATTGCTATTCGCGATAATGCTACCCTAATATTTGAATTATACTGTATTTACGTAAATGGAACATTTTAATTAATTATGCTAATTTTATCTTATCTTAACTAAATGTTTTGAATTCGAAAAATGTAACTCATTTTGTAGAAATACTCAAACAAAATCATAAAAAAAAATGTCTTCTGCTGTCTCTTTAGGTCACACGAAATAATACGTCTTTTGCTTAGGACGAGCCTATGGCATATTTCGAAATCTTGACACCCTACTAAGATTCCTAACAGAAAATTCCGATCACGCTTTGGCGGCTCCAAGAACCAAACTGAGAATTTCACAATCTTTCGCAAACACAAAATCAAACAAACACAAAATTACGCAATAGGACTTATAATTGCGTGAAAGTCGTTGGGATTTTGATACGCATGCCTTGGGCGGTCCCATGTCAAAGATGTCGACCATAAATTACTATACAGTGAGCTCGGTGCGGTATCATCCGACCGCTCTTATAATATACAACTTGACCATTAATTATGAAAGTGCTCCGGTTCTAATTAGGTGAAGGCTTTGTAGGTAAATACATAAATAGTTCCTGGAAGTAAATCATACTTGCTTACGGTAATATTGCTCATAATAGTGTGTTTGGTAATAGTGTGTTTGGTATTTTGTCCGTTTTTATTCTACTATTCCTAAACAAAAATCACTGAGGTGATTTTTGTTTAGGAATAGTGTATAGGCCTAAGAGTAATAGGCTACTTTTAACTCGAGAAATATGCATGCAAATACTTCTATGGGTAAGATGGTCTTTAGAACCAATAGAGAGAAATTGCAAGTAGAAGGTAATCATTTTGAAGTTGTTGGTTTGTTAGTTAGTCCTTTTTATACGAAGGAAGCAGTGGATTGACATTTATTTATTATTAATTAATTTATTTATTTATTGGACCCTCTACAAAGATACACACAACTTAAAGCTAAATACAAAAGTGTTAGGTCAATAGATTAAGTGTGTACCCTCACTTACAGTAGGCCACAGCATGCAAAATAAAAACGTACATATATAGTTGGCGAAATTAGACAAAGTTACAAATAGCAGATTACTAATAATTAATTAAAAATGAATTACAAATAATTAAATACAAATAATGAATTACAAATAACGAAATAATGACACGACATGAATTTTGTATAGAAATAAACATAGATATAGGCTAATTTTCACGACGAAAGATATGCATAGTGCTTGTAGGATAGTTATTTGTCTGTAGAACCAATCAGAGATCGAAGCCATGATTAATTCATTTTCTTTTTTTAAAACGAGCAATAGTTTAGGAATTATTTGTGTGTAATAAAGAACATCTTGGCTCGGAAAAACTATACGTGAAGCATATTTGTACGGAGCGAGGAAGGATTTTAAAAAAAAACAAATGCAGTGACGTGTACCTAATAATATTTTTTTCTGAATCTGATTGTTCTTTGTATTATTTGTTTGAACGTTTGTAAAATCCTTTGCGATACATTTATTAATGTAAGTAAGGGAGGTAGGTTTTAACCAAATAAAAAAAAAACAAAATATTACCTAAAAATGCTATAAGAAAAGCGCCGAAAATATGCTGTCCAAGCTCGCATACAAATATATTTGGGCATCTAATACTGTTCCAGACGACTATTGTATGGCGCCGACTAAAAATATATGACATTTAGAACGATTCGGTATAATATCGACCAATGACTATTTATAATTGGTTTAAACTGAGCCTCTTATAGAACTATGCGGCATATAAATTAAAATAGAATTGTATGGGTGCCACTATTCATTGATAATGTTTGGTTATAGAATAATACATTACCAATCCTAAAAACTAGGTGAATTAAGACTGAAGGACACAGTCATGTCGGATGGAATTTTAGTCAATGGGATGTTAATAGATATTGGTATTAAATATAATGACCACCAAAAATAGTAATTGCATAGCAAAATACATACCTATGCTTACTAAAATATAACGAGCACCTATACGCCTCAAATCACTGCATTCCGTCACGGAATGGTTAGGTTATGTTAGGTTGCTTCTTAAGCCCACCCAAAAATAGGAGCTCCGCGAATCGGAGCTCCGTCGACTTAGTTTGATCTCTTTAAATATATTTTGCTGTGTAATTTGGTAATCATTTACTATTTTTAACTGTTATATATTACTATATCTGGTGATAAGTTAGACATAAGCCATAGATGTTATAATAATACCTCATGTTTATAGTTTTCTTAGGCGAGTATCAAACAGTAATAGACCTAAGTTACCATTGTAAAGTAAAATAAATAATTTATAAAGAAGTACAAGTATATACATAGTCTTGCTATGTCCCCGAACGTATGGAAGTGGGTATTTCATCCATATTTGTAATAAAGATCTAGCCTGCTATCGTCTACTAGGCACGTTACCGAACACTCAAAAAAATCCTGTATGATCTTCTTTAACGTGCTGTAGGTTACAGAATTTTTTTAACAGAAAGTCCAATTACGTTTCGTTTCGCCGGACCTGAAACGTAGCAGAGACATTGTAAGGCCTTTATAATTATGTCACAATTGCTACCTCAATAGTAACTTAAAATAACGTATTTTGTTGTATCATGTTTTTTTTGCTGCGATGGGCAGTGAAAGCTTACTATGCCCGACCCGGATATCAAAACCTCATAATCGCATGCAAATTCAAGCGCAAATTTATGCCACAACACTAAAGAGGCAGTCAAACAACTTTTAATAAACATTTGCTTTAGTGATTATGTTTTGTACTCCAGTCCAGAGACGGATTACGTATTAGAAGTACTACATGTTACGGGCTCCTTGCATCCTAAAGCGTTCGCGCTAAAGCAGTAAGTTTATGCCAGCATTTCGCGCTCTGTCTTATATTTAGAAATATCTTAACAGTAGACTAGCCATTCAGTTAAAGTAGCAGTTTTTATTTTAGAAGGCAACTTCCGTAAGCCTTGGTTCGCGGTTAACTTTAAAAATATACAATTGAATGCACGGATGGCGTAGTCATTTAAGTGGTCGCTTCGACAGTGCCATTACCGGTGTTGTGGGTTTGATCTCCAAACGGGACAAATAAATGTGTGGTCCACAAATAGTTGTTGTTGTAGAGTCTGTTGTTTGAGTGTCTGTAAAGTCTCACGCGTCATAGGAATTATTCCTAGTGCATTAGTTATCCTTATTAAAAAGACTATTTTAATATACAAACTAACGGAAAATACACTTTGACTCACAACAATAACAAAAACAATAACTATCCCGCATGGGCTTCGAAAGCTGTGTGTGTATTGTACAAAAAGTTAAACCATTACGTAGATACAAAAAAGAAATACTTTAAACTACGTTACTAACTTAAAATACTTTAAACTATATGCCAATAAGAGAAAGAAAGAAAAGCTCGCCACGTGCTCAAGCATAAAAGAAAAATACTCGGTATTTTCTACCAATAAAAAATATGCTAGCATTAAGACGAGAAAAGTTCTAGTAGTGACATTTCATTGTATAAAAAATTTTAACACAAAAGAAAATCGACTTCAACTAGACAAGTAAGAAAATGAGAACATCATTAATGTAGTCGAAGTCAACCAAATACGCTAATGCGTACTTGGTTGACTTCGACTACATTAATGATGTGAATTTTGAATGTAAATTTGCTAAAGATCTGGCCAGTAATTTTTGAGTTATCTTATATCTTCAGCAAATTTATATGGGCCCACAAAGGAAGCACCAGCTTTCAAATAAAAAAGAATCATCAAACCTTTCACCTAGAAAAAGTTTCTGACACACATAAAAAATAAAGTCGAATTAAGAACCTCCTCCTTTTTTTGAAGTCGGTTAAAAATCCTTTTCCACTTGCTTTATCACATACCGTCTAGCTTAATCCGTCCCTGATACAGTCTACTTAAATATTCTGTTGGGAGTTTTCGTCTAGCGTAAGTTTTGGATAGCGCGCAAGAACTATAAGTATGTTTAAACTATGCGGGCACATTTAGGATTTCTTTGAAGTCTGAATTACTCGCTCTAAGGATGTCGTACAAAGGTGCTTGTTCTACTGATAGTTTAAAGCGCTTGACTTGTTTTAGACGAGATGAAAAACAGACTTTTTCTAAAATAATGATGTGATATAGGAAACATGAAGTATTAGTTCCAATTTACGCATGCATATTCTCGTGAATATTTCCCCGAAAATGTAAACAGAAGGGTATTAGATTCACATTTCGTCAGTTATGTTTCTAGGTCCCACATAATAGGACGTGACCATGTTGCCATCTACTGGCCACAGTTTTACACTCCGCGCTGATATTGAGATGTTTTTGACAGAAAATCCCAAGAACTCTATTTCCGATCCGAGGATCAAATCTGACACTTTATGTCACAGTCATATTTAAATACTATGGCTGCGCCATTGACGCACTCATATATTTTAATTTGATCAGTATCGAAACACGTCACTAAGTCAGCATTAGCTAGTACCTTCGTTGAAGCACGCCTAGTGCTTATTTTCAGTTCGATACCTCATTTTGGGAAGCATGGACGGTAGTGGTAAAAATAGCCTTGGTTTTGTGTAGTAAGTAATCAGTTTTCTTCTCCACGTTTTCCGATAAGACTGTTTTGGTCGTGCATATGTAGTGAATGCGACAGCCGCGCATGAGGTCTTCATGAGGGTTCCATGTTGGTGTGGGGTAAAATGTTGTTGGATTCTTCTGAATGCAATTTTAAGAAAAGTGCAGGCAATCTTCTTTAAACCATGAACCGATTCGACTAGAGCGCGTACCAACAAGTTTGGGTCCTCATACCTCTGCCGAACGACCAAGGCATCGAATTCTCTGCCAAGGCACGTGTTTCCTTCTTCCTTCAATCCTGGGTCATCAAAGCATCTTCTCAGGCCGTCAAAGTAGAGACCTCAACATCACCTCGGCTGCTATGAGGGCGGTGTGGAGGCCACTGCTCTTAGACCACACGACTGCTTACCATCAGGTGGAGTGTGGTCATTTTGACGAGCAAAATAAAAAATATAAAAAAAATCTCCTAACTAGCAGCTAGCTCCTAACAGTACCTCATAGATGAGGGCGAAGTATGCCTCTGCCTACACCTTTTAGAACACATAAGCGTGATTCCTATAAATGTACGTGTTTTTTTTAATTCTTTAAATAATTGCTACCTTTTTACTAACAGCTGTGGTATGAAACCATGCGTCAAGCAACAGGTACAGTTTGTTCGGATTTTTGCATGACATCATTCACGTCATAAATATATTCCATTTTTGAAACAATATTTGTTTTAAAGTTTATTCTGTGTAACCTTCTGTGAAGTTGAGATATTGCTATTATCTATATATTAATACGTGAAGCAAAATCTTTGTACCCCTTTTTACGAAAATTGCGCGGACGGAGTAGTATGAAATTTGGCACAGTTAAATTTTATATGGAGAAGGAGGGGCGAATCCTAATATTTTTATAAAATATGCATTAGAAATACATTAAATTAATGAAAAAAGACTACACGCACACAACCATGCATTTGACACACGCAGTCGAAGCGCGTAACTATGGTTACACATTGATATATGTAATGACATAATTATTATATAATGACATTGTATATCAGCAATATCCAGAAAAACTTTGGTCGAATTTCGAGCACTAGGCGACCGCTAGTATTTATAAATGGGCTACTGGTAAGGTAACCTTGTCGCCGCTGGGTTGTGAAGAAGGATCTAATGCCAGGCGAGAGATATACCAAAATCCAAATAGCATTTTGCTTGACCGAAGAATGTACCTTATAGTGTTTAATTAAATGTTATATTTCAATACTAGTGATTTTTATAGTCACCACTGCCACTGCTCCGTGTTGAGGATTCGATGACGGTGTCGAATGATGTGAGATTGAATTCTACACGTGACAATAATTGTGTGATCCACAAATAGTCATTCTGATAATATTGCCATCTGTTTACGCGAATGTTATTCATTGAAATTAAACTACTATGTACGGACTTTATCGCGTTGTTTATCTGAGGCTTGGAGTCTTTTGTGTCTGTTGTTTTAACCCTTCCGAGACGGAATGCAGTGATTTGAGTCGTATAGGTGCTCGTTATGATATATTTTAGTAAGCATATTTTGCTGCGCAATTAGTATTTTTGGTGGTCATTATATTTAATCCCATATTTAATGCTCATTTAATATAGAAATATTTGTAAATAAAAGTTTATAGAAGTTGTTTTAAGACTAGCTTCGGCTGGCGGCAGCACGAATATTATTGAATCACATTCCGGGAAATAGTTCTCTATTTGTTAATGTCTATTAAGTCGCCCGCGACAAAAACATTATTCCTATTAAGACAAATAAATATTTTTAATCATCCATCGCTTCATGTCTTACGATTAATTTTGCATCACAAAGTTAACAAATAAGCCTAAGACGCGCCCGATAGCAAACTAGCCTTAATTTACTTCAAACAACTTTAATTGAATTCATGGGAAAAGCAAACACATGTTATGCCCTTTCTCAAAAGGCTTCGTACTACATCGGTTGAATTCACAGATATAATTAATAAATTATGGACGTCTAGATCGGCAATTATATTCTAGGAACGCTAGTGATTGTGTTTGACGGGAAACGAGTCCTCAGTCCTCAACACAGACCACTTAGAATCGGAACATGTGCAAATAGTCACCGCCGCCCATGTGTTGATGTTATTGACAGTGTATATTAACAATGAGTGAAACAGACTAAGTTAGTTGGTGGACATCCGGTCTTTGAGATGGGTGGTAATGAGTTTGTATGACAAAGAGGTTTATTATAAACTAGCTTTTGACGTACAAAAGCTAGTTTATAATAAACCTCTTTCGGTTTCGTTTGTTCAGAAATAGTAAATTTTTCTGGGTGAATGGTATCTGTATATATATGGTTATACAAATCCTAATTTTTAATATTAATAAAAAATTAGGATTTGTTTTTCCCGCGGCGTAGCCCGCGTGAATATTTATTTGTTATTTTTCGTTTATCTATTAGGCAAAGGCATCTCCTTTGGATTCCAAATGACTCTGCTTAGCTTACCCCTGACAGTCTCTCTACAGTCTACACAGTTAGGTTACAAAACGAATTTGGCACGCTGTTTATCACATTAGGTTTCTCTGTGTTGTGGAAAGCAGGCTCAATAAGGAGTAACAAAATTATGTTAAGTATATAAGTCAAAGAGCAGCGATAGCTCAGTCGGGAGACCAACAGACTGCAATGCCGAGGGTCTCGGGTTCGAACCCACGTCGCGCACCTCTGACTTTCGGAAGGTATATGGCTTTTCGAAATTATGTGCGTATTGATTGACAATTATCGCCTGCTCCGTGCCTCGGAAAGCACGTTAAGCCGTCGGTCCTGGTTGCCATGAACATCTATGGCAGTCGTTATTGGGAGAATATCGCCACAAAAGATCCCACTGGGTCGAAGTGTCGCCGGTCTGTATTGACTGGCCCCCACATAAGATAAGATAAGTTTATAAGTCGACGAGTTTATGTGGTGTGTAGGAATGTCAAAGAACGGCAATTCCAAGTGACGCGCTGACATTTACCGGTTACTTTTAAACGTTTGTGTGCCTTAGTTTTAAAAAGGTTTGTTATTCCTCAATTGACAATATACTCATTACTCTTAAAAAGCCGTTCTCAGCGCACACGAAACTAATCAAACACATCGTAAGTTTATTAAAGTAGTTCCTTTCTCTTAAACAAAACTACTCGTATAAGACGTAAGTTTTTTTGCTACAATCTCGTTTGGGTCAGTTTAGAGTCTCTTCTCCCTAGCCTTTATTATTCCCAAGTCACTTGTGGTCGGCTTTGTGGCTCAGTTTAGAGTAGCAGCACTTAAATGGAGAAGAAGAAGATCATTATAACCGAAAGAATCGACACTTAAAGCAGAGTTATGAAAGACTCATCATTTTCGCCATCATAGTACATGATGCATATACAAACTCATTCAAATTCACCAAATCATTTTACCATGTTACATTCATCGATAGGTCTACTTGGCGCATATGTGGACTTGCATATGCACGGATGGCGAAGTTGTTTAAGTGATCGCCTTGCCACTCCCGCCGCACCACAAAAATGGTATGATCCACAAATAGTTGTGTCTGAGTCTAAGTGTTTTTTGTGTCCGTTGTTTGAATGTTTGTAAAGTCCCCCGCGATACAGGAATTATTCCTAGTGGGGGTTGTCTTTTTAGAGAAAAAGAAAAATGTAGAGAAGAACGCCTCGGCTACTGTGGGGGCGATGTGGAGGCCACTGCTCTTAGACCACACGACTGCTTACCATCAGGTGGAGTGTGGTCATTTTGACGAGCAAAATAAAAAAAAAATAAAAAATTACCTCTAGATTTTAGGTCTATGTTAGATCACATTAGTAACTTTATTTTTTATTTATTTATTTGAGAATACCAGCATTCGTATACACCGTTACATATAGTGTAGACACACAAGTAAAATATTATAAGTGTAACAAATAATTAAAGGCAAACAAAACATGCAAATGAACACAAACTAATAGTACTAACATAATAAACTAAAACTTAACTAAATCTTAAACTAAATCTTAAGCGAAATCCTAACTAATATTATAAAAGCGAAAATGAGTTTGTTTGTTTGTTACCTTTTCACGCCTAAACCACTGAACCGATCATCCTGAAATTTTGCATATACGTTGTCAGGTGTACAGAAACGGACATAGGCTACCTAACATTCCGAAAAAAAATACTGTTCCCGAGGAAAACAACAATAACGTTCTTATGATAATAGATGGCGCCACGTGTCTTTCGAATTATGATTGAATTATATTATTACAAGCAGAGTATATCCCGAATTGATTGTCAAATTCTAAATTAACTCGAGCGAAGCGGCGGGCAAAACCTAGTGAACAAATAAATCTAAAATATGAGTTCAGTAAGATTATATGGTTGGGATGAAAGGTACCTCATGTTCTTTTCTGTCCCCCTGACAACGTGTATGTGAAATTTCCTGATGACCGGTCGAGTAGTTAAGGCTTAAAAGCGTAATAAACAAACAAACAAACTAACATTCGTTTTTAGAATATTAGTTAGCATTTTCTATGTGTATTAACGCTTACAATAGTTGAGATCAATTTTAATACCACCATTAATGGACTTACTGAATCACCGAAATTCTACGTACTGAAATAGCATTAACTTCTGGGAATTAAAGCAGATCTCTCCTCCATTAACTTGCGCCCTCAGAACTGACAAGACATACAAGCAACGCATTACCATAATTGTTACGAGTATTTCTGGCGTTATATTCCTTAAGATAAAGAGAATACTCCAACATAATTGCTTCAAAATCCGATCTTATCAAGCGACTGCGACATAAATATCTGCAAATGTCTGGTTATATTTTAAGATGTAATTACCGAATTATCGTATAAGATCTTTGGTTGCGTGAATATTAGAATAAATGTCCATATATAGCGTAATTTGAGGGAATTCAGCTGTAGAACGTTTGTATTGTGATATCCCCTAACTGTCATTTTCCCTACGGCTAACAATAAATTCTTATCGCGTGCGGAGGCCCGACAAATGTAGGAGACGGACGCATTGGGACAAAAAGTGCCTTCAATTTCGTTCGTGACATATGTACGTACTGAGTATGCGTGATAACATACATTTATAATAAAAGATGTGAATTGCAGACTATATTTAATATACCTATATAGTTCGCTATTTGTAATTTTGTGAGGTAGTTTGGAGTAATAAATATAGTACAGTATTTATCTGTCCTGGTAAATAAATAAAGTATTCATCATCATCATCATCATCATCTCAGCCGAAAGACGTCCACTGCTGGACATAGGCTTCTCCCAAAGTTTTCCACACAGACCGGTCTTAGTCCAGCCGTATCTAACCGCTTCCCGCGGGCCCTTACCAGGTCGTCGGTCCACCTTGTGCCTGTGCCTACCCTTGCTGCGTGTTCCGGTGCGTAGCCGCCTCTCCAGAACCTTTCTGCTCCAACGGCCATATCCGTTCTGCGTGCAATGTGCCCCGCCCACTGCCACTTCATCTTGGCTATCCGGAGAGCTATGTCGGCAACTTTAGTTTTCCTACGGATCTCCTCGTTTCTGATTCGATCCCGCAGGGCAACCCCGAGCATAGCTCTGTTCATCGCTCTCTGAATGACCTTGAGCCTTCTGATAAGGCCCATAGTGAGTGACCACGTCGTTATTAGTATTATTACATATACTAGCTTTTGCCCGCGGCTTCGCTCGCGTTAATTTAGAATTTGACAATCAATTCGGGTTGTACTCTGCTTGTAATAATATAATTCAATCATGATTCGAAAGACATGTGGCGCCATCTATTATCATAAGAACGTTATTGTTGTTTTCCTCGGGAACAGTATTTTTTTTCGGAATGTTAGGTAGCCTATGTCCGTTTCTGTACACCTGACAACGTATATGCAAAATTTCAGGATGATCGGTTCAGTGGTTTAGGCGTGAAAAGATAACAAACAAACAAACTCATTTTCGCTTTTATAATATTAGGAAGTTAGGATTAGGATTAGGATTTCCTTGTAGTAATTGCAAAACGACGCGACGGCTTGATTGACCTAGTCCGTAGTGAGAGTTGCCATGAATTATTCCGCTAGCTTTTTAGTTTTAACCATCTTGCGATATACGGCATACATCTTACTTAGATAAAATTAGTTGGATTATAATCTAATTAATTTTGAGTTGATCTGTGTTCTTGCCCTCATACGGCGACTTTTGCCTTGCCTTGTACTGCGCAGCAACTATATACTATATACATATAAAGCTATCTTTGTGCCGATCGGAGTGAGTACTTCTCAACCCTTATAAACTGAATCGGGATTAAAGGTTAAAGAACAACAAGTTTAAATTGGTCCCGAACTCTACTGAGAAATTGTGTATAAGAAATTTATGCAACCTCATGATTTACAAATTAATTGTATATTTATTGGTACAATTCCGTACCAATAACTATACAATCCGTGCCTCGGAGAGCACGTTAAGCCGTCGGTCCCCGCTGCCATAAACACTTATGGCAGTCGTTATTGGGAAGTCAGTGCCCTCTAATATCCTGACACTGGTCTAGCCTTAGGGTATCGTTAGCCTTCAGGTTGCGGAGGCCAGATGACAGTCGCTCCGTGTAAAAACTGATATCCAGTCAAATCCGGTTGGACTAGAAAGCCGACCCCAAGTGACTTGGGAATAATAAAGGCTAGGGAGTAGAAGATTTATTGATACAAAGTAGTTAAATATATGATAACAATAATTTTGACGAGCGTGTTCATAAAATGTGATTGGAATAAAGAAAACAATGCAGGATCGTAGTAAGTGGCAATCTGTAGTCGATACCTACCTCTGAAAAACATGATTGCACGAATGGCACGAATTGAATATTGACGTGGAATAGCAGTAGTCCTACTGTTGTGTTTCGTTCGGTGAGTGAGAGTACCGGAGGCCCAATCACCCCCTTTCGCCCATCCCGCTCCCTTTCCTTCCCACTTCCTTTCCTAAAGGGTCGGCAACGCGCAAGTGATGCCTCTGGTGTTGCAGGCGTCCATAGGCTACGGTGACCACTTACCATCAGGTGGGCCGTATGCTTGTTTGCCACCTTAGTAGTATAAAAAAAAGGCGCAGTGGCTTAAGTGATCGCTTCGCCACTGTCGCCGCGCCGGGTGTTGTGGGTTCGATCCCCACACGGGACAAAAATTTCTGTTGTGTGCACAAATGGTTGTTACGAGTCTCGGTATTCCTTGTGTCCGTTGTTTGAATGTTTGTAGAAGGCCCCCGCGACATAGGAATTATTCCTAGTGCGGAAGTTAACTATTTTTTTAAAGAAAAAAAAGATAAAATATTGGAAAGAGGTGTTTATTTATGTATTTATTTGTGTTAAATTAATAGTGTTTCGATAACTATCGTGTATTGCTTAAGCAATATACTTAGGTATATTCAATTTAGTTTTTTAATAGTACGTACAACTACATTATTCATCTCATGATTTTGAAGAAAACATTTTGTGTAAACATTTTAGGGCGGGCACTCTAAAGCTTCAACAAAGCATATTCAAGATAATAATAATATAGTAATATAATAATATATTCTACCACATACACACAACACCATCTAGCCCAAACTAAGCAGAGCTTGTACTATGGGTACTAGACAATGGATAAACATACATATATACTTTTTTTTTTGTAAATACATACATATTATACATAGAAACACCCAGACCAAGACAAACACCCATGTTCATGCACACAAATCTTTGACTTGTGCGGGAATCGAACCCACGACCTCATGCGTGGCAGTCGGGTACACCAACCACTACGCCATCCAGGCCGACAGAGTCCATTGCAAGATAAAATAGCGTTACTTTTAAGATAGTCTAAATAGAAAGGACCAGTAAAGGTCGGTCTTGGGGCATGATTGTTCATATCAAGTGAATTTATGGGTTTATGGAGTACTTTAGGGTTAATGGAGACCAACATTTTTTGTTGTACGTTATTGTGACGTAGTTTTGTTTGTATGTGTGCGTAAGTTAGTCTGAAAAGAGCGTTTTTATCTTCGCTTGTTTATTAGTTCCACAATGTTTTGTTGGCGCAGCCCGGAATAAAGATGACAGTGATGCACACCCCCGTGCCTTGGAAAGTACGTAACGCCGTTTGTCCTGTGTCTGAGTTCCGATCGTGACGAATTACAGCCCCGTTAGACGACAAGAAGGAAGTAGAGAGTGTATTTGTTGAAATTAAACTACTATATACGGATTTTATCGCGTTGTTTATTTGACACTATTACAAAATTTTTTGAAAAACTGTTGCACTACTATAATCACTATTAAACTTTAGAATTTTTTTAAGCTAATTAAATTATTGAAACTATTAAAACTATTTATACTATTACTATACTATTATACTATTTAGATTTATTTTTACACTTTCCCCGACGTTTCGGTTGCTTTTCAGCAGCCATGGTCACGGGGAGACTAAGATGGTAGTTGTCTCAATGTTCCAGTGTAGTTATTTCAAAGTACCCGAATATAATTTAATCATGGGTGTTTCTATTTACGCAGAATGAGCTCAAAGTATCATGAAGTCTAGCTGTGGTTTGCTTCTTCTTGGGTTTGACTATTTGAATTACTGGATCCCAAGCTGGTGGTACATTCCAACCATCTTCTCTATTGAAATTAGGATGTTTCTTGATTTCAATAGCCTCGCGAAGCATCCTTGGTAGGAATCGGTGTTCTTTAGCGAGCATCTGTGGTTTGTCAAATCTCAGGTAGTGGTTGGTCCCCTGTTGCACATGTTTACACACAGCAGACTTCAACGAGCGTTGGTGTTTTCTCTCGCAATGAATAACATTCGCGTAAACAGAAGACAATATTGAGTGTATTTGAGTTTGCGCACACACTTATTATCTCTATAATGTCTTCTACATAGATAGCCAGTCCGTCTCAGTCGTCATGCTGAAATACAATATGGAGGGAGGATTGTATTTATTACTGTTTTAAAGGGTGAGTAGTTAGTATATATGTGGGATAAATTGAATTATTGAACGTGAAGAATGTAAGCTGATTTTTGAACGTAACTGAGTGAAAGGGACGGATAGACGAAGGAGTGAGTGAGTGAGAGAATGTAACTGTGAGGCGTGTGATGGCGGACGTGGTTTTGTTGCAAAGAAGGATTTTTTTATGTGTAATTTGGCAAAAGATTGTTGTTGGTAAGAAATAAAAGCGTGTTCTTGGGTTCCGGTGTTTGATTTTCAAAGATCACACTCTCACATATATGCAACTGATTATCCTAGGGTCTGGAGCGTAATAAGGTATAATAATTATGTTAAATTGGCCTAGATAACGAGGTAGTGATGCGCATTCATTATTGACCTACATATGTACGCATTCGAAAATAGTCAAATTCGAAAAAAATTACAATCGAATACATTGATAGGTAATCGATTTAAATTTCATCGGAACTCGGTTATTGCGTTCGTCGCGTGGCATGTGTACTTATCGATGTTTATGCCCTCACTAGATCTCGGGTATACCAGGTAGCGGGATTTACTGTTCAAGGAAATTCTATTGAATAGTACGGCATCTGTAATTGCGAATGGTAGTCGGTATTTGGGTCCCTGGCTATACGTGGAACCGAAACGTGAGTGAGATGCGTCTCAGTTAAAATAAATATATACAGAGTAATATTCTGTGAATTGTTTTATTTACACGCTATTTTTACTTGAATGAAATATCATTATTGTCTCCGTTCTCAAATTTGTTTGTTTTTAAAAAGGACAACTCCCGCAGTAAGTATAATTCCTGTGTCCCGGAGGACTTTACAAACATTCAAACAACGGACACAAAGAACACCCAGATTCGGAACAACCGTTTGTGGATCACACAAAATTTTGTTCCGTGTGGGGTTCGAACCCACAACACCGGCCCACCGCCTACTACTTTATAAGGCGCAGGTTTGGCCTCACATGGAGTACTGTTCTCATCTTTGGGCAGGGGCACCCCAGTACCAGCTTCTCCCTCTAGACCGCATTCAACGGAGAGCGACTCGAATCGTCGACTGCCAGGATATTTCAAATCGGCTAGACCCCTTGGCGCTGCGTAGAGATGTGGCCTCGCTATGCATCTTCTATCGCTTATACTATGGGGAGTGTTCCGAGGAATTGTTCGGAATGATCCCTGCCGCCTCTTTTCGCCCTCGTCCTACGCGACAGCATTTTCACTCCTATCATTTAGATGGTTGGCAGTCCACAACTGTGCGTTTCTCCAGGAATTTTCTGCCTCGCACAACAAAACTGTGGAATGAGCTGTCGCCTGCGGTATTTCCGGACCAATACGACCTTCAACACTTCAAGAAAAGAGCGTACTCCTTTTTAAAAGGCCGGCAACGCATTTGTAACTCCTCTGGTGTTGCGGGTGTCCATGGGTGGCGGTAATCGCTTACCATGAGGCGATCCGTCTTCTCGTTTGCCCCCTAATCCATAAAAAAAAAAATACTCGGCGCAGTGGCAGTTTTCACACGACTCGTAACAATATATATTAAGGTCCTGTTGGCACTTTGTGTGTCTTAGAGGTCCGTGAAATAAATAGTTTGAAAGACTAGAGGTACAATTATGTGTGCCATTCATAAATAGTTTCGATATGTGTGTTTTTGTTTTTTGTTTTTTTTTATTAAAGATTTCAGCAATTTGGATTGCAATCTTCTAATATTCTTGTTTACTCCTCAGGTAAGATCGTCAGTTATTTGAATGTTCATAAAGACGTTGCAGAAATTCGACCAGTGTCAAATTTAAATATACTTGTTATTGTAGTGCATGGAACCAACAGCTGATCTGATCTGATCAGCTCATACACATACATTATCTGTCTACCTACTCCTCAACATTTGGACTGCGCGGATGATGTAGTAGTTTAAGTGGTCGTCTGGTCACTGCCGCTGCGCCGAGTGTTGGGTTTAAAACGAGACAAAAATTTGTGTGATCCACAAATATTGAAATTAAACTACTATATACGGATTTTATCGCGTTGTTTATTTGACACTTTATAACCCAAGAAGAAACAAACCACAGCTAGACTTCATGATACTTTGAGCTCATTCTACGTAAATAGAAACACCCATGATTAAATTATGTTCGGGTACTTTGAAATAACTACACTGGAACATTGAGACAACTACCATCTTAGTCTCCCCGTGACCATGGCTGCTGAAAAGCAACCGAAACGTCGGGGAAAGTATAAATATAAATAGTATAATAGTATAGTAATAGTATAAATAGTCTTAATAGTTTCAATAATTTAATCAGCTTAAAAATTAGTAAAGTTTAATTGTAATAGTAGTGTAACAGTTTTCAACATTTTGTAATAAAGTGTCAAATAAACAACGCGATAAAATCCGTATATAGTAGTTTAATTTCAATGAATAACATTCGCGTAAACAGAAGACAATATTATATAAAATCCGTATATAGTAGTTTAATTTCAATGAATAACATTCGCGTAAGCAGAAGACAATATTATATAAAATCCGTATATAGTAGTTTAATTTCAATGAATAACATTCGCGTAAACAGAAGACAATATTATATAAAATCCGTATATAGTAGTTTAATTTCAATGAATAACATTCGCGTAAACAGAAAACAATATTATATAAAATCCGTATATAGTAGTTTAATTTCAATGAATAACATTCGCGTAAGCAGAAGACAATATTATATAAAATCCGTACATAGTAGTTTAATTTCAATGAATAACATTCGCGTAAGCAGAAGACAATATTATATAAAATCCGTACATAGTAGTTTAATTTCAATGAATAACATTCGCGTAAGCAGATGACAATATTATATAAAATACGTATATAGTAGTTTAATTTCAATGAATAACATTCGCGTAAACAGAAGACAATATTATATAAAATCCGTATATAGTAGTTTAATTTCAATGAATAACATTCGCGTAAACAGAAGACAATATTATATTAAATCCGTATATAGTAGTTTAATTTCAATGAATAACATTCGCGTAAACAGAAGACAATATTATATAAAATCCGTATATAGTAGTTTAATTTCAATGAATAACATTCGCGTAAACAGAAGACAATATTATATAAAATCCGTATATATTAGTTTAATTTCAATGAATAACATTCGCGTAAACAGAAGACAATATTATATAAAATCCGTATATAGTAGTTTAATTTCAATGAATAACATTCGCGTAAACAGAAGACAATATTATATAAAATCCGTATATAGTAGTTTAATTTCAATGAATAACATTCGCGTAAACAGAAGACAATATTATATAAAATCCGTATATAGTAGTTTAATTTCAATGAATAACATTCGCGTAAACAGAAGACAATATTATATAAAATCCGTATACAGGGTGTAAGGGACGGTGTACCGAAAACGTTGCACAATCGTTTGTCCATAAGTACACAACTGAATGGAAATGTCAATTCAAAAATGAAACGTACGATTAAAGTTTTATGCTAGTACATTGTAATTTACACTACGCAATGTATCGCTACCAATGCAATGTGTCCGCCCGCGCTATCGTATCGCGCTTCCCGCGCACCAACACGACGCGCGCTCACATTATCTGACGGAGCCCGGATCACCTATTTTAGTGATCTACAATAATAATAAATACAATAATAATGTAAACGTTGTGACTAACAATCGGATTGTACAATTTTATTATTGTACTTACAAAAAATTTGAATAAACTGAATAACATCTTATAAAATTATTCTTATACGCACATTTCGTTAATGTTTGTGTAGGTAAAAACAGAAAGCCAAATGTGTTTATAAAATAAAAAGGTAGTGTGATTTACGATAAATTCTTTGAATTAACAGTAAATTGTAAAAGTAATTAAACCTTACCTTAAGATCTCGCGGGCCTCATAAGATATGGTTCAAAATGGCTGCCTCCAACTTGTTCACAAACTTGCGCACGATTGAGTGTTTCGGCGTGAAGGCGAGGCATCATGGAGGGGTCTGCGATAATGTCAGCTTTCAACTTTACAAATGCTGCCGTTATACGATTCCGCATTTCGTCCGCAGTAGTGCACTCACTGACGAACACTTTTTCCTTGATATAGCCACACAAAAAAAATCCAGCGGTGTTAAATCAGGTGAGCAGGCTGGCCACGAGTGGGGCCCGAATCGCCCAATCCATCTCCGAGGAAATGTGTCGTCAAGATATTGGCGCACTCTGAGCACGACATGCGGCGGCGCACCGTCGTGTTGAAACCAAATTTGAGGTAATTGAGCAAGCGGCAAATCTTCCATTTGATCCCATTCTGCGGCAAGGTCGGAACGTAACTCATCCAGGACAGTTGTCAGGTCTTGCTGTAGAAAATCCAAGTATCGGGGTCCATTAAAGCGCTCCGGTAAAAAGTAAGGCCCTAAAATTTTGTTGTTATAGACCCCCGCCCATACGTTTACTGACCAACGCGTTTGGTGACCCGTTTGTTGGGATGCATGTGGATTACTGCGCGCCCAAACGTGCGAGTTACGTCGATTCCACATGCCATTCCGAGTAAACGTGGATTCGTCAGTCCAGATTATGTGGGATATAAAACTTGGATGTTGCCGCTGCTGATTCATCAACCACCTGCAGTATGCTATACGCCGAACTTGATCGCCAGGCACGAGAGCTTGCACTTTATGAATACGGTACGGCCGTTGTCGATCTCTGCGTAAAATTTTATGCACAGTCCAGTGCGATAGGCGAGTTCCGTGGTTACGGCGCAGAAGTTTAGCGGTGGTTCGCGTACCAAGGTGTGGATTACGGTGAACGGCATCGAGAATTCTCCGCTCAGTGGAAACTCTAATCGGCCTGCTGGAACCCTCCTGATGCGGTACTATGTGTAAATTATCCAGTACTCGTTGATACGTACGAGAAATCACACGACTGTCCATAGGGTGACGAGCGTCAGGATACCGCTGGATGTAAATGCGAAGCGCCAACGAAGCATTGCCTCGTGCCTCCCCGTATGCCATGAGCATTTGTCCATATTCACGTGCACTAAATGGCTGACTCATTATTTATTAGGTACAAACACAACTTTGTAGTTACACAAAAAGTTATAAACAAAACAAAAACGTTAACAAAATGTTATGAACACAGTAAATAAACACAATTTAGTACACAAATTAGTAAACACTCGCGAATACGAGAGATTACGTCAAGTACTTCCGATTCCTGACAGTAGCGCGACCGAACTAAAGAATTCAAAAATAAATTTCTTTTGCAGTTGTAGTCATATTAGATAGGGATGAGATACATCTATCTAATTAAATAAATCCATAGTCGATAACTCTCATAAAATATTTTTATGAGAGTTATCGGCTATCGATTAATTTGATACTTATACATAGTAATAAACTGTTTATGGCTAATTCTATTAACAAATTTTTGTTACAGTTTTGTATTTTAACAGTTAAGTAAAGATTTACTAGATTACATTACATTGTATGAATCGCTGTGTACAAAAAGCTTTGTTTTAAAACAATTAGATGGTCTTTTACATTAATTATTATTAAAAGTGATTAAATAAACTCATACATGTACATTTACGATACGAAATATCAAAACAATTAATATTTTTTTTACATTTAAAATGCAAATGGGTATTGTAAAGTGATAGTAGTATAACATTTAATTACAGGCTACTTTAATCATTACAATCTTTTCAATCTACGTGACTAATTTAATAATAAATAGTGCTAACACGTTCATGTAACCTTTACTTTTAAAAGGAAAACAACTATTTTATTTATTAACCTATCCCGCTTTGTTTAATACACTTTTTTCGATATCGATCATTGATCATAGATCTTCCCTAGTTCAGTGGTAGTAGGTACGATGCGGGCGGGTTTTTACACAGCACACTATTGCCGGTGCGTAAAAAAACTTTTTTGCGTTGGTCATTGCCTTGTCCGCGCAAGATCAGCTGATTGGTTCAACTGTGTTTATTTTGTATGTTTGGATTACATAGCTGTTTTTCGGTATTATGTAGTTTTTATTGATATTATTTAGTATAATGGGTCGTTTACTCATTATGTAATCATAATCAGTTAGAAAAATGTGAAATTTTGAAAGAAAATTCGATAATTTTCCGGTGGAAAATTCCTACGTTTTCCAACTCAGAATGATGGTCCGAAGCTAGTATTTCAGTTTTCGGTGAACCGTCACTTACACCCTGTATAGTAGTTTAATTTCAATGAATAACATTCGCGTAAACAGAAGACAATATTATGATCCACAAATAGTTGTTCCGAGTCTGGGTGTTCTTTGTGTCCGTTGTTTGCATGTTTGTAAAGTCCCCCGCGACACAACAACTATGCCTAGTGCCTGCGTTTTCTTTTTCTAATAAACAAATTAAATTAATTAATTAATAAAGACAATTCTCTCATTATGGATTAAGACCTGTTTAGTTACTTTACAAACAGAGGTACAATTTATTTACACATAGTATAACGCAGACTTAACCAAACTAATATTTGTGGAGTACACAAGTAATTGTCCCGTGTGGGATTCAAACCCACAACACTTTCAAAACTAATACAAAATTTATGCGAATTTTCAGAATAACTGATAAAATATACAAAATATTCTGGTTAAAACATAACAAATATGTATTTTAGTTACCCTATAAATAGCTTTTGTTAGCCTTATGTAGTAGGAGTTAGTTTACATATTGTTATTTTATTATAAGTGGAAATATAATAGTTTGTTCATAAATATTGTAATATGGTAAACAGGTGAGGTTTATTTTTATTGTAACATAGTTCTAGTCCGCGACTTCGTTCGTATTTTTTTACTGATTAGTATATACTGGTAACTGTGCGCTCACCCACTTTGCAGGCACCTATAACACTATATTCCAAGAGGTGGATCTCTTCTGGTGTACTAAGAAATCTTTTAAAACACAAGTAATAAAGATATTGAAAGATAGGCAACTACGCCCAATTTAATTTCATCTCTTGCTCTTCTTATATGAATAACCAATGTGTTTATTTTTATATTGATAAACTCACTAAGTTTGTATTATATTCCATGTTTACATAAGAGGTTGTAGGTAGTGACCTATTTATACGCTGAATTTGTATAAATTAAGTTATTTAGGGAAACCTGTTATTGGCCATATAAAATTGTACTATACTCGATTTACATAATATTGTCTTCTGTTTACGCGAATGTTATTCATTGAAATTAAACTACTACGCGATAACATCCGTATATAGTAGTTTAATTTCAAAATACTTGTTAAACAAACTGTATCGCTATTGGTTTTCTTAATAAAAAGAAATAAATAAGTATTGGAGAAGTGGTCTCGTTGCCGTTACAGTGAGTGTTGAGTCCGGTGTTTTGAATTCCACAGGGCACAATTATTTGTACATAGATACATACGCAGTGTCACATCCATATTCCTAAAGGAGTACTTGTTTCATTAAGCAAACTAGAATGATGTGCCCTCACTAATATTAAAAATACTAAATTTGAGTTTGTTTGTTACGCTTTTACGCCTTAACTACTCGATCGATCATCATGAATTGAGTTGGCAAACACGTTGTCAGGGGTAGAGAACAGGAGATAGGATACCTTTCATCCAGAATAAAGTAATGTTACTAACTTAGCCTAACCTACATTTACGCGAGCGAAGCCACGGGCCAAATGTAGTATTATTCTAAATGTGAATGTGAGTTTGTTTGTTACGCTTTTACACCTTAAATACTCGACCGATCATCGCGAAATTTCGCAGGGGGAATAGAAAAGGAGTTAAAGTACCTTTCACCCAGAAAAGAAGTATTGTTTCCGAACAAAACTGCAGCTAAAAGCTAGTAGGTATATAACATTTTTTTTATAATAATAATTTATTTATTTTAGTATAAATTCTCAATTTTACAATTGCATCTTAGCAATTATATAAAGTGCACTTATAGATATTTGCCCGAACTAAGTTAAACCTGTGTTTCGAGCGACAAAGTGCTTACATACTGTTCTCAGTACACACGGCTACACATCAAGTTAGACACCCTATATATGCATAACTACGCTACATGCAAAATAGAGAATTGTCGGAAAGGGACTGTGCATAGTGCTGTCGATGTAATGGTAAGGATAGAGCGTAACAAAAATATAACGCACTCTCTCGCACGATTCGCAGCGTTCAACTTCTAACAATTCAAAGTCGAAATTGTCTAGATTGATGCGTCACTATGTGTACAAATAAATTTAAGTACATTATAATAACTTTATTTCTTCGAACTAAGACTGATACCTTCTTTCGTGAGATTCAAATTAATTCGTATGACATTATTATTCTTACAGAGACGTGGTTAACAGATGGGATTTCGGATTCAGAGTTCTTTGATGATAGATATATTGTGTGGCGCCGTGATAGGGACTATGTATCTACTGGGCAGTCGCGTGGAGGTGGTGTCTTAATCGCTACTCGGAGGGATATACCGGCTATATCGCAGCCTATTTTCTTTTCAACAGCTGAAGATTTATGGCTGAGCATACGTCTAAAGCGAAGCGATAATTCTCGTTCTTACATAAATTTGTATTTGTGCGTTTTGTACGTATGTAAACAAAATCTCGGTCTATCCTTTTCTTCGCAACTCTCTAATTTCCTATTTAAACTAAATCAAAATGTTATTGACAATCCATCAGATGCTTTTCTAATTGTGGGTGATTTCAACATGAGTGGTATTCACTGGGTAAAATCTGATAATTCTTTTTTAGCTGCTACGAATTGTAGTACCCATGATGAACATTTACTTATTGACGAGATGTGTGCTTTAGATTTACAGCAATATAATGGCGTTGCTAATATTTATGATAGGATTCTCGACTTGGTACTGTGTAATAACCCTGTAAATGTGAGTGAATGTCTACAGCCCTTAGTGCCCATAGATACCTATCATCCGGCTTTATTATTGCACTTAGAATTTGTCGAGGCTCCTATTTTAAAAAGCGCGCCGCGATTACGTTTTTTATTTGATAAAGGTGATTTTGATTCCATCAACGATTGTATCGGCAAGATCGACTGGGTGTGTGAGTTTGCGGGGCGTACTATTGATGATTCAGTAAACTTTTTTAATAAAACTTTATCTGATCTTCAAACTAAATACATACCATGGAAATCGTCACATAATAATTCCTATCCAATCTGGTATAGCTCTGCACTCATTAGAACTATCAAAGAAAAGCATAAATATTCTAAGAAGTTTAAAACTTATGGTAACAGATTAGATAAACTGACATTTAAACTTTTACGCGAAAGAGTTATGTTACGCAAGTTATTTAGAGCTTACCGAGGATTCTATTAAAAGTAATCCGAAATACTTTTGGACGTTTGTTAAGCAACGTTGTAACTCTAAAGCGTTCCCTAATACTCTTAGTTATAATAACAAAACGTTTACCTCTGGCGAAACAATTAGTGAAGCCTTATCTGCATACTTTGCTTCAAATTTTCTTGATCCTGCTACCACTAAGAACTTTAATTCAGATAACTTGTCTCTTATTGAAGCATCTGAATATTCGGATACTTCCAACATAAATGTTAAAGTTGAAGACGTCAAACATCTACTAACAACGTTAGACATAGCCAAGGCACCAGGGCCAGATAATATATCACCTAAACTCCTAGTACGGTGCGCATCAACTCTTGCCCAACCAATTACACTTCTTTTTAAACAGTCTCTATCTACTTGTAACGTGCCTACAATATGGAAGTCTGCTTTTATTGTACCAATTTATAAAAAAGGGGCAAGAACTGAGGTTGTTAATTACCGACCCATTTCTAAATTATGCATCATAGCCAAGATTTTCGAAAGGATTGTTTACAAACAAGTCTATTCGGCCGTCAGTAACTCAATAAGTCCTTATCAACATGGCTTTATGAAGGGAAAATCTACTGTCACTAATCTTGTTGAGTTTAATGACTATATAACTGAAGCCATGGATAAGGATGCACAGGTTGATGTAGTCTACACAGACTACAGTAAAGCTTTCGATCGAATACCCCACGATATCCTTCTTTTCCGGCTAAATAGCGTTGGTATTCGTGGTGACCTGCTCAGATGGTTTTCCTCCTATTTGGACAACAGATCTCAAGCTGTAGTATTAAATAACTATATATCCAGTTGGGTTCCTGTGCCAAGTGGTTGTCCTCAAGGTTCTTTGCTTGGGCATTTGTTATTCACGATTTACATTAATGACATCGAATCGTGTCTCAAGTCATCTAAGCTGTTGTGTTTTGCCGATGATATGAAAATATTCAGCACCATATCATCAGTTGGAGACATCATTGCACTACAAGCTGATCTGCGGCAACTGGAGGAATACTGTCGGCTAAGAAAGCTTGATCTAAATCCCACAAAATGCTCAGTGGTTACGTATTCCCGTAAACGTACAATTATAGCTACAACATACACTTTGGACAATCAATTACTGCCCCGAGTCGACTGCATTCACGATTTGGGGGTTTATCATGATTCCAAATTAATATTTGAATCACATGTTAATGCAGTCGTCGCTAAGGCATCAAAATCACTAGGATTCATTATGCGTTTATCAAAATATTTTTCGAAAGCTAAGACGTTAAAGATCCTCTATTGTACATACGTTAGAAGTCATCTTGAATACGCATCTCAAGTATGGAATCCATGTTATCAGAAGTACATAGAGCGGATTGAAAACATTCAAAAACGGTTTATTCGATATTTATGTTACCATCAGAAAGTCCCTTATCAATCGGAAAACTACCTCAATCTCTGTAAGAAATACCATTTGTTACCATTGATAAGTCGGCGAGACATCTCTGATACCGTATTCCTATTCAAAATCTTAAAAAATGATATTGATAGTGCTGAACTCTTATCAAAGCTTCATCTGAATGTACCCTCTAAAACTCGAACCAACCCACCTTTGAGTGTTCCTTTTGCTTCATCTAACTGCAGACAGAACTCTTATATGGTGCGTGCAAGTAGAAATTACAATAGACTATGTAAACAGCGTGACTTGGATCCTTATTTTATAAGTGTGGAAACGGTCAGGAGGCGCTTGGGCTCTTGACTTTTTCCATTGATTTATGTAAAAAAATTGTTATGTATTTAACAATAATAAAAAGTAAACTGTTGTTATTTAATAATAAGAATAGGCGATAATCTGATATTATTATTGCAGTGGTATGTCATGAGTTTGTTCACTTCTTACATTTAAGAAATCTTTTATACTTTCTATACTTTGGACTTGGAATTGCCTTACTGATTACCTTACTACTCTTTTTGTTTTGATTGTTTAGCTGTAAGTCTTCCATGTTATTTAAATGAATAAATAAATAATAAATTAAAGGTATAATAGTATAGTAATAGTATAAATAGTTTTAAGTTTCAATAATTTAATTAGCTTAAAAATTAGTAAAGTTTAATAGTAATAGTAGTGTAAGAGTTTTTCAAAATTTTGTAATAAAGTGTCAAATAAACAACGCGATAAAATCCGTATATAGTAGTTTAATTTCATTGAATAACATTCGCGTAAACAGAAGACAATATTACAATTAAAATAAGTTTAATATTCTGCTTTAAAACTAAATTAGCAAAATTTTATTAACAGATTGTAAGTAACTGCTCGGTTTGGTCGTATGACAGAGTTTGAATATAAGTATAAAATTAAGTTTTAACAGCTAAAATGATTTAATTTATAAATGCCCGTCAAGTGTCGAGCGGACACAGGTTGCCCGCATAAAATGATACATTAAAAAAAATAACGGACACATCCGCTCGACACTTGACTTGTTAACGAGTCAAGTGTCGAGCGGACATAATTATGTTTGTCCGTTTGTGTATTGTTTGCACAATGTTTTTTTTTTCGTATGTCCTCTCGACGCTCATTCTCTACTTTAATCTATTGTACAAAGATGGCCCATGCAAGAAATCTATTTGTTAAAATATGTTTAACATACCCCTTGTATAGGCGTGACACGAGAGGAAATATTACTTGAGACCTAAAAAATACCTAGAAAATACGAGTGCTGTACACCTCTGCCTACCCGTACTAGTATCTTATCTTATCTTATGTGTCAGTGCCAGTCAGTGTAGACCGGTGACACTTCGACCCAGTGGGATCTTTTGTGTCGGCCCCAAGATTTAACCCTTAGCTATCTCCTTATGAATGTACTGCATAAGCCGCAGTGTATAATTCAGAGGGAGAAGCCTGAAGTCTTCAGGGCTTGGATATGCCACCCCCATCAGACCCGTCCTCAGTCCAGCCAACGCGTCGCATTCACACAATAGGTGCGATATGGACTCGTCCTGTTCACCACAGGCTCTGCAGATCAAATTGTGTGCCAACCCGTACTAGTAAGTCTATGTATATTTGTCTTTGTAATCTCCATGAATAAATATTTTGTACTACATATCTTAATCTTATACGAGCTTAAATCTTAACAAACTTTCAAAGTCGTTTCGCTTCGTACTAAACCAGGATTTGCAGTAGTTTGATACGTAACGCCAGGTCAATGACCTCTGTCACCGAGGAGCAATAAATCTCCGAACAAACAAAAGGATTAGATAAGCAAGTCGTTTCATTAAGAATTTCATTTAGCTGTGTAAGAATGTATGTACATTTTATTAAGAAAGTTTAGAGTAGTTTGTACGGATGGCGAGGTGGTTTAAGTAGTCACGTGGCTGAAGGTATTGCGACTAAAAAATAATGACCATTGTGTAAAAATAAAAAATCAAAGTTTTGAAAAAAGTACGATACACACCAAAATAATGCAGCGATTTCAAAATTACGTAAGTTTAAAAGAAATAGTTTGTAGTTTGACGAATCAATCCTTCACAAATAAAAATAGTGAAAAAAAAGCCATAAACGAAGCACCTGTAATTGAAAGTCTGCAACTTTGATTTTTTTATTTTTACACAAAGGTCATAATATTAAATTTTTTTATTTAGCACATTTGAAAGGTCCTTGCCTAAGGAATTTCCCGTTACAATTTGATTCACATATTCTGGGACATCCTGTATAACAGTACTTTATTGCAGTGTATCTGCTATACAAAGATATGTTAGTCGAAATGACACAAACGTCGTGTTCGTCGAGTGTGCAAATAACCAGTCTGACGAAGTCCTTGTTAAATACGGCAAAGAGGATATTACCTCCGTCGACAATGGTATTGTGAGCTTAATTAACCCCGATACAGATATATGTGTTCATTAACGTAATTAGTAGTGTATGTGAGATAAAACGTATATTATCAGTAATAAGTAAATAATTGCAACCTTATTTACTTCACACATAATTATGTAGTTACATAATATTGTTTTACGTTTACGCGAATGCTATACTCCTGACTGACCAGTCTGCTCATGACCATGGCAGCTGAAAAGCAACGGAAACTTCGAGAAACCTAAATAGTTTAATAATTTAAATAGCTGAAATACCTAGTAAAGTTTAACAATAGTAGCTTAACCGCTTTAATTGTTTCAAAATTATGTAATACTGACGCTTTTTAAAAAAAATAAACAACGCGTTAAAGTCTGTGTAACAGTTTAATTTCAATACAAACATATTTTTTAGCAATTTGGGTTACTACACCTGGTCGCCAAGTTGTATTTGCATCAAGTCTAAATATTACCTAATATTTATTATTTCGGACATAATCCATATGAGTTAGTAACAATTTACTTACAAATAATGTTAATAAAATAATAACTTTTAAATTTTCGCGTTGCATGATATATATATGTCGGCCTCGATGGCGTAGTGGTTAGTGTAACCGACTGCCACGCCTGAGGTCGCGGGTTCGATTCCCGCACAAGTCAAACATTTGTGGGCATGAACATGGATGTTTGTCTTGGTCTGGGTGTTTCTATGTATAATATGTATGTATTTACAAAAAAAAAAACAAAAAGTATACATGTATATTTATCCATTATCTAGTACCCATAGTACAAGCTCTGCTTAGATTTGGGCTAGATGATGTTGTGTGTATGTGGTAGAATATTATATAATATGTAACGGGTATTAACGCGATCATGCATAATGTTTACCTTTTATAGGCTTGACGTTTCGACCAGGTTACACCGGCAACTTTTTAACACCGACTGTGGTCACAAGCTGCCGGTGTAACCTGGTCGAAACGTCAAGCCTATAAAAGGTAAACATTATGCATGATCGCGTTAATACCCGTTACATATTATATATATATATATATATATATATATATATATATATATATATATATATATATATATATATATATATATATATATATATATATATATATATATATATATATATATATATATATATATATATATATATATATATATATATATATATATATATATATATATATATATATGTTAATAAAAATAAGTAAATTACGTATACATTACAGTTTTCCCGTAACGGTGCCCACCCAGTGTACCTGTATGGGGCAATCATTACGGGATGCAATCGTTTCAAATTCTACTGTCTAAATAAGACTGCCTGATGGTGCAACGGTAGTAAATACAATTTACTTTATATCTCAACTTCGATATTCGAGTCGAACAATGCTATCTGACATTCGAACTCGAGATCTCATTCACGGCAGTCACATACGGTGTGACTGCCGTGAATATGATCTCGAGTTCGAATACCAATTCGGGCCATCAAGAAGTTATTGGGTTTGGCTGTCCAGAAATTCTCAGTAGTAGCCCGGAGTTATGAAAATGGCGGTGATAGACATCCCCGTGCCTCTGAGAGCACGTAAAATCGTAGGTCGTATCGAATTGCCGTCCCATCAGATTATGAGATTTCGGGAACAGAGAGTGCATTTGTGCACTATAATATCTCCTGCGTAGATGATCAGTCTCCGTTGAGATTGGCCGCCGTGATCGAAATTCGGTTTGAAAGAAAGGTCCTTTAGACGAATTTCAGTAATTAAGTAAGGACTTTATTCATGTATATATTGTCAATATGAATCGTAAGTAAGTTAGGGAAATGCAAGCGATTAGAAAACCTTTATCCTGTTCGATTACATTCCAAAAGGCAAGTGTTTGCACAAAGGAATGGGAAGCGGAACGAATTACTCTCAATTGTATTGGTTTTTATTTATTTATATCCTCCTTTAGGAGATAACGTTCAATACATTTATTTATATTACATCAAATGTAAAATGCGAATGTGAGTTTGTTTTTCCCGTTGTTTGTTTCGCTTTCACGCCTTATCTACTTGACCGACCATCATTAAATTTCGTATATACATAATATATATTGTATATAATTAAAGTACATAGGGTACTTGTCATCCAAAAAAAAACTATTGTTTCCGAGTGAGCGAAGCCGCGGGCAAATGCTAATCTTTATGTATAAAATCCTGGTGCTGTGTGTTGTGTCTACAAAATTCGAAAAGTGATCAATCCATCGACTTGATCAAGTGATACAACTCGTACGTACTCGCTCGGCGGCAATTATTTGTGGGATTTACAAATGATTCTGAGTCGGGGTGTATTTTAAGTCTGTTCATTTTATGTATGTATAAGCCTCTGTGTCACAGAGCTTGAATTATAGTACAGTAGTCGGTATATTAAAGTTATTTTTTAAATTGACTGTTTGGAGGGCGCAGAGATCTAAGTGATTGCCTCACCGCTGCCACTACAATAAATGTTGTGGGTTCAATTCCTAAACGGGATGAATATTTACGAAGTCCACCGCGATGCAGGAATTATTCCTAACGCTGGAATTGTCCCTTTTAAAACAAAAAATAATTGTATCTATCCTTATTGATGGCTATGAATAAGGATAGATACAATTATTTTTTGATACATGGCTATATACATACATATGCTATATACATATATATTATTATTTTGACCGCCTCGATGGCGTAGTGGTTAGTGTAACCGACTGCCACGCCTGAGGTGGCGGGTTCGATTCCCGCACAAGTCAAACATTTGTGCGCATGAACATGGATGTTTGTCTAGGTCTGGGTGTTTCTATGTATAATATGTATGTATTTACAAAAAAAAAGTATATATGTATGTATGTTTATCCATTGTCTAGTACCCATAGTACAAGCTCTGCTTAGTTTAGGCTAGATGATGTTGTGCGTATGCGATACAATATAATTATTATTATTATACATACATAGATTCAAGCCTGTTTCTCAGAGGGGTAGGCAGAGACTACCGATTTCCATTTGCTACGATCCTGACACACTTCTCTGGCTTCATTCACTATATACATGGTTATGTATCATTGACAAAATACTTTATACTAAAAATCGCTGACGAAAGAAAGAATGACCACCAGTCGAGTATATCACGACCTCGTATTTCAGCCCTCGCGAGCAATTTTCGCTTCAATAAACTGGCCAAACGAACACAAAAGATAAATCATAAATCCATGGCTGACTAGGGAAAACGTGTCTTGATTTATATATTTGTATGGCATATTGAAAAATAAATTATGTGATCGTGTACCCATTTATAGCCCTTATTCTCGAAATGTGTCGCAGCGGTATGGAATTCGATTGCTGTGCCTGAGGTCCTGGGTTAAATACCCAGTTGTGATTTAGCGTTGTTGAGTTTGTTTGATAGGAAATCCTCAGTAGCCAGCATGGAGTATCGCTGGATATGATAATTAGGGTGCAAAGGTCACATACAAATATTTGCTTCGGGCATTAGGAAATAATTCCTGTGTCCCGGTGGACATTACAAACATTCAAACGACGGACATACAGAACATCTAGACTCGGACGAACCATTTGTGGACCACACTAATTTTTGCCCCGTGTGGGATTCGAACCCACAACTCTTGGCACAGTAGCAGTGATGAGCGACCACTTAATCCAATACGCCAGCCGACATTATAAACATACTTCATTAACTGACTACACGGATAGTGATAGAAATAGTTTTAGCGGTCGCATCCACATGATAGAAAAATTGTGTAATCTATACTTATAATAAAACTGTAGAGAGGTCAATTCTGTACATTGAATATATATTCAAAATTAATATTGGAGGATGAATGGTGATCGATACTGATGACAAAAATGCAATCAGTAAATTTTTTGTCTGTCTGTCTGTCTGTATATGCACGCATGGGTCAAAAACTACTGAAGGGATTTTAACCAAACTTGGTACGATTGTAGTCCATACTCCTGGGCAGGTTATAGGCTATATAACATAACGCTAAGACACATAGGAGCTGAGCAGTGACGATAAATTTGAAGCAAGTCGGACGAAAATGCGCTTTCGAGCTCTTATCCTCGCATACGTTAATCATACACCAAAAGTATGTATTACAAAGATGATGTTCTTCAAAAGATCTACAAAAAAGTCCTTAATAGTAAATATCTATCATTTATAAATTAGCCACAATAACGTGTTGAATCGTTAGGCATTTCTTCAAAGTGCATTAAAATACATAAATATATTGTATTTCACATAGATATATCTTTATCAAACTCCCATATTCAAAAAGTACACTTTAATATTTATATAATAAAAAAAAAATATAGGAATCGGTTTATAAACACACAAGATATAGATGAAATAAAACTTCCAAATCTCGCCGCGCCAGTATGGGTACGGCTATACGGTTGATTGTTGTTTAACGCGCGAAACGGCCATCCGCTGCATTTATAAAAATGCGGGGGCGCTCACGCGCCGACTTCACTCACACTTTGTTTATTTGGTTGAACGCGGTAATCTAAGGAACTACGGGTAAAAAATAGAAAAATATTTCAGTGTTGGATAGCCCATTTATAGAGGAAGGCTATAGGCTATATAACATCACGCTACGACCAATACGAGCAGAGCATAAATGAAAAATATTGCAAAAGCAATATTGTTAGTGGGACACTAGCGCCATCTAGTGACACAGAAAGGCATTAGGACGGAACGCCAGCGCCATCTAACTATATATTTATAAATAGCTGTGGTGAGTCTGGGTTATGCGTTATAATATGCTACATACATAGTCTTAATAATGTCCTCCAGACCGAATTTCAGTCACGGCGGCCAATCTTAACGGAGACTGGCCATCTGCACAGGAGATATTATAGTGTACAAGCGTGTGCGCAAACAAAAGTGCACTCTCTGTTCTCTAATCCTCAAGATCCAAAGGGATGGTAACCCGACACGTCCGGAGATTAGGCGCAGGACCCGTTGGTCCACGAAAGAGAAAGGTTGGTCCAGGAAAGCAAAAGCAACGGCTTTACGTGCTTTCCGAGGCACGGGGGTGTCTTACTTCCTAACTCCGGGCTGCTATTGAGATTTTTTAATAGAAAAACCATATAACTTTTTGTTGGCCCGACCCGGGATTCGAACCCGAGACCTCATGCACAGCAGTCGCATTCACTACCGCTGAGCTGATCTGTCATAGTCTTACTGGGTATGTAGAATGTTTTACATCCACATTTCGCCAGCTATCGTTTTTGTCCTACGTATTAGGGGTCGAGCCTTTATTGGATGTATCCAATGTATTTCCAGACTCCATGTAGGTATCCTGAGAATGTCTTGACAGAAAACTAATATCCCTTCGCTCAACTTGGCCATCAAATCTGAGACCTAGTGCACAGCAGTCGCATTCACTACCAATGTGCCACTGAAATATGACAAATTGATGTGAAGCTAACTGTTAGCAACATTTTATAGCGGCTGAAGGCCAAAGTAAACTTTGAAAAAACTACATTTCAGTTTTGCAAAGCACCGTTTTGATAACGAAATTATTCCTTTGAGGTTAGGTTCTACCTGAAGACGTAGCTCCCTAAGGAAAAGGAATTGAAACTGTTGAATTATGTATTTTAGATGTACGACTTACGACGGCTTTTCAAATTAAGGTAGCTTCTATTGAGACAACTTTATGCTTGATAGCTAAGCTTCTTTTTAAATGACTGCTAGAGCACTCGTAATTTATTGTTTATCTCTGAGGACTTTACAAACAATAAAACACTGGAGACAAAGATTATTCAAACCCGGAACCAATATTTGTGAATCACGAAATTTTTGTCAAATACGAGGATTAAATCTACAATTTTTGGTCTTTGGTTTCAAAGTTTGGAAGTCAAAGTTAAGGTTTGGATTACCTTTTAGGAGAAATCACAACTGGAAAACTCTGATCATGGGCTTACATTCACCTTATAAAAAATCACAGTAGTTTTTAGATTTTAGTTTGTATAACTAGTGTCCTGCCCGCTTCGCATGGGCAGTACAAAACATTAACTAATTAAATACCTAAACCTTTCTCATGAATCACTCTGTTTATAAGTAAAAATCGCATGAAAACATGTTTACTAGTTTTGACTTTATCCCCACCAAATGCGGCGAGGGACTATGTTTTATAATATGTAGTGAGTATCATAAGGCATTGGACTGACGTTCGAAAGATTACATCAATGCCTATCCATTGCATTGATAAAGAAAACCAGCCCCTAATACAAGCTTAGCATAGCTGGAGGAATTAAAATGGATACTGATAATTTGCAAACCAAATTGCTAATGATCTTGTAGAAGAAATGACTGTAGCATCTTTGATACCTTTTAACTTATTGACTCGCAGCAGCACACCAATGGCCAGACACAACAGATTTTTAATAACGTCTGGTATTCTAAGTCAGGGTAAGGAGCAGTTGTGATACCTCTGGTGATGCAGGCTAGGTTATGCTAACACCGTACCATTACGCAGACAGTGTGTTATTTAAAAAGGTTATATCCAAATTGACAAATTGATTGTGAACTCAGATTTGCTTTCCTCAGCTTTTTGTTACATCCCACTGCTGGGCAAAAGCCTCTCCCTTAGACTTCCAAACCACTCTGTTCGAAGACATTCCTTGCTAATTTTCGCTTTTCGAAGACGTCCAAGTCATCTCGCCATCTCCGTTTAGGTCTGCCCCGTCGCCGTCGACTGTGTTTTGAGAGCCAATCGATCACAATTTGTATTCACTCTCTGGGTGCATGCGGCAGATGTGTCTGAGATTCGTTTTATTAAGAAAAAAGTTATATTAGGACAAAAGGATAGGATAACTATTTGAATCTAGGATAGCATTGGTTTGAAAGCCAAGCCGGGCATAAATGATTGTGAATAATACATTTTCTATTGTATCTGCTACATAGCGTTCAATTTGTTAAGGTTGTATTTCCATAGGACAAAATAAGTATGTCGTGGTTGAGCAATCCTTTGTTTATCTTTATTTAAAATATGGTGGAAAAAAAGAGAAAGAAATAGATCTATTTTTTCCATCAAGATTTTGTTGGTGTGAGCTTGTAATCTGAAACTGCGTTCGGTAGTTTCTGGAGGATTTACTATCCTGTCTCGGGCCTGAAAATGTAATTAGAATAATGTAGATGTACCTAATGCATTACCACTAAACCTAGCATATTATATAAGATTTAGTGGAAAACGGTTCTGTGTAAATTAACGTCTAATTTTAAAGTTCAAGTTATATCTGCACATTCAAATTCGTTAAAAACGGTTTAGCAGTTTAACGGTAAAAATTTAACAACATAATTACTTTATATATGTATACTAGCTGACTCGGTTGTTCTGCCATGTAAATTATTTTTTAGCGGTATGATACCTACCAAACAAAATCAGTCAAGCTGTTTCGAAGGAGTGCGGCCACAAACACAGTGTGACACGAGATTTTTATATATAAAGATTTTCTTGTAAACTATGACCTATTGTCAAAGTTTAAAAGAAAATTTACATATGTATACTTAACACGTTGCCTGTCTGTGCATTATATATAATGCATTTTTGGTCCAGCTGTGAAGTCCGTGCAGTACATGTAATGCATGAGCCTATTCTTTTTAAATTAGGTTTTATAGACTGGACGGGGGACGTACACCTTTATTATTTAGCAGATGTATGAGCAGTGAATTGGGAATAATAAAACACTAATGTACAATAATTTTATTGGCTGGTATCATTAGTTAATGATACCAGCCAATAAAAAAAATTTCGCTTAAGTAGCCGTGATGTCCTAAGTCACTTGACTTAGGACATCACGGCTACTTAACCAAAATACTCTGGACAGGCAACGTGTTAAGAATTGGAGAAGATTCACAGTATATAACTAAAATTAAATAGTAATGACAGGGGATATTATCGGTTGCAAGTTCAAGTTCTGCCTCATGCATTGTTTTTCTCCTCTGTTATAATTTATGTTCTAATACAGTATGAGAAATGCTTATAAAATAAATCTTAATATACGAAATATATTCTTCAAAAGAATATAGTTGTCATCATTAAAGTGATTTAATTCTACAGTTTTAAAAATGGGACAGTTCTGTGTTTAGTTTTATCTCTTTACTAGCTGGCACGCGCTACTTCGTCTGCTTCACTTATAAGAAATAGCCCTGATTTTCAAAAACAAAAAGGACGTTAAGTGTTATGCAACGGATATGGCTTAACATCCATTTAGTTAGTGGCAACACAGCTCGATATAAATCCTAACTATCTATACATATAATAAAATCCTAGGAAAGTCAAAACTGTACATTGAATATTTTTTTAAAAGAATACTTGGGGCGTGATCTACAATCGATATCGAAGCCAAAAATATAGTTTTTAGAATTTTTGTCTGTTTATCTGTTTGTCTGTATGTATGTCCGGGCTAAACTCAAAAAGTACTGCATGGATTTACTTCAAATGTTGCATAAATATTAACAACAGGTCGGGTCAACATATAGGCTACATATTATCACGCTATCACCTACGGGGGAGGAGCTGTGAATCTTTATTTTTCTTACGCATTCTGTGACAGCATGTAATCTAACGACGCATATTTAAATGTTGTTTTTGAGTAAGCCTTGCTATTATCTAGCTTTACACTATAAAAACTACGCCATTTAAGTAACTTGGGCACAGAAATATAGTTGGGTTCCGCGGCGACAAACACTTTTTAGTTAAAATCTACGCGGACGAAGTCGCAGGTAACAGCTAGTAATATTATAAATGCGAATGTGAGTTTGTTTGTTACTCTTTCACGCCTTAACTACTCGACCGATCATCATGAAAATTTTTTTCGTCGTATACACTTTGTTAGAGGATCAGAAAAAGACATAAGGTACCTTTCATCTAGAAAAAAGTACTGTTACTAACCTAACGTAACCTTTTTTTACGCGAGCAAAGCCGCGAGTAAAATCTAGGTGTTAAAAAAGACAATATTACCAACTATATACTTTTAACAGTTCAGCGAGCTTCATTAGTCCAGCCTGTATTTCTTTCAAGGAGGTCATTAGCAGATCACCAGTTCCTTCACCACTTGCCTCCATTACGTATGAATGCTCCACTTTGGCTCTGTAATATGTCCACTCAATAGACACGCCACGTGCATTTTTCAACATTTTAAGGGAAGCGGGTCTGATGGGTTTGTTTGCTACTTTGCTCATCGCCTGTTAGAATGCATAAATATTGATCAGGAAGATTCAGGGTTTAACCTGTCAATTGTTGGAGTGCCAGACATAATTGAAAACCTTTTGCTTAATTGCTGTCAAAAGAAATGTTAATGAATTTTTAGCAGCAGCGGTGGGTCACCGATAGACTGCATCTCTGAATTTTCGAAGTTATGTGCGTATAAAAGAATTAATTATCGCTTGCTTTAACGGTGAATGAAACCATCGAGAGGCAGCCTGCATGCCTCAGAGTTCAATAATGTTCTCGAAGACGTGTGAGGTTTTCCCACCCACACTGGACCAGCATGGTGGATTATGACCTTACCCTTCTCATACTGAGAAGAGGCTCGTGCTCTGTAGTGAGACAGTTTATATATAGGGTTGATATTATAGTTTTTTTAGAAACTACTGCTCACGCTTTAGTTATAATTCCAAGTCGCGGAGCCTTCTAACAACACACAGGATACAAAAAACAATCAGACACGGCACAACTATTTGTGGATCACACAAATTTATGTTCCGTGTGGTCATCGAACCCACAACACTTAGCCCAGAAGAAGTCGTGAGGGGACCTTAAACCACTACATCATTCGTGCCACGGTCAACCAGTCGTTGAAATTCTTCCTTTTTTATAAGTACATTAATTTTTTTTTAATACAACTTAGGGTGGCAAATATGCTTACAGCCCACCTGATGGTAAGTAGTCACCGTAGCCTGTGGACGCCTGCAACACCAGAGGCATCACTTGCGCGTTGTCGATCCTTTAGGAAATGACGTGGGAAGGAAAGTGAGCAGGATGGGCGAAAGGGGGTAATTGGGCCTCCGGTACTCTCACTCACCGAACGAAACACAACAAACAGTAGGACTACTGCTGTTCCACGTCGATATTCTGTAAGAGGGTAGTCCTTCCCCGGTCGAGCCGGCCATTCATGCTGAAATCAGCGAGGCTCGACTACTTAAAGTTTCTGTACTTCTTCTTCATATAACAGCCTGTATTGTCCCAGTTCAGGGCAAGAGCCTCCCTCTGTAATCCGTGAGTAGAATCAGTCTTTCCCGTAGCTCTTTGATTCGTCCCACCACCAATGCTTTGGTCAACCACGTTGTCTCTTAGCACCGTTTGGGATCCAGTCTGTGCTGATATTAGCCTAACGCTCCTTCGCCATGCGGGAGACGGCTATATAAACGAATTAATTATTACTAAAACTTACCCCGGCAATTTCTCTTGACGTTGCAATATGAGTTTTGACCTTACCCGGTGCAGAAGGGTAAAATATGTGCCCGCCATAGGAATGTATTGAAATGTACGCATATAAATGTACAGCTTTTATAAAATTCTGCAATAATAAAAAACAATAAGGTTTTTAACTATAAAATTACTGTTTATAATTTACATCAAATTTCTTGAGTTGTGTATACATATACAAAATGCTATGTTTTTCTTATAACATCTTTTTCTTTATATTTATGAGCTTTGCTCTTATCGGGAGAGTATACGCCATCTTTCTCGATTCCTTTAGTAGTTAGTTTAGGGTAGTTTTTCCTTGAGGGTTTTACTGACCTTGACTGCTTTTGTTTCCTTTTCAGAAAATGGCTCAGGGCCACAAAAAAATTTATTGCAAGGATTTTCTATGTCACCATTGCCACCCCAATTGAAACTAGAAAAAAAGCAAGGTTTTCAATAAAAAATATTATTATTATTATTGTTATGCAGAAAACCACAAAATAAGAATAGAAATTTGTAAAGTCGAGGACGCGAGGTAAAACTCAATTTATAAATTGTTACATGTTATAATAATAATAATAATAATAATAATAATATTCTACCACATACACACAACACCATCTAGCCCAAACTAAGCAGAGCTTGTACTATGGGTACTAGACAATGGATAAACATACATATATACTTATTTTTTTGTAAATACATACATATTATACATAGAAACACCCAGACCAAGACAAACACCCATGTTCATGCACACAAATGTTTGACTTGTGCGGGAATCGAACCCGCGACCTCAGGCGTGGCAGTCGGTTACACTAACCACTACGTTATAAATATACGTAATACATATTAGGCTTCCGTTCACATGCCAGAGCGGTAAAACAAAACAAATTGCCTAAAACCTATTTCAACGTAATATAATTTCACATTTTGACAAAGAAAATTCCGTGCCTTTATAAATTTTAGATTGCATTTTTCTATAGAACGTCCGCTCTATAGATTGGAACGTTTTATAAAATTGATAAGATTTTTCAAACACAATATCGGCACTCCACTTTTATTTTTCTGGTTCTGCCTACGTGAATATTGATTTGTGCCATCCCTTTTTATTTCTACAGGTAGCTGCCCACAGTGCTTAATTTTACGGATGCCCACGCACTAGCTCGTACCTACGCGCAGTGGGAAGAGGCGCGTGTGTGGTAGCGCAGACGCGTCGTAGTGATGCGTTCAATTGCGAATATGTAACTTCAAAGATGCATATTAGCTTTTTATGCGTTCTCTTTCATGTCGTATGACAACACACATGCACTGAGGGTATGTAATCAAAAACTTGATGCGACGCGTAGGTGTTCGCTGTGTGTAGGTAGCGTCCCACGTTGCGTTATTTAAAAAAAGGAATAGTACAACGACAGCGGCTTTGCCCTCTATTTACAGCGTAGCGTCTTATTAAGACTGCGCCGAGCGAAATGTGCCAAAACAGGCGGTCACAGTTAAGTGAATAAAATCAACACTTTTTGTTTAATACAAATAAAATATAAATTTACCATAACAATTAATGTGTTTACAATTACTACGTGTAAAAAACTTAAAATAATTAATATTTTCGCCTACAAAATTACGTAAATTTGCACGAAAAATGCAAAAACATAAGCTCGTGTTACGTGATTTTTAGATTATAACAGTAGAAATCTGTCCTATTTTACAGCTTAAACGAAACATAAATAATATAAACATAAATACGATCCTGACACACTTCTCTGGCTTCATTCATAAGTCAGTCATGAAGTTTCCCCATTTCATTACAAATTAGGAAGTACTTTGCCCGTCATTTGAGAATTACTCTTCCTGTTAGATTTAACTTTGAATACATTTAAAAAAAAATGGTATTTTATTGTTCGGGTAAATTAACTATTTCACTGAAATAATATTTTTTTTAAAAGGAAATCCATCGTACTAGTAATAAATTCTGCGTCGCAAGGGACGTACAAACATCCAAACAATGGACATAAAGAACACTCAGTCTCGGAACAACTATTTGTGGATCACACAAAGTCTTGGCCCGTCTGGGATTCAAACCCTAAACACTCGTCGCAGTGGCAGTGGCGAGGCGACCACTTCATCCACTAAGCCATCCGTGCGGTCAGAATGAGTGTTGAGAAATTGTGAGTCAACCAACCTATTGGTATTTTCTTTTTTTTTTTATTTGTCTCGTTAAAATGACCACACTCCACCAGATGGTAAGCAGTCGTGTGGTCTAAGAGCAGTGGCCTCCACACCGTCCTCATAGCAGCCGAGGCGATAGTGAGGTCTCTACTTTGACGGCCTGAGGTGCTTTTTCACGCCCCGCTTAAAAGACCCAGGATTGAAGGAAGAAGGAAACACGTGCCTTGGTCGGTATAACTTACACAGTGCGAGCCATTTGCAGTACAGTACTTATTATAATAGATGTCACAGTCGTTTCACCAGATGATATTATTATAACAAGTATAATATAACTGAAAAGAACAACTACCCCTTAGCTCTGGAGGCAGTTGAGAGTAATGTTCTGCAGTTAAGTTTAGCGTTATATCCCCTAAATTGCAGCACCGCCTAATATTTATTATACGAAATATTTTGCTACATCTTCTGTCAAGCTAAAATAAATCTTAAGCCAAGTTTATATGGTTAGATTTTTAGTAACAGCATAGTATGTAGACGTTCTAATTTATTATAATACAAATATAACATGTAATAGAAATGTTTGGTCATATTCAAGATAGAAGGCGTACGTGTAGTCGCATTGCATTTCCTTTTAGCTTACATCCTTTAAAAATACAGTTAATTTTTATTTTACGTAATATGCTGGAATAAAATTCTTAATACGGAAGTCTATTTTCAAAGAGAGACAAATAATTATTTAAAATTTTTTCTTCAATTTAAGAGCCAAGCTCTTGTCGGTGGAGTCTCTTCCATAATGTCCTATCTTCAGCCAGCGCTTTAATTTCTTGATACGACGTAACTTTTACTTTTATTTTAAACTAGCTGTTACCTGCGACTTCGTCCGCGTAGATTTTAACTAAAAAGTGTTTGGCTCCGCGTAACCCAATTTTTTTCTAAAATCAATGTAGCCTAAGTTACTTTTTATAACAGCAGCTATCTGCCAGTGAAAGTCCCGTCAAAATCGGTTCAGCCGTTTCGGAGATTAGCCGGAACAAACAGACAGATAGACAAAATTTTAAAAAATAGATGGTTTCGTATAGGTACCGTATATGCATTAGATAAAAAGCTGTTATTTTGACATTACAAACAGACACTACTTTTATTTATTTGTATAGATTTGTTTATATGTAGTGTCGCGGGTTGCTAATATTTTAACAACGAATATAAATAACCGACTTAGAACGACCATGTAAACCACGCATCCAACCGCTTCTTGCGGCCTTTACAAGGTCTGCATTAATTCTTCTTTTAAGAACAGAATAGAAAATAAAAATATTTCTACTTTGTTATTTACATTCATTATTATTCTACAACTAATATTGAAGGAAAATGTGCATTGTGCGAACTGAACTATGAACTTACAACCATTTTCTACAGCAGTAATGAAAACATGCATTTTAAATAAGCCATTTTCATGTATGAAGACGCCCGTGAAAAAGAATTTACAATATTTAAAGCGTTCCCAACTTGGTTGGTTCAACAAGTGTTTTGTTACGCATAGTGACTTCATTAAAGACTAGCTTTTGCCCGCAGCTTCCTTTGCGAAAAAGTAGGTTAGATTAGGTGTAATAATAATTTTTAAATAAAATATAGCTTAGATTACTTGGTAATAATATAGCTTTCTGATGGAATGGATGAAGACATTTTAAAAGCGGTTGAGTAGCTTTACAAACAAACAAAAAATGAAATCTTTCCTCTTTATAATATTAGTACCTATAGACTAGCTTATGATCTTGTCTCCGTTTGTACGGACTTGTTAATTTATTTAAATCCTTTTCCAGAAAATCCCGAAACATCGTAAACAATGTTGTTAGTGTTTATAATTACCTACTTAGATGTGAAAATTGGAGTCTAGTCATAATAATTATCTTCACATATAATATTATTGTAGTGGGGAGACCAACAGACTGCACTACAGAGGGTCTCGGGTTCAAACCCACGTCGCCCACCTCTGACTTTCGGAAGTTATTTGATTTTTCGAAATTATGTGCGTATTGATTGATAATTATCGCCTGCTCCGTGCCTCGGAGAGCACGTTAAGTCGTCGGTCCCGGCTGCCATCAACATCAGTCGTTATTGGGAAGTCAGTGCCCTCTTATAACCTGACATTGGTCTAGCCTTAGAGTATCGTTAGCGTTCGGGTTGCGGAGGTCAGGTGGCAGCCGCTCTGTGTAAAAACTGATATCCAGTTAAATCCGGTTAGACTAGAAAGCCGACACCAAAAGACTTGGGAATAATAAAGGCTAGGGAGAAGAAGATAATAATATTGTAATTGGTTGATGTCTGTACATAGGAGATATTTAAGAGAAATATTATGAGCGGTCTTTAAAAGAGCCATAGAAGTCAAAAGATTTCTTTTTTTAGGATTTTTGTTTGTAGCCTGTATATTTGTACGCGCTTCATGCAAAAATTACTGCATCAAAATTGAATACGGTTTTCACAGTTGTCATGGTGGAGGTTTAGCTTAAAACCTGGTCCATGTTTTATTTTGATATGCCGTCTAAAAATCAAGTGTTAAGAAAGAAAATATAAATAATTTCTTCTGAATTCCACGCGTACAAAGATGCAGCCAAAAGCAAGGATATAATAGACATAGTTGTTGTTTTTTAATCCTACGGCAAAGTCCACATAGCATAGCATAGCATAGCATCGCAAGCATATCGCAATAAAATTATGTGTTAATCTATCTATGTGAAAACGACATAAAAGATCCCACTGGGTTGTAGTGTCGCCGGTCTGCACTGACTGGCCCCCACATAAGATAAGATAAAATCTATGTGAAAATATCATCCAAATCTATTCATCGATTTATGTATGCTTGAGTATCAAACATCTAACTATCTAAACATCATCACAAACCTTCAAATTAAAAAATAATTTTCTTATTTTTAAAAAGATACCTCTACGTAATTCCTGTAACGCGTAGGCCTTTACAAACATTTTAACAACGGACACAGGAACATTCAGACTCGGCACAACCATTTGTGAATCACACAAATGTTTGTTCCATCTGGGATCCGAACCCACAGTACCCAGCGCAGTAGCTATGGCGAGGCGACCACTTAAACCACTGCGCCATCTGTGCAATAGGACTTGCTAGACGGATTTCCAATCACTTTTATTAGAGGACAAGTCTTTTGTCATCTATCGATATAGTGCTACAGTTCTTGCAACTCACAAAGGCGAGTGGGCTTTACGTGTACATGCACAGTGCGGTAGTATGCGTGTTTGATAGAGCGGTCAGTTGCGAGCGACACTTACACACACACATACATAGCCTGCTCGCCATCGTGAGTTGCAAGAATTCAAAATCAATTTACCTCACCCGGGTATCAATTCTGGGCTGGAAGGGTAAGGTACCTTCCAATCGGTAGCTGCGCAAACTTACACAAACACTCACCCAAAATTCCTGTTGAGATCAACTCCTACGCAACTAGAAAATCGTCGTCTATTCTTCCTCCAATGGTGGTCCTTCTTCATGTTGAAATCATAGCCATCGGGATTCAATACCGGTATGATGTGCCTGACAATAAAATATAATATAAACTCAATACTGTGTTGAAAATAGCGTGCAAAAATAAATGTAGTAATATTCGACGGTGATAAAGTATATAATTTCAGCCTGAAAAAAAAAGTATATGAACTGTCTGCCTGCTGGGCATGGGCCTCTTCTCATTGTGAGAAGAACATAGTCCATAGTCCATAGTCCACCTCGCTTGTTTAGTGCGGTTTGGCAGACTTCGCATATCGTCCGGAGTATTATGTATTACTCTCAGACGTGCAGGTTGCCATAATATATTTTACTTTACCGTTGAAACAAGTGACTTATCGAAGTTATGTGCGCATAGTTAGTGCTAATGAGTACTAATTAATACGCATATAACTTCTAAAAGACAGAGGTGCGTGCCTTACAATTGAACTCGAGACTTCTACATGACATTTCATCGGTCTCCCACTAGGCTCTCGCTACTAGGTAAGCCTAGTATAGGCTGCTAATATAGCGTGCAAAAATATAATATGGTCATATTTGACAGTGGTAAAATATTGGCGATAAACTCCATCAAACAGAAAAACGGGATTAAGGGGACACCGCGAAACGCGACGCCCGTGCTCATTGACACTCATTGTGTATCAATCGTTAAAGAGCGGTCATAAGGTCTAAAATTGCGATGCGCCTGTGAAAGATTATTATATTGGGAAGAGCTAAAATAATAGTCGTACAAAGGGGCAAAGTATTTATTTATTTAAAATTTCAGGTAAGTGAATTAGCTAATATATATGTATATTTATTTGTAAATGAAATACACAAATTTTTAGTAATCAGTTTATTCTAGAAATTTATTTTATAGACATAGGAATATTATATAATTGTATTGTACCATAAAATAGTTGAAGTATACACATAACAGAAATATATTAGAAATTATTTATTATTTACTATAAATACATAAAAGTTAATCAGCAAGGTAAGGTTACTTGACTTAGGTCCGTTCGATGTGACTGCTCCGGAGCGAATGTGCCGAGTACGGCGGAGCGACGGCTTTTATAGTTAGTTGTAAACAAGTGACGTCACATCGTACGATTTTAATACAGACTTGTTAATACTTGCATTTTAACATAAAACTATTATAAAAATAGAGTAAATATTTTGAAATTAATTAGTTTAATTACATACTTGGTCTTACAATGGCATAATTAGTAAACAAGTCACGTTAAACCGTTAAATATAATGTTATAGAAAACAACAATGAAAGAACACAGTTTAAGCTTAGGTTATAAACATATACACTTATAAGATTTTGAAAAGAAACTGTTGTGTTTCACATGTAAACAAGGTTATAATTATTATAGGGATGTTGTTCTTTGTGTCCAATTAATGAAAAAGACTGAAATAATCTATCACCCGCAATGATCGAGATCGCTTAGAAATTGTTTGTTAAAATCTTAAAATATTATTTAAAAATGATTGGTTTTAGTTATGGAAATAATGAGCTAGCAAATTACTAATATTGATGTTACAAATATATTTGAGTAATTCCTAAGCATAACGATAGTGTAACTTCCTTGTAATTTCAAAAATAGTAATTTTTCAGAGGTGTTTTCGAAAATAATTGTAATCGAGCCAAAATCACAATATCGTGTTTATGAGCTAGGAAATTCTAGTTAAGAGCCATTTCACGTTTTCGCGCGAATATCTAAGATTTCAGTCGCCTAATTTACCAACTTAGACATTTTTAAATACATGTAAAAAATAGGCCGGTCTTTCGTATTAACAATTATAGAGACACATTTACAAAAAAATATTTGTTTACTTTGTGGTAATTAATCTCCCACAACAAGTTTACTGGAAAAACAACGCAGAGTTAATTTCATGCTCTCATATCTATCACTAATATTTATAAATTTGACTGAAAAAAATACGTATCGTCTCAGAAATATAATTTTGTTGCCATAAATGAAACTAGAATATCAATTATTAATAACATTATTTCGTAAAAAAATAAAATCCGAGGCCATTTTTTACGTTTTATATCCCTATTTTATAGCGATTTTTTGGTTTAAATAAAGTGTAATTATAATTACATATATAAAACCATGTCAAAATTAACTGTTCTTAAAGAAATCTAATTACAAAGTTTGATGAAATTCCGTTCATAAAATTTATCATAAAATGTATATGAATATCACTCTAATTTAGAATAAATTACGATGCACAAGCATGCACCGATTAGTACGGCGCGAGCGCCCGTTAAGGAAGGACCTGTACCATTTTGTCTCGCGTGCCGAATTTCGAGCGTCCGTATCGTAAACGCATTATTATACTACGACTACAACATTTTGATTCTTTGTTTTTTTTCTACGGTAAACTGTATTACTTTTTTTTTTTTAATTTAATTTTTTTATTTTGCTCGTCAAAATGACCACACTCCACCTGATGGTAAGCAGTCGTGTGGTCTAAGAGCAGTGGCCTCCACACCGCCCTCATAGTAGCCGAGGCGATGTTGAGGTCTCTACTTTGACGGCCTGAGAAGGTGCTTTTTCACGCCCCGCTTAAAGAACCCAGGATTGAAGGAAGAAGGAAACACGTGCCTTGGCAGAGAATTCCATGCCTTGGTCGTTCGGCAGAGATATGAGGACCCAAACTTTTTGGTACGCGCTCTAATCGACTCTACCGTGTAAGGATGGCATCTGAGCCCAGCACGCGTTGTTCTGGATAGGAAAGGGGAGGGCGGGATAAGGTGGAATAACTCTTCAGAGCACTCCCCGTGGTATATTCTGTAGAAACATGCCAATGAGGCAATGTCCCTACGGAGTTGCAGAGGTTCCAGTGAACTCGTGACCTCTGGATCTCCGATGATACGGACAGCCCGCCGCTGTAACCGGTCGAGAGCGTCCAGCAAGTACTGCGCGGAGCCATCCCAAAGATGATAACAGTACTCCACGCAAGGGCGCACTTGTGCCTTATACAATAGGCACAGTTGCCCAGGCGTGAAGAACCGCCTCACCCTGTTCAGAACTCCGAGTTTTCGCTAAGCTTGCTTAATGACGCTTTCGATATAGGTTTTCTGATTAAGGGAGCGGCAAAGATCCATACCTAAGATGGAGAGACTGTCACGTATCACCAGTGGAGTGTTCTTCAGAGAAGGGAGGGGAAGGAACGGAGACTTTTTTTTGAGAATGCGCATGCCTGGGTCTTCTTGGCGTTGAACTCGATCAAGTTCTTGGCACCCCATTCATAGATGCAGTCCAAGGTCTGGTCAAGTTCAACGACAAGATTCTGCCTTTTCCCCTCAACCTCAGCCTGTTTGGCCCCAGGATGTCCGAGATATCGCCCATGCACGGTACTGTCGTCCGCATAACAATGTGTGTTGCCGAGATTCAACATATCATTGATATGCAGAAGAAAGAGCGAAGGGGATAAGACAGAACCCTGAGGCACTCCTGCATTGACCTGCATAAATTTGGAAGCGTGACCGTCGCAAAGGAGCCGAATACGACGCTTCTGCAGGAAACTTGCAATCCAGGTGCACAGTTGAGGGGGCAATCCATAGGCCGGAAGTTTGGAAAGAAGAGACCGGTGCCAGACTCTGTCGAAAGCTTTGGCTATGTCAAGGCTGATAGCCAAAGACTCGCCGTGCTTGTCCATAGCTTCACCCCAGAGGTGCGTGACGAACGCTAGAAGATCACCCGTTGATCGTTTAGCCCGAAAGCCGTATTGGCGATCATTGATCAACGATTGATCCTCCAGGTAGCGGACAATTTGGGTGTTTATAATTCGCTCGAACACCTTGGAGAGCACCGAGGTGATAGCTATGGGACGATAGTTGCTTGGCTCGGAACGGTCCTCCTTTTTGGGAATCTTTTGAACGTTCGCCTCCTTCCAAGCCTCAGGCACAATGCCTGCGGCGTAAGACGTCCGGTATAGGCGCGTAAGTGTGGGAGACAACTCCGCTGCACATTTTTTAAGGACCACAGCTGGGATGCCGTCAGGTCCACTGGCTTTCCGAACATCGAGAGACTGCAGTATCGCACGAACGGTTCGTTGCCTGATACATATATCAGGCATGGTGTAGCCGCAGTTGGCAATGTTAGGCGGCTGCGAACCGCAGTCATCGATTCGGGAGTTGGCCGCAAAGAGATTTGCAAGCAGATCTGCTTTCTCCTGCGGCCGATGAGCCAGTGATCCATTCGGATACCTCAGAGGGGGCAGCAAGGTCTGGCAGAAGTTGGACTGCACGGCTTTGGCCAGGCGCCAATAGCTACGACTGCCCGTAGGATGCGCCATGAGTTCCTGGCCGAACCGTGCGACGCGCTGGGCATCCGCTCTTAAGTATGCCCTCTTGCAGACCTTTGTGGCTTGGTTGAACGCTGCCTTCAGGTGATCCACGTTAGGGTCGTGGAGAGTGCGAGCCCTGGTCCAAGCGCGGTACGCTGTCTGTTTGTGTTTTTGTTACTGTTTTGTTTACTATCAAGTGTATTATTTAAGTAGTTTGTATAATGTTATGTTTTTATTTTATTCGTTTTAGCAATGGGGCGTAAGGGTTCTGTATACCATTGTATCAAAAAAAGGGAAAACAAAAATTGTGCAGACGTAAAGAAAGCAACGGAAGCGAGGTAGATATTTTTTATTTGCAGTTCATAATTATATACAGTTGTCGATCACATAAGTACCTACATATCGACATAGACTAACTAAGGATACTAATCCTTATATTTAAAACCTAAAATGCATATTGTGCTTGAGCCCAGTAGGGCTCAAGCACAATATGCATTTTATCGTTTGCAAGTAGAAGTTTAAGTTAGTTGTCTATTACTCATTAATTAGTAAAGTCTAATGAGCCGTTATAATTTTCATTTAAAATTAATTAGGTAAATATGTCACTATTTAGCATAATTTATACATACCTAAGTATTGCAGTTTAGAAGATAGAGTGGGGGAGGGACACTTTGCGTATGATGGGTTTTCCTTCTTTATATTGAACTAGAGGATGCCCACAGCTACGTCCGCACAAGTTTTTTTATTTATCCATATCTTCCCATATCTCCCCTACATATTATTTTTCAAAAATTAAGGCTTTATGTTTTTATTACTTTGTACCTATAATCTAGAGCAGCGATAGCTCAGTGGGGAGACTAACAGACTGCAATGCACAGGGTCTCGGGTTCGAACCCACGTCGCGCACCTCTGACTTTCGTAAGTTATATGACTTTTCGAAATTATGTGCGTATTGATTGACAATTATCGCCTGCTCCGTGCCTCAGAGAACACGTTAAGCCGTCGGTCCCGGCTGCCATGAACACCTATGGCAGTCGTTATTGGGAGAGTGTCGACACAAAAGATCCCACTGGGTCGAAGTGTCGCCGGTCTGCACTGACTGGCCTCCACATAAGATAAGATAACTATAATCTAACACGAAAATTCACCCGATCACCTACAAAACAGCCTGTATAAATGATACAACGTTATTTTTCTTTAACTGTACCCGTCATTATGGACTACTTTAGTCCTAAGACTTTGCCGAAAACGCGAAATAAATACCTATCAGTTGTTCCATACATTTTGCCAGTGTCATAGTTCAATTTTATATGGAACAGGTGATTATATTTTCGTGACTTTTCCAGAATCCCACAACGAAAGTTACCCCTAAGAGCTTTGCACTAAAGATAAAATAACTTTGTATATTTCTTAGGCTGCATTGATTTTACTGAAACTTTTCTGTGGATTGTCAAGATACTTTTAATTTTATATGGAGAAGTAAGATTATTCGATCAGAGGCTGTAATAAAATCGGTAACAGAAAATGTTAGTTTATGTAAACGTAACAGTTTTATTGTACATCAGTCATAGTTCATTAAAATAATATAAAATTTATAATTATTTGATTTAAATTCAAAGGAAAAGCGGCCACTTAAATTACACGCTGAGATAGTAAATTGTGATGAGGAGCAAAGTACTTCTGGATGCGACGCCATGTTGAGTACATCTAATAAGCAATCAGATTCGGTAAAATAAACTGTAAGCTATATTTTATGTCAAGAAGTCAAAAGTTATTTAGTGAAGGTACTTAGTACATGATTAAAAATTTGATTCCTGAGGAAGGTTTAGATGTATAATTTAACGCGGGTGGAGCCGCGGGCCACGTCTAGTTGTTTATAAAAATGAGTATAATCACCCGCTAAGAAATTTGCACTAAACAAAAATAACGTTATAAACTTATATTTTCCTATACTATGTTTTATTATAAAACTAAAAATTCAATAATCTAGACTTTTTATTTATATTGACTGCACGGTTGGCGTAGTGGTTTAAGCGGCCGCCTCGCCGCGTGACACTGCGCCGAGTGTTGTGGGTTCGATCCCCACACGAGACAACACTTTGTGTGATTCATAAATTGTTGTTTCGAGTCTGGGTGTTCACTGTGTCCGTTAGTTGTATGTTTGTAAAGTCCCCCGTGACACAGGATTTAGTCCTAATGCGGGAGTTTTATCTATAATTAATACAAATACGTTATTTGTTTTGAAAACTTACATAATGCAAAAGTATGTTTAATACAATTCAAGCAATAGGTACCAAGAAAAGTATCAAAACGTAACTGTTGACACGGTCGCACTATACCACGACGCTCCTAGACGCATCGTACTGTCTTGATCGCTCGGCGAGTCGGAATTTATCTAAACTTCACTTGCGTAATTTTGTGAAATGGCTCTTAAAGACATCAATTTACCTATATCAAAATTCTAGATTCATTGGTCTTCTCATAGTCCTATACTATTCGATAAAAGTTAGTGCATTTTTTCAGTGTATCCTCTTAAACGCGATCGGCGAAGGTATTTAGGCAACTTTTTTATTTTCCATTTTCTTTCTTTTGCTTGTAGTAGCAACTTTTTAGGTTGTATTGCAATTGCTACTGCACCGAGTATTGTGGATTCGTTCCCCACATGGGACGAAAAGTGTGTGATTTTTCCATAATTGTTTCGGGTCGGGATGATGTGTGTCCTTTGTTTGAATGTATGTTAACACGTTCCGGGACACTCGACTTTTTGCAAATATCATAATATGACACTACAAAATCCCATACATTTTATCATACCGTCTATCACCATACTACCATATTACATATATTTTTATTTATTTGATACGACAATTACGTCCACAGACGTTGACGCCTAGGGGCAGAAATGGCTCAGTCTACGCCTTACGGCGGTGTGAACGTTTTGTTTTGGTGCATTATGCACTGCGTATGTATGTGTTGAAAAATGACTAGAAAAGAGTTTACTGTGACACTTACGAACGGATGAAGCCTCGTGATGTGACACGAGATCACGTGTTTCCTAGAAATGTTATGGAAAAGCTACGGTTATCGACGGTTTGCCAAATTACATGAAACAAAGTTCGCCGCCCGTAGTCGTACTGTCACGTAATGATATACCGAGATAACGTCGAAAGGCGGTCTGTCCCGGAATGTGTTAAGACCTCACGACACAGCAATCCCTTATACTTACTGCAGAAGTCTTAAACAGAAATAATCTTTAAAAGTATTATTACGTACCAATTTTTATTAGAGATGCTTGTAGGTTGACTGGTAAAGTTCCTTGCTATGGTATCAATGAAGTACAGTGAAGCGAGAACGCCTATCCAGTCATTGGCGTGGATACCAGCTTCCAACATGACTATTGGGGCATCCCGTGACAATGTTATTTTCACTAACTGTAAAAACGGAATAAAAAAACATTATAAAAGAAAAATTGTCTATGTAAGTAGCGTAGCGATTAGAAATGCGACAGTTGTGGATAAGTATATGGACATATATATATATATAAGGTCTCGCGCCAGAAGGACCAGGTAGTGGTGTTTTACACTTACAATTCGTCAGCTATAATTTTAGGTCACAAGTACAAGTTCTTAGAACTCACGAAGGCGAGCGAGCTTTACGTGTTTCCTTTTTTTTTTATATATCTAAGGTGGCAAACAAGCATACGGCCCACCTGATGGTAAGTGGTCAGCGCAGCCTATGGACGCCTGCAACATCAGAGGCATCACTAGCGGGTTGCCGACCCTTTAGGAAAGGAAGTGGGAAGGAGAAGGAGCGGAAAGGGGTAAGGGGGTGATTGAGCCTTCAGTACTCTCACTTACCGAAAGAAACACAACAGTAGGAATACTGCTATTTCACGTCGATATTCTGTGAGAGGGTGTCCTTCCCTGGTCGAGCTGGCCCATTCATGCTGAAATCAGCGAGGCTCTACTACTATTACGTGTACATGCACAGTACGGTAGTATGCGTGTTTGACAGAGCGGTCAGTTGCGAGCGACACTTACACAGACACATACATAGCCCGCTCGCCATCGTGAGTTGCAAGAACACAGGGAGCGAGTTTATAACTAACGCTTTACTGGGCAGATTTTTAGACTCCATGCTGCAACTGAGCAATTTTTGACGAAGCAGAATTTTTAATTGAATCCGTGTCTTTATGCACGGGATCTTATATTCTACCGTTGCGCTACTGAAGTATAACTCTATGCTTATACAAGTAAACAATATAAGCCTAAGCTGTCATGACAAAACTCTTTTTTTTCTAGCTCACGTGAGATTCCAATTATATTTATATCGGTTTCATTTTCTTCTTCAATTTCAGGGCTCGCATTCAATGCCCGGAGACGGTAAGTGTTATTATTATCTCAGTGGCGTCACGGAGTCCGGAATTGCGTCCGGTAAACGGCAATAAGTCTATCTCCTGTTACGTGGAATTTATACAAAGCCGGCAAAATGTACTAAATGTTTCTTTGTAAACTATCTATAATTGATATTACTGTATTGGTGGCGCAGCGTTAGTGGATGCGAAAGAGATCTCTTGTTCGATTGCCGAATTAAACAAAAGTGTTTATTTTATTTTAATTTTAAATAAGACAATTTCCGTACTAGGAATAAATCCTGTGTCGCCGGGAACTTTACAAATATTCAAACAACGGACACAAAGAACACCCAGACTCGGCACAACCATTTGTGGATCTCACAAAGTTTTGTACCGTGTGGGATTCGAACCCACAACACTCAGCGCACTAGCAGTGGCGAGGCGACCACTTAAACCACTACGCCATCCAGTGCAGTCAAGTGTTATTGGATGTTCTTGAAAAACAAATGACGGTGGCAGCATTAAGTCTTGAAGTGTACCTGGTAAATAGGAATAAGCTGGCTCACTTCTATATTACGCAGAATCTAAAATCACAGTTGCCAAATGCGGATATAATTTACCTCCGCTCATTCCTTTGGGGATAGACGTGAAACTAAGTACGACTGTAGATCATGAGTTTTAGTATCTGTACTTTTAATAATTGCATAGATAGATCGCGAGTATAGCTTAATGCGCGATGACTGATCAAGAAAATAGTGTCTAAAAATAAAATAGTTAACAAAACCTTACGTATATATCGTTCTTGTGTACAGTTTTATCCATGGTGTTCAAAAATAAATATTTAGGATATGCTGCGGCTAACTGATGCAAATATACACTGATTTCGTAAAATGTTAGGCGTTTCTTCAAGTTCAATGGCGGGACGTTGGCTGTAAAAGGTTTAGTACAATTTTTAATAATGGTTTGTAATATTTTAAACGATTGTCTCGGTGGCAAACTAAAATTTATAATAATCATATACAAAGAAACAAAGAAACAAATAAATTTGTTTATTTCGTACAGAGCACACACAATTAATTAAAACAAGATAAACAAACATATTATACATATTATAAAACAAAATGTGTATGCCCTCGCCGAAAAGGGTCACCACCTCAGCATTAGCTGGGCACCCAAATTGAGTGCACTAGCGCTGGTTTTCAGTTGGTCACCCGATACCGTGGTGCACGGACGGAGGCAAATGGTTAACATTACAACAAATATACAGTAAATGTGGTTCTGCTACATACATACACAAGGGCAGCGTATAGGGCATATTAAATTATGTTTATAAATTCGGTACATTTCAAAAATACGAGAACAGGGGTAAAAAATAAAATACGTCATCATCAAATAACTAAAATTTAAGGAGGTGGGTACAAATAAAAAATAAAAAGGTCATTGCATAATAGGTACCGATAACACAATATTATGCGCATAGTGAAACATAAACAAAGTGATCGACCTCAGGCGTTGTTGACTGGGTAGGCTATTCGCATTGTTTTGTATGTTTTTGTATTGATATTATTATTAGTGAGACCATCTAATATAGCTAATTGTGGCGAGTTATTACTTAAGTGTAACGTTATCAGTCCTGTATGGTATTAAACTGCACATAACTGGGCACGGGCCTTTTCTCAGTGTGAGAAGGGATAGGCCATAGTCCACCACACTGGTCCAGTACGGGTCGGCAGACTTCATATATCTTCAAGAAAGTTATGGAGAACTCTCGGACATGCACGTTTAATCACGACATTTTCTTTAGCCGTTAAAGCGAGCGATTAATTAACTATTTGATACTCTCGTTCTTTCAAAAAGTCAAAGATGCACGCTTTGGGATCAAACTCGAGACCTTTTCGTGGCAGATCAATGATCTATGATGAACTAGCCTATCGCCACCTAAATTTGCCTTGTGTAAATAACCTTTAATACAAGCATTGATTTTAATAAGGGTATCTTATCTTATCTTATGTGGGGGGCCAGTCAGTGCAGACCGGCGACACTTCGACCCAGTGGGATCTTTTGTATAACTCTCCCAATAACGACTGCCATAGATGTTCATGGCAGCCGGGACCAACAGCTTAACGTGCCTTCCGAGGCACGGAGCAGGCGATAATTGTCAATCAATACGCACATAATTTCGAAAAGTCATATAACTTCCGAAAGTCAGAGGTACGCGACGTGGGTTCGAACCCGAGACCCTCTGCATTGCAGTCTGTTGGTCTCCCCACTGAGCTATCGCTGCTCTTAAATAAGGGTATAATAAATTACAAAGAAATTACTCACCTCGTCTGGCTTCGGTATTAATCAAGTAATTATCATCCATCTTTTCTGTAATATTCTCCACTGGTAAGGTGAAGTTCAAATTTTGCGGTGGAGCTTCGCTACTACCTTTAAAAGTACATCATCACGCGTTTATACCTTGGATTGAAAAAGTTTCTAAAGTACCGGTACACAACCGTGCTGGTATTGTGCGGTATCGTCATCTTAATCCGAAACGAAAGGAAAACCTAATAGCGGTATCATTATTAGAACCCGAATCCGAACTGGAACTTAAACAGAGTACTTGTTTGAGTTTATACGTCACGATGCCGATCATCGCAGTACGACAACGGTGAGATAGAATAGCGAATGTCGATGGACGAAGAATTTCCAGATTTTGGAGGACGGGAAAGTTAGATCATCTGTATCATTCTTTGAATAAAGAACTATAACCTCTTTTACTATAAATCGGATAAATAATAATAAGTAATAGTACCGATATATTGGATTCGAATACATACACGGGAGCCCATCATAGATAGTATCTCAACTTGTGTGTGAGTTGTCCTCGTCGTGCAGAAAAGCCATTTTAGTGTGAATACTTAATATATTTTCATATGCTACAAACCGATTCGTAAAACCATTTAAATTAATTAAAAATAAACGCGCTGAGTTTTATATAGTTTTCTAGTTTTCGTAATAATAAATACGAATATGAGTTTGTTTGTTTTATTGTTTGTATATCTATTACGCTTTCACACCTTAACTACTCGACTGACATGAAATTACGCATACACGTTTTCAGGGGAACAGAAAAAGACATAGGGTACCTTTTATCCAGAAAAAGTACTTTTACTAACCTAATCTCACCTACATACATTTACGCGAGCAAAAACTGTAGTAAATAAACCTTTATCTTTTCATGCAGGTTATCGTCATACCTTGCATCCAGGAAAAAAGTACTGTTATTTACTTAATCTACATTTACGCGAGTGAAACCACGGGCAAAATCTAGTACGGAGTATAAATCATGCAACGTGAATGTATGAAATCGATTATAAAATTCCAGTATATAATATATTCATATTTTATTACATCAATGAATGAGTGCTACGAAGCTTTGGTAAGGCAGAATTTATTCAACCATACGAATCAGTTGTGGCCGGCAGTTTCAATGTTGTTCTGGCGCCGATAGCGGTCTGGTTGGATTATCCATTACCACACGTGAAAATACAGATTGTAAATCAATGCAGAGTAAAATTTATATATTTAATTATGTTTCTAATTAAAACTTACATCTATACCTATACTAATATTATAAAGAGAAAACAACTCTAATATTTGATTAGAATATTCTCATTGCAGCTACACACTTATAATTATTATCTGCTTAGTAAAATAATTAAAAAGAGTATTTTTAAGTTTAGTAATGAATGTATCTCAAAATTGTAATGATATGTTATTTAGTAAGCAAATTCATGTTCACTATATTTCACCAAAATACGGCATACAAATATATAATTATATTTGTATGCCGTATTTTGGTGAAATATAGTGAAACAAAATCAAATGTAACATCTCACACGACTGTAACCTATATTTACAAATAAAGATTCTGATTTCGATTCTGAAAACTATTTAACCGATTTTAAACATTCTTTTACCATTAGAAAGCAATATTATCACTGAGTAACATAGGCTATATAACACTGGGAAACAGTCATTTTGCGGCATGGTAACTTGAAGTCAATTTTGTGTAAGTTCAGTATGCTGAATACGAGAAAATATCAGATTTGTTAAATTGACTCTAGTTTATGACTACATGACTGAAAGAAGGTCGAAATAAAAATACAATTACATAAAGCTGAAGAGTTTGTTTATTTGTTTGCTTGAACGCGCTAATCTCAGGAACTACTGGTTCGATTTGAAAAATTATTTCAGTGTTAGATAGCTCAATTATCGATCTAAGATCTCTAAGATCAATAGGAGCGGAGCACCAATAAAGAATGTTTCAAAATCGGAGGATTTTTTTTCCTTTTGAGAGCTTCCGCTGCGTGCGCTGCCTAAACAGTTAAAGTTTCGCAAAAATCATGTATGACAGAATTTTTTCCCTTTAAAAGTTCTTAAAAAAACTTCGTGATAGCATATATCTATCTTTTAAGGTTGGCTCACTATAACCTTTTTTATGCTAACCAAATTTGTTCTAATATAATGCATTATTTGCGAAGGTATTATATTAAACATGATATTAATCCTCATCCAAATAAATACGTTATTCATCACAAATATTTAATTTAAAACAAAATTGCCCTTTACATCATTCGATTTCAATGAATATCTTAGGAGATATCGCAGTTTTAAAATAACAACGCAGCAAAATAATTACTCATTACAGACATACAAACGATGTTTCTCCTTATTCTGCGTGATTTTAAATTAGCACTGTAGGTATATGTATAAAATGTTGTTGAATGGTTCTTATGTGGTTCGTGGATTTAACAAAGAAAGCTTCAGCTCCTTTAAAATTGTATTATAGGTGCCTACGACCCACTCTCTCTCTTATGTGACGCAGACGAAGTTGCGCGGGTCAGCTATCTACTAATATTATAAAGCTGAAGAGTTTGTTTGTTTGAACGCGCTAATCTCATAATAGCCTATTTATCGAGGAAGGCTATAGGCTATATAACATCACGCTACGACCCACGGGGACGGAGCAGTAACGATAAACGCGGGTGAAACCGCGGGAACATCTAGTTAAATATATATTTTAGAAGCGGCAATAATATAATAACGACAAGAAAACTGAATACATACGCTATTAACAAAAAATCATAAAACAAAATATTAGACAGAACTTTATCTGTAAACTTTTCTATAGTGTTTATGTTCAGGACAATCCCTTATTAAACTCAAGCAATAGTCTACAATACCATCATAGTGTGGCTCTCTTAACGGCCTTGGTATCTTTCTTTCATTGTTATGTCCTGATGGAACCGTTCTTTATGTTGAATATCTCAAGAACCAGAGTTAATCCATACAAAGTAAATAAATATGACTGATAAAGTTGTTTATTAAAACCAGTTACAAAATTAATGCGGCAGAAAATATATATTTTTTTGTTGCCCAGTATAATTTTTTTAAAGTGCTTTTGTTATTTGAAATTAAACCACTTCATACAGATTTTGTCGCGTTGTTTATTTTAAAATTTATTACATAATTTTGATACTCTAACACTACTATTATTGAACTTTAAGCTATTTAAATTAATTAAATCTATTTATATTTAAATTTACACTTTGCCCTGACGTTTCGCTTGCTTTACAGCAGCCATGTCCACAGAGAGACCAAGATGGTAGTTGTCTCAATGTTCTGAAGTGTACCTAGTTATTTCAAAGTACCCGAACATAATTTAATCTTTGGTGTTTCTATTTACGCAGAATGAGCTCAAAGTATCATGAAGTCTAGTTTTGTTTTGCTTCTTCTTGGGTTTGACTACTTGAATTACTGGATCCCAAGCTGGTGGTACATTCCAACTATCTTCTCTATTGAAATTAGTATATTTTTTAATTTCAATAGCCTCGCGAAGCATCCTTGGTAGGAATCGGTGTTCTTTTGCGAGTATCTGTGGTTTGTCAAATCGTAAGTAGTGGTTGAACCCCTGTTGCACGTGTTCACACACAGCAGACTTCAACGAGCGTTGGTGTTTCACATCAGCTATATGTTCTTTTATGCGGATGCCTATGCTTCTCTTGGTTTGACCAATGTATGAGAGTCCACAGTCACAATCTATTTTATAGATCCCTGCATCTTGTAAAGGTAATCGGCACTTGACGGATGATAAAAATTGACTTATATTCGTTGGCGGCTTGAAGTATGTGTTGATTGAAGCTCGCTTCAAGATTTAGCCAATCTTGTATTTACCTAACCTTACATAATACATAGTAGTATGGCAGACTGACGCTCGACTGTTACTAACATAACCTAGCATTGAAGCATACCTCTCCGCGGAGTGACGGAGAGGTTATGTCGGTCTCACCCGCCAAAGATATCACGGTAATACCGACTAAACCTACCACGTAGTTTCTCGACATAACCATAGTCGGCGGGGCCGCGCGAATCGCTTTCCCATGCAATCGCGACCCCGCCAAAACATAACCTTACCTACTTTTACGCGAGCAAAGCCGCGGGCAAAAGCTAGTATTACATAAAGAATTATACTTACTAAGTAGCTATAGATGCTTCTAAACGGGCTATATTTTATTGCAATATGTGGCTGCATTGTTTTTCTATAGCCCGGTCAGCTCAAAAACATATGAATGTTCATCGCAAATATAATTCTTTGGACAACAATATTTATGCAAAATATTGACGTTTGTATTTATAATATGGCCATTATAACCAGCCAGTATATTCTATTAAAAATAAGCCTGTTTAGAAGCCGTTACGTCATATTAATAAAGATTGAAAACAACAAAACTTTTTTAATGGCGCAAAAAAATAACACACTATTGAAATTAAACAACTTTATACGGCTTTTATTGTTTACTAACTTTTGCGCGCGGCTCCGCCCGCGTGGTACCTACATCAATAAAAAGTAGCCTATGTCCTTCCCCAGGTTTTAAACTACATCTGTACAAAATTTCATCTAAATCGGTTGAGTGGTTTAGCCGTGAAAATGTAACAGACAGAAAGACAGATAGACAGACAGAGTTACTTTCGAATTTATAATATTAAGTAAGGATAATATATAATATTATAATCAATAACTTGTATACCTATTTTTATACTTATAAGTCCAGAAATTAGCAAATTCCATATAAACTTCACCCCCTATTTCGTCCCCTTAGGGGCGGAATTTCAAAAAATCCTTTCTTAGTACACCCCTACAAATTAAAACACACATGCTCTCCAAATTTCAAGTTCCTACGACCAGCTGTTTAGGCTGTGCGTTGTCTCTAAGTCAGTCAGTCAGGACATCTTCCTTTATATATATTATAGATAGATAAAATTAGCACATAATTTTAAAACGTTTAATTACTATTTTTAAATACTAATTATTATTGGTAAATAATAAATAATTAGTATTTAAAAATAGTTGCTGGATGCTATTGCCAGCATAGCATCCAGTAATTCAGATAGTTAAATCCAGAAGAGCTGAAACACAGCTAGACTTCATGATACGTGGAGATCATTCTGCTTAAAAAGAAACACCAATAATTAAATTATGTTTGGGTACATTAAAATAACTACACTACAAGACAATGAAATTGTTTTATAAAAATAAACAACGCGGTAAAATCTGTATAAAGTTGTTTAATTTCAATGTATGTATAATAAATATCATAGTAATGGTTAATTAAAATTAATAATAATTATTACCACTGGTGGTGATTTCCAATTTATTTGTGGATTTTTGGGCACTCTTCTCCGTGAAATTATTTACTAACATTGTGTTATTCTTCTCAGCTGGCGATGGAACTTCACTACCTGTAAAAGTATGTTAGGCATCATTTTAAAATTTTTTTTAATGGTATTTTGTTATTTGTTTTATTGCGTTTTAGACCTACGTCTGTATTTTCACCCACACCTTTATGATTAGGTATGTAAAGTCCGCCTCACGAAAGAAGTCCCACGGCAATAAGTGGAACTAATTATGAGATCGACCATGTTGTCATCGTTTGTCAATTGGCATGTTGAATGTGGCGCCGCGTCTGCGAGACTTCTTCCATGAGACGGACTTTATAGTGTAATCAGTTCTACCTATAACTTGTAGGCAGATATGTACATCACCCACTTCTGCTAGCCAGCTTTGATAAGATGGAAAGATGTAGCGTTAAGAGACATGAGAGAGTGCAAGCTGTTCGACAACGATGTTAAGGACAGAGCGAAGCGAAGAACAAAAATAAGGATTCGTGCCTCCACCACCATGCAGGATACCAAGCCGGGTCTCTTCCTGGCTAGATATACCTTAAAATCCTAGCCAGTATACGCATCGTTTCGTGCATCTCTCTCCTTAGAGAGAGATGTACGAGATATCTCTAGAGAGAGAGAAGAATCTCTCGTTTTCTCTACAGGGAGAGATGCACCTGCACAACGCCACAAAGATTTTTGAAATATGCGTTATGTTTAATGATTTATCATTACAAACAAAAATTTAATTAATATTATTATTACCATTTGTCGTGTTCCCCAATGTATTTAATCTTTCATCGCCAATGTTCTCCGTAACGTTTTTCAGTAGTGACGTGTTATTCTCCAGACTTGGCGATGCACCGGCACCATCTATAAAAGTATATTTACTAAGTACATTTAAAGCTAAAGGAAACTGGATCAACTACAGTTTGTTCAAGAAAACTTATTAAAAGTTCCTTTACACTTATTTTCAAAGGCTGTTTAACTTAAATGAGAATGCGCTGTTGGTATGTATGTTGGTATGTATCGTCCATTTTGTAGCAATAAATAATAATAATATGTTTATGAATTATTTCACTGTTGGACATAGGCCTCTCCTTAGAATGAGAAGTGTAGCAACACTGCTGATGCGTTAGTTTTGTGTAGTCAGGCGCAAGTATGCTGTAGCGCCGCGCGGCAGTCGTCTCCCCGCAACCACTCAGGTCGTAGTCCAATATGTATTTGTAGTATTTATATCTGGTACCAGTAAATATATAACCATATCTATCAAGAAGTATTTTATTTGGACTCCACAAGAACACAAATCATTAATCCCCACAAGAGTTAGGCAAATTAGGAAGGGTTCGCGAGCATGTTGAACTCTTAGACATGCAGGTTTACACACACATTCCTTCACTATTAAAACGAGCGATAATTAAAATAGTTGGATTAAATTACCACGTCTGTTGAGCTTATACTTCTGCATAAACATTTCGTCAACTTGTTCTGTGATGTTCTCCTGCAGGACCGTGATGGTAATATTGTGATCTTCCAAAAGCTCCCGCCACAATTGAGTTTCTTCATTATATATGGTGAAATCAATGGTATCATTATTTTTCCAAATCTCGTCTGTTATATGAGCTGTAGAAAAATGTGATGTTAAACATAAATCAAAATTCAGTAAATGTAATAAACTCACTAACCCCTTTGACGTTCATAAGTATTACTTTGCGACCTAAATGAATAAATTATTTTTGACTTTGACTTTGAAACGTATATGTTTCTGTATTCAAGCTTAATCTGCATCATAGGTTTCGTGGCATAAGTTATCATTTGTGTGCGATGACGTGAAGAAAATCAGCTACCGGTTTCGACACCCAAGTTGGTTAAAGTTATACAGTCGGACCTGGTAGTTGTTTTTAACTGGGTAACAAATTACCACTTGTTTGCCCTTACAAGAGCCTAAGTAAGAGTGTTACGAGTCACGTCGGTAGTCCCATAGGCGGGATCCGGATCCACTATCTCTCTATTGCAAGTCCATTGTGCCATCCATTGGCATTCTCAGTACCAGCATTGAGTCTGGTAATGTCTGTCTATACGCGGCTATAGGCTAACGTCTGTTATGTGGGATCTACGATTTACCAGTCGAAATGAGAAACATATTTTCTTAAGAATGGGATATCGCGAAATATACACATTTACCTCTGCCTACTTTTTCGAAAATATATGGTGAGGAGTGTATGTATGTACCATTTTAATTATAGACTAACAGACTAGAAATAAAACTCATTAACACTTTGCTCGACTTGGTAATCGAAACCCTAATCATATTGCATAACAGTCACATTACTACTGCTGTCCAACAGAGGCAGTCTTATAATTTCTACAAAATAATAATATAATGTTACCTCTATCGTTAAATTCTTCTAAAACTTCCTTAGAAGTTACACCTTCTGCGCGCCAAAGATGTAATGCGCCATTATTATATTGCGCCGTATTGCATCCTGAAAAACATTTAAAATCAATGTTCATATATCTTAAAGATACAAAAATTATAACGTTCAGAAATTTTAACCTCGTATGAAAAAGTATAAAAATGGTATCAGTAAAGTCATGTTCGTATTAAAATTAAATGGATTTTAGTAAAGCAACGATAAGAAATGCTATTACTTTTTAGAATATTAAAGTACACTTACGAACTAAATTAATTATGTAGGTAGGAGCAGTTTTCTTGGCAGAAATCCAAGACTCAAAATAGTTTTAATTTTAAACATGATAAGTATTACTGTCCATTAAGTTAAAATCACTTTTCCAAATTTGAAATTTAATGTAAAGTTCTTCTCTAGGGATCAGCCTAACTTTTAATTTGTACTGATATTACTGTCTGAGTAATTTAATAGATGCTTAGCGAAAATATATTATACTTATGTAGTAAATATAAAAAGGAAAATCTTGCCAAGTGTGAGTTAGACCGAGGGTTCTATAGCATCAGAGAAAGGTGCGAATCCAACTCATAGTTGGTCGATCGTTACAGTTGCTTTTTATTATTCGTTATCTTATGCAAACTTAAATCAATCATGTTCATAAAACGAACTTTTAAAAAAAAATCGTTTTATTTTTTATTAATGTTTTGCTTGTATGTTTAGATGTATGTAACTCAGTCACACGTGGCAGATTATGTCCTAGTTTTAGAAGTCTGTTTATCCTGGTAATGCGTACCGCTGGCAGAAACTGAAAATTTAAATCTGGTTATTGGATAGCAGGACAGAAGATCACATAGTGTAAGCTTAGTAATATAGTCAGGACATGGAACCCTAGGAATTATAATCTGCTCCATTTGTACTATTATTAAGGCAAGTTTTAGATAAGAAAAAAAAAGAGCTTAGAAGTGACTCGGTTTATGTTTTAGTTGCTGTTGCCTGCGACTTTGTTCGCGTTTCTACCAAAGCAACATGGCAGAATATCGTAGATGGTTCAAGCTAGATTATTCTAGTACACAATAGATTAATAAGGTAATTTATTTATTTTTTATCATATAATTCAAATAATGACATCATATGAAATTTTAAATATAAATAAATTAAAATCTACGCGATAATAAATAAGATACAGACGTTCAAATCTGGTAGTTATGGTTATTTACCGAAAAAGGATGCACCATATAAACATGTGACGTAACCGCCATTTAACCGCAGCTGTGCGAAAAAGATGGCGAAGCATCCCCACTTTTATCCAAATTTTAAAATATTTCCCTTATTTTGCAACTAATTTTGATACCGTTTGCACAAAAAGATTTTTTTAAATTGCTATTTGCTCTTATGTGTGAAATAATTTACAACATTAAACATAAACAAGTAGTACTCTATTGCTACAGAATGGTTTTAGTATCTTCACTTTTCTATAATAATGTTATATAGAAATTACCCAACAGTATAGCAATGCGCAATTGTCTCAAAAATAATTCGAATGTTTTGATAATTTAAAAATATAATTGTATAGTAAAGCCTTATTGGCTTTTATTCAGATCATGATCAAAGGTTCGACATTTTATCGATACTACCTAGTACTAACAATTATCGAATTCGAGTAGGTAATTATCAATTTTTGAACACATCATAACCACTAAATCATTCGAATGCTATATCAATAATTGCCGATCGCTACAATATAACCTTTTTCCACACACAAACAAACTTAACCAACACGACATTTACAATGTGGCAAGCCCTAGAGATTTAAAAGTTTCATTTTATTTTATTCCCAGATGATTACATTTCTTCTGCAAATTGATGTCGACTACGTCAATTGAAAAGAAAGTTGCGCACTTAGTTATTACAGTATTCGCCCCACGGCTCTATCTCAACTGCAAATAAATTTCTTTATTATTTGCTATTTTTATTTTAAGAAGTTGGATTAGCACGTCTTATATAAATTCCCGCCAGAATGTTGTTGAAGGGGAGGGCAGAGTTCTGGGTTTATAAAATGTTGGTGATGAACGGATCGTATTATACGGATCGTAATCGGATACGGATACGGATATCCGGAACATCACTAGTATGTACGTCTAAGTGATTCCGCCATCTCTGGTTAGGTCTTCTCTGAAGCCGTCGACTGTCTAGTCCCACCCAATTGGGCACGATTTGTGTCCATTCTGTGTGCAAGCGGCAGACGTGTCCCGCTCAGACCCACTTGACCTACGCGTGTTTTAGAATAGTTAGTTCAAAGTAATTTACTGTTAATCCAAATTCTAGCAACAGCAAACGTCTTATGTGTGGCAATGAACACCAGACCGTACACTTGTTTACCACCCTATAGTATAAAAATCAAGTATTTTAAATAAAATTTATGATATCTATGCATCCTCACTAATACTAACGTTAAAATGCGAATAAGAATTTATTTATTTGTTATGCATACACGCCTCTCGTAACTACACGACCGATCAGGGGTACAGAAAAGAGCATATGGAACTTTTTATCTAGAAAAAGTTCTGTTCACGAGTAATAAAAATTTACATAACCTACATTAACGCGAAGGAAGCCGGGGGCAAAATTTAGTAAAATATAATTTAAACTAGACGATGCCTCTATATAGGAGATATTTAAGAATAATTGATGTTCGGGACTTTTTAGGAACTTAATATTGTAGAGTATTTGTCTGTCTGTCTGTATGTATGTATGTTTGTACGTGCATAACCCAACAACTACTATTCGAAATTAAATTCGGTCACAGTAGTATTGCTGGAGATCTAACTTAAAATCTGGAGCAATTTGCAACTTGAAGCGACTATTAACTAAATATAGAAAAGGTACCTACTTTCAAATTCCACGTGTAAAAAGTCAAGGGCAAAAGTAGATCTTTAATATAGGTAATTCATAATAGCATGAATAAAGTCAATACCCAAGAGCTTTTTATCTCTGGAGGTTCGAGACTTGGCCTATATAGAGATATGTTCTGGACGAGATAATTCGCATTATCAAAAATTCAGCCTATCTAACAGAAACAACTTTCCGTAAGAAACGGGCCTGGTCTTTAGTAATTTCAGTAAAGTCTAAAGTATATTGAAGTAAACTAACGGTCTATACGCCTGATAATTATCAAACTTATTTTAAAACGTAATTACAATTCACGTCTAGTAATTTCACGGCGTGGTTTGCAATCAGAAAATGTTAATTTACTACGTGTTTTGAATACAAACAGTGATGTTTAGTACATGGTATAAATGTCGGATGCCATTAGTAGTAGTATCATTTTCGATCGTGCATGTATTGAATTTCAGTACAATAATTATAACAGTACGCCTCTACGAGTATTTTTCGATAGGCTTGCGCTTTTATTCCCGAAAGACAAGACAGAAGTGTAATACACTTTACGCGAAGTGTGGTTTATTTTCTTTCAGACCGAATATACGTCACCGCACCCAATCTTAACGAAGAATGGCCTTCTGCGCAAGAGATATAGTGCACAATAATAAGTGCAGGCCCTATTCTCTAACTCTCATAATTCGGACCAACGAATAACATAATAGGAGACTGGAGAGAGATCAGGCGCAGGACTATCGGCAGAACGTGCTTTTCGAGGCACCTATTGCTATTGACAATTTCTTGGCAGGAAAACCCAATAACGTTTCAATTCTCTCGATTCGGAATTGAAACCCAATACCTCAGGTACAGCATTCTCTACCGATACGCTACCATGGCAGTCACGTAAAAGGCAGCTAACCAATGGCTGATTATCAGGCTTGCTCCTCACTCTGAGCTACTACTGAAACTTTTTTGACACCATATCTCTAAAACTTTTTGACCGACCGAAAATTAAACCTTTCGACCTCATGCAGACCCTGAGTAGGTTGATGTGTTTTAAAGATCGGCAACGTGCAAGTTATATTGCAAGGAGTCTTGCTACGACGGTAACTTGGCTCCTTGCAATATACCATCAAAAAGGCTGTATGTTTGATTGTATAAAACAATAGAACTGTTTATGATTGATTGGCAATTCCAGAATGGCTTATCTTTCAAATGTTTGTATTTCATTTCGTTAATCAATAAAAATTATTATATTAAAACCGTTCGCGATGAAATCCCTTAACTACTAATTGCTTTTTGATTAATGAATTATATTACTTTGTGGCAGGTAAATATTGGTGGAAACAATGCACGGTAATTTGAACCAATATAATTTTGTATCGATCGAAATCGACATTACAAAATTCGTCACATAATTATCCATTCATTTGAACCAATCCAGTTCAAATGAATGGATAATTATGTGAGGAATTTTGTAATGTTAATTTTGGTTAATGTCGTTATGTTAAACGTTGTATTAGTAGAGTATAGCAGCGCTATCGCTGCTTTACTTAGCGCTAAGCTATCTTAGTGGGAGTCTTTTGGACTGCTACGCAGAGGCCTTGAGATCCCAAGGCAAGCTTTCTGATTTATCGAAGTTATTTGCATATTAAATATATAATTAACTCCCTTACACTGAGAAGCGACCCGTGTCCAGTAGAGCGACGATTAATATACAGAGCTGAAATTATATATTGGTAGATTTAGTGGTTTTATAAATGGCTTTATATTTTTTTAATCCTTACTAATATAATGAAACTCAATCGTCTAAAATATTATGTGACTATATTACCAAACTCACAGCAATTACACGGACTATTGAGAACGTCTTACTCAGTTGAATGCTAGTTCCTTACTGCTGAGCGATCTTTCGCCGAGAGAACGAGTTATTTTTCCCCTCCACAATAAAATAACCCCACTATTTAAAAATGATAGTTGGCTGTGTTGCCAATTGAATAAATAAAAACTCCCGAACAGAATTATTAACAAAAATAAGAAATCATGACATTCGGCCATCCGATACCATGCTACTCCTGGAGCACAACCTCAACTAAAATCACTCAGTTTTCATTATCACACGATCAAGATATGGTATTAGGAAGAATGAAAAGTATATATCCACTTCCCTATGCATAACAGAGAAACATCCCGATCATCGAATTTTAAACAAAATTAAAAAAATGACTATTGAAGAATTGCTTTTATACATTAAATGAATATTGTAATTTCACACATACTTTAAACGAAATGTCTATTAGCAATATAATAATAAGTACTATATAAAATTATACAATGAATTTATATTTAATTTATCTTGACTTATGTAATTACTAAACTGGAAATTGACATTGTTTATACTATTTTTTTTATACTGTTACGATATTATTTATTTCCTTCGCATATTTATAATTATTGTTCCTATTAATAATGAATATTATGTCTATTAATTATTGTTATTTTTTTTTGTACTATTTATTAACATTCGTAAATGAAATCAAAAATAAATTTATTCAAGTTCAGGGCAACACTTATGAATGTCAAAGTTACACTAATATTTTTTTGTGAATTTACATTTACTGCCACGTTCAGCAAGGCAAGGGTGTAGGGCTCATGAGAAGAACGGGCAAGAAACTCATGGCCACTATCTTATCTTATGTGGGGGCAGTCAGTGCAGACCGGCGACATTTCGACCCAGTGGGATCGTTTGTGTCGACACTCTCCCAATAACGACTGCCATAGATGTTCATGGCAGCCGGGACTGACGGCTTAACGTGCTCTCCGAGGCACGGAGCAGGCGATAATTGTCAATCAATACGCGCATAATTTCGAAAGTCATATAAATTCCGAAAGTCAGAGGTGCGCGACGTGGGTTCGAACCCGAAACCCTCTGCATTGCAGTCTGTTGGTCTCCCCACTGAGCTATCGCTGCGTACGCCTACTAAAGGCGAGGTATGATGTACCTTAACCTTTGTAACATCCTCTGTAATTATGTCTCATATGCATACGAATAAACTTCTACTTCAATGTCATCACATTACTTCAATCAAATCATTTCAACGTCATCAAATCACTTCAACGTCATCAAATCACTTCAACGTCATCAAATCACTTCAACGTCATCAAATCACTTCAACGTCATCAAATCACTTCAACGTCATCAAATCACTTCAACGTCATCAAATCACTTCAACGTCATCAAATCACTTCAACGTCATCAAATCACTTCAACGTCATCAAATCACTTCAACGTCATCAAATCACTTCAATGTCATTAAATCACTTCAACGTCATCAAACCATCTCAACGTCATCAAAACATCTCAATGTCATCAAACCATCATAACGTCATCAAACCATCTCAATGTCATCAAACCATCTCAATGTCATCAAACCATCTCAATGTCATCAAACCATTCAAATCTTTTCACCAAACCATTCTACCAAATCATTCCATGACCAAATAATTTAATCAAATAATTTCATCAAACCATTTCAGCAGACCATTTCAGCAGACCATTTCAGCAGACCATTTCAGCAGACCATTTCAGCAGACCATTTCAGCAGACCATTTCAGCAGACCATTTCAGCAGACCATTTCAGCAGACCATTTCAGCAGACCATTTCAGCAGACCATTTCAGCAGACCATTTCAGCAGACCATTTCAGCAGACCATTTCAGCAGACCATTTCAGCAGACCATTTTAGCAGACCATTTCAGCAGACCATTTCATCAAACCATACCATCAAATCATTTCAACAAATCATTTCATCAAACCGTTTTATCAAACCGTTTCACCAAACCGCTTCATCAAAGCGCTTCATCAAACAGTTCCATCAAACACTTCCATCAAACACTTCCATCAAACAGTTCCATCAAACAGTTCCATCAAACCGCTCCATGAAATCGTTCCATAAAACCACTTCATCAACCCATTTCATCAAACTGTTCCATCAAACCGTTCCATCAAACCGTTCCATCAAACCGTTTCATCAAACCGTTCCATCAAACCGTTCCATCAAACCGTTCCATCAAACCGTTCCATCAAACCGTTCCATCAAACCGTTCCATCAAACCGTTCCATCAAACCGTTCCATCAAACCGTTCCATCAAACCGTTCCATCAAACCGTTCCATCAAACCGTTCCATCAAACCGTTCCATCAAACCGTTCCATCAAACCGTTCCATCAAACCGTTCCATCAAACCGTTCCATCAAACCGTTCCATCAAACCGTTCCATCAAACCGTTCCATCAAACCGTTCCATCAAACCGTTCCATCAAACCGTTCCATCAAGTCGTTCCATCAAACCGTTCCATCAAACCGTTCCATCAAATCGTTCCATCAAACCGTTTCATCAAACCGTTCCATCAAACCGTTCCATCAAACCGTTCCATCAAACCGTTCCATCAAACCGTTCCATCAAACCGTTCCATCAAACCGTTCCATCAAACCGTTCCATCAAACCGTTCCATCAAACCGTTCCATCAAACCATTTCATCAAGCCATCATAAAATCATGTCACCAAATCATTTCACTAGGTACATCATTTCACCAAATCATGGGTCTTTATTTGAGGCTACTTTGACCTCTAACAATTTTTACAGAAATTTCGTTTGCACCATGATCAAATTGAAGGAACAGAATTCTTTTATTATCACTTGTGTGTACCTACATAAATTCACTTCTAACCTCACAATGAAACCTCATACATAATAATCAAAACATACATGTACATTATTTAAACAAATCCAAATACCAATATGGTCTTTACGAATCCAACATCGTCATTGGGTCAAATAGCTGTCAAAAACATAAAAACCAAATATTTCTATCTGTATTTTACATTTCCTAACATTCATATCAATCATAATAAAATACTCATACCCATACCTCACTCTTATTATCACATCTCTATATCTGTCCTATATCATCCATCTTATTTTATGAACGATACCTAAATGCATTCAACAGATAACTAAGAGATTTTTAATATCCTTCGAAAACCTATACCAAAACCAAACCAATATACAATCTTATTTTAAATCATTGACTATTAATATCATTCAAAAATTATGTCAAAATTCTAAGAACTCCTTCAAACAAATTCAAGCACATGATTTAGGGTAAAATTTCATTACCTCTATTTGTTTACATAAGTTACCGATGTCATGCCTGATGCCTCCCTCCGATAGCATTACGTTCTCATGCATTCATTTCTAATAACGGTGTCAAATTTTTAAAACGATACCTTTGTAAGAAAAGTGGACTTGATTATGCAGCTGAAGTTAATAAATGCTCTTATACAAAATAAAATGGCTTCATAATGATTAGCAAATTATAATAGAATTATTAAATTTATAATCCAAATAACAATGAACATAAATAATATTAGTATAACGTATAGGCTGCAACGCAGGAACTACTACAAAAGTCAGAATAATTGCCAAATATTTGTCTCTTTGACCATACTATAATTTAGGGAGATATTTTATTGGAAAGATTACAATTTGAATCTACTATTAACCATATAATAATTATAATGTGTACTATAAAATTAAGAGTGAAACCGCGCGCATCTATAGTATGCGTAACGGGTCAGATAACATGACTGCACATCGGAAACCTATTGCGACACAATAATGGAATGCACAGTTATAAAAGCAATCAGAAATATAACTCAAAATGATAATGGTTTATGTTTTAATTAAGTTAATTAATATGCCTTTAAAATGATTATGATATGCCGAATTAGAAAAACAAACCGAATTTGTATATATTTCCATGTTATCTTAGAACATAAACAGGTTCTAAGACAAACAACATACGTTTATGCATCTAAAAACGTATAATGGAATTAAAACGTATGATCTTTAAGAATCGGCAAATTATTATATATCCCTTTGTAATATAATTTCTTTAAATCGTATTTGTTTATTGTCAACAGGCATATTTATCCAAAAATTGTTGATAGTTATATTATATATCATTATCTAGTATTATGTTTCAGTTAAAATTAAGAAAACTTTAAAGTAGGTATATCTAATGTGCACAAAAATAATAGTATTTGTCCGCGACAATATTTATAGAAAATGTCACCGTCAGGACCTGGAGCCATCGCGTCGTCCGATTTCATGGTCTCAAAATAAAAATATAATATCATTAGGACTGAATCGATATTATCATGCCTAGATGACTAAACATTGTAAAAGTCAGTAGTGGACCATAGTAGCACGGCCTATTACATAAAGTATGGTTATCCTCTAATATTTCAACTTCAAAAAAATTACCTATGCTACGCACATATGACACTGATACTCGTTACTGCGCCGCCCCCGTGGGTCGTAGCGTGATGTTATATAGCCTATAGCCTTCCTCGATAAATAGGCTATCCAACACTTAAAGAATTTTTCAAATCGAACCAGTAGTAATCACGCAGAATAAACCAGGAGAAACATCGTTTGTACTATGTCTGTAATGGGTAATTATTTTGCTGCAATGTTATTTTAAAACTGCGATATCTCCTAAGATATTCATTGAAATCGAATCATGTACAGGGCAATTTTGTTTTTAATTAAATACTTGTGATGAATAACGTATTTATTTGGATAAGAATTAATATCATGTTCATAATAATACCTTCGCAAATAATGCATTATTTTAGAACAAATTTGCTTAGCATAAAAATGGTTATAGTGAGCCAACCTTAAAAGATAGACATATGCCGTCGCGGACTTTTTTTTTGAACTTTTAAAGGGGAACAATTCTGTCATACATGATTTTTGCGAAACTTTAACTGTTTACGCAGCGCACGCAGCGGAATCTCTCAAAAGGAAAAAACACCCGCCGATTTTGAAACATTCTTCATTGGTGCTCTGCTCCTATTGATCTTAGCGTGATGATATATAGCCTATAGCCTTCCTCGATAAATGGGCTATCTAACACTGAAAGAATTTTTCAAATCGGACCAGTAGTTCCTGAGATTAGCGCGTTCAAGCAAACAAACAAACAAACTCTTCGGCTTTATAATATTAGTATAGATAACTACTTGTCTAAGGATTCACATACATCATTTATGTAATCGGTTGATACGAATATACATTCGTGTTCAATTGGGGCTATAGAATAGTCTTTTATTCGTTACTAGGTACATCATACCCACATGTATGATTACTGCTACACTCTCGTGGCTCATAGCGTGATATTATGTATCCTATGTTACCTCTGAAAAAATCAGCTTTCTAATGGTGAATTATTAAAATCAGCCCGTAGGTTTTTATGTTATTTAAACAAAAATACAAATCTTTCCTTTTTATAGTATTAGTTTAATAATAGATGACAAATAATTAAGTATCTACTGAAATTATAATAATAATGTCTACTTATAAATTATTTTGTAAATATATAAAATTTTAGAGAATTTACGCTTGAATAAAAATCAGGTCATATTCTAAATATAAATATACTATAAAAGTGTATCTTATATAAGCTTGTTAACATAATCATTTGTTAAAGTCAAACAGCTTTCATTAATCACGAAACAAAGAATCCACCTTTAAATGCAAAAAATATTCCAAAGAAAAATTAATAAGATCAATCTAAAACTTCGCCCGTCAGAAGAATTCAGATATTAATGTTTTTATTAAAATATGAGCCGGCGTCAAGGCCTCGGTAACCTTACATCTATTTGACGCCATTGTATTTGAAGTCTCCCAAGTTGTGCTTCTTGTACGGAGCTAAGCGTCTCGTTATTGCCACATAAAGAATTTACAACTAAAATGAGCCTATTGTGAACTTTTCCATTATCGAAGGCTTCAGTACCATTTTGTACCTAACGATACTTTTGAAAGTTACGAGCGAACGAGATAGTAAGTTTGGGTCAGCGCTGAAATAATATTTTTCGAGAAATCTTTTTGAGTTATTGTTTGTTGGGCTTACTACTTTGTTCTTAGAATGAGGAAGTGTTATTGGATTGAAGATTTGCTGCTACACCAGTGTTGAGTAGTCACTATTATTTCTAGGAAATACGTATGCCTCACGTGTTTATGTTGTGCGTCTTTTAGTTTGATTTAACATTCTTTGTTAATAACAGTTACTCTTTGGAATTCACAATATTATTAAGGAATTATGGACCGTAAGAAGTAACTTATAGCAATATGTAATTTAAGAATACGACGCGAGTGCGGGGTTCGAATACTTTAGCGATTAGGCGCGGTAAATTCAAGATGTCCTTATAATGCTTTTTTAATATTATTATTTTGGCTTTAGCTTTGATTTTATTAGTAGCAATTACAAGTTTTAGAACAAACTTGTACATCGGATAATATTTATATTCAATATATATGTTAACCAGCTCATTGAGGAGCTCAGTAGTAAACATGTCGGCTGCCATATAGATGAGGTTTGTGTAAACAATTTAAGTTACGCGGACGACATAGTGCTGCTGAGCCCCACAATGAACGGTTTAAGACAGCTGGTGAAAATATGTGAGAATTATGCTTTGGAACACGGCTTGGAGTACAATGTGGGTAAGAGTGAGTACATGATATTTAAATGCAAAAGTAATGTATTTGATAGGTTCTCTTCAACACCACTTTTGCTCAATGGGGTACCTCTGACCCGGGTTTCAAAGATCAAATACTTGGGTCATATGTTGACAGAGAGTCTTAAAGATGATTGTGATGTTGAGAGGGAGCGTAGGGCGCTGTCGATTCGGGGTAACATGTTGGCGCATAGGTTTGCTAGGTGTACAGCGTCTGTCAAGATTACGCTCTTCAAAGCGTTTTATCAGGCGTTTTACACCTGTAGCCTGTGGGCCCGTTTTACGCAGAGGACCTACAGCGCCTTGCGCGTCCTCTACAATAACATCTTCAGGTCACTGTTTCGCCTACCTAGATACTGCAGTGCATCCGGTATGTTTGCCGACGCCGGCGTAGATGACTTTTATGCACTGATGAGGAAAAAAGTAGCTTCCTTAGTACAACGCGTACGGGTGAGTCGGAACAGTGTCTTGAGGATGGTGGGTGACAGAGTTGACTCTGTTCTTCGCGGTAGGTTTACTGAGCACCACGTAAGGGGTGCGCAGAAGGGTCTGGAGAGGAGGTAGTGACTGTTCTGTACCTACTTATTGTGTTTATTTTTATTTTCATATAAAATTCTTGTTTGGCTATGGACTGTTTTGTCTGAAAATAAATGTTTTTTTTTAATTTTATTTTATTTAATATTTACTATGAAACTAATAAGAACTGCATGGATAAATCTAAACAGTCAGGCTTTATTATATTTTTTGTTTCGTTGCGCTTTGAGGTACCTATTTCTTAGTAGCATCCACCTTAAAGAAAATGTCTTTCAGATGAGATCTGAGATTTGAGATGTAAGAATTTTATTGAAATAAAAACATATTGTTACTATTATTTTAAACCCACCAAACTGCATAACAGTTTGTCGGCGGGATCAGCGCTCGATTATAACATATGTGCTTCATATATGGAACCAGTTTTACGCTCTCGGTTTACAGTGGTTTAATAATTAGTATTTAATGGCAATAACAATAAAATCAAATACACACAATAAAGCAAGAAGTAAGTAAAAATTAAGCGGTTTAACTCAGCAATACCTTTTTAAGTTTGCTTCTAACAGTTTGTTTCTTCATTAAATCAACATTTGTTCTCAGCCAGGCATGTTTATTAAATAATGATCAACCAGTTAATGACCAAGCCGTGCTATTCCGTAATTGTATTCTACGTAAACTTCAATAGCACTTCTGTCCTAAACATAGCAACATAATATTAATTATTATCATGTTTACTATGGAGAAATTTTAAGTCATTTTTATAGTGACTCGAACTGTCCCTCAAGAACATTACTTTTTCCGGATTATAGGAACCGGAAGTCCTTTTCTGTACCCCCGATAACGTGTATGCGAAACTTCAACATGATCGGTCGAGTAATCCTAACTAATATTATAAAAGCGAAAATGAGCTTGTTTGTTTGTTTGTTACCTTTTCACGCCTAAACCACGGAACCGATCATCCTGAAATTTTGCATATACGTTGTCAGGTGTACATAAACGGACATAGGGTACCATTCACCCCGAAAAAAATTACTGTTCCCGAGGAAAACAACAATAACGTTCTTATGATAATAGATGGCGCCACGTGTCTTTTGAATCATGATTGAATTATATTATTACAAGCAGAGTACAACCCGATATGATTGTCAAATTCTAAATTAACGCGTGCGAAGCCGCGGGCAATAGCTAGTTAAGGCATAAAAGTGAGAAAAGAAAAACAGACAGACCCACATTCGTATTTATAATTATTTCTAGATATTTCTACAGGTATTCGTATTTGATAAAATTAACTGCTGATGTGATGTGACGGTGAGGCAAACACTTATGCTGTTATATTACTTCGTATCTATTTTTGTTAAAACTTATAACGCAATTTCTTACAAACCTCAAAAGAGAAAGGATGAGTCAGGCTACATACATAAATAAGACTTCAATTTCTACATAAATAGGCTTCACGAGAACTCACTACACTGCTTTGCCGAAAATAGAATACAGATACCTTATTAATATGAGCAATGTGTATTGATGTGCCATGTGTTTCAAATACACGTTTTCACCGTCCAATATAAGTTGACTCTTTGTACATTCTGTCATTTCCCCTCATCTGAAGGGTATTTAAAAGGTCGAGGGAGGGGACGGAGGTCTTGTTATGCCGTTCACAATGAGGACTAGCTACCACCCACGGGTAAACTATTCAGAGAAGAGCACAATGGAATAATACATTTATTTTCAGTCTTTGCTTTTTAATGCTTTCGCTGTTTATTTCTTGTTATAATCGGTTTGATGAGTTTAGTGGGAAACGTGGTCTATTGAAATTGTAAGGACCTGGTTTGCTAATAGGCTTAAAGTAGAATAATTTATTTTACACAGGTTTTATTAACAAAAATTGTTTGTTGTTTAATGATTAAGTTCTACAGGGTATTTGAAGTACTTCAATTATCAAGTGAATGAAAATTTCGTGAGGAAACCTGTATGAGAGTTCTACAAAATGTTGGATAGCCTCGGGAACATTTTGTAGAATTTATGTGATGGGGTGGGATGGCTCATGGGAGCGTGGGGGACTATGGCCTTACTTTACGTTTATATCTTATGTTTTTATACCGAGAAGAGACTCGTGCCCAGCAGTGGGGCATTTAATTAAATGTATTTTAAGTTATCGAGTGAGGTTCGATAAAGCAAGTGTATACGTAATACTATGTTCCACGTTTCTGGGGGACGTTTGAAATATCTATGCAGTTGTCACTGTCACGCTTAGGTTTTAAGAATGTTACAAATTAAGCGTCTTTCGTGGGAGCTGCTCGTTTTTTTAGTATCAAACATTCTCAGTACCCCTAGACTTAAGGTAAAACTTACCAGGCAAATATTATCTAAACTAAATGACCAGACACCATATACTATAAATACATAATCTTTTAAGAAGTTAAGAATATTGCTCACTTTTACAAGAAGCATTTGCTTGGCAGTCTTGTAGCCAAATTCTAGGAACATTTCTTTGTGAAAAGCGAGTCGTTGAACGATATCCGATTTACCAAGGATGACATTTTTACTGAGAAATATCGTGTTTGGCATCCTTTTTCGAAGCTGGGAGCATGGAATGAACTAGGTTTCTATAGCGTATTTCTGTTTGCGTTCTATCAAAGTCCAGTGGAAATTTTTCCTCGAGATGCTTGCTTACATAGAATTACGCTTGTAGGTAACGTGTGTGATATACCTTCGAGGTAGGTTACATCAACATTTTTTTGTGTTTTTGGTCTTGTTTGGAAATGTATCCGGTTAACAGGCGCCTTGTTTATACGTGGTAACCTGGAACCATTACCATTTCTATCAACTCAAATCAAATCAAAATAGGCTATCAACGTATCGCTCATCACTACTGGTTGATTGCCTTTCTTATTTAGGAGAGGATATCTTTCTCTCACTCTGCTATAACATGATTTCATGATATAGGAGAGTGAGAAAAAAGAGAGACAAGAACAGAACCGAAAATTATGTTCAACAGCGTGCCGTTTATCATGATTTTGGGCTCTCCTGTTGCAATATAAAATATTATGTTCAAATATATACGACAAGCAGCTCTAAGTAAAAAACTAAAACCATACATACATAGTTTAAAACCTATATCCGCGAAGGGATGGGTAGAGGTTTATTAAACCCTCACCCCCTTGCGCAAAGTAAGTTTTTAGGTGCCACATAAGCGGGCCTATTACCATTCACCGGGCACAATTCCAGACTCCGTGCCGCTACTGAGAATTTTTAACAGTAAATTCCAGGCATCGAACTTGAGACCTCATGCACAGCAATTGCATTCACTACCGCTGCAGTACCTAATAATATCTAGCAAAGTATGAGACTAAAACACATAAGATAATATGCAAGCACAAATCTTTATATGTATAGGTATGTGCAACAAAAAGGCATGCAAATCTCACAACCTTCAATTGTAACGAACTAACACTTCAATAACCTAGTTCCTGTTCAACCAGCAAGCTACAGAGAGATGCGTAGTTTGTTTTCGTCGCCGGCCGTTTGTGAATAATCGGGCCGTGTAATCGGAAACAAACCCGCGCTCGCTGCTTCGCAAAAGAAAATAAATGACATTCGATGAAACGTACTATTTGAACGCGGTTCGTTCTCGCGTTTGCAAGTTGTTTACATTTGTTGTTTGTGCCGTTTTATAAAATTAAGCTTTAATGGTGAATAAAAAACATCATCAATAGGACAAACACGTGAGGAAACCTGCATGTCTGAGAGTTCTTCGTAAAGTTATAGAAGCTATGTGAAGTCTGCCAAACCGCGCTGGAAGTGTGCTGGGCTATGGCATAACTAAGGAGGTCATTTGCTGCTTAGTTTGCAATTATTTGCGTGCGATCCTGAGGTCTTAGATTTTATTCTTAGATACGGTACGATGCCAGAATAAAATCGATTCTTTGTAACAGCACGGTGTACTCGAAACTGTCCGGACGACGCAATAGGCTCACCTCTTATTAATTAGGATCTAAAAAATAAATAATTAAATTTTTACCTACAAAAATATTAACTTGAAACATGTCAACCGATGCCTATATTCGCTCGACTGTAATTAGCAAACAACTCGTTATTAGCGAAGGTCACAAAAGTGTTTAGATTTACCTACCTACATATCTGTCTAGCAATATTTAATATATTTTTAAGAATACCGTCAAAAGTGTGCGCATTCATGAACTTCAAATAATGTTGTGCTTTGGTTTATAATTTATTTCTTCTTGTAAGTGATTTCTAATCTTAGAGAAATAAATAATTTTTAAACCGTAAACCGTAAAACACGTCTGGCAAAAAATTTGGTTCATGTTTTCCTCTGGCAACCAATTTAAAATAGACAAGCTATATACGAGTACAACGTGTCAATCATTTCGGTTATGTACAAGTGTTAGTATAATGTATTACATAAAAATAATTAGGAGAAATTTATCTATTCGTGCATATATTTATTGTGATAAACATAATATTTAAGACACATTTCGCAATCTTTGTTGTAAATTGCAATCACTATACTTCCACGGCTGTCTAGATATTCCTTGTTTACACCTAAGCGATCCAAACTAACCTAGGCTTTTTCTCTCCTATAAACGGCTCCAATCGGAATATAACTCTGTTAGTAAAAATAAGGAAATTGATATATTTAGTCTAAGTTTACCAACTTTTAAAAAGAAAAGATTATCACTAAGCTGATATACAGTAGCATAAAGTTTTGTTCTTTTGGTATATACTAATTATGTAAGAAATTGTTTATTTAAGTTTTTTTTTTAAGTTCTGGGAAGCCTTATGCTCCCAACTATCGTTTGTATTTTGCTTTCCGTGGCAACTTGTAATTAAGGCAGCACCAATACTTGTAAACCACTAACTTTGAAACTTAGCTTTTATGGTATGTTCTTCTTGGTTGTCCAAATCCTAATCCTAATCCTAACTAATATTATAAAAGCGAAAATGAGTTTGTTTGTTTGTTACCTTTTCACGCCTAAACCACTGACCGATCATCCTGAAATTTTGCATATATGTTGACAGGTGTACAGAAACGGACATAGGCTACCATTCATCCCGAAAAAAATTACTGTTCCCGAGGAAAACAATAATAACGTTCATATGATAATAGATGGCGCCACGTGTCTTTCGAATCATGATTGAATTATATTATTACAAGCAGAGTACGACCCAAATTGATTGTCAAATTCTAAATTAACGCTAGCGAAGTCGCGGGTAAAAGCTAGTAGTTTATTCATTAAAATGTTGTGATTAATATACATTACTTTTACTTAAATATACGAAGCTTTCACTTATCTTCTAGGTATCCTTGTGTACTATAATAACATTTTGCTAAAAGTAAATTAATGAATTTATTTTTAAATTGATGTAATGGCAACTGTTTAATGGTTTGGGGAACCTTATTAAATATCCCAATGGCCATAAAATACGCATTTAAATATTTCTAAACGTATTTAGGGTAATCTTAATTTAGGTATTTTGGTGCCTGGACATGTTATCGAAACTTAAAAAAAACTGTGGATTCTTTTTTACAAATGTACAAATAACATGCAGAGATACCGCGGCGCACAGATATGATTACGTAAAATTGAGGTCATAATCAAATGTATGAATATAATATACACCACACATGTCGGCAAAGAGCTATGTATTTGCATGTAAATCTACGCTATCGATACCAACGAAAGTCCCAGCGGACTGCGCATTATGCCGGGATAAAATCATTTGATATTGCTTTCTAGTTCACTATCTACATATATAGTTTCACGTCTATATCTCTGACAGTAGTGTATAGTCCCTAAGGGGGTGTAGTGGTCTATTGCATAAATATTTTGTTAGCTATGGTTTTAGGGCCCACGTAATAGTGAGCGAGCTCATTGCCGTCTACCGGGCGCAGGTGCATATTCCAGCACAAAGTTTGGAACATTAATTTTCAATGAACATTACATAATTTTATTAATTAACTTGATATAAACAAATAGCCTAGTGGGAAACCGTTGGACTGCCACACAGAGGTCTCGAGTTCGAACCCAAGGCGCGCATCCCTGACTTTTCGAAGTTATATGCGTCTTAAATAGTTATTTATCGCTTGCTTTAACGGTGAAGATAAACATCGTGAGGAAACCTGCATGTCTGAGAGTTCTCCATAATGTTCTCGAAGATATGTGAAGTCTGCCAACCCGCACTAGGCCAGCGTGGTGGACTATGGCCTAACCCTTCTCACACTGCGAAGAGGCCCGTGCCCAGCAGTGGGACAGTTTAATACAGGGCTGATATTATTATTATTATTATTATACAAATAGCAGATCTTGATATATACAGACTGGCAGCATTGCTACGTTTGATAGCAATGCTTATTCTTTGCGTAAAGAAAATACCAGCCGTTATGCGAGGTGACGATCAAACGCTTAGCTAGGTCTCTATAAACAGACCTAACACTAATACCCCATGGCACCAGCGTTTCAACACCAAACGGCTCAAATATGTATGTATGTTTGAGAGTCTGCGCTGTTGCAACAGCAGCACCAGAACCAACCGTTGTTTGGAACTATACCCAGTCGACGCCAATAATACCACGTAGGACCTTAGATCATAGCGAAATTTGAATGTTATAGAAGTCTACCTATCGATTCGGGGATGAGACTATGTATGCATATTTCTCTTCATTATTTTATCCTGATCTTCATTTAATTAGAGTCTGTCCTTCCAAAGTCCTATCAGTAAACATCTCATTATTAACTGCTTTTTTTTATATTAGTCCATCCATGTTTCTTTGGCCTTCCTCTTTTTTCATTTTGTCTTTTTCCACATTCATATTCACGACTATTTATTGCCAAAACTCATAAATTTAAATCACAGATATACCACCGTGCTTAGGTCGTTCGTAAAGTATCGACATAACGATAAGTGAGCTCACACATTATATTTATATGATAGAGACCGATAGTGTATAATTTTTTATATGAATGAGCGTAATAATACTGTATCTATTTTTACTGTCGGATGACAAATTAAGGTCCAAAAAGCTGACCATATTTAAAAGTAAAATGAAAAATCTACAATTTATGTCTTAAAGGGTAAAACTATTCCATCAAGAGATATACTCGCTTAATTCTGTTAACGATAGCTAGAAACAAATCAATTAAACTCGCAGCCAAGCTTTGCTTTTTTATGTAACGCTTGCGGGTTTGTAATTATTTCTAAGCGTATCAGTGCCTTTGTTTTAGTCGTTTTACTCATGCACACACATACGAGTGAACACGTACAGAATGCAACTCAGTCCAATGCCCAGCGAAGCGGATAAAAAGATACGTGGAGATATCGAAGGTACTCGGTTGAACGCTATTATTCTTCTGGACATGAAAAGACGCAGCGATGGATGGCGTGGTGTTAGTGGTTACGTCGTCACTACGCTGAATTTGGTCGGTTCAAATCTCGTAACTTCTATATATTCGGTTTAAAACACAAAAGTGACACTTACATAACAAAACATAATAATGTTAAAAAGTGGTAACGAAAATGTTATTTATTAAGAGGATACACTGAAAAATGCAGTAACTTTCATCGAATAGTATAGGACTATGAGAAGACCAATGAATCTAGAATTTTGATATAGGTAAATTGATGTCTTTAACTAGAATTTCCTAGCTCAAAAACACGATATTGTGATTTTGGCTCGATCATAATTATTTTCGAAAACACCTCTGAAAAATTACTACATATTTTTGAAATTACAAGGAAGTTACACTATCATTATGCTTAGGAATTACTCAAATATATTCGTAACATCAATATTAGTAATTTGCTAGCTCATTATTTCCATAACTAAAACCAATCATTTTTATATATTATTTTAAGATTTTAACAAACAATTTCTAAGCCCTCTCGATCATTGCGGGCCCATCGCAATTTTAGACCTTATAACCGCTCTTTAGCGATTGATACACAAGGAGTGTCAATGAGTACGGGCGTCGCGTTTCGCTGTGTCTCCTTAACCACAAATCTATACTAATATTATAAAGCTGAAGAGTTTGTTTGTTTGTTTGAACGCGCTAATCTCAGGAATTACTGGTTCGAATTGAAAAAGTATTTTAGTGTTGGATCAATGTTCCAGTAATATATATATATATATATATATATATATAAATACACTGGAGCATTGAGAAAACTACCATTTTATTACCCTAAATACCAACGCTGGTGGCTGGTATACTTCCATAGGCACGCCCGCTAATCTTTACTGTTACGGAATAATTGGCATCGACAGGCACATGCCCAGTGCATTATTGATATTTCAAACTAGTCTCTAGTCTAAGAGTCTCCCCGTAAACATGGCTGCTGAAAAGCAACTGAAACGTCGGGGAAAGTGTAAACTTAAAAAATAAGATAAAATCCGTATATATTGGTTTACCCAGTTTGAGTTGGAGTAACATCATACTACGTTCATCCACGAGTCTAATTAATATAAAATTAACATATAGCTGGTGCAATGCAGTCAAATTATTGAACAACGATTAACGTTTGCTGTCTATTCGTAATGCTGGGGCCATACTAACGGGCAACGTCAATGCCTATTATCGCGATAAATATTGTGTTAATTAGTAACGCGATAAAGTTAGTGGCTACACTTGAACGTTTAACGTGAATGCCTATTCTTGGCGATAAAATTGGCGCTAATGCTCCTTGAATTACAAGCAAGGTGGACGTTGACGGTACTACTCTGTATTTGATGAATGTAAATTTTTATTTTATTTTTAACACTCTATCTCTAATTAATTCACAATTAAAAACAAGAACACACTGATATGTAGTGTGGCCGCTTCTTGCGTTTATTTCTTTGATGTACCGCCATATGAGCTATCGTCTAACGTCAAACAGCAATGTGAATGACGTTGTCAAATTATTGCGTTATGTCGGGGGCTTCCTACGTTAAATATCCATCCTCGCGATAATTAACAGCATTTCCAGTTAGTGTGGCCTCAGCATAATGTGATCTACTACCACAATTACATGAATGGTCATTTCGACTTAACTCATTTGCATACATAGTCACGGTTGCATATACCTGAGGATAGGCATAAGTTTTATACAACAACAGGAACACAGTTTGTTAGCTTTGGTTAAGGTCATATGAAATATAGCCGAGCCTATCCTCTTGAACTGGACATATTATTATAGCGTGTTCAATGAGTCGACGAAATAATGTAAACCAACGGTCAGAGGTTATTAAGATTTTTAATGTTTAAAATATTTATAATAATATGTTCAATTTCACTATATAGTACTTCAATTTTCAATATATTTTATCAAAGTATTCACTTGCATCCGTAGGTTAAAAGTATTAATATTTAGTATAATAAATAGGAAACAATTTTTTTAACGTTACTCAACATTTAAAAGATTTGTTTTGAGTTATGATATGTTATGTTTGAGAATAGCAAAAATAACGTTAAAGACACAATCTATTTTTTATATATTAATTCACAGTTAATCGTAATTAATATTATAAATACGAATGTGTGTTTGTTTGCTTGTTACACTTTCACGCCTTAACTACTCGACCGATCGTCATGAAATTTCGCATACACGGCCAGTATGCAATTCTAATGGTTAATATTTCTCCGTTTCTTCGTTCCGCAGCCCACTCCGTTTCAATGGACCGGCAGTCTAAAAGGACGTATATTTACGTAATTTAAGTACTAGAATTTAAATTTGCCTCAGTGTTGCATCTAAACCGTTGGCAGTAGGCAGAGTGACGATGAATTGGTTGTCTTTTTCCTTTGTTATAATTTACATTCTACTTTAGCATGGAGAATGCTTAAAATAAGTCTAATCTTAAGACTGCGCCGAGCGAAATGTGCCAAAACAGGCGGTCACAGTTTGTTTAATACAAATATAAAATACCTATACATTTACCATAACAATGAATGTATTTACAATTACTCCGTGTAAAAAACTTAAAATAATTGATATTTTCGCCTACAAAACTACGTAAATTTGCAAAACGTAAGCTCGTGTTACGTGATTTTTAGATTATAACAGTAGAAATATATCCTATTTTACAGCTTAAACGAAATATAAATAGTTATATTACACATATTATTTTTCTGTCTCAAATACTTAAGTTATTGGTTGACAATAAATATTTAACAAAGAAGCACTTCAAATCCTCCATACAATTTTAATAGGGCGGCCACGCGCCGATTTGAATATGCGCCGCACGAGCTCTGTCATTATCTGTCTTACGTTCGGCGCAGTCTTAATATGATACATAAGGGCTAATGAAGCAGTAGGTGTTGCTATCTATAATGTCTATTTGTATCAAGATAACAAGATGGCTGCTTATTCAAAAGAGGTTCCCTTTAAAGCGTATATATTTAAACTGGATCGACAATACTGGCTGCATATAAATACCGTTGTTAAGCGGCTTACTTGCGCGAACGTGACGTCACATGCATTCTGCGCGCGATATATTTAGAACAATAGTGGTTCTATAAATATTATCTGGCTGAATACGAGTGGTCGTTCGCCCACGCAAATATTTTATAGTTTTAAAAGCTTATGCAAGTTCTTTTATAGTCTAGGGTGAAGGGAAAATAAATATTAGTTTACAGTAATTTTATACAAGTTATAAAGGAATAATCACGTGTTCTTTTGCGTTACATTCAAATGATGAAAATTCATTGATTCAATTAGGTCATAAAGTAACACTGATGAAAGTCAAAGTTTTATACTCAGGGAGAATTCTAGAGATACACATTTAGGTTAGTTGCTAGGGGCAGCGATAGCTCAGTGGGGAGACCAACAGACTGCAATGTAGAGGGTCTCGGATTCGAACCCACGTCGCGCACCTCTGACTTTCGGAAGTTGCATGACTTAAATTATGTGCGTATTGATTGACAAATTATCGCCTGCTCCGTGCCTCGGAAAACACGTTAAGCCGTTGGTCCCGGCTGCCATGAACATCTATGGTAGTGGTTATTGGGGGAGTGTCGACACAAAAGATCCCACTAGGTCGAAGTGTCGCCGGTCTGCACTGACTGGCCCCCACATAAGATAAGATGGGATAAGATAGGTTAGTTGCTAGGTACAGGTAAAGACATACATTAAAAAATTGCGGATTCGCTTATTTTTTTAAAAATGATCTTTTGTATCGGGCTTTGTACTGAATTTTACTGTATTCATGCCAGCATTTTGTGGATAAGCCCTTTAGCTAAATAAACGTAACAATGAGACAATTGCATTTATAAGTTCCTGCAGACCTGACGGAGATTTTATTGTACACAAGTGCACTCTCTGTTTCCTTACTCTCATGATCCAATGAGACGTCAATTCGACACGACCGGAGAGAGATCAGGCGTGTGACCGTAACGTAAAGCACGTAAAGCCCGGCGCTTTACGTGCTTTCCGAGGCACGGGGTGTGTAACACCGCATTCTGGGATGCTACTGAGAATTTCTTCACAGAAAATTCAATAAATCTTTAGTCACCTGACCTGGATTCTAACCTAAATCCTTATGCACAGCAGTCGCATACACTATCGCTAAGCCACGGGGCAGACAAGGGCTCTTTTCAAATTGCTTACGCTTATTCCTAATCGTAGTCTCAGGATTGATACTTTTACAAACTACATTTAATGAGTACAATTTTATTTAAAGCTTGGTTTCCCCGAATCTTTGTTTAACATAATTATAAATATTTTATATTAACAAACATACTACCAGGAATCACAGACAGTCTACTAAATGAGATTCAAGTTCACTTGTAAAATGTTTTTCGCTTTTACATTTGTTTCGGAGTGTAGAAACCAAATGTAATCAACTGTCTGTGCTTGTTGGATCGTGAAACCAAATCAGAAAAATCCAATTAGACAGCTGACGGAGGCCAGGTTTAAAACCAATCCATTGTTAAATTTTCAACGCTTTTGAAAGGGTGAATTCTTTATTCTATTGTTTAAAGGAAACCCGAACCGAATGCCATACATGTTTTAATTGGAAACCGCGATTTGGCAAACAGGTAGGCTAGTTGGAATGGCAATATACGTAGACTGACTAGTAGAAGTAGAAAAAGACTTTGCAAGGTTTTTATTTTTTATGCCTAGCCACTCTTTCAGCTAGTATGAAATACTAACATCGATTAAGTCCGCTTTCTGTAGACACGTAATACTAAACCACACAATTATTGACTGTGGCAAACTTAAATCGTTTTAAATAGTTTAACAGACCGCGATATCGGTAGGCAGCGGCTTTGCTGTGTCCTGACATTGCTGAAGTCCATAAGCAGCGGTTACTACTTTCCATCAGGTGGGCCACTTGCTCGTCTGCCATCAATGGCAATAAAAAAAAAAAAAAAAATAAATGGCAATAAAAAAAAATAAAAAATTAATATTATAAATGCGAATGTGAGTTTTTTCTTTGTTACGCTTTCACGCCTAAACGACTCAGCTTGTAGATGAAATTTTCCATACACGTTGTCATCCAGCAAATGTACTGTTACTAATCTAACCTAATCTAAATCTAAGCCAGCGAAACCGCAGCCAAAATCTAGTGACTTTATATTACTGAAAACAGGAATTAACGCGATCAAGCTCAGTATTTAGATACCTTTTGGAAACTTTGTTAAAAGTGAGTTGCGTGTGATTATGGCCAGTATATAGTTATATAAATGGATTCAGTTATATAAATTAAATATAAGTTATGGAAATCCGTAATCTCTGGCTACCCCTGTGGATGGTATGTATGTATGTATAAATTAAACTACACAAAAGTATAAAATTGTGACGTCGATTCTCAGGTAAAGATTGTAGGTTTACTATCAGTAAAGATTGTAGGTTTACTATCAATCAATTTTCAGTCGCAACACGTAGAATGGAACTGTATCCGGACCGAAAAGCACAGCTTACTAAATGTATACACCTCGGCTTGCTTTATTTATATTATATTTTAAAATTAGGGTCAGTTCACACCGAGACGCGCACATTTTAATAGAGCGACTCAAAATATACTTTATTTACTACACGAAAAGATACACATTTCATTGTGAGAATTCAGAATACTTTGCACCACGCAGCACTGCGCCTCGAGATGCGTCGCGGCGTAGCGCGACATATCGCGACGCAGCGGTGCATCGCCGGTACACGCGTCGTGCAAGAGCGGTGCTGTGTTTCGCACGTCTCGGTGTGAACTGACCCTTAATGATTACAATAAACTGTTAAAAAATCCGTGTAAAAGAGGTTTTGCCAATGTCAATGTGTAACATTCGCGAAAACGTATATATACATAAAGTTTGGCTGCTTTTTACCTCTACTCAGCCCATAAAACCTCAACATTACAGGAACATTATTAAATTTTTATAACACAACAATATAGTTGCTTTTATTTGAAAGCAAACAGAAGTGGAAAGTATCGTTAGAATTGTGAGAAACATATCGTAAGTAAACTCGCTGAGGTGTATGTGATCCTAGAGCGTTTCGCAACGTGTTCCAACTAGGCAGCCGGGAAAAATCCAACATGACAGCTTTTGCTGTAGAAATATCTTTAAAGATTTGAAAAATATATGTGTAATACAAAGGTTTGATCATACTTTTGTGTTATGATAAATCCTAATCCTAATTTTAACTAATATTATAAAAGCGAAAATGAGTTTGTTTGTTTGTTACCTCTTCACGCCTAAACCACTAAACTGATCATCCTGAAATTTTGCATATACGTTGACAGGTGTACGGAAACGGACATAGGCTACCTTATCCCGAAAAAAATTGCTGTTCCCGAGGAAAACAATAATAACGTTCTTATAATAATAGATGGCGCCACGTGTCTTTCGAGTCATGATTGAATTATATTATTACAAGCAGAGTACAACCCGAATTGATTGTCAAATTCTAAATTAACGCGAGCGAAGCCGTGGGCAAAACCTAGTATAATAATATTTTCTTCATTTAAAAATATATCGCTCGCACAATAAGTCCTGTGTCGCGGGGTATATTACGATTATTTAGATAACGAGCACAAAGAGCATCCATTTCCAAAACAACCATTTGTGGATGACACAAATTACGTCCCGTGTGGTGATCGAACTCACAACACTCGGTGGACCGGCAGTGATGACTACTACCATTATGCTATCCGTGCAATGCAAAAATCCATCAATACATCAATGATTAGGATTTTATTTATACCTAGCTTTGACTGCGGCTTTTACTTGCATGGTATGTCATTAAAACTGGCCGCTCATGGGATACTTTTTGACAGATAACTGCCGCACTAAGACTGACTTCACAATATTCAAACAAAAAATAACACTCGAACACAGAACAATTTGTTCGGTGTGAGAAACCTGTAGCGACAAATGCATGTACATTGCGTTTCGCTGACGTTAGAGGATGCAATTCTTAATGTATGTGAGCTACACCAGTCGTCACCCGCCGGGCACGATAGGTAGACCGATAGCTAGGCAGTCTGTATGTTAGACATTTGTAAACTGTAATGTTGGTGTTTAATTAATAAACCAAACTATTTCGGTGATTAATCCGAACTCTTTCATTTAACTATCCCAAAGACATCAGAGACATTGGTAGATATCACATAATAGCATTAAATGGTACAATCCTATATCGCTCAAAGCGGCATAGTGGTGAGGTAAACTCTTAGGCTAAAGACAAGAAATCAGCGGGCGCGGGGCGGCGTAGTATTGTGTTATAAGCAATTAGTGTCTTTGTTCGCGAATGAAATCTCTAAACAGCAACGACAACATCCTTTTGATACAAACGTCGATCTTTAAAAAGCAAAAAATAAAATGCACACTACTATATGTAAACGCGCGGGCACCGCTAGACTGGCGCGCACAGCTCCCGCTGACTTCATGTCCGTAGCCTAACGGTCTTATTCATAAGAAATATCTTACTGAAGGCTTAATACGGTGAGCAGTTAAAATACTTAGTACCTATGTCTAACAAAAGCATTGTAAAAAAAAATATATTCATCTTTAATATATACAGCATCGTTATTAGATAACCTAGGACTCATATGTCAAAGTCAAAGTCAAAGTCAAAAATCATTTATTCATTTAGGTCACAAAGTAACACTTATGAACGTCAAAGTATATAGGTTAGTGAGTTTACTAAGTTACTGAAGCTACATTTAGGTTAGTTGCTAGGTTCAGGCAAAGGGTAGAGCCTATGAGAAGAAACCTGCAAGAAACTCACGGCCACTCTTTTAAATCGCCAGTTAAATATAATTTCAGTATTTTACAACTCAGATTAACAAGGTGTTACAGCCATTATGCCATATACTACTGACTATAAAAAACTAAAGATAATAACAATAATAACTTAATAATATTATAGAGAGGAAATAATTTGAGCTAAGATATATTATTTAATATAAATCTAAAATAGACAGTAAGATGGCATGATGGCGCATACACTTACACTTTGTGACTATGCAAAGGCTTAAATTGACTTATAAGTAATACAGATCTTTGAATCCTGTATGCAACAAGCAACTAGCTCCATGAGTTTTTGTCATTTAAGTAGTCGTTGACTGAATAATAACCCTTCCGAATAAGTTGTTTTTTAACGGCGTTTTTAAATTTAAACAATGGTAAATTAATTATAGTAATAGGTAATTTATTAAAAAAACGTATACCGAGTCCCGCAAATGTATTGTGAACTTTATGTAAACGATGATATGGGCCTACTAACTTATGCTTATTTCTAGTGTTTACGTTATGGATATCACTATTCTTATTATATAAGTAAATGTTATGTTTAATAAACATAATGTTAGCAAATATATATTGCGACGCAACAGTAAGTATGCCAATTTCTTTAAATCGATCTTTCAGGGAAACTCGTGGTCCTAAATTATAAATGCTACGTACTGCACGCTTTTGAAGAATAAAAATTGTCTCAATATCAGCTGCCTTGCCCCACAATAATATACCGTAGGACATGACACTATGAAAGTAACTGAAATATACTAGTCTTGCAGTATCTATATCAGTAAGCTGTCTTACTTTCCGAATTGCGTATGCGGCTGAGCTAAGTTTCCCTACAAGACACGATATTTGAGCGCCCCACTGAACTTTATGATCTAAAGTTAATCCTAAAAAGACTGTTGATTGAACTAAAGTAATAATTTCATCATTTAAAATTATATTCACGTTAGGACTCTTTACGTTTGGCAATGTAAACTTGATACATTTAGTTTTTGTAGAGTTAAGTAGTAAATTATTCGCCGTAAACCAGTCCAGGACTTCCACGAGTGAATCATTAACAGCACGTAAATTTGGTGCTTTTCGGTCTACCTTAAAAATAAGGGATGTGTCATCCGCGAATAAAACAATGTCACACAAATGCTGAACAAAGAACGGCAAATCATTTACGTACACTAAAAACAGAAAGGGTCCCAAAATCGAGCCCTGTGGCACGCCCATTGTGACTGGTAATCCAGAAGATCTACTTCCGTTGATATCAACGTGTTGTAGTCTATCGCTTAGGTAGGAATCAACTAGGTCAAGGTATGTATTATTATGAACAATATTTTTCAGAATTTTCACTTGTTTCGACTGTATAACTCTCTTGCAAGTGGTATGAATATGGCCGCTAAACCATTGCGATATCCGAACAAATCAGCTTCCTATTAGTTAAAGTATTTTTATCAAATAAGTCTTTCCAGATATTACCCTCCACATTATTATAAACAAATACGTTTGGTAGTTTTATAATATTAGTAAAGACTATTCGTCATTTCGTTTTCATAGTTTGTGCTGGCCCAGTAGCTAAAAGCATATTTTATGAATTTACTCGTTTTTGATGGGCCTTAAAGTAGCTGATGAAATGAGGTTTATTTATATAAAAGTCTTAATATTTCTAATATTAAGACTTTTATATAAATAATTTTATAGAAAGAAACAAACTCAATATGATATAAGTGCAAAAAATCACAATGTTGTTAATTCTAATTTACATCATGATAATTAGAATTTACTTAATATTAATAAAAAGCTTTTCTTAGGATTATTATGGTTTTCAACATTTAATTTATTTGTCATTCTTTATTTAATATAAAATTTTAATTGCTTTTCAGCAGATATGGTCACGAAGGAACTTAAGATATGAAGCGATAAAAGCCATATACAATAGTTTAACTTTAATATATCATTGCCAATAAGTGATACAGTATAGTTTAAACAAAGTTTGAAACCAATATAAATATTCCCACAATCAATTGTTGATGTCAACTTGAAACATTATTTAAACTAAGTCCAAACCACTAGACACAACGTTGTTTAGTGTTCACAATAACAAACAAAGTCTCCAACAATTTTATTTCTGCGACAAAAGTTAATTAAAAGTTTCCATTATCACTTTTTCTCTTGTAGAAAATTATAACGAAATTTTCTCGCTTTGGAATTCAAATTTAAAATAGGCACTCTCATACACTTAAAGAATTAATTCCGAATGCGAGGCGAAGGGTTATTCTATCAAGTAAATCTCTCTTCATATCTATACTGATGAAAACTGTATATTTTAACTTAAAAAGATGAAGAATACTTGGATGGCGTCACTACGACACCGCGCCGTTAAGGATGGGTTTCAATATATAGGTTTTAAAACGACTCGTTTTAGATGCGGACAGATATATATATATATATTTTTTATACATCTAGAGTGGCAAACAAGCATAGGCCCACCTGATGGTGAGTGGTCACCGTAGCCTATGGACGCCTGCAACACCAGAGGCATCACTTGCACGTTGCCGACTCTTTAGGAAAGGAAGTTGGAAGAAGAAGGAACGGGAAAGGGGTGATTGAGCCTCCGGCACTCTAAAATTTTGGCATTATTAACTGTCGGTAGGTAAAATGATTCGTTTTTTAGAAATATAATCTGAACTTCAGACGACTGTAGCGTTACATCGAATGATGCGGTATCCAACCACACACCGGACATTAATTTTTGTGATACTAAAATCGTTGTCCCGAGTCATTCTTAGTGTCCGTTGTATATTATTGCTTTTAATTCCTAAAGTAGGAGTTGCCTTTTTTAACAGAAAAGGAATAGAAAGAAACCTTGAAACATTTAATAAAATAACTTTATTAATAAGGCGTACAAAAGCCCTCTTCTTGTTTAAAAGTCTTACCATTTCAATATGACGTCACGAATACACGTAAGCAAGTACCGTCACGTCAATTTTTAGAGTAGGTAGCTTGTATACATACATTCTCTATTCAGGATGCAAGGTCGATAGGTGCGACGCAACAACGGTTTCGTATAACAAGCGGGAAAGCGTGCTTTCTTAGGGTTGGCAAACGCTATCACTTAAATATTTTGATGAAAGTGGATATAGTGACAAGAATAGAAAAGGGTATGTTGAGCTGGCTTGGGCATGCAGAAAGATTGAACGAGAAAAACTGACTAAGAAAGTTTATAAGGCTAATGCGAATGGAACAGTCGCAAGACGCAGATCTAGGCGAAAGTTTCTTGGTCAGATCGGCAACGTTCTGGACAAAGGCCAGGTTAAGAGCACCTTAAACCAGCGAGCATGTATGAGGAATGTGATGAAAGTGAATGAAGCCAGAGAAGTGTGTCAGGATCGTAGCAAATGGAAATCCGTAGTCTCTGCTTACTCCTCTGGGAAACAGGCGTGAATATAGTTTAAGTGGCATCTGGTAAGCATTCCGCAAAAGTTTTATCATCACTTTAATCTAAGGGATGTTGTTGTGGTTAAGTGGTCGCCTCGCCACAGCCGCCACGTTGAATGTTGTGGGTTCGATCCCACACGGGACAAAAATTTGTGTGATTTACAAAGAGTTGTTCCGAGTCTGGGTTTTCCTTGTTTCGGCTATTTCAATGATTCTAAAACCACCCCCCTCCACACACATACACACACACACACACACACACATACACACACACACACACACACACACACACACACAGGAATTATTCCTTGAATTATAACTAGTGGGAGTTGTTTCAATTTGCAGAAAAAGATAATAGGCCGGCAGCTGTAGTCTGGTCAAAACATCAAACCCCAAAAGGTAAATAATATGCAAGATCGCATTAATGCCTCTTACGAATTATCTATACCACATTTAGTTACATCTTAGGTCCTACGTAATAAGAACATGTCTATTATCGTCCATAGAAAAAAAAGCGAGCTACGAATAGATGTTCCAAGTCTCAGGGCCACTTGCACGACAACTCACAAAATATATTTAACACTAAATAGATTTAAAACCTCGTGGCATCTCAATCACCCATATCTTATCTTGTGTGTGGGGGCCAGTCAGTACAGACCGGCGACACTTCGTCCCAGTGGGACCCTTAGCTATCTCCTTATGAATGTACTGCATTAGCCGCAGTGTACAATTCAGAGAGAGAAGCCTAAAGTCTTCAGGGTTTGGATATGCCAATCCCATCAGACCCATCCTAAGTCCAGCCAACGCGTCACATTCACACAGTAGGTGCTGTCAGTCACCCTTACGCGGATGACTGACGACAGCACGATGTTTTAAATCTATTGAGTGCTAAACTTATTTTGTGAGTTGTTGTGGAAGTGGCCCTAAGTGTTCTATTATGTTAAGTTGCCTACGATACATAAATAACTTCTAGTACATAAACGGGTTTCTTAATAAAGAAGAAACGGTAGCAAGAGATACGATTAACAATGGCTATTTTTCTGAGATTTTCTGGCCTTTGTATAGTTTTAATATTTATAAAGCCCTCGGCGAATCGGGAATTACTTTTAATGCGCGAATTGCCTCGTTGTAACGTAAAAGGAACAATGCAAATACATAATAGTAGAACCGTTTAAAATCGTACGCTAAGATAGAGCATAGTTTCTTTGCTTATTAGGAGTAATTTATATTTTTAACAAGTGGAATATTGTATTCAACATACATACAATATAATTATATACAGAAGAAAAGTCCCTAGAGGTTACCTTTATTACGTAGCCAAAAAATAAGGCCGGTATTTTCGAATTTCCCGCAGGATAGCCTAACAAGCAATAAGCGACTAAAGTCTATTGAGTCTAGAAAGGAGTTACTGTCAAAAGCTACTTATATAAAAATGTCTTTTAAAGTTATGAACTGAACTGAAGACTGCATAGATAGCGCAGTGTTATAAGTGGTCGCCTTGCCGTTACCACTGCGGCCAGTGGACTGATGAATCCCATACAGGACAAACATTCGTGTGATTCACAAATGGTTGTTGCGAGTCTGGGTGTTCTCTGTGTCCGTTGGTTAAATGTTTGTCCAGTCTTCCGTAATACAAGATTTATTCCCAGTGCAGAAGACACCGTATTTTAGAAAAACAAATCATATAACATTCTTTGAAAATCAAAGAAGCAATTGCATTGCAAACAAAAGAGTAACAGTATCATCGTCATAGTGTCATTTTTATATTTTCCCTGTGATATTTCCCCTTCAACAACAGATTTAACAGTTGCAAATCCTTTTTTATATTTATTGTCACTTGATGCAACTCACAAACATGCGCTTTGCCGTTTTATTTATTTACTGAAATCGGAATGTCCGCTTTTTAGCCCTGAAAAAGTCGAGGTCAACAAACATGTCATTGCCAAAATAAAGAGTGCAGCAAAAACGATTTACAATGTTGCTGAACAATAAAAGAAAAAGAGATAAAACACAAACAGATGTAACTGTTTCAGTGAATACAATTCGTAACAAGTCGATTTTACTGAAGGACGGACCGAACGTCATGCCCACTGTACAACCGTTGTATTGTCCGTTTTTCAGAATGTGTGCTAATTGCAAAGGCATTTTGAGGAAAAGCGTTGCTTGTTTTTCTATCACCATTTTGCCTGTTATATGTAGTTTGTATTTGTCGAAATTTATGCAGCTTATAAAATAACTTATATTATAAATACGAATGTAAGTTTGTTACGCTTTCACGCCTTAACTACAGATACCTCATTTACACGATTAATAAAAAAAAATGGCAAGCGTTTTCTAAAATACATAAATATAATAATTAATTAAATACTGGACTGATTGCTTAAAGCCTCGATCACCACCTTAAGAGGGTAAACGGCTGGATTGAGACCCTGATGCAGAAGGCCGTATTGCTTGACACGGCATGTATCCTAAGTAGGGTCCTTTCTCTTGAGTCCTATCCATCGGTAGCTTAGATCCTGTTCCCGATGCCGATAAGCCTTCATACTTTTTATACTATTAAATGTGTCTTTTTTATAGACTGTAATAAAGTTGGAAATGGACTGGTATAATTTAAAATTATATGACATTTAAAGTATAACGAGCACAATTTAGCTGCTATTATAAGCAGTTGGTGCAGATGGATCGACGTATGAACAGAGACAGATGGACAAAGCCGCACGATAAGCTTACCACTGTGGTACAAAGAAACTTCTGGAGAAGGCTGAGAAGCAGGCATGCAGAACGTAATGCTAGACAATAAAGTCAGAGCGATATGCCAGGATCGTAGGAGAGCAAGGCCTACGCATTTACAGCGTCGAGTCGATCTACTTCTCTCGGAAGCAGGCGTGAGTTTATGTATCCATTCTGAGGTTCATCTTAACAGCAAATGTAATAAAGAGTATATTAATTTGGAAAAATATATATGACCGTTTTAAGATAGATATTTTGCTAGCGGTCATTCCTTAAAGCGCTATTCAGTAACAGTTTAAGAGCTGCCTCGATGGCGGCTCATAAAGCTATTGTATATGCGACTACTGTCATGATGTGTCGGGTTCAATTGCCGGATCGAGAAGTGTTATTTTATTTTTTGGCAAGAAATTCTCAGTTGCAACTGGCAGTCTAGAACTGTTTTAATCTAATTAAATTATTAAACTCTCCCTCTCCCTCCATCTCTCTTAGTCTCCCCGTGACCGAAAAGCTACTGGCTGCAGAAAAGCAACTGAAACGTCGGGAAAGTGTAAACTTAAATATAAATAGTTGTAATAATTTAATTAGTTTAAAAAATAGTAAAGTTGGATTCGAAGTAGTGTAACAGTTTCAAAATTGTGTAATAAAGTGTTAAATAAACAACGCGAAAAAATCCGTATAAAGTAGTTTAATTTAAATGAATAACATTTGCGTAAAAGTAAGACAATATTGTATTACTTTTTAGTGATTACACGAACCATTAGCATGTTCGAGCTATATCGCTTTACAACATGTTGAGCAGTCTGCAGATTGGAGTACGGAAGACATTACTAGAACAGTGGAACAAAACCCTACAATGAATAGTGTTAATTACCATGCTAATTACGTTGGTGTCTATTACACTAATTGAAACGTCTGCTTAATGTACTGGTATTGAGCATTCAGCTACTATCATTCAGGCTATATATCTGGCTATTGTCAGTCAGGAATTACATTTATACCTTGATGGACCGGTGACATGGCATTTAATGTTCGTTTTCAAAACAAAGTTGACAAGGAATTTAGCGACGGCTAGTTGTTAGATGTTTCAAATTATAGTCCTTTAAAATATAGTTTGAAAATAATATTGTCTTCTGTTTACGTGAATGTTATTCATTGAAATTAAACTACTATAAACGGATTTTATCGCGTTGTTTATTTGACACTTAATTACAAATTTTTGAAAACTGTTACACTACTATTACTATTAAACTTTACTAATTCTAAGCTAATTAAATTATTGAAACTATTAAAACTATTTATACTATTACTATACTATTATACTATTTAGATTTATTTTTACACTTTCCCCGACGTTTCGGTTGCTTTTCAGCAGCCATGGTCACGGGGAGACTAAGATGGTAGTTGTCTCAATGTTCCAGTGTAGTTATTTCAAAGTACCCGAACATAATTTAATCATGGGTGTTTCTATTTACGCAGAATGAGCTCAAAGTATCATGAAGTCTAGCTGTGGTTTGCTTCTTCTTGGGTTTGACTATTTGAATTACTGGATCCCAAGCTGGTGGTACACTCCAACCATCTTCTCTATTGAAATTAGGATGTTTCTTGATTTCAATAGCCTCGCGAAGCATCCTTGGCAGGAATCGGTGTTCTTTAGCGAGCATCTGTGGTTTGTCAAATCTCAGGTAGTGGTTGGTCCCCTGTTGCACATGTTCACACACAGCAGACTTCAACGAGCGTTGGTGTTTTACATCAGCTATGTGTTCTTTTATGCGGGTGCCTATGCTTCTCTTGGTTTGACCAATGTATGAGAGTCCGCAGTCACAATCTATTTTATAGACCCCTGCATCTTGTAAAGGTAGTTGGCACTTGACAGATGGTAAAAATTGACTTATCTTCGTTGGCGGCTTGAAGTATGTATTGATTGAAGCTCGCTTCAAGATGTAGCCAATCTTGTCAGTGACACCCTTCACATAAGGTAGTATAGCAGGCTGGCGCTCGACTGTGGCTGGCTTTTCTCGGGATCTGTGACAGCGGCGCGGCTGTTGGAGCTTGTTGTCTTGCAGTACTTGCTTGACATGTTGAAGCTCGGCGTCCAGGTGTTTCTTGTCACAGATCCCGTGGGCTCTCTGAAACAAAGACATTCCCACGGTAGCTAACTGTTTAGGATGGTGGTGAGATTCACCGTTTAAGTACCTATTTGTATGGGTCTTTTTCCTATATACAGTGTGGCTCAAAGTATGATCAGAATTCCTGATGACAAGAACATCTAAGAAAGCTAATGAATTATTTGCCTCTAATTCCACAGTAAATTGTATGTTGTTATTAAGGGAATTAAGATGTTCTAGGAATACACTTACAATATCTGTTGGTAATATTGTAAAAGTATCATCTACAAACCTCTTATAAATCCTGGGTGTGATGGGGGCAGTCTGCAAAGCTCGAGCCTCAAAGTTTTCCTTGTGTATTTTTGGTAACCCATACAGCTTTGGAGGTTTTACGCAAGCTGGTATCTTCCCAAAGATGAATTCGTCGCACTGAAGAACTTGCGGTCTAGGCCAGATATTACAGTACTCCGTGCAGATAAAGGAAACGCTACGGTCATAATGGATACGTCAGATTATAAACATAAAATTGAAAATTTACTTTCGGATGAAACAACATACAAACAGGTTAAGACAGACCCTACAAACAAAATATTGAAGAAAACCAAAGACATCATACATAAATACTCCGAAAAACTAGATCTAGACGTTAAACAATTAATACGAGCTTGCGTAAAACCTCCAAAGCTGAATGGGTTACCAAAAATACACAAGGAAAACGCTCCCCTACGTCCTATTGTGAGCCAGATCGACACACCAACTTACAGACTGGCTCAGCACGTAGCGAAGATACTCTCACCACTCAGAGGCAACTCGAGAGCACATGTGAAGGATTCATACCATTTTGTGAGTGAGATTAAACACCTACGTCTCACAAACAATGAAACTATGGTTAGTTTTGATGTACAGTCATTATTTACATGCATACCTGTACATGACTGTATTGAAATAACTAAAAGGAAGCTAATAGAGTACAATATGCCTGAGGAATATGCAGAACTACTTAAGCATTGCTTAACAACTGGCTATCTGTTGTGGGACAATAAATTCTACATACAAGTCGATGGTGTGGCAATGGGCTCCCCAGTATCGCCTGTTGTTGCCGACATATATATGGAAGACTTTGAGGCTCGAGCTTAGCAGACTGCCCCCATCACACCCAGGATTTATAAGAGGTTTGTAGATGATACTTTTACAATATTACCAACAGATAGTGTAAGTGTATTCCTAGAACATCTTAATTCCCTTAATAACAACATACAATTTACTATGGAATTAGAGGCAAATAATTCATTAGCTTTCTTAGATGTCCTTGTCATCAGGAATTCTGATCATACTTTGAGCCACACTGTATATAGGAAAAAGACCCATACAAATAGGTACTTAAACGGTGAATCTCACCACCATCCTAAACAGTTAGCTACCGTGGGAATGTCTTTGTTTCAGAGAGCCCACGGGATCTGTGACAAGAAACACCTGGACGCCGAGCTTCAACATGTCAAGCAAGTACTGCAAGACAACAAGCTCCAACAGCCGCGCCGCTGTCACAGATCCCGAGAAAAGCCAGCCACAGTCGAGCGCCAGCCTGCTATACTACCTTATGTGAAGGGTGTCACTGACAAGATTGGCTACATCTTGAAGCGAGCTTCAATCAATACATACTTCAAGCCGCCAACGAAGATAAGTCAATTTTTACCATCTGTCAAGTGCCAACTACCTTTACAAGATGCAGGGGTCTATAAAATAGATTGTGACTGCGGACTCTCATACATTGGTCAAACCAAGAGAAGCATAGGCACCCGCATAAAAGAACACATAGCTGATGTAAAACACCAACGCTCGTTGAAGTCTGCTGTGTGTGAACATGTGCAACAGGGGACCAACCACTACCTGAGATTTGACAAACCACAGATGCTCGCTAAAGAACACCGATTCCTGCCAAGGATGCTTCGCGAGGCTATTGAAATCAAGAAACATCCTAATTTCAATAGAGAAGATGGTTGGAGTGTACCACCAGCTTGGGATCCAGTAATTCAAATAGTCAAACCCAAGAAGAAGCAAACCACAGCTAGACTTCATGATACTTTGAGCTCATTCTGCGTAAATAGAAACACCCATGATTAAATTATGTTCGGGTACTTTGAAATAACTACACTGGAACATTGAGACAACTACCATCTTAGTCTCCCCGTGACCATGGCTGCTGAAAAGCAACCGAAACGTCGGGGAAAGTGTAAAAATAAATCTAAATAGTATAATAGTATAGTAATAGTATAAATAGTTTTAATAGTTTCAATAATTTAATTAGCTTAAAAATTTGTAAAGTTTAATAGTGATTATAGTAGTGTAACAGTTTTTCAAAAAATTTTGTAACAGTGTCAAATAAACAACGCGATAAAATCCGTATATAGTAGTTTAATTTCACTGGATCATGTATCTTTCAAGTAGTATGGATTCTAATCCATACTACTTAAAAGATACATGAAACCATACGTTTCGACTGTCAAGCATACCTAAGAAAGTCTTCGGAATAGATATTCTGAATATTTTAACAATTACTCAGAATTTTACCCATATCAGAAAGCAGCGATCGGCATTTAAAACTCTCTAACCACACAAGAAGTAGAGCAGCTCAAAAACGACTGTAAGGATCTTGCAGGTTGCCTTTAAAATCTTTTATTCACAATGTGTGATCATTATTATCGATATGGTTTAAATTGGCGCAGTTAGAGATTAACACGTTGTGTATTTTATATTTTAATCAAATCGAAGTATACGGAAAAGTGAAGGTATTGTTTAAAGTATTGAATTCGAAGTCATAATTATTATTTGTATCGGTAGTAGCTACGTAGCAAAGTATGAATGCGACTTACTTACGAGTGATGATCATGAATCTTCGCAAACACGTTGTCAGGGAAAAAAGAGGACATAGGAACATAGGAACCTTTTATCCAGGAAAAAAGTACTGTTTAACTTAAGCGATGGCTCAGTGGGGAGACCAACAGACTGTAATGCAGATGGTCTCGGGTTCAAACCCACGTCGCGCACCTCTGACTTTCGGAAGTTATATTATGAATTTTCAAAATGATGTGCGTATTGATTGACAATAATTATCGCCTGCTCCGTGCCTCGGAGAGCACGTTAAGCCGTCGGTCCCGGCTGCCAAGAACATCTATGGCAGTCGTTATTGGGAAGTCAGTGCCCTCTAATGTTCTGACACTGATCTAGCTTTAGGTTAGCCTTCGGGTTGCGGAGGTCAGATGGCAGCGACTCCGTGTAAAAACTGATATCCAGTAAAATCCGGTTAGACTAAAAAGCCGATTCCAAGGGACTTAGGAATAATAAAGACTAACTTAACCTAACATACATTTACGCAAGCGAAGCCGCAGGCATAAACTAGTATTATATAAAAGTGAAATTTACTATGCTTGCGTGCTACCTTTTTATAACCAAAAGAAAATTTGGCAAGAAGATACCTTCTATCCCGGTATGTGTCCATGTCCCCATATGTGTGGGATTCATGAAGCGGGCAAAGCCACGGCCAGGAATTAGTATCATCATATTTTTGCTTACCCACCTGTGTTTTGTACGTTAGACACCAATGCATAGACATTAGACGTACAATAACTTAATTTTATAGGTTCTCTTTTACTATTTATAGGATGCCTTTGGGTAAAATAATAATAAAAATGGTGAAACCGGCGCCGCACCGCTCGACACCCCTAGCTGCTCGCACTGGTGTTGCCCTCTGCTACTGGCTTGTATGCCTATCGTGGCTATTCAGGGGGCCCATCTAGTGAGTTTGCGAGTCACCGTCTGTCCATTCGATTGATGCTATTAGAGTATTCAGGGCAGACGCCGTTTTATCATCCATAGTTACCAATATAGTAGTCCATCAAACACTCATACCCATAGCCCATACATTAGAATCTGTACGTATCTATGTATGTAGTAGTCTTACGCCTGCTGCGGCTAGTGCCGCTGTAGGTGTTCCATCCCACCTTTGATTAAAACTCTCGAAGGGCCTCTTCACGTTGGACCCATGTCTCCCTGTAAACCTCCCAAAGGGCCGGGTATTTTCCTAACGTATTAGGAATATACCCGTGAAAGACAAACAAGAAATATAATAATAATAAAAAGTGGTCAGTCTAGTGAAGCTTTAGACTGCCTCGATTGCAATCCCATTGCACGCACGTCTGTCTTATCAAAATTACATGAGGAAATCTGCATGGTTGAAAGTTCGACATAACGTTCTCGAAGATGTGTTGAGTCTACCAACTCGCACTAGGCCAGCATAGAGGACTATGGCCATACCCTTTTTATACATAGAGGCCTTTACCCAGCAGTGGGGCAGGTAATAATTAATAATGATAATAATATACATATACATATGTAACAATGTAATAATAATAATATCTTTATTGTTAGCATACGCAAAAGTCTCTGAGTCTTCGTCAAAGAGGTTAATGAAAACACTTTGTGGATCTGTGTGTCTGTCTGTTAATAACAGGTATAGCTCCGGAACCACTGGACTGATACTTGTAACTTGGTGTGCAGACACCTCGGAGTCATCCCTCGGTAGAGTTTGAATATGGGTCCTATGGGTCCTGTGGGTCAAAAGACCCCCGAGATATAGGGGTGACAAGGTCACATATATTTTAATTGGCAAAATGGCTTCATTTATATGCGGAGTGGTGGTGTGCTGATTCGAGTTGGCTGCTGCTGTTTGTTGACTAGTTTTGTCTTGTGCTGCGTTTTGCAACACAACACGCCCAACAGTGGGCATGATGCCCAACAATAGACAGTGTCACACAACACGCCCAACAATGGTCATGATGCCCAACAGTGGATATGATGCCCAGCAGTGGGCATAATGCCTAACAGTTGGTATGACGCCTAACAGTGGGCAAGATGCCCAAAAGTAGACATGACGCCCAACTGTGGGCATCATGCCCAGCAGTAGGTACGATTGACTTGTAACTTGGTGTGCAGATACCTTGGGGTCATAGCTCGGTCGAGTTTGAATATGGGCCCTGTGGGTCAAAAGACCCTCGAGATATAGGGGTCACAATGTCACATGAAGACGAAGAGGTTGAATCCTGGGTTTTTACACCCATCTCCTTAAGTATGAAATTAAATTTCTAGGAGATCATATTACATAGATTATACACAGGTCACTTATTCAAATTAAAATGAGAGTATCAATGCAATCACTAAGTCGTTAGCACATTTAGATTAATTACATTATATAAATTTTATACTTAATTAACTAAAAATATAACATAAAATGTAATATTACACTCATCTAATATTAAATTTCAAAGAATACAGCCTTTGCGTAGCGGTAATATAATTAAATGACATGACGTGAATATAAGTATATTTTAATTAATTTGCTACTTCAAACATTTTAGTAAATAAATTAACTCTCAGACTTTATATGTAAATTATGCTCACAAAATCATTGATACCCTGCTTGGTAGTATTTCGTAAATTTTTTTTTTGTATAGGGGGCAAACGAGCTGACGGATCGCCTAAAGGTAAGCGATTACCGACGCCCATGGACACCCGCATAACACCAGAGAAGTCCCAAGTGCGCTGCCGTCCTTTTAAGATACCTATAAACACGCGAACAGTTATATAGATCACCCCCCTCCCTCGGGAGGGTTGGCCTCCGGTACCCTCAATCACTCGATGAAACACAACGCAAGCGCTATTTCACGCTGGTTTTCTGTGGTATCACTCCGATCGAGCCGGCCCATTCATGCTGAAGCGAAATATTATAAATGCGTGTGTCAAGATATTAATATTTTAACGTGTATATTTATATACGTATACTATTTTATATAAACTATTTAAGATATAAACTTATATGTTACTAAGGGCTTAAGTATTATTTTAAATAACAGATATTATTTTAGATGTAAACACTTTAATCAAATAAATCATATTTTGTAACTATTGTCATATAAAAACTAACATAGGTACATCATTTTAGATAACAAACGTAGTATACTTATCTCGAGTTTACAGCTCACTGGTAAGATGTTTACTGTCCCGTGGTCGCCGAGCAAAAACCGTCCGGTTGCAACGCGGCAACGATTTATATAGCAATACCCCCACTACTCGGCGAACATAGGATGTCAATTGAATTACTCGATATACATTAAAATAATGTTTTTAAAAATCATAGTATGCCTTAGAATATTTTAAATGATGTAAAATGCTTATATTTAATTAATAACTAAATAATTTGTTATATTATTCAATTAATACAATAACAACCTATATATAATATTTTAACACGGCCATACTGATAATGTGATTCGTTCTCGAAGTACAATAACAAAATTCTTATACTCATTACATAATCACACATACATATATGTACCCACACATATGTTTTATATTCATAATCATCATGTTTTAATCAATAATCAGACCTTACTGTGCAGACGAAACACCCGCAGTCAGTGAAGCTTAATCACCCGCAGCCAGTGAATGTCATACGACAGCTAAGGTGTCAATACATCCATAATAATACAACCATAAATTCTCATACATTAATCATAATATATCCTCTACAACAGCGTTTTGTTCAGTCCACTCTCCAGCCCATAGGCGAAGTTTTTCTTTTGCAACTATTGTGTTTCTTAAATTACCAATACCCCTTAATGAGAATCTATCATTATCTAATATATTTGTAATTTCGTAAGGTCCCTTGAATTTTGCTTTTAATTTATCATGTCGCCTATGGTCTTGACTTACATAAACTGTATCACCTATGCTATAATCTATGTTGTCTCTACGTGTTCGATCAATGCGATTTTTGAATTTATCGGCAACAATTTTAAGGCGTTGATGTGCCAACTGTCGATCAGCAGTTACGTCTATAATCTCATTACCATCTTGTATTACCTCATCTAATCGAGCCTGTATACATGGGATGTTAGAGTTCCTGCCAATGAGCAACCTAATAGGTGAAAAGCCGGTTGATTGCTGCACAGTAGTGTTTAGGGATAATTGGACTTTCCATAAAACGCTCGGCCAGTGAGCCTGACAGATCAGTACAAGAAGTGATTATCATGTTTGTTATTGTAGATACGTACCGTTCAACTTGACCGTTTCCCCGTGGGGTACCGGTCGCTATCATATGATGCCTAGTTTGCCACTGATCAAATAACTCTCGTAACTGTCTTGAACAAAAATTAGTTCCACGGTCGGTTACTATTAAAGATGGTGTGCCATAGTCCGTGAGAGAACTCCGTACAACATTGACTAGTTCCTCAGCGCCCATTGTTTTTAAGGGTTTTAAAATACAGAATTTTGTAAAACCGTCAATTATGATAAGCAAGTGTTTATAACCACTGTTAGACTGTGGAAAAGGGCCTGTGCAATCCAAATGTACAGTATGAAAAGGTATTGGGGTTTTTTCTATTGGATGCAGCATTCCTTGTTTTGGTCCATGACTAGTTTTCTTTTCGACGCAAATTAGGCAGTGAGCTATATATTTTTTGATAAATTTTGACATGCCAGGAAACCAAAAGAACTCGGATAATTTATGGCAAGTTTTGCCAAAGCCAACATGGCAATTCTCGTCGTGGAATAAACGAAGAATACTGAGCCTACTTCCTTTTGGCACGAACAATTTAGGCGCAGCTATTGAGTCGCTTTTGTAATACAATAAATTATTTCGCACTATATATTGATTAGCATCTAAGTCACCCGTCCGAACCCTTTCTATAAGGGCTTGAGTTTCAGAATCCCTATCTTGAGCGATCTCTAACCAAGATCGTGGTAAGTTTACTGGGTTAATTGATACATTTTGGGGAAGGCTAGATAAAACATCTATAGTTTGAGGAGCGGAACTCGAGCTTACCTCTGGATTTCTACTGAGGTAATCAACATGACCAACGTACTGGCCCTTTCTATACACAATTTCAAAAGAAAAATCTTGCATATAAGTCCACCATCGTGCAACTCGAGGTGAAATGTCTTTTTTAGTTACTGTGGACTTTATAGCATTACAATCAGTGATTATCTTAAAGCTAATACCCAATAAGTAAACGCGGAAGTGTTTTAATGCATTATAAACAGCAAGAGTCTCTAATTCGTAGGAATGGTAACGGAATTCGCAGGGGCTAGTTCTCTTACTATAATAGGCAACCACCCGATTTAAAGAGTCATATTTTTGTAATAGTATAGCACCAAACCCTATAGCACTAGCGTCTGTATGTAATTCAGTTTGTAAATCTGGATTAAAAATGGATAATAAAGGTTCGTTTATTAAGTGAGTCAAAACATAATTACGAGCTATTTCTTGTTCCGATCCCCATTCCCATCTTTGGTCATTTTTAACAAGTTTTGTAATGGGAGCTGTTCGGGCAGCAAATTCTGGTACGAATCGCCTAAAATAACTGGCAAGCCCCATAAATTGCCTAACCTGTTTTATGTTGGTTGGGGTTGGAGAGTTTACCAAAGCAGATACTTTTCTAGGGCTGGGCTTTACTCCTTCCTGAGAGATAATACGGCCAAGGTATTCGATATTGCTTTCAAAAAAATTACATTTGTTAAGATTAATAGATCCGGCGTCAGTTAAAGCTTTAAGGGTTTGGTCTAAATATTCGAGCCCTTCTGATATTGTGCCAAAAGGGATTAGCAAGTCATCAATATATACTAAAATAAATTTAAGATCTTTAACTGCTTTGGTAATAGCCTTTTGAAACACTGAGGGGCCATTACATATCCCAAAAGGCATTTTCAAAAATTCAAAATGTCCATCAGGTGTTACAAAAGCCGTATATTTTCTGGACTCTGGTTCAATAGCAATTTGGTAAAACCCATTTTTCATATCGATGGCAATGTAATATTTAGCTTTTCCTAGTCGATCTATCTGGTCTTCGATAAGAGGGAGGGGATAACGTTCTTTTTCAATAATGTTATTTAATGCCCTATAATCTATGCAAAGCCTATCACTGCCATATTTTTTTTGACAAGCAATATAGGGCTTGCATATTCAGATTCACTTTCCTGTATGATTCTTTTTTCGAGTAAATCGTCGATTATATGGTTAACCTTCTATCTCTCAATCGGAACCAAACGGTAGGGGCGATAGTTTATAATTTTATTAGTTTTTAATCGAATTTTAAGCTGACCTGTTGTTATTGTACTTATATTATTGTCTGTCGATAAGATAGAAGGATACTTTTGAAAGATATTGATTATATTATTTTGTAAAGATGAATCTAGATGGGCAAGGGAAACCATGAGGGTGTCTATACAGGGATTTAATTGCGTTTGAAGTGATCCAATTATCAATGGTGGCACATAACTTTCAGTCTTAATTAATTTTGTGCCTATGGAATCTAATATAATTACTATATTGGGATGCTCAACTACGTTACGTCCTATTATACAATCGTAATGGAAATCTCTATCGGTTGCTACATAAAATTCTACATCAATACACAAGTCTTGGAATTGAACGGGAACGTTTATTTTGCAAAAACATGAAGTCTACCATGACCTATCCCATCTAAATACAATGAACACGGTACAAAGTTACACCCTAGGCGCTTTGCCAAACATTCTTGTATTATGCTACAGTCAGCACCAGTATCTAACAAAGAATCTATTTCGACACCGTTTATATGAATTTTAGTAAATTTATTAGATACTTTGCTAGATAGTCATTTGGTTTCTGCGGTATTAATATTTTTATTTTGTTCACGTTGAAAACGATAAAAACATCTGTCAGGTGAATGACCCATCTTGTTACAAGTCGTACAAGCTACACGATGAAAACATTTTTCAAAAGAATGACCATCTTTTTTACAAAATGAACAAGTAATTTTAATAGGTTGTAAGTTTTTGGAAGCATTTGATTCCTTGTTGCTGGAGTGGGTTTCGATTTTTGGGCAACGAGCCATCAGGTGACCACCTTTACCACATGTGTAACATACTTTTACTTCTTTGTGACCGTCCTCAGTATTAGGTTTAAAACGCTTGGCACTGTTTGCACCATTTTGTCCAGAGTTTGTGGATACCTCCATAGATCTTTTTTAGGGGCTTTTTCATACGTAGAGAATAAGGTTATTAAGTCTGGTATGGAGGCTATCGAACTATTTAATCTTGCCATTCTTACGTTGACTTCACTAATTCCCCCACAAACAAGTTCAATCAACTGCGCTTCCGTAAAAACTACTTTGGTACAACGTAGCAGCCTAACTTTCTCCCTAGCGTATTCACAATATGTGTCAGTAACGTCAGATGTATACAGAACGGCTTTGGATACCTTCTCGGTTAAGTTTTTCTTTTCTGGATATAATCCTACTAGGTCTTTGCGCAAAGCTTCCCAAGACCGTTCGGTTTCTGGTTCCCATGCTTCAAACCATTTTAATGCAGAACCCCACAGGGCTTTACCGGCTCTGGCAGCTTGCTGGATGCTAGTCCACTTGAATTCAGCGCCGAGTTTCTCTATGCTTCTGCACCAACCCTCAGCACCGTTATCATTTTTCTCCGGGTCGAAGACAGGTAAAGCGATGTCATCGTAGCGCCGATTTGAAGTTATTGCATCCTGAATGGCTTTCACCAGACCTTCCAATAGTTGAGATGGCTCCATAACCTGTACATATATATTCATATATTATTATGGGCAAATTAGTAAACCGATCCCACTTCTGATGTCAAGATATTAATATATATATATGCTTAACGTGTATATTTATATACGTATACTATTTTATATAAACTATTTAAGATATAAACTTATATGTTACTAAGGGCTTAAGTATTATTTTAAATAACAGACATTATTTTAGATGTAAACACTTTAATCAAATAAATCATATTTTGTAACTATTGTCATATAAAAACTAACATAGGTACATCATTTTAGATAACAAACGTAGTATACTTATCTCGAGTTTACAGCGCACTGGTAAGATGTTTACTGTCCCGTGGTTGCCGAGCAAAAACCGTCCGGTTGCAACGCGGCAACGATTTATATAGCAATACCCCCACTACTCGGCGAACATAGGATGTCAATTGAATTACTCGATATACATTAAAATAATGTTTTTAAAAATCATAGTATGCCTTAGAATATTTTAAATGATGTAAAATGCTTATATTTAATTAATAACTATATAATTTGTTATATTATTCAATTAATACAATAACAACCTATATATAATATTTTAACACGTGCATATATCACTATTAAGTCTAAAATATTAATAAATATTATATCGGTGACATTAATATTAAATTCAGGACGGGAGTGTGCTACTGCCACTGTGCCGGGTTTTGTGAGTTTTGTGATCCACAAATGGTTGGTTTGAGTCTGTGTGTTCTTTGTATCTGTCGTTTGAATGTTTGTGAAGGCTCCGTGACACAGGAATAGCTACTAGTGCGGGAAATGTTTAATTAAATAAAGGGAAAAAGATGATGCAAAATAATCTTGAAGTTCGCTCTCCAGTGCAAATCATTATTAGGCTACCACTAAAAAAAAGTGCGTGGAATCGATGAATGTAGTAGCAAGAATGTATGCCTAGAAGAAAATATGTAATGTATGTAGTAATATTACCTGTATTTCCACTCTCCGACTGTTGCATGGACCTCTTTTTAATCTTAAAATGTATGTAAATAAAATACAATTTAACCTAGAGCCAACCCTATTTGTGTAAATTTTATCAACATTTTGCTGTACAATAAGCTATTATGGCGGCTCGAAGTTCGCGTCGAGTCGTTTTAAAAATATCGCTGACAACGCCAGTCTTTGTGCAAAGCGTCTATTTTGTCAGTTATATTTTGAATATTGTTCCGCGTTAAAAGCATACTATTTAAAACAATATCGAAAGCTATTTGTTTGATTCATTTTAAACAAGATAAAAGAAGAGTTCAGAAAACAAAACTAGTAAGTAAATAGGTTTTTATTTCATTAATCACGGTCACTACTACGCAAACAAGTATACTGTATATTTGTATCACCTGTTTAGTTGTACTGACAGACTTAAATTGCATAGAATACAAGACATATCTAGTAGAAAGCAGGGCATGTCCAGTAGGAAGCTAGCCTGTTCTGTGTAATAACCGAAGATTAAACATGACATCTCGTATTTCGCCTGTGGCGGTCACGTTATACGTGGGTTGATACATTGATTACCAAGACCGCATGGCTATTAATCACTGAGTAGTTGCCAGCAGTGTCTTGTTCCCAGCGGTTATTTATGATTGATTGGATTTACGCATGCTCGCATGTGATATGATCTTGTGGAGGATATCTTAGATTAGTTAATAGTATATTATGCACTGAGGTCAAAGCGATTATGTGGAGTGTGCGCATTTGTTGTAATGTTAAACAACTGCTTGGGCCTTCAGATGGAGTTGGAATTTTAACTATGGCATCATTGTCTAGGCTTGCCTGTGTGCGTTACGCAGAGCTCTAAAGCCTCAGCTGGAATTATGTTGGTGCAATATACCATTGGCTGAAAAGCGGTCGCCTCGCCGTTGTTACCACGCTGTGTAGTTGAGTTCGAATCGTAGGCTGAACCATTATTTTAGGTGTTTTAGTGTCCGTTAATAAAATATATGGGTTAATCCCTAGTGCTGAAGTCTTCTTTTATAAAGAGAAAAACACAAACATAATAATATAATTGAAATTAAACTACTATATACGGATTTTATCGCGTTGTTTATTTGACACTGTTACAAAATTTTTTGAAAAACTGTTACACTACTATAATCACTATTAAAGTCTCCCCGTGACCATGGCTGCTGAAAAGCAACCGAAACGTCGGGGAAAGTGTAAAAATAAATCTAAATAGTATAATAGTATAGTAATAGTATAAATCGTTTTAATAGTTTCAATAATTTAATTAGCTTAAAAATTTGTAAAGTTTAATAGTGATTATAGTAGTGTAACAGTTTTTCAAAAAATTTTGTAACAGTGTCAAATAAACAACGCGATAAAATCCGTATATAGTAGTTTAATTTCAATGAATAACATTCGCGTAAACAGAAGACAATATTATAATAATATAATCCATCTATTGATTCGAACGCTAGCCCAATACAATCATCTTTTGCCTACATATTCGCTTGTCGTTAGTCGCCACTTCGTTATAGTTTCTATGTAGCACAGAAGATATCCCAGATTAATTAATAGTCTATTATGCACTGAGCTCGAAGTAATTACATATAATTATGTGGTGTTGGCATTTGATGAAATGTTGAACAGTTATTTAGACTTTCAGCTGGAGTTGAAATCTGAATCTAGGAATCATCTCCGATGCTCGCTTCGTAGTACGTGGAATTTTTAAACCTTAGCTGGCATAATGTAGATGTAATGCGCCTCTGTCTACCCTTTAGGATATATGCGAACGAATATGTATGTTTGTATACGTTCTAATACATATACTTAAGCTAAAGAGTGGCCGCGAGATTTTTGCCCATTTTTCGCATAGGTTCTACGCCCTTGTTTTGCTAAACGTGGCAAAAGGTAAATGTAAAAGTAAATTGTAAAATCATATTATAGTGTTAGTTAGTGTAACCTTGACATTCAAGTTTGTGACCTATGTATATGTATAAATATGTTTTGATTTTGAAAACGCTCTATTTTTTCATCATTGTTTAAATATCAATATCGTCCCTAAGATCATACAAAACAATTGTATACTCAATGCAAATGATGAATCCATTACATTAACGTGTGAAATAAATAGCACAATGGGATCCGTAATTAAATGGTTGAATGAAAACAATTTACATGCAAATCTGTCTAAAGCACGATTTGAACACCGATCGATAGTAGTTCCTAGGTCTCTCACTTATGAGGACAATAGATGAAATTCCACACACCAATTTATTTGCATAGTAATTGATAAGCATTGTTACCGACAGAAGCATACTGATGAGTATGCAATATAATACTTTTGTATACGTGCTAAGATAGTTGTATCCCTTAGTCTATCTGAAGGAGTACATCAATCTTCAATCAACAGATTATGTGAGTGCCATACTAAGATATTGTCGAATATGTTGAGGAAATTCCATTGATTCCCAAAACATTTTTGGGATGTACCTATGTATATCAACTATTTGTCTGTTGCATTTGCATCAGTGATAGTTGGTATATAACGTATTCAGAAAACCCTCATTTTAAAAATGAATCATAATACATACATATATAGATTCACGCCTGTTTCCCAGAGGGGTAGGCAGAGAGTACGGATATCCATTTGCTAAGATCCTGATACACTTCTCTGGCTTCATTCACTTTCATCACATTCCTCATACACACTCGTCGGTTCAAGGAGCTCTTAACTTGGCCTTTGTCCAGAACGCCTCCAACAACAGCTGTTATTGACAAACCTATTATTATTAATATAATAAATGCAAAAGCTTATAAAAATGTTTGCATGGTGTTACTCAATCACGCTTAAATTAAAGCATTTAAATAGAAATTGACTATTAGGCCATGTTCTGGAATGACCAATAGGATACATTTTTGCCCAATATACGTCGCCGAGAAATGACGTAGACGAAGCCGCGAAAACAACGAGCCCTAATTAAGTTGTCCAACCACGCGGACTGCTCGGACCAAGTAAAGAATCGCGACGTTTACAAAACTCTACGAGGCTCTGAATAGATGGAGACAAATAGTAAGTACAGCAATTTCTCACGATCTCTATCTTCAGTGGCGAGAGAAAAGCTGAGAAAAAATGGTATACGATTTATTGACAAGAAAGCCTTATTTTTCCAAGTGTTCTAGAAATACCTTGTTCTACTGAATATCTGTTATTTAAGTGAAACTAATTTGAACAATGCAAGAAAAATGGTCCCAGTTAGGTGTTACATTTTCTATACTAGAAAGAAGAAGCCATTTCTGTAAATAGTGCTTTGTTGTGGTGAATTTGACAAATATTTAAACAATGGACACAAAGAACGCCCAAATTGGGAACAACTGGTTATGAATCACACGTTTTTATCCGTATGGAGTTAGCATCCACAACACTCGGCACACCTAACGTTTTCATTATGTAAAATAGCCTGTAACAAGGAATAGGACAGTTTACAGTCAGCTATATTTTGAATATATGAAAGCCGCTTCCTTGATCCCGGTATAAGTATGTTTAATTATGCTTGCAGCCGCCAGTACGACCCTAGGTATAATCGGAAAAAGTATTAGCTTTATTAAAAAGTCTCAGTAGCTGTTCGAAATCTAGTAATGTTCACAAGAGATTTAATTTTTTTTTATTTTTTTTTATTTTACTCGTCAGAATGACCACATTCCACCTGATGGTAAGCAGTCGTGTGGTCTAAGAGCAGTGGCCTCCACACCGCCCTCATCGCAGCCGAGGCGATGTTGAGGTCTCTACTTTGACAGCCTGAGAAGGTGCTTTTTCACGCCCCGCTTAAAGGACCCAGGATTGAAGGAAGAAGGAAACACGTGCCTTGGCAGAGAATACCATGCCTTGGTCGTTCGGCAGAGGTATGAGGACCCAAACTTGTTAGTACGCGCTCTAGTCGACTCTACCGTGTCAGGATGGCATCTGAGCCCAGCACGCGTTGTTCTGGATAGGCAAGGGGAGGGCGGGATAAGGTGGAATAACTCTTCCGAGCACTCCCCGTGGTATATTTAACGTGGTCTTAGTCTAAGCAATAGCTATAGCATATAGCCTAGAGGGAGATCGTTGAACTGCCACGCAAAGGACTCAAGCCACCTCTGACTGACATAGACAGACAGAGTTAATTGTATCGCTAGCTTTAACGGTGAAAGAAAACATCGCGAGGAAACCTGCATGTCTAAGAGTTCTCCATAATGTTCTCGAAGATATGTGAAGTCTGCCAACCTGCACTGAGGCAGCGCGGTGGACTAGGTGGACTAGGACCTAACACTTATCACACTGAGAAGAGGCCTGTGCCCAGTAGCGGGACAGTTTATATATAAGGCTGATATTACTTACAAGCTATAGCTGGGCATTTGCGAGTGTCTGCTTGCTTCTTCCAAGTATGAATCTATATATGTAACAGCTAATAAAATGAGAGCAACCTCAAACGAAACATAAACACAATCTTAGAGCGACTATCTAATACTCCGAGGCTTTCAAAAGTTTTAACATTAAGTAATGTGTCGTCGAGAAACGGCCACTATTTTTAATGTGTGAAGGTGACATCTTAAGTAACAACAAACTAACGTTGAGTGCAACGTAAAGATGTTCTGGGTGCTAAGTAGAACACGTCGGGAAGTTAGGTCACTAATTCGGTGGAGCGTGGAGCAGGGAGCTTAAGCGGGCGTATTGTGAGCATGCAGTACGCTTGGATTTGGCGTAGACTTTTGAAGTATAAACTGGTTTGGAACTTAGAAAATGCTGCCGTGAATTACTCTTGCGAGATTGTATTTAAATTTTCTTTACGACGCCGCTATATGTAAATGTGCTACGCTTAATAATAAATACAGGATTTAAAATTTTGAGTCACTAAATCCCAACTAATATTATAAAAAAATGTTTGTATGTTTAAAGGTTTGGATGTCTGTTACTTAATCAAGTTTAAACGGATTTAGATAAAATTTTGCACATAGATTGACTTGTGTGTCTTGGATTGAGACTTTTTATTTCCTTAACATTTCCGTGAGATCCACACATGGGTATATCTGCGGACAGAAATGAGTAAGTTTAATTAATATATGTTCAGACTGACATTAATTATAATTACTTAATTCTTATTATTGTTATACCAGGTCTGGACCATCAACAGATCATCTAGACTCGAAACAACAAACAACGGTTTAAACGTTTGTAAAGTCTCACGCCATACAAGAATTATTCCTAGTGCAGGATTTGTGCTTTTAAAAGAGAATATGACTATTATTAAAACTATCTAAACTGCATTATATATAAGGAAGATGATTTTAAAACGAAAATAGTAGAGCCTCGCTAATTTCAGCATGAATGGGCCGGCTCGACCGGGGACGAACTACCCTTTCACAGAATATCGACGTGAAATAGCAGTATTCCTACTGTTGTGTTTCGTTCGGTGAGTGAGAGTGCTGGAGACCCAATCACCTTCTTTCCTCCTTCCGGCTCCTTCTCCTTCCCACTTCCTTTCCTAAAGGGTCGGCAACGCGCAAGTGACGCCTCTGGTGTTGCAGGCGTCCATAGGCCACGGTGACCACTTACCATCAGGTGGGCCGTATGCTTGTTTGCCCCCTTAGCTGTGTAAAAAAAAAACTATCATCACGGTGTTAAACTATGTTAACCATGTGAATATCATACTTTATAGAATTACATATTAGTTAATATATTTTACTAGTAACTTTGGGTAACTATATGCAAAATAGTGACATATATATTACATGATAACTAACTGCACGCATAGCGTAATGGGTTAAATGGTCCCAAGTGTCTAGTCGTCCGCTAAATGGATGAATAAAATAAATTAGTTGTCTGCTTACCGGATTAATAAAATAATTTAATCGTCCGATTATTCGGATTACCAGATAACCTTTAGATGTATAGTTGTACTTGTTTTCACCCGCGGCTTCGCTCGCATAAATGTAGGTTAGGTTAGGTTAGGTTTTATAATAAATCACGAAATATCGACTATGTAATTTACCATTAATTTATCATATATAAAACTTTCAAATTGGTATCAATTACAAAAAAAAATATACGTAGAGTCGATATCGTATACAGGTCAAATGGTCACCTCACCGTTGTGACTGCGTCGTGTCTTGCGAGTTCGATCCCTAATCGGGAGAACTATTTGTGTAATCCACAAATAGTTTTTCCGAGTCTGAATGTTCTTCCTGTCCGTCGTTCAAACTTTTGTATAGGCCCCTGCAATCCTAACTAATATTATAAAAGCGACAATGAGTTTGTTTGTTTGTTCCCTTTTCACGCCTAAACCACTAAACCGATCATTCTGAAATTTTGCATACACGTTGTCAGGTGCACAGAAACGGACATAGGCTACCTTTCAACCCGAAAAAATTACTGTTCCCGAGGAAAACAATAATAACATTCATATAATAATATAATAGATGGCGCCACGTGTCTTTCGAATCATGATTGAATAATTATATTATTACAAGCAGAGTACGACCTGAATTGATTGTCAAATTCTAAATAAACGCGAGCGAAGCCGCGGTCAAAAGCTAGTAAGTCATAATTTCGTTTAAAAAGACAACTCTCGCACTAGAAATAATTATTCTGTACTAGCTTTTGCCCGCGGCTCCGCTCGCGTTAATTTAGAATTTGACAATCAATTCGGGTTGTACTCTGCTTGTAATAATACATATAATTCAATCATGATTCTAAAGACACGTAGCGCCATCTATTATCATAAGAATGTTATTGTTGTTTTCCTCGGGAACAGTAATTTTTTTCGGGATGAAAAGTAGCCTATGTCCGTTTTTATACACCTGACAAGGTATATGCAAAATTTCAGAATGATCGGTTCGGTGGTTTATGCGTGAAAAGGTAACAAACAAACAAACAAACTCATTTTCGCTTTTATAATATTAGTTAGGAAGTTAGGATTGCCGGCCAGTTTAGTGCGGCTAAAATATTGCCCGCTTAGAAGCCTCTATAATAAAATCGCCTGCACTGTTCATCTGTCCGCTAGTCTCGATTCGTAGCCTCATATTTCAAAATGTTTGACGTGAAATCAAGGTGCGAGTTTTAATAGGTGTTTCAACACTGAAGAGGTTGCAAGCTTATTGTGAATGTGTCAATATTGAGCCAGCGGGACTTTTGTATGTCGTTTTATGGTCTGAATGATACACAAATAATTTATGATTATATTAACCACTAGATTTTGCCCGCGGCTCCGTTCGCGTAAATGTATGTTTAGTGACAGTAGTTTTATGGATGACAGGTACCCTTTGTCCTTTTCTGTTCCCCTAACAACGTGTATGTGAAATTTCATAATGGTCAGTCAAGTAGGTAAGGCGTGAACTTACCAAACAAACAAACTCTCATTCGCCTTTATAATATTACGCTCGAAAGTATAAGTGTATATTGAACAATTAATATAATCATAGAGGCACGCACGCCTCTATATTCCCGAAAGAGTATTTTATTATAATTAGCGGTCGCCTAGTGGTCAAAATTCGATCAAAATTCCTGAGCTTGCTACTTTGTATTTTGTTTTTCCTTATTACATATAAATAAGGTATAGGTAACCATAGTTACAAAGAATTTTACGACGTCAGACGAACAATGTCGAAATACTACGAACGCGATTCGACTGCGTGTAGTGTTTTTTCTTTAATTTAATGTATTTCTAATGCGTAGTTTATAAAAATATTAGGATTCGCCACTTCCTTCTCCATATAAACTTTAACTGTGCCAAATTTCATACTCCTCCGTCCGCGCAATTTTCGTAAAAAGTACAAAGATTTTGCTTCACGAATCAATGTATAGATAAAATAAATGTGACCTACTTTGGTGCTTATTTTAAATTATAGACGCACGCTTGTGCATCCGTAGGTATTTTTATTATACTACCAAGGAGATTAACTGTTATACGGTCTACTTGATAGAAAACGGTTACGGCAAATAAAACCGTACTCTACCGAAATACTATGGGTATCACTAGCGCATTATCGCCTTTAGGGAATAGGGATTAAAGATGTCATAAAAGGTAATTAATAGGAGATGTAGGTATGTGAATTCTCACTAGGCGAAAGTCAGTGACAGCGATACACTGAACTTTGAGCCGTAATTGTTGACAGCTACGCGGTGGGCTCTTTCTCTCACAAATTGTAGGTATGCAAAACTTTTATACGTTTGATAGCTACGTAGTTAATAAGGAGCGAGGAGCCCCATTTTATTTACCTACAAAAATCCTAATTACTCTTTATACTTGACTAGCGACAAAGCCGGAGCTTTGCACGGGTAAGAACCAAATCTTAGCAAATTATACCCGAAACCTTCCTAAAAACTCTGCCTATAAGTGAAAACCGCATGAAAATCCGTTAAGTAGTTTTTCAGTTTATCGTGAATAGATAGACAGACGCGGCGGGGGACTGTTTTATAATATGTAATGGTATAGTGATGATCGCTCTTTTTAAAAACTTTTCTTTCATCCTCTGCAATAAAGCTCTATTCTGTTCTAATGTATCTACAAGTGCATATGTATATTTAGTCATGAACACGCTTGAGCTGGAGCTATTGTGCTTGTTAGTAAGGTTTTCTGCGAGCTGTTGCTGTTGTTTCGATTGTCAAATTAACTTGTATATTCTAAGGAAGCGTCGTGCACTTGTTCTCGTTAAAAATGAAAATATACGATGTTATTGTATACCCACTTTACATAGCTTCAAGCAGCATGCCGAACAAAATTCCTTTATATAATATTTTGGCATATTGGATGCAGACATTTTAATAGAGCTTTGTTAAGTGTACATTTTACTGAGGACTAGCTGTTACCGGCAACCGCGGTCGCGTGGATTTTTTTCTCTCGCTAAACCATAAAGGTAGCCTAAAGTAGTGCTAGTGAAACTCCCATGAAAACCGGTCTAGCCGTTTCAGAGATTAGCTGAAACAAACAGATAGACATACAGACAGTAAATTTAACAATAGATTTTTTTATATAAGTACCGTTTTTACCGTATATGCATTTAGTAAAAGGCAGAAAGTTGGACATTACAAACAGACACTTCAATTTTAGTTATTTGTTTGTATAGATGATTGTTAGTACATGTATGTATGTATTTAACATAAAACCCTTTATATTATTTACTAGATTTTGCCCGCAGCTTCGCTCGCGTAAATTAAGGTTAGGTTAGGTAACTAATAGTACTTTTTTCTGGATAAAAGGTACCTTGTGTCCTTTTCTGTTCCTCTGACAACGTGTTTGCAAAATTTCATGATGATCGGTCGAGTAGTTAAGGCGTGAAAGCGTAACAAACAAACTCACATTCGCATTTATAATAATATTGTTTGCTCGCGGCTTCACCCGTGTAAAAGTAGTTGAGGTTATATTAGTAACAGTATTTTTTTAAAAAATTAATTGTAGCCTATGTTACTCGGTAATAATATATGTAGATACCTAATGGTGAAATAATTTTTAAAATCGGTTGTGTAGGTTTTGTGTTAAATAGTCACTAGACAAACAAACAAATAAAACATCAAACGTTAATTACGACGGCTGTAGCCGGAGGATGCAAAAAAATGCAAAATTTACATAGTACACATTTATTACTTTAAAATTACAATGAATTATATTTAGATGCAAATCGGCAATCGATCGATGTTGGATCAAAAGTGACGTGTCTTCAAGGGGCCGCGATGTCCGGTGTTCGATGCCTCACGATGTGCTGCCTCGGCGCCTCGTGTCCGTTGCCGTCATTAGGCTGCTATTGCGAAAGTACGTTGGGGAAACATGTATCAGCAGATTTAGGGATAGGCACATATGTAACACGTTTCCTCTTTATAAAGTTAGTATAGATTAGTTAGGATTAGGATTTTTGCAAATTGGATGGAGTCATTTTAATGGAACTTTGTTCAGTATACATTTTATTGAGGGCGACTTCTTCTTTTCCTTAGCCTTTATTATTCCCAAGTCACTTGGGGTCGGCTTTCTAGTCTAACCGGATTTGACTGGATGTCAGTTTTTACACGGAGCGACTGCCATCTGACCTCCGCAACCCGAAGGCTAACGATACCTTAAGGCTAGACTAGTGTCAGGATATTAGAGGGCACTGACTTCCCAATAACGACTGCCATAGATGTTCATGGCAGCCAGTACCGACGGCTTAACGTGCTCTCCGAGGCACGCAGCAGGCGATAATTGTCAATCAATACGCACATAATTTCGAAAAGTCATATAACTTCTGAAAGGTGCGCGACGTGGATTCGAACCCGAGACCCTCTGCATTACAGCCTGTTGGTCTCCCCACTGAGCTATCGCTGCTTATTATATTGAGGGTGATTGTACAAGGTTGTATGTATTGAAATTAAGCTACTATATACGGATTTTATCGCGTTGTTTATTTGACGCTTTATTACAAAATTTTGAAAAACTGTTACACTACTATTCCTATTAAAGTTTACTAATTTTTAAGCTAATTAAATTATTGAAACTATTAAAACTATTTATACTATTACTATACTAATATACTATTTATATTTATGATTACACTTTCTCCGACGTTTCGGTTGCTTTTCAGCAGCCATGGTCACGGGGAGAGTAAGATGGCAGTTGTCTCAATATTCCAGTGCAGTTATTTCAAAGTACCCGAACATAATTTAATCATGGGTGTTTCTATTTACGCAGAATGAGCTCAAAGTATCATAAAATCCGTATATAGTAGTTTAATTTCAATGAATAACATTCGCGTAAACAGAAGACAATATTAAGTTTTTATGTATCTATCTCAGATAGAACCTTTTATATTATTTATGAACCAGTAAGTTAAACTATTGAGTCGATTGCTGGACACAGTCACAGTTGCTTTACAAACTCGCCGGTAACATGGCTTTTAGTATTGAGACATAATTCATTGTTGTTCATAAAAGTATCTTACCTGTAATAAAAGTTTGAATCTCTTTTCCAATTCTCTCCGAAAACAAGCAGGTAATAAAATTGAAGAGTTTGAGTTTGAAAATGGAATTGTTCGTAATATTTGAACTCAAATACTTGTCTGAACGGTATTTCCAATATGCGACTCAGTCTCTTTCTAATTGAAAACTTGAAGTGCAGTAACGATCTAACTTTTACAATACTTCTAAGAAATAGTTTTGAGCAAGTTAAGGAAAGGATCGAATTGAAATTAAATTAAGTGACTCATCTCGTACATATACTATGAGGGATACTAGCTTTTGTCCGCCGCCTTCGCTCGGTAACACTACTTTCTTTTTGGATGAAACCTTATCTTCCTTTCTGTACCCCAATTCTGTAAGCTATATTTCTTTATGATCCGATCGATAGACGGCCTCGATGGCGTAGTGGTTAGTGTAACCGACTGCCACGCCTGAGGTCGCGGGTTCGATTCCCGCACAAGTCAAACATTTGTGTGCACGAACATTGATGTTTGTCTTGATCTGGGTGTTGCTATGTATAATATGTATGTACTTACAAAAAAAAATAGTATATATGTATGTTTATCCATTGTCTAGTATCCATAGTACAAGCTCTGCTTAGTTTGGACTAGATGGTGTTATGTGTATGTGGTAGAATATTATTATTATTTTGATATTCTTGTATTTTCTCGGCTAACTGGTAAGAGAACTGATGCCACGGGCCTTTTTTTTTTTCGTGGGTGAATGCTTTGTTGCATACCTCTCCGCGGAAAAAGGGGGAGCGGAGAGGTTATGTCGGACTCACCCGGGAAAAGATGGAAAGTCCCGGGTACTACCAAATAAATCTACCATGGTGTGCCAACTCGCTGCCTTGAATGGTGGGTGAGTCGCTGGAACTAAAACTACATCAGCAACCCACCCAGCAGTGCCCGATGTAGGCGAAAATGCCTGCGGACGACGACTCCTGGGCGACGCCCCGGCACGACAGAGGGCGTCGCTCCGACTCAATAGCTTGCGGGCGGAAGATCCCCGTTCTCCCGCCCGCGGCCTTCACTATGGCGGCATCAGGCGCGCATAAGCGCGTCTGCGCCGCCCGGTCCGCCGGCGGCGGCTCGGATCCGCAAGAATACTTTCCTCACGGATCCGCTCCGCCGCCTCCTTCCGCGAGATAACGTCCTCGCAGAAGGATGCGACCGCTATCCAGTTCCTCTCGCTGTCGACCATGGCTTTGATCACGGCCGGCAGCGAGAGGTCGACACCCACAACCTCGACGAGTTCACGGCGCTGCACCGCCCAAGCAGGACATGCCTCAAGCGTGTGCTGCGCCGTGTCCTCAGTACACTCGCAGTGATGGCAGATGGGACTCGGTTCCCTCCTAGCGACCGTGTGCAGGTACTTGCCAAAGCAACCGTGCCCTGACAGCACCTGCACTAGTCGGAAGGAAAGAGTACCATGCTGCCGCCCTGCCCACCGCTCCAACACCGGCTGGAGGGCCTCAACCGTTCTAAATCCGGCTATGGGCACCTCCAGCCATGCCTTCCATTTTAAAAATAAGCCCTGGTGGGCTCGGTTTCGTGTAGCCGTTATAATCTCCGGTAGGGGACGAACACCCGTCTCCTCCCTTAGCGATGACATGACTTTAAATGCTTCGGCGAGCACTTCCGCTTCCAAGTCCCACGGGGGAGTTCTGGCCAATGCGCAGGCTGCATCCGCCGACACCGTGCGGTATCCTCGTATGATCCTGACCGCTATGACTCTCTGCGGTCTCCGCAAGAGAGTCCTGCACTGGGCGGTCAGGGAGTCTACCCACACCGGTGCGCCGTAAAACGCCATAGACTGGACAATCCCCGCATAGAGCCGCCGACAGCCGACACTGGGCCCGCTGATGCCACGGGCCTAAGCCAAGTGTACATCAGCAATAGGTTGTAATTGAGTTGTAAACAGAGTGGCTGTGTGTGTAACTGGATGTGAGTTTTCTGATTCACATTGTAGACATTTCCTTACTATTCTACAGGTGTTGAGTATAACTGCTTTTTGTAGCAGGCAGTAGGTCTTAGGTGGCATTTTTTAAGTTTTGAGTGATAGGTGTATTTGTTTGGGTATGACGCCTGTAGTAGAGAGAACAATAGGGACGATAGTTACTTACCGATTAGTTTAGGCGTAACAGACAAACAAACTCCAATCCGCATTTATGATATTAATAAGGATAACTATGATAGCATACAAGTACACAGCGGGCCTAGACCCTGACTTTCCAAAACAGCATTTTTTGTGATATTAGGACATAACAACACACTGGCTAACTTGATGATATCACCTTTTTTCCGTGTACCAAATTACTAAAATTCAGGTTGCTCTAAAAACCTCAATCACAATTTTTGACTGTAATCTAGCTTAGGAAGTATCTATTCTATACACTGGAGATACGGTAGGTCCTATAGATCCAGTTTGAACATAAACAGCTGTCTAAGCAGTTATCCAATTGTAACTTACCTGTTGTAAAATACTAAAAATAGCATTAGCATGAAGAAACTAGGAACACATTGGGGGTAAAAATAGGCTTTGCAAATCTGGGCAATGCTAAATGAATGAGATATTTATTTTAGTTATCTAATTACATTTAGTTTGCTGTTTGAGTATAACAAAATTAAAACAGACTGAAATAGCACTTAAAATACATTATTTGTTTAAAAACACCGTGAAGGCCAACCCTAATGTAAGACGCATAAAAAAGCTTCACAAACTTTCGTCCTACTTAAGTATTCAAGGAGCGTACAGTAATAAATCTAATATATGACTTTGCCTAATTCAGAAGCGTGTACCACACAATTTTATGTAATAAAATAAAGTTTTAATATCCAAATGGTTCGACACTGGAATCTTTAGAAGTTTATTATTTAATTACTTTATGTTACACCCACGTTTTGCCAGCTATGTTTTTAGCTCTCGCGTAGATAATAAGGGGTAAGAATATAATCGTTAGCTGGGGTACGTTTTCAGACCCCATGCAGCTACTGAGAATATCTCTAAAGAAAACCCAACAATACTTTTCAGGACTTGTAAAAAAATGAACTGTTGTCCAAAATGCTCGAGATTTACCTATCAGTAAGTTGAAGAGGCAGCGAGGGTAGGCCTCTAACAAGGTGGACCTATGACCTAGTAAGGGTAGCTGGAAGCGGTTGGATGCGGGCAGCTCGAAATCAGTCTGTGTGGCTGAATGCGGTTTTCACAGTTGTATTGCTAAAGATCTTAAATTCTTTTGTATGTTTCATCTCAATAAAGGATTTGTCACGGTGTTTCCCGAGTGCCATGAGTTGTCTTTTTTCAAACGAGATTTAAAGAGAATAACGTATTGAATGCGATTGCTGTCACTAAAACATCAGCGCAGAAGATATTATAGTACACAAGTGTGCCACGACCGAATAGAGATCAGTCGCAGGACCGATGACGTTACGTGATTTCTCAGACAAGATGCTGGGCCATACCGCTATCTCCCTAATTTAAGGCTTCTATTGAGAATTTCTTAAACGGATAATCAAATAAATTTTGTTGACATTACCCGGAATTTGAGCCCGAGGCTTTATGCACAGCAGCCACTTTCACTACCCTATTATATGTATCTACATAACTGTTATTGATATACCTACTATTATCTAAACGAGTACATATACATGCAAGCTTATGTCAGGATCGCAGCAAGTTGAATCCGTACCAAGTCTCTGCCTAGCCCTCTGGGTAACAGGCGTGTCTACATTCCAGACACTCTTGTCCGCAAAACTCAATAAGTGGTCGATACATTGACTTTACATTTTTAGACAATGGCGCATTTTTAAGAGCTCATTGTTTTTTTGTACTCTTATTTTGAAGTTCACACAAACATGAACATTTTGTTTGCCACGAACTAAACATGCCGTCTAAAGTGTTAATATCTTACATCTAACAAACAAGCGGACTTGCAGTGAAAACAGCATCTGTAGGTATGCTCTCGTCGTCCTCGTGTGCATAAGCGCCCACGTATATTTACATGCACTATCGCATCACACACAGATACTCATCCTTATATAAATAGCTGGTTTGGACATGTAGAAAGAATGGACGAGGCTTTCCTCGTCCATTCTTTCTACATGTCCAAACCACTAAGCTGACTAAGAAAGTTTATAAGGCTAGTGTGAATGCAACAGTCGCAAGAGGAAAACCTAGGCGAACGTTTCTCAATCAGATCGGAGGCATTCTGGACAAAGGCCAGGTTAAGAGCTCCTTGAACCGACGGGCGTGTATGAGGAATGTGATGAAAGTGAATGAAGCCAGAGAAGTGTGTCAGGATCGTAGCAAATGGAAATCCGTAGTCTCTGCTTACCCCTCTGGGAAACAGGCGTGAATCTATGTATCTATGTATGTACATAAATATCTCACAACTTGAAATCCAATGCAATGATGCATTTAGTTTTAAGTATTCTCCATATAGGTAAGTCTGTTTGAAAGTAAGCCGTCAAGTTAGTATGTATTTTATATAACAGTAGCCATTGCCCGTAGTTTTACTCTAGAGCTCATTTAAGTGAACGCATAGTGCGTTACTTACTATTTCTCTGGTAATACGAAATTAAATTACATATTTGTCTTAGTTTCTAAGTTAAGCCCAAGCTATAAATTGTGTTAAGCGATTTGAAATTTGTTTAGAGGACTTAATAATATAATATACCTAATAATAATTAATAAATATTTCGCGTGGAACAAATAGACAACTTTCAAAACTGTTCTTTTGGGATCGACTGTTACAGAATAAACGACCGCAATTAGACTATTAAAAATATCTCTCATATACAATCGCAACCTGAGAAAAAGCTTTTAAATGTATTGGTAAAAATAAATTTTATCGACGCCAATATGGCAATGATTGTTTCATGTTTAATATACCTAGTTCAAAAAGGCTATTAAGTAAACATTGCAAATTATTCAAATAAAAGACCTGTGTAACCTTAGTTTGTGACGTCAGACAGCTAAAAAACGGGCGACAATCTTTTTTATATTATAGAGCATCATGGTTCACTTTACTGTGTGTGTGACGTTCAGGAATAGAGCAGAAGGTACACATTTTAGCACGAGTAAAACATAACACAGATATATAGATATCCCAAGTAAACTGGTACAGTTATTTCTTACATTTTATGACACACTACACCTAACTACTCGAATACAAGTGGTTTATTTACTTTTTACGCGACCCTTTAACGGGGACGCGAGGCGGCTTTTAGTTTTATGAGGCGAAAAAAATATTTGTTACGTCACGTCGGCGTCGTGGTGTTATAATGGTGATTACAACGCCATTTTGTGTGAAATCATGGGGTCTGCTAGTTTATGGGAGATGTAAACTATAAATCCTTTGGAGCTTGCTTATTTATTAAAAGAAATAGCTAATAGGATACCTGACACTTTTTTTTAGTAATTAATAAATGAGTTACTTTATCCAAGATCTCAAGATTAAAATATGATTATTATTATGTAGGTGCTTTAGCTGTTTAGAATTTACAAATTATCCTCTAGGTATTCTAAGATACTGTAATAGCTTTTATTTATTAGAAGTTTTTTTAACTTTCTAACAATGGTATTGACTTTATTTTCATTTTTTATGTAATCTGGTAGCTTATTATATAATTTAATTGACATGACCAATGGGCCGGAGGAATGCATTGCTAATCGTGAATAGGGAAGGTTTAATCTATTTTTGTTTCTTAAGGACATTTTTGTTTGAATGTCTTCGCGTTTGATGTAGTGTTCTGGATATTTACGGACAAATTTACATACTACTAAGATATAGATGCATGGTAATGTTAGAATTTTGAGTTCTTGAAAGTGTGGTTTACATATGTTGGTATTTTGTATATTAACAAAAATTCTTATTAATTTATTTTGCTGAGTAAAGATAGTGTCTGCATCGGTACTATTTCTTCACAAAATTACGCCATAGCTGGGCCATGAATAAGCGTAGGTGTAATAAGTGAAGAGCGCAGTAGTTAGATCCGTGGTCTTTTTCACTTCGCGGGCATATGTAAAGCCTAATATTTTTGCTCTCACATTTTAACGTGCGCTTTCCAATTGATATGAGTGTGTATGGTTATCCCGAGTAAGCTCAACTCATTTACAACATCTATGTTTAATCCATTATAATTATTATGTATAATATATGTCTATTGGTGATTTTTGGTAGGGGTAAAAATACATTAATTTAGTTTTTGAGAAATTTATTTCCAGATTGTGTTTGTTCATCCAGTCTACTGTTTTTGTGAGTGTTTGGTGAAGATTTTCATTTATGTTTACGTTGGTTTTACACGCATTGATCCAAGAGATGTCATCCGCAAATAAGACACAAGGTCCGTTTATTGTTTTGGGTTGCTCGTTTATATAAATTATAAACAATAGGCACCCTATCACACTACCTTAACCCGTCAACTGTCGAGCGGACATACGTCTGTCCGCAAAAAAGAGTCATAAAAAAAAAAAAAAAGTCAAGTGTCGAGCGGACATACATTTGTCCGTTTGTGTATTGTTTGCACAATTAATTTTAATTATTTTTTACGTATTTCCCCTAGACGTTCAAGAAGTTAAGGATCTATTCCTTAACTTCTTTTATATCTATCTTATTTGAACGGATCTTTTGTATCTCATGTGTGTTTTTGTTAAAAATTCTAGTTCTACTGTTTGTTCTCTACCTGTTAGATATGACTTAAGCCATTCGTAAGCTTTACTGTGGATTCCTATCACATACAACTTATTTAATAGAATATTAAATTGAACTTTATCATAAGCTTTGCTCATGTCTAATAAAATGCCTATTGCGTATTGTTTATTATTTATAATATTTAGGCCTTCTTGGATGTATTTGTATACTGCAAGGCCGTCGATTTATTTTTGCGGAATCCGTTCTGGCATTTATCTAATATTTTATATTTTTCACAGAAATCACACAGTCTATTTGTCATTGCTTTTTCAAAAATCTTTGAGGCAGTTGGCAGAAGAGCAATGGGTCGATAATTATTTGGGTCGGTTTTTGAGTTTTTCTTATGTACCTATTGGTTTTACTAAGCCATGTTTTAATTGGTATATTATACCGATACACATAGGTGTATTATACCGATTCTAAGCCAGATAAGTTTTAAAACCCATAAGATCATAGTATCCATCATATCAATATATTATGTAAAACATTGTATGTTGTACGAGTATATTATGCAGACATTCTATATTGCTGTCTACAAACCGACATACGAATACAGATAACGGAACTTTTTTAATCTGTGGATTTATTTAGCACAGATCCAATAAGGATCAACTATCGGAACGCAATATTCACACAAGCAATACTGAGAATAGCCCGAGTGAGCGTTCGAGATTAAATTTTAGAACATTCTTATTCCAATTTCAAACGCATTTTGCTAATATGACAGAGATTCTGAGTGGCCTCGTTCTTAGTTTGTTCAAACGAAATCCCCGGGGATGGCCGCGCTAGTGATGTAGAAGTGTCAATATTAGTGTGCCTAGTCTTTCGATAGCTACTTTATATTATAAAAGTATTTGCGGTTGAGTATTAGTGAGATTTTATAGCATTATCTTTTAAGAATGTAACCTAGAATTTTATCATATTACTAGCTAGGTATCCCACGGGAACAGGATTTTTTCTGGATGAAAGGTACCCTATGTACTTTTCTGTATACCTGACAACGTGAATGCGAAATTTCATAATGATCAATCGAGTAGTTAAGGCGAAAAAGCGTAACAAACTCACATTCGCATTTATAATATCTATTAGTTAAGAATATATGTGCTTTTCAAGACCATTGCTTTAAAACTAAGTTTTCCCATATAAAAATATTCTAAAAGAACACCATTAATTGATTATATTAAATTGATACATGTGCAAAAATACATCTGAAGCCCTCTACACACTACAGCCGTCGGCCCGGCGGCTTTAACCGGTTGGTTTATGTCGGTGCGTTAGCCTGGTGGCATTAGGACATTGCAACCAGCCTTTGCCGGTGGCCTAGCCCGCGGTCCCGGCCCGTCGGCTTTGATATGTAGAGGGGATTTAGAGATACAAGAATATCTTGTAAATCTACGATGTGTTTTTAACGATAGGACAGACATTTCATTTAATTGTACATACATACATACATACATAGATTCACACCTGTTTCTCACTACGGATTTCCATTTGCTACGATCCTGACACACTTCTCTGGCTTCATTCACTTTCATCACATTCCTCATACACGCCCGTCGGTTCAAGGAGCTCTTAACCTGGCCTTTGTCCAGAACGCCTCCGATCTGATAGAGAAACGTTTGCCTAGGTTTTCCTGTTCCATTTACACTAGCCTTATAAACTTTCTTAGTCAGTCTTTCCTCGTCCATTTTTTCTACATGTCTAAACCAGCTTAACATACCCTTTTCTATTCTTGTCACTATATCCACTTTCATGCCGCATCTCTCTCTAATCACACTATTCGTTATTCTATCTTTTAGAGTCACACCACATATGCTTCTCAATGCTCTCATTTCTACAGCATTTATTCTGCTCTCATGCTTCTTTTGCCATACCCAATTTTCTCTTCCATATATAAGTGTGGGCACTAATAGTCCTCTATGAACAGCCTAACGTGCCTTTTCGGATACATTTCGACTGCTCATAAAAGCGCGTAAAGCTCCATTCACTTTCTTGCCAGCAATCGTTCTCCTTTCAATATCTCCCTCATGTTTACCATCCCTTGTAAACAAAGTACCCAAATATACAAACTCTTTCACTTGCTCCACTTTTTCTCCATCAATCATAATATTACACATTGTCACGCACTCTTCCTTTTCAAATACCATTACTTTCGTCTTGCTTACATTTATTTTCATTCCTTTACTCTCAAAAGCACAATGCATAATAGTTAGCATCGCCTGCAACTCTTCCGCTGATGACGCAAGTATTACTTGGTCCTCGGCATAAAGAAGACATTTGACAAGTAACTCATTCATTCTTAATCCCCATTCACAATCTTTTAAATCTTTCAAACAATTGTCCATGTATAGGTTAAACAGCCAAGGTGACGCTACACATCCTTGTCTAATACCTTTTTGATGCTAAACCATTCTGTATAGGTCCCATTTATCCTAACACAAGCTCTGGAATCATCATAAAGAGATTTCAGAGCTCGCGTGAGGTTGCTATTCACTCCATACATAGACAATGCCGACCAAAGTTCATTCCTCACCACTTTATCATAAGCCTTTTCCAGATCCACGAATGTGCAATAGACATTTTGACCTTTGGCCAAAATTTTTGCGGCTATGCTCCGTAAGGAAAGCACCTGATCCGTACATCCCATACCCTTTCGAAATCCCGTTTGTGCATCCCATATTTTCTAGTCGGTTACTTTCACAATCCTTTCAATTAACACTTTCGCATATAATTTACTGAAGACGCTGAGCAAGCTAATGCCTCTATAGCTTTTGCAATCTTGCTGTGAGCCTTTTCCCTTGTATAAAGGTACTATGACGGCCTTGCACCAATCACTTGGTACACGGCCGGTATTCCAGCACAAGATAAAAAGGCGGCACAACTGAGTCGCTATAAGACCCTGTCCAGCTGTCAGCATTTCGACTGTAATCCTATCATACCCACCAGCCTTTCCTGATTTCATGCTTTTCAATGCTTTCATCATTTCAACCATACTAATAGGGCTTCACTACTATCATTATCATTCATTTCGAAACTTTGCCCTTGCCATTCCTCTCTTTCAAATAAACTTTCAAAATATTCCTTCCATCTCTTCAGTACGCTCTTTTCTTCATTCAGTAAACTTCCATTCTTATCTCTGATTGATTTCAGCTCTGTGGTTATGGTTGTACTTTGAACCGAGCGAATGGATTTCCAAAAAAACTTTGCGTTGGTCCGGAAATATTTAGATAATCTTCTATCAATCTCGTCTTTCAATTCCTTTTTTTTTCATTTTAATACATCTTTCACTACCTTATTCATTCTTATAAACTTATTCCTAGCTTCATTCGTATCCTCATTCGTTACTTCTTGCATTCTTTCATTGGCTCTGACAGATAGCCAGTCCAACCATGCCTGCTTCTTCTCACGTACTACCCCTTGCACATCTTTATCCCACCACGCATTATTCGATTTTATAATTTTCCTCTGCTTGCTCACACCGCATACTTCTGACGCTACAACAACCACTTCATGCTTAAACGACTGCCGTAATTCTTCTATATCATCAGTGTCACAAAATCTTTCAAATCTTTTCCTCAATTGACTTTTATACTCGTCTTTCAATACTTCATCTTGCAAATTTTAGAAAAGGTCAACGAATTCAGCTTACTAGGATTAAATATAGATACCAATATAAACTGGAAATCACATGTATAAAAAATTAAATCTAAGTTATCAACATTTTGCTACGCTCTCCGGGAAGTTAAAAAGACTACTCATATAAAAACCACTCTAGTCACCTATGCATCCTCGTGGCTAAAGTACGGAATCACCCTATGGGGTATCAGCACAGATGCTCCTTCGCTGCTAATTATGCAAAAAAAGTTAATAAGAACAATTATAGTAAACATAGATAACACAGACAAACCTCATTTCCGAAAACTAAAAATACTTACCGTTCCTTGTATGTATATTCTCGAAACATGTAAATTTGTCAGACAACACAGACATTACACAATAAGGGAAGACTTAAATACAAAATATATACTAAGACACAAAAATAGATTAAACTTACCAACGCGCAACGTCCAGATTACAAATGCATGCATCAAGTCCCTATGTTATGTTTATAAAAATATAAAATAAATTATCAAATAATATTAAAAATGAAGACAAATTCAGCACGTTTATCAACAAATTAAAAGACTTTTTAATACAAAAATGCTAATATGATATAAGCGAATATTTAAACGATAAATTTTAATAATTTAAATTATGTAAGTAGGTATATTTTAGAAAATAACTTTAATACTTACTTTATAATAAATTAATAATAAACTATAATAGATAAATAATACGTGAGTAATTAAATAAATATCTAGTAAGCTCTAAAATTTATTTCAATATGATATTTATTTATTTATTTATTTATAATAGGTACACAAACAGATTACAGTCTTAACATGGTAAGTAGAATAGTGAACATATTATATAAACCGGACAGTAATCCTAAAGTAGTGTACACAACACTATAAGATAATAGAATGTTCGTTCTTCTCTCCTAATTTTGTCGTGCCCGACGGGGTCCATAATTGTTCTCTCTACATTTATAAGACCTGTATATACATTATGGAGTGCAATAAACGAATTTTCTACTTTTATTCGTTCTTGGGCACTTGTTCGGGTAGATATACGATGTCGTCATCCTTTGAAGTGGCCACGTATCCGGCTTATAACCAAAAAATGGTCGGTATGGACACCAATACCTCTGTATACCCGAGTGTCTAGGACGTTCTTTCTCAATCTTTCATCCACTACAACAAAGTCAATCATACTACTTCTTACATTATTTGCTTCACTTGTATACTGGTGGATTTACTAAAACGAAAAACATTAATATAGTTATATTTATTTTTTGGGCCAGAAACTCTCCTGGGCGACCTCAGAACGCCATACCAAAGTTTCATCACAATCATCACTGGTTCCATCCAGCCAACGTTCCGCTCGCAATGATTAATGGCTTAGGAATAGAGGACAAAGATACAAAGATTAATTATTATTTATATGCCTAAAATTTAATTATTTTCCGTCATTCGAATGATAATCAGATCTCGATATTTGGATATTTTTCACAAATAAAAGGTTGCCTTATGGCACATTTGCAAGGGACGTTGTACAGCTCCGAGAGTACGGGGTTAAATCCAGCACAGGTATAGGACGAGTCTGCCGGTGCTGAGCTGTTCTTCCAAACATTAAATATTTGTTCAACAGGTTCACCTGAAAAAAAAAACATAAATTTGAATAAAAGCCATTATTTGTAACCAAGAAAAATATTATATAAAACATATAATTTTGTTAAAGACATGCTTTTAATAGTTTATTTATTTGGCTCACAATATAATACAATCAAAAAGAAACAGCGTAGAGTAATACAGTATAAATCCAGATAGTAGCTCTAACTACGTGTGCACACAATGTTCCAAGTGAGTATTAATTGTGAAACGTCGTGTCCTCCTGTATCTATATATCTAAGACTGAGTCTAATAATTGATCTATTAAACGTTTGCTATTGAACCGCAGTGTCAATAAATTAAGTTATTAGCAGTATTTATGTACAACGAACAAATAACATCAAAACGTTTACAGTCTATATGCCTTATAGACCCTTGACCGTATCAAGTATTAAGTAAAGGCAGTGTTAGTCTTTGTCACTATAGTATATATTTGAGACCAAGCCGAATGTTGAGTGAATGTTCGTCGTAATGTCCCCTGCATGGCCGTAACTATATTTAATAAACTGCCACCACATATCAGACTACTGCCTTTAAATAAATTTAAGAGCACAGTTTTCTCATGGCTGCTGGATATGTGCTTCTACACTAATAAAGAGTTCCTAGATTATAAGTTATAGATATGTTATGTTATAATGGGGAATAATAATAATAATGTTAATTTAAATAGTATTAATTGTTTTTCTTTTCTTTTTTTTATTTATGTATTTGTAGTGAATTTGTAATAAGTAATTAATATTTCTACACCGTGTACACGGTAGTATATGTGAACTATTCTGTTATTGTACCACCTGTAATACCATATACTCAGAAATAAACGATATTCTATTCTATTCTATTCGATAAATTCTCGTAATTGTACTAAAATTCGTATTTTACGTTACCCTATGTCTATCATTCCGATATCAGGTTGGCAGCACATATTTAAAAAAATTGCGAACTTATAACAAATAGATTGATTATTTATTTGACACTCATATAGCGTCGATTTATCCGAATGCCAATTACTAAGACACATCCTTTTGCTATTATCTACAAGATTGTAAAAAGATATCCCATGATGTTAGATTAGATTAAATAGACATCGTCACCAAGGCTGCGACAAAATTGCGCAACCTCAAGGGCACGTCCAGCGCCACCTCAAAGAGTCGGCGGCAGCGTCGGTCGAGGCGGTGAAGTTTATCGCTGACCAGATAACGAGGCTCCAGGCCGAGATGACAGAACTGCACAGGGAAGTGGCTCAGCTCATGGCCGAATCCCGTACGAAGCAGGCTTTGGGCTCCAGGCAGCAGAGTACGATCGATAAGCGGGCGTTAATAATTAATTACGTCGACGCCCGCTTCGAAGGAGTGTAAGACCGGCACCTCCTGGAGCCCAGCCCAGGGATGGTATGTCCCTTAGAGCGAGGGCTGGATGCTCCAGCCGCAGCCGGGACAAGCCCCGCAGGCTAACGCGGATCTCTAAGAGGAGGTGGAATAAATTCCGCGCGCCGAAAACGGCCGCGGTTGTCGTAACGGTGCTGCCTGAGGGTGCTGAGCGCGGCCTGACTTATATAGCAATGCTTTCTAAGGCCAGGCAAGACAGCGGCGCCGTGGGTATCCTGGCGGGCGGCGTCAGGATCCGTCGCGCGCACACGGGAGCTCGTATCCTCGAGTTCCCGGTTGCTGACGGAGGTGAAGTAGCGGACTCTGTCGCCGCCGTATTGCGGAGCTTGTTCACCGAGACGGATGGCGTCCGAGTCGCCAGGCCGGTGAAGTGCGTGGATATGCGCATTTCTGGATGACTCCGTGTCCGCTGTCCGGTCCGCGATTGTTGCGATGACCGGATGCGCCGCGTACAACATCAAGATGGTCGTCATTCTTCCTGGTCCTGGAAGCGTAGGGTCTGTATACGCGCAGTGCCCCGTTCAATCGGCCAACCAGCTTGCTGCCGCCGGGAGAATCCTCGTAGGATGGAGTTCGGCCACGATTAAAATCCTGGTCCCCCAACTTATGAGGTGCTTTAAGTGTGGAGGGGCGGGCCATGCCCGCTTGCAGTACCCGAGTCCTATAGACCGCAGCGACTGTTTGTACGCAGCGGTTAGCCGGGGCACCTCACCAGTACGTGCGAGGCTCCCTCGCACTACCCGGCGTGCGCGGAAGCTAAGCGCCCTGCTGACCATGGTGCTGCGGCCTGTAAGACTACATCTAGGTTAAACAAGGTTCAAGGTTAAACAACATTGAAATAAAAGGAGTTCCTCAAAAACAAAATGAGAATTTGTTCTCCATTGTTGAAGCTATTGGAAATGCAGTGAATTTTAACATACCCAAGTCACAAATAAACTATCTCTATCGAATTCAAGTATCAAATTCTAAAGAAAAATCTATAATAGTGAGCTTTACTAACAGATATGTTAAAGAAGATCTTGTGGCATCGGCTAGAGCGACTAAGAACTTATCGGCTGCGGACGTCGGTTTTAAGAACGTTTCCAAACGAATTTTTGTGAATGAACACCTTACTGCTGACATGAAAATGTTGTTGAACAAGGCGAAATCACGGGCAAAAGAATATAACTTTAGCTATGTGTGGGTAAAATTTTGTAAGATACATGTACGGAAAAATGATTCCTCAAAAGTTATAATAATTAACAAAGACGAAGATTTAAACAAAATAATTTAGTCTGTTATTATTTAATTTCATTTTTATTAATATTTTATCATAATTTATTTTTGCATTTCTCATTCTTGTTACCAATATGTATGTCAAATTTTGCTGTTTCATTTATTCGTGGGTATTTATTTGACAGTTTTAAATTTGCGGGCCATCAAAATCAGTTGATAGCCCCTGACATGATTAAAGTCCGCTTGGGATGTTCGTATATTGTGCGGGCAACTACCGACAATTTTGTTATTTATTATTATTGTGCATACATATTAGATATTATGCTTGTTTTAAGTTTTTATTATAGCTTTTATGAACACATATTAGTTACTATGCTTGTTTTAAGTTTTTATTATTGCTTTTACGAACTATTTGTTTGCTTTTGTGTGCTTTTGAAGATTTCGTTGGTGTATAAAAATATTTGTTTTTATTACTTCAAGAGAGAGGGTACTATTGGCTTTATATTACTCACTTGCTGTGGCTATCGATATTCAATAGTGTTGCTATTCAATTTACTACATATCTTATTTATCAATGGCCCATGGAAATAAATATTTATCTATTTACTATCAAAATGTTCGTGGTCTTCGGTCAAAGACAACTTGCTTTCTACGAAACGTATGTTTAAATAATTACGACTTGATAGTTCTTACAGAGACCTGGCTTCTTGATAGTATCCATAGTTCAGAATTGTTTGACAATAGATATACAGTGTGGAGAAGAGACCGTGACTACTGTAAAACTGGTCAGACTAGGGGAGGAGGCGTATTAATCGCGGTTCGGACTGGTATTTCTGTAGTATCACGTGAGTCATTTCATTCATCGGCAGAAGACCTGTGGATAACTTTGTCACTTAATCAGAATCGTAATGCGGCAACCAAAATTAACGTTTGTGCATTATACCTCTGTAAAGAAAATTTAGGCTTTTCCTTCTCTCAGCAATTACAAAACTACTTAAATAAGTTGACCGATATTATCTTAGGCAATCCTCAGAATAAATTCATTATATTAGGTGATTTTAATCTCAGTGGTATCGATTGGTTACATACAAGTGATTCTTTTTATCTACCGTCTAACCTCTCTAATAACGACGAATACTTATTAATTGATGATTTGCAGTCACATGACCTTTATCAGTATAATGGAGTTTTAAATAATTTTGGTAGAATTCTGGATCTTGTTTTCTCGAACGATTCAGTTACTGTGATTGAAGTCGAGGACCCATTAGTACCGATCGATCCTTATCACAAGGCATTGTTGATAACCACTACCTTCTCAGAATTATCGTATTTACCACCCAAACCTAGGAAGAAATACTTATATAATAAAGGTGACTATACTTCCATTAATGAGGAGATCTCTAGAGTTGACTGGTCAACTGAATTTCGGAGATATACATTGGAGGATTCTGTAAATTTTTTCTATTCTTTTATAAACAATCTGCGTGATAAATACATCCCTACTAAAGTTATTAGCAATAGTTCATATCCGATATGGTACAGCAATGCTCTACGTAAGGTTTTAAAGGAAAAGTTGAAGTTTTTAAATAAATACAAAACTTATAAGCGTAAATCGGACGAAGACTCATTTAAGGTATTGCGTGATAGGGCTAGACGCTTAGAAGCTATCTGTTACAAACAATATACGGAATCTGTTGAGAGTTCTATCACGACCAATCCAAAATATTTCTGGTCTTATTACAAATCACGCTCTAGTTGTAATAACATTCCCAGTTGTTTAAAGTACTCAGACAACGTTTTAACTACGGGCGACTCAATATGTAACGCGTTTTCGGAATACTTTGTGTCAACTTTTCTGGATCAGTCAGCTAGTACTAATAACTCCTTGCCAGACTATGACTCATTTAATATAAATCAAACCTCTGATATAAACGGGGTACACTTTACTGAAACTGATATAAGAATATTACTATCTAAACTGGACCCATGTAAGTCTGCTGGTCCAGACAATATCACATCGATTTTCCTTATTGGAACTAGCGAAAGTATTGCCTTACCGATTTCCCTTCTATTTAAAAAATCTCTGTCTTGTTGCGAGTTACCTCATATCTGGAAATGTGCTTATATTACGCCTATCCATAAAAAAGGTTCCAAAACTGAGGTTGTCAATTATTAGGCCAATCTCAAAACTATGCATTATATCGAAAGTTTTCGAGAAAATTATCTGTAATCAAGTCTATTCTGCAATTAGTCAATCACTCAATTATAGTCAACATGGATTTATGAAAGGTCGCTCTACAATTTCAAACTTAATTGTGTTTAATGATTACTTAACCCAGGCTATGGATGCGGGCTGTCAAGTTGACGTAGTCTATACTGATTATAGTAAATGCTTTGATAGGATAGACCACAATTTACTACTTCGGAAACTACTTAAAATAGGCATTAGGGGTGACTTGCTAAGATGGTTCTCCTCATATATTGACAAGAGATCTCAGGCTGTCGTTATCAATAACTATATATCTAGCTGGGTTACAGTACCTAGCGGTGTTCCCCAAGGATCCTTAACCGGTCCATTGCTGTTCTTGATCTTCGTAAATGATATTGTTGACTGTTTCCATCATAGCAAAGTCATTTGCTTTGCTGATGATATGAAAATATACACAAAGATCAAGTCAGCCACAGATGCGAAACACCTTCAGGAAGATCTCATGAGGCTAGATAGGTACTGTTTAAATAACAAATTAGATCTTAACCCAACAAAATGCTCCGTGGTAACATTTAGCCGAAAGAAAAACAATATCGCTACTCATTACTACCTTAAGGGACATCTGCTTGATAGACTAAATTCAGTGCGTGATCTTGGCGTTGTCCACGATTCGAAGCTCTTGTTTGATGAGCATGTAGAAGCAATGATTGCGAAAGCGTCTAAATCCTTGGGTTTTATTATGAGATCGACAGCCCCATTTAAGAATGCCAAAACATTTAAAATTTTATATTGCGCATATGTGCGTAGCATTATTGAATATGGATCTCAAATCTGGAATCCCCGATATGAGAAATATATTTCAAGGATCGAAAGGATCCAGATGAAATTTATTAGGTTTCTGTGCTACCGCTTACGCACTCCATTCTACACTGGTTATGATAATTACATTAACCTTTGTAAAAAATTTCATTTTCTTCCCCTATATAAACGTCGTGACATAGCCGATATTACTTATATTTTATCCATAGCAAGTAATAAAGTTGATTGCCCTGAACTTCTTGAAAAGTTGTCACTTAACATCCCTACAAAATCTTTAAGGAAACACACACCTCTTAGTATTCCAGCAGCAAATAGTAATTATAGACAAAGTTCATTTTTGTGGCGAGCTTGTCGCGCTTTTAACGACGTCAGTGACAAGCATGATATTGACATTTTTTGTACAAGCATAAGAAATGCAAGAACACTTTTAAGTAAAGATTTCTTTTTGTAATTAATTTAGGCTTTAGGTATATAAATTCTGGTTACCATTTCCGCACTCTCATTCTTATTTTGTTAGTATATGTCTATTTTTGTCTTAGCTTTTACTTACATAATTTCTATTCGTGTGAATCTGTAAGTGGCTCAATGTTATTATCTTGTTTGTTTACTTGTAAATTACAGCTGTTGATTCACCATATAATTAAATAAAAAAAAAAAAAAAAAAAAAATCTAAACGGTCTGGGAGGGGCAACAGCCCATCGGCACCTCCCCCATCGGCCCACCTCGTAGGGTGAGGCCCGAGTCTCGATTGGAGAAGATGTCGTCATAGTCATGAACTGGTACCATGACTGTGTAGACATCTCTATGTTGGCAATATCCTATCGCTGCCGGCCGTGTGCTTCCGTGGTCAGCAGCGAGAGGAATTGGGTAGCGGTCGCATCTCTCCGCAATGTCATCTCGCGGAGAGAGGCGGCGAGGCGGATCCGTGATTCTTGCGTATCCGGGTCGTCGTCGGCGGATTGGGTAGCACAGGTGCGGTAATTCGCACCTGATGCCGCCACAGTGAAGGCCGCGGGCCGTTGAGTTGGAGCGACGGCCTTTGTTGTGCTGGAGCGTCGCCCATGAGTTGTCGCCCGCAGGCGTTAAGCCTGTTGAAATTATAGTTCTGGCGGCCCACTCACCATAAAAGCAGCGAGTTGGCACACCGTGGGGTTTTAGTTGGTAGCCCCGAAGTCTCGGGAGAGCTCCCTCTTGACCTGCGCGTACGCGAGATGGCCTCGCTATACGTGGCCAAGAAGGGGGTGCACCTGCCAGCACTGGCGGACAGGGATGTCGAGCGGGTGGCATCGGCACTGGCAAGACCTCATCCAGCGGAACAGGATGGGATAGAGCTGGGAAGCCTGGTAGACGAGGAGCAATACCTCGAACATCGGGGCTATGAGGTGCGCATATTTACAGACGGGAGCAAGATTGAGGGCAAGGTTGGAGCCGCGCTATCCGTATGGACTGGCGAGGCCGAGACCAAAACCCTCAAGCTTGCTCTCTCGCCCTACTGCACCGTCTACCAGGCGGAGCTCTTGGCCCTCTGTGAAGCTGCAAATGAGGTCAAGCGGCGAAAAGAGAGTGCTTTCGCAATCTTCAGCGACTCCATGGCGGCCCTTCAGACAGTGGCTGACTCCGATTCCCTTCACGTCCTTGCGGTCCGGGCAAGGGGCGCTCTTAGTTACTGCAAAACGCAGGGCAAGAGCGTCTCCTTGTTTTGGATTAAGGCCCACGCGGGACTTGAAGGGAATGAGAGGGCTGATGCCCTGGCTAAGGGGGCTGCCCTGGGGTCGAAGAAGAAACCCGATTACGACCGGTGTCCGGTTTCATTCGTGAAGCGAACCATTCGTATGGACTCGCTCTGCGAATGGGACCGGAGGTACAGCGCCGAACAAACGGCTTCAGTCACTAAGCTGTACTTCCCAATCGCGTCCAAGGCGTACAGGATAATCAGGAAGATGGTGATGACCAAGGAGATTGCCCAAGCCCTCACGGGGCATGGTGGGTTCTCTGAGTATTTGGCCAGATTCATATGCAAAGAGAGCCCAGCATGCATCTGTGACCCTAGTGTCGCCGAGTCAGTGACACACGTCCTGCTCGAATGTCCTGTTTTTGGCCCAGCACGATTTGGACTTGAGGTCGAACTGGGCCAAAAACTTGATGCGCATGTACTACCCAACCTCATGGGTTAAAATAGAACTAGAGATCTTGTCCTGAGGTATGCAGTAAAAATAATAAAAAATGTAAATAAAAGAAATAAAGATTAGAAAGACAATAACTAATAAATATTTTGTTCGATATTTATATAGTTATAAGTATAATTAGTTTAAGAAATAGGATTAAGGTAACAATTGTCCTAGATATAAGTACTAGAATAAACATGTAAATATGTAAAACAGATTCGAGATAAATAAATAAAAAGTGTAAGTCCCATATCGCCCCCCTCCCCCCTCCCAAACCTTAGTGATAAGTAGCTAGAATAGGAATAAAATGAATGTATGGGAATTATGAAAGTGCGTGAAGCATAAATGATAGAACTGGAATGGAAGTGTTACATAGGAAGTAAGGCTCCTTTAGGGCAGGAGTAAAAGTTAGTGAACAAATAAACAAAGATAAAAAATGTCCCTGGTTTTCCCACGCTAGGGGTACATGGCTTAACACGCTGCGACGGCGGGTGCCTAAAAAAAAAAAAAGTCTCGGGAGAGCCCAACATAACCCTCGCCTCTCCTTGTGGCGAGAAGAAAAAGATTTCGAAATTTGATGATAATCGGTCGAGCGTAATAAACAAACAAACTCACATTCGCATTTATAATATTAGTTAGGATAACGAATAGTAATAATATTTATTACACCTAAGGTAATCATAAAGAGGCTTACCGTGAGTACTAGTCCAGGTACCAAGTTTTGTCGAGTATCGTAAACCTATGTATACATAATAAGTCTTCTCTGCAATATAGTCGACAATAGCCTGCGCCTCATCGACATCATTAAGGATAGCCAGGTAGCCACCTTCATCTATACACGTATCTTGAGCATTTGTCCAAGTTTTCCATTCTTTGTAATACTTATAGCAGCTTTGCGTAGACGGCTGGAATGTATATCCTGTAAAGAACATTGGCAAAATTTTACTTCAAGAATAATACCACCTTTAATAGTTTAGTTTCCATTGTATTCAGTATATAAATGTTTAATCTGTCAATGTCTCGCTTTAAGGTCATAACACACATATCGACTCGGAAAGGGATCGTCACCGTATCGTCTTTCGCCTCGCCGTCAAACAGGTATCAATCTAACGTAACCAAATCGGATCAACAGCGCTGGTACGTCGACTCGGCTACGTCTAGCTTACGCCGCTTACGTCGCGCTCCCTTAAATCATATTAATATGGATATTTTCTCACTTCTTCAATGATCCCTTTTCATAATTATTTTTTGTTTGACATCTAACCTACAAATTCAATAAAATACGCGCGCAACACGACTGTTAGTTGTCTTGTGAATGACAGCACGTTCGGCAACAGTATGGAGAGCACGGAGAGACGTAAGCGCGGGCACGACGAGCCGTAAGCGCAAGGACTGCAAGCTTGTACCAAGGCAAGGCAATTACGTTACGATTCCAATTAATGTGCGTTGCACTAGGGAGTTTCATACAAAGGATACTGCATGGCTCGAGTTGATACGGTGACGATCCGTTTCTGAGTTGATAATGTGTGCTATGGACCTTTAAAAGTGAAGAAAACCTGCACGACTGAGAGAGCGCATTCATCTCCATAATGTACTCGAATATATGTGAAATCTGAAATCTGCTTAATAAGTGCTATATAGGGTTGGTAAATAATAATATTAAATAACCAATTATATTTTTCCTAAAAACAGTATCATTATAATTTATACCCGACTTTATAACGCTAGCATAGTACAAACGTAGGTGTTAACGTAACGTTTATTGGAATATAATATGGTTCGTTTAATTATTGCGTAGGCGCCAATAGGAGATGGGAGGTCTTTGTGTAAAAAGTATGTTACATAAATAGGGGAGCTAGTGATTTGTTTACTTTTGCTGACAAGGGGGAGGGAGGGGTTGAGAATACAATCTAACGCAGGATATGGGAATGAATACTTACCATTTAGTCCACAATCAGCTGATATCGTCTTTTCACCCGTCAAGTTTTTATAACAGACGTATGGCATTCGCAACGTGCACTGCGCCACGCGTATCTCGCGATTGTTCATGCTTAAACATTGCCCGTCATCTATGTCTAAATTAGCCTCCATGTCTCTCACTGGCATCTCATCAAAAGGCACGCCTGTAAAATTTAATTGGTCTCAGTGTTTCGACAGATACATGTTACGGCAGATATGAATGCCATGAACCTTGGTGATTGAAGTATTCCAAACGGTGGACTTAAATCACCCGGGTTTTAAAATATCATAGGTGAATAAAGTCGACCGTAAGAAATTAATATTTTAAGTATACCTTAATAACCTCGGATACGAATTTAATATATTTTAATTGTGTAATCAAAATCACCTAACCAAACCTAATCCTAACCAAACTAAAGTCTCTAGATCGTAAAAAAGGTGCTGGTCCTGACGGGATTCCTCTCTTTTTTATATCCATGTGTGCGCGTCCTTTAACAGCTCCTTTACTGCTAATATATAATCGATCGCTTAGTACAGGAATATTTCCCAACATTTGGAAAGAAGCTAAAGTCGTACCTGTACACATATGTAGTGACACCAATTATGTAGGTAACTACAGACCAATTTCTATCCTGTCTACTTTTGCCAAAATCTATGAGTCACTTATTTGCCCTTACCTGCAGGCGCACCTTAAGCTGTACCTCAGCAGTTCCCAGCATGGCTTTGTGGGTTCCAGGTCTATTTGCAGAAATTTGGTGACTTTTACTGACACATTAGCGAGTGCAATAGACTCTGGGAAACAAGTCGATGTTATTTATACCGATTTTAGTAGAGCGTTTGACCGCGTCCCTCATCATATACTTTTGCAGAAGATTACCGCATATGGAATCATTGGTTCCTTACGTAACTGGTTAGAATCGTACCTCAGTAATCGTTCCTTTTTTGTAGTCATTAACGGCTTTCAGGCTAAATTGTACAACGTTACATCTGGTGTGCCCCAGGGCTCCCACATTGGTCCAATTTTATTTAACTATATTTTTAATGATATTCCATATTGACTCAAATACTCAGACTGTTACATGTATGCAGACGACCTTAAATTTTGTAGATTAATTGACTCAGTCCTTGATGCGGAGTTACTCCAGAGAGATGTTAATGTGTTAGCGAAGTGGTGCGATGAGAATGATATGAGTTTGAACATTAAAAAGTGCTATCACGTAAAGTTTTGCCGGAAGATGAAGTTACTTTATTCTAATTACCACATTGGTCACTCACAAATCCAAGAAGTAGACATGATAAGAGATCTAGGGATATTATTCGATAAGCAGTTAACCTTTGTGCCCCATATTGAAAATGTAATTAAAAAAGCATCAAGAATGCTAGGCTTCTTTATTAGAAATGTTACTAGCTTTCAACACAGTAAAACTAAGATTTCACTTTATAATTGTCTTGTCCGCAGCTCACTAGAATATTGTAGCATAGTATGGAGGCCGCACTATGCCACCCAAGCCTTTAGGCTAGAAAGGGTTCAAGAAGGGTTTTTGTGGCATTTGGCATATTCTTCTGGGATAGCAAAGATAAAGGTGTCCTATAATGACAGGCTTTTTCACTTTAAAATGGTGTTTTTACAGAAAAGAAGAGATATTCTTGATTCCCTTTTCTTAATTAAAATTATACAGCATAAAATTGATTGTCTCCAATTGCTGAAATATTTAAAACTCCATGTCCCCGCCAGAAATCCTCGAGCTCCCATCACGCCTTTACATCCTCCACTCCGTAGAACCGTCTTCGGCGCAAATTCTACGATGCCCCGACTATGCAAATTGTTAAATAGCCTAAGTGATCTAATTGACGTGCATGCTGACTCACTTAATAGGATCAAAAAAATTATTTCAAACTATCAAAACACCTAATGCTCTCTCTGTATTAAGGTTGGTTGGTTGATTTGTTTGTGTATTTATTTATTTTTAATTCTGTCTACATATTTTTTCTTGTATTGATTGATTTGTCTTTGAACTGATAATTGTACACTTAAGATATAAAAATTATGCATGCTGTGTTTACCTGTAAGAGACTGTTACGCTAGTAATGAGTTTTTTGAATGTATCACATCTTGTAACAGTGTAATTAATTGTTGGTGAACCTTATAAATAAAATAAAATAAATAAAAATCAAAATAAAATAAACAAAATATATGATTTATCACAGCTTTCCTAAAAATGAAATAAAACTAGCACTTTTCTTTTACTATTATTATTCATCGCTTCCTATTCAAAACCTGTTAAAAACTTTTTAGGGTCCTAATCTGGTATTTGTGATCTTTCTTCTCCTATGAGCTTGATAAAGATTGTGTACATTACTCTCTGTGAATCAATATTAACTTATTGCATTGCAGCCTGGGGAGGTTCTGCTAGATGTCATCGCACTGATCATCTGTAATGTTAAAACTTTTATTTCACTGTTCAAATATTGTTATCAATTAAAATTAAGTAATTAGTATTTAAAAGTCTTCCTACGTGACAGGCTGAGCCTAGTATAGGAAGGTTTTTTAATTCCGACAACAATAACAGGTTCTTTATTTTATATGTACCTTCTTAATATTGTCTTCTTTTTACGCGAATGTTATTCATTGAAATTAAACTATTATATACGGATTTTATCGCGTTGTTTATTTAACACTTTATTACATAATTTAGAAACTGTTACATTACTACTATTAAATTTTACTAATTTTTAAGCTAATTAAATTATTAAAACTATTTATAATTAAGTTTACACTTTCCCCGACGTTTCGGTTGCTTTTTAGCAGCCATGGTTCCAGTGTAGTTATTTCAAAGTACCCGAACATAATTTAATCATTGGTGTTTCTATTTACGCAGAATGAGCTCAAAGTATCATGAAGTCTAGCTGTGGTTTGCTTCTTCTTGGGGTTGACTATTTGAATTACTGGATCCCAAGCTGGTGGTACATTCCAACCATCTTCTCTATTGAAATTTGGATGTTTCTTGATTTCAATAGCCTCGCGAAGCATGCTTGGTAGGAATCGGTGTTCTTTAGCCTTTAATAGTAATTATAGTAGTGTAACAGTGTCAAATAAACAACGCGATAAAATCCGTATATAGTAGTTTAATTTCAATTATTTTAGTGTTGGATAGCCTATTTATCGAGGAAGGCTATAGGCTATATAACATCACGCTACGACCCACGGGGGCGGCGCAGTAACGATAAACGCGGGTGAAACCGCGGGAACATCTAGTTTAGAAATAAAGTATGTTTTCTTTCTTTCTTCTTTAATAATAATAATAATAATAAATACAAAAAATGTATCACCAGGTTAAATAAAAGCGCACAAACCGCAGGGCAGCTTGTGGCTAGCTGAATGTGAGTGGCAACACTGCGGTCCTGAATGCCTCAGAAAGTCGGTGAGGGCCTCGTCCCCAGTTTGCCGTTACTGGTTGGCTGGGGTGGAACTTCAAGAGCGCCCGTAGGACTCTTCAACTCTGGCTTGCCTTGATCGGCCGGTCAAAGGGGGGCCGCTAGAGCTACATGCTTGGGGGTGGAAGTGTCTTTTCAAGGGCATAACTACGGGGAAACCCGCTCCGGGTCTCCGTTTTCACGAGACCCGTGATGGCGAAACCGGCGCCGCACCGCTCGACACCCCTAGCCGCTCGCACCGGTTTTGCCCTCTGCTGCTGGCTTGTATGCCTATAGTGGCTATTTAGGGGGCCCATCTAGTGAGTTGGCGAGTCACCGTCTGTCCATTCGATTGATGCTATTAGAGTATTCAGGGCAGACGCCGTTTTATCATCCATAGTTACCAATATACCAGTCCATTAAACACCCATACCCATAGCCCATATATTAGAATCCATACGTAGCGATAGTCCTACGCCTGCTGCGGCTATTGCCGCTATAGGTGTTCCATCCCACCTTTGATTAAAACTCTCGAAGGGCCTCTTCACGTTGGACCCATGTCTCCGTGTAAGCCTCCCAAAGGGCCGGGTAATTTCCTAATGTATTAGGAATATACCCGTGAAAGAGAAACATAATAATAATAATCTTTATTTGCCAGAATATGGTTCAGGTATACAGGTGGTCATTTTAAATTTTGTACTGCATATTCGGCCGGATGTGGCGTGCAAAATTTAAGCAATTATGCAAACTATTGAAATAACATATTGATATCAATCAATTAGTAATATATGCCCATTGTTTGTTTATATTTTTTGCTAAATAATTTATTCTTATTCACTATTTAAAATACATATTCAATTTATTATCTTATAATTTATCAATTTCATAAAATAAGAATTTAATAATTGTATTATTAATCATGTCATAGGATAATCGGCAGCTTATAAAGTCATATTTTTTTCATTGAAATAGTCATTTATATGATACAGACATTTATTTGTGAGTAGTTTAATATATGTTTCCTCAATAATAGGATTATCAGAATATAAACGGTTTCACTTTTGAAAGCATTTTACAATACCTAGTGTAATCCATGGTTTAATGGATCCTTTTTTTTGGTGAAAGTAACTGTACTTGTGTTTGTAGCTATTAAATGCTGGAGTGTTTCAATTAATAATCTTGCAGCTTGTTCTAGATCTTCAGCAGCAAGGTATGGATTCCAATCATAAGTTTTAATAGAAGTTTAGATAGATTCATAGTTGATTTTGGTTCTGGTCAGTGAGTAAATACCTGGAGTTTTGTACAAGAGTGGTGGATATAGAAAGGAAGAGTGGGTAGTGGTTGGTGATATCGGATAGAAGAACATAGCTTTTGTATTGTCCGACAAGTTTATACATAAAATGGTCTAAACAGGTGTGTTCATGTGTAGCAATATCAATGGTGTTTTGTGAACCATGTGAACCGATAATTTAAAGATAATCTCTTGTATTGTTAGTGTCCAATATATTAATATTTATGTCACCAGTAACCACAATGTTTCGGAATCTAGTTGTGAGTAATAGTGAATCCAAAGAATCAAGAAAGTTACCTAGATTTTTAAGTGTAAGGCCGATAGATGCTAAGGACAGTCATATTACCTATTGTAGCAGACATACAGTTTGCTTCGTTTAATTCAATTTCCTAGACAGTAGCTGTGATAGAGTCATTAATATACATTATTACACAATTTTTTTGATTATAGCTTCTTTTACGAGTATAGGAGGCATAGAGTTGCTGTCACACCAGCATCCGGATAGAACTATGATGTGAATGTTTCGTTTTTAATCTAGTGATATATACCAGAAAGTTAGATAGATTCTTGTTATTACTTAAACCGTCTTACTTATAAACCCATTTTAAATATTTGACAGATAGTTATCTACTATATATCGACTGTTCATGAGAAATCTTACTTAAAAACGTTAGTTAGCGCTAAGAGGAAGTTTATCAATAGCTAAACAGTACAGACATCTAAACAGCGGCGGTCTCTTGTTTAAACCTAGCTAACTGCTAAGAGACAATATGACACATTTAACGATCAGCTGGGACAGATTTGACATTAACGTCAATCGTTTACGAAAATATTAATTACACAAAAATGAAATAGGTGGTATATCGTAGATTAACACTATTTTGAAGGAAAAATGGTTCAGCACAACTTTCTTCGTACTGCGTAATTTCCCAATAATATCAAATAATTTAAAAGCTTAGAGAAGACGAAAGAAAATCTATAAAGCATGGTTGAATCCGCTTTACGATTTATCCGATGCAGAATATCGTTTCAGATATCATATTATCATAAAAGAAAATATGTGCTACATGATTTAAATTTTAATAGTGATTTGCTATTATGCTTCCATCATGAGTCATCCATTCGTGATTTGTAAAGATGCAAATAATTACAATGATTCATGTTAACTACATTATAATATCAAAATATAATTATTTTTGCAATATTTTTCTTATACGAAGTATGTATAAGAAAAACAATTAATAAAATACTTTGAGCTCATTCTGCGTAAATAGAAACACCCATGATTAAATTATGTTCGGGTACTTTGAAATAACTACATTGGAACATTGAGACAACTACCATCTTAGTCTCCCCGTGACCATGGCTGCTGAAAAGCAACCGAAACGTCGGGGAAAGTGTAAACATAAATATTTTATGTTATTTTTATTTTATTATAATTGGAAAACAAACAGTATTGACAACTTAAAGATAAAAACAAATAATATAACTAGCTACCAATTACATGTTTTCGCATTTAGATAACAATGAGAGCTTACTTGTTTATAAAAAAAAAGAAAAAATGATTACAATATTACAGCAATAAAAGGATTATTATACAAATTATAATAGTAACAAAATATCACATACAATAATACGTCGTGAAGTGCAATTTAAACAGTTATTGAACCAATTCGTACCAATGTTTGGCAAGTATTTGATTAAATACATGCGGTTTAGTAGTATATAAGTCAAGTTCAGAAAAGTCAACCAATTTATGGTAACACTTAGCGGATCTTAAAAATAAATAATTTTGTCTGTAATTTGTGCTGCAACGAGGGACGTTAAGAATAAGAAAAGGTATCCTAACAGATCTAGTAGGGGCACGTAGCTGAATATTGAAGAGAAGTTGTGGGGTGTCAATGTAAGATTGTGCTAACTTAACGAGAAAAGAGATATCTGATATACTCCTTCTCTCCCTAAGTGGTATTAAATGGTACGTTTTGCACCTCGACTCATAATTACGATCGCGAGTTTTACACATGTACTGAAGGTATCTTGTAAAGTTTCGCTGGATAGATTCCAATCTAGAAATGTAAACGTCATACATAGGATTCCAAACTTGCGAACAGTATTCTAATGAACTACGGACAAAGGAACAGAACAATATTTTGATTATTTTGACATCTGTGAACTGGGAGCAAGATCTTTTTAAAAACCCCATGCCTTTGTTAGCTTTATTTACTATGTGATCTATGTGCTTCTCATAGGTAAGTTTAGAGTCGTGTATCACACCTAAATCTCGTATGTAATCTACACGTTTCAGATGGTCATTCTTTAGAGTGTATGTGTAGGGTATGCTGTTGTTCTTAATAAATAGTATAATAGTATAGTAATAGTATAAGTAGTTTTAATAGTTTCAATCATTTAATTAGCTTAAAAATTAGTAAAGTTTAATAGTAATTATAGTGGTTTTTCAAAAATTTTGTAATAAAGTGTCAAATAAACAACGCGATAAAATCCGTATATAGTAGTTTAATTTCAATGAATAACATTCGCGTAAACAGAAGACAATATTACTAAAATAATTTTCAAATCGAACCAGTAGTTCCTGAGATTAGCGCGTTCAAACCAACAAACAAACAAACAAACTCTTCAGCTTTATAATATTAGTATAGATAGCTGACCCGCGCAACTTCGCTTGCGTCACATAAGAGAGAGAGAGTGGGTCGTAGGTAATACAATTTTAAAGGAGCTGAAACTTTCTTTGTTAAATCTACGAACAACATAAGAACCATTGAATAAAATTTTATAAATATATCTACAGTGCTAATTTAAAATCACGCAGAATAAACCAGGAGAAACATCGTTTGTATGTCTGTAATGGGTAATTATTTTGCTGCGATGTTATTTTAAAACTGCGATATCTCCTAAGATATTCATTGAAATCGAATGACGTAAAGGGCAATTTTGTTTTAAATTAAATACTTGTGATGAATAATGTATTTATTTGGATAAGGAATCATATCATGTTTATAAAAATACCTTCGCAAATAATGCATTATTTGAGAACAAAAGCATAAAAATGGTTATAGTGAGCCAACCTTAAAAGATAGACATATGGTGTCACGGACTTTTTTTAAACTTTTATAGATGAACAATTCTGTTATACATGATTTTTGCGAAACTTTAACTGTTTATGCAGCACACGCAGCGGAAGCTCTCAAAAGGAAAAAAACCCTCCGATTTTTAAATATTCTTCATTAGTGCTCCGCTCCTATTAATGTTAGCGTGATTATATATAGTCTATAGCCTTCCTCGATAAATGGCCTATCTAACACTGAAATAATTTTTCAAATCGGACCAGTAGTTCCTGAGATTAGCGCTTTCAAGTAAACAAACAAACAAACTCTTCAGCTTTATAATATTAGTATAGATATCGCTATATCTGAAACTAGGCAGCTAATACCTTGAAAATTAACTATTATAAAAATAAATGCAGCTAAAATTATAAAAATTACAAAAGTATTTGGGATACGGTTAAGGAACTATGTAACATGAAAAAGTAAAAATGCCCAGTCAGCTGCTTTAGTAAACCTTTTACCATCCCAAGTCTGGACTTTACGGCAACACCATAACATAAATACTATACCATAACCACAATACCATCCCAGTTAAAAGGTTTAGTTTTCAACGTTACGGCATTTTTTACATAATATACTGAAAAAATTTGGATGCGTAACGATTTCATTAAGGTGTGGTGTGTCGCCAATGAAAGTCATCGCATTAACAATACTTTAGAGGGATGGCATCATAAGTTGAATAATGCTTTCCGCAGAAATTCGACCGATATTGTTCAGCTTTTTAATGTTTTAAGTAAAGACGCCAACTTGAATACGGTGAGCCTTCAGCATAAGACTTCTAATAGCTTGAGCGAGCAGCTATCAGCATCAAATCGTTCCAAAAAAACATCACATTAGATGATTTAATAATACAATATCAGGAGAGATCACTATTGGACACTTATTAGAAAAACTGCGGTAAGTCAAATATTTTGATAATTTTTATGCCCATTATGTTTTATATTCTATGAAAAAATTACAAATACCAGATTAGAACTCTAAATTCGTATCGTGATTAAAGTATACTTAAAATATTAGTTTCTTACGGTCGACTTTATTCACATATGATATTTTAAAAAGGGATTAAATATAATGACCACCAAAAATAGTAATTGCACACCAAAATATGCTTACTAAAATATATCATAACGAACACCTATATGCCTCAAATCACTGCATTCCGTCTCGGAAGGGTTAGGTTATATTAGGTTCCTTCTTAAACCCACCCAAAAATAGGAGCTTCGTCGACTTATTCTGATCTATTTGCTGTGCAAAAAAATATTTTTGGAATTAAAATGCGGTTTTAATTTTGGTGATCATTTACTATTTTTAACTGTTATATTATATCTGGTGATAAGTTAAACACAAGCCTTTTAAAACCGGGTGAATTAAGTGCACCGTTTGGAATACTTAAATCACCTAGGTGATTTACATCAACAAGGGAAATTAAAGAATGAGGAAGGAACAAGATGGATTACACTTAATTTTCTAAAAAGCATATATCTGCTTGGCTTATTCCAAAACCATTATTATTTATTTATGCATAAATATAAAAAATTATAAGCTACAATTTTAGAATTCCAAATCCGAATGCCTACATTAAAATTATCTTCACGCTACTTAATGTTTATTGACGTTCAAATAGTTTAAACATCCGATACGGCATTTCTTAATTAATATATCCATAATTATTTTGTCATAGTTCAAACCAAAATTGATAATTGTTACCAGACATTTGAATTATAAGCATACTATTATCACGCCCACTCATATTGAAAATTGTACACTATCCTTCTCTATCATGTAAATGTCATTTTTATTTACAATTGAAGCTTTATGTTAATTTATGAAGTATATTATTAGTATGTACCTACTCGGCATATGGTAAGTGTTACTTTTAGCAATTTTGAGTTTAGAAAGTAAATGGCGTGTTACATTCTTGTTTGACGAACTGCTTTATAGGAGAGGGCTAATGCGGGATGTGTCGGCTCACTTTTCTCTATTGTACTTTTAGTATCGAGTAAATCGGTGAGGTCAGACAGATCTATGATTAAAATATTTTGTTTTTTCCTACTGAGAGATACAAAAGAGACTGACTTATAATCCACGTAACTAGAAGCTTATGTTAGGTATTAACATTCAGCATATTGATTATGAGATATTGTTTATGAGAGACAGATTTTACAATCCACGTAGTCCGTAGCCACTACAGTAAATAAGCTTTATGCTTCGGGTAAATAACTAACCTTCTACAGACATAAATGTGCTTTGCTGGAACCTTGTGTCAAGTCCGATGAAGTAGAAAGTATCATTGAACATCGCCTGTAGTTCTTTTTTGAGATTTTTTGTTGAAGGCGATGCTAGAACAGCCCCTAAAACAAAATCACATCATTAGATTTCAATAGACTTGTTAACAAACACTAAATAAAATGACTATATTCTTAATTATGAGTATATAAGAAGACAAACATTATTCAATAGTATATATGCAATAATTTTATAAATGACTAGCTGCCACGCGCAACTTCGTCTACTACTCATAAGAGAATTGTCCCCGTTTTTGCTACATTTTTCATTGATGCTCCGCTCGTATTGGTCGTAGCGTGACGTTATATAGCCCATAGCGTTCCTCGATAAATGGGTTATCAAACACTAAAAGATTTTTTCAATTCGGACTAGTAGTTCCTGAGATTAGCGCGTTTAACCAAACAAATAAACTCTTCAGCTTTATAATATTAGCTGACCCGGCGAACTTTGTGTCGCCTTAGAGGCAATAAATGAGCAGATTTTTGATTGTATTTATATTAGGATAATAAATATAAATAAAAAAAATCAAGTATTTTAATGATTCTTTATTGGCCATGCATTTTGGTGCATGAAGAAACTTCAGCTGACAACAAATATGAGAGTTGCATTGCTGAAGATTTTTATGAGCAATTGCTGACTATCGGTAATGGTCGAGTACCTGTCGACGAATCGAGTGGATTGATTTCATTTCCTCCGAATTACTGTAACTTTGTCTCATCGAAAGACGAACTCATCAACAAATTATTCCCAAACACTAACCACAAAAATAATGAATGGTTGAGTGAGCGAGCAATTGTGGCGGCTAAGAATAAATATGTAGATAACTTAAACTACATAATTCATAATGAGATCATTGGTACACTGCATTCATTCAAATCTATTGACTGTGTAACAAATGAAGATGAAGCCACCAACTATCCATTTGAATTTTTAAACTCCTTGGATGTGACTGGCTTACCACCGCACAATTTACGACTAAAGGTTGACTCCATAGTAATCATGCTTCGAAACATAAACCAACCAAAACTGTGCAACGGAACGCGTTTGGTGGTAAGTAAATTGATGAACAATGTGATTTACGCCACGTTACTCAAAGGAAAATTCAAAGGTGAGGAAGTTCTCATTCCGAGGATCCCGATGATCCCAACCGATATGCCGTTTGAGTTTAAACGACTTTAATTTCCGAACCGTCTTGCATTTGCCATGGCCTTAAGTTTGTGGTCTGAATCTAGAAAATCCATATTTTTTCCATGGTTAATTATATCTGGCATGTTCACGGGTCGGAAGACCATCTGCGTTATTTGTTCTTGCGCCTGATAATAAAACGAAAAATGTCGTCTATCACAAGATGCTTCACTGAAGAGTGCAACCCATGCACCAAAATACATGGCCAATAAAGAATCATTAAAATACTAGATCTTTTTATTTATATTTATTATCCCAGTAAAAATAAAATCCAAAATCTGCTCATTTATTGCCTCTAAGGCGGAACAAAGTTCGCCGGGTCAGCTAGTACCTTAAATAACATATTAATAGTAGTTGTTTAATAGTTTCAAAACTATGTAATAAAAGTGTTATAAATTAAACAACACGATAAAATGCGTATAAAGTAATTTTCGAAGTATGGTATTTTAACAATATATAATCTTTGCATCAAGTTTGGCCAACAATGGAATTGCGCGATACCCGGCGCGCCACAACTGATATAATAAACCCTTACCTTCATTTCGACATTTTTGAAGCGCCTCGTCCCACGACGCTATAATTTTGTTGACTTTTAATGACCCTTTGATCTGAGGTTGGTACACATATTCGGCAGACACTATATCTGGAAAAACGTAAAAGAAGTGCGATAGAAAGCAATAGCAACTAAGAAATTGATCAACGAAACAAATTTGAGCATGTACGCCGTAATAATGGTCAATTCAGACCCAGTTGCGCGGTGGTAAATATTAATGGAGGCCATCTGCATAGGAGATTTTATAGTGAATAAGTGTGTGCGCAAATACAAGTGCATAATATTTTCTCATAAACCTCATAGTCCGATGAGACAGCAGTCTGATACAATTGGAGGGAGATCAGGCATAGGGCCAATTGCTTTACGTGCTTTACCTTTACGAAATAGAAATAGAAGGATACGAGACACGGACGAGAAACATCACCTAATACCTAACTCAGTTACCTACAGAGATTTTCTTGACCGAAAAAACGAATACCCTTATCGTTTCTCCAACCTGCGGTTGTTATATTCGCAATGGTGTGCACCAGCTCTTATACCAACGAGGTAGTAGACACATTTGCATTACTTATAGTTATCAAGAACCTCCCAGGAGAAATTTAAGATACTCACCGACGGCTGAACAAAAAACTACAGCGATAATTACAAACAACATTGTGAAATACACACTGACACACAAGTTTACATGTGATGGCTCTGCTGCTACGATTGTTGGAGTGACACTGACGCGCGATCCTGAACACTGTTGTCAAATTATGATAACGTTAATCAGCTGCACTTTAGCACTTTATTACCTATTTGTTTGACCTGTCTTCTTCGAGAATTCCACCAGCACGTCAGCTCCACGTGATGCAAAATTTTTGGTTTATCTACTGGGTAAAATAACTACTTTATACAGATTTTATCACGTTGTCTATTTTAAAACATTTTTATTACATTGTTTTGAAATAGAACACTACTAAGCGTAGTGTGGTACATAACATTTGTTGTGGTACAGGGCTTTAATGAAATTTAAAGCTATATAAACTTAAAAAATCACCTCACGCATACCTTGTTCCTACTATTGACTCTATGACTAACCCACATCTTTTTTTTTGTCCTGATGGAATGCTTTGACGCATACCTCTCCGCGGAAAATGGGAGCGGAGAGGTTGTGTCGGGCATTTAGGTGCAAAAGGTCCATGTTGCAAAATGACTAGTGTTTGCAAAGGTCTAGGTTGCAAAATGTCCAGGTCGCAAAATGTCCAGGTCGCAAAATGTCCAGGTCGCAAAATGTCCAGGTTGCAAAATGTCCAAGTCGCAAAATGTCCAGGTCACAAAATGTCCAGGTCGTAAAATGTCCAGGTCGCAATATCGAACGTTTAAACCTTTAATGACACTATCAAAAAATATTAATTTGTGAGGAAAGCAAAAAACCATTTTCTTTGTAGGAATTTGTTTAAACAGAAAAACTTGGACAATTTCAATATTCGTTGACAAGAATATTAAAAATTGACATTACATCTCGAATTTAAGAGCAAAACAATAAAAATATATTAATAGAAAAATATTGTTTTTACCATATTTGCGTTTAAGTGTCAGTATTACTTTAATTTTAAAATAATTTTCTCGAAATGTCGCTTTGCGCCTACTTTTGAATGGAAATTCAAATTTTTTTAAGTATTGCAACCTTCGATCAAATATACCATAGATGCACGATCGTCGCTCGAAAAACGGCCCCAACAAAACTGTGCATAAATCAGTCGTATGCACAGTTTCGCTCGCAGCCATTTTACGACCGCGCTAGCAGTCACACGTTACACGATGCTAAAGTGTGTAGTGAAAAAATGCAAAAATTATACTCTAAAAGTGCAAATAAAGGATAGAATGTCGTACTTGCGGTGAGTTTAGTTTTGTTATGAACTATTTATTATATTTTATTGATTAAGGCGCTTTAAATAATATATTTGAAAACATTTTCGATTAAATTTAAATGCATGTATTACACACCTGTCCCGCTCACCCTTGCGTGCGCTGCCCGTAAGCAAGAGCGAATCGACAGCACTACTTTGGAACAAAGTCCATATGAAATGGCATGGAGTCGTTATAAGTTGTTTTGAATTATTAATATAATATTTGTATTAATTTATTTTAGCTTTCCACAAAATGAAATTCGAAGGGAGAAATATAGACGTATTATAGCTCGAGATAGAGATGACGAATTTTACCAACCAAATAATTGTAGCGTAATTTGTTCAGAGCATTTTAATGAAGAAGATATGTATGTAACTAAGAAAGGGTATAGTAAATTAAAAAATACAGCCGTACCGAATATACAGGTAAAATATTTTGTCATTTAATTTTAAAATTATGTTCAATTTAGTTAATTTTATATACGACCTAATGATTTATTAACTATTGTTTTCGTTATTTTTATAGCAAGAAGAGTCAATAGTGCAATCTAAAGTGAATGCAATAACACCCCATATGAAAGTAAACATAGGGTCTACATCCACATCGGGGAAAACTACATTAAATTTAAATTTAGATAGAAATAATGAAAAGCCGGATACTTCAAATACTGTTCAGGTACTTAGTATTGTCACTAAGTAAATTATTCTTTAAATGATATAATTCTTGAACACAAGTTATATATTATTATGTTATCAGCTAACTGCATTGCTTTATTTTTCAGTTGGATAATGCGGTAATTGTAGGAAGAAGTTGTTTTCAAATAGAAGCACGTCCTGTGATAAAATCTCCATTTTCATCATTAAGTTTTGACTCAATATTAGATATACCTCTTAAAGCTGTTTTAAGGAAGGATCTCAGAGTATGCAAAAGACGGTTAATTGATAAAGCACCCTAATAAGCACCCTAGAATACTGCAGTGTAGTATGGAGACCTCACTACGCGACTCACTCGCTACGAATAGAACGAGTCCGACACCTAGGGTACTCAAAGGGAAGGCAATTTAAATATCTCTCCTACCTCGATAAACTAGGCTACTACAAAATGAATACCCTGGAAGCCCGAAGGGAGCTATTGGAATTGAGATTTGCGTATAAACTGCTTAATAGCAACATTGACTGCCCACAATTATTGAATAAATTCAATTTTAGAGTACCCCGTAGACCACCTCGTAAACCTATAACACCCCTAGCTCCACCTCTTCGCCATACAGTGTTTGGTGTTAATTCGCCAATACCCCGCATGTGCAAGCTAATCAACGAATACAGCGACCTGGCTGACGTCCATTCTGATACAATATCGACGTTTGTCAGACATCCCAAATGTATTAAAAATGTGATAAATAGAAATTAAGTATATAATATCATATCTAGAATTTAAGTACACATAATATATAAGTATATTAAATTATATAAGTAATAGATGTTGATACAGTAAACATATTGCATGTGGTGTTTACCTATAATTAGTTGTGCAGTTAGATTTAAGACACAAATACTTGTATGTTCCTATCTGTATTATATCTGTAACAACTGTTGGTAAACCTTAATAAAAAAAAAAAAAAAAAAAAACAAAAAAAAACAGAACAGTAAAAAAATTGCAAAAAATCCATATAAGACTTAAAAAAAAGAACGCGACTTTAAAAAGTACAATCACTGCTTTGAGAAAACAAAAAACTTTAAAACAAAAACAAAAAACATTATTTTAGTAAAGTTGTTCATTTTTTTAACCTAGTTCCTTCCTGAACGATAGAACAGTTATAATTTATATTTTTAGCATCTACATCAACGAAAGTATCCTGGTAAAATATATCTAGCTTTGTTAGTTAATTCGACCATCTACGAGTATATAGTTTTATTATTATTTATTGAAACTACATAGAAAACACACATACAAATATTTTACATACTTAATGTAATATAATGTACGAAGGTGAGCATAATTATTAGTACTGCAAATTATTGGCCTACTTTAATATAAATATATTATATGCTTGCTTTTTATAAAGTTATATAACGTCTTCCTTAAAATTATCTACTATAATTTAATTATTAATATTAATAAAATATTTATGTAGTAGGTAGTCGACTCCATGAGTTTCCTGTAGTGTTAGCGGGTGGAGACCGTACCATATACTTAGTACGCTTGCGTATCGCGAGTAACACACTTAGGACGCTTTACATTGACGCGTTTTAATTAAACTATTACAAAATGTTTCTCAGTGGGCGTTCAATGGTTATTCCGGTTTATTTCCTGGATTGCATAATAAATGCAGACACTTATAAGTAAGTAGTACTGGTCAGTGCCACATTTTGACCCGGATTTTGTATGAGAATGTGCATCTATGGTATCGATCTATGGTGATCGAAGATTGCAACAATGAATTAAGAATTTATACTATTACTTATTTAAAGTGCTGATAATAAACAATTAAATCTTTGCACTATAAAATAGACGTATACAAAAGGTATTGTCCTAAGTCCAATGAACTAAAAAGACATCTGCATAAGAATGTTTATTAAAAATGAATCAAATTAACTGCCTGTTTAATTAAACAAACAACATTATTTTATTAAAAAAACAAATTCCTCTCAAAAATAGAAATCTAAGTATTAATTAGGTATCTGTTGTTAAACAATCAGACTAAACCCTCTATGAGGTAACTTCTGTTCAACATACTAATCAGTCTTTGAATGAAGAAGGAAAGAAAAAAGAGTTACGCTCCTCGTTAACTCTACTATCAAAGTGTTTACGCGTATTACACTTATATTAGCAATAGCAATAATCATTGTTGTAGGCGCTTTAATATTTTAATAATTATGTACATAGATTCACGCCTGTTTCCCAGAGGGGAAGGCAGAGACTACGGATTTCCATTTGCTACGATCCTGACACACTTCTCTGGCTACAATAATTATGTACCGTTGCATTGTGTGGATAGGGTGAGACGCCATTAAATTGTTAACACGAAAGCTACCAAGATTATTTTATTTTCTCTTCGTAATATTCCTACTGGACCCATATATCCCCAACATTTTTTTTTTTTTTTTTTTTGCTCGTCAAAATAGACACACTCCACCTGATGGTAAGCAGTCGTGTGGTCTAAGAGCAGTGGCCTCCACACCGCCTTCATAGCAGCCGAGGCGATGTTGAGGTCTCTACTTGGACGGCCTGAGAAGGTGCTTTTTCACGCCCCGCTTAAAGGACCCAGGATTGAAGGAAGAAGAAACACGTGCCTTGGCAGAGAATTCCATGCCTTGGTTGTTCGACAGAGGTATGAGGACCCAAACTTGTTGGTACGCGCTTTAATCGACTCTACTGTGTAAGAATGGCATCTGAGCCTAGCACGCGTTGTTCTGGATAGGAAAAGGAAGGGCGGGATAAGGTGGAATAACTCTTCAGAGCATGGTCCTTCGAGCCGGATTCTTCAGAAGACTAAGGATTAACATTATCAACCTTGGATTTCACTGAAATAAAAGGACAATCATCGTATATGTGACGACCGATTGAATATTACAAGTGGTACATTGGAATGCGGATGATTTCGTGGTGTTAAATCTAGAACTGGATAATAAAATCGTAACCCAACACTCTTACAGGTATTGTAAATTACAAAACAACAATTTGTTAGGTTAGTATATAAATTGTTAGTTATATAATAATCTAGTTACCAGAATACAGTTGCATTGTAAATGACTTGTTTACGCCATTCGAGTTAGAATCGTACATAAAATTGTATTGTTACCCGATTGCTACATTATTTTATCTCGATTGGTTATGTGTAGACGTAACTTGTGTTATTTACATTATTTGTACATGAAGTACAACGTGCATTAGGTAATTAATAATTAGGTACTGTTATTGTAAAAGTGTTTCTAACTAGACGATTTTATTATAGGTTATAAGTAGTTATATAATAAACTACACTGTTACATTAGCACTGTGTGAATAATAGCTACAATAACTTAATAAAGGTATAACTTAATAAAAGTATAGCAGCGATAGCCTAGTGGAAAACCGTTGGACTGCCACGCAGAGGTCTCGAGTTCGAACCCAAGGCGCGCATCTCTGACTTTTCGAAGTTATATGCGTATTCAATTGTTAATTATCGCTTGCTTTAACGGCGAAGGAAAACATCATGAGGAAACCTGCATGTCTGAGAGTTCTCCATAATGTTCTCGAAGATATGTGAAGTTTGCCAACCCGCACTAGGCCAGCGTGGTGGACTATGACCTAACCCTTCTAGTGAGAAGAGGCCCGTGCCCAGCAATGGGACAGTTTAATACAGGGCTGATATTATTATTATTATTATATTATAACAATATTATCGGCTTTGTAATATTGATATAAAATACATATTGTACTGAATACACTTAATAATTTGAACTTTGCAGATAACCTATCCAGTTCATTATTGTTCGTTAAAAGTTCGTACCTATTTAATATGCCTTTCTATTGCATAGATCATTACAATAACTACATAATTAGAAGAACAGTTAAAGTAACCTGTGTATTTAGCTAATGATTACAACATTGAGTGTGTATGTAAGTAACTAATAAGTTATTTCAGGTAGATAATTACATGTGTTATTATTGTTATTCAAGTTAACTTTGTATAACAGGTGATTTCGCCCGCTTCCCAGAATGGTTGCAGCTTAAAGAGTTGAATGATAAGAGAGGCAGTTTCAAGGGTCAATTAACTAATTTAGTTAATTATTGTATGGAAATAAAACAGCTTTTGTCCTTCGCGATTGCTAAAGAATTACAGCTTCGCGTGGGTAAGGTTGAATCGTTATATGACGGTTTTGACGAGGTACAGGTACAGATTGGGTGTTTAGTAGATTAAGTTGAAACACAGTACGCTGCCCGCGCTGAATTCGATTCTCAATATTATAAAGCACTGGCGAGTGCTCAGGAGATGTTAAGTACATTTAACGAGCCTCAATCATGTGACAGCAAAAGCGTAGTGAGTAATCGACAGCTAGTCAAACTGCCAACGATTCAATTACTAAAATTTTATGGCTCATACAAAAATTGGTTAGAGTTTCGTGACACCTTTGCTAGTTTAATCCATTCGAATGACAACATAAGCGATATTAACAAGTTTCATTACTTGCGGACCTGTTTAGAGTCTTCTGCTGCTGTGGTAATCCAATCTACGGAATTCTCGGCTAGCAATTATGTTGTGGCGTGGAAGATGTTGTGTGGAAGATACGACAATAAGAGATTATTAATTCAAAATCACGTCATCGCCTTATTTAGTATTGAAACTGTAACTAAGGAGACATCTGTTAATTTAAAACGGTTAATTGATCAGTTAAAAAAGAACTTAAGAGCATTAGAGGGCTTAGGTGAGCCAGTCCAACATTAATATACGTTATTAATATATTTAATAACTAGAAAATTGGACCATAAGACATATCGGGAATGGGAAGAGTACGAAGGTCATTTAGACGAAGGGGATTCAAATAAATTAATTGAATTTATGAAGTTCTTACGTAGTCGTGCTGATTTATTAGAAACGTTAGAACTCTCCCACACTATTCCCATGAAATAAAACTCTAAGTTTAAGCCTATGGTTTCAATACATCAAAATAATAAATCTAGTTTAATTGTCTAATACTGACTTAGGTACACACTAGAGCAGCGATAGCTCAGTGGGGAGACCAACAGACTGCAATGCAGAGGGTCTCGGGTTCGAACCCACGTCGCGCACCTCTGACTTTCGGAAGTTATATGACTTTTCGAAATTATGTGCGTATTGATTGACAATTATCGTCTGCTCCGTGCCTCGGAAAGCACGTTAAGCCGTTGGTCCCGGCCTACTATTTATTTCTGTGGTCCCGGCTGCCATGAATATCTATTGCAGTCGTTATTGAGAGAGTGTCGACACAAAAGATTCCACTGGGTCGAAGTGTCGCCGGTCTTCACTGACTGGCCCCCACATAAGATAAGATAAGATACCTGTAAATGTTACATCTTCAACATCAACGTCCGAATTGTCGAATGCTGGGCATAGCGGTCATACTTTGTCGTCTAATGTAACCAATTCAAAGCAATTGGATGTATTATTATCTACTGCATTAGTAAAATTATACGATAATAATAACTGCGAACATGTTATAAGAGCGGTTCTGGACAACGGTAGCACATCGTGTGTGATGATGGAGAATTTATGTGCTAAATTAAACTTGACACCTTATCTGATAGACAGATCCATTATGGGTATCAATAACATAACTTCACATGTAGGTAAAACTTGTCTCGTTAATAATTATGAAGTCTTTAAATGAAAGATTACAAGAGACATTAGAAAGTGTTACTCAGTGTTTTCTCTCCCTAGAGCGTAGATCATAGAGTAAATTAATACATTGGGCGTAGATTAAAAACAAAATCTGACCTATGTTCAATGTATCATTATGTACTTTTATGTCAGAATATGAGTCTTTGGGTCACATGTCTGAATGTAATCAATTTAATTTAAGTCAAATCCATTATTATATTCCACATCATGGAATCCGCCGCGATCAGATTACAACAACAAAGTTGAGAGTTGTGTTTAAATGCAAGTTGTCCCACTACGTCAGGCATTTCATTAAATGATATTCAGATGATTGGTCCGACGGTTCAGGACGACCTACTGTCTATATTACTTCGCTTTCGATAGCATAAATATATATTGTCAGCCGATGTCGATAAAATGTATCGACAGATAGTCGTTCACCCATCTTATAGGCATTTACAATTCGTTTACTATGGCGTAATAATCCCCATAATGCGATCAAAGTCTTTCAGTTAAACACTGTTACATATAGTACGACCAGTGCTCCATTTCTTGCAACTAGGTACTTAACACAGTTAGCTCTACAGTGCAATAACAGTAACAATAACCATAATTGAATATATAGACGTGTTGCTACCGCACTCATTTACATTTAGAATTTAAAATTTAATTACCGCAATATACGAGATAATATAGTGCACAAACAATAAACAAAGTTTTAAAGTATATGTGATAGTGTTTGTGAACTCGTGTGTGACTTTATTCAAGTAAAATCAGGACAAATTTAGTGCAAAATATTGTGTTATCTAGATTTATAAATAAGTTGAAGGGTAAAGAGACAATTTACTTGACACTTGACTCTCTTATCTACCAAAGTGGTTGGTACGCAACGGTCTCGATAGCATATCACATAATTATATAAATTAACAACTCGTGGCTGACTCGGAGAGTTATCGGCTGAAGCGACTGTGCCTCGAGTTCGAACCCCGGATATCACTAGCTCTTTTTGTGCATCTTTCCAACATTGAATTCATTAAACTTGTGTTAAGATGCCACCTTGAGGTAATATATTATGTGGTAAATGTCACAGAAAATGTTATTATGTGGTAAATGTCACAAAAATTGTCTCCAAGGATTACATTACCTGTGCGATGTGTCAGATTAAATATGATATTTCCTGCGCAAATATACCTGAGAAGCGCTTTCAAGGTATGGATAGCGAAACTATATGGAAATGTAAGTATGGATAGCGAAACTATAATATGTAAATGTCCTACATGTCGCAATAATAATAATAATAAAGGGCCTCTTCATGTTGGACCCATGTCTCCGTCTAAGTCTCCCAAAGGGCCGGGTATTATCCTAACCTATTAGGGAAATACCCGTGAAAGAGAAACAAATAATAATAATAATAGGTAATTTATTTATTGATTACAGTGGTAAAACATGAATACAGTCCATAAAGTACCTAATATAGGTAATATAATATGGGTGCCTGTACTAGGGTAAACCTGTTCCACAGGCGTTACAATATACTACTAGGAACTAAGTTACATACAATTAGCCATACTTATTATATAAATATATGCAAAAATAAGCCAATATTATAATTATTATCATGGAAGTTACTTAATTAACAACAATCAACAAATCTTCAGTATCCTTATAATTTAAAGTTTGTAAGTACCGACAGACTATCCGCTTAGATCTTAGATAACTTAGTTTGTAATAAACAATCGAAGACAGATTATATGAAAAATTCACCCATCTATCAACAGGATTATATTACAAGCCCCAGCCAACCTGCTGATGTGAGTAACGTAACAGTTCGGCAAAAGATTGTGGAACAGCGACCCAGCATTCACAGTATGAATCTTACAGAAGATACACTAAGAAATATTATAAAGTAAGAAGTGAGCAATACACTGAGCGTTACAATCAAGGAACTGGTTACCGTTCAATTACAAAACATTAACACTCAAATGACAAGTATGCACAACTCATTGTCATTTTTAATTCGCAATTTGAGGACTTTAACCCATTCAATGCGGCAACAAATTTTGCTTTCACTAGCCAGAATCGGCTCATATTTAACGTAAACGCCGATTGGCGTCAGCCGCACTTGATGAAATAAAAAAAAACAAAATATCTAAAAACTACTCATATCAGGCATTTCATTAGTAAATTCCAAACACATTTGTTGTTTTATTAATATAATATCTTTAATTTTGGGTAAAATATAAAACAACTATACATGACGCCGATCGGCGTCTTCCGAATCTGAGTATGAAAAAATAAGACGCCGATCGGCGTCCGCTGCATTGAATGGGTTAAGATGCGTCTAGAAGAAAAGGATGATATAATTAATAAGCTTCAGGCTAAAAATAAGCAATTGCATTCAAACGTCAATGACCTCAGCACTCGTCTAGAAATTGTGGAACAACATATGAGGCAGAGTAATGTAGAGATTAACGGCTTGCGAGAACACAAAAACGAAAATCTCACTAACACGCTCCTTCACCTAGCTGAAACTACTGGATGCTCTATTAATGACAATGACGTCCTGCATGTAACTAGAGTAGCGAAGCTGAACAAAGATAGCAAACGTCCTCGATCAGTCGTAGCAAAACTTCGATCGCCTCGAATTCGCGACTCCCTGTTAGCTGCTGTGGTGGACTTCAACAAAAAACACAGAGAGGACAAGTTAAATGCCCAACACCTTGGAATTGGCGGCAATAAAGTACCGATAAATATAGCGGAACACTTGACTCCATACAACAAGCAACTCCACGCGACGTCCAGGAAATTAGCGAAGGAGACTGACTTCAAGGGCCCATCTGAGGCCACGAGTGGACAACAGGCTAGAGAAAAAATACTTTCCAATTGATTTTGTCGTAAAAAGATATGTATTTACTATCATTCAAATTGACGCCACTGCAATTTAAAAAAATAGTTAAAAAGAGTAAGTCTATTGGGCAAGATATGAGTCCAATACTCCTGCGTCTTTTCTACATAATTTGTTAATAATATATGACAATCAAGAGAATATAGACGTTTTAAACAACAAATATGTTTTTTTTTCATACCCTATTAAGTATAACTGGATAAAAATATATTACAAACACACCTCCTGATGAATGAATTATTATTTATTTATTTAATATTTACCACATAAGGGAATTAATGACGATTAATGCGGCAGCTTTCAACCAAAGCACAAAATCGCATTGCAATTTTCGACTTTAGTCTGATATATTTAAAATTCCACTCTCTTAGCAACTTCAAAATAAAAGTAAATAAAAACAATCTTACATAGAAAAGTTGCAACATTGCAACGTTGTGTAAAAAATTTTAGTCAATACGTCGACTAGTTTTGAGATTTTCGGGCACAAATATACGAAACCGAATTTCTGTGTGTGTAAAATTAGACATTATTGCCCGGAGGTATAGCTTGAGTCTACATGAGATTTCCACTTGCTACAATCGTGGCATATCATTCTTGCTTTTTTCACTGGCATTACAGTCTCCATATAAGCTGGTTTAAAAGCTTTTGAGTTCTCCTAACTTAGGCCAAGTTCCTCTCTCCAAAAAGTCGCCGATTAGGTCCGTTGATTTTATAACTTTATTGTTCTTATTAATAATGCTCGTGTGTTTTGACTTATCTTTATTGTATACTAGATTATGACCGCAGCTTCGCTCGCGTAGATATAGGTTTGGTTAGGTTTGTAACTGTCCGGAGGGCGCGAGACGACCTCCAGCCACCCTGAGGATTGACCTGGGGGTGGCGGGCTTTGTGGGCCTGCCCGCCATCCGTTCAACACCAGGTCCGAGAGGCGGCGTGCGTGTTCCCACGCGCGCCTCTGTGTCGTGGCCGTCTCCCCTCTAGGGGAGACAGTAGGGAATATTTAGAGGTGACCAGTGGGTAGGTCTTTTCGAGTAGTGGCCTGCCGTTTCATACGGCGGGCCGTAACCTCGGCGGGGTCACGACTGCATGTGAAAGTGATTCGCGCGGCCGCGCCGATAGTGGTTTGTCGAGGAACACCGTGGTAGGTTTAGTCGGTATTCCCGGAGGTACTTTATTCCCATTCCATCTTTCTTTTACCCCGGCGAGTCCGACATAACCCCTCCCGCCCCCGCGGGTATGCGTCAATGCATTCCCCAACGTAAAAAAAAAAGGTTTGTAACTGTACTTTTTCTGGTACCCTATGTCTATTCTGTACCCTCGACAACGTGTATGTAAAATTTCATGTTGATCCGTCGAGTAGTTAAGGCGTGAAAGCGTAACAAACTAACAAATAAATTCAGATTCACGTTTATAATAATTAGTAAGGATAAAAAACAACGGGTTGCAATCCGGGAGTGTCGGCAGAAGTGAAAACTTGAATATTAACGTTGTGCATTTTTGATATTTTGGAATGGTTAGGGAATCATTTTGCACGAGTTGCTTTATTAGTATAAAAGTACTATCATTTATGTGGAAAAATACAATATTCGTTTATTGCGCTATCGTACACAAACATGACAATTCTCCCTCCGTCTTACGAATTTTCGATCAGGTCACGTGTCTTGACGCTAGTTTAACATTTACCCATCACAAAAAAAAATCACAACGCCGCTAAAGAAGTTTTAACTTCAAAAATCAGCAATGGTAATAGGTTCGCACTCTATTACTTGCAATCTAAACGCATAGCTAGCGATAAGTAGGTGTTATACACCTTTGCCTACTTCTTTAGGTATATAGGCGTGACACTATATAATATGTATGTATATTGTTATATATCATGTGATTCATTCTTATTTACATAATATTTTCTTGTGTTTACGCGAATGTTATTCATTCAAATAACTTAATTACTTAATATATAAAAATGTATTGCTCAATATTTAAGTAAACTGTAAAGTTTGTTTTTGAGTAATAAAGTTCTCTAAACCGAACTACTATATACGGATTTTATTTATTTATTTATTGGTCTACCAACATTTGTTACACTTATACATGTTCAAAACTATATGCTATATACTATCTGAGCGTACAAAATCAAGCGGTAAACACAACATTCACAAACTAAAAACGGATAGGTAAGAAACAATGTATTGTAAGTAAGTACATACAATATTGCATAATTATTATATGTACTCACTTACAAGCCATTAACATTAACAGCTACTTTATTATTATAATGGTAATTATAGAAATTCAGTTAGTTATTTGATGGACTTGGTGCTTGAATCCAGAAAGAGAACTGCCAAATATATGAATCTGGTGGGCAAATAGGTTATGAAGCCTGCAAAGTCTGGGAATTGGAGAATTAAAGCCTAAAACTGTTTTACGGTGAGGTGAATGTATTATCCTAACAGGATTTCGGGGATATTTATAAGGGACATTAAGTCTTATTTGTTCAAGTAATTGGGGACAATCAATTAAATTATTTAATAGTTTGTACAAAAATAATAGATCAGACATGTCTCTGCATGTTTTATCGCGTTGTTTATTTGACGCTTTATTACAAAATTTTTTGAAAACTGTTGCACTACTATTACTATTAAACTTTACTAATTTTTAAGCTAATTAAATTATTGAAACTATTTATACTATTACTATACTATCATACTATTAATATTTGTGTTTACACTTTCCCCGACGTTTCGGTTGCTTTTCAGCAGCCATGGTCATGGGGAGTCTAAGATGGCAGTTGTCTCAATGTTCCAGTGTAGTTATTTCAAAGTACCCGAACATAATTTAATCATGGGTGTTTCTATTTACGCAGAATGAGCTCAAAGTATTCTTATTTCTTATTTAAAAATACAATCCCGCATTAGAAATAATTCCTTTGTCGCGTCGCGTCGCAGGGTACTTACAAATATTAAATCACAATGAACACCTAGACTCGGAATAACCATTTGTGGATCACACAAATTTTTGTCCCGTGTGGGATTCGAATCCTCAATACTCCGCGCAGTGGCAATAGCGAGGCGACCACGCCATCGCCATCCATGCAGTCATTCATTAGATATAGTTCCTGTTAATAAGGTATTTGTAGAATGAGCAATGTCGTTTTATGACGCTTACTATATATAGTGTGGGTAGTTGTATAAAAAGTAAGTAGGGGAGAGTAACCCATATTCGACCACTTTTGATATAATGATATATATATATATCTCGGCATCCGTTTAAACTATAAAGATGAAACATGACTCATAATATAGCTTGGTTCAGTAGCTAGATAATATCAGTCTATTAATACTGTAGCACAGTGGCGAATGTAGAAAAATATTTATTTATTTAAAGTTGTCGTTTGGTCCAATTAACGCAACCAGTATCTTAAAATGGACTGCCAGTATCCTAAATTGTAAGACATCTAAAAAAGAACACCAAAATGCATAAAAAATACACGGTTTGTTATCATTTATTCTTTAAACATAAAAATCAGTCTTTATCCTTTGAGCTTAATTAGTATTTCAAATAAGAACATTATTACTACACAATTATCTTTAAAATCTTACATAATCAACATGAACACAGTATCTTTAAGCTTTCTAACAAATTGTAAAGTCATTATAAACTCAAAAATATAAGTTTATCAACAAGAATTTATAACTCTGAATAGCATAATAATTATAATATTAATTCAAGCAATTATCAGGGTTCGTTGTCAGGTGCAATTTAAGAACTTAGTAGTAGTCCAATATACGGATCATAGTAGATTTACATAAAAATAAAAACATAACCTCTACAGACAGAGCTGTTGATTTCCCGGTATTTAAAACAGCATAAAAGATGATTCCATATGGAATTCTTACAACATTATAACTTATCATTACAATGAACAATCTCCTTACACAACACAATGAAAACTGACATCGATACAGGTCAGAAACAATAATTGTTTTCTCTCACAATCGTAATACCTACTACTATTTATTTCTGTGGTAATACCTGTCAGACGTCGATACAAAATGACAGTGTTAGTGGCGCCCCAAACGCCTCTTTTTCTGTTACCAGCGTAAAAAAATAGCGTCTATTTGGTAGAAATATAGAAGTGGTACAATTTAAGCGCCGGTTCAATATAGGTTACTCTCCCCTATATTATTCCTTTGCCTACCGCTTTGGAGATATACAGATGTATTTATAAAAATGCCGTTCTATATAATATTTACTGTATGCGAACGCTAGTATTCATATATTTAAACAGTGTGTATATTATCTGCTCATTACTCTATATATTTCCGTCCCAACGAGTTTGTCACAACCATTTATTCAATTGCGTACACAGTTCATAATAAAATCCATACCTACTGTCCTTACAAACATTTATGAAATCATAAATGCGTAATACTTTCTGTTTGTTAAATATTTATGCTAAACCTATTGGTGAAATTCAACTCTAAACTCTAGATAAAAAGAAATAAAGAGCTCCTTACCTAACTAATATTATAAATTCGATTGTGATTTTTTTGTTTGTTTGTTACTCTTTCATGCCTAAACTATAGAAAAGTAAAAAGAGTACCTTAACCTAATCTACATTTACGTTAGTGAAGCCGCGAGCAAAAATATACAATAATTAATAATTTTGACAAACTGTCAACCAGTTTATTGGTATACATAACTCCCGAATCATAAATAATACACATTTCCACACACATTCGGTATTAAAAAAAATTAAAGCACATATACATTGTACATTTAATTTAAGCAATTAAGTTTTTTCTTAATTTATCTAGAAGAAATTACATTAATTTTATGCCAATTATGTTTTTGGACCCATGACCTCATAGTGTCCATCGTATCAATATATTACGTAAAAAACAAATAAAATCTTAAGTATTATATTGGCAGACATTCTATATTGCTGTCTAAAAACCGACATGCGAATACAGATAACGGAACTTTTTTAATCTGTGGATTTATTCAGGACAGATCCAATAAGGATCAAATATCGGAACGCAATATTCACACAAGCAATACTGAGAATAGCGCGAGTGAGCGTTCGAGATTCAATTTTAGAACATTCTTATTCCAATTTCAAACGCATTTTGCGAACATGACGGAGATTCTGAGTGGCCTCGTTCTTAGTTTGCTCAAACCAAATCCCCGGAGACGGCCGCGCTAGTGATGTAGAAGTATCAATATTAGTGTGCCTAGTCCATTGATACCTACTTTATATTATAGTAGTATTTGTGGTTGAGTATTTGTGAGTTTTAGCACTATCTTTTAAGAATATTCCCGGTATTTTTTTCTTATTATTATGTATTCGAGACTATTGCTTTTAAACTAAGTTTAAACATAGAAAAATATTTTAAAAGTATAACGTTATTTGATTATATTAAATGTGCTTATCGCAAGAGTAAAGATATTTTTGTATTACTTTAAGATGTGTTTCAGAGATTAGGGCCGTTATTTCTAATAATTTAGTGGCGTATATACAAATCATCTGTTATATATTATACACCTCTGCATCAATAAGACTGCCTACTGGAACCGTAATTATAATAACAATCGTACCGTATCTTACGTTATTAGAATTATACACTTAAACGACTACGCCATCCGTGCAGGATAGCGTAGTCGTTTAAGTGGTCGCCTTGCCGTTACGGGACAAACATTTGTGTGATCCACAAATGATTGTTTCGAGTCTGAGTTTTCTTTGTGTCCGTTGTTTGAATGTTTTTAAAATCCCCCACGACACAGGAATTATATCTCAGTGCAGACCGGCGACACTTCGACCCGGTGGGATCTTTTGTGTCGATACTCTCCCAATAACGACTGCCATAGATGTTCATGGCAGCCGGGACCAACGGCTTAACGTGCTTTCCGAGGCACGGAGCAAAGCGATAATTGTCAATCAATACGCACATAATTTCGAAAAGTCATATAACTTCCGAAAGTCAGAGGTACGCGACGTGAGTTCTAACCCGAGACCCTCTGCATTGCAGTCTTGAGTTGGTCTCCCCACTGAGCTATCGCTGCTCTTGCAGTCGAATTAACTACCGCTGCGCCACAGACGCAATAATATAGCTTTTCTAACTTAAACTACAAAAGCTACCGATACTCGGTGTAAGCATTTGTGGGTCACAAGGCGTTGTCCCGTGCTCTATGAACCACAAGAATATAAAGATTTTAATAAACTTACATGTGTGTGTGTTCGTGTAGATATATGTGTGTATGTGTGTGTAATGTTTATTTCCCAGTGGGCACCGAAAAGATTGACCTGACTAAACAAGGTTAAGAGTGTCGACCCCAAATGAAATAGGTTTGATCGCGTAGCAAAGTATCCGCGCCGCGCTCAATATTTTACTGATTTCGAATGAGTATTATCGATATAATAGTTACCGCTTTATTCTGCTGTCATAAGTAAAAAAGAATAATCTAAAAATTTTTCGATGTTAGGATTTTTATCTATTTTGAATCAGTGAAAAAAGACGCATCTGTCAGTATTTTTTTTTGACATTCTCTTATGACTGCAGTATTGCAGGTTCCGTGGTATAAACTCGTGATTTAGCCCAGTCATATTAGGGGTTTCACCTCGGAATTAAAGATAATAAGCTGTAAATTGGTATAAACCTTTGTTTTGTCGTTCTAAATGTTGTCTCAAAAGACACAAGTGCTATCGTGTCCACGTCTTAAGATCAGTTTTAATAATTATGATTGAGGACAATCGTGAGGTCCCGAGCTCGGTACTGGTTTATAATAAACTGTTTATTTTTTAATCTGTTCTATATTTAACTGATGTCGAATGAGTATTATCGATGTCGGTATATAGCTACTGCCTTGTTGGTTCAGCAGAAGCTCGCGGCTATGTTTGTAGATGTTTGTGAGCTCCCAAGCTCAATACTGATTTGGAATAAATTGATTTTTATTTTTAAATCTGTTTCATAATAAGAAAATCGCTGAACTATTATTAAGGCTGCTATACGAATTTTAGGCACAATATTAGTGTATGCTCTTCTTGAGTTGAATACTGCAGGCTATTTGAAAAAATGCTTTGATCAGTTAGAATTACAACCTAATATTATTGGTATTATGTTAAAAAAGTTTACGTAGCCGTACGGAGTTTCGTAATTAGTCCGGTAGATGTCAATAAAATCATCCTATGTTACGAAGGGCAAAGCATATCTAGTAGAAAGTGAGTATGATTTTATTTTTTAACGTAGGGGAAAGCATTGACGCATACCTTTCCACAGGGTGGCGGAACGGATATGTCGGACTTACCCAGGAAAAGATGGAACGCCGGGAACGATCTTACCCTGGGTAAGTCCGACCGACTAAAAATACCACGGTGTTTCTCGGCGTTCCCAGAGACGGTGAGGCCGGGCGAATCGTACTCACATGCGAATCGTGACAACGAGTTTCAGCCGCCGTATGAATCGACGGGCTCTACGCGGAACTACCCTATCCAAAAACATAATCTTCGTTATGCCTACGTGTCCGACGAAGACAAAACGAATGATAGGCGCGCGTAGGAATACGCACGTTGCCTCTAGAAGCTAGAGCTGATCATAGCTGACCCCCAGTAGAAAGTGGATATCTCACAACTCCGATTAACCCATTAAAGCATTTGTGAAGAGTTTTTTTTTATCAAGGTATATATACCTATACTAGCTGTCCCGACAGACGTTGTCCTATCCACAAGAGAAAAAAAAACATATCTAAACCATTCTCGAATCCACTTGAAAGCACACAAAAAGTTTCATCAAAATCTGTCCAGCCGTTTAGGAGTTCAGTGACATATACACGTACAGTAGAATTACATATACAACACGATAAAATCCGTATATAGGTAGTAGTTTAATTTCAATACTTAATCCTTACTAATATTATAAATTCGAAAGTAACTCTGTCTGTCTTTTACCATTCACGTCTAAACCACTTAATCGATTCGGATAAAATTGAATACAGAGGTAGTTTAATATCTGGGAAAGGAAATAGGGTACTTGTTATTCATGTAGGTACCACGTGGGCAGAGCCGCGCGCAAAAGCTAGTAAAAAATAATTGTGTCAACAATATTACTTTTCTCGACGCGAGATAGGAATCTAAGACATTATAATATTACAAGATTTATTAAATCATGCCTGGATAAATTTATGAGAAATATTTAAATTAAAGTACCACTGAAGCAATTTAATGTTTTAAATGTGCATAAGGCCTCTGGTTTGGTTGGGTTTGAAAAAAGATTTGTCGAATTTTTCTGCCAAGAAGTTCTCATGACCTTATAAACATTCAAATAATGAACACAACACTTTGTTGATCACACAATATTTGTTTTGTGTGGGACTCGAACCTTATCGGCATAGTGGCAGTTGTGAGGCGACAAGATGGCATTGTAGCCTAATTAGTCGCCTCATAGATCTTTCTCATATCAATCATCTTATTGTCTGAACATTAAGATGATTGATATGAGAAAGACCTACGAGACATGGCCTCTTTTAAAAAAATAATTTTAAATTTATACGTTTAGAACTAAATTCAATAAAAACGTATCTTTTTGCGTTGTAAAGTACGTAGTAACGGAAAGATCCCATCACTAGCTATGTACTTGATGATTAAAACATGTCCATGCCGCGTGGCCCAGCATTGAATTGCATTTACGCGGATAGTTGCCGACGCGTAAAGACGCTCCAGCCATCTTGTTTACTCTACAACCCTCGTAAACTTGCTGCTAACTTATTTATCTGAATACTTTCGCAGCAGTTGTACCTTTTTCTACGTATGTGAGAAGTATTTTGTACTGTTCAGTCAACTTTGCTGAAGTCCTATTTATTTTGTTTGTCTCTGGAGATATTATAGCACCTATGTTTGTATTGACGTGAAATACTGATGGCAAGAATATGCGGCAGTGTTTAAGTGAAAATTCATGTATTCTTTGGAATTTATCGACAAACTAGGAAATTTAATCACTATTTAACAAGTTTATCGTATTAAAATTAATTGTTTGTTAATTGTTAGAATGCCAGACATAATTGAAAACCTAGTATGTCTGGCCATTGGTGTACTGCTGCGCCGTCATGACATGCTCTGGCTTAACACATAGAATAGGATACGGAAAACACATATGTATAAGTTATTATTCTGATATGCGTTCCTATCAGATTCTAGCGAACGAAACCACTTAAAGAAATTAGTACTTGACATCAGAAAGCATAAAACATTTTTTGGATTTTCTTAGTCACGCTTAGACCGTTGAACCTATCTATGTACCAAGTCATGGTACATAGATAGATATCCTATAGATGGAACATTTTGTATCATATAAAGTACACGTTCCCGTGGGATTCATGTGGGCGAAGTCGTGGGCAGAAATTAGTTGGTAAATAACGAGCAAATGGAAGTTCTATGTATAAGCTCATGCAGTGGGGATCGACTCTTGTCTGAATAGTATATTTATGATGTTGGCGACGCAACGGTCCATACTTATATCCCTAAAGTGTAAAATGCAAATTTTATAGAGCACCTCTATGGTTCAGTAGCATTAGTTTGCAATTATGATTTATTGTTGATCCCACTATGGTTGATACTGAGTATTGGGGCTGAATTCGGTGATTAGGTAAATTATTTTCGGATTTTATTTTATAAATTACCCTATAGTACCTGAGTTTGGTGATGTGATCGACAAAAATTGTATTATATAGTTGCTAATTGCATAAGGCATATAGGAATACGTAATATTAATTATTTAAAAAGAATACACCACGAGAAAACGTAATATATTAATAATACTTGTTTTTGCCCGCAGCTTCGCTCGTGTTAATCTAGATTTTACCAATAAATTTCTATCACTCGATAACAGTACTTTTGCCAGGATGAAAGGTACTCCATGTCCTTATCTTCACCTGACAACGAGTATGCAAATATTCGTGATGATTAGTCGCGTAGGTAAGGCCTGAAAAACAACAAAGAAACATAAAAACTCACGTTTACATTTATAATATTAGTTACGATTATGTAACACTATGGTTAAATCCGATCCGATATGCCGAAAATAATAAAACTGAAGTCAAAGTCAAAAATCATTTATTCATTTAGGTCACAAAGTAACACTTATGAACGTCAAAGTATATAAGTTAGTGAGTTTACTAAGTTACTGAAGCTACATTTAGGTTAGTTGCTAGGGTCAGGCAAAGGGTTGAGCCTATGAGAAGAAACCTGCAAGAAACTCACGGCCACTCTTTTAAATCGCCAATTAAATACAATTTCAGTATTTTACAACTCAGATTAACAAGGTTTTACAGCCATTATGCCATATACTACTGACTATAAAAAACTAAAGATAATAACAATAATAACGATAAATAAACGTTTCTTATCTTATCTCTTCATCGATTTGCTTTAATAAGAAGATTAATGATGATTATCACTCAATTAAAATTTCGTACCCCATTTTATTGCGCTCTTCGTTGCAATAAAAACGACATAATTTATTAATTGTGCTCATTTTTCAATACAGCCATGGAGTTTTGTAACCGCCTCCCTGCGATAAATTAGCGGCATAGGCTCTAGTTACATCTGCAGCATGATTAATAGTCTACTGGGTTTTGCCGCTGCGTTGGTAAGGCAATCGTGTGGTATAAGTTAGGAGAAATAAGCTTAGACATTGTATTTATTTCGTTCAAGCAGCAAAAAATTCAAGCCTAATGAGAGACTGCAATGTAGATGTGTCGAGTTCAATCCTAAGTCACGGACCTCTAAATGTGCATGTTAAGTATCAAATTATCACTCGCTTTGACGTTAAAGAAAAACGTTGTCCTGATGATTGAGAGTTTGCCATAATGTGCAATTATAAATGTATATATTATATAAATGTTTTTAAATAGCAAACTTTATGGTTTACTTTATGGTTAAAATAAAATAAAATAAAAAGGGTGCCTAGTGCGATTTTTGAAACTCTAATAACCTAATCCTAATTAATCTTACAAGTGCGTATATTTGTTTATTTGTTTGTTTGTTACGGTTCCACGCCTTAACTACTCGACTGATTATTATGATATTTCGCATATACGTTGTCAGGGGAACAGAAAAGGACATAGGATATCTTTTATTCAGAAAAAAACACTGTTATTAACCTAAGCTAAAGCAGGCGCAAGCGAAGCCGCGGGCAAAATCTAGTCTTTTATAATGAGTAATTACGTAAACATATGTATTGGGCCCGCATGGTGAACTATGGACTCATTCTTCTCCTACTAAGATGAGGCTCGTATCCAGCAGTGTTAGATTAGCTTAAATGTTTTTAAGCTATTATTATGTTTCAACTGTTTGTGCGTAAGAGAACACAGTAGGTTTCCTATTTAAATATGAAATGGAACTGTCAGGCATGGAGAGGAAGTCGATCCCAGAACCTCGTTTTTTTGTTGCTGTTAGAAGCAATTAGGCATCGCACATAAGCGACGTCGCCCATGGATATTATCTTTTCTTGACATCATAGAAGCAATTCCAAGGACACACAAAGAAATTGATAGCTACCGCTAACAGAGCAAACGAGCACACAGGCTGCTAATTAATATATTAGTCCTAACATAATTGTAAATTTAATAACTTCACTAAACTCGCTAGCTCATAAACTCTGTCGTTCAAAAGTGCTACATTGTTAACTAAATTAATAAATTATTATTTTATTTTGACTACCCGTCGGCTAAGAGCTATCGTAGCCTACGTGAAGGGGACCTTGGCGATTTATGCTAAAGACAGTAAGGCTAAGTACTGGATGAGACTGTTCCACTGCAGAGCACAAGCCTCTTCTCAGTACTAAAAGGGTTAGGCCATAGTCCACCACGCTGGCCTAGTGCGGCTCGGCAGATTTTACATATTTTCGAGGACATTATAGACAACTCAGACATGCAGGTTTACTCTCAATGTTTTCCTTTATAATTAAAGCGAGCCATAATTAACTATGTAATACGCATATAACTTTGAAAAGTCAGAGTTGCGCGTCTTGGGATCAAATTCAAGACCTCTGCAGACTTTTACAGAGTTTGGCAATGGTTGTGATAGACCGATACGCTCGCACTCTGATACGTGGGCCATAATATAGGACGAAATATGAATGACTAGCTTTTGCCCGCAGCTTCGCTCGCGTATGATACTCGGTGATAATATAAATATAGCTTTATAATGGTGAAATAATTTTTAAAATCGGTCTATTAGTTTTTTGGTTAAAACTTTGCAAACAAACAAAAGACCAAATCTTTCCTCTTTATCACTTGGGGTTATCAAATAATATCGGGGTTGGTTTGAGGTATAAACCGCAAACTAACAACAAACCTGAGTGATAACTTAATTTTTCATTATATATGTGCTTTTTGTTTCTTTATGTTATAATATTTGTTATAATTACGTGTATATACCTATGTTTTGAAAAATAAAAATACTTACTTACTTTATATATTTTAATGGCCAACCAAGAATTTTTCATACATATACAATTTTAAAAATCTTAAGTTTAGCAGACTTTCAGCGAGCCTGACAATCTTTTATAGGTGAGCACAGCATGCACAACTTAACAATAAATATTCAGCAAACATTAATAAAAACAATACTAACAAACTTTAAATACAAAACTAAGTTAAAATTATTAATACTACAGATAATATTGATAATATTAGTATGGGAATATTTCTGTATAACATTCTAATATTCTTTCGAAAATATCCATAAATGAAGATGATGTAAGATTTTATCGATAGATATCAAAGGTACGGATAACATATTATACATATATCGACGGAACTGTCAATTATTCCCAAATCAGATGTGCCAACATGTGTATATTTCTGACTTCTTTGAAAGCTGGTTGGTGACGTTATTATAAATAAAAATAAATCGTTTTGAGCAAATATAAATATGGTGTAAAACTCATGTTGTTTGATCTCAACTGTTACAAGTCTTCTTGTGGTACGGCTGATTTATTTAAGAAAACGTGAGTAACAGCAAACAAACATACCACCTGATGGTAAGTGGTCACCGTAGCCTATGGTCGCCTGCAACACCAAAGGCATCACTTGCGCGTTGCTGAGTCTTCTGCAGGATGTCAGGCTGTTTTAGTCCTGAGCAAGTATAGTCCTATGCCCGTAGAGGTAGGCAGAGTTGTATAAGACCCACATGTCGCCAACTATAATTTAGGTCCCGCGTAATACGAAGCGAGCCTGTTGGCATCTGCTGGACACAGTTCTAAACTCCTGCTCAAGGGAAATGTTTCTTAACAGACTTAACTTTTGTTGTAGTAGAGCCTCGCTGATTTCAGCATGAATGGGCCGGCTCGACCGGGGAAGGACTACAGTCTCACAGAATATCGACGTGAAATAGCAGTATTCCTACTGTTGTGTTTCGTTCGGTCAGTGAGAGTGCCGGAGGCCCAATTACCCTCTTCCCCCTTTCCGCTCCTTCTCCTTCCCACTTCCTTTCCTAAAAGGTCGGCAACGCGCAAGTGTTGCAGGCGTCCATAGGCTACGGTGACCACTTACCATCAGGTGGGCCGTATGCTTGTTTGCCACCTTAGTCGTATAAAAAAAAACAAGAAAATCCTAATTACACTTTACCCGATTATGGAATTGGACCTCAGACATTACGCTCATGCTAACAGTAGCACCTTTCAGATAGACGAAAGAAAGTCGACGATGTATATTTGACGCAGTTCTTCTATGACTTAACATTTAAAAACCTCTGTCGAGGTTTTTATTTCCAGCCTCTAACAAGGATTATAAAAAGGTACAACAGTTTTATTTTTCTAAATAACTTAGTGCGGCGGTAGTTGGAATTCTAAATAGATTATATCGTCTTGGACGAGGTTATTTATTAAAAAAGAAATCTTTGATAAAACTTTTGCTGCAAAGTTAATTGAGGCTTGAAACTATTTACATTAGCTAATTATAAAAGTTTCCTTTATGATAAATATGCAGCATGTTTTTGCATTTGTAAGTAATTTTGATACATCTATATAATATATAAAATCTCGTGTCATGGTGTTTGTGATCGCACTCTCCTCCAAAACGGCTCGACCGATTTTTATGAAATTTTTATGTATATTTGGTATGTATAAGAATAGGTAATAAAGTATATTTCATACCGCTAAGAAATAATTTATATGGCAGAACAATGTTCGCCAGGTCAGCTAGTACATATCTCGAAAGAGATTGAGCTATGTGAATTCTGAAAATGACTCTTTTTACTTGGGTAGACAGAATTAATACATTTCCACTTGCTACGACGACACTAGCAAATCTTTCTTGTTTAGATATCTTTTTACTTTATATTTATAACTAATGTACTATATACATAATATGTTATATCTAAATAATTCTACCAACTAAGTAATTAAGATGCCTTAATACTAGACTATAAAAAAAAATATATAATACACATTACGTAACAGGTATTAACGCGATCAAGCATAATGTTTACCTTTTTTAGGCTTGACGTTTCGACCAGGTTACACCGGTGGTCACAAGCTGACTGGTGCTGCGATGTCATGTCTCCGTTTGTGAGGCAGGAGAATCTTGATTCACCCTCACTTTTCGCATATTTTTGTTTGTCCATGTACCACCACACACTACACTCACGGTATCCCTATTACGTATGCAAGCCAACGTGTCATTATTCTGTGAATTACCCGACTGGAAAAAGACAAGTTGCGTATTATTAATCACGGGATTGCAAGTCGCAGATTATTTGAAACCACCTTCCCTATTGAAACTTCTATGCTTTTTAATTTCAATAGCTTCTTGCTACTTCTAATCTTGGATAAAAGTGGCGATCGGTGGACAGGATTTCCGGACGATGAAATTCTACCCAATGATTAGTACCCGATACCAGTATATGTTCTGCAATTGGTGATTTTCTAGTCTGCTGGTTCTTAACAACAGCGATGTGTTCTTATAAAAATATGTTCCATTATACAAAAACAGATTTCGAAACATACAAAAATTTTACAAAGCCACTTTTCTATAAAGAAGTTTCAAGATCATGAATTGTGTAGAATATTTAAATGTCGATACTCTCGAATGTCAAAGAATTCTAATTTCGATATATCCGAAAATCAACACTTCCGAATGTCTATCCATTTTATTTTTATTTGTATACTAGATTTTGCTCGCGGCTTCGCTTGTGTAGGTTAAATTAGTAACAGTACTTTTTTCTGGATGGAAGGTACCCTATGTCTTTTTCTGTTTTCCTGACAACGTGTATGCGAAATTTCATGATTATCGATCGAGTAGTTTAAGGCGTCAAAGCGTAACAAACTCACATTCGCATTTCTAATATTAGATAGGCTACTAAAATTACGAACCTTTTACTGTCGACAGTTTACCAACGAACTAGGTCTTTTTGAATACTGTTTTTTCATGGAAAGTTAAACAAAAAGACATTTTAATTACATATAATGTTATTTCTTAAAACTAACATTGAAAATAATATATTTTATATTATAATATATTATATATTTTATGAAAGATTCGTGTAGATTTCATTAAAAAGTTTATTTAAATAAGCCAGCCATTCTGTACGAACGTGTTATTGTAACTACTTGTGTTTATATTTTCTGCAAACCGTCTAAATAAAATAAAACACTGTGTATTTTACTGTGTGGTATATTAAGTTCGCGTAATTTAAAAATAAATGAACAGTACATATTCAAAGTAGGTGTTGTGTTCTTGTAAGTCACGTATAAGTAATTTTTTTACTTGGCTTATTTAGAACACAAATATGGCGTACTTTTAAATAAATATAATACATAGAAACCCATATATGTACATATACGGTCTTTTTTGAATTCTCTGTATTTTAGAGAAGGAAAATTAAATGAGAATTTTGTTTACGTGTATGCAACATCAAAGAAATTACTTGTAACCTACGAGTACGAGACATTTAATGGACAAAATATTGAACTGTGACACAGAGGTCTCGAGATGGACCGCAAGGCACGCGATACCTGAAGGAAAAACTTTGTACCCCCTTTTACGAAAATTGCGCGGACGGAGGAGTATGAAACTTGGCACAGTTAAATGGAGAAGGAGTGACGAATCCTAATATTTTTATTATTTGAAAAACACTACACGCAGACATCCACGCATTTGACACACGCAGTCGAATCGCATTCTTAGTATTTCGGCATTGTTCAGTTGATGTCGTACAATTCTTCGTAACTATGGTTACAATGCCTTATTTATATGTAATGAAGAAAACAAAGTAGCAAGCTTAGGAATATCGTCAATGAAAGAGTATAGTTAAGTAAATAATGATTTGTTTAAGAAAGATAGGTAAATTAACCTACATAGCCTTAGCGAAATTTAAATGAAATGTGATTATAAGTTAATGCTAAAGTTATAGACAGTAAAACCTTAATAACAATGAATCTTAATATTTATATATATTATGGTCGAATTTCGACCACTAGGCGTCCGCTAGTACGTATTTAATAGTTCATTATCGCTTGCTTTCGATCGGTGAAGGAAAACATCGTGAGAAAAAGAGTTCTTCATAATAATAATATAATAATGATAATAATATTGTATCACATACACACAACACCATCTAGCCCAAACTAAGCAGCGCTTGTACTATGGGTACTAGACAATGGATAAACATATATATGTACTTTTTTTTTGTAAATACATACATATTATACATAGAAACACCCACACCAAGACAAACATCCATGTTCATGCACACAAATGTTTGACTTGTGCGGGAATCGAACCCGCGACCTCAGAATTTTGCAGTGGCAGTCGGTTACTCTAACCACTACGCTATTGAGGCCGTTTATATTCATAATGTTCTTGGAGATATTTTAAGTCTGCCAAACCGCACTGGACCAGTCTGGTGGACTAACCTGACCCTTCTTAGACTAAGAACTAGCGTGCCGTATAGCTTATAGGCATGGTTGGTATTATTATAATTACAACAAAGAAATAGATACCTTTATAAACTACTCTTGCGTTAATATAATACAGGCAAGTATTATTATCTCCTAATTAAAAGTAACAAAACGTTCATTAAGGCACTAGGCACACACATTGTCGGCGTTGATGGCGTAGTGGTTAGTATAACCGACTGCCACGCCTGAGGTCGGGGGTTCGATTCCCGCACAAGTCAAACATTTATGTGCATGAACATGGATGTTTGACTTGGTCTGGGTGTTTCTATGTATAATATGTATGAATTTACAAAAAAAATATAATTATATATGTATGTTTATCCATTGTCTAGTACCCATAGTACAAGCTCTGCTTAGTTTGGGCTAGATGGTGTTGTGTGTATGTGGTAGAATATTATTATATTATTATCTCGATCAAACAACCATTTCCCGGAAATAACAAAATCGTAATATAACTGTAATTACCGACCAGACCTCCCTAATACATGATTATGGAATGGTTGAATGGTTACTACGAGCAATTAGGTTAATTCGTATTTCATTGACTTTACCTTGACTCTACCTTTTTAATTACGTGATAACAGACTAACGGCATTTCACTTATCCTTATAAGTGGGACTGCTCTATATGATATGTGAACTTTTGGATCCCGAAAAGTGTTATTAGACTTTTATGTTAAAAAATTCTCAGTAGTAGCACATAAACTGCAATCAAATCAATTTTAAATTAAATCTTTACTTCTAACAATACCTCCATGACGTAACATACATACATACATACATAGATTCACGCCTGTTTCCCAGAGGGGTAGGCAGAGACTACGGATTTCCATTTGCTACGATCCTGATACACTTCTCTGGCTTCATTCACTTTCATCACATTCCTCATACACGCCCGTCGGTTCAAGGAGCTCTTAACCTGGCCTTTGTCCAGAACGCCTATTTATTATAATAATGAAATTCGCTTTAGTTAATATTAATCATAAATTGACGTAACAATGTAACTTATAACCAAAATAATATTTATACTTATGGCAAGTATCCTTAAGCATCTTTAAATTATTATATTAAGCTACTTGCCTGAATTAGGTTCGACCTGTGTTTGACTATCTATTTCAAAAGTGGACTTTTTAAAGTAATCTTTTGGAGCATAATATGACTAAATACAAACTTAAGCTAAAACTGCTTGTACAGGTACAAGTAGCTATGTTATACAATCAAATGCTTAGAAATCTAAAGTATAATTACATCATTTTAATATTTGTGACAAATTCACTGTCTGCATAATTAAGTTCACCTAAATATATAAATAAATAAATATTCCGTATTCATAACATTACAAATATGTATATACATATGGTTAGTAACTTATTAAACTTATTATACAAAAATGGACCCAAGAATATATAAAATCTGTTAACAAATGCCTACCTAGTTTCAGATTTGTTACAAACCAGGTATTTCTTTCTCTTATCCGAAGAGGAGGGATAAAATGAAGTTTAGTGTGCTGTTTCCGTATCGTGTGCAAAATAGGTAAATAGTACCTTACATGTCATGTAAAAAGCTGGCGTCATGGAAATATAAAAGGGCGAAAAGTCGATGACCTTTGAAATAGCTCTTTGAGCACGTTCTAGAGCGAGTGAAATTTACTTTATAGCTCCGCATAAGCATACGTCTCATTGTATTACTGACGTCTATGTGCTTTTGCCACTGTTGAAGAGATCAACAAGAAATTTTCAATTTCTTTTGTTTATTTATCTCATCAAGCGGTCAAGTCAGCGGTTATATTTCCTTTTTAATAGATTACTAGCAACTTAGGTTATAAATTAGTAGTATTCTAATTAATCTCTCCAGATAAGTTCGAATGCTTATATTACGAGTGAGTTCACGTCGGTAGTGAAATGAAGAATTGAACCCGCGAAACATCAATCTCAATCGCAAATCCAATGCCTTGTCATTGGGATGTTTTAATTCATCATTTCAAAGTTTTCCTAAGTGATCCACGGTTTTTTATTATTTTATAAAAGTAATACCCTGATATCGAAATGGCATCTTGAAAGATACCGAGTTTATCCAGCAAAAGATAGAATTTAACAATTCTTTTTAAACTGGTTTATTTTTAACTTTATAAATCCAATTTAAAAATTACTCAATTTCACTGAAGTCTTCGTCTTCAGAAGAAAGTGACTTTGAATTATACAAACTAAATTGATTATGTAGAAAGTTAAAATAACGAAGTCTAAGAAAGAATTGAGTTTATTCATTTCTTACTTTCGAAATCAATCCAATAGGCAAAAAAAATATTGAATTAGTTTAATCGCGTGCTGTAGTCGCCACTTGTGTAAACATACTCATACGTATCATATAAATGAAAATGAAAATGAAAATGAAAAATATATTTATTTCTGGCTTGTTTTTGGTACATAATTGTTACACTGTTTCCCACATTAGGTTTCCCTGTGTCGTGGAAAACAGGCTCAGTACAAACGAGTGTTAGGAATCAACCACAAATAGCAATATATGAATATTAAAAAGGTTTGTGTGTGTGAGAGAGAGAGAGAGAGAGTGTGTGTGTGTGTGTGTGTGTGTGTGTATGTGTGTGTATGTGTGTGATCGTGTGCATGTGTGTGTGCGTGTGTGTTTATGTGTATGTGTGTGTCATGTCAATTAGTATATATATTTACATGTACTGATTATTTATAGCATTAAAGAATTAAAGCTCATAACACTATATCCTTAACAGGCTCTCAGTTTCCTCATAAGCAAATCCTACCAGCCAATTAAATACTTCTTTTTTAAATTGTCGCGGAGTCATATTAATAAGGTGCTTATTCTTTTTTAACAATTTATTATACAGGAGTGGAGAAATTTGTTTGAAATGCCGTATACGTATACGTATATTCCTAATCCTAGCTTTATAACTAATAATTTAAATTCGAATGTGAGTTTGTTTCTTTGTTTGTTACGCCGTCACGCTTTAACTACTCGACTGATCATCATGTAATTTCGCAGACACGTTGTCAGGAATAAGAAAGAACACAGGCTACCTTTTATCCAGAAAAAAAAACTGTTTTCGAGTCATATACGGAAATTTATTGAGAAATTTACAATATGTTAATGTGAACGAAGCACATACAAAGTCTAGTCTGTATATAAAGGTTTTAAATAGTCATCTCATGATTGTCAATATGTCGATATAATGATTTTGATTCTATACAGGACAGATTAAATTATGTGAACATTACAAATTCATTCTCAGTAGCCTATATGTGCCCAGTATGTGGCAATGGACTTACCCATTGTTGCAACTTACAAGACCTAAAACATGGCAACTCTATTTACCATTTTGAATATAATTAATACGCATGTAAGTAATAATAATTAATCTATTGAGTCGCAATGGCACACCGGTGACACAATATATTTTCAATTATCTGTGGTATTCTAAGACTTCACAGATTATGCCATAAAAACTGGTCATAAATTAAGAATTATCAAAGTTTGTACACCTAGTTTTCCTTTTTGTTTAAGCTTGATAGTAATCCTACCGAGAATAAGTAAAGATCTACCTTCTAGTTATCTCCTCGTCGCTCACAATGAGCATCGAGTGTTTAGTTGAGTCGGTTTTTGATTGACTCCATTGGGTGACTATTTCACCTGTCACCAAGTGTCCAACCTGTGCCTCCATGGAGCAGCAGTAATAAATGCGACTGCTGTCCATGAAGCCTCAGGTTCGAATCCCAGGTCGGGCCAAAACAAAGTAATTAGGTTTTTTGTTAAGAAAGCTCAATAGCAGCCCGGTGTTAGAGAGTTGGTAGTGTAAGACGGGGTGTCGTATCACGGACCGAAATTCGGTCTGTAGGACATTATTGAATCACATGTGTACATTTGAATTATCGGCGACGATAAGTTACGAACTATAATGAGCTGGTGAAATTTTATCGCTGGGCTATGAGCGAGTGAACGTGTGTCGAGTCGCGCCGGTCGTACGCTATCCAATCACTTGTTTGCATATTTTACGAAGCGAATGTTTCTCATCCATTATTCTGACAAGCAATTCTCACTGAGCGCATTTTCCTTGATAGCTAGTCGAGAGCGATGTCGTTGGTAATGTGAACAGTCAGCAATCAACTTTTAACATATGTATCTCTTTTTTTTTATTCCCTTATCTATCAGGTATAGCCTAATGGGAAACCGTTGGACTGCCAAGCAGAGGTCTCGAGTTCGATCCCGAAGCGCACAACTCTGACTTTTCAAAGTTTTGTGCGTAATAAATAGTTAATTATCGCTCGCTTTAACCGTAAAGAGAGAACACTTCCTCACTATTATTTCTTGATATAAAAGATGTGAGAAGTCTGCTAACCCGCACTGGCCCAGCGCGGTGGACTATGGCCTAACCCTTTTTACTCTGAGAAGAGGCCCGTGCCCAGCAGTGGGACAGTTTAATACAGGGCTAATATTATTACATTATTACCTAACCTTTAATTCCCTTAACGAATATACATGCATTGCCACGATTAGGTTAGAGAGTGGAAAAGTCTGGCAAGTAACTAATCTATAATACAATCCATGATCACGACCACTTCGCCAGGAGTGCACGGCCACGAAGCAGAACATCATTTAAATGTTCCATAAAAGAGAAAATAATCAACTGCTAGTCACTTTTTTCATCTGTAATAGGACAAGCGCCTATTGTTACAAATACCTTATGCCGCTTCAAGCGTAAATACAACCTCAAAGTATGGTTAATTCACTTACAGCAAAAAAGAAAATTAAATTGTTTTAAACGCAGAGCTTTTTAAGCGTGGAACATTCTCGAACAATTGAGTGGAAAAGCTCGCTGTTGCCAATTGTTGGTAACGGTGCGAATAATTTAGCTCGCATGATAATTACCATTCTCTTACAGGTAGCTATTATTGTTTTTTTCTTGGTGAGTAATAGTCGCGGAGGCTTACATACCAATAATGCATTTTCTTACCTATTCTAGTCTCTCTATTCCTGGCTATATAGCCTATATAATGGTGGTTCAGCCTTCCTACTTACTTGTAACTTATCCTACATAGCAAACAAATATGGAGTACTAGGTAGTAGAGCCTCGTTGATTTCAGCATGCATGGGCTGGCTCGACCGGGGAAGGCTACCTTCTCACAGAATATCAATGTGAAATAGCAGTATTCCTACTGTTGTGTTTCGTTTGGTGAGTGAGAGTGCCGGGGGCCCAATCATCCCCTTTTCCCCTCCTCACTCCTTCTCCTTCCCACTTCCTTTCCTTAAGGGTTGGCAACGCGCAAGTGATGCCTCTGGTGTTGCAGGCGTCCATAGGCTACGGTGACCACTTACCATCAGGTGGGCCGTATGCTTGTTTGCCAACTTAGTTGTATAAAAAAAACACTAGTACTTAATGTTAATATCACCAGCTACCAAACTAAAGACATAACAGAAGGACCTTTATGTCTATGTATGGACTTTCTTTTTTGTTATCTTTATTTATTGAATAACAAATATTGTCTGGAAGAAGTAATTGGATAATTTTATAATGAATTGATTTTTTACTTAATAGGGCAAGTCATAAAAAGTTGAGCCCGAAACACCTCTTGCTTTCCCTTCATTATCTACTATAACAATTATTTTTCTTTAGGATCGACAACGCACCAGTTATATCTAAGATATAGCTAGAGAAATAGGCTACGGTGATCACTTACCATCAGGCAAGATCATATGCTTGTTTGCCACCTACGTAGTACAACAAAAATACTTTAAAAGCAGCACTTCACAATTTCAAAAAGTTATTTAGAAAGGCAGCCATATAAATATAAAGCATTAGGTTCTTATTTCAAAAGTTACACGAACCATCGCATTGTTTAGTATAACAAGGGTACTTAAAAAATAAAGCTCGCGATCGTTGGCGTACCGCCAAAGCCGGGGTAATCTGGCGCGAAGTTAGTGAAACGCAGTTCTCCACACAGTTCAACACCATTGGAAACTTTCCGCAGCGGGTTTATTTTGTAAAGTCATGCAACATGTGCAACATTGTAACTTTTGTAGTTTTATCTTTTTTGCTTGTTGTTGAGGCTGTTATGTGTCGGTAGTGATTTTGTGTTTGTATTTTATTTTGATTTGTATCATAATTTTTCTCCTATCTCCTATCAGTCCTGTATTGTTTGAGACTCCCCACTTATTGCTTATTTTGTTGATTACTGGTATGCCAGTTATAATTTATACATAATTATTATTTTAAGAAAATTGTAACAGGTCGAGGTTGGTACCACAGTGATATGTAAGAAAATTTATTGAGAGGGCCGAAGCTATTATTTACAGTATGTACAGTATATGAGTAGTAGAGCCTCGCTGATTTCAGCATGAATGGGCCGGCTCGACCGAGGAAGGACACCCTCTCACAGAATATCGACGTGAAATAGCAGTATTCCTAGTGTTGTGTTTCGTTCGGTGAGTGGGAGTGCTGGAGGCCCAATCACCCTCTTCCCCCCTTCCCGCTCCTTCTACTTCCCACTTCCTTTCCTAAAGGGTCGGCAACGCGCAAGTGATGCCTCTGATGTTGCAGGCGTCCATAGGCTACGGTGACCAGTTACCCATCAGGTGGGCCGTATGCTTGTTTACCACCTTAGCCATTTAAAAATAAAAGTATTAAGAAAAAAATGTACAGCATGAAATTGAATAAGGGTTTTACAATGGTACTGCTGGAGGTCTAACAATTGAAAATATCTTTCACTAGCCTACGGCTTCGCTCGCGTAACAGTAAGTTATGTTAGTAAAAGCACTTCCTTCTTTAAAATAAAATATAGCCAATGTTATTTGGTGATAATATAACTTTCTAATGGTGTGTAGTTTAATCCTTCCATCAAACAAAATCAAATCTTTCCTCTTTATAATTAGTATTTATACTTATATAGATACGCTGCCTATAAGTTGATTACTAATTCTAAATTCTACGGGTACGAAATCGCGGGTAAACGCTAGTTCGAAAATTATTTTGTTTGGCCGCCGGCGGGTCACCACTTAACTGATTAAAGTTACAACTTTATTGCAAAATACCTAACCTCAAGTGTCAATGGACTGGTCAAACAAAAGAAGAAAAAACAAAAGAGTCTTAAAAACACAGAAAGAGCAGATTAGCCAGTCTAGTTTTCCCATTTTTGTACTAAGCCAACACAGAAATTAATGAATTAAACTATCGTAAAGCTTTATTGTAAAGCGTGTTTGGCGATTTATAAGACACGTTCTTTTGATACAACAGAGACTTAACTCGAAATATGGCAGTTATGCAATTTGAACTCTAACTGACTCACTATTAGAGTTCAAATTGTCTAATTCTCAAATTTCGAGTTAAGTCTATGAGAACTATTTGTTATAAACCAGTTACTTAAAAACTTTTTCGTTATATCAATGGCATGTTTTTCAAACCGAGAAATAACAACCATTAAAACTTCTCGCCAAAAGTATTACTATACTACACAATTAATTACTTCTTTCGCTAATTGTTTTATTATGGTGACATCAAATATTTATTGTAAGTCATTATTTTTTATTATTATTATTTTATCTATTATCATTTTATTATTGTATTACACTTTATAAAAGATAAAAGTAAAATTAAGACCATTTCTGTACTCTATTTTATGTGAAATAAATGAGTATTGAATTTTGAAACACATTTTACAACGTTGTAAAATTTTCTCACAATGTTTAAAGGAAAATAAATAAAAATACTATGACTATCCAATTAGTCCGTGCCTTCGTTGCTAACGTAAAATTAGAGAGATGTAATTAAGGAGGCGGCTTTTACTTTAATGACAGCTAAATGAACATAATTGTCATTTTTAAAATGGTTCTTAGTAAGATTGTATTGTTAGTCTTGTAGCATATTTGTTTCGTTTTAGTTTAACAACGACGATTCAGGTTCAATGCCCGGGCAATCTGGCAAGTATTACCGGATGTTTTGGTGGGGCAATTCTCGTTAGCTCGATAGTTCTGGAAATCTGCTAGTTTGATTTTCATAGGCTTTTGATATATAGCGTTTACGCTGATGAGGTTTTAATCAAAGCAAGGTGTTAATGTTTGTATGTGTGTATCACACAGATATAATGTCAATACCAGTCTGGCATAATTCTGTTAAAATAAAACTTTTGTATGTATTATATTGTCAGCAAAATAAAATGCGCGGTGTTCATTCTATGCCGGCGTAGCACAGTACGCCTACGCTGACGTAGTCGTGCGTCTCCGTAGCACGTCTACGCGGGATCGTAGCATTAATTTTATTTGTGTCATGGTAAGTTTCGCTGTAGAAAATAATCACTTTATTGCAAGGCTATAATAAAATTACATTAATTATAGACGGGAATATCTGCAACAGCAAAATGAAAAATAATGAAACAAGGGTATTTTAATCAATGCACTGAGCAGGAAATGTAGCCTAATTGAAATGTATACTGGAAATAAGCTTTTTTCCATTGCGTTAATAATAGGTTATTTTTCTACGATGAAAATAATTAACAGAATAACCGTAAATATTAATATTGATTGCATTAATGGATATCGCAGTGATTAAGATGAGTTGTGGGGTCACGTTGTAAGCAACGTGCCGAAGTTGATCCTCCACGGTACGACTCTTTTTGGCATCTGCAGGATTTATTGATAAATACTATAAATAGATAATGGAAGGCTTTTTCCTTGTTGATGTACTTTTCACGGCAGTTTTTTCATTCGTTGTTGCTGTTTTATTATTAAGTGACACCCGTCTATCCGATCCGTCCAACCTGGGCGGAATAAAAGGGTATGGCAGATTTGTACTAATGAAAAGCAGACACGGGACCGACACATGCACTGGCAGGACCAACTAATTGTGCTGACTAATGGAGAGGCACGCGTTGTAATCACAACGCGTCGCTCTCTCGGGATTGTCTATAAACCTGCCCCCAACACAGCGGTGTTTCCTAAAGTACAAATTACTATTTTAGGATAGATATACTATTGCAAATGAAACTATTAGAAAGTTTTATACCATGATACCATGTATCATATATATTCACGGTATGACATTTAGGATGAAGCCAATGTAACATCGGTAATATGCGCTGCGTTATTCACGTATAAATGAAATGGTGGTATCGCATCACTATTTACGTCATTCTGTGCCACAAGCCGGACTTTCCTATAAAGTTGAATACAGCGAAAATTTCGCGACACAAAAATCTCGACTCATAAAGTTGCGCTGGTTTGATAACATCCCTAAATATAAACCACACTTGTTACATGCTGTATATTATTGCACAATATAACTATCGCCTTGATACTGATTCAAGCTTACATCACATCGAACGAAAGATGACGTCATATCTCCACAAACACTCAACGGATGAAAATCTATCAAGTAAAATAAAGTATACTCTATCTAGCTCTTTCAAAAACCTATCTCCAATTACGTCAGAGCTCCGCTGTGATGACGTGCGACTTTCCTATTTTTAAACTGAAAGTTATTGCAGTACGTGACATAAACCTTAGTCGACGCATCCTGTCTATGATGCTGTGCTTGATCGAATTTTCCTGCCTCAGAGGAAAACTGCTGACATTATTTTGTCGTATTCATTTTAAAGTAAAACGTCTGGAGATTATTTTAGGATGAGCGCACACTGAGGTGCAATGTATAGTCAAATATTTTAACAACATAAGTTTTTTTTACGTTTGTTGTTTTTCTCATTTTATTTTTGACGGACTCTTTAGCATGCAGTTGCACTTGAGTGGCTACCTCATCACTTTCAATGCGCTAGGTCGTGTGGTTCAATACTGATACGGTATAAATTATTGTTTCATCCACGCGTAAGCATTTCAAGTATGGGTGTTCATTGTTTCCATTGTTTCAATATTTGTAAAGTACCTTGCGACAAAGTGAATATTTCTAGTGTAGAAGAAGTAATTAATAAATCAAAATAGTTTGAGAGTCTTATGTACCGCAATTTTTTATGTATCTGTAATTTTACAACTTGCGTGTTGTGTTTACTTGAATGATATATTATATCATATCAATGAAATCTGACAGTGGCGATAGATTATTATTGAAAACCACCAGATCATTCTAAAGGGATGGACTTGTAATAAGTAAAGGGGCTTTTAAACGGGAAATATTTTACTGAAATATTTTGACCTGAAGCCCGGTCAATTAAATAATCTTTAAATGTATCGGCCATTCCAAACATCAAATTTTGAATAGCTATATGCAAAACATTGATTATGTATTCTATAATATGGCTTTTATTGATGGCCAGTATATGGACACACATTGCAGTAAAAAGAAGCTTGTTTAGAAGTATTTAAGTACCTGCGTTCTAAACAGTTGAAACAGACCTTTAAGGTAAAGGATCTCCAGATTGTATTAAGCGTAGGTTTACTCTTGGGATCGCAATCTGAAGGAAAGGACGCACACGACGCGTAACGATTTATTGTTATCTATATATCTGTTAACCCCTCACTGAGGGCGGATTTTTATTGCTAGTCGGTCGAACGTGACCCGCGGAATACGGAATAATATATATTTTAACCATAAACGGTACTGTTTGGAATTGGTAATGATTGCTGGGTCGCTTGTGCTTTTATAGAATATTTTGTGGCGATTTTCTTTGTGACTAATGTTAGGTATTTTGAGGATATAGGCTTTTGGATTTCTAGTAAGGAAAAAAGGAAAATAATTTGGGCTTTTGGTTTTTAAGCAACATAATTTTGGATACTACAAAGGAGTAAAACACCTATACAGACCGTATATAATAATGGTATATACATCATTCGTAACGAGTATTAACGCAAACATGCATATTGTTTGTACTCTTAGGTTCTTGACATTTCGACCAGTTTACACCGGCCGTAGTCACAAGCTGACTGACAGTTTTACCAGTTCAAAACACTAACCACTTAATGGTGAACAATATTCAGATTACGTTAATACCCATTACAAATTATATATGTAGCTTGCAACGCAAACGTTTAGATGTTATTAATAATAATAACAATAATAATAATAAATTTATTTGTTCTCAAAAATATACAGCTGGCTCTTTAATCTAGCATATAAATATAATTTGCGATGCGCACAATCGAGACCCAAATTACAACCGAATACAATCATATATATAATTTAAGCTAGTTATATTGGGTTCGCCCGAATCTGTATCACAGCAGCCAGCGTCTTCCACCCTATATGACACAACATAATATCATTTAACGTAAAAAAATAATTGTTATACTTAATATAAATAAAAGTTACTTCTAAAGAAATCTAAAATAGGTAACTCGTCTATTTTAAAGCTGATATAGTGTGTGTGTGTGTGTGTGTGTGTGTGTGTGTGTGTGTGTGTGTGTGTGTGTGTATGTGTGCGAGGGTGTGTGCGTATGTGTGTGCGTATGGTATTAATGGTAATCGTATTTGGAGCCTGATTCTACCATCAGGCTTCCCTGTGCCAATCTTACTAGTATGGGTCTCTGTGCTACATATAGAAGCTTTATCAGAAAACCTTCTTGCCTGCAAGCAACTTCGTATAGTGTGCATACAAATATTGTACTGCAAACTTTATAAGTTAAGACTTATAAGCTTCTATACAAAACATGTTCCGAACAAAGGCGACTGCATCGCTTATACCGAAAGTATGCTTTTATTTGATACATCAAGGTTATCAAAAGTGACTTAGCTGCGGTGAGTATCAATAGCTTTAACAAACTTGAACAAAGCTACTACAAGAGAACATCAATAATCTGAGTAAATATCTGATCGCTTTTGACAACATTCGTATAGCATGCATGCGTATAGATGCAATACGATGTATTCTGTGATTTCAGTATCGAAATCATAAAATGTAAGTACTGCTTTGTAAAGGTTGAGATTTTGAATATTGTTTTGTATCGGTATCATAGCTCTGATATTTATTGCATACCGCTTTCAAACCCTGTCACAAAATAACATTCATTAACAGAAACCAAATAAACACACCTATCATATTGCCAATAAGAAACCAGCAGTCAATTAGACTTTTAGCTATTTTCTTTGTAATCGGATTTATACCTTTATCTTATCTTATGTGTGGGGGCCAGTCAGTGCAGACCGGCGAGACTTCGACCCAGTGGGATCTTTTGTGTCGGCCCCAAGATTTATACCTAAATTCGGATAACATTTCTTAGATCACTGAAATAGTAACTGAATTATTATTAACCAGTTTCTGGCCGTGATATCATCCGCGTGAATTCAACAGGACCTTAAGCCGGGGTTAAGAATATCCTATAGTTAGGACATGGTTTATGGTTTATGTAACAAACATCGAAACTTCTTTAATGTTTGTTACATAAACAACACAATAAAACTCATTGCATTGCATAACTAGGATAACAAAGATGCCTAGTTACAAAAGTAAGACTAATTGCAAACCAATGGACCGATTAGCATCTAAAACTCGCTTCCAAACTCCTCAACTACACGAAGATACAAAACTATCACATGCAGAAATAACAAAACCGTATTTTATTCAAAGTCTAACCAGACAATCGCTTTACAGTTTTTGCACCTTAAAAGTGGCCACTTAACTATCAACGAGTGAATAAATAACAAGTGAGGAGCGGTTGAAAAGGCCCTGGATTACCAACACTCCACATATGCCCGGCAGCGCGTAAAATTAAGTCAGTCCCTGTACTCCACCGCAACTAGGTGAGTTCTAAATTTACTTTACACATAGTTTTAAAGCTTTTGTAGTTATCGGTTTGACTGCATGGATGGTGTAGTAGTTCCATATCGAGTTTCGGGTTCGAATCCCACACGGGACAAAGACTGCACGGATCACATAATGGTTTAAGTGGTCGACTCGTCACTGCCTCTGGCCGAGTGTTTTAGGTTCGAATCCCACACGAAACAAAGACTGTACTGATGTCGTAGTGGTTTAAGTGGTCGACTCGTCACTGCCTCTGCGCCGAGTGTTGTGGGTTCGAATCGCACACGGGACAAAAATTTGTGTGTTGCACAAATGGTTCTTCCGAGTCTGAATGTTCCGTGTGTCTGTTTTTTAAATGTTTATAAAGTCCCTCGCGATACAGGTATTACTACTACAGATGAAACAGCCTTTTTAAAAAAAAAAGGGACTTGTGTGATCCATAAATGGTTGTTCCAAGTCTGGGTGTCTTGTTGGAATGTTTTAAAGTCTCACGCGTGTATACTCGTACGCGAGTTATCTTTTTATAGAAGTTTCTACTTCTATAAAGGCTTTCTTAAATACCTAAATTATAAGTTTTAGTCATATTGAAAGGCTGGTTAGTATTTTACCAGTTTTGAATGTTGTTGTTGTTTTGGAATTTTCTTTTAAGTAATGCTCTGTGTATATTATGCACGGTAAACTGCACTACGTCCAGTAGACAGCTTTAGGCTGACGTAAGCCATTTACCGAGTACAGTTGGAGGGACATAGGCTAGCGAGATCTAGGTATTCTACGTCTCTGTCGACTGTTTCGAAGTTGTGCATGACTAAATGTTTGTATAATCTTAACTAATGAATGCAAGTATTTGTTGGATATGTGGTACCGGTCATGATGAAATTTCGCATACACGTTGTGAAGCGTACAATAAAGGACAAAGGAAAAACTATTGTTACCGAGCAAGTGAAGCAGCAGGCAAAATCTAGTACCAAATATTTAAAACCAATGTCAATCCAAGTCATATCAAGTCATTATTAAAGTTTTCCTACATATATGAAAAGTTATTTGAAATTGATGCAATATGTATTTTTCTTCTATCCATCTTTACTCGTTGTGTAAGGATTCATTCTTTTTCTAACTCATCAATTTTATATTTCTAATAATTAGATAACTCATACAAGCCATCAAACATGTTGGTTATCCAATATGCCAAAATATTGTATTCATCTTTTCTCAACATTTAGTTATCGACTAAGTTGTAATCCTTACTTCCCAACCAGTATAGATGCGAATGGGAGTTTAACAACAGAGTACTTTCATCTAGAAAACGAAGTACCGTTCCCGAGGGATGCAAATTTATTGACAATATTGAAGAAGCTGCAGGCAAAATCTACATATGCTATAAACAGTGTACATATAAAATAAAAGTATTTTCTGTGCTATTTTCTATAAAATTGTGTATAACTGACGAAAAATCTGATATACCTAACTTTTACTAGATATTTACCAGAATTCAAACTCACGTTATGTCAACCTTCACACTACACGTAATATAGTCAAAGTATTCTACTATATACCGAACATAGTTCCACTAAATTGCCCTACACAAACCGAAAGAAATTGGATAAATTAATAGCAATAAATCGTCCCACTGTGTTTGAACTATACATTTTTCTGAAGCTATTTTCTTTAGGCGCTGAGTTGAAATTTATTTAGTGCTGTAATATTCTTTTTACTTCATTTGAGCTAAGGTTCACGTCATCACAAGGTTCGTGACTAAAATTTATTATACTAACTAAGTTAGCTCGACTGTCTCAATATTATGTAGTCTTTTTTATTCTGGATAAAGGTGTCTGGTAACTGTGCCTGCGTAGTAGTTTATTTTTTGCATCCACTGGAGTACAATTAAGTTTTTCCGTAGAACACCGTGACTAAATCTTTGCAAGCATATGGCAAAAGATATTACTTACGCGATTGCTGGTTGCAAGATTGTGTTTCTTGGACTTATGATTAGGCATGTTGGACATTTATATACAATATACATAGTCTAGTCATAGTGATATTTATGTATATATCCTTGAAAGAGTGAGCACTTACATTTCGTTAATTTATATCACCAACTGTATAAAGCCTTACGTAAGAGAAAGAGCCTATTAATGGCTACCAGTCAGAATTCCAGACACCGTGATGTTATTGAGAATTCTTTGATAGAAAATCCCAATAACACATTACCTGATCTGCTATTAACACCGAACAACATAGGCTATAATTTAATTAAAAAAGTACTTAGTTACTAACATAATCTAACCTTCTTTTACGCAAGCGAAGCCACGGAAAAAAGCTAGTAAGACTTATTTCTAGCTAAATGCCATACTGAAAATTTCCTAAGACTTTACTTTACTTTACTTGAACATCGAACTCAGGGCCACACGGTCAGTCTTTAATACAAGCGCAAATTCATACCCCGTTACAAAGAGTCTGACGTACAACGTACCAATTACGTACTACAGAATATAGTTTATCGAAGTTTCTTCAGCTTGTTAGCCTAACAAAATGGACAGTAATGAAAAGTAATAAAGTTACGTAGCTACCTTTTAGCTTAATTTGATTCTAGTCGACTAGTACCATACTACATAATTCTATAAGAGACAAGAGTTTTGGGCTGAATACTTTATTATTAAACTAGTTTGTGCCCGCAGCTTCGCTTTTAATGAATCCTTTAGGAATGCGTATTGAAATGAAAAATATCGTATCCCTATCTTATCTTATCTTATCTTATATGGGGGCCAGTCAGTTCAGACCGGCGACACTTCGACCCAGTTGGTTCTTTTGTGTCGACACTCTTCCAATAACGACTGCCATAGATGTTCATGGCAGCCGGGACCGACGGCTTAACGTGCTCTCCGAGGCACGGAGCAGGCGATAATTGTCAATCAATACGCACATAATTTCGAAAAGTCATATAACTTCCGAAAGTCAGAGGTGCGCGACGTGGGTTCGAACCCGAGACCCTCTGCATTGCTATCGCTGCTCATCGTATCCCTAACTTATACCATTGGTGTACACGGAAGAAAATTTGTGGGGTCTACAAATAATTGTTCCAAGTCTGAGTATTCTTTCTTTTTGTTATTTAACCATTTATAAGGACCCACGCGACATAAGAATTATGAAGGTCGCAGCCGACTTATGCAACACCGCTCCAACACCGCTCTCGCACAGCTAAGCCAAATGGAGAGGCCACTACCCGCTGTTCACGCGCTTACAGCTAGCAGTCGGCTAGCTATTACTATCCGCGCAGGCCGCCCGCTTGAAGCGCGCGGTAAACGTGGCTTCAACTATCGAGTGGGACGATGGCGGTAAGCTCGCTTACCGCGAGCTGTTTGCTAATTTGTGATATCAATATAAATTAAGTCTACAGAGGACGCCCTAAAGCTCAAATTTCTATTAACATTATTTTGTCGTATGGGAGCGGTGTTGAAGTCGGCTACGACCATAAAGAGAACAGAAGTAGTCTTTTAAAAATTAAATTCTAATACTTGCAGGAATCGAAACTACAACATTTGCCTCAGTGGCAGTGGCGAGGTTACCACTTACATCACTCCATGCAGTCATAACAAATGATACTGCAATCACCTGTAGGGTCACCAGTGTAGGGTTACGAGTAGAGAGAGAAATGAAACGTACGAAGTTCAGGTGCCAACTGAGTGTAGTTTATTGTTGCATCGCATTTATAGACAACTAGTTTTCACCCGCGGCTTCGCTCGCGTAAATGTAGGTTAGGTTAGGTTTGCAACAGTTATTTTTTCTGGATGAAAGGTATCCTATGTCCTATTCTGTACCCCTGACAACGTGTATGCAAAATTTCATGTTGATCGGTTGAGTAGTTAAGGCGTGAAAGCGCAACAAACAAACAAACTCATTTTCGCATTTATAATATTACTAGTTAGGATACCTACATATGTGTCTCCACTCATCTGTAAACATTATTTGATATCATGAAATGAGGCATGTACTTAACTAGATGTTTCCGCGGTTTCACCCGCGTTTATAGTTACTGCACCTCTCCCATGGGTCGTAGCGTGATGTTATATAGCCTACAGCCTTCCTCGATAAATAAGCTATCCATAGTACTAATTGCAATTTTGCAGCCCGGAGTGCAGTTGAAATGCAGTCCGTCTATCTAGAGCTTTAGAAGCGGTTTGCGGTGTCACAGTTTGTAGCGACCACCGTTTCTCTATCATTTAACAATTAGCCCTACTACCTAATTTAAAATGCTTGTATTTTATTTATTATAAAGTAGATTATAATATATTTTTGGTTTTTTAGAGTTTGGATAGTGTAACTGTTTGACTTAAAAATATAATAAAAAAATGTGAGACATCCGTACCGTATCATGGAATTCGTAAATTAAATCTTATACTGGACGAAGAAACACACGAACTTCAAATTTGAGCTTACAGTTACAGTATTAGAGTTCAAATTTCATAACTCCTATATTTCCCGCATTTATTAAGCATACCTACATTGTGTGTATGCATGCCATATTTACGTGCCTTAAAAAATACGAAATCCAAATACAGCAAAATGGGGTTATATTATAAATCGTTTAAACGCTGGCCACTCGCCAACACGTGTCGTGCAAATTTGTTAGGGTAAACAAAATTTTTGTACCGGGCAACCCAATTAATAGACCTTTTGAAGCTTTGTACGAAGGCTGTCTATTACATGCTACGGCCTTTGACGAGAGCCATCACAGCTTCTGTATAAAAAAAATATGATGCCGCATTGTTTAATATGCAAGGTACGCTGCGGCTTTATATTTCAAACTATGATGGCAAAGGGAAATTAGTTTTTAAAAGTTTCTGTGCAGTAATTATTTTGGCGGTTGATGCGAACATTATTTTCGTTCATAGTTTGTTTTGGTTGTGAGTTGGAAAATTGAATGTATGTTGACGGTTTGTAGTATGTAAATCACCTGTATTTTACATATCTTTATATATATAATTCTACTGTACGTGTGTATGTCACTGAACTCCTCCTAAACGGCTGGACCGATTTTGATGAAACTTTTTGTGTGTGTTCAAGTGGATTCGAGAATGTTTTAGATATGTTTTTTTTTCTCTTGTGTACTGGATAATTACGTCTGTCGAGACAGCTAGTTATGTATATATTACTAATATTTTTCGAGTGGATTTTACCCAAGCCTTCGCTCGTAGTAGTTTTTATTATCTTTTTCTGAATAAACGATATCCTATGTTCTTTAATGTACTCATGACAAAATGTATGCAGAATTATATGGTCATCAGTCAAGTAGTTAAGATGTAACAAAGAAACTCATTTTCACATTTATAATAATTACTAGCTTTTGCCCGCCGCTTCGCTCGCGTTAATTTAGAATTTGACAATCAATTCGGGTTGTACTCTGCTTGTAATAATATAATTCAATCATGACTCGAAAGACACGTGGCGCCATCTATTATCATAAGAACTTTATTATTGTTTTCCTCGGGACCAGTAATTTTTTTGGGATGAATGGTAGTCTATGCCTGTTTCTGTACACCTGACAACGTATATGCAAAATTTCAGGATGATCGGTTCAGTGGTTTAGGCGTGAAAAGGTAACAAACAAACTCATTTTCGCTTTTATAATATTAGTTAGGATAGTCAGCGTAGTTAGGCAACAGGCGGACAAGTAGCAGTGACCAAAGAGTAGGCCTGTCGTTTCATACGACGGGCTGAAACCTCGGCGGGGTCGCGATTGCATATGAAAGTGATTAGCGCAGCTCCGCCGATTGTGGTTTTGTCGAGGAACACCGTGGTAGGTTTAGTCGGTATTACCGGAATGTCTCTAGTCACCATCTTACTTTGCCCGGTGAGTCCGACATAGCCCCTCTGCCCGTTCCCGCGGAGGCGTAGCGCATTGAGGCATGCATTTATATTCCCCTACGTAAAATAAAAACGGGCGGGGTGGAAAACACAAAAATAAATGCCACTCATTCCTATATACTTTATGTGAATAGCAACTACATAATACAATGTTTGTCATTCACATCACTAAACACAGGTACCTTATGTTAATTTATTTTATTTGTGTTTTTTCCTGTTTACGTCTTTTTGTTTACTATTGTGTCTTAAATTAGCCAAAGCTGTTTTATGTCCATATGTTTTATTTATTTCAGTTTGTTTGTTTTATGTACTACCAAGGTTGCAAATAAAGACAACCGTAGATTGGCAGAATATAAGATTTACTGTTTCTGAATCAGTGTGTAGTTTTTACTTATCATAATTTGTACAATCCTAACTCCATATTATAAATGCAATTGTGAGTATGTTTGTTACGCTTTCACGCCTTAACTACTCGACCGATCATCATGAAATGTCGCATACACGTTGCCAGAAGAACAAAAAAAGGACAGAGGGTATCTTTCATCCAGGTAAAGGTACTGTTACCAAGCTAATCTACATTTACGCGAGTGAAGGCGCCTGGAAAATATAGTCATCGATATAACTAGGTACGGTTAACCTCAATAAGACCTATACAGACCAAAGTTCCATTAAAATGTCTGTATTCAATATACCAAAATATTGTATTCAACTTTGATGCCGTAATATACAGACAATGTCAATATTTTAGTATAAATATTTATAACACAAGTTTTGACAGCGTATATTCAAAATTAAACACATACCAGATAGCATCTTCTATATAATTTTGACTGTGTCAGCATATTCTACTTATTTATAACTATATTGACGTGACAACGTCTAATATATCGATGAACGCCGGCTGCACGCACGAAAAAGGATGACTCAT